>CM073451.1:22635000-27435000 GCA_037074485.1 Delonix regia | reverse complement strand
ACTTGGTAATGTACTAAGTAAGAAAACTATAGGCTTGAACACTCCTGCTCAAGCTTTAGTAATCATTGCATGAGTAGAGCTTAATACTAATTGTAAGGGAGTAGAAATGGCTGCTACTAAAGGACTTGGAATTTACTCCTAAGCCAAAACACTATTAGTATGATCGTTAGCCTAATAAATTTGAGGATGAGAAGAATTTGTAGCATAATTAATTTTGAGTTTGAGCAGAAATTGTATTACAAGATGGACTATTAAAGATTCCTGCATCACACTAAATGTTAGTAGCTAAAGAATGATCAATGTTTATAGCAAAGAACCCAACGCCTTTGGCATAAATAGAAACTAATGGAATTTTAGCTGAAGGAAGAAGTGATATGTGTATTTGAGGCCCTAATGGAGCTACATATATAGTTTTGAGTAAGGGTACTTGCACCCTAATTTTTTCTAAATATGATGTATATAATATCAAGTTAAATTTTATGCTTGCACACATTTTATATTTTTGAACCCACTGAAACTACACATATCATGGGTTGTGTTATTTTTCATTATTTGATATTTTGATTTGAACTCATCAGACCCACACATGTATTATGTGTATAATTTTCTATTTAATGTATGTAAACATTTGATACACTTTTGCAAATAGTAGTTTACAATAACTAAGTAGAACATAATTAAATTTAAATGTCCATATATTATTCTAGTTAAAACTTGAATAATTATCCCTAAATATACTATAAATTTCTATTGTTGGATAAAAAATATTTATAATGTTATATAAATATACTTTTTTTTGGTAAATTGGCTGTGAAAATTTTTTTTCACTTCATTAGATAAACTCTTTTAGACTTTAAAATGCTCTTGAGTTGTTTATCGAAATGTTGTTAAATATTAGTTTTTTTTTTTCGTGTATATTTGTTATATATTACATGAATAGTGGGTAAATACAAATTTTCTAATGGTATTTAGGTAGTGAAGTTGATATTATTGTGGAAAATAATACTTGGAACAATACTCATTTAAATTTAAACTTATTTTTAAATTCTAGAAGGATAAAATTAGTATATTTTTGATGAATTAATCTCATTTAGTTTAATTAAAATGTTTAAAGGAAAGAACTTGATTAAAAAAATAAATATAAATAATAAAAAAAATTTATGCCACCGCTAACTTATGGTCCTGGCTCCACCACTGATTTAAGGAGCATTAGAAGAAGATTTAGATATAAAAGAATATGATAACTCATGAAAGGTAACATCTCTAGAGATAAATATTTTGCCTAAAGAAGAAAGACACTGATAACCCTTATGATTGAGAATGTAACCAATAAATGTGCACTCCTCAATTTTGTAAGACAATTTCTATTGGTTATGCCTTTAAGTTAGAATAATCAGTGGGCAATTGAAAGAGACATTGGTATGGAGTATCTCCATAAAGAGACATTGAAGGAAGTCAATTTATTAAGTATACAGTCATACGAAGGGCATGCTCCTAGTACATGATGGAAAAGAGAAAATTTTATTTCAACTACATGTCTATGCTTGTGTTCAACAATTCCATTTTTTTAATGTGCATATGGACAATAAAACCGATGGACTATACCATGTTTGACAAGAAGAAGAATAAAACAACAAAATTCTCCTTTTGCATTACGTTGAAAGCTTTTTATCTTTGCACCAAATTGAAGTTCTACCATGGTTTTGGACGACATAAAGAAAAATAATGCATTTGAATTTTTTTCTTCAAGTGAAAAAAGCATGTGTAATGAGTGTAAGCATTTATAAATGATATGCAATATAGTGAACCAGTAGTGGAAGCAAATGGAGTTAGTCCTCACACATCAGAGTAAATCAATTCTAATAGTGCAATATATACATTTTGAGACAATGTAGATCGAAGCTTATGAGCTTTACTAACACAACATGACACATAAGAGAAATATGCACTTTTATTAGAGACTTTGACATTACACTTCAGAAGAACTTGTGATACAACATTAGCAGTTAGATGACCTAAATGTAAGTGCCAAAAAGCATCAGATACATCAAAATATGAATTATTAACATGTAATATGACAATTGAAGTAGAAGGAGATTGTAATGTATGGATGACTTTGCTAATTGACAAAAGAGAAAAATACTAATAATCTTTTAAAGATGTTTGTAGCTTATGCAAGGGTGTAAGATGATCAAAACTATATTAGGATTAAGTCACCTATGTAAGAGAATCTCTCCTATGACCTGAGACTTGATACAACAAAAGTAAAGATGAAACTCATAATATACATAGTTATCTCTAGCAAATTGAGAGACATTAATCAAATTTTTTGTTATATAAAGCCTATGAAGTTAGTTATTGAGAAGTAAAAGTGTAGAAGAATGTGTGGATGAAGTTAAGTAAGTATGCCCAAAGTATTTGATTCTTAAACCTAAACTTTTTCTGTACATGAATTTTCTCAAGCCAAGATACTCCTTACTACTCGCCATATTGTTTTCAAATGGAGTAACATGATTGGGGGCACTTGAATTAGGAAACCATGAGCTATTGTAGCTAAATTTAGGTGTTAATGGAGTTGTCATAGCAGAAAAAATAGTAGGATGAATCACTGTTGCTGAAGGTGTAAAGGTTTGATTTGTAGGAAACACAATATTGTTTTATGAAAGATTGGCATTTGATTGAATTGGATGAAAACTGGAAAAAATGTGATTTACAATATGAGGATTAGATTAAAGTGAATTATGTTGATACGACTACTGTTAATTGAAATTGGGAACAAAATTAGGATGAAATTAATAGTAGCATTGTTAAGCTAGATGACCAACATTATTGCACACTTGACATATGATTGAATATCTGCCACCATGATAACTTCTATTGAATCTACCTCGATTCTTTCCTAAAAAACCTTTATAAAAAATACCTCTACCAAATTGTCCATTTCCACGACTAAAATTAGTCATTTGTGTTGAATTCTATAGAGTTTCCTTTAGACTAGAATTCACCATATTTACTATCATTTGATTTGATGAATGCATAGCCTTCAAATTCTCTTCAATCTAAATTTCTTATGCTAGTAGAAGCAACTCAACTTCAATGATAGAATATAGATGTCATTATGTATTAACTAGTGTGACAAAAGCATCAAAATCATCAGACAGTCCTTTTAGAATTACTTTTGTGTTTAGTCCCTAACAATTAAAAGAGCATTAACTATAGCTTTAATTCTTAGAAGATATTCATTAATTGTTTGAGATCCTTTATTGGTGCTACATAATCCAATTTGATATTGGTGAATTTTGACTTAAGTATGAGATGCAAAGAAATCATGAATTTTGGACTATACTTGATTTGAATTCTTATATATAACAAGTCTTGTAAGCATACTTTTTTAAATAAAGGATATCACCTAGGAGAGAAGTCAATGATCTTGCTCCTCCTATGCATGATAATGCAAAGTTAATTTTCCAGCAATTCTATCTTCATATAAAGTAAATTGATTCGAAACTAGTGGATTTGCATTAATGACCTTTTAAAGATTATAGCTTTTGATCACAGCACTGACTTGTTGCCTTCATAACAAATAATTCTTATCATCATGATTGACTGAGATTGGGTGAGTAAATGTGTCAGTAGGGCTTTTCGTGCTTGAAGATAAAAAAGTTGTTGAAGGAGTAACATTATCCAAGTTGGAAACTTGTTCAAGGCTCTAATTCCATGATAAGGTTTTAGAGTAAAATAAAAAGATTAGATATAAGGAAATCTAAAGTAAACTATCTCATTAGATGTATTATAATATCTGAACAAATCTGTACATACTTGCAGCATTTAACATAACTAAACTTAACTGAATTGTAACAAGCTAACATACTATAACCACTAACTAGTTACAACTTATTCAAATAATAACACCTATATCAAATAAGATGCTCTAATTGTTGAATGGCCTTATACTTAAATTGATCATAACTCATTGCAATAATTTTATAGTGGAATATAAGGAAACATTGCTAAAAATGCTAATGTTAAAAGAACCTAAGTTTGGCACTCTAACATATAGGTCATGCCACCATTTCAAAGATACAAAACTAAATAATAGACTTGCACTTACCACTCTTCATGCTCATTCCCTTGTTCGTGTAACAACAAAATTACATTTTTTAAAAATTGCAAGGAATTGAATATTAATGCTTTTATATGTCACCAGCGATTGATCAACTATCAATAATTGTTTAAAATTTGTTATTATGGTCTTCCTTATTAAGTTCTCTTGTGTTATATTGGTATTACAGCTTGGTATGATTATCTGAGTTTGATGTTTGGATAATACTAAAAGGCACATGCATGATCTAGAAAAGGATAAGACTAGGAGTTAGATATAAAATGTCCAATAATAGTTTAAAGGTTTATAGACAAACAACCAAAATAAAGCTTGCAAGGGTGACTCTGAGCCAACCAATAAGGATTTAATTTCTTCTAATCAAGAGAATGCCTCTAATGCAAAACTATTATCCTAAAAGAAAGCTACAGATGACGAAAGTCATTATATGGAAACTAATTGGCTAATCCATCAATTACTAATTTTTGTTAGGTGTAGGGAGGTAGAACTATAAAAGGAGAGGTATTTCAATTCACTATTATATTTAACTTACTTAGCTTGGCTTCAAACACTACATACATGAGGCATATATAACCATATAAGGTGGCTAATTTCATGAACCTATTTAATAAATAGTACATGTATAACACTCATCTAGATAAATGAATCACCACTACTTAGATACATGAATTACACTATTCATGAATCACACAATGAACTAGACATTAAATGACACCATACATGAATCATACTTAACTAAGAACATGAACTTTTCTAAATACATTATATATAAATGTGATGAAATTATGATCAATTTTAATTTCTAGCACCCTTCCATAAACTTGTTCTTTTGTTACTCTAAGGTATGCTCTTAATCTCAAAATAATTCCAACTTCAATGCTTTACTAAAAATATGTGTAACTTCTTCTTCATTCTTCACATGCTTTAGAATTACTTCCTTATTGCTGATGCTTTCTCTTATAAAATGATATTATGTATCTATATGCTTGCTCCTGTCATTAAAAAAATGGGCTTTTGCTTAAAGCAATTATTAAGTTGTTATCAATAAAAATATCAATGGCTTCCTTTTAAGAAAAATCCAACATTTCTAGCAACCTCCTTAACCAAACTCTATGACATACATAACACACAATTACCACATATTCTTTTTCACATGATGACAACGTTGCAATTCGTTATTTCTTTGAACTCCAAGTTGTTGAATTTCCTATAAAGAACACAAAGCTAGAAGGACTCTTTTTGTCATCTATATCTCCTCCCCAATCACTATCACTACATCTAACCAATATAAAATTATTTTTAAAGGAATAAAACAAGTCATATTCCACTGTTCTTTTAATGTAATGGAGAATTTGTTTAGTAGCCTTCTTATGAGTTGAACTATGAGCCTCCATGAATCTACTAATCATCTTAACTACATATAAGATATTAAGTCTTGTGAAAGTTAAAAGTCTTAAAGTTCCAATAATTTTTCAAAATAAATTTGAACTCATGCTCCCACTATCATCCAACTTTGTCAATTTGCTTTACACTCCATAAATGTATTAACAGGATTACAATGCTCCATTTGAAATTCTTTTAATATTTCTTTAGCATAAGGTTTTTTGGGAAATGAAAACACCTATACCACCTTACTTCACCTCAATGCCCATATAATACATCATTAGCCCCAAGTCTGTCCTCTTAAATTCTTATGCCATCTAGACCTAAACACATTAAATCATCTTTGTATTTGAACTTATAAGATTAAATCATCTATGTATAAACAAAAAAAATTACTTCTCCACTTGCCTCCCTTTTGATATACAAAGCATGTTCATGAGGACATTTTATGTAGCCATTTTTCTAAAAAATTTCATTAATTCGAGTGTACTTGGCCATTGGAGCTTGGTTGAAGCCATACAAAGCTTTCTTCAACCTTGTTTTAATGTCCTTTTACCTTTATCCTAATGGTTGTTCCACATACACTTCTTCAAGTTAACCATTCAAAATCCTAACTTAACATCCATTTGATCTATTTTACACTTATTTTGCACAACTAAGGCTATTATCAACCGAATTGCCTCCAAACAAGTTGCTAGGGCAAAACTGCTTCACAATCAATTCTTACTTTTGAATTGAAACCTCTTATGACAAGTCAAACTTTGTATCTTTTTAAATCCCCTTGAAAGTTCTTTTTTACTTTGTAAATCCAATTTACACTTATATCCTTCCTCCTTTTTAGTAGTGATGTTAGCTCCCAAATATCGTTCTTTTAGATTGCCTTTATTTCTACATCTATAGCTTTCCTCCACCTTTGATCTTTAACAACTTTCTCAAAACAATTGGTTATGAATCTACATATAAGGAAAACAAAGTGCATTCATTAACTTTTTAAGTTTAAGCATAAATGTCATTTAGACTTCTTATTTAAGGTGGTTTTTTAATAGAACTTTGAGAAGACAAATCTTTTTAAACTATTGCTGGTATGGAAAGAGGAGTTTGTGGCAAGGTTGATGAAGTTTCATGAGTCCCATCTTGGCTTGACTTATCATAGAAAAAGAAAAATTATACTTTTTATTTTTTACATTTCAACGCGAAGAGCCATCTTCATCAAACTTAACATCTTTGCTAGTCACTTTTCTTCCATCGCTTAGATCATAAAGCTTATAGCCTTTAAAACTTAAATTATATCCAACAAATACAAGCTTTTTACTTTTATCATTTATCTTGGTTCTTGTTTCATCAAGAACATGAATGTAAGTAATGTTGCCAAAAACACTAAAATGAAATATGTTTGGCTTTCTACCACTCCATACCTTTGAGGAGTAACTTTTATCAAGCTTTGTATAGGACTTCAAGTGGAAAAATACACTGCACATGCTACTACTTCAGCCCAAAATTCCTTTGGCATTAGCTTGCTCTATAGAATACTATAAAATTATGTTCATGATCATTTTATTTTTCCTTTCCACGATACCATTTTATTGAGATGATCTTGGTTTGTCAATGGATGTCGAATGCCATAATTTTCACAAAAGCTATTAAACTAATTTGAGTTGAACTTTCCTCCTTAATTAATTCTCATTGCTTTAATTTATGCCACTTTCATTTTCCACTAGTGCCTTCAATTTCTTGAATTCTTCAAAAGCTTTTAATTTTTCATTCAAAAAATCAACCCTAATTTTTTTGATAGAAATCATTAATAAACAACAAAAATACCTATTTTTACTATAAGGAGTAAGAGATATAAGTCCACAAATGTTAGCATACACCAATTCAAGTGGTTTTGAAGCTCTATTCGCTACAAAAAAATGGCTTTTGTGATGTTTTTTAATGGCTTTTTGTAAGAGTTTTAACTGTCATAGAGTGGTTTTACAACAGTCAATGAGTTTGGAAATTTGGCCTACTGAGTTTCTAGGTTCTAGATAGAAGCATCTTGATTCTTGAAGTTAGTCCATGTTTCTTGCATGAAATTGGAAGTTTATTGCATAAAGGTAAAAGTTTGTAGTGAAAGATTTTCAAGAGCACTCTCCAATGAAGACATCTTGTCTTGAGTTAGTTGTGAAGAGGAAGTTGCACCTCGAAATGAAGAATTTGGTTAATGTGGCTTACTTTGCTCATTCCAAGGAAAGTTTGGATGCCTTCTCCATCCATGGTTGTAAATGTTAGCATAAGGGTTATTTAAGGGTCTTTGAGGGTTCCCTATGTAATTCACTTGTTCTTGTAATAGATTCCCTTGTCCACTTGCTTCGCAATCACCATTTACATGATGTCCCCCATAAAAATCACAAACTCAAGGTGAAGAGTTCATTGCATTGACGTGCAAAGTGTTGAGTTGCTTTATGAGAGTTGCAAGTCGTTAAGAGAGTGTCATGTTTTACGTAAGAACGTCATCTAATGTATCAACTCTATGACTCCTCTTCTCTTCATTGATCTATTATAAGGGTTGTTGTAGTCATTTGTAGCCATTTAAGTTAATCAATTGTGTAGCTTCCTCTGGTGTTTTGTTATTAAGAGATCCTCCAACTGCCACATCAACCATAACTCTTGTAGTAAGGTTCAAGCCATTATAGAAAATTTGAATATGTTGCCAATCTTGGAAAGAATGATGTGGGCATCTTCTTAATAACTCCTTATATCTCTCCCATGCATCATAAAGAGATTCTAAATCCCTTTGAAAAAATGTGGTAATTTCACTTCTACGCTTGACAAATTTGGAAGGAGGAAAGTACTTGATGAGGAATGTTGCCACTAAATCATTCCATGTTATGATACTCCCTTATGGTTGAGCTTAAAGCCAACATTTAGCTTTATCCCTTAAATAGAAAAGGAAAAGTCTAAGTCTAACTGCATCATCACTTGCACCATTAACTTTGATTGTGTCATACAACTGCAAGAAATTGGCAATATGCAAATTTGGATCTTCTATAGCACTTCCTTCAAACTGTTCTTGTTGAATTAATTGAAGTAAGGATGGCTTGATCTTAAAGTTGTTAGCTTGGATGAGGGATCTCACAATACTTGTGTTGCATTTTTTAGTAGTCGGAGAAGAGTAATCCACTAAAGTACGACAATTGGGCGCTTCTTCCTTTTCAGCCATTGCTTCTTTCATAATTTTCTTCTTTTGCTTTGCCTTCTTTCTTTTTTTTCTTGCTACCTTTTCAATTTCTGGATCAAAAAGCAATGACTCTTGGTCAACGGTACCTTGCATAAACACAAAGACTCAGATGAAGAAAGATAAGTAACTAAAACCAAGAAAAATAAATAAAGAAAATAGGTGTAGAAATTAGTATTCACTTAGGTACTTTTTGATATTGATAAACAAAAAAAATCTCCGGCAACAATGCCAAAAACTTGATGACTCCTTGACAAGTATACCGAATTGCACAAGTAAGACAACATGAAAGAGTATTATCCCCACGAGGATTTTGGTTACCAAACACATTTCACTAATTTGATACAATCTAGACTATGGAAAATTGGGATTAAAAGAAGGTCAATGTAGTTATAAAGAAACACCAATAATAAAAAGAAATTAGTTTGTATTTTTAGATTTTTAACAACAAGAGCAATTAAAACTATGAATAAGCATAATTATTCAAAA
This sequence comes from Delonix regia, assembly GCA_037074485.1. Classification (NCBI taxonomy): domain Eukaryota; kingdom Viridiplantae; phylum Streptophyta; class Magnoliopsida; order Fabales; family Fabaceae; genus Delonix; species Delonix regia. Next base: position 27,425,794 of record CM073451.1, on the reverse strand, counting down.
ATGGCTAGGGATCCGACTTCACTTAACCTACTAATGTATCCTAGAATTCTTACTTAACCAAGTTCTATTTCATAATTGATAGTTAAATTTCCAGAATAAACTAATACCCAATCCCTTGGAATATTAGTATTCCTTTAACTAAATGAGATTTTCCAATCTCCTAAATAAATCCCAATTAAGAAAGGTTTTATATAAGAACAATGAAATTCTATAACAACTATATAATCAACATCATCTATCCCTAGATAAAGTCAAATTATGGTGTCTATCACATAAGCAAGCTCATATATAAATTTCCTAATTCTATACATGAACCCTAAATCAACCCATGAGTGGCCAAGTCAAAGGAAGCATTAAAACTATGATAAGCATTCAATCAATGGAAATAGAAACTTGTATTAAGCAAGAAGGCTAACAAAACATCATCCAAGTCAAGTTACATCTTCACCTAGCTAAAAGAGTTTAGCTATACATAGTTAAAGAGCAAAAATGGAGGTAGAAGAAGATAAAGTAAGCAAACTCCATGGTCTTCTTGGTCCTAAAATGATCTTGATGCTCTAAAATCCCTTGGAATCATTATTCTTGCTTCTTCTCCTCCTTTCCCAACTTACTTTTGGCCTTCCCCTTGTAAAAGTTGCCCTAGATGGTTAAAAGAGTTATTTATAGGTGAATTTCCAACATGTCAGAAAAACAACAAATTCCTAGGCATTACTTTGGATGCCCGAGCATTGAGTGACTAGAATAAAAAATAAAGGCTACAATGGATGCTAAGGCATAAGATTGAAATGCTTGGGCAGTGGGTGGCCAGAATGAATATAAAAAGAGTATCAGTGAATGCTTGGACATTGGACCAACAGAAACACATTTCTTCATAATTTCAAAATCCAAGTCTTCTCTTAAGCTCTCAAACCTGAAATTTGTTAGTAAAACACTTAGATTTAGTGCACATAAGTCATGATAAAAAGTTTACTAACTTGAAATTAAAATTACAATGCTAAGAGTGAAAAATTGGAATTTAAAAGCATTTTTCTATACAAACAACTGCTTTTGAATAGGGAAATTAAGATTAAAATCAAAGTTATCACTAGTGATAATAAGTCATACATCAATAGTTCTTCTGTACAAGAGCTAGATGCCTTAAAATCATCTATTTTGTTGAATTCATATGGAAAAGTAGATAGCAAATGCATTACTACCTATATTTGGTCTTTGGATATGTCATTTTTGTATTTAAGAGGAATTAACTCCTATTTTTGGTAACTAATGGGTAACAAACTGGAGTCTTTCACAGTGCTCCCAAGAAAGATAGCTAGCAATCCACCACCTTCTTCAGTGGGCTAGTTGTGAGGGTTTAATAATATAATCACTCTTTCACCATTGGAAGAATCCAAACATCATGCACTATTAAGTGCCGCTCCTAACTTAACCTTTCTCATCAATAATTTTTAAGTTAGTGCATAAACATAACTTGACCATTCTGATAAACAAATGAACCCTTTTGTCTATCTTAAAAGAAGACCGTGTACACCTTCCCAATCGTCTCTTTACATGGTCTTTGAATTGCTTACATGGAAAATATATTTTAGTTAAATTTTGTGGTTTTGTGCACTTTTCTAGTGATTAAACTTTACTTACTGAAAAAATGGGTCTACTGCACCATAATTAGTTAGCATACGATGATGTGTTTGTAACTTTTTCATAGATGATAGAGCAAAGTACTCAAAACCACTAACGAGTCTTCTAATTTATGAAAATATAGTATTGGCATTGGATGCTCCTAATTCAGGTTCATCATCAACACATCTTGGTCAATTAAATATGGTTTCTACTCCATCCACATATCATAAGCAAAAGGTTAAAACTTCTTAGGCCAGCTAACACTAAGCTATTGATCCCTTCAGCTATACCCTATTCCGTAGAAAGGATTTTAATTTTTCCAAGTATCTGTTAATTGTAATGCAAGAATAAATACATTAGACATTACCTTTCTATAGGCTACATCCAATGGTATTGGACAGAACCTCCAAACTTAGCTTCTATAACTAAATGTACAATCAAATGTATTATGATTATGAAAAATGATAGCAGAAATATCATTTCCAAATGACACAATGTAAGAACAACTCTATCTTGGAGTAGGTTAAATTCATTTACAGAGTCATGACTCTTTAAACTACCAATCTTATGTTGCCTTAAATCAATGTATCTAGATATATTTCCAGAATAACTATCTGGTGTTGTAGCATTCTTTAAAGTCTTTAAAAGAATATCTTTATTTGCATTGGTCAAAGTGAAAAAAAGCTAAAGGATATATACCATTATCATCTAGCCACAGATCAGACCTTATACCCATCTCTTGTAAGTCTCGTCATGCATTTAAATGGTGTTTTGATTTCTTAGACTCATTTAGTAAAGCAAACAACACATTGTCACAAACCTTTTTTTTCAATGTGCATGGCTTCAAGATTGTGGCATAATGAATGGTTTTCCTAATAACGAAGTTAGAAAAATTTGCTCTTCTTTAGCCATTTTTAGGGATCAATACTTACTGCAACAAATCCTCAAGGTCATCTTCCTTGGTTTTTGTCCTATACATATTTTCCAAATACGTTTTCAACATCTTATTATTGTATTAAAATTTTTAATCTAGTTATTTCTAAAGAGGGTTTCTTTTCTTTTCTCTTCCACCAAGTCTACTTTGAGCTAATCTAAATTTATGTTTAGACTCTAAAAGCAACAATGACCAATGAAACATCACTTTCTACTCTAGGGAAGGCAAACAAGGATATAGTCTAAATTATAATTGGAACAAGCTAACCCAGTATGGACATTCCACCCAAATAAAGTTCAAGGCCCTAGAAAATCCCTAACCATCCACATGATAGTTACACCTAACTTAACCATATCAGTAATGGAAGAATCAAATGTTTTGACCCCCATATCCCATTACTCTTTTAGCTCTTCTATTAGCCATTGCAAACACACATCTATTTAAATTCTTGGTGCTTTTTCCCTAGGAATAATCATTAAGAGAATTAATGAATTTTGTTTCATACACATCTAGGGAGGTAGGTTGTAAAGTATAAGTACCACTAGCAAAATACTATAGGATATACTCAAGTTGCCAAATGGATTGAAACCATTAATGGCCAACCCTAAACATACATTTGAAGGATCCAAAGCCAATTGAGCATTCATTATATCAAATTTCTTCCATGCCTTGGAATCCCATGGATGTCTTATCATGTTATCATTATTTTTGTTTATAGCATTCCACCTTATGTACTTAGTAGTTTTAAGAGACATAAAGAGCCTTTGTAATTTTCGTTTGAATGGAAAATATCTACGTATGTTAGTAGGCATGTTCTTACACTTGATACTCTTTTTTCTTTGGCTTTCACCTTTATGTGTTGCACCGTTTACACAGATCTTTGGCTTCATCCTCTCGCTAGTATAACATGCAATCATTATGACTGGTATGAAATTCTTTATAGTTGAGTTCTAATTTATTAATAATTTTCTTTGCCTTATAGAAAGGAGGAATATTTGCATTCACAAAGGCATCTGTTAATAACTCTAATATCATAGACATAGTCTTATCACCAATTCCACACAGACATTTCATATGATAAAACTTCACAAAAAATGATAGCTTTGAATATTTGTCACATCATTCATACAAATTTTGTTGTCCATCCTCAATTAACTCAAACTTACATTTATTTTTACCTTTAAAACCCTATTATCAAATGCAAAATCTAAAGAACTATTAGGTCTTGCTAAGTATTTAGGTGTATTCTAGGGTTTGGCAATCTAAAACTTATCCATTTCTAAAAAAGTAAAATAAATACAACTAATACTAAAATACCATAATGATTGCAACATCAACCATATCTATGATACACAAACAACTATTAATTCCAAGAGAGATAGTAATCAAAGACATGGACTTTGATTTTGGATAATAAATCCAAATTCCAAAAATTAAACAAGAAAGAAAATTAAGTCGAATATATATATATATATATATAAAACTATAATTTTTCAATCAGTTCATCACAAAAAGAATAAGTACAATTTAATCCTTGACCAAAAACAAACAAACATTTATATATAACTCACAACAATAAAATTTAAACATCTTTAAATAGTCCATAAAAGTCAATTGTATGAAGATTTTGATTTGGCCATTTCAACAATGTGCAACAACATAGTTTTGATGTGGTCATTTCAATAATGTGTAAAAGTCAAAAAGATCTTGGTGATAATAAACACCAAGGATGCAAAATGATTGCCTTCATTCTAACGAAGTATTTTACACTGAAATATATCCATTACAATAGCATCCATTATAAGATGACTTCCTAAGCATCATAAGCCTTTGGAATGCCCAGTGCATGATTAAACTGCTCTTGTTACATATTTTTTTCTCCACCCATGCTACATATTTTTTTCCCAACCATGTTACAAAAAGGTACCCTCATGACAACTGCACCTACTACTACAACCTTTACTTTGATAAAATGATTTTGTTAGGTAAAGGAACCATCTTGTCCTTTGAAAAGGTATATAAAATAATGAGTGTTTCTCCTCAATTGGTTATTTTCCATTGATGAAAATGAACTATGCAAAGTTCTTCATTGATGGGGTCAATTTAGCATTAGAAATAAACCACCAATTTAGCATTAAAATGACAAAGTATTTTACACTGAAATATATCCTTTACAATAACATCCATTATAAGATAACTTCCTAGGCATCATAGACCTTTGGAATGCCTAATGCTTGATTAAATTGCTCGTTACATATTTTTTTCTCCACCCATGCTACATATTTTTTTCCCAACCATGTTACAAAAAGGTACCCTCATGACAACTAAACCCACTACTACAACCTTTACTTCGATAAAATGATTCTGTTGGGTAAAGGAACCATCTTGTACTTTGGAAAGGTATATAATATAATGAGTATTTCACCTTAATTGGTTATTTTCCATTAACGAAAATGAATTGTGCAAAGTTCTTCATTGATGGGGTCAATTTAGCATTCGAAATAGATTGCCACTTGATTCCTTACCTAAGCCTTCCACGTAATTTACATTATTACCATTGCTATTGGCATATACCAAAGAATCATTACCCTAACACTTTACCAAGATTGCTCTGTGTCATATAAGAACATTATTATTCATATATAATCTCAAACTAGACTCAATAAATGGCTGAAATTAAAAGCCACTAATATATATATATATATATATATCCTTAGCCTCTACTTTACTTATTATATTAAATATTAGATTATAAATAAAATCAATAGCCCTAAATGCTAAAGGAATACGAACTAACAATGTCCTTCTAATAAATACCTACATGTTAACCTTACTAGCTAACTCAAGATAATGACAGGATGAAGTTATTCATGATATACACTGCTAAGCACAGAACAAAAGCAATTCATGATATACAAAGCTTAGAACAAAACAAAACTAATGAAAACTCATGAAAGAACATAAATAGATATTGAAGGATTACACAACAAATTACTTACCAGAAAGTAAAATTTTATAGCAAATTGTGGAAAAATTTTATAACACAATAAATTCAATATAAAAATAAATTTTCAATTAAAAGTAAAAAATAAATTATTTTAAAATTACATACTTTACTTAAGTGGGGCTGTTGGCGATAAGTAGGTGCAGCAACGAACAAACAACTTCGGCAATGGTTGATAATCGGCCGATAGGGAGCACAAATGACCAACACAAGGTAGAATAGAAGAGTAGATCAGAAAAATTCAAGCACTAACAACTAAAGGCTAAAGGCAAATGACTTAAGGACATTAGATGACTCATCTGACAAGTAGATGACAATTGATTTATGGAAGATAACTAACGGTAACTTGAGTTTCCTAGTAATCTCGCAGCCTAATGTTAAGAGTGTTACGATAGTCTAAGACAGACCATCATTGAGGTAGGAAGGCCTAACGGAGTGGACCTTAAGCGATGTCCATTCCATTTAGCCTAACGATGGTCCACATCGATCGTCATTCTGTCTTGCCACAACGACGATCACTGTAGGTTGTCATAAGCCCAATGAGTGGTTTTACATAAGGCCTATATGTGGCCTAAGGATGGTATATTTTGGACTGTCATTGTGTCTTGCCACAACAATGGTCCAAAACGAACCGTTGTGAGGTCTCATCCTCTTTATAACAAGCATAGGTTTTACAACAATCGGTATATAACCATAGTAATGGTAGCGTCTTTATTATGCTTATCTCCTCCGTTGTTGATGCCAAGACTTACAACTATCAAATATGACTGTCGCAAAGTTTTTGTCCTAAGTAGCCTTTTTTTTTGTAATGACTAAATGATTTTTTTTGAAAGCTCCTCATAAATTGGTTCCCATACATACATCCTTTACAAATCTATTGTTCATGATTTATAAAATGTAAATTGGCCACCATTTTCTTCTTAGAAAAACCTTCGAGTCTCTAAAATTAGGATGACCTATCCTTCAATTTCATAACTAAAAGGGGTTAGTTGTGGAGGCCTTCAAACACTTTACAATACTAGCGTGAAGTTGAAGTTTAAATATCTTGTTCATTGACATTGGAACTTTTGCTATTAATTTTTCATCATTTCCTCTTGTCATCTACCTATAATTCTTCATAGTGACCTTATATCCTTTTTTTTCCAAAAGCTGTCTAAAGCTTGAAATGTTTAATTTCAAATATAGAACATAGTAAACTTGAGAAGTAAAATCACAATCTCTATTTTTAAGTTAATAAGAATGTCATCTTTCCCCATAACTGATACATTAGTATTATCACCAAATGAAATGCTTCCCTTTTCAAATTCATCAAGACTAGAAAATAAATATTTATTATTAGTAATATGATTGCTTGCACTGAAGTTAAGATACTAGATGTTTTGTTCTTTATCTCTAGTACAGGAAAACAACTTCTACTTCAGCATCAACATGATTCACCTCTTTTATACTTGGATTATTTCTACATTCTAATGTATAATGACCCAGTCTTTGCAAAGGATAGCAATGCACTATTGATTTTCTTCCAACACCTCTTCTTAACCATGCACCTCTTCCTCATCATCTTGTATTTAACTATCACAATTTTGATTCTTTATTATTAAAAGAATTCCTTTCACCTCTACCTCTTCTTTGGCTATAGGAAGTTGACTTTTAACCATGGTCTTGACCATAAATAGACTGAATTATAATTGTTTTTATTTCATTTAAATTCAATTTTTCTTGAAGAACTTGAGCCACATATTCTTCTCTCTTTTTCACCCTTTCCTCACAAGCTTATAATGATCCCATAAGTTAATCAATGGTTATTGAATCCAAATCCTTTGATTCTTCAATTGCCACCACCATATGATTGTATTTTAGAACCAATGATTGAGGTATTTTTTTAATGATAGGAATATATTCCATCTCCTTGCCATACTTTTTCATCTTATTTATAATTCCTAACACTCTAGTGAAGTAGTCAAATATTGATTCTAACTCTTTCACATTTACAGAATAAAAATTTCATCTTAAAGTTAAACACAAACCTTCACTACCTTTTCAACTCCTTTAAACAAATTTTAAAGAATCTCTCATGCTAACTTCATGGTTTCAATGCCTACAACCAATTCAACTATACTTTCATCTAAAGACATGTGAATAAGAGTGAGAGCCTATTGATCTTTCTTCTTCACCTTTTGCAATGCTTCCTTTTGTACTTGTTTTAAAATGATTTCATCTTCTGGTCGTCTGTACCCTTTATTAAAAATACTCAAACTAAAGCACATAGTTAAAAATCTTCGAATGAATTTGATCAATCAACTTATGCACATAATCTTCTTTGAAACATATTATGTCTTTATGCTGAGGATGACCAATTGCTCTCTCAACTATTAGTTCTCCATTCTGGGAAGTTTTGTTGACATGGCCAAGTATGAAAACTTCTCTACAATGATCATGGCAATAATGACAGAGATTCTTTGGAGCTATGGCTATTAAGATAGAAAATATTCTCGTTAATCTTGGGCTTTCATGGTCTTTGGGCCAATATGAGTTAACTTGTCTAGGTTGGGTGATTTGTTTAAATCTACTAGACATACACACAATAGTCTGGTTAGATGATACAGAATTTTGACATAATATTTAAATAAAAAAATAACAAATATTTCAACAATATCCCCCTTTATTTTGATAATGTCAAAACTTCAGTAACTTTATGTTAAAGCATCAATATCTCCCCCTCAATTCAATCTTGAAGATATCTATTGAACTTTTCATATTAGCTCCCTCTTAGTTGGGTTCATTTATGTTTACTAGTCATTTTGAATTTCTCCCTCTTAGTAGGTGTCTGTCGACATCGCTTTCCTTTAATGTGAGCACATAAGCTATTCTCTGCCTTTTAACATAAGTAAAAGAAACACAAGGAGAAGGTGATCCAGAGATAACATATGGACAAGTAAACCACATAATAGTTAAAATAGAAAGCTAATTATAAGTGAATAATCACAAGATAACAATTTAGAACATAGGCCAACAAATGGCAGAGGAGTCTAAAGCAAGCAGATATAGTTCAATCAATAAAAAAACACAGTTATTTAGTGGTTCATGAAAATAGTCTAATGGTGTAGTGGAATGGGTGATGACACCAGAACAGTAGTCACAAAAGTACTAGATAAATGCATAGAATAAACTCTATTAGGGGCAACTAATAAAACAACTATAATGAGGCAAATAGGTGTTTTTACTAAATTTTGATTTTTAAAACTTTTTCATAGTTAACTGAAAAATTCAAAAATTAGTAACGAGATTAAATATAGTTAACTGGTCGTAAAAAAAATAGTTAACTATATATTTTCAGTAAACTGAATTATCAACAAATGAGACACAATATTAAGAACACAGAAATTCAGAGGTAAAAGTTACAGAAGCAAACACATAAATTTATCCTGGTTCAGCTAAAATATGCCTACATCCAGCCCCTTGACTCCTTCAAGGGATTTAACTAGATCAACAAAGTCTTACAATCCTTAAGAATTTTACACTTGTTGACTCTTTAAAACATACGATTGTTAAGCTTAACCTTAAACTTTTTCTGAGTATCTCAATCCTTTTTACACTCAAGGAGATAAAGGTATAGTGAAGAAAAGAATGATATGAAACCCTTATAATAATGGGCTCACAAATTTTAAATCTTAAAGAATTCTTCTTACAAGTATGTGAGCCAGAAATTAGGAATGGGCAATGTATATACTAATATAACATTGCATATCTCTATTTTTCTTCACAGGGAAGTACCTCTATTTATATTTCTTCATATTTCAACTGCTGGAGCATTTAAGATCTTTAAATATGCGCCTTTATAGTGATGGAGGATTTTATGTTGTTATTTTTTCACGTATTTTGTTCAACTTTAGTTCTTCATATAAAAGGATAGCCTTAAGAAATTTAATGCTTCTAAAATATTGCTTTTGGTCAGAGTGCCTAAAAGGAAAAGTGACGTTGGAAGAGCTGAAAGTTAGTTGTCATGATAAGGTCTTCAAATTTCTTCACGTGATGTACTTTTCTTTAAGTTTGGATGAGCTGTCAAATGATATTAATTCTTGGGCTGAAGAGATATAAGTAGTAATGGACTGTTATTAAAAAGTGGGCTAAGTTCAAAGTGTATCTTTTTTTATTTGGGTTTGTTTAACATTAAACTTTTAGGGATTTGGGCTAAGCTTTTTTTTTTTTTTGGGCCAACACCAACAATAGCAAAAATAATAGTAGGAAAATAGTAGTAGCAGCAGGAGTAGGAAGTAGACAGGAGGAGCTAGTGCGACCCATCATTCTTTAGACACATAGTCATCTAGAAGATAGCATTTAAAAGGGTCTATATCCGATTTTGATTGAATAACTCAAGTGAGATAGTCATGTTTCCATGAAATTTAAGCATATAAGTAGGTTTTTAATGCTTCTATTCTACTGAACAAAAGATGTAATAAACTCTTTCATTTCTTCTTAGTGTGTTATCATCTGCTTTCTTAGATTGATAATAGTTGCACTAAGCTCAGTGAGTTATGGATTTGTGGCAGTCTAATAACTAAGTTGGTGATGAAGTAAACTACTAACGAAAGGCGGTAGGAGACACATCCTTTTAATTGATAGGTTTGTTAGGTTAAATAACAGCAGTTGTAGCTTCCATAACCCCTAAAGAGTGAGAAGACTTTGTCTCAACTAAAAGAATGGTGAAAAGCTTATGTGGTTCAGTGGCAACTTCTTCCTTAATAAAGAGAGCTGGTAAGAGTAAAAGAATTTTGTTCTCAAAGAATTCTATGTTTTGAGCCAATAGTGATGTGTTGCAATGTTTGGGCTTGATAAAGACGTGAAGACTTACACATAGGCCTGTTTTTAGTAGAAATTTACTTCTTGCTACAAAAGAAGGAAGCCTTAGTCTAAGCAAGCTTAGATTCTTCACCTTCTTTTACAATTTTGATCTAATTTTTTCTGAAATTCCTGGATTAGCTCGCTTAGCTTTGTACCCAAAAAGGTCGACTCACATACTCTGGTTAATAATTATGAAGACCAAACCATATAGAAATTCCTTAATCTTACTGCTTTGCATTGTCTACATGTGGTTAAGGATAATGAATGGTAGATTCAAGGGTAGCTTGTGTAAAGCACACCACGAATAAAATAACTTAAAGTGCGTAAGAGCATTGGTCTTATCAATTTTGGGAATGATCAACTAGTTGCTATTGTACAAGAGCATTTTATTGTCAGCAAAGAGTGCATTAAGGTTGATGATGAGAGATTCCCATCCAAGCAACTCTTCCACGAAGGCAGCCTCATAATGGCCAACAAACTCAACAAGTTAGAGGTTAGTGCATTTTTTAATTCCAACATTAGGACAGTGAAGATTGTCGGTTGGTATAGGTGGATCCAAAGCAATCCCCAGTCCTTGAAGTAATAGTTATACCTTTAGAGTCTTCTTATCAAAGAAAATATTAGAGTAGAACTCTTAGACAAGTCTTAAGAAGATGCATTCCTTAAGAAGGAAGAATGACTCCCAGTTAAACTTGCAAAATAAGTCAAAACACTTAAGATTATTTCAATGGAAGAACTTAAGATTTACCTCTCATGTAGGCGTAACACATTATGTCTTGTAGTCATTCTCAAAGCATGCCTTAGCTCAGGTCTATCGAGAACTTTAATATTATGTCTATGGGAGGAAACCTTAAAGGTTTTAGGCTTGTGAGAAGCCATGGATTCAGAACAAAGACAAACTAGAAGAGAAAAATAGATGTTGTCGTAACCAACCTTTCAGCGGAATGGAATAAAAAGGGTTTAAAACCGATTCCCAAAAATAGAATTTTGAAAATCGATTTTATTTGGAGTCGCCACCAAAATTTTTAATGGAAAACCAATTTAAAATAAAACGGAAAAAGGCGAAATGGTCTGCAAAATTAGAGATGGGTTCGGGAGTTTATTTGAATGTGGGGAAGGTGTTAGGCACCCCACAACACCAGCCCATAAGGACGGTTACCTTAAACTAGTTAGTTGAAATAGAATATGGCCTTTAATTAATCTTAATTACCCTTTTATTAACATGGATGCACGTTAGACATAGGAGACAAAAAAAACGAGAATGCATGTAAACAGATGGATATTTACAAAGGGTGGACTTGACCTAGGATGAGAGCCTAGGGCATACGTACCCTGCGATAAGGATCAAAGTCCATGTAGTTCGACCACTCAGAAGCATGTTTAGCGGGTTGGTGGTTTTTTTGATTTGTGATGAGAATAGGAGGATTTTAATTAAGACAGATCATTGTAAACAAAACGGGATTGGAATTTGGTTTGTATGTTTTAATTTACTACAATCTGGTTAACCTCATTCTCCTGATCTCTTCACATTTTCTCTTTTAAAATTTTTTGTTGATTTTATTATTATTATTATTATTATTTTGAGTTTTGGGAGTTTTGGGAGTTCATATTTCAGGAATTAATGCATGATTTATAATGAAAGGAATATTTATTTTTTTTGAACTTTTGAATTTATTGTTGGTAAATATTGATTATTATTATTATTGATTATTGGTAAATAATTTAATTCGAGTACTATTATTTATTTGTTTATCTGCTTATCTTTGAACGAATATATGCTAATTTTCAGGTTCTATGGGGATTAAAATCTCACATGAGCCCGGGAAGTCGAGGAGAGAAAGGTATTCTCACACGATTCATTTTGTATAAATATTTAATCAAGGTTAATATTTAATTATTGTACATTTATTTATTTTTTGTATTATTATTAATATTATTATTATATCAGAATTAATTATAGGGATTTAAGGAGGGGTTCTATGGGGATTAAAATCTCACACGAGCCCGGAAAGTCAAGGAGAGAAAGGTATTCTCACAGGATTCATTTTGTATAAATATTTAATCAAGGTTAATATTTAATTATTGTACATTTATTTATTTTTTGTATTATTATTAATATTATTATTATTTCGGAGTTAATTATAGGGATTTAAGGAGATTAAAATCTCACATAATCCCAAGCAATCGAGGAGAACGATATTCTCACACGATAATTTCGTAAATAATAGGAAATGTTTAATTAAAGCTAATCTTTTAATTATTTACTATTTATTATTCTTTCCCTTTTTTTTTTAAAAAACAGGGTATGCTAACTTTAGGGATCTAAGGAGATTAAAAATCTCACGCGATCCCAGGTAATCGGGGAGAACAATATTCTCACATGATAATTTTGCAAATAATGGGAAACAGTTCATTAAAGCAGACATTTTGATTATGATTATTATTATGACTTAATATTTAGTTATCATTCATTTATTTTTCACCATTCACTCATTAATATTTTATTAATATTATTGTTGCTTTTCAATTGTTCAATTCATTGTAGGGATTTAAGGAGATTAATATCTCACATAATCCCCGGTAATCGTGGAGAACAAAATTCTCACACGATAATTTTATCCATCATGACAATATTTATTAATTATCATTCAATTATTTTTCACCATTCCTCCATTAATATTTCATTAATATTAATTGTCATTCCTTTATTTTTTTCACCATTTATTCATTAATATTTCATTAATATTATTATCACTTTTCGATTATTCAACTAGTTGTAAGGATTTAAGGAGATTAACATCTCACATAATCCCCGGTAATCGAGGAGAATAAAATTCTCACACGATAATTTTATCCATCACAGCAATATTCATTAATTATCATTCAATTATTTTTCACCATTCCTTCATTAATATTTCATTAATATTATTGTTGTCTTCCAATTGTTTAATTAATTGCAAGGATTTAAGGAGATTAAAAACTCACATAATCCCCGGCAATCAAGAAGAACAAAATTCTCACATGCTAATTTTATACGTAATAGCAATAATTAATCAAAGTTAATGTTTAAACAATGGTGATAAACAAAATTAAAACAAGTTTAAGCAAATGAACAGTAGCACCTCATGTTAGAACGCGTGAACAGTGCACATGCATGAGATTGTCTTGAAGCAACTCGTATGAACAGTGACAGCATGCAGAAATCTCAGCCAAGACAAAACGTGCAGCCATCCCTGTGCGTTTTCAGCTCCTCCCTTGTGCTCCAATGAAGAATGACCTTCTCCTCCTCACTCACCTATGGTAGATGGACCTCCAACAGCCCCAAAGCAGCTAGTCTCGGCTGGAAGTGCAAAAATGGCGGACAGCTTCGTTGGAGTTTCTGGTTGGCTTCAGCGTTGGAAATTCTGCAGAACATGTCTCTGCTTCTCGACTAGAAGGTGGAGGCTGAAAGCTTCCCTTCTTCTCCACACTTCCTCTTCTTCCATGTGCTCCATAAGTTCTCCTCTGTTTACCTCTGTTTTTTGAGCTTAAAACAGAGTTTTTTCTCCTCCATGGTTCAGCTTCTATCCATCCCTTTGCTGCCACTTTGTTTTGCATTCAGACTTTCTTGTTTCTGCTCATCATTTTGGCATCCAACTCTCCATTTTCTGCGCCTTGGATGGTCTGAATTTCAGCTCCTTTTCACTCCACGATTTGGGACGTTTCTCCACGATTTTCTACACGCTTTCTGCACCAGTTTTTTGCACCGTTCAGCTCTCGGTTTCACTCAATTTCTGGTTCATTTTCTCTTCTATTTTTTCCCTCACATGGCTGCCTTGTTTTCTGGTTTCATTCAGCTTTATTTCTCTCTTCTCCTTAGCTCATTTTCCTCTCGGTTCGTTGCTCTTTCTCTCCTCTCCTCAGCTCTTTTTTTCCTCTCAGTTCGTTGCTCTTTCTCTCCTCTCCTCCCTCTTCTCTTCAGCTTGTTTTTCTCTCGGTTACGTTGCTCCCCTTTATGCTCCAACCTTCCTCCTCTCTTCTCTTAGTTTGTTGCTCTCCTTTATGCTCCAACCTTCCTCCCTTTTTCTGCCATCTTGCTCCCTTTTTTTCCTTGCTTTTTCTGCAACTTCCAGCCACCACTTTGCTGCACACGGTTGCCTCCTTTTTCTGCCATCTCCAGCCACGCCACACTCTCATTTCTCTACACCAGCCACTCCACTTTCTGCCTCCTCTGCAGAACCAACTCCCACTTGCTTTTTTGTCCCACTTGTCCTCTTGTGCATGTGTGTGCATGAATGTATGCATGTGGTGAGTGTGTGTGTCCGTGTGTGAGAGTGATGTGTGAGTGTGTGAGGAGGTGTTTCTGTGAGTGAGAGTGTGAGTGTGTGAGAGTGATGTGTGTCATGTGTGTGAGGGCAAGTGAGCATATGGGAGCAAATGAGCATGTGAGAGTGTGAGTGTGAGTGTGTGAGGAAGTGTGTCCGTGGGTGAGAGTGTGAGTGTGTGAGAGTGATGTGTGTCATGTGTGTGAGGGCAAGTGAGCATGTAGGAGCAAGGGAGCATGTGAGAGTGTGTGAGTGTGTGAGTGTGAGCAAGTGAGAGTGTTTTACAATTCCATTTCAAGTGTGTGGCCTTGTTCATTTTATTTCTTTGCAAGATGATTGCCATGTCTCTTCTTCAAACATATATCTTGAATTTTCCTTTTTATTATTTTTGGTTCTTATATTTGGTTTTTTCCATATTACTTCTATTTTGTTTGCCTTTTGCAATTTTGTTTTGATTAATTGTTATTATTATTTTTTTAGAATTTTTTTAATTCTATTTATTATTATTACCATGATTATTATTATTGTTAATTCAGGTGGGGTGTTCACAAATGTAGATGAAGATAAAGATATATGGGTGTCAGACAATGTCAAAGGTAACCAATTTAAAGGCAAAAATTCAAAATAATGTTAATGGAGTAATGATAGCAACAACAGTTGTCAACTATGAAAGACATGCATGACAAGGAAAGTGATGAGATTCTAGTGATATTGTTAGTTATATTTTATTAATTGTAGAGGGATGTGGGTGGTGGAATTTAGAACATAAGTATATATGAATTTTTTTTCCTACAATAAAAAAGTGTCTACCTGGTTATAGATTTAGGCCATGAGTGAGAATTATGTCAATTTACTAGCTCAAATAAGTCCTTTTTGGTCTTTTTAAACTTTCCATCACACCCAATTCTTGTATGATATTGTAAAACTATTCCTCACTTAAAGGTTTAGTAAAAATGTCTTTTAGTTAGTCTACTGTTGAAACAAATTCAATAGCAACATTTCTTTTAGCCATGTGATTTTTGAGAAAGTGATGTCTAAAATCAATGTGCCTGGTTCTTGAATGTTAAATTGGATTCCTGTAGAAATTAATTACAACAATATATTTAGCTTTTGCTGTGGATAATGCTACAAAATTTTGCTTCTTATTGTACTCATGAATTAACATGTCCCACATGTACTTTTCCTATCTATTTTGCAACCTCTAAAGTCAACATAAGAGAAATATGGAGATTATAAGGAGAGTGTTTATATACCAGAGACTGATTTTTCAAGTTCCAACTAAATATCAAATGATTCCTTTGACAACTATCAAATATGACTCCTCGGTATTTAACTAGAATCTAACACATAGACATACACTGAAAATTATATCTAGTTAGATAGCAATGAGATATAGTAGTAATCCTATCTATTTCTTCTAGTCCATTGGGGTGCCATGTTCATCCTCACTAACCTTGAAAAAAGTGCTCATTGAAGTTTTAATTGGTTTTGCAGATTCCATTCCAAAGCACTTCAGTAGTTCTTTTGTGTACTTTGTCTAAGAAATGAATGTTGCTTTCTTTAGTTTACTTGTAACCCTAGGAAGATGGTCATTTCTCTCGACATGCTTATTTTAAATTCCTTAGTCATGAAGGCAGAAAAATCTTTGCACACTCTTTCAACAATAAAGCCAAAAATTATGTCATTTACATATATCATAATGATAAGTATATGATTATGTAAATATTTAATAAAGAGAGTTGTATATGCCTTGCCATTGATGACGTTATTATTCATAAGGAATTTGCTGAGACCTTTATACGAAGCTCAAGAAGCTTATTTAAGACTATATAATGCTTTGCTTAATTTATATACATGATAAGATTTGTCATCCATTTCAAATCCAGGAAGTTACTTGATGTATACTTCTTAAAGATATCCATTTAAAAAGACATTTTTTATGTTTATCTAGTTAAGTTCAAATCCTTTTGATATGCATATGCCAGTAGCATTCTTATAGCTTTAACTTTTGCTACAGGAGCATATGTTTCTTTAAAGTCAATTCCCGCCTCTTGATTGTATCCTTGAGCAACTAATCTGGCTTTATTTCTAGTGATGTTGCCAAATTCATCCAATTTATTTTTAAAAGCCCATTTTGTGCCAATACTTGTTTTCCTTCAAGATCAGGAACAAGTGACCATACTTGATTGTGTTCAAACTAATTTAGTTCTTCCTACAAAGCCATAATCCAGTAGTCATATGTGAGTACTTCAGTTACATTCTTGGGTTCAATCTGAGAAACAAATGCCACGTGATTCATAACTCTATATGATGAACATGTCATCATTCTTTCCTTAGGATTGCTAATGATATATTCATTTGGATATGTAGTTGAATGTCTCTATTCTTTAGAAATTTTGTGTCTGTCAAGTGTAACAACTCCTTGTAATGAGACAGGATAGACATCCATATTTGACTCATCTTCAGAAATATGCTCCTTGTTGGTATTTTTTGGAGTCCGTTTAGTAATAAGAATCTTGGCTTCCTGAGCAATTTTCTAAGGTGACTTAAGTAGCTTATCATTCTCATCATTTTTCCTATGGGGCACTTTAGAAAGCACATTATTATCACTAAAATTAACATGTATAGTCTCTTATGATATGGGAATTTTTATTGAATACTCTAAATGCCTTACTAGATATAGAGTATTTGAGGAAAACTCCCCTAGATGTTTTAGAATCAAATTTTCCTAAATTTTCTTTTTTATTATTTAAAATATAACATTTGCTTCCAAAAGCACAAAAGTAGCTTATATTTGGTTTCCTACCTCTCTAGAGCTTATGAGTTATTTTATTTAGCATGGGTCTAACTATCCATCTATTCAAAATGTAACAAGAAGTATTGACATCTTTAACCCACCAACTTTTGGGAAGGCCATTTTCACAAAGCAAAGCTCTAAACATATCAAAGAGACTCATATTCTTCCTTTCAGTAACACCATTTCGTTGTTGTTTCTGAGAGCTGAAAAATTAAGAGTAATCCCTAAATTAGTGCAAAATTCATTTAATATTTTATTTTCAAATTCTTTGCCATGATCACTTCTTATTGAAGTGATGTAGTACCCCTTTTCATTTCGAACAATTGCATAATAGTTCTTGAAATATTCAAAACATTCGTGTATATATGCAAGAAAGTATACCCATGTGTATTTAGAGAAATCATCAACAATAATGAAACCATAATTTTTTCCTCCCATGCTTTGAGTTCTAATGGGCCCAAATAAATTCATGTGAATAAGTTGCAACAGTCTTTCAATGCTTATGTGATCCTTTGATTGAAATGCATATCTCGCTTATTTAACTTGTTGACAGACATTACAAATGTGATCCTTTTCATATTTCAACTTTGGCAAGCCAAATACCAATTCCTTTAATGATTGCAACTTTGATATTAACTGCATGTTTATTTGTCTTAACCTTTTGTGTTAGATCTTACAAGGATTTTACAAGGAGGAAAGACGTTTAAGTGACTATAGTTTATTAGTATCTATAATATAAACATTCTCATTTCTTCTTCCAACAATGATAACTATGCCATCCTTAAATATTAGACAAGAAGTATAGTTAAATGCCACATCAAATCCATTGTCACACAGTTGGCTAATATTAATTAAATTATGTTTTAGGCCATCAACAAGGTTTGTCAATGGTTAGAAAAGAATTAATGAACACTTTACCAGAAACTATGATTCTTCCCTTTATGTTGTCACCAAAGGTGATTGTTCCACAATTTCCTTTTTCGAGGGAAACAAAATGACTTTCATTTCTAGTCATATGTCTAGAGCAACCAAAATGGTCCTTTCCTTCTTCTAGATTTTAGTGAAACTTGCAAAATAGTTAGTTGGTCTTAGGTACCTAACATTTCTTGGGTCCTAAAGAAGTTAGAGCATTAGATATCAATGATTGCTTAGCCAAAAAACAATATTTAGTTAGATAGCCTTTCTTTTTATTGGTATAACAAATCTTTGACAATTTTACAAAGTTTTTCTTATTCGTTTTTTTGTTCTATTCATATCTTAATACAGATTTATCAAGATGTTTCTTTTGGCTTTCAAGAAAAACTTTTAGTTATTTATGACCTTTAACAAATCTAGCCAAATCATTTGTGAGATTTTCTACTTTCGTTTTCAATTCTTCATTTTCCAATTATAGTTTAATCATTCAAAATCTTTCAATTTCCTTTTCAAGAAGCTATTTTTCTTCCTTTAAGGAACCAAGGATGATCACTTTTGAGACATTAGTATTTTAACATAATTTTGTTAAAATCATTTAGTATAACATCAAAAGAATTCAAAAGTTTATCATAGGTGAATTGTTGAGTTACCTTAATTTCAACATGTTCCTCAAGACAATTACTTGTCATGTGACATAGATCATTTGTATAATTGTTAGTAGTACTCTCTATATCTTCAATCACAAATAGGCATAGATTCACTATGTTTTTCTTTTCAATGTCACTGAAGTTTGAAGCCAAGTCATCATTACTCCAAGAAGAGTTTGCCACCATTGGTTTCCTTTTATCCTTGTTGAGTAGACATTCAGCTTTGGTATGACTAATTTTCTTGCAACCATAACAAGTAAATCCATTTCTTGTAACTTCTTTCTTGTTTTAGTTTTCTCTATGAACATTATTGTTATGGATTTCTTTATAAAGAAGTGCCATTTCTTTATCTTCAACTGATTCCTCAAGATCTTCTTTTTCAAATAGTTTTTATGAGGTTTTCAAAATAGCTCCTCTAATTGATTTATTCTTGTTCAAATAGCTTCCTTTAAAGACAATGAGATTTCTTTTAAACTCATGAAACTTCATGGTTTTAAGTTTTCCACTTGTGATTGCTGCAATAACTATAACTTTCCAAGATGAATTAAGACTCTTCAGTGTTTTTCTAATTATACCTTCATTAGGATAACATATCCTAAGAGCATTGAGATTATTTATTATTCTCCCAAATCTGTTGAACATTTCTCCTACACTTTCTTCATCAGTATTTAAAAAGTCCCCATTCTTACACTAGTGTATCTATTCTGGTCTTCTTAATTTCATACGTTCCTTCATGGTTGATCATGATCTTTTCCTACATTTCTTGGGCTGAGGAACATCTGGCAAGCTTCTTGAATTCATCTACATTCAAGCACATAATATGAAGTTTTTACCTTTGCAATTTACCTCATATTTTCTTTGCTCAATGTCACTTAGTTACAAAATTGTTTTATTAACTTTCTTTCTAGCCACTTCCTTTATGAACATGTATGGTCTGTATTGAATCATAGCCCAAGCATCAAGATCATTTGATTGAATGAAAATTTCCATCTTCATTGTCTAGTAGGTGTAGTTTGTTCCATCAAAGTGAGGTGGTTTGTTTATTAAGTGTGCCTCAATGGGCATATGAGTTGTCATTCTATACAGGATCTTTTCTCTATGTAGTTTTACCTAAAAAATTATGGAGACTTGGCTTTAATACCACTTTTTAGCACAAATATGGAAAGAGTAATAACACGTATAAATACATATGATTTTTCAAAATGATTATTTCTTAAGGGGGCAAAGGCCCATATACTTCCTAAGAATAATTAATGCGTAAATATAAAAGGATAAGGTAAAGAGAAATGAACACTTAGAGATTTATAATGGTTTAGATCATCATTGATCCTGTGTCCACTCCTTAGTTTACATGGATAGGAATTTAACTATCCAAACAAATACATCGGTCAACCTTACAAACAGGGCACAACCACTTGCTCATAGGCAACCCTAAGCAAAGAATCAATCCAGTAGACTTTTAAAACATAACATTAATTACTGGAATTATCCCAAATTGAAGAATACAACAATCAATCAGATAAGACTATCTTCCTCACACTTCACACACACTCTCACATAGAAAGATATGTGAATAACTATAACACATTCATTCAAACTAAAGCACACCACTAAAAATATTTAAATGAATTTGTAATTGAGTTTTGTGCATCGTCTTCTTTAAAAAATTGTGTATTTATGCTAAAGATGACCAATAATTCTCTTAACTACTAGTTCTCCATTCTGGGAAGTTTTTTCAACATGTCCGTTGGGTATGGAAACTCCAGTGATGGTGCAATCATTCACTGCAATTATCAAGGTATTAATGATTGAGATTTTTTGGAGCTAGTATTAGGAAAGAAAATATTTTCATTAATCATGGGCTTTCATAGTCTTTAGGCCAATCTGAGTTCACTTATTTGGGCTTGGCCATTTCTATGAATCTGCTAAACACACACACAAAATAGTCTGGTTACATAATATAACATTTTGAAATAATTGTTAAATAAAAAAATAATAAATGTTTCAACAAAAGGTTATAAGGATATATAGAGTTTCTGATTGTCCCAATCGCAAGATTGTTAGTTTGAAGGAGAAACAAAGCAATGAGGTGATGATTTGGCTCATCACCCTCTAATTTGGCTCTGATTAATAATCAACTCTCAAGAAAACCTCAATTTGCATGAAGGGTTATGCCAGATTGAAAGAATAACATCACATTGTACAATATATAGGAATTTATAAGTATAATAAATGACTAATTATATTCACTCTATTTAGTATTTTATACATGCATCACATTTATCTAGATATATAAATTATTCTATATATCAATCATACTTTCTATAGTTATTTCAATTCATTTAACATATGTGAGTTAAACTAACTTGGCCCACCTAACTTGTAGGGTAAAATGGGTCAACTCGATGGATTGGTAGGTAGGTCCACTTGGGTGGTTTTGTAGCTTTTTTTTTTCTTTTGTGAATGATAAATATTGCAAAACCTCAAGTGATATTGATCCTTATTTTGGCATTAAAATTAAATATCTTAATAATTGAATATTTTGGTTTGAAATTTCTTTTTCTTACAAATTGTTTTGAAAAATTTTTAGTAGTTTAATAGGTTAGCCCATTTAACCTATCTAATGGGCCAAGTTTAACATTTTATCCCACCAACCAACTGTTTAATCTACCCGAGCTAGCCCTTATTAGACACTTCTTTAAATACATAGATCAATCAAATTCTAATATAGGAACATGTATTTTAGTATCTAGGATACATAGGAATTTGTCTTAAGTACACACAAATATTGAATCAATTTAGAAAATGTGAAATTACAATTTTTTATTAGTACAAATGTAATTCAATTACAATTGAATGAGCCATGGGTCACCATTTTTATTTCGGCCTAATTTTTAAAACATTGATCAAAAGCATTTAAGTATAAAGACTTTGCCTCTAAAATGGATCCTTTGTTGGCATTTTCAATAGCAGGTACTGTTAGATCATTTGTGACTCTTGGATCAAGTTTTAAACCATTTGTAGTCGTCAAATTAAATTTAAAAAATTGACAATTTTGGTTTCTAAACTTTAAATATATGCTATCAGATAATGTTTTTAATTTAATGTGGATAGTTGGACAATTACACCAACAATGCAATAGTAGGGTTTCTACATTACTCTGCCTCTTAATGCTTACCAATTAAGTACCACCACTATCCTTTACCAAATCTCTAGTTCTTTTTTATTAATATTAGCTGACTAGGTTATAATCTTTTACCATGCCTTAGGGATGAATTTAGGAATTGATTCCAAGGAAGACGAAGAACTAAAAACACTAATAGGAGTAATTCAATACTTTTGAATATTCTACTATCAAAAATCCATATTTTCTAAATCATTAAAGCCCTACAAAAAATATACAAAAGATGAATTAAACTTAAACTATTATTTTATTTTCTCAAGTCTGGTATTCTAAATTGTATTCTACATTTTTGTTTTAAATATCAAAGTCATCAATGAGAGAATTGGTCGAAAATTCTTGAGCTATGTCTTTTCAATATATGTTACCAAACAAGTTGAAAGAAAACCGTCCTCTATCTTGTTCTGGATTCTTATCTTCACAATTTTCATAGCTAAAAAAGCTCATTCTGTCGTTGTTGTAGACAGAAGAAGAATTAGTATAAGACAAATAATTATATCAACAAGTGGATAAACTCTGGACTTGTGTCTTTGCTAGCACTTGATACAACTATGCAAATGTTAAGACTTTCCTCAACTCTAATCTTTTAGGAGCATCAATTTCAAAATGATTTAGTTGAATCTTTAAATGTTGCTTTTCTTATTCCATAAAGTCATTTGGATAACAATCTTTAGATGCCTCAAAGTCTCTTAGTTGATTAGGTCATTTGCTCGAAGAAGCAACTAAATTGATTATAATAGTTAAATATGAAAAGAATTGATTGATAAGAATAACCTCTTTGGATGCAACAATGTAAATTAATTGAAGCTTATGAACAGAGCTATGAACATAGTATGCAAATGGATACTTTTTAGTAAATAATGCTTGCAATGAACATAATATACAAATTAGTGGCACCACCACATGAATGATGGATTTCAATATGATGTTGGCAACACCACTCTTTTAAGAATGATGCAAATTAGGAAAACTAAGTATTTTTTTGTTTCGCCTATTAAATTAGAAAGCTAGGTTTTTTTTTCCGTTTTGGCTATGAAATTAGGAAAGTAGGTTTTTTGTTTTGCCTATTAAAGTATGAAACTAGTTTTTCCTTATTTTGGCTACTAAATTAAAAAAAAAAATGTTATTCAAGGATGAAAATTATACCCAAAAAAATCATAAAAAATATTAGAGTTATGTAGCTTTGGTTTTAATTCTTTTTTGTAGGGGGTCGCAAAATTAATCTTAGTAATTAATTAACTAAATAAAAAATATGAACTAAAATTACATATAAAAATAAAAAATTTTAAAATTTTAAAGGTGACCGGCCCACTCCTTCCCTAGATCCATCCTGCCATGCCTTCTTCCATCACAACTATCTTTAGGTTGTCATTTCTAATTTTGCAAACTAAACAGTAGCAAACAGTTTATCGGAGAAATTGATGGTTTGCCAATGTCTATCTTGACATCCATTGGACCAACGAAGGAAGCATTCTTTCCTGAGATAACTAATAGAGTTGACAAATTATGTATGACATCGTCCAATATAATTAGAGCCATTTTCAGAGTAAATGGGCAGACCCACTTTGTGGATTATAAAATGAAATAAAATGTAAGAGACAATTTGGCATATTTTAAACTGAATAAATCAATTTATAACTTTGGTTAAAATTATAAAATTATCAAAATACTAATTTAACCAAATTTCTCATCATGCCACATTTAAAATAAAAATAAGAAAAGAAAAGGAAATCATTTCTCAAAATTATAATTTTCCATTAAAACACGTGGACACTGAGTAAAACAGCAATGCCTATCATTTGATGGATTCATGCAAGAAAAATGATATTTAACATAAAATGTCTATTGATAGGTCTCTTTATGTCAAAATACAAGAAAGATTGATATTACGAAGAAGCACAATTATACATAAAATAAATGAATTTTTATTCAATTTGGAAAGGGTTGATACATCAGTCAAGTTGTACAGATGAAGTTATAATTTTGTTTTCATCTTAGCTGATGGGAAGGAAACACCTAAAAGGAGTATGGGGGTGGCTTGGGCATATCCTTAACGATGCCACAAAGTTGTTGGGTGTCTGGAAGGTTATACTCATCCCTCAGGGACCTGTTAGGTGACAGAACACTAATGTAGACTTGTTGGCCCAAATAGCAGTTCTCAGCCAATAGCGACCTCAAGTTCCACATTCCAGCGTTGTCAATGGTTAACATAATGGCAGCCCAAGATTTAGGGAAGACCTGAATGGTGTGCCTGTTCACAGCATCAAGGAGGTTATAGTTCTTCCTTTTCTCTGGCGTCCATCTCCCTGGTTCAATGCTGTAGAGATTGAATATATACAAGAGAAAGATATGAGTTAGTCTCTTAATCATTACTGATATAACGGTAAATAATAAATTAGTTTGGAGGTTGAATAATGAATAGGGAGTGAATACTAACGCGACAGCGAAGAAGGAATAACCATCGAGATTATATGACTGCATGCTCTTTTCGTGGTTCTCAAAGATGATCTCAATGAAGTCACGGAATGTGCCATTTACGACATTGGGAGCCACGGTGATAGTGTCCAAAGAGGCTGGTGGTTCATCAGACATGGTGTTATACTTGAAAACTTGGTCAGCAACACCATAGTACTCGACGAGCTTTAAAGGAGTTTCAGGATCAACATGTGAGACACCGTTTAGGGCATAACGGAGCTTGCCTGATGCCCTACTAAAGGAGTTTACCAACTTGATTGTGCGGGTGATGTTGATACCACCGTACTTGTAAGAACCTTGAGGATTGGGCCTAGCAGCACTGGCAGTAAGGTTCCAACGGAAGGAACGAAACTGGTTAAGAGACCAAGCCCATCCAACAGGTGCCTCGGGGATATCCGGCGAGGCAGGACCATTACCATTTTCGTAACTAATGATGCCTTTGCCTGTAAGAACAGTCTTGGAAAAGCGGGTGGAAGCCACCATGTAATAGTCCTTAGGCTCTTTGTCAGCAGTGACAAGCACTGTGAAGCACTGTCCAACGTGTACGTCAAGTGAGTCATAGGTGTTCTGAACTGTATGGGATCCTTCGGTCTCCACGAGTTTCAAGGGATGGCCTTGGATTCTGAAGTTGAGGGTGTTCTTCATGCCAACGTTGCACAATCTGTACTTGTAGGTCTTGCCAGGCTTCATGGTGAAGAGTGGTTGATCCTTTCCATCGCCCTTAGCAGTTTTACCATTGATAAGCACACCTTGTGGCCTACCGAGAGAGCGTCCACTGTCCAAGAACTTCCTCAGAATGGTGTGGCTCTTGGTGTACCAGTCACCAATGAGAACGTTGAACTCGTCCTCGGGATCAGGATAAGGAACAGGAATCAACAGACGACTGAAGATTCGAATCATACCGAAACCACCAGCTGCTCTGTGTAGGGCCGAAGTGGGATAGTAGAAGAAGGTTCCAATTTGGTCCTTCACTTGGAACTGATAGGTATAGTTTGTTCCAGGTGGGATAGGGCATTGGACTCCTGGTGTACCATCTTGCCATGAGTTCTTCCTCTGTTGAACGCCTACCCACGTGAAAAGCAATGGCTCATCAAGGTTGTTGAACACATTTACTACAATGTTGTTGTTGGATGAACAGTTTATTTGAGGTCCAGGGAATTGGTCATTGATCAGAATTACTTGCTGTGGAACTCCCAAAGGAGACAAAGTGCCGTAGGTGACATTCCATGTGTAGAACACGTAAGGGTCTCCACCTTGTACCGTCGACATTGTTGCAGCCGAGAGGCATAGCAACAATAAAAACATTGCCCCATGACCCATGCTTTTGATGTTGTCTTTCCCCCCGGAAGAATCAACCCTTTCCAATCTCCTTCCTCCAAGTTTTTTTGTGGGAAGAAGATTGTTGTGTTTCTTCTATCTTATTAGAACCTCCTACCCTCTCCTTTTTATTGTCGCTACGACATGTTTCAACCGTTCAATTCGCCGAATTTGTCTCTGAGATGATCCATCACCTGTGGGCCTTATAATGCGCTATGCCTCTTGGTTTATCTCTCTAATTTTTAGAACTTTCCCTTAATATATTATTTGTTCATTTTTCGTTTTTTAACCATTGAAAATTTTGATGGAAAGTTCATAGTATTAAGAGAATTAACTTTTGCATATCTTTTGCAGTTGTTGATCAGTTTGTTGTTATATAATTGTTATTTGTGATTGTCTACTTCGTATTTTACTCTTCAAAGACAAAATATCTTTACACCTAAAAATAATTTACTTTGACCTGAAGAAGAGATTATTAATAACTAGAAATTCAATTTATGTATAGTACGTACTTATTTTAAGTTAATTTAAATTAATAAATTTTATGACCAATGATCATATAACACTCTAAAGAATTTTGAAATTTTATTTTATCGATTAATTTACTAATATTTGATATGATTATCTCTATATATTTTTACCTTTTGAAGTGCACTTACAACATTTTTTCTTCTTGGCCATTGGACGAAAACATATATAATATCAATGTTTCTTGGAGAATTCATATTAAACATATAAAAGTTTACTGCTTTATGAGCTTAAAAATAAGTTAGTAATTTATGTTCCGGTAATTTTATATTCAAACTTAACAAAAATAGGTTAAAATAGTGTTATGATCCGTCAACTTTATTTATTATTTTAAATTAGTCATTTAAATTTAAAATTTTTTAAATGATTCTTTTAAGTTTTAAACTTGTCCCAAATTTGTTCCTTATATGCTTTGTATGACAAAATGTTTTAAATGAATTTAAAACTTAAGGTACTACCTTGATTATATTTCAAACTTAAAGAATTAATTTAAAACATTTCAAATTTAAAGCGCTAATTTGAAACAATAAATATAGTTAATTAGAATACTATTTTAATTTTTATCTTCGTTTATTTTTCTTCTTCTATAACTCATTTTCTCCATGTTATCTAATTTTCTTCCCTCTTCTATATCCTCTGATCTACATAATAAAAATAATTATTTAAAGTTTTCAAATATTAAAAACTATAGCATTGTGTCATTGTAAAAGTTGAAAAAAAATTTCTCTTCTATTATTCATATTCATGCTTGCTGTATTTTGTATTTATTTATTTATTTTTTAGTTTGATAGATGACACCAATGATAAAAAAAAATATGAAAAAATATGAAAAATAAAAAATAAAGAGGAAAAAGAATTATGGAAAAATACAACCAAAAATGAAAGAAAGAAATAATTAAACACAACATAATGACAGAAAAGGCTAAAATTTATTTTAATCCTTTACTTTTATTTATTATTTTAAATTAACTCATCGAATAAAGTTAAAAAATTAAGTTATTATTTTAACCCAAAAAAAAAAAATTCTACAATCGCTCATCTTATACCAGCAAACCATTCTGGACAATGGTTCAGGTGGCGAAAGCTAAAGAGGGAGTGGAAATTTTTTGGACAAGTGGATTAAGCATATAAATCGTATAAAGGGATTTTTACGGGATGAAATATAAGTTAAGGAACTATTCTAAGACCTTTTCAACGTAAAAGATTATTTTAAAATTTTAGTTAAAATCAAAGGAGTAAAATATTAATTCAACCCGACTTTCGGCTAAAAATTTTTAAAGGGACAGACTAAATGTGAGGACGACAGGGCATTACATGATAGACTCAGTAATGTAGGAAGATATAACACTAAATGACTCCCACTAAAATCGTAACATGCATTTGATTATTAAAAGCTTAATATGACATAGGCAGCCCCTTTTCGAATAACAGGCACAACATAAACCTTGGTTAATAAAGATACAATTTAAGATGCGGGGTTCGGTATGTGAATACTTTTATTTTGAGAACGTATTTTTAAAATATTATTATAATGTATTTATATTTCTAGTCCTTGTCATTTTATTCAATTTTTAATTTAATCCTTATACTTTAAAAATTTATAACTAAATCCTCATATTTTAAATAATTTACAGTTTAATCCCTATTACTATATTTTTGTCAATATTTTATTACATATAGAATTAATTTTGTTTCATCATCAACATTTACTTCTATTGTTAGTATAAATCATATATATTCAAGGTATTAAAATATATAATTAATTATATCAACAAAATTTAATGAAATACTTACACAATTTTAACTATGGGGACTTAATTAAAATAATAAATTATAAAGACTTGATTGTAAATTTTTGAGTTATAGAAACTAAATTAAAAATTAACTCATGGGGACCAAAAGTATAATTGTCCCTTTTTGAAATTATGATATACTTCCTTGAGATTTGGATAAACATTACAAAAGTCTGTCATACAACTGATCTTTTGTCAAAGAAACTAACTTCTTGTACAATATGAGAGTAATATGAGATTAACTTCCTCAAGAAAGCCGAACTAACAATTAAACAAGCATTATTAAAAATAAAGTATGGGTGCAACACTATCCAACCAAGTCCTAGTTTCTGGTCCATTTTCAACCATTATTCCCAAATCATATTAACCTAGCAAAGCATTTCCGAATTCTCTGCCGAACAACCAGATATGGATACTTGGATTATTTCAAAGCACGAATGGGGCAACAATTGGAGAATGAAGAAGGAAACATAAAGAAATACAAATCCAAATCCGAACCCAAGACAACAACCATTTGTATACCTAATGAAAACCTTGGTGGTATTCATCTTTGAGGTGGGTCAACTGTACGGACATTGGCATCTTTCATTCCATCAATTCGGTCTTTAGTGATTTCCACAAAATGACCAACAATCTCATGAAACTGCTTAAGTCCTGACAGAGGAAGAATGATGGAAGATCGATCAGCACCTGCAACCTGCAATGTCATAAATCAACACCAGAAAGTACTCTAATCCAATCTAAAACAAGCAAATTAAAGGAAAGGACACAGAGAAAGAAAAAACCAGATGATGGCAGCACACCTCTGAAATTCTTAGGAAATGACCCCTGTTATTGCTTCCAAGATCAAAGAAGAATCTCTTCTGATCAGCCCTGATCACTTTTGAGACCCCCAAGCTTCCAATCTCTTCTTGAGCCGGCAAATCAACAGATCTGTCCACATTCAACTCAGAAGTAGAAGCAGGTTGACTACCATGACCAGAGATGAAGCCAGCACCAACATCATCTGAAAGTCCAACAAGATGTTCTGAGGATTCAGAACTTTGCTGTTGCAGCATGCAAACAATCAGAGATAAATCATAAAACGGATCAACACCTCTTTGAAAGATTTGGTGGCAAATCAGAATAATAGAGGTCTAAATGCAGAAGAAAGCAACCTGATTGGGTAGAATAAAAAGCCTCGATGCTTCATTGATCTCTGCCAAAATGTTCCTGAAAGCTGCCCACCCTTCATCTCTGGAGCTCCCTGCAGGAACAATGATAGTACTACGATTTCTACTAACAGAAGCTTCAGACACCTGAGCAAATATTATAATTAGATTTGTTATCTTGAAACAAAATTAAAGCTATTAATATCAAATTTGATGTACGAACAAGATTCATTGAACATTAAAAACAAGTAACATAGATTAAAGACGGGCACTGAAAATTTAGTCACAAACAGCAATTAAGGAAGATGATAGATACCATGCCCCACCTTCAAAGAACAGTGACAACCTAAAAAGTATATCAAAACCCTTGGAAGCATCCCTGGTACGACACAAATTCCCTTGATTAATTTATCATTATTCCAGATCAGTCCAAATGATGCAAAAGGATATGCAGTGATGACATAAGTTGGGTGCTCAGCGAATTTTCATAAACTGTTCCAGGGTATAATAAGTTCAATATAATTGTAAAATAATCACATGATGCATAACTTAGGCGACTCAAGGAAGAAGCAAAGTTCAGCCCTTGTGCCATCCTTCTTTATACTATTGACTATAATAGTATGACAGAAAATTAAGTTTACTAACTTCTAGATAAAAAGATAACAAAAAAGATCATAATTACTTCAATCTAGGTGATTAACTAAACAGAACTTCTCAGAAGCAACTCTCTCTAACACCCCCCTCAAGTTGGAGTCTATATATCATATCCTCTAAGATCTCCAACAAATTTAGTAAATAAATCAGCTAACTGATACTCAGACTTGTTATAAACTGTCTTGTCAAATTCAAAAAGTTTTTCTCTAACAATGTGACTATCAACTTTTATATGATTTGTTCATTCACAGAACACTAGATTTGAAACAAAGTGGACCCCTACTTGGTTGTTGCATAATAACTATGACTGAAGATGTTGGAAACTAAGTTCTTCTAATAGGTTCTCAACCAATTCAACTCACAAGTAGTTTGTGCCATAGCCCTGTTCAAAAATCCTGCAATTGAGTGAGCCACTATTATTTGTTATTTACTCCTCCGAGGCACCAAATTTCCACCAAGAAAGACACAACAACCAGTAGTGGAACTCTGGCCTAGTGGAGACCCATCCTAATCAGCATCTGTAAACCCTTGGAGGCCATGGTCGCAATATAACAAACCATGCCCAAGGGCATCTTTAAGATACTTCAAATTACACAAAATTCTATACCAGTAAATTGTTCTTGGAGAGTTTAAGAATGGGTTCATGACATTGGTTGGAAAAGAAATATCAGGTCGATCATAGTGAGATAGTTTAGTTTGCCGTCTAACCTTCTTTAGTTACTTAGGTCAGATAACAAATCACCTTGATCTGCCTTTTATATAATGTTTGGTTTCAGAGGAGTATCAACAGGCTTAACCAACAATACTTTCTCAAATTCTTATTATCTCTTCAGATTATTTATCATTTATACATAGTGTCACCAACTTTTTTTTTTTAATTAACCTAAGTAAATAATTTTATTGTCCATGAAAAGTATATTTAAAATTGCTAATTATATATTTTATGGAAACTATCACATGCTCCAGATGTTTAAATCTATATTTCATGTCACTACACATTAACTTTTAATAATTGTATATATTAATGCATCACTGCAAAATACTAAACATATAAAAGGAGAAAAGAATGCAAAAAGGCCAGAAACAATGATCTTCAAACTAAACAAATGTTAAAAGCAGATTAAACCATCTCTTCAGCGAAAGACCCAAAATGCACCCTTTTAATTTATTGGCAAGAGAAGTAAAGTTTGTGGGTAGGAAACAATACAAAGTTATAAGCTAAAATATAACTATTTTTTTGAGAAAATTTTAGACAAAAGAAAATATATTAAGAGAAGAAGAAAATAAAAAGTTGAAGGATAAGAAATCTTCAAACCAGCAAATACGAAAAAGAAAAAAAAAAACTGAAATCAAAATAAAGAGAGAAAAGTCCTTTAAAAGTAATCAATGTAGAAGACATGTCCAATCTATTTGCATGCCAGAAACAGTGAGTTCCTCGAAAAGACCATGAACAGAGCACCAAAGAGAAGCCATGAACACAATTCTATCCCATAGCATATTTAAAGGCAAAGAGATGCCCTTGAAGATTCAAGCATTCCTGTCCAAACCGACAAACCATGGAATACCATACACCATCAGTCGCCACAAAATTGTTTTACTTCTTTTTACCAAATGCTTTAAAACAAATTTGGAAGCACTGATGCCAAGTACTAGGACATACCCAACTCTCAAATAAAACCAAAGAGCCTATTTCCAAGGTAACTCAATGTTAGACAACGGAGAAATAAAGGCAATAAAAAAAAAAAAAAAACCTTTGGAACCGCATACTTAGAAAAGTGTCCAGAATCAATAAGCACACATGGCAGTTAAGCGACTTAAAAACACTTTATAATAAACCCAACATATGAGCATAGCTAGCAGGAGTAGCCCATCACACTCAGACTCGAGCTGAATTATAATGTAACAGTGAATTTTAAAAAAAAAAAAAAAAAACCCAAACATATAGAACTTAAGCAATTATGAAAATGGCGATGATGCATATAAACCTACTAACTTATATAAGCTGAGGTAGCTGGATTTCAGGTTAGGAAACAATCAACCATTGAGAATGTCTACTAATAAACAATGATAGAGATTGGAGAGCCATAAGCTAGAACCTTCAAGAAACGGCCCCTCCTATTCTCTCCGATGTCAAAGTAGAAAACCTGAAGGAGTAAGCGAAAGTAGTAATTAATCCGGGAATGAGATATAGGAAATGTGGTGATTACCGTACTTAAAGTAGGTGAAAAATTAAAGAGTTCTATTAAGAAGGATTACCTTATTGTCGAGCTGCAATTCCTTGCTGAAGAGATCTTGATCGTCCGAGTTAACGAAGTAATTGAAGAGATCGAGAAACCAGGAAATACCAGAGAAGGGAACGATGATAGTGGACCTGGTAGCAGAAGTCTTCTCGGAGATTTTGAGATAGCGGCCCCGAATGTTCTCCTTGAGATCGAAGTAAAATAGCTTATGCTCCACCTGCAGTGTTTTGCAAAGCAGCTCCACGTCACTTCCACCACCACCACCACCCCCTCCTGAGTTACCCTCCATGTTCAACAACCACCGGGACCGTTATCACCAGCAGTAGCCAATTGCAGAATACCTCCCCACTCTGTAAAACTTGTCTAACAGCTAAATTAAAAGAAGACCGCAACTGCTATATATCAGATCTGACCGAAATTGATACTGAAAACAGCGAGATTGACTCTGTAGCTCTCCAAATCATGAAGATTTTTCAGTGAAGAGATGGTCGAACAACCCAACAGATGCCTCCACAGTATTAATTTAATAATAGTATTAATATCAATAATTCAATACTTACGGGAACACTGGGACGCTGACGCCATCGCCTCACACAGCCATAAATATAAGGGAGCCAGCAAGGTGATCAAACGCCTTGGCCTTCGGCTAGTTTGGCTGGACGGATTACTTGGTTGCAACGAGGGAAGGAAACAACGTTAATAACCGGTTATTTATATATTTACTATGAAGTTTGTTAACTAAAATACGATTTTTTAAAATAATATTAAGATAAGTATGTAACTATTGTCAATAATTATATATATTCTCTAATTAATTTATATATTTTGTTATTATATATTAATGTTACCTTTGTTATATTTTACTTTAAAATTTTAATAATAAATTGGTTATTTTAATTTTCATGGTATTTTAAATTTTTCTATTTTCACTCTAACGCTCGTGTATTTTTATTTTAAATAATCTTCATGTTAAAGCCCGCCAATAAAACATTAACAGAAATGATTAAGTGATCCAATATAAAATTATGAAGCTGTTTAATATATAATCAATCGTTAAAAGTACTAAAATGTTTTGATTTTGTTGGAAAGACATTGTTTTAGTACTTCTATCTCTTCACATTCGATCACGGATTAAGCATTGATTGGGGCACATAATGATTTCGTCTAATGAGTTCATGAGAAAATTCTATCAAAGACAAGAAACACTTGAGAACAAGATTCCTCAAAACCAACTAATGTCCATGTAATTTTCATTTATTTGTGATTTGATTCAATTTTTGGTTCTTAAAATAAATATTATACAACCGAAGCGCTATATATACTCAGTCTGAAACCCCATGTAAGCCAAGCCAACGACACCTGTGTCTATGTAGTTCAGTGTGGGTATTAGGCAAATACGTTGTTATCTTTTTTCGTTGACAATGCTTATGTTTTGTTTGGTTTTATAAAAACTTAAACGATATTCTTATAAAGTGCTCAAACACCACTTAAAAGTCTAGATTCCTACAATAACAAAGATTATTGCAAATTCGACAGTGATCGGACAGATAGGCCGTGGGTTTACAAGTGATGGGCATTATCTGGCAACTCGAATTTAGACTGCCAAAGCTCGTCTTGTCCGTCATGCATGCCTTCAAAATAAATAACGCAGAACACATGGCAACAGTACCTACGGAATAAATTTAATACATCTAAGATGTATTTCTGGTGGTCCATAAAACAAAATCCACCTAAAAATTGTATCATTCTGTTTTCCAACAATCCATATAGTT
Organism: Delonix regia; assembly: GCA_037074485.1. Lineage (NCBI taxonomy): Eukaryota > Viridiplantae > Streptophyta > Magnoliopsida > Fabales > Fabaceae > Delonix > Delonix regia. The sequence goes on along the minus strand of CM073451.1, from coordinate 27,391,623 downwards.
GTGAAATTCACTAAATGGAACATATTTTACATGCGACATAAATGCCTACTTTCTCATCTGTGTAAAGAGCCCTGGTTTATTAGTTCCGCCACCCGTACCGAAAGCAGCAAAACCACTTCCTTGGCTGCTAAATGCCTCAAATCCACCTGACGCAGCTCCTGCAAATCCACCCGCTGAAGGAACAGTAGCAAAACCACCAGTAGGAGGCCTAGCACCAGCAGAATCATTACGAGCAAATCCACCAAAAGTAGAAGCAATCCCTGAAAATCCACCGCCAGAAGACGCAACAGCAGCAAACCCTCCACCTTTTGATGATATACCAGCAAACCCTCCAGCAGTGGAAGCACTTGAAAAGCCACCAGCAGAACTACTGGCTGCAAATCCACCCCCAAAGCTACTAGGAGCTGCAAAACCACCACCAGGTGATCCGGTATTACCAAGCTGTCTTGATTGTCCAAACATACCAAGAACTGATCCTAGTGCTTGTTGCCCTGGTCCAATCTGTGCAGGCTGGCCAAACGCAGTTGTAGCAGAAACAGATGTCCCAGCACTGAAGCCACCAGAGAATGCACCTAAATTTGTTGACTGGACTGTTGCAGAAGACTCTGAGCTTGGGAAGGTAAAAGATGCAGGTCGAAATAACTCCCCACTAGGAACTGAGAATGTAATTGTAGAGCTTGTTGGACTTGCTCCTCCTCCATTACTAAATGAACCGCCAAATGGATTTGATTTAGTTGGGGATGAATTAAGGATAGAGCCAATCCCAAAGCCACTGAAGCTTCCCAAACTAGGTTCGGTAGTATTGCTCATCTCAGGAGCCTCTTCCTCCATCTCATCCTCATCTGTGATTCCAGCATCCAGACTATCATTTTTCCCACCAGTAACACTAGAAGAAGCAGGGAAATAAGTTGAAAACTGCATAAGTGCGTCAGTAGGCTGTCCTAGCTGAGAAACTGGGATAATGTCGGGCGCAGAACTTGTGACATTGTTTGTGGACTGTCCACTTGAGCTTGTGCCTGCATGATTGCATTTTCCTAAAACTTCAAGGTTTGGTTTAGATTCACTGTTTGGAGACTTGATCAGCAGAGTGCTCACATATTTAGCAGCCTCCAAATCAGTCTTTAAATTAGAGATGACCACTTCTTGATCCTCAGATTTAAGTGCCTCCAAGGTTGAATTCAAGGAAGATGGATAAGGAAATGACAGAACATGTTTAGTGGCTCGATTAGGAGGATCCAAAGAAGGAACAAAAGGAGAGGGAGAGACTGAAGCTGAAGATGTTGACGTAACTTGACTTGCATCTATATTAGCATTTGAACTGGTCAAAGATCTACTTAAATCCACTGAGACTCCTGCAGAAAGCGCTGTTGCCAATGAGACAGATGATGATGAAGGAGAAGCTGATGATGTTTGCAAAGTTGGCGATGGAGATTCAAATGAGCCACTGAATTTGGGAACTGCAGAAGTTTTATCACCAGGCTGGCTTTTGTCAACATTAAAGTGGGTAGATTTTCCAAGAAAAGGTGAAGCAGCAGGAATAGTTGACGAGGCCAATAAAGGAAAGTCCTGTTGTCTCCAAGATTCAGAATTTACTGTATTTGAAGGCTTGTTTTCCATTGTGGAACTAGTAAACACGGTCATTTTGCCATAAGAAACAGACATTTCACTGGACTTGAGTGGTGTATCAGTGGGTGAATAGTTAGATACTGATGACTTTTGAGGTAGTTTCATCTGTAATATATGCTTATTCTCACCATCCGACATTGAACTGAAGTTTTGAACACCAATATTGTAATTTCCGGCACTCAAATCATGATTTTCCTTCAAGTGACAATGCATTGTTGCAGGTGATAAATGGGATGCAGGCCTTGATGAAACCACTGAAGCATTGCTTCTTCGTAACATAGGAGACTTGGACTCTGAAAGTTGGGTGGGTGTTGAAAGGTTGTTAGCCCATATGAATGCCTTTGAGTTCTCTGACACTTCTTCAGGGTGAGCAACCTGAATGCCTGCACCCAGTATTTTTATATAGTTAGATTAATTCAGACTATTATATTATAGACATAATTCAGGCCACCAATTAGGTAAGATCACCTTTCTTTCTGGATTCAGGGAATATAGTGGCAGGAATTCTTGAATCTGTTTGATGCAGGGATTTCTTTCCTGTAGAAAGGTCAATATTTTCTTGGTCCGTTGAAAAGAAAGATCTATTCAAATTTGGTCTCTTGACTTCTTGCAGTGACATTCTTCTGACAACGGTTTTAGGAGGCTCAAAACAGGTCCAACTCTGCAACCAAGTTTAGTAATACTCATAAATCACACCATTACTGAAAGCAATATGTCTACCAAAACCATACTTCAGTTGAGGTTAAACATTTATTAAAAATATAAAAAAAATTGGCTATTTGCTAAGAAAAGATGCCAGACTATGAAGCTCAGATACACCTAAATCCTGCTGTACGGGTATCAGATTGGGTAGATATCTCATCAGGATATGCCTGTGGTACATCTAAAATGCATACTAGGTGCATACATTATTATTTATCAACTTTATTTAAATTAGGGACAGAAAAAATGCATGGCTACATCATTATTTTACCGGTTCTTGGCATTTCACTAAGTAACATATGCAAAGAAGAAAGGTACGGCATTTTGCTAATTGTAGTATATATACCTGATCAAGAGAGTCTCTTCTCCTCCTAGACATTTCTGGTTCACAACCGTTAATAGCACTGGCTTGATTCTTCTTAGACCGATCTTTATTAGTTATCATGTCAGAAAGCACAAGCTTCTTACTTGAAGGAGTATTTATAACATTTCTCATGTCCGGAGAGCCAAACGAAGGTTCATAGGGAATTCCTATTGTTTCAAACAACTCCTTCCTTACATTCTTCTGTTCCTCAGATGGGGACTTTACACTCAATGATGCCATTTGTTTTGAGAGGGATTCTGAAAGATTCTCTGCAGCTACAAGTTGGGAATTCATTGCATTATGTACATAGTACAATGACTGAATGTGTCTGCAAAAGAAAGAAAGAAAAAAGTCCAGAACAGAAGAATACTATTCAAAGCTATCCTGCGTAGCAAGAAAAGAAAAATATAAACATTTGTTTCAAATGGTGGGAAAGAGCTCTTCCACTCCATGTGTGAGACTTCCTTGGAAAACCATGCGAAAACACCAAAGAGAATCCATAAAATCACTCTTGTCCATAACAGCTATAAACATTGAAATATCCTTGAAAGTACAAGCATTTTTGCCAAGCAAATACACTGAATTCATTTAAAAAAAAAAATGAAGTTCTTGAGCAAGGTGTTCTTGAGCACTACATATCCATTCATCACCAAACAGATTCCATTTTGACCAAGTCCATCACAAGACCCAGTTTCATTTGGCCAAAAAGATTACTCAAAGATTTACAACTTCTATCTTCAACTTGTACGAAGCTATTTTGTGACAATCAAGTAGCAATTAGCATTGCTAACAACTTGATTCATCATAACAGAATCAAGTATAATGAAATTGATTGTCACTTCATCAAGGAGAAGATAGATCAAGGTGTTATTTAGCTGTTCCTCATATCCACTCATCACCAGAATGTTTTGACCAAGTCCACCCCAAGAAGTAGCATTAGTGTGATCAGATAGTTTGTGAATAAAACTATAGAAGACCACTTGTCTACCACTTTCTAGGATATTAAGGCACTTGCAAATAACACCTGGATGGGAATTTGGTATAAGAAGGGCACGTAAAGAAGTGTTGATGTATACTAATGCTGATGGGCATGGACCCAATTGGAGGTCTACGACGGGATATTATAAGTATGGGGTGATCCAGTAACCTAGAGAAGCAAGGAGCAATTAGTTGTTGCAAGAAGTAATGCAGCAGTAAAGTATAGGTGTTATGGGTTGGTTGTTATGGTTAGTTGTTATAACTGTATCAACAGTTGTTAGTTGTTAGTTAGCCTTAAATAATTGACAAATAGTTATGGACAGTAGCCTATAAATAGATATGCAGCAATTGTAATGTTGTTGAGAATGAATAAGAAGTTGAGTTCTGGGAATTGAGTTACCTACAGGTATCAATAGGGCTTTATCACAAGGCATTTGCAAAATGCTGTGGTTTAAGAGTCATATATGGGAATTGAAAATTCCTATCAAAGCTCTTATAAAGGTGTTATGTGACAATATGGCCACAATCAGCATAGTCAAGAACCTGTAAAAGAATTAAGCATGTGTAGCTTGACTAGAAATTTATCAAGGAGAAGTTAGAATCTGGGGTGTTCAAACTTGTTCACACTCCTACTCAATTTCAAGTTGCATATCTACTGACCAAATTTGTTTTGAGGGTTAAGTTTGTAAGTCAAACAAGAAATCTAGAAATGTTGAATCTATATACTCCTACTTGAGAGAGAGCGTTGGTGATCGCAGGTTTTATGCCAATTCTAGACCCTTGTTTGATAACATTGTTTTTTCTTTTATTTTTTTAATTTGTTCCTGCTTCCTTTATATAGTAGGTTTCACCCTTATTATTTAATATTTAAATGTTAGTTTCCAATTTTGTAGAAGGGTTTAGTTGGCTATTCTGACTATTTTCTTCCCTTAGTTTTGTGACTGAATTTTCATAAATAAAATGTGAGAGTCTGTTGAGCCCAATCCAATAGGCCTAAGACTACAAAGACTTACCAAAGGAAAAATAAGCAAGAAGAAGCGTGCATGCAGTGTGAGTTAGTTAGAGGAGAGAGAGAGAGAGAGAATGTATTAGGCAGTGCTTAAGCTCAGGGAGGGGGTCGTTCGGGAAGGCAGACTTGGTTTTAGCTTTGGGTGGGAGAGACTCGGACCTCTTGAAAGTCTAAGAGTTATCTTGCAGGTGTACTGTTTTGTTTTTTTTATATTTCAGTTGTTATTCAGAGCTCAAATCATTTCTTTCTCTAAGGAATTCGACTCCATAGTTTATACTAACTATAGAATCTGATTTTTATTCTACAAAGTAACAACAATCCTGGTATCAGAGCACGTTGCAGTCCAATGATGGTCAATACTAGGATGGAGCAACAAGTAGATGTGATGGAGAAGAGTGTGGGGAAGATTCAAGGGGAGGTGTCGATGGTCATGAAAGCGATTCTGGAAATTCGGGACAGCATCTCCAAGCTCAGGAGGATGGTCGAACAGGGAGAAGGAGCAAGGAGGAACTTCTGTCCACCAGTCACCACTGTTGAAGGGGCAGAAAGAGTAACAAAAGGACAGATTGGGCAGGATATCGGGAGGTTCAGGAGATTGGAACTGCCCCTGCTTTTTGGTGAGGATTCGATGGGGTGGGTGTTCAAGGTTGAGAGATATTTCACCTTGAATACTGTTTCAGAGGATGAAAACATGGAAGCAGTAGCTGTTTGCGTGGAAGGGAAGGCGTTGAATTAGCTTCAGTGGGTGGAGACGCACAACCCAGTACACTCGTGGTTAGAATTCAAGTGTGCGTTGATGAGGAGGCTTCATCAAAGACAACTGGGCAATGACTATGAGGTTCTAATGGCTTTAAAGCAAGAACCCACGATGCTGGACTTTTGGGAGAGATTTGAGCTCATCTCGACACCAATGAAGAATGCACCAAAAGAGGTGCTAGTCAGCCTTTAAGAACAAGCTCAAGGAAGAGATAAGAGCAGAGGTTAGAATGATGCAGCCTTAATCCTTGCAACAATTGATGGATATGGCAACTCATATAGAAGACAAAAATATAGTGCTGGATCAATTGAAGGAGAAGAAAATGCCAAAGATATCAAAGGCATTTTCTAAGACACGTAAGGCTGGGTTTAAGCCTGGTATACCCAAATGGGCGAACCAGCAAGAGACCACGAAATCCAACTCGAGAAGAAATAAGGGAGGAGAAGAAAAGGGTAGCAGCAACAGTGGGGGAGAGAAGTTCTACAGGGTCTAGCACCACCAAGGGAAGTAGGACCAAGAAGCTCTCAGAAGCTGACATTAATAGGAGGCGAGAGCAGGGACTGTGCTTCAAGTGTGAAGATAAATTCAGTCCTGGGCATAGATGCAAGAACAAGGCGTTGCAATTGATGATAATGTCAAAAGAAGCAAAGGAGGAAGTAGAAGAAAATGAGGATTGCCTAGTTGAGGAGAGGGACACAGGTACATTAATGGCATTATCTATGAACTCCATAGTTGGAATTACAAATCATTGGACTATGAAGATGAAGGGAAAGATAAAGGATGAATCAGTGCTTATCTTGATAGACAATGGAGCTTCACATAATTTTGTGTCAACCCAAATAGTAGAGAGATTGAAGCTTCCAGTAGAGGCAACTAATAAGTACTCTATTGCAGTGGGTAATGGCTATAAGCTGGAAGGCAGAGGGGTTTGTACGCAAGTGGAGAAAGAAATGTAGGGAGTGAAAATCAAACAATCCTTGTATCCCTTTGAACTTGGAGGGGAGGAAGTGGTGTTGGGAATAGAACGGTTGGAATCAGTAGGCGAGGCCTGAGTGAATTGGAGGCATTCCACTATGAAGTTTAAACAAGGGAGGTATTGGGTTTGTTTGCAAGGCGATCCCTCACTGACCAAAATTTTGGTGTCCATAAAATCCATGCTAAAATCAGTAAAGGGAGAGGAACAAGGATTTCTCATTGAGTTTGAAGAAATATCTCTTCAACCCAAACCAACAAATATTAACTCTCAGGTCCAGTAGCTTTTAAAAGAATTTGCTGCAGTTTTTTAAGTATCTCAGGGACTGCCACCACACCGTTCCTGAGATCATGCCATAGTAATCAAAGAAGGGCAGAATCCTCCAAACAACAGACCTTATAGATATGGTCATTCACAGAAGGGAGAAATCAAGTCGCTGGTAAATGAAATGCTGGTGGCAAGAATTATCCGACCCAGTTGTAACCCATATTCCAGCCTGGCCTTGTTGGTTAAGAAGAAGGATGGAAGCTAGAGATTCTGTGTAGACTACCAAGCCCTCAACAAAATCACTAGTCCAGACAAATTTCCAATCCCAGTGATAGATGAGCTACTGGATGAGTTAGGGGGAGCAACAATATTTTCCAAGCTTGACTTGAAGTTAGGTTATCACCAAATTCGTATCAAGCCAAGAGACAAAGAAACGACAACATTCCAAACTCATGAGGGGCATTATGAGTTCATGGTTATGCCTTTCAGACTCACCAATGCCCCCTCTACCTTTTAATTTCTGATGAATGATATTTTCAAGCCACATTTGCCCAAGTTCATATTGGTTTTCTTTGATAACATATTGGTGTACAGCCCGGATTTCAAAATCCACATGGAGCATTTACAGACCACTCTAGACATTTTGAAGGAATAGAGCTTAGTTATTAGCAAGAAGTGCATTTTTGCTCAACCCAAGCTGGAATATCTTAGGCACATCATTTCTGCACAAGGAGTGGAAGCAAACAAAGCCAAAATTGAAGCAATGATATCTTGGCCAATACCTAAGGATCTGAAAGCTCATAGAGGATTCTTTGGGCTAAATGGTTATTATAGAAAATTTGTCAAAAATTATGGCAAGGTGGCAACCCCCCTAATGAGTTTATTGAAGAAAGATGCTTTCAAATGGGATGACCGAGCTCAAAAGGCTTTTGAGGATCTTAAGGAAGCTATGGTTTCAGTGCTTGTCCTAGCTCTTCCCAATTTTTCTAAATCTTTTTATCATCGAAACCGATACATCAAGGGAGGGATTAGGCGTTGTACTTATGCAAGAAGGCAGACCAGTGGCATATTTTAGTCAAATGCTTCCTAAAAGAGGAAAGCACAGCTCAATTTATGAAAGGAAGGTATTGGCCATAGTGTATGCAGTTAAGAAATGGAGCCATTACCTCATTAGGCATCCTTTTCTGGTCAGGACAGATCAGAAAGCCTTAAAATTTCTAATGGAACAACGGAAGATAGAGCCAGAGTATCAGAAATGGGTTTATAAGCTGATAAACTATAAGTTTGAGATCCAATATAAAGTTGGATGTGAAAACAAGCCTGCCAATGCACTCTCAAGGAGAGGAGGCATGGTGGAGCTCAAGGCCTACTCACTATGGAATTATGAGTGAATGGAGATGTTAGATGACGAAGTGAAGAGAGACGAAAAACTCTCATCCATTGTACAACAAATTATCTCCAAGAAAGAAGTACCAAAAGAATACAGTTTAAGAAGAGGTTTGTTGTATAAAGGCAGAACTGTAATACGATTCCCCTGTTGGAGGACACTCAGGGTATCTAAGGACATACAAGAGGCTGGCTGGGGTGGTTCACTGGGAGGGAATGAAGAAAGGAGTCCAAGAGTATGTAACCAAATGCCATACATGTCAGAAAAATAAATATCAAGCCTTACATCCAACTAGACTTTTACAACCATTGCCTATTCCCAAATAGATTTGGGAAGATTTGACAATGTACTTCATTGTAAAGTTACCAAAATGAAGAAGGTATGACACAATAACGGTGGTGGTAGATAGGCTCTCCATGTATGCGCATTTCATAAGACTCACCCTTATTCAGCAAGGGAAGTGGTAGAGAAATTCACAAAGGAGATCATTAGGCTACATGGATTCCCGAAGTCAATTGTTTCTAACAAGGATAGAGTATTCATCAATCAATTTTGGAAAGAAATTTTTAAAATGGCTAGAACAGAGCTTAAATATAGATCAAGATATCATCCTGAAACCGATGGGCAAACGAAGTTGGTGAATAGAAGCCAAGAGACATATCTAAGGTGTTTCATTGGTGATAAACCTAAACAGTGGGCAAAATAGATTCATTGGGCTGAATTTTAGTTCAATACAGCCTATAATAGGTGTAACAATTGCCAAGTTTGATGCAAAATTTTTGTTCTTAGCAAGAGTAAAAGTTGCATCAAACTTGGCTAAGAACAAACATTTTGCATCAAACTTGGCAATTGTTATATTCTCCCCCACTTAAAAGAATTCGGTCCTCAAATTTAAGTAGTTGCATACCTTATTCAAACAAATAAGGGTAATAGTCACGCATAATATGTTCATCTTCCCAAGTTGCTTCCTCTTGAGAGTGATTCTTCCATAGCATTTTAACTGAAGGAAATTCATTGGAGCGTAGAAGGCACGGGTTTAAGACCCAGCTTCCTCCTCCCTCAGAAATTTTTTGGTGCCGACACATGTTCTCCTAGGTGAAATGACGAAAATGCCCTTTATTTTTCTTCTTGTTCTCGTCATTTTCTTCTCTGCAGAACGTTTCTCCTCTGCTCTCTACTTCTGCTCCTTCCACCGCCACAGTTCACCACCGTCCTTGTTCCGGCCAGCGTCCCCCATCACCGGCAGCTCATTTCTGGTCCCCGAGGCTCAGGAATTCTGGCGACAGCATCTCCTTTCTGTTGATTACTATTGGCAGCTAAGAAAAGAGAATTTTCAACGGTTTTTTGGTGAGTTTTGCTCAGTTTTTCATGAAAACATTGATGGTAGATGCATTTTCGGTCCTTTCCCGTTGAATTTCAGCCTTGGAAGCATGTTTTTAGACAAGTTTTTGATATTGGTTCTTCTAGAGACTAAACTGAAAATTTTCCCAGATTTTTGGGGTTTTACAAAGAATTGTAGAATTCTGGAAATTAATGGGTTTAAGTTGGTATTGTAGGAACACTTTTAATGTTTACGAAATGAAATCCTATTGTTCTTCATGGCTAAGCTTGGTTGAAGGTGAAAGTATGGCAATTTGGGATGAAAGTGAAAATTTAGTAAGTTTTAAGAAAGTGAATTTAAATTGATGAAAAACCTGAGTAAGTTATGTGGTGGAATCAAGGAATATAAGCTAAGGCTTATGTGTTGAGTTGATGTTATGGAATAGTATGAGAATTGTAGATATTTTGGTTGCTTTTAGTAAATCTTTTCTATTTATGAACTTGTTAAAAGGCATTATCATGAGCCTAAATTAATGTGTATTAGTGACGGGAATTGAGAAAATTGTACTTTTGTGATATAGGGATTGTTGGGTAAAATATCTTATAACCAAGAGAAATGAGCCTACTTCACCTACCAGGTAAACGATAACTCTTCCAACCGTATGACATGTTATATGATCTTTGTTTACCGTTACATTGTTATATGATAGCATAGCTTGCTAGACTTGATTAGTCTTGAATTATGACTTGCATGTGATGCCATGCAAAAGCCATAAAAAAAAATAAAAAAAATAAAAAGGTTGTATGAAAAATCAAAACTAAAAGTGTTAAATAGCGTGAGCTTATACCTTATGACCGTTTGATTTAAAATACCAAGAGCTAAGTTTCCTTGATCGATGATAAAGATTTTTCCCGAGGGTTGTGGAACCTCAACTGATAAATATATTTATCCATGAGCTAAATACCCTTGATCGATGATAAAGATTTTCCGAGGGTTGTGGATCCTTAACCAATAAATGTGATTTTCAATGGCTATGTACCCTTGACCGACTTAATTTCCATGGAATGAATCCATGACCATTATTGTTAAATCGCATGTTTATGGCTTAATATGATAAGGTTTTAAATGTTTATTCACTGAGAATTTATTGTTTTAAAAGGTATTGTCATGGTTTATTTCTGGAATGCCATGCGTTTATATTTTATTTAATTTCAAGCAATCACCCAGAGTAATTTGTTGACCAAGAGGGCTAGAAGGGCCCTATTGGTATTGTTGAGGATTTGATTCCCCATTTTCGTTAGGGTTTTGTATTTTTTTGTAATAGTGTAATCTGTTAAAAATGTAAATAACTATAAATGGGTATGAATGACCACAAGTAGATTCCTCATTCCCCTATTGTGATGTAGTTGTTTCTGGATGATCAGAGAGTTGAGCTCTCTTTTTTGGATATTGTAGTTTTCGGCAGATATTTGTAGCAATTTCAAGAGGTCTCAGTTACAGAGGAGACTCTGTTGAAATTTCTACAAAATATATAAATGTGAATCTGCTTGGTAATGAATTTCCATTATGTATGATTTACAATTCGATTAAGAAAACATTGTGTTAGGCTTATAAAAATAGGTTATTCTCATTATCTATGCCGATTGCACTCCAAAAGTTAAGGTGTGACAATAGGTAAATGGGCATGACTCCTTTTAAGGCAGTCTATGGAGGGATCCCCCAACGTTGCTTAAGTTGGAGGATGTTGATTCACCTGTAAAGGAAGTAAATGAAGCTATAAGGGAAAGGAATGTGATTCTCACTCAGCTAAAGGAGAACCTAGAAAGATCACAAGAATATATGAAGTCATGGGCTGACAGAAAGAGAAGAGATGTGGAGTTTTCAGTTGGAGATATGGTGTATCTATGTATCAAGCCTTAAAAGCTCAAGGCTCTATCTAAGAGAACTAATGAAAAACTGAGTTCGAGATACTATGGACACTACAAGGTGCTGGAAAAGGTGGGAGTTGTTGCCTATTGCCTGGAACTACCCAAGACTACTAAAATTCATCCAATTTTCCATGCATCCCAGCTAAAGAAGGCTCTACAGGGAACTGTAATTGCTGAGGATATACCGGTTTGTTTGACAGAGGAAATGGAGCTCCTAGTTCAACCTTAGTCAGTGAAACAAGCTAGGAAATTGATGGATGACAGAATCAAAGCTTATTTGCTAGACTCGGCTAACTGAAGCTGACAATACATGGGAAGATTATGAGGTCATTAAAAAGTAATTTCCAGACTTCCTCCTTGAGGACAAGGAGAAACTTATGGGGGAAGGAATGTTGAGCCCAAGTCCAATAGGCCCAAGACTACAAAGACCTACCAGAGGAAAAATAAGTGGGAAGGAGCGTGCATGCAACATGAGTTAGTTAGAGGAGAGAGAGAGTGAGAGAGAGAGAATGTATCAGGCAGTCCTTAAGCTTGGGGAGGGGGTCATTTGGGGAAGCAGACTTGGTTTTGGCTTTGGGTGGGAGAGACTCAAACCTCTCAAAAGTCTGAGAGTTATCTTGTCGGTGTACTGTTTCTTTTTTCTTCGTTTTTTCTGCTGTTATTCAGAGTTCGAATCCTTTCTTTCTCTGACGAATTCGACTCCACAGTTTATACTAACTACAGAATCCAAGTTTTATTCTACTGGGTTACAACAGACAAAGGATTAAACTCTGACCAATTCAGCCACAAATCATCATAATCAGACATCAATATGTTACCATAGACAATTTAGGATGCCAAAAGGTGAAAGGAAATCATCAATCTCCCCATTATCAAAACTAGCTCAGAATGAGATCAACAAATTCTCTAAAAATGAAGACTGCACAACGAACATAATGCACAGAGAACACAATAGAACCGGAGAAAAAAGGCAAAGGAATACAACATGACAATGTACCCATTAAAGCAATATTGTTGCACAACAAATTATCAAATCCCAGCCCCCCTGTCACAGGCAGCAGTACAATCCAAAAGGCATAAGCTTAAAAGATCTAAAGCTCTTGCCAATTTCGACCCGATTGTAACATCTCATAGCTTTAAAATCAAGAATTATTAGGTTTAGGATAAGGTCAATCATGACACTTCCATTAATTTATTTTTTCAGCCCTAGGGATAGTTTTGTGCTTTGCCTTTACAGATTTAAAGTTCGGTATATTCATCTTTATGTATGGACCGTAGGGTTCACATACTTGGGCATGTATTTCGGTATGTTTGGGTCTGACAATTTGATGGGCCTGGGCCCATCATACTCAACAGGTTGACCTAATCTGGTATCCAGAAAAGGTAGTTAGGTGGTTATCACACTGGAGGGTGGTTTTATCGGCAAATCAGAGAGGTAAAGCGGCAAGGAAGTTGTTTAATGGTCTTGGGGAGAGATTCTGACCTCTTGAACTGGCAGGCAGAACCAGAAGTCTGAGTGTGTTAGTGAGTGGAATTCATGTGTGTCTGTGAGTTTGCAGTGTTGTGCGATTGTTCCAGTGATTGTACCATTAAGTTTAAATTCTCTGATAATTTATTTTCTGTTATGTTTGATTACTGCTGCTTCCTTCATAAAAGGAGGGGTTCTAGTCATTTGGCTGTCTTTCTGGACAGCTGGCAATAGAACTGATATTACCAGACTTGAGTCTCATCAATTTGATATTAGAGCCAGGTTTTCCAGGCAATGGAAAGCAACAGTTTTAATGGAAGGGAACTGTGTGGGAATGAGACACAAGAGTGCGACTAGGTTGGAGGAGTGTGGACTCCTGAACTGCCAGAAAGAAGTTGCCCAGTTTGCTATGTTGTTTTCTTTATCATTTTCGGTGCTTTCTGTCATTAATTTCTGTGTTGCACTCAAAGGAGATCGTTTGATGTGTTGCGATGTTTCTGAAGTGATTTCATTGTGTTCTGTCCCACTTTATGGTGTGTAGTGTCTAGTTTTGTGTTCAGTTGTTGCTGTAAGCATATCAATGTGCAGTGTTTAAATGTTTTGGATGCAGTCTGTAAGTTTTTGGTTCAGTAGAATTGATTTGTGGAAGAAAAAATCAGGCCTCTCTGGGAGAGTTTTCTGGCCTTTCGAACAGCCAGGAATAGGACGCTGATGAAGTAATTTGTGAAAGTGACCCTATCTGGTACATTGCAGTAAATTTCATTGTGTTCTGTGGTGTTGTTTGTCTATTTTAAGTTGTCATTGAAGTGTCCACTGTGTTTTATGGCTGCATGCAATTCAACTATGTCATATTCAAGTGCCCATGATATTATTTTAAGCGTGCAGTCTGTGTAAGTGTGGCTGAAGCATTGTATTTTCAGTAATACTGACTGTGTTTCATCAGATTTCAAACTTGCTTGGAGTTGGGTCCATCAATTTTGGCAAACTGATTGGTAGACGGATGGAGAACAGGGTAGAAACATTGGAGAAGGAATATGGGGAGATGAGGAAAAAAATAACCGCTACAGAGTTGTTTATGTTGGAGATTAAGAAGTTAGGAGAGATACAGTGAACAGGGGAGAGGAATGTTAGAGAAGAGGGACTGGAAGATGCATCACTGGATGCCACCAATGAGTCAATTGGAGGAGAAAACCTTCAGAAAAGAGTGTCAAGTGGGACTGATGTAGAGCATGGAAGATTGCGAAGGATGAAAATGCCATTATTCAATGGGGAAGACTCAGTTGGCTGGCTATTTCAAGTTAGAGAGATACTAAGATGTCAATGGAGTTAGTGAAGCAGAAAGGGCGGATGCTATGGCTGTTAAGTTTAGAGAACAAGGCATTGAATTGGTTTCAATGGATGGAAATCCATAATCCACTGACAACCTGGAAGCAATTCAAGCAAGAGGTTATAGCAAGATTTCATTGCAATCAAGATGCAGAAAATTATGAGATGTTGATGGCACTTAAACATAAAGGGACACTGGGTGAATTTAGAGTAAAATTTGAAGTTATTTCTGCATCTCTCAAGAATGTGCCTAATGAAGTCCTCATGGGTGCTTTAAAAAATGAGTCAAGTGAGGAACATGGAGCACAAGTTACACTGAGGCAACCCAGCACATTAACAGAGTTGAGGGATTTGGCCTTACAGGTGGAAGGAAAGAACCTTATCTTGTAGAAAATTTAAAAAAATATGAATCATTCGATGGGCTCTAGCCTCAATAGTGGGAGGAGGAAGCTCATCAATGAGTAGTTGGGCAAGCAAAGTGAAGATAATGCAGCAGAAGGGACTAAAAGCGTGACAACCAGAACTGTGCCCATTACATTAACACACAGCAGTACTTATCCTAAAAGATTGACAGAGGCAGAGATTAATAGGAGGAGATCACTGGGTCTTTGTTTTAAATGTGAAGAGAAATTTTGTCTGAATACACGGTGTAAAGGGAAACAGTTGTAAATGTTAATGCTCATGGAGGAAGAATGGGAAATAACTGATGAACAGAAGCAAGGGAAGTAAAAGATGAAGACTTCAAGAAGGTGGTAGCTTCAATGGAGCCAGTTCCTTGGTTTCCACCATGAGGACAAGGTGCGGCTTGCAAAAGGGGGAAATGATGGGCCTGGTCCCATCATACTCAACTAGGTTGACCCAACCTAGTACCAAAATGGTTATTGCACTAGAGGGTGGTTTCCTCAGCAAAATAGAGAGGGAAAGAGGCAAGTGTGTTGCCCAATGGTCTTCGGGAAAGATTCTGGCCTCTCAAACTGCCAAAACCATGAAGTCAGAGTGTGCTAGTGAGTGGAATTCTTGTGTGTCTGTGAGCTTGTAGTGCTGTGTGACTGTTCCAGTGATTGTAATGTCAAGTTAAAAATTAGAACTCTGTAATTTATTTTCTGCTCTGGGTTTGTTTGATTACTGGTGCTTCTTCATAAAAGGAAGCGTTCTGGTCATTTGGCTGTATTTCTGGACAATTGACAATTAAATATGTATTACAAAGCCTGGGTCTCATCAGGCCAGAATCTCTCCCTAATATCATTTGACAACTTCCTTGCCTCTTTCCCTCTCTGTTTTGCTGACAAATCCGCCATCCAGTGCAATAACCACCTAAGTGCCTTTCCTGGTTAACGGGTCAGGTCTGGTTGAGTATGATGGGTCGAGGCCCATTACTATTTAACTGAGGCTTTTAGTTGTGAACTTCTTTGTCCACAAATTTTGGCTCGTCCTAGCTAAGTGATGTTCACCAGTATTAAAAAGTCAACTAGAATTTGTCAGTATATGAATCAAGGCAACAAATTGCCCTTGACATGGTTGTGATGCAATCAAACCCTAGGTATGATGCCTAGGTTTTACTTCTCCATAATAGCTACCATTCTGTTATTTGTAAAATTTTATATTACCCATACCCATTTTCCTAAGCAGACAATTAAAATTCATCACATCAAAACACTAATTGTTCACCTAACACCAATCAAAACCACATCTCAATTCTGGAAAGGTACTGATTATTGTACCCAAACAACCAAGAACCCCATCATACTGCCTGCAAATATCTCTTTCCTTAAAATAAACACAACAAAACTTTAACCCACAATGTTATTAGCATTGGTTCACCGAAAAACTAATTTTCAGTCTATGTCACTCTCAATGCATTCCCTACAATTAGGCTGACAACATATGTTGTTCAAGATTATGATGAAACTGTTTATGGGCCTTCACCTAAAGGCTTAAGCAGTTGGGATAGTATGGTCTTTAATAATGTATTGGAGCAATTATAACCAAGCAGTCAGGAGCTCAGTCTTTGCCACCCGGATCCTCCATTATTGATTGAAATTTCAATACTAGATATAGTGGGCTGGTGTTATGTCCATGCTTGAAAGCCAAAGAGCTTTCACGTCAAGGGATGTGTAAAAGATTACAATAAATTTATTCATTGGTCTTCAACTAACAGCTTAAGCATTTGGGATAAAATGGCTTTTGACAAATCCCAAATGACCCTTTTGCCTCACTAACCACAAACCAAAGAAAATCTCTCTTAATCTTCACGATCTTCTCAACCACCCATACCAGAAGAGCAAAGAACATCAAGTATTGATTGAAAATTAAAGAACAAAAGCAAAATCCTCCATCTCTAATTAGATCCTTGAGGGAAAAATTAAAAATAGATCTAGATCGAAGGCACTACTCTGCAACTGAAATTGCATAAAGATGTTAAGCAGGCAAAGCTCCATGTATAATAATTGCTACAAGTTACTTTACCTTGAAGGTCTATATCTACTCTTAATAGCTCCATGACCAACATGTGTCCCACCATATTCACTGAATTTATCAAGTTCAAGGACATTGAAATGCCTTTCCAGTTCAATTAACTGGTTGGTCAAGTCCTGAAATGAGAATTGATGTAAATTGTAAATACTAGTCATAGAAATCCTTTGTTCGTAAAATAAACTAACACTACCTGATTCAGACTTAGAATATGAAGCTGCTTCAGTTCTAGTTCTGAATTCAACTTCTGCCGATTCCATAGGTCGCAATATCTGCTATCAGAAGCTTGCTTAAAGACACCTTCCATGTACATTTTCCTTGCCATGACTGTGATGTAATTGGATACCCAGTTAGGCCGATAAAAGAAAAGCAAAGTTCATGAAGTCAACCAGAAAAGAAAAGGTGTATAATATGATAAGTCAAAACTAGGTAGTATGGACACAACCAAAAAAGCAGTGATAAAAATTAATTAGCATAACATTTTAGAGTTATCATTCCCTGGCAATATGATGGTCAAGCATATTTAAAAATCATCAATAAGAAGTTGCCACCTTCAGAGTTTATGACAAAACCATTAGTGAGTTATATCAATTGAGAGGGACCAATCCCAATGGGAACATGCTTTTCAACAGAAACAGGATTTGGTAGCTTCCAAGAAGTTTTATGTAAATCAAAGATCCTGAAGTGAAGGATTATTCTGTAGTGTTCCTCAAGAAAATGGGGATGGGGTTATACATGAGACCATTTTAGTTCTTCAGAATATTTTTCATGATGTGCTTTAGCAATTAATACAGTCTCAATGCTTCAAACACAATTCCAATCTCATTGTCAATGACCATGTAAAATAATCACATGATGCAGACTTTAGGTGCTGAAAGGAGAAGCATACTACGGCCCTAGTATGCTCCTTTATCTATAATTCTGTATAATAGAGTTTGACAATAAACCTAATTGCTTATGATAAGCTAAAACACTGTCTGAGAACAAAGTTAATTCCCAGAGAACTTTTTTTTTTTTAACTAAATTCTCGGAGAACTTAAAAGACTATCTCAATAAAACAACCCTCTAACACTTCCCCTCAAACTAGACCATATATCATATGCTTCGAGCTTGTTAGTTGTTACAGCTTACATGTATCTTTAATTCCAAACTCTCCAACAGATTTAGTAAACAAATTAGCTGACTGATGTTCAGAATTGTTACAGACTATCATGATCAAACTCGGCAAAAACTTAATTCTAACAAAGTGACAATCAAAAAAGCCCTAAATTGATATAAAAGCAATATTGAGGGAGCCTCAGGATCTAGTAAAATTGAAGATTGAAGTAGTCAGGAACGTAAAAGGACTAATTGACACAATGCACATCTTTCAAGGAAGAAAAGGTAATTTACTCAAGTTCCAATTGTATCAATATATGAACAGTATGATTAATGAATTGATGCAGATATGCATCCGCAATTCTTAATAATTCTATGGGAAAAAACTTCAACCTTATGATTCATCTAAATCATTCTCATTGGATCCTGAAAACCAAATTTACCATCTTCAACATACAAATAATAATTTTCTATGATGAATGCAGAATGCAAAACACTATCATTATTAAGGACTACCTTGTATGATATTATCAAGAAGACAGTGGACCTCCTCAAGTTGATCAACGACTTGGTGCTGCAAAGGGGCATGGCCAAAGTTTTAATATCAGTTGACAAAAAAAGGAATAGAAACTGAGAAAATAAAACGCATTAGAAGAAGTACACAAATAGCATTAGTAAACACTAATGCCTTGATTAGTCTTCTAACCCTAATTCAGCAAATGGACAATTTAGAGAAGTGTTCCTTATAAAATTATTAAGGGAATGCGAAGCTCTTCTGAGTTAATATTTGTTTCAATTTTTTGTTCATGGTTTGGGAGAATTCCTTGTCCTCCGTTGTTCTATGCTTTTGCTTTCCATTAAAAAATCTATTTTAAAAAAAATAGTAATAAAGGGACTATTGCAGTTTGTAGAAACCAATCCCCCTCCAAAAAAAAAGGGAAATTGGAAAATAAAATTAATGTGGTCCTAATCCCTAAAGTTTACAGGAATTTTAAAATAGACTGATTCTACTTGCTTCATCACCAGTCATCGAGATAGTAGGCACTTCATCAGCTCAGATCAACAATACCCAGTAGGCTGGAAAAAATTCTACTCCACATTGTTAGTCTGTTTTATTCAGATAGAAGAATTATTACACAGAGAAATCAGAAAAGAAAAGGTGGATGACAAGAAATTGTTACTTAATTCTAGGAAAAGTGTCCAGCATCTCAATATCTCTCTACCACTGGTTTAAAACTGGCCTGACAAGTAATTAAGTAATGTGGCAGCTAGTACATCATCTAAGATCCTACTAATCAACAGAATGAATGAACTGAGATTGTTTGAAACACAAGACTATCCCTAAAAATTCATAAGAAATGATAAATGAAGTCATGTACACTAAGCCTTGAAAAATGAACAAGGGATAAAATGAAGAGAGAAACTTTACCATCCATATTTTGCAATTTTCAGAAAGAGTGTGCATGCCTTGCTCCAATGCCTCAACTGCACTTAAAAGTGACGTGGTGCAAGTATCTCTAAAGCCACCAGCCTCTTCTATTGACTTCAATAGTACATCCAGCTCTTTAGTCATCTCATGAATCTGGGCAATAGATGGACAGATTAGAGAACACAGTCAAGAATTTACGAAAGGAAAAGGAAAGGGGCCATCAATATTCTCAAAATCAAATTTCACCAAGAGAAAAAAGATATAGCAGATGGCATAACATTCATACAGGTTAACTAGAATGAGGGGGCAAATTTGGAAATTTAGGATATCATAATTCTATTTAGATATCCTCTTCTTTCAAGTTTGACCATTTAAAACATGCATAAATACTATGAAGGCTTTACAGAAGTAATACATTGCCAAACTGCTTTGATAAATTTGGTTCAGAAGTCGATAACCCCAGCATGGATGAAGCTCTGTGCTGTTTGTTGGAGGTGCGAAATTTATGAATGGAAGATTTCCCAACCTTGATGTTTTCATTCAATGGAAGTTGTGAGCTACAAGCGGAGAGCAGTTCCATATTTCCTGCACCTTTCAAAGTTTGTTGTCCTGCACTCTGAACTGGTCTACTAGCACAATTGACAGCAGGTAATATGCCATCTGTATTAAGTACTTCAAGAGGTTTTTGACCAAAGCTTGCATGATCTTTTGCAGCATTAACATTTGCATTACCCGCACTATATATTTGGTTTTGATAAGCACAAATCTGAAAATTACTGAGCGTTGAAAGAGAAGATACATCAGAGTCTTGCAATAATGACAATTTTTCACCAGATGATTGATGAGATGAAGTTATCTGTGAGTCCCATAAACCAGTTTTGTTCAGCCGTTCATTAGTCAACTCGGTTGTTTCTTGCAAGTTGTTATAACTTAGCAAATCAGAAGCAGCAGGACTTTTAACTTTAAGAGACCCCGTGCTAGATTCAAGTCCTCCAACCTTTTTGGTTCCAATCCTGCTGAGTTGCTCTGCAGAAGCACTTGAAGAAAGCTGACCTAACTTGGTGTTTTGCTCCAATGAAAGGCAAGGATTCTGACTATCAGACTCATGGTTCAGGTTTACATCTGGAAGCATTTGCTGCACATCAGGCTTATGAGACTCTAAATTTGCCACTGATTCCACTTCTTGGCTCTTAGTGATATCTTCATTAAGAGTTAATTGAAAGGGATTGGCAAAATGCCCGGACTTTAAATACCCACACACCTCAGAAGCCTGTATATAATTTTCAGTAGAATTTTCATCAGCACCTAGTGGAATAATTTCATTCATTTTCATATCTTGGGACTGACGACCCAAAGGAACCTGTTCTAATTTTTCTTTCTGCAGTCCATGCAAAGAAGTGGAACATTCCTCTGCAGGAAGCTTTGAAGGAGCATCCTTTTCCTCATTAGGCAGCCCAGAAACAACCTCAGGGGAAACTTCACTTCCTGCAACACTAAAGACAAGGCATACTCAACCTAATGAGTAATCAAAAGTACATGGAGAAAATTAAGGATCTCTTAGACCACTGGTTCTGCTAAAATGATACTTGTGTCCCCATACAAAGCAATTCATCAGATGTGTAAGAGAAAACGGAAGAACTTAAAAAGAAAAACAGAATTTACCTGGCAACATGGAACATGACAAGCTTTCCATCTAAGGTAAGACATATAAGAACACAATATGGTGTGAGCTCAGTCCTTTCCTCCACACCAAGTTGAACATTAACTTTCTGGTAAACTGAAGCATTATCAATGCATAGCCCTAACACCAAATTATCATCCCCATTTTCTGAAAAAGAAAGAAAAATGTTACATGTTAATTTACAGTTTAAAAAAAAAAAAAAAAAGGACAGAACATATTAAACCCAATCCAAACATAGCCCTAAGAAGAGTTTGAAAGGATCAAGCTGCAGCAAAGTTGACATGATGCAATGCTAGTCCTTGAAATTATGAAGTTATCAATTATATGGATAAGAAAGATTTTATTAGGAAGGAGAGTTTACAAAGTAGGAAGGAAAACATATCCTCATCGAAATTACAGGACTGGAAGAAAATCTAAAAATTCAAGAGAACAACAAAGTCCCCCAGATGAAAAAAAAAAATTATTAGGAAGGAGAGAATACAAAGTAGGAGGGAAAACATATCCTCATCAAAATTACAGGACTGGAAGAAAATCTAAAAATTCAAGAGAACAACAAAGTCCCTCAGATGAAAAAAAAAAATTATTAGGAAGGAGAGAATACAAAGTAGGATGATAACGTATCCTCTTAGAAATTATAGGACTAGAAGAAAATCCATAACTCAAGAAAACAATAACCCCCAGTCTTCTGAATGTTCAATAAAAACCAATCGTGGGCCTTCACTAAACAACTCAAGCTCTTGGGATCAAGTGGCCATTGGCATCATAATAGAGCCGTCCTTACTAAATGGTCAAGAGTCTGATCATTGTTGTCCCAATTCCTAAAACAACAACAAATTCAAAACAAACAGAATTCATAGTAGAAAACTTGGATCAAGGTGATTCAAAATCAGTGTCAAAGATGATAATTTGAACAACAGAAATAACACTGGAATCTCTAAAATCCACAACAGGGAACACAAAGATACAATGTAAACTCACGAAAAAAGGACAAAAGTTCACTACTCCAAGAATACAAGTCAAGCCACCACTGTAGAGACACGGAACTATGTGATAAATTGCACTCACCATACTTTGGAATCCATCGAAGATATACAGAAATGCTAGGTTTAGTTCACAACTAATGAAATCCACCAAGGACACACAGAATTAGAGAAAGAATCTCAAAAGCTCTTCATATTCTTTGGTTAATCAAAATTCAAGCTTCCAGTACAATACGAGAGAAAACCTATATAACCTTGGAACATACATCCAAGCAAAGGAAAAGGCACAACCAATGGCACAATTTCATGCTTATCAAGTTGGTACAATTTCCAAAGGCTACTCCACTAAGAATTGAATATAAAACTTCACTTTGGACTATTCTTGCAGCCTATCAACAAAATATCATACCTAATTCAATAAAATTTGATTCATATGAAAATTCTAAGCCCTTCAAATGACTACACATTCACCAATTTTGGGCTTGGGTTAGACGTCCAGATATTGAGCTCAAAACAGGCCTGGTTCTGGCCTTCAGATAGCAAACTAAACATGTTCTAGACTAGGGTTAAATTCATGTCTAAGTTCTGAACTAAGTCATGAGATGCTCCTGCATCAAAAGGGTTTTTGCATGAGGTTTCATTTCAAAGAGATTAGTAAAATATTATTGGGCCTTCTCCGAACACATCAAGGTTCTAGAATGGAATGGTCCTCGATAAAACAATGTCAAAACACCAAAGGGAAGATAAAACCACAATTATATTCCACATTAATTGCATAATAGACCATGAAACTCCATTAAATATACACAACCACTCCTCTCCAACCAAATACAGCATAAAACAATGAAGGCCACAACACCGCAAGATGTTAGCATCCTTATATCTACTAAAACCTCTTGTCTGGAGAAATAGCTCCAAGGTTAAAAGGGTGTCAAAATAAATATGAATCACATTATTTAGCACTGCAAAAATCATCACTGCCAAATCTTAAAAGAATGGTCATGGGGAGAATTATGGCAACAAGGCCCCATCCACTTCTCTAAGAGGGGCATTCTCAGAAGAGAGATATGAAAAATGTAGAAGAAGATAGCTTTGGGATTGCAAAACAACCAAGTTAACACTGAATCATCTGCTTCAGTCGTTCGTGGACCACAAACTCAAAGCTGTGACAACAAGCTAAGGAAGCAGGGCAAATCCTAGGCCTAATAACTGTCACAAACCTGGACATGCCAAGGAAATAAGCTGGAAAATTCACAGGAAACTACCAAACTGGAAGCCCAAATACAAAGTGAATTAAAAGGATGCATGACAAGCAACAAAGAGAAACCAACATTGGAAAAACTCTTGAGCAAATAGAGTTGCATCGAAGGATGTTTAGCAATCAAACAACCTCCTCTAATGAGAATTTTGTAAGGGCAAGAGCAGTGGCACAAACTGGGAACTTCCCTATAGCCATTAGCTCTCAAATCCAGAAATCAACACATGGATAATTGGTTCAGGGCCAACTGATCATATGACAAGTAATGCATCTTTGCTTGCTGACTTTACACCATGTACGGAAGATTTAACGGTTAAAATTGATGATGGCACTCTATCTAAAGCAGCTGGTATTGGGTCTGTCTACTAAACTGAAAAATTGACATTGTAGTTTGTGTTACTAGTTCCAAATTTAACATGTAATCTGCTGCCAATCAGCCAGCTTGCCAAATATCTCAACTGTTACTAATTTTTATTCTAGTGGATGTGAAATTCAGGACTAGAAATCAGGGAAGATGACTGGCAATGCCAACAAGTGTGCCGGCTGCTACATTCCCAATGGACCAGACAAGGAAATTTAACAAGCTCTAAGGGCATGTTTGGCGCTAAGAGCCTTTCCTTGGGAGAGTAGACTGCCATCCGTACAAGAAACTTCTTTCCATCAGATTAGCTAAAGAAAGGTGCGAATTTCCTTGAGCTGCACATATTAGATTACCGTTTTGCCCCTCTCTTCTGGGTAATATCAAATATTTAGGGGCATTATGGACATTTCACCATCAATTGCTCTACGTTCCGTCATCATTTTCATCATACCAAACATATTTTAAGATTCCATTCAGCTTTCCATTCCAACTGTACCAAACAAAACATCATATTAGAAGTTTTTATTCCATTCGATTTCTTTCTCATTCACTTTCCTTTTCCCTTTCTCATCTACTTTTCTTCTGTGTACCAAACGGGGGCTAAATGCCAATTGTATGTCAGAAGTTATATTATGGCTTTGTAGATAGGTTCATTCCAATCACCTATATATGAAAAGAATGTTCTGTCATCTATTCTACAGAGTGAAGTTTCTCAACTGTCATAACATGCAAAAAAAGCTACTGTTCAAAATTGCATAGCCTCACAACCTTTTTTACATGATAGACAGTGACATTTGGGGACCAACTAAAATTAAAAACATATCAGGGCCCAACTGGTTCGCAATATTTGTTGAAGAGCATACCCAAATAACATGGATTTACCTCATGAAAGAGAAATCTGAAGTGCCCTCCATTTTCAAAAACTTTAACATTTTATCCAATTGCAGTTGCAAACCAAGATAAAAATCCTTACATCTGATAATGCTAAAGATTAATTCAACCTACCCATGGAGAATACATACCAAACCAAGGAATAACTCACCAAAGCTCTTGTATTCACACCCCTTAAAAAAATAGATACATGTTGAATTAGCTAGTCCCTGAGGATCTCTACGAATGCCCATATACTTTTTTAGCTATACTCAACCACTTACCTCATCAATAGAATGCCCTCGAAAGTCCTTAATACACCTAGTGAAAAACTTCTCCAAATCAAGCTGTCAACCAAATTATGTCAAACTTGCCACATAAAATTTGGGTGCATGTCTTTGTCCACATCTATCACTGAATAAAATTTGATCCTAAATCCACAAAATGCATATTGCTTGGATATTCCTCTAGTAAAATGAGTTATAAATGGTATTCACCCTATTCAAAAGAAAAAGTTTTACCCTTGTGGATGTTACCTTCTTTGAAAATTGAAATCATGTATGAAACTTGTCAACTTGTCCTAATTGAGTATGTAGATGGAATCATTGTAATAGGTGACAATGTGTAAGAAATAAAGTGGTTAAAAGGAGCACTTTCCAAAGAATCTGAAATTAAAAAGCTTGGAGACTTAAAATAGTTCTTTGGCATGGAGGCAACTCATACAGAGAGATAGAGAGAGAAGCATTGATTTCCATCAGTGACTAAGGCATATTCCATCGCTAGAAGATGGCCTCTATTAACTCTCCTCTTTACGCATATATGCCATCCAAATTTTCTATAGCATTCATAAAAACAATTTATCACGGCATTTACATTTCATTTGGAAACTCAAGAATAGAGAAACTTCTGAAGCAGAGTCCTGAATTAATATTCTTAAGTCTTTTAACCAATTCTTGCCCAATATCAATTAGAAAAAGCTCCTCCATGGATATTCAAAGCCCCCTGTAAAGTCAAGTCTCTTTATTTGGACAGCGAAACTTACTAAAATTAATACTAGTTATAGTTTGCCAATTAATAGACCTCATAAAAGCCTTTCTCTATACAAAGGCAAGGTTGCACAGATACGTCCTTAGAGCACGCATATCCATATTGGACACATATGATCCGCTTGCACACATATCCAAAGCATTTTCTTTTGTCTTCTATATTTGAAATGTTTCAAAACCCACTGATAGTGTTTCGAAATGGCACCAATGTGTTTCAAAACAGCTCCAAAACACCTTTCACCAAAAAAGAAAAATAAAATTTAACCTACACCTAGCAGATCAAAAAGGAAGTTAGCAGAAAAAAAAGCCTTTCTTTGAAACTTAACTTGTGCCTTCAACTCCTATTCAATTTGTTCTGCTACTGCATCTCCAATTCATTCTTTCTGCTACACCAAATCCTTTCTAGTTCGTTTGTTTCTTTTGTTTGCCTTGTTCTATGCATTTTCTAGGTGTATAGATACGTCAGAAGTAGAGAAATCCTTGTTCGTTTCTTCTGTTCTATGCATTTGTGGGTACATAGATTGCTTGTCTTGTTTGCTCTGTGCATTAACTTTTGTAGTTCTGTGCATTGTTTTTTTGGTTTAATGCATTAGCAAGTAGCTACCTCTTTTGTGCATGGTTTTTCTACCGTATCATATATAATAAGTAATTGAGTCAATTTTTTAGATTCTTCATTTTTTAATGTCTTAATTTGTGAATATACACACACACACAGACCCTTGTATCCTCAAATTTAAAAAGATTGTTGTATCTTGCAATTCATATCATGTCCATCTATAGCCTAAAATTTTAAAAAAATTGTTGTATCTTGCATATCATATCGTGTCTACCTGATACTGTAGCTGTATCAGTGCTATTTAGTACACAAGGGTTATAGTGTGGTCCTAGCTTGCAAACAGCTGCTCATTTATTTCAAATTGACCAGTAGCCACTTATACTTGGAATAGTTTTTTGAAGTTTCAAGAAATAGTTGAATATGTCCTTTCAATATTTAACAGTTCCTATTGATTACATTAAGAGCTCTAAGCATGTCATATATTTACAGCAGGGTTAGGCTTATGCTATTCTTTGGTGCATTTAGTTGTCGTGATCATGAAATGCTCATATGTGAAAGAATGTTAATTGAATCTACAGCTGTTTTACAATAGTATAGCAACTTTTGCTTCTTTCTAGTGTCCTGCCATAGGTTTCTTTCAGGGAATCTCACTGCTAAAAAATGCAGATGCATTGAAGAGCATTAGTATTCTCAACCATTAAAAAATAAATAAATAAAATAAAATAAAAATTGAAACAGGAAACAGACATAAGCTTCCACACAACAAGTTATATGCAAGTATGCAACTCCAAAAACTGGTAAATACATTTATCGATACAAGGATCCATCAGTCAAATTTAGGTTCCAAAAGCCCAAACACTTTATAGATGGCAACACCTATACTGCTTCGTAAAATAGCAGCATAAGAACTCAATAAAATTAATTTCGCATATTTAACAATGACTTTTGCTGAAGAAAATGAATAACGGCTTCCAAAATAGGCAATGACATACCTTGAAGCTCAATTCTTGGAACCCAATTATCTCGTTCAATATCAACAACCACGGCATCATCCATATCATCATCTACAGACCAACCAAGCAACATAATGTGCTGGTCTGTATTTTTCCTGTTAGCATTGATTGCAAGCTGGCTGTAGTTATGGACAAAAAAAAAAAGTCATCAGTTTGCATTCCAAGACTACTCTTGCGGAGGAAGAAAACCAACAAAACTATAAGTAGAAATGAATAATGCGGAATGGACTCATTAAGTGTGAAAAGTGCAAATATTGTATTGCTAGAGCATAATAATAGATATTTCTACTAAAAATTTAGTTATGTGATCTTGAGCTCAGAGAAAAACGGTCACCTTTTCAATCAATCAGTAAGCTTCATTAGAATGAGGGACACACAGAAGAGAATAATAAGACCCACCTAGAAAGGGAAAATTAGAAAGTGAACAACCAGCAAAAGAAAGAGTCTTAAACATGTAAATTAGCTACCCGTTGCCATTCTATATCTAACATGTGCACTTCTTAAATGATCCATGAGCAAACACCAGAGGGAAGGTACAAGCATATTCATATCCTATTTAGGAATCTGAAGGCATTTACTCACATCGGGAAATGCAATATTAAGGGTGTGGTTCTTCCTCTTTGTAAGCTGGTTTTCAAGGGTGGGTTCTCCACAGCTATTGGCCAACAACACGAAGAGGACTACCTATGAAGGGTTTTGAGCGACAAGATGTAGCCACCGAAACATTTGCTCATCAAGGGCAATACTATAATAGGGGGTATGATTCTTCCTTCTTGCAAGCCAGTTTAGTTTTCAAGGGTGGGTTCACCACCTTCCCTAGGATCCTATCATCATCTAAATGGAAGAGTCAACCTTCTCGTCCTTCACAGAAGTTTGAGATCCTTGGTTCAAGCCACTAAAGCTCTAATACCATGTAAAAGTTCAGAGGTGAATGCTCTAGTACTTTGACTTGTTCAGTGAAGGAATAAAGTACATAAATAGTGAAATCAAGAAAAGAGGTCTGCCGCTGGAAACCCGAGAAATCAGCAAGACTTAGAAAGAAATAAAGGTGTATAAATGGAAATAGGAAGCTGACTTTTGAAAGATTCACGTAAACTCTAGAAATCTTACCAATTGCTCTAAGCCAACCAAAGAATGTCAACTATCCCATAATTTATAAATTAGCATACAAATCCAAACTAGCTACATGTGTGGGATCATCAGCACCTCCTGAGGACAACAGCCAATGACCACTTCTCTCAACTCTCAAGCTTTCTCTATTTTTTATGCAAAGGAATATGTTCCCATTATATTAATTGTTTATTGTTAGCTGTTATTAGTACCAATGTAGTGTTTTATTGAGCTGGCAGTATCAGCTTTACCAGTATTCTACTTCTAATGTTGTTATCCCTCTCGCATAGTATAAATAGAGCCGATGCAAGAGCAGTATCAGCATCCAACGCACTTCAGAAATTATTCTGTTTCTCTCTCCTTCGTCTCTTATTATTCAAGTGGTAAACAAACCAGGCTTTGATGTTTCTCAATATAGACTAACAAAACCAAAATCAGATAATAAGGAAAAGGAATAAAATGCAGGAGGATCAGGAATCCTCCCAGAACATGAAAAAACACAATGAAATAAAAAAAAACAATATAGAAAGAACAATAGTGTTGGAAATTATGGACATTAGTCCAAGTTAGAGTGGGAGAGTTTCTTGGGCCATTTATAAGTGTTGATAGTCAAACTTCTATCCAAAATGCCAAAGGCAACTTAGTGGGCTAACTTCAACACTTATATGGCCTTTTCTCTTCCTTCAACTTCCCAATGTGGGACTTTTTTCTTTCTTTATCTTTTCTATTTCAACAAACAGCCCAAAAGAGCAATCCAGCCTTCAGGCATAATAGGCAAGGAAACACCATAAAAACTCATGAGCTGAAATCCATAAGGAAACTGAGAAAACAAGCCCCACCAACACATAATGAGAAGGGACAAGTCTGAGGCCTAAATTCTGGAATTACACTCAAACCAAATACACCACACTCCAACAAAAAGACATAACTTAAAAGCACCTTACTAGACCAATCAGTTAATTGAGCTATGAAGTGTCAAACAAACTGTCAATGATACCCCAATGATCCTAGCTAACTTCATGTACTTGGTCCACCTTCTGAATAAGAATAGTCTTCAAACTGCATCTTATACATCTAAATAAACCCTTCTCAAGCTGACCTGCTAGGCTATTCATGAGCGCCTTGGTTCACTAGAAATTAAAAGACTAGGCAAAGATTTTTTTTTTTTTTTCGATACAAGAAGAAATTACAACTAACTTGAGGATAGGATATCCTCAAACCAGAAAATACAAAAAGGAAATAAATAAATAAACTCTTAACAGCACACAGTAACATAAATACTAAAAAGCCTTTTAATGTATAGAGCTGTCCAATCTCTTTGCATGTTAGATATGGTAGTTCCTTCTGAAGAAAAACAATGTGCTGAGCACCAAAGGAAGCCATAAATATTGTTCTACTCAGAACACAATTAAGTGAGAAGTTATGCCCTTGAAGATGTGCATTACTGTCCAGCCATACCAACCACAGAATCCCCTAACCACATTACCACAAAATTTTATATACCTTTTCCACCCTAAAGCAAGTGCTAGAAGTTGATACAACTGAAAAGATCAATACACTGAATTTACACGTTCATGAATAGAAAAACTGTAGGACATGAATGGAATATCATTTACCATTGTTCTAAGTAGGTCCATAACAGGTGTGGTCCACATCCAGAGGGCACAATATCATCAATCAGTCCTTGATAAACATCAGAGAAGGATTGCACAATCAACTTTGAATGAACCTACAAGAAAAACATCCAAATTTATACCACATCAGCACATGTACTTGGAATTTTCATTAGTTACCCTGCTCCCCATTCTTGCATTCCAAAACCATATAAAAATGCAAAAAAAGTAGTTTATAAATTGACATTATGAAAGCAAGAAGAGAAGTTACTATGATACTACAACCTACAAAGACAATTATATAGACCACGCAATGAAGTTGAACTTTTTTGCACAAGATTTATAATCCAATTAATCAGGTCAAGTATTAGGTACAACATGGATAAGAATATAAATAAATTGTTCAAGAATACCAGCAGGAGTTTGCTAAACGTTCAGCCCGGGTAAAGAATTGACCTGATCATTGTTTGTTGGGTATTTTCCTTAATGGATTACATGAAGACCATAAAACTGATGCAAGGATACATAAGCCTTGCACAATATATATGGCAATGAGTTTGGCTTTGGAGTTTGAATCTACAATAGGCTTGACCCGTAAGTCTACTTGTTCCCAATCTTCTCATCCCAACACCAATACTCACCCATTTCAAAATCCTCTCCCGTGTGAAAACCAGAGCACTGCCAGTAATGAGCCCACAGCCATCAAAACCTTACCTTCAACCTCTCAAACTTCTAAATCCAAAGTCATCATTGGAACATTGAATGGCAGAACTGCATTGCAAAAGGTTTGTGCTTCTGTTGTAATAAGATTGGACCCAACCAAACTAGGAACAATCTCTCTTTTGGAGATTTCAAAAGGCAATGATGATGTTAACAGAGTTGAAGATGATAGTTTAGGAGAAAATGTTGATGCAATCGCACCAGTTGATCTCACTAAATTCAGCTTTCGTGCCATTTTGGGAAAATCAATGGTATCCACCATGAAGTTAAAAGGAATCCTTGATAAGTGCCACTATTCTGGGTAGAAAACAGAATCTAAGATGAAGACAGAGTGACAGGATCTGAAACATTCTAGTACCAAAATGATAGGAGCCACTGAAATTCTGGAAATAGGTAAGAACAACAAAACAGAAAATTGGCAAGGAATGGGTGCCAGGATCTGAAACACCCAAAAAATCCTATATGGAGGGGACTAATCTCCAAGATAATCTGAAATATGTATTTCCATGATAATCTCAGAATACAAATACATACTCTCTAGGGCAATAACTGACCACAACTGACACCAACATAACTGACTAACTTAACGGCCTATAATACATAGGATAAAACTGACATAAACTGATATAAAACTAACACATATTACAAAACAAATAAATATAACATAAGTCTGACAAAATAACAGCACACATAACATTTATCCACATGCTTCCCCACTTGACTTCTTAGCCTTCCTTCAAAAAATTGTTTTCAAAGGAGGAATTGTATCACTACACCACCCCCTGAAAAACTGACTAGTCCTCAAGGCCAAAATCAAGAAATTGTGCAGTTCAGCTTCTTCATTAAGATCTTCAGCCCAGGAATGTCTACCAGCATCATTAGACACAAAAGGTAGCTCAAGTCCTTTTCCTCTCTTATCGCTGTGAATAATAGTTGCATTGGGTTGGTTTTTAATGGGTTCCATGTGAAAACTTAAATAGGCTAATTGTCTCAGTAGGAGAGGGCATTATAGCAGGAGGGTTGTTAAATGGTGGAGCAGAAGGCTGTGCGGAAGGGATGGCAGTTTGAGCAGTGGGTAAGGGAAGGTGGGGGGCTTCGTTGGATGAAGAGGTACGAGTATTCATCTTCGCAACAGGCCCTAGGTATCCTCCCAAGAAAACACTATTAAAGAATAAGAAAGCGAATATAAATAAAAAAAGAAAGCTCAAAATGCAATAGTGCTGCCAGTCCCTCTGCATATCCAAAATCGACACTCCCTTATAAATCCTGGAGCTAAACACTACAAAGGTGCTACAAAATCCTTGTCCATTGGTAATCTAGAGAGAGACAAGAAGACACCCCTAAAACTCTGAGCATTCTGCTCCACACTAACCTTCTAAATTACTGCAAAAATTACACATGGTCTCAGTTTTTGTTGTCCATTGTAAGCCCAACACCTTTGAATAGTACAAAGAGAAACAGCTACAAATCATGCAGACAAAGCCAATTCTATCTGAAAATCTAAAACAACTTACTCCACTAGAAAACAGCCACTCAACAGTGTTAAAAAAAAAAAAAAAAAGCACCGGATTCTGCACACCCAAGAGTTAACCTATGAAACACATGTCACATTCACTACAAAAGCCATAAAGTGGCCCATTTTAAGCTAAGACTAACACTCATTGCAAAAGTATACTAGAATAGTGTTTAGCACAAAAATACCTGACAATTACAATTTCAGACATCTCTAATGATGGCAATCCGATGTTCTAAGCATGCAACCCACATCAACAAAAAAACTTTTTTCCACAAACAAACATGTTGCATGAAAACCAGGAGCTCTTGTGAATAAGACGCTCAGTTACATTATCATGACTCACTACTAACTGCAAATTAAATTTGTTTAACCAGAAAGCAAACAATAGGATAAGCAATTCTTCACTTTTAAGATTAGTGTATGCGTCCAATGGCATTGCAAACTCTAATTAGTGATTAACAATAAATAATGATAGACTAACAGCAAAATGAAGACATTAAGGGGAAACTTATCATGATTATTAAATAGCAGTAGCAGGGATCTTGCAATTACATCAGTGATTTCACCATCTCTACTTCTAATGACTTGGAGAAGATAATTTTCCTCCTTGCCATCTCCAGTAAGTTGAAAGGACCCAATGATGATGGAATCAGGTCGAACCCACTTGATAGAATCAACTGGTACAATGGTTCAAGAAATATTTCAGATTAGATAAAGAGTGAAAAACATGAGCTAAAACACCAAATTCAAGCCATAAGACATATACTAAATACTTGAAGCTTCCAATTAAAAGTTTTAGATACACTAGCAAGCTCTAAAAAACAATAAGATTGACGCCAACCAATAGTTCTTAGTTCTTTTTCATCATCATAGCTAATCACAATGAAGAGCGCGTATTCTTCATTACATAACATTTTTTAAGCTTAAAAAAATTTATGTCGAGAGAGAAGAAAAATACAAAAAGAGGAGGATAAGTTATCCTCCCAAGAAAATTGCTAGGACCCTGGACTCAACTTCACACTAAACAGTAATCACACAGTGAGAAATAAAAGAAAATAACTGGGTTTTGTATTAATGATATTGAAAATTACACTATATCAACCCCCTAAGAAAGAAGATGATGATATTTGCCAAAACCCTGTTTTGCTAAACAACACTAGTAACCAAATTACAGTGACACAAAAGTACAAGAGTCCCAAAGAACAAGTAACCAACTGGCTTTCGAGAGGCTAGCCCTCTCCCTCCAAAAGTCCCAGGTTCCAAAAATCCTTTCTGATAGAGTTTATCCCCAATAAAAAGCCTCCCATCCACTCACTGCCCAGTAGATGTCCTAGTGTCAGTTTACTTTCTCTTTCCTCCCTTACCCTTTTGACTACAAACTTTTATGCCCTGTGTTAGTCTAGTGGTAAGTCTAAGGTGTAGGGGTCTATTGACCTTGATGGTAATCCCATCAAAAATTATATAGAAGAAAAAAAGGGAAAAAGAAAGTTAAACATTCAACGATGTTGCCCTCTAGTAATCGTACAAGGGAGAAGAGTGAAGAGATCTTGTGTATATACATCTTGGGTATTCAAGTATTTATACAAAAGACTATGTACTATAAAAGGACAATAATAATTCCTAATCAGATATGACTCCTAATCAAATTCCCTAATTAATCACAAATCAAATCCAACAAATCTACAAGTCAACCCTACAATAAATGTCATACAATGAAGGAAGTTTCGACTGATTCAAATAGACAGTTGAGTAACTAATGAGATATAGCTAGCCATACAATCTTCTTATTCTTTATTGCTAAACAATTGACCAGACAAGAAACTTAAGAAAATATAATATGGCCAAACGTTTTGGACAGTCATAATTAATTTTACTCAAGAACGCCACAAACCATAGTAACCTTGGAGACTTTGCTTTTATTTACTCATCAGAAAAGGAGAAAAAAAAAAAAAAAAACACACACACACGGGCATTTGTAGACAGTACAAACCATTTATGCCACACTAAACCCAGGGATCACCAATCAAGATCTGAATAATAGTAAGATTGAAACTTGTACCAAAAACTTGCACTGTTAAATGCATATATCAATTCTTGTGAAAGCAATATATTTCCACAAGTACACACAAACACACATAGACATGTTGCAAACCTTTTGCGTGACAATCTTCCCCAGAATCACCAATCAATGATCTGAATGACAGGACGATTGAAATCTGTTCTTCAAACTTGGCCGATAAAATGCTTATAACATTCATTCTTGCAACAGCAACAAATTTCCCTTCTGGACCCCATTCAACTACACCAAGAAGCAAATTAAAACAAACATTAAAGAAAGCTATATAATTAAAAAGCAAAAAGCAAAAAGGTTTAAATGTGTGGAACTCTGGGGATCTCTCAATAACTTTAGCACAATTAGCATATTATTCCCTGTTAAAACAGTAAATATGACAGCTATTTTAAACTGTGTTTAGACTTAGCAGGCTTGGGCTTGTACTACCTACACTATGCTTTGTACTTAACCTCACAGTTGATAGACACAAAGAGTACCTAGCTAAGTATGCTAGTACTACTATTTAGATAGTCTACATGATATAGGAGTTGTATTTGAAGGAAGCATAATAATTATGTATTTGTTCACTTTCAAGGCTAGGGCTCTTGTCCCTCTTTCTCTAGTATTGCTCTGATTAAGAGTGCTCAAACCCGGATCGAGCCGATCCATTCATGAACGCGAGACCTGGCCCTAGGTGCTAACCAAGCTAGCAAACCTGACCCGGCTCAGAACACCTGGTAAACAATTGGACCGAGCTGAAGTTGCATGGGCAGGATCGGGTCAATAGTCTAGGATGTTATCTATAGAAAAAGGGCAAACGAGAAAAAGGAGGGAAAGAAATGGACTTTATCTAGACAAAGGGGGAAACCCTGACCCACTGGCCACTGTTGTCGTCATGAATCGCATAGCGAGAAGAAGCCTTTCTTAGGAAAACAATTATCTAATTCAAAGTTTCAAACCAGAATCACAAAGTGCAAAGAGTATAAAACATGAGACATGAGTCATAAGCCAGTGGTGAAGACTGAAGAATGTGAATCGCAAAGGCACTAAAGTCCAAACCCACTCCAGATCCCTAAATCACAAAGTGCAAAGGAGAACAACAAAGGCCAAAGAACAAGAAGGCAATGGGAGTGTGAAAGGTAAAGGTGCAACTGTGTTTGGCTCTATATGAGAGGCGAGGAGCTAAAGAAAAAGTAGTAAGCAGGGTCGTAGTTTTTTTTTCAATAAAATTTTAATTAAAAAAATTAGATCGAGTATGGGCCTAGTATGATGACCAAAATGGTCAAACTGGACCTAACCCAACCTGATATGTTTCCTCAAATTGCTATACCTTTTGGCCTGTGATTCCCTCTTCTGACCTGGCTTGATGGCACTGGGTTGGTCAAGTATCCAAGTCACTTGTGCAACCCTAGCTCTCATAATATGTTTCCATTCCTTTCCAAGTGCCCAATATTCTCCAACATGTGCCACTAGCAAACACACCACCACTACTAGAAGAGGACAACCTACTTTACCATCATCATTCTTAAACTTGTTCAAGTGATTTATTTGGGAGCTTTTGATTTTGTCCAAGGTTTTTTCTTACATCTTTGTTCATCATAAAGGAATTTAGGATTTTTCGTTTATTTTTTTCTAGTACCTCAGTATTCTAAATGAGTAAGTTTTGGTGTATGATTTAGAACCTGCCATAGATAATGAGCTTTGGTCCAAATTAGAGTGAAAGAGTTGTTAGGTCATTTATAAGTGTTGATAGTCAAACCTCTATTCAAAATGCCTAATGGACTAACTTCAACACTTATATAACCTTCTTTCTACTCTTAACTACTCAATGTGGGACTTTTTTCTCTCTTTGTTCATTGTTTCAACATTCCCCCTCAAGTCCAATAAGCTTGGCCCAGTTATGACTTGCCTTCATGCCTTTATTTTTATTTGAACGCATGTTCTTTTTTAGTCTCAAAGGCCTCAAGTCTCCTCCCTTTTTCTCTAGTTGCCTAGGCTTATACTCTTTTAAACCTCAGAGGCCTCAGAGGCCACAAGTTGTCTGGGTCTTCCTCACAGAGCTTTCCTTTCTTGGGCTTTAGTTCTTAGGCATCAAGCCAGATTGCCTCAGTCTTCCTCACTAATCCTTCCTCATTAGGCTTTGGATCTTGAGTCTCAAATCTTCATCATTTGTAGGTTTGGCTTGTGATTGCCAATTCAACTTGCCAGGAAATTTGCGTTCTTTAGTTTTCGTCTTGCACCCTAGATGTTGGATCTTTCGTGGGTTGTGGAGCCATTAGGCTCTAATACCATGTCGTAGAAGATGGGCCTTGGTCCAAATTAGAGTGAGAAAGTTGTTAGGCCATTTATAAGTGCTGAGCCTTTATTCAAAAAGCCTAAGGCAATTTAATGGGTTAAATTCAACACTTATATGGCCTTCTGGTATGAACCATTGAATTGCTTTTTTAGATAAGGAATAGATTGAAAAATAAGAAAAAAAGTGAGAGCCAGAATCTGAAAACTCTCAAGTCTTATATGGAGGAGACAAATCTCCAAAACAATTTACTAAAATTTTTCTCTGCCCAAATAAAAGCATAGATACATGTATATATACTCCTTAGACAAAAACTAACATTAGAAATTGATAATATAACTACCCCACTACTACTACCATTAACATATTAACTGACACCACTACTGTTGACACTACTACTACTACTACTGCTATAATATCATAACTGACAGAAATAAAAAACTAACACTGACAGAAAAAAAATGACACAATGATAACTGACAGAATTATAATGGCTATTCCCCTTCAGCTTTTCCTCTTAGGCTCCTGTATTTTCTTCGAAAATAAGTCCTTAATGGAGGTGCTATATCACTGTCTCGCTTCCTT
This sequence comes from Delonix regia, assembly GCA_037074485.1. Classification (NCBI taxonomy): domain Eukaryota; kingdom Viridiplantae; phylum Streptophyta; class Magnoliopsida; order Fabales; family Fabaceae; genus Delonix; species Delonix regia. Next base: position 27,354,863 of record CM073451.1, on the reverse strand, counting down.
TAACTACTCAATGTGGAACATTTTCTCTCTTTGTTCACTATTTCAACAAAACCTTAGTTGCGAATAAAAAACTACTGATTTCAGCACTAAATTGTAGAGGTGTTCAGAGTTGGATTGGTTCTAGTTGAGCAAGTTTTCTAATCGTAACTAATCAAATGATGGCAGGTAGGATTATATTTTGAGAAATTTGTTGCTTAACCCAACCCATAGAGGTGTGAATTGGTTCATTGCAGGTTCAAGGTTCAAGGGCTCTTTTCTAGCTAAATATCAAAATGTCGAATATTTTGTTTTTCAAGCACAAACTTTGTATTTAATAAATTAGGGAAGAAATTAATACTTAGCCAAAAGAAGTTCAACACTTTAGACTAAAAAAAATTTCAGAAGTTCAAGTAAAATATTACAAGAAACCTAACTAAAAGAATTTGGAGAAGAAATTAATACTTAGCCAAAGGAAATTATTCAAAAACTAAAACACCCTTTGAAATCATTACCTTACAAAATTACCCCTCCCACGCTATAGCAACTATAGAATTAGTGAATGTAAGGTGTGTATACACCCTTACTTTCTTACTTATTTATTGGACAAGTAGTACAAGAGTAGTACAAGTAGTATGTTTAATGTATCTAAACGCCAATAAATCAAGACTACTTTATGTTAAATGTTAACTAGTATATACAACATTCTAACACTCCCACTCAAGCCAGAGCATATAAATCATTTGGATGAGGGAAGTGCAGCTTTGTCTTAGGTATGGCTAAAATAGGGTTAAGTTTGATACTATAGAGATCATGTCCTTTCACGCCTCATCCATGTTTCTTCGTCACATGCTTCTATGACAACCACCTTAGGTGCTATCAAGCATGAGTTTCATATTATTAAGATTGGTTAAAGCCATAACCATGAAGAACTTGTCTCATTGCTTCTCCTGTTCACTAATAAAGATGGTAAGAGCCATAAGAGAGTGAAACTCATCCTTGAGAGACTCAATTCAACAAAGATACATGCTAATCCACGTTCTAATGCCTGAAACTGACAATCATAATAACAACTAGTACCATTACTATAGATCATGGCATCCTTCATCCAAACTTTATAACACATTTCATAAGACTAGTACATATCAAAGATCTTGGAATCAAGGAAATGTCACAATAACACACGGAATTGAACATCAATTATCATCTAGGAAGGTCAATCAGCATCAAGCACATCAGTTTCCTTCTTATTCAACTGGTCTAAATACCCTTGACCTTTGGACCATAATTTAACAAAAGCATCCCAAGATTAATAATTGGACTCAGCATGCAATTTTTCAATGGTGATAGCATTGGAATTACTAAGCATAAAGGGAAAAAACCTAATTTGAAGAATCTGGAAATAGACATAGTAAGTTAAAACAAAGGGAGCTTGTAAAAGATTTAAAAGAAGTGACGATTGGACGAAGGTTGTAAAGAAGCTGAATTCACTAGATGAACCAGTTCAATGCAAACACCAGCTGAAAAGGAACTTGCACCCTCCCTCAAGCAAATGCATGAAAACAGTGTCAAGGACATGCAGGTTGCGCATGAGGTGCATGATGCTGGGGCCAGAGCTCATTCCACCAAGGATGAGTCAAACAAAGCCTTCTAAGGGCAATGGGCTTGCACGTAACCTAAAGGAGGGTAGGCAATGATGATCTTGAACAAACAACCACAAAAAGAGAAAAATTCCTAAAAAAATTATAGGAAAAGGAAACCAGAGTTTTGGGCTAAAAGGAATCACAACCAAGAAGAGAGAAAGAGATAGGCATTACTGGAAAGAGGCACGGTAGGCACGATACCACATAGAATTAGTGAATGAAAGCTGTTTGTACTCCCTTATTTTTAGTCTTTTTTATTTGACAAGTTAGAATAGTACAAGGTGCATTATAAGAGTAGAACAAGTAGTAAGTTTGACATATCTAAACACCTATGAATCTAGACTACTTTATGTACAATATTCAAATTACTACTTTATACAAGTAATTCTCATATAACAGAGAACTATTGGGAGTTTATATTAAGGAACCACATGTAATTCTTGTGATACTTAAGTAATACAATTCTTCCCCTTCACAAGTCAGTTTCAAAGTGGGTACCTTAATGCTTGGTCAGGTTTTCATAAATTGGTATCAGAGCTCAACCGACCTCCACGAAAAGGGCTAACTACAAAGGGCACAACTCTGTGGCTGGAGTGAAAACTACATAGTGCCATCGTCAAGGACATCGACTCCTCAACAGCATAGCTATGATAGAGTCCCACATTAGGCATAAGTAATGCTTGTGACATTTGAGTGGTATGCTTTTTCCCCATTTCAAGCGGTAAGCTCCTCATGCTTGCTTAGGTCTCCATTAGCAACATTGTAAGTTGCAATGTTTTGTTTAGGCAACCATGTGAGTCGGGGTGTTTTGTCTATGTTTTAAGGTTCCAAGTATGAATATGTAATTTTTTTTTTATAGCAAGCCAAAGTTTGTATAAACATCAACTTGACTAAGTGTTAGAAGAGTTAGTGTATGACTAAGTTAAATCAAGTGTATTCAAGATTAATGGACTTAGGCTTATACTATCTATATTACACTTTGTACTTAACCTTACAATACACACAAGGTTCCTAGCTAAGTATGTCAATGTTAGTAACTCCAATTTAGACTATCTAAATTTATTATTTTGAATTTGAATTTCTCAAGTTTTTAAGTTTCAATTGTTTGTCCAATTAAAATTATGAGGGTTTTAGTAATCTATATAAGGCCAATCATCCATCTTAATGATTTCAACATCTACCATTGAATCAAGACAAGAATATTGAATGTTTCTAAGAATTGTCTTATCCTCCCTTTCCCATTCTATATCAATTTGGTATCATAAATTTGGCTACATGACTATAGTTACTCTTGAAAAACATGACATCAGGATATATAAGAATTTCAATGATACCAAAACAAAAATTGGAGATAGCCTAATACTTAGATGAATTCTACCATTCAAATTCTTCGAGTTTTTTGCATCTATCTAGAAATTTCAACTAGTGACAACAATCAATCTCCACCTTTCAAGCAACACGTTAAACGATTGACAAGACTAAAAGATTTAGCAAGTTTCAATTGGTGGGACACTAAAAGCTTATTGCTAGAGGACCAAGCACATGCCTTCTTACGTGCCAGTGTGTGTTAAAACACATAACAGAGATCACAGACAACCTTAAGCCATTGGCCAATGTTGACCAATATTTTCAGTTGGAGAATTCAATTATGTTTTCATCTCCAACAAGATTCACAGTGTTTTAAGATCTTCTAAGTACATTTCGTTGGTTTTTGCACCATTTGGAGCTTCTGACTAGTATTTTCTTGGTATATTGTTACTTTCAAAAATTTAAGCTCACAAATAGTTACCATTTTTATGTCTCACTATTATCCAAGAGGTTGGCATGTGCTGGAAAAATCAGATTATCAACTACCTTATTAATTAGCCAATGAACTACCTCATTAATTAGCCAGTCAACTACCTCATTTATGAGCCTCCATCCTTGAACTATATTCATGTATATAAATATGTAAGGCTATCAAAGTGTTGAATAAGAGGAAAAAATTTTCTTCCCCTTCACTTCAAGGTATCAGGGCATTTCGGCTCTTTTCGGGGAAATTTTTTTCACTGCTCTCCTATGCTTCATTTTTTCCTTCTTTGGTGAGGAATTTAAGTCACCATTATAGGTGGTCTTTCTCCGTCACTACCAAGACAGGAAGAAACAGAGATCTTTGATCAAATCATCATCATCATCTGTTGGCTGGAATCATCACGTGTGCAGCTCACGTGCCCTTAGAGGTCCCTATGTGTTCTTTCACACATCAGCATGTCCCAACACGTGACGCACTCTCTTGACATGTTCTAGGCATCCAATTGTCCAATGTCCTTTTTCTAGCTAGCATTATTCTATTCTATCAAAAAATATATATATTCCTTTTCCCTTAAAGTTGTTGGCCTTCGTACCTTTGTTTTTTGAACGTCCAGTCAGTCTTCTCAACATCCAGAAATCATCTCTCCAATTTACATTCTTTTTTGGCCATTTTTTGGTTCATTGCGTTGCTTAGGATGTTAGAAATCACTACGTCCTCTAAGTATAATGTGACTAAAGTTCCCAATGCTGTTGCAAAGTTATAGGATCTTCACCCCCCTTATAGGTTGAACGACTAAAACTATCTCAAATGGTCTCAACTTGTTCAAACAATATTCACAAGAAAAGGAAAGCTAAGTCATATTTCAGGTAATGGACCCTCCAAGAGTGACAAGCAATATAAGGCATGGCATGAACAAGACTCCATGATAATGGAATGGTTATGGAATTCCATGAATCTAGAGATAAGTGATACATGCATGTTTCTCACCACTACCAAGGAAGTGTAGGAAACTGTTAAGCAAACTTACTCTAAAGCTAAAGATAATGCATTAGTGTATGAACTCAAAATTAAAGTTGCAGGGATCCGACAGGGAAGTAAATATGTCACTAAATATGCCAACATGCTGAAGAGCAATTGCCAAGAAATAAACCATTGTAGATGTATTGAAATGAAATGTAGTTAAGAATTTCAATGAAAAGGATCGTGTATATGATTTTTTGGCTGGACTTAATGCAGCATATGATTAAGTAAAAGTCCAAATTCTTGGTAAGGATGAACTCCCATCCCTTAACCATATTATTTCCATTATTCAAGCTCAGGAGACTCAAAGAGGAGTAATGCTCAATTATCCACCTATTGAAGGGTCTACTATGATCACCAATGGTCGAAAACACCAGGGCTTGACACTAGAACAGCCAAAAGAGAACAAGAAAGGCAAAATACAGGATTGTGATAACCTATTGCAAAAAACCAAGACATACCAAAGAATATTACAGGAAGTTACATGCAAAGAATATGAAAGGTGGGTCAACAAAAACTTAAGGACAAGCCCATATGACACAACCCAACCAAGAACAAACTCAAAATCTTGAAGGATTTAGCATAAATGAAATTGAAAGAATGTGAAACTTGTTAGAGACCTTAGAAAAGCCCCTTGGTAATACCAATACTTGCTCTCTAACACATTTAGGCAACCTCTATAACTCCTATGGGTTAAATGTCCCAGATAATCCAATTTCAGACTCCTGGATCATTGATTCTAGTGCAACGGATCATATGACCCATTCTTCTCATCAATTTATGACTTAAACTTCATGAACTAGCAATAGAAAAATATTTGTAGCCAATGGATCACTTGTTACAGTTGCAGGACTAGGGAATATCCATGTATCTCCCTCATTTGTTCTTACAAATGTTCTCCATGTTCCTAAGCAATCCACAAATCTTATATCTATCAAAAAACTCACGAAAGACTTGAACTACAAAGTGACCTTCTCTACCTACTATGTTTTTCAAGACTAGGACTCAGAAAAGATGATTAGGCTTACTAAGGAACATAATGGATTATACTATCTTAAGGCACCTACAAATACTAATGATATCAAGAAATCCATGTCTTGACTTTCTTTACTAGAATCTCATCTACCGAGAACAAAGTGTGGCTTTAACACGGTCATTTTGGTCACCCCTCTCTTGGAAATTTAAAAATTATGTTTCCTTCTTTGTTTTATAAATATAATGTTGCAAATTTTCTTTGTGAGGCTTGTGAAACTACCAAACACAACCGTGTTTCCTTTCCCATCAATAATACAAGAAGTTTTTTTCCTTTTTCTCTTTTTCACAGTGGCATTTGGGGCCCATCTCCAATTCCTAGCATCACCGGTGCTAGATGGTTTGTTTCCTTCTTTGATAATTACACTAGGGTTTCTTAGATCTTTTCTCTAAAGAATAAGTCAGTTGTGAGTGAGTTGTTCCCCACTTTCCATAGCATGATCCAAAATCAGTTTGGGGTCAAAATTAGAAGGCTAAGGTCTGATAATGTGAAAGATTACTTCAATCAAACTTTGTCAGCCTATCTCCAAAAGGAAGGAATAATCTATGAGTCATCCTGTGTTTACACCCTACAACAAAATGGGGTAACCGAAAGAAAAAATAAGCACCTCTTATCTGTAACTCGAGCCTATCCCTTACAAACAAATGTGCCTAAATCATTTTGGAGGAAAGTTGTCCTTTCTGCTATTTACACTGTATACAAATTACCATCTCATGTTCTAGACAATGAAACTCCTACGAAAGTCCTCTCTCAATTTTTCCCATATTTGAGAATCACAAATGGCCTTACACCCCACATATTTGGGTACACCGCATTTGTGCATATTCATAACAAAGGGAAGTTGCATCCAAGAGCCCTTAAATGCATTTTTGTAGGATATTTGTCCACTCAAAAGAGCAGCAAATGTTATCATCCTCCCACAAAAGGTTTTTTATCTCAATTGATGTCACCTTTGCAAAACATCTTCCCTATTTTTCTAGACCTTATCTTCAAGGGAGGATATAGTTTTGGAAGATAAGGATTTTTTTCCCTGAACTATCACAATGTCCTTCTCACTTCATTATACCCACTTCATCTATGCCATCTTCCCCACCTATTCCTATATCTAACCGTAACACTTTTAATGATCCTAACTCCACCGTAGCTAGCCCTAACACTAAATCCATGGAAGATAAGGTAGGATAATGCAAATCTTGATAATACTAGGTATTTGCAAGTATACACAAGAAGGGAAGCACCAGCCCCTAAACCAGTGCAAGCCCAAGTCCTTGAACCAAATTTCGATAGTTCTAAAACTAAGGTAAGCACAAATTCTGACCCTAGTTCCCTAAACACTAATCTTGATATTCTCATTGCCATTAGAAAAGGAACTAGAGAATGCATGAAGCATCCATTATATCCTCCATTTCACTTTGTAACATCTAACAAGTTCTCTCCAACTTACAAAAACTTTCTTGCAAGCTTAAATACCATTGTCATCCCAAATACTTTATCTGAGGCATTAGTCAAGGAGGAATGGAGGCATGCCATGAAAGTTGAGATGGAAGCATTAAAGAAAAACAAGACATGGGAGTTGGTCCAATTACCTAAAGGGAAGAGACTAGTAGGTTGTAAATGAGTCTTCTCAATCAAGTATAACGTTGATGAACCACTAAAGAAGTATAAAGTACAGTTGGTTGCTAAAGGGTACACTCAAACTTATAGAGTAGACTATCAAGAGACCTATGCTCCAATTGCCAAAATGAATACGATTAGAATCTTGCTATCACTAGCAGACAATTACAATTGGACACTTCAGCAATATGATGTGAAGAATGTCTTTCTCCATAGGGACCTAGACAAGGAAATCTACATGAGCATTCCACCAAGATTCGAAGACTGCATAAAAGCAAACAAAGTGTGTAGACTGAAGAAAGTTTTATACAGATTAAAACAATCTCTGAGAACTTGGTTTGGGAGATTCACTAGAATATTGTTAGCCTTTAGCTACAAACAAGACCACACTTTGTTCATCATTGTCACTGGAGATGATAAGATAGAATAAGAAGCACTTAGAAGACATTTGGCCAATAAATTTAAGATAAAAGAGCTAGACGAAGGATTGAAGTACTTCTTGGGGATTGAAGTAACATATTCAAGATAGGGTATCTTTATTTCACAACAGAAATATGTGACAAATCTCCTAAAAGAGACTAGCAAACTGGCGAGCAAACCAACTGATACAACAATTGATCCTAACCACAAACTAGGAGAATACGATGATGATATTGCTGTTGACAAGGAAATGTACCAGAGGTTGGTGGGGTGACCTATCTATCTTTAGCATGCCAGACCCAATATAACCTATGCAATAAATGTAATAAGTCTAATTCATGCATAATACCAAACATGGGCACTTACATGCTACCTACCAGCTTCTACACTATCTGAAAGGCACTCCAAGAAATGGGATATAATTCAAGAAAAATGTGGGATTAAGTCTAGAGGCCTATAAAGATGTTGACTATGCTGGGTATGTACCAGATAAAAAGTCTACTACAAATTATTGCACTCTCCTAATAGGTATTTTAGTTACTTAAAGGAGCCAAAAACATAATGTGGTAACAAGATCTAGCGCAGAGGTAGAATTCAAGGCTATTGCATTTGGAATTTGTGAATTACTCTAGTTAAAGATCATCTTGAAAGACCTAAAGATTAAGGGGGATGGACCAATGACACTATACTATAACAATAAATCAATTATAAGTATTGCTCATAATACAAAATGATCAAACAAAGTATATTGAAGTTGACAGGCATTTCATAAAAGAAAAGCTAGATAGCAGACTTATTTGTATCCCTTATGTATCAACAAGGGACTAACTAGCTAATATATTCACCAAAGGGCTAAACTGTGCAACATTTCAAACCATTATATCCAAGCTAGGAATGCAGAACATCTATTCACCAACTTAAGGGAGAGTGTTGAAAAAAATCATATTATCAACTACCTTATTAATTAGCTAGTTATCTCATTAATTAGCTGCTCAACTACCTCATTTACAAGCCTTCAACCTTGATCTACATTCATGTATATAAATATGTAAGGCTATCAAAGTGTTGAATAAGAGAAAAAATTTTCTTTCCCTTCACTTCAGCATGTATGTGATGCAAAGTGTATTATGAATCAAGGAATTAGTATAGTTAAATAAATAAGAATAAGGCCAGATCAACAACAAACATCCATAACTCTAATTCTTATTCTTCCAATTTATTCTTCTTACCTTGAGAATGAGTATTCTCCATAAAGAAGCTCGAATAAAGGATATCAGTTATGCTACTTAAATTAATTTGACATAATCTAATATAAGATTTAGGGTTTATAATTTAGAAAATTAATGCTTATTATTATTAATATGGGTCATTGGATGTCTTACAACCACGTAGGATAAGTATCTTTCAATTCAAATTGGGAAATCTTATATTAAGGATTTTACCTTTCAACATTGACTTTAAAACAATATTAAGTGCCTTTACTAATTGTTCACTAGTTCCCTTTCCATTTTGACATCAATAATCTTAGAAACTAACAAAAATGACATGAGCATTATTATATACAATGCATCAATATATCGGTCCATGCTTAAAGGGAGAGCTTTTGAATTTTTCAAAGTCTAGTAAGCTGTGTTTTTCAGCTTTGAGATGAAATGAGGCAGTATCTCATGCTCCAGCATCAAAAAGAAGTATAGGAATTCACATTTTGTCTCATAAGGACACATGACTTTACAGGATTTAAGGGGTTTAGGAGCCTAAGTTGTGAGTGACAAATCTAGTGAAGGCTTTTTTTTTTTTTTGTTATGCATTTATTGATGTTCAATCCTTCTACAAGTATTATGCTAGTTTGGTTTCATGTCATGTCGTTGGTTCTCTCAATCAACAACCTAAGGCGTCTAAGGCATTCAAATTCAGAGAGTTGCATATGGATAACTTCAACTCTAGGGCATTTAGTTATTGGGTTTCATGGTGAACAACCCAAGTAATAAATACGAGCTAAGAGAAAGTCAAGGGGACTATGCAAAGCATGTAGGTAAACATTCCTAAGAGTTGTGACATTGCATTACACAAGGTGACCAAAGAGAGTGGCTAGGAGAATGTTAAGGGGGATGTTCGTGGGAAGTTGGTTGATAGGAAACTATTTGTCTCCTGAGGATAGTCTCTAGAGGAGTAATAATTGCTTTAAGTTCATGAATCATAATTGAGTATGCAATATCTAGGTGTCTAAGTCTGGATATGTTCTTTTCAATCGGAGGAGTTTATTCTTGTTTTTTGTTTGAGTTTTATAGTTATCCTTTATCTTTGTTTTTAGGAGCTTGTTTTGTAGTTTAATTCTAATTTTAAAATATAATAAGTAAAGCACGGTATCAAAGGCTAAAATGAATTTTTTCTTCATCCCCTAAGTTCAGCCAACCATAACTTTGTTTTGAACCTGAATTTCAACAGGATTGTTATAAGTTATAACATTCTTGTGCACCCCAACCACCCTTTTCCCAATATAGGATGGCTGGATGGAAAATTTTTATCTCAAAAAATACAGGAATGGAGTTCACAGAGAGAGTACCAGAGAAGCCTCTGGGCATTGCACTAACAACATTGTATAAATGTAACTACCATCAATGCTTTCCTCCCTCCCAATCAAGACAATACAACAATAAAACAACAAAAAAGGTTATTAATAATAGAAGATGATATATGAAGTAAATTGAAATGTGACCCGCCATAAGACTAGACCATCAACTATCAATTGAAAAGCTTAGACCCTTGACATCAATAAGCACAATACATACATTATCATCAATAATGGGGAATGGCTAGAGTCATGAACTACATTTTGAAACAAAAAGAAGCATACCAGCATCAACACCATCCATCACATCTTTAAGGGGAATATCAACGTCCCCATAATATAGTTTCCCCGCATTTGAAAGAACAACATAAGATTTTTCTGATGTTGTTATCCAATGCATATCTTTAACATAGCTCAAGTCAGCGAGTGAACAAGAGAAAGATTGCTTTACTTCCTGAAAATTGGTAAGATGACCCAGAAAAATATAAAAATTTATGACAAAATATAACAATCACATATAGAATACCAATTTGAATAAGTTCTAATCCTAAATAACATTTAGTTGTCATTTCAGGTTAAGAACTGAAATTTGTATGAAGAGAAAGATAATACTACAAAGATGGAGGATAAGTGCCACATTATGCAGTCACATCAAGATATCTTAGCACTTTGGTTAGTTTTGATTTTTGGGATGACTATAATAGTCCATAACCTTACTAGATCAACAAATTCAAGGTTATTAGCTTTAGTAATTTGTTGCTTTATTATTACATTCAGACCTAGGGATAATGTAGTAATTTACATATTTCCTGGTCTTTGGGTTGAACTGGGCTTCAAGTCATTTTATGCAAGTGATACTGGATCATATATTACCCTTAAGGGTTGATTTAGAGCAGTTTTCCTTCATGCGGTTCAAAGGTTTTGGCCAGACAAAATAAGGTAGAACTTTAAGGCAATGTGCAGTTTACGTGCTGATTTGCAAAATTCAGCAGGACCAGAAGCTCACATTTTTTCAAGGGTTTTTTGCAAGTCGAAGTCTCTTCTTTTCTAGGAGCATATCCAACCATCCCTAGTTGCATCATTCTTCCTTCTTAATATAATTTCTTCTCTTATCAAAAATCAAACATTACCCTTAAGGGTTCAGTGGTACAGAGTCTTCTTCATCTTTAAACGATTTGGATTTTGTTCCTAATTATCGTAGAAAATAATATATGAGCCCAATTCGAACAATTGTAACATTTCTTTAAAACAGAATTATCAGATTAGTAATTTGTAGCAACCTAACGCTTTCTTTTGGATGTGATGCCTAGATCTTCCTTCTTCTTTTCCGTTATTCTGTTTTTTAAATACACACACACATGAAAGGGACAATACTTGCATGGCAAACAATACACCATAAGGCAGTGAGACAAAGACCACCATATTCAGAAGAAAGTTGTATCTAAATACTGGAGAAGCATACCTTACTCAGAAGGTTATCAACGGAGAAAAATCGTATATCACCAGAAACAGAAGCGGCCAGCGTTGTGTTGTCCGTTGAAAGAGCCAATATGCTAATCTTCCCAATAGAAACATCAGTAAGACTCAGCTGCTGTATTGAAGAACCACTACCCTTCTCCTTAAAGTCTTTAGCCGAATCCATAACGTCCTTGGTCCTTGCAACGAAGAAACCTAAAAACCCAAGTTGAGAGGACCACAGGGTAGGCTTGACTAACATAAAAGTATAGCCACAATAAGAAATAAAGGAAAAAGCATACCAACCTGAGGAATGAGCTACAAAAATGAGGCCAAAGCGTTCAGAGACAGCAAGAGGGGTAGAAGGCAGGCTTTCGAGATCAAAATTGCAGTCATTGGCCTTCAATGGAACGGCCTCTCCTATCTTCACAAAGAAGTAGTCGGTGGTACTGACGTGCTCTCCTTCGAGCTCATCATCTAGATGGATTTTGATCGGAGAATCGGACGGATTTGAAGAACCCATGATGTATTTCAATAACGCTGCCTTAAACCCTAAACTATGCGCTCATCCAAGCAGAACTAGATTATACGTCATGCCTTGGCGCAGTGCAACGGAGACAAAGTGTTTGAGCGGGAGCTCTAAGCATTTTGCATCGGAGCTCGGAGGCGCTTGCTTAAATACGTACCATCGTGCGCCGGGGCACATTGCCTGGGGAGAAAATTACTTATTTGGTGATTTTGGTTTTTTTTTTTTTTTACGCTAGTTATTTGGTGCTTAAAATTAAAAAAGAAAAGTATATACTTCATTATATTTTTGTTATTAATTATAATATGATAAATATATACTTCTTCAATAATATCATATTAAAGGCATAGATTTTTTAAGTAAGTATATGATTTTTAATAAAAAAAATACTTATCATGATATTATTAATTAACTATATATTTATCATATTTCAATAAAAAATTTAATGACAAAAATATAAGTAATTGTAGCTGAAGTAAAGAATGGACAATCATTGTCTCACAATCTATATGTTTGTCTCTTTTATAACACACACTATCTTGGTCATGCATGATGCATCGAAGTTCACTGGCGAACACTTGATTGGCAACAAAGAAAACAAAAAAAATAGTGTCAAGCCAATGTAGATGCTTCTTTATGCTTCCCTTTTGAGATCCTCTTCGAGTTTGACTCCTTTGGAGTGCTCTTGGTATTCTCATTAGTGGTCAAATGGCGAACACTGGCAGTTTATAGACTTAGGAATATGATATGTAAATATCACCCAATGGTCATGTTTTTGTCTGAAACGATGGTGCTTGAACAAAAAGCTCTAAATAATATAAAAGGTTTTGACTATAGTGATGTGCATGGTTTTGATGCTATGGGAGAAAAAAGTGGTATCACACTTGCTTGGAATAGTAGCTTTAGTAGTAAAGTTTTTGATAGTTCCTCAAATTGGATCCACACTATTAATATTATTCTGAATAAGGGGAAATGTTATATTACTTATATTTATGGCTTTCCAAGGCAGCAGCTCAGGTATATCCTTTAGGATTGGATTAAAACAACAGCTATTTCGATGCATGATCCCTCGTTGCTAGTATGGGAATTTAATCAAACATATATATTGAAAGATAAACTCAGTTCAAACTCTTCTCATCGTGAGGCAAGTGAGTTTCTGGAGCTATTACACCTTTGTCATCTAATAAATATGCTGCCAAAAGGTCTATGATTTTCCCAGACCAATAACAAATTAGGTGTTAATTGCACTTGGGCTTGACTGGATAAATGTTTGTAATCAGCTGTGGTTGAAAACGTTTCGGGATTCTCATTTTATTTTGCTTCCAATTGTAGTATTTGATCATGTTCTGATAATCTTTAATTTGCATAATTCTTCTCAAAATCATAAAAAAATCTTTAGATTTGAAAATTTTTTGTTTAAGTTTCCACAATGTCATAATATTGTGCAAGATAACTAGAGAATACATGTTAAGGGCCAAGCTAGTTTTGTGTGCTATAGTAAATTAATGACTATTTCACAACTCTTCATGTATGAAATAAAAAGTCAGTTATTAAGATTCAGACCCGAGTTGGCCATCTTGAGGATCTTCATTTTAAAATTCAGCAAAATCTGAGTTCTCCTAATTTTGTGAAATAGAAGAAAAAAGTTTGACATCAGTTGGAATTATATTATTATAGTGAATGAAGAGACTATGGAACTCAAAAAATAAGACAGAACTGGCTTTTAAAAGGAGATAGAAACACCAAAGATTTTCATCCATTGGCTTCTTAAATAAAGATGCAAAGTAGCATATTGAAAATAAAAAATAATACTAGAGATTGGAATGATGACGAAGGAGTGATTGAACACCTAGCACTTCTTTTTTTCCAAGAATCTTATAAAGGTCATCCTCAAGATCTGGATTACGTGGAACATACTTTGGACTTCTGCGAGATGCCTGAGCTAACTCCTGACCACAAAAGAACCTTGGAATAGCCTCATTCTGATGATGAAATACGTCTAGCTGTATTTGATCTCCCTCCAAAAAGTGCCCCAAGCCCTTAGAATTTGGATTACTTTATTATTAAGGTTTTCATTCACCTAGACAGTCTGCTCGTTTGTCCTTGTTGCTAGACTTAGAAAAAGGTCTGTAGTGCTGACAAAGCTCTTTTGCTTTCTGTTCGAAAAGTTCCTTTTTTGGATCCTTCATCGAGATTGCTTGAACAATTCACATGAAAAACCAATCCAACTCCGGTTGCTCAAACACCACCGCTACAATCTTGTGTGCTCGTTGTCTGTCAGTAGTATTAGTCTTATGAATGTAAATGATCTGTACATTGCTACTCCACTCTCAATTACTTGAAATTTTTTTTGTAAAGTTAAAAAAAGATAAAAAGAAAAGAGAGAGTAGATTAAAAAAAAAAAAAAAATCTCCAAACATTATTTTTTCTGTGTTTATATCTCTCCAAAATTTATAAAAAATTTATCAATATATATATATAAAGGATCCTCGCTGAGTTCAATTACCCTAGCCTCTTAACTGGCCTGTAGTATTTGGCTTCAGCAATGGCCTTTTGACAAGGATCAGATTTAAACATAATTTTTTTATATTTTTGTCATAAAAAAATTTTAATTAACACATAACACCTGGATAATTAATTAATAATAATATAAAAAATATGTAATTTAATGTATAAATTATACAATTATAGATAATAACGATGTCTTAATATAATAAAAATATAACAAATTGCATATAAATATTTTTTCTTTTCACAAATATTAACGCCATCATCATTCTGGGATCGAAAATTATCAATCAAGAAAGCAGTCAGAGTGAAGGCAATATTTCCAATATGTCAAACTTCCAATAAAGTAACATCTTAATTCATCCTTTTGATCATAATGCACCTTCCAACTCTTCTATTTTTTTTCCTCCAATATTCCTACCTTCGCATAATTCAATTTCTAGTTGAGTGCTCAATAACGGAAATTTTAGTTCAAAAGCTTCGACATTTCAAAATGTCATGTCCCTGTTGTGTAGGGATGGTAATTTTGCAAGGCAAGGGCAACGAGTGTCTCCTTATATTCCCATTTTGGAAAAGATTTATTTTTTAATCTTTATTCTTTGTGGATATAGATTTTTATGGATCTCTACAGTAACTTCAATTTTTTTTATAAAAATTAAAAAAATAAACAAATAATACATATAAACTAAATGTAAAGTTTAAACTGTTTATTTATATTATCTAACTAGTTTTAATTAAATTCGTAAAAATTACAAATACTTAAATAACAAGTTTTATAACTAATTTTATAAATTACAATAAATAATTCTTAATAAAGTAAGTTAATTATTAAACAAAATTTAACAAAAAGTTGATTAAATTTAAAATTAAACTATTTAAATAATTATAATTTTTATATTTATTCTTAATCCTAATTTACAGATAATTATATTATTTTTTTAATATTTATTTTTTATCCTTTATTACAATGTAATCGCAATTTTAAAATATTTTAAAAATAATTTTATTATGTCGTTCAAATTTTAAAAAATTAAAAAATTAATATGTAATAAGTATTTTAATTAAACCCGCACAAAAAGAAATATCATCTTTATCCTCATTTCAAAACTTCTTTTGAGGAGAGATTTGTGCCAATCTGTGCCCAAAAAATCCCCCACATATAGATTCAGAAATGGACAATTCCCATGCAAATTCCCAAATTTGAGAACTTCTTGTCATCCCTTGTGTTGTTGAACCTCATTCACTATCCGCAGCTCATTATAAATTGGGCAGCTAATAGAATAAAGAATGCTTCTGCAGAAACACAGCGTCTGACGGTTGAAGGTGGGAGGGAAAAAATGACGTCGAATCACAGCATTTAATATAGTTTTGAAAGAAAAAGAATTCTCAGGCGGCAAGGCAGGTGACTTTCGAATTTTATTTGACATTTTTTTGCATCCTATGTGGCAAATGGCATGCCTTCTGAATGCCATGACGTCAGATCAATGGCCGCGTTAGTATTTTCTTTTAAGCCATTGTCAAATCTTTATAACAAAAGGGCAACATTAGAACTCCCTAAAATAAAAGGACATTATTGCTGGGGCCCCAAATCAAAACCTCTCCAAAACTGGAGGGACCGAGTGTATTTGACCCTTTTGTTTATACAGCAATGCTTACAAGCCGGCCCTAAAGTCCTAACAATTGCATCAGTGAGAATACGAGAGGTCCCTCAGAACTTAAAATGTTGCATAGGTTACAATACTGAAAAAATTAATTTTTCCAAAGATATCCCTTATTACGGCTCTCAACCTCCTAAACAAGAGAATTGATTAGACAATAACGAACGAACCGTCTGCCCAAGGAGAAGATGGATCTCAACAAGCAACAGTCCAGAAAACTAGTCTATCAATTCACACAGGAAACCCTAACTCGGAGATCTTCATTATCCGTTTGTGAAGCACGTGTCTCTGCCGCTTCAAAATTGATGCTATAGAAGCAACCTGATCAAGCGTGCATTATTGGGAGAGAGAAGACAATGCTTAAGTGATATCCTCCGACTAAATTTCAGGAAGACACTCACATACTCATGAAATACAAGGACAATCAGAAATATCATGGACATACCTCTGCTCTAAGTGCCAGAGCTTCCCGACTGGGTATATCCCGCAGCCTATCCATCAGATCTAAATTGAAATAAACAAGAGGGAGCATTACAATGCAAACATTGATGTTCCGTGCAAAAGTAAGTTGCAGAGAAAACAGAAGAATGATGCAGACACACCTAGAGCTTGGGCTTCAACCTTGTAAACTGATTTTGCAAGATGTTGAATTTGAGTTCCCGTGCTCCTATATATTATTAAGAAACAATATAAAGCTACTTCAGATGTAGTCAAATAACCCATATATCCCTCCCTTAACTAATAATACATACATGAGTTCAGTACGCCCATATTTCATATCCTTCTCAGCAAGAGCTGTCCTTTCAAGCAATTTTTTGCTCTCCTTCTTCATTAAATCTACTGATAGGTTCAAGTCCCTCACATTCTTCTCAGCGCTGGCATACCGTGCCTTTTCAAGAATTAATGTAGTATAGGTGAAGGATTAGAACAAAAAATGCATTGCAGAAATATCTGAGCAAAATTAAGTGCATATTATCTTAAGATAATAGAGTCCTCGATCTCAAATTGCAAGACAAAGCAAGAACAAATTGTAGATCACAAATATTGAAAAATGAGGTAGGATAAGTATCCATGGTATTCAATTGAGAAAATACCTCCTCACTTTGGAATCGACCCAATGTATGACGAAACAAAAACCTTCTTGGAGCTGCCAAAACACAATTCATAAAAAATTATATGGACATTAACAGAAATTTTTTAAAAAGGTTAAAACTCAAGATATTAAGGGCAGGATTTAAATAACTGTTTAAAGACATAATGTTGAAAAATATCATGATGATGACATCTTCAAATAAAGAAATAAGGGACCAGAGACTCAAACATGGCATACAATCCTGTCTGCAGCAACCCTATGTAATGCATACTTATAGAAGCCAAAACCTCATATAATTCATACACACACACAAACATATATTACCGAATTCAATATAGACTCAACATCTACGTGGGATTCCAAACACAATTCTCGTAAGAGCTACTATGACTCAAAGGAATAGAAGAGGACTGATCCTGCCATTACTGCAGTCTCATGATATGATCAGACTATTGAAGTGCGGTCATTCTATTTTTTCCTACCTCTTATTATCTATAAAATATAACTTTCACCATTTTTTTTTTCTGTAACAGCAAACTCAGTGTATCAATTATCAATAGACTTCTGCTCCAATGGCAAAATTAAATACCATTGAAGTCTTACTCTCTTGCAGTGAATTTAGATTGGCTACTCCATCAACTTGATGCAAAGAATGCTGTCTTAAATGGTGATCTTGAGGAGGAGATTTATATGAAAAATCTACCACGGTTAGAATCAAATAGCAACTCTTACATAAGCTATTCGGATCTTTTGAATAGGGTTTAGCGTTTTCTCCCTTCATATATGTATGAGTTCTGCCTTAGAAAAATAAAAAAATAATAGCTGTGTGTTTTTCATCACAAACATAGCCTAAGGTTTTGTCAGCATGTAAAATAAAAAAGCTCAAGCACTAAACTAAATATATAACAGATTTAAAGATTAGGCAAATGAAAGAGCTTCAATTCAAATATTTCTGAACTTGATTTTCACTAGTTTCAAATCTTTAAGTGATTGTCTTACACTTAAAAAATGTTTTCCACATCCCAAAACTTTGCAGTAAGTTTATTTTTATCCCAAAGAATTACACCTCAAAGCAGTCCATTTAATCTTACGATATGTGAATGGTACACCCAAGAGAGAAATTCTGTTAAAAAAAGAGGAGGGTCTAGCACTTTAAGCCTATACAGATACAAACTATGTCGGATCTCTATTAGATAGGAGATCGACCTTGTGTTATTGTACTTTCCTATGGGGAAACCTAGACACTTATAGAAGCAACATCTAGTGTGGATGCAGAATTCAAAATAATAGCACTCTAAATATGTGAATTATTGTGGCTAAGGATCATCAAGGAAACTCAGAAGATCAAGTGGTAAGGCCTGATGAAGCTTTATTGTGACAATAAATCCACTATTGACATTGCTCACAATCCAATACATCACAACCATAATAAACATATTGACGTAAACCAAACGCTCTATCAAAGGAAAATTTGGATAGTGATTTAATTTGTACCCCTTTTATTCCAACTGGTAAGCAACTTGCATATGTACTTACCAAAGGGTTGTCTAGTGTCATCTTTTCAACACATAATCATCAAGCTTGGCATGGAAGATATCCACCCACTAGCTTGAGGGGAGTGGAGACCATTGTAATTATTGTTGATAGCTGAGCCTGACCTGAGGAATTAGGCATGCATTTGAAGTGTTGAAATTACTCAATCCCCAACTATTAGGTATTTGTCTCTCAAATTTACTTCATTTCCTAGTAATATCTCCTTGATTATATAAATACCCATGTAATTTGACTCCTGATTATATTCAAACAGTTTATCAAATACAAAGAATTTTATTTGACTTCTTGCACTTGCAAGCGTATCAACTACCTTGCCATACTGGTAGTCACACATGTAAAAGCACTTAGAGTTTACATTTAGAGAATCGTTTACAATTTTGGCTACAATATAGTAACTTGGCTCATGCAGATAGGTTTAAAATTCATTTGACTATTGTCAAATAAAAAAAAAAAAAACCTAAAAACATAAAGATGCACTAATCTTCTTTGGAGAACCTGCAGCGAAAACTACTAACTAAAATTATAAATAATATATCAATTACTTTATTTACAAAAGACTAGAAATAAAGTACCTCGCATAAAAAGGGCAGCCGAAATTGCTAACCCAATAGCTACAGCTGGCTGTTCCCTTGCAACCATCAATCCATCTGCAAAAGGAGGAGCTCACAAATCAATGCTATGTAATTACAATTTTTCCGAGAACTAAAACAACTACTTTGATCTATGGCACACACTATTTTGAGGATTGATACCATTTAGCGAATTATTCATCTTAGAATGAAAAAGAATGGACCACTCTTGACTAATCACCTTTAACTTTATTGATGAAAGCATATTCATAGGTTTTGTACTGTGATATCACTTCTGGAAAAAAATCCTGCAAGATAATCATACATTTTTTTAGATGAAAAAGAATTTATCGTTGAGAAGAGAGAATAATACAAAGTTAAAAAACAGAGGACAAGGAAACCTCCCTAGACAAAAGCTAATACAAAAGAAAACAACCTAGGATCTAGTTTAGAAGAGTCGTCCTATCCCTTTGAAGATTCACAAAAGACCCAATTCCCAAAATAAAGCCATTTGCAGAATCCCACAAGGAGGACATGAAGAGAATCTTCTCCCAAAAAAGATGTGCCGGAAAGAATTGCTGAATGAACACTCTGGTAATTTGTTCTAAATTAAAGACACCACAAACCAGCAAAGACTGCACAGTGCCAGAGAACTTCAAGATCCTTTTGCCTCCCAAAAGCCCTAAACTTGATAGCTACAAAATCCCTAAGATTAGCAGGACATGCCCAGCTGGCCAGTTCTCATCAAAGAAACAAAGTAACCTATTCCAGATATGCCAAGCCACTTTACCATGTATATAATTATTCATCTCTAAACTTCTAAAACACGTTGCTAAAAGTCAGGTGATAAAGCCTTATTGCGTCTTCATGGGTCTTCAAATCTGAAGCAAATCATTTGTATTAATTCTATCAAGAGAAAATTTTACTAGAAAAAACAAAAGAATTAATATTTGAACTTCAAAACAAAAAATAAATAAATAAAGAAAGACAAGCATGTATATGAACCCAAAGAATCAAAATTCAAAATCACTGAATTGGGCAAAGATGAAATGAAACTCAACAAGTATTTCCAGCAACAAAGCAAGATCATTAATAGGTCTAACATTAGGATTTATACAAAGGGAAAAATTTCAAGATAACCATATATCTCGTGGATGAGTTGGAGCCATTCTTTTATTGGAGGACAACAAAAGGGAATTGATGGGCTTGGGCAATTGGATTCAAGATTTGGCAAAGTCTACATGACGCGAAAGAGGAAGAAGGTAGGAACAGATGAGTTGGCCAAGAGTGGGGACCAAGAGAACCTAACAATTTAATGGCTTGGACACGTGTTAGGAGGATAGGGAATGGGGGGATAGGCCACAAAGGAGAGAGGAAAGGTGGTATTTGGCTATATATAGCTGGGAGGAGGATCCATAGAGGCAAGGAGGAACTAAGAACAAAGTTGGGAGAGTCTCTGGCCTCTCTAACGCAAGAAGATTATCTTTCCTTTATTTCTTCCACTACTGATTTCGTTCTATATTCACTATTGTTTACTGGAGTTGTACTCATAGAGGCTACATTCCTCAGTCTTGATACAGGAAGTGTCCCTGTTTTGCTGTGATACATATAAATCATATTACTCAGCAGCTTGACTTAGTATTTTGATCCCTGGGTTTCATTAGGATTAGTAGATTACATTTTTTGCAGGAGAAGAAATATTATTAGAAAAGAGAAAGTTAACAGTACAAATGCAGAAGATAAGAAACACAACTAAGAGAAGTTTCTTTAGCGTACATGCAAAGAGACTACAGTTTTCTTGCTTGAAGTGTTTTCCTAGTTCTTTCTGTGGTAAAAAAATTTCCCAGTATCATACAATATAGAGCTTGGAAATTATCAATAGGCATAACATTAGCATGCTGAATATTTGTAACACATTCAAGTAAGAGCACAAAATACAAGGACACCACCAACCACATGCAGAATTAAAGTATCGGAAAACCTATCAAAGTGGAACTCCTAGTTTATTATTATCTACATGACTTAGGGTTTATCATTGTTTAGGAGTTACAATTATCTATATCATTATCTTAAGGAGTTTATTTTAATCACTGTTTTCAAACTATTATAAATAAGATTATAAACTATAAAGAGACTGTCATGGTACAAGTTTGGGCGCAAGCCTTTTTATTCATCACATAACTGAATTTTACAAGGTATCAGAGCTTAGGGAGCATAGTAGTACCAAAGCTACAACAACTGCTCCAAAGCTTGGGTCTCCTCCATTTTTCTAACGACCAGAAACCTAGTACAATTTGGATATTTTTTTACTATAAATTGGCCTCTGACTATTTAAAAATAGGCCCAAATGCCCCAAAAAAAAAAAAATCCCCTAAACTTAAAGGGTTGTGTAAATTAGACCCCAAACTTCCAATGTTGTGCAAAATACCCCTCCATTAACATTTCAATTTAAAACCCTCATGGCCGCTATACACATCAACAAAAAGAGGGCAACTGAAAAAAAAAAAAAAATTACCATATGTTATCCTAAGTAGCATCAAGGCTTTTTATACATTTCCCAAACTCCTCCTTCCTCCCTTTTCTTCTCTCTCTCTCTCTCATCTCCCATGATCTCTCTCACACATGAAAGAACTTCATTGTCCTGCCATAAACCAGAAAGTAAAAGAAAAAAAAAAAGCTTGCATGTTAATGGTGAACCATAAAACCTACAAGCCAAAGATGAAGCCCACATGTTCTCTCTCACTCTTCAAGTGATAGCTCGCAAGTATTACACGATGTAGATTCTCAAAAAGAAAAAAACAGAAACTGAAACGCTGGGATTGGTTCATGTTTCCTATGGTGGGGCTATTCTTTCCGGCATATGAAAAAAAAAATAAGGCAAGGATTTGTGGTAGAGGTTTCTTCACATTTGTAAAAATTTATCTGTGGCAAAGTGGAGTGCAACCATGAATGGTGCAGAAAAAGTTACATGTGTACAAAATAGGGTGCAACCTCCTAAAGCTTTGAAAAAGCTTACCATTAAAGATTATGGTAGAACATCTTTCTAGGTCCACTTTGTCCCTTTCACACTACCCATTTTGCTAGAATCTGAAAAGCACTTAAGGGAGGAGAAAGAAATAGATATATGAGGTTCGCAAGCTTGGTTTGAAAGATCGTAAGAAATGTAAGTATAATGAAACAATTTATAAGCTTTGTGAACTCATTCAATGGTTTTGCTTCAGATTTTTAGGGATACCATTGATGTTTTCTTCTTGAAATTTCATTAAATTGCAAATGCAGCCATTGCGAACAAATTAGGATTTAAGGAAGCTTTAATTGGAATCATGACTTCTGCCGGAAATAAGGAGATGGTCCTGTAAATTTCAATCTGGTAGTGAATTTAATT
Source organism: Delonix regia (assembly GCA_037074485.1). Taxonomy (NCBI): domain Eukaryota; kingdom Viridiplantae; phylum Streptophyta; class Magnoliopsida; order Fabales; family Fabaceae; genus Delonix; species Delonix regia. The sequence goes on along the minus strand of CM073451.1, from coordinate 27,332,048 downwards.
TCAAAAAAAAAAAAAGAGAGAAAGAGAGATGAAAGAGGAGAGAGCGAGAACTGCAGAAGAGGAATAAAAGAAAGAGAGAAGAAAGGGGAGGAATGAAGAGTGTGGGAAATGTCTAAAAGGCCACAAATGCAACTTAGGAAGACATGTTGGCAAGTTGCACAAAATTGGAAGTTTGGAGTTCTGAAGTGCACAACCCCTTAAGTTCAGTAGGCCTTAGGGTTTAGACATCAAATTTTAGCCTTAAAAATATCACCCCTTTTATTAATAACATTGAATTTTGAAAGTTGGCAACTTTTCCTTTCTAATCTTTTCTGTACTACATCAAAGTCTCTCAAAGGTCCCTGATTACCAATATATGTAACAAGGTTGTCCATTTAAGATGTTTGCTCTAGTGTATGGGAGTGTTAGACTCGGTATGAAACTAAGTGTCATTAGTTGTGAACACTAGTTGTATCCAAGAGCATTCCAATTGCTCTACCCATGGTTGTTAAGATTGCAATTTAGATCATACGATCAAACAATCTCACCTTTTAATATCAATCACAATCCTACATAGGATCAAAATCTACCAAGATCATGATCTAGATAGCACAACCCTGCGCAATCCAAGCATATACTTAATTTAATAAAAAAAAGAGCAAAATGCACTTAAATGAAACCTAGAACTTTGTGTTCTGCTTAAGGGTTTTGAAAATCCCCCAATACAACCTACTAACCTATCTTGGTCTTATATTGATGCTTCTCCATTGTTGAGTTCGTTGTTCAGCTTCCATCATCCCCTTCCACCTTACCCAAAATGAGAAGCTTGCAATGGCTGCATACATTTTTATTCTTTTGTGACTTTGGTAAGAATGAAAACCAGAAGAGAATGGCAAGGGAAGGAGCCTGCAAGTTTAAACATTCACTTTACTATTTAAAGGTGTGAAGTTATATTACATTACCTCCTTGCGTTTGGTAGCTATCCTATCTAATTTGATCCCATAGAACCAATTTGTTAAAGACTTTTCTTGTTATATAAATTAGAAGGCATTAGTGACTTATGAGTTATATTATTGTATAATTTTTGCATGTTATGATTGTGATGTTGAAGCATGTTGAGATTTTATAGTCTCGAGCTATATGAATTTTATAAAACTAAACATTTTTTAAAGATTATTTTGTCATAAGTAGTAGGATCTTACAATCCTCAACTGATCATACAATTCAATTTATTTGACCCCTTGGCCAATCCTAAGTATGATCTCAATCTTGATAAACTAGGTTTTATCAGCTGTAGTTTGAGTAGTGCATAAGTAAACCATTTATTGTATCTAACTGTTAACTTGCTATAAATACTCTAACCGTGTAAATTAGGATACGATTATTTACGCAAATTCCCAAAATCAAGGGTTTCTCTCTCTATCTTTTGAATTTTGCAAGCCTTTACGCAGGCAACTTAAACAAACTCAACCAAACTAAAACTTGAAAAAATTTGAAAGCTGTTTCCTCCTCTTTTATACTCCTTTGCTTCTAAAAAAGTTTCTTCTTTAGTTCTTTTATCATTTTAGAAAAAGATATCAACCCCTTAACCATACAACAAATCACCCAATGGTGGGGTCCCTCCAATTGAAGAGGTCACTCCTTGTTCCGCACGTGTCACCAACAATGAGATATAATCAAGAAATTAAGTCAATGAGTACTGATATACATGAAGCTCTGTATTTATAGGTCAAGATACAAGGCAAAACATTATAAACCAGCCTGTGTATAGCCAACATTACAATCACTATCTAGTCAACATTACAGTCACAAGTCACAACTTAGTCAGCTACATCCAGCAGTTACACTGCACATTAACTCCAGCAGAACCAATATCCCAACAATACAATATGAAAGCTAAAAACATCGAACCCAGTCATCCTTCATAACTGTAGACAGGTTAATAAGTTAAAGTATATGCAATGTATTTATCACATGTTCCTGGATTGAATACAAACAAATATACCTGATTGAAAAGATACTATCACTATGATTACTATCCACATATAAATGTCCATATTTCCTCTTTTATTTCGGAGAAAGAAAACAAACAGACCAATTTTACTGGTATCTTAACTGTTCATGGGTCCAGCTGGTTTTATTATTCATAATGGGGGAAAATCCTCTTAGCTTCTTAGGATCGAAATTCGATAATTCCGGACAAGCTTATATACTATATTGTGAATAACCGACTATGGTAAGAAAACTACACAAGATAATCCGGGAAGAATGAGGCGTTATATTCACATGGAGAGGAAAAAAAATATGCACTAAAAATGGAAAGAGAGGATGAGCATACCTGTGCGGAGCGGATATGGGTGGAAGAGCTGTGTTTCAGAGAACGAGCAGAGCGAATCGCAGAGTCGGTGGATTCGAGGACGGTACGCTGAAGATTCTGTGCAATCGACGCCAATGACGCAGACGATTCTGATGTTGAGGAAGGTGAAGATTCATCTTCAGCCATAGAAGCAGTAGAGGACGACGAGTTCGTCTCTGCCATTTAGAATTGCGTGCTTTTGCCCTGCTTCTCCAGCTCACCCGGCGAATATGATCATTTATGGATCAGTTTGCCACTTATAATTGTTAATTGCATTATTGTTTGAGAGTGTTCGAGTGAAAGTCAAGTGGGGAAAGTGAGTGGGATCCGACGGATTTAGGGATAGAACATAAATGATTTATTAATTTATACACTAAACAATAATTTAATTTATCAAAGTGTTAATTATCATTTTTTAAACATTAAATTTGTTTTTATTTATCAAAGAATATAACTAAACAAAATTACCTAAATTAAGAATGTATATATAGTACGTTGTAACTACACAAATATTAAGTAGCAATTTTAACTAAAATAAGTTCAATGTAATTAATTATACTAGATAGAAAATATGGCGCTATCTATTTTTATTATGATATAATAATCATACATTTATTTTGTTTTTATGAATTTATTTAAAATTTATGGTACTTTTTCAGTTGTATGAGAGTGGTGTGTGGAAATACAAGTCCAAAAAATTATAATTCCAAAACATGACTTAGAGAACCAAATTTTAAAGGGTAATTTATTATTCCTCAACATTCATGTAACAAAAAGATGAAGCAAAATGAGATTGAACTATATGAACCAATGATTTTATTTAGACTATATTTAGTAGATGGGAAAAGTGTCCAATGGAAATGGGGAGAGTTTTTTTTACATGTTTGGTAGGCAAGACATCCATTCCAAAGCATTCAACTTTCCTGTACGGTACATTCCATCACTTCTTTGATAGAAAAATATTCCGGGAATGGCAAAGCATTTGTCTATTTTACTTTCACGTAAATTATATAAATTAAATATTTTAATATTTCTTGAAATATTTATTATATAATTAAAAAGTTAGAAAATTATTTATTAATACTTATTATAAATAATTTAATATTTTTTATTAAGACTACCCTAAAATTAATTTTTAAAAATATTAATTTAATATTTTTAACATAAAGATATTTTAATTTTTTTGTCCTCTTATCATTCTCATCCCATGATTATTTCACTATACCAAACAAATTTTACAATTAAATTCCCTTTTTTTATTCCTAACATACTAAATAAATTTTGACATCAAAAGTTTTTGTTCCATTCTATTTTTTTTTTCATTCGTCTTTCTATTACAATTCTCGTCCATTTTCTTTCTGCATACCAAAAAAGGCCTTAGACTTAGTTACTAATGTATGGAAATAATATAATAGCTTGGATGGAGGGAGAATAAATAAATAAATAAACTATCAAAATGTATTAATCCAACTTTTGTGAATTGGCTATCAAGTTGTGTAAACCCATATAACTCAGTAGGCAAGTATGTTAAAATCAACCCAGCAAATGGGTTAAACGAACCATGAAAAATTATTTACAAGAATGTGCAAATGGAGCAATCCAAAATTATCAATATCTCTTTGGCAAGAACCCAAGACCAAAAATATTGGAGTAATAAGTATCATTGAATTTTTTCTACTAATATGAATTGGTTCAAATCTAGGTATTTGATGCCTTAAAGCAAGCGTGGAAGTAAAGCTAATTAAGACCCAGCTTGACCATTTTTGGCTGGGTCAAGATTATCGGGCCACGAGAATTGTGTCCATTATGAAATGACCCAGTCCCAAGCCACAACATTAGCCTAATTCGGTATAGCCATATATATTATTTATTTATATATATTAAAATTTTGTTATATGTTTATATATGTATATATATTTGATATTAAAAAAAATAACCAATTTTTTTTGTTTATGTCAAATATAAATTGTTTTCATTAATATAAGATATCTTATGTATTATGTATAAATCATAATTTTTATTTTTTAAAACTTATTTTAAAATTTAATTACAAATATAAAAAATAACAATAAAACCTGGTAACCTCGCTCCACCCAATTATGTCTCGAGTTTGTCAGGCCAAGTCGTGGGACCAAGCCACATTATAACCCCCGATGAGGCCATAGGTTGGTGTCCAACCTAGCCCATGCCAGAGTTTGCATACCTCTACATGGAAGCAACAACTAAAGCTCTAGTGCTTCTTCTTGACAAATTAATGGTTGAAAATGAAGTACATTCATTGTTTTTCATCATCTATTGGATTAGAGGACATTCATGTGACATCCTTACCGTTCCCATAGCCAATGGATACCACAAATGCAAATCCTATAAACTTCCTTAACCTAAAACCTTTCCTTCATCTCTTATTCTTCGGCACCACCTCTTTTTCCTCAAACTATAACTCATTTGCCCAGCACCAATTGCCGATCAAACGACACTCTTAAAGCTAAAGTGTTAACAACCATTATTGTTAGTTACACTTTTGATTTTGTTAATGTCTTCAAAGCCAACAATACTCTCGACATGACCACTGTCAACAATGAGAAGATCGAAGGAGTCTTATCTAACCATCAGATGTTTAATTTTTTTACAACCCAGGCATTGAATCGGAGAAGAAGCATGAAATAATGGAGGAAATTGTGACCTTCTCAAGCCTTCAAAAAGAAACGAACAAAGTATTTTTAGGGACGAATTTAAGATTTAATTTTAAGGGAGGTGAAAGTCTTTGAATTAATAAATTGAATTAAATGAAGCAAATGTTTTATAATCTAAATGGAGCAAGTTTTTATAAATTAAAAAAATTAAATTAATAATATATGATAAAATTACATATAAGAGTTAAAATTTAAAAAATTAAGGTTGGATCCACCCTTGGATATAGTGACACTTACTTGGTGTGATAAGTCTTATAAACAGAACACAACAAAGAATCTCATGGCAGATTGGGGCTCCAGCTTAATGTTTGAGTGAAACAAAGGAAGAATTTGAAGCTAAAAGCACAGGGTGACGGAAATGTGGATCCAATTTAGGCGACAACTATCTAAGTGGGCTTTTTTCTTTCAATGTTGTTGTCCTCTCTTTCTAGTTCGGCTTCTCAAGGTACACTAGTACAGGATTCTTCAAAAAAACTACTAAAACTATTGATTTGGTCCATTTAACTTTGGACGTACACGGGTGAGTGATGATCTTTCTACTCAATCTCATTACTTAGTACTTTTTAAATCCAACCCACTATTTTGGTAATTTGAATTTAACCTAATTTTATAACTCTACATAAACTTATGGAAGTTTAGATTGACAAGTTGTAATGTTTATGTAATATCATTCAAGTTTATATTTTTAGTTGTACAGGAATATTTGTTATAATTCTTTTAAAGGTGTCCTTAATGATGGTAAAAGAATAAAATCAAGTAATTTAATGGAATCGTCACTTGCTAAGAGTATTTTACCATGTTTAATTGTTTTGATTTGAATAATTTCTTACAACAATTCATTGTATATGACTTAATCAATTATAATAATTAAACTCTTAGAATTTTCATGAAATAAGTTAAAACTTTTCAAGAATTAGTAACGTAATTAACTAAAAACTAAAATAATAATCAATTTTTAATATTTAAAAATAAAATATATAATAGAAAGTAAAGTAATCCAAGTTCCACCCTCTCCTTATTCAATAATTACATATGGTTAAGTCATTTTACACTCTTCCTCAATACAATAGATTCGTATACATTGAATATTATATTTATTTTAATATAAATTGTTGAATCACAACGACAAATACATATGCCTAAGTCATTTTTCATTCTTCTTTAATAAAATAGATTCTGAAATGTTAAATATTTTTTAATTTTAACATAGATAGTTGAATTACAACCACAAATAATAAATAAATATAAGAAATCTGGATAGGTTTGTTACTTCAATAAATTTTTTATTTATTATTTAACATTCATTTCAGTTAATTTTATTTTATTAATATATGATTTTTAGATCAAGACCCATATATTGGGAAAAAAGGATGATTACATAGATAACTGATTGATGAGGCGAATAAGAAGGCATTGATACGCAAGGATAATAGTCCAGCGACTGAAGGAATCGTGAGGTTTGGCCGTGGAGGGGAGCATCCTCTTTTCTTCCCCGTAAGAAGGAACTACTGGCGTGCGCGGAGAAGAAAGGAAAATAGAAAAATGATAGAAGAGAAAGAGACGACGCCAAGAAAGGGGAGGAAAAGTAGAGAGGACAGGGTGAATGTGCGAAACCCCAGGCAATGATGTATTTGTTTTTCATCTGTGATCGTCGGGAACGAATTGTTTGATGACTGTTTTGGATTTAGAACAAAAAAGTGGAGAGGATATATATATACATAAAATTTTATTTATGTGATATGATGTGTTGTTGTTCATTCTGTCTAAATTTGAGAGATCGAATACAGCCGTGGGTACGCGATTACGATAAACTACAATCGTTCGCTGTCATTCTCATTTACATTCAGGTACAAGGTCATTATCTTTCTTTTTTGAGTGTGGTTAATGAAATAAGAAGGAAAACATAGTATCAGGATGTTTATTTGAATTTCAAAATCGAAATGCAAGATTGGCTGCGCGTTAATTGGATCGCTGGGAGCATTGTACAATGGGGTGTTGCTCATAAATCTGGCAATCGCATTGTTTGCGTTGGTAGCAATCGAGAGTAGCAGTCAAAGCCTCGGCCGTACATATGCCTTCCTTCTCTTCTGCGCCGTTTTGCTTGATATTTCTTGGTTCATTCTCTTTACTCACGAAATTTGGTGCGTCCATATGTCTCCTCTTTCAATTTGCATGAAGTATATATTACATCTATACTTTTTCCGTAGGTCTCTCCTGCGTCGCATCCAATTATGCTACTCATGTTAGATATCCTAATTCTTTTCTTTTGTGTGGAATACATCCAGACATTAATATTGAAAGCTAGGATGCTTAATACTCTTTTCTGTTTTTTCCTGCTGTAAGTTGATACGGACTCTGATGTATCACTTTTGACATACAATTTTCTGATGATTAGGTTTTGCACTAGCTGCTTGGTTCGGTCATGTAGGTTATTATGAGAATGATTTTTTGGTTGATTTCAAATTTAGTCGCAGATCTGGAATGAGGAATATAAAATTGAGTTAGAAATTGGAAGTTTTTCTTGTTCTTTTTTTTCCCCCTTTTCTATTTACAATTCTTTCCAACATGAAAACGTCCCAAAATATTGTGATTCTTGCTTTAACAATAAAATGACTGTTTACAGTAAGTTTTTTATATGCAACGAATAATTGAAGTGCAGTCCAACCCTAGTGTAATCTTCTATGACGTGGAAAGTTATAGAATTGAGTGATTGATAATTTGATTTGGTAGCCCAAACTCTCTAATCTTTCCTGTCTTGGTTGTTAACAGCATTAAGTAAAGCATTACTTGTTTATTCTATATTCTCTGCATTTTCACTTGATGACAAGTATTTTAAATTTGTTATTGTTGGCCAGCTTGACATATTGCTGTGCATAATGATCAAAATATAATTATTCATATGAACCAAAATTGTTTGCTTGTATTTATTAAACAAGTCATCATGACTGTTATTTAGTTCATGCCTGATGGAAAACATAACTGGTGTTTGCAGGAATATTTCTACGGAGGATTATTCAACTTTTTTTATATTCTCAGTCAAACTTACTCTGGCTATGCAAATTATTGGTTTTATAGTGAGGTTATCATCCTCATTGTTATGGATTCAGATTTATAGGTTGGGGGCTTCTTATGTGGATACAGCTTCTCGAGATCCAGATTTTGACTCAAGAAGTAGCTTTTTGAGTCCTGCAACACCTGCTGTAGCTAGGCAGTGTTCTAGTTCCAATGAGATACTTGGGGGCTCTATCTATGATCCAGCCTACTACTCATCCTTGTTTGAAGACGGTCAAGAGAACAAATATTCACATGGGGTATGCTAAATTTTGCAAGGAATGATATATTTGTACAAATGTTTTGGGATAGTATGATTTCATTGTCAACTGATATAGTAAACAGTCTGTTGTGCAATTTTTTCATCATTAGTAGTTCTTGTAGCAAAATTTATAGATTTTTTTCTTTTGTCTGTAAGCGACATGGAATTTCATTCTGTAAGTATTCTTTTTAATATTAAGAAAATAATAGGTCTCTGTTGTATGAAGTTTTAGCAGGTGGAAAATTATTATTTAGTCCAGGACTGACTACTCATGTTACTAGACCAGTACATAACTCATGCATGACTGAAGTGCAATAAGTTAATAGCAATAAGAACTGGCTTTTCAGCCATATTATTTTGAATATACTGGTCAGATACGATGGAATTTGCTAGAGAAAATTGAAATTCCTATGAAATATTACTGATTGAAATTATATGTTATATATTGTTTTTATACACAGCTCAGTAGGCACTTTTATAGACTCTGGAATTTGCTAGAGAAAATTGAAATTCCTATGAAATATTACTGACTGAAATTATATGTTATATATTGTTTTTATACACAGCTCAGTAGGCACTTTTATAGGCATAATAACTCTTGGCTGACCTGTAAAAAATCTTCTAGGACTTTTCTAACCTATATAGTACTCTTTTAGGACTCTAGTTCTAGCATAATTGCTTCAAAGATGTTTAAAAGTATCCAATAAAATATTACAAAATAATCACTACGAAAATTATATATGAATTTAATATACAAAATGCATTTATAGATGACACCCTTGTCTCGCATTGTTCTGGAGGGAAGGCACTTCAATTAACATAGGGTTATACTATTCTATCACTGAGGTCTTTGATGCTTTCTGAAATGTTAGGGCTATGGGTATTTTCTTCTTGGAAAGTGAATTTGTTTGGAGATTTATGAAATTGTAATAGCCTTCTGCAGTTTGCTCACATTTAGATCCCTATGAGGAGTATTCATTATGAAATTTTCTTTCTGTACTTTTCTTGATGCTGATGAAAAGACATGGAAGGAAAAGATAGCTTTCTGAGGACATTATCTTTTACAGGTGAACTTGATGATTCTATTTCTCAGCATTGAGATTTGTGTCACACCTTTTCCTAAGAAAGTTTTATTTTGGTGAACTTTTCCTGAGAAAGTTCAGTATGCTTATGTGAAATCAATGTAATTGTTTCTGTATGTAATGTTGGAGTCAAATTGTCAAATAGGATTCATTCCCTATTCATTGCAAAATTCAAATTTGGTGATGATCAGCTTCTTGTTGGGTTTCTTTGCTTTAAGGAGATATGTTCAGTTTTCTTAGGAAGGTTTCTTATCCTCCAATTTTGTATCTTTCTTGTTTTCTTACACATAAAAATGGGTTTACACAAATCCCTCAGGTACATAGGCCACAAGGCTTTATGTCCGCTATAATGCAAAGTGATTGAATCCAGACTTTCTAGACTGCTCTACTGCCGAGTACTTGCTTTTGTGTCAGCAATTTGTTCTTCCTCATTGAAGTTTTGTACTATGGTGATTCTTTCATTAAGCATCTCCAGATTTTGAAAATTTGTTAAGTCAGAGAGTAGTCTGATTGCTTATATGGAGAAGTCTGATAATCACTTATCAGTTTGGTGCAAAATTTTCTTCTTCCATCTGTTACTTTGAGATCTGTTCTTCATTGTACTAGATGGGCTTCATTTAAAAAAAAAAACCCAGCATCCAAGCAATCAAGTTCAATTCTATGCATTTAGTGTTTTTCTTTTCTTGATGAGCTTGCAATTTTTAACCCCTCCTCACTTCAGGCAGCTTCAGTATCAGCGGCAATAATCTTGCATTCCTTTGATTCTTCAATGGAGAATTAGATTGAAATGGTGTAAATGGGAGAAACAATGATTTGTTGGGGGCAGGTAGGGGGATGGAGGTTTACATTTGGTGGCATGTAGTCTCTTAATGTTAAATGGGAGTGAGAGTTGATATTTTTAGTCTTCTCCAAAAATTAGGGTATGTTTTGATACATTTGGAGTTAATATACTAAAGCTGTAATTTCTGTTAGTTCAAGGGAGGAAAATTTATCTTCCCCTAAATATTTGGTATCTTTGATGAGCAGTGGGTCCATTGAACACCATGAAGCACTTTCTTTGAACTCATTTTCAAGGTTTTGATGATAAAAGGATTTTGCCATTAACATTATGGCAACTTCGCCTTGGAATAAGTTTGCCATTTTGGGATGGAGTTAGGTTTGCATAGAGAATTTTAAACAGTCATCAATGATCTAGTATAAATGCTTGGTCCATAATAAAGATGGGAAACTTTTGTGGCAATATGTAGTTTTCACTTTGTTTATTTGGTTGGAAATGAATGTTTGGATATTTAGGCTGATTTTGGCACACTGTCATTTTGACCTTAGTATCTTGGATGTTAGGTGTGATTTAATATGCCTGTGTTTGATATACTGGTATCCAAGATGCCTTGTGTCATTCAAGATACGAATAAGGATAGGGTGGTGTTGTTATTTGTTTACAATCAAGTGTTGTTATACTTATGCTGTTAAATTGCTTTCTTCTTTTTATTGGGCTGTTATATCTTCCTTATGTGTAATCCTGTTTCTCTAAAATCCCTTTTTCTTATGAAAAATATTTGTGGAACACATTTTTTTCCCCAATTTTTTGGAATATTTGGCTCAAGCTTAATGCTAGGTTCGACAGTCTGGGATTATTATCTTTGCATCTTCTCTGGGTTAAAGTTGTATTTGTTGCCTCTCAATTCATTTTAAGTTTTTGTATCTTTAATTAATGCTTCTTTAACAGATATTTTGGAACTCTTGGAAAGTTTGTTTGAGATTATGTTTCTTGCTTTTTGATTTAGTTTACTTTTCTTTTGGTTTATTTGTTTTCTTAGGATGATGAATTGATTTACAACCTTGTAACTTTCCTTTTCATAAGGAATTCTTCTTTTATTATTTCTGTATAATTGATATGATTGACTTGTAGCCTGTAGGTGCCGAATCATAAAAGTTACTGAAACTCATTGATTCTATATTTCTGGCATTCATGTGATGGTATATGGGGAACCAAAATTCCTGATGTTTGGTGAGTAGTGATTTTCTAGAAACTCTGGACTTTGGATGAACTTTTGTTGACCTGCTTACAGGCTTTAGGTGTAAGAATAAGGTTACATTTTGCAGAAGTATGCAATATTGCAATTAGGGTAGTTACTAGAATTTTCAAGTGGTGACAAGCTGTGGGATAGGAAACAGGTATGCTTATTGGGCATCTCCTCTGCTTTCAGTGGCTTTCTTATGGGGTTTGTTTGGTGGGCAGTGGAAGAGATTGTAAAACTCAGATCCAAATGTTTTGCTTTGTATGTGTCATTGCTAGTAACTGAACTAGTGGGTTTTCCGTGCAATGGATGGCATAATTTATACAAACTGAAAAGAAAATATAATTTTGATTACTAAGTAATTATTGTTTTTATTGGAAATTATTTTAATCTTTTATAAAAGAAGAAATTTTATTTGAAACAAAGGAATTTAAAATGAAGAAAGATAGGGCATCCTTCTAAATTTGAAGTGTACTTTATCAAGGATAGTCACTTTTTTAAATAAGCCTGGAGGCAAACACCAAAGAGAGGCTGCAAAAGTTATTCTATCCCTAATGCATCTAAAAACATAGAGACACCAAGTATTTTGCTCAAATTACAATGCCTAATAAAATTGTCAAAGCCCCCTATACTAACAATATCCCAGAGCAATGTGCAACATGCAAGTAATACATTGTTTCAATGTGCAGTGTTTGGTGATCTGTATAATGCACAATTTATTAGGTGTTGTCTTCTTGTAAGTTGTAACTATGGGTTCTTGGTCACTTTCTGGGGGAGGATTTCTTTCCAGATTTGTTACAGGAGATTCTTTCTCACCTCATGTCTGATCACTGTCCTCCTTTTTCTTGAGTCTAGTAGGGTTAAGTGGGGTTTGACTCTGTTCTGGTTTGAGGATATGTTGCTTCAGCTCCACTCTTGTTTTAGATGAGTGTTTTGTCACAGATCAGGAAGATCATAAGTTGATGATGAAGCTAAAGTTTGTGAAGGAGAAATTAAGAATTTCGAATAGGGAAGTTTGGAGACTGGGATTAGGAAGAGAAATGTCTTTCAGGAGTTAGAGGTTATAGATAGAATTGAGTGTGAGGGTGGTAATGAGCTTGACCAGATTTTTGATAAGGAGGGTGGGCATTAGAAGAGTTGGACTCAATGGGCTAGGGAGATGGATGCAAATTCTTAATTTTTTTTAAAATGGTGAATATAGGAGAAGAAGTTTGATTAAAGAGTTGGAGTTTGATAGATGGAGATTTGCTGGGGATAGTGTTTGAATTATAAGGGAAATGACTCGATGTTGTAAAGAGTTTGATATGCAGGAAGTCATTGAGAGGCCTTTTCTTAGGGGTTAGGTTGGTCTCCTATTGCGAATGCTAAGCCTTTGCTGGTTAGAATGACCTCTTAAGGACTTGGTTAGGAGTGCCATTTGGAAGATGGATAAGGAGAAGGCTCTTGGTCTAGTGGTTTCAATATGGCGTTATTTTAGGTTCGTTGGTCCATTTTGATGGATAACTTGATGATGGTTTTTAATTAATTTTTTCAATAGTGGAAGTTTAACTAGTATCATAAACTCTTTCATCACTCTTGTCCATAAAAGGATAATGATTTTAGACCAATCAGCATGGTGTCTGGTGTTTATGAGAACTTGCTAAGATCCTTTCTTTATGTGGGAGAGGTTATTGGGGATACTATTCTTGATCAACAAAATGCTTTTGTGGCAGGGAGGAAAGTTTTAAATGCTGTATCGGTAGCTAATGAATTTGTTGAGGACATTAAACATAGAAAGCTTAAGGTTTGGTTTTAAGTTGGTGATCTGAAAATTGGATGGTGTGAGGTTTGATGATTAGGACAGTAGGGTTAGAAGTTTTCTTTTTTGTAGTTTGCAGATGATACTATTCTGTTTTTTCCTGACTATAAAGAAATTTTTGCTTTCTTTGCTATAAATTTTTGAGGTTGTGTTTAGGCTTCTTATTAATCTTTCTAAATGTGATTTGCTTGGGATTATTGTTCAAGATAGGTTTGTGGGTGATTTTGCTGTGATGGTTGGGTGTGGGGGTTTTACAATGGCCTTTAATCTATTTGGGTGTTCCTTTAGGGGGCCATCCATGTGCTGAATCTTTTTGGGTTCTTGTGTTGCAGATGATTTCAAAAAGATTGGAGAGCTGGAAAGATGGGTTTAGGCTTTGTTAAATTTAGGGTTCCTTGTCTAGTATCCTTTGTATGATCTTTCTTTGTTTAAGATTCTGATAAGGGTAGCTAATAGGATTGAGAAGATTATGCCGGACTTCTTGTGGCCTTGGGGTGGTGAGAGTAATAGAGATCACTTGGTTAGTTGGAAAGTGTGTGTAGGTCTAAGGAGGATGGTGGTTAGGTCTCAATAATTTGGCGTCTAAAACATCTTTCTAAGTGCTTTGGTGGTTTCCTTTGGAGTCTACTTCTTTGTGGCATAAGGTGATCAGGAAGCCTGGTATTGGGGCTACTCATGCAAGCCCTTGGAAGTTTGTCTCTCAGGTTTATCCTTCTTTTTTTTCAATGCTTTCTTTTCATGCTGGACATGGTTCTTGATTTGGGTTTTGGGAGGATCATTGGATTGGTGATAATTTTCTTGAGCTTTTTCCATGTCTTTGTTGGTTATCTGCTGGCATAATGCTCCAATTTCTATGTTTTTAAGCGGCCAAAGTACTCATTCTTCTTGGAATTTCCACTTTTCTAAATTACTTGTCCTGTTCTGTGTATCTTCTCAGCCCAACAGAAGGATTTGGAATTTGGGTTATTCAGGTTCTTATACTTGTTCTTCTTCCTTTAAATATTTGATTCTAAGTCTAGCTACTTTTTCTCTTCCTTTGTTTAAGTTTCTTCGGAAAATTAAAGCCCCTTCCAAGGTGAAAGCTTTTGTTCAGACAGTGATATTAAATATAATTAATACAAATGATTTGCGTCAGACTCAAAAACCAAACAAGGCTTTATTACCTGATGTTTGCCTGATGTGTTTTAAAAGCTTAGAGAAAAATAGCCTTCTTTTCTTGCATTGTGAAATGGCTAGGCAAATTTGGAATAGGCTGTTTGATTTCTTTGATGAGTGGTGGGTATGTCTAGTTGGTTTTCTGACTTTTCTAGTGAAGCATATGGATTTTGGAGGCAAAAGGAGCATAAAGTTCTTCGAAAGTGTGCAGCTTTTGTTGGTTGTGGTGTCTTTGGTTGAAGTGGAATGCTAACGAGTCTGTAATGATGTTTTGTACTTTGGGAGGACTTCTTGTCATCATATTTGTATTGTTCTTCTCTCCAATAAATTTCTTTTTCCTACAAAAAAGGATAAGAATAATATTCTAGATTCACATTGATGGGCCTAAGGTGAATTGGCCTAGTGTTCAACAGAGATATGAGAGAAAGAATAAGAAGGTTGAGTTGGTTAATGCGGGTAACGGATTGGTACAGTTGGCCAGGAGAGAGAAAGGAATGTAACGGTTTGCGAGTGTGGATGGCTTGTTAGGGAGGGGAGTGGTTTTAGAGGAAGGCAAGGAGAGTATGGCTGAGTTTTTGGGAGAAAGCCCTGACCTCTCGAAAGTCAGGGAAGCCTTTGCATTGTATTTGCTTCTTTTCCTTTCTTTTGTATTGATGTTAGCACTCAATACCAGCTCCCACATGCTGTGTGAGCTTGCTTTGTGTTTAAATAATACAATACAAGTTTGGTTTCCACTATATATTTTAATTATTGAAAATATTTTAGATTAAAGTATAAATGATATTAGATAAAATAAAACTTAATATGGATAATGAAAATTAGATCACAGTAAGTGATATACAGATAAATTTTTTAAAGTTTTATTGAATAAAAGGTAAAATATAGTTACAAACAATGATGTGGATATAAGTTTAAACTTGATAATTGATAGATATTAATATTTTTTAAACAAAATTACATTAGCAGTCGAGAGCTCCAAGTGGGCTATTTTTGGTAAGCAGAACTGGCAATGTGGATGAACCAGAAGTTGGGTTATAGTGCCCAACTGTGCGCTAACTTAGATCCCACAAAGGGTGTTGGTTGATTAAGACAGCAAAACAGTGGTCATGGAAGTCGAAATCTGCTAAGGAGTGTGTAACAACTCACTTGCTGAATCAATTAGCCCCGAAAATGGATGGCACTGAAGCGCGCAACCTATACCTGGCCATCGAGGCAAGTGCCAGGTGCCGATGAGTAGGAGGGTGCGGCGGTCGTTGCAAAACCTGGGGTGCGAGCCCGGGCAAAGCAGCCGTCGGTGTAGATAAGGGTATATAGATGAATTCTTTCAAGTTATTTCTGACAAATGGATATTTTGTGCTTTGGAAGTTGCCTGCATACTTCATGCAGGCAGTCTTCTTAATTTTTAATAATTATTCATATCCTTCTTCTATAGTATGTTTTGTTTTTTTGTAGTGTGATTCTGAAACTTAAAATTTAAGCAGAGTTTTGTGGTTTATAATTTTTTCTATCTCAACTATGATTGTTGTGACTTGTGAGAGCTTTCAACGGAAGTCTTTAGTTGATTGATAATATTAAATAATTTCTTGCGATTTAGGACTTCAGGATTTTGAATCTGATGCATTCTGTTTACCCTGGCCGCTTGTAGATGCACGGTCATGACATTAGTGGGAATGATGCAACTTCAGTTGTTGAAGCTTCTCAGAAGTCATTTATGGACAGATCTTTGCCGGCTGTGGATGTAAGTATCTGATTGTTGGCATTTTCTTTAGTCTGTTGCTTCTGAAACATCATCAACAAGTACTACTAATTCTTTAGCCTCTTTTACTTTCATATTTGCATGGTACCCAATAAATAATATAAGAATATTTTATTTGTGTTCAAGACTGGGAAGAGGAATATACTTCGCTAATGTTCATATAAAGACAAGGAAGCTCCAGCCAAGTTATTCCAAATTATAGCAAAATCCACACATTGCCAATTTGCCTCCCAAGTTCTACTCTCCTTAGTTCCAGCAAAACCTTTTAAACGTATGAGGAAAAAGTGCTCTAAATTCCATGGACATACACCCACCCAATTTACATAAAAGATCCCGAACAACGTATTCCTCATGGAAGTGACCGCTTGGCAATGTAGGAGAGGAAATGAGGAAATGAAAGATTTGATTTGACAGAGCTTTAAATTTCCAAATGGGTTATTCAAGAAGAACTTGTCTAGTAGGAGAGGAAGTGAGGAATGAAAATAGGATTATAAGGTCACCATATTTGCTTTTCTACTACAGAGGTACCCTTTCCATCCTTGTGTCAATAAGTTTTGATTCCTTATATGAGGGAACTCATTTTTGGAATGTCATTGACCCTATGTTGAATGTGGACTGTATCTTATATTCAGACTCAGTGTTGCGTAATTTGTGGTTCGTCACAGTACAAAGTATGGGGTATGTCAGTTTATACACTTCGCAGTCTGGCAGTAGGCTTAGTTGTGCCATAAGAAATGAAGAATGCCTCCTTGTCCTTTCAGCCTTCCTTTGAATGTAGTTGTGTATAATGAGAAAAAAAAGAAGCAGCAAGGTTTGCTATATGATAGAGTGGGGAGAGAGGCTTTTATTTGATCTATTACTGAGGCAACATAATTATTATAATGAAAATAATATGTATGTAAAAAATATACAACAGAATAACATTTCAAAATAATAGACCATAATGTTACCAGGAAAAAAAAAAATATACATTATAATAATTCATTTATAAATATTCGAACAGATTCCCACTCCCCATCTTTCCTTTTATCTTGTCATTCAAACTAAAAGTCGAAACTCAAATTAAATCAATATCTCCCATTCCCCATATTTTCTCAACCAACGGCATAGTGACTCTCCTGGTACCCCTATTCTCTTAATCATTCTCTCTCCTTTAATTTCCTCGACTGCCGTTCTCTTCCCAGCCTCCGCACTTTCCTTCCTCTTCCTCAATTTCCTCTGCAATTCTCCTAAAGCAGAAAATCGTTGTCCTCTCTGAATGGAAGCTCTAGCAAGGTCAGTGCTTTTCTTCCATACTCATGAATTACAGAAATTTGTGTCTTCGCTTCTCCCCAACAATGATTCTAACTGGTGTTTGAGTTTGATATGGAATCTCTACTCTTTACTTGTAAACGAGTTCTGTTTGTTCATTGCTCCGTTCAGTTTGTGATGGTACGGATCAATTGGTACGGGGTTTGCAAGGGGTTGGGGCGAATTAGGCAAACATTGTTCCTACTCATCCTTCTTTAAAAAAGTATACCAAGTAACGGAGAGGTATACCACTTGAGCCAAAAATTTATTAATATTGAATATGACATTGATTAATGGGCAAATGATAATTTACCTCTGATTTGGCCAAAAATAAGTTTACCCCCCTGCGGTTTAAAGTGTGTAATTCAACACTCTTGTAGTTTGTTAAATCATACCTCGTGGTATTTTACATTTAAATTTTAGCATAAATATTCACGTGAATGATGAATAACACGATCGTTAAATGTTTGTGTCACTCATATAGCTTAAGTAATTTCGAAATGTTCGGAAGCTATTGGTGGGCTTAACTGGACATTTTCGACCTGAAAATGTCAGCTGAATCCCTGTAATTACTTTAAAAGACAATGAAATTTTTTTAAATATAAGTAATTCATAATTTTAAGTTTCATATGATTATTTCGGTTATAAAGAAGACAAAACATATCATAGGGTGAGGAAAACCATGGGGAGTTGAATTGAACACTTTAAATCAGAGAAGGGAAAATTGATTTTGGGCCAAACTATATAGAGATATAAACTGTAATTTACCCTTGATTTGAACTTTAATTCTTAACTTGCCTTCTTTTTATCCCTATATACGAAGGCCGTTACTTTTTCAATGGTAGAACCTTGCATATCATACGCCAACTGTAGGCAGGGAGCAACACATTGATGCTATTTAAGTTGTTATATCTCAAGTGAAGTGAAGATGCAATTTACATACATCATCCCGTCAAAGATTGTGAACATCATATTTTGCCCGAGCCTCTCCCAAAAATAATAAAATTTGAGCGCTAGGTTTTTATTTAATTTGGGTTCTTTGGGTGATAGTTATGTACATAAGATACTATAGAAGTACAATTTTTTTGAATAGGATATCAACAAATTTCTGAAGAGAAAATTAATATAGATGCAACAATCTTCATCTAGAGGTTATAAATTTAATCTCTAGCAACAACAAATAAAGATTATTTTAAAAGATTTGACTTCATATTTAGGAAAATGAATTAAAATCTCATATCACTCTAATGGCTTTAATAAGAGAGAAAGAAGTCACACCAACTTTGCCTTCACTGGCTGAGGTCTTGGCTTCGATTTCATTATTCAAGTTTTGTTATATTATTAATTTGAGTTATTTTAGGTCAATTTCAACTTAATTTGGAGTCAATAAAATGATGTAAAAATAAATAAATAACTATAATAAGCTATAGAGATTAGATCATTTTATTGACTCCAAATTAACTATAATAATAATAAGTTTTTTATTTTCATCTCAATCCGCATCTCATAATTCAAAAAATAAGATTAAAACAATATCTCACGCAATTCAAAATAAGATAAAAAAAAAATGAAAAGAGAAAGCAGATCAATTAAAAATATTCTTTTATCTCAACCCTAAACCCAATCTTCCCAAGACTTTCACCGATAAAAGGTCACCACCGCCAAGGCTGAAGGACACAATTTTGAGGAGAGGAAAGTAGAATTTTTTTTCTCACATTTTTCTCCTTTTTGCATATATTTTGATTAAGGCAAGTAAAATGATTCTTAATACTTTATTTATTTTACATTGTTAACATATGATAATCATTTGTATGAACAAATGCAATCAGGTGCTTAACATCTTCTCCACAACACAAGTTGACTTCTAAACTTATTTTTAATTAGTTAACCATCTTTTCTTTTAAATTAGTTTTTTAAAATTTCTCTTTGTAAAAATTTTGACAGTGATTCCAATAAATTGATTTCTAAAATTATTTTAGAAATTGATTTATTTATTTTTCTTCATCATATTGTTTGGTGTGACAGATCATCTTATATCTTCATTCTCCTTGATCTGAATGAGGTAATTCGAGATTATACTGTCTTTAGGATGATGACCACTTTCTTTTATGAATTCGCATGATTTGTTCTTGATAAATTTAAGAATTGGTTGACAACGCTAGTTGTAAAAGAAATATAAGCGAGATAGTTAAGCATCCAATAATTTTGTCTCTTCAAACAAAGTACTTTTTTTTTTTTTTGTCACAAACATGCCGGATTATGACGGAGCCACCATAATGCAAAGAAAATACTTCAAGGATTACAAATCTTCAGTGTGAAAATTATTTTTGGGAAATGATTTTTATTTTTTAATTACTTGGCTATCATTTGTAATTACTATATCATCAACATAAATAATTGATAGTATTTTACCCATAGGATTATGTCGATAAAATATAAAATGATCCACTCCAGATCTTTGGTGCCCAGAAAATGTAATTTCGTCAGTGAATTTACTAAAACAGAAGGTTAGACGTATGGAGATATGTCGAACAGCATTTCTTGCATTTTGCATTGACTCAGCCAAATGCAGGTGAAATTAAAGAGTCTCATGATAATTTCGTCAAACAATTGTTCATGGTTCAGAGGCAGCGTGTGTCAATATTGCATACGTAGTTTTGTTTTGTTTTGTTTTTAACCATGCATAAGGTTTTTATGAATTACATAATGTCTTCCCTTTCTCTCTTTTGTTTCTTGCTGCTATTTTGAGGAGCTGAAGCTTAATTTGCCTCTTTGTTCGCTCTATTTTGTTTTTCGGCTTTGCATTTTGAGGTCTACTGACATCATGGACCCCAAATCAGAGCTGTCTAGTTGCATAATTAAGTTTATTAAAGATTTTTCATGTCAGCATTATCTTTTGATTGGTGATGAATATAACATTATATGTTTTAAGCTTTAGTTGTTTTCCTATTGTGCATAGGATGTCGGTTTCCTTTGTCTCTTCTAACTTGCGTTGATCCTTGCAGGAAAGGAATGCATCAATCAAGATGTAGCTTGCTTAAAACTGAGCCTCAAACTTGGTAAAGCGTTGTTCACAAATTTCACTCCCATTGTATCCTTATGAGTTTCTTTTTCTATATTCAGCAGTTTTACTGTCTATGGGAGTGGGTCTTGTATTGTACCGATTGTTGGCAACTTTTTATCCGGATAAATTGTTGCTGGGAAGGGGAGGCAAATGACTGGTAGAATCTATACAAGGTTGATATCCAAAATTTTTTCTTGAAGCAAAATACGTGAATTTATGTTTGTGAAATCAAGCTAAGGAAGCCATTTTGGCTGATCTAAAGATTTGGGTTGCACATTACTCACAGATATGCTGCATATGGGCAAAGCAGTTTGGCACGATGCGCTATTGTTGTCCATGCGGCATCTAGGTTGATTTGCTTGTGCATCATGGAAGAGAAGCCTGGCATATATATCATTTTGTCTGGGGTTAAAGCCTAAGTTCATTTCCTCTTTGATTTGCTTTTAAATGGTTGATTAAGCAGTCGGTGAATGTAGAGTGATAGAGGAGTTACACTAGCTTAATAATGCCGTTCTTATTTCTTTTTAAATTTGTGACCAGACAATGAGGATAAATGAGTTATTGTAAAGATGCTTTGAGATCATTAGGTGTTCCTTGAATAGCAAATATCGTCAATTTCATGTGGCTGGGATATAAATAAAATTGTTGCCCTGCTGGTCAATGTAAATAGGTAGGTAATATTTATTTGACATATATGATATTGTAGCAGTAGATAATTCTTCTGGTAGAAAATTGATTTAATTTCACTAATAAATATCTAATGCAATTATTTAGTAAATATCCACCGTTTCCCTAGTTTTGGACGCCGAAGCTGAGACAAGATGCACTGCACCGGTGGAAGAGGAAGAAGCAGAGACAGCAGGAATCCTGTCAGATATAGGAAATCACAGTTTCAATTGGGAATGGTGGTGGCGTTGAGTGGAGATTATGGGAGTGAGAGAGCAAAGACGAACAAGACCGTCTGTGAAGTGAGGGGGTTTAAAGTTCTGAGAGGGAAAGGAGGAAGAGAACAAGCGAGAGACAAGTGATCAACGGTCAAATGTGCTGGTTTTTAATTTAATGTGTTTACTTTTTTTTTTTTTCCCTTCGTTTTCCGTTCTTTTCCAACTAATGGACGTCGGATCAGCGAAGAGAATTCCCTCAATTCATCCTACATGGGCTTTTATCCCCAAAAAAAGAATTTGTTCTATTGACTATTAAAACATTTTAAACATTTTTATCTTAATTTTATTCAAAAAAATATTAATGTTAAATTTAACAATAAGCAAGCTATTGGGAAGATAGATAATGAGGACATGCCATCATAATTATTGGAACAAAAAAAGAAGTTTCAATTATATTTCAACCCTTATAGTTTTAATGATTTTTATGATTAAGTTTTAATCTTCTTCTTTTTTCTTTTAACCAAAATATACAACTGGATAAAATTACCTGATACAAGTGGTGTCCTTAATTATATATTAGTACATTATATAGTTAACCACGCTCACATTTTATCGGTATGGGGCCAAAAGCTACCGCAAGGGCATGCTAGAGACAACGAAGTATCCACTTCTTACTTTAATTTTACCACTCACACAATTTTTTTTTTCTTGCTAAGGAATACAACTAATATTGGTGGTGCCCTTAATCTTAATCGTGTATTAGCACTTATATACTCACACACATTCAAGTTTTAATCTTCTTAATAACCACTTAACACATGCATAAGCTCAATTGATATATTTTTGATGTAGTAAAAAAAGAAAAAAAGGTAAACACATTTTAGATTAAGAACGTAAGATGGTATAAAGCTTTTTTTTTTTTTTTTTTAAATATTACTTCAAATACTTCTACAGAGTTTAATATACTACTATGTTAGCTATGAGAGTAATCATAATTGTCCCATTGCATTACATTTTTTAAGTTATACTGAGAATTGTCGCAACAATAATTAACTTCAAGTAGTTTAATACACTAATATATTAGCTATTAAAGTAATCATAAAAGGTTAATGTAAAAATATACAGGTTAAAATAGAATATAGTTTCTTTAACTTTATTTATCGTTTTAAAATAATCTTTTAAATTTAAAGTTTTTAAAATAATCTTTTAAAGTTTACAGAACATATCATAAAAAGTCATTTTAAGTGAACTTTGCTAAAATATTAACCCTATTAATTTTAACGCTAACGTGGCAACGCACATATTTTTATTTTAGTATGATTTAAGCCACATGGAATATTCTAGCAATATTCCATATCTGCAGTACCGCAATTCCTTGGTAAAGATGACAACAAAGTCAACGAGGAAATTAATCCTTACAGAGGTTTGTTCGACAATGAGTAGAAGAAGATTCTGGAGAACAAAGAGTAATTAAAGACTCTTGGCAATATTTGTTGTTTTTAAAAAATTTATTAACTTTATTTGTTAATCCTCTTCTACTTCGCTTGGGATTTAACATCAATTCCTCATCTCAACAGGTTTCTATTTATTCTATGATCCATGCATCGTAGACTCTCACCTCATACCTCTTCAATTCATTTCTGATGTTGTGAGGTCCTTCTGGAATCCACTTATCAATTCTATTGTTTTTTCAGACTGGTTGAATTTACTACCCTTCAAGCTTATGAGAGCGAGTTGAGTATTTCTTCAAACAGAATTATGATAAATGGGTTTTTTCAAACTTGATTTTTTTTAATCTTCTCAATTTTTATATTAGGTGTTAAATCATTGCTTAAATTATACTAGAAAAATACATACTTGCCATATCAATAATAAAATTAACTATGTTAATGTTATAATGAAATTTACTTAAATTAATTTTTAATTAGATGATTTTAAAATTTAAAGAATTATTTTAAAATAAGAAATAAAATTAAAGGATTAAGACACTTTGTTAACCAAATATAAATAAAAACGGTTATGATAAGACGGGTTTCTCTCCTTCTATTTAGCTTACATAATGTTTGCAATAAAAGTACACTTACGGAAACAATACATATACGACGAAGAGATGACGACATACATATGACATTTAAATAACTTCAATTAATTGACCCTTCTACAATTAGTTCTGATTTCCCCTTGGTCGTCTGTCAAGGGATTAATGTTTCCCATATTAATCATGGACTGAGCAAAGCTAGCAAAGAACTCGCTTTGATCGGCGGCGAAACTATTGACGATGTCGACGGTGTCGGAGCCGACGGCGGAGAAGAGCTCTTGATCAGACTGGAGAAGGCCACGCCCACTCTGAAGATTGGTGAAGTAGTTGTTGTCGAACGTATCAGGAGTGGTGAAGTCAAGGTCGTTTAAAGCAGATGCATTGCCTCCTTGAGGGCATGCTTGACGAAGGGCGGCCAAAAAGGTAGTGTCTAGGGTTTCGTCTGGATTACTGGTGTTTTGAAAGTTGAATAAGCGATCTTGGAACAGTGCACACCTTGCTCTCCCAAAGGTATGTGCACCTGACGAGGAGTTAATTAGTCCATAATAATTGGGGCGGTATTTATATATATATATATAAAATTTGTTTTTATCGATTTCAAAAGGAAATAAACGTATATTTATTTGAGTGATAGTTCTCATTTACTTTAAATATCTCTTTCTGAAATTAATATAAAATTATAAAATATTAAAACGATCTAGATTCTATATATGGGTCACTGTAGCGTGAATCTCTTCTTAAATTTTATATGTGTACTCTTTTACATTGAGAATATTATTATTTTGATCCATCAAGTTTTAATTAAGTAACAATTTTGGTTTTCTATAAATTTAGAGTTTTAACAAACTAAAAAAACCCTTAGTCATTTTTCAGTTAAAAAAAATTAAGATAAGCTACTTTTTTTTATTGATATGAAAACTAGATGCATATATGAAATAATATATTTTTTTATTATTAATATCTCACCAAGTGTGAATTATTTTTAGAATTTTTTTTATTGAAATTAAAAAAAGAAGTCATGAATATGGTACAAATTTAATCGAAGAAATCCTAAAAATATTTTATACTTAGTGAGGTGTTGGTGATAATGGAAAAAACACTTATACCATGTGTGTCTAACCTCCATGATAGCAAAAAACAATTTATCTTAGCATTTATTTTAATGGGAAGATGAAAGAGGAAATTATTTAATTTAGATGAATTCCTGAATGACTATTATGTTTTTCAAAATTTATGAATAATTAAATTATCACTAAGTTTTGACTTGAAGAATCAAAATAATAATTTTTTTTTTTACATAGATCTAATTCATTTCAAAAAATATTAGTTCTCATGTGCGGTAATTTTAAGATTTAAGTACAACTATATATACTCCTTAATGTCTAAGTCCATATATACAAGAGTGTTGATCGATTGTGCATGTCTAAGGATCATTTTTTGTAATATTGTTTGATAAATAAACGGTGGCAGTAAATATATTTTTCAAATTTATGATTTTGTTATTAATAATTATACTTATGTAATTAGTATTAATTCCTAATATTATACATGCAATTTAATATAATTAATTTTGAAAATCAAAATATATTTGACATATAAATTTAAAGATAAAAGTATGAGTACATTATTTTAAATTTAAGTAATTATCAAACGTTCCTTTTAATTTTAAAATAAAAAATAAGTCATTTAAACTTTCATCCTTTAATTAACATCTTGAAACTAATTATCTATCTATCTTTAGTTGGATATGTCACCTCAATCCTTTTCTCTTTTACATGACATGTCCCTCATCGGCTTCAAAGTAAATAAAAGCAATGAAATTATTAATGAAAAAGAGCCTTTTGTAAAAATGGAATGTGTCGCAACATCAAACCTCAAAATTTTCATAAACTACAAACTAAATTTAATTTAAAAGTAATTCTTAAATTTAATTTAAAAAGATATTTGTAAACCATCCAAAGTTAAGATAGTATATATATATATATACACACACACATATTCATATCTTTGGCCAAACATTTTTGCTGATCGAATTTTTTTGGAAAAAAAAACTTTTAGGGACAACAAATTTTCCTGCACATAAATTAATTTTGTTATATATAAAAACAATTTTAGGTATAGAAGATTTACCAGATAAAGCAACCACATCAGTGGTGTCAAGTCCCAGAGCAGCAAACTTGGCTGTGATATTGGCGAGGCCATCTCTAGGGCCTGGAAGCCTTTCAGCCTCAGCACGATTTGCTGTTCTGCTGTCTCTCCTTCCTAATTGAACTTCCCATGTGGGACCCCCTCCCTGCATTATAACAGGCATGTCTTCCTCACTATATCCTTAATAATAGCCCGTCTGTCGAGAAAGATATTAGTAAGGTGTTTCATTTTTAAACTCAATTTTATTTCATTTTTCATAAATTAAAAGATTTAATATTTTATTTAAATTTAGTTTTATTTAAAGAGAAGTTATTTCGGATCAAATTTTAAAAAGTGAAAAAAATATTTTAAAAATTTCAGTATGTAGATGAGTAAAATGAGATTAAGCTAAAAAATGAACTATCATTTTAAAATTTTAAGATTTTTAATTCATAGAGGGTCAAAATAAAATTAAATTAAAAAATAAAAAATTGAAATAACCTATCTTTCTTTCTAATCTTGAATATTTATACGAGGAAAATATAAAATTGATTTTTTATTTTTGTACTTTGTGATAATTTAATAATTCACAAATTAATTATGACAAAGTAGTCTTTTTAAAATTTAAATTTATACAAAAATAGTCCTTCAATTTAGATTAATAAAGGACTGATTTTGTATAAAATCAAATAAAATTTTTTAAAGACTAATTTATCATAATTATTTATAAAAAATTAAATTATCACATAGTGTAAAAATAAAAAATTTACTTAATACTTTTCTCATACTTATATCCCATGTAAGAATTTAAATTAAAAGCTTAAGTACCAAGGAAACCGAAGCTTGGGCGGCGATGGCCAAAATGTCGGCGCAAGAAACGACGCCGGGGCAGGCATTCTCAAGAGCTGCTTTAATGTCATCAACCACAGGAAATCCAGCTGCAGAATTATTGTTAGGAACTGCCTCCTTTTCTGACACGATCCCATCCCCATTATCCAGCAATATTGACCCATCACACCCCTTCAGTCAATGAACCCACAACGTAAAAGTATTTATACGTATTTGATTAATTTGCATGCAAGCTCGCGAACTGAGAATTCATGGATGATGAATAGTATACGATTACTTACATCAACAAAGCAATCGTGGAAGTGAAGACGGACGAGTTTGGCTCCGATTCTCACGTCACTTAGAGCAGCTTGCTCGATCACACCACGTACGATGCTGGAAGCATCAGGGCATGTGCTATCGTAGAACCCAGAACACAGTTGACCGTTTGAAGCCCCGAACAGTAATGAGAGGCTCAGCATTGAGACCCAAAACGACGACATTTCTTGACCCCTAAAAAACTGATCGGGCTGTTTCGGAAAGATGAAGCAGAGTGGGTCGTTTATGTAGAGGGCACGTCGTTTGGCGGGCTGTGGGGTGGGGTAATGGGCATCCATTATTGGCTAAGTAAGCAACTAGAGAGTGTCATCCATCTCGCTTTCATATTTTGTTGTGTTTTGTGAGGGATTTGGTTGTAGTGCAGGACTTTTCAAACACAAATGTGGATTTGAACTCTCCACTAATAGTTTATGAAACTGATATTATGGGAAGAAAATCCAATACTCAATAATTGTACGTATTATTATTATCTTAGGGCGGCTTGGAAGTGAAAATTTCACTTATGGTCACAATTTGGCAATCATGCGATAAGGGTGTTTCCCATTTTATTTTGGGTTTCAGACTTGTTTGGAAGTCATCTATTTAAATAGAAGAAAAAAAAGGGGGGGGGGGGGGTGATGGCTTGGTGAAGTTGAATTCGAATTTTGTTTTACTTGTTTTAGTGTTTATCTTTGCATGCAAGGACTCAGATCATCGGATGTTGTTGCTAATTTAATATACATCGTTGGATGAATACAACATATTATCTATAACAGTGAATCCTGAACTCATTATCTAAGAGTGCCACTGAAGAAAAGTTTATCTAAGGGAAGTTTGTAGATGGGAATTGAAGTCATGTTTGTCAAATTATATATTGATTTTAAATGTTTATGGTGTTGGATAAAATATTTGTAGAAAATAGGAAAGATGAAAATTATGCATAGAAATATGTGTTGATCATATTATTCATAAGATGATATTTGCCCACACTATGTTTAGTGTAGGGCATATGGTAAATTTCCCCAGGACTAATTCCAAGCACTCTAAAAATTGACAGACATTAACTTCAGTAATTTTCTTAAAAAACTTTCAAAAAAAGTTTCAGAGAAAGAGTAGAAAGGACTTTCTTAATCTTGAATAATTAAATTTTAGTATGTAATCAATTCCTATTTATAATAAGACTTTGCATAGATAATCCTTTTTTGAAAAGTTATATATTTTTTAAAGAGTTATATTAATATGTGAGTCATCTTTTCAAATTTAAATTTCAAACAGATATAACTCTTTTATGAAAAATCATATAATTTTTGACGAGTTGTGTATGTATGGAAAGTTATATATTTTCATATTTAAATTTTTTTAAACAGACTAGAAGAATAACTTGAGCTATTGGATTCATTTAATCCAACACATACATAATTTAGCTTTTTAAATTAGTTATTTCCAACAATCCCACACTTAGTTTAGAAAACTAAGTCTCTTCTCTAATCCACAAAACTATGCATAAAGATAAGCGTCTTTCGACTTGAACCTACCGTTAGTGTTAGTACTTCAAAGTTTCAACAAATTGATTGTTGCATTAAAACATTGAACCATAATTCTTATATTAAAACCAGAAGTATCGCATACATAGTCTTATCTATAACTTCTAAAAAGTTCACAAAATTTGTAGCACTTATATGACTATGTGCTCCACCTTAGGTTTTTCATGGACATTTCCAAAAATCAACCTTAAATTCTTTCTAGGAGTGGCACCACTCCTTATATTCATATATGTGGATTCCCTTAAACCTTAATATTTTAGACTTTCTGGAATCCATTAAGAGTTTTACACACCCTAAACACTTAGGCTATGTTTAGGAGTTTAAGGGGGGATGAAATGGAGTGGTCATTAATAGAATGGAGTAGAATGACTTAAGTAGATATGTTATTTGAAAGTTTTAATTAGGAAAGAGAAGGACACTTATCAATTTTGTTTAGAAGTTACAATAAAATGAATAAAATGGAATGACTCATTAATTATTTTTTTTAATATTACCCCTTGTAATATAAACATATGACTAATAATTTGTCATTGTTCAATACATAATGTTACATAATTCTCCTATCTATATTTTTTTATTTTATTCACTAATTATCATGTTCATATTTTATATCTAATATATATATTACAAAATATCTATGTGCCTTAAAAAATTTTAAAAGACAAACTTAAAAAGCCAAAAAGAAAAATCGTTGACAAAAAACTTTAAAAAAATTGAAACAATCTACATTGTAGATTCTTTCATTCTCTCTTTTTTATTTTGAAATTTTAAGTGAGAAAAAGAAAAGAAAAGAGAAATGCCATGACCATAATGATATAAATTAGATAATATTGTAACAATTGGAATTAGGTATATTAATAATAAGATAAGGGTACATTAATAATTTAATTTTTTAGACCACTCAATTCCATTCTTAACCCTCCAATTTGGGGGGACACCAAAATTGAGGTTTTGGATGGCAAGGAGGGATCTTTGTGCCCCTCTCTTGCCATCCGATTTCACCTTAAAAGGAAAAAAAATCCAAATATAAGTCTAACCCATTTTGGCGATTTTATTCCTTCTCACTCTCGCATCAACCATCCATCCAAACATAGCCTTAAGTTCTTATAATGTACACTTGACCTTGAATGACTAAAATATTTTTTAGTGTACCCAATTACTTATTAGTAAATTGTTCTTACCCATTGAACCTTTAAATTAAATTTGCTCTAATTAAATATTAAGTTCTTATTACTGGTGACTCTGTTTGAGGGGTTTCAATCCCATTCTATTCAAATTCCTCACAATTTCTTTCGAGTCCTTTTGATATCACATGCACCAGTTTATTTTTTAGTTTAAGATGTTGAATTGTGATTACATTCTCTCTCGTTCTCTCTCTCTCACACACACACACATACACACACATATATATTTTAAGCTATTATGTCTAAACACACACATACACACACACACGCACGCACGCATGCACGCACGCACGCACTTACACGAGCGCACACACACACACACATATTAAGCTATTATGTCTAAATATTTGTTAAAATTCACAATACATTAGACATATATTGCTTCATAAACAAAGTATAAAGAAATGATTAGCTATAGTTGTGGCTATAACTCATTTCTCATTCATTTATTAATTAATTTTCTCTTTGTTTACTGTTTGATATATCACTAACTTATAATCCATGTTGTGACATGAGTTACACACCTCTCCTTATCAAAAATTATCCATTAAATATGGGTAAATACAAAACAAGATGTAGACTTTATCTTTTATATGGATTAGTAATCCAACTAGTTAAAATTATATCCCACCAAATATATGAGAGTTTCTAAATTTCAATCTAAGATTCATATTTATTTCAAAATATCTTAGAACAATCATTAACTTTTAATAACTAATACTTTGATATCAACTTTAGTCTTGTAGTTTGTAAATTATGAAACATATTGACCTTCACTACAATTTGAATTGTTCATGCTACAGTAATCCAATAAATCAATAAGACCAATCAAACAATTGATTATTTATTGTTTGATTTATTTGTGTGAAACACTATATACATGGGTCTTTGTCTTTTAAAACCAAGTTGTTAAAATTTAATAACCTTTTAACAACTTCATAGATAAACCCATACTATGTCTTCTACTTTTGAATTCAAGATAATATCTAATTTTCAAAATCTCATTTAAATTGATACATACTTCTTCCTTTATTCACATAAATCCAATTTTCAAAAACAGTCATTTACAATATTTAAGCATAGAAATTAGTAAATAAATTTATACTTTATCTAGTATCATTTCATATGCTTAGCTAACCATATAATAAAATTGACAAGAAAATTCTATCTAGTATACTATTTAAATTATTTTTTCTCCACTAGATATGGACAAGTTGACAACAACTCTTACCGTTTGTAAACTTCAGAACAACATGCTTAATATGAGCATAAATTCCGAACTGATTATCTGACTATCTTGTCATCCCATTTTAAATTTGCATAAGATAGATCATCATCAATTCTAATCAAATTAGAATTTACAAGATCATTATCAATTATTGTAAATAATATTAGAATTTCAAATGATAATTATCAATATAGCATACATATCATTATTTGAGTCTATATAAAAACTTATTGAATTTTTTATAATAAAATTAGATAAAATGACGCTCAAATACGTAGATAGAATTATTAGTTTGAAAGATAAATGAACAAAATATATACCTATACATAAAATCTCCTTGACAATTGATTGTCTTACTTCATCTTCTCCAAGACTCTTCTTCAAAATTTGTTCTCAAATTGTTTTTTATTCTAAAAAAATTCTTTCTCAAATTGAAATACTCAACAAAATAATTATAATAATAAATATAACTATTTGTGTTAAGCACATCTCAAAAAATAAAAATAAAAAATAAAATCACATCAGTCAATTCAAAACATATATTTCAAGAAACTATCAAAATATGATGTATGATGGTTATTGCCAAAATAACTATACATATTAAACCCTTATAACTTTCGAGTGATAATTATATAATATCTTACTCTCGGGGTGCTTTCCTCGAACCGGGGCTAGATGGTTGAAAAAGAATGAAAACCGCGTCTCTCATCTGGTGCATTGGCGCTTGATTTTAAGAACAAAGGACTTTGGGCATGTTTGGATGAAGGGAAAGTTGTAGTAGAATAAGAATGGGAAAGCAAAAAATTTCATCTCCCATGTTTGGAGGTGCCAACTTTGCATCAAATTCCATTCCCATGAGTTTGTGGATGATCTCAAATGTGGAAATGTGATTTCCATTCAACTCTTGAGAATCTGAAGTTTGTGCCTAAAATACCCTCCCTACCTGATACAAACTCCCATCCATCAGTACCTCACATCATACATGCATCTCATAGTTCAATTACAACACACACACACACACACACACACACACACACACACACACATATAAACATATGTATTGTAAGTATATTTTTTTTATTTTTTTGTTCTGCACCCACCTTGTATGAACCCACAAAATATAGACGTGCAATTCATAGTTTAATGATATATATATATATAAAGATAATTTTAATATGAGACATCTACTTTAGCACTAGGGACATTTCTATCATTTGATAACATTACCATTCTATTTTCAATGTTTTTTTTTTTTTTTGCAAAACAAACATTGCAAAGACAGTCTCATTCCTTTTATTTTTCATGTCTAACCAAATGTGGTAATAACACTTTTCATTACATCTTATTCTTATTTCTATTCTCATTTTCATTTCTTTCATTTTGTTTTTGCCAACCAAACGGGCCTTTTGGGTTTTCCTTGAATGCATTGTTTATTTTTTTTGTAAATTTCATCCTTCATACAAATAAAAAATATCAACTTAAGATTGTTGAAATAAATAAATGTAGAAAAATAAGAAGATGAAAATTGTGTTAAGAAACATGTGTTTACTATACTATTCTTAAGGTGGCAAATCACCCCCAGGACTTATTCCAAGTATCCTAGAGATTGACATATAACAATTTTTATAATCTCTCTTAAAAAACTTTTAAGAATGTTTAAGAGAAAGAGTATGGAGGGCTTTTGTCTCAAAATTTTAAATATGGTCTATAATCAAGTACTATTTATAATAAGATTTTGTATAGATATAATCCTTTTATTAAAAGTTACATATTTTCTAAAGAGTTACATTAATACGTAGAGTCATATTTTTTTAAATTTAAATTTTAAACAGACACAACTCTTTTCTAAAAAGTTATGTATTTTTGGAAGAGTTGTGTTTCTATAAAAAGTTATATCTTTTCATATTTAAATTTTTTTAAAATGAACTAAAATATTTAATTTGAACTATTGGATTTATTTAATCCAACACATTGATAACTTAATTTTTCAAACTAATTATTTTCAACATATGGTAGTCATTTTATATATATTAATATGTATTTTAATTTAAAATATTTAAAAAAACCCTAAAAGCCTTCTTAGATTAGAATTTTTCCCTCCTTTTTTAAAATTTCGTTCTATTATAGAGTTTTGACTTATATTACTTGTGCTTTGAATTTGTTTTAGTTCTTAAAATTTTATTTGAGCTTCTTGAAGAACTTATATAAGTTGCTTAAGTAATTAGATTTAAATTTGAAATGGGGATGTGGCAAAATTTGTTGAATCTTAATTTACACTAAATTAACCAAAGATTAATCTAATCATTGATTTCTTTTTTCATTTTTTAAAAGCTATCCCTAAAGTTTGAATGGAGCAACTGAGTCTCACATAAAGACTAACTTGAATATTTGAGAGATTTATGTAAATTTTGAATATAAATCCTTTACAATTGAATACACCATGTACATTTAGAGAGAGATAAAATAATAATAAAAGAAAAAGATTGAGTGAAGAAAGGGAAGTGAACCTGTATATATGTTTACTATTTATATTTCTCTCTTTGAATAGAGGTATATTTGACTCTAGAAAACTTGTACTTGTAAATCTTACAATATGACCCCCACCATTTATGTTGAAAATGAACAAGGAGATCAGTTGAAGGTTAAGAATAACACATGAAATATACAAATTAATTACTTAAACAATGTTGACAAATATGCTTCTATAATTTAGGAACCCATTTGAACAATATATTAATTATTTATCTTGATGAGTGCTGAATAAGAAATAATATTATGTTCAATTGCAGAGGATCTACACTTATGTGTCTAAAACATGACTTAGATTCATGTTATTTATGATTAAGGAATATAGAAAGAAAAAAGATGAAGAAACTTTTTTAATTTAGACATTTCTTTGAAAATATAAATTTGTCTTTTTATGAACATCGGGGCAAAACGCCTAAAAAAACAACAACTAAGAAGCAACAATTCTAGGGTGACATATACTTTACAAGTCAGCAGCAATAACTAAAGAGGCAAAACTAAGAACATAGTCAAATTACATAAATGAAAGAACTTGGTTATGTCCATGTTTTGCAAAGGCATCAACAGTGAAATTAGCTTTTTGAAAAATAAAATTTGGATAGACTAATCTATATCCAACTAGCGCCTAATAGCACAAACAAGATGGAAATTTCATGGATATCATCTTGTAAATTATGCACTATCCTAACCATAATCAAAGAATCAAACTCTATATGGATAGACCGGTACTTAACCTCAAAACACATTTTAAGCCTAAGAAGGAGACCCCAAAGTTTAGCATTGGTGATCATGCAATTAGAGAGATTAGCACTAAAGGCCTTGATAAATTTGCCCACATTGTCCCTTAAAATCTCCTCCACAAGCACTAGTGTCATGCTATAAAATAAAGTCATCTATATTAAACTTGACAATGTGATCAGAAAGAGGAACCTAATGAACCAATTGAACAATACATTTCCTTTTAACAAGTTGGATATTAGAAGACGTATGGTGATATTCTAGAACTAAAACTGCAATGCACCTCAGGAAGCTAGCAAGCTCAACATTTACCCCTTAAAAAAGTCTTCTGTTTCTCATGCACTAAATTTCCACAAAGATAATTGGGAACACGTAGGGCCAAATCACCCCATTAAATAAAAGAGCTCCCTTGTTGAGGTTTGATTCTAGACACTTAAGGAGGGAGGCCTTGAAAAAAAAACTAAATGGAGAGAGTTAGGCATAATGCTTTTTCTATAGTAAACGTTCAAAGGTGCAATCACGAATGAAGTGGAGCACTGTTTCCTAATCCAAGCCACAGAGAACACAAATAGGAGAAGCAACCAAGAACCAGAGATGACAAGCTCTATTCGTGAGAAGAGCCTCATTAGCAACAAGCTAGATAAATGCTCAAATACACTAAGGGACACCCATTTTCTAGATCTTGCCAAATAAATCATGTTGCAAATTCTAGTTTTCTCCAAAACGTGTCTCAAAAGCTTACTTATAGGATAACATACTATTGTCATTTAGGAACCAAGCCATCAAATCAACATCCTTGGTCGAGGGGGAGATTCTCAAAGGAACAATGATGTCCATGCAATCAACAGGAAGGACCTGTTGAAGTTTAAAAAGATCATAATCCCCATTATCAAGAACATAGTCATCCATTGACTCATCATAAATATTGTTATCAACAGTAATAGTAGCAAAATCTTCAAGTCTATAAACTTTTGACACCTAATGATCAGTCCAGAAATGAATCACCTTGCCATTTTTTGGGCATTAAAAATGATTGTAATAAAAAGGGACCCATAACTGAATGATTCCACATGAGAGATTAGAGATAACATTACGCTGGCAAACAATTGAAATAATGTTATCAAAATAGCCATATTGACTATGAACCATGTTTACCCAAAGAGCTTATCTTCTCTGAATAAGGTTCCAACCTTGCTTTATTTAAAAAGTTTGGTTAATATCATAGGCTCTCTAAAACCTTAAGCCACAAAATTTCTTAGGTTTGTAGATCTTATCCTAAATGATCAAATGGATCTTCCTTTTATCTGTAAAATCATTCCAAATAAAATCCCTGCAAATTTTATCAATACGATTTCACACCTAAAGAGGAATTCTAGTTGTCTATGTCACATAAGTGGGAATAGAAGCAAGAGCTGATTGAGCCAGAGTAATTCTCCCAACCAACGAAAGGGTATTAGCCTTCCAACCATTTAGAAGACTCATCATTCTATTAACAATATACTAAAAGTCACTATAAGATTATTTATCATGGAACAAAAGGAACTCCCAAATATTTCCCCAGGTTGTTTGTTAAATTCATGGATAAAAATTGGCTAATCTCTTATCTTCGATCCTGAGGAACATTTGTTGAAAAATAAACACTAGATTTAAAATTATTTATGTTTTGACCCAAGCTCCTACAGAACATCTCTAAAGTCTCCTAAATCACATAAGTTTATTGCATAGAAGCAGTGGAAAATAAAATTAAATCATCGGCGAAACATAAATAAGAAAGCGGATGACCCCCTTTATTAAGAGAAATTAGATCCCAGAGTTTCTAGTCAACTCTAAAGTAATGATAAGGGCTAACCTCTCAATACAGAGAACAAAAAGACATGAAGAGATACGATCCCTTTGCCGAATCCCTTTCAAGGGAATAAAAGGATCTATAGCATGACCGTTCTAGAGTAGTTGCATGTCAACAAAGGTAATACTCTACCAGATCTGATTAATAATGTTATCTAAAAGGCCAATATCACCCAAAGTGTCTCTTACAAAATCCCACAAAAGGCTATCATAGGCTTTCTTAAGATCCACCTTAAAGGCTATAAAACTAACATTTCCTTTCTTAGACCTCATAGTATGGATAACTTCTTGAGCAATATTAATATTATTAGCACTCTATTTCCCAAGCACGAAACTATATTGACAAGGCCTAATAAGCTTTAGCATGACCTTCTTGAGTCTAGTGGTAACAATCTTAGTAACCAACTTATACACCCTATTGCACAAACTAATGGGTCTATATTACTTCAGGGTTTGAGGATGAGGAACTTTTAGAATAAAAAAGATAAAAGTATGGTCAACCGAATGGATAAAAAGATGGCTTAGAAAAGACCTTTACGACCTAATCAACCAGAGAATTCTTTACATGTTCCCAATTACTTTGGTAAAGCATCGTAGAAATACCATCAGGGTCAAGAGCCTTTTAAGCTCCCATATTAAATAAATATCCCTTAACTTCCTCTTCTATAACCTTTTTAGCTAAAAAAAATAACTTGGCCTTTGTTAAGTTGGGAAGCATATTAGAAACATAGAGCTAGTCGTAATGGCTCTCATTTTCATAAAGCTTCTTATAAAAGGAGATACCTATATTATATAAAACATTCTAGCCTTCAACCTAGGACCCTATCATCATTTTTCAACATTAAAATTTTATTTCTCCTCTTTTGTGTTGAAGTCACACTATGGAAGTAAACAGTACTGCCATTGTTATAAAAAAGCCATTTGCATATAGAAAATTGCTTCTAATAAATTTCCTCTTGCATAGTCAAAGTCTCATATTCCTTCCACAATTGCAACTGGAGATCTTCTAAGAACCTATTATTCTAAAACCAAGAGCACAACCTATACCATCTAATCTCAACATGATCCTATTCTTATTTCTAATTAAGTTGCGAAGAACATTTTTATTCCAATCCTTAGCTGGCCCTACAAAGGAATTAATATTAGACTGTAAATCCATATCCCTTAACCATGACCTTTAAAGAAGGTCCTTGAACTTATCATGTGCAAACCAAGAAGCTAAAAATTGAAAAAGGTTATCTAACAGTATTAAGTAAGTCATTATCCCTAAATTCAAAGAGAATCAGAACATGATCTGATTTAAGCTTGGGGAGGTGCTTAACCACAACATTATTGAAAAGAGTATACCAGAGACTAATAACAAAAAAATGATCAAGTCTTCTTCTGATATTATTATGTTGCCATGTAAAAGGTTGCCTTTGAAAACTAATATCATAAAGGCCATAATCATGCAAAATGTCTCAGAAAAGAGCAAAGTCACAAGACATATTAGAAGTACCACCTGTGTTTTCAATAGATAGAATATAATTAAATTCCTTTGTGGTATGGACTAAGGACTCCTATAAACAACTGTGAAGAACTAAAGGCTATAGTTCTCAAAAGCAATTTACATGTGGACAAACTGGTGATAAGACTGAAGTACTTGAACCTGCTAAGAATTAAGCTTCTATAGACATTAAATACCACCAGAGAAACCCACACCATTTTGAATATGGTAAACATCAAAATGAACTTTTTTAAGCAAAAAGAAAATCGCACGATATCTATACATCAAATTACTAATTGCAATAGTGAATCCTTTTCCAGAAACAGCTTTATAGTTTCAAACCATAAAATTCATTAGAAGCACTTACTTAAGAGGAAGGACTTCCCCCAGGACATCCTGAGCATGTCCAATTTGGGCCCCAATGACATTATTAGTTTCTACCACCATTCCCCTAAAGACATCTTCTAATTCTACCACCAATCTTAAATTAGTTGAACCAAGGTCATAATGATTAGAAGCACTTGCTTGATTGTTACGAAATGCTTGTAGTCCTTGAACAAAAGCAATGGTTTCATTATCAGGACCATGCACATGTGCTATAAAAGAGTTAAACAAGTCCTTCTGAATAAGACTGTCATGAAAATTAGAATAGGCCCAAGTAGCATTATTCAATGGAGCAGCGAACCCCTTCTTTTTGTCGTCCAACCTATCAATGACTTTAAAAGAAGAATTTACCACTAGGTTTTGTTTTTGAATACTATCCTTAGGTTGACTTGCATTCGTTGTTCCCTAATATTCTTCACTAATTGAAAGCGATCTTCGAGCCTACTTATTAGGCTGGTTTATTTTGATTTTTTTCAGTAACCATATTAGAATTGACCTTTTTAGGAACATTATACTTGTTTTTAGATTTTCATTGATCAACCTATGAGAATTTTGCTCATGCTTTTTAATTGACTTATCTACCCTAGAGTCATCGTTCAATATAGAAAAATAAGACTTATTACTTTCGAGATTAGTCTTGTTTATCCCATTCCTGTTATAATGTTGTCTCAGATTCCTTGAGGGAATCCCACCCTCCTTTCGAAATAAAAGCAGTCTTCATTATATTATCCATATTCATTTCTTCCATCATCACCAGAATTTCACTAGAACTTTTTTCCTTTGAAGTTTGTCCTGGGATATGACTTGGTTTAGCTAAACAAAAATCCTCTGCCTTATGACTGTAAGTTCTCCAACTAAAACAAATAAGATACGGTCCCTTATACTTTATCAAGTAGGTTTTCCCAAGTGTAGTAATAGTAGGCACTAACTATTTACTAAGATCAACCTTAACACATAACTGTGCATACTTTCCCCTGGACATGATAAATGTTAATTCATCAATTTTCAACATAGTACCAAGTTTAGATCCTTCTTGTTAAAGAAACTCTTTGTTACACAACTCCACCAATAGCTTGGGAACATGAATTCACACTTTTTTTTGTCTCCAATTGAGAAGGTTGGAAAAAAGGTTGCCAATGTTGTACCATAAGATAGTGGTAAGCTATAAGCCATGGACCTTTATGTAAAGCATAATTATAATCCACATTCTCAGCAAAATGAACAAAGAAAAAGTCTTTCACTAGATCCATAACTCTAACTACATCGTTTTGGGTCCATCACCTCTGTACCTAGGATTCCTTAACCTCAAAGCTTATTTGCTTTCCCAGCAACTTCATATATAAGAAGAGCTTTCAAAGATAACACCACTGTTCATACTATTCAAGAGTAACCTTCTCTATAAGATTATGATAAAAAGGTTGAAATACCTTTTTAATATTGTATTATCCTCAATAACATAATCTTTCGCCACTATTTGAACAATCTCCTATAGAGAAAGATAATCACTAGCATCACTATTCATCACTATCCTTTTGTATGATAATTTCTTAAATTGATCAGTTTCATTCACGTCCTTTTTATACGACCTCTCCTTCTCTACACTTAGCATGTTATCAATGTTTGCCAAAGCCTCAAAGCTCTCATGACTAGCCTCTGTGACTTTAATCTTTTTTCATATTCCTTGCTAAGAAGTTGTGTTCTTTCGTCATCTAAGCACCCTTCATAGAGTTATCACACATTATAGCTTTGGACTCTTTAGTCAACAGCCTTCCTCCAAAACTCCCATATGACTTTTTAACCTATATCCCACCTCGCTGGCGATTCCACTCCAGTGCCTTGTCTCTTCGAGCTCTGAAGTGAAAAATCAAGCACCACCGCTCACTCGCTCACTTGCTCATTCGTAGGTGTTTCTCTTAGAATATCAAGCCTTTAAAACTTTTTAGTCGATAACCTTCCTCTAAGCCTCCCTCGCGACTTCTAACATTTAACCCCCCTCACCGGCGATTCCCCACTTGCTCCTTATTCTTGTTAGACAAAATGTAATGATTAGTAATAGTAATAGCACTTATTGAAGGTTGTCCTTGCTCTCTATTATTGTTTGTTCCTTTTATATATGTGCTGCCTTGATTGGATTATTATTTGATTAGGTAAGAATTAGGTAGGATGCTTTGACTTATAAGTTCTCTTTACATAGACAGTTTTTTTTGATTGATTCATCTTGCAAAAGATATTTACACTAAATTAGTTGCACATAGACATATAAGTGCATTAATGTAGTTTTGGATGGCTTTGACTTTAACACACTTATATAGTTATTTATCTTGAAGCTTTGTTTTTTGGTTAAATTGAATTTGAGTATGCTTTTCTTAAAATCTTGATCAAATTACACAAATTACATAAAATCCTCTTCAAAATCTCATGCATATACCACCTTAATAGCAATTTAAAAATTCCACACAACACTTATAGTATATTCAAAACTATCCTATTCGAGATCTATTCCTTGGAAAACATCCTAAAAATTGGAATAATACAAAATAAATTTTTGTTTTTAATTATTTTGATTTTTTTGCTACATCTATTTTGGTTTGATTTCAATGAGGACTGAATTAAAGAATATTTATAGAATATCCAATGTTGATTGGGCATTTCAAATTTGAATTTACTAGGATTGTTAATCATATCTAACACGTACAATATGTTAAACTTACTAGGATTACTTTTTTGCAATAAGTGGTTTGCTTTGACATTTTCATTTTAATTAAATAGGCCCTTGGCTTCCTTTTGATTCATTCATTCTTTCAATTGAAAATGACAAAAAAAAAATTCTTTAGATACAACAATTGGGCGCTGCCTAAATAAAACAGATCACAATATTACTTTACATGCACATAAATCGAAAATAAAGACAAGACCAAATAGATCAGCAGAAATCAAATGGCCCACACCAAGATGAGGAAGACTAAGTTCATAACATAGAGTATTTCACAGTTTAGACTATTTTATGATGTACTTGATCAAATTGGAATGTTTGGTTTAATTCTTTGTTTTGTTTAGTTGCAATTAGTGTTCTATATGTTGAATTTCTTGAAATTATTTGGTGGTTTATTTAACCAGGTCCAACTATTGGTTGTTGGATGTGTTTTGGACATTAGTTAGATTGAATATAGTGGTCTTTTAATTTGAATTTAGGGACAGATTAGGGATGGATTACTATTTCAAATGGTTAATTAGGGGCAAAATAGAAATAGAATATTTTGTCATTAAACTGTAGATTGAGAAAGATTTAGGATGGAAAAATTCGTCCCAAAACTTGTAAATTTGAGACGGATTTTTCCGTCCTAAATAAGTGAATTCTAGGATGAGTATCTATTCCAAATCCATTTCAACTTGAGATGGATTTGGGACACAAAATATTGTCCTAGATTTTGTTGATAAAGAATCGAAAATGTCTCTATTCTATCTCAAGCTAAAACGGATTTGGGATAGATTTGTATTTCCGTTTCAAATAAGGAATATGTTGTTCTTATTTGTTTGGGACAAATTACTTACTTTGGGATGAAAAATTCCTTCCTTAAATCAGAGACAGATTCTTTTCTGTCCTTAAAAATTTGTAGCACTTGAATCAAGGATAGAATTTTTTTTCTGTCCTAAATTCTATCTCTACACCATTAGAGATGGATTTTTCTTTGATTAGGGATGGAAAAATTTGTCCCTAATTACCTGTTTTCTTGTAGTGCCCCTCCAACACCACACCGATCCAAGCTATCAAGTGAAAACCCTAGCGTCACCGCTTACAAGGGTTCACTGTCACCTATAGTTTTGAACATTAAGAATAAATCTCTATATCATATCAAGGCTTTTTTTTTTTTTTCTTCTATGTTCTCAAATCCAAACTTATATTAAACCCAAAAAAAAAAAAATTGTTAGAAATTAAATTTAAATTAAAAATTTCTAAATTAATTTTTATTTTATGATTTAAACATATCGTAAGTGTTTAAATGCGTTAATGCCTTAATGGGGCAACATATATATATAAGTCCATAAAATAACATCATTAGTGAGGAAAAAAAATTCAATGCTCACATTATAATCTTAACAATCAAGATTAAATAACTTATGATTACAAGCTTCCATATATCAAATTTATCTAAGGCATTCAAGGATTTGGACTGACATGAATTTATATATAATACAACGCAATATTATTTTATAAATCGATTTCGTTAACCATATACCAAGAAATCAGTAACCTGAAGTTGCAAGCATTGAATTAGGCCTACAGAAGTCCATGCGTAATAATTAAAAGAAAGACATGTGAGTTGAAGAAATTAAATCATATTATGTTAGACAAATCAAAGTTTCATGCGACTAACTAAATTTAAAAATTATGTCACAAGAAAAAGTAAATTAGATAATTACTTTAACTTGAGGATATTTTAAGTGTCATACAACTTGCGAATTTATTTATAATTAAAGATGGATAACGGTGACTTCTTGAATTGAATCAAATATTTATAAACCAAAGCAAACACAAAAACGTGCATGATTGATAAAACGTTAATGCAAGTGAAGATCATTATGAAGATCCACTTGAGAAAATTTAAGAGGAAAAGTACGAAAAATTTATAGCCTGGGTGGTCGTTGTCTAGCTGTAATTTTCGGACACAGCTGTGTTCCGAAAACACAGAAAAGGCCCTTATGTGACGGAAGATAATTTGATATTTCTTTTCTGATGGGAAGTGATATGATTTTAGTAAAACAAAAAAATAATAATAAGAAGAGCTTAAGTGTTTTAGACTTTAAATTCTCTCGCGTTGAATTATGTCTTGAAATTCATATCTAATATTAAAATATATTTTAATTAAAATTTTATGATAATTCAAGATACTTTAACCTTTGGACAAAGATAAAAATCAAACAGATCTCAGATTTAATTTTAAAGAAATAAAAATTTTGAGATAAAAAATTTAAATTAAGAGACAATTCAAAAAATATAAATTTTTATAAATTAAAAAATTAAACAAAAAATATAAAATAAAATTATATATAAAAATAAAAATTTTAAAAATTTAAGAGGACATTCCGAGACCTTTGAACCTATCCGTGACAATAACCGAGAGTGGGGAGGTTCACCTATCCTTTTCAAAGTCCATGCAAATAATAAATGCATTG
Source organism: Delonix regia (assembly GCA_037074485.1). NCBI lineage: Eukaryota > Viridiplantae > Streptophyta > Magnoliopsida > Fabales > Fabaceae > Delonix > Delonix regia. The sequence goes on along the minus strand of CM073451.1, from coordinate 27,289,239 downwards.
ATAATGTCATATTGTCATCTCTCGTGCTTATAGGCAGACCATTGTGCAAGAATAAGAACAGCTAATTTAGCTCAGATAATAGATATATATATATATATATGTATATATATATATATATATATAATGACTAATGAAAAATCCATAAATATTATATGTGTAAATAATATATATATATATATATTCCTAAAATTGTACAGTTAGTTCCTTTAATTTTTGAAACTCGTGGGCACATACCTTACTACTTTACCTCAGATCATACATGCATGAATGTTTTTAATTTTTAACTAAAATATCATATTATACTAAATTTTTTTTAAATAACAAATTTTGACTTATTAAATAAAATATTCATTCAAATTTTTTGGATATGAGTTGAGCTTCTAAAAAAGTTTGAACCCAGCTCATTTAAAAATTAAACTTCTTTTTTTAATAATATCAACCCCAACAAATAGTATAATTGGGTCCATATATTACAATTATGTTCTTATATTATAAATAAGTGTATTGATACACTTAAAATTGTGAGTACAATTTTGAACACACTAAAAATTATACCTAATAATAATTATCTATATTATTTATTTTAAATCTTAAGTAATAAATTGATTTGACTATAACTCCAACTCGAAAAATATGAATAAAAGTTTGAATAAAGAAGTTTAATTAAAAAACAAACTTAAACTTTTTTCAAATATGAATTTAAACATAAATTTTAAAAGTCCAACAGCCAGATAATAAAGTCTATATCAAGCTATTTTTTCGGACCCCAGTTTATTTTTAGTATATGGTTTCCATGGGCTGTCCATATTTGTAAAATGTATAATTATACTAGTTGTCTAGTCTTGTATACGTTAATACCTCTGCTATCATGCATCACTGAGAATTTGGGCATATTAGAGACTGGTGCAAGTGATACGTAAAAGGGTTAATAATGTATATCACTGCACTGTTAGCATTTGTTCTTGTGTTAGCATATGCGAGCATTTCTCTAGGTTTGAAATTTTAACATTTAGTGATAAATTTGTAATATATTATATTTGTGATAAAATACTTATTAATTTGTTTTATTTTTACAATAAGTTGAGATAATTATTATTCAAGCAGAATTTTTTTAATTCAAGTTGATGCTATCTAATTAAATTAAGACATCATTAGCATGATGATTTAATTTATGTCATATTTATTTTGTACAATTTGTCATATGGGTTGGAATGATTTGATTGACAGTAACTCATCATATTAACTATCACATAAATATATTAGTATGACCTGATCATCAGGTCAAATTTTTTAAAATTAGACTTGAATTTAAACTAGAAAAAATCTTGAATTTGGTTTTTAATAAATCTTTTTTATTCAAACTTTTATTCATATTTTTTTGAATTGGATCTATTAAACTAATCAAGTTTTTTTTTTTTTTTAGTTATGATCAATTCAATTTGCTACTTAAGATTTAAGAAAAATAACATGGCTAATTATTAGTATCACTTAAAAGATTATATATAAGAAAGTTATAAATACAAATAAATTATTATATTAGCATAAATAAGGGATATTAATTTTTATTTTTTTATTAAAATATCACATTATACTAAGTTTTCTTAAATAATAATTTTTTTATTAAAAAAAATATTCATTTGGACTTTTGGTTAAAGCTAAACTTTACAAAAATTGAATTCGACCCATTTTACAAAATAGACTCTTTAATTAGACTCTTTTTATTTAAATTTTATTTTTTTAAATAAGCAGACCAATTATTTAAATTATAATAAGTTCTAACACTAGTCAATATTTTTCCAAATGTAATGGCCTAATTATTACTAGATGTGTACTTACTTTGCTCATTAATAATCTCAAAGAATATTTCAATCGGTTGAACTTGGGAATGGGTCATAGTCTTGGGCATGCGTACAGTGCTAATTCCTTGCCTTATTCGGCGCATCAATTTCAACAATTGTAGACGGAAAGAAATATATCGCTGATTATTTCTCATCATAAATGCATGATTGACATTTTGGGTACTCCAAAGTTTAATATATATATATATATATATATATATTTGTTTCAGGAGTTTAATATACATGCTTGAAGACTTTATTCAATATGTTTGAAAGCACTGAATAATTATCCAGGGCATATGTTACATATTCATGCATATTTAAGTTTCTAGTAATCCTTTTTATCAGTGTCATAATGTGACTAACATATATATTATGCACTCACGCTTATTCTCATAAAACTTCGGTTTGGAAGCTAATAAATCTCTTCGAAATAAAAATAATGTCCGTTCAATTAATTTTTCCAATCTCTGTAATCTTTCATCTTTTCCCCCTCTTATTTTTTTTTTTTTATTCTTTAAGGGACTAAACATTAAAATTTTATTTTAATCTTTTATTAATAAAATACTCTTAATTTAGTTCTTTATAAATGTTTTTTTTATTTTAATCCTTTCTTTGTATAATTACTTTTAAAAAAAATTACCATCAATAACGTCATTTTGTCAATATACTATTAAAAGAAATTAAAAAAAAAAATATATATATATATATATTATAATTCTAATTAGATTAAACAGTCCCCTATAAAAAAAAATGTTATGTGTAACTACATTTGTTAATTTTATTATCAATAAATTGATAAAGAGACATTATTGATAGCAAACTTATATACAAGAGACTAAATTGAGAAAAAAAAAATTATGAGGAACTATAAATTAAAAAATATCTTATTTGTAAGAAATCAAATTAAAAAAAAACTTTTAAAACCACCAAATTTAAAAAATATATAGGATAATGTTATGAAAGATCAAATTAAAACATATCACAATTATTAAGGACTAAAATAGAAGTTTAGTCACTATCTAGTTAAAGAATACTTCCGCGAAGACCGTGAACTCCAGAAAGGAGTAAACACTAATAATTAGGTTTGCCTCATTCAATCATCGACCAAATTGTGACCAGAAGTGCTGAATCGTCATCTTCAAGCCAATCTTGAAAGATAATGCATTTATTGAGCATTGAATTTTCCTCATATACAATGGCGTTTTCTGAATAGATGTTATCAAAACACAATTGTATTTGTAAAGCCCAACACCATAACAAATAAAACAAAATACGAATATAAAAAATATTATACTCATTTAATTGTTCATATTAAATTAACAACGATTTACTCCACATGAAATAAACTCGTTTCAACCGGCAAGTTGATCCTCTAATTATGATGTAATCATTTAATGGTTTATATTAAATCTACAGTACTATTTGATGGTTTATATATTAAATTAAAAGTTATCGATTTTGGTAACTTTTAATTATTGAAATCAATTAAAAATTAGTCTGACAACAACAAATAATTTAAAATTTTGATGCAACAATTATTGATAAAATAATAGTATTTACTATACATTTCTTTTACAGCAAGGTATCTAACCTTATATAATATGAGCTAGCTCAAGGTTAAAATAATTGAGTTGTATGAAATATATGTTATCTCGTACATAACTCAACAGTGCTATTTTTTCTTTGTTAATAAAAATAATTTATTATTTGCTCCAATGCCGTCTTACTGTGGTCTTCTTCGATTATCAACTTCTTATCACACGAGTTCGAACTTGCCGTTGTACAACTTTTCTTCACTAATTTTTTTTTTTAGTTTTTATTTGATGGTTTATATATTCAATTAAAAGTTATCGATTTTGGTAACTTTTAATTATTAAAATCAATTAAAAATTTGTTTGACAACTACAAATAATTTAAAATTTTGATCCAACAATTATTGATAAAATAATAGTATTTACTATACATTTCTTCTACAGCAAGGGATCCAATTATTTGCTAGTATGGTATAGGAGTTATTTATAGCAAGTGCTGTTATTTCATTATATCAAGTTTTTAGATTATTTGTAATTATTAAATCAAATTTCAAAAGGTTACTATTTTAATAATTAAAAATTATTGAATTTGATAATTTTTAATTTAGTATAGACTGTCAAATGATATTATAAATTTAATATGAATTATTAGATGATTACATCGTATTAATTACAGTAAAAGATCCACGTGGAGGTTGAAACGAGTCCACGTGGAGTATTTTTAAGTAAGTGAGCCTCTCAATGACAACGAGATAACTGTTTGGAAATATTATTAATAAGGTGATTATTCATAAGCAAGTCAATTATTAAAATTCCTGTCTATTTACACTTTATTTTACAAGAGATCGAATTGGCATATCTGTAGACATTTTCTATTTTTTCTCGTTTCATTTTCAATCTCTATAATTTTTTTGACCAAAATTCTTTCAATACAGTTTTCTCGACAACCATATGTTTTACTTTTTCTCGAATGCGTGTCTACGAGGAAAGATCGATAATTGCACAGCTTACTTGTTTCAGGATTTATTTATTTTTTTTAAAAATGCGAGTTTTAGGCTTATTAAATAACTTTTTTAAAAATAAAATTAGTCGCTGATCAACTAAAATTTTAAATTCTTTTGCAGTTCGGTTCCACACTAAAATTGGTAAACATATAATTACTTCAATTTAGCTTCATTGCACTGTCAACCAAATAAAGATCATAAAACAATTCGGATTCCTTTTTGGTCAGACAAGTTTGATCATGATAGATTATTGAATAAAAATTTAATAATTTAAATTTTTAAATAAAAAATATAACTACAAATAATTATATTAATTTAATTTAAATCTGCATCATTATATTTTTAACTCATAATCCACCCTGATCAAATACAATCTTATATTCTACTGAGAATGCAAGTGGCAAATTGGACAGTAAGGTGAATGTTTCACTTACAAACCCAATGCAATTATTGAGCTTTCATTTCTTCATCTAAAACTAGCGTCGTTTAGCGTGTGCAGTGGAAAGTTTCAAAACACATTTGGGTTTGAAAAGTTCAGTACTGCTTAATGACAGCGACGATAGAAGCCAACAACATTAGAAAAGTAAGACGGAATAAAATTCGCTTGTCGTTTACTTGGCCAACACTGGATATCAAGTTGCCACCCACCGCACCGGCGGCCACTACCTATACGACGTTCCATCTATAAAACGCGAGTCTCTCTGCTTTATCTCTCAGTCTCATCCTCGAACGCTTAAGATTTTTTGTTTAATCTAAGTGTTAAGAACAATGTCGTCATTCTGGGTTTCACTGTTGAGCCTTTCTTTGCTTGCTGCCATTTTTGGAGCTTCAAATGGTCAACTCAGTTCCACATTCTACGATACCACTTGCCCTAATGCTTCTTCCATTGTACGTGGTGTCATTGAACAGGCTACTCAAAGTGACGTCAGAATTGGAGCCAAACTCATCCGTCTTCACTTCCATGACTGCTTTGTTGATGTAAGTTACACACTTCATATACCAAAAAAAAAAAAAAATTTCAGTCCCCCTTTTCTGGATAAAATATCATATACATATATATGTATGATGTGTCCGGGCAAAACTTAATTTTGGTGAAATTCTGGTCAAATTAAGACTCATAATGTTAAATAATAAAAAATAACAACTTAAATGTGGAATTTATATTGATCATGATCTTGCCATTATATAAAACTTCCAAATTTATATATATGAATCTTAGGAGGAGACTTTCTCTTTTTCTGAGGATGGAATTTTAGAAAAGAAACCTCATACATTTAATTTGGGGATGATGACCCTATTTTATAGGATAACACATGTTATTCTAATTTTTAATTAGGCCCATCAAATTAAAAATTAGATTTATTAAAATACCTACACATATAAACTTATAATTTTTAATATATTTTAAGTCCATCCTGATTTTAAACTAAATTAGATAAGTTTTTAAATTTAGACTTTTTTTAATATAATAACATATAACATACAATTATTATTATCTTTAATATAATATATATATATATATATATATCCATAAATACTAATATCATGTTAACTATATGTTCATTTTCAGGGTTGTGATGGGTCAATATTGTTGGACAACGCAAATGGAATCCTATCAGAAAAGGAAGCAATTCCTAACAATAATTCAGCAGATGGATATCCAGTGGTTGATGACATTAAAACAGCTTTGGAGAATGTGTGTCCTGGAATTGTCTCTTGTGCTGACATTTTAGCCATTGCTGCTGAAGCATCAGTGTCCTTGGTAATCAAACTTTAAGCTGTAATGATTAAGGAAAGAATTAAGGAATAATTATAAGCTAGTCAAGATGCATGACATGCATGTCATAATTCTGTAGGGTGGTGGTCCAACTTGGACAGTTCAATTGGGAAGAAGAGATAGCACAACCGCAAATCGTGCTGCAGCTGAGAACCTCCCAGGCCCTAGAGATGGCCTCAATAATATCACTTCCAAGTTTGCTGCTATGGGACTTGATACCACTGATGTTGTTGCTTTATCAGGTACTAAATTTATACATCTAATCTAGTTATTCTGTTCTTTGGCCCCGTGTACATTAATCAAATACGTATTTAATATGATAGGTAATAAGATATGTTTACATACATATCAAATTTTTTTTTTTAAGATAAGTTTCAAAATATATCCAAATGATATTAAATCAGCATTAAAACATTTTTATTAATTTTTTAATTAGTCATGATATTGTTTTATCATCTTTTTTGTTTTATTATATTTCAATAAATCCTAATCTTTTTGGCTTCTCATCTTCATTTATTTTTCTTTTCATAATCTTTTTTCATCACATGGAATGTTTAGTTAAAAATAAAAAGAAATTCAATCTCTATTTTTAGAATATAAATACAAATAGAAATAAAATTTTAACAATTCCCGTATATTCTCATGTATAGTATGGTATCCTATCCTAAACTCGTTTCCGAATTTGTACTTCTTAGGCCGTTACTAATCTGAATTATATAATTCCTCAGGTGCACATACCTTTGGGAGGGCAAGGTGTGTATTATTCCAAGATCGCTTATTCAATTTTCAGAACAGCAACAATTCAGATCCATCCCTAGACACTACTTACTTGGAAACCCTACGCCAGGCATGCCCTCAGGGAGGAGACCCAAATGCCCTAAACAACCTTGACCCTACCACTCCTAATGCCTTCGACAACAACTACTTCACTAACATTCAAAGTGGACGTGGTCTTCTCCAATCCGATCAGGAACTGTTCTCCACCGCCGGGGCTGACACCGTCGCCGTCGTTAACAACTTTGCAAGTAGTCAAAGTGCGTTCTTTACCAGCTTTGCTCAGTCCATGATCAATATGGGAAACGTTAGTCCTTTGACAGGAAGCAATGGGGAAATCAGAAGTAATTGCAGGAGGGTCAATTAGATAATTTATGAAGTATGATAATATGTAGGCCTTTCCATTTTTCATGTTGTTTGTTTACACAAGTGTACTTAGAGCAAAACCTATGCCAGGTAAATAAACGAAGAGAAGAACTCCTCTTGATATATGTTTTGTTGGAAATTAAAATACATGTATCAAAGTCAAAGTTGTTAAAAAGGCTGAAGGAATTTGTGTTATACTTTGCTTCCAAGCAGCAAGCATTTGCATTAAATTTAACTTGATATTGTGGTACACCAGGAATGTGCTCAGGAATCATGGAATTATGGAATATTAGATCTCTATGAAAGTCATGATCTAACGATTTTTAATTCTCAAGTTAAGTAGTTTAGAATTCTGTCTTCAGTTATTGTTTTAATGACTTCAGTTTAGTTTCTTTCAATTACGATTTATTTTTTATAGCTTAATTTTTATTAAGATGAAAATTTTAATACCAAACTATTATTTTAATGTTAAATTATTGTAAAAATGATATTTTGCTATTATTATATGACTTTTACATTGCTTGTATGCTTTCATATGACAATTAATCAACTCATTTTCCTATTAATTAGGGGAGATGTTGTAAAGAGAAGTAGACACATGAGGATGGATAGATATAATTTTTTTCATATGATTAAGACAACATCTAGAGCATAGTAGGAGCAACTCCATGGTAGGGCTTCTTACATTCATCCAATTAAAAGAATTTTATAATGCAACAAATAGATCAAGGATCAATTGTAAAAAATAAATTGGATGAGGATAAAATTAAAATTAAAGATAAAAAATATAACGGATAAATGTAATTAGTTCAAATACGTGAGTGCCAAAAATTAGGACCTAATGAGTGGTGCAGCAAGATGCATGCACAATGTCTAGGGAGAACTATCAAAACAGACAAACTGTTTTAAATGTGGGCCTAAAATGGTTGTCTCATAAATGCAAGCCGGCCCACTGAATAAATTGAACCATAAAAGGATCAAAGATAATTTAACCGAAAAATCCAAGTTTCATGATATTATTTTGTTAAAAGATAAACACGCACACATATATATCATATACCTTTTCTATTTTTTTTCATTATCTTTTATCATTAGTTTATAATTGTTTTGCTTTAAAGTAATTTTCATAAAACATTATATAATCAGGCTAACATCAAAAGTGTTGTGAATTCTTAAGAAAAATATCAAATCAATTTCCTACTTTTATCCTTTATAACAATTTGGTCCCTCACAAATATACTGTAATAAATCAGTCCCCTAAAAATCTTATTTTATGTAAATTCAATCCCTCATTAATTAGATAGAGGAACTAATTTTGTAAAAAGTTGAATTTGTGAGAAATTGATTTGTCAAAATTATTTTATAAGGGACCACATTATCACAAAGTGCAAAAGTGGAGAGATTAATTTTGTACTTTTCTCAATAATTCTTTCCTAATTGGTCTTTTATTAAAAATAATTTTTAAACTTTTATTTCAATGTTGATTATTTTCTGATGAAAATCATAAATTCTATTTTTTTCCTAAATTTAGAAAGTGATTATCATATATTGATCAAATATAAAGTTTTAATGCTTAGTTTTTTTTTTTTTTTTTAACTAGTCAAATGCAATTTATTGATTGATAAAATTAGGAATTTCATTCAAGTTTAAAGACTAGCATGTCAAACAAAGGCCCTAGCTAATGTATAGGTTTCCTTATAAACTTGTCTCCTTATCTAAGAACAACTAATGCTAGATTTTAGAGAAATAAGCTATTTACAATCATAGATGATATTTCTAAATTCTATGTCATCGAGGACTTCAAATTGGATGGCTTTTATGACTTGTATTAAGACTAAGCAAATTACTTCTTTCCCCTATAGATTAGCTAAAATTCACATGAGAGCTTGTCAGATAGCCACAGCTTCAGAGGCTTAAAGATTAAGGACACCTTCTTGGAATTTTATAACAACACTTAGGAATTACATATTTTTAGACCTTATGATGAAACCATAGCCTGATTTTTGCTTATTGGCAAAAACAGTTGCATCCACTTTGCACATCCAATCAGAATTTTGTCCTCTTTCAATGAACTTGTTCTCGGTCATCATTTTGTAGTGTTGGATAGAGAGATTACTTCAATCATTGGCTTGCCTCCACTTTGTTGTGCAAAAAAGCAATGTTAACGAATTAAGGCATGTGACAACTGATCCAAACATCATGGAAGGGCACATAGTAAGAAGTAGTAATTGAAAGAGAAAGGTAACGTGGAAAGTAAGTGAGGTAGCGACTATATAATTAAGAAAAAGCTATGATAAGAAGTAAATTTGTTCACGTAGTCATATTTCTCTCTGAGTTTTCTATTCCTTTTATATTGTTCTTGGGCTTACTTCTTATTATATTTTGCTTATATTTCTTTTTGTTGTATTTTTGTTCCTAATGAACTTAAGTTTTACTTTATTTTAGAATTTTAAATTTCAGTGTCATTACAAATTGGTGTTTTCATTCCTATACATGGTAGAGGCAACAACTTTAAAGACTTGTTTGTTGAGTTTAAATGCTTAGTAAAACTTGTTAAACAACGTGAAGCAACCAGTAATGGTCATTTGAATCACTTAGAGACTTTTATCGAGTCTTTGACTTAGGCAATGGATGCAGTGGCTAGGGCAATGGATGCAGTGGCTAGATCGATGGATCAATTCTCACAACAGGCTCTAGCTCTTCGTCAAGTGGATCAACTAGGTTTTTCTTAACAAGTGTAGAGGTATTAACCATTTCATATGCGTACCATCAAATTGGATTTTCCCTAGTTTGATTGCACAAACCCCTTACACTGGCTATTTTGGGTAGAACAAGTTTTTGCTCATTACAAAATGTCGGATGCACAACGATTAACGATTGCCGCTATTCATATGAAGGGTATGGTGGTACCATGGTTTCAAATGATGCAGAACACACGTCTCATTCCTTCATGGATAGCTTTAGCTCGAGCAATGGAGGAGTAGTTTAAACCATAATAATTTGATGACCCACAATCGCAATTGATTAACTTAATGCAAACTGATTTAGTGGATAATTACTTTAATGAGTTTATGGTTTTAGCCAATCGTGTAGAAGGATTGTCTGAGCAAGCTTTACTTTACTACTTTATTAGTAGACTCAAAGCTAATATTAAGTGCGATGTCATTGCTTAATGTCCTGCAACATTACTCTGTGTAGTGGGATTGACTCAGTTGTTCAATGAGAGACAAAACTTAAGCAAATGGGCCTTTAAATTTAATGAATCTTTATCTAAAACGAGTGGTAAACTTGCTAAATGTTAAGCCAAGCAATCAGCACCCAAGAGGGGGGGTGAATTGGGTGTTTATAGAATTTCTATTTCTTTTCAAAATTGTTTTATAGAAATCCTTATTTTGAATTATGCTTAGAAGAGTATGATGTAAAGTGAAAATTATATGAATTAATGGAGGCTTAATATAAATGGTTGGCTATATATATATATATATATATATATATATATATCAACAATAAAAGTATAACATAAATATGATAATTTAGAATATAAAGAGTATAGGGATAGAGAAAGCAAACTCAGTTATTTATCCTAGTTTGGCTCCAATTCAAGTAGTCCCCAAGCAACCTTTTAGGATTTTCTACTATCTCAATAATCAATTATAATAACAACAAGGGAGAACCTCTCCCATAATCTTAAATCTAAGGAAGAACCTTTTCCTTATACTTAAACAGGGGAACCTCCCCCTTAACCCAAGCACACCCTTGTTTGATTCTTTTAAGGAACCTCTTTGAGCTTCTCAAAGAAGAAATGAATATAAAAGAATAACTTTTCTCAAAGAAATAGATATACAAATGAAACTTTAAGAACTCAAATGATAGAAAATTTGCAAGTTTGGCTCAATGATATTTGTTTCTCTCTCAAAGATGATATGACAAGTTAAGGATCACATTCTAGCACTTGGTTCCATTCCAAAATATGTTTGGAATGTCATATTTATAGATCAAAATGAGATATAGTCGTTACACACTTAAATGAGCCATTGTTTACTTTAGAAAACTCATTTTAGGAGCGACCAGTTGACTGCCAAGGGCTTACCAATAAACTGCTCATTAAAATATGACCATTATTTCAAATTGGGATTGACTAATCGACTTTCAGGGGTTGACCAATTAACTACTCACTTTTTGGACTGTACCAGTTGACTTGCCATGGGTGACCAGTCGACTAGTTACTTACAATGACGTAGTCCCAATTTCAAATGGTTATAATTTTCTCATTTAAAGTCCATTTTATGCACATGACCTATTTTTGGAAATCTCTTTAAACCTATTTTCCAATGAAATAAGTTTCATATCAAAACTCAATATATTTAAGGAGATATGATTAAAATAGTGACTAAAGGTCAGAATACAGTTTTATGCAGAATTTATATCTCTCCATTCAACTTTATAAGGTCATAGATTTTTCATTTGAGCTTCATTTTAAGTCAATGACCTATCATTGAAAGCTATTTGAGTCTATTTTCTAAAAAAATAAGTTTTACAGTAATATCCTATATTGTTTGTGAGATATAAGTAAAATAGTGACCAAAGGTTAAAAACAATTTTAAGTAAAATTTATATCTCACTATCTTTTAAATCCAAATTTATATTTTGTGAACCAAAATATCTTGAGCCAATAAATGAAAATCTAAATCATTAAATTTCACAAAATATTACTTAGCTTATGATAATTATAGCTATTCAATTCATTGGTTATCTTAATGCAACCAAACTTCCAACTCTTTTAATGTTTAACTTCAAAGCTTATAGCACCTTTCTTACTTGTTATCACTTTGGGTAGAACATGGTATTGATATTTCATTCTCTTCACTTCAATTCCTATTCTTCTTTCTTTGGACCATCCTACACATAATAGATATTTAACTTACAGACCAAATTGTTAGCTTAAATAATTAATCAATTAAACACATATTTGTATCTTATATTTTTCATATATTTGTCATCATTAAAACAATCTCAACACTAAATTGCCCCTACCACCATTACTTCCTACACATGCAATGAAACCAATTCTGTCGATTGAAAAGATTCCTCTAGCTGAGATATAGGTATGAAAAGTTTTCATGGAATCATAAATGTCCAAACAAACAATATTTTTTGTTGGATGTGGATGATCCACTACAATTGGATGACCCTTATGGATTAACACAACGTAGTTCAGTTGTGGCAACTTTGGATACTATCCTTGTTATATCTGTTGATTCTCATTAGTTGTCCTTCAATGAATTGAAAGTTACAAATGGTATTATAATCCGTTTTATTGGTTAGGTTAATGGTACCAAAGTGCAGGCATTGTTAGATGGCAGTAGTTCTAACAATTTTGTTCAACCCTGGCTTGCTCATTTTCTCCATTTGCCCATTAAGCCCGCCCTTGATTTTAGTGTTTTGGTTAGAAATGGCAGTCACTTAGTCAGTGAATGTGTTATTAAACATCTTTCTCTATATATTCAAGGGCATGTTCTTACATTTCCAGCCTTTGTCCTTCCCATTACAGGATGTGATATCATGTTAGGAGCTATATGGCTCACAACCATTAGGTCTTATATAGCTAACTATAACATGTCCATTGTTAAGGTTTATCTAATTTTGAGTTCATAACACTTATGGGGGAGCGTTCTTCCATAGCCATCGAAGCTCAATTTTATCACTTACGTCAATTTCATGTAACAATCACTATTGCTAAGCTTTATACATTATAACAATTGAATTACAAATTGGGTTTATTTTCAGACTTACAGCAACAAGTACCCTTTGATATGTTTAAGTTATTATAAGGATTTTAACATGTTTTTACTCAGCCTCAAAGGCTTCTTCCATCTCGATCTTATGATCATAGTATTCAATTAAAAAAAGGCACTTCACCAGTTATTGTTCAGCCATATCATTTTCCCTATGTTAAGAAGACAAAGATTGAACGTATAGTCCAGGAGATGTTGAATGATGGTAACATTCAAGTCAGCTCTTACCCATTCTTTGCTCTGGTAGTCATTGTAAAGAAAAATGATAGTACCTGGCATTTTTGTAAGGATTATTGATGTAACGCCTAAAAAAATACTAATTACTACTTCTCTATAATTAAAACTTTATATATCTCGTCCTTAAACAAATATTTATTGGACCTAGAACTCTTAAAATTCTATATATAAATTAAACCAAACAATTCAGTTTAGTCCTTTTTCTCTAGGCTTTTATTACTTTAATTTAATTGCTGAAAGGAAGTATTTCCAACCATTCCTAAATTTTGACATATCCAAACACTTTATACCAAATTTTAGAGCAATTTACGATCATTAAATATTTTATCTAATTATAAACACATGCTAAACATTTTACATGAAAAGAAACCTCCATTCTAGCTTATACTTACATCATAATTCCTTAACAAAAGCTAGGATTTATCTTATATACATATCTTACAAAAAAAATGATGATAATGAAATAGTCATCCATCAGAGTTATTTTATAACAAAGATTATATCCATCATTTTCTCTTATAAAAGTATAAACTACAAAAGATAACATTCCTAAAGTCTATCACATGACTTGTTTTCTTTTATCTCCATCGAAACTTTTACTTAAAAAATGTTAATCAACTTGGGTGATATTACAAATCTTAGTAGTCATATACCATATTTTGAATATACAAGTATCATCATCATCATACATATATACATATTGCAAGAACTAAAGACATCAAACTAGCCATATAACTTAATGCATAAATACATATTTAGTTTCTCTTGTAACTACAATCCTATACTTGTGGCTACCCATCATACTCATAATTATCATTATCGCCATCATGTCTAAATATTGGCTAATTTATCATCATGGTGAGTTTAAAAACTCAAAAGTTCAATTTGTCTTTGGAATAACCCTATGGTAATTTATAAATAAACAAAATTAACCAAATATATACATATAGCAAAATATACTAAAGCATATTAATATCCCAATTCTAAACATGAATATAGAAAATAAGGATACTGACTACTTATTTTGCAATCAAAGTCCGAATTTTCTACAAGAAGGCTTCTTCTGCTACTTCTCTTTATCCCTTTTTCTTTCTAACTTCGACAAGTAAATTAAAGGATTGTTCCTATATATAGTGGCCGAATGAAACTTTGCATTAAATGTTTGTTATACTCTTTTCTAGCATGTGAGTCCCATGTATAAAATTCTAATTACATTAATTGAATTCATATTTAATATGTACCTCACACATCTATTTAATCACCTCATTTTACAGTTGCCAACATTTCACTTATACTAATGTTGAAATATTAAATCTATAGTTTCTATCTCAAATAATATTTTTCTCTTTCATTTTAATCCATAAAGTTTTGTGTTTAACTCCTTTCAAACAAAGTATGCATTATGAAATTATTTCATTTTACTAATGTCATTCTTAAAATCATCTTGGGTTTTGATTAGGAAGCTTTACAATAATTTATACCCTTACTAAGATCATATATTTCTAACTAAGGATATTTTGGGATGTTACAATTAACCATTCGATGCTGTCACTATTAAGGACAGCTTTCCTATGCCAATGGTGTATGAATTGTTGGACAAATTGTTTAGGGCATAGTATTTTTCAAAGCTTGATTTAAGATTAGGGAACCATTAGATCCACATTAAACCAGATGATTGATATAAGACGGCATTCCGAACACATATTAGGCATTACAAATGGCTAGTGATACCATTTGGTCTCACTAATGCGCCGATGACTTTTCACGCTATGGTGAATGACATTTTCCGACCATTTCTTTGAAAATTCATCCTTGTTTCTTTAATGACATTTTAACATATAGTAGATCATGGCCCTTACATTTATAACATTTGAAATATGTTTTGCAGTTGTTATCTTATCATTGTCTGTTTTCCAACCTTTCGAAGTGCTCATTTGGATAAACAAAAGTCGACTACTTGGGTCATGTTTCTGCTGCAAGGGTCGAAATGGATCATGATAAGTTTCAGGCCATATTACAATGGCCAACTCCAATTTCAGTTAAACTGTTACGTGGATTTTTTGGGTTAGCAGGCTACTTTCATTGCTTCATTCGTGGATATGCCCAACTTGCTTGTCCTCTTACTTAATTGTTGCAGAAAGATTCTTTTTGTTGGACTGATGCAGCATAAGAGGCTTTTCAAAATTTTAAGTTCTTGTACTTGCTTTACCCAATTTTGCAAAACCATTCATTTTAGAAACCAATGCATCGGTTATTGGCATTGGAGCTGTGTTGGCTCAAGGGTCTCAACCAATTACATTTTTTTTCGAAGAATCTCTCCCTTCGATTGCAGAAATACTTAGCGTATGTTTGTGAAATGTATACTAGTAAAGAAGTTGTAGCCAAGTTCTTCCATTATCTAGTTGGACACCCCTTTACCATTCAAACAGATTAGCATAGAGCATTTAGCCACTCAAGTTCTTCAAATGCTGAAACAAGAAGCATAGTTACATAAGCCAATGGGCTTTGATTACGCAATTGAGTATAAGTCTGGTGCCAGTTCGCGGATGCTCTGTCTCGCTCATTTTACATAACCCAATCTTCATTTCAAACTAGTTTGACGTCAAACATATAAGAGCCTTGAGCCACAATGAAGAATTAGGATGGTTGTGGTCTTAGCTTCAAGAACACCCAGCTTCAGATTCTCTATTCTCAGTATGTGATGAGTTAGTCTTTCGACGGGGTCGTATAGTTGTACCTCCAGTTGCCATAACACTGAAGCAGAGAGCTATGCATGAATTACATGCTACTCCAATAGGTGGTCACACAGAGGTTGCTCGTACATTGGCCAAGGTATCTTCTCAGTTTTATTGTAAGGACATGCGACTAGATGTTGCGGCTTTGGTTAGAGAACGTGTTGTTTGCCAGCATAATAAGCGTTCTCATTTACACCCCGCAGGTTTACTCCAACCACTGCTGATACCTTTACTCATTTGGGACAAATTAGCCATAAATTTCATTACGGGCTTACCACCTTCGGTTGGCTACTCTGCAATCATGGTAGCCATTGATCGACTATCAAAATACGGCCATTTTGTCGCCCTTCAATCACCAGTGCACAGGTAACTGACAAATTCATGCATACAATGGTTCGTTTACATGGGATACCTTCGGTGATAATATCAGATCGGGACAAGCCATTCATAAGTAACTTTCGGAAGCGTTTATTAGAATTACTAGGCACGTCCTTACATATGACTTCATCTTACTACCCACAGTCCGATGGCTAATCCGAAACATTAAACAAGTGCCTCAAAATGTATCTGCGCTGTTTTACGTTAGATAAACCTAAGCAATGGTTTTCTTTTTTGGATTGGGCAGAGTATTCACACAATATGAGTTTTCACTCCTCCACTGGTTTAACTCCTTTTAAAGTCATATACGGCAGGGATCCTCCGGCTCCTATCCAAGCTTCTACGCTATGTACGACAACTGTTACAAGAACGTGATGAAGTTCTAGAACAGCTCAAACGTGACTTACATAATTCACAGGCTTGCATGAAACGCTTCACTAATGCTAAGAGAACAGAGGTCTCTTTTGATGTTGGTGATTCATTTTTAGTGAAGTTTAAGCCATATCGTAGACTTTCTGTTAATGAATTGAGGCACGTGGCAACTAATCCAAACATCCCGGAGGGGCACATGGTGAGAAGAAGTAACAGAAAGAGAAAGGGAACGGGGAAAGTAAGCGAGGCAGCGACTATATAATTCAGAAGAAGTTGTGATGAGAAGTCGAGTTGTTCATGTAGTCTTATCTCTCTCTGAGTCTTCTATTCCTTCTGTACTGTTCTTGGGTTTGCTTATTACTGTATTTTGCTTATATTTCTTTCTGTTATATTTTCGTTCTTGTTGAACTTCAGTTCTTCTTGGGAGCCATGGGTCTAGCCAAACTCTAATTTTTGCACTATTACCTACCTTCCACCTCATGCCCAGCTTTAACAGTTCTTGAGAAAACAAAATACTCTGCCATGTGAGGCTTGGGTTGGAGCCTAAC
This sequence comes from Delonix regia, assembly GCA_037074485.1. NCBI lineage: Eukaryota > Viridiplantae > Streptophyta > Magnoliopsida > Fabales > Fabaceae > Delonix > Delonix regia. The sequence continues at coordinate 27,271,880 of CM073451.1, read as the reverse complement.
CTAGCTGTCCATAAATCCCCTCTAAGATAGCATTTTCCTTTGATCACCCTATAGGAAAGAGGGTTGGATTCAAGAGTGTTGGATTCTGTTCCTAGTTTCCAACCTTTCTTTCCCAACATGGCTTTGAAGCAATAACCCCCCTCTTCTTCATGTCACACATACGGTCCCAAGTGTGCCACCTTAACCCCTTTACATTCCCAGTGTTATTGCCCCACCATAAGACATAGTAAAAACATAGGTTTTTTTTTTTGGTCAAATTAAATGTAATTTTAACTTAGTTGTTGCTGTTAAAAAAATAGTATAAAACATCTTTTAATTTCATGAAAGAATTAAAAATAAAAAATATGTAAATTAGATATGTCTTTCAAAAAAATAACTTTAATTCTTATTAAAATTAGTTTAAGGTATCACACGCTAAAGCAGGTCATTGAAAATTTTCATATTATTGGCCCGTTTAATAAATAATCTGCCCAACTTGACTCATGGGCCAACATTAGATAAATGATCACCCCACCTAATAATATACGTTATTGATATTGGTGAGGATGATAGTTTAGCAGGGTTATGAATGAGCATGGCAAGAGTATGGGCAAAATATTATAGTATTTATTCTTGAATTTAGGGGAAAATATTTTTTTTTGTCATCTATAGAGTTATATCTCGAAAACAAATAATTCCCCCTTTTACTATTCCGTTGTATTCTTCATTTCCGGAATCTAGACATACTTATTCAAAAAAAAATTTCAAAATGAGCAATTTAACTGAAGCTAAAACCCATCTATTTAAAATCTATTGATATAAAATAAATGAAGTTTCATAACCATTAATATTATTCAAATACATACTCAAAATTTAAATAAAAAATTCCTTTGATGATGACTTAATTATTTTTAATAAAAGTAGAAAGTCTTATATTCAATTTTATCATTTTAAATAAATTATTATGTTAATTCTTCTTGATGTTCGACGTGTAAATGGAAGTTTAGTTGTTTGATTCATCAGCGTGAAGAACCCCTCGCCCACGTGATTTGCTACATTTAATTACATAAGGTCTACATATTACGCGGACAACTAGAAGGGAAAAAGTAGGTTTATTTCATATCCATGCCTCCTATCATCTATATTTAATTATAGATGTGTAATATAATTAATACAAAACTCAAGTTTATAATTATATAATTATATACATATATATATGGTTTTGTTAACAAATTTAAAGATTATTTATTATACATATTACTAATAATAATAAATATATATATATATATATATTATAAAAGTCCTCATAAAAGATTACTACAAAAATCTTTATTAAGGGGAAATGACTATCCACGAATTTAACTTCCACAAAATGTCCTAGCCCAAAAAAATTTCACAAAACATAATATTTTTGTTAAAAATTAAATTAACTTTTTTTTTAACGAGTATTCTTAAGATACTTATTAAGAATAATTTATTACATATAATAAATTATTTTTAAATAATAAAATTAATCTAAAATAATTTATTATATATATTATAAATAATAATAAATATTTATAGACTAATTTTTTTAATTAAAATTTATTTATTAGGTAGAATTTAACCAATGTCACAGAATCATTTGATAGAAAAACCCCAAAAAAAATTAAGATTTATAAAATAATGTACCGGCCATTAATGTCTTTGTCACATCACAAATTAACGAACAGCTCTCAAATTTGACCAAGGGTTGAGCGTGTGGAAAGAGTGTGCTTGTTTCACTTAATTTATTTTTTAATGTATAAAGGAAGCAGTATTAAAATAAAAAAAAAAGGAGACAAGGCCGCAAGGTGGTCGATTATTGGTTAAGAAAAACGAAGCTTTCAATGTACAAAGTCCAACACTTTAATTAGAATTTATGATTGGTAGGCAAAGTCATGGTAGGTTTAACTTGTAAAGATTACATTGAATTTATAAAAAAAGAAACCATGTCTATATTAAATAACGTGCTCTAAGCATTAAAGATAAAATTGTATAACTTATAACTCAAGAAACAATTTATTAGATTAAATTACACAAAATTTCCTCAAATTTTAATTTATATGTAAATAATTTTATTAATTTTCAAATTTTGATAATAAATTCCTTCAAACTTGAAATTATGTGCAAACAATTAAATTCGTGAAGTTAATTAACTAATTATTTTATTAATAGATATATATATATATATATATAATAAATAAGGAAATTATTTACACATTACTTAAATTTTACGAAATTATTTGTATTTAAATCAAAATTGAAAGACATTATTTACATAAAAATAAAATTTAAAAATTTATTATTAAATTTTAAACATAACAAATTATTTTTACATTACCTAAAAGTTTAACAGAGTTAGGTGTAATTTAATCTAAATGTTATATAACAAAGTAATGTCTTTGTCACGTCGCATAGCGTGTGGAGAGAGTATGCTTCTTTTCTTACTTTATTCTTAACGTTCTGAGGAAGCAATGCAGAGAGAAACAATGGAGCTTGGTGTTTGTGGAAACAAAAAAAATCTTAGTAGGTATTAGTTTAGTTTTGATGACAGAATCATATCTTTATATTGATTAAGCGCCCCCAGGATAGTGTAGGAAAAATAAAAGTGATGATTTTATCTTTCAAGGAATATTATATTTTTTAATTATGACATAATAATGATTAAATATGAAAAATAAAATAAAATAATGCTCTGTTTATTTTAATAATTAATTATTATATATATTCATTAATTACGCAAAATACAGATCATACTTTTTTAAAAATTATTAATATTAAATAAGTTAATTTTTTTAAGTAACAACTTATTTAATTATATTTTATATTTAAAAATCTGATTACATCACAGCTATAAAACATAATATTTTGAACAACATATAACAATCATTCAAAAATTAAAAACTCAGTATAACATGAATCTATTATATATAAGTAAAATAGGTTTATTTTAATGTAAAAGTTTTGTTTAACTTATGAGAATACTCTATTGATCAAATTCTTAGACTTTCACCTTTTCATACATGTATTAAAGAAATTTTAAAGTGCAAAAATTCTTTGTAGTCATCAAGAAAAATAATAAAGTAATTAATCACTTCTTAAATCAAATTTTTTGAAATTTGAAAATTTTTTTTGAGTGAATGAGAAAATTAATATATTATTCTTTAAATTCTAAAATTTTTTTGAAATAAATAAGAAAATTAATAGATTAATTAACCGCATCTTAAATTGAAAATTTTTTGAAGCTCAGATATTTTTGGGAGTCAAAAAGAAAAATAAATAAATAATTAATTGATTGTATCTTAAATTTTTTAATAAAAAACTATAAACATAACTTGTCACAGACTAAAATTACAGTAAATATATATATATATATATATAGTTAAATGATTTATGATAATGTTTTCTAAATGAACTCATTATTATCTATTCTCTTATCAATCTCGCATAACTAATTTATGAATATTTTAAAAATTTATTATATTTTTTTATATCATAATATATTATTAAATTTAATTTTTTATATTAATACCTATAAATACTGTTAACAGATAAAAAAACAAATTAATTTTCTGTTATTACCGATGTTTACAGTTATGATTAAGCATATGTTTAAGTTTATGATAATCGATTCTAGGATTATATATATGATTGCCCGCTAATTAAGTACAGTATGTTTGGCTAAAATTTGAAAAAAACAAAAAGTAAATTACGATAAGTAACTTCAATCCATTATCAAAGTACAACGTTACTCCAATGATACAATAGTACCAGATTGGATGAGCTTCAGTAAAGCTTATTATTGGAGATTTTAATAATAAATATAGGTTGTTAGATAAAAATTTAATAATTTAAATTTAAAAATAAAAAATAACTTAAGATTGTATACATTAATTAATTATCACCTGCGATCATTAATAAAAATTTTGAACTATTAAATTTATATCCAACAATTTCTATTTAACTGGATGTACAATTGGAGCATATCCAGATTGCATATAATAGTGCCCACATAACGTACTGTACTCCATACATATGATCTTGTATATAAATAAGAAAAGATAGCTTGTTCATGGAAAGGGGGGAAAAGAAAAGCTTGATCATACCTGTCTCTATATTTTAAAGGGTAACAATCATATTTTCTTATTAGATTGCAATTTATTCTTATAATTTTTATAATTCTTGTTTTTCTATTTATTTTGAATATTTAAGAGCATTACTTTATAAGATAATCAATCATTTAGAAGAATCACCTTGTCTAAATACACTAAACTTATGTGAAGAGTGTGTTTTTAAGATCATTCATGAGTTGAAAGCAAATCAAAATGACTTTAATCTATTCTATTGGATTCCAATTCTACAACTTTATATATTCTAAAATTAATTAAAAAAAAGGGGTTAAAGTCTATTGATTCAAATATAAACTTTCTTATCTAAAAGAATTAACTCAATTAGCAAAGATTCATAATGTCTCAATCTCCACAATTTAGTTTAATTTTATTGGAGAACTGAATAAAAACAAACTTAGCAGAAGTGGAAATTTGTGATGTTTGATTTTATATTATTCTATTATGTTGCTTAAAGTTTTGGGGAATTAGAATATTTTAAGGTAGTACTATTTGTCGTGAGAATTCAAAGATTTAAATTTATATTATTTGTTGCATACAATCATGTGATTGCGTGCGATAATTTTGTAATTTATAAATTTTGACCATCCATTTTTATCTAATTACTAAAAATTATTAGTGCAAAATATTGTTGAAAAGACTTTTCTTAAAGGGATCCATGCAAGAAGGTTAACGTGTTTGAGTCCCTCAAATTGAAATCTCTTCATTTAAAAAAAGAAATAGACACATGATATGTAAGAACCATTTAAATAATGAGACTTATTCAATCTATATTTATCTCTCTAATAACTGAAACATATTAAAAAAACATCAAAAGAGATGTGAACTTAACGTGAGATTTGTAATTGCAGTGGTAATTGGCAAAAAGTCAGCAAGTAGGTGGAGAAAGATATGAGAGCCAAAAGTAGGGTTCACTTCATCTGAATAACTAAGCTTCCTCATGTGACTAAAAATTCATACTCAATGCACACATCTCTTGAAAATGCACCATATCCATCTGCACATAATTGGAGTTGTTAGGTATCTTGTGATGTACTAATTAAAGCCACAAGAAAAATTTAAAAAGTGTGAGTGATTAAAACAATTTTAATTATTAAAAAGTGCCGTAAGTTGAAAAAATATATATATTTATGGTGCCATCTATAGTACACTGATTATAATTTTGAGTATACCAGTATACTTATAATAAGATGGAACAAAATTTTGCAACAAATTATTAACATATAAATTTGTTAATTATTAAATGTTTACTATATATGAGTCTTTTAATTTACATATTAATTTATATGATTTGGTTATTTTAAATATTAATCTAAAAAAATAATTTTAAAATTATGTAATTACATTATAACTTATTGCGCTAAAGATCTTACCTATATTTATATATTTTTAATTCATTTTCAAAAATAATTAAAAATATGAAAAAGGGAAAAAAAATATTATGATAGCTTCAAAATGCATAAAAACGAAAGATTTTGGGCTAGAAAATAATCTTAATGAGTTAAACTTATTTTGGTCCTTCATTTATGGGATACTTTTCAATTTAGCCCCTCATAAATATATATTTCAATGGCACCTCACAAAATAAATTTTCAATTTAATCTATCATAAAATTGTTTTTTTTAATTTAGTCCTTGAATATTTATTAATTTATTCTTTACAAATAAAATCACAATCAATAAGGTCTTTCATATTATGGTCTTTTTATGTGACTTTTACAAAACATTAATAAACACTTATCAATTAATTTACCTTTCAAAATTACCAAACTGTTTGTTTTTTGTTTGGTAACTATGTACCGAATACACGCATAAAACTAATTGCTTAATTTGGCGCTAAAAATTTCTTAAGATTTAAAAAAAAAAAAAATCACAGATGCTAGAAACATTAAAATTGTCCTAAACATATAATTAAATGGGTCCTACATATTTAACCCTATGCATAAAACAAAACTTAATTAAGAGGAAGAGGGACAAGTGGATGGAGATTTTGTTCAAAGAATCATGAATTCAAGATCTTGCCGTCTGTGGATGATATGTTTCTATTCCTCGTGAGTCTATAGTTGGTTAAATTATTTAATTACTCCATATAATTTATCTAATTTTTAATTAGTTTCCATAATTTTTAAAAGTAAATTTAAATTCTATCATTAAGTTTTTTCTTAATTCATATATCTTCTTGATATTCTGCATCTAAATATTTTTTTTACGGAATTGAAGTTAATGCAGTTTCTTATATTTTAACTATCAAAGTTTTAAATTAAACTATGATAAGTGTATAATCCTTTATAATAATATAGCAAGTGTATAATTTAGTTAGATAACCATATATTGGTTAGCAATAACCGTACAAATGTTATATTTTTATTGAAAATTATATATTTATCATATTTTTATCAAAAAATTGATAAAATATAAATAATCACATTTTTTTTTCTTTACAAAAATTTACTTTAAGAAGGCGATACCACTTGTTACCTAGGTCAGTAGATTTCATTTTTATTATCTCTTTTTATGCATTTTATTAACTTAAATTATATAAATTTAAGTATTAAAATATAAGATATGACTGATCATGTAAATAAAATTAACGATACATTAAAATTGTTGAGATTTAAATATAATATTTTAAACATCATAATATTAGAAAAAGTAAAAATTAAATAAATTAGAAAGAGTAATTAAGTAATTTAACCTTCTTAAAATGTGATATAGTTAAATATCTTAAATAATTTATTCATAACTAAATAATATTCTGTCTTCACTAAAGTCCATTGAATTTTCATCTTGGTCCAATAACAATATATTAATAAACCATATAAACTGAAATATTAAATGTTGTTTAAAAAATTAAATTTTTAAAGGGAAAATTGTACTTTCAGTCATTATAATTTTGTTCAATTTTTAATTTACTCCACATAATTTAAAATTTTGTGAGTAATTCCTTTCAGTTTGCAAATATTTTAATCTATTCCCTACCATTAAAATTTTGTTAATATATTGTTAAATTTTACTTCTATAACTAATTTTAAACTATCTTATGACACTCTGAATTTATATTATGTTAGTGAAAGATATAAAATATATAATGAAGTAAAATTCACTCACATATATAACAAAATACTATTTAAAATATAATGACAGGGACTATAAAAATATTTAAACTCTAAGAACCCTCTTTATAAATTTTTAAACTTTAAAGACTAAATTAAAAATTAAGTGAAACTAAGGAACAAAAAAAATAATGTTCCTATTTTTAAAATTAATAACACATAAATTTGATATGACTCAAATGTTTGTCTGACATGATTGGCCAGACTCCAAGAAGCAAATATATGAACACAATGAATAAAGGTGAATTAAAAAAAAAAAAAAAAAAAAGAGGCTCATCTCGATACGTGTCTTTTGAAAAGACTTTTTTGTTAAAACCCAATTCAAGAAAGGTCCAATCAATATTTATTTGTTAAGAAGAAATGTAATATTTAAAGAAAAAAATAATATAAATTGAGACATGAGATACAAAGAATGAAAGCATTGTAATTCTAAAGACACTAAATATACATTTAAGAATAAAATTAGCTCAATTTTAATTTAAAGTAGTTGTATAAAAAAATCACATAATTAGACGATATTTTGATAAGAAACAATATCTTTCATTTAAACGAATATGTTAGTAGAACAATTAATCATATTTGCATTAAAAACTTGTCGATACATAATCATATAAACAGTGATAAACAAACTATCGCTTTGTATAAGTCTCGGGTAATACTGGCTGTGACTTAGAAAGTTCATTTACTTCTGCTTGAAAAGGATACATATACGTCCGAAAAATTAAACCTACTTAACAAATGCATATGAGCATTTAAATAAAACTTAAAATCTTTTTCCCACAAAACTTGACGCTTTAGAGGCCTAGAACTAACACATAAGATGAGTGATAATAATAATAACTCTGATTTAAACTTTTTAATTTAAGGGGAAATTATAATGAAATCCAATAATTTTAAAATATTTATTACAGAGAATTTAAAATTTTAAAACTATTTTGAAGGGCCTAAATCCTAATAACCAAATTTTTTATTTTGAATGACCATGTTCTATGACTTTAAAAATACATAATAAAATAATTCTAAGATAAGATCAAAAGAATTCTAAAGTAGGGTCTTTCAGAATAAACAATTTTAATCCCTAAACTCAACTCATTATAATAATATTAAAATTTAAATCTTTTATAATAAATAATCCAGAATTATAATCCGTATCGATAATTCCCCTATACTTTAAAGAAAAATAATGCCAAGGCTCTTACTTCTAGAAAAAGATTCTTAAAATCATGCTCGATTATGCTTTCAGTAAAAACATGATAGTGTCTGCACTGATGGTTAGTTTTTTTATAAGAAAAGCTGTAAAAGTACCCATATATAATTGATGCATAATTGACCAAAAGGAAGTATAGGCTGTCAATGATCGTGAAAAAATCTTAAAAGAAGCCTGTAGCCAATGTTCAATATTCCACAAGTTGGTGCTAAAAGTTGAAAGTAAAGCTCACTTTTATTTAGAACCGTATTCGTTGAATTGACCTAATGCCCCACACAAAAGTGGAAATTGAAATTGCTCAAAAAAAATCTGGCGGAATATATTATAAGTACTTGATAAAAAGTTGTTCTGTTCTAAATAATGCTAAAATTAAGAACTCTCGTGAAATGACCTCTGCTTTGTTCGATAAAACCTATTAGTTAGGCATATAGAAATTCATAAAAATAATATTACAAATTATGGTAAATATTCAAAATTATAAAATTACATATGATCCATATTCAAATTATGAAAGAACAGTTAAAAATTGGAATGTCGGACTTGTTTTCGTCAAACATAATTTTAGTATGTTATTTATAAGTTTAATATCAATTTAATCCTTATTTAATTTTCAGTCTCAATTTAATTAATTACTTACTTCAATATCAATTTATTAGTCCTTAATATGAAAGTTATTACATTTATTTTTTCATTTTCAATTAAATTTAGATTAAATATATGTTATGATTTATATTAGTTTAAAACTAAATTAAAACTAGTCTCATAAATAAGAGACTGTATCAAGACTAAATTTATACATAAGATACTAAAGTAAAATTAGAAATCAATAAAAATTGCTCAACTTTTTAAAAAAAATTTTTTAGTCTGGCCATGTCTGAAATTTATTATAAAAAAAAGTTGAATAAAACTAATCCCATTTGTTATTAACCACATTTAATAAACATCACGCCATTCTCAACTAAACCATTACTATATATGGCCGCCCCAAAGTTGCATTAGCACTATGACTAAAAATACATGCATTTGTCTATTTCGTACGTAGGGACCACAATATTACCTTAGTAATTTTCCCATCATTTGTCTCGTGCCAAACCGACCTCATTGTCTCTCTATAAATCAATGCTCATGAATAGCTCTCTGATCACACAAGATATCCAAAAACAAAGAGAAAAAAACCTATGAGTTCTCTTCGTCTCACGGTACTGGCAGCTCTATGCTGTGCAGTGGTAGTATCAGTTTCAAATGCTCAGTTAGATCCCTCGTTTTACAGGGACACTTGTCCCAGGGTTCACTCAATTGTTCGTGGGGTTGTCCATAATGCTTTGAAATCTGATCCTCGTATTGGTGCCAGTCTCGTCAGGCTTCACTTCCATGATTGCTTCGTCCAAGTATGTGCTCTTCTTTCTTCATCTCCTGCACTTTCTGATCCCCTCTTTATGTTTGGATCAAAGCTCAAGTATATATAATTTTGAAGTGTTTATTATCTAATATGATTGATAAAGATATGTGAAGGATGTATAAATCATTTTTGTAACTCAACATTTCACCGACATGTTATATTTTTTTGATAAAAATATTGTAATAAATAGTAAACACTTAAAGCTGAATCTAATATACTTTCCTATTTTTATTTGGTTATCCACATCACTGAAGCAGAATTTTTTTTTTTTTAATGTTTGCTACTTACAAAGTACCCATTTGGATTACAGGCATTATTTGGAGACTAATGTTGTGTTCACACATGAACTTCAGTTTATGGATTTTTTTCCCCTTTTTAACGACTGGCTACCTCTTGTGAGAACTCTTGAATAGACTTGATGATCGCAAAATTAATTATATCGATCTATTTTGGAGCCTCATCTATATTAAAAGACATTTTAAATATGTCGTCCAAGATTAACTTGGATATAATGTTCCAAGATGATAAGAGATACAGACCCTTTCAATATATTGTTCAACTAATTTTGCAGGAATTACTAAGTGATATTTACTGAAGAAAGGAATACTAATATTCGAATAGTTAAAAAATGAGTATATCTAACTTTATTTTTAAAAAAAAATCAGAATTGAGAGCATGGACAATGAAATTTGGATATATTATCGGAATTCCTAGATCTCCACTTCCAAGTCTTCTCTTGGTCTTCTATGAATTTCTCTTCACGTTTAGTAAAAGTTTCAACAAAACTGGCTAGCCTAATAGGTGCTTCCTAAGTTTCTATAGGATGAACAATTAATTAATCATATTTAACATTTTTCATTACTTCTATTTTTCTTTTTGTGGCCATCACATAAGATAGCTACTTCATATGTAACCAAACACTTGTTGGAAATGAGTGAAAGTATGATGGAAACAAGATGGCATTGAAAGGCGACAAAGAGAAAAGTTGAGAGAGAGAGAGAATAGACCTATAATATTAGCAATTCCCAGTTCTTTATTATAGCTAGGAAGACTTTGTTTTGTTGACTTTCAAAATTGATTTTTTGAGATATGCCGTGCTAGAAATATTAAAATATATATTTTAATAGATTATCGTTGATTTTATATGTACAAAACTCTTCAAATATATAAATGTAACAAAATATTTTATTATTCTTGAAATTGTATTTTACTAATTTTGACTTAGTAGTTTATCTTCTTAAATCCTAAATATACCAGATTAATCATGTAGAGAAACATTTCACAATATCAAATTTGTTTGAACAGGAAATTAAGTATCTCTGATAAGTTTAATTAAAGATGTCAGTAAAATTATATTTAGACTAACAGATTAATGAAACATAATTATAGTAAATTTACTAACTTCTTACAGGAGTCCTTCATTCTTGCACAGAAATACTAGAGTTTCTTATATATATGTTTATAATGGCAGGGTTGTGATGCATCAATTTTATTGAACAAAACTGATACGATAGACAGCGAACAAGATGCATTTCCAAATGTAAACTCAATAAGAGGTTTGGATGTGGTCAACAACATAAAGGCCGCAGTTGAAGCTGCCTGTCCTGCCACTGTTTCTTGTGCTGATATTCTCGCCATTGCTGCTGAAGTCTCTGTTGTTTTGGTATGCCCCCAACACCTCTATATATTTAAAGCCAATCTTAAACGCATGCTATTTGGTACACGTACATAATTATGAAAAATATCTATAAGAACTTTACACATAATATATATATATATATATATATATATATATATATATGCCCCCACGTCTGAATATTTGTATATATGTGTTTGAATTGGAGTTCGATAAAAGTGATTTTGAAGTATAACTTGATTATCAAAATTAATTTGAATTAAATGTAATTTATGTTTAAAAATTGAATTTTATTATTAATATAGTCTATTTAATCTAAAAATAAGTCTTTTTATACTTCTGTGTAAACAGATTTAAAGAATAAAATTAATTTAAAATAAATAAATAAATATCAGATCAAACAAAACTATTATAAAGCAAACTTGTATTTTAATATAAAAATAAACTCTTAAACCTCTCGAACAAAAAGTAATATATATATATATATATATATATATATAAAATCATTATTATGTAGGTGGTTGCATAGTTGATAATGACAGGCGAGTAGTGAATGAGAATAATTTAGTTTATTATGTGTTGTTGGTATATGTACTACGAACGCGAATTCACCATTGTATAATAAATTTATTGTATAATAATAGATCACAAAAAAAAAATTTAACAATCAAAAATTAAAAAAAAAATTTGTGCATATTCCAACCTTAATAGTAGATATGATGATTCGGATTCCATGTACAAGCCTCTGCTTTATTGGATATGCGTTAAAGTGCAACTTGTCATCTACTTTTTAAAACATGTTGTTTGGTATATATTCAATATTAGTAACAGTAAAAGAGTAATGACAGGCAGATGGTCGGTCATGGAAAGTTCCCTTGGGAAGAAGGGACAGCTTGACTGCGAACCGAACACTTGCTAATGCTAACCTTCCTAGTCCCTCCTCCACCTTGGATCAACTCAAAGCTGCTTTTGCTGTTCAAGGCCTCAACACTACTGATCTAGTTTCACTTTCGGGTACACACATCCATCTCAAATGCCTAATTAATTAATAAAGGAAAATTATTATATTATTATTCAATTTAAGTATGAAAAATATTTAAAATTTTAATTATATTATAATAAGTATATAATTGTGGTAGATAATTATTTTATTTTTTAAAATAAATTATATATTATTAATTAATTAATCAAACATTTATCATATTATAATTAAAAAAATAATATAACAAAAATATAAACAACTGCATATAAATTTAATGTTTAATTATAATTTGCATTTACACACCCACATATTTAGTACTCTTATAATTTTTCTTGATCTAAATTTTTTCCATTCATTTTGCAGTTGTATGATTTACACTGAAATAATAGTTTAATATCTGAATGATTAAATTTATAAAGATTTAGTATTCAAAAATCAGCTTACAAGAGAGAGATTTAATATTTGAAAATAACAAACTTAATCATCACACATTAATTATTTTGTATTAAGCGATTTAGAAATAAACAGTACTGAGAAGCAACGTGTTTATCATTTTCACGGACTAACTCTTAAGCTCACTAATTTCTAGAGATGAAAACTAAATATCTATTAATCTACTCTTAGATTTATTGCGACCTTAATGTGGTTGTAAAAGTTTCCATAACGGTATCATTGAGCCTATAATTTAAACACATGAACTAAGTAAAATTCTTTAATTGTTTTCTATCAAGTTTTTCATATATATATGTATATATATTTTAAAGATCAAATAAGATAGAGATCAATTTAGGAAAAAAAAATCTACGTGTAATGGTTTTGTCAGAGAATTAAATAGTATAAAACCATATACTAATTAATTAATGTTCATCCACAATTAAAAGTCAATTAGTTATCCAAGCATCGATCTTACTCTTTGAGACGTGCCGTGAAATTTCATGAAGTCATATGTATGATATACCACAAACTTGGCTTTTAGGTGCTCACACATTTGGAAGAGCTAAGTGCAGTACATTCGTTGACCGATTATACAACTTCAGTAATACCGGTCAACCTGATCCAACTCTCAACACAACTTACCTCCAAACACTGCGAGAAATATGCCCTGAGAATGAAGGAGGCAACAATCTCACAAACCTTGACCTAACCACTCCCAACAAATTTGACAAGAACTACTACTCTAACCTTCAGCTTCTCAACGGCTTGCTTCAGAGTGACCAAGAGCTCTTCTCCACTACTGGTGCAGACACCATCGCCATTGTCAATAACTTCAGCAGCGACCAAGATCTCTTCTTCACTAACTTTGCAGTTTCGATGATCAAAATGGGTAACATCAGCCCTTTGACTGGGTCCCAAGGTGAAATACGATCGCATTGTAATTTTGTTAATGGAAACTCTTCTGGGTTAGCTTCTGTGACCACCTCCAGAAAATCAAAAGAAGATGTTCTGGTCAGCTCAATCTAAATATGCTGATGGGGCAGTTAACCTATGAGGAGGAAGCTCTGTACTATGTAGGCGTGTCACGAGTGCGTTCCATGTACGTACCTGTGTTGTGGGCATAATAATGATGTCATTGATTGTGCCACTGACAATAATATTTGTGTTTCTTAATAATATCCGTGTTTTAATGTTTCTGAGCCATGTGAAAACTCATTATTCTCTCGTTCTATTGTCGAATTGATACAAAATATTGGGTGAATGTTATTGGCAGCACAATTTCAAGAAGAGCTTGAAAACATTGAAAGCAGGGTTTGGAATTTGAACTCAGATTGAATGTTATTTGTCGGTTCAAATGGACCTAGAACGTGGTCCTAAAAAATTTATTATACTCTTGTATTATTGAAAAATTGCAAATTAGTATTACTTATATTTTGATACATAATTAAAAAAAAGAAACATGATTTGGAGAAAAAGAAAATTACATGATTATACATAAATGCATGACACGTTGTACTCAACAGTCAAAACTGTACTTGTATAAATTTGAAAATAGGGCGAGAAATTGAAAGCAGGGTTTGGTATTTAAACTCATCAGATTGAATATTATTTGTTGGTTCAAATTATGGACCTAGAACGTGGTCCTAATATATTTATTGTACTCATGTGTATTAAAAAATTGGATATTACAATACAAGTATCACTTATGTTTTGATACATAAGCTACTCGATTCAATTCATGTCATAATTTGGAAATAAATGACATGATTTTGAGCCAAAAAAATTACATGATGATACATAAATGCATGACAGTTGTACTCGACAGTCAGCAGTACTTAGGCGTGCTTGCTTCATGGAATTTGAGAGGGGCAATGGGAATGGCATATTAGTTGCAACATAGATAAGGGAATGTCATTTCCATGGGAATCAAGATTCCCACACATAAGATCATCACCAATCCTTCAAGATGTGAAGGTAATCTTGATTATTTCCAGGAATGGATAATGAAATGTCCATTCTGCCCTCCTTCTATCTCTCGTCCTTGACTTCTCATCAGTACATCCATCGCCAACCGAACAGAGATCGGAGAACAACGTCGTGGCTGGGTGATTGTCGCAGGTCGGCGTTGTGGCTGGGTGATCGTCGCGCGGCTCTGTTCCATTTTAATCTCGAACTACCATGAAGAAGAAGGAGGCAGTGGACTGACGACAGATTTCCTATCTGAAGAATGGATTTAAATACGCCGCCGTTCAAGAAAAGAAGAGAAAGGGAAGAACCTTCAAAGGGAAAAGGGAGGGAGAGACGCCACCGAGTTTACAGATCTACTTCAGATTCCAACGAGCAGATTACAGCTGAGAGTAGAGGCAAGCAGAATGATTGTGTGTAAAAAGAGATAGGAAGCTGCTGAACGAAGATGAGAACAGAATGATTGTGTATAAAAAGGAGATAGTAGAAGCGAGCAGATTGCAGATGAGAACAGAAGCTGCTGAACGGAGAAGATGAGAACAAAAGAGATAGGAAGATGCAATGGAAAGAGGTAATAAATTTTTAATTAAAAATAATAAATTTTTGTAAAGATAGTATGGTCATTTATTTTATATTTTTTTATTCTCACTTATTTTTATATTATTATATCAAATATAATATCTGGAGTTAAGATTTTTTTTTATTAATGTCCATTTTTATTCTCAAGATTATTTTGTAAACTTTCAAGGGCATGTTTGGCAATTAAGATGATTAAAAATAAAAATAGAAATAAGAATAAGAGATAATAATAAAAATAAAAATGATGCAAATGACCATTTATATCTTTATTTAAAAAGTTAAAATATTAATAATTGATTTAAAATTTTATAAAAAATTATTTTATTTTCTTTTCCATCTTTTCGGTGACTGTATGTCATCTTCCTTCTCTCCGACCATGAGTCTCCAACGTAATACCCATTATCAAGGTTCGTTTGGTCTCCTGGAAGATCGATTCTAATGGGGCTCAAATATAAATCTAGATGCTTCATCCATTAATGGAGGGATGAGAGAGAAGTAAAAGATGAAAGGAGGAGAGTGAAGCAGAAGATGGATGATGAGAGAGAAGCAGAGGATGAAGGGATGAGAGAGAAGTAGTGGATGGAAGGTAGCGCGAGAAGCAGATGAAGGGAGGAGCGAGAAATAGAAGATGAAAGGAGGAGAGAGAAGCAAAACATGGAGGCTTTCCCTTTCCCATTCCCTACCTTCCCATTACCATATACTAAACAAGGTCGAAGGGTGCGTTTGGTTTAAAGAAACTGTGTAAGGGAAAGGAAATGACAATGTGCTTAGTCTTATTCCCATGTTTGGTATGATCTTTAACATGATAATCTTATTCCCTTGGGAATCCTCGTTACCATGAATAATGAAATGTGCAAACCCTCTAATCTATTGATATTTTACCATACATATCTTTTCCAACCATTCTCCTCCTGAGTTGTCATCTTCCCGAACAACCTTCCATGGATGCAATTTCTGTTGTCGTCGATGTCTTCGCAATCCCTTCTCCTCCTCGTCTTCCAATCCGTCCTCATCATCATCTTTCCGTCGAAATTTCAATCGGAGCCATGTACATGATGCTGGGTGTCAAAATCAGAGAAGGCGAAGATGGGGAGTGTGATTTGTAATTCCTACGATTCTGTTCTGACTTCGATCCTTTCAGTCATTAAGAGGATGATCAACAACTGGAGAGAGACCGGCGAAAGGATAGAGATCCTAATGATTTGCGACATTTCAAACAGAGGAGGAACAATCTGAGAAGGAGATTATGAAGATCCTTTGGATTTGTAGCTTTTCAAATAAAGAAAGGAGAATGAGAAGGATAAAATGGATAAAGGATGGATCTGGTTGGAGAAGAAGATGAAGAGAGATCTTACCAGAGAAAGAATAGATGAACAGCGACAGAGAAGGTTCGGCATTAAGAAAAAGAAGATCGCAGAGGAGAAAACAAAAAATTGAAAAATTAAAAAAAAAACTTAATATTATAATTATAATAATTTTTAATAATAATAAAATACATTATTTTGGGAAATATTAATTATTTAATAATTTTTTAAGAATAATTAAAATTTAATAAATAAGAATAAATTAATTTTTAATAAGGATATTAGAGTCATTTATTAAATCTTCCTTTTCATTCTTATTCCATTTTATGATATCATACCAAATACAATATATTGGCTTATGATTTCATTCTATTAAAGCACATTCACATTCCCAATCATTTTAATAGCCAATCGTGCCCTAAAGCCTCTATTGGTGTGTCATTTAATTATGGTTCAAAGATTCCTATTAAAAAAATACTTAATATTATCACATAAACTATCCTTTTTAAACATTTAATTTTGTTAAATATCAAAGGAAATTTCTCAAATCCTGACTAATTTTATAAATTTTTTGAATTGAAAACATTTTAAACTAAAAACTTATGATAAAAGTTATGAAAAGTTGGATTTAACGATTTTTTTACAAACTTGAGAACTTATGTGGCAAGAATATTTGGGTGAATTTAACATGAAATTAGGAGAAATTTGATGACAACAAGGATGTTAGATTGAACATATTGGGAGAGACTTTGCAGATAAAGAAATAATTCAGGGACTCTAGGAGTTGCTTAGGGAAAACCACTACAAAAAAATGGGCCTTTATGATAGTTTTTTAATGGCTTTTGAGAAAATTTTGATTGTCGCAAAGAGTTTTACAACAGTTAATTAAAACATCACAGAAACCACAGTCACAAATAAAACAATGATGTTTTTTATTAAACCTTGTAGAAGTCGTCACAATGGTATGTTCTTGCAATGGTCAAATAACTTTCGTTAAAGTTGTTACAAAAACATGTTATTGTGACAATCTAAAAAAAGTGTTGCGTTGTTATAGTTTTACGATAGTCTATTCGACCATCCTAGTGGAACATGATTGCAATAGTCCAAAAACTATTGCAATATCTTGTCTTTGCAATGTTTGATAAAAAATGTTGTTCATGTGTGTAAATTCTTTTAGCAGCTGTTTAAACTACCATTGAAAGTTTTTTTAAATAAAATATTCTATGTAATTTTTGTGTCAATTTTTTAAAACCAATATCTTGTGAATATGAGAAATTTATCTCTAATTACAACAACACAATCTGGTACTTAAAGGAAGCCAACAATGCCATATTATCAATTCTAATTAGTTACAAAGTCTAACATTAAATAATAGTCAAGTCTAAACATAAATAGATAATAAATACTTACAAAGTCTAACAACTAATAGTAGTGAAGTTTTAACATAATCTATAAGTCGTCTTAAGTAGCTAATTATTCCTACTAGAAGGACTTGACAATTGATTTGAAGGCGAGTTTACACTGACTTGATAACTAGGTACCTAAAAATTAAAGATAAAGTATCATGATCAATAAATTGAATAATAAATATAAAAGAACATCGCAACATATGGTTCATACAAAATAAAAAAGGTTTAGAGAAATACCTCATGAAAAAGTATTAATACAAGATTTGGTGGCAAATCTCTTTAGACATTTCTTAGGAGAAAAACTTGACTGCATTTGTTCGTTGTTGTTTTGCTAACACCTTAACAAGTTGAGTTCTTTGTTATGCATCTTGTATGTCTCTTTCTACCATCTCTGCCCTAAGTGATTCAACTTCATTTTGCAGCTTATGGTAGGAAAACTTAGGAGGCAGAATCCCACTAACATGATGTCTAAACACTCGGGATGGGTAGACATTCTTGAACTTGCCCAAAATACTCTTGAGTCCTTAAACTAGTGCTAATGAGTCATATATCAAAATTTCTTGTGTATAAGAGCCAAATACCTCAAAACTTAGTTATCGTGTCCTACACATTAATTCAAAATTAAAAAAAAAATAAATTATCTCAACATTAAACCATTTGATGTTAATAAAAAATAAATAATTTAATCTCACAAAGTTCATGAACGCATACTAATAACTTGATAATCCTTATTTATAAACGATCCATCATCCCTCTTATGTATTACGGTCTAAACTTATCCTCGAGAAACTAAATCCTTGCATCGTTCCTCATACTTTTGCTTTCCAAAATGTAATATCACAAATAATCATTCAACATTTGAATGTAATACTTTTTACTAATATAAACTCACCATTTTAGCTTCTTTTCACGCAGGATTCTTCGATCCACCAATGTGTGGAATCATTTGCTTCCGTCTATTTTCCTTATTTTTTGTGATAATGACATTGTATTTGACTAAAGCATACTAATTAAATTATTAGAAATTGATAGTGAGACAAACTAGTAAAGAAAAAGTATATAGAGTCTTTTTGTACCTTAGTATTTTAGTCAAGTTGGCAATCAATAAATGATGCTCATGAGTCCCTTTGAATGCCTTCGAGGGCCACAACAAATAACTCATCTCATGTTTTAGTTCCATTATCTATATACGTACATAACTGAAAGCGAAAATATTTCCATTTGCATCTTATGGACTTAAGAATGTTTTTCTTATGAACCTCCTCAACAATAAACTTTTCCTATAAAAGATATATATCATATAAAAACCATTAATGAAATTGTTGAATTCATATGGAAATTAGATAGTAAATTAAACGACAGCAACCTGCAACTGTGCTAGAAATGGCTAACGGTGAGATGAAGTAGAGACACCTTACCTACACCTCCCTTTATTAGAATATATTTGAAATTGAAAATCTCATAAATATATATATATATATATATATATTTAGTAGCCCTAACGACAGTCAATTATCTTAACAACGGTCAAGGCTCTAACCATCATTAAGTTGAGCTTACTCACGTCACCTAACAATGACCATCCTAAATCATCATTAGGTTGTGGCCTAATGGCGGTCACCAAGGGCCATTATTAGGCCCCATATGGTCTGTGTCCCTTAGCCTAACAACGACCTATGAGTGACTATTGTCAAACTCTATGTCACACCTCAACTCCCGGAGTGTAACCGGTACAGATAATGGGAATATCCCGTTTCAGTAAGCTTAACACGATGTTTTCTTAGCTAAATTGTAAATCATACATAATGGAAATTTACTACCAAGCATATTCACATTCATATATTTTGTAGAAATTTCGACAAAGTCTCTTCTGTAACTGAGACCTCTTGAAAGTGCTATGAATATTTGCTAAAAACAATAATATCCAGAAAAGAGAGCTCAGCTCTCAAATCAATCCAGAGATAACTACATCACAATAAGGGAATGGGGAATCTACTTATAGTCATAAATACTCATTTACAATTATTTACATCATTAACAAATTACATTATTACAAAAAATTACAAAACCCCAACAAAAATAAGGAGTCAAATCCTCAGCAGTACCAATAGGGCTTTTCTAGCCCTCTTGGTTAGTAAACTACTCTAAGTGATTGCTTGAAATTTAGTAAAACATAATAGGTAGTATTCCAATAATAAATCAATATAATACCTTTTAAACCGGTCAGTTTTTTATAAATCATCATTTAAAACCTTAACAAATTAAGCCATAAACATGTAATATACAATAACAGTCATGGATTTATTCCATGGAAATTAAATCAGTTAAGGGTATATAGCCCTTGGAAATCACATTTAATGGTCGAGGACCCACAGCCCTTGGAGAATCTTTATCATCGGTCAATGGTACTCAGCCCTTGGATATTTTATCATTGGTCAAGAGAACTTAACCCTTGGATAATTTTATCATCGGTCAAGGGAACTCAACCCTTGGATAATTTTATCATCGGTCAAGGAAACTTAGCCCTTGTATTTTTTATCAAACTGTCAAGGAAACTTAGCCTTTGGATATTTTTATCAAACGGTCGTAAGGCACAAGCTTATGTTATTTACACTTCTAGTGCCACTTTTCATACAATCCTCTCTTTTTATGGTTATTGCATGGCATCATATACAAATCATAAGTCATAATTCATTTGAAAGACTAACAAGTCTAGCAAACTATGCTACCATATAATGATGCAACGGTAAACATACAGTTGGAAGAGCTACCGGTTACCTAGTGGGTGGATTAGGCTTCTTTCTCTTAGTTATAAGATATTTCACCCAATCACTCTTATGTCACAAAAATACAATTTCCTCAATTCCCATCACTATTACATATCAATTTAGGCTCATAATAATGCCTCTTAACAAATTCATAAATGAAAAAGATTGCCCAAAAGCAACCAAATATTTACAATTCTCATAATAACCCATAATAGCAATTCATCACATAATGCCAATTAAGAAGAATTTTCCTTCTTTTAATTCATCATATTTCCATTACCAATTTCATGTCTAACTTCCTTATCATCACTAAAAACAAGTCTTAACTCATATTCCTTGATTCCAACACATAACTTACTCAGGTTTTTCATCAATTGACATTCACTTCCTTCTAAACTTAATAAATTTTCACTTTCATCCCAAATTCCATACTTTCACCTTCAATTAAGATTAATTATGAAGAACAATGGGATTTCATTTCATAACTATTAAAAGTGTTCCTATAATACCAACTTAAACCCATTAATTTCTAGAATTCTACAATTTTCTATAAAACCCCAAAATTTGGAACATTTTAGTTTAGTCCCTGCCAGGACAAATCTAAAAAACTTGCCTAAAAACATGCTTCCAAGGCTAAAATTCAATGGGAAAGGGCCAAAAATGCATATACTATCATCATTTTCATGAAAAACCGATTAAAACTCACCAAAAAATTGTTGAAACTCCTCTTTCTCGCTATCAACAGTAACCGACGAAAAATGAAGACTATCACCAGAAAACACGAGCCTTGGCGACCAGAAGTGAGTTGCTGGTGATGGGGGATGCTGGTCGGACCTAGAATGCAGAGGAATGCAGAAAATAGAGAGAAAAAAGATGAAGTGCTTTGCTGCAGAGGAAAGAAGAAAACGCATGGGAAGAAGAAGGAGATATACAGGGGCATTTTGGTCTTCTCACACCAGAGGAGGACACATGTCATCACCAAAAAATTTCTTAGGGAGGAGGAAGCTACATCTCGAACCCGTGCCCTCAAGCTTCAAGTGCCATGTCTTATCACTAAGCAAAGGTTCATTATCTAATTCATAATAGACACCACAAATATTTATACTTTCACTTTTGCTAAGAACAAAAATTTGCATTATATTTGGCAACTGTTACATTATAACCCTAGGGTTTGGGGCCGTTGTTAATGGACCTCATTATGGAGGTCCACTTCCTTTAGTTTAATGAAGACCCTAGGGTGACAACAAAGTGGACCTCATTATGAAGGTCCACTTCCTTTGGCCTAATGATAGCCAACTATGACTGTTGTTAGGACATGGCCAAACGACAGTCAATTATTGGTTGGCATTAGGCCCCATTTGAATGAACCTCTTGTTAAGTTCCATTTGGCCTTTACGATAGTCTTTTTTT
Organism: Delonix regia; assembly: GCA_037074485.1. Lineage (NCBI taxonomy): Eukaryota > Viridiplantae > Streptophyta > Magnoliopsida > Fabales > Fabaceae > Delonix > Delonix regia. The sequence continues at coordinate 27,249,547 of CM073451.1, read as the reverse complement.
TTTTTTTTTTATACTGTCATATGGTCGAGTCGTTACAACAAATATCTTTATGTCATCATAAAAGTCCATGGTTTCACAATAGTGATGTTGATCATTGTTATGTCAACTCCTTGCAAGGGTACTGGTGATTGTCCTAATGTATCTATAGTAATGGTACAATTTTTTTGTAGTGGATGAGCTTAGAAAGGAATTGAAAGAAATTTGGAGAAATTTAGTTTAATATCCATGAAATCCTAATGATAAATAAGTTATTTTAGGTTTTAAAAAAATAATTTTAAAAGTAGGGGAAAGGAAAAGAATACACCTGAGATAAGTATAAATTTTAAATAATGATGGAACATTAAAAATGGAATTTTTTTTAAAAAAATATTGGGTAAAAATGTAGATAATATTATACCTGAGTTGGAAGCTAACGTGAATGCTCAAGTCCTATTTTACGCATTTCCAATGTCTATAGTTAAATTTCAGGGTGTGCAAAATCGATATATTCAAGATTTTTTTATCAGATATTACAAGGTATTCTATAAGAAAATATAAAATTACCCTTAATATTTCATTTCTCCCCTTATTCTCATTCACATCCTCTATAGCTCACATTCTCTATCGTTCTTAAGCTCTTAATCACTTCTCGCTACCATTTGACCATGCCCGTGAATGTCTGGTGTCACTGCATCCTCATAGCTAAAACACATGCTTCATTGGTCTCCAGTTGGCTGAAAATCACAGCATTTTGGCGAACAATAACAAGTGCAAAATTTCAACCTAATTGATTGAATTTTGGTTCATTTTCCATCATTTAAGCTTAGGGCTTTGTCTTCTTAGTAATTTTTGTTATCTCTCTTCCATTTCCATTGATCAATTTCACTTAAATAGCTCAAAATTGAAAAAATCCCAACTATGGTACTGTTCATGCTCAGTTTGCATTATTCATGCATAAAAATTTGAAATTAAGCTCGATTTGGTGTAATATCACTAAATCTTGTTAGATCTCTACCCATTTGAGCTTCCAATTTAGTGTATTAACTCTTGGATTTAAAAATCCCTCTTTCTAGTCAATAATGATGAATAGTAAACTCAAAATTCAAATTGGAGCTTGATTTAAGGAAGTTCAAATTGAATAATCCTAAAACAAAAATAAATGAAAAAAGGGAATGATAGAACAACTAGCAATCTCAAATGACAAGTTTGCACGCCACACTTAAGAACACTAGGTCTGATTCGCCATATTCTAAAATAGAAGAGGGAGAGTGATAAGAATCAGGGATAATTTCGCCATTAAGTTTAGAAAATTTAGATGAAAAATTCTCATATAAGAGGCTAAGTCAAATTTCAGAGCATTCAAGGTTGCATTTCTCATTAATAAGTTCTATATTTATAGTTGAGAGCAACCCTTATGGCATAAGTCTAAGATTCACCTAATTTTCACCTAATTTGGAAAAAAATATACATAGAATTACACCTAATATAGACTTTTAATCCAATGTAGCCTACCTAACTTATCTAACTTAGACTTATAGTTCACCTAACTTAGACTTTAACCAATACTTATTTCAACTTTCATCACATGCATGATTGACTTTTCACAATTCATTTATTATAACACATGATCAAATTACCCCACTTAAACTTGGGCTCCATATAGAAGTTAGACTTGGACCCTAAATGGTCTAATTCCACTTTAAGTTACTGGACAACCATGGCTTGAATCTTCTTGGCCATAGAACAGGTAATTGGCCCAAATGGAACTCCTTGGCCTAAATCAACCTCTTATTCAACTTGATGCTCATCATTCTGCTCGGTTCAAAAGGATTTGTTCTCAAATCTAAGTCTTTATTATCATTTAAGTATGGCGTCAATCTTTTACATTGAATGTGGCAGAAATATTGCATTCTCCTAGTAAATCAACCTTGAAAGCATTGCCATTTATTTTCTCCAGAATCTTGAATGGAACTTCTGCCCTGGGAATTAATTTTGACTTCTGTTTATTGGGAAACCTCTCCTTCAGAAAATGAATCCAGACAAGATCACCCTGTATGAACTGAACTTGCTTCTTTCCATTGTTTATTGCTTTTTCATAAGCTGTATTCTTCTTTTTAATTTTTCGTTTCACATTTTCTTGTAGAGCTTTAATTATTTCAGTCTTTTTCTTTCCATCCATGCATAATCTGTCACTTGAAGGTAGCGGTACTAGATCAAGCGGTGTGATAGGATTAAGCCTATAAACCACTTCAAAAAGAGAATGTTTAGTAGTACCATGAACACTTTTATTGTATGCAAACTTAACAAATGGCAAGCATTCATCCCAAATCTTCATATGCATTCCAACAATAGCTCTAAGTAAGGAAGATAGTGTTTTATTGACTACCTCATTTTGTCCATCAGTTTGAGGATGACAAGTTTTACTAAAAAGTAATCTTGTCCCTAACTTTTTCCACAATGTTTTTCAGAAATAACTTTGAAACTTGGCATCTCAATTTGACACAATGCTATTTGAAATCCTAAAAGAACAAATATGCTATATGAGAAGCATCATCAGTTTTGTGGCAATGAATAAAATATGACATCTTTGAAAATTGATCTACCACCACCATAACTGAATCTTTGCCCCTTTGAGTTTTTGGCAAACCAAGCATAAAATCCATGCTTAAGTTAACCCATGGTTGGTCAAAAACTAGTAATGGCATATACAAACCATGTGTAACCTCTTTGTTCTTTGCTTTCTTGCATGTTGCACATCTTTCCACCACTCGATGCATATCTTTAATCATCCTTGGGGAATAAAAGTGTTCTTTGATCATCTCTAAGGCATTGTTTTCACCAGAATGTCCTACCAAACCTCCCCTATGAGCTTCTCTTACTAATAATTCTCTAACAAAGCAATTGGGAATACAAAGTCTGAAAACTTTGAACAAGAATCCCTTTTACTTATAGAAACCATCAATAGCACTTTTTTCACATGCCAAATATATAGCAGAAAAATCAGGATCTTCTACATATTAGCCCTTCATTAATTCAAATCCCATGAACTTGACATTAATTAATGAGATTAAAGCATACCTTTGTGACAAGGCATATGCAACCACATTAGCTGCTCCCTTTTTATATTTGATGACATAAGGAAAGGCCTCTAGAAACTCCACCCAGTTAGCATGTCTCTTGCTTAACTTGGTCTGACCTTTTAAATATTTCAATTACTTATAGTTTGTGTGAATAAAAAACTCCTTGGGTAACAAGTAGTGTTCCTAATTCTGTAAGGCTCTGACCAATGCATAGAACTCTTTGTCATAAGTTGAATAGGTCAGAGTTGCTCCATTCAACTTCTCACTGAAATAGGTAATGAGATGCTTCTAATTGCTCCAATTTCTACACTTAATGCGTCACACTTAATCTTAAAAGTTTTAGAGAAATCAGGGAGTACTAGTATTAGTGCTGAACACAACTTCTCTTTAATGATTTCAAAACTTCGTTGGGCTGCCTCATTCCACTTAAAGTCACCACCCTCTTTGATGTAATTAGTCAAAGGCACTAAAATAGTACTGAAATTCTACACAAATCTTTTATAAAAGAATGCTAAGCCATGAAAACTTCTCATCTAAAAAATATTTGTAGGAATAGGCCACTCCTTAATAGCTCTAACTTTTTTTAGATCAACTTTAACTTCATGCCAACTAATCATAAACCCTGGAAAAATAACTCAATCTTAGCATAATTGGCACTTTTGAAATTGACAATTGATTTTTCTTTTTGCAATACTTTAAAGACCATTCTTAGGTGTTCTGCATGTTTTTCCTAACCTTTGTTATAAATCAAAATGTCATCAAAATAAACCACAACAAAATCTCCAATAAAATTTCGTATGACATGATTCATCAAATGCATGAAAGTGCTTAGAGCATTTGACAAACCAAATGGCATAATTATCCATTCATACAACCTATGTTTTGTCTTTAAAGTTGTCTTCCATTCATTCCCTTCCTTCATTCGGATTTGATGATACCTACTCTTGAGATCAATCTTCGAAAAGATTGTAGGGCCAAGTAGCTCATCAGGCATGTCATCAAGTCTAGGGATAGGATACTGATACTTCACTGTGATTTTGTTTATAGCCCAGCTGTCTACACACATTCTTATAGTTCCATCCTTCTTTGGCACAAATAAAGCTGGCCCTGAACAATGGCTCATTGACTCTCTTATAAAGCCTTAACCCAGTAACTCATTTACTTGACATTGTAACTCTTTCGCCTCCTTTGGATTACATTAGTAAGCCGGTCTATTAGGAAAATCAACACCTAGAATGAGATATATTTGATGATCAATCCCTCTAATTGGTGGTAATCCCTTTGGCATCTCTTCTAAAAACAAGTCAGTGAATTCTTTTACTAACTTCTCAATTAGCGAAGGTGTAGATACTACCTCTGTTGGCATAGCTTCCTTTACTATTAGCATTAATATTGGATTAGTTGAACGCAAAGCTCTCTTAACTTCTCCTTTAGTTGCAAATAAGTTTTCCTTTTTCTTTTCTTTTTTTGTTAGCTGTTCTTTTAGAACTTTTTGAGGACTAAGAGGTGCTAAGACAATATTCTTCCTATCCTTAGTTACAGAATATGTGTTTTTAAACCTATCATGCATGGCTCTCTATCATATTGCCAAGGTATTTCCAGAAGCAAATGACCGGCATTCATTAGTACCACATCACATACGACTTCATCTTTGTATGACTTTCCAATAGAAAATGGTACCTGAACTTGCTTAGTGACTTGAATTTCTACTTGGTCGTTCAACCATTGTAACTTGTACAGACAAGGGTGCTATGTGGTCTTCAAGTTTAATTTCTCCACTAATGTTGTTGAAGAAACATTAGTACAGCTACCTCCCTCAATAATGACATCACAAACCTTTCCACCAACTGTACACCTAGTATAGAATATGTTCTCACATTGATTATCTTCTACCTCACTTGTGAGTTCAAAATTCGTCAAACTACAAGTAACTTCCCTTCATCTGGATACTCTACAGTGTGATCGTCATTTTCCTATTTAGTTTCTATTTGATCTTCACTTTCAACTTCTCTTTATACTCTTCAAACAATCATTACTCTTCGATTTGGACATTCAAAAGCAATGTGTCTAAAACCAAGACATTTGAAGCACTTAATTTCTCTACTCCTCTTGAGTTCTTTGATAAGTTCTTTAATTTCTCTGTTTCATCTTCACTTTCAAAGCATTCAAGGTTGCATTTCTCATTGATAAGTTTTATATTTATAGCCAAGAACAACCCTCATGGCATAAGTCTAAGATTTACCTAATTCTCACCTAATTTGGAAAAAAACATGCATAGAAATACACCTAACATAAACTTTTAATCCAATGTAACTTACCTAACTTATCTAACTTAGACTTTTAAGGAAATATAACTTACCTAACTTAGACTTTAACCAATACTTATTTCAACTTTCATCACATGCATGATTGACTTTTCACAATTTATTAATTATAACGCATGATCAAATTGCCCCACTTAAACTTGGGCTCCATATAGAAGTTAGACTTGGACCCTAAATGATCTAATTCCACTTTAAGTTGCTAGACAACCATGACCCAAATTTTCTTGGCCATATAATGGGTAATCGACCCAAATAAAATTCCTTGGCCCAAGTCAGCCTTGTTCAACTTGATACTCATCAATATTGGTGTTGGTTATGAATGAAAGAATGAAAATTTGGAACCTATAGACTATTTGGATTCCTAGAGAATTTATTAAGTGTATGTATACAGGTGTGCTATTTATGGCAATTAAAGCCATTAACAGGGATTAGAATGACCATATAGAAAAGAAATAAAGTGCTGAAACTTATAATACCAAATCATTTATGGGAATTTGCTATTAGAATGTACCTTAGTTAAGATGCTCCTTAACATCATACATTAAAGGTGTATCGCTTGATTTTAAAGTCATAGTAGTTGCACTCTACTCAACGGGTAAGAGAATGAATTGTATGTACTTTGGCTAGATAAGTAGATATTACCCATTGTGTTTGTTTCTGTATTTCAAAATTTCCTTTATCTAATTGAAGTTTATATGTTCTAATGTTTTGGGAATAGACTTCCCAAAAAAAAAATATTGTTTCGTCTTTGAGAATTATCATGAATACTTCAGCAACTCTAAGGAAAAAAATTGCTATAAAGTTCTTATGCATTTTGATTGACCACGAAATGATAGTATATTTATCGAATGGTTTTGAAAAATGTTTGACTGAAACATAATCTGTGTAGTTTCTAGGAAATTTTTTGAATGACTTAAGTTACTGTTGAACTTCTGGAATATGTGAAAAATTATTGTATAAATGTTTAAAACTTTTGTGTAGTTACAAGGGAAAATGCTTTCTTGGAAATACGTCGAACACGGGACCTTGCAGCTAACGGCAATAAGCGTTAGCCATGGGGCACCATAAACTGTATTACTATATTAAGGCATTATGTTTCTTGTTTAACTGTTTGTGAGCCATATTACTCACCACTGATTACTGTACTAGACTATTATTACTAGTTTTGGCTAGTATCTTATTACTAATTTACTGTTGGTTCTGTCAGATGTTTTTCTCTTTGTTTCTAAGAATCATGATTTAAATGTTTATTAGTTACTCTCATTTTACAAGCACCGTGAATTGTCATAAAAGTTGAAACCATTATGTGGTGTGATTTATATTTTGCCATGTTGGCTTATACATTTTGTATGATTGCTTTGAAATGATAACTGTTTGTAAAAACTCTACCGACTATGTCTGTTCCCTTCCTAACATAGTTAGTAGTATTTACTCACTGAGTGTTATCACTCACTCCCATCTTCTCTACATTTTTCAAATAGTTGTGCTAATTCTAAGTATTCCTCAGCAGCATAGAGTTAATTTTAGTAACTCATTAGTGAGCCTTGCATTATCCACAAATGACGTAGTTTATTTCTTATTGTTGTTGAACATTGTAAAATTTGTAATATAGTAGCTCCAATTGCCATAGGCATGAAATTAGTGTTTGTATGGCCATTTTGGGATTGTCTAGTTATATTATTTTGAGAGAGCGGAGCTCTCTTGCCTTTCGATTTATAAGTTTCGGTTGTGAAAATTTTGGGAGTCCACATTTCAAGGGAGACAAGTTTAGACTTATAATCACATATTTAATTATATGCTTATGCTTGATAAACATGAATTGCATCAAGTGATGGACTAATATAATGTAATGTTGCTATTATGTAATTTTGTGATCATACCAATTATTTTGTTTGACTTATTTCGGTTCATGGAGACATATTTATTTCATTTTCTGTGCCAGTCACATTTTTTAATTAGGAGTGTGACATTTAGGTTTTTGTTTGAATGATCAAGCAAAACATTGTGGATGGTGGCAAGAATTTAAATCGTGTAGGACTCAGGTTAATTTGAAACAGAAGAGTTGGAGATTTTGATATGAACTTGAAAGAAGTTTGACAAAAACTAGAATCAAATAGAAATTGACCAAGGGACAAGAGTGCAAAGGTTTGACTTAAAAGAAAAGCGATCAAGAATTTTGAAATGAACTTGAGAAAAATATTTAGAATGCATCTTGATAGAATTTTGGGATTTTCATTTAATATTTAATGAAATTATATATATATATATATATATATATATATATGTATGTATGTATTTATTTATGGTATTGTTACGTCGGCAGAGCAAACTTTAGAGTGTATAGAATTCAAATTTTGAATCACAAAATAGTACACCTAATTAAGATTGTAAATTATATCTCAAGTAAAATGCTTGGAAAAAAATAATGTGAAATCAAATTTTCGTGCATATTCATGTATATTTATTTATATATACATGCATATTTATTTAAGTAAGGAAATAAGTATAAATCATTTAATGATAGAAAATAACAAGATTCCTTACAAACGAAATATAATTTATTATTGTCGCATCCCTAACCTCAAATTGTGGGAAGTTATGTTCGCACATCTATCCAAAAAGAAAAGAATAAACTTCCCGAGAAGATATTGCCCAATCTACCCTCATATGGCTAGCAAAAAAAATAATTATTAATTTCAATTTCTAACAAGAGGCACAATTGTCCATTCCTACGATTTAAAAAAAAAAAAAAGAGGAAAAATTGCCCTGATTTCTTAAAGAATGAAATTTATTATTATTATTTTGGTGTTATGACGCATGCATTAACTATGATTACTTACTAATTTGGGATGCTATGGATCCATTAATTTATTAAGGGTTCCCAATTAAAAAAAATTACAAATTGTGTGGATTCCTTGTATTTGGTCTAGACTATTAAATGACATTATAATTTAGCAATTGTTATGAAAGTCACGTGGAATGGCATCTAAGACTAGGTCGTTCGATATATCCGGATTCCACGAGCATCTCATTTTTCTAAACTGGTCCCTCACGAAATGCGTTTCCAGAAAACATAATGGATATTGATTCAATCGCTTCTGTTCCAAGGAAACCATTTGGATAACTTAAACCAGTAATTATTTTTTAAGGTTTCTTCAACAAGTATACTATTACTTACTAAAATGCGCTTCTAGATTCAGCTAATTTGATTCTGTGCTATTAAAATCGTTCTTAAAATTAAAGAATCCAAATTCAAATTTATAGTCTAGGACAAATTAACTGAAATCAGAGCTTTTATTCTACTGTGAAAGAAGCTGATCAGAGTCAATGATTCCGGGTAACTATATGCAGCTTCTAAGCTTTCAAATAAATATAGACATTTCAACATAGAGTAAGGTAATTTGAGGAATTACTTTTCAAAAATAAACTGCACCAAATTATATATTACTTGTTAATTATACTAATTAAGTTTGATAAAACCAATTAACGAGAACAACGTCCTACGTTTATTCTAGCAGATGGGATAGATACTAATAGATCATTTTCACATGGTCCACCTCAAAAAGAAGAGAAGTCTATAAATGACGAAAGAGACTAGTAAAGAGGTAAATATGAAGGCTTTTTTTTTTTTGGCCAACTAAATATGGAGGCATTAATGTCTTGTGAAAATTTTCTTGCGTCCAATACGGGTCATGTCTATGCATTGACTGAGTTCGTGTCAGTATAATTTATATTGAATCTTACAATCGTTTCACAAAATCTACATTCTTTACAATTATCGAAAGTGTTGTAATTATAAAAAATGATTGTATGCAATAAGAAAATTAATTATTGCATTTACAGTTACGGCAAGTAATCGTTATATATACGCGTACGTTAGAATATGTTGTTAAATTCCCTAACCCATGTCCAAGAGGAGAGGATGAATAGATATGGATCTAACAGCTTAATTTTAAATAAATGCGTGTTGCTGGTAATGAAAAATTAAATACGTCAGATAGAGCCTCATTTGAATTTGAGGTTTTGAACTCAACCAAGGATAAGGTTGAATAATTAACTGGTATTATTTATTATCCAGCTAATAGCCTAATGACTGGGATTTCGTTTTCCTTTTCCTATTAATTTAACTTTTAAGACTTTAGTTTTTTAAGAATATCAACGACGTCATTTCTAAAATTATTTTAAATCTAGAATAATAAAATGAAGTTGATAGTGGTTCTATATATATATATATATATATATATATATATATATTCAAAGTCCCCCAAGAAGCTTGGCTGTTCAAGTTAGGTAAATGAAGGACGCATCTTAACTAAATATAGATAGTTTCAACGGGAAAGAAAGTCAGCAATTAGAGGCCCAAATTAATGCATCGTTATAATTTGATTTTTGAACTCCAAATCTGACTTTTCCACGTTCCTATTCCATATGCATATTTTCTTTCGAAAATTTCTCCATTTGTACCGTTGCACCATATTTCAACTGATTCATTAATTCCATGCACTCACATTAAGCAACTAGATAGAGGAGTAATTAAAGCTATTAATGACGCAATTAATTGCAGTCAATTCTTTTAGACTAATAACTAAAGCTTACAGACTAATTTTAACTTAACATCTAATTATTAGTAGATGCAATAAATGATTTTTGATTAATTTTATTTATTAAAAATAATTTATTATGTACAATAAATTACTCGTCAGCAAAACTTATTATTAAATACAAATTATTTAAATAAAATATTATTTAATATTTAATAATTATTTGCATTATATATTACTAAGGAACTGGGTTCCGAAAATATAAGATCATCGCCCCTTGTTTCATCAATGTGCATTTCTTATTGAAACATTTTATCATTAAATTCATGAGGTAAAAGCACTCGATCGACGAATATATGGGGCCACCGTGATGATTCTAAGAAGGTGCTTTGTCATTTGATATGACGAAATGAAACTCAAACAATTCTGATTAGTCTTTTTACGACATTTAACAATTTAAGCACTTTTATTCGCGAAAATCAGATTCTTATATATCTTTAGAAAGATATTACATACTAATTAAATGGAGCGAAGTTACATTTAAGTATGTTACATAAACAAATTTTAATTTAAAAAATCTGGGATCTCCATTAAATTATCGAAGTTTAATAATATAAGAAAAAATTAATTATTCAATCCCTATTGTATGAATATTATATTTAAGTCTAATGTTCCAGGACAATGAATATAACAAAGACAGATGAGGGGGACAGGGAGACAGAACTTGAAGGCATTATTGACTAGCAATACTTTAGTATAGTAGACTTTTCGTTCTAGTATCTGCTTCCTCATTACGTAATTTGTATAAATAATGGCACAAACAAAACCAGGTCTCAGAATTCATCATTCTTAGGGATCTGAAAAAGGCAGAGAAAATGGGAGGTGTGGGTGTGGCAATGGCAGCTACGTGGTGCGTGGTGGTGGGTGTGATCGCGGGATTATCAGGGACATCGTACGGTGAGCTGAGTGCCACGTTTTACGACGAGACATGCCCAAACGTCACGGCCATCGTACGAGAGGTGGTGGACGACGCCTTGGACACAGATCCTCGTATCGGCGCAAGCCTCATCAGGCTTCACTTTCACGATTGTTTTGTTCAAGTACGTCATTTTTCACTCCCAATCTGCAATTTCGTAATTAAAAGAATACAATAATATTGAAAGTAAAGTTAGGGGAAAAAACCAACTTTTAAAAGAAATTATATTCAAAGACTATAAATTTAACATATTTGTTATAAAGTATCTTGTATTTTGAAATTATATTTCTGAAGGATTTTGAACCAAATTTGTTTCTTTATCAAAGACCCTGGCCATTTATAGGTTGGGACGCTTTTTTTTTTTTTTTTTTTTTTTTTTAATATCAAGTTTCAGGATTCAAAATCATGATCCTTCACAATAAAACAAATTTGGTCCAATTACTACATGCAGGGAAGAGAAGAGAGTAAATGAGGCAATTATCTGAATTTTTATACAGACAAAAAATAAAACTTTTAATTGTAATTTTTTTTGGGAGCGACTACACAGTACACACCACAAAAAGTACTTATAATATTGTTAAATTTTAGTTATGAATTAATATAATACTAAATCTTTTTAGTGGCGGCAAGTATTGCGAAAAGAAGTTTTCAAAGGATTAAATATTATTACCGGCCATAAAGAAAAATGAATTACATATTATCATTGTGGAATTAATTTCTGCTAACATAAATAATTATGTATTAATTTAATATTATGAATATACTTGATTCAAGTCATATTACTTAAATCACTTAACTTTGTAATTCATTAAATTTCGTGTATTACAAATATATTTGATCATAACTTTAATAGTTTGTCTAATTTGATAGGTCTACTTGAAAAATAAAATAAAATTGAATTAAAAAAATCTATTTAGTAAATTGAGCTAGATTCAAGCTTTTTCCAAAGATCATACTGATCAATATTTAATAAAAAAAAAATATTAATTAAAGAAAATTTTAATTTAAATATAAAAATAGAATGTAATATAAGATTTAAGAAATTAAAACTAAAACTATCTTAATTTTAAAGATATAAAATATAAGTTTATAAGTGTGATTAATTTATTTTTAATTTAAGGTGGTTATATATAAAATTATAAATTAATGTGATGTGATATGTTAATTAGGAAGCAATAACTAAGACCCTTTATCTAAAAGATTATAATAGTACAACAATTAATTTGTATTTATAATTTTTTTATATAAAATTGTACAAGTTATAATAACTATTAACTATATAATTTATCTAAATTTTCAAGTAATAAATAGACTTACTTATAACTTGAAAAAATATGTTAAACCTAATAGGTCTGACTCTAAAAACATTAATAAAGGACCGAATAAAAATACTTAATTAAAAAAGAACTTGGACTCTTTTTTGAACTAACTGTAAGGTATTTTTATTTATTATCTACTTTTGCTCATCTTTGGTCATAAACCATGCATATTTAATGTTAATTAATACATAATATAGAACACTAATAATATACTTTCAAAGCATGTATCATCTTTGTCCTCCAAAATTCTCCAAATCTAAGAAATGTAGGATTTTGAAGGAAGAAAGATTTTTGAAGAATTTTAAATGGTTGGTTAAAAGTTTTTTATCCTCCTTCCATCCTTATAACAATAACAAACTCTCAAGTAAGAGAAATTAATGTTTTGATAAAAACCTTCATTTTTCTTTCTCTTTTTCCTATCATCTTCCATCCATACAAGCCTGAGTAATTACTATTATTAACGAGAATTTCTTTCTGAAAAAAAAAAAAAAAACCCATAATTTCATGTTGGTGACAGGGTTGCGATGCATCAATTTTGTTGAACGGCACTGATACGATAGTGAGTGAACAAGGAGCAAGACCAAATAACAACTCCATAAGGGGTCTTGATGTTGTTAACAACATCAAGACAGCAGTGGAAACTGCTTGTCCTGCCACTGTTTCTTGCGCTGATATTCTTGCTATTGCGGCTGAAGTTTCTGTCGATCTGGTATGACCAAATATATATATATATATATATATATATATATATATATATATATATATAAGAGCTTGTTTTTCTTTTGATAATTAGGTGGTTAAAGTAAGGCATAATGTCCACTATATAAAACTTGTTACAACTGAGGCTTTGGAACCCATAGATGAATTTTATTCAGAATCGTAATAAGCTAAGTAGAGTTCCGTGAATTAATGAGGCATTAGAGAAAAATACTATTTAGTCAACTACTTTTTAATTTAGTCTTATTTTTATCTTTAACAAATTAAAAATCTTAAAGTAATATTTTACTTTTGAATATAATTTCATTTTTGTCCTCTGCAAGTTAAAATATTAAAATGATTCTTCAATTTTTTAGATGTTAGTCAAAATGGTCTTCTTTAGCTTCATTTATAGAGAGACTATTTTAAATTAGATTTTGAAAAGTATAATACTATTCTAAAATATTTAATTTATACATGACTAAAATGAGACAAAATTTAAAAGCAAATGATCATTTTAAAACTTTTAATTTATGAAAGACTAAAATAATATTTTTCTTGCTAGTCGTTATGTCTTTGCTAATCATTTTAATTTTGGTAGGGTTAATTAAATTTATATAATTTCTTGTAAATATTAATGTGGGTTAATAATATATATATACACACACACAAACCAATGCTACCTCAAAATCTATGTACATAATAATAATAATAATAATAGACCTTAGGGTAAAGATTTGAATTAAAATTGTGCGAGTGTGACAGGCAGGAGGTCCTACATGGACAATTCCATTGGGAAGACGTGATAGCTTAACAGCAAATATAACACTTGCTAATACCAATCTCCCACCTCCCACCTTTACCTTGGATCAACTCAAGCAATCCTTTGCTGTACAAGGCCTTAACACTACAGATCTAGTTGCTCTCTCAGGTATGCATCATGTATTAGTATTTTTAGTTTATTTTAATTACTGCTTAATTTATCCTACAAAGTATGCACATAAATCGGATTTGATTAATCCTTTCATTATTCTTTTAGAAAATCGACAATGTTAAGATTAGAGAGAAGACGTTGTGTATCGTGAAATATTTCCACTCTAATGTGTGAATGAGTCTTTATATATACATATATATATATATATATATATATATATATATATATAATTTACCTTTATTTTTAAGGTCAAACCTCCATAAAACATTAGACATTGTGCAAAAAAAAACTCTTTAACTTTCAAAACTTGATAATAAATACTTTTAATTTTGAGATTATATGTAAGTAAACTCTTAATTATTTGCATATAACTTAAAGTTCAAAGAGATTATTTGTATTTAACTCAAAGAAGGATTAGTTCTATTAAAAGTTAAACTTTAAAGGAATTCAATTAACACTGGAGTATATTTGTACACATTTAAAATTTTAAGGAGGTTTGTTGTCCCAGTTTTAAAAGCTAGGGGAGTTATTTGCGCACATAACCTAAACTTTAGAAAAATTCTGTACAATTTAGCCTATTTTTAATTACATTTTCTATTTGTGATCGGTTTTCATAATTCAATAACTGATTTATTTGCTAGTGTTAAGAGTTAATAACATTCAATAAGGCAAAACTTGAATGGGACAATCGTAAAAATTAACCATTAGGGAATTAAGTACAACTAAATCAGTCATGAAGACTACAGTGAATCTGTAATTTCTCCAAATTTTTAAAATCAATTTGTTCTCAGGTGCTCATACATTCGGAAGAGCTCGATGCCCTACATTTGACAATCGGCTATACAATTTCAACAACACAGGAAGCCCAGATCCAACTCTGAACACTACGTATCTGGAAACCCTACGTGAGATTTGCCCAGAAAATGGAACACGAACGAACATAACCGATCTGGACCTTACCACTCCAGATCAATTCGACAGCTACTACTTCTCAAATCTCCAGCTCAACAATGGCCTGCTTCAGAGCGATCAAGAGCTATTTTCAACTTCTGGGGCTGATACCATTGACATTGTCAACAACTTCAGCAGCGATCAATGTGCTTTCTTTGCCAGCTTCGTGGACTCCATGATCAAGATGGGTAATATCAATGTGTTGACTGGGTCTCAAGGTGAAATCCGATTGCACTGTAATTTTGTCAATGGGGATTCTTCTGGATTTGCTGGTGCGGCCGAATCAGAAGAGGGGTTGGTTTCCTCAATCTGAGAAAAAGAGGAAGATATGTTGCTGTGTGTTTGATTGGAAATGGTTAGTGTTAATTAGAGGCACATGTATCCTATATATTGAATAAGCTATAGGCAAATATACATGCCATGCACTGTTGGTTCTCCAATACTTAGTATTTTGTAGCTGTTATTGTGTTTGTAAGATATTGTTTCGTATGTAAATAAATCAATGACATCAGATACGTGGATATATGAAGGTTCAATATAAAACTAGTTTGGTTTTGTGATCTTTTTTAGAGAAAAAAAAACATTTTTTGTTGAAAAAAAAACTTTAAAAAGATGTTAATTTTTGGAATTGTATGAGGCATATTCCACGGGAAGATGGTGACAAAATAATGCAGCATCGTTTTAGGGTTATAAAAATCGGGTCAGGTTTTGATTTCTAAAAAGACCTTGAATGTTTTTTAATCATATTTTTTAATTCAACATTTTATCCATTTTTTTAGGTTAGGCTGGTCAAGCGTGTTCAAATTATAAGCAAGTTCTATTTATTATATAGAATTTAAGATAAGTAATATGATTAACAATTATTACTATTTTTATAATTATATATAGAGAAATTATAAATACAAATTAATTGTTATATTGTTATAAATAATTTAATGAAAGGAAATAGTTACTAATTTTAACCTAAATATATAGTGACATTAACCTATGATTTCATGTATAACCAATTTGAATTAAAAATAAACTAATGTTACCAATAAAATTATATTTTATATTTTTAAAATTAAAATAATTGACTTTAATATCATGAATCTTAAATTACATTCTTTTTACAATCATCAAATTAAAATTTTATTTAAATAACAAGGTTTTTTTATTAAAAGATATTAATTCAGATTTTTCAAACTCCAACTGTCTTTAGAAAAACCTCAAACTTAACCCATTTTATAAATAAGATTTTTTTAATTGAATTGAGGTTAGACAAACTTTCATAATTATGATTTGCATTCCTTACAATTTTATTTTTTAAAAACTTGGATCTAACCGTCAATGACTCAATATTAATCAATGAAAGGAAATTAAATATGAACACATTCATAATTTAATTCAGAGATAGGAGACTTACATATTTTTTCTGATTGCGGAAGCTTATCAAAGTTTGGTTGGAATCACTGATCGTAGGAGATACCCACAATGTGTTAGGGGTATTTCAGGTTTTTACAGCCTAAAACCTCTCTCGAATGCGACTGCTAAATGTTTGCAGGTATTCCTCTTAGAGCGTCTCAATTCTCTATAGACTGTTCTCTTTGTATCTCTGTTGTCTATCGTATAATAGTCTAACTTCTTTTATAAAAGCTAACTAGGGTTAGGGTTTAGTAGTAATTCTTGTAATTACTATTTTATCCTTACTTAATGAGCATCCTTTATAGGTGGATACTGTATAATATCTTAACATATTTAAACACTATATATTATACGATATTCTAACAATCAATATAGAAAATCGAATGACCAATCTACATGTAAAATTAAATTATCAAAATTAGATAAAAACCAAAATTGATAAAAAAAAAATTTTAATTTAATGATTAAAATTTGGTGACACATAAATTAAACACGCTTTTAAACTAGAGTTGTTTCTTACATTACTTGGTCTATTTCCCTTGCTATCACAATCACCTAACCCTAACGGTAGCGATATCATAGCTCAGAAGACTTATTTAGTCTTTATGACCTTTCTCTTTCTCTTCCTTTGATATGATTTGTTGGGAATCTCATAGGGTATTTAGTGTCATTTATCTAGTCTATTTCGTATCTCATATTTATGAGAGTCTATAATTTTGGATTTGGAGCTGAACAAATTTCTTTTTGTATACGAAGGGACAATGTTGTCTAGATCACATGCCACCGTTGATTAGGTTGTAAAAGAGGCCTCTGTAGAGGCTACTGTTTAGCCTAACGTACCATCCCTAGCGATTAAGATAGGGGACAATCATGTGCGGGAAGTACTGGCAGAGCTCGAGCAAGAGGTGGACAAGTAGCCAGGCCTCCCATTAGGAATGGACAGAACCTTCTCCACCTTAAGTCCCTACTAATATGGAATTAGCAACTAGACTACAGGGAGTTTAGAGAGCTATAGAGAGTTTTACAGCCCTGATGGCGACACAAATGATTGGCCAAAATGCCCTTCCAGCCATTGTACCCCTTACAGAAGAAATGAGAGCTAGAGAACCTCAAGTTGAAGCTGAAGAGACAGGTAGCAAAAGGAACCTAACTGAATTCATCAAATTCAAGCCTCCTACTTTTTCAGGGATGGATAATCATGAGGACCCTCAACAGTTTGTTGAAGACATTGAGCAAATATGTGTGGCACTTGACTATCCTCCTACGAAATTAGTTACCTTAGTTGCTTTCTAATTGAAGAAAGTTGCCAGATCGTGGTATAAGTCCCTACTGCAAGGAAGACCATCTGAGTTGCCTCCTCCTGAATGAGAAAAATTCAAAAAATTGTTTATGGAGTGATTTTTACCCATAAGCACCAGGGATGCTCGTGCTAGGGATTTCAAGAGCTTATGGCAAGCCCCTGGGGTATCAGTTTATGAATTTGTCATGCAATTTACTGAGCTATCCAAGTATGCCCCTCATTTAGTCCCCACTGAAAGGGACAGAATTAAATGATTTGTGATGAGCTTGATAAAGCCATTATTCAGGGTCATGACGCCCTAAATCAATCATTTGACCTCCTTCACTGTAGCGACAGACTATGCCAGAATGATTAAGATGAGGCATAGAGAAGATAATACAGTTAAAAGACGAGGAAGCGATCAGATGAAGGAAAACTTTCAGGGAGTTTTACCATGGGTGGATCATCTAGAGTGCCTAGGGCATCAGATTTGGCTCAAACATTTAGGTCCAACCTAAAATCATCAACTCAGATGATGGTGATTATCGAAAGACATAGAGGGAATTCTAGAGACTTCAGACCTGCTACTACATCTGATTCAGCATAGTATCCAAGAGGTAGACCACCCTGTCCCACGTGTGGGAAATCTCATTCTAGTTTATGTCACAAAGAGTCTAGAGCATGCTTTAGATGCAAGCAAGTAGGGCACTTGATACGAGATTGCCCTCAGACACTTTACAGCTCTAGCTAGGGTTCAGTACGACTGTTTGGTTTTACGTATACGGGTTCCAAGCCCTAGGGTACATTTTCAACTCAGGGTAGCAGAGGAAATGGTGGTAGAACTTCTTCTGGTAGAGGTTAGACATCTTCTGGAAGGGGTCAGGCATGAGTATTTGCTCTAAATAAACAGGATGCTTAAGCATTGAATGCAATGATTACAGGTACAATTACAATATGTTCTCATGCTGCTAATGTGTTGTTTGATTCTAGCGCTACTCATTCTTTTATGTCCCAATACTTTGCAAAATCGATGGCAAGGTCCTGTCAAATTCTGCCATTATAGAGGTTATGAGGTACCACTAGGGACCCCTTGCTTATGATTATACCTGGGTATATAATGATAACCGAGGTACCACTGGGGACCCCTTGTGCCACAAGACACAGGCATACTAAGGACCTCTAAATCGAGCTCTGATACCAACTTTGTCATGACCTGAGCCAATAGGGTGTGACTGACACGGGGATGAAGTGTCATTAATCCTCATGAACCTATCGAAACCCCCATAATGACATAATTTAAATAAATTCATATTAAACAAACATAGATCTCATAACTCCTCATACAAATAGTTTCTAATACACCATAATAATACATTAAACATTTAGCCTGTATACCAAGAAGCGACTGAACTGAATCATACAACCACTGAAACACATAGCTTTAGCAGTAGGTTAGGCTCACTAAGGAATTAATCACCAAAATTAAAATTCCAAAAGTAGACGTTCTGGATCAGTGCTGAGATATGAAAAATGTTAAATAATGGGATAAGTGGAAAATCAGTGAGCAAGTAACTCTTATATTGCAAAAATTAAGACAGACTTACAGTAGTATGTCTTTCAAAATTTAAAACCAAATATCATATAGACATAATTCAGTGATATTAAATAGAGAAAAATCATCAGCAGAATGTAATTGGGAATCTCCTATAGAACTAGTTATAATTACAGAGTATAGAGCTAGCCCAAGGCTAATGATAACATATCAGAACAAATATTCACACAACCATAAGCTCTAAGTAAATATCATAAAATATTATAATGGCTCTCGGCCTCAAACAGAATATAGAGGTAAGGGTATCATACCAAACCTTATCAGAATACTAATCACAATGCACTACGGCTAACATTAACTGCTGTTAGCTATAGGGTTCTATTTTGGACATATTCCCAATATTTTAAAGATAAATAATTATCCATGTACAGATATTCGAAATTTCAAAATCATACCACTTCAAAATTAAGATCTTAGCATTTCTAATAATTCAATATTCAATATCATCATGAATAATTTAAAATAATATTTTTCATAATTAGGATTATCTACTCACATGAGAGGAGTATACTAACCTTCTTCTATCCTTGATCATAATTCCTTTGTTGAAAATATTCTAGTCACCTAAAAATATTATATAAAATACTCTTATCATCCAATCCTTACAAATAAATTTATTTATTTTAATTCTATCACATATTTAATTAATTATCTCTCATTCATTTTTATTCAATTCACCTTTTTTTTTTTCTAAATGTTGGAAATTAAATTTATGAGCCAATTAAAGAATACTTTAGAATACTTATAACCTATATTTCATTTTATTATCATTATTATCATTATTATTACTATTATCATTATTATTATTATTATTATTATTATTATTATTATCATTACTATTATTACTATTTTATTCAATTATTCCATTATGCACTTATTAAATTTCTAACACTTATCATAACAAAAATTTCACTTTAGGGTCATCAAATAAATTTCAAATTTTCCATTTAACCTCAAATAATATTTATTGTTGTACAATCAAGCCATTCTTATTTTTCCTTTCCTTCCTTTTTCTTCATGAAAAATCTAGAAAAATTATTAAAAATTTGAATTTTGTTCTAAAATTAAATCTAAAATTTCTAAAAATTCTAAATCACTCCTTAGATGTATAAAAAAATTTAAGAAATCATAAGAACACAATTTTCACTAAATTTCCAAATTGCCCCTAGACCCCTAAATTGGGGTTTTCCAATCTAAAAGCCAAAATTCACAATTGATCAATGATTTCAAAGGAGAAAGGTGCAAAATTCACCTTAGAAGTGTAATCCTAACTTAATTTGAAGTAAACAATATGAATTGAGCTCAATTTCTTCACTTTCTTGCATGAATAGTACCCAAATTGGTTTTTCTTCGATTCTGAGCAAATTGGACTAAATTGATCAATATAAATGAGGGAGAAAGGTGCGAAATCAATGCAGAAAATGAAGATCTATGTTTAATTGGATTAAAAACGCACCAAAATCACGAATTGAAGTTTCAAATTTTGGGTTATTTTTAGGTATATCTGGTTGCCAAAAATTTGATGAAATTCCGGTGGTACGCCCATCGAATGAGGTGGCTAGGAAGTTGATTGGGCCGATGTGGCTGGAAGGAGTCGCCGGTGAGGTTGAATGAGGTCGGACAAAGCTCCAAATGGCTAAAAAAAAAAATCGCACTATGGAGATGCTGGTAGGAAAAGGAGTCTTTGACGTGATTTTCTAGCAATTTTTGCCGGTAGGGAAACTGCCGGTGGTCGAGGAGGGGCCAGTGGAGATGCTGGGGTGCCAGTCGACCTCTAGCGGTGGTTGGATGGTGGTGACAGTGGTTGAAAATTGACGAAACAGTGGGCACAGTGTGAAAAACGAGCTGCAGCGTGAAGCAGTGTTCTAGGACGTTTTAGATTGCTTGAGTTGATGTTTGATATAATTTTAAGTTAGTTGTATAATTGAGGGTTAGGTAGAATTATTAGAAATAATTGAGGATTTTTTTATTTCTTAAATGTAAAAATATTATTATATATATTTTTTATCATATCAAAATTTTCCTAATAGATAATTGGTTGTCATACTTAGTTGAGTTATAAATGTTAAAAATGTATAGGGTGAGGTTTAGATACTAACTTTGATTACATTCTTAAATAAAATTTCATTTTGCCTCTACATTTATTTCAATTAAGTTCCCTTTTTTTTTATTTTTAAGTATAAGATTCTATGGGTATTACATTATCCATCATTTCAATTTTCAACAACCCATCAAGTCTAAACCCATTTCTGGTAAGTTATCTCCGTCATCCATGTGGATCTTCACTTTCGACATTTTCTATAGAATATCCGTTTCAATATCTGCTTTCAAACACATCAAATAATAGAAAATCGAGGAGTTGCATCCTAGATAAGATTAAAATCTTAAAATACTATTTTTTTTTTTTTGGGGTAGAAAGAGGTTTATTTTTAGTCAGGTTCCAAACGAACTAGATTAGAACAACAAACTAAAATTCCATTCAATTGATTTTTTTTTTTTTTTAAAGCTCCAAATCGAGGTGCAGCCTTACTTCTTCCTTTCTCTTGTTGCAGACCGTAATCCTGCTGCAATAACTTTCATTTTTCTCTTATATATCTCAGATCCTTTTATGTTTTTATCTTAATTTTATGAATAAAATTTTCTATGATTTATTATTATATAATGAATTAAAAAATTTTGTAAGATCACTCAAATCTGCATAAGAATCCTAATTCTTAAATTAAAAATTTTTACAATAAATTTAAGATGTCATCTTTGGTGCACTTATAATTTTGAGTGTACTGTGTATTTAGTTATAATATAAAGATATAATTATAATATTATTAACTTAAAAAATAATAATATTATAAATATATTCTTATATCATAACTAAGTACACTGGTATCAAATATTTTACTTAAATTTAAATAGACAGATCTAGTATTGTAGAAGGAATCATAAATATTTTCTTAAGTTGGTTTTCCCCTCTTTACTTTTCTGATCAGTTGATTGATGGGAGGAGTTCCTAACTTTCATTTGACGTGATTTTAGAAAGTAACCTCCTTATGAGTAGTGAAAAACAAATTTAAATTAGTTAAATTAATTTTAATCTGCTACATGTCAACCAAATGTATAATTGAAATTTATTGAATTATTAAAAAAATATCTTAAATTAAATATAATTTTAATTATCTTTAATTATATAATACTAAAAATAAATACATTTAATTTATCTATTTATCAAACCACATTCCAACAATTACATTTATCTGCTATATGTCCCTCACTTTTTTTTTTTTTTTTTACATATATACCCAAACATAATTACATTTATCTAGTCTTTCAGTTTTCCTTTTACTTTCATAGCAGATTTGAGAAACTTTTTTGGCCTTTCTTTTCGTTTTGTCGACAGATTGGAATGGTCGTATCTCTCAGTTTTGAGTTTCGTTATTCATATGATTTATTTTATAATTTTATATTGTTGTAAATTTCGTGCACCTGGTAAGTAAAATGGACAAATATTTGTTTCACTATAGCATCGAAGATGGTGACAATTTTTTATCTAAGAAGCTGAGTTTTATATATCTTTGTTTTTGCCAATAACAGAGGTAATTGCATTTTATTGTTAAATTTGGAAACTCTATAATTATCCTAAGTCTCGTTACTATATATAATTACTCTGATGTGGAATAAATTTTCTAATTATAAAGAAAAAGTCCAAGCGTACGTGAAGTTTAAAGTTTTAATTTTAGGATGTGAATGCATCTCCCATATGGATAAGTGTGAACAAATAGAAGAAAATGTCCAAAAATTTTGAAATAATGTTCACAATTACGAGAACCTATATGAAAAATTGAACTTTGCTTTAATTAATGACGTCACATGTCAACATAAATTGGCTCAAGTAATAAAAGAAATTGGTAGAATTTTTTCACAAATTTTAATTCCTCTAGTTTTAATATCATATTTATCTCTTTTTAATTATATAGATCTCCTCACACTTAATAGTCTCTAATTAGTTGGCCTTTTAAACTTTTCGCTCTTTAATAAACCTAACACACGTTGATCTTTGCTTCAAGTGCGTCGACCGATAATATTAATTAGAATATCTAGAAATAATAACAGGTAAGGCACTATGGTCTCTATCACTAAATTCATATTTATAAAGTAATAAAAAAAGAGGATATTCATCCTCATTAAATTCTTGAATTTCTAAAGCTAGATTTATTTATACAAAGGAAATTATAGTAAAGAAGCCTTTTAAGTTGAGTTTCACATCTGTTCAAACAAAATTACAATAAAAAATAAAATGTCTCAAATAATTATTATCAGAGATAAATTAAGGAGGAGTTGGGATCTCTTGAAATTTTTTAAAATTTTAATTTTATATGTAATTCTATAATTATATATTTTAGTTTTTAATTGATAAAATCTCATCTTTTTTAAAAATTTGTTTTTTGTAGTTTACATACTAAAATAGAAAATTTTTACGTTTTTTAAAATTAAATCCTAAATTTGCCATGATTATTAATATAATTCAAAACTTATATAACGCTATTTGATATTTTTCTTTATAGTATGATATTGATATATGTACACACCATTCACACTGAAAGGTCAAGCATATACAGGGTATGATAACTGTTTTGATACTCAAATTTCAATGAGTAATTATTACAAACAGATATGTATATTTCGTTGATCTTCAAAAATAATATAACAACATATACTACCATAAATTAAAAGTCACGTGACCAGAGACTTTTGAGTTTTTATGAAGAATTTTTCTAGGGTTCTAGAGACTGTACGTGCGAGAGAAAGATCGCTGTCCAAATTAGGGGTCTGAAGGTCGCACTCTGGGCACGCGTCTTACTAGGATATGTGTCAGCAAGAACATGCATGTATTTGGCTTTGGCCAAACAAGCTACAGAGCCCATATTTGATGATTTCATATCCCAAGATTAGAGTCCAAGCCGCCCTATTTGACGTAGAAAATGAGTACTTGTCGTGTCGGAATTTTCTCCATTGTGCTACAGATTGTATGAGTGGGAACGCATGCTTGTTCAAATTTTAACGTCGAAAGGAAGCATGAAACGAAGGTAAAATTCGAATTCTTCTCATTCTCATTTGGATCCCTTTATGTTTCCCGTTTCATATTACTAGAAATAAACATTGAGTAGAAAATAATTAAATCTATTTAAATATATAAGACTTATTTAAAATAGTAAATTTTATTCACTATATATCTCCAAGACAACAACACAGAAAAAATGAATATGAAAAAATTTAAATTCAAATTCTTCAAAGCTTTTTTAGGAGACTAGCGGCTCTTCTACGTCGTTGAATTAAATGACGCCATGTGTTAATGAGTTCAAGGGAAGAATAAATAAAATTTGAAAAACACCCATTTCTCCGATCAAATATCAATAAAAATCTTATATGTTATGATTATTTGTTATAAGTAACTACTTACAGTTACACAAACATTACATATGAAGAGATTTATATACCGAAAAAAAGAAGGATCTTATACAACTTTTTATTGTTTATTATAAACTCTTGAATATAATTATAATATGCAAAATATTTAGGATAATTATTATAATAAGATGATTAATTAGAATAATCAATTATTATTAGATAATTTCATAGCAAATAATTAAGATTTTAATTACTTGTATCGTAACAAAAATAAAAGCCAACAAGTCAAAAGTAAATTATAAAAATAACTCGAAAACACACTTTTAAAAAATATTTATTTTTACATTATAACTAAGTATATTGTATTAAAAATTTTATTTTTATTTTTTTGGGTTTTAAATATTAATTATGGTGATACTTGAGTTAGCTTGCACACATGTAGAAATTATTTTATTTATCTAATCCAATCAAAGATAGGTCATAAAAAATTATTACTTTATAATTTCAAGAACTTAAAAAACAAATGAGAGAAAAATCATTTGTAATGATATAAAATACATTTTTTACCACCCACTGTCAAACAATCACGTGTGCATCATTTCATTGCTTGAAAAGATTAAAAAATATTAGGGGTTAAATGAAAAGATTTTCAAATATTGGGATCTTTTATAATTTTAATATTTCATCTTATAATCATCAATTTAGTTTAATCATTGTTAAATTGGAAGTCTCTTATTGGTCTCAGCCACTGGTGCCTACTAATTCTTATTGTCACGGAGGAATCTACAAATAAAATTCGAGAGACCAAAAGGAGCCCTAGAACTGAAAATGAAAGCTTTCGAAAAGATGAAGTAGAAGATAGATGCTACTAAAGTTGCCGAGAATATAGTACTTTAATTTTTCTGACCATTCTAAAGGTAGAATTAGAATTAATGACTTAAAATCCAAGGTAATGAATGTGGCGGGCCCTGCATGTGTCGCATCAGACACCAGCAACATAACATGCATTCATCGAGAATGAGTCTCCATCAACTACCCCCATAAGACTTTCTGGTAGCAGAAAACAGGGCTTTTCATTTGGTCCACACGTTAAGTCGGGGTATTATGTTTTAATTTTGACGTACCTCCTTTTTAACACGATATTAATTGTAATTACCGTTATTCATTGCGATTTAACATAAGGAACTTGTAGCTTCTAGAAAAATTTTATCTTAACTACTAATTATGAATGAACATTGAAGCATGCTTAACATGTTTAATATTTATATTTAAAAATAATTAAGTCTTCCACATGAGTGAAAATATAGATACTGAGTATATAATGTACTAATATATGATTTATAACACTACTTGCATTAAGTGATTTTATCTAATTGTATTATTTGGCAAAAAAGTAATCTATTTATTTTTAATAGATTAGGTTTATTAAAATTTCCCTTATCTTTAAAATTTTTACAATATATCAAATTCTTTACTTAAATTATCACATGTGAACAAATATTTAATGCAGTTAAGAAAAATAGTACATAGTAAACAAAAATTTTGATTACAAGTCCTTAATAAAAAAAGAGAGATGGTAATGATATTACTATATATACGACTGAGATCATCATGTTTTCCTGCTGTATAAATGCCATTCATTATTAAATATAGAAAATTATTTTATCAAATAATTACTCAAAATATTTACTTATTTAATAATAAACAATTGTTTCATATATAATTAGAGAACTTGATGTTACTCTCAAAAAGAAGACTTTCTTTATTCATCATTTTTTGAAGTGCGACTCGTTTTCTTGCCCTATAAATAATGCTCGTTTGCAGCAATCAGAGAACACACCCCAGGATTCATACATAGAGAAATTAGAGAATGAGTTGTGAGAGTCTGAGAATGGGAGCACTATGGTGTGCAATATTTGTGGTTCTGGGAGGAATATCAGTGTCGCATGCACAATTGAGTCCAACATTTTACAACCAAACATGCCCTAACGTCACTGATATCGTGTCTGGAGTTATTCAGAATGCTTCACAAAGCGATCCTCGTATTGGCGCCAGTCTCATCAGGCTTCACTTTCATGACTGCTTTGTTCAAGTATGTGAATGTTTCTTAATCACCTCACCTTAATTTTCCTTCCTTTTCTGTCCTTTCCTTTCTCTATGTTATATACTTCTATTACTTTGGTTAGTGAATCTTAATTATCACTGTTTCTAACTCCAAGAACCAACATGACATTGGCTTTTCTGGCTTTCACCTTCTTCCACCATTTGATTGCAGTCACCTTTTAGAAGAAGCACACTTTCACAGAGATAGTCAGATTCCACTCACCAATTGCAGTTATATATTATGGATGTTATGATGGGGTCATTTCCAGCTTTTAATTGTTTAAATTTGAGATTTTTAAAATATATTTATGCTTGGAGAGTTTTCATTATGTTTTTTGAATGAGTGAAATTGTGGACCTCGAAATTTTTGAAGTGAGAAAGCTATGCTTCTATCATATAATATAGCCGACTCATTAAAACAGAGGATTAATCACACACACACATAATCTAGTGTTTGGAAGAGCCTACCTATCATCAAATTTCAAAAATTTAAAAATTTATATGAATAGCCTAAAATTGACCATAGTCCTTTGCATTTTAATATATATATATATCTTATCTAATTTTCTTCCCTGGCAACCTGATTTGACAAGTCCCATTATGAACTTATAATAAGGTTCTCACGACTTGGGGTGGGAAGGGACATCAGGAGAGGAAGAAAAGATAGAAATCAAAGCTATGCTAGCTCAAATAGACCTTAATTAATTTTAAAAAGTAAAGTCAATACTGGTGAACAGCCAGAAGTTCGTTTACATCTTATAATTATAAATTGTTTGACCTTCATATTCAAAAACAATAAAAAAAAAAAAAAAGTACTATATATGTAGTAAATTTCAAAATTTCAAGCTCAGTTTTTAGTTTCTCCAGTTGATATATATCTTTTACTTTGATTTGTGTGATATCTAGCTAGACTAGTATAATAGAGAAATACTATTTACACCTATGCTCAATAACATACACATCGGAAATATAGAAATAACTTATTTTACTTGGAAGTTAGGTATATATGCTTTTAAAAAGAAGAAGAACTCATATTATTTTGTAAGGAATATTATATATTTCTTATAAACTTTCTAACTTTATGAGATTACTATAATCCGAGTGAACTTTACCCCGCATTAATTGGTATTGGAATTGTACCGGAGTGGGTCCTTACCCTTTATCTATAGACAAAAGAAAAGTAATTATGGCGTATGGAAGAATATGCTTTTAAAAAGAAAAAGAACTCATATATTATTTTGTAAGCAATATTATACATTTCTTACGAACTTTCTAACTTCACGAGATTACTATAATCCGAGTGAACTTTACCCGGCATTAATTGGTATTGGAATTGTACTGGAGTGGGTCCCTGCCCTTTATCTTTAGACAAAGGAAAAGTATTATGGCGTGTGGATGTAGGGGGCATGTTAAAGTAGGACCTAATTACTTTATAGGAAACATCGAGGAAGTTGCTGATTGATGATGAATTAATGTTTGTGCATGACAGGGCTGTGACGCTTCGCTTTTGCTGAACAATACGGCGACCATAGAGAGTGAACAGCAAGCAGTAGGGAACAATAACTCCATAAGAGGTCTGGACGTGGTCAATGACATCAAGTCTGCACTGGAAAGTGCTTGCCCTAACACTGTTTCTTGCGCTGATATTCTCGCCATTGCAGCTGAAGTAGCTGTTGACCTGGTATGCCACATTTACAATTATATTTATTTATTTTATCAATAAATAAAATATTATTTTAATTTTTTATTTATTATAAAATTATTATTTTTATTTTTTATTTATAAAAAAAATGTTATAATTGTTTTTGACTTTATATTTATTATATTTATGATTTAAAGTTTGGTAAATAGAATAAATTTAGTAATTTTTAAAACATAAGAAAGAAATGTGATATTTTCAATACATTTTAATGAGTGACAGATTTAAATAATAATATTATGATAAATGAAGGGTTAAAAATATATTTTTTTTCTTCTATTAATGGTATCTTTTAAAGGCAAGAAAGAATATTCCTTGTTATAGCAAGAGGGATCAAATTTGTGTGTGTACGTGTGAATTACTTTGGACTAATATATAATGTGGATAAATAATAAAAATAATTTTCAGATGAGATTAGTGATATGTTATATGTTCAAATTAAGTTTTTTTATTTTTTATGAAAAATACATTTTGTCCGGTTCTTATAATTAATTTCACAGAATTATTCTTATAATTTAAGTCTTCTAATATAAGAACATTTTTATTTAATCCTATATTTCCTATTGTGTTAATATTTTCTTTATATGACTAATTATGTATTATCTTAACACTTTAATATGCATTATATATGTTATCAAAAAGTACTGAGTATAGATAATGAATTGAAGTAATTAACTGACTTTTATAGTTATATAGCTCATAATGCAAGTCATGTTAAGACATAATTTGAATGAATGGGCTCAAGTGATCATGTCTAAAAGTATATTCACATTGCTAAAATGGTATAGGATTAGCTATATCAGTAAAATTTTAATAAGCACTTGTAGATGTCAAATAATAAGACTAACTTAAACATTTTTAAATCTATAAATACCTAATTATAATTTTTAAAACTATAGAGGGAGCTTTAAAAAAAAAATTAGAAAAGTAATATGACCTATTTTTTTCAATACAAAAGAAAGTCATATTTGAGGCCTTCGGAAGAGCTAGCATTATGGATGACAAGATGCATGGATCAAATTAACATGAATGAAATGATTAGCCAATTTGTAATATTTCAAAGTAATGGGAACAGGCAGGAGGACCCACATGGACAGTTCAACTGGGAAGAAGGGATAGCTTAACGGCAAACCGAAGCCTCGCTAATACAAGTCTTCCTGCTCCTTTCTTCACCGTTGATGTTCTTACGACCCTCTTTGCTAATCAAGGCCTCAACACCACTGATCTTGTTGCCCTCTCAGGTAATTACCCTCTTAATTACCTTCATTTTTTTTTTTTTTTTACATACAATACAAGTTGTCTTGAATAAGGGTGTTGGGTTGGGTCAATCCACGAACCAGACTAGTTGGGCCGTATAGATTAGTTGGGTCATAAAGCACTTCTAACGTATAAAAAATGCTTTTCAACAAAGGCCCAACTGGCAAGCCCATGGTTATTGAACATAAAAATATAAGGCTATAATGTACACAATTCTTTAAACTTTGTTCATGTATTAATAGT
Source organism: Delonix regia (assembly GCA_037074485.1). Classification (NCBI taxonomy): domain Eukaryota; kingdom Viridiplantae; phylum Streptophyta; class Magnoliopsida; order Fabales; family Fabaceae; genus Delonix; species Delonix regia. Next base: position 27,219,750 of record CM073451.1, on the reverse strand, counting down.
CTGTTATCCTTTAAAATTTGACATAAACCTCCAAATTTTTAAAATTGTAAAGATAAGACAGTTATTAGTAAATCCATTAATTTGTATAACTTTTTATTAAAATTGAACAAGAGTTATATGATATCCAAAAGTTGCACATGCAATTGTATGCAAATTAATCTAGTGTTTTAATCAAGGCAACTCATTATCATTATTGAATAATTTTTAATTTCAAATCCCTAATATTCAAAGTTAAAGGCGCACTTGTGATTTACCCAATACGTGTTCAAAATTAATATTTTTAAAAAACAATGTTGCACAATAATTACTTTAAAATACAAGAAAAAAAATATAAAATTGATTATTCACTTTTGTACTTTATGACAATTTGATCTGTTACAAATTAATCATGGCAAATCAACGTCTTACAAATTCAAATTTGTACAAAATCTTTAGATTAATGAAATATTAATTTTACATAAAATAATATTTTTAAAGAATTAATTTTTTAATATTAATTTGTAAGGGATTAATTTGATATAAAATGTAAAAATGAAGCACCTGATTTAACACTTTTCCCATTCGAAATACTAATAAAAGCTTGTTATACCATGCCTAGTTTTGAAAGGAAGGAATGTTGAATCTCAGAAGCTTTAGGATAATTATTTTCAGGTGCTCACACATTCGGAAGAGCTCAGTGCAGTACATTTGTGAACCGACTTTACACTTTCAACAACACCAACAATCCAGACCCATCTCTCAACACAACATACTTAGCCACCTTGCGCGAGATATGCCCACAGAATGGAACCGGGACTAACCTCACAAATCTAGACCTGACCACACCAGATACGTTCGACAAGAACTACTACTCCAACCTTCTGGACCACAATGGCTTGCTTCAGAGCGACCAAGAGCTGTTTTCCACTGAAGGAGCGGATACCATCGACATCGTCAAAAGTTTCAGCAGCGACCAAACTGCCTTCTTTAATAGCTTTGTGGATTCCATGATCAAAATGGGTAATATCAACCCTCTGACGGGTTCGCAGGGAGAAATTCGATCGCATTGTAATTTTGTCAATGGAGCTTCTGGTTTGGCTGGTGTAGCCTCTCGAGAATCAGATGCCCTTTTGGTTAGTTCTGTTTAGATGGACTTTTGTTTCTGATTATGTGTTGGAAAGGGAAAGAGGACATTGGCATAAATGAATAAGCCTATTTATAGGTGTATCAGGCATGCTTGTTTGTATTGTATGCCATATGTATATGCACCTATCTTCATGATAATATATATTGTGTGTATTTTGCTGCTATGAGTAAATTATGGTTTTGCATTTCTCATTAGTTGGATTTAATATATATCTATTTCGGGTGGATTTTATGCTTTGGAGAATTATTGATTCCCTAGAGAGCATGAAGAGTTGCAATACCTCAAAACTATCGGTATGTACGATTGACTTTTTATTACAAGTTTTGTTTTTTCTTCTAGTAGACAATTTTTGTAAGTTGGACAACAACCCGGAGATTCCCCCTTTTTTTTTTTTTTTAAATTATTCTTTGGTCGTCTTTATTGTTTTTGTTTAGGATTATGTTCAGTTATTTCTTCACATATACTTCCTGTGCACAAAAATTATAAATTTAGATTCTCTGGAGATTTAAATTATTAATTTTTTATTTAATAATTTATATTTTAATAAATATAAAATAATTTTTAACAATTTTTTAAAATCAATCTAAATTTTATCAATGCACATGTATTTGGATTCTTAAATTCACTAAATCCATTTCCCAAACATTATAATATCAATTGGTGTGTGCATGTGTTTATCATTTAGAAATCCAATAATATGCAAATACTTAGTGTTGCTCTTTTATAAAAGCAAAAAAAAATAATTGTCTAGCACTCAACAAGGAGCAGTACATGTTGTATTAACTTGCAAGGAGTACCAACAAGTTCATATCTCACACTTTGATGCACGTCCGCAAGAAGCAAGCCTAGAGAGGGACAAATCTCCTTTTGCCATGCAATCTCCTTCAGATGGAAAATGGCGGCAAAACTTGAGAGAGAATTAAAAAAAAAAGGAAAAATAATAATAATAAAAACGCTGTTCTTTTTTAGACGACGATGACGTTTTACACTATCCCATCCTAGCCGTCAGTTTGATCCCTGGTGACTTCCACGTAGCCTTTAACATCACTAGTAAAACGGTGTATTTTGATACTTGATGTTGAAGTCATTTTTAACTGTCAAACGCATCATTTTACTTTTTCTTTTTGCCAATAAACGGGGCCAAAAAATGGACAACATGATTGAATGACACAAGGAATTCGAAGAGACACACGCACTTAAGTGAATGACACGCTTATAGTTCTTAAGACCCATTGGATTTATTTGTTTAACTAATTAGTTGGGTTGAAAATTTTAATTTATTTGATATAAGTAGATTAAATTAATTTAATTTATTTAATTTGTAAGTTAAATGGATTAACTCAACAAATTAATAGGTTGGATATTTAATAAGTTTTATGAATTTTTTTAATAATTTAATGTTTCATAATTTTAAATAAATTATATTTTGATTTTTTAAATATTTAATATTGAAATAACAATGGACAAAATTAATCCATTTTTATATTAAAATTTAATTTTTAATTATAAATTTTTTAATATATTTTTTAATGGATTAAAGAAGGCAAATTAAATTTAATATTTTAACTTATCAAATTAAAATGGATTAAACAAACAATTTATTTGACCCATTAACTTGTACGATCTAACTCACGGGAGCTCGGCCGACATGTTTGTTTGCCAGTTTTAAACATACTAATAAGTTATTAATTAAAATGTTAAAAATGATAAAGCAGCCTAATAATAAGGTCCCTCATACTCATTCAAATAATTTTATATTTAAATTTTAATAAAGACAGATATTATAAATTAAAATATAATAGTAAATAAAAAATTATTAATAAAAAATTAACTATTAACTATTAAACTATTAAACTATTAGGTAGCAACTTACAAAATTTACTTACATGTAATAACATTTCATCTCATAATTCATAATGATTTAAATCAAAATTTTAATATTATAAATTCTTAAAATAAAAATTCTACAATTATTTATATATTTATATCTTGTCGTTATCTCGTCGCTTTTAAATACACAAAAAAGAAAAGCAATTGTTCACTGTATATTAGTTTATACAATATCGATAAAAAAAACCTTTTTGAACTTCTAATATTTTTTTATAAAGTATTTAAAATTCTCAATGCATTTGTCTGAATTTGATATTAATGTCATAACAAAACTGGTGATGACATATTTTGAAAAATAAAATGACTTTTTTTTTTCGTTATCTTCACAAAATATCTTCGCCACTCAAATTTTTGGGCGTAGATTTTGTGGTGGCCTGGTGGCAACAAGCTTTGACCTCCTTATCTGAAAAAGCGGATAAACCCTAGTATATCCACCAAAGTTTTATTTAAAAAAACCGAAATAACAAATAGATCATCAGTTGCACTTGTCCATTCTTCCTCCTTCGCTTTTTTTTTTTCCTTTTCTCATCAACTCTAACGAGAAACGAAATAATTTTTCTATTTATGATGTTTGTTATGTTAGAAACTACACAATATTTATTTTATAATAGTAATAAACATATACTCATTCTCAGTAATAATTTGTCTAAGTTGAAACATCTATAAAAAAAGCAAAATTGTTTTCAAATACTCAGAGATAAGCTGAACTAATACTGGAAAGTGGGTCCTAATAATAATAAAGAAAAAATTGAGACTAGAGTCCACAATTATTTATTACAAAAAGAAATATCTTTTGTATTTGTTACGGAGTTTTTGGGAACAAGATTGAGAGGTTGAGAAGCACCTACCCACAAGCATAGGTGGAGATTAGCCGCTGCTTCAATCTAAAGATCAGCGTGCTCTTCTACCTGCCCCTTTGGTGACTGTGAGTCAACAACTTTTCTTCTTGATTCGTTTCAGTGAGCCATTTCTTCTCTCTTTCTCGTGTGGCTCCGTGAAACCAAGCTTCAATCATGGCTTCCTCTTCGTCTTTGCATCTATCCCAAGCTCTTTTAGCCCGAGCCATTTCCCTTCATGGTTTCAGCTCTTCTTCTGACCGTATCTCTCTTTCCGGCGTCTCTTTGCCTTCCTTCTCTGGTCTCAAGTCACATTCTTCGAATTCTTCGTCAACCAAGCCTGCCTCCGTTTTGCGTCGTCGTGGGGTTGGGTCTAGCAGTACAGTTCGAGCTACGGCTGTTGAGACCTTGGATAAGACGACCGAGGTGTCGCTGGTTGAAAAATCCATCAATACAATTCGATTCCTGGCCATTGATGCCGTCGAGAAGGCCAACTCGGGTCACCCGGGTCTACCTATGGGTTGTGCTCCGATGGGTCACATTCTCTACGACGAGGTGATGAGGTACAATCCCAAGAACCCGACATGGTTCAACCGTGACCGGTTTGTTTTGTCTGCCGGCCATGGCTGTATGCTCCAGTACGCTTTGCTTCACCTTGCTGGATATGATAGCGTTAAGGTGAGCTTCCTTCACCCAGTGTTTTATTCCGTTTTTTTTGCTGGAACTGGGTCGGACTTGGATCTATGCTTGTTTGTTAATTTAATTGCGTTTGAGTTGAAAATCCATCGGGGTTTAAGTTTAACCTCTCTGATGAGGAAATGGTTTCCGGGAATTCAATCGGTACAGGATTGTAATGATGGATGGCAAATGGTTTTCATACAGTTGTGACTTCGAGCTTGCGTATTGTTTAGCACTGCATCGCTGTAAATTCATTTGCATTAATTTGTGAAATGGTTTTCAATGCTTTTTTGAGTCGTAGACATTTTGTTCTATGTGTTGTTTGTCAGATATGATACACCTTAGCAGAGTTCCTACGAATAGGACCTTTCATGAAAATGCAATTGTGAAAAAATAAACCATAGGATATTCATCAAACCAAATTCATTGTTTGCACATCAAATAATAGGAGGAAGACTTGAAGGAATTTCGTCAATGGGGAAGCAGAACTCCTGGACACCCTGAGAACTTTGAGACTCTTGGAGTTGAAGTAACAACAGGTCAGACATCTCCCTACATTATAAGGTGTAAACTTTTCTCGCAGGCTTTTGTTTGTTCTGTTCTCTCATTTATTCCCATGTCTTCTTTAGGTCCTCTTGGCCAGGGTATTGCTAATGCTGTTGGTTTGGCCCTTGCGGAAAAGCACTTGGCTGCACGATTTAACAAGCCTGACAATGAGATTGTTGACCATTACACGTAAGATGCCTACATCTTTCCCCCAAGGGCCCCAACTTACCTATTTAGTTATGATCTACGAACTCATAATGCCTTCTTTGGCCTGCATTTTACTAATTACATGTGTTTTCATACAGTTATGTTATATTGGGTGATGGTTGTCAAATGGAGGGAATTTCAAATGAAGCTTGCTCACTTGCTGGGCACTGGGGCCTAGGGAAGCTCATTGCTTTTTATGATGACAACCATATTTCCATTGATGGTGACACTGAGATTGCATTTACTGAGAGTGTTGACAAACGATTTGAAGGACTTGGATGGCATGTTATTTGGGTGAAGAATGGAAATACTGGTTATGATGATATTCGTGCTGCCATTAAGGAAGCAAAAGCTGTCAAAGACAAACCCACTTTAATTAAGGTTAGTTACTTGGAGTTCACATCGAAGAAAATGAATTTCTGCAAAGAACAAAATACAAAAGAAAGCTTAATGTTTTACTCTTGAAAATTAACGTGATTCTTTCAAATTAATCCTACCAAGTTACATGTTTTGACTATCATATTCTATACATAAACATAATTCTTAATTTTCTCAAGCCGTATGAGGTGAAAACTTCTCTATTGGTTTCTTTTTCCTTTGTAGTCTTTGGAACTTGTGGGGTGCACAAATCATCTATATTTATCCCAACGGGCCCAAAATTTTTTGGTTAGCTGATAGTAATTGCTGTGGAAGTAGAAATATTTTTTCAGTTTTATTTAGCTTTTATGTAGGTTATATTTTGCTGAACTTATCTTTTTCACAGGTGACCACGACTATTGGATATGGTTCTCCAAACAAAGCTAACTCCTACAGTGTGCATGGAAGTGCATTGGGTGCCAAAGAAGTGGATGCTACAAGGAAGAATCTTGGATGGCCATATGAGCCTTTCCATGTGCCTGAAGACGTTAAAAGGTCTGGATGATGGGGTTACAGATTTCTTTGTTGCCTTATAAAGCGCTGATATACCTGGTCTTACAGCATGTATGACACATGTTGGATATAATCACATGTCAGACATTGACACTGCTGACACATTGCTGACTTGTGTCTAAATTAAAAAAGTTATATTTGTGTCTTGGACATGGATAGGACACAGCAGCCCTAAAAAAAGGGAAAACAAAACCCCAAAAAAACAAAAAGAACAATGATGGAATGAGAGACAGAATCCCATATTGATGAGATAATAGATTTTTTTACCTAAATCATTTATTGGTGTAGTTAATCTTTTGGAATGTAGGATGAGGGCTGTTCGGTATCTTCTTTGGAAAGTGTTGATTAAATGGGAATTTAGAAACTAACATTTGAGTATGACACATGCCAAACTATATAAATTTGTCTGTGCACGCGCACTTGTGCTTCAGAATTGTTTCCTATAAATATACTAAGATTGATATTATCCTGAGTAAAACTTTCTTGGCTACTCTCAGTCACTGGGGTCGCCACATCCCTGAGGGTGCTGCAGTTGAAGCTGAGTGGAATGCTAAGTTTGCTGAGTATGAGAAGAAATACAAGGAGGAAGCTGCAGAGCTGAAGTCTATTATTAGTGGTGAATTACCTGCTGGTTGGGAGAAAGCACTTCCAGTGAGTAAAGACCCAAATTTCTTGCACGATCTAAAATTTGACATGAATCTGCTGTCAATAAGTCTCATAAGTGATAATTCATAGCATGACCTTTACATTTTGCATCACCACACTTCTGCTTAATGTCTATACAGCCTCAAGTTTTAAAATATACAAGTTCTCTCTTGCACTGAACTGTGTCTAGAATATTGATAACACCTCTGATTTGATTTCAAATTTCAGACATACACTCCAGAGAGTCCTGCTGATGCTACCAGAAATCTGTCTCAGCAAAACCTGAATGCCCTTGCAAAGGTTCTTCCTGGTCTGCTTGGTGGCAGTGCAGATCTTGCCTCTTCTAACATGACCTTGTTGAAAATGTTTGGAGATTTTCAAAAGGATACTCCTGAGGAGCGCAATGTTAGATTTGGTGTTCGAGAGCATGGAATGGGAGCAATCGCCAATGGTGTTGCTCTTCATAGCCCTGGGCTGATTCCATATTGTGCCACTTTCTTTGTTTTCACTGACTATATGAGAGCTGCCATAAGGATTTCAGCTCTGAGTGAAGCTGGTGTTATTTATGTTATGACCCATGATTCAATTGGACTTGGAGAGGATGGGCCAACTCATCAGCCAATAGAGCACTTGGCAAGCTTCCGGGCAATGCCAAATATTTTGATGCTCCGTCCAGCTGATGGAAATGAAACTGCTGGTGCATACAAAGTTGCTGTACTTAACAGGAAAAGACCCTCAATTCTTGCCCTTTCTCGGCAAAAGCTGCCCCAACTTGCAGGAACTTCTATTGAAGGAGTTGAAAAGGGTGGCTACATTATTTCCGACAACTCGACTGGTAACAAGCCCAATGTTATTTTGATTGGAACTGGTTCGGAGTTGGAAATTGCTGCCAAAGCTGCTGAGGATCTAAGGAAGGAAGGGAAGGCTGTAAGAGTTGTTTCTTTTGTTAGCTGGGAACTTTTTGATGAGCAGTCAGATGCCTACAAGGAGAGTGTTCTCCCAGCTGCAGTATCTGCTAGAGTTAGCATTGAGGCAGGATCCACATTTGGATGGGGGAAGATTGTTGGAAGCAAAGGAAAAGCGATAGGAATTGATCGATTTGGAGCAAGTGCTCCAGCAGGAAAAATATACAAGGAGTTTGGTATCACGAAGGAAGCTGTAATTGCTGCAGCCAAGGAAGTTTCGTAAGATGTAATAGTTCTTTCTTTGGAGTTGTGGGTTTGACTCCGTTTGGCCTGGTAGGAGAGATATGTTTCATGAGTAAAGTCTCTTTGCTACAATAACGAAGTTTAGATTGCTGTGTTGTACGATTCCTAGTGAAGCAAGGTAGAGATCAAAGGGAGAGAAGCGCTAATGAAGAATTTGTAACAACTCTTTGATTATTGAGTTTCACAGTGCTGTGGTTAAATTCAAGGATCATGATCCTCAATCTATACCCCATGCAAATATATTCGTATCTGGCTGTTTTTTTTTTTTTTTCTTCACTGGGTTGTTAGTTGCTTGTGTAACTTGAGCATTTGCAACTGTTCGGATGTACGTGATATCCTCAATTTCTTGGAGAAATGGAAAATTTCTCGGGTCAAGAGTAATTAGATTGAGCCTGCATTGTTTGCTTGAATCTTTTTGGGTGAAGGGCTGGTCCGGACCGGGTAAAACAAGATTGAGACCCGGCTTGATGTATGACTCACTTTATTTTTTAAGACTTGTGACTAGGCTAGGACTGAGTTTCTTCTTTTCTAAAAAATATTTAAATTTGCAAAATAAAATGCTAATAAAATTAGTTTTTCAATGGAAAAATGAAATAAAAAAATTAGGATTTGAAATAGAAAATAATTGAAATTTGAAAAGAATTAGTATTTAAAAAATTTATTATAAATGAAATATATTACAAATAAAATAGAAGCAAATTATAAAAAACATTTAAAAAATAAAAATACAATTTTAGTCTTTGATTCATTATTAAATTATTATTTTGATCTTTTACTTACTTTATTACCAATAATAATTTATTATTAATTGAAAATTGTCACTTTTAATCCTCTAACGTAAGTTAACATAATTTAGTTTAAGTGGCTACATATGGTTATGATTTCAGAAGTTGGAGATTGAAAGTGATAATTTTCAATCAATAAGAGACTATTTTAGATAATAAAATAAGTAAATAATAAAAATGATAATTCAATAACAAATCAGGATTAATATTTTTTTATTTAGAAAGTAAAAAATATACTAGATTTTAAGTCACCTCGATACTTGATATGGTCTAATCAAATTATAAATTTTTTTTAATTTGGCTTCAATTCAATTTGATTACGTGAGGTTGGCAAGGTCCACCAAATTGTTATTCATCTTAGTGCAGGGTCACATGTTGAACTAATAGGTTGACTTTTCCCTTATTTTTCTTAATAAACAATGGGGTAAAACATCCAGAAAAACAGAACTAGCAAGCCACGAGTTTAGGGTGACAAACACTAAACAAGTCAACAACAATAACTAGAGAGGCAAAACTAGGAACAATATCAAAACACTTGAAAGAAGACAATTGGTTATGTCCATGCTTAACAAATGTATCAGCAGTGAAATTTGCATATCGAAATATGTGAGAAATTTGGACAAACCAATCCAAATCCAACCAGTGCCTAATAGCACGAATCAAATGAAAGCTCCCATGCAGATTATCTTATAAATTTTGAATCATCTTAACCACGATCAAGGAATCAAGTTCCACAAAGATAGACCTATATCTAACTTCAAAGAAAATTTTGAGCGCATAAAAAAAACCCTAAAGTTCAGTATTAGTAATCATGTAGTTTGAGAGGTTAACATTAAAACCTTTGATTAAATTGCCCCTGCTGTCTCTTAATAGTCCTCCACAAGAAAAAGAACCTTGATATGAAATAGAACCATTAGTATTAAGCTTGATGACATGATCAAGAGGAGGAACCCAATGGATATGCAGAATAGTGAAACCCTTAATGGTCCTTTTAGTAAGTTGGAGAAGAGAAAATGAACGATGATAATCCAGAATCAAAGTAGACATATACCTCAAAAAACTATCAGGCTCAATAATAACTCCTTTGAAGATTATTCTGTTTCTCATGTACCAAATTTCAGCATAAATAGATGGAAAAGTATGGAGCCAACTCACTCCATTAAATAAAGGATCTCCCTTATTAAGATTTAAATCTAGCCATTGAATGAGGTTTCCTTGGAAGAAACCCAAATAAAAAGAGCTAGGCATAATGCTCTTCTACACCAAATTAGTGATAATGCAATCGCGAATATAGTGGAGCACTGTTTTATCATCAGAGCCATAAAGAGAACAAATTAGAGAAGCAGCCAAAGACCAACGATGGTGAGCACTATTAATTAGAAGAGCTTCATTAGTAACAAGCCACATGAAGGCTCAGATACATTGAATGACACATACTTTCCAAATCTTATAAAAAAGATCATAAGTTTCAATTAGTTCTAAAATAAGAATCAAAAGCAGATTTACAAGAAAACATACCAGTGATATTTGAAAGCTAGGCTATAGAGTTAACGTCCTTAACCAAGAGGGAGACTATTAGAGGAATAATAATATCCAAACAATTGGCAGAAAGGACTTGTTGAAGCTTAAGAAATTTCAATCTCCATTTTTTAGAACATAATCAGCCACTAATTCATCTCGTATATTATCATTAATATCAATAGTAGCAAAATCTTAAAGATTATGAACTCCAACACCTAATGATCAGTCCAAAAATCAATCAAATTACCATTCCAAGATGACAAAGAATATTATGATAAAAGAGCACATACATTTAAACAATTCCACACCAGAAAATAGATGTGGTACTGCATTGGCAAAAAATCGAAATAATTGCATCAGAACAACTATATTTATTACGAACTACCTTCACCTAAAGATATTCTCTCTTATGAATAAGGTTCCAAGCTTGCTTCATAATAAAAGTTTGATTAAAATCCCGAGCTCTTTGGAAGCCTAAGCCACCAAACTTTTTAGGTTAGCAAATGTTATCCCAACTAATTAAGTGGATCTTCTTCTTATTTATAGAACTGTTCAGATGAAATTTCTACAAATTTTATCCATATGATCATATAGCCAAAGATGAATTTTTGTAGTTTGCATCACATAAGTAGGAATGGAAGCAAGGGTTGACTGAGCTAGAGTGATTGTCCCAGCAAGTGAAAGAGTATTAGCCTTCCAACCATTCAAACAATTTATCATTTTATCAATAAGATACTGGAAATCTTTGTAGGAATATCTATCATAAAATAGGAGAACACACAAATATTTTCCCAGATTATCAGTTAAATTCATGCATAAATATTGGCTAATCTCATGTCTATTATCCCAAGGGACATTAGTTGAGAAATAAATGATAGATTCCAAGTTATTAACCTTCTGATTCGAGTTTCTACAGAAAACCTCCAAAGTCTCCTTAATAACATGTGCTTGTTGAATAGAAGCAATACAGAACAAAATAAGATCATTTACAAAGAAAATGTGAGAAACAATATGCCCTCTCCTATTTAAAGAAATAGAATCCTAACATTTTTACTCAATAACTTAAAAGATGTATTAGGAAAGTTTCTTAATATAGAGAACAAAAAGATAAGGAGAGATCAAATCCCCTAACGAATCCTCATTGAGGGAGAGAAAGAGTTAGTAGCATGACCATTCCAGAGCAATTGCATGTCAGCAGAAGTAACACTCCACCAAATTAGATTGATAATGTTTTATGGAAGGTATCATGAGTCAACCAAGAAGCTAAAAATCGAAAAGGCTTTCTAGCAATATTAGCTAAGCCGCTGACCTCAAAATCTAGGAGGATTAAAATATGATTTTACTTGAGCTTAGGGAGCTGCTTGACCACAACATTGTCAAAAAGAGTGGACCATAGACTATTAGCAACAAAACGATCGAGTCTTCTTCTAATATTATTGCATTGCCAAATAAAAGGTTATCTTTAAAAACCAATGTTGTGAAGGTTAGAGTCAAGCAAAGTGTCCCGAAAAATAGTAGAGTCACACGACATATTGGAAGAATCACTAGTATCATTAATAGATGGAACAAAATTAAAATCACCCTTACACACTAGCAACCCATAGTTTGACCAAAACTTTCCTTAAGGCCAACCTAAAGATCCCTCCAAGAGACAAGTTAGGGACTTCCACAAACAACAGTGAAAAACCATGAGCTACGATTCTCAAAAACAATTTGCATGTGAATAAACTGACGATGAGACTGAAGAACTTGTATATGCCAACAATTAAGTTTCTACAGACACTAAATACTACCAGAGAAATCTGCACCATCTTGAATATGGTAACCATTGAATATAAACTTTCTAACAATTTTTTTTGCTTTCTTCCCACTCATATATGTCTATAAGAAACATAACAAATTAATACAATATCTATTCATCAAATCACTAATCATTGTTGTGAAACCTCGTCCTGAGACATCTCTACAATTCTAAATTCAAACATTCATTTGAAGGTTAAAAAAGAAAGGATTAAGATGACAATATGTGCTAATCTTGCTTAGTGAGAGGGCTATTCCCCAAGGCATTCAGAGTAGGTCCAATTTAGGCCCCAACAACATTATCAATATCCATCACTATTTCCTCAACAACTCCTTCAGTTACCTTCATCCTTCTCTTAAAGACTAAACCAGGGTCTTGAGGATTAGAGGCACTAGTTTTATTTTTGGAGAGTGCTCACAGTCTTTGAACAAAGTCCAGGGTTTCCTTATCTAAACCTTGAACATGTGTGGCAAGAGAATCTAGAACAACCTTCTGACTAGTGTTATCTTACTAGTAAACACAATCTAAAGTGGGATTATCTTGATGAACATCTAACCTTTTCTTTTTACGATCTAGCTCCTTATGGGCTTTGACAAAGAGATTCTTCACCTGGTTTTACTTTTGAGTGTTTAACTTATACCTACTTGCAACAACTTACTACCCATTATGGGTTTTTAGGTCGAGAGAAGTCCTTAGCCCTACTTGTTAGGCCATTTTATGTTGATATATAAATGTAATTTAGTTAGCAATATTTTCCTTGGGAATATTACCACCAGATTTTATATCACTATTGACCATCCTGTAAGAACTTTACTATTCTTTCTTGTTTGACGTATCCATCTTGGAGTCATTCTTCAATAAAGAAAAATGCATGCTATTAAAACAAAGATTAGTCTTGTTTATCTTATCTCTGTCAGAATGATGTCTTGTTCCCACATAATTTCGTTTCTGGAACTTAACAACTATCCATGGTCCAAAGTGATTAGTAGGAGAAGAATTATGTTCTTCCTCCCACATGTGAATTGAATCTTTAATTCCTACACCATTCGGATCATTTGTCTTGAGGGAATTCTACCCTTCTTTTGAGGTAGTATTAATTTCTATCACAAAGTTCAGACCTTCATCTCCCATAATTATTGGAGATTTACCAAAGCCAGCCTTTGAGGGTTGTTTAAGTTTCTGATTTGGTTTGGCTAGAAGGCAATCATCTGCCTTATAACCATAAGTACCACAATTGAAGTAGATAAGATGCAATCTTTTATACTCTACCAGGTAGGTCTTTCTATGCATGGTAATAATGGGCACCAGTTGTGTGCTAAGATTGAACTCCATACATAATGGTGCTTATTTACCCCTAGACTGGATAAAAGTTAGCACATCAATTGTCAACATAGTGCCCAATTTAAATCATACCCTTTAAAGAAAGAATTTATTACATAACTCAACTGATAGCTCAGTAATACAAACCTAAATTGCTTTTTTTATTTTTTTCCATTTGGGAAGGTTGAAATAGAGGTTGCTAACGTTGCACCATAAGATAGTGGTTAGTTATGAGCCACGGGTCCTCATATAAAGCATAATTATAGTTCACTTTCTCAACAAAATGAACGAGGAAAAAAAATCCTCTACTAGATTTATAACTTTAATTGTGCCATTTCGGGTCTATCTTCTCTTAACCCAAGATTCCATGACCTTAAACTACTTCTCTTTCCTAGAAGCTTCACATACAAAGAGAGCTTCCAAGGGCGACATCATTGTTCTTACTCGTCAAAGGTATACACCACAAAATTATGATCAAAAGGTTGAGCAAACTCCTCAGGAGTATTATTCTTCTCAATAACATAATCTTCTACCACCATCTGGACAATTTCCTTTAGGGAGATATAATAATTCTCATAATTGTTCATCAATATATCTTTGTACATAAGCTTCCTTGAAATATTGGGTTCATTAACATCCTTCCTATAGATTCCCTCCATCTCCACTTCTTCCATGAGCGATCCTTCCTTCTCCACATTTGTTATCTCAACAACATTAAACACAACCTCTGATCCTTTATGCAGAGCCTCTGTGACCTTAATATTTTTCTTATTTCTTGCTAAACTATCTTGCTCTTCCACCATTTGAGTACCCTCAAATAAATCCATACATGTCAAAACTTCGTTTAAAAGGGTACAAGTCTACTTAGAAATCTCACCCGTTAACACAAAAAAATAAACTTACCTCCATACATTTCCCTAGGTATAAATCTAAACTAGAAAAAGTGGATGGAGGTAAGAGGTAGAACATGAAAAATAAAAAGCAGGCAGCAATAACCAAAGTAAGCAATGAAATAAAGCAAGCTGAAAATGAAAATAGTACCTCCTTCTGGGGACTAACCTCTACTATGAAGCTTTGCTGGCGACTACCTGTTCAACCAAAACTCTTTGCTAGTTAACAACATTTGGAACTCACATCTCACACCAGCTCCTTGGCGGCTTCTTGCTTGATCTTAAACCATTGCCAGTGAAACTTATCAGAGAATACCCCTTTCGTGCACTGGGCCTACCTCCAACGAATGCTAATGGCTAAATTCTAGAGAGAAAAAGAAAATAGAGCTAGTTGGATGGGGAAGTTGGTCAGATGGGTAGATGAAAGAGACATTCCCACGTAGACTTCCAATCACACATTAGTAGGCTCCGATCCTCTCTCTTGGTTCATTGACTTTAAGAGAGAGTACACAGACCTACTTTCTTTGTTGTTTTTTTTCCCTTTCTTGAATTTTCCTTTTTGCCAATAGATAGGTCAGATTGACTCTGCATGTTAGAAATAATTTGGGTAATCCATTTTGCAAGCATCACATATGTAAGGAGCCAACTTTGTCCTATTATAGTACATGCACCTTTGCACATGTGACTTGCCTTTGTTTGCTTTAATAAAAAATTGATATCCTTGGCCAAGAAAGTCATATCATGGGTATCAACATTATAAGTCCCTAATTATGTTAAATTTGTTTATATTTTACTAGGGACTTATTATTTATTTTGTATAAAACTCTTTAAAAATAATGACCAATTGATATTAGCTTTACATGTTTTATATAACATATCATTTGATTATCTCCTTGTGATGAGTTTAAATGACTTTGCATTGTTTTTGTAATGATTTCAAGAAATTGATTGGATTTAAGGAATGTGAGAATTTAGAGTAAGGAATAAGAGATTTAAGAAAACAATGAAATGTTTCCCAAACATAAAAAAATGGCTAGGAAGATTGCAAGAGCAAATAAAAACCTTAAAGCTGAAAGAAACATCAAAATAAATTTAAAAATAGGCAAAAACCCTCCTTTATAGCCTAAGTGCCTAGAATGTCATGTTACCTCTTAAATTTGCTTTGGATGCCTAAGTGCCTAAATTTTTGAAAGGCATGATTATTTTGGTTTTTTAGGGTATAAATAGGGACTTTTGCTATTTTGGGGAAAAAAGAAAGGCAAAAGAGAAGGCTAGGCCTCAAAACTCACTCAGGAAATTAAGGAAACCTTCCATTTTCTTGGGCTTCCAAGAAGAGATGGATATCAAGGGGGCGCAGGAGGCAGTCGTCTCCCTTAGATTTTTAAAATTTCAACTTTTATATGCAAGTTTATTTTATAATCTTCATTTGATTATTTAATTTATAAAAACTTGCTCCATTTAGATTGTAAGAATTTTCCTTTCTTGAGTCAAATATTTGATCCAAAGACTTTCGCCCCCTTTGAAATCAAATTCTAGACCCGTTCATATTGCCAAGGTGTTTTCTTGGAAAGAAAGGCCAATGATTGGTCTCCTTGGACCTCCCTTAGCCAAACCTCCATGGATTCTTTCATGGATGTTTCCTTTTTTTGTTTTCTCTTTTTTCTTTTTCATTTCTTAATGTAATCTAGATTTAAGTTTATTATTAGTTGTTTTGTTGGATTTCTTAAGAATATTGAGTAGGGATTTTATTGTTTTGTATCCACATATGTTAAATGAGATTATTTCTATCCTCTTATAATTATGAGTTGATTTATGGATGTATATTGCTTCCTATTTGGGGTTTTTATATATTTTAGTCAATTATTATGATTTTAAGTGGATTGAATGGTTTATTTTGTTGATTTCTTTTATAATCTCTTGTTATAAAGTCAAATGCCCACAAGGTATTTGATAAAATGCCTCATTCGAATTTAGTGTAATTTATCTTAAATGTTTGTATTTAAGTTTTAAGGTAAATTCATACTTTCATTCTTAATATTTCTCTGAAATTATTTTTTTTAGTAATATTTCTCCAAAAACTTAATACACCTTAAGATTGGTTTTTCTTAACAGATTGAATACAACTTTTAAGGAACACTAATGGTTAAGATAGTGAAATTCTACCTAATTGACTGGATTCGACTTTTAGTTAGGTTGCATTTGGTAAGTTAGCTCTTGACCTTAATGCATTCCAAGAAAAATTTCTCTTAATTAATTGGATTCAACTTTTAAGTAAAATTAGAACTAGGATTAGGATAATTGCTGGATTTAGATTTATCTTTATAGTAAGTTAATTTACTTTAAAGTAGAATTGAACTATATAGAATAAGGTTAATAATGAATTTGATAACTCAATATATCCTCACTTTAACTTTCAATTAGTTTAACCTAGTGTAGTGTTGTAAGTATTTTATTTTTAGTTTGACCCTTTAGAATATTAATTTAGCTTAGTTATTTTGTTTGTTATACTTGAATCAATTCCTAGTGACTGGGTTTATTCAAGCCACTAGTATAAATTTGTAAGTAATCACACTAACCCATACCTTTTGTACAAATTGTGGAAATGAGATTGGATCTTGGATTCTTTTATTACAAATTATCCTATATACTTATTGTTCATCACAACATTTGTGATCTTAGAGCATGATTTGATGACCAAGTGCCATACAACTCGGTCTTTGGGTATCTAATTGATTAATTCTTCCAAACATAATGGTATAAGGCTAGCTCCTAACTTTTATCCTAGAAAAAAAAAATAGTCCTACCACATTCCCTTTCATTATTAAGAGTCTTTAGTTGGAGTTTAAATCAATCAGGTTGAGTTGAGTTTATACAAAATTTTGGATTGAGTCCAATTTATGATTTAGCTACTTTTATAAAATTTAGGACTCAACAAATAAAATATTAAAATAATGTATAAAAAAATTAGGCCAAACTAGGTATTAAATGAATCTAAGACTTGATATAACCTAATTAGCTGAGTTGATTAGAATGAGTCTATATATTTTGACTTAGTCGTATGTAGTTTGATATGATTGGGCTAACTAAGTCCACCATAATTACATATACCTACCCAAAAGTGATGTCAATTTTATAATAGCTTCAGTATTGGCCAAGAAAAAGAAGTAAATACTCTCTCTTGTTGTTTTTCATAGGACACCCATGTTACATCACTTTTCCTTCTATAAAAAATATATCCACAAACTTATTGAATGTAAAATATCACTAACTTACTCTTGAGAATAATATTAATTTCTTTTATTGAAAGCATAACTTATTAAAAGATATTCTTTTAATAACTTTTACTTCCATGTCATTTATTTTTTGTTAAAAATAATAAATTTAATAATTTTAAATTTAATAAAATTGACTATTTTTTATATTAGTCAAATACATATTTAATATTTTTTATATTATATTAATAGAATACAAGGTATTTTAGAAAAAATCTGTATAATTTTTGTATCAGTGTAGCTCATCTTTTGATTTTAAAGGAATATAGAGTAAATTTTCAAAATAAAAAGAGAACTGTGTAATTTAAGCATCTTTCAGAAAAAGGAAAATTATTTACCTAAAGAATAACCAAATTACACTAATATCCTATGAGGTTTAGTTAATTTACATATAATACCTCTGTTATTTAAAAATTTATATTCAACTCTCCTGTAATTTATATCCCATTGATGAAGTTGACTTTTTGCATAATAAATATTTGGAGAGTGAATCACCTCATGTCCACAATTTGTACAATATGTGTTCACTTTTCACGATCATTAAATTTTTATTTAATAGTTTAAATTTAAAGATATAAATAAATATATCATAAGACATATTAATATTTTAAATAATGTCTTATACAAAATGATATCTAATTGAAGAGAACCAAAAAAAAAAAAATTCAACTGAATATAACAGTTTACTGTTTATTCTATTCTCTTTAATGAAATAGCTTTTTGCATAAAAAATGATATAAAATATCCATGTCTTAGGATACAATCACTTAGCTAACTTTAATGCCATTTAAAAATAAAATCACATTTTTCTATTTGAGCGTATATTAATTTAATTGCTCTTACAATTATATTAAGAATAAAATTATAGATGTTATATATATATATAAAAAAAAATTAACATCTTTAGTCAAATAGAAGAGAAGAAGAGAGTTCAATTAATTTCAAAGCCATGCACATACACTGAAGCTTTGCCTTCTATATAAAATCAATGGGCTAACCCCAAAGCTAATAGTTCTAACTAACTAACGCTCTCCGTTCCACCAAAAGGACTAAAACACCGTTGCTTACACTTGTAGATCTAATGACACTGGTTTTTTAATTCTGATACTACTGTCAGAGTATTTAATGATTTATTTCTCACATCGTCATTCTTGTTCTCCCAAAATGTTTAACCTGTTTTGTTCTTTGCAGTTTTTCTGATTCAATCAGACCATATTTTTTTAAAAAAAACTATATTTAAAAATTATTTATATTAAAATTTAGTTGAAACTTTTATTTATTATATAAAGGGGTAAAAATATTAAAAAAATGCAATTTAATATTTAGTTAAATATAATAAATAAAAATAATTTTTTTAGAATTATTAAAAATTTTAGTCAAATTTGTTATTTTGGCATATATTACATCTTTAAGTAAGAAATATTTGAAAATTAGAAAATTTTAATTTCTAATTTCATTTAAAAAATTAAAATAAATTTGATTTTCATAATTATTATTATAATTTACTAAATTTTTTTGTTGAATTATATATTATATCATATCTTTAAACTGGAAAAAAGTAAAATAAGGATAAAAGTGAAACATATTTGAATATTGTCGTAACCAACTTTTTGACGGAAAGACTAAAAAAGAGATTAAATTTGTGCCCAAATGATTCTTAAAAAACAATTTATTGGAGTTGTCACTAAAATTTTTAATGAAAAAATTTGGAAAATTAATTTTATAAAAAGAAAAGGCAAAGTGGCCTGTGAAAATAGAAATGAGTTCAAGAGTTTATTTGAGTGTGGGAAAGGTGTTAGACATCTTACAACACTCGTCTATGAGAACGGTTACTTTAAACTAGTCAAATGAAATAGAATATGACCTTAAATTTATCTCAATGACCATTTTATTGACATGCATACTCATTAAATAAATAAGACAAAAACAACAATAATGAAAGTAAACAAATAGATATTTGCAAATGATGGACTTGATCTAAGATGAAAACCTAGGGCATACATAGCCTGTGATAGAAATTGAAGTCTACGTAGTTTGACCTATAAATGTATAGCAATTGATTGATGTCTTTTAATTTTTGCGAAAAGAATAGGAGAGTTCAAGTTAAATAAACTTTCGTAAACAAAATGGGATTGAAATTCGGTTTGTGTGTTTTAATTTATAAAACTTGATTGATCTCACCCTCTTACTCTCTTCATTTTATTTTTTTTATTTTTTTTTATTTTTGAAATTTTAACTTTTATTTTGAAATTTAAATGAAATGATAGCGGGAAATTTTTTAGGATTTTTGGAGTTGGAATTTATCTTGAAATTGAAGTGAAATTATTATGAAATTTTTTTTTTAATTTTTGAATTTATGTTTTTTAGATTTTTTTTAATTTCTTTTGAAAACCATGTGTTCACTTTCAAAGCTTATAGAGATTAAAGATGTCACCTGACCTTTATCAGTTAACTTTTTAGTGCCTTCAGAGACTAATAATCTCATGTGACAACTACTATTGAAAAACTGAATGATAGATTATCAAGGTGACTTAGCAGTTTTTTTTTTTTTTGGTTGAGTTATTGAAAGTTGGATATTAACTTTCAAAGCTTGAAAAGACTAGGGTCTCACGTGACTTTTATAGGTTAATTTTTAAATGCTTGTAGTGACTAATGATCTCATATGACAACCCTAAAAATATAAATAAAGTAAATAAATAAATAAAAAGTCGTTAGAAACCATTTTTGTGAATTAAAATTGTCTTATTTATTTATTTATTAAAAAAATAATATACTAGCTTTCAAAACATAAGAAGACTAAAGATCTCACTGAGCCTTTACTGATTAATTTTCAAGCATTTGAGGAGACTTATAATAACACAACTCTAAAATAAGAATAAAAAGAATAATACTAAAATAAAATAAAATACAACATTGATGAAATACTATCACGCCCCTTAGGGTGGGCATTAGTATGATATTGTTAAATCATCATGTACAAAAAAAAAATAGAAATGATAAATATTGTAAAGTCTTTTTCTCACTTGATAACCGAATCTTTTTTTATTTCTTCTTTAACATGTGTCCCTCGTGAGGTAACTCACAAGTTTATTTTAGATATTAGCTAAAGTGAAAAGGTGTTTCACTTATCGAACAAGTTTTAGCTAAGGTATAGTATTTTTTTAAAATATAATAATAATAAAATTAATTTTTTTCTTAAAAAGGCAAACCACGAAAGAAGAGAATGGGAGAAAACGTTATTAATGTCATACATACTATGTGAAAACTCACTAACAATGAACCCAAAATTGGTTCTTAATACTCCATAATCACCTATATCCCAAATGTTCGGATGACGATAAAGTTACAATGCAATTCTAGTAATTTGTTATGGGGTAAAAAATGGAATTCTAACTTGATTATATTCATGCCAACATGAGTTACAAGATTAACATGGTATTGCACTACAAACTAATTAATCCCGATATTCCCTAAATGAGAGATGCTATATATGCAACAAAAATCAACCTAATATCACCTTCTGGCCATTAGAACCTAGAAGCAGGAAAGTATGTGAAGACAAATTCATTATGGTGAAACAGTAAAGAAAATATTCATTTACCACATAAGTACTATTGTCAACTCATTTTGTCATTCAAAAGCATGACCTTAACAAGATTGAGAAAGAGAATATTTTAAGCTTACACTTTCAACGGTTCTGCAATGCTACCAGAGTGACATCGTTCTTGAGCTCTTATGGTCCCTTTTGTTGTTGTGTTCCCTTGCTTTTGTTCAGCTTCAGAGTGACACCGTTCTTGAGCTCTTATGGTTCCTTTTGTTGTTGTGTTCCCTTGCTTTTGTTCAGCTTAGCTTCACGTTCAAGTCTCTCATTTGGCTCTGCTTCGTGTTCAAGTCAAGGAGATGAGGGAATCTCAGTGCTTACTTTGCTCATTTCCTCTTGCTCCCTCCTTACCACTTCAACTTTTTGGTATTTTGTTTTTCTTCCTTTGGTTTTCTTCTTCCTTCCTACCACATCCTACCACCCCACCTCTATTTCTCATAGTAAGAACAGGGATATCGCGAGTGGAAGTCTGCCTCGTATCCTCGCTTTGTTGAACCTTCGATTCTCCCCTATCGTGTGTGGCGTTCTCCTATGATCTTCTTCAGCTGAAACACCTCTGTTTAACTCTGCTCTTCCTCCACAAAAGTAGAGACCATTTTCGGTTGTCTCCTCCCATCACTGTCTGCATTATTTTCCTTTGCCCGAGCCTCCCAACTGCAGGACCATTCTTTTTCTCTCCTCCTTTCCATTGCTCTGTGTTGCCTAAGCTTCTTCTCAGTCTCCGATGCTTGAACTGCAGGCCTTATTCTCTCCTCCTCCACTATCTCCCTTGGCTCTCTTTCCTTCTTCATTTTTTCTCCCTTCAAACTAAGTTTGCTTCCTCTTTCTCTTTCTCTCCCTTTTCCTCTCTTATGTTGTTCGGTCCGTTACCCTTTTTGTCTCCTCTGCCTCATCTACTTTCTTTCTCAGCCTCATCCACCCTTGTTTTTTTATGTGAAAATAGAGACTTAATGAGGTTGCCTTCTCCTCCTCTTCAAGCTCCTCTTACCCAAGCTCTCCTTCAAGCTTTTTGTCCCGTTCCTTCCCCTTGATTTTTTCACCTACTTTTCTCTCTTCTTCTATTCAGAACCTTCCTCCCCTTGCTTAATTCAACTTCCCTGCTTTTATCTTGTCTTGGCAAGGTCTTCGGGCCTTTTTTAAAGGCCTTCTGAGCTCTCTCCACAACGTCTGAGCCTCTTACACATCCCTCTCAACCTCTCTCCTGAGCTTCCTGACATGATGGATCGAAGAGTCAATGCCCTAACCTCTAACGCAAGCTTCCCTTCTTGTCTTTCGTTTTAGTTGAAGGAGTAAGCCTATTTTGTTCTGAAGCCCCATTCATGTTATCCGTTCTGCCTTTTGTCATCTGGCTGCATAAGGGAAGCATATAGGGTATGCTATAACTTTCCATATTATGCATGCAGACCTAAGGGAGCCACGGATAGCTACTGTGCAAGTTTTTCAAAAGCTTCATTTTCCCAATTTCATATTCATTATTTTATTTTATCTTTATCATTTTATCTATTTATTTCCATTTCCATTTCAATTTTGCCTCTTGGTCCTTTGCTTTCTTTTTTCCATTTTAGAATCTTCAATCTTGTTTTCCAACTTTTATTTTATCATTTTGTATTTTTCCTTATTTTTGATGTTTTACTTTGTTTTTTCTTTTATTTTTTTAGTTTTTTTAATTTTTTTTTCATATTTTTATTTTTATATTATTTTATTTTTATTTTGTGACACACCCATTTTATATTTACTTAATTAATGAGTTAATTAATTGATTAGTTAATTAATCATATTCTTATTTTATTTTGGGATGGGGTGTTCACAAATATTAATAATTTTAATGCCTAATTTCATTTAATACATTAAAAATAAATTAACTTTTCATAATTAGTAGTGTTAGAATTTACTTAATCTTTTATTGTTTTATATATTTTATCTATAAACAGCAAAAAAAATTTGAACATTAAGACAGAATTAATTGTTACTGAAGTGCAAATACAAAATCATTTTGAAAAAAAAAAAAAATTTCTTCCATTATGCTTCAAATTAAAAGGCATTAATAAAACCTCACACATGAGGTTAGTCATAAAATATGAATGCTTTAAAAGGTGAACCTCTTTTTTTTTTTGTCTCCCATCCACATCATTTCCTTTCGGTAACAAATGATTTTGTATTGATACTTCAGTAACAAATTTATATGTTACTGAAGTATAAATACAAAATCATTTTAAAATAAAATATAAAATTTCTTCCATTATACTTCAAATTAAAAGGCATTAATAAAACCTCACATATGAGGTCAACCATAAAACATAAAGTATGAATGCTTTAAAAGTTGAATTATTTTTTTCCTTTCTCCCTCCCACATTCTTTCCTACTCAGTATACCCCTTTCATGTTTAATATTTACGTCTTTTTCAATATACCGTCTTAATTGATAAAAATAAAGATGATATATATAATATATGTAATTTAATTCGATTTATATATTATTTCAAAATAATTTTTTATTTAAATTTTATTAACAAATAATTCTATATTAATGTTCATATGTTTTTCACTTTTATCCTACATTTTGTTTTTTGATTTTCAAAGATGAACTGTATAAAACAATAAAAAAAAATTAGGTAAATTCTAATAATAATATTTCTGACATTTTAATTTAATTTTTAATTTATTGAATAAAATTAGAAATTAAAATTTATGAATTTTCCAATATTTTTAACTTAAAGATGTAATATATGTTAAAATAAAAATTTAACTTAATTTTGTTAATAATTCTACAAACAAAATTTATTTTTCATTTATTATATTAACTAAATATTAAATTACATTTTCAAATATGGTCTGTCAATAAGAAAAAACTAAAAGAAACACTTCAAATATATCAGAAAAAAGGAATTACGGTATAAAAAATGAGCCATTAAATATTCTAATAATAGAGTTAGAGTCAGAAAGCCGACTCCGATCAATCACAAGACTAACATAACCCTGCTAACACATTTAGTTTACATCAATATGACTTCATTCATGGGGCTCATACAGTAAGCATGGTAACTTTTACCAGTGAGCCACAAGATAATTTATTTTTTTAATTAAAATTATATTAATATGGAATAAAGAATATAAACTAATTATATACAACTTAAACGTGTCCTTTTCATTTTATTAAAGTTTTTAATTTGGTTTTATTGTTTAAAATCATGTAATTTTTTTTTTATAAATGATCTAATTTGATTCTCCCTTAACATTATCATTCAAATTTATTTAGTACTATTAACTTACACTTAGATATGGCACCAAAGTCAGTAGAAAGTTGTTAAATTTGGCAATAAATTTAAGATATAGATGTAATAGAAAGGCAAAATTGAATCATTTTAGAAAACTAGATAGCAATATAACCTACTTTTGAACAAAATGGACTGAATTGTAATATTAACAAAACTAGTAGGACTAAAAATCTCACAACAAAATTCTTAAAAACTTTCCCTAAATCAACTCTAATATAAAATATTAAACCCTTATTGTTATAACAGAAACTTAAGTACATGCACCAAATCACGTGGCTTTAGACACTTATTAAAGTAACGGTTTGTTTGGTTGACATAAAATTATACAAAAAAATGAGAATAAGAATGTGAATGAGATTGAAAATAGAAGAGAGAGGGAGAGGGAAACCAAATAAATGCGTTTGGTTGCACTTGGAAAATAATGGGAAGGAGACATCAAAACTTTCTTTGGTAGGATGATTTGGGAAAGAAATGGAAAGGATAAGTTGCCAAGTCACGAATTTACCCCTAATAAATTATATTTATCAAATATCAATGAAAAATGGTGGGCAAGCCACATATACCAAAGAATGCATAAAAGCGAAGGGTTTTTGTGAATAAGGTTGTCGTTCACAAAGGGCTAGACTTGTGCTAAGGTGCCTGTGGCTGATCGTTGTAGTCATTGTCAATTCACACTAATAATATAGGAGATCTGAGCTATGGTAGGGTGGTGCTCCTCTGTTTATTCAAATATCAAGTGGCATTTTAGTCTGGGGCATCGAGGTTTGCTCAATGAAGATGCGATGCAGATTGAGTAGAAAGCATTGCACATCAATGCATGAGGATAGGTTGATGAAGAGTAATTTACTATAGAGCTTTTTTTATTTCACAATGAAAAGAATCCCATTTTGGTCCTCCACTTATCTCCTCATTTCTAATTTAATCCCCTATGTCAAAGGGTGACACCTAACAAGAAAGGATTATGACAGGTAACCAAACCAAGACTTTTAATTTAGTTGGTGGCCAACCATTGAAAATTTTAAAGTAAAATTTTTGTAATTATAATTTAGTCCTTAAAAAAATTGCATTGAAACTCTTCATTCTTTCCTATAAATAGAGAGTTTCAAAACCTCATTTCTCATAATCAAGAAAGGATCAATTCTATATGGAGAGAGAGTTGTGAGATTAGTATTCTCCTATTAGCATATTATCTTTATTATATAGAGAGATAAAGTGTAACTCTTATTTTTCTCATAGTGAAACCATTTCTTCTTTGTCCGTAGTTTTTTTACCTTATTCGGGTTTTTTCATGTTAAATTTTGTGTGTCATCTCAAATTATTTCTACAATTTTGCTTCTATCCGATGTTTATTTTCTCTAAAATTGATATAAGAGTCAAGTTGGATGTGCTAATATCTACTTATCATATGCTCTGTTGTTGCCACTATTATAATATATCCTTCGCGTCAGAAAATAAGTAAAATTATTTTCACCCAAGGTACTTGTACTATTCATGTATATGGTGAACTATTCATACATACAGGTACTATTCATGAAAAATAGTTGAAGCTATTTTTGCTCACAAATAGACTGTAATTGAAGCAATAACAGCGAAATTTAATATTGAAATGTTCAACGACAATAACTTCTCACTGTAGAAGCTGAAGATAAAGGCCATTTTGATAAAAGATAATTGTCTTGCAGCTATCAATGAAAGGCTAGTGGAATTGATAAATGAAAATAAAACAGAAGTACTAGATTGTTCTGAAGCAATATCAAAGTACGATGAACAAGCACAATATAATCTTGTGACTCCACAAGTTTGACAGTCAACTCGAGAGAGGAAGGAACCGGTTTGACATTCAGATTACATTATGGAATAGAATGTTGCATACTGTTTATTCACAGAAGATGGAGAGCATTCGACTTTTTGAGAGGCTATAGAAAGCTTAGAAGCTTCTCTATGGTTAGCAACATTACAAGAAAAAATTGAAAACCTCCATTAGAACAAGACATGAGATCTTTTTCCACTACCAAAAGAATGGAAAGTCATTAGAAACAAATGGGTATACAACATCAAGAGAACTAATGATGATCAAGTTGAACAATATTGTGCTAAACTGGTGGTAAAAAGATTTACTCAGAAAGAATGCATTGAAACTAGTAATGATCAAGTGTAACTCTTATTTTTCTTATAGTGAAGTCATTTCTTTTTTGTCCATGGTTTTTTATTCTCTTAGGGTTTTTCCACATTAAATTTTGTGTGTCATCTCAAATTATTTCTATAGTTTTGCTTCTATTCGATGTCTATTTTCTCTACACCCCACTCCTTTGAAAATCCAAATTGATCCTCTACTCAACCAAACATTTTTCATTTTAGTCCCTTTGTTAACCTACCCTTCAAAAATAGCTTATGTGGCCAGTTAAATACTTATATGGAAACATATGCAATATCTTTTTTGCCACATCATTGAATCTTAGTAACATCATTTTCTCTTTCTCTAGTCTCTACCCAGATAGCCCTTTCTATCAACTGGGGTATGTTCATCATCTCATATTGAAGAAAATTACAACACAAATCCTTAGTGAACTTCAAAATAATCAAAGGTAAAAGCTTAAAAGAGAAAAACCCATAAAAGTTTTCATTACCAAGATTATATTTTTACTCCAGATTCATCATCTGAGATTGAAACAAATAACATCTAAGTGAGAATAAAAGAGAACCAACAAATCCTACAACAAATGTGGACAAGACCTAACTTCAAAACTAAAAGTAAAAGAAACCATGGTTTCAAAAAATTTTGAGAATCATTTTGAGGCTTACCTTATGAATGAGTGTGGAGGAGAAGGAAGGAAGGTTGGTTTGTATATGAATGAAAATGGAAGTGGGTATAGATGAATCATGAAGGAATGGTGGATCCTTTAGCAAAACCTACCTAAATCCATATTCATTCATGCTTATGAGACCCACATCAACTTGCTCCATGCCGCACACCCTACCACGATGCTCTCTTCTTCTTCGACATTCCCTTTCAAGCCAACTGCCTCGAATGAACCTCCCTGGGTGCATTACTGCTCATTTAGGTATCGGATTAACTCGAACCTTGACCTAAGCGAGTTCGTCTACTTAAGCCCCCTAAACACATGGTAGAGCAGACGAAGCAAACGGTAGGACTTGAACCAGTCCATGATGTTGTAGGTGTTGGTCTCGATTCAAAGCCTTGTCCTCAACGAAGACCTCGTGTTCAACGAACTTTAAATAAGATGAATGAGTTACTTCAAATAAGATGTTTCAGTACTTAGTGAAACAAAGATTCTTTCTCGGGCTTTCACAAGGATTACCTCCATTTTTTGGAAAGAGAGAACTCTCCCTTCTAGGCAAGAGTCGACACCCAAGAGACAGATTTTTGACCACTTCGACCAACCAAATGAGGGAGAGGAATTATCTCTCCTATTACCTCGCTTGGAACACACCAACCAAACAATGAGCAGGTGTTGTAGATGCATGAGGTCGGGATGTTATAAATTGCTTGTCATAGTGTAACACGATACTTTACAGTCATGGAGATTACTTCCTTGATGCCCCACCACGTGGACCATTGACCTTTTACCACCTTAGTGCCACACTGTTAGCTATGCTAATTAGATGTGAACGTTATATCTCGTTAACCCAATTAAATCTAGTTATATCATATTGGATTGAGTCGGATGAAAATAAAAAATCATATATTTTAATCAGGATAACTTGACTTTATTCAATACTGGGCTTAATTATATTTATATTTTTTAAAATATTATTTTTATTTTATCTATGATAATTTTTTAGATATTAATTCTATTCAAATCTTAATTTTTTAATTCCATTTTTTTCATTTCAAATCTTATTGTTTATTTATTTTTAAAAAAAATTTAGCAATAAAACTGATTTTTTAAAATTAAAAAAATAAAAAATAAAAAATCATTGTTCAAACCCGGCCAACCTAAACCTTGTGTGCTCCCAAATTGCTAACTAGGTCACTATTTCTCAAAATTAAAAATCATGCCCAGCGCAATAAAAAATAAGGAGTGGAATTAACATTTTAGCACCAGCATGTTTTTCATATATACAATTGATGGCCGCATACTCCTTCCAATAGCACGGTGCCCTTCGTTCTTTAAATCACATCTTAACCCCGATAGATTGGCTAATTGCTGATTTATAATTTGATGACCCTTCTCCAACATTATAGTTACAAAAATTCGACTCCTATTAGTGTCTGCCAAAATCTCCTCAGTAATTTTTGCCAGTCATCATTCATCCTCAGATTTCAAAAGTCAAGCTGCCATACTCACAAATTAGTTTCATTTCCCCCTGCGAGCTTCTCTTGGAATTCCATGACATGACACGACTCACAAATTGGTCAACTACTAAAAGCATGAGGCTTGTTAAGATATGGAAAATAAATGCATAGGGAACAGACAGCAACTTATGAGTTTCTCATATAAATTGATCTCTTGGTGGTTAACTTTTTACGCTCAGTAAAAGATTGATCATAACCTACTTCTACATTTTAAGCCCAAATAAGGACTTTTTCTACCAAATCTCTCAACAATATGGAAATAACATACTTAAACAACTTTGAATAAACAAATGATATTAGTTTCTCTCTCGTTTCTTTGAGAGCTTGTGGTTTCTCTTCCCGCTGAGGGACAGCTTTCTCTGTTACCAACCAGGCTTGGTGGGATCGTTGTTGCTGGCTATGAAGGTTGATTCGGAAGGACGTGATACTGGAACGAATGAACCAGATATCAATCTAGAGTGGAAGAGTGAAGATGGTGGGAAGATAGGGGGTAGAACCCTCGTTGGGAAGCTGATGGCTGACAAGAAGATGAACAGAGCCACAGTGTTTTCGATGGTCAAGAAAGGCTGGAATCTGGAAGAGGGAGTGAATATTTTAGAGGTAGCGGACAATGCTTTTATCTTCTCTTTTCAGAGTAAAGCTGAATGTAGAAGAATTTTTAGGGGTAGGCCATGGGCAATTCTTGGGAGTATATTGAATGTTCAGGAATGGGCAGAGTATAAGGTTTTCTAGGAATTTAACTTTGATCGATGTCCTTTCTGTGTGTAGTTTCATAATATTCCATTGGAGGGCATAAATAGGAGTAATGCTGTAAAGCTCGGACAAATGGTGGGAGAGACAGTAATGGTTGAAGATCCGTGCTATAATGGTAGATTCCTGAGGAACTTCATTCGAGCCAGGGTTTTCGTGGATCTAAGGAAACCGTTAGTTGCTGGTGCTTGGTTGCAGAGACCAGGGAGAGAGAAGATCTAGGTAGAGATTAAGTACGAAAAACTGCAGAGCTTTTGCTATAAGTGTGGGGTGATTGGACACGAGTCGAGGAAATGTGAGCTGGAAGGAGTGGAACTGAATATCAATGGAAATAAGGTAAGATATGGAAGTTGGCTAGGTGCGAGTGCTGTTAGAACTTGGGATGAGGCTTTCTTCTTTTGTGATCAGGAATGAAGGAGGGAGGAGGGAAATACGGGTATTGAGGAGATGAACGTGAGGTTGAAGACGGTTGAGCCACACGAGCAAGAAGTGGCGAGTAGCTATGGAAGGAATGGAGGAAAGTCAAAGGAAGAGTCCGTTAGTAGTTCCCGCGATTTTCGGAGGGTTGGGCAAAGGCATGAGGAGGGTGATAAGCCTGGAAGAATGGAAAATGAAGGGGAACATAAGTCTCCTGATCAGTCTAAGATTTAGGTGACAGGCTTTGAAGGGAGGGGGAGCAAAAGCCAAAAGGGTCAACATGTTACGTGGGCTTGCAATATGGGCAGGGTTGATTGGGAACGTGGGGCCAGATTCGGAAATCAATATCAGGAAACAGATCAAGATTGAGGAGGTGGGTCTGGAAGGTGGTTCGGGTTCTAAAAGTGAGATGGACAGCAGCAAAATCGAGGCAGTCAAAAATTACTTCTTCAGGATATTTTGTTGAACTGCCAAATGATGACAATAAGAGTGGGGGACCAACAGTAGTGTTCCAGAATATACCATCGGTGCTTGGGGTTACGAAGAAACTGAATAAAGTAAGTTTAAAAACAGAAAGAGAGAATGATGATGATGATCAGAAGTTAAAGAAAGTGAAAGTTGTAGAGGAAGTGCTGGCATCTGGACTGAAGTTTACAGTCAGACGGAAGTATACAAGGAAAAGCCGACAGAAAAGGAAGGATAAGAAAATCGTGAAGGAGGTGAAAGATGAGGCGAAGCTACTAGAGGAAAAACAGGTTCTTGTGGAGGTGCCGGTAAGTGAAGAATGTAATTTTCCTAATGAATGCTTTGTTTTTGGTAAGGTGTGTGTCAAGGAGGGAAAGACTGATGGATTGGCTGAAGGTGATGGTGGCTGGCCACAAACTGCCACCCAGAAGCCATGAAGTTGATAGCTTGGAACTGTCAGGGACTTGGGGTGTCCCTGACAGTGAAGAATCTAAGGGAGGTTTGTAGGAAATACAGTCTTTCCTTAGTTTTCTTGATGGAGACGAAAATTGGATTGAATAGGATTAAGAGAATTTGAAGGAGAATTAGAATAGAGGAGGAGTGGTATACTAGTCCTGAAGGTTTGGCAGGGGGTTTGGCTCTGTGGTGGATCAAAGAGATAACAATGGAGGTCTTATACAGTTCCAAAAATATTATTCATGTTGCGGTCTCATCGGACTTCGGGTCAATGCCTTAGTTTATTTCTTTTGTTTATGGTCCCCTGAAAGAATCTGAGAGAAGAATTGTGTGGACTAATTACATGAGCTGGCAAAGGAGGTTAGAGGGTCATGGTTATGTATGGGGGATTTTAATGATTTGCTGTTTCAGTGTGATAAATGGGGAGGAAGGCCCAGAGCAGTGAGGAAGATTCTGGAGTTTCAGAGTATGATGGATGACTGTAATCTGATGGATGTGGTGTTTAAATGATCAAAGTTTACATGGACTAATAAAAGATTGGGAGGGGCACATGTTAAGGAGAGGATTGATCGAGCTCTTGGCAATGATCAAATTTCACATGGACTAATAAAAGGATTTGGAAGGTTATATGGAAGCTGAAGGTGCCTGCTAAGGTGAAACACTTTATTTGGAGAGGCATTAATGGGGCTCTAGCTACTAATGAGGCTCTTTTTAGAAGAAGGTGCTCTAAGGGCTCCCTTTTGTCCAATTTGTGAAAGGGAAGTGCAATCTGTTGAGCATTTACTGTTACTGTTTTTGGGCTAGGAGGGTGTGGTTTGGGTGCTGCCTGTCTTTGAGGGTGGATGAGGTTGGACTAACAAGCTTTGAGGCGTGGTGTAAGAATAAGATGATGCCGAACGATTCTGTTGATGATTATGACAAGGCTTTGGTGGCTTGTGTTTTGTTGGCATATATGGTAGGAAAGGTGCAGGAAGGTCTTCCTAGGTGAGGAGTTGAATTTAGAGAAAGCAGTGGCTAGTGCTGAAAGAATGGTCAGAGTTTTGGCGTGCTAGAGGTTGGTCTAAACAGGAGAAGGTGGGCTTGGACAAGGAGCGGCTAAAAAGGGACGTGGTGTGGACTCCTCCTAATCCTAATCAGATCAAAGTAAATGTGGATGCTGCATCAGCGTTTATGGCGGAAGCATTGGCTTTAAGAATGGCAGTGAAGCTTGCTTTGGAGTTTAAAGGGGGTGACATTGCTTTGAGATGGATTGTGCTGTCTTGTTCGAATTATTGAAGAAGGGGTCAGTATCTGGGTGTGATTGGGAATGCATCTATATAGTGGAGGACATTCTTAATGTTCTTGCTGCTTTTTGTGCTGCTTCTTTATCATTGGTTGCTCGCAATGGTAATTGTGCTGCTGATTGTTTAGCAGGTAGGGCCTGTGTGGGTGGGTGTTGAATCCTCCACCTCCTCTGGTGGCTGTTTTGTGCAGAGATGCAGCTTGTGTTGGGTTGTCCTCTGAGGATAGAGTTGGTGTGGGATGATTGTTGTCAGCTTGGGCAGTGCCATCTTCTGTCGGTTTTGTTTCTTAGCTGTTCTGAGTTTTGGTGTGTTTGTTTGTTTTAGTTCTGTTGTAGTTGTTTTCTGCTGGAGTTTGGTTTTCTGGTTCTGTTGGGTATGTTGGTTCTGTGTTGTTTGTGTTTTGCTCTGTTGCGTTTTAATGAATGAATTTTCTAGCCAAAAAAGTAAAAATAAAAATAAACAAATGACATTAATAAATTCACTTCTTGTGGTGTGTCTAAACATAGAGTTGGAATTTGCAAAAGTAGCATTGAATATAGGAAATAAGATTTAAAATTTAGGGCTATAGATTTACATAAGGTTTTGTTAACTAGCTGGATAAGGAACATTAATTGTACATGTTGACAGTAATAATTAGTATTTTTTTTACTACTTTTTATTGCATTTAATTAATATTTTATTTGGTTTTGTTTTTATAATAATATTATTCTTTTTTTAAAAGTATAATCAATCTCCTTTATTATTAAAAATTTATAATCAATTTCTAATAATTTTTATATTTCCATAAATTTAAATAGTATATCTACATGACCCTTAATTTTTGTTATAAAAAAATAACTTTTGTTTATTCAAACTTAATCTTTTAAAATAAATTTTTATGAGATATTAAGAGTACTATAGAGATATTACTTAGTGTATAATGATATTAAAATTCATTAAAGATTGATTGTAACTTTTAAAAGTAAAAAAAAATTGATTATGTCTCTTAAAAAAAAAAAAAGAGTAATACTATCGTAAAAACAAAAT
Organism: Delonix regia; assembly: GCA_037074485.1. NCBI lineage: Eukaryota > Viridiplantae > Streptophyta > Magnoliopsida > Fabales > Fabaceae > Delonix > Delonix regia. Next base: position 27,186,505 of record CM073451.1, on the reverse strand, counting down.
TAAAATAATTATTAATTAGATGTAATGAAATGAGAGAAGAAATTGGAAAAAGTTTTCTGATGCGAAATGGCTTGACGCCCCTATACTCTATTGCTTGATATATATATATATATATACACACACAATGTGTGATGCATAATTTACGTGATAATAACACAACAAACTAGCCAGGTGGCACCTATATAATAATTCAGAAATAACTAATCGTGGTTAATACTAGAATACATCGCGGCAGTATTATACATCATGCACTAGGATCATTATCAGTCTTATCATCCCCCCCTCAAATGAGAGGGTGAGACTACCTCTCTGAGTTTGCTTCTGAGCATGGTGAAACGAGTATGTCCAAGAGCTTTGGTGAGGCAATCTGCTGGTTGTTCTGAAGATGGAATGCAACACACAAAGTTTATTTGCTAGGACCTGATCTCTAACAAAATGAATGTCTATTTCTATATATTTCATCCTTGCATGATACACTGGGTTCTTGGCCAAGGCATTCGCACTAACAATGTCGCACCATATTATAGGAGTCTACTGTACAGGAAATGTAGCTTCCCTCAACAGTGACTTAATCCAAATTATTTCAGCAGCCAGATTTGACAATGACTTGTATTCGACCTCTGTACTAGATCGAGCAATGACGGCTTGTTTCTTTGATGACCAGGATACTAAAATTTTTCCAACAAACACACAATACTCGGCGACTGATCCCCTGTCATCTGGGTATGCTGCCCAATCAGCATACAGAATCCTGAGATATTTAATTCTAGTGATTGTTCAATGTGCAGAGCATAGTGGACAGTTCCTTTGAGGTATCTCAGAACACGTTTAACACTTTGCCGATGCATAGAAGTAGGGCAATTGAGAAATTGACTTAGTTTGCTTACGGAGAACGAAATATCAGGTCTGGTGCTAGACAAATATTGCAACGCTCCCACTGCACTTCTGTACATACTCGGATTTGCTAGAGGTTCTCCTTCCTTTTGCAGAAAAATTTCTTCCAGCAACCTTGGTGTTGAACAGGGAGCAGCATCAACCATATTAAAACGCTTCAGTAGATCAATTATATATTTCCTCTGTGTTAGATACATCCCAGTACCATCTCGTTGTACTTTGATCCCTAGGAAGTAATGTAAGGGGCCTAAATCTTTAAGAGAGAATTTATTGTTAAGTCTGTGAGTAAACTTTTGCAACTGAGACTTATCACTTCCTGTAATCAAAATATCATCCACATAAATGAGAATAATCAATACATAACTCTTTGTTTTATGAATGAATAAGGAATTGTCTCTTTTAGTGTTGTAGAATCCCCAGCAGATAAGAGTTAATTTGAGTTTATCATACCCAAACTCTTGGAGCTTGCTTTAACCCATGTAGAGCCTTAGATAATTTACACACATAGTTAGGATGTTGTGAATCTACAAACCCCACTGGGTGTCTCATAAACACTGCTTCTGTTAGGACACCATTGAGAAAAGCATTATTGATGTCCAGTTGATTCACTTGCCAATTTAGCGAAGTAACAAGAGCAAGAACAATTCGAATAGTGGTCATTTTCGCTATTGGACTGTAGGTTCTCCCAAACAGATGCTAGGATCTTGTTGAAAACCCTTTGCAACAAACCTAGCTTTATGTCTCTCCAAGGTACCATCAGGTTTAAGTTTTGTTTGGCAGTCGACTAAGTTCTGCTGCTGGTCAGTTTTATTGCTAAGTAAAGCTGCAAACTCAGTGCTTATGGCTTTCCTCCATTCTAGAATTTGTAGAGCTTCCTTCGCAGTTACTGGTTCCTTGCAAAGTTCTTGTTCGATGAGGCCAACAAAAGGGTACTTTGGTTTTAAAATGCCAACTTTGCTTCGGGTAACCATTTGATGCCTAGAAGAGATATTATTTGTGGTACTGGAATGAGGGGGAGCACATATATGTTGATAACCAGATGAGGGCTTTAAAGCATTAGACGATACTAGTCCCTTGCAAGGACTTTGAGCAGAAGAAGCAACTGTGTCTGTAACTTTAATAGAAGTGTCAGTAACTAAGTTCTGCATTGGGGAGGATTCAGATGAAGTTTGTCCTAAAACATCAGCAGAAGCATGAGTTAATAATGGAAGATAAATTAATGAATCAGTTGATACTGATTTTTCCCGTTCCTTTGTGTTTAGAAATCCTTGACGAAAAGGAAAATCATGATCATTAAAAACCAGATGTTGAGAAATATAGATCCGACCAGTAGAGCTAAGACACTTGTATCCCTTGTGTGAGCCACAATATCCAAGAAATACACACTTAGTTGTATGAAACTGAAGTTTGTGTTTATTGTAGGGCTTTAAACAAGGAAAACATGCACACCCAAAGGGTCTAAACTCCTTGTAATTAGGTAGCTTTCCATAAAGCATCAGAAACGGTGATTTTCCATTAAGTACAGATGTTGGCAGTCGATTAATAAGAAAAACAGAGGTCTGGAATGCTTCTACCCAATAACACAGAGGCATCTTTGCTTAAGCTAACAAGGTAAGACCAAGTTCTACAATATGGCGATGTTTTCTTTCTGCACAGCCGTTCTGAGCAGAGGTGTATGGGCACGAGTTTCTGAATTGGATTCCTGAGTTTTGAACAACACTGATAAAGCTTCTGAACTCCCCTCCCCAGTCGCTCTGAAGCATTTTAATTGTACTGTCAAACGTAAATCTATAGTAATCATCCATAAAATGTATGTAATACTTGTATCCTGATCTTGACTGAACTGGGGAAGGCCCTCATAGATCTGTATGTATCAATTCAAGAGGCTTTGTAGCATGAGAGTGAGACAAAGTAAAGGGAAGTAAATGGGACTTGCCAAGTTGACATTCTTCCCAAAATATGCGTTGATCATTGCTGGAAATTTTAACATTACATAACTATAAAACTTGGCCTAAAATCCGATCTGAGGGATGGCCTAATTTTCTGTGCCAATCCATCTTGATAGAGACATAAGCAGATGGACGAACCATCTTATTCCGAACTGTAATATTTCTCCCTGGTGCTATTTGAGTGCTAACTTCATATAACCCGTCCTTGAGCTTCCCTTGTAGCAATATTTGTCCCGGTGCCTTGTCCTTTACAAAATAGGTGTGTGAGTGGAACTCAACAAATATATTATTGTCTGCTGCATGCTTCGAAACACTCAGAAGATTTTTAGAAATTTTGGGCACATGTAGAATGTCAGTCAAGAGTAATTTATTATTTTGAGAACAGGGTAAAACGGAAGAACCAGTAGCAGTAATATCAACATATTGTCCATTGCCAACAATAAGTTTGCTTTTACCCAGATTTTCAGTTGCTTGAGTCAGATTTCCCATGTCATTAGTGACGTGGATGCTGGCGCCGCTGTCCACATACCAATTAGGATCAGTAATGGTTTATTAGATGCAACGTAGGCAGTGTATTGTTTCTTATCATTGTTGGATTTCTTGGCTGAGTCAGGGATGGCACCCATAAGGGAGGAGTCATATCGATAATAACATTCAGCAGCTGTATGTCTAAGTCGACCACAAACTTGGCATACTGGTTTATTTCCTCTGTACCCTCGACCTCTACTGCGACCTCTTCCCCTGTTTCCTCCTCTCCAACTTCCACAGGGCAAATCTTGCTGAAAATCACGTTGATGTACCATCTTGACTACTGGAGCAGAGAGTGTCAACGAGCTAAAAGAGTTTAGTTGCTCAAGGCGGGCTTCAAACGTAAGGAGAGCAGTCTGCAATTCAACCCAAGTGAAATGTTCTTTGTCTATAAGCTGATATTTCATTCTCTGTAAGCTGAACGACAATTCAGAGTATACTCCGAAACGAGTCCTGCAAATACTTGGGAAATAAGATCTGTAATAGATATAGGAGATCCAGCCAGAGTTAGATTGTCGGCCAACGATTTGACTTTGGATAGGTATTCCTCTGTCTTAAGGGATCCTTTACGTAGTCGTTGTAATTCACTCTTAATCAGAGTTATACGAGCTCGTGTTTGGGCTCCAGCAAGATCCTTCACAGCTTGCCACAAAGCTTGCGAAGTCTCCTGCCCAATAACTTGAGTAGCAATGTCAGTGGTCAGAGAATTATATAAACAACCAATAAGAAGTTGGTATGAGATGATCCACTCTTCATATGCAGGATTGGGTTTCTGAGCATCCCCATCAGTGATCAGGGGAGCAGGACAAGGCGTAGCGCCAAGCAAAAACCCATCCAACTTGTTTCCTCTAACAACGGGAAGAACCATAGATTCCCAGAGAAGAAAATTAGTGCGATCAAGTTTGATGGAACAAACTTGATTTAGAGCAGTAATGAAAGGAACAGGTTTAGAGGAAGAAAATAAGAAAAGAGAAGAGTTGTCAACAGATGCAGAAGAGGAACCCATGGTACCCGTCGATAGTAGCTCTGATACCAAGCGAAGAAATAGGAAAAAGATTTCTAATGCGAAATGGCTTGACGCCTCTGTACTCTATTCCTTGATATATATGTATATATATATATATACTATGTAATGCATAACCTACGCGATAATAATACAACAAACTAGCCAGGTGGCACGTATATACAATATTCCAGAAATAACTAATCGTGGTTAATGCTAGAATACATCGCGGCAGTATTATACATCATGCACTCGGATCATTATCTGTCTTATCAAAATGTAATGAAAAAATATTAATTATTATTAGTAAATACAATAAATGTTACTTAAGCCTCTAGTTAATAATTAAAAGAGAATATGTGCAGATCAACCAATGCTTTGGACAATAAGAGATGCATGATTTGAACTTTCTTTTTGAAAAACAATCAAATCATAAGGTTTGTCTTACAAATTTAAACATCCTTATGTATTGAATTGTTAGGCAAACTTTTAAGACCAAAATATTATTACAACTTATATTTCTTCAACTCATTAGTCTAAATACATTAATTCATCGAAATATGACAAGGCATGCATGGACTTACATAGTCTCTTGTCCACCTCAGAAATCTAGGGAGATTCATCTGATTCGCGCAACCGCGCGCAACGATATATCGCAAGTAGAAGATATGACACGGTGGATATTTCCCGAATCCCTATCAAGTGACTCCCAGTCGCACAACTGAGATTGGAAGCGGGAAAGCGAAACGATGAGTACTTCCACTTTCTCTGCTATCCCTTCTTGCCTCTGTTCGACTCCTCAATTCTCTCCAAACCCACGTGAGTTTCCTCTTCCCATTTCTCTCTCCCCCTTTCTTTCTTTCGATGATACTCCAATTTCATTGCTGAGTGTGATATAAAGTTTTGTTGTTGTTGGGTTTATTTCCTGCTTCAACTTGTCGCCAGAATGAGGCACCCTTATGCATCTTTTGCCCAATCGAGCAGGCTATGTTCTTTGAAACGCTTTCGTCACTCTTATCATTTTTGTTCTGGGTCGTGGGTTAGAGTCTTAGAGAAAGTGACTATATTAAGATTGTTCTACATGATTTTACAGATGTGAGGTTTATTGCCAGATTTAATTGCCACTTAATGCGAACCTTTTAGTTTTGGGAAGGTGAAGATTTCTTCTATGGTTATTTTATGATTGGTAGTTATCCTCTTCTCAGGAAAGATGCGTGTTAGATCAAGTCATGAAACTCAGAGCTCTTGCTCAAGAGACGGAAAAGACTCATCAAAACCATCCAAGGTGAAAGATCACGCATTACCCATATTTCTTTAAAGCATTATACACGGTGCATTGGCCGTTCCTGTCAAATAATTGAATGATTATGAGACTTTATGGTCATTATTAATTAGTGCTGCCCATTTTAATAAATATTTTAGTTTGTTCCTATGGCCTTTTATTTGGGTGAGTTCCAAGATTTAATCACTGCTTGTTTTTTATTTCAAAGTATAAGATGCATTAGTCAACAAAGTTTGTTCTGTGATGGAAGGCACCTTCTTGTTAGAGCTCATTGAATGAGTGAGACTAAGCTATGCCTATGAAGCATGCCCTAGTTTATATGAATCACTAGTTTGTGAAGGTATAGTGTTCAATTTGCAGGTCAGATGTTGGGGATTGAGAGCAAAATAGTACAAGACTATGAGTGTAGTAAATTTAGGTTTCCTACTATTTTTTTTCCAGACTTTAGGTTCCATTTTGTCAGTTAAAGTCAATGCTATTTCAACTGGTTTTCTTCTATTTGATTTATGTGATTGGTTGGCTCATAATTGAATCTGTTAATTTGTTGAAATAGTCATAGACTGATAGTTTATTTGTTATATATGTAAAATGAACAATAGTGGCAGTAATGATAGCCAATGCCTTAATGTTTTACTGAGTCATGGATCCTTAGGGAATGATATAAAATATGAGCACATCCATTTTTTCTAGTACTTTAATTTAAACAGGAATAAAAATGGGAATGCATATGGGAACATCAAAGGCTACGCAATGTGGAAATATTTTATTAACTTTTCTCCATCTAGTACACCTATCTTTGGGCAATTTGGGATGATTCTTGGGCAAGTGTGTTTTTGTACTGGTTTTGTTCCTTTTCTCTCTGTAGAGAAGTGCCCAATGTTTTTGGAAGGTGTGCTCTGACTGAATTTGATTACAAAGTAGTGTATTATGGTAACCATGCTCAAGAAGAAGATTATTAGTTTCATGATTGACTAGAAAGGGATTAATACTGACAGGCATTGATTAAAAATAATTTGTCATGCAGGAAATTCAAGAAACAGTCTCTAGGCGTCATTGTCTCACATGTTTATGTTCAACTGTACCTTTGATTAGTGATTTTGGAAGACCAACTTCTGCAACAAAGGCAATTGCTTTAGATGGCAAGGAAAGAGCTGTTTGTAGGAATTGTGGGGGAAGTGGTGCTGTGCTATGTAAGTAGAGATGAAACTGCTGTTCTGATTTTTCTATCTCTTTCATTGCATGATATACACGATTTAAATGTGGGGCATGATGCTCATAACAGCTTGTCTCAATTTTATAAGCTTGAGAATTTATGCTTTAAGTTGTAGACTCATTTGAGAAGAAAAATGAAAGTTCACTGAACTGTATATATACAATCTTAAAATTACACATAACTCAAGTCCCGAAGGGAGAACAGTTTTATCTCACTCACCAATTCTTTGACTGTTGGTGGTGATGCCAGACAGTAAACCTGTAAATCAATGGAAGGCCTTCTCTTTGCTCCAATAGGCAGCGTCATGAGTGAGAGAAAACACTGATAACGTTTTGATAAATTTTAACGGTAATGTCAAGTCACAACAGTGATTTAGAATAGGACCTACATAGGAAAACTTGAAGCCATTTTTCTACATTTGGTGGGAAGAGAGACTTACAAATCTTAGGTCTAGTAAAGGAACTAGACTACTAATGTTGAGAAGAAATTTGATGTAAGACAGTGGAAGACATAGTATTTAATAGCTTACAATTAAAGACTTCTAGGGTGGCTCAAGGGTAGAAAGTAAGAGGATCAAATTAAATAGGGTATGTTAGGACATAGGAGGTCTGGAAGCCAGAAGTTGGGTTTTCAGCGTCAATCTGATGGCTATTTTGGGAGCAGTGAACAGTACATACGAATTTATGATTATGTTAGATTGGGTCTATGACAAATCGTAGCAAAAATGAAAAGAATTTTGATGGGATGGGTTCTTAATATTATTTGGCTAGAAAATCAGGTGTGGCAGGCTAGTGAACTAAAGAAAACGGAAGCAAGGTCAAGAAGAAGAAAACCATTAACCTATAGGTATCTTAACTAGGGTTTGATTGCATAACACATCCAAAAAGGCTACTTTTTGGATAAACTCAAAATTGATCATTCCTCCAAAATAAGACATTACAGTTTTTAAAATAGGAATCTTATAAATCAAATTCTAATCATAGGAGAATTAGGACTCTGCTACAACAAAACCCAGAAGGAAAACCTACAATATTGTATAGAGATAGTAGTAATTACTGAATAACATAAACACAGGCCCAAATACAACTGAAGGACAAATTCCTGAAACATTATTGAGTTCCAGAGACTGAGAATATTGCTTTTATAAAAACAATGGCTTTCTACTGTTAATAAGATTAAATAGTTATGACTGTTAAGATCTAGGTATATTACAATCAGCCCTATAATCAAGCCTCAACAATGACTTAGAACACTTGCGATTAAGTAATTATGACTGGTAAGCACCTTATTGCATCCTGTGTCAGAACACTTGCAATTTGACAAATTTGTCAAGTTGAATAAGACCTAAGCAAGCCATCTTGTGCATAAAATGTTTTTGACCATTGGATAGGTACAGTTGTTTCTACATTAATCATGGCACCATATGCATACATTTTATCAATTTGAAGCCAGTGGGTGTGACTTCTCTTTGTCTATTTTAGGAAAAGAATAAATAACTCCTGTTATTCACATTCTCTGGTCCATAAGATGTTTACTTTTTATTTAGGTGATATGTGTGGTGGTACAGGAAAATGGAAAGCTCTAAACAGGAAGCGAGCAAAAGATGTTTATGAGTTTACAGAATGTCCAAATTGTTATGGTATGGACTCCAGTTTGCACTAGAATGCTCTAATGTATTTTCTAATATTGGTAGCAAATCATCATGGTATTGTTTAATTTGATATGTTGTGACAACAACTGAGCATGGAGTGATTGGTCAACAGTTGCAATACAGATTAATTGAAGGATATTTTATCTAGCTTCCTTAACTTTCTATACATGGTTACATAAGGAGTCCCCAATGTAATTTCCTAGTTCTGTTCTGTTTGTTTCATAGAGAACCTGCTTATGCACCACTTTAGAGACGTTTTTCCACAAGATTTTCCTCTTATACTGTTTTCATTTCTATCATTGCTCATGTACCATCAGCAACACTGCTCCTTGGTCAAGGAGTAACCATTTATCTGCTTAGGAAGATGATATAGGATCAAAATGAATGTATATTTGTTTTTCCATGTTTCCACTGTCCAAGCAATAGCCTAGCAGTAACTACTCCTGGGTCTAATTTCAAGTGCCTAAGCTACGTGACTTTATCTTTTTCACCCATGGTTTTTGGTATAATTTACTTTTACCAATTGTCACATGCTTTTGAATATGTATTTATGCTGTACAAAATGTGTCCAAATACTGCATTGATGAATGGTTAAGTTATGTTGGTATTCAGATAATGAACGTTTATACCTCTTGTGGTTCTTTTTCACACCTTTTTCCGTTACTTGTTTTTGTTCCAACTAGAATCATGTGCAATTAATTTTAGTGAGTGATCATTATTTTATCTTATGATCAGGTCGAGGAAAGCTTGTCTGTCCTGTTTGTTTAGGAACTGGCTTGCCAAACAATAAAGGTCTCCTAAGGAGGCCCGATGCTCGGAAACTGCTGGATAAAATGTATAATGGACGGCTACTTCCGAACTCGTAAGGTAAGTCCTCTCTGTTCTTAAAGCACTAGAGACTATAAATGTATGCTTATAGAATATTTGATTTTCTGCTGTTATTTTACCTTAGTACTCCAAAACTGCCCCATCTTTTAACATTCGATATGGTTTAGAATAGTGTGCTTATATAATATTAATATTCTTTTGCAGTTATTCTACTGTAATACTTCTCTGCCTCCTGTTTATAAGCATAGCAGATGTTTGCTAATGCTGCTTTTTGGCGCAATGCTCTGGCATGTTCTCCGTATAGTTAACATAGCCAGTGACCGAGAGATCAAGCTTAAAATTTTGTTATCCTTTTTTTTTTTTTTTTGTCTAGTTGCAGAATAACAATAATCATTGGCTTTACTCTCGCTTAATCGGTTTTTAGGTTCTGTACCAACAATGAGCATCTTTATGTGCCACTATCAGATTATGCTGGCCAAATTGAAATTTGAAATGGAATGTATATGTTGTAAACATTTGAGTAAATACTTTCAGAAATAGTAGCTATTTTAGGGTCGTATTTGATGACACAATTTTCTGCATTTCTGTTGGTGTACTTTTAAGCATATAACTACGTTGAAAAATATGTAATGAGCTGAATTTATCTTTTTACAATATTTGTTATGGATTCAGGGTGGATATAGGGAGACCTAGAGTTCTCTACCATCCAATTTTTCCTGAGATCATGTGCTTATATATTATTACTTTTTGACAAGTTGAGACAATGGCATAATTTTGAGACAGTACAGTAAGGACTTTAAGGCTATATTTGAATGAAAGGTGAGATAAATGTATGTTTGAATAGTTTTATAAGGAGGGAATGAAATGGCAGAAGAGGGCTTCCAAGGTACTCCTTAGATATTCAAAATGCTTTTTCTTTTTTTTTGTTCTTCTAATTTGAGGGGTCAAGAATAGAAGGGAGTGATTTAGTAATTTAAAATATTATATTTTATATTTTGTATTAAATAATGATAAAATTATTATTAAAAAAAATCATATAAAAATCATAATAATTTTTTTTGTTTCTTGTTAAAACTCTCAAATAACATATATATATATATATATATATAAATCATATTATTTTATTAATGACTACTATATTCTATTCTTTTTTAAACTCTTAAATATAGTCTAAATTTTTTTAAGTTCGGGCTGTTCATGGACAATCTTATTAGATTTAAATTTATTTTATAGTGGACTGGCAACTTAGTAAGCACTGTTAACCTAGTCATGTCATGCTTGTCTAGTTGTAACAGAGATATATAGTATTTTTAAAAAATTAATTATTTAATCTTTATATTTTACATTAGTTTGTAAATTGGTCTTCACATTTTATTTTTTTAAATTGCTCCTTATAGTTTTAATATTTAACAATGTGCTCCCTGCTGTTAATGCAAACCATGACTCCGTTACATGTGGGGTATGTGGCAAGCCAACATGGACAGCATCAAAAGCCATTCTAAAAGTTTATCATCGTTATCTTCTCTATTTAGGTTCACTAAATTAAAAGAGAATAGAGTAGCACACGATGAGAAAAGACAACTCACTACATACTATTTTGTTCAAGATAGAGTTAGAAAGACTTAAAGTCGCTTACATCAAAATCAAAACACTTGCAGAACAGGTCTTTCTCAAGTCTTTTGATCTCTTTATCCATTCTTTTTGCAAGCATTAACTCAAATGTCACCGGAATATTTTCTAAGAGGAAGGAATGATTGTATCTAGCGCATCCATATTGTAATGAATATTTTGAGCTTGGGTAATGAATGTTATAGTTCAGAGTAATGAGAAAAACTGATGTTGGGAAATTTAGACGCGAGGAAGAGAAAGTGAAAACGAGTAGAGAAAAGGCATCTAAAAAAAGATAAGGATTGAATATAAAAATATATTAATTAATAAAAATATTTTTCTCCATCCTTCCTTCCTGGAACAGTATCAATTAATTTCTTTTTAATGACATCAAACAATTCAATAATCCAAAATAATAAATTCTTCTTTTCCAGAAAAAAAACTTAGCAACTATAGAATTGAATTTTAGAAGCTTGGATGACTTCTGGGCTTTCTACATGAACCAACATTTGAAGCCATCCATAAGGCATTGGCACTTTGTGGGCACACTCTTCAGTTTCATCTTTTTTCTCTGCTCTCGTTTCTTTAGCCGGTGGTTCTTTGCTTTCCGTGTATGGATGCGCTAGGCACAGTCATTCCTTCCTCTCAAGAAATATTATGGCGACATTTGGGTTAATGCTTACAAGAAGAATGGATAAAGAGATCAAAAGGCTCGGGAAAGACCTATTCTGCAAGTGTTCTGATTTTGATGTAAGCAACTTTAAGTCTTTCTAATTCTATCTTGAACAAAATAGAACGCTTCGTAGTGATTTGTCATTTTTCATCCCATGCTACTCTTTTCTTTTAATTTAGTGAACCAAAATAGAGAGAGTAACAATGATAAAGTTTTGGAATCTCACGTGGGTTCTGATGCTGTCCATATTGGCTTGACACATCACCCCACATGTAACAGAGTCAGGGTTGTAATTAATGACAGGAAGCAACTTGTGAAATACACTATAAGAAGCAACTTGTGAAATACACTAAAAGGAGCAACTTGAGAAAACGATAAAGTGCAAGGATTACTTTGCAAACTTATGTAAAGTATAAGATCAAATAATTAATTTTTCCTAATTCTTTTTTGAATGGGGTTTTGTTGTGAATCTTAAAACTGTGTGGTGCATGAATTTTGTTGTGTATGGTTAGTTTTTCCAAAAAAACTCAAATTTTATCATAGAATTTCATGTATACACATAAAAGTTCAAATCTGCTCCTGTTAAGTAAATTTACAAAATCTGCTCCTATAATAAATTGTTGCCATCTACTCAATCCCACACCCTGCATTGCGTCATGTTATTGAGGCCCCCGAAAACGCACTATTTCACTTAAGTGAAACGGTACGCAAATTTTTTTAATCTCTAACACTCCAAAACGACATTGTTTAGGAGGGATAAATTGATGATAAGTTAGACTCTCAAAATGCACTATTTTATTAAGATAAAATGGTGTCAAGGCCAAATTTTTTTGCCACCAAACTATATTGAAATGGCGTCATTTTTTGGGGGTTGGTGTGACGTTGACTTCTTCTTCCTCCTCCTGCACGACATTGTGAGTGTGTTATATAGTGACCCATTTTCCCACCTTTCACTGCTCCATTTTTCAACCCACTGACCATGAAAAATACGAAACTATGAGTGTGTCTTATACAGTGACTTATTACAATGTAACAAGACATTATTTCAATGAAGTTTAGAAAAAAAATGTAGGTAAAGGTGGATGCTTTAAAAGTAGGTTTTCATTGTTGAATGATGTTGTCTAATCAAAGCTTTGTCTTTTAAACTAGAACTTTATGTCTTTGAGTGTTCTAAAGTAATATTAAAGATGAATCGAATGAACATTATTGTGAGAAGGTTGAGCTCATCATTTATTATATTATTCAGTTTTGTATGGACACAGTTGATGAATCAAATATTGTATATACTCATAAATATTCAAACATTCAAACATTCTAATAGAAAATATTGAAGACTGGTTTTTTTGCTTTCTATTGTTTATTTAGTTCAATACCTGCCATGTTTTGCTCCTCACCTCACTCCATAGAATTTGTTTTGCACTAAGGCATCCTTAAACATGATGTTTAAAAGACAATATTTTAAAATGTACCACCGTAATACAGGTACATATACATACATATCACCTTTCACCTTAACTAACACATATAATGCATATATAGAGTACAAGCATTTACTTGGGAAAAAGAAGATGATGTTGCCTTTTGCTAAAATATACAAACATCGTTAAACTTGATGTTCCCTTTTGTTGAACTACTAATTACAGCAAGAAGTAAAGGATGATGACAAGAAAGAAAAGGAAAAAAAGAGCATATCAACATCTTATAAGAGTTTGGAAGATTTAATTTGCCTGTGAATAAGAAAATATGAGTTATGTAGTGTTAATTCTTTAATATTAATGTTTCTGTCATGGAATGATCTTGCTTTAAGTTGGCATACTCTCAATTTATTATAACATAATCTAACGTAGCATGCAATTGTCAGGTATAAAATGATGTAAATATGAAATATTAATGTTGATGAAGCTGTGTGCTTTCTTCAAGCAAATTCATCATAATTTTTTTGTTGTTGTAATAATGATGTAATTTTTTTAACAATCAAATAAATGTAGTTTTGTAAGTAAGCACATTATTTTTTAGAAACATGCTTCAGATATGGTATTTGTGCTTTGCTAGTTAGGAGTGAAAAGTGTTGTCATTAATTTAATGTAAACAAAAAGAAAACTTTAGTATAATATGGTGTTTGTATGCAATGGTCAGAATTTTTTTTTACAATCTCATGTGGACCCCATTTTCAATATTAAATATACTACACATATTGGCTTTATGAATTGTAACTCTCTTAAACATATTTATATCAAAATGTGGTGGTATCTCATGTTTTGACAACATTTTGTAAGTTAATTGTTGCTAATGAATAATGATTGACCTAAAACCTAGAATTGATATACAATTTGACAATGTAAAGGATGTATGGCAATTCTGGATTAACCATAGTCAGAAGGTGGGTTTTAGAGTGAGGAAGCAATACCTAAATGAGAACAAGAAAGACAAATCAATGACTTCTTACAGGTTCGTATATTGCAAGGAAGGAGTTTAGAAGTTAAACAAAAAAGAAAAAGTAGTTACTAACCTCAAGTTTGAAACTTGAACTAATTGTGACATCTAAATTAACCTTGTCACAATTAATGGAAAATTGACGATCAATGAGTTCATAGAGCTTCACAACTACCCTTTTCAACTCCCAAAGACAACACATGTGTTAGCCTTACAACGTAAGATATCAAGGATATGAAATTGAAATGGCAGAAGACCCTGGATTGCAGGATAAAGCATCATTTCAATTGATGAGCACATACACAAGGGGAAGAACCAATCTTGGTTTCATAAAATTATCTACAATTAAGAAGGTAGCGTCACATGGCTTACGAGAGTGTTGGTTGTCTTCTGTAATATTTACAACACGAGTTGCTGGAAAACCCATCATTTTACTATACCTATTAGGTTGATACAAATGAGTAGATCACAAATGTTTTTTAGACTGATGAACGCATGATTATCGACCGTGTATCTTTTGGTGATGTCTCTCTAGATACAATTTACTGTACAAATTATGTGTATAAGCCACTTGCCTTGTTCTCCAGATTCAATTAATATAAGTAAATAGTCATGTTTGGTGTTGCATTGTTGGATGAAGAGACAACTGAATCATTTAGATGGCTATTTGAGACCTTCTTAGGAGCTCATGGACAGAAAAGGCCACTGACCATCTTCACTGACTAGGATGCTGCAATGTCGAAAGCTATAGGTGATTAAAGTGTGTATATAAAAGTAAATATGCACCCTTAACTCTAATTAAATTTAATTTTTTGTTTTAGTTAATTGTTCTTATAGGTGAGGTGATATCTGATATGTGTCATGACCTTTGTACGTGGCATCTAATGTTAAACAGGATCAAGCACCTAGGCCATCTAATGAAAGATGGATCCAACTTAACTAATTTCAAAAGATGCATGTATAGCTACGTTGATGAAGTTTAGCCTGAGTTAGTTGAAGATGTTAGATTATAATGTTCATGAGAACAATTGGTTAAAAGTATTGTATGCGATACTAGAAAAATGGGCAACGTGTCATATGAAACATGCATTTGCATTGGCAATGAAAAGCACCCAGCAAAGAGAGCTTGAACTTTGATTTTAAAGCATGCATGAAATCAAACTTGAACCCTATACAATTCTTTAAGATGTATGAATAGGTGGTTGAAGATAAATAGCATAATGAGTTGAAAAGGTAGATTAAATTAACCACATTTGGCAATGCTACATCAAGTTGCAAAGGTATATATGTTTCTAATATTTGATCAATTCCAAAGAGAGTTTGATTTGTTCTATGCAAAATTCATCCAGAATAGAATTGAAACTCATCTTGTATTCGAGTATACAATGTCCACAATCAACCAAGATAGAGAATACAAATTCTTATTTAATCCTGTCTTGAAGACCATCTCTTGCAATTGCATAAAGTTTGAGTCATTCAGAATACTATATAACCATACATTAAAAGTATTCATTACGATGGATGTTGACCAAGTGTCTGACCAGTATATTTTGAAGAGATGGATGAAAAGTGCACGTAATGATATTGTGCATGATTTAAAGGGAAACAAAGTTAAAAGAGACCCTAAATTGGCTAGCACATAGCAATACAAGAAACTTTGTTCGAAGATGATTAGATTGGCATAGGAGGTTGCTACATGTCAAAAGCTGTATTCCATGGTTGAGAAAGAGGTGGATGATTTATGCAAGAGAGTTACAGATATTCAATCACGACAATGTAGCGTAGACAATGCTACTAATCAAGCCATAATCCTTATGGGGGTTCAAACAACAAGATGGAACCAAGAGACATCAACGGCAAAAAGTTGGGTTAAACTTCAAGGTCGTAAGAAAAGAAAGACTCTGCCTATCATTCGATCACAAATCTCACACCATGTGGTAAATACTTAATGCATTTGCTCATTGGTAATATCCCTGAATTTACTTACCAATATTAACTCACTAGTGCAAGATAAGGAATCAGCAAGTCATGCATAGGTTAGAGTGTCTTGCTCAGCTCCTCCTACATGCCATGATGACTATCAAACACATGGGAGCCAATTTAACTTCACAAGATTGTTGACGATACATAAAAATCCTATAACATGCTTCCAATCGTGTTAATACTATTGTCTATTTTACTGATGCAATTGTTCAATTGTACTGGAGCAGTTAGGCCTCCCGACATAATCACTTGATGATCTTAACAGTTAATGTGTTATGAGAAATTGCAAGTCTCCGCAATAATCTGCAATACCTCATTTTTGAGAAATTTTGTCATTTTTTGGACTTCCTTGACACTTGTGCAAAGATGTAAGTAATAAAAAAAAGGACTAATTTGGAAATGTCACACACAATGTATCATTTTGCCATAGCCAAATATAATTTCATTACTTTGCAAGAATCATGTACAATGTATTGACAAGTACAACTATACATTGACAACTACAAGATATTCCTACATCCATGTTATATCTACTGTGCAATACAATGACTTGTTCATCCACTTGACAACTACAACATAGTCCTCTTGTTATGTGTTGCTGCATTTTACATTATCCACATTCCTCTTGATATATGTTGTTGTACTTTGCTTCATCCACTTTGGTTCATCAACATGCAATTCAGGCAATATTTTAGCACTGCACAACTCTGCCATTTATTCAAATCCAATAAAACAGTAACTCTGCCACTTATTCAGATACAAAATTCAACACTGCAAAACTCTGCTATTTACTGGAAAAAATAGACTAATACAATTTTATAAGTGGTCTAACAATCACAGTGGACAGATTCATGCATCCTCCTTATATGCTTTGCATTATCAGCTCTGTTAAGTAGCGGCTGGACTATCTCTACATGTATTCTAAACTTATATCAATAATTCATTACATTCTTTATAACAACAACATATAAATTGAGATATAAGTGAAGTTGACAAACCTGGACACAAGAAAAATGGCCATATAAGCAGGTCTAAAAATTCAATATTTAAGCACAGAAAAACCAGTTGGGAAACCACATAAACATAGTCATAAAAAGCAAAACCCAGAAAACCAACAAGTTACAAAACAGAGGCATAATCCAAAGGCAAAACAGAACATACTAAGGTATGGCTAAAACCATTCAAGAACAAATTCCAGAAGTAAAACATAACAATTTTCATAAACCATGCAAGCTAAAATAGATCTATTCTACAAGCAAATCCCAGAAAACCACAAGTCACAAAAGAGGCATATGCAAGTCTATCCTTCGCAAGGTATCCAGACAGTACATAGTCACTTTATCGAACTACCAAGCCAGCCTATTGCTTCCCATTGAGTTAATTCAATTTCTTCCTTATGATAATTTTCACCACCATCACCTTCCTATATTATAAAACAAGGATAGTAATGTAAAATAAGCATATGAAGCATAAAAAGAAAGGTCACACGACATGCATTGATAAAAAAGTGACAATGACAGCCATTAGAAAGGTGTATTTCAGTGGGTAATTGTTCTTTTTTTCTCTTGCCTTTACTAAGTGTCTAGCCTATGTCATCACATCACTTTGCGGTGTTCTTTATTGTAGAAATTGACTATGTAACTGTGTAATTTTTTTCCTTTGGTGGTATGTAACAATGTAATTCAACAACTATTTTTGGTCTTTTGTATCTCAGTTTGAAATTCATAGATAATAAGCACTTTCAGAGTTAAGTACACTTCTATTAATTATATGCCCTGGCTGACTCTCTAATTTTTTCCACATGCACCACCCAACAACCACAAAAAAGGGATCCGCAATTATCAATTGAACAAGAATCATCAACTTGTTCTTCCCACCAACATACTGTTCCAAAATTTACCCAAACGCAATTAAATGCCTCCTGACATGGTGAATTTAAGGTCAACTTGTTCATAAACTGATATGGTAAAATACAGGTAGGGAAGGAGTGACTGACGAAAAAATAATGATCCGAAATTACATGTTGGGAACCCATCGGAGAGGGAGTGACTTACAGAGAACCCATCGGAGATGGACGTCGACAGAGGGAGAGAGTAACTTACAGACATCAGCGATCCATTTTAGCGGATGACGACGACGACATCTTAGAGGCTGCAGTTCAGCAGCGAGAAGCTCCGTTGATCTGTCAAACCAGGAAGGAAGAAAACCCTCACTTCATCCCCCCAAAATGATGCCGTTTCGGAGCTTCAGAAACTAAAAAAATTTGTCCCCGAAACGCAGTGCAACGGTGCGTTTTAGGGCCCTCGGTGACGGGTGCAGTGCATGGGATCGTGGACGGCGGCCATTTATTACAGGAGCGAATCTTGTAAATCCGCTTTATAAGAGCACATCGGATTCGGTACACATAGATAGTGCATCAGTATTCAATGGACCAATAGGAGCATGAAGTTAAGGTGACAAATGCTGATATTGGGCCAAAATTTTAAAATGTCAATTTAACTGTGAAGTTCTCATTGACCAAATACTTGAATTTGATGCTGCACCATATGTAGACAAGAATTTTCCTCAATTGCAAGCATACAATGTGACTGTCTAAGCTGACTTCAAAGATGCCATATTCTTCTTCTAAAATTTGAGCAGATACTATCAGAAAAAACAGCTACAAAATTTACGAGATTTCAAACTCAGTAATATAACCGGCGCAGTTCAAACCTTTTAAAATTTATTAAAAAACTAACACAGTAAAAAGTTTCCTCTTGGGTACGAAAATGATGTTTAATACGTCAATTTAACTGTGAAGTTCTCATTGACCAAATACTTGAATTTGATGCTGCACCATATGTAGACAAGAATTTTCCTCAATTGCAAGCATACAATGTGACTGTCTAAGCTGACTTCAAAGATGCCATATTCTTCTTCTAAAATTTGAGCAGATACTATCAGAAAAAACAGCTACAAAATTTACGAGATTTCAAACTCAGTAATATAACCGGCGCAGTTCAAACCTTTTAAAATTTATTAAAAAACTAACACAGTAAAAAGTTTCCTCTTGGGTACGAAAATGATGTTTAATACGATACAACTGGATACAGCTCTTAAATTCTGAAAGAAATATATACTATTGAAGGCTCCAAGACAGAAGTGTATTTTTTTTGTTGACCAAGAATTGGAGTTGCATAACGTACTTAAGGCTAACTGCTTGGCAATTTGCTTCGAACTGAGTGCTCTGGTTTGTGATCACATTCGAAGTCTAGATGAACAAATGCCCGCTCAACTTCCGGAAGTTTCTCAATCTTTATCTGCAGGCTCTCTCCAATGGCATGTGCTTCTTTTAAGGGTAACTCCTCTGGCAGTTCAATGTCAACCTGTTTCAAATTGAATCCAAATGATAAGGTACAGCAACCTTATCTTTGTCATGCTATCCATACTGTCCTCACGCTCAACTCCTTGAGTCTAAGAGGTACCAGTTCTATAACACTTTAAACTAGATTTAACTATTAACACGAAATTTTAAAGTAGATTTGGTGTATCTGCTATTTAGATAGACCAGGTCTTGTAGACACGTGACATAACTTTTCAGAGAATCACAAGTCATTAACTTGATGAATTTACCTCAAATATCTCTATTAACAAGGGCAGAGCGACAAGGAGGGCAAAGCCATCAGCTTCTCATAATAGGGAAAAATATAATCTATCCCATAAACTATGATCTAACTACAAAATTAGTGCATAACTTTTAAAATTTAAATCATAATAGAACACCCCATAAACGTAAAAGTATATAAAACACACTCCTAAATAATAAACAATATTTTTTTAAGTGTTTTGTTATATTTTTTAAAATTCATAGTGGTGTTTTGTTGTATTTTAAATTTTATGTTAATTTTACATTTAGACCATAGTTTACGGAGATAAAATATTCTTTTCCCCTCATAATATACAGAAGCTTAAACTTTTAATATTATATAAGGGCACTTCAAGATACTGTAACTAACTTTTTCTTGGAGGCCCTTGAAAGCTTTTCAGTTTGGCCCCTTGAAGATTTTTTTTTTTTTTTTTTGCCATTGGCCTTGAAGATTGGATGCTTGCTCCTTCTAACTTTTCCCACCATTCTAAAGTTCTTCAAGTTTCGCGAGGCACTGGTTGTTCCTGGGGTATTGGTCATTGAATTGTTTTTACTATTAAAGCCATATTGGAGGAATTGCGTAGACAAAGTGGAAATTAGTTGCGTTTGCCGTGTATACCATAGTGTGAAGGCTTTTGAGAGAATGAGTCGGACAATAAAATAAAAATAAAATTTTTTATGCGTTTACAATTTGTGAAATTGTGAGTGTATTAGTATATTTAATTATAATATAAAAATATAATTATATTATTATTATTTTTTAAATTAATAATATTATAATGATGTTATTATATTATAATTAGATCTATCGATATATTTTAAATTATAAATACATAAAAAAATAACACATAAATTAAATGAAAAAGAAGATAACATAGGGCCTCCGTTTTCTTTTATTTTCGTTTTCCAAATAGTAGTCTGAAATAATTTCTAAACAGTTTTGAGAAATATGCTGCGTGTGAATGTTTGCGAGCATATACAATGTAGTGTCTTGTATGTATACAAGCGTTCAATATCACATTGAGTGTTTGTACATCATATTATAAGTGTATTTTATATTTTTTAAAATTTAAAGTGTCAACATGTGTCATTTGTGTGGGTGTAAGCGACGTCACGTCTATGACCAAGCAACAAAAAAAGCGACATCACGTCATGTGCTTATAAGTACAAAATCTAGAAATATAAAGTTATTCACATTATATAAATAATATAAAAGAAAAAGGGTAGTTTTATATTTATCAAGATGTCATTAATGATGCTATTTAATCACAAATTTACCACCTTAAAACCAGTATTTTCAAAGTGTTTTAAAAGAAATTTTGAAGGTGTTTCTATTTTTCTGTTCTGAAAATTTAGGAAGTTGTTTTCAAAACACGTCCTTGAAAAACACCAGCACAAACATGTTTATTTTTTACTTTTAAAAATAGAAACTATTTTCAAAAATACATACCAAACAACAATGGATCCCTGTATTTGGGATGAATTTTGAAAGAGAAAGAGACAACGAGAGAGGAGAGAGGATTAGGTGGTTTTACAAAACTGCTTTTTTTCTCGCATCGTCTCTTACTCTATCTAAATTCATCCCCAGAATTTACTCCATACCAAACGCGCCCCAACAATTTTATTTTGTATGATACAACATACCTCTACAAAATATAGAACGCCGAATGTGTATGCGCGAACAGTGTCGACGCGCTTAATTTCAGGGTGCATCAAAACAAGATATGTCAGCTTCTGCAAAACTTCAGGAGGTGCAGATTGTCCCACCAGGGAAACTGCATAGGAAATTATTCATATTGTATAACAACTTTGTCTACAAACAGAGCTTAATATCCAATTACATGAAATTTCTATCAATCATAGGAAATTATTCATAATGTATAACAACTTTGCCTACAAACAGAGCTTGAAAATAACCAATTACATGAAATTTATATCAGTTTCTATATTAGACCTGAAACTCGGCCACTCTTAGCCCTTACAAATATTACCATTCTATTTTCCAATATTGTATCTGTCAATTACCCTGAACAATTACACAACAAATATGAACAAAAATTGGTATCTTTCTCTCTGACTCCTCTCTTTCTTTCTTTCAGCCTTTTTGACTATCCAAAAGAAATTAAATATCAAGAAGCGAAACTGTAAATTACTTTGCCTTCTAATTTACACTTACTAGAGCCAGTAAAGACAGAGAGCTCAAAACAAATATACTTTGTAAGATTGGTGTAGCTTGTGCTTCCTCGAAATCTCTGATTAACCATCCCAACCAAATCCCAAGGCAGATCTCGAGACTAACCAAGAGACATTTTAAGTTTAAATTTTTTAATGGCCATGCTTACTTATAGTGTTACTCAGTTGGAAATTGGATAAAGATGAAATATATTATTACCCGCATTTTCCATGACAGTGCCAGACCAATTTGTAATTGTGTAAATTGCCAGCAAAATAGCACCAGCTGGGTCAATCCACCAGTAAAATTTGTCACCAAGAACAGCCGCAATTAATCCAATCACGTTTGTCACAACATCAAAATAGTGATCCTGCATATTGGCATTTGTGAGCTGATGCCACTGTGTCCTGAATCAATTCATATAGCAGCTTATTAAGAAGGGAAGGACCCATACATCTGCATAGGCTCGAACAATCTTGTTTCCCGAGCTTCTACAGTACAACCAGAGTGCAAGTTTCACCACTGTTGCAAATATCATGATACAGTACAACCATACTAGCTGATCAGAAGACATCTTTTCAGAAGGTTTATCTCCTATTAATTGTTCTGCAGCTTGGATTAACACCTGAAAGCCTGTAGCAAAATGGTGAAAAGATGTAATATTTCTATTTCCTCTCCCAACTTGAGTCTGTTGTAAGGATCCAGACTACTGGATCTTTTTCTTCTCAAAATAACTTTTTTTGACAAAAAAAGAAACCTTGAGTCATACTATGAGAATAAGTTTGTAAAAGTTGCAAGGTACCATGACACACAATTCGTAAGAAACTAAATCTAAGCCAAATCATACAAGATTCGGAAAAATATTTGCATATTTGGATGTGCTACTGTTCAGTCAATTACATAGTATTTGATTTACAAATTTAGGTTCCAGTTCTCTGAATCTAGTAAGATGGAAAGCTGTATCTTTGCAGTAAAAACACCTCTTTGTTAAACTTGGGGCAGGTTAGACGTAGGACCAGCATCATTATCCCTCATACATGAATATTTCCACTAATGGTCCAAAGAAGAAAAATATGCTTCTAGCTTAGCTCATAAGCCAGTTATCATTTGTAACCAAAAGCTGAATTCTGTTCTTGAAAATAGCGAATTCAAGAGCCTGCTCACTAGAGATTTCATTCAATAGTTAATACAAAAGGATGTGTAATTTTTTTACTGGCAACTTCAGCAATTTCAGCTAGTCAGAATATTTAGGCAAAAAAGTTGAATGAAACTTCTAGTGACACTTTTAATATGCTAAAGTTGCTAGCAATTCCTTTTACACTGAATGTGAAATTCTTTTACTCATAACTTTATTGATATGAAATTGCTTACGTTGCTTGCACCTTCTAAAGGCAGAGACACTTTTAATTGATGACTGAGTCAGAAACAACAAATAAGCAATATGGAAGCTAGGAATAGGTTGAAGTTGATTTCACGCACCAAGTGTTGCCATGACAGCCGCAAAGATAATTATGCCCACTGGCTGCACTCTCAACTTTCCAATCGGGTATTTGTAGATATTTATGTTCTTCATTGAGAGGTGAGTGAACCACAGTATTCCACCAGCCATAAGGTCAAGCAAAGAATCTAGGGTTGATGCTGCAATGGCTATTGACCCACTCCTTATTGTTGCATAAATCTATATATGGATATGCATACAGTTATTAAACTGCTGTAGAAGTAGGAATTATGAAAGATCAACAAACAAGAAAGGAGATTATGCTGAAACAAGTTCAAGTGGTTGAAAGTCAGGAGCTGCTTCCCCTGAGATTTAATTATTTTGAAGAAAATCATATTTAAGGCATGATTAATAAATTATAGCTAATGCAACCTGAACTCGATGGCTACTTCAAAAGGTACTAAAAATGGGCCTTCTAGTGAGGACAGCTCCTTGGAGATTTGTTCATAAAGGTAAATATTGGAGGATATGTTGAAATAACACCTTTAATGCCAATAGAAGCATATTTGCATAGTTAGAGATCTTCATTGCTTTTTCATGTTGAGCCTGTTCCTCATTGTCTTCCTCATCTATGCAATCAGACATCACTATGGTGTCCACTTCCTCAAAAGACTTCAGAGTAGTAAATTGCTTTTCATAGTATTCTTTCTCTCCTATAAATATTGAAACATGTTAGTGTGAAGAGAAACAAGGAAAATATGGCTTTAAAGTAAACTGCATGGTTCTGCAACAGAACAAAGTTGTCTTGGTTAAATTTTATAAATTTATTGGCTTGTTATCAATTGAACCTTCCACCATGAAGAAAGAAATAGTAATATTGTCTCACTCTCATTATAATAAAGTGTTGATGGAAATATATAATTATAGATAACATGACAGAACAGAAAATGTTAGCACACAGCTCTTACTAGAAACTAGCTCGTTTGACAACAAAAAGTATTGTATACTATATACTATATATTGGAACATGCATGGCCGCAAACCAGCTCAACTTTTTTGCCCAAATTAAAGGAAATATAAGAAGTCATCCCACGCTTCTGTATCGTACCTTCTTCGCAGCATATTTAAGGGATATAAATTTGACGTCACCCATCCCCGAGATTAACATATGAAAGAAGATCAGACACTACTTGCAAGTTTGCAGCTTCCCATTCAGGGTTAATAGGAAGAAAACCGATATTTCAGATGTCATTGTTGAATTAAAACCCAAGGAAATTTTATAAAAGTTTTAATCACGTAACTAGCAATCATGTTACAATTATATGACTTCATTTGCATCGGTGAAAGAGTAAGAGTCGCCACTGAACAAGATGAGGTGACCACACATATGACAGTAAACAGAATCCCAAGAAGATACAGATTAAAATATATGACACTGGAAAAAAAGAAAGACGAAATCACAACAACATCGTGGAAAATATGTGAAAGATCTGTGGGCTGGAAAATTCAGTGACAGGATTAAGTACAGTAGTAACGAAAGCTCCATTTTCCTTTTTCTCGATTTTATCACTCCCATGCCTATTTCAATAATTTTCCGTACTATAGTGACACAAATTAGTGGCTTTGGGCTTGCCGAGAAAACGAAGAAATGTGGGAGAAAAAGGTAGCCCCACTCTGTGTTCCACATTGAAATGAAGATTTAAATGAATGTAAAAAAAAAAAAAATAATGGCTCATTGAGAATGATAACGATAGACAATAGAATCAACAGACAACGATGAAACACAAAAATAAAATTAGTCAACCATGCATTGAAGTCAGGAAGCAGAAATGAAAAGAACCTAGATTCAGTCTGGTCACCTCAGGAATATTTTTACTTTGGAAAGAAGAATCTTATCACACATTCCCAGAAATTCCTCATATTCTGAGCCGACAAACATACACAGAGAGGCATAAAAGATAGAGAATCAAACCTTTGCCTAAGCCGGTGGTTCTGGAGAAATCAAGCTCTAAGGACTCAGAGTCGATGCCAGAGCGGACTTTATCAGGGAGCTTCGACACAAATTCAGTCCTCAAAGAGTTGAAGGAGTTCCGGCGACTGAGCCTCCCGCGCCTCCCGCCACTGCCGTGGGCCCTCGGGCTCCACCCATCCTTCCGCAGCAGCGGCGACTTAGGATCCGAATCCGATTTCCCGTCCATCAATCAAGCCACGACACCGCACAAAAGCTTCGAGTATCAGCTGGAAGATACTATCATATTAAATTTGGATCCTTGTGTATCAAGATTATTGAACCTTATTGCACAATTGTGATAAAGGCAATCCTTTGGCCCTGATGTATGGAGGAAAATAAACAGTTACGGAAATGGCATATTGTTTTATCTTGGAACAGAATTTATATTTTCCTTCACACTCTTCAAAAATTGTTATTTCATTTCAACGGTCCTAAGCAACACGTTTCGAGCATGCCTTGCGTTTGCTAACAGTTAATTTAGATATAGGTGTCAACTTCCAGTTTGGATTTTAAATTTGGTTTCTGGCGAACATTAGAGAAATACCTGTGTACACCTCACTTCTTGCATATTCATAGACAACATATTTTATATAGAATTAATTTCAATTGATGCCCAGAGGTAATGCTTTTACTTATTACGTTAGGTTTGATACTTTTAATAATATTAAATTTCTTAAGCATATCAAATTAATATGAAAGAGTAGGTTGGTAAAATTGTTTGAGGAAAATACTTGATTTGAACAAAGTGCCCATTCAAACTATGTTTAAAAGTTAAAAAAATTATGCAATAAAATGAAGTGAAATCATAGAGAATGAAATAATACGATATACATCATTTTATTAATTAAGAGTTTACAAAAAAATAGAAGTATCATTAATAAAATGAAATAATTTATAAATTATTTTTATAATATTACCTAATAAACATAATGTTATTATAATAATTTTTTGGTTAAAAAAATATTATTGTAATTCTATTACTTAATCATTTAATTTTACTTTTAAACTTCTAAACATTAATTTACTCATAATTAGCAATTTCACCCTATACATCGACCCATTTATTCTCATTCGTCTAAACATATTCTTAAAATTTTTCAAAGACAATATTTAATCATTGTAAAAATTGAAAATATCCTTAGCCATAATATAAAAGAATGGATCAAAATTAGGTAAAATAAATCAAGATTAGGTAAAATTAGTTGAGACTAGCTATACTTAGATGGACGTGAAGAATATAATAGCAGGAATTGAAATAACGAATTTGAAGTAATTTGTTTAAAAAAATTTAAGATGAAATAGAATAAAAGAAACAACTTCAAAATACTTTTTATCATTTAAAACTCCAAATTTTATCTTCACCCAAAATTAAGAGATATGAAAGAAAAGCAAATGGCCAGTAAAAATAACTTCAATATAATTACAATTATACCCTCAAAGCTTGCTTCATCTTCCATATTCAATAACAAAGAATTACTTGGACATCAATATTTCCATAGCAACAAAATTTTTAGGTCCTGTCTTCCTCTGAATTCGAGACTAGACTCCTTATGTAAGTAGAATTTCTCATGAGATTCATAACTAAATTTAGCTAAATGCCTAAATATTTCACTCAAGCATATGTCCTTCTTATATTAGGTAAGTCCTTTGTTTTTCACGAGTAAGGATCCTTGTTATATTGTCTTTTTTATTATGTAACAGGGACCGTTAGATTAGATGAGTTTAGGGTTCACAAAAATATTATAAGTTCCACTTAATTTAACGGTTTTTGCTGTACAGTTCAATAGGCTATACAATAGAAGATCTAAACTCACTTTTCACTCAAACATACCAAAAGTTCCATAAGTAGTACTAAAGGATTCAACTTTCCCTTTGCTTTGCTTGCCTTTCTCTTGTCTTTTTACATGGGCTTCTTCCATTGTATGTATGTTAGTTCATTCCCTCCCTCACGACTCCCTCAAGCAATAGTTAAAATTGATTTCCTACCTTCTTCTTCTTTTTCTCTGTTTTTTTTTTTACAAAAAAATTTAACTTTGCCTTATCTTTTCAGTAGCAATGCTTTTATTCCTCAGACTTCAATTTTAATATTTTATGTCTTGTCTATATGAGAAAATAAATCACGGTATCAAAAGTGATTATATTAGTAAAAATTTAGTTAAAAATTTGTTAGAACTATGTTATTGAATTTGTTTTCTTAATTTTCATTTTTACTTTAATCTCACTTGTTATAATGTTATTATTTTTTGTGATACCACTTTCTTTGACTGCGATGTTACATCATATAGAGTCTGAATTTGCTATAGTTTGCCCAAAAAAAATTTGCTAACCAATGGATTTAACAGTTTACCAAATCTAAACCATTTGATAAAAAATTAGTGACAGTACAAAGTCAAAAAGTCAATTTTAACTATGCTCAATCATAAAATTATCTTGAACTATTAGATCACACAATTATTTTAATATAAATCGTTAGATCCATATATTTTCTCCTAAATGCAACAAATCCTTATTAACAACATACTAGTTGTAAGAATTTTTTTTTTTTGGTCTGACAATTGTAAGAATAATTAAATTGATGCTTGTTTGCATTGGGGGTTTGTGTTATTGCAGTTGCTATGATTTTTTCCTTTATTGAATATATAGCAGAGTATTTGTTGGCCAAAAGGAAAAAACAGAAGTGATGCCACTTTCTTTGACCTGTAAAATTGATTCCTAATTGTTCAATAGTTTTTGGTCTGAAACTACCCATAGTTGTTGGTCTAATACCACTTTCTTTGACCTAATTGTTCAATACTTAAATGTGCGAAGATGACAATAGCCATGGACCAAAAAATTTAGTTATGCTTATTTAATATACATTTGTGTTAATTACAGTTTAATTTGTTAAAATATTCAAATTATAAATACAGAATATTCTATGTGGGATTCTTATTTGTTATTGTTAGTCAACGAGCATCCAACATCATGCCCTTCGGTTTGTTAGATATTCGTTTAGCAAATAATATAGGCCAAACGGCTCAGTCATTGCTGTGCCAATTAGTAATAAGACTAAAATCATATATTATTAGTGAGAAAACAACAATTATTTATCATAGTTAAAGTGGTCCATGCCAATTGGAGTATAATTAGACAATTGGTCCCTTGATGTTACTTTATACCAACTAGAAAATAATATCAGGAGTTGTGTATGAAGGTGTGTTTTGTATGATTTTAAAATTGAGAGAATTTAAAAAAAAATATTAAGTTAATGTGAAATATTGTACATCTAAAATTATTTTTAAAATATTATGTTCAATTGACATTAAAAAAAACAATAGTATACTTTTGATAAATTAATAATATTGATTAAATAATATTTTTAACCGATCCTAACTTGGGACTAGCGTGATAAATTAATAATTCGTTAAATTTATGAGATAATACATTATGAAAACACATAGGTCCTTGATATATAAATTAATAATTCCCTAAGTCATCGAGATATAATATATATATATATATATATATATATATTCATGATTCAATTAGGAGGCTTTTGTGTGAAATATGATAATAATTTGATTTGCTTATTCTTGAAATTTATGTCTCATTAGATGTCATATCTAACTTTTATTTTTTATTCATTAATGCAGTGTCCATAGGACCATATTGCAAGAGAAAATTATGCAATTTAATCTTTGCTATGCCATGGCATAATCAATAATTTGCTTGTCTCTCAACAATTCTATAGTTGTCTTATTTTCCTCTATATAATTCAGAAGATACGCATATCATGCCACTGTATAAATTAATAAATTAATTTAGTTACATCTTAAATATCATATTAATTCATTAATTTTCTAAAAAAATTTGTTTGTAAAAGTTTAACTATATCATCAAAATACTGGACAAATATATCAACTTAGAAATAAAATTGAAAGCGGATTTTTCTTTTTTTATTTTTTATTTTATGGTTGGTATAATAGTGAAAGTTTAGAATGAGATGTGTTGTTATATTAATTAATAAGCTACTGTTTTCCTACATCAATCAATTTTGATGGAAAACGTTGCTTCTAATAGCCAAAATAGATTTGGTAAAATAGAATTTAAGATAAAATTTTTAATATATTAATTATTATATAAAGACATAATTTTAATAATATTATTTTTTTAAATATTATTGTAATTATTTTCTTACATTATAATTAAATACACTTAAAATTGTGAGCACATAAAAAATAACATCAAATTTTAAATACAAATAAATTTAACAAAATTTAAATTATTAAATATAAAGAATCCAAATTTGCTGTTGGTTTGTGCAGCTGTCTCGTTGTCCGTTTTCTCTGCATGCTCTCTTGTTTTGTGTTGCTGTCTTGTTGTCTGTTTTCTCTGCTTTCTGCTGTCATCTTTGTCGTTTTATCCTGTTTGTACTATTTTGCCTGGGTTTTGTTTTTATGAAGTTATATTTGCATAGGCCAAAAAATAAAAGCCACTGATTTTCCTGATAATTCTGAAAGAGGAAGTTATTAATTTTAATTCAAAGTTATTGTGTGAGATATGACTCCAATTCAAAATTCAAATTAAATATTAATTAACATGCATTGAATAATTAATTTATAAGTGAGTTCATCATGAGTGGACCATACAAACTAATCTGTAAGTTACCGTGGATTATATTACTGAGTGAATACCCAAACAAAATTAAAACATAAAAACATGAAGTCAAATTACTCAAAAGCCAAAAGGCAATAGGAAACATAATAGTACGTTTTCAGTAATTATACCGTTAATTCTCAAGTTTGATAACTTCTATTGTCAAGTGATAGCTAACATTATTCTCCTCTCATGATCATATATGTTTGGTACACAGGAAATAAGAATAAAAATACAAATGTGATTAGACATTGATGGACTAAAATCTTGAGATTTATAATTATGTTTAGTATGGGCATAAAATGGATTGAGAATATGTTTCTGTATTTGATTAGTTGAAAACAATTGTAACGGAAAAAAATTGTGCAAATAATCAGAACATCGAAAACATATTAAAAGAATCATTATTTTATTTTTACTTTTTTAAAAATATTTTTAAGTATTAAAATATTAATATATTCATTTTTAATATACTAATTTGTAATTAATATTAAAATAAAAAATAGTAGAAAAAATATTAGAATATTCAATTTTTATATTAAATTGTGCAAAAATTTATGATAAGGAAAATATTAAAATATTCAATTTCAAATATTAGTAAAATAAGCTAAGCTTTATTTGATGGAGGGCAAACTGGTAAAACAACCAAGCATTGTCTAAAATCCAAGCCATTTTTGTCACACCTCTAAGGAAGAAAGTGATAGGCACAGAGAGCGAAGTAAACCGTATTCTTGCGAACTGGAAAAATATAAAAATAAAAAAGTAAACTATCTAAACAGATTAACATCAAAATACCTAATGATAATTACTGAATTATACCAGTCCATAAGTATAGTATTTGCTATTTAGTTTTCGTGTGGAAATTTCAATAGAGTCCCTTTTGAAATATGGACTCTTCAAATAAATCAATTCACATCTTAGATTTGTAAAGTAGAAAGTACGAGAGTTTTGTTTTGTTCTCAAGAGATTATAAATATCAATTACATATGTATAACACATTTACAAATTCTCATCCTATGACAATAGGAGCTTTTAGAAAGTAAAATACTAATTAACAACAAAATCAACATCATCATTGCAAAGTAATACAATGCTCACCAATAAGGCTTTAATTGACTCTACGTTGCAGAAGGAGTTCCAGGTTAGCACTATTTCAACATTAAGAAAATAAGAGTGAGTGACAATACTCAATGACTAAATAATACTACCAAGGACGGGAAGAGACAAGCAAAGGGCTCCATAAGTTTTTTTTTTTTTACAAACAGAAATGTTATCATACCATCCACAGGAATGAGAATCAATATTGATAATTCATAGTTTAAATAAAGACATCATTTAGGTAAACTCATGAACTTAATACATGATCAAATCACCATTTTTGAAATAAATAAATAAATAAACCAAAATAATTTCACATAGTAGAATAGGGAGCATATAAATAGAACGAGAACAGTATATAGATGCTGAGCACACAACTTACAAAGGTTAAATCACCATAGATATAGAGCATATCGCTCACAAAAATCAAAAATCTCATTTGCAGAGCACACAGCTCACAAAGGGTAAATTGCCACATATATAAATCATATAGCTCTCAGAAATTAGAAATCTTAGACGCTGAGCACAAGGCTTACGAAGGGTAAATCAACACAGGTATTAAGCATATAGCTCACAGAAATTAGAAATCTCATTTGCAGAGCACACAACTCGCGAAGATAAATCACCATAGATATAGAACATATAACTCGCAAAAATCAGAAATCTTAGACATAGAACACATAATTTGCGAAGGGTAAACCACCACAGGTATAGAGCACATAGCTCACATATATAAAAAAAAATTTCAATAGTCCACAATTAAGGGAACTTGTAAAAAGTTCATAAATATAGAATCAAAGTATTTCATTAATTTTAAAACAGAATATTTCTTAAATTTGGACTTTTTAGAATATCTAAAACCAAAGTAGTTTCAAGAAATCCAGAATTAGATTTATTAAAAGAAATAGAATCAAAGTAATTCAAAATTTATAGGATCAAGATACTTTATAGTTACAAAAATCCAAAGTCGTACCAGATACCAAAGAAATTATATAACACATTACCTTTAGGTGTGAAAGCATTCAGAGAAGTTCTTAGAAAGAAAACACTATGACTAAGGAAGTCTGTTCCCTACTGTAACTAAGTGAACGAAATACACAAATTTGTAAAGAATATAACGCAATACAGATTACAAGCACAGTTAGTATTATCTACTCACCTATCAGATAGACATTGGGGGTTAAACTCTTACCATCTCCTTCACAAAAAGACCAAATTGCAAAGGGAATCTCTAAGGCCCTAAAATATAAGGTAGAACAACCTTAATACCATAAGTTAAAAAGATAATCCCACTAAATAATTACTTCCTTAGCCTCAATCCTAGTTCTATTTAGGCTGCCATGGCTTAAATAAATACTAAAAAAAATAATGATAGGTAAAGAATATAGAATTATTAGCGCACTAAAGGTAGGCCAACCCCTAATATGCAATTAAATTATGGGAGGTCAGATATAAGAAAATAATTTAAATTTGAACAAATTTATAATGAATATATATATATATATATATATATATAATAAAAGACTACTAAATATTAAAGATCTGACATATTGATCAACGCCAGAAAATATCTGACTAAGCATCCATTCCTCCCACATTGATATAAATATACATGTTTTATAATTTATTTATTTATTTGAAGTGAAACAAAATCTTCTTCTATATAAAAAATACAAAATTCATCAACCTTCTTTCTTTATTTTTAGTCATTCACATATCAATCCTATCCATGACATATAGTTGAATGACAATTGAGTTGCCCATCAAATATGCACGTTCTCATAATTGCTAATGTTTCATACAATACCAAAAATCAATTAAATATTCGATTCCTTTGTCCAGACAAAAATCTAAACTAGCTTGGTGGTACCACACCATATCAAAAGATGGAATCTGGTACGCCACCTAGAGTGCCAATAATAATTTAGATCAATATATGTAAACACAAGCCCAATAACCCAGTAAAGCCAATCTTGGAGAAATAAATGCATATAAGACCAAAACCAAAGATGTAACAAACGGTTCCCACTTAGAAATGTATCCTTCAAAAACCAAGCTCTCAACAAATTAATACCCCAACCAATATCTAATAGGTAACAGATGTACCATTCGTGACATTAACTTGTTTCTTCCTTAAAACTCTAGTGCATATACCAATGTCATAATCTCTACTCAGCAAACTAAGATGCAATAACATTAGATGCATAGGTATAGATCCAATTATATCAAAGCTAGAAACTCATCACAGTAAATTCCCCCAACTTCCACCTAATGGCACACTAACAGTGCACATGTTAGATTCTAAGAAGGTTCTAATTGGTAGCAGCAACAAGCCACTAATCTAATGATCAATGGAGAGAAATTGTCTTACCTTCCACTAAGTATCTCAGCCCACAAGCATCTCTTTATTTCCTCACTTAATGCACCACCATAAAAGGACATTCACGACTACTTAGGTGACCAAGGCAATGATGTCCTAAGCTGCCAAAGCAAGGGAGAGGATGCAGAGCTTAAATCCCTGACCACAAGAAACACCGTCAGCAAGACAGAGGCATTCCAAACACTTCCACTCTCCCTGTTTCTTTTCACACAGTGAGGAGCACAGTGAGCGCAAATCTCACGATTTCAAGAGGGGAAAAGGAAATAAGAGCCACCTTTTGCCATGGACGGTGTTGGATGAAGAAGAAGTTGCAGGGACGAGGTTTTAGGTGGTGTGAACAGAAGAAAACAGATACAGAGCATAGAACAAACCTGCAACTCTCTTTTGCTTGCTGGAAAAGATGAATGAAGCACAATACGACTGCCACAGAACTGGGCTTCGTGAACGGGAAAGACATTCGGGAAGAGAAAGGAGAAGATGGGATTTAATCCCATATGGAGATGGCGGGAAGGGTTTTGGCACAAGAGCAATGTCAGAGTTATGGCAAAAGGGTAAAATTTCCATTTTACCAATAGAAAGCAAAATACAAATTTTCAAGGTAACTTGTTGGGGTTTGAACAGAGACAATAGGAAAACTTTTGTAAAGAATTAGCCACTTATACTACTACCTAGTAGGCACATTTGCTAATATAAAATATGAACTATGCTCAAAATTTCCAATTGTTACAATTTCTATCCCCCACTTGAATGAAGGAAAGGATTCTATTATGCACAGGTTGCATTTAGTGAATAGGACACTATCATAATTTAACTAAAATAATGTTTTCTCTGGTACATAAGTATACATTTTAAAAAAAAAGGGCTAGATAAATCTTCTTCCTGTCAACATGTGATCACTTTTAATTTTATTGCTTAAATTATATATTTCTTGGATAATATCTTAGGTATATCTTCTCCTTAACTTTTTTTGGCTAAATATCTTCCCCTAATTTAATTACTCTTTAACAGGCAAGATTCTAAATTAGTATATAATTTTTTTCACTTACAATTTTTTCCCTAGTCAGTTAACTTTGGTATTTAACTAACTCATTTATCATTCACATTGCAATTAAAAAGATTGAAAAAAAATATTACTATTGGGGGTGAGGTGAAAAGATCATGGTGTAATGCAATTTCCCTCCTTTGATACGCATGTGGTATAAGGTAAAGAGGAAGGACCATGATGCCATGTCAAGTTTGAAGTTCCAACCACACCTTTCCTACATGTTATATATTATAATTTTTTTCCGAAGCACATATTGAGTTTCTAGCATTGCCATTTGTCTATAAAATTTCAAAGGTCCGTCATAACAAATAGAGTTTTTAAATTGGATCATGAATATTCTTTGATTAGATAATAGGAAATTGGAGAGAATGATAAGGAAATCTAACAATAATAACCACGCATAATCCTCATTTACAAGTGAATATCTACGCATGTAAAAAAGTTTTAATTAACTTAAATACAAACGGGATCCTAATTCCTTATTTTGAAATCTAAGTTTTCTATGCTTATAAGGTTGGGATTAGTGTTGCCACCTAAGCTCAGTTCCCTCTCCCCCTCTATTTGTATCCATTCATGATATGGATCCATCATGTTATGTGTCCAGGGAATGCCAAAATTATACAAACTTAGATCTCAACAAAAAGATCAAATCAAATCCCTACAAGAGATTCTCTAAGGCTATAATGAATCTTTTGTTAGAATAATTTTAATGTTTTATGGATTAACATTAATTATTCTATTAGATTAATATTTTGTTATTATTGATTAAGCAATTAATATTATAATTTATAAATTATGAATAGATTGAGTTTTATTTTATTTGTAAATAACCGGTGATGGGTTCGATTATCCACAAACCCATTGGATAGAAATCTAACCCATAGCTTAAGAGCATTAATAATCATCCCGTCAGATTACTAATATGAGACTGTTACCTAGAGAGATTTAATGGATTGATTTTGATTAATTAAATAAAAAATTATTTTAAAGATTTTGAAGGATTTTATTTTAATAATATTAATTATTATATTATTAAAATAAAACTCTATAAATAGCACACTGAAACCTTAATTTGATACACACTAATTTCAAAATCATTTTCTCTGGCTATCAAATACTCTGAGACACTTTTAGGTATGAGATTGAAATATTTTGACTCAACCAGTGCACATAGTTATTATATTATCTTCATCAAGTCAGATCATTAATTAATTTAATCTCCTTATATTTTTTATTCATGTATCATATTCTATAATTAAATATATATATATATATATATTTCAATCTTTATTTCATTTTTTCCTCCTCAAGCTAGACTCTAGGTTTCTGTCACATGGTTTACTGAAACTATAATAAAAAAAAAAGATAATATTGTTATGATTTATGAATGCAATGAAGTCTATGGTTGTACAAAGTCAGAGCTATGAACAGTGTCGGGATAATAACAAATGACAGTGCTAAAAAAGTGACTGAACATTGAATAAATAGTGGAAGGACATTGTGATGTCGTAAACAAGGCTATGGACAGTGACAAACAATATAGCAAACAGTAGGATGAACAGTGGTAAACAATGTTCAAGCAATACGATAACAGTAAAATTACCCGGCAATCACATCAATTTGTCAATATTAATCAACATAGAATGAATTAAAAGTTAAGAATAAACCTCAATGGAGTACTCGAGTTGAAATTGGAAACTCAGAAGTTAGAAGCCAGCATAAGGTAGAGGAAACAATCGTCCAAGTTTTTAATAAAATAAGCCCTTATTTTTTTTAATCAAAATTATCATATTTGCCATTAATGAAAGCAAGTGCTCCCCGTGTTTTCAATTGTTTTGGAAAACAACAAATCAAAAATATCCAAAAGTTGTTATGGTATTTTGATTTTTAAAAACACTTATGTGTTTTTTGATTTTTTAAAATAGTTTATAGAAAAGACCTCATCAAACAAGTCTTTTGGTTTTATTAAAAAATTGTTTCAAAAAATAATAATCAAATAAACCCTATGTCACTTTATTGTTTGGAAGTGTAATAAAGAAAGTGAAGATGATCATTAATTAAATAGAATGACTTATATATTATTTTTATAATATTACTCTTATAAATATAATGTTATTATATTGAGTTTTTAACCAAAGAGGATATTATAATAATTATATTATTATGTCATTTCATTTTATTCTTATCCCTCTAATTTAAAAAAACAACAATCATGACATTATGGATGGTAAAAAAGAGCCTTGAAATCTCTCATATGTCATTTCATTTTATCCAAAAATAAATTTATAAATATACATTTATCATAATTTAGTTATTATATTTATTATCACTCTGTTATTGACTATCCATCTAAATATATTATAGTCCAAATTTAATTAAACTACGAGATTAAATGTACCAACTTTCATATTAATGAATAACTAAAAGTAATTATTATAAAGATAAAGGACCAAATTAAGAAAAACAATAATTGAGGGATCAAATTGAGAATAAATTAATAAATGAGAGACTTAATTAAAAAAATTAATAAATAGTCAGACTAAAAACTAACTAATAAATAATGGACAAAAATACTGATTTACTCAAAATAAATAAATACAATTTCTCCCGTATATTATGCGCAATAGAAATCGCCAACCATATCAAATCAATCATGCTTGGTTAAGGGCAAAAATCCATAGGCGTTAATTTGGCACACTTTT
Organism: Delonix regia; assembly: GCA_037074485.1. Classification (NCBI taxonomy): domain Eukaryota; kingdom Viridiplantae; phylum Streptophyta; class Magnoliopsida; order Fabales; family Fabaceae; genus Delonix; species Delonix regia. The sequence continues at coordinate 27,149,353 of CM073451.1, read as the reverse complement.
TATACGGATAACATACAGTAGTATAGATTCCTTGACATCCTCCTTGATTGGAATTTTATTAATGTTATATTTCCTATGTTTCCTCTTACTGACTTAAATTATATTTTAGTGTTGCCATCGTGTGCATCTGCACAAGTTATTTATAATTTATATTTTGATTTAGTTTGAGAAGGTTGCAAATTTTTTAATATAAAATATTAGATAAAAAAGTAATTTAATAAGGTATCCTCTATTTTGATTTACTTTGACTGGGTAATTATAATTGACGATTGATAAAACAATTATCCACTATTCAATAAACATAGTCTTACGTTTTCTCCAAATGCATACTTCCCACATTATATTAATGCATTGAAAAATTATTTTAAAATAATGATGTTATTTAAAAAAATTCACTTTCATATCCACGTAATACTCTTAATTTTTTAAGTGAAGGTTCTAAGATTTATTAGGGTGAGAAGCACACCTTAATTTCTTGACCAATCTCTTAAACTGATTGAAGCAACTTTTATAACGATGCATTGTAACATGCTGAAAAATAACATTAGAGAAAATTTAAGAGTGTGAACACCCCATCTTAAAATAAATTAAGAATAAAAATTAATAATTTATTAATTCATTAATTAAGTAAATATAAAATGGGTGAGTCACAAAATAAAAATCAAATAATATAAAAATGTAGAAAAAAATAAAAATAAAAAAATAGGAAAGATAAAATAAGAATCAAAATAAGGAAAAACATAAAAGTAAGGAAAAAAAAAAAACCATAATAGAAGAAAAGGCAAAGGTCCATACATGCACAGCAACCCCACACCACTGTAACTCTCCATGGGCTGCTAAAACTCTTATCTCTCCCATGCGAAATCCATGCTGCCAGCTGGAACCCAACGAGAAGAAGGCATGCAAAGTGTACAGTGACCTGACCTCACTCACCATGCTGCACCAAGATCAAGTTGGAGGAATAGATGTTCTACTGATAACATATGGTACACCATTCCACCTCGTCCTGATGCATTTGTTGTTAATGTTAGTTATGCCTTCACGACATTATATAAAGGCGAGGTTGAGGAATGAAGGAAGAAGAGGGGGAGTTAAGTCCTAGAGAAGAAAAAAAAGACAGAAGAGAGAGGGGGGTTAGAGTGCTTGACTTGTCCTTGTTGCAATGATTATAATAGAGGTACTTGGGAGTGAAAGAGAGGGGGCCTGAGCCCAAAGAAATCATGAGAGAAAAGAAACCGAAAAGAGACCAAAACGCAGGGGAGAGTGAGTTCGAAGACTCCCTATTCTCGGGTGAACAGAATAGAGTAAGAAGGCATGTGAGGGAGTGAGTTTCAAGGAAAGAAAACGAGCTCGAGTGACTCCTGTTTTCTAGCCATGGAACAGAGACACTGAGCACATTAAGAGAAGGTGAGAAAGAAGGCGACTAGAGGGACAGTTGCACATTCTTTCGGTACCCCAAAGTGCCAGTGAAAGAGAAAAAGAAAAAAGAGGTTGAGACTAAGAGAGACCAAGGGGGAAGAAAAAAAAATTGACTCAAAGAAAACACAGGAAGAACGGTGAGAGAAACTAAGGGAGAGAAAGAGGTACACGCAGAAAATGAAGAGAAAGAGTTGAGCTTGAAGGAGGAGAGACATTCTAGAGTGAGAGAGAACATGAAGGGCTGGAGAGAGCTTCTGAAAACCCAGATAAGAAAAGAGAAAGAAAAGAGCTGAGGTCTGAGAGGTAATCTTCAACTATTTTACTACCATTTGCTTCATTTAGTAACTGTTCTTGTCGCTTTTTTTTGTTTTTCTTTTTTCCATTATCTCTGTTTAATGGCTGCTCTTTTCTTTTACGTTTGTTGCTACTAATTCCAAAACACATTGTTGCATCTTCTTTTTTTATCTTCTTTTATTTGCTATCATGTATCTCAGCTTGGCTGTATGACTTTGCTTTTCGTTCTGCTACCATGGCTTTGATTCTAGTGTTGGTTGTATCACTTCATTTTTGTTATGATTCCTTTGTTGAAACTTAATGCATAAGTTTGAAAGGTAATCTTCAGCTGTTTTACTACCATTTGCTTCATTCAGTAGCTATTCTTGTCACTTTTTTTTTCCCCCATTATCTCTGTTTAATGGTTGCTCTTTTCTTTTACGAATGTTGCCGCTCCTCCATTGGTTGCTAAAAACTCGCTAAATTTAAATGCATAAGCTCCTTGTTTTTCTATAAAAAAATATTGTTGTAATTTTGCTGCATTTTCTTCCTCTGTTGCTACAAAAAATTGTTGTAAGTTTGCTGCATTTTCTTCCTTTGAGGCTGTCAAAAAATTGTTGTCACTTTGCGGCACAATATCACCATATTTCTTATCAAAATTGGGTGGAGCTTGGCTAAGCAAACTTTTTGTTTTGCTATTAAAACACGCTAGAATCAAGCTACATTATATCTTAATAGTTTCTGTAAAAATTTTGTGCATAGAGCAGCAACTTTTTTTTTTCTCCTAGGTTTCTTTCATAGGGCTGTAGACTGTTCTTCTAATTTTTTTGTCAAGGCTTTGCATAAATGGCAGCATGTTTTTGTCAATTTTTTCTTCGTGACAGCATTTTGTTACTAGATTTGTTGTTTTTTTTTTTTTTTACGTTAAACATTTTAACATAGATCCAGTAAGTGATGAAGCCATTTTATTTATTTATTTATTATTTATTTTTCTTCTTTCCTTCTAGTTTTATCCCAATTTTAGTCTTTGCGTTTTCCAATTTGGTTAAAGGGTGCAACTCACTTTCATTACTCTTATGACTTAATTCAATGAAAACTTTGGTAAGGATTAATGAGGCCTTTCACTGTCTTTTTTGTCACTATGACAATGCTTGGTCTATAATACCTTGTTATGGTTTGCCAAGGTTCGAAATTCCATGAAGTCTGATATGTTTTGGAATTTGTGAAAGCTTGAGTAAAAGGTAGTGTGCCTATCTAAGGATACGTGTCCATATATATAAAAGATAGTGTGCCTTTTATATTGTACATATGTGTGTCCATGTCAACATATATATATATATATATATATAAATATATATATGCTTCTTCTTCTTTTTAAGTTTTTTCCTTGTTTTCTTTTTTTCTATTTTTCTACTTTTATCATGTTCTACGGCAATGGGTTGGAGGGAAAACATCATTTTAAATGAATATTTCTATGGGTTTTGAATTTTGATAAGGTGTTAACAATTTCTGAATCTTTTCATCCCTAATTTTCTTCTTTGTTTCCTTTTCTTCTTCATTTTCCCAATGCATGATAGACTTGGTTTAATTTGGTCTTAGTTCATTTCATTAGATTATTAAAACAGTCACTGTGCGATGATTGCGTAAAGGGTTATACTTGATATGGATTTAAAGTTGCATGTATTCAGATTTTGAGCTCATAGTAAATTAGGATTTTGTATTGACTTTGGTAATATGGTTGACAGTTAGTTACATAAACTTGATGATTAACAACCTTTATGGTGTTAATCATTGGTGTAACTTGGTTATAATATTATTCATTTCAGTTTTAGATCTATGATTGGTATTTTTATTTTGTTTTGGATATAAATGAAACCAATCAATGTTCTTATTTGAGAATGTAGAGGTGCCAAACATGGATAATGAAATGCAAAGTTCAACCCAAATTCTTTTGAGATTTTGTGTATATGAAATGAAAGAATGTGATGTTGGATTGAACACATGCATACAATCATATCAAATTTTGGGTGTTTGGAAACTTTAATTTAAGTAAATTATCATTTCTTTTATAGAGTAACCATGTAGGACCCATAGTCTCCTTAGGTTTTAAAAAGTTAATATGTAATTTTTTAAAAAAATAATAAAGAAATAAAATAAGGATAAATAAATAAATAAATATTAATAATATATATATATATATATATAATTACAAAATAATTAATCTTGCCTTTTTTACAAAATCGTCGCATGAAATCATATATCTCCGTAGGCATTTAAAAGTTAACATATTAAGGCCACGTGAGATTCCTTATCTCCTTAGACTTTAAAAGTTGATATATGGTTCTCAAAAATACAAAGACAACATAAATTCAAAAATCCTAAAAATATTTTTCCATTATAACCTCACTTTAATTTCAAAATAAAATTCTAAATTCTAAAATCTTAAAAAAATTTTAACAAATTCAAAAAATCCTAAAAATCCTTTCCTATCACAATTTCATTTAACTTTCAAAATTAAAGTTAAAATTAGTGATGTTAAATTGATTTCATAAATTAAGATACACCAACCAAATCTCAAATTTGTTTTGTTTACGAAAACTAATTTAATTTGATTAATCTTGTTCTTTTCCTTCTAAAAAAAAAAGAACTAACGAAAAGCGACCAATCAACTGTATTTCTAAGTCGAACTACATGGACTTTGATTCTTATCATATGATACGTAAGCCCAAGGCTTTGATCCTAGGTCAAGTCTACCTTTGTAAATATTTTATTTTTCTTTACTTATTTTATTCTCTTAATTTCTTCATTATTTTCCTTTTTGGCATGTAATTGATAAGGGTAATTTAGATTTGAATTAAGTTCATATAATTTTTTTTTTGCATAATCAACTTTGGGTAATCGTTCTTAAGAACGAGTAGGTGTTTAACACCTTCCTCACGCATAACTAATTCTTAAACTTGATTTTTAGTTCGCAGATCACTTTATCTTATAAATTAATTTTTCAAAATTTATCTTTTAAAAATTTTGATGGTGACTCCTAGATTTTGATTTTGATTGTTTAAGCGAAAATTAAGATTGTTTTCCTTTTTTGGCACCTTGTGGTCACATTTCAGGTGTGACAAAGTAATTTGAAATTTGATGACAAAATATTTTTAATTAGATTTTATATGAGATCATAAAATATAGATTTGAAAATGAAATAAAATAAATCAAAACTGCCAAAATAATAAAAATACTTAAAAATCCTCCACAGTAAAAAAAATGTTCAAATTTATACCCGAGTCTAGACTTTTACTAGTTGACCTTAGCGTCACTTTGAATAAGCTTTTTATAATAGAATTCAAAGACCAAAAACTCCACTTAGAATAAAAAAAAATCATGTTTCTTGGATGCCAAATTACTATTTGAGTGTACGTTTATGATTTTGACAATTAATTGGATTCAAAAAATTATTTGCTATACATTCCTCGTCAATTAAAGTCATTTTCTGGCTTTAAATCGCTTGGATGTCATAGACATATATTAATATACTTAAAATTGAGACAAAAATAAGCGAATAAAACCATGAACAATGCAAAAAAAATTCTCAATTCAAAACTCATCACATAAACACCATATTCAAACAATGTTTTATAGGTGAATTATTAATATTATTTAGGCCCCTCACTTTTTGTCTTTAGTGCCAATTTGGTCCTCTATAAATTTAGAGTGCTAAGATGGTCCTTCTAAAATTCAAAATCAATTAAAAGTATAAGTCAATCATAACCTTTTTGAGAGACTAGTTTTAGTTAGTAAAATTCTAAAAGATTATATTGACATTACAATTCGTAAAGAACCTAAATGATACTGAAACAAAAAGTGAAGAACCAAAATCTCTAAAACGTACTGCTCAGAAAAAAATGCTGTCATTGTAAAGCACATCGCAACTCATCTTGCATGAAGTAGCATCCTATGGCACATGTAACACATAGAGCACAGTAAGAAGATGACAGGTGACCATAACCTTACTATCACTTCTTGACAAAATTTGAGGATACTTTAACTTTAATTAAAAAAAAAAAAAACCATAACTTTGTTCCGCAAAATTGATAGAGGAATTCTAACTATATCATTTAGATAGTTGATGAGTCTTATCCCTGCAAATAGGACAAGGGACAATTTCTCTCAATTAACTGTCATAACTGTCACCTGTGCAAAGCTTTCCTTCCTTCTCTCACAATTGGGTTGAGACATGGCACTTGACTGGCTTGCCAAGTACCATAAAAAAGAGATTTGCCCTATTGATTGGGCTTTTCAATCTCTCTTCCTTTTTTTTTTATGTATATATATATATATATATATATATATATATATATATGTTTTGTTACTACTGTTTGTAAAAAGTGTGTAGGATGATTTTTCTGGTGTAACATCCCCACTGCTGCATACTGGATGCTTTAACAAGCTTGAATTTTGAATGGAACCCAAAAATTAACCAACTTCAACTAATTAATTACCTTTGTTTATTATGTAGAAAAAATGAAGTAATTAATTACATAAAGTCAATACTTAAACACTGCATCCTAACGTTGCAAGTGATAGAATAGAATAAGCAAGTCTATGTAATTTGCACTTCACTACAAATACCCTGGATTTTGTAAAAGCAAAGTTCAACTTTCGCACTAGATCGCATTTGTTGTGGCTGCTCCAATGCAGGAGCACATTGTCAGTAGTACCTATCTTCATGAGGCTGCATCCACACACAAGCAAACATGAATCCTGACCATCTTAGAGACAAATCACACAAAGTAAAATATAGTTTGTCCCTTTTTTGTTATATCATTTTTAGTAACAAGTATGATCAAAATTTGTGATATGAGAATGGTAAGAACTCACATCGTATGGAGCAAGAGATCCGCAATACTGAGTATTTGTGAGCACCGTACTTGTAGAACCACACTCACTTTCCACGAGTGAAACAGTGGACCTGTCAAGCTTGATTGAGCATGGATATTGGTAGTTTTGAGCAGTAGCTCCTACGTGTGAAGATGATCTTCGCATCCTTATTATTGGCCTCTGGATAGGATTTCTTGCTTCCACTGAAGCTCTTCGGCGGCTTATTTGCCTCTCAAAGGAATCTGGCCTTTGCTTGGGTGCACTGTGTGATCGGAATTTGGCCCTTGATGATTCTGTATTGGCCATGTAATTTGGGACTAATGGGTAGTGGGAGGTTCTAGGGGAAGTAAAAGGAAGTATTTTATCATCAGGTTTAGACGCAGGGCTGCTCTGTGCTGATGGGGCTGGAGATACCTTGTAATGTTCTTCTTTTGATGGATAATATGTGGAAAATCTATGCTCAGACCCATCGTGCTGGGTGTAATTTATGTTGCTGTTCCTGCTTCTATAGCTACCTTTTGATTCAGAAACATCCATCTCCACAATTTTGATGTTCTCTTCCGATCCACTGTCGATTTCCTAGATACACAAAAACCAATTTTAATGTCAATTCTATCTTTTTATCTCTTGTACTTGCACAGAATCCAGTACAGCAACAGAAACATCTTCTTGGCATGTTCTGACAGTTCCACCAAGCTTAACTTTTTCACATTGTGTGGCTTAACAGCAATCTTAACCAGTTAACTCAAAATTGTGTCACTACAGATTCTTCTTCATCAGATTCAAAAGACAAAGCAGAGAAACAGAATATTTTCGTTTATGGGATAACTCAATATCAGATTGAATGTGAGGATGATTGGAAGTAGATTTGGAACTCACATCATTCACATGCCTTATGAAATTGTCCTGTCTAGTTTTCGGGTGAGTTGAATGCCTTTGATTAGACTTTGCTACTGATGCCATTCGGATCCTGTTCGCACAGGCTCTCGGTTGTGCTGTCAACAAAGCCTGCATGCACCTTAGAGCAGCTGTCGCCTCTTTCCTCACCAACTGGCCCCTTACTATTGCCTGCAACTTAACTATTCCTCTCAGAGCACTCAATGCTTTTCTTGCCTGTTACACATTCATCGTAAACATTTCACATTGAAGATAACTAAATCAATGACATTAACACGATATAGAAATCATGACATGACAAGGCATATAGTGTTGAACCATAATTTAAAGTACTATATGGTATCTGATTTGTCATACCAAGTAAGAGCGAAAAACAGATTGAATTATAATGGCAGCAGCTTCTTCAGTACTTGGGGCTGTTCCATCTGGAGCGATAGTCAAGAGCTTCCTCTGCACATTCTGTATCTGATTAGCATCAGTGGCAGTTTGTGGCAGTGTCGGTGTGGTAGTGACATTTGGTTCTGCAGAATTGGATTGCTTGGAAGTTGATGGTCTACGGAAACTCCATCTCCGTTTCTCTTTGGGGGTTGTAGTCGAGATTGGAATGGTTGGATTTCCAATGGTATTTGAAGAACTCTGATTTGGTCCATTTTTCCCCTTCCCTTTGTCCTTGTATTTCTTCCCTGATGTCAACAAGTTCATAAGCCATTTGCTTGTCTTCCCCATCTCACTCTAGCACTCACTTTGTGAGAACTCAGAAGAAAGCAATGCCGATCTGTTCTTGATTATATCAGGTAGGCTACTTCTCTATACTGCGATACATTGGTCCACTTGATAGACATAGCAGTGTTTGAACAGTCTAATCTCACTGTCTCTATTTATATATCTTTTACTAACTACAATTTCCAGATATATGTTTTGGTGCATGTGCCACGTAATTAGATGCAGAAGTGATTGTTGCACAGTGTATATAGCAGCTAGCATAACTCAGTCAGGAAAGGAAGGGCCTTTTCTGCGAATAGAAGCAGAAAGGAAGGTCCCCATATGAGCCACTTGCGAGATGTGTCCCCAGTTCTCTTGTATGGTTGTGATCGAAGGGTGTTTTGGTAATTTCAGTTGTTGGTTAACGTGGGATGGGGTAGATCAGAAACCATGTGAAAATCGGTGATCAAGCACATGCAGAATTCTTGTACTATACTCGTATTTGGGTTGGATAGTTGTCCAGTGAAGAATCCAGTTTAAGGGTCATATACCCTTTGATGTATAGGACAACTTGTGGGGCAGTGGGATTCTCGTGAGTGTTTTGAGTAGGGAACGAGAATAGGTACACCAACTGTGTAGATTTTCTGTATAAAATGGGAGTCATTAAATTTTTTAATTTTGATCTAAGGATTACATTTTATTATATATATTTTATTTTTAAAACATGTAATAAAATATAAGTTATTGGATCAAAATCCAATGACTTATTGCAAATAATCCAATGGCTTTAAATATGAGTCTTGTGGTAGAAAGCCGGTGTCAGTATTACCAATTAATGATATAGAAGTTTATGTGTTTTTTTTTTTTTTTGTCAACTTTAATTTATGAATTATTGGCACTTTGAATATAAAACTATATCATATTTAATACATGTACAATGTTTATATCAATTGCAATAGAATATATATTGAGGTTACTTTATGCAATTTATCATGTCTCATTAATATTAATGTTTTTTCTTCTTTTATCCAATAAATCTAACCTCCTTCCCCTACTAGACCTTTTAAAAATCGTCAAATCTTTCCTCTACATTTCCTATGATAATGCCTTAGAATTTATGGCAAGTGTCGAAGCAAACAATTGAATTGAAGATTACTTGCTAAACTATTCACATTTTTTTACCACTAATTGCTTTGATATAAAAAGTTATGCTAGTATTGCAAGTTATGTTGAGAAAGAAGTTATACCCTTCAAGAAGAAGATAACGTTTAAGCTATAATGATTAACTCTCTCAGCGTATAAATTTAAAGAAAATGAAAGGATAAAATTTCACCTTTTACAATATAAAGTAATTTAGAGCTTCTAATAAATAAGTTTCTGAGACAGATAGAGTATTAAAAGTTCAAAAGAAAGACTCGTCATGGATAAATGAGTTTAGCTAAGTATAATATATTTGCAAATTTAAAATTGTTTTTTACATAAATTTTGAAACTATTTTTTTTCACTTTTTTAATTTTTTTATTATTTGAAATTAAATAAGTCAAAACCTTAATTGTGAAATTGTAAATTGCATGAAAGTAGGATAATCCAAATTTGGGAATCCAAGAGTTTTATAAAAAACCCTTGACAGTATAAATAATTTTATTTAATTTTGACAATAATTGTTATAAAATTAAAGCTCATGAATTTCATCTTTTATTTTTATTTTTTTGGTTTTAATATTTTCCATGCTTCAGACCATATCAATTTATCCTAATTCATAGAAATTGAGACCATTTACTCTTGTTCCTAGTGGTTGGCAAATTACATACCAACAACAGACACACATTCAACTACATTTAATTCCCATATGAATGTAACAATAAATGAATTAGAATTATTAAAAATTGCTCGGTGTATAAAATCCACTCACACAATGTACTCGAACGGATTTGTTACAAGAAGGACCAAGTTTGTTGAACTTCAGCGATTATTTATATAGGAAAATTAAATTATTGTACTCAAAACAAATGCTAGTTAATAGAACTAGGGCCCATCTTACCCATCATAGATTAATGATTTGTATTTTTTCCCCAAAATTTTTTTTTTCCATTAACAAATTAAACAATAATAGTTGGCAGTCACATGTTATGTTCATATATGCTTCAAATTTGACCTGGTATTTGAAGGAACACCTTGGGATTTGGTTTATTTTCTTCTCTTGTCAGTTAATTCCTTATATCATCACATGATTAGTCGATTACTAAATTCTCTCTTTCTATCCGTATTATCCGTCTTTTTTGTCTTACGTGGAAATCACATAAAGAAATTTACATTGCAAAAGAAATTGAATCATCAGATACAGAAGTTCTTCTACTCTGTAATCTAGAAGGGAGTAGTACTCTTGGATTAAACCATATATAGTAATAGAATAACAAGATTTTATAGATATGTTGTTACAATTTAAACAACAATGTTTGTCTCGTTCATGACCATTATTATGGAGGAACGTGAAAGAGACTGAGGTCAAGTTTTGTTAATAGAATTTAGACTAAAGAATGTGAATGATAATCTTATTTCAATGTTTAATTAATTTTACTTTATAGTATTCTCACTATTTATAGAACTAACTCATTTTTATTCTTATTTTGTTCCTTTACAAAATTTTAATAACCAAACGACGCTTAAATATTTAGTTAGAGTATTGAAACATGAGAAAATAATAGTATTGATGTAACAGTGCTACTTTATAGAGAATCTCTCACACGGGTTTCAGAAGATTACATGATGTAACGTGAGAAATTGATAGAGAGGAAACTCATCGCAACCTTCTTTTGTTTGTATTTGTCTCGTACTGTGCTGCGTCAGGGTCAGCACATGCTCGTTAGTTTTCTCAATGTTGGTTTCCCCACGAAAACAGTTCATGGAGTGTGATTCATATACAGAAGAATACAAAAAATTTAAAGTGTCGGTTTCATCAAAATGGCTCACATATTCTTACAGCAATTCTTGTAAACGTAGAAAATAACTGCCTGCGATTAATTTTAGATTTTTTTTTTATCGTATATGATTATTTCTCTTATTTATAGCACCTGTAATAATAATAGAAAATGTAAATTCATAGATATACACACGTATTTACCCTTTTACCCCTTTACTCTTGCAAAGCTGCAAGAAAAATAATAAATCCCAAAGACCGCCCGTGAGATTGATTTCTGTGATCCAAATAATGTTGTAAAAGTCGCTTATCAAATGATTTAGCCAACTATAAACTGCTTCTTTCTTATCATGCTTTTTCTAAAAGTTTATATATTTTTGGCCTCGTAAATATCTATTTTGTTCAAATTTTGAAATTATACATATGATTGTATTAAGATTGTTTACTTATTGGACTCAATCATTTTGTATTATAATCATATTAATATCATTTCTTTTTTTATCCGAATGATATTGTGCTGTTTTGTTGCTAAATTTTGTATAACTTTTGTATGTATTTTAGTTACTTAATTTTAATTGTTATTTGCTTAATTAATTGTCATAGTAATCAGTTAATGCAATTAAAGTAGGAGATTATTAAAATATTTTTTTAAAGGTACTTATAGATTAGTATTAATTTATTATTAGTTTAATTTATTAGTCAATTAATTAATGAAGCAATTAATTTTGACATAAATTAAGAATATATTATGTCTAAATTAATTGTAAATAACCAGTTATAAGCCTAGAAGCTCCATCTTACAACCCAAAGTTTGTTAGTAATTATTTTATTAGATATTTCAATAAAGGGTAAAAGGATAATTTTATAAGTAAATTTATAAATTACAATAACTAATTATAGATATGAGAAATTAAGGAAGTTGGGAGTTATATATTAAAATAAAACTAATATTTTAACAATTTTTTTCTAAAAATTTGTATATTTTTTTAAAAATAAAATAAACAAAAGTATCCGCAATAATCTTAAATGAACTCTTTATCTGTGGCTTAGCAAATGCAAGTTTGCATCTATGCAACGGGAATCAGGGTTTGGGTTTTTGGGTGCCTGATGTCTTGGATTCTATATATTTAAAACGGGAATTGCAAAAAACTTAATTAAACTCCAACGTTGAGTTAGGCCCATCATTACAGACTCGTTTTGTGCATCGTATCTATAGCATAAAGCTTGAAATACAATTACATAAAATAAAATTGAATATATTAAAATATTTATTTGTGTTTTATTTATTATAAAATTATTATTTTAATCATTTACTTATTTAAATATTTAAAATAATTTTTTGCTTATTAGAGAATGTCAGATAAATAAAAAGACTAAAAATATATTTTATTAAACTAAATAAGATAAGAGTGAATTGTATAATATTGTCATATGACACAGTCATTGAAATAATACATAGGATGGTATAATTATAATGAATGATTATGTTTTCAATGTTGAATTATATAGGACACTGTGCAGAATAAAAAATAGCTATTGCAATACAAATATCCTTTATAAATAAAAGAATATTAATAGTAAAACATTATTAAACTCACCATTGACTTACTTTTTTATGATTTTTAAACTGAGTAATCTACATTAAATTTTTATTTCTTTCATGAAACTTGACTCATATAAGTTCAATTTAATATATACGGAGTTGTGCATGGAAATATTAAACCAAAAGTTTGATGAACTCTTGATATTTGTTCGGAAAACTTATACTTGTGGTCCTTATAATTTCACTTAATTAATAAGTCCTAAGAATTTAAACGGTTTTTAATTTAACCCTTACATATGATACTTTTAGTAATATTTTTATCATATATATGAACTAATCTTATATAATTTTAATTTTTATATATTAAGATTATTAACATTTAATTACATCATAAAAATTTAACAAAATATTAATATTAAGTATTAAATTAAAACATTTGTAAATTGTAATGACCCAATTGTAAATTTATAAAATGTTAACACCAAATTAAAAATTAGATGAAAATATAAGGACTCAAACTATAATTTCTCTATTTTTTTTTTTTAAAAAACATCAATAAAATGATAGAAATTTTATAATTCATAAATAAGAAATTCCTAAAATAGCTTTGTAGTTATAAGTACAATTGAAATATTAGTAAAAGTATCATTTGTCAGGGTTAACCAAGTAGTTTAACTAGTCTACTCGACAACACATTCACAAAAGTAAGTTTTAAATAAAGACATTTGTCATGACACTAATTAATAGGATGTGATTGACACAAAAAACGAGATACTTTTCATCCTCGTAAGCCTAATAGACACATCAAGAAATTAGACATTCACTGAACGTACATAATTTTCATCAAATAAAACTGAGACAAAATACTCTCAGGTGCATATGCAAAAAAGAATCAATTATCATGTATAAATTTCAACAAAGTCTCTCTTGAATTTTAGGTCTTTTAAAATTTTTACAACAAAAAATCTGATACACAATAATATGGAGAGCTATGCTTTCTAATATATATACATATACAACCCATAATCAACATATTATATACAAAAGACCATTTGTCTGTATACAAGCGGAGTTACTAAATCTAATTACAAATTTTCAACAAAAGATGAGTTATTGCCCTTACAACAACAAGGCTCACCAAAAGCAAGAAATACCTAAAAGCTCCTACTTTTATAGGCGGGTGTTCAAGACTAGTGTTGTGATATGAAAATATTAAACAATGTTGGGTGAGTACAAATTTAGTAGGCAGATAATACTAATTATACAAAGGAAATGACAAACTAACCATGATAAAGTTTTTAAAAAAACTGTATGTCCAAACATCTTTCATGGTTAGCATAAATACTGCAGTATGTGAAACATATCTTAAACTTTAGAAAAGGCCTCAATAATAAAATTATAAAACAAGTTCTAAATAAAAAGAAATCAATACATAAGTAACACAAAAGTATTTCAAAACGAACTGAATGCTTGGGAACATCCAACAGAACCATCAGATATTAGAAATAAAGTTAGCCCAAGGCTAGTATAACTAAAACAAAGCATATATTAGTCACGAGCTTCAAGTCATAATTTTCAAAATAACTACCTTATGCCGTAGATAGAGTATCATAATAGTGGCACATGCCCAATCATATTAGAATACAAATCATAGTGCATTATGACTAACGTCTATTATTATTAGCTATAGGGTTTTATTTAGATGCATTCCCAGCAATTTCTTTAACATATTTAAATCTGTAATTAAATATCATAGTTTCAAAAAACTCATAACAAAATTTTTTCATAGAGACAAATAAAAGTATCACAATTTCAAAATCCTAATACATTGTGATATAGAATTAGACATCTTCATAATTCAAGAACCAAATATTTCATGAATATAAAACCATTTAAAATGCATATGGAGAAGCTCAAAAGTTTAGAAATATTTTAACTTTGAAAACTAAAAATCAAAGAAGTTCATAAATACAGAGTTATAGAATCCATCAATCCAAAATTTTCAAAGTTTTCAAAGTATGCAAATGATATTTATAATTCCAGAAGCCTATCCCAAAGCACAAGGAGATTTAGAAACAATATTTTTCCAAAATAAATATTGTAAAACAAAAATATTACATAATTAGGATTATCTATGAACTTGACAAAAGCCCACACAACTCACTCCGTTACCTATGGGGTATAGTGCAACTGTTATGACCCTAAAAAAAATGATAAATCTTTAATGTTAGATCTTTAATGTCTCTTGTTAAAAAGCATCTTAATTCAGATAAATTCTAACAAGTTTTCACAATGAGTTGACATTCATAATCGATTTCGGTACTTTATTTCTTTTTTTTAAGGTTATTGTTATTCCACTTAATGTCTTGAGTTGCCATAACTAGCACATATATTCACATATACTTAGAGAATACTTTGGGATCTAAATGTTCTATAACTTGAAGTTGCAATCTCCCCAATAACCAACATAAATAAATTACACTAAGATATTCCAAGGTTTTTAATAATGCTTATACATAATTGCTGCTAATTTCACTTCCCATTATTTAGATTATTTCCAATATAAAACAATCATATTTCTTAATATAAAAATGGCATTAAACACACTTGCCAATCATCATCATCTAAATAAACAATTCAAAACTAGTACTAGCCCCAAGTAGCCCATTCTTTACTTTTTACAACCCTTGAGTTATCTAATCTTACCAATTGAGTCAAAATATATACCATGAATACCCAAAGTAATTTATTCAATAATTATAATCACTTTTGATGCACTTTCATTCCTCTGACTTCCTTTAATAACAATGAAATTTAAGATAATTTGAGGAAAATAAGTGACTTACCATTTCAAACGATAAATTCCAATAACTAAAATTCTTCCCCTTGAAGTTCAATAACACTAAAGGATCAAGAAATTCTCATATATCATCACTCTACATACTTCAACTCCTTGGCAAGAAACATAGGTTGTTAATTGAGTGATCAAATCATCAAATTGATGCATAGGAATTGTTAGATACTTATCAAAGATCAAAACCCCCAAGGAAATTTCATAAAATTCCTTCAAATCAAGTTCCAATTGCAATTTTATAGTTACCATTCATGTTCTTCATATGAAATTAGGGATTTTCAATTTTTGAGGCATAATCTCAAAACTAAACACTCAAATCAGTGGGAAACTACATGACATGAAGTTTTAAAGTAAAGTCCTAACTTGGTTTAAAGAAATTTCACCTAAATCATGCGAATTTCAAACTATGTTCACTGTTCATGTGCGTTCGAACTGTTGAGAGGAAATTTTCAAATTTTGAACATAAAACTTGACATTAACCTCAGAGATCTTGAGAGAGAGGGTTGAAATGCTTGTTAGAACAAAAACCCTAACCAAAATCAAAGTAAACCCACCTGAATCATGCAAATTTTAGCTTAAAATCACACCTTGTCGCAAGTTGCGTTTCATTGGAATTATAGGGTTTTTCTAGCCCTAACTTGCCAGAGATACGCTAGTGGTGGTTGAGGTTAGGGGAAATGATGGTGGAGTTGCAGATCGAAGCCACAAGTTGAAGATAAATGATGAGGAATTTTGCTGCATACACCCATGAAGGAAAATGCTCAGACAGAAAGGAAAAGGAGGTGATGAAGAGGAGAAAAAAGAAAAAAAAGAGATATAATTCTTATTTTGCTTATGGGGACAGATGTCACATTTGAAAAAGAGATAAAAATGTCAAACTTTCACTTAGTGCGGTTTAAACTCAAGCCTTCTTTGGTTTGCATAGATAAGGCTTAGCTATTTGAACTAGTCTAAGTCTCATGCAAAATGCTATTTGAATTAATATATAAGCTTTCTTTAATTTTCTTTTCCTTAACTATTTAAATTTTTTATATTTGTCCTTAATTTTATTGCTTCTTCTCTCTAATTAATGTAATTATTCACAAAATTATTTCACAAGAATAGAATTATTAAAGAAAAATTTTCAGAATATTACATAAACTAGTTTAACCCACATTATCATCAAACAAGTCCATTAAAGATTGAATTCTATTATCATGTTTGAAACCCCAAAACATATGCATTTATTGAGTGTTTAAAAAATGTATATAATTTTCTTTTCATTATTTCCTTTGCGTAATGCGTGTAAATTTTGTTTCTTCCATAATTAATATATACTGAGCCTTTGGACAAACAAAGTGGCCTTGGGCCCAATATTGAGCCCATGGAACTAAATTGCCTTTGTTTGGTTTACTCCTTAAGTCCAGCGAAAATATCTATCTCATTTCTCGATGATACGAATTGATGACCAACAGCGAGAAGACTTGTAACTTTTAAGCGCCACAGAAGTCTGCAATCTGATTCTGCGGAAAAACAACCCACAGGAAGTTAACAAGGAAAATCTCAGTGCCGTTCATGTGTTCCTCTTATTCATCCACTTCTACTATCGCCAATGTCTTCGACACCGGAAAATTCACCACCGAGTTGCAAAGGATTGAATTGGCTGGAACATGTACTATTTAAGTTCCACTTCTAGCGTTGTGTTTGTGAAATGCTCAATTAATTGTTTCGCCTTGTTTGTTGTATTTTAGGCTTATCAGTTGCATAAGACGTGCTTTTACCTTTTGTATTTCCAGTTCCACCTCCGAAACCGCTTCTGATTGCAGCGCCCCTTGAAGCAGGAGATTTCCCCCTGTTGTTGTTCCTCCATGGTTACCTTCTGTACAACTCATTTTACTCTCAGCTTATAAGCCACATCGCTTCTCATGGCTTCATTGTCATCGCTCCTCAGGTTAGTCCCCATTTCATCCAAATTGATGAAGCACTGTTAATTCAGATTTGGTGATATTTGTCTGATAAATTACATGCTTGCATTGCGTCGTGTCTTGTATTCTGGTCTGGGAATTTCACTTTACCAGGAAGCACTTTTTGTTGAGCATGGATTGATGAGAGAAATTTTATAACAGTCAAATTATAACAAACAGAAGCCCAGAGCAAAGTTGAGGAAGTTGGTAGTCCAATGAGAGTAAGAAACCCAGATTGAGCCGAGAGATAAGGCACAAAATAGATCGAGCATCAGGAACAAAGAGGAAAGAATCATTTTTATGCTTGACCGTCAAATTTGGTCTTTCATAAATTCGTGATGTTATGATCATTCTTAAAACATTTTAAAATAATATTGTACAAGTGAGAGATTATTTCATTACAATGACTTTAGGAGTTTTGAAAATACATTTTAACAAATTTATGAAAAAAAACAAATTAACACTAATGCAAACGATGAGATTTTTTCCTTCGAAGAATAAGTTGTAAAAGTCTCCATTGATAAGGTCTTTACTATCTTTTACTCCCTTCTTATGAGGTTTTAATATGTGATTAATTTTGGTGATATGTGTGGAAAGAGGAAAATGAAAGGTAGGAGAAGGGAAATTTTTATTTAGATATTTTCTTTAATCTAGAACTAAATTTATTATTTTCTTTTAAAATATGTTTCATTAGATCGAGAATGAACAAAAGCGAAACCAAAAATTGATATTTGAATGCAATTAAAATATTTTAAAAAATAACAATTTATTTTTGTGCCCTTTCCTCCATTTTTCTTCATCCAAACAATCATTGTAATCTATAAGAATACTTACCCCATTGCAAACATTTCAAGAGTTATGGTGTTGCATTGTTGCATCGTATCTTCAGGCGTTGAAATATAAGGCTTTTTAGATTGGTTTCTTTGAACTTCTCTATGCCACAGATAAACCATCTCATCTGTTTGAAAAGTCTACCATTGCTGCACAAGGCTTTTTGCAACCGAGGCAGCTTTTTATGACCATTAAATTGCCTGTTTGTCATTTGATTTGGCTTTGTCTGTTCATGTCGTCTGTTAGAGACATAAAGGTATATCTTGTTTTTTGATGACAGTTATATACGGTGGCTGGACCCGATACAAGTGATGAGATTCACTCTGCAGCTGCAATAACAAATTGGCTAAGTGAAGGGCTTTCCAGATTTCTTCCACCATATGTAAAGCCAAATTACAGCAAGTTAGCACTGGGAGGCCATAGTCGTGGAGGCAAAACAGCTTTTGCTGTGGCTCTCAAAAAACTGAATTCCACCACAACTCTCAAGTTCTCAGCCTTAATAGGCATCGACCCTGTTGATGGAATGGACAGAGGAAAGCAAACCCCACCACCAGTACTCACTTACATACCTCACTCGTTTAATTTTGATATGGCATCACTGGTTATTGGCTCGGAATATGGTGAAGTCAAACGGAACCCTTTGTTCCCTCCTTGTGCACCTAAGGGGGTCAACCATGAGGACTTCTTCAAAGAATGTCCCAAGCCTTCTTGGTATTTTGTGGCTGGGAAGTATGGTCATCTTGACATGCTGGACGACGATACAGAGGGATTTAGAGGCAAATCTAGTTACTGTCTGTGCAAGAATGGAGAGTCGAGAAAACCCATGAGAAGGTTCGTTGGTGGGCTTGTGGTTGCGTTCCTGAAAGCTTATCTTCTAGCTGATGATCGAGACTTAATGGCTATACGTGACAGGCACCAGAATGTACCTTTGGATCTCAAAACTGTTGAGTGTTCTATTTGAGGGAAGATGAGCAGAGATGATGGTAATTATTTGGATTGTCATATGTGATAACATATTTTTCATGTTTATCTAATATAATAATAAAATATAATATTTAATGTACTTAAAATTCTAAGTATACTCATGTGTTCAGTTATAATATAGATGTATAATTAAAATATTATTATTTTTAAATTAATAATATTATAATTATATTTTTACTTTAAAATTGGATATATTAGTGTACTTTAAATAATAGATATTATAATTTGTTTTGTTTAAAAGTTTTACACAATTGCAAAAAAAGAGAACTAAATAGCCAAAAAATGGGTCCTTAGTTTTTAAAATTAAGGAAGTTAAGGCATATTTAAAATGGTGATAGTTTTTGAAAAATAAAATATTTAAGTTCTTTTATTTTAAAAAAGTAGCTCCTTACTTTCTCTATTTCTTAAAATATAATTGAATAATTATAAATTATAAATCGACTTAAATTTCTTTTACCCTTCAATTAGTGTTTTGATTAAATAATTATGAACAAATTTTGACTTGTAAATTAAAGTCTTTACTTATTAAATGTGGTGAGTAATTCAATATATCACTAATTATTTATTTTTAATTTATGCCCAAATCAATTGTTTAATTAATTATCATAATATTTAATAAAAGTTATTATCACAATAAATTGTACAGATAACAAATTATTGTTAATTCACAATTTTTTAATAAATATTTCATCAATCACGTGTCATGGTATCATTGACGACCTTTTCATTTTTTCATGGTGGAGGCATGTGTAACTAATTCAGAATGTTATGGATAATATTGGGTAGCTATTATGCACTTTTTAAATTTTGCATCCAAATGTTTTTAATTTAAAGGATTAAAACAATAAACAAAAGTTAAAAGATCAACTAACTATATTTTTAACCTCAATTTAGTAAAATAGGTTCTATATTTCGTAATTATGGTACATGTTATTTTTAAATTCCTAAGATCATTTTTTACCTTTTAACTCGTGCAATAGATATAATGTGTAATTTATATTCTCGTCTGAAATTTGTTTTTTACCTATTTGCATGGTTTGAGCACTTTTAAGTTAGTCCTTTTTTTTTTTTTGGGCCCAACTTTTAAGTTTATTTTTTTCCCCTTCCTCTACATTTTTCTCAATCCAAACACACCCTAAAGATATGGAGAGTTGCAATTTGCGGTCATTTTTCCACGCTCGTCGTTCAAATTACAAGCATATATAGCAAGAGGCCAAAGTAATGTAATTTTGGTCCAAACCTTCACTGTATAACGCAAAAGAAAAAAAGTGGTTTGATGAAAAAAAAAACTTATTCTGGACATGTGCTAGTGATGGCAAATTATCTCAAAAGTCAACAGTTTGACTGGATGGAATGGAACAATAATCATAGTCAGTTATATTAAAAATTATGATCAATTATTGAATTCTCCGTAGCTAACATATGTTAGGATCAAATCTTCTGAGTTAGTTCACTTATTACATTAAAAATGGAATTAATTTAAAATTGGTCTATTTGGCTCCACTCACATTATTTGCGAGGTTGAACCGAATTGATCCGTCGGCCAACTTTTTTTACTCAAATACATCTCTAAGAATTATGCATCATAATATACTAGCCTATTAAAATTCATTTCACAATATAAATTAATCTCTTAAAATTTGTAGTCCTTCATTTAAATCAAGCACTATATATTCTAATTTGAGTGACTTAATATGAACACAAAGTTGTTTGACGAATTACAAATTCTAAGACACTAATTCATATATAAAAATAAATTTTAATAATAAAGCATTATATATATATATATATATATATATATATATATATATATAAATTCCTTTGCACTCCGTTCCAGCACCAGATCCGGCCCAAGAATCCAAAAAACAATGTCAAGCCCTGAAGCCTGAGTCTCATTTTACCTGCAGAGGCGGGCGAGAGTTCATGAACGAAGCTTCCACCTTCTTCCTCAGTCTCGCCCTCCCTCCGCAGTGGCAGCACCCATCTTCGTCTCCCTCTAGTGAAGACTGTACGCAGGTCGCACTGTGGTGTGGTGGCCTCAAGCTTCTCTCCCCTGTGAAGCCATTTCTTCTGGTTTGAATATTCGGCCCTAAATTTAACCTCATTACAGCAATAATCACTCCCCAGCTTGTTTTCTTCCCGGTTTTCTATTCATCTCTTACTTTGGAATGTTCTGATCCTTCATGCTGGAATCAAGATTGGAGAGTCAGTTGCCAAACCACTTAGGTCCACTCTTAATGAAGCCATGTGGTCGGTTCTTGTTTATCATGATCGTACCATATATATCTATAGTTTATGCCGTCTTCAACATTGTTTTCTGTATCAAGAAGTCTCTTCCTGTCTCAAGTCCAAAAGTTCATACCAAAATCATGGAAACAAGCCACTAACCAATTTGATAAACCAACTGTGCCTAGTGAGACATCTATGATTGGTTCTCTTCATGCGTCTCTCGTAGAGTTTGTGAGACAGAATCGGTTATCAAACGCGTTCAAAGTATTTTCTCAAATCCAGAGCCATGCATCTTCTTCTGGTTCTTTTGACCTTATTTTGCATCCAATTAGGTCTCTTCTTTTGTCTTGCATCAACCTTAAATCATTGCCACCGGGTAAGCAGCTTCATGCCCAGATTATTTCACTGGGTTTTGATCAACACCCCATCTTGGTTCCCAGGCTTATTACTTTTTATGCAAATGCCAATCTCCTGGCTGATGCTTACATTGTCACTGAAAATACTATTAGTTTTGACCCTTTACCTTGGAACGTGCTTATCTCTTCCTATGTTAGAAATGGGCTTTTCGTGGAGGCTATTTCTGCCTATAAAAAAATGATGTATAAGCAGGTTAAACCGGATAATTTCACTTATCCATCTGTTCTGAAGGCATGTGGTGAACTGTCGGATTCTGTTACTGGCATGAAGCTTCACAAGTCTATTGAAGCTAGCTCTCTGGAGTGGTGTTTGATTGTGCGCAATGCATTGGTCTCCATGTATGGTAGGTTAGGGGAAGTGGAGGTTGCCCGTCGCTTGTTTAATGGTATGCCCACTAGAGATTCTGTTTCTTGGAACACTATGATAGGTATTTATGCCTCTAGGGGTATGTGGGAGGAAGCATTTCAGTTATTTGAAAGCATGTGCAAGGAAGGTATTGAAGTGAGTATAATCACATGGAACACCATTACTGGAGCTTGCTTACGAACTGCCAATTTCAGGAAGTCACTTCTATTGCTTTCTCAGATGAGAACATCTATACATCATTTGGACTCTGTGGCAATGGTCATTGGATTAAATGCATGTTCCCACATTGGAGCCCTTAAACTGGGAAAGGAGATTCATGGACATGCTGTCCGGACTTGCTCTGATGTGTTTGATAACATAAAAAATGCGTTAATTACTATGTATTCCAGGTGTAGCGACCTTAGACATGCATATATATTGTTTCATAAAATAGAAGAAAAAGGTTTGATTACTTGGAATGCCATGCTTTCTGGATTTGCTCACATGGACCAATACGAGGAAGTCTCCTTCCTTTTTAGAGACATGTTCCACAAGGGGGTTGAACCTAATTATGTGACCATTGCAAGCATTCTTCCTCTTTGTGCTCGCATAGCAAATCTACACCATGGGAAAGAGTTTCATTGTTATATCATGAAGCGTGAGGATTTTAAGGATCTATTGTTATTGTGGAATGCTCTTGTGGACATGTATGCGAGGTCTGGCAAAGTCTTAGAAGCTAAAAGGGTGTTTGATTCATTGAATGCTAGAGATGAGGTCACATATACTTCCATGATTGCTGGATATGGTATGAAGGGGGATGGAGACACTGCTCTAAAACTATTTGAAGAGATGTGCAGGTTTGGGATTAAACCTGATAAGATAACAATGATTGCAGTCCTATCAGCTTGTAGTCATTCAGGCCTTCTGGTGCAGGGTCAATTACTGTTTAAAAAGATGTCAGATGTCTTTGGGGTAACTCCTCACCTAGAGCACTATGCTTGCATGGTTGATCTCTTTGGGAGAGCCGGTCTTCTAAACAAAGCAGTGGAGTTTATCACTGGGATGCCATACAAGCCAACTCCTGCCATGTGGGCGACACTTTTAGGAGCTTGTAAAAATCATGGAAACACAGAGATAGGTGAATGGGCTGCAGGGAAATTGCTAGAAATGAAGCCTGATCACTCAGGTTACTATGTGTTGATTGCCAACATGTATGCTGCTGCTGGATGCTGGAGCAAACTAGCATACGTGAGGACTTGTATGAGGGATTTGGGTGTGAGAAAGGCTCCTGGTTGTACTTGGGTTTCTGTTGGCAATGAGTTTTCCCCCTTTTTGGTGGGGGATACATCCAACCCTCAGACTTTTGTGATTTACCCCTTGATGGATGGATTGAATGAGCAAATGAAAGATGCTGGTTATGTGCGTAGTGAGGATTTTGCTTCATCTGAGGAAGATTTTGAGGAATTGAATGTTGTAGGGAATTCATGCTGAATAAGAGTTATAGGCTATTATGCTTCAATTCAAGACAACTATTCTTGTACTTGATGCAGTTTGGTTTTACAATCCTTATTTGCAAGGCTTGTGAAACAAAATTTGCTAAATTGGTTGCTGGATCAGGCAGAATTATTGATACTGTGAACAGCATAACAATCATAGTGAGTTTATTTTTTATAATCATTTGGCTTATTGAGTATATTTGAGCTCATTACTATTGGCCTGTTTTGTTACTGGAAATGGACCTCATGGGAATAGGAATCCATGTAAAGCCTATTCTCACGTTTGGTAGCAATTTTGTTGTTGCATTCCCTCTCCCAACTGTTGAAAGAATAGACCTCCTCTCCTGGGAATGCAGGTTCCTTGACAAATTTGCCCCTCTGAAGTACTCTCCATTCAAAGCTTTGCTCAGTCTGAACCCTAGCACCATCTGCAATGCTCTTCTCCTCGTTCAGCTGCCAACACAAAAGAGAATATCTTCATTCACTCACAACAAAGGTAGCTGTTGTTGACAGCGAATTTGTTCCTTAGGTGAATCTCTCCCTCACTCTTTCACCCATTAATACTTCGGTGAAGATGATCTGGTTATATGGCAGCATTAGGTTTTGCGTTCACCCCTTAGCCAGGTAGCCACTGTACTGAAGATATTAATTTAACTTGATTCTTTGCAATTGAAGTGTCATGATAGAGAGAGAGATGCCATATAACTTCACTTTGGTTCCTTGAGAATCATTCCAAGGTCTTACTAACCCTGTTTGTTATATCTGCTATTTTGGTGTATTCTTGTCTGGAAACCAATATTGTGTATTCTCATCTTGTGCAAGTTTATTTTTATGTAGATTTGACACTGTTTTTATTGCCAATTTTACATGATCATCCTGTGGATGATAATCTATTGCTTGGTTTCTCTTCCCTTTGTTTGAATTCTCGGTCAAACTTTGGGACCTGAGATGCTAAGTGTAGACCCCACTGCTTTGAGATGCTGAGTGTGAACCCCACTGCTTTCGTTTGGTTGTAGATGTCAAAAGAATAAACCTATGTTTCTGAGATGTTTCTTCTTATATTTAGATAGATGGTATACATTGTGAAGGAACACTCGTAAAATTAAACTACTTTACATTTTACTTCAACTAAATGGGGAATTAGATATGTGATCTGAATTGATATTAGGTACGAGCACTGAGAGAATGAGGCTTGAAGGAAAATGCTTACCTTTCTGTTTTCGTAAACATCATGGCCTTTTACAGAAAAAAGTTTGATAGTGCACCAAGATTACAAAATACAGAGGCCCCTCCTATATTTAGAGTTGCACTTCAAATATCAAGCCGTTGATACTTTGAGTTGCAGTTCTTTCTAAACCAGCACGGATGTTCCCTTACACCCGGTCATCTCCCTTTCTTTTTCTTCTGTAAATCTTTTTTTTTTATTTTTTAAATTTAAATTTCCTTTCTATTAGATAAAAGAAGAGTACTTGGATTAGTAATGTTGTTCATTTTCCCCCATGCATTATGATATTCAAGAGATTAAAATTAAGTACAATTATACATATTCTTTTGTGATATTATTAGTGATAACCTGTGAGAAGTGACAGGAATTCATTTATCCTCATTACCCACATGATCTTTGTATGTAAATTGTCTTAACATATGTGGTCTTATATCGTAGGTTGTCTTATTAGTATGATATATCCTGGAGTTATTTTGCAATGACAACGTACGATATAAGAAAGAAATTTGCGACCACATATATCATAGGTTGTCTTATTCATTTATCCTTATTTCATGACAAACATGTTGAACTCATCATGATGTATCTGTTGAACTAAACTGTGAAACAATTTGCGACTAAAAGAGTATAGCAAAAACAAACTATGAACTAATTGTCAATTAACCCTCAATAGTTATAATAAATATCCAAATCTGCGTTTGTTTATACATAATCTGCTTGATGGCTGTTGGTACATGTAGAAAATCTGTAACGTAGATGACATAATAATTGTGTATTGCTTTTAGATGTTTGGTGTTTATCTCCTTGGCAACCTTATTTGTTCCTCCATTTCTTGTATGTGCTGCAGCTGTTTCCTTGTCTTTTAGAGAATTGCTTTAATGTTGGCGCCAGCATATAGCGGCTAAAGGGGCAATCCGTCTCTATTAAGTAGTTATATTGTGAGCCTCCCTTTTATATTGAAGTAAAGAGATTTCAAAGATGATTCCTGAAGAAGTTGCTGCATGCAAGAAGCAGGTGGAGTTGAAGATACGTGGAATAGATGTGCAAGCCTGTGAAAGCATGGAATCAGATTGGACTTATCAGTAAAATTTTGGAAACATGTATTGTATGCCTAAAGTTCGTATAGTTTTGGATAGAAGTAAAGATATATGTTTAGAGTATCTATACCGCTTGATACAGTGACATGTAGCATGTATTATTAGTAGTAGTTCACTTAAGCGCAGACCAATAATATGACTAACGAGCCTGCAGATCATCTGCCGTAAGGATATCTTACTGCAGATTCTGCAGTGAGATCTGAGCCATTAGATTTTGATCCAATGGCTCATATTTTTTTATATTATTTGGCTCAGTTCTCACTGCAGAATCTGTAGTACTGTAGACGATCTGAATCCGACTAACGAGAGAGGGGTGCCGAGTAGGCCCTTTTACATTTTTGGAAATTTTATAATATATGCTAAAATTTTAGTTTGGTCCCCTTAAAAAAATTAAATTTACATATGGCTCCCTTTACAATATGTTATACCATATCATTGCTTATTACGTATCTTTAATGAATATATTACTTCAATGATTTCGAGTAACTACGAATAATAGAATTTGAAAAAACATAAAACTAACAAGAGAAAAATTTCTAATATTTACTTATATGTAAGTTGAAAAAATTCATAAGTAGAAAAATATTGTCATTTTGCTTTCATGTTTTTAAACAAAAATATGAAACAGTTTGAACCACTAGATTTAACACTAACTAAATTTTAATTCGTCCTATTTGCGTTTTATTTTTCTTCCACCTCACTCGATATTAGTCTGTCTAATCTTATTGAAAATCTTTCATTTTTATTAATTAATATTTTTTAAATTGTCCTTTCATACTTGTGATGTCTCAAACTCCTCAATCTCTTCATGTAGCGGTTTGGTGAATTACCTCTATTGTTCGTTTTCTTCATCAAATTATCAAAACCTTAAAATGTTTTTTGGCTACACGAAAGAAGTTGTACAATTCATATAAAATTAGCGGATGACTGGGAACATAGAAAATGTGACTTGTTTGAAATACGCGTTCCTTTTCAAGTTAATACTATCAAATAGTGTATACTGCAGTATATACATTACACGTTGGCATTTTGTTGTGAGTCACATGTGTTTAGCTAGCTGCATCTGTACAGCATGTAATGTTTATTGTAGATTCTTATTATTCTGTTAGCTAAGTGTCAGTACCACATATATTTCACCTATGAGCTCATTGCTAAGCAAGCAATTGAAGCTTCTGTCCAAACTTTCTGTATTTCTTTTTGTTTGACTTGGTATCAGGGCCCTTAGTGGTTCCTCCATGGCTTCTTAAGGACTATCCTCACCTTTGATCTGCACTGCCTCAAACGCGACTCCTGGCTCTCCTATCAAATCCCCACTCGTCAGTCCGTTCAGCCAAGCCTGCTCTGGCAAGTTGACAGAGTTAATTACCTCCTTTGGAAGTCCATGGTTCTTCCGTTGATTCGAGGGAACAAGTTGGATGGCTTTAGTTTTGGGACCAAATCATGCCCACCTCAGTATCTTCCTAATGATGCAGAGAAGATAAAGGTGAACCCGAATTTAAAGACTGGGTGTCCACCGATCAACTATTGCTTGGTTGCCTCTTTTACAGCATGTCTCCGGAAGTTGTATCTCAGTTGCTTCATTGTACCACTTCACGCGAAATGTGGGTAGCTGCAAAAGAGCTCTCTGGAGCACTTACATGTTTGCGAATCACCTTATATAAAGGTGAACTACAGCGGCTGGGGAAAGGAACTCTGCAAATGGGCGAATACTTTGAACAAAGCTAAGTCCATTGCAGATAACTTGACACTGGCTGGATCCTCAGTCCCTTTGACTGATCTTATTACCTAGGTTCTAGCTGGGTTAGATTCTGAGTACATACCAATTGTGGTGCAGTTAGTAGACAAGGAAAATTTAACTTGGATGGAGTTCCAAGCTATGTTTCTCACTTATGAAAGTCGCATTGAACAACTCAGCTCATTCAGTAATCTCTCGATTAAACAACCGGTTGCTCATATGATCACTAATAGAGTCTCCTGGCATGGTCATCGGGCCAATCGAGGTGGCGGGAACAAAGGTAGAAATATCAGAAGTGGAAATCGCCCAACCTGTCAAGTCTGCAATCGCGTTGGCCACAATGCACTTGACTGTTTCTATAGGTTTGACAGGTCATATTCTACAAATCCCAATAATTTAAGCCCCATGGTCAGAATACTCCCTCAGCTTATATTGCAACACTTGATACAGTCGAAGACAAGGCCAGGTAAACGGATAGTTGAGCCACTAACCATGTAACCAGTGATTCAAATGTCATAACTGGAGTCACTAATGCGTATGGCATGGTTAAACTAACTATTGGTAATTGCGAGAAGATTGATATTAAACATGTTGGCTATTCTGTGTTACCCTGTCAAAAGAGTTCTCTTATGTCAAAATGTGCTACATGCACCTGCTATCACAAAAAATCTGATGAGTGTTTCGAAATTGGTTACCGATAATAAAGTACTGATTGAGTTTAATTCTTGTGGTTGCTTTGTTAAGGATAAGGTGACAACGGAAATACTGCTATAGGGGAAACTATGTGAGGGCTACACCTGATGCAAGCTCCTGAGAAGGTAGGTAAAAGAGATAAAACTGTTCGAAACATTGTCTTAGTTTCTGTATTAAAAGGGTGGCATAGAAAGTTGTGGCATCCTTCTGGTCAAGTATTGTCTAATATACTAAAGCAATGTAACATAAAGTTGACATGAATGAGAAACTCGAATTTTGTGAAGCATGCAAATATGGCAAGTCTCATGCACTCCCTTTTAAAAGTTCTGATTCTCGAGCTTAGGTTCCTCTTGAGTTAATTCATATAGACGTGTGGGCCCCCTCTCCACTTGTTTCAAGCAATGGTTAATAGATATTATGTTCACTTCTTGGAAGACTTTAGTAGGTATACATGGATGTCTCCATTGAAGAATAAAGCTAAAACTTTGAATGCCTTTGTTCACTTCAAAAAATATGGTTGAAAACCAGTTTGAAAGAAAAATAAAGACTCTCCAAAGTGACTGGGGGTGGAGAGTTTAAGAATTTCACAGAGCTAGTTCATTCCTAAGGCATCATTTTTAGACAATCTTCTCCGTATACCTTAGCTCAAAATGGTAGAGCTGAGAGAAAACATCGACATGTGGTGGAAGTTGGCTTGACATTACTTGCTCAGGCTAGAATGCCACTCAAATACTGGACTGAAGCTTTTCAACAGCTGTTCACTTAATTAATCGCCTGCCAGCGAATGTTTTAAAGGGAAAATCACCTTATCAGTGTTTCTTTGGAAAAACACCTAGTTATACAGATCTTAAGCCTTTTGGGTGTGCTTGTTTTCCTTGTCTAAGACCCTTCAACAAGACAAAATGGAGTTCTACTCAGTCAAATATGTTTTCTTAGGCTATGGTGGATCACATAAGGGCTTTAAATGCATTAGTCCTATTGGTAGAATTTACATATCACGTCATGTGGTCTTTAATGAGAATGATATTCCTTTTGTAGGTGGATTTCTAAACAAAAAAGAAGCATTGAATGATACTTCTATAGCTTTTACAGAACCTTCACTTTTACTAGGTTCTCCATGTGATACTAGCAACTCAGTCTTAGTTAAATCAGAAACACAACAATCTGAACTGAATGACCAGACAACAACATAATAACCTGTTGAAATGACTGTCATAGATACTACAGCTCCTGCTGACAGTGACACAGTAGCAGAGGTTGATGACACAGGGGAGTAAGTAATATAAGAGCTACTAAAAATATACCTGTTGCCATTCAGAATACGTCTGGAGCTCCTTAACGAAGACATCAGATAGTTACAAGGAGTCAGAAGGGCATTTTAAAACCTAAACACCTGTTTGCAGGGCTCTTTCAAAGGGAGTTGCTGCATGAAACAGAGCCAACAAGTGTTAAAGCAGCTTTGCAAAGACCATAATGGAATCTAGCTATGTAGAAAGAGTTTGAAGCACTAATCAAGAACAAAACGTGGTTTTTAGTTCCCAACACTAATCAGAATATTGTAGACTGTTAGTGGGTCTCTAAGACCAAGTTCAAAGCTGACGGCACTCTTGAGAGACTAAAGCTAGGCTTGTCGCTAATGGGTTCCAACAAAGTCCTGGAGTTGACTTTGGATAAACATTCAGCCTAGTAGTCAAGGCCTCAACCATAAGGCTTATTCTCTCCTTGACCATTCATTACAATTCAGTGGTGTGACAAATGGATATAAATATTCCTCAACACCTGAGACAGCCTGACGGTTTTGAAAATTCTCGATACCCCAATCATGTTTGCAAGTTGTCCAAAGCAATTTATGCGTTGAGACAAGCTCCAAGAGCTTGGTACTACAAGCTTCATACTACACTAGCAGCCTGGGGTTTCATAAATGCAAAGAATGACAGTTCACTATTTGTTTTACATGATGACTAAAAAATTATTGGTGTTAATTTATGTTGATGATATTTTAGTTACAGGAATTAGCTCTCAACATTTAAGGGAGTCTACGCAGAAACTTGATTCAGTTTTCTCCTTAAAGGATCTTGGTTGTCTACATTATTTTCTTGGTGTGGAAGTGTTTAGGGACAACACTGGAATGTACCTAAACCAAAGTAAATATATTCTGGATCTATTGAAGAAGTATGGAATGGAAGATGCAGCTCCATGCCGAACACCTATGGTGGCTGGAAAAACACTATCAGTAATGGATGGTGAACCTTTACAAGATCCTAACATATATCGACAACTCATTGGGGGACTTCAATACCTCACCAATTTGTGACCTGATATTTCCTTTTTCAGTTAACAAGTTAAGCCAGTTCCTTAGTTCCCCTACAATGGTTCAATGGAGAGCAGCCAAGAGAATACTTAGGTATCTCAAAAGAACCATTCATCATGGTTTACATTTAAAACCATTACACCATCTGCAGTTGACTGGTTTTTCGAATGCAGACTGGGTTACTTACCCTGATGATCGGAATTTGACAACTGGGTTTTGTGTGTTTTTAGGTGACTCACTAATTGCCTGGACCTCTAAGAAGCAAAAGGTGGTATCCAAATCAAGTATGAAGTCTAAGTATAGAGCTCTAGCTCACTTAGTAGCAGAAGTGTCTTGGATTTGTTCTCTGTTGCAAGAAGTTGGGTTTCCTTGAGATCATAACCTGATGGTGTGGTGTGATAATTTGAGTGCTGGAGCATTCATTGGCTGTGAATCCTGTTTATCATGCTCACTCTAAGCAAATTGAAATAAATATGCATTATGTGCGTGATTAAGTGTTCAGTAGTCAATTCAGAGTGAACTATGTGCCCACGGATGACCAGGTTGCAGATTGTTTGACTAAGCCATTACTTCATGACCGTTTCTGTCAACTGTGAGAGATAGGCTGGGTGTGGTTGCTTCACCTTCTCGCTCAAGAGGGGAGTTATTACTATATAATAGTCTATGCTGCAGTATATATATTACACGTTGGCATTTCTGTTTTGAGTCACATGTGTATAGCCAGCTGTATCTGTATAGCGTGTAATGTTTGTTGAAGATTCTTATTATTTTGTTAGCTATGTGTCAGTATATCAGTAGCTATCTTGTAACTATACAGCTTATATATTTCACCTATGAGCTCATTCTAAGCAAGCAATTGAAGCTTCTTCCCAAACTCATCTGTATTTCTTTTTATTTGACTTTCCACAGTAAAACACTAGTTGGGAGTTAGGACGAATAAGGCATCTCTAATATCCCAAGTGTTTCCCAACCAAAAAGTATGTGAAAATACTTGTAAAAAACTATGAGAAAGAAATTAGGGAAAATTCATCATTTGGTCCCTATAGTTTTCAACAATTTTTAAGTTGGTCCCTATAGTTCAAAAATTTTCAAAACACCCTCTGTACTATATAAATGTCTGAAATTAGTCCCTTCCGTCATGTTATGTTATAACACCATCTAAAAATGGTTGATTGGGATCACAATGCTGATGTGTCAAGCTGAGTTGGACAGGTAGGTGGCAAGTGTGCTGATATGTTTTTTTCATTTTGGCCTGAAGTGGGCTGATGTGTTTGCTTGGATGCAAAAACAATAAATAAATAAATAAATATAAAAGAAAAAGGAATGCTGGTAGGGTTCAGAGAATTCGAGTTAGAGAGATCTGTTGACGACAGGAAGAGGCGACATCATAGCACCATCGAAGTTACTTCCTTCAGCGACATCATGAGGCTACAGCAGTCCAACAGGCGAGAGGGATCTGTGTGAGTGTGCGTTTTGTTTGAGTTTGAGTTGTGAATTTTAGTTATATTGTTGCTATGTAGTCAAAGTGGAGAACAGAATCATGAGGGTTTGACGAAGAGTGAGGCGTGCAAGTCAACTTTTCCTCTAAGTCAAGATTGATTATGCTTAATCTGTTTCAACTCTGTAACAGTTTGTATCACATCATATATGGCCCTTCAGGATAGCCTTACACCCCTCAATCTTGCACAACTTAACAATTATGGGAAACTTTAAAACTCAAGGTGTACTTCATGTGTGTGTGAGAGTTGTGCATGATTGATTTTTAAATTTTAATCTGTTGTCAACAGTGTCATTTATCCAATTAATTTAAAAATAATAATGATTAGGAACACATTAACATTAAAATATTGAAATTGCAAAACCCAAAAAAAAAAAAAGGTAAAATAATAGAAGTTAAAAAATAAAAATATTAAATCAAAACAAGCTTACCAATTTTTGAGATTTTTAAAAAATCTGAAAAAAAAAGGGGCAAGATTAAAATTGGAATAGAAGGAACACGTGAAGGAGAGATAAAAGGGGTCACTTTGGTTCTTATCCCCACTGGCACACATCCATCTGAATGAAGGAAGAAATTAAAAGAGGAAATTGGAAAGAAAAGAATGCTAAAAAGGCAGAATTAAGGGAGAAAATTATGAGAAATAATTAGATAGCAAGTGCGACGTATATGGGCTTTGGGGATTTGTGGTAAAATAGCATAAAGTATGGGGGCGTACGGAGATACTGTGCAAAACAGAATATCCACACCCAATCGTCTTACAAAGCAGCGACTCTGAGACGAGGAAGATCGAAGCATGGCTGAGCATTAATAATGAGGGAAGAAGTATTTAGGCAAAAAAAAAAAACCACATTAGCACATTAACTTGTTACCTGCCTGTCCAACTCAGCTCGCCACATCAGCACTGTGATCCCAGTCAGCAATTTTTAGACTGTGCTATTACAGAACATGATGGGGGGGAACTAATTTGCATGTGTTTGTTTTGAAAACTTTTAAATTATGTTCAGCTACCTTATGGGCTTCTATGAATATAAACTCGATGTGAGCATTTTTTTTTAATGCTCAAAAGATAGTTACAACTATCCACTCTAACATAGAAGATTTCAAAGAATTTGGAGCTTCAATCCAAGATTGTAAGGAACTTTTAGCTAATTGTCCCTTCTCAAACTTTTATAATGCTGACTTGATTCAATAAAATATGCTTATATTACTTTAAAATAAAATTGCTGCAAATTATAAGGACTAAATGATTTATTTTTTTAAGAAATTATATCATTTTCATGTCGCATGTCACGATAAACCATCATTGCAATGCACGCCACATGTTAAAACATTTTTTTCTTAGTAATATTATGTATATACCATTTTTTAATTTTATATAGAAAAAATTGGTCATTTAATTTGTGAAGTTTACATCAATTTGTAATTGAATTCTTATAGTTTGTTTTCTTTTTATTTCACATTTTATACTTTTTTATTATTTGAGATTTAGTCCTTATCGTTGTGTTCTAGCTTAACATTGTTTTTAAAGTTAATGACATGACAAATGGAGCTGAAGAGGCATGCTATGTGAAAAATTGCTTCTCTATTATGGTGCCACATGTAATGGTTACCTGATAGTCCCCACATTGTGAAACCTGGAAGAGCTATTATTATGGCTGCCTCTGCAAAATAAGACAATACTAACGATGGGACAAAGACACATGTTTAAGGTATAGTGGAGAGGTTGGACGAAGTAGCTAGAGAAGACACAAATTTAGAGCCCATCTTCGAAAGTTGGATTCTAGGTCCCGTAATACATCTATTCTTGTATAAGTGCGTATGCTCCTTTTTGTTCTTTATATGCTAGGTCTCTTGTAAGTGGTGGTGGTCCATTTATGATGCTGGTCCCTTGGTTGTGGAAACCATATATTAGTTTAGAAAACACAAGCCATTGAAAGCTCCAATTTTAGCATCTGACTTTAGGCATATGTGTTGGTATCATTTAATTTTGATGAAATCCTTATTAAATCAATAGTTATTTTGTTAAATTATCAAAAGAACAAATTAGACATAGAAGCATACCTGAATTTGTATAATTGATATAATTCTTTGATCTAGTAGCTATAAATATTTAAAATTGATATGTATGTATCACACTGACAACTCATTAGAGGGTAGATAGCAATGTGGATGTCCGAAAAAAAAACAAACAAATTAACTCTAAAAATAATTTCAAAAGCTAATTTATTTAAGAATCATCATCAAAATTTTTAAAAGAAAACTTTAGAACACAAACAGAAAAGTGGTTTATGAAAACAAAGATAAATTTAAAAGTTTGTTTGATTGTGAGAAAAGTGTTAGGTACTCTACAGCACCTGTTTGTATGAACGGTTAGCTTACAATAGTTAAATATAATTAAATTGAAAAATGGAAAAGAAATTAAATAAAAAGAAGATAAATAAAAATAGATATTTATAAAAGGCAGATTTAACCTTGAATGAGAGTATAGAGCCTACATATCCTGTGATAGGAATTAAATTTCACGTAGTTTGACATAAAATTGTGAGGCAAATTGTTGTGTCTTTATTTTTGTGAAATGAGTAGAATAGTAGAAAATATTTTAATTTTTGTAAACAAAATAAATTTGAAATTTGGTTGGTATGTTTTAATTACAAAAATCACTTGATGTCACTCTCTAACTCTTCATTTGCCCTCTTTTTAAATTTTTTGGATTTTAAAATTAGGCTTTTTATTCCAATTTTGGAAGACAAGAAAAATTCTCAAGGAAAATGATTTTTCAGATTTTTAAATTCATGTTTTGGATTGATTTGTTTTTTTTTTTTAATTATTATTATTGGAACTTTTTGTCTTGATTTTGAAAGGAATGACATTATAAAGGAAAAGGATTTTGAGAATTTTTTATTTTATGTTTTTTTTTTTTATTTTGGTAATTAGAATCTGCGTTTAACTTTTAGAGAGAAATGATATTATTGATGAAAAGGATTTTTTGCTTTTTTTATTTTTTTAAAATTAGGATTATATTTTATAATGTAATTCCAAAGATAATTAAAATTATCAAGAGAAATGACTATTTGAGATTTTTGGGATTTGGATTTTTGAAAGTAAAATTTCTTAATTTGAATTAAAAAATGAATGAAATTATTAAGGAAAACCTTGGTTTTTTGGTTCACAAGTAGTAGGCAAAATAAACCATTTTTGCAACTTAGAATTATTTTTATTTTTGTAGTTTTAAAATCGAATGTTAACTTTTAAAGCCCATGGAGACTATAATCTCAAATGACTTTTATCGATTAATTTTTTAATTACCTGAGGAAACTAACAATCTCACATGACGACCCTAAAAAATAAATAAAAGAAATAAATGAAAAAGGTGCTACAAACCATTTTTTATGTAGTTGTTTATTAAAAAAATGTATTAACTTTCAAAGTCTAAAAAGATTAAATATTTCACATAGTCTCCATTGACTAATTTTCAAGTACCTGAGGAAATTAATGCTATCACACAACAACTTTTTAAATTATTTTTATAATTTAAAAATTATTTCACTTTTGTAATTTTGAAAATTTGATGTTAACTTTAAAACTTAAAGAGATTTAAGGTCTCATACGACTTCTATTAGTTAACTCACTGAGTGACTATAGAGAGTTTAAAACTTCCATGGCATCACTAAAATGAAATATCACACAACAATAATAAAATTAAATATCACAAGCATACATCAATATTTGCATGTGTTATATGCATTTGTTAGTGTTCAATTACAAGTCATTATTCATGTGTCATTTGCAGAATTCAAAAGAACCTGGATGAATTTGCTTCTTCCAACTTCCCTAGCTTAGTCTTACTAGCTTCTTGCCACCAATTTGCATTCTATCCTTGTTTGATTGCATCTTGCTTTGGACTTTACCATGATTTTCCACATGCATTCCAACATTTTCTATGGTTTAAATTCTCATAATGAAGCCACCATAGGATGTCGTTAACCATGAACCACAATATTAAACCTTAGCACAATCCAAGAACATGTTTAAGTAAAATTTAAAACCTATGACATTATGAACAAGAAAACTAAGAGAAATATGTGGCCACTAAACAACTTTATGATAGCAAAAGTTTCCAGCCAAATTTTGCACAGCACAAGAAGAGCAATATGCAGCAAATTTTATCAAACTATGGACAGCAAAAGAGGTCATAAGTGTAGCAACATTTCATCCAAATTCGACAGTAAATGAAGACATATAATGCAGCACCTTATCAGCTATTTTTTAACAGCAAAAGAGAGCAATGTGCAGCAAAATTCCAGCCAAGTTTGGAACAACAAATGCAAGGGATTATGCAGCACACTTCAGTGATCTTTTGGATAGCAAATGAAAGCATATAATGCAGCAAAATTCCAGCCAAGTTTGATAGCAAATGTAGCTGTATAATGCAGCAAAATTTTAGCCATATTTGACAGCAAGCAGCGGGTAAAAGGGCAGTGAAATTCTAGCCAATTTTGAATAGAAAAAGAGGTAACTATGCAGCACACTTTCAGCGTTTTTTTGACAACAAATGAAGGCAAAAATGCAGCTGTTTGACAGCAAAATGAGATGAATAATGTAGCAAGTTTTCAGCAAATTTTGACAGCAAAATGAAGTGAAATATGCAACAAGTTTTCAGCAGTATTAGATAGCAAAATGATGTGAATAATGCAGCAAGTTTTTAGCAATCTTTTGACAGAAGAATGAAGTGAATAATGCAGCAAGTTTTCAGCATTATTGAGAGCAAAATGAAGTGAAATATGTAGTGAGTTTGGCAACCCACATGACAGAAATCTAAGAGGACATGACAGCAGAATTCAGCAACCCATATGACGGAAGACTAAGAGGACATGTGCAGCAAAATTTCGGCAATATTTGCAATAGATAACTAAGTAGGAACAGAGGAGAAAAACGCAACAAGACTCAAGAATATTAACAGCAGAAATATGAATGGGGAATGCAGCAAAATTTAGCATGAATTAACGACAGAAATGCAGCAAATTTCATCAATATTAATGGCAGAAATCGAGTAGAAACAAAGCAGAAAGATGCAGCAAGCTTCGATAATATTAATGATAAAAAAGAAAAGGAAATGCAACGAAGTTCAGCATGAAGTTATGATAGAAACAACGGCAGAAGTGCAGTAAAGTTCAGCCATATTAACTACAGAAAACAAAGAAAAAACAAAGGAGAAAAAAAAGTAAGCTTCAGCAATATTAATGATAGAAAACGAAAAGGGAATGCAGTGAAGCTCAACATGAATTAAGGACTGAAACAGAGGCAGAATGCAGCAAAGTTCAGAGTAAATCTATGGCAAAATCTTACCTTTCCTTCCCTCTGTTTTAGCTCAATTCAAAGTTGCTTCTCTTCGCCTTCCTTTTGAGCTTTCAATTGTCAATATTCTACTTGAGCTCTCTCCTCTTTGTTGCGGCATCCTTCTCAGCCTCCCCTTCTCTTAGTTACATCTTTGTTTTTATCCTTTTTTTTTTTTTTTCTTTCTCTCTCTTTCTCACATTTTATCGCATTTTCTCTTTTCCTCGCCCAGCCTCATGTCTCACGTCTCCCTCTATTTTCCTTCATCGCCCTCCTATCCCTCTTCTAATTTCTTCTGCTAACATACATTCACACACCCATAGCTCTTCTGCTCTGCTGTGCCACTATACTGCATAGATGGCAGAGGTGGGATGCTGGAAGTGGCAGGGTCCTATTCTCACGTCAGGTACAGGGATGCAGAAAAAAGGGCTACCTTTTGATGCTATTCTGATGTATTGGTTTCCCTTTTTCTTTTATTTTATCATGTTTTTTGCTTCTTTTTTGTTTTTTGTTTTTTGTTTTTTGTTTTTTGTTTTTTTAAATTTTTGCTTTTCCTAATAGTGTTTGTCGTTTTTGGTTATGTATTTTTTAATTTTGCATCTTTGGGTTACTCTCCTTTTCATCGTTTTTATTTTTAATTTTGTTGTTGTTTCTTTTAATTTTTTTTAAAATATTTTAATTAATCTTGTTAATTTTATTAATTAAATTAAGACTTTATATATAATTTTATATTTTTTAATTTTAATATTTTCAATTTTTCTTATTTTGTTTTGAATTTTTGTGGGATTGAGTATTTACAGTTGTCCCTTTTTACTTGTTTTTTAAATAATAAATGTGAACAAAGTGATAAAATGGTCTTACCTAAAAGCAATAAGTGAACACACAATTCACCTCATGGAGGGAATACAACATGTGGTAACCCAAAATGATTTAATTGCCCTAAAAATGAAAATAAATGTAACACAAACAAAACACAATGTTGGCAAGTTGCCCCATTTCACATATTATTGAAGTAAAAATATCAAAAAATGTCAATTTTGATATTCTTTACTTTGGAATAAGTGAAGTTGGAAACTAGTATATTGTTTGAGAGTTAAAAAGCCCACAAATAAATGAAACAAGAAAATTTTATTTGGAAAATGCATAAATCTCAAAAACTTTTTTTTTTTTTCTATTTTGCTTCTTTCTTCTTCTTTTTTTTCCTGTATTTTTCTAATTAGCCTATGACAGGGGCGAACCATGAACAAAAGGTGAAGGTGTTTAAGTGAGAAATGTCTTGGTGAAAGATGAATGTGCTTTGATTGATGTAGGTATCGATGGGAATGTAATGGTGCCAGGACTTGTGCAAGACTTGATTGAAAAGAAAAGATGTTTGGCCTTGTCCAAGACTTGACTGGAATGTAAAGTTACTTAAGCTTGTGCAGGACTTGACAAGAATGTAAAGGTGCCTAGGCTTGTGCAGGGCTTAACTGACAGTGCACTTAGATGGGATAGGTGAATATGTGCACTTAAAATTTTAAAATAAAATTTTGTTTTGAACATTTTAGTCAACTAAAAACTTTATAGTCAACTATAATTCACAATAAACAGTTGATTGAAATAAAATGTAGTCGACTAAATTTTTAGTAAGGCATTCACTTTACCAGAAAAGAAGAAAAGAGAAGAAAGTTAACTGAAATATCTTTAGTCAGCTATAACATGCAATAAACTATTAACTGTAATAAATTAAAATTGACTAAACCTTTCAGTAGTGAGCTCATTATGACAGAAGGAAAGACGGTTAACTATAAATGTTTCAGTGAACTAAATTTCTTAAAAAGAATAGATGAATAAAGAAAGCAATTAATTATAAAATTTTAAGTTGACTGAAAATATACTGAAAGACAAATATCAGGGAAAGAGAATTAAACACGAAAGTTTATCCTGGTTCGGCCAACTACAATGCCTACTTCCAGTCCCCTTATCTTCTCCAAGGGATTTTCCACTAATAAAAGTTTTCTTACACTTTCACAAGGAGTTTTCATGTGCTAACTCCAAACATAAGGCTTTCCAGCTCAACCTCAAACTTTTCAACAACAACCTTTTTCTCTATTGAGACAGAGTTACAATATCAGTAGAAGAAAAATGAGTTTTCTAAACCTTACAGAGCTGGGTTTTATCTTACAACTGTCAAATGTGCTTTTAAAAGTTGATAAACTAGAAATTAAGCTTTAAGAATGAAAAGCTTTAAAAATTACAAAGTACTTTTTCTCTTTAGCTATTTTTCGTTCACTGTCTCTCTTCTTTATTCTTCGAAGGCAGTAGCTTCAACATATTTATAGCTTTCTCAGAGATAGTCGTTGGAGAGCATTTATTGCAGCAAATATTCATGATGAGAGAGATATTTGGCTGTCTTTTTTGACTGCCATGAGGTACAGTTTTTGGCTCCAATGGCGCGGCTGTTCCAAGTTTTGCTAAAGTGTCATTAATGGCCGCTTCTGTCAGCTGCTCCAAGAGGTAGGAAAAAGGCACAAGAAAAGTGTGGCAATGGGAGTTTAGAGAAGTTCTGATGTTTTTCTCTGCACAACAGCTTTTTGTACTTTGAATATATGAGTTGTCTTCCACTTTGTTTTGCTGGTTTAGGCTGAGATTTAAGTTACTCCAAACTTGCTAATCTCTCTTTATGTGGGCTAGGCCATTTCTTTCTTCATTTGATTTGTCATTCATCAAATATAGGTTTAGACCATTTCACATTTTGGGCCAACATTAATAAGAAAGTAAATGTGTCTGGGGTTGTATAGGACTTGATAGGAAGGTATAGGTGCCTGGGCTTATGTAAGACTTAACAGGAAGGTAAAGGTTCTTAGGCTTAAGTAAGACTAGACAAGAATGTAAAGGTACATGGGTGTGTGCAGGACTTGATAGGAGAGTAAAGGTGCATGGGCTTGTGTAGGACTTAACTTAAAAATAATGTACCTAGACTTATGCAAGACTTGGTTAGAAAGGAAAGGTGCCTAGGCTTATGTAGGACTTGACTATACAATAAAGGTGTTTAGACTTATGTAAGGCATGACTGAAAAATAAAGGTTCTTGGTCTTGTGTAGGACTTGATTAGACAATAAAAGTGTTTAAACTTGTGTAGGACATGACTGAAAAGTAAAGGTTCCTGAACTTGTGCAAAACTTGATAGAAATGTAAAAAAGCTTGGACTAGTGTAGGATTTGACTTGAAAATAAAGGTGCATAGGCTTGTGCGAGACTTGACTAAAATGTAAAGGTGTTTAAGCTTGTGCAGCACTTGATAGAAATATAAAGGTGTCTGGGCTTGTGCAGGACATAAAAGGAATGTAAAGGTGTCTGGGCTTGTGTAGGACTTGATAGGAAATTAAATGTACCTGGCCTTGAGTAGGACTTGATCTAAAAGAAAGGGTGCCTAGGCTTGTGTAAGACTTGACTGGAATATAAAGGTGTCTAGACTTTTATTGGAGTTGGCTAGAAAGTTAAGGTTCTTGTGCTTATGTAAGACTTGAGAGGAGTGTAAAGGTGCCTATACTTGTACAAGACTTTGAAAGGATGCCTGAACTTGTATAGGACTTTGAAATGATGCTTGGACTCATGCAGGACTTTAAAAGGCCACTTGGACTTGTGCAAGACTTTGAAAGGATGCTTGGACTTATGCAAGACTTTGAAAGGATGCCTAAATTGTGCAAGACTTTTAACTGATGTTTGGCCTGGTGCAAGACTTTGAAAGGATGCCTGGACATGTGTCAGACTTTTGAAAGGATGTCCAGACTTGGGTAAGACCTTTGAAAGGATGCCTAGACTTATGTAGGACTTTGAAAGGATGCTTAGACTTGTGTTAGACTTTTGAAAGGACGCCTAGACTTGTGCAGAACTTTGAAAGGATGCATGGACTTGTACAGGACTTTGAAAGGATGCTTGGACTTGTGCAAGACTTTTCAAAAGATGTCTAGACTTGCGCAGGACTTTGAAAGGATGCCTGGATTTGTGCAGGACTTTGAAAGGATGTTTAGACTTATGCAAGACTTTTGAAAGGATATCTAGACTTGTGCATAATTTTTAAAGAATGCTTGGACTCGTGCAGGACTTTGAAAGAATGTCTGGACATGTGCAAAACTTTGAAATGTATTAGAGGTCTAATGCAAGCCAAGGCTTTAAAATGAAAAAGAAGCCTTATGCAAGTCAGGGCTTTGAAATAAAAAGGAGTGCCTTAACACATGTTGACAAAAGGTTAAAGGTGCCCTGCCAAGCAAGAATATTATCCTTTTGGCACAAACTTTTGTGATATATGTACACATATGAGATGCTTGATGTTTCTTTTTGAAAAGTTCTAAATTTCTATGCATGATATATGAAAAAATGCAATGCACTGTATGTACACATGTGAGATGCATGATGCAAATGCTTGTTTTTTTTTTTTTTTAGAATTTCCAGTTTTCTATGTGTGGTATATGCAAAAATGCAAAGCACTTTATGTATAATTTTGAAATGCATGATGCAGATGCTTAATTTTTCTTTTTAAAAGTTCTCAATTTTCTATGCATAGTATATGCAAAAATGCAATGCACCATACATACACATGTGAGATGTATGATGTATATTCTCTAACACAATTGTTTTAAATGCATGATTTTGCACGCAAAACGCAGTGTATTTGCACAATGCTTGGATATGATTAGTGATTTCTACCTTTAAGTGCCCCATTAGAAATGGGATGCACATTTTAAGGTTTTAGGGATACAAAGGAAAGTAGTTCCTATCCAAATCGTTAAGGAAAAGAAGAGAGCATCTTACTCATTTTACTTTGAAGTTTGGTTTGAGAAGGTAGAAAAGCAATGCAAACACATAATGCTTA
Organism: Delonix regia; assembly: GCA_037074485.1. Lineage (NCBI taxonomy): Eukaryota > Viridiplantae > Streptophyta > Magnoliopsida > Fabales > Fabaceae > Delonix > Delonix regia. The sequence goes on along the minus strand of CM073451.1, from coordinate 27,106,881 downwards.
GATATCCTTAAAATTTGTAAATTGTCAGATTCTCTTAGTCATCTGCATATGGGAAGATTCCTTATGCCTGCCTTTTATTTGCCCTAGTCTAATAACTTAAGGTCTTGGGAGCTTCGAAAGTTGCACATTGACTGTAGAGAATGGAATTTAAGCATGAGTAACACATGCTTCAAATTTAACTAGAAAACATCCCAAACTTGATCATTTCAAATTTGACCAAAATATTATGTTCTATTTTGATTGCCTTAGACATGACCTAATGTCATTCCCTATGAATTCTACCATTATCAATGCTTGAAAGGTCCATAATTAAGATCACTCTTATTTTATTTAACAATCTCAATGTTGTCATATGTTTAGGAGCATAATGTATGGGTCTTTGAAGGAGATGGATTGCCACATTTTGAAGGGACTTAACGAGTGAAGGAATACACAGACAAGCCTAGTGAATTATGGTAAAACAATGCCAAATAAATTAGAATTTGTGTTTAATTTTGAGAGAAATGTTATTACTGATGAAAAGATTTTTGCTTTTTTTTTTTTTTTATGAAATTAGGATTTTATTTTGTAATATGATTCCAAAGTGAATTAAATCATTAATAGAAATGACTATTTGAAAATTTTGGGTTTTAGATTTTGAAACCAAAATTTCTTAATTTGAATTTAAAAAATGAATGAAATTATTAAGGGAAACTTTGGTTTTTTCCCACGAGTAGTAGGCAAAATAAATCACTTTTGTAACTTAGAATTATTTTTATTTTTGTATTTTTGAAGGTGTATAATGCAGCAAAAGTTTAGCCAAATTTGACAACAAGCAGTGGGTAAAAGTGCAACAAAATTCCAGCCAAATTTTGAATAGAAAAAAAGGTAACTATACAGCACACTTTCAGCGGTTGTTTGACAGCAAATTATGGCAGAAATGTAGCATAATTCCAGCATGTTCTGGGCAGCAAAAGAGGGCTAAAATGTAGCAAAATGAGAGGAATAATGCAGCAAGCTTCAACAAATTTTGACAGAAAAATGAAGTGAAATATACAGTAAGTTTTCAACAGTATTAGACAGCAAAATGATGTGGATAATACAGCAAGTTTTCAACAATATTTTGACAGAAAAATGAAGTGAATAATGTAGCAAGTTTGGCAACCAATATGATAGAAAACTAAGTGCACTTGTGCAGCAAAATTCAGCAACCCATATGATAGAAGACTATGAGGACATGTGCATCAAATATCCAGCAATATTAACAACAAAAAACCAAGCAGAAACGGAGGAGAAAGACATAGCAAGACTCAACAATATTAACAACAGAAAAATGAATGGCAAATGCAGCAAAGTTCAGCATGAGTTAACGACAGAAACAATGACAAAAATGCAGCAAAGTTCAGGGAAGCAGGAAAAGTGGCTGTCTTTTTCATGCTATTATGATGTATTAGTTTCCCTTTTTATTATTATTATTATTATTATTATTTTTAATTTTAATTTTTTCATTTCCTAATAGTTTTTGTTGTTTTTGGTAATGTATTTTTTTTTATTTTGCATTTTTTGGGTTACTCTTATTTTCATCCTTTTTATTTTTGATTTTGTTGTTGTTTCTTTTTATATTTTAAACATTTTAATTAATCTTGTTAATTTTATGAATTAAATTAAGACTATAAAGGATGCATACAAAGATCTTTTATTCTCCTCATTTATAATCTTGCATGTCATATCTTTCGAAAACCTTTCGATATAGGCCCTTTGTGATAATCCAAGGATACCTCAAGAGGAATCTCAATGTTTTCAAATTCCTAACACAAAGGTTACATACAAAGACCTTTCATCTTTAAGTTTCCTGCTAGAAATCTGATGATTTCATTCAACAAGCTTATATCATTGTTGGCAAGCAATATGTCATCGACAATTTAAACCAAAAAAATATGTTTATTCCCACTAAATTTATGGTATATACAATCATCAACCTAATTCATCTCAAAACCAAACAAGAAAACAACCTGATAAAATTTGTAATATCATTGACAAAATGTCTACTTAACCCAATAAATGGATTTCTTTAATCTATAGACCATTGACTTTCCATTGTTGGATATATATTTTCTAGTTGTAGTATATAAATTGTTTCTTCAATGTCTCCATTGAGAAATGTAATGTTGACATTCATCTAATTTAACTCAAGATTAAAGTATGACACTAAAGCCATTATAATACTAAAAGAGTCTTTCAATGAAATTGGAGAGAAACTCTCTTTATAATAAATGCCTTTTTTGTGTGTCTAGCCTTTAGTAACAAGACATGCTTTGTACTTCTCCACATCACCGTTAGCAATAAGACATGCTTTACACCTTAAGGTAGGGGGACAAGATCATTGTAATGACCCAATTAATGGGGAATTAAAGGAGTAAATTATAATTACTAAATTAGCTAATGAGAAATTAATGGAGAGATATTTTGTAAAAAAAAAAAATTTGGCTAAGGTATATTATTTTGTTAAGTGACACCTTACTATGAGATTGAGACTGGCTCAGTAGTCAGGCTTTAGGTGCTTATACAGGAGGCAACGGGTTCGAGACCTGACTTCCACAACTCTCCTTGAGCTGCGCCTCACCCCCCTAAGAGTTTCCAGCCTATCGCTGGCCAAGACCCGTCACATTTTCGGTGAGAAACGCAACTTTCCGTCGCGGAGGAGTTGAAGTTTCGAAGCTCGTTGGAGCTCCGGTGGGTGCCGTTTCCATCGGTTCTTGGGTGGGTTTTACTCCTTACCTCCTTGTCGTCACTTTCCAGCTAACCTCGAGCTCCGTTGGCCGCTGGTGAAGCAGATTTTCTGGCGGGTTCACGTCATAGCCACGGGCAGCGGGTTTTGTAGCGACTCAGTGAGTTTTAATAGGCTTTTTCATGAAAATGATGTTAGGAGAAGCATTTTCGGCCCCCTATCCATCAAATTTAAGCTTTGGAAACATGAATTTTGGTTAGTTTTGAGAAGTTATGCTGATAGGGACCAAAGTGAAAAGTTTCAAAATTTTGGGGTCTTTAGAAAATGGTGAAATGCTACATTGTAATGGGTTCAAATTGATCCTATAAGAACACTTCTAAGGTGTATGGCATAAAAACCTATTGTCAATCATGGTTTTTTTTGGATCGAAGGCAAGGGTTTGGAATTAGGGACTAACACGAAAACTTAGAAAGTATTTAGGGCAGTAAGTATAATTTGATGAAAAGACTGGGAAAGTTAGTAATGGAATCAGGGAATATGAGTTATAGTTTTTTTTGTGTAATAAGAAGGAAGAGGAGTAATTTCTTGCTTTCCTATTGGCGTAGGTAGCTCATAAGAGTGATAAAGTTACCCGAGAGGAAGTATTGAGTTGCTAGTAGTTAACGACACTCAGGTGTACAGATAACACTCCAAATACTTTTCTTTATACTATAACTTTCATTATTTGGAAATGTTTATGAATTATCATTTTTAATCTTGGCATGACTAAACATTATTAGAATTGAAATGATGAATAGACGAAATCTCTTGATATATTAGATGGCATTATGTATGGTTTTAAAAATGACTTTGAGAAACATCATGCATATGGCTATGAAAAACCACTGGATAAATTGTTATTGAAAGACAATTTGACTTTATGCATACTGGCTGTATTCTCCTATGCATGCTTGTTTTAAATTTCATTATCATTGGGAGGACTAGATAAGACACTAGCTGCCAACAACAATATTGTTAGCCCTTGGTGCACCTAGGTAATGACCCAACTAGCAGAGTTAATGATGGTGCTAGCCTCGTGTGACGACCATCACACGAGGACCGATAAATGAAAATTTTCGTGAGTTATGACCTCACGTCAATCGGTTAGTTGCCCTCGAGGATTATATATCCTCGCCTATTGTGATTTGCCCTTTTATGGCTGTGTGCCACACCGGATGATCCTTAGGAGTCCTTCCCCTGAAATGCTGTTTGGAAGCTTGTTGATCCATTGTTTATGCACTTTAAATTCAATGTCATGGAAAATGTGTTATTTAACTAAAACTGTTTACATGGCAACCATGATTACTCACTGTTAAGATGTTATTTCATTTCATTTAACTTTTGACCAAGTTTTGGTTTTTATTTATATATGAAATTTGTTGCTAATTTTGGAGTGTTATCTACCAGAAAAATTTGGTCTCAGATAGGGAGACAAGCGAGGACTAGGAGGCAGCAGAGCAGTGATTGAAATGTCTATTGGTGAGCCTCGCTTGGATATTGCGGGACCTATTTTTTTTATTTTATTTTGATATTCATGGCTTATTTTGAGATGTATATATACTTAGAACGAAAGCCATTGTTTTATATGTTTGGGGTTATAGGGACCACAATTGAATTTTCCCTGTTGTTATGTATTGTATTAATGCTACTGGGCTGTGCTAGTGAGAGCGGAGCTCTCCTATATATGTTTTTATTGCCTTATTGGATATTGTAGAAATTTCAAGATGTTCTATTTACTGGGAAGGTTCTGCCAAAATTTCTACAAAACTCCTTGTTTTGTATTAAACTTTTACTTTATATTAAAGCAATTTATATTGCATATGGTGTGAATTGTTTAGTTTTAGCACTGTTGTGAACACCCCATCCTTAATCACTTAATTATTTAATTAATGGATATACCAATTAATTAATAATTAATAAAATAGGAAAATTAAAAATGTCAAAACTTCAAATGATATTTTCAATTGAAGGACAATTTGAAATTAAAAATAAAGAATGGGAGATAATTAAATAAACTTAAAATTAAAAATAAAATAAAATTAGCTAATTAAAATAATTATAATAAATCAAAGAAAAATAATAAAGAAATATAAAAATACAAAATATATTACAAAACAAAAATAAAAAAATCAAAAAATAAAAAGTAATTAACAATAATAGTAATAATAATAAAAATTAAAAAGAAAAAGAAAAAAAGAAAAAGGGTAATAAGGCTGCCAGCACGTGAAAACCTATAGGAAAAAGCTGAAAAAAAAAAAAGAAGAAGTAAAAAGCAAAAAGAGGGAGATGAGGCAGAGGTAGCAACAGAATCAATGAGCGGTGCAAAATTCTGAAAAGCCTCAGCTTTAACAATCATTTTTGTTTAAGGAGGAGAGGTAGGAGGATGGAGAGAGTGCTGGTAGAGAGAAGTAGAGAGAGACAAGAGTAGAAGAAGGCAACAACACCACCGAAGGAGACAAATTAGTGCAAGAGTTGGGACTGAGGGACAAAAGAGTTTTTGGGAAGGGGAATAGAGAGTAGAGAGACCAAAGGAGAGAGCTATGAGTGAAGAAGAAGAAGCAGAGCAAAAATGGGAGGGGGTGGCATGAGTTAAAGAAAAGGCAGTAACTCGGTATCAGCTTGAAGGGGGGCAAGAGATGGAAACCAGAGAATTTCGGAATAGGAAGTATAAGGACGGAGATGAAAAGAGCAAGGAAGGGAGCTGAAAAACACTAATATGAACCTATGTCTAATGGCTACTAGGGAACCTAGGAAGAAGAATATGCTCTGAAATGTTTCCTCTAGGAGAGAGATGGCTACCAACATGGAGAGCCTGAAGGGCAGCGAGCCGAGATAGAAGGGGCTGTAACTGAAGAGAAGAAACTGGCAGACTGAGAAAATTGCTAGAAAGGGAGCCTTGGTTCATATACAAAAGAATCGAAAAGTAGAGAAGATATGAGCTGAAGCCAAGGAGAAAAATCTAAGCTACAGTGACGAACTGAAGCCACCGAGAAATCAAGCTACAATGATGGACCAAGAGCACCGAGACTGAGCAAGCTAAGAAAGAAGGAAGCCGAGCTGGAGGCCACGAAATCACTAGCCAAAGAGACATACCATCGCTTAGCCTTCTTTTTGTTGGTGCCTCAGGTTAGCTGATTTACGTGCATGCATGGCAATGGTTTGTTTTTCTCATTTTCATGTTTTCGATCTTCCCCTCCATTTTACTTCCTCTTTTCCTCACTTTCCCCTCTGGCTGGTCTTCATTGCTGTGAGTGTCACTTTCTCGTCCTCTTTAACTCTTTTCCCATGCTGTGAGAAAGGTGACACTGTTGGAGCCAATTCCTCTGTTCACACACGCTGAAACAGAGGTAAATAGAGGCAAAACTATTGTTGAAGAAACTCGACTGTCACCTACTATTTTCTGCTATCGGGTTGTGTTTGGGAGAAAGTGGGGCAGTGTCTCAGTTTGATGTCCAAGGGCATTAAAGCTACAGAAATTAGGCTGTCATTTCTCTTTCTATTTCGCTGTTGGGACGTTGTAGAGGCAAAGCTAGTGTTTTGCTAACATAAGGTAAAGGGGGCCGAGGAGGTTGGGGAAATAATACAACTGGGTAGCCAACAAGAGAGTAGGGGATCTGAGTGTGGAAAAGAGATCAAAAGAGGTGCAGGTAGCTAAGGTCTTTAAGGTTGTTAACATCTTGTGGCTGAGGTATTCTTATAACTTAAAGTTCCTGAGTTAGATTTCCTGGAGACCGTGGGTTCTCTACCTTTTGGTGTTACATTCCTGTATCCAAGACATCTAATTTCAGATAGCTATTAGTTAGAGTTTGAAGAGTCCCTTAAGAAGGTAAAACATTAGGAAAAGAGATTAACAAGAGAAAGAGAAAGAGTCCCTTAAATGATTGGATTTTGAATAGAAAGTAGGGAAATCGTGACTGGTCTAGTAAACAAAGAAGATAGGAAGGCATATGTGTAGCCAGCCCTTAGGTACATATTACAGGTTAAATTCTCTATCTTTTAATATCTCTTCCTTACAATCGCTCTTTGTAATGCAACGATAAAAAAGGTAAAAAATTATATATATATATATATATATAAAGGTAAGGGTCAAATAGAGAATAAGAATGATATATGTATGCCTACATGTGTATGTGCATAGGATATATACATATAAGGAGAAAAGGAAGAAGTGAGCCAAGAAGGAGTTGTTTTCCTTCTTCCGAGAATGTCCACGTGCATAGTCTTGTGTGTTCAATGGTCACTAGGATCTAAATATGATGTCTATACGTATTTCAAATAAAAATGGAAATTCGCCCCATGATACAAGAAATAGGATGGTCGCCAAACACTTAATTACTCTAGTTATTTCAGAATCCGTCGCGTGAGGTTAGTATTCTCCCCAGGCATTGAAAAGAAACCAATATGAGGCCATGTGAGATCTTGGTCCCCTTAATCCTTGGAAGTCAATGCTTAAGTCTTCTGTAAATATATCATGTCAAAAAAAAAAATAACCTATTTTAATTTTATTTACTTATTTATTATTAAAAAAGAGGAAGTTACCGTGTGAGACCGTCAATCTTCTCGGGCATTTAGGCTATGTAAGGCCTAGGTCACCTTAGCCTATAAAATTGACAATTTTTCAAAAAAATAAAAGAGGTAGTAATAAAGATAAACATAATAGCAATAATAAGAATACCTTAATAGCAAATAATGATAATGATAATGATAATGATAGAAGAACAAGTAAATTCTTTTTAGATATTACATTGGAGAAGTCGACGCGTGAGGCTACCTACCTCCTTAGTGGTTTTGAAACTTATGAGCGGAAGTCATGTGAGATTCTCTAGCTTCTTAGGCTTAGAAAGTCAGTACACACTTTCCTAAGATAAGCATGGTAAACAAATATTAACAAATAATAATGAAATGAAATAATTTCTAAAGGCTGTGTGAGATCATTAATCTCTGCAAGCATTTAAGAGTTAATCATCAAGGCCGTATGAGACTCCAATCTCTTTAGGCGTTTAGGGGTTTTAATCTCCTTAGATCCTAAAAATTAATATACCTTCGTTTAAAAAATAATAATAGTAATAATAATGCTGGGATAAATACTTTCTATCACCTACGAAATCATTGTGTGAGAATATTGTTCTCCGCGAATGCTTAGGATCATGTGAGATTTTAATCTCCTTAGATCTTTAAAATTAGTACACATTTGTTTTAAAAATAATAATAATTAACTATTGAATTTAATTAAATAATTTTCCATTATTTATGAAATTATCGTGTGAGGGTTCGGTTCTCCACGATTAAATGAGATCATGTGAGATTTTAATCTCCATAGATCCTTTTAAAATTAGCACATTTGTTTTAAAAATAATAATAATAATTAAATATTGACTTTATTTAAATAATTTTCCATTATTTATGAAATTATCATGTGAGGATTTTATCCTTCTCGATTACATGAGATCATGTGAGATTTTAATCTCCTTAGATCTTTAAAATTAACACATTTGTTGTAAAAATAATAATAATAATTAAATATTTACTTTAATTAAATATTTTCTATTATTTATGAAATTATCGTGTGAGAATATTGTTCTCCTCGATTGCATGGGGTCATGTGAGATTTTAATCTCCTTGGATTCCCAAAATCAGCACATATTTGTTATAAAAAAATAATAACAATAATAACAATATTACAAAAATAAATGTCTTAATTAAATGATATCTTTTCTTTATGTGATTAAATTCGTTCTTTATAATAATTTCATTTTATTTAAATTTCAAAATAAAGATTAAAATTTCAAAAACCAAAAAAATAATAAATTAAAAAGAAAGAAAAATGATGAGGTCAAAAGGGTTAGGTTAATCAGGTTGTCGTAAATTAAAACACACGAACCAAATCCCAATTACGTTTTGTTTACGAAAATTCGTTTAATTGAAACCCTCTTGTACTTATCACAAAATTCACAAATTATCAACCAATAAACATGCCATTTGGTCGAACTACGTGGACTTTGATCCCTATCACGGGGTACGTAGGCCCTAGGCTTTCATCTTAGGTCAAGTCCACCCTTTGTGAATATCTATCTGTTTGCCTTCATTCTTGTTGTTTTGTCTCCTCAGTTTAATAGGCATGCATGTCGATAAAAGAGTAATTGAGGTAAATTTAAAAGCCATATTCTATTTCAGCTGATTGATTTAAGGTAATCGTCCTTATGGACGGGTGTTGTAGGGTGCCTAACACCTTCCCGACACTCAAATAGACTCCTGAACTCATCTTTGATTTCGCAGATCATATTGCCTTTTTTTTTTTTTTTTTTAAATTGGTTTTCCAAAGTTTTCCATTAAATATTTTGGTGGCAACTCCAATTAAATTAATTTTGAAGTTTCATTTTGGAAATCAATTTAAACTCTCTTTATCTATTCTGTCTAAAGGTCGGTTACGACAACAGTATTAAATGTCCCTCCAGTGTAAGGCTTGCAGGTTCAGGAAATTTCCTCATATCCTACGCTGGTCCCACTCCAAGAATTTTGGGGTGTAACAATCACATGCATCATTATCCTTCATGGACTTAATTTCTTCATTCATAAATCGATCCACTTTTTGAGAGTTAGAACTTTTCTTAGCTTCATGAAAAGTTAATTGGATTATTCACTCCAATGTCAACATTATGTTCTTGGAGAAATATAATATAAGCATACAGAATTGCACTTCTTTTTTCTCTTGTGGATCTCTTTAATGGTAATGGTTATTGAGGTTGTAGAGTTTGTTCTTTTAGAACAATTTCTTGAACTTATATAAGAGATTCCATAACATTTTCTTAATCTAAAATTGCTTCTTGAACAATATCAGGTATGAGAGACTATTCCTAGTCATTGTCAATTGCAATCAAAGGAATATCCACATATTCATCTTCAAAGACAAAGTTCATAACTCTTTCTCCCCTTGCAAACTCAACATCCTCAAAAAACTGGAGATCCCTTGTCTGAAAAATATACCTAGTTATGGGACCATAAAATTTGTGTCACCTAGATCTTTCAAAGTATCCAATGAAATGCAACTAATAATCATAGAGTATTGTTTCTTTTTACTTGGCCTCTAGGGTCTTGCCTTAGCTAGATATCCTAAAATGTGAAAATGCTTTAAATTTAGGTTTTTCTTTTGTCCAAAACTCATAGTGGGCCTTTTCAATTGCCTTCATTGAAGCTCTATTAAGTATATATAGTGCAATTTTTTTAATGTCTTTTCCTAGAGTGATTCATGCAAGGTAGAATGACTGATCATACTCCTCACCATGTACTTAAATGTTCTATTTCGTCATTTAGCAACATCATTTGTAATAGGCAAACCCAGCATAGTGTAGTGTAGACAATACTGCATTCTTCTAAAGATTTCATAAATGGTCTTGGATATAGTTTACTTGGTCTGTCGTATCTACCAAAGTATTTACCATCACAATCAAATATAATGCTTTAATTCTTTTGTTGAATTGATTTTCAACTTCAGCCTTATAACCTATTGAACATATCCACCACTTGAGTCTAGGTACTGAAGTTAATTGACCTCATAACAAAGAAAATTAAGAAGCATACCTTTCCGTGTATGTCATGCATGACAGTTTGTACACTACTTCCTTTTATGACTTGCAGCACATAGAATAAACAACTCTTTTGTTGTCTTTCTTCTTGTCCATTAAAGTGAAAGTCAATTGAGCACTTCTTATCCTCTGGCATGCCTCAATCTCTTTTCTTCCTAAAACAATGTGAGATGAGCATATTAAGTGACCAATAGTCCTTTGGCAGTTATTGCTCACCTTGAACTAATTGAATTATGCTAAAAGGGATATTAAAACTAAACAGACTAACATGCCTTTAAACAACTTTAGCTTGAATGCCTTCAATTTTTGAAGCAAGACAATATATTTCCAAAATGTACTTCCTTTTGTTTCTTTTCTTGTATACCATAGAGATATTTGCTAAGATTGTACTAGTTTCAACATTTTCATTTTTAGCAATTTTCTTTCTCATGGCATTAAAGGAAAGCCTTAGCAATACCCACTTAATCAGGCATATTGCCTCTAAAAGTTTTGGAGTGGCACATTTGATAACCATAAGACATATTTAATTAGACTTTTCCCCCTTTCTTTTTATCTATTTATTTATGATTTTTTATCTCCCTATTTTTATGAGGTACTCTATTAGTGAGCTTATAAACTTTTAACGTGAAGTCTATATTCATGACTTTGAGAATGATTAAAAGACTCTCATGCCATGCCTTAAAATTTTTTTCCATTTAACATAAGAGTTTAGTAGATGCTGGTAGCAATATTAGCAAGATTAGAAACTAAATCAAGAACAAAATAAAAAAAAAAACTCACATATGTACCAAAGTAAAACCAAAATCGAACAATAAATTTAAATAAAGGTATAACCTCTTTCACATGATACTATGCACTCTATTAATATTTCATCTTTAGACAAAATATTAACTTGTAAGTGATATCTTAGTGTAGTAATCAAACACTAATAATAAAGTAACATGTCAAACAATAAATCCTCTTTTGGGCTAATTTAGTACTCATATGTAAAAAACTCTAATAATTATCATGTGTTTATTACCATAAGTGCATATGCAATTATGTTAAATGCAGACTTTCCTTTGAGTCAGTCAATATTTACATAAATTACATACATACAATCGTTTATATATTTCAAAAAAAAAAACTTCACAATGATCACTTTAGTGACATCATGTTTCAATTAATTCTTCTTAAAATATGTGTACATACCAACATTCAATTTAAAATTCCCCCATAATTTCCAAACTTATAGCATGTGATTATACATCATAATTTTTTTCTTAATAATCAACATGGGGAAAAACTTGAATACATATAATTAATCTTGTATACTATCTCATATAAAAATTAAAATGCGGAGTGTGTAATTTTTCACACATATATATGCATAACATATTGTGGCAAATCCCTTTTCATATATATGAAACATATATATATATATATATATATATATATATATATTTATAGATAATCACAACCTACTTATGCATAAGCTATATTGCGACAATTCTCATTCACACTATTATGCATATGTTAAATCCCATATGATATCATATATATGATATAACCATTAGTATTATGATTTCCAATGAGGAAAAAAAAATTAAGGCAATATTCTATACTCACTTGGATAATGGAACCAGATTGTAATTGAAACCATGCTGCCCAAAAAATTATATAAATTAATATCCCTCAATACCCCAATGCCGCAATGCAATGTTATCTTATAAATTAATGTCCCTAAGTAACTAACATAATCTAATGAATTAGAACCCAATATCAACATGCGTTGAATTCCAACAATATATATATATATATATATATATATACAACATATAACCCAATCTTATATGTCGCAAATCACCCAAAATGCAAATACCATATTGCCACAAATTCCAAAGCCTTATATTGATATCTTATGAGTTCTTGAAATTGAAATCTATAGATCTTGCGTCTATAGATCTTCCAAATTAATATGTATGAATCTAGGGAGGAGGAACTCTCTCTTTTTCTAACGATTGGATATTAAAAAAGAAATATCATAGATCTAATTTGGGGACCGTAACCCTTGTTTTTATAATAGTACACATCGCCCTAATTTCTAATTAGGCCCATCATCAAATTAAAAATTAGATATAATAAGATATTTATACATATAAATCCACACTTTAAGATGTACTTTAAGCCCATCCTAATTTTAAACAGAATTAGATCACTTTAAAATTTGGGCTTATCCCTTTTATATGATAGCATATAACATAAAATTATTATTATCTTTAATATACAAATATATATATATATATATATATCCACATATACCAATTATTTACACCTATGGTGCTTGAGGTTCTATTGATATTTTGCATTTTTTCTTCTTATGCTTATCTATTGTAACTAGTAAAGCTCTAATTTATGATCATGGGAGAGTCAATAAATTAGACAATAATCATCTAGATAAGAGACATCATTTTGATTTTCACCAAGAATAGAGAAAGGGGAAGAAGCCTAAAGTATGCAGATTCTACTAATACCCTCCTTCAAACAAGTGGGTATATCCTTTACCTCACGTTTGTCTCTGAGGTATTGAAATTGAGTATGAGTAAATGCTCTGGTGAGGTGATCCACGAACATACCAAATGGACAGTTGCTTACCTAGAACCTAATTATGGACAAAATGCACATATATTTTGATGTGTTTCATCCTAGCATGAGAAACTGGATTTACAACAATAGCATTGGTGTTAATATTGTCACATCATATCACTAGTGGTTTGGACAATGGTAACTTGATTTCTTGAAGCAATGATTTAACCTAAGCAATTTCTACCGTAGTGTTAACGAGAGCATGACACTTTAACTCAATACTAGAGCAACTTACGACACTTTACTTCTTGAAAGGTCACAATATCAATTAATTGCCTAGAAAAACATAGTAACACAACTATTAATCTTCATTCTTGCAGTCTGCATCAAAGTAAGCAACTATACTCAGATTCGAAGATGGCCTTGTGTGAAGCCTATGAGACCAGGTACCTTTAATATACTTGAGTATCCTTTTCACCCATTGTTAGTGAGTAGTTATGGGCTTGCTCATGAATTAGCTTAGTGTATTTATAGAAAATGAAATTTATGGGCGAGTGTTAGTCAAATATTGTAAAGCTCTTAGTGTGCTTCTACACTTCGTTATTTCACTAAATGGGTTTCCATCTTTAAAAGAAAAGTTTCTTCCAACTACCATTCGAGTTGGGCAAGTAGACATGTTTTGCATGTTTAGCTTCATCAGCAAATCTGTTATATATCTCTGTTGAGTTAAAAGCATTCCTTTGCTATCTTGTTAAACTTAAAATCCTAGAATGCAAATTCCCCTGGTCTTTTAGTGCAACAACTTGGTTTAACCTCTATATAAAATCCTCTAATCTTTTGACATTATCATAAATGACAAAAATATTGTCCACATAAATAAGAATCATGATTAGGTAACTTTTAGTTTGCTGAACAAATAATGAGCTATCACTCTTTATATTATAGAATCCTCATTCTATTAGTGTATCCTTTAGTCTGTCAAACCAAACCCATGGTGCTTGTTTTAAACTATATAGAGCCTTTGAAAGCTTACAAACATGCTTAAAAAATTTTACATCAACACATCTATATGGTTGTTTCATGAAGATTGGTTAATGGAGGTATCCATTGAGGAAGGCATTGTTTATGTCGAGTTGTTTTACAAGCCAGTTAAAGGATGTGGCAATAGTTAGCATAATGCTTATGGTTATAGCTTGAACAACTAGATTGTATGTATCACCAAATATAGTTCCAAGGTCTTGTTGGAACCATTTGGCCACCAGACATGCCTTATACTGATGTATGGATCCATCAACATTGAGCTTTATTTTAAAAATTCATTTACAATTTAACACACTTTTTTGGGCATTGTATAGAACTAGAGTCCAAGTATTGTTCTTCGTTAAAACCTAAAATTATGCCTTTATGGCATTCTTTTGGTGAGGGATTTGAAATGCTTGTACAATACTCAATGGTTCAGTATAGTCACTTGAATTAACAACTCATGTATAAGGAAGAAGTGCTTAAATGCCACTTTTACTCCCTATTGTCATCGGATGCTGATTTAGCTGCTAAAGTTGATTTTCTTATGTTGTAGTTGGAACAAGTGAAATAGAATCTACAACTATATTTGGTTGGATGACTTAAGAGGGAGTGAAAAGGAATAGAATTACCAAAATGGGTCGAACTTATATTTAGAAGTTTTTTAAAAGGTGAAATGCGAGGGAGGGACAATAAGACCACTCTTTGCTATCCAAAACCCTAATTTTGGTGTCCCTCCAAAATAAGGGGTCAAGAATGGAATGGAGTAGTCTAAGAAATTAAATTACTAATATACCCATATCGCATCACTAGTATACCCATAATCCATAGAGGACCATTCCAACTGTTACTTTATCTAATTTCCATTATTATGGTCATGGCCTCTCTCTTTTCTTTTTTTCCTTTTACTTAAAGTTTTAAAGTAAAAAAGAGAGAATGAAAAAATCTACAATATAGATTAGTTTGTTTTTTTTAATTGTTTTTTGGCAACGATTTTTCATTTTGGTTTTTCAAGTTTGTCTTTTAAAATTTTTTGAAGCAACATAGATATTTTGTAATAAATGTATTAAACAGAAAATATGGACAAGATAATTAGTAAATAAAATAAAGAAATATGGAACGGAAATAACATAACATTATGTATTGAATAATGATAAGATTATTAGTCATCTGTTTATGTTATAAGGGGTAATATTAGAAAAAATCATTAATTAGTCATTCCATTCCATTCAATTTATTCTAACTTTTAAATAAAATTGATAAGTGTCCCTCCCTTTCCTTATTAAAACTTCCAAAGAACATATTTACTCAAGCTATTCCACTTTATTCCATTCCATGTCATGTCATTTTATTAATAACCACTCCATTTCATCCTCTCTTAAACTCCCAAACATAGCCTACAAGAATAGGACAAACATCCTGATTAGTTTGTGAGCCATCATGATCGTTAGAACAAGATAATCAGCACCTAAGAGGGAGTGAATTGGGTGTTTGCTAAAATTTTGGTTCTTTTCAAAATTTCTTCGCAAAATACTTTTTATGAAGATTACTAGGAAGTGTATGAAGCAAAACTACAATTATACCAAATAAGGAAAGATTTATGTTGATACTTAGAGTATGTATATATATATATATATATATATCATCACTTCAAATATCAATAACAATGTAGAGCATGTAATTCAAAATATAAAAAAGTACAAAGATAGAGAATGCAAACTCAGAGATTTATCTTGGTTTGACTCCAAAGTAAGTCCTTAAGCAACTATTTGAGATTTTCCACTAACTTGCAATCTGTTACAAATTTCAAGAATACCCCCCTTAAAACCAAACTCTCTTCAAGGAAAATCTTTCCTTGAATTTAATCTCTCATCAAGGAATATCTTTCCTTGAAATAAAAAATCTTTTAAAGAAGAAAGTACAACAATAAAAACTCTCAAAAGAGCAAATAACACAATTGAAGCTCACTAGCAAGAGTAGAGACCTTTGAGAGTATGAATCACTCAAGATGTTTTTCACTTTGTTTCTTGTGATTTCTAAGCTCTTGAGACATGTATTTATAGGCCAAAAAAATAAGAGAATTGTTTGGAGCCAAAGAGAAATTCAAACTTGTACAACTTGATTATTGGAAGTAAGTAGCTCCATTTATTGACTTTATGGCTATCCTCTATTCCATAGTTGCAATTTTAAATGTTCATAGCTCCTTCATTTCAACTTCATTTTGAACAAATAAGTCTATTATCTATCATGAGAAGTTTCATTTCAAAATTCAATTTGGTTGTTGAGATATTGTTAAAAGAGTGACAAAAGGTCAAATAACAAATTGATATACATAGCCGTAAATTAAGACCTTCATAACTTTTTTTTTAAAATCCATTTTATGCATGTGATATACGACTAGAAAGATATGTGAATTTAATTTCATATGAAATCAAACTCAATTAAAAATTCTTATCGGTTGTTGAGATATTGTTGAAAATATGACTAGAGGTAAGGAAAAAGTGTGATACTTATACCTAAAACATTGACAATCATAACTTCCTAATTTCAACTCTATTTTTAAGCATGTGATATAGGACTAAAAAGATGTTTAAGTTTATTTTCAGATGTAATAGTTTCAATTTGAAATTCCCTCTAATATGTGAAATATGCTAAAAATAGTGATCCAAGGTCTAAAAATAACTCCATTGAAATCTATATCTTTCTTATCTTTTTGATCCAAACTTATATATTAAGGACCAAAATATATTAGGCCAATAAATGTAAGTCCAAATGAATTCAACAATATAATAATTAGCCCATAATAATTATTCCAACTTACAAACTAAATACTTGGTCAATTTCATATATCCCAATATGCATATTTTAATATCAATTAGTAGAATGTAAACATTTTTTACCATGCATATGAGATTCTTATAACTATATATATCCAATTTTGATTTTCTATAATATTAGAGCCTATTGGATATAATATAAGCATGTATATCTCATACAAGGGATGATTCAAATATAAAGTATTACATATTCATGCTTAGTCAATTATGCATATATTGATACTATATATCTAACTCATTTGTTACATATTTGTCATCATCAAAACTTATAACTTTGAACCTTAGGGTTGACACTAATTAGTTCTATTACTTACATATAAATGAGTGGTCAGTGAATTATCATCATAGTGAGGAGTAGTATGATTCTCAATGGATGAAGATTGAGGTAGAAGCATCATCGAGCTAGGGACTATTATCACTTCAGGAGTGGAGGCTATACATGGGTTAAGAAAACCATAATGAAAAGAAAATTCATCTTCATTGAAAATGGCATACTGTGATATATACACTCTGCTAGTGGAACTTAAATACTTAAATCCTTTATGTCGACTACCATATCCAATGAACACAAATTTAGTGGATCTAAACTGCATCTTGTGAATGTTATATGATCATAAATAGGGGAACCATGCACAACCAAAGGACTTAAGGTCTTTATCTGGAGGTTAGCGATAAAAAAGAACTTTATAAGGGGACTAACCTTTCAAAACAACTGTTGGCTGAATTTTTATCAAATAAACTGAAGTCTGAAAGGAATCCCACCAATATTGTAGAGGGATTTGAGCTTAGGCTAGTAAAGTGAAATTTCTACTATATGTCAGTGTTTGCGCTTAGATCAGCCACTTTGTGTAGAAGTGTGAGGATTTGGGTGACAAAATAAGATACTTAATTATTGTAAAGAAGCAGAGAAACTTCAAAATTCTCCTTCCCAATCAATTTGATTTTTTTTATTCATCAATTAAACTGATTTTCCACCATGTTTTTGAAAATATGAAATGCATGTATTGCTTCATCTTTAGTTTTCAAGGGATAGATCCACATCAAACGTGTGTGATCATCCAAAAATTTGATGTAATAGTGATGTCCTTATGGGGAACGAATCAAGGAAGGTCCCCAAAGATTAGTTCTAATGGATTACTAACACATGATTAGGACAAATTAAAAGGCACAGCTTGAGGTTTTCTGAATTGGCAAGCATCAAAAAAATATTTGCCTTCAGGTTTAACTGTGATATTTCAATTATGAAATATAGTAGGCAACGCTTTTATTAGATAGGTGGCCAAGTCTTCGTTGCCATGTTTTTGTGGTAACTAGATACGCTTAGCTCATATGTTTTTTATCTGTGGCATAACTAGGTTTCCTAATTTCATAGAGCCCATTTTTAAGTTTTCCTTGAGAAACAATTGTCCTGTTGTCCTTGTCCTTCATGACACAACTAATGGAATCAAATTCCACAGTAATATTACCATCGAAATCAATCTAAAAACATTAATTAGATTTAATTTGTTAATGATGGGGAAACAAAACATTACCCATAAGCATACGTGAGTGTGTACTGGATGACAAAAAGGCTGCACCCGTTTTAGTAACAAGAATTCAATAACCATTACCAACAGTAAGTTTACCATCTATATTAATAGGATTATGCAAAACACCATCATCATTAGTAATGTGGTAACTAGCACCACTATCGACATACCAAGAGGGATCACTCGCTATTGCTAGTGTAGCAACATAAGCATGAGGATTTGGTAAGAGGTTCTAAGTCTGAGATTGGGGAGTATATCCTATGAAAGTCTGGTTATAGCCATAGTCAATGTTGTTAAACTCATTAGTCAACTTAATTGACTCGAGTTTGTGTTTCAAGTTGCAAAAATCAAGTTAACTTGCCCATTGACTCGAACTTGGCCTTAACTCACTTTAACTCGGGAGTAACTTGGGCAAACTCAGTCAATTCATTGAGTTCAGTCCGAGTTAGGAAAGTTAAGTGTTGTTCTCTTTATCTCCCAAAAAAGTGGTAACCCCTGGTCTCAAACACAGGTTCTTAGAAGGATTACCAGGCATTTTACCTATATGCCTACTTGATTATCATAGAAATGCAATGTTTTATATCTAATTGCTATCTTCATCTTTTTTCCATAAATTGCTTATTGCAGGATTTGAACTTAAAATCTATTAACACTATTAGCTTTATGGCTACCAAGCTCACTTGATCTCATAAGCAATATTTATAATGTTTAATATATAAGCTTCCCTTTTAATATATTGCCAAATGCACCCATTTTTTAATTTAATTTTGAAATTCAATTAGTCATGAGTACATTGAATCAATTAATTAAATTTTTATCAATTTTATGTATTGTATTATGAAACAATTTAATTTTATTATTAAATTTTACTTTTTAAATATTAATAAATTGACATATTTATTCAAATTAATATGAAATTAATATGTTTTTAACATATTAAAATAATGTTATAGATTTGGTGGAATCTTTATTTGTTTACTTGTTTTGATATGTTAATAATGGTTACATTTGTTAGTAGATAAATTATCTTAGATTCAAATTTAAATAGTATTAGTCATTTCGTGTTAATACTTAATATTTGAAATTTTTTTAAAAAATCTATATTTAGTTGTTAGCAGTTTAACTCCAATCAAACTATTGAACAACTCACTACCTTCACCAATATAATGACTAGTCTAAATTTAAAACATTGGTTTTGACTACATAATTTTATGTTGCAGTAGCAATTTATTAATAGACGTAACTCTTAAAAGTTTATGTTATAAATTTATCTTCCTTCTATGAGTTTTCCTAAATTTACATGTTTGACAACCTTGAGATAATAACAAGTGGAAGCTGGACGTCTAACTTTGACGTAGACTTGGCAGGTGGGACAATTGTAATTATGTCCATAGCCACGACCTCTGCCACCACGAGAGACTATGATGCCAAGATTGGAAAACACAACAAGGGGAATAAAACTAGAAAGAAAATAATACTTAGAATGATTGATTGCCTCATAATACAATATACATGGCTATATATATAGCTCAGGTGCACATTGTAATACTAGGTGTCAATCAGAGGCCTAGCCAGGAATGTAAAGTGAGGGTAATTTAAATATTTGATATATCAATAAAATTTACCTCGAATATATTATATAAAAAAAGTTTAATATATTATTTAAATATATTTAGAATCAATATCATCAAACATCAAATAATATTGTGTGGGTACATTCATTTTTTTCCAATTATAATAGTCAAGAATGGGTTCTAGTAAAAATGAAATATAAAATAACTAAACCAAATACACTCATTTAGAAAAAATGTATTATCACAATGTAAATAAATAATTAACTAATAATAAAATAAGAAGTATAAATATTGGGAGAAAACGGTTATACACACACAACTAATCCTCAACAAAGAGGAAAAGCAAGAGATGTAGTATGGTAGAAAAAATTGTTAGTAAAGTGCAAACGTGCAGTAATATTGCACAGTGTGAAGAAAAGGCACACAACAAAAGTGAAGGTATTTGACATAAACAAAAAAAAAAAAGTATAAAGCATTGAACTACAAAATAATAAATTATGATACCCAAAATTGAAATGAATGCATGAATAATGAAGTTTCTAAATAGGTAAGTATTTGAGAAAGGTGTAAAATTCAAACAATAAAAAATAAACTGAACTCCAGAAAATGAAATAGTGAATGTGTGAAATGTGAATAATATTGTCAAATCCTATAGCCTTTACCTAAAGTTATACATATGTCTGCGGTTGAGTGAATATTGTTACGTTACAAACTAATAAAGAATCTTTTACACAATTATATGGTATGAGTACAAGACGCGTGAATGGTGAGCTGGCCCATGAACTAAACAATATTAGTGCTAATAAAAGGTGTCAGGAGTGTAATGGCAATGACTAATCCTTAGACGATAGAAAAGTGTAGGGAGTAAAATGACAAAAAAAAAAAATTAAATGAACTAAATTGAAAATTGATACAAACTTTAGAGACTAAATGATGAACTTTCCCATTTATATATACATATATATATATATATATACACTATGTTAAATGTTAATAAATTGTATTAATTTGTTATATATGTATTTTTATTAGCTATACATTATTTTACAAAAAAAATTACGTATCATGATTTATAGTCTTGATCTCTTAAGAAAATTTCTCGCTTTCACCCTGATCTTTGAAGTTACAGAGTGTGGCAAATTAGCAGGGGAAACAATGAATTTTGGCTTCAAAATTAAATTGCTAATGTGGTTTAATATTAAAGACGAACTGACAATTGTTATAAATATAAAACTATGCAGTACTTTTCTAAAATAAACTTGGAAAATCTATATCCAAAATACTAAATCTTGAAAAGTAAAATATGCACCTCATTGCCATTTTAAAGTAAAACATTCAAAACAATGTAACATTTGATTTTTTTTTTTTAATTTTAATTTTTGGAATTGATGCCATCTCCTTATCCTTCTCCACATCATTGAACTCAAAAGTTTGTAGCCTAAGTTTGGAATCAACAAAATTACAATTGAAACTTGCAAATTCAGTCATAAAATTGTAATCCAACACTTTTATTTGGAAAAAAGAAAAAACCTAGATAATGAGTCCAGAACCTCTTTATTTTAACAGTAGTTGCCATTGTGCAACAAGCATTTGAAGCTTTTACAGCTTTAGCTCCAAATCCAATGTCTGCAAATCATATCCATCTTCGTCTTCCACATTAGCTAATTCAGCATCAGCTAACTCAATCCTCTCAATGGGTTGATCCAACTGGTTGATATATGGCTCAGTTCCATCGCTCGAGGACTCTTCCTCCTCTCTTCCATAGATTTGCAGAACTGGTGATTGTGTCACATTCTCAACCACTGTGTGTGGCATCCTCAGGAATGGCCTGACACTCATGGTTTGATGAGCTTGACTTGGCAGTGAGAAGCCATTATAAAGGAATCCACTTTGAGTGAGAACACTGTGTAGCAGATATAAGTGTCTCATGGCAATCTCTCTGGGCACCACAGGAGACTGGAAGAAGGCCATCTGAGCATGATTTCCCATGAAGGGATCACCATATAATTGGTATATTGCTTCTGCAATGGTGCAGTCAGGCCATTGGTGCGAGTGTGTATGATTTGACATGTGGGTATCAGAGTCTTAAAAGTTGTTGGCTTTGGCTTGGTTAGTAGTGTGAGGATGGAAGACTGTATGGAGGCTTTAGGGTGAAGAGGAAAGAAGAGCTTGGGGGTAGGGATGACCCAGAGGCTACAATGGATAAAAAGGAGGCACACATTGGAGGCAGGACAAGTTTCCGTTATAAAGGGGTCAAAAAGGTTAACGATTAAAATTTTGGGTGATTAAAAAATATTTATCTTGTTATCGTTTTAAGTAATAATTTAAATATTTTTTATTGTATGGCATATACCTTTGAATTCATTCCATATATTTTGTATTTATTCATAATTAAAGCAACACTTTTGGTAAAACATGATCAGTGAACAAATTTAGCCAGATTCAGATAATTATTTCCTCAACAGTAAGCAAGGTCGTCAATTTTTTTTATATTTTAAAAATAGTTTCTATATAAAATATTCATAATTGAACTTGTAAAAATTGTTAAATTAATTAAAAATTTATTTTTCATATTTTTAAAATAATTACAAAGATGATTCTTATAAATATTAAAACATAAATAAAATTATATAATTGACTAGATAATAAGTACTATCTATAAATGAACATATATATATATATATATATATATATTGGTCTTTTATACATGCCATTTTTATTAATTTAGTCCTCTATAAATAAAGTATTTATCAATTTGATTTTTTATAGAATTATCTTTTCAATTTAATACATTCGGATATTCTCAATTCTTGGCGCCACGTGAACTTCATGTCTAAAGCATCTTCACCGTTTGCAACGTCGTACATCTACAAACTTAACATGTCACCCGTTCTTTAATGAAACGCAATGTTTCATCCTCCCAAGCCTCTAGATTCATTGAACATGGAAATCCTTCCGCATCATTGCACAATCACGAAGCTTCCACGTTCCATAAACCTCTCCCACCTTCACACTAGTCATTTGAAGATCAGAATCAAAACACTGTGTTATTTACTTCTTTCCCAAAACACAACGTTTGTTCTATTGTAACTTGGGTGTCTTGCTTTTGGCGTCAAAACCAACATTATCTATGATGCTCACGTTCAAAGGGTTCAGAAGGTTTGACATATTGAGGAAGCAGAAAATAGTGTTGTTCTGGTTGCAAGAGGTAGAGTTGTTTTCATTTGTCGAGTGATTCATATTTAGCAACAACGTAAACGGAAGGGTTACAATGGTCATGTACTTCTTAGTTCCTTTTTCTATTTCATGCATAAGTTGAGTTACATTTTCGGTTCAGCTTGATGCTCCATCGTTTTTTATACTCTTACGGATTTTTTGAAAATGATTGTGTGAACACCTCACTCAAAATTATTTAATTATTTTAAATATTATTAATTAATAACAAAAAATCATAAAAGGGGGAAAATAATATAAATATTCAAAAAAAATTAAAGAAAAAACAATCCAAAAATAAAAATAAATAATGATAATAACAAATAAAAAAATTGAAATTAATATAAAATCAAAAGGTAAGAAAATATAATATAATATGAATAATCAAAAGACCAAAAACGAGAGAGAAGGCGAGGAGCGAGAAACATGGTGTGCAACTGACAGGGAGAATTACACGCCTCCTCTATGGGCAAGCTAGAGGGTAGGAATGATGGCTACAGGGGTGGAGAGGTGAGGGAGATTAAGAGGAAAAACCGAGAGAGCTGCAGGGGGGAGACTAAGAGTTGCTGGAAGGAGACCAAGAGCTGCTGGAGGGAGAAGAGAGCTACTAGGGGGAGACCGAGAGTTGTTAGAGGGAGACCGAGAGCTGCTGGAGAGAACAGAGACCAAGAGGCTGAGGCAAAGAGAGAGAGAAAGCTGGCGAAGTAACACGAAGAGGGAGGAGGGCCGACGTGATACCGAGAAAAAGGAAGCTGGTGGAGCCGACGAGAGGAAGGAGGGCTGGCTGAGAAGACGCTGAAGAGCAGAGCCACCGTGAAAGAACGCCCCTGTCTTTGCTTCGCGGAACAGGGGAAGTAACACAGGCTTTAAACGTGTATACTCCTTTCTTCCTGAAGCTTTCTTTCTTCTCTTATCATGTTTATATGTATATATATATATATATACATATGTGTATGTATACATATAGATGTATATAGATATATATATATATATATATATATGGATCTGAGTCCCTATTTTTGTGGTTGTTTGCTGATTCATTTTATTCTATGAGTTCATGTTCCTTCTAACTTGAAAATGGGGCAGCATGTTTTTCCATCAAGGTTCTATTAGTGGGTTATGTCTTTTTTTTTTTTTTTTAGTCAAAGTTCAGTGAATGTGGTGGCATTATTTTGGTCAAGGTTTGGTTCATGGCAACACGTTTCCCTTATCTTTCCAGCGTAGGTTTCACTATTTTGCAGTATTTTATTTTTACTTTACTCTATTCTAGATATGGTTTGTGTTACTATATTGATGTCTTGTGGTCACGGCCCCAGTTTTCATTTGAGTATATGATTATCATTTTGGTATGGATGATGCCCCATTTAGGATTTTAACCTTATTATTAAATAAAACTTTCATATGATAGACTTAAGTTTTGAATCTTAGTTATGGTATGGCTTTCACGTGGGTTATTCAAAGAACTATAAAAACCGAAGAAGCAAAAAGGGCTATGTGAAAGTAATGGCCATTTTCGTGTCATGGTTTCTTATTTAAAAATAATAAAATAAAGAGAACACAAAGGATGAAACTTAATGGAGCGCACAATGTCAAACTATACGACAGATGTAGAGAGTTTTGCTACTTTTGAAATTATGCTCTTGTGGATTATTATTATTATTATTATTGCCATTTATTTTATGTATTTTCTTCCCATTCATCATCTCTTGCCGTGTCATTGCTTCTTCATGTATTTAGGAGATGTATAAAGCATAATGCTTTAAGGGAATGTGAAGACACATGAATGGTTCTCTCATTTTTTGATTTATTTTATTTATTTATTCATTATCATTATTTCTTAGGTCTTGATTGTTTCATTTTATTTTATCATCATTAACATCATTATTTCCATCCTATCCTAATTTTCGATAGTGCCGCGTGAGAATGCTAATCTCCTTCGGCACTTAGTAGAAATCATGTGAGATTTAAATCTTCGTAGATTCTGAAAATTAGTATATATTTGTTTTAAAATAATAATAATAAAGATAAATACTTTAACTAAATATTTTCCATTATTCACGAAATCATCGTGTAAGAATATTATTTTCCTTGATTGCTTAGGATCATGTGAGATTTTAATCTCTTTAGATTCTGAAAATTAACATATATTTGTTTTAAAATAATAATAATAAAGATAAATACTTTAACTAAATATTTTCCATTATTCACGAAATTATTGTGTGAGAATATTATTCTCCTCGAGTGCTTAAGATCATGTGAGATTTTAATCTCCTTAGATTCCGAAAGTTAGTACATGTTTACTTTAAAATAATAATAATAAAGATAAATACTTTAATTAAATATTTTTCATTATTCACAAAATTATCGTGTGAGACTATTATTCTCCTCGAGTGTTTTCATGTGAGATTTTAATCTCCTTAGATTCCGAAAATTAGTACATGTTTACTTTAAAATAATAATAATAAAGATAAATACTTTAACTAAATATTTTTCATTATTCACAAAATTATCGTGTAAGAATATTGTTCTCCTTGAGTACTGGAGATCATATAAGATTTTAATCTCTTTAAAGCCCGAAAATTAGCGCATGCCTATTTAAAATAATGATAATAATGCAAAACTAAATATCCTAATTAATTTTTTTTATTTTTATCATATTATTTACAAAATGATTAAGTTCGTTCTTTATAATAATTTTATTTAAATTTCAAAATAAAGATTAAAATTTCAAAAATAAGCAGAAAATTTAAAATGAGGGAAAATGAAGAGATCTGGAGAGTGAGATTAATTAGGTTGTCGTAAAGTAAAACACCCAAACCAAATTCCAATCTCATTTTGTTTACAAAAATCTGTTTAATTTAAATCTTCCTGTTCTCAGCACGAAAATTAGAAATCACCAACCAACAGATGCGCCATTTTGGTCGAACTACGTGGACTTTGATCCCTACTACAGGGTACATAGGCCCTAAGCTTTCATCCTAGGTCTAGTCCGCTCTTTGTAAATATCTACTCGTTTGCTTCTATTATTGTCATTTTTATCTACTCTATTTAACGGGCATGCGCGTCAATAAAAGGGTAATTGAGATAAATTTAAAGATATATGTTATTTCAACTGACCTAGTTTAAGGTAACCATTATTAAGGACGGGTGTTATGGGGTGCCTAACACCTTCCTCACACTCAAATAAACTCCTGAACCCATCTCTGGTTGCACATACAATGTTGCCTTTTTTCTCTTTATTTTAAGTTAGTTTTCCAAAGTTTTCCGTTAAAAATTTTGGTGGCGACTCCAAACAAATTGATTTTCAAGATTCGTTTTGAGAATCAATTTAAACTTTCTATTTCCTCTTGTCGAAAGGTCGGTTACGACAGATTGATTGATAGAAAGCATTGGGTTTGATTCAAAGAATATGTAAGCCTTTGACTAAGAAACACATCTCTTTATAATCAGGCAGGTACGAACCCTCATCTCTTTATCTTTATTATAATTACATATTGAAGATAGAAAAAATCTAATTATATCTTTTGGGATTTTACCCTTTTGATTTTTTACATTGTACTTATTAGATAATTCTTAAAAACTAATCTCGTATGATGAAGAGAAAAACACATGAAAAATATTGTAAATAATTTTTAAAAAAATAATATTTTGATTTTTTTTCACATATGCAATTAAAATATTTTAATTTAGATGATGATATTGATTATAATAAAACTAATAAGTTTAGAAATGCTCTATTTGATTGTGATACTAACTTAAACATGCTTTATGTTTGTGCATATATCTACCATGCTCTATTGTGAAGAGAAAAAACTGTCTTACATGCACTACTATATTCTATCTTTATTAACTTAAAAGTAATGATAAATCCTTTAATGGAGGTTGATTGGAAGTGTAAAATCGGGGTGAAATTTGATAGCTCAGAGGAAACATGGAATTTTTTGGTTTACTACGGTGGGAAAAATGGGTTTGGATTAGGAAATAATATCTCAATAAGTGTAAGAAAACAAGCTCTATAATGTCGTGTAGATATATTTGTTACAAAGAAAATATTCAACAGGAGGATAAAAGAAATACAATGTCTACAAATTCTCATCTTAAGACTAGAAACGATTGCAAAGCTAGGATTGGATTGGTACTAATTAATTCAAAATACAAAGTGCATGACTTTGTTGAGGAACATATCTTGTGGAAACTAGTCATATGTTGGCATCACAACATAAAATATTTGATGTTCAAGGCCTTGAGATTGAGTTGGCAGAGGATTCTAGCCTTTAGTAGAAAGCATCTTTTAATTTAATGAGTACGTGTCCAAGAGGAAGAGCGAATCTTGATTATACTTGCTTGGATACTAAAAATCATCTCTGAGCAAGAAGACAAAGAAGTATGGAGTTTTGTGAAGCTGGTGCTTTATTGCAATATTTTCAAGAACAGTTATTAGAAACTATGTCATTTTACTATGCCTATCGGATGGATATGGAGGAACAAATTACCAATATCTTTTGGGTCAATGCAAGAACATTGATTGACTACAGTTATTTTAGTGATATGGTATCCATTGACACAACACATTGCACTAACAAAGGACATGGACCATTTGCTTTGTTTTGTAGATTCAACCATTCAAAGGAAACTTAATTTTTAGGGAAGCATTATTATATGATGAAACAACATAATCATTTAAATGGCTCTTTGAAACCTTCTTGACAGCTTATCAACAAAAAAAGGCATTTACTATCATTACAAATCAAGACAAGGCAATGGCAAAGGTATTACATGAGGTGATGCCAGATGCTCGATATGAACTATGCACATGGCATTTGATGCAAAATGGCGTCAAACACCTAGGCCACTTGATGAAGGGTGATTCTTATTTTTTAACTAACTTATAGTAACGCATGAACCACAGTTTAAGGCAGCATGGAGTAACTTATTGTTAGACTACAATGTTCATGATAGTACATGGCTAATATCAATTTACAGCATAAAAAAAAAAATGGGCAACATGTCATATAAAGAAAGCTTTCACTCTTGGCTTACGTAGTACACAATTGAGTGAAAGTTTGAATGCACACATGAAGAGTTTAATGAAATTGAACATGGGCGTACTTCAATTCTTCAAGCACTTTCAAAGGGTGGTAGATGATAAGTGGAATAATGAATTGAAATGTGAGTTTAAATCTAAGAAAAAAATTCCAAGGCAATAAATAGAGAGTTTGCTTATGTTGGGACAACTTGCTCAAATTTATACTTCCATTATTTTTTAGTTGTTTTAAAAGGAATATGATTCACACATAATTGCCTATATAATGCACAAAGATGAAAGTCAACCATTGTAGGGATATGTTATTACTTTTATCAATAAGGAAGGAAATTACAAAGTGTCATTTCATGTAGCTATAAGAAGTCTAAAACAGTTGGTATATTGTGTTGTCATACTTTGAAGGTTTATGAAACGAATGACGTTAAAATACTTCCTGATCAAAACAGTCTAAATAGATTGACAAAAAAAGCAAGAAACAATGTGATTCATGACATCAAGGGAAAGGAAAGTGAAAAAGATACTAAACTAGATAGAACGGATCGTTATAGACAACTATATCCAATGCTAATAAGAATAGCAACTGAAGTGTCTGAATGTCTAAAAGCATTCTCATTGGTGCATAAAGTCATGATAGAGTCAAACAAACAAGTGGGCAAGCTTCGTCTAGAACAAAAAAGTATGGACAACAAAGTCGATGCCGCCACAATATCAATAAGTAAGTGCATACCATCAGCAAAGGGATACAAAAGGAGAATAGGTATAAGGACAAAGAGATGCATTAAGAGTTCTCTTGAGTGTCTATCTAGGAGAAAAAGATGAGGTTTAAGTGTCAAAGTTTTGCAAAGCCATTAGATTATAGTAAGCACTGACATACTAGTTTATTTTCCATGTGAGATTCTATTTTATGCATAATCCTTGTAGGGAAATGAAACACACAGTCAAGTGCATTTCAGAATATCATGTTCAACACCTTCAACACCTTATGCATACTCTCAAATGAGTGAGGCAGAATTTCACAAGATTGTTGATGGTATGGTTCATTATGCTAAAAGAATATGTTATTACTATGTAATTATTTTTCTTGTAGTAATCAATGTTCCTTCTTGATGTAAGCACATCTTGATTATCGCATGCAATCAATTGAGTCAATGGAGTTCAGTAGAGATTTCACAAATGCCAACAATGGTATAAGCAAGTTTGCAATATAATGAAATGAGCTTGCCAAAATCATTCTTTATTTCATTCAAACATTCAATCACAAAAGATATTGAAGTACAAAGAATCCATTGAATTGGAATTTCCAAAAGCCTTCCAATATGAATATTGACAATATACATTGCAAAATATAGCTTTTCTTGTGAACTTCAAGTATAAGGAATGTTTCCAGTTTTGTTGCTTTTTTCTTTGTTGTCCACTTCTGCTTTTTTTTCTCTATTGTCCACTCATTCTTGCATTTGAATGGCATTTACGCAAATTAAAATATGTCATACCTGTTTAAGAGAACTAGATTATTTGGTGAAGTAGATGGAAGAAGCAACTAGTGGACTCGAAGGTAGTAGTAAAAAGCATTATAACTTAGTGTCAGTTTTGTAACTGAATTATTAAGCATAAAAATTATAATACATTATACCAATTATAAAGCAAAAAACCAAATTTAATTCAATTACTGAGTCTCCCAAAAACTTTTCATTTTTACCACAAGTAGTTGTACCTTCCATAACCAAAAACTAGAGAAGATGCAATAAGTAATCCATGGAAACAAGAACAATAATTTGTTGCCTAGCTACCAACAATTAGTTACCATGTAAGTTTTAGAACTATCAGAATTTCTCAAACCATTTTTAGATATGAATTAGAGACCTTCTTATCTCATTGTCCTTATGGATTCAATGATCATTAAGTATATTGAATTGATATTTACTTTCAAAGGGAACGAGGTAACATGCATGTCCAAGTTGTAGCTATATACTTCTAAATCATATATCTTTCCATCAAAAATTTAGGAACAATCTCATGCATATCCTTACTAATTCTCCCTGTATATTCTTACGATTCATATTTTTCAAATAATGTGTATTGTATAATTTGGTCATATGCTTTGAAGGAATCTAAAAGTGCTTCAGTAAAGAGAATAAGGAAGTAAAATAACCATAATGTGAGCAAACTAAGTTGGTAAGGAATTATGTTCTGACTGGAAAACACAGAACCTCAGAGAAACTATAATGGAAAGAGACGACGGAAGACTATAGATGGTAATAGGATGGCTACACATGATAGAGGACAATTATCAACATCAAATATTAGTTCAGCCTTTTATGGATATTTGCCCTTTTACTGACTATGTTCACAAAATCTAACAAATAGTAAGTAGATATTTGCCAAATGATGTGTATTATGTAATTTGGTCATATATTTCAAAGGAATCTAAAAGTGCTTCTTTGCAGGTACCTGTCTCTGAAGCTTATTACATGCCATGTGCAGAGATTAGTTTGTTTTGAAACTAGAGGACATATTTGATTTGAATGGAAAATTTGTATTTTGATTCCATAAAAGAAAATGAAATATTATTGTGCTTCTTTTAGGTCTTGAGCCTTGGATGAAATATTGTAATTTGGTATAATATAATTGCAAGTTTTCAAAATGTAAAGGCACTTAGCAGTATTCACTTGAACAACACAGGGGAAATATGTATGTAAGATTCAGCAATGTAATATGATTAATATAATCTTTTTTTCTTTTTTTTAATATTCTTACAAATAAAATAGTACGATCTCATTATCTTCAAAGAATTTGAACAAAAAGCAAGCTGAATAGAAATCTTATTATCATTCAAGCTAATCAGTGAAAAGAAGTTGTTAATCACACTATTCTAGCTTCATCAATCGTGTGTATAACAAGCTCATCAAAAAAATTTAAGCGCACCAGACCAGCATCTCAAGTTGTCCTCCCATCCAGCGCTGCAAGTTGCAAAATGCAGAGAGATTTATTTTCAAGAGTAAGTTGCTAGTGGAGTTAAACAAACGCTATGTGAAAGAGGGAGAATTGCAAAATGCAGAAAATAGAGGAGGAAGGGCTTTCAGAAGTAAAAAATGGTCGTGCAATGACGCCGATGGTGAGATTTTCATGCTCAAGTTGGAAACTTGGGAGGATGAAACCCCACGTTTCATTAAAGAGCGGATGATGTGTCGAGTTTGAAGATGTGCGACGCTACGAACAGTGGAGATGTTTCACCGACTTGGATTCTCGTATTATGGTGAAAACATAATCTAATAATATAAATTTATAATAAATTAATATAATTTTTTGTAATTATATTTTTAATTTATAAATTTAGACTATTAAATTTCTATTTAATTATTTGTTATAATTGAATATAAATTCATGTTTCCATCACAATATAATAGGATCTGAATTGATGTTTCACACATGACATTCATATTGGCACCATGATTGACAAAATAGATTCTGTGTATTTGGGAAATCTAAATACAAGTGAAGTTGATGAAATTTAGATTGTTAAATAAAAATTTAATAATTTAAATTTTATAAAGTTAGTAAAAATTGTTTAACATTTGTTTAAATTTAAATTATTTAATAAAAATTTAATGGTCCAAATTTTAAATGCAAAGAATATAAATGTAAAGAATCCAAATCCTATGATTGGAGGAAATCTAGACACTAGTTGAATAGTGATCTTCATATAATGAAAAAGAAACTTGCATTTTTAATCCTTCATTTATTATAAAATTTTTATTTTGGTCTTTTATTTTTTATAATATTTAAAATAGTCATACATTTATTAAAAAATGTCAAATTTGGCCCTCCATTTAAGAAAAGAAAACCAAATTTAGTCCCATAAATTTGAGTTTAGAGTGTGGATAATTTGGGTTTAGGTATGGATAGAAGGACTAAATTTCATATTTTTCTAAGAAGTAAGAAACAAGTGTAAAATTTTTTAATGGAAAACTATTTTGAGCAGTATAATAAATGAATGACCAACATGATCATTATAAATAAAAAAACTAAAAAAATAATTTTATTCTATAATAAAATTATTATTAATAATGTCTCTAGTACAACGAAATTTTTATTACCAGGGTCTTTCATAATTATAAATTAACATAATTTTCTTATAACATTTTATTAATAATGGTTTTATTTATGGTTGCAATAATAAACCTGTAACAAATATCAAGCCGTTAAAATTTGGTGTAATTTGGAACTCGAACATCATTTAAATTTTATCAAATTACGTAAGTCGAAATTAAATATTTTTGAATGACTTATTTTGAAAGGTAGTCATCAACCCTTCCCAACGATAAAATTTTTTTGGTGGCTTTACGATCCCGCTTGAATCTGACATTGGAGTATTTGTGCAACCATGAGATAATTACACTAGAAACGCTACCTTCATAAATGTGCCAACTGGACAGATAGAGTCAATGATTGGCTTCAATGCTTGAATTAGAATAAATCATACGAGAGAACCTGCATTTTTTATATATTGTTCTTGAGTGATGAAATTGAGGACACTATATATGACTAGAAAAAACTAGCAATATTGATAACAAAGTGCACTTCTAAAGAGAAACTTCGTTAGATAACAAACGACTAGAGGCAACATAACTCCAAAACACAAGTACACATCAACAGCATCACGACTATAACATTTGAAGGACATTCATGAAGAGGCTGCACCCATTGTGATGGATCCTATTCATTGCCTACCCTGTGTCAATGAAGGTCATATTGATATGTGTCATGTAACCAAGAACTATAAGCATGTAGTTAATCTCATTGCCAGTGAAGTTAGAAATGCATTTATGATTTTTAACGTTCTACAAGGCTATTTTGCCTCCTAGAATACAAATGTGTATTGACTAATTAAAACTCAAAATTTCTTGACCCAGATTTATTAATGCTGCAACTGCATATGGTATTGTGTAGTGGAATACGGAGACCCCAGTCGTGCAAAAGACTAATTTTCATCTTTCTCGTCAAGATAGAGTCACACTGTTTTCACCTCTTTACAGCAAAGCATGGCACATCTTATTTACAACTTCTATTTCCAAGTCACTCCTCAAAAGGCTCAGACAGAGGAGCAAATATTGATTGCGGAATTGCGCTTATGAACTGCAGACTAACAAATCAAGGGAGTGCAAGAGCCCCACACACTTCAAAATATGCAATGGTTCAATGGGAAATTGGTCATAACTTGTACATAATTCCATGTTCACTGACACTACCACCAGAAAGCCTTCTAAACATCTGCCACAATCGTCTGCTTCTTCCAGTTCTCAAAGGCCCTGAATAAGAGTGTCTTCTAAATGATGCGGACGCCTGCCTTCCAAACCTGGCTGATGAACTGAATAATTCTGATGCCGATAACCCCCTTTCGATATCTACTGCACATTCATAACTGGTAGCTGTGTGTTGGCTTTGGAAATTATCTGGTAGTTGTCCAGAAGCAGTACTGACTCCCATATCCAAATCAACAGACAAATCCTCCTTGCTAGAACTTCGTGAACATGCTTCTTTTGCTTCATCACATTCATTACACACAAGTTTTAAGGCCTGAACAACCTCGCCCATGAAAGGACGGTTTGATACCTCTGGTTGCACACACATTGAAGCTATGGCTGCAACTTTAGCCACACTATCAAAAGGTACATGAGATCCAAGAGATGGATCTATTATCACTTCAAGTCCTTCTTTGCTTGTCAGGAGAGGGCGGGCCCATGCAACAAGGTTCTCTTGACCAGGAGGTTGTGACATGTCTACTGGCTTTCTTCCAGTCAAAAGCTCGAGAAGAACAACACCATAGCTGTAAACATCACTCTTTACTAGAAGATGCCCAGTCATCGCATACTCTGGAGCTACATAACTGTATAAAAATTTCAAATTAAAAATAAATCAAATCAGGGAATAAACAATAGCAAAACTCATGAAGGAATAAAAGAAGGTTTGAATATCAACAGTAGATAATGAGGATAGCAGCTGATTGGAAAAGGAGACTTGGAAGAGTTGTTGACAGAGAGTAATGAGGAATAAAGATCATATGCATCCTCTTAACTCGTAATTTTTCCTCTGAAAAAAACTTACACTGGAGTGGTTAGTATGCTATGCAATTTTGGAAGCAAGATTTAAAGCCACCAAGGTTTCAATATTAGCCACTCCATGATTTGGATAACTTGGATGCTAAGATAGAGATAGTACATCATTTAGTTCCAATGATGATTTACTGATAATAGCACAAACCTCTTTGCAATTGCTATGCTCAAATAAATAATGTCAATTAAGGAAACCATGGCTTTTATTTCAGTGAAATAGAAAATGTTCAACTAAAAGTTCCCTGAATTTGTAGACTACTAAAATAGATGCCTTGAGACATGATGATGAGATTTGACCACCGTACTTGATTCCAGTTTCAGCTTTACTAATCTACTTACACTGTTACTCATGTTGGGCCCTGGGGTCTACAATCAAAACTCAAGGGTACCCAAGAATGAAATAAGCAGTCCAAAAGAAAAAATTTGTACCCGAAGGTTCCCATGACACGTGTTGATATATGTCTGTTCTCCTCTTCTGTTGCTATTCTAGCCAATCCAAAATCAGATACTTTTGGTGTAAAATCATCTCCCAACAAGATGTTGCTAGACTTGAAGTCCCTATGTATGACATGGGGACTTGAATCTTCATGCAGATAAGCCAGTCCACGAGCAGCACCAAGAGCTATCTTCATCCGGGCACCCCAATCAATTGGACTGCTCTCCTTGTCAACTCCTACCAGCAGATCAAATAGAGAAGTAAGACAAACGTTATGTTAAAAAGCATGAACATATAGCAAGGAGCCTTAATGCTAAAGTAAGCAAATGAAGCAGATTTAATTACCATGTAAATGGGACTCCACACTGCCATTTGGAATGAGTTCATAGACCAAGCAGCGGAAGCTGTCCTCTGTACATATACCTATCAACTTGACCAGATTTCTATGATGAAGACGGCTGAGCATTTCAACTTCAGCCAAAAATTCACGATCACCGTGATGATCTTCCCTCTTTAGAACCTTGACTGCCACTTTTATCCCATCTTCAAGGGTACCACTATAAACACGCCCAAAACCACCTTCCCCTAGTATTCTTGAGGCATGAAAGTTATCAGTGGCTCTCTCAATGTCACTCATACTGAAAGTCTTGGCAGAACCTTTATAAGCTGCAATGCTAGATTGAAATGATGAAGAAGCAGAACCTGGCCCACCTCCAGTCAATGACCCAGCAGTGCCTGTGAAATTCATATTTTGCTTCTTAAGAGAAATGGTAGAAGATTGATCCAACAATCAAAATGTCACTATAGTTGTGTGATAAGGAAACATCTATAATAAGAGATTTCAATTATTTAACTAATACCATATTACCAACAATGATCTAACTAATTTAAATCTGTGCAACTAAACTTCTCTATTTCTACAAAGGTTCCACCATTGTTTCCCTACTTCTATAGATAAGAGCCAAAAAGCTGGTTATCAGTTTGTAAATAGTTTCATATTTAATGATCAACCACTAAGACGAAAGCTCTGCTCATTTCAAACAGGCTGACAGGACAAAATGCACTAGTTATGGTTCTTAAGTATCAGCAGCTGTATTACCTGGGGTTTTGGAAAGAGAAGGTGGCAAAACCCTTGGGGTCGATGCTGCTTGAGATACATGATCTCTATGCTTGAACAACAAGACCCAAGCAGCAGCAGAGCATAAGACCAGAGCTACAAAAGCTGAAAGAGAAATAATGGCAATTATGCCACCACTAAGCCCACGTTTGTGCTGCCTCTTGTGTATGTCAACCCCAAGGGGCTTTATTGTCCTTCCATTATTGCCATTATTGGAATATGGGCCACCATCTATCATTGTAATGCTTGGTGGTAAAGGAGGTGATGGCGGTAAACCTATATATTGAGGACTCCATAAAATTTCACACCAAAATAGACATGGAGAGTGAGATGGGGTCTAAACAAGAAATTAAAAAGTAGTATATACCTGGATAGCTCACATATAACACTTCATAGTCACCAAAGTAAGAAGCTTTTATGACAACCCGTTTATGCCAAAATCTGTCAGAAGTCAAAAAAGCTGTAGTGTTATCAAAATTTTCCCCCAGTGGAACCAAATCTATTAGGACATCAGTTTTCTCTGGTTGCTGATTTGCTGATTTAGCCCCCATTATGCGAACTTGACTTTGCTTCATTAAAACCCCAGTGGCAATTTCAGAAGCCAGTTCTGAAACCAAAGGGAAGAATGTATAGAGAGAAACACCAAGGCGAAGACCAACTTGCATAGGCAAGACACATCTGCAAGGTGCTCCAGGTGGAGAATTTGTATAGGGCTCCGAACAAACAATTGATAAACAATCTGGGGTAAAAAAAAAGGACACATATTACAGTATGATAAAGAAGGCTTGAAATTATTAAAAGAATGTACAGATACTGGCAACCAGAACTCCCTAAGTTAAGAGATTAAGGAAATAAGGTGCTGACCTTCATTAGGAGGTGGAGGCGGAAGTGCTTGAACTCGAGGCAAGACTGATGTCTTAGGGCTCTTGGAAGAAGACACAGAAGGAGACACTTTTGGAGGAAGAAATGGTACTTGCAATAACAAACACATTGAATCATACAAACTGGAAAGTAGATGATGATACTAAAACTCGATTTTCAGATATATCTCATCATGAATTGAAAAGGATGCATTTTGACTTTCTTACTTTTGGTCGGATGAGGGTGAAATCTGAACGACGGAGAAGGAGCACGTGAAACTTGGCTTGCTGGAGGTAAAATTGGGAAAGAGAATGGGGTAGCTGAAGCTCCAACCATCCAAAAAAAAAAAAAAAGTAATTAAAATGCCCATTTTCTATTTGCTCTCATTCTCCAATAATGATTGGCTAAACAAGCTGTTTATACTCATAAAGATACCTGGGTTCTCTGGTGGTGGAGCATTATGCATTCGACCACTTGTTGGATGTACTAAGGGAGGTATTGCTTGCCCTATATAGTGTATAATGGCCAAGGAAAAAAAAAAAAAGGGAGAGAAAGAATATATAGGAAAGAATTGTATTAAATTGCAGCAAGTAACCTAAGTCATAGTACAAATAATAGATTAGGTAACACATCAAACCTTGATTTATTGAAGTAGGAGAGACCGGATACGATGACACAGGAGCAGGACTGCTGACTGTGTTCCTTTTACCATGATGCTTATGAAATGAGGCCAAAGGTGAAGATGCAGGAGAATGCAATCCTTTTTTGAAAGGAGATTTAGGAGATGAAACCAATGGCTTAGGAGCCTCTTGAACAGCTTTATGTGCAGCAGGGGCTACGACAGAAAAAGAATCCAACATAAATAATTGTATTACATATAACAAGAAACTTCCTCTAGCTCAGTGTGTGCTAACATTTACATTGCTTCTTCACACTGTTTCTCATCAGCCGAAGCTTTTGGACAATTTATTGTCAAACATGGGGAAGAAAGAACAGCTGTACAAGATATCATTTTACATCTTGGAAACCTCATGTCCCAAAAAAATCCAGTATGATGTCAGTTTTTCAATGTTATATCAATATTTAGGTTTGAACTCTATTATTAGGTCTTCTTGTCGATAGCTTTGCTTTCAATTCAAGGAAAAATTCTGCAGCCAAGTATTTGCAATTTATGAAAAGTTGCTCAACTTTTGTATACCTTGAGCAGGGGAATGAATTACAGCTGGAAGTGGCTTTGGTGATTTATACAAAGGTGCAGCAACAGGTGCTCCACCATTTTTCCAATTGAAGGTTCTGGAAGGAGTTGATGCAGGAGAGACAACAGGGGCTGGAACATGTGTTATACATCAACCAAACGTCCATGAATTATAGAATTATTGTAAACTTGCATTCACATTTCACAACTTAATAAAGAAATCGTAGCAGTCAGATACAAATGCTGGACATATACTAAACTGAAACACAGGTTAACATTTATATAGTGGGAACAAAATCATCATATAATAAAGTGTTGCTGACAATTGCATCTAAACTCAAGCAATTATTAAAGCTATTGCAATGTTTGACGTATAGGATTCATGTTTCTCATTTTTCAGAACCATTGACACTTGTATCTAAACTCAAGAAACATCACATAATACTATAACAGTTATGTTAGTATATAGCCTGATCCAATTGTTGAGGTATCTAGATTCATATTTCTCACCGGCATATAATCAGATAATATGGAAAATGAGATACCATCACTTCTCATTTTGGAATATCAACAGAAAATTTATTTAAACAGGAAAGAAAATATACATGAGGTCACACATTAAAGTCTAGTGGTGCATATCTTCCTTCTGAACTACAAACATATCAGGTGAAGAGTAGCAAATATGACTATGAAATGAATATTTTGAATGATTTAGCAAAAAGCACCTGGAAATTCTGATGGAGAAACTGCTGGTATCACTGGGTGAACAGATGGTGGGTTTACTGGAAATGCACTTGTTGGTGATGTAACTGGTGCTGCATAAATTCAACAAAAGAAAAAACAATGAGAAATATTTTTCATTCCTCTCCCTTTCAGAAAATTAAGGTAATGAAATTTACCAGGTACTATGGGTGGAGTTAAATTTGTGGAAATTTGGTGAGCTAATGGTGGATTGTGACCCACATTCCATGGGGAGGAAGCAACAGATACTGCATTCAACGAAAACATGAAGTTCAGAACCATATAGTTGAATCCTAGAGATGATTTGATGAGACTTTTAACACATACCTGGGGAAATTGGCTCAGGGGTGTGACCCTCATTTGGCGTTCTTTTATGAACATTAGGTGGCAAACTTCCATGTGTAGTTGGTTGGCTGACTGGAGAAATTTTTGGCAAAACGGCAGGAGGTATGGCAAGTGAGGCTGTTCAAAATGCAATAAAAGAGCAGATTAGGGTCAATATAAATAAAAATCTGGCTATGAAGAAAAGAGAAACTTGAACCATCTAGTAGTATTCTTGTGACAACATAACAAGACCTTTATCACATACATGGTGAAAGTGGCTCCAAGGTGTGATTCATACTTGTGTTCCTACTCTGGTTCCTACTCTGGACACTAGGAGGCAAACTTCCATGTTGAGATGGCTGGCTGACTGGTGAGCTTTTTGGCAATTTGGTAGAAGGTATTACTGGGAAAATAACGGAAGATCATATTTTAGATTGATAGTGGAAGCTGAAGATGATAAAAGGAAGTTTAAAGCCATCTTGTAAGAATTTACACAACATGAGAAAACTTTTATTACATGCCTGGTAAAGCTGGCTCTTCGGCGTGACCTTTATTTACATCCCTTTTGCGAACTACTGGTGGCAAACTTCCATCTTCAGTTGGTGGACTGCCAGGGGAATTTTTGGGCAAATTCACATAAGGTATTGCAACTGGGGCTGTTCAAATATGCAATTCAAAATCACATTTTGGGTCAATACCAACTAGATTAGGCAATGATGACAAGAAAACCCGAAGACATGACAAGTGTATTATCACATACCTGGTGAAACAGGCTCTATGTTGTGACTCCTATTTGTATTCCTTCCAGGCGGCAAATCATGTACAATTGGCTGGCCAACTGGTAAGTTTTTAGGCATATTGATAGAAGGTACTGCAACAGGGGTGGTTCATGGCACAATAGAAGGGCAGAATCAGTCAAAATAAATTGGAAGTTAGACTCCCAGCCCCCTTCTTTTAAAGATAAATCACAAAGCCAAGTACCTGGGGGATCCATTGTGGAGACTGGAGGCCTCAAAGCAGGTTCTTTCCTTTGTACAGACGGTGGCACTTGCCCTTGCAAAGTTGAGGGTGAAGAAACTACCTTATATGATGGCGGTGATAATATTGTAGCACTGGTGCTTGGAGATGCAGATGGCTCCCTCCCTCTTATCTTCTCCTGCATCGGAGCTGATGTGGGAGGTGATAATGTAAATGGAAGGTGAAATAAGGGCCCTGAGTGGGTAAGAACCAACTTTTAGATCAGATAATGCAACGATGACTGAACATTCATGAGAAAGGGATTACCATTTGATACTGCTGGAGTGCTTGGGGCAACAGCTCTCCATGATTTTTTGGCAGAAGGATGCACTGGCATGGTTTCCGGGGATGGGGTGACAGCAAAAGCTGGAAGATGATAAATAAAAATGTATGAAACAACAGAAGAAACTTATAAGGACCATGAACAACTGAGTGAATAAAAAAGCACAAAATTCAAACCCGTTTTGTATGATTATTGGATATACCATCTGGATCTGATGGTGAGCTAGGTGCACTACTTCCCCATGACTCTCCATGCTGGATGGGACCAGGTCCTGGAGTTTCTTCTCTAGTAGGAATGACAGGAAAGAATGCTGGAGATGGTGATATAGTGAACCCTAAAAGAAGACAGTATGACAGGAAATTATAAATCTAAACTCAGCAAGCCAAAAATTGCCCAATATGACTGATTGATCAGTAAAGTATGGGCTCATATCCACAATATCTTCGAAAAAATTTAAGGAAACTAGGTTCTTCACTCTTCTAAAAATTCGAATATTTCAGGCCATCAGTCATTATTTGAAGAAATACATGTGTGAATACAGAGGAATGAGCAATCTATCCATAGGCAAAAAGTGCCTCCAGAACTAGAATCTCTCTAGTCACGCAATGATAATGTGAAATACAACTAAATACAGCCACAGTTAATTGGATGCTAAGGGGAGAAATTGTCAAATACAAAGCATTTTGTACAAATGACAAGGAGACATTAAGTCACTGAAATAATAGGTACTGCAGTTGGGGAAAATCATGAACTTTAGGAAACCATGGTCACCAAATTTGTCAGCCACATTGTAGCCCGTCGAGCCAATATCCTTTGGTTCTAAGGACACATCGCCCCATAAGAATAAGAGTGGACGGTGAGATAATGGGTTCAAAACCCAGCAGAAAGTTGCGCTGTGTTTAATTTACTATTTAAAATTAGATTCTGCAAGCAATGCAAACAGAAAACAGAAGAAGGAAAAAATATAAAAGACATCCGATGCCCCATTTGGTGATCTTAGCTATTTTCCAATATCTGATTTTGCTTATACTAAGATATGACGATTTAGACCAATTTTCATATTCTCGGTGTCACAATTATAACAACATTAACAAATTATGTCGACCCAAATGAAGTACATGTAGCTTAAGCACAAGTTTAATGAAGAATTCTGAAAATTAAGTATTTACCTCTGGATCCATGGACTCCCAAAGCAGAGCCGATGATGCAGAGCTTCACCAGCAGAAGAATCAATGACGGAAACAGCCCCATCCCATACCAATAATCTTAAAGTCTCAACACAACCCCCCCAGTAGTAATAAATAAGAGAATAAATTACAGATTTTGAAAGTTGATAACTTGAAGCAAGAATAAGCGGAGGAGGTTGATTTGTAGAAGACCCACATATAGTGATGGCAAAGCAATGGGAAGGCAATTAATGGAATAATAACCCAGAACAGTGTTTGGTGAAAGAGACAGGAGGAGGAGCCAAAGCAACTGTTTCTTGAAAAGATGAGCTCTGGAATAGATAGAGCTTAGAGATCTCGTAGAAGAAGTATAACTCTTTGTACTAAACTTTTGCTCACAATACGAAGTTAGAACTGATCCAAAAAATTCGTATATTCCGCACACACTCATACACAAATCGTAAGGAAACACATGAAGGTAGAGAAGATGGCCCCCTCTCAGATCTCAGAGAGAGAGAGAGAGAGGAGAGAGAGGCAGTTGAGGTGGGACAGAGGAGTCTTGGAGAGTGTAAAGTAGTATTATACTGACTTATATTTGAGTGGGAAAGTCGGATTTAAGTGGTGTGTCAATGGAGGATTATTACCAAACTTTATATGGTTATGTTCAATGGAGGTTGCCTGGTTGCTTTTCTCCTTTTATTTTCTATCAGGTAGCTCTTGCTGGCCATCCAGGGGATAGCGATTTATTGACAGTAGCGCCACGTTTCAATATCTCCTTATGACATCAGCATCTCCCCCGCATGGTATCAGTTTATCTACGGTTACTATGACTTTTGCCACAAACAATAAATGAACTCCCAAGAAGGTATGACATTGACCAGCTTTGATTTAGGCCTCAGGGCATAAACAGTACTAAATGTCACTCAGCATGTTTTAATGAGATGATTTTATTTAAACACACTTTTTTTTATATTTTTGTTAATAAATATATAATTTATTTGGTTTAATTTAAAAGGCATATAATTGTTTGTAAAAAGTATATACATATTTTATTTTTTAATTTAAAATAATTTGTTAGAGGTTTCAACTTTAGTATTTTTCACATTTATGAACAAAATATCTTTAACAGCAAAACCTTATGTAGGTTCTGAATTTTATTATTATTATTATTATCATCATCAAAATATTATCAAATTAAGATATAATTCAATATATTGAGAATTTTTCTACATAAAGTGGATATTTACTCTGCATAATAGAACAAGAAGAAAAGGAATAATTAATCCCCCATGCCAGTTGCCGCCCTGTGGATTAAAGAGCGAAAAAGAAGATTAAGAAAACAGATAGCAAGTGACAAAAAAGTTGTGTTGATGATAGGTGCAAAATGTGGCACCCGTGACACTACTTTATCTATAATGGACAAAGACAAAACTTTGAGATTTTATTTATCAGTTAGCAAATTAAAATCAAACCCAAAGACTAATCAAAGGCAACAGATGGTCCATTAAAAGGAAGCTTAAATTTCACTATCCAGCCACCACCTTTTTCATGGTGATTATAAGCCTAACTATAAGTCAATCCACTTTAACTAACACTTGGAATTTTTCTTTCGGCCAAACTAACACTTGAATTATGAGCATATTGTTTATATATTTTTCTTTGTAACCAGAAAGGTAGGGAACTGGTACCTAAAGATGCCAAATGGACCGTTACAAATTTTTTAATAAAAGTATTTCAAATAACATAATAATATTTAAGATATGTAATTCTGTTATAAACATGATGATATTTAAGAGTAGCAGTCCTTAAGAGTATAAGTAAGCTCGCTGGAGTTTAACTAAGCACAAGAAACAGCTCTGGAGCCTATGAGTTGTACACGTTTCAAAGCTTGAAATGTGTGACATCATGTGAGGCATATCATTGAAGTTGCCAAGGCTTTTATTTATAACATTGATTTACATATTCTAAAGTATAAAGTGTTAAAGGGTATTTAAAAAGAAGTTTTATATTATATTATTTGAAAGAATAAAATATTATATAACATTATTTTAAACAGCTAATTTTTAATATTTAGTTAACGATTAGTTTTTCTTTCGTATAAATACTAAGCAAATTTTTAAATTATAATACACAACAATTACTACTTCTTCTTCTTTTCTTGTTAACTTTTACTATTAAGTTATATCTTATAAGGATCTGTTTAATCTTAAAAAAAATTTGTGTGTTCATAAAATATTTTTAAGGACAACGTTCTTTAATATAATTCAGACTATTAATTTTTCAACAGTACGTGATATAAGAAGTGGTAATGTGTATGAGGTTTATTTCTCTTTTCATCCACTTTCTTTTTTTTTTTTTTTTTTACTATCTCTCTATATTTTAGAGACATTTTACAAGCTTTCATACTTTAAAAAGTTTAAATAACATGAGAGTTACTTTATTCAAAGTAATTTAATCTACTTATTATGTGAGTTTTGTGTAATTTAATGAATTGTAAGGTAATTTGGACATTCTAGAAGTGGGATGGACCTTATTAGACTTATGAACTCTTATGCCCATAAAAATCGTATAACACTTGCCTCTAAATCCATTAGTAAAGTCTCAAGCTAAACAAGCTTAGAGAAGTGTTTTTTTTACATCAAATTTTGGATGGAAAAAGCTGAGTTGTCTTGAGCATGTTGGTTCTGTTGTGTGGTTCTGCTTGGGATTTGGATTTCTTAAGTATCAGTACCTTCATGACATTGATTTTTACAACCATAATTTTACAATTATGGTCCTTCGGGCTAGATGCCACTCACAACTTCAAAATTTACCATGTTCCACTCAAGCATATAATTGAAAGTGAAGAATTATTGTAGCAAAGCAGAACAGTGTGGTGAAGCATATAAAACTAATAAATAAAAAGCAGAAAAAATGGAATGTGGGAGGGAAGGAAGAGAAAGGAGGGACAAGAATGAAGGGCGGTGGAGAGATGAGTGCCCCACCAATCCCGGTCCGTGAAGGTAATGTCGGAGAGTAGCACGCAACATCTGCAGTACTGCCACACAAGCTTTTTGTAATCCAAAAAAATATTAACTAGTTTTAATATATTCATATAGTCATTAATTTGATATGCTAATTTTAATAAAATTATTTATTAAATAATTATTTTTTTATTAATATATCAAATTAATTATTATATAAATATAATAAGACTAACTAATATTTTTTCTCCTTCTCTCCCATATTATTTTTGAAAACCTGCCACA
Source organism: Delonix regia (assembly GCA_037074485.1). Lineage (NCBI taxonomy): Eukaryota > Viridiplantae > Streptophyta > Magnoliopsida > Fabales > Fabaceae > Delonix > Delonix regia. The sequence continues at coordinate 27,062,272 of CM073451.1, read as the reverse complement.
CCCACAAAATTTTTTGTCCATGAATTGATGATGAAAGGTCAGGCAATAATTGAATTTGAGTTCCGCCTCGTGTCTTTCAGTATTTAATTTTATTTTAATATATGAGACTTATTTAAATAGTAAAATATTTTTTAATAAAGGAAATGAACACAAAAAAATTTAAATTGTAATAATTTATTTAAGACAAATTGTTAAAGAAACATATAATTTTAATATCTTACTTTTAACTTTAATATTAATTTGATTCTCTAAAAATTAAAGACTTGAAAATAGTATTTTAAAGATTGAAAGTGTTAAAATAATCTATTAAAGATAAAATTTTTTAGAAAATAAAAATCCTCTGTGAGGACTAAATTTATTTTTGAAGATCATTTTAATATTTTTTATATTTTGAAAGACTAAAATTGTTTTTTTTTTTCAAATTGATGTTTGAAATTTTCATTATAAAATGAAATAATGAAAAAGAGAAGTTTTAAGACTCTTTCTATATTATTTAAAATTAATTTTTTTTTATTCTCTTGAATTGAAGGATTTAGTTGTGAAATAAAATAAACAATTGGTACAATGATTATATTTATTTTGATTACAAATTTGTTAAAATAACATTCTATTTATAAGATTAATATTGTTAATATATTTATAAGCTTCTTTCTTTTTATTAAATTCCTAAACAATATAATTATACATACATTTTTATTGTACTCTTAATTATTTTAGCATTAGTTATTCCCTTTCATCTTGTTATAAACTTTTAACAACAAGCATAGTTACATTATTTTCGCCTTCCCAAAATTAAACTTCAAATCACAATTAAGAATTGGCTTACTTGATAAAAAATTTTATACCTATATTGCAATAATTCACTTTCCTATTATTAGAAGCCTGTGTTAATGCTCAGAAAAATCTGAGAGGTCGAGGCAAAGCAAAACAGAGTTTTTTGATGCCTTCTTGGAAAATCTTCGAGCACAAAAATGAAACGGCTATCTTCTTTTTTAAAAGAAAAAATATTTAATGTGAAGTTATGTCTAAATTTTAATATTTTTTTAATATATTTGAATGTAAATTTTATTTTTGAATGAGTATGTTTAAATTCTGAGAGATTCTGAACAAAATTCCAATATCTCATGACTCATTTAAATAACTCATTTTTGTCAACAAAATTTTAGGTATAAACTAATAGTTTTTAGAAGTTCGGGAGGAAAATCATTGCTCGCCACTTAATGAGTTTCGCCATTACATATGTACATATGGAGAGAGGGGGAGAGTTGTGAGGCTGAATAAAATCTTACATATACCACGTCATCATGTTCAAATAAATATATACATTTCCATTTTGTTAATTAATTATATATGTGTATATATATATATATATCCATATTTATATATTTTATTAATTTAAATATCATGTAAATTTTAGATTTTAATAGAGTAAACATTTCATCAAAACTCAGAATTTATTATTATTTTTTATTCTTCATTTAAAATATTTAAAAATTTATTTACATACAAAATTAGGAATTCACTTTCTCTTTTAATATAATGTTTGATTTTTCTTTAAAATGACTTTTTTGGTTCAAATCCTGATTTACACATACATAAAAAAAAATAATTCTGTGTTGTATTAGTTAATAACAAAAAAAAACTCATTTTTAAAATTAAAATTTTTAAATATTAATTATAATTGTACAAACTTATTTTTAGTTAAAATTAAATTCACAAATCACATTAGTATAAAATTAAATTTCTATAACTACAATCCAACTCGTGTAATATATTTTCTCAAGAATATAAACTCTGCGTTAGCTGTGAACTAAGTTTCATACTCATAGAATATGCAAAAAAAAAAAACAAATTTTGAAATACGAATAATAAATGTATAGAGTTTATTTTCCTTGTGAAAGTTGTCTCGTACAGAAATACTAATTTATATGAGTGGAATTCAGTGCAGGTGCTGTATTCCGAAGACGAAGGCCAAGTTGCCCTACATATATAGATATATAATTTAATTTTTTTTAATAATTGTCCTTTCACTGTACCGTAAGTAATTAGGAGGCTATAAATTATGGTCTGGTCTCAAAAAAACATTTGTCGTGAGACCCGCCCTACAGAAATTAGTCTTTTTTAAAAAAATAAACGTCCTTCTATTTTTCAAAAAGAGTAGGATTGCTATAATACATTATAATTTTTCTCTCAATGATTAGAAATTAGCATTCACTCAATTACATATACGAACGAGAACTTAAACAGTCATTTTGATTTTTAAAATAAAAAAAATTGATAAGCTAGCTACTTTAAAAGCATGAAGACATGTTTAATTATATTATTATTTAAAAAACTAACGATAAAAATTTAATGGTGCATCGTTAAATATTTAACTGTCACGCTCTTTTATAATTATTTTCAGAACAAACTATTACAGCAAAGTTGTTTTTTTTTTTTTTTTGCTTTAAATATATTCTAAAAAATGTATAAAAAATTACTAAAATATTGCTATGAAGGAGGAAAAAGTACCTCTATATTAATTGGTTGATGAAGATTTACTTTGAAGAAGATCCACCATTCTGCCTAACACTAAACTAATTAATGATTTTGAAAAAATAATCAAACATTAAGGAAGCTTCAAGGAACGGCATAATTAAACAAATGCATTATTGAGACCTACATATTTGACCTTTTAACTTGTAATAAGGTTCAAAAGTGTCATACTTACACTTCTAATATTTAATTTTATATTATTGAGATAATATCAGAGTTCAATTGAATCATTTTAGTCTTGAATGTGAGTTATTAACTAAGCAAAATATTGCTTGTGACACAATTTCAACTATTTTATGTAAATAAGATGACAAAGTATACAATTTTTTTATTAGGATATGATAAATTTTGTGAAGAGAAAATTAACACTAGAGCAACAATATTCATCTAGGCTTCATAAATCTAAGCTTCAATAATAATAATTGAGATTAATTCAAAAATTACCAACAGATCTTAGACAACAAATCAAAAGTTCAATCTATCTTCCTAATGATGGAGACAACATATGAAGAGCAGATTTACTTTAAAAAAAAGGCCACGATTACTAATATGATATCAACATTTCTATGATTTGGATTTTATAAAATAATAAAATGGAATGATAGGGTGTTGCATTGTCCCACTATATATACGATTTTTATGCTAAAATCCATTCCTCATTTCCACGTCAATGGAGTCAATCCCACTTTGCAAATTCATCATGTCCATTACCAACTATGTGCTCCCACTTGCTTCCTTACTCTTACTTTTATCAAATTGCCCCACCTATTCTTTCAAAATTCCCTATTTTCCCTCTTCATACTTCCACAATTTTTGTTTTCTTATTTCATAGTTCAAGTCTTTCACATTATCTAAACTTAACTTCATTATCAGATTGAACTTTTAAAAATTAAGTTTGAATTCAGAATCTTAAAAAAGTCTAAACTTGTATTTTAATTAGATTTTTATTTATATTTTTTAGATCAGACTAATCAAATTTTTTTAAGTTATAATTAAGCCAATTTGTTATTTAAAATTTAAAATAAATAATACAAGAAAACTATTATTATTACATATAAGATCATATATAGAGAAGTTGTATATACAAATGAATTGTTATATTAGTATAAATTCGAGGTATTAATTTTTATTTTTTAATAAGATGTCATGTTACACTAATTTTTTTTAAATAATAAGTTTTTTTATTTAAAAAATATTCATTTGGACTTTTCTAATTCGAACCAGACTTTAAAAAAGTTTAAACCTAATTTGTTTTATAAATTGAATTTTTCTATTCAAACTTTTTTTGGATTAGACTTGGATTTTTTAAGCTATGGTCAGATTTAATTAGAATGAGATATTTTAGTGTTATGTCAAAAATTTAGGAGGTTTTTAGATGAATTCCGTTATTTTAAAAGATAATCCTAAATAACGCAAGCAAAAAAGTACTTGTTAAAACATTAAATTAAAAATTTACCTATTTGTCACCTAATTTTAGTTTCATTCAGTTGCGAGCCTCTGCACGTGATACATCGCTTAAAAGGCCTCTCGGCATCGGTCCCTTTGTTTTCTTGCTACTTACGTCACCCTTTTTTTAAATACACCTTTTGATCTGTTTAACTTCAGTCATTTTAATTTAATTCTTTAGTACGAAAATTAAATATATTATTCTTTTATTTCATAATTAATTCAAAATTTGACGTCACATTAAACAATATATCAATTTATGTGTCAAAATTTAAATATTAACAAACAGTATCAAATAAATAAACTACGTCCAAACCAAAAAATTATTAAGTTCATCATTTAACTTTGAATATATTAAAATCCGAAAGGTGAAATTATATCATTTCAAAATATTAAAGGACAATATTGAATGAGACCAAACTGAAATGTTGATAAAATAAAAAGAAACCGAAAGTTTGCTTAAATTTTACCTTTTTTTTTTTTTTTTTTTTCTGGGGATCTTTGCTTTGCTTTGCTTTATCCTTCGGTACTATTCCTTATGGTTTGAGCAAACACATGTTTGTGAGTTGTGAAAGCCTGCAAGGTAAGGCCTTTAAGTGAACTTGTTTTCTTAGAGGATAAAATTTTTACCAAGGGAAACAGGGGACCAGCATAAAAGAGTTATATTCACTGATCAAAGTTGGACACCCATGTGCATCAATCAAACATGTTTCTCATTTCCCAATATAATTAATGATACCTTCACATGCCTACGATGCTTTTTTTGTCCTCCTCACAACATGCTCTCACGGGACACACTTTGACTCCAAATGCACAACAATTCCTTCACAACTCCATCAAGAAACCAACACACACACACACACAAACACATATATATACTTGACCTTATAATATAAGCATGATGCTGATATTGATGCTTTCATACAATAATGGTGGGTTATATAAGGACAACTTTCTCAGCAGCACACCACTGTCACTAGCCTAGTCACTTTTGAGCTGGAAATCTCTGTCTTTAATTAGATGCAACAGCATGGTACCTGTTTGGACTTCAGGATTAAATAAACTTGAGATTCCATTAAATTGTGTCCTCGAGTGCCTTCTCCATCAGAACTGCTATAACTCATTAGCTGTAAGAAATGAACAACATAGCAAGGTGGCAGAAACCCCAAGAAAAATTTAATGGACTTTAGTACATGAAGATTTTAATATTTCAAGCCTTTGATTAAGAAGTTACGAAGCAGAAGTACTTTTAAATAGGAAATATATCTGTATCAAATACTTATATAATGTGATACTTAATGTAATATATCTGTATAGGTTTCAAATTTTTTTTTTTATATGATATGTTTCAAAAAGCCCTAAAATAGTATTAAATTGATGCTTTGATCACTCTTTTATTAGTTATGATATTGTTTTATTATTTTATCTTCTATTTTAACATTTTTTCCTACTATATTTCATATAATCTTCATTTATCACCAATTCTATTTGATAATATATATATATATATATATATACACACACACACACAAAAACATACCTGTACTCATATTTTAAATTTTTTAAAATTAACGTATCATATGTATCGTATCGTGTTATATCCGATACTCATACCCGTATCGATATTCTTTAGTTAAAAACTTGTTTATAAGATGTTTGGACATAAGAAATATAAAAATATAAATTTACGTGCTGTATAAATCCTAATTAATATTGGAGAGCATATGATCATTGATAAAAACCCTAAAAATTTATGCGCACATTATCAAAAAAAGCTAAATGAAATGCATGCAAGCTGACCCGAACATCAGATAACATGAAATGACAATAAATGAAGGAGATGGACAAATTGCATGAATAATTCTGGAAAGGATAAAATGAGATTTTACAGCACTGAAGGCTATCATAATTTAAGAAAGAGAAACAGAAAGGCAAGCAAGAACAACATTTTTCATTCCTCCCCAGAAGCTAAAAAAATGTGTGTGAAAAGGAGCAACTAGATATGATATTTATTAAAGCGTTTAAGGATGGCACGTGTGCTTATTTGTTCGTCAGCATTTCTCTAGAGCCATTTCCATGGAAGAAATTTCACTAGTTTGAGAGGGACCCTTCGAGGCTTAATTGTTTGAGCTTGTGCTGTTGTGCAAGTGTGAGAGAACTATGTGTTATGGACACCTCTTACGTTGAAACTTTGTTTATCTAGTTTGTAGTGTCAAAATAGATTTGGGTACACAGGCTAACTTGTATGACCCTTAAAAGTTGCTTGGGCTAAGATTATACAAATTCTTTTGGGTTAGAAATGAGCTAGAGGCTGAAAGTGGGTTGGCCCTCATGGGTTAAAGGCTTTTGTACCAATTTTGACCTATTTTATATTTGTAACTCTTATTTTAAATTTGTAATTTTTTATCAGTAGTTTAATTATGTTAATATCATCTTTTAACATTATATAGACGAAGAAGATGAAGGAGACGAATAAACTAAAATGATGGCAGTCTTTTGGAGCTCAGATGCATTGAGAAAGAGACGTTAGGGGAGATGGTCGAAAGAAAAGAAGAATTTTTATAATATCATGTCATATGTAAATCCAAATAAGCATGGAAAAGAAAAAGTTGGTATATAATATATTGTTCCATATAAATAAATAACAATCCACCTCATCGTATAACGGTCACGTCAAGCTATTTATGACAGTTTGATAATAAAGGAGTCAACTTGAGTAATAGAGTAGAATTTTTATCGATAAGTTTAGGATGAAAATAGGCTAGAGGCTGAATGTGTGTTGGCCCATCAAATTATTAACGAATAGAAATAAAGTTTCCTTGAATATGAAGTTTATTTTTCAAAAAAGAATACATGGATAAAATACAGTGCTTACCCTTTGTGAAATTTTTTCATCACAGATTATGTATTAATTATAAATTAAAAAAATAAAACGTTATATTTACAATTGTTCAAGTGTTTGCTATGCATTTTTTATTTGAATTGTGAGAAGTAGGTATGTTTTAGATTAAACTATTCATTTGGTCCCTAAAATCTTACTTTAATTTCAATTTGTTTATTAGAATTTAAAAGTATAATAGAATCTACAATCCTAAGCAGGACTCGCAGCATGAACTGGGCAAAGCTGGGATGGGCCAGGCCCTCTAAAATGAGCAAGCCCGGCCCTGAGATTTATATACCAGTCAAAGTTCAGTTCAGTTCATTTCTAAATGGGATTTATATACTAAAGAAATCATGCGTCTGTCTGTATGAATTCTTATAAGTACTCATTATTGCGAAACTTAGTCAAACTTTTTTCTCTCTCCCATTTTGGAAATCTTAATCTTATGTCAAATATAGTTGCTGTGAACAAGTCCAACATAGTATAGTATCCTCTTTTTCGTAGAAAATGTCATCATTTCTCCCACTTCAATTCAAATTAAACCTAATTTTTCAACTTCTGACAAACTCACTGGATTGAATCTGGCGCAATTCTAATTAATTAAAAATTAAAATTAGCATCCTCAAATTTTTTAAACTAATTATTCAACTTAAATCATTTGGTTTAAGTTTAGACATATAGTCCAATTTATGATCATCGGCCTGTTGAATTAATTAAACTCTCGTCACAAATTGATTGCAAATCAATTTGGAATTAGAGTTTATATCTTTGTTATATTATTTTTCAATTAAATTATGATCAGGGTATGATTAACTAATAATAATATATAATTTAATTTAAAATAATACAATAATCAACGATACTGTACACATATCATGATATAATTAGTTAATTATATACTTACTATGTTTTAATTAAAAACTGACTTAACAAAAATATAAAGAATTACATATAAATTCTTTTGATTAAATTAAGTAGTTAGATTATGATCACAGTTGAAATTTATTAATTCAAGTTTTTTATACTCATAAAAATATACAAAAATATATCAAGAGAAAGAAAATAAACTTGTATCAATGGGGTGGAGAAAAAATATATATGGGTGGTTGGCAGTCATAGCAGATCTTTTACTGTAATCATATTATTGTAGAGGATGTTTAAAGTCAAAAACAAAAACAAAAAACAAAAATTCCTCCCTCTCTATAACATTTCCTGTTGTAATTATTTTACAGATCTTCTCTGGGTCGAAATTATATCATATATATATATATATATATATATATTATGAAATAGTGCACTGTAACTCGCATCTTCAATAATTTATATAACCTTGCTAGTTGATGCATAATATATGAAATTAAACATATTTCTTAAATATATATCCTTTCATCTAGTCTGTCTCAATGGTTAATTTTGTTTTAAATGTATGATAATCTCAAGTAAAGAAATAGATAAATTTCATTAAAAATTATAAAAATAAAGTAATCAATCAAAATTTTATAACAAAAGAAATTACGAAAATGCTAAAAAAATTGAAGAGTAATAAAAGAAAAAATAAAAAAAATAAAAAAATGGAAAATCCACTATGGTTGCGGAGAAAAAGTTGCCATGTGGATTGTGGAAGAAATGGCAAATATTCAAAGACGAGAGAGTCTGAATTTGACGATTTGGTGGTAAGAAGGAGAAGGAGGCGTGTGAACACCTAAACCAGAATTTGGACATAGCGACGGACTATACTAATGCACGTGCATTACCACCCCGCTTTATTATAATATTTGCAAATAAGGGGGTTTGTCTGACACCATCAACCCTATCGTATGTTCTATATTAAACAAGACATCAACTTGATCCTGTCGGTTAGTCTAAAGCCAAAATTATTACAGCCGACGTATCGTAGTATATTTTATTCAATTTTTATACATAGGGATAATTTTTAGATTGTGATTTTTAATGAAACAAATTTAGCACACAGAATAATATGCATAGAATGTTAGAATAATTTTAATATTTTATAAATTAATATTAATTATTTTATTATATTAATATCTTCTTATTATTGATTAGACAATTAATGTTGTAATTTTTAAACTATAAATGGATTAAGTTTTATTTTAATTTATGGATAATCGGTTATGGGTTCGATTATTTACAAGCCCACTGGGCAGAAACCCAACCCACAGCCTAAGAGCATTAGTAATCATCCTGTCAAATTACTAATTTGATATTATTACCCAAAGAGATTTAATGGGTTTATTTTTTTTTAATTAATTAAATAAGAAATCGTTTTAAAGATCTTGAAGGATTTTATTTTAATAATATTCATTAATTATATTATTAAAATAAAACTCTATAAATAGCGTATTGAAGCCCATAATTTGACATACACACAAAAATACTATCATTCTCTCTGTCGTTAAACACTCAAAGACACTCTTAGGCATTGGGGGTTGAAATATTTTGACTTAACCAGCACCACATCATAATTATGTCGTCTTCATCAGGTTAGATTTTGATTAATTTGTTCTCCCTATTTTGTATTCATGTATTGTATTATATGCTAAATAATTACATGATTTAATTTTGTTATAAAATGGTATCAGATCCATGGTTTTATGGATTATGAAATTTTTTAAAAAATTTCTTTCCTTTAATCTCGTCTGCATCAAGTGTGTTATGAAATATTTAATTTTATTATTATTATTATTATTAATGATTTTCAATTATTTTTGGATCGACCCGGTTGCTTTGTCGGCATACCCAATTCGAAAATTCTTGCCGTAATATGAACACAATTGCTCAGTTGCCGGCTGGGCTTAACGTGAATATCGACATTCATTCACATCATCGGCAGCTTGCCATCGTTGTGTAGCCATCGTGCTTTCTTGTCGCCGACATCGAATGAAAACCCACCATTGGACTGCAAATTTTTTGAGTGAATATTTCACTTAACTGGGAATGAATCACTCAAAATAGCCATAAAGGTTTTATAGATTGTGAAACGATGATCAAAACGACCTCGGTTTCAAAGCCTGAGGAGTAGAAAACTGGCAGGTGGGGTCTCAGGTCCGGTGGGTTCTCTAGCTAGTCGAATCAACCCGCCAGAGGTTGAAGATGATGCGTGTGGGCCTCTGGAGCGTGTTAGCACATGCGGCCACACCACCAGTCAGATAAACTTCAAATTTTAAAGTAAGCCTCCACTCGCCTTAATCTAAATTATGGTGATTTTTCAGAATTTTTAGAGCCTTGAAAATAGGAGTTTTAAATTTTTTTAAAGATTTAGGGCATTAAAATAATGTGTAAATGAGGTATTTTGATATGAGAAAATTTATGTAGAGACTAGACATAGTACGGAACAACATGTTCAGCTTATTCTCCCTGATTATGTGTAAATAAATTATAATTAATTTCTTTGTATTAATTATTAGATTTTATTCCTAATTTAAGCACATGCCTTAAAAGGAATAGGCCGCGTGTAGAAATTGTAATGACTTTAAGTCACATATACCTATTGATTGTGTGCTCGCCTATCGTGGGTCCAATCATGATGATATATCTTTTATAAATTAATTTATTCTGTGTTTGTCATTTAATTTCCTACATTTTTTTTGAATAATTTAATTACCATCATCAGGGATGAGTCTGAATATTGCGATAAGTCCAATAGAAAGAGGATATATACATATTATGTTGACAATGAACATACCCTATCGGTGTGACATTTTTAATATAATTATGTCAAATAAATACATTTAAGAATGGTTAGCAGCAATTTAAACCAATGCTTTCATTGTTTGTTATATCCTATCGACATGGAAAATATGGATGCATTTTGTAATTTCTCTTTGTGGTCAAATCTATGGTACATATGAGTTTTCTTTTTTGATTTGTTGTAATTTAAAACTTTAAATGGGATTATAACGAGCATCTTGATGATACAGTTGCATAAGCTGAATTTTGTGAAGGAAACCTTGTTTTATAATTATGTTTTCGGAACATAATTAATATTTCCTAATTTTTAGTTTCATCAGCTTCTGTGTTCTAGCAATTGTCTGTGGTGAAAACTCTGAATGGGATGAATTTTAATGACTGGCATGAGTCCCTTAACATGTACCTGATCATCTCCAAGGAGGATTTGGCCATGAGAGAACCAAAATCAGCAGATCTTACTGCTGAGTCTTGTGCTGCTGATAGAGCTTATTACAAGCAGTGGTATGAGTCCAGCAGAATCTGTTTAACGGTTATAAAATATACTATTAAAAAGCTAATCAGACAGAATATTCTTGAGAAAGACACTGCTGTAGAATACCTTAAGGTTATGAGTGAAAAGTTCAAGAAGTTCGATAAGATGCAGAAGGCATATTATCTTTCTTTACTGGATAACACTCATTATGACGGAGTGTTTGGTGTATGCGAGCATATGATGAAGCTGGTGAATTACTTCAACAAGTTCAAATCTCTAAATGTGGACTTGGGTGAGAGTTATCTTGTCTACAAAGTCCTACAGTCTTTTCTAGCAAAATATGAGGTTATCAGAACCACATACAACTCGTAAGAAACTGAATAGACCGTTGATCAGATGATATCCATCATGACTTAAGAGGATGAGTCATTAAAGAAATCGAGTTCACATGATCATTCAGTGAACTACATCTCTTATGGTTCGTCAAGCAAGGTTGGAAATGAAAAGCTTAGGGAAAAAAACTTGAGGGCAAGCTTAATGATAAAAGGTTCTTTGAGATCAAGAAGAACAACAAAAAGAATAAGAGTAAGAAGAATAAGATATTTAAGGGTGATTGTAATTACTGTAAGAAGCCTAGCCATAAGATCTCATATTGCCTCAAGCCAAAGTACAAGTGTGAAAAAAAAGGTATCTTTCTTGAAAATGCCTCTTTAGCTCTAGTTTGTCTTGAATCCAATAATTTTAAAACCTCTATAGACACTTGGTGGTTGGATTTTGGAGTGACTGTTCACGTAACTAATTCCTTGCAGGGGCTTAGGGACAGGAAGAGTCCAAATGAGAGGGAAAGACCATTCTGGGAGTGGAAGGAAGTTCAACTGCAGTGGATTACATAGGAACTGTAGTTTTGAACTTATATTCTAGACATACTTTAACATTATATAACGTTGTCTATGTACCTTCTTCAAGGAGGAATTTGGTTTCAACTTCTGTATTAGACAAAGATGGATATTCTTTTTGGCAAGGAAATGGCAGAATTGATGTTTACTTTAATTCAGTCATTGTTGGAACTGCTAGATTAATGAGCGGTTTATATTGTTTGAATGCAAATGTTTGTTTAGAATCTACTTCTACGGCATCAATTAATGCTATCATTGGACACAAATGCTGAAGAATTGATGAGAACTCTTCTATGTTATGGCACCGGCGCTTGGGTCATATCTCCAAAGAGAGATTAGAGAGGATGGTTAGACAAGGAATATTGCATGACCTAAATTTTTCTGATTTTGAATCATGCGTTGATTACATTAAAGGAAAACTTCTTGCTAGAGCTAGAAAGAAAGGGACTAATAGATCTGAGACTATTTTAGAATTGATCCACACAGACATTAGTGGACCAATTGCTCCTGCTGCTATGGGTAATTACAAATATTTTATAACCTTTATAGACGACTATTCCAGATTTAGCTGGATTGATTCGTTGCATGAAAAAGTTGACTCGTTAGATACCTTTAAGGCATTTAAGGTTGCTATTGAATTAAAGTTTGGAAAGATAATCAAAAGTGTAAGATCAAACAGGGGTGGAGAATATTATGGGACGTATACTGAAACAGGGAGAAACCTTGGACCTTTTGCTTTATTCTTATAGGAGCAAGGAATTGAAGCTCAGTATACTATGCCTGACACTCCACAACAAAATGGAGTAGCTGATAGGCGTAATCGCACCTTGATGGACATGGTCTGAAGTATGATCAATCACTATTTGTTACTATAATTTTTATTGGGTGATGCCCTTAAGACAGCAGCTTATATCCTGAATCAAGTTCCTAGTAAGTCAGTTGAAAAGATACCATATGAGCTTTTCACCAGTAAGAAGCCTAGTCTGAGGCACTTTTACGTATGGGGTTGGAGAGCAGAAGTAAGACCCTATAATTCGCAACTCAAGAAACTTGATTCTAGGACTGTTAATAGATTCTTCATTGGATATTGTTATGGCTCCAGAGGATGCAGATTTTATTGTTCAAATCACACTACCAGAGTCATTGAACCTGACAAAACATTCCATTTTGAGGATGACTTGGACAGTGATAGTGATGCCCCTAGAGTAATTAACCTGGATTATGTGGATACCATCTTACCCATACCACCGTTGTCATCTCTACCTATGGATCATGATATTAGAGATGACCCTCTTGTTGAGAATCTGATTGATCTCATTGTAGGAGCTCCTATAACTGATGTAGGAGAACCAGCCGTTAATTTGATATGATCACAGAGGATTTATAGACCTGTAATTTCATATGATTACATAGTGTACTTGTATGAATTTGAGTTAGACGTTGTTGATGGCACAGATCCAGTTTCTTATGATGAGGTTGTGTCAAGATCTCATTCATCTGAGTGGTTGGAGGCTATGAATGATGAGATGTCCTTTATGTCCCGTAACCATGTATGGGAATCAACTGAGTTACCAGATGGTTGTAAACCCGTTGGTTGCCAATGGGTCTTTAAGACCAAAAGAGGGGTCAATGGTGAAGTTGAAAGATTTAAAGCCAGACTTGTAGCTAAAGGCTATAATCAGAACGAAGGAATCGATTATACGGAAACATTTTTACCCGTATCTACTAAAGATTCCTTCAGAGTTGTAATGACTCTTATTGCCTAGTTGGATCTTGAACTTTATCAGATGGATGTCAAAACAACATTATTAAATGGTGATTTACTTGAGGATGTTTATATGACACAAACTAATGGATTCACTGAAGTAGGGAAAGAACATTTAGTGTGCAAGTTGAAAAGGTCCATTTATGGGCTTAAACAGGACTCAAGACGGTAGTATTTGAAGTTTGTTAAGATAATCACTTCACTTGGTTTCACAAAGAATATTTCTGATCAATGTATCTATCATAAATTTGGCATAAACAACTTCATGATACTTGTGCTATATGTTGACAACATACTGTGTGCTAGTAACTTAGTAATTATGCTGAATGAGGTTAAATATGTTTTGTCATGCCACTTTGACATGAAAGATCTTGGTGAAACTTCTTTTGTCTTGGGAATTCTGATTCACTATGATAGATCTTGTGGCACTCTTGATTTATCTTAGGCAATCTATATAGACCAAATGCTGAAGAAATTTAATATGCATATTTGCGCTCCTTGTGCTGCACCTGTACAGAAAGGTAAGAGGTTGTCTACATCATCTTGTCCCAAAGATGATGATTCGAAAATTGAAATGAATAAGATTCCATATGCATCTACTGTTGGTAGCCTTATGTACGCTTAGGTATGCACATGACCTGATATTACTTTTGCTGTCAGTGTACTTGGTAGATACCTGAGTAATCCTGGTCCTGATCATTTGAGGGCTACGAAAAAAGTTATGAGGTACCTATAAGGTCTGAAACATCATATGCTTACTTTTAGGAGATCTGAGCCACTTGAAATTATGGGTTATTCAGATTCTGATTATGCATCTTGTGTGGATGATCGTAAATCCACTTCTGGATACATCTTCATGATGTCTGGAGGAGCTGTATCATGGAAGAGTTGTAAGCAATTAGTAATAGCCACCTCGACTATGGAGGCAAAGTATATCACATATTATGAGGTTACCCGCCAGGCCATATGGTTGAGGAAACTAATATCTGGCATGCATTTGGTTGATTCTATATTACGACCTCTAACCATATACTGCGATAATTCATCTGTTGTTAGTTTTTCTCAGAATTATAGGAACTCCAGCCGCACTAAATACTTTGATGGTAAGTTTCTATTTGTCAGAGAAAAGGTTATGGAATCTCAGACTCATTTGGTTCACATTCCTGGTGAACATATGTTGGCGGATCCGTTGACCAAAGGCTTACCCGTAGGAGTCTTTAAGAATCATGTGACTCACATAGGAGTTGTTGAAAATTTTAATGTAGCCTTGATTTAGTTGAAGTCTTAATTAAGTTCTTAAGAGACTTTTGAATTGTAGTTTAACATCTTGAATATTACTTTGTATTCCATTCTATTCAGATAATGAAACGTATTTATGGAAATGTCAATATCACTTGATTCCCTATCGGTTTAAGTGATCTTTGCGTATAGTTTCACTTTTGAATTTTGTATGGTTTATAAATATACACACATCCATGTGTTTATGTGAACATTATTTTGCCTGATTATGTATTCGTTCGTTGATCTAATAATTTAATTAATGCTATCCAAGTGGGAGATTGTTAGAATAATTTTAACATTTTATGGATTATCATTAATTATTCTATTGGATTAATATCTTGTTATTACTGATTAGGCAATTAATGTTATAATTTTTAAACTATGAATGTATTAAGTTTTATTTTAATTTGTGAATAATTGGTGATGGATTCAATTATCCACAAGCCCATTAGTCAAAAACTCAACCCACAGTCCAAGAGCATTAGCAATCATCCCGTTAGATTACTAATTTGATATTGTTACCTAGAGAGATTTAATGGGCTTATTTTTTTCTGATTAATTAAATAAGAAATCGTTTTAAAGATCCTGAAGGATTTTATTTTAATAATATTAATTAATTATATTATTAAAATAAAACTTTATAAATAGCGTACTAAAACCCTAATTTGACATACACACAAAAATACTATCATTCTCTCTGCTGTCAAACACTCAGAGACACTTTTAGGCATTAAAGGTTGAAACATTTTGACTCAACCAGCACCACATCATAATTATGTTGTCTTCATCAGATCAGATTTTGATTAATTTGTTCTCCTTATTTTGCATTCATGTATTGTATTCTATGTTGAATAATTACATGATTTAATTTTGTTATCATCGAATTGTTTTGTTCCTAAAAAAGAAAAAATTGCAAGAGAATTACATAATATACCAAGGAAAAACTTGGATCCAAAGTTCTATTATTGATTTTTATTAAAAAAATAATATCTAGAATGTAGTACTGAAATAAGTAAGTAAACATATATATTATTTTTTTGTTACATTTCTTGGCATATATATATATATATATATATATATATAGATAGAGGTAATTCCTCTTTGGCATATTTCTTCTAAAATAGTACTTACTGCAATTGATAAATTTCAAGTATATGGATTAAATTGTGATAAAAGAATTTTAAAAATTTAATATTGTTTTTACACTATAAGGTATTATTTTTATTGTTTTTGTGACTAAATGTTTATTATTAAATTTACAATTTATATAAAAATATTAAGTTAGTACAACTGTTTACATATGTACAATAGTTACTCAGATAGAGTCTTTGATGCAAGAATTAACGGATAAGCAAAACACCCAAACTAAGCTCAAGACACATTAAGGCCTAATTTATATTTAAGATACTACACTAGATGAAACTAATCAAGAGTTAGAGTGAGAATGAATTAAGTTATTATGTCCATTACTCACTTTATGCCAACATAGTTCAATTTTATTTTTGAATAATTTAACTCGTTCAAAAAATAAATATGCATGTTTTTAAATATTATCCTAATTTTAATTTCAATTACACTTAAAAATTATTTTCAGACATTTAAATAATTTTTTTAAAATGTATTAAACTCAAGAGTTAAATCAATAAACACAACTCACATAAAAGTTGTTTTTAAACATTTAAGCATAATTTCAATAACTCAATCGTTAGTGTCATTTTTAAAAAATTAATCCTAAAATACTTTAAGCCCTTAGAAATCATTGAAAATATGAGTAAAAATTTATCTTAAAGATTGTCTTCAAATATTTAGGACAAATTGTACTTAATGAGATATCTCATTAAACACGTGAACATTTAATACTATAACTAAATAATAATAAGAAATCCAACAAAACAAATTATTCAATTTACTTGCAATAATCTCAATTAGCAAAACAATATGAAAGCCTTTAATGCTCATATATTAAACAACACATAATTCAAAAAATTAAAATAATATCACTTAGCAACTAAGCTCTGTCTTCTTTGGAAATCATCGCAATGGGAAACTCTTTTCACCATATTTTATAAATAATTTGATAAAAATTAATTATTAAAATAAAGTAATCAATCAAACTAGTACCGTAAAAGAAATTATGTAAATGCAAAAAATAAATTGAAGAATATTAAATAATAACAGAAAGAATAAGCAATATATGGTGTGAACACCCCATCCCTAATTACCTTATTATTTAATTGACACACCAATTAATTAATAATTAAACATATAGGAAAAATTAAAAATAACAAAGCTTCAAGGGACATTCACAATTGGAGACAATTTGAAATTGAAGATAAATAATAGGGAGATTTTGAGACAAGCAAAATAAAAATCTAAAAATATGACAATTATTAATAATAATTCAAAGTAAGAATCATGAATATTTTGATGATAAAATTGGAGAAATTAAAGCTAAAATATAAAGAATAAAATGATTTGAAAGAAAAAAAGAAGAAGAAAGAAGAACAAAAAGGAGGAAGACCAAGGAATGAGAATTAATGTATACGTGAGGAGAAGAGACAAAAGGGAAAAGGCAGAGTCTGACACAGTATCACTTTGAAGGAAATATGCTACCCATCACCCTGCAAGCCCAGAGAAGAAAAAAGCATCAAAATGGCAAGGTGCTAGCTTCCTGATACTTCCATCTACTACACCTAAAGGAAGGATAGTAGCTAAGAGGATTGGTCAAACGTCTCTTGCTCCTTGCATGCAGAACTTACACCGAAAGGGAGAAAGGACCACGTTTAGCCACAATGTGTAGGGTAGAGAGTCAGGAATCAGCATGCAACGTGGAGAGGACCAGAGGATAAAGAGTGTGTCATTTTTTTATAAACGGGGGGGGGGGGGGGTCTGAAAAGAAACCGGGAAGAGGAGAAGAGGAGAGAGCCGAAAAAGAGTAGAGAGAATAAAGAGAGAACAAAGCTCGAAGAAAAGAGCAAAATCGAGACTGAGGGAGAGGAAAGACCGAGACTGAGCATAAAAGAGCAAAACTGAGAGGAGGGAGAGGAAAGACCGAGACTGAGCAAAAAAGAGCGAAACCGAGAGGAGGGAGAGGAGAGACTGAGACTGAGCAGAAAGGAGTGAAACCGAGATTGACAAAAAGGAGAGACCGAGACCGAGACTGAGCAGAAGAGAGCAAAACCGAGAGGAGGAGAGAAAGAACAGGATCGAATGCAAGTTGAGAAGGAGCAGAACTGAAAGCCAGCTGAGTGGAGTAAAATCCTCTATTTTGGCAGCCCAAAACAGAGTTCAATAGAGCTACCTACTGCAGACCGTAAAGAGAAAGAAGTAAAGAGAGAAAGGTGGAAAGGATTGCTGCCGGAGGGAGACACGAAGCAAGGCAGAGCTGAGGTACTTTTGTGAGAATTGGGAGGAAAAAGAGGCTACTGAAAGGTATGAAAGGAGCCCTATAAGCTGAGAGAGAAAAGCTGAAAATAAGGAAGGCCGAGAAGGATTCACGGTGGGCCGAGAAGAGAGAAAGACTACTGAGGGGAGGAGCTACGGTGGACTAAGGAAGGTTGAGGAGGATCGCTGGAGGAGGAGAGTCACTGGGAAGAGCAGCCAACCGAGACGAAGCCCACGTAACTCTCACGCATGCATGTGGACGTTCACGCTGCAGCTCATTTCGGATGTTTTCGTTTAGCTTCTTCGTTTTTTGGTTTATTAGTTAATTGATTAATTAATTAATTTGTTATTATTAGTATATTATTTTTATATGAGATTAATTTTTTTTTCTTTATAAGTAAGGTTTTAAAGAAATCATTGAGTGAGAAGATTGTTCTCCTCGGATGTTTGGAATCGTGTGAGATTTCAATCTCCTTAGATCCTAAAAATTAATACATATTTGTTGTAAATAATAATAATAATACAAAATAATAATAATTAAATATTTACTTTAATTAAATAATTTTTCATTATTTATGAAATTATCGTGTGAGGATTTTGTTCTCTTCAATTGCATGAGATTATGTGAGATTTTAATCTTCTTAGATCCCTAAAATTAGTACACATTTCTTTTAAATAATAATAATAATTAAATATTTACTTTAATTAAATATATTCCATTATTTATGAAATTATCGTGTGAGGATTTTATTCTCCTCGATTGTATAGGATCATGTGAGATTTTAATCTCCTTAGATCCCTAAAATTAGTACACATTTGTTCAAAAAATAATAATAATTAAATATTTTCCATTATTTATGAAATTATCGTGTGAGGATTTTGTTCTCCTCGATTGCATGAGATCATGTGAGATTTTAATCTCCTTAGATCCATAAAATTGGTACACATTGGTTTTAAAAATAATAATAATTAAATATTTACTTTAATTAAATACTTTCTATTATTTACAAAATTATCGTGTGAGAATATTGTTCTCCTCGATTGCATATGGTTATGTGAGATTTTAATCTCCTTGGATACTTAAAATTAGGACATACTTGTTTTAAAATAATAATAACAATAATAACCATATTGCAAAAATAAATGTCTTAATTAAATAATTTTTTTTTAACGTGATTGAATTCGTTCTTTATAATCATTTCATATAAATTTCAAAATAAAGATTAAAATCTCAAAAACAAAACAAATAATAAATTAAAAGAGAGAGAAAAATGAAGAGATTAAGAGAGTTAGATTAACCAGGTTGTTGTAAATTAAAATACACAAACCAAATTCCAATTATGTTTTGTTTACGAAAATCCGTTTGATTGAAACCCTCATATTCTCATCACAAAATTTACAAATCATCAACCAATAAACATGCCTTTTGGTCGAACTACGTGAACTTTGATCCCTATCTTAGGGTACGTAGGCCCTAGGCTCTCATCCTAGGTCAAGTCTGCCCTTTGTAAATATCTATTTGTTTGTTTTCATTCTTGTTGTTTTATCCTCTTTGTTTAACAAGCATACATGTCGATAAAAGTGTAATTGAGATAAATTTAAAAGCCATGTTTTATTTTAGCTGACTGGTTTAAGGTAGCCATCCTTATGAACAGGTGTTGTGGGGTGCCTAACACATTTCTTACACTCAAATAAACTCCTAAATTTATCTCTAATTTCATAGATCATATTACCTTTTTCTTTTTATTTTAAATTAATTTTTTAAAATTTTTCGTTAAAAATTTTGATGACGACTCTAAACAAATTAATTTTTAAAATATATTTTGAGAATTAATTTAAATAGTTTTTATTTTTTACTAAAAAGTTGGTTACGGGAATGAAAATGGAAAAAACTAAAAAGGAAAATCATTATGGTTGTGGACATAAAGTTGGCAGGTGGTTTTTAGGACACGGTGTCGTGAATTTTGGAACACGGTGTTGTGAAATGTGCGTGAAGTCTGGAAAGCACACGAATATTCAAAGTGAACAGACTCTTAAATTTGACTATTGGTGATAAAAACGAGGCTGCGAACAGATAAATTACAACGTGGACGTATAGCAACATATTATATTAATACGCGTACACATCAATAGAAAATGTTTGTTGAGCAATTTTAGATTTTTTAAATTTGAACGGTGAATAAATATTATGAATTATAACGTAATAGTTAGTTAAAAACATAAAATATTTGTTAATTTAAAATATCAATGTTTTGGCAAAATTATCAACGCTCTAGTTTCTATAAACTTACATATTTTTTAATATTAGAGAAGTCTATAACAAGATTAAGAGAAGTGAGACTCGTCTTGATAAAATTCACTAGGACTCATCTCAATTTTTTTTTTTCTTTCGAAGGGCTCTCTTTTGTACCAAGATAACAATTATTATATATTATAGGCGTTTTATTTCAATTCTTTCAATCAAAGTTAGCAATTTTTCTTGTCCTTTGAATCGGGATCTAATAACTGCATATCTTTTTTTTTTTTTTTCCGACATACGTTTTAAATATGGTGAAATAACACTGAATTATTTTTTCTTACTTGTGACGTTGTTATATAATTTTATTTTTTATTGTCTTTTCTTATTATATTTCACCAAATTAACTGTCAAATTCTTTTATTTATCATTTTTAACTATCTTCGTCTTATTGAATTTTTCTATAGCGTATAATATTTGGCTAAAAGTATATGGTTAAAGTACTCTACTTATATATAATTATATACACACTTATATTTATATCTTAAAATTTTAAAGATTATCATATCCCAAGAATTATATAGTGTATTTTATCTAGTTTGCATATCTATATCGGTGTTTCTTATATTGTGACTTTCTAAAACAAATTCAGCACACAGAAAAATATGCACCAAATTAATTTGGGTCCCAAAAAAGGAAAAAAATCACAAGAGAATTACATAATATAGAAAGAAAACTTGGTTGCAAATTTCTATATTTTTTTACGAAAATATCTGGAATGTGATACTGAAATAAATAAGTAAACATATATACTATTTTTTGTCAAATAATTTCTTAACATTGGGAGTATATTTCTTCTAGAATTGCACAGAGCGCAGGAATGAAATAGACCGAGACTTTTTGAGTAGATTCTTATACTTAAAGTTTTGAAAAGTTCTCTCGCCAACTTCACCAAATTTTATTTTCCTAAATTATACTAATTTGTTTCTTTCTCCAGAACCAGGATATTATCTATATTACATCATTAATTATTATACTCGAATAAAAAAGACATAAATTAAACCAACCTTTTCAAATAACCTAGACACTGTTGGCTCCATTTCTACACTAGCTTTGACTTTGATGGACAACTAACGTGTCAGCTGTTTGTCTTAATTCAGAAATCATCGCAATGGGAAACTCTTTTCATTATATTGTAAATATGAATTCTTGTAATTTTCAAGGTATACAAAGCCAGGCATTCCATCCTTTTCATATAACTAATATAATAAATTTGCAGTTTGAAAATTTGAAGAATGGCACAAATAAATATAGACAGTGATGAGTTTTCACTTTCACCAATGCTGAATTTCTACATTTGTCCTTTCTTCTAATAAATTTAACGGTTAATATTAATTATTGTAAAAAATTTAACAATTTATATTTAAAATTAAATTATCAAATTGATCTAACAGTTCAAAACTTTTACTGTAAAAAACTATAAAAAAAACTACACGCAGAGGATTTATTTCGCACTGTCACATTAATTATTGAACGCTACGAAACAAAGAGGCAGTTGGCACGTGCTTTTCAAGTGGGAACATGCATGCTTCAGTCTTCAAAGAACAGTAAAATATTTTCCGAAAAGCAAGTCTTTGCTATGCTACCAATAGCTTTCTCTCTGGATTGTTCCAACTTTAATCTGAAGCATTAAAATATAGACTATGATTTTGAAACGTGAATAGTAAAAGTATAAATATAGCCTTTAATTTAGGTGATTATGACATACTAATTTTTATAATAACGAGTTTATGACTTTGTAGTTCTTGGAGGACCCCTCGCTTCCACTTTGTTAGTTAGAAATTAAAGAAGAGAGATGGTTTTTGTATTATCATTCTCACTAAGTCAAATTTTTGGAGTTTATTTGTAATGACCATATAATTTTAGTAAAAATTCGAAAATATATTTAATCATTTGAACACATTGGATACTTTATCCACCAGCAGAATTGAAAAAAAGACCAGAGAGATGCCAGTATACTTATCTGAACACACACCATTAATTCCTTTCCGTGCAATGAAATGACAAAATTTTCTCAGCTGTTGCCTAAATTACAAAACAATGTTTGGTAAAATTTTTAAAGCTATTATTTTGAAGGGTACTGTTATAAATGATTAAAATACTTCCCATGTGTCTTGAAATGTAATTTAATTTTTAAATACAAGTAGCTTATTTGACATTGAATATTTTGAACTATTCATAATAAAATTAAATGATAGATATTTTTAATATAGTGTGACTGAAAATATTTTTTATCATAGTTGTCATGACTTGAGCTAATAGGACGTGATCGGCATAGGGATAAGGTGTCTTTCATCCTCGCGAACTTGTCGGAACTCTCATAACTAAAAAATTTATATAAACTCAAATTAATTAGCATAAGTCTCATAACTCTCTATACAGACATTTTCTGATATACCATAGTAATATATCAAATATCTAGCCTATATACAAGGGAGCGATTGAACTAAATTATAAAAATTATGAAAGATATAACTTTAGCAGTAGGCTAGGCTCACCAATGAATTAATCACCAAGATTAAAATTCAAAAGATGGACATTTTGGATCGACATTGTAATCTGAAAATTTTAAATAATGGGGTGAGTAAAAATTCAGTGAGCATATAATTCTAATATTGCAAAAATTAAAGCAGACTTATAGTGATACATCTTTCAAAATTTAAAACTAGATATCACAAAGTTATAATTCAATAATATTGAATAGAGAATAATCATTAACAGAATGTATTTAGGAATATCCTACAGAACCAGTCATAATTACAAAATACAGAGCTAGCCTAAGACTAGTGATAACATATCATAACTTATACTTATTCAGCCATAGGTTCTGAGTAAATATCATAATAGCCCTAAGTCTCAAACAGAATATGGCAGTAAGGATATAATACCAACCTCATCAGATTACTAATCGCAATGCACTAGGGTTTTGTTTTGGACACATTTCCAATATTTAGAAATAAATAAATATCCATGTACAGATATTGAAAATTTCAAAATTTGTACTACTTCAGAGTTTAGATTTCAATATTTCTAATAATTCAAAATTCAAAATTTATAATTCAGAATAATATTTTGCATAATTATGAT
This sequence comes from Delonix regia, assembly GCA_037074485.1. Taxonomy (NCBI): domain Eukaryota; kingdom Viridiplantae; phylum Streptophyta; class Magnoliopsida; order Fabales; family Fabaceae; genus Delonix; species Delonix regia. The sequence goes on along the minus strand of CM073451.1, from coordinate 27,038,521 downwards.
TATTTACTCACATAAGAGAAATATACCAAACTCTTTCTATTCTTGATTATAATTCATTTTTTAAAAATTTTCTAATTACCTAAAACATTAAATAAAATAATATTATCATCCAGTCTTTACAAATAAATTTAATTATTTAATTATGTCACTTACCTAATTAATTATCCCTTATTCATTTTTATCCAATTCACGTATTTCTTTCCTAAATTTTTGGAAAATTAATTTTATGGGCCACTTTTTTAAATAATACTTATGACCTGTATTTCATTTTATTATCCTTATCTTCATTATTATTACTATTATTATTATTATTATTATTATTATTATTCCTATTACTATCATTATTATTATTATTATTATTTTTTATTCAATTATTTCATTATGCACTTATTAAATTTCTAACACCTACCATAACACAAATTTCACTTAAGGGTGATCTAATAAATTTCAAATTTTTGATTTAACCTCAAATAATATTTATTGCTATCCAATCAAACCATTCTAATTTTCCCTTTTTAATTTTCTTCCTTTTTCTTCATGAAAAATCTAGGAAAATTGCTAAAAATTAGAAGTTCATCTAAAATTCAAACTAAAATTTCCAAAAATTCTAAATCACTCCTTAGGTGCATAAAAAAATTTAAGAAGTCCTAAGAACAAATCTTACTAAATTTCCAAATAGCCCCTGGACCTCTAAATTAGGTTTTTTTAAACCAGAAGCCAAAATTCATAATTGATCAATGATTTCAAAGGATAAATGTGCGAAATTCACATTTGAAGTGTAACCCTAACTCAATTTGAAGCAAACAACCTGAATTGAGTTCAATTTCATCACTTTCTCGCATGAACAGTGATTTTCGCAAATGAACAGTACCAATAATGGGTTTTCTTCGATTTTGAGCAAATTTAGCTGAATTGATCAGTGACAATGAGGGGGAAATGTGTGAAATCAATGTATAAAGTGAAGCCATATGTTTAATTGGATTTAAAACTCACCAAACTCACAGAATTTAGCTTGAATTTGTGCGTGAATACCGCTAGGAATTCTCGCTATTTTTCGGCAATCGACGGCTGGTGAGGCTAGTTGAGGGGCCAGTGAGGGTCGTGGGGTGCTGGTCGTCCACCAGCGATCCTTCGAGGACAGTGACATTGATCAGAGTTCGTCAGCAACGTGAAGGAAGGAAAAGTGACCGAATGTGCAGTGATGATTGAAGCATAATATGATTTTGATGTATTATTTGCAGATGATTTGAGGATTATAGGTGGAGGTTAGTTGCATAATTAAACAATAATATGGGTTAGGTGGAGTTAGTAGACATAATTGAAAATTTTAAAATATTTTAAATGGAAAATATATTTTTTTTCTTATATCAAAATTTTCCTCACAGATACTTGTTCATTGTACTTAGTTGAATTACAAGTGTTAAAAGTGTACAGGGTGAGACTTAAGTACTAACTTTGGTTACAATCTTAAATAAAATTTTATCTGTATTTATATTTATTTTTGACTAAATTCCCTTTTTGAGTATAAATTTTATGAGTATTATAATAGTTTTTAGTACATAAACATTAATATAATATTTATCAATTTAATTGTTCATATTATATAGTGCATTTTTCTAATAGGGGACAACAAAAATATATTCAAAAGAAAAACTTAATCATATTAATAATTTATTTGGTTTGATATTTGAGAACTTTAAACACTAGTATGTATATTAAAATGAGAGTTTTCTTAACAATCAATTTCATTTTTTGTTTTTAATTTTTTCCAAAATTACTTTTTTCTCCAAACCATTGTTTATATATAAGTAAAGAAAAAACTTACTTTGCATTGGATGGTTTGTATTGATTGTAAAACTTAATTTTAAGTGAAAATTTTCAAATATATATCATGATCATACAACACATTTGACCATAATCAATTTTAAAAATTAAATTGATCAACAATCACTTTTGCCTTATTCCAACCCAAACATATACTAAACTTAAGAAAAGAGTAGCTAGCCTGCAATTTGACAATATATTATCCATTTAGGTAAACACATAAAAAAAAATTTTATAAGACAAATAAAAGAGGTTTCGAGTTAAAATAAGTGCATCATAGTGCTTAACATTTAACAATTTGTTCTTACTATTTTCTCTCTGTTTCAGATTAATTATCCCTATAGCTCATATTTATTTGCATATATAGTAAATATCTAAATATGCAAAGGGAAAAGGTTTCTGCTTTATAGAATAGTATAGTAGTGATCCATAATAATGGAATTGTGAGTCACTGAGTGGGTGGCATGCATGTGCGTAGTTCGATCTGGTTTTAACATTCTGATGTGTATGATCTATTCCCAGTTTTATCAAACAGACCAATATATTCAAAGATTTTTAATACTGTTTTACTTTTAGCATCATTAATGTATGAAAGAAAGAAAGAAATCTTCAAAGCTGGGCAAAGGTGAACCTATTCGATCGCAAAACTCAAAAAAGTTGGTTCAATCAGTGCAAAAAAGTGACGTTTTGAAATTGATATTTAGGAAACACCAATGAAACACCCCAAGTGTCTCTTCTTCCTTTTACTTTGTCAAGCCATCTTCTCCTGTCTTCCATTTTTAGTCTCTCTGCTAATGATGAGATCTGGTTTATTTGATAAATGAGTCATTTTCTAGCTAAACCTAATTATGTTTCACTAAACAATGTTTATCACTTTATGTCTAGGCACAATTAATTATTCAGAAAATATTTAAAGACAGTTTCTAAAAGGATGAAAGTATGATATTTTTTTAGCACGACACTGCTGAAAATTTTAAGAATTGGAGAATAAATAATTAGTGACATGTCTGTAGATTGACTAAAGTTCATTTAATATTTTTTATTAATTTGACATTCAATTTGTACAAAATGAGCAATAACAAATAAATACACAAAAGCAAGCCAGAAACAAGCTAGTGTCTGCAACCTATAGTAGTCTACTTTAAAGAGATAAATAGTTTTCACAAAATACTAATATATTTGTTAAATTGATTATTTAATATACTAATATTATCAATGCAGCTAAAACTCCCTGATCAATGATATATATACATTGATCTTAGATTAACTTATAAGTTGAGTTCCTTTCCAATTGAGTGTAAGCGAAACCAACTTATTATAATCATAAACTGACCGAATACATCCAAAATGAATGACTTGGCCAATTCATTTAAGTATACTAGTTATGTCATTTATATGTATTAAGTTAGTAAAGTAAACAAACATGATTACCTAATATTATGAACAAATTGAAAATGATTGTACAATTTAGCTTATTTCTTGAATAATTCTAATAAATCATATCAAATTATTAAACATTAGTCCAACAAACATTAAATGAGTTAAGTTATATTAGGAATCTCTCATTTAATTATTTTTGCCAAAGAAGTTGATTTTTTTAATAATATAATATCATGATTTTACATTTTAAAAAACCATAAAGGTAACCAAGCTGGTATTTTCTATTGAGATTTTATTCTTATATATATATATATATAGAGAGAGAGAGAGAGAGAGAGAGAGAGAGAGAGAGAGAGAGAGAGAGTAGGAATTTCTCATTTAATTATTTTTGCCAAAGAAGTTGAATTTTTTTAATAATATAAGATCATGAATTTACATTTTAAACAACCATAAAGGTAACCAAGCTGTTATTTTCTATTGAGATTTTATTCTTAATTATATGTTTGTGTAGAAATTTAACCTTGACAATAAAAAAATATTAGAGAGTACTTTAGTGTAATTTTTTAAAATAAGATATATTATGTCTACTTCAACTAAAGCACAAAAACAATTAATGTAAATTATTATATTTTTTTAAAAAAATTTAGGTACATGTCATATTTTTAATTCAACAACTTCCTAATCAATTTAATTTATTAATTACTGTGTTGATACAATAAGTTAATTGCCCAAAATAATTATAATAAAGTGTCTTAAATGGCACGTTATGCACATTTATTATTGATGTACCTGTAACACTACGTACTAAAACTTACAGGAACTTCTCATTAAATGTTGGCCCAAAAAAAAAAACACACTTCTCGTTAAATATCCATATATATTTTTCATTTGAACTGAATGTTTAAATTTATATACTTATTCACAAAAAACTCAGTTAAAATTTATTTATTAACTCATTTTTATATCTATACTAATATACTTTCATCTCATACCTTTGTTATATTATCCTTTAATAGAGTTTTGAATGGGTCAACTCCAGCCGAGTGTTAAAAATTTCCAATTCAACTCAAAGAATAAATAGATTTCATCGAATTCAAACTTATTCATGAATCGAATTGAACTTAATCCTAATTTAAAACAAAAAAATCAAATACTCATTTATTAGTCAAATTGGAATAATGCCGCCGAATTGGAAATAGATATTCCACAAAAGCATGCAAAAAGATGAAGACATGATCCAATCCCTAATAATAAGGGATAAGAACTGATTCAGTATTTCATTATCCCCTTAAGACTCCAGATATTGCAGGCTTCTTGTTGCTTTCATTACAATCACTCTGTCCAAAACAAGAAAGACCTAAGCGCATAAAGACACACTCATTCACCTAAGAACTTGTCCTAATCTGACTGCTTTGCTATGAAGAAAAATTAAACATGGAAGAAAATATCAACAATAATGGCGATCCTTTAAATTTGGATATTACGAATATAATTAATCTTATCGCATTGATTTTTTTTACCCTCTCTTTGTTTCTCTCTTACTGTTTAAAGTGAGAAGACTGGCATTGACCAAAAAAAAAAGATGAGAAGACTGGAATTTTCGTGAGACTTGACCATAAGGAGTATTTCCACGTCTTCCGGTTTGCGTCACATTGTCCTTTCGGTAGAAACTTTTAGCCACAGAATAGTTAATCATTTGAGAAAAAAATTTATATTTAATATATTTGCTGGGACAAAATGTTATTTGCTTTGAAGTATTCAGCGAAAGGTTTAGGATTTCAAATTAGTATTTGTTAGAGTAAATAAAATTTGGTTTTCAAAATTTTTAAAAATTATTTTATAATTTAAGGTCTTCTGTAGTAAATATATTAAATTTATGATCCTTAAATATAATTTTTTTTTAGAAATTTCTAAGCAAATTACAGTATTTCTCTTATTGAATGATATTTAAAATTTTTATTTGAGAATCAATGAATTTCTTTTCTGACATATAATAGGAGAGGATTTTGACTTTTTGTAATACAGATCAAATATTAAAAAAAGAATCTAGTGGAATTTTTCAAACAAGAGGAATATCATATATTATTTAGTTAAATTTACCAAAAAATTATAATTTGTTTTTTCTTTCAGCTTAGTACTAAGTGTAATTACAATATTGTCAAAACGGCATAATTCATAAATAAGTTTGGCCTATATTTCTATTTTTTAAAAATAATAATATAGTAAATATTAATTTACAACAAAAATTAAACGCTGATAAAATGTACGTGTGTCTAAATATTTGAAAGTAGAGAAAAAAAGAAAAAGAAAAAGAAAGAGAATATACATTATAGATGTGCATATTGGGACACAAATGCCTTTCTGTTGCCACCTTATTCCCGTTTCTCTGAAAATTGAAGTCATTCTCATAAAAGCAAAAAACGTAGCCAAATACCTCAGCCCAAGAGTCATTACTCTCTTTTTCAAGATTACTAACATAAACCGAAATTAAAAAAAATAAAACTCTCAATTAATATTACAATAACTTCAAAGCACTAGGGCTTTTTAAAACTAACTGATATTTTGATTCTTTAAACACCAATTAGTTGCGCATAATATTTTTAAAAGCAACATTTTAATTTTGACTCTAGACTAAATTGATATTTTAAAAATATCTTTGAGAGTAATGACTAACTTGATGCCTCTAAAATATTTTACAAGAATTAAAGTAGAAATTTATTCTACCTGGTGTTATTAAATAACTGATATATTATTTTCGTTAACATTCTTTGTAAAAACAGAAATTACTGGTTGATAACAAAATAAATAACGAAGAAGTGAAACGTCGTATCAAAACTAGACCAAGATACTATTAAAGAACTGCGAAAATGAGGTTCCGCTGTCACTTGTTGAGTTAGTGTCTTTCCTGGAAGGAGACGTTTTAGATCTTATTTTCTGTGTATACCGTTCATTTATCCATTTACCGTATCTAATCATATGTCACAAAGCCACCCCTCGGGAGCACACATCCGTTATAGTAACTGGAGCAAATTTGTAATATAATATTATTAAATATATTAATTTAATATATTTTTTATTAATATAATATTAATATAATATTATAAAATAATAATATTTAATATTATTTAATTACTGGATCCTAAACTGCAGCGGGTCCAGAAGCCCACCCCTCGATTGTTTACGAGTAAAGAATAAACACTTGAGCTCAAGCATCAAACTAAGGAAAATTCAAGTTTCGATCAAGAGTAAACGTCAACGCTGCTACAATACAATAATAAAGCCTTTCACAGAATATAAAGACGCACACATACATTCCCAAAGAGCTAAAACTTGAGCTTCATCCATGGCGGACCCCGTTTCAATCTCTGCTCTCGTCGCCAGCTGGTTAACGCCCTCTTCTCTCTTCGTCTTCCTCAACCTCGTCATCGGCACCATTGCCCTCACTTCCCGTTTCGCCACCCCCAGAAAGCCTTCCGACGAACTCCACCACGATGCCCCCACGCCATATCTCCTCCGTCGTTCGTCGTCCCTGCTTGAACGCGTCAGCTCCTTCCGTTTCTACAGATACGACAAGACGTTTCCAGAAAATGAGTATGTTCAGCCTCCCCAGGACTCACCCCAGCTCGTCCGGAGGCCGTCCCTGCTGGAGCGAGTCAAGTCGTTTGACTTCGGGTTCTATAACAACTACGAGCCCACCGTCGCAGAAACAGAGTCCGTTCAACCCGGTGACCCGCCTGAGAGTGAAAACCAGACCCAGCCGCAACTGGAGAGAACTCCTTCCCTCTTGGAGCGCCTCAAGTCCATGAACTTCTCCTCTCTGTACAGATCAACCTCCATAAAAGCGGCGAGAGAAGGTGAATGTGAAAGTGAAAGTGAAAGTGAAGGTGAAGGTGAAGGTGAAGATGAAGGACAAGCTGACGTTCAGGAGTCCAAACGGGGTCATGGTTGGGGAAATTTGGTGAGGAGGAGCAAATCAGAGATGCGAAAGGGATCGCCAGCGAGGTTGCCGGAGAAGATGAAGAAATCGGCGAGTGAGAACTCGGCGTCGAGGAAGAGGGAGGAGGAGGATGGTGGGGTAGCAGCGACGGCGAGGAGTGGGGAAACTAGTGAAACGGCGTCGTTTGGGGAGGACGAAGCGGTGGACGCAAAAGCCGACGACTTTATCAACAGATTTAGGCAGCAACTTAGGTTGCAGAGGCTTGATTCCATCCTGCGTTACAGAGAGATGCTCAAAGCCAACTGAGACAAGATTCTCTGCGAGCAATCCCCACTGTAGCTCAAGGGTAAAATGGTCAATTCGTCACTTCGTCTTCGTCCTGCTTCATGCCTGGTCACTCGACCAATAGCAATGGAGGGGAGGCTAATTTTGCAGATGGAGGATGTTTGCTTTGAAATGACTAAAAGGCCCTTTTGATTGTAATGTAAGCTAGGATCGATTTGTGCACCTTCTGGTCATTTACTATATTTAAGTAGTGTTTTTTTTGGACGAAAATATTTACTATATTAGGTAGTTTAATGAATGCGTCTCTTTTCATATTTGGGTGAAGCTAGCGTAAAGTTGCGTGCATCAGTAGTTCTATATATGAAAACGATTACTTGCATTTACATTGCAAGATTTAAAATGTCTTGCGTTGCTTCTTAAGCTACAAAGAGTAAAGTTCCAAAAAAAAAAAATGTTGCTTTTGTTGAGTTAAACCACTTTTAGGCAAAACGTAATTATGGATGACAAGTCTTAAAGTTTATCATGTAAATTTTTTTTTTTTTAAGTTGGAGAAAAATAAAAAAAATAAATGAAAACAGAAAAATGAGTCTTGTATACTCTTTCTCTCTTTTATATTTTTATCTTTTCAAAATTTATAAATAAAAATTATAAAGATCTATTCTCCTTTAAATAATTGCACAAGAGTTTTCTCCTTAGTGATGCAGTCTAACGAAATGAATTTTTTATATTTAAAAATTTTAAATGTAAGTAAATTTAATAAATTTTAAATTGTTGATTGAAAGTTTAATAATTTAAATTTTGTAAAATTGATAAAAACTATTTAATATTTTTAAAATCTAAATTATTAAATGATAATATAATGATGAGACCCCATTCGTTAAGTAGTTATGTTTTTTATCGAGGGCCTTAATGAAAAGATAAATTCCACTTGAAAGAACTATAGAGTTTGTACCCGAACCCCAAAAAGAAAAAAAACACTATAATAAATTGAACTATGTTCAAAAACTCCAATTTTTTTATGCTTAAGAAGAAAAATATATTACTTCAACTCTAATATTTAATAGAGTTAATTACTAACCACCCCTATGTGGGTCATTATGATATGGTATATATCTACTCAGCAACTTTGTCTGGTGCTTCCATATACAATATACTTATAAAGGAATAATGGATCACCGTAGATAGCAAGACATAGTTCTGAGATCATTCTCTTAATCAATTGTAACTCGCAAGTGGGGGATTTAATTTAATTACATGCTTTACTTAGAGAAAATCTGAATAGGTGTTAGAGGTCACTACTCTATAATTAAGCGATTACTATGAGATTTGATTCTTTACATTATAATAAACAAAGTGTACAAATCTCTAAAGGTATCAAAGTGGATTAGTCCGACTCACCTAGATTCACCTACTTGAACTGATGGGTTAAATAGGTCAACCTGTTTAACCTACTATAAGGTAGTGGGTTATTGAGTTAAATAATCCACCAAAAAATAAAAGAAATTATAAAATTATAAAAATTTAAATGTGATTTTATTTGAGTATATGTCTTATTTAATTAATTAATTTTTATATTAGTATAAATAAACAAAAAATAACTAAAATAAAAAACAAGTTTCAATGGATTAAAAGAAGTAAAGTAATTTAATAATTTATTAATTTATTAATAATAAAAATATAATTATGAGCAGAATATTCAAATATGACAAATTATAAAATAATAAAGACAAGTAAATAACATAGCACATACATTAGGATTAATTTTATTTTCTGAATAAAAAAGTACAGTGAACTTAGGTGTTGGTCTAAGTAAGTAAAAAAAAAAAAATGAACAATATGTTTAACCAGCAAGTTGGCTCGTTTAACTAGTGTGTTAAATAGGCAGAGTTGATAGGAACATACTAAAATGGTTCTCAAAGGAACCTCTCAACCCAACCCACCTTTTAGGTGGGTTAAACAAGATCAATCTAATGGGTCGAACCCGTTTTGATGCCTTTACGAATCTCTACGTCAAAATTCCTTTAGATCAATAAAGGATAGTATTATCTAGTTGTATTAGACAAACTGTACGTCTTTAATTAACTAATTTTATTATATTTTATTGATAATTTATTTGATTAATTGATATAACAAATTATTCTTAACTAATTAAATTAATTTATAAATATTTAATATCATTATTATTCTTAGCGAATCAATGAACAATCAGTGAATATAGAATGATGATTTAAGCCAGAGAGATGTGTGTTCCCATTGAAGCTATAGTTTGTTTTAAATAAATATTAATTGGACGTTACTTCATTTTATAAAATATAAACAAATATATACGTATCTTTCATGTGAGTATAAAAAATATAGATGTTAATATCTATAACAGGTATCAATTAAAAAAAAAACTTTATAATATCTTTTAAACTCTACATTTATGTCACTTCCAAAAATGACATAAAATATTGTGATTTTGATATTGGACTGGGAAAAAGACAGAATTCACTTCTTCTTTTTTTCCTATACCAAGCTAAGAGTTACTCTCCACCGATAACTTGAATGATATGGTGTATATGCTAATAATCGCATGCTGCTTTACATGCTTGGAAAAAAAATTTAACTGGGGTGAAATTTACAAGAATGATAGATCTTTTGGGAACATGTGTATATAGTTTGGTAGGAGCTTGGAAGCATGCATTGGATCATTGTATACTTGAAATTAATAAATAAGAAAGTGAAGCATCAATTCCCATTGCCAACTTCAATTAATGAATTAATGTGAGGGGTGTTTTGGGAGTCTTGAAACAAGAGAGTAGATCTTAAGGGAAGGATAATACACTTCAATCTATGCGGATCCAGGAGAACTTCCCAATGAACTATCAAGAAATGGCAATAATAGAAGTTAATTTTTTTATGCTTCAAGTACATTCGAGTTTTAATATAGTTCTTTTAAGATTTTTTGAAATTAGTTCTTATGGTAGGATCCCACAATCAGCTCTAAATGAAAAGAGTTAATTTGTAACAGAACCAAATGGTATGGATCAAATCTTCGACATCTGAAAACTATAATGATTTGAAAAAGAATATGAATTATATATGAACTAAATTAAAAATTTAGGTAAATTTTAAGAATCAAATGACTAATATTTCTTAGATAAAAATAAAATATAAATATAAAGTTAATTATAATAGAAAAAGTTAATTAGTTTACACATGAGAGATTAGTGGAAAGTTTAACTTCTTGCACTTTCGTCTATTATTTTTACAAAATAAAAATAACTATAGTCTAACTTTAAAAGAAGTTACTTAACAATACATTATGTAATAACATGCATTTTAGTGCATGCCAAAACACTATTACTAACAAATATGATTTCGGGACGGTTTGGTATCTTAGTTCCAAAATCATATAGTAGTAAACAAAATGAAATAAATACAAACATATAGATAGGTGAATATTAGAATAAGGAGAGAGTGAAAATTTATTTAATTTTTGTATTACATATTTTTATTTTTTAGATATTAAAAATTAATTATTAATCATGTTCTTCATTTACATAATTTATTTAAAAATATTAATATATAATTTGATAAAGTTGGGCTACTAGTATTTATTGACTTTAAAGTTTTATGTTATAAGTTTTGATGATGACAAATATGTGACATGAATTATAGTTATAGTATCAATTTGTGCTTAATTAATTAATCATTAACTTGTAATATTTTATGCTCGAATAATCATTTATATGAGATATACTTGCTCATATACATCCAATAGGCTAATGTTACATATAATCTAAATTAGCTATATATAATTATATCAATCTCATATACATAATAAAAACATCTCTAGTACGCCAAGTGCCACTAAAGTTTGCATATTATTAAATATGAATTGGACTAATTGTTTGATTTTCAAGTCAATAGATTTTATGTAGGATGGTCCAAGAAAAGAAGAGTGAATATTGAAATGAAGAGAATAAAATATTGATGTCATGCTCTACACAAAAAAAAAAAAGAAGAAAAAGAAAAAAAAACAAGCAAGAATGATGCTTTAAGTATTGAAAAATTTAAAGATTTGAAAATTTTAAAGCTTAGTTGCATCAAGATAGCTAATGAATTAAATAAGTATATTTATTATAAGTTAAGACTTATTTTTGTATAATTCAATAGTTTAGATCTGCATTTATTGGCTTAAGAAAATTTGGATTATAAAAGATAGTGAGATATAAATTTTTCTAAAAATCTTTTTTTTTTTTACCTTTGGTCACTATTTTACTTATATCTCACAAACCATATGAAAATTTGATATGAAATTATTATAGTAGAAAATAGACTCAATAAGCTTTCTAGTGATAGGTCATTCACTTAAAACAGAGTTAAAATGAAAAAGGTATAATCATTTAAAGTATATTCTATGCAACAGTTAACTAATGGAGTTTTTGTAAGCCATTAGTCGATTGATGAAGTGTAAGCCATTAATCAATTGGTGGATCCATTAGTTGACTGATGAAACATAGAATGTTTATAATTCAAATTTCCAGAGCAACAGTTGACTGATGGACTCTACAATCAATTGATGTAATACGTAAAAGTAAAAATCAACTTTTTAAATGACTCTTTCACATGTCTAATGATTATTTTTCATATAGACCTATATATATGACCCTCTAAACATGATTTTGAGTAGAACTAAATGCTAGAATATAATCTTCAACTTGTTTTAACATTTTTTTTATAGAGAAATAAACATATTGGAGACAAAACTTGCTTAATTGCTATCATTTGATTTTTTTAGAGATTCATTTTGTATATCTGTTCATTAAGAGTTTCTTTGAGCAATATTATTTATCTTCAATCTTCGTAAGACAAGGGAGGTGTATCCCTAGGGGGAAAAAATAAGAGTGAGGAGGCTCTTGGAGTATTTTCCTCTAAGAAGAAATGTGTTCCTTGGTTTTAGAGTGAAAATCAACTCTAGGTAGAGTAGGATGTTGTAAAGGCTTACAAGTACCTGATTAAAATTGTACAATTATGAATAAATTTCAAGTGGAAACTTGGGGCTTGGATGTAGGCTTGTATTGGAGTCGAACCAAAATAAATCTTGGAGTTTGCTTTCTCTATTCCTTTACTCTTTACAATTAATATTGCTCATTTGATGCTTTATGTTGTTATTAATATTTCGCTTAATGTATTGTTATTATTTGCTTGATACATTTTTCTATATCTACTTTAAGCAACCCAAATGCTTAAGAGATTATATGATTATTCTAGTTTACATGGAAGTAAGTTTTTTAATCAAGTTTGACTACAAATTGTTAAGTGCTCTATTTTTGATAAGAAAATTGTTATCTTAATACTTTAGATACATTAACATAAAATCTTCATTGTTTGATATAATTGTTGTTTTGCTTCATACTTATTAAAGTACAAGTATTTTGCAAAACAATTTTAAATATAAACACCCAATTTACCCCCTTTTAGATGTTGGTTGTCTTGTCTAATAGTATTGATATATGTTACTTGCTAGGTACACTCACGTATACTTGAAGCATGTGTTTATATTTTGTAAAGATAATTTTTAAATATTCTTCTAAAAAAATTAATTATTTGATATACATAATTTATTTGAGCTTTCAATTTGGTTTTCACTATGTGGTTTTATAATAGCTCTGTTTGTAATTTGAGGTTAATGATGAGAACAAATTTTAAATGTTTAAAAAGTATAAAGAGAATTCCAAAAAAAGTAAACTATAAATATCAAAATAAAAATTTAGGAAAACTAGAAGACTAAATAACGTTACCTTCAATATTATATGATTGAGTTTTATGAATAATTTTTTTCACGTTTCATACATTTATTGTAGGTAACTTGATGCTACTTGCCTATACATAAGTCCATCCCATCTAAGATTAAAAAAAAAAAAAGTAGGGAAGAAGCTACAAAAGATAAGAATTTAAACTTTGGAACACTTCTAATTTGTTGATGACATACTATAATTTTTCACAGTAATTATTAAGGCTGTACATAACCAAGGCTGGACGAGATTGATATCAGCCTAAAACCCAATGTAGGATACTCTATAGTCTAGATTTATGGGCTTGAAAAATAGACTTGGCCTGGATAACTCGGTCACACATAGGCCTGGGCCGAGGTTAAGTTAAGGAATAAAAAAAAACCTGATTTTTAAATTGAAATGTGCAATATAAAAAAGTCTAAAATAAATTTTACAATTTCTAGATGAATGGAATGAAATGGCTGCTACATATAAATTTATAGTTCTCAGCCTTTATAAACATAGAATAGTTGAAACTGCCTTATTCACATTACAAAATAAGATATGCTATGTAAGGTTTTCTTAATGGAGGAGGCCATGTGTCCAGAAGGAAAACAACTTGTTTCATAAAATGCTTTCTATCTTTGCAAAACTTTTCCATCATCTAGCTTTGAATAAAATCCTAAACCAAAATGGAAAAAAAAAACCTTTTTAACTATTTATAAACATGTTTAACCCTTAAATACTTACATGTGGATCAAATAATAAACAAACCAAACATCATGGATAAGAAACCAAAATAATTATCATACGACAAAATGAAAAGATCCTTAATTAAAACAGTGCAAAACTTTATTCCTAATATCAAATAATATTTTGCTGTAAGAGAAGTTAGATTTATATGAAAAGATATGCAACTCAAGATCTTCAAACAACTAAAAAACAATATATGTAAATAAATGAAAAGTACTGAAGATTTGCAAGAACTAGTGTATGAATTTGGTTTTTTGTTCTTTTGTTTTCCACCAAATCTATTTTGCATCTAGTTGAAAAACTACAAATGGGAAACATAATAGTCATCAAGAACTGAAAGACAACACTAACAAGTAACTAAACTATTAATTTACGAATTAACAACACAACACTTGATTAACAATTGAATCATTTAGATTTTTAAAGGCTTAGTATAGTTTGTTTAATTAATTAACAAATTGGGAGATATTATTTTTTGTTTTATAATACATAGTACAAGCGGGAATAAGACTATAAGACACATGAAAGAGACAAGTATTTTAACAAATAATACCTTTAAATTGCAAGAAAATAAAAATAAAGCCTAAGAAAGTGGTCAACAAATGTAAGGAATCATAACATAAGACAAGAAATTTTGTTCAAGCTAAGGGTGGTATTTCAAAACCGTAGAAAGAACAACTGTGAATACTTAGTTTTAAAAGAAGAGATGAAAAAAAGTATGATGGTAGCAAGAGATAGAATGCAATGAACGTAAATAACTTTAACAACAAATATAGAAAATTGGAAACTAGTATATTAACAAGGTAAGTCTTAAATAAATTAAGTAAAAGAGTTAAACAATTAGGATGATCATAAGTAACCAATCAAAGTAAAGAGTTGAAATAATCTAAAAAAACTTACAAATCATGCTACTGAATTAGTAAATAAACATCCCAACTGAATATCAACAATTTTTTTTTTTTATTAGAACAAAACCAATAAGGGGTATATATAAATGTGAGCACATAACACTCTAGGTTTATAGCTAATTATAGATGAGCCTTTTGTTGCAACACTTTAAACAAATCTACACCTTCACATAAGGGCTAGAAACACCTATGTGAGCTGGGATTTAGACTACAATGCTCTAAGGTTGATGATTCTTGTTGTTAGCTATAGAATTCTATTTATAACATTATCCCAACCAAACTTTTTAAAAAGTAATAAACATACATATGCAAAATGATGTAACATTTCCAAAAGATAAATGTAGATAATATACATAAAATACCCCAAAGTCATGCCATTAGAGTGTTGACAGAGCAAATGATAACTTTTTGAAATAGATCAAGCATAATAGATTTTTTAACATAACAATGAGCATTTCTGATAAGAGCATAAATTACTTTCACTTGAGTAAGTTGTGTAATATATATATTGAGCAAAACTATAACATTGAAAATGGATCATTGAATTGAATTGGACCTACAAAAAAGATTATCATCATGAAAATAAAACTAAAAGTCACAATGTAGACTAGCTCTAGTTCAATCCAATCCAATAGAAGTAGCTTTAAATCTATGTCTCTTTTTCCCAGTCAAATTTATCAATTTATATGACAATAAAAACCAAATAAAAAACAAGACCTTCTCAAATAAAGGCATAAAAGAAATAATAGCAGTAAATGAACAGTTTACATATATGGACTAATGTAGCGATTCTTTGGTGCCCACTTATCATTCATGGAGGCAAACTTTTTAAAGGTGGCCCTGGATAATTCAACATTAAATGTAGTCCTTTAATTCAACATCACATGGTAATTTTCATAATTGAATCCATGTTTAACATAAAACTAAGCTAATCAATGCAGGAGATTAGAAAGTGGTAAAAAGTTTTCCTTTGGGTTCAAAAATCAACTAAAAAATTAAGTTAATCTTCCTCTATAACTCAATCTTCACCTTCTCTAACTAATGCGATGGCAGCGATGTTAACACAGATGTAAATGATATGTGTGGTTATCGTTGAGGGGGGAGAGAAATCATTGACCTGTCATTACTATTATCGACAACCACATTGGTTTGAGAGTGGTGGTCAGTGGCTAGTGTATTTAGAATGGTGGAGTGGAGGGCTACATGACACTCACAAAGAGGGAAAGATAACTAACTTCTGATTTTGAGAATAGGTAAAAACTAGGCATAATGAAATGAATAATGGTATGGGTAATTTAATTTAATTAATTCATTTAGTAACAAAATATAGTATATATTATATACTCTGGGTAGGGTTGGGTCAGGGTAATGCTTAACCCAAACATTAGCCCGGCTCAGTTACTAAACCTGACAAACCTACCCCTTTGAGCCTTTCTGTTCTTCTTTTCTTTAACCTAGCCAGACCCGATTGCAATGGGTCGAGTCAATCAGGTTGGGTAAGTCATGTATAATCCTACTAAATTTTTGTATTCTAGATATGAATCCACTCAATATAAAGTTTTGATGCCCTTTTTTTTTAATGGAAAAATGTTAAAGCATGCAAATTCTTTTTCTCTAGCAAGACGTCCATGGCCATGACCATAACACACTCCTTTACTTCATATTTCAGTAACCTCTACATATTTCTCTAATGTCATTTATTTTTTACATTAGAAGTTAAGCAGCCAACTTTGTTAATTGTTATCATATCAAGGAGCTTTAGTAAAGTAAGGGAACTTATAAGTCGAAGGGTTCTCTCATATGAACTAATTTTTTAAGACAGACTCTCCTTTTGGGCTTATGCTTGTAGCATTTCTTCATTTAATCAGATAGTATTTATGTCATCCTAGTATCATTGCCATAATTATATATATCATTTCTTTGATTTATTTTCCTTTCTTCCTACAATCTTTTTTTATAAAACAGTTAACCTTCCTAACAATTTATTTTTTTAGGTTAAATTATGATGACTCTTTGAAATAACGTCATTCTTTTGGATACAATTTGGTCAATATTATAATATTTTAGCATAAGTTTGGGTAGCTTTTAGCTTTAGTATTGCTTTTTCTAGTTTAACTTGAACAAGTTCGCTTTTAATGTAGTTTGATTTGTTTTTGTAGGTTTTCTTCGTGTTTTGAGTCTTTAGGATAAAGGAAATTGAAGAAGGAGCAATAGGATAAAAGGCTACATCAAAACATAGAGAAAAAGGGTAAAAGATAGAGCAAGTGGTAGAGAAGCATCCAGATAGCGAGGAAAATCTCATGGACACCTAGCTAGCAAAATGGAGATATTGTCAAGGAAGCTTGGGTCATGGACAAAATGCTTCCTGCGTGGCTGAGATGTCAGTTATTTTGAGATTTTTTGGAATGTTGGTTACCAAAATTCTAAAAGCAAATCTCATCCTGATAGTAGTCTCAATTTTTTGGGATTTCAAAAGGCATAAACTAAGAATATTTTGTTTTGAATGGTCGCTTTGATGGGTAATAGGCTACAATCTTTTTTTATAAATATGGGTTCTTTGACTTCATTTATCACCAATTTCATATGCTTACACGATTTGATAGTGAGAATTAGAAGTTCAAAAGAACTCCTATAGTATGTTTGTTTTTTTTTCATATTATGATATTCCAAATTCCAAAATAGCAATAGCTAGAGGTACGTATAGTTCTACCTTACCTTTCAATTTCTTAATTTCATTTTTATTTATAGAATTAGTTTTGCATTTGCAATTTTTCCTAGATGTACTCTTTAGTTCTTTTAGGTTTTTATGTTTTTCATATTTTACTCTTTATTGGACTTTTGAGATTTAACAAAGTCTCATTTTTGGGTCTTTTAATTTTTTTTTTTGGTTTAATTATGGGTCATTTCTTATTTATGGACAATTTTGTTTGTCAATAGGCCTCCGATATGTTCTAGGCTTCCTCATTATTTGTTAAGTTTCAAGAATTTTTTTTCATTAATTGGCTTCATTTTATGCTTTTGTTTCTAGCCCACACTTATTTATAGTTTTTGAATTTTTATTTTTGAACTTTTATTACTAATGAGCCTTTTGTGTATACCTGCAAAGAATCAAACCCATGACATAATACTTAATAAGCCACAATGCTAACCATTGATTTAGGGAATACTTATTTGCTATATGTCATTGAGAATTATATTTAATATTCAATAACATGATTATTTTGGGCCCAAATATAAACCCATCATGTTATGAATTCTATGGACAATAGCCTTGGACTACCATTGTCATATTTTATATATCTCAAAAAATATTTACAAATTTAAAAAATTAGTTTATTGCCCAAACTTTTAGGAAATTTGTTTTTGGTCAATATGTAATGGGTCCTTTGCCAAAATTTTATGAAAAATATATTTATGTGCCATTTATTTTGTGCTTATTTTTTAAAAAATTAATTTTGAGCAAAATTTATGGCATATTAGGTTAAAACTAAGAAAGTGGATTTTTGTATTAATAAATTTTTCACTTTCATGTTTAGTTGATTAATTAATTAATTATTTACATCCCATTATGTTAAAGGCTTGTTTGTACATCTTAAGCATTTACAAGCATTTTGTAAATTTAGATGTCATGTAATTAGTATAATTTTGGCATAATTAGATTTTAGCCACAACACCTTTAGTTATTCTAAAATTATACATAAGGTATTAAAATTACATAGAGAAAAATGACATCAAGTTGTAATTAATCATATTCAACATGATAATCATCATCCCACATGAATATTATCATATTGATATGATTAATTAAGGTGGGAGAGCAAATTTTCCTTTTTTTAAATTTACCAATAGGGATTGAGAAAAATGGTATTATTTGCTAGTTTCATCACATTGTGCATGAACCTAGTTAAATAAAACTCAACCCACATGTAATTTTATTTGTTACTAGGCTCATGTTTGATTTACATGTTTTACATAGGTAGAACATGCTATATAGAAATTTTAAAGCTATCTCAATAATTGATATAAGCATTTAATTTTTATGCAACTTTCCAACCAGTTAATATTTTTGATTTTCAAGTTCCCGAACTGAATAAGGATAATTATAAAATTTGGAAGAAGAAAATTCTCCTCCAATTAGGGTAGATGGATACTGATTATGGTATAAGAAAGGATGAACCTCCTACACCTACTGATACTAGTAGTACAACTAACAAAAATCTTTATGAACATTGGGAGTGATCTAGTGACCTTAATATGATGTATATTAAAACTAAGATATCTGCTAGTATATCTGGATTGTTAGGAAAGTATAGAAACATCCACAACTTGCATAAGGCCATAAATGAACAATTTAAGTCACTGAAAAGGCTTAGCAAGCACCATAATGACAAAATTATCCATCATGAAGCTCACTAGTACATGGGTGTACGAGAACACATCATGTAAATGAGGGACATTGCAACTCAATTAAAGACATTAGAGGTTGATTTGTTAGATTCTTTCTTAGTGCATTTCATTTTAAACTCCCTGTTCCCTTAAACGAGCCTTTCAAAATCTCTCACAACATACATAAGCATAACTTGTCGATCAATGAAGTACTAACACTGTAAGTTCAAGAAAAAGGTAGGCTCTTAGTAGAAATAAGAGAAAGTGCACATATAGCAACACATGGGAAGAATAAGAAACAAAATAAAGATAACAAGAACGGTAAAGCACCAATCCATGCTGACTTCAAAAAGAAAACTACGTGTTTTTTTTTAGCAAGAATGAGGGACACATGAAGTCATTGTAGAAGCTAGTAGAGACAACAAGATGGGCTCACTAGTAAAGGCTATAGGGACATGCAAATTGGTTTTAGACACTGGTTTTATTTTGATTTTTGATAGGACCTTCCATCTAGTAACTTTCTCTAG
The DNA here is from genome assembly GCA_037074485.1 of Delonix regia. NCBI lineage: Eukaryota > Viridiplantae > Streptophyta > Magnoliopsida > Fabales > Fabaceae > Delonix > Delonix regia. The sequence goes on along the minus strand of CM073451.1, from coordinate 27,018,759 downwards.
AAATTTGATTTCAATTTCAAAGCTTGTACAATTAGGATATTCCTTTGAATTTTCTAATAATTTGTTGAAATTATTTTATAAATCTAATCTTATTGGAAATCACATAATTAATGATGGTCTTTTTCAAATTCAATTACAAGATAATAGATCAATTGATTCATTGCATGTTTCAAGTAACATAGGTATTAAATGATGTGTACTAATGAACACTCATTTATGTTGCGGCACCGTAGACTAGAACATATCTCAAAAGAGAGGGTCAAAAGGTTGGTACTGGATGGAGTATTAAATTCTCTTGACTTTACTGACTTTGAGACTTATATAAACTACATTAAGGGTAAATAGACTAATAAGACCAAGAAAGGTATTAATAATAATTCCACTTAATTAGAGATTATAAATACTGATATATGTAGTGCAAATATAGATTCAAGTAGTTTGAAGTACTTTATCACCTTTATTGATGATCACTTTCAATAGATGTATCTCTATCTACTTGATAATAAGTATGAGGCATTGGATGCCTTCAAAGCCCTCAAAACAAAAGTAGAAAAAATAATGTGGTAAACAAACAAAGATAGTGAGATTAGATAGGGACGGTGAGTACTATAGCAGATATACTAAAGATGGATAAACACTAGGTCTATTTACAAGGTTTCTTTAAGAGAATGAGATTGCTGCCCATTATACTATGCCTAGTTCTCCAGACCAAAATGGTATAGGTGAAAAAAGGTACTGAACATTATTGGACATAGTTTGAAGCATGCTTAATAGCTCTAAGCTTCCATAATTGAAGCCCTTAAGATGGTTGTGTATATTCTTAATCGAATTCCAATTAAGGCTTTTAAAAAAACACCATTTGAATTAATGAAAGGTTAGAAATCGAGTTTAAAACATGTCGCATTTGGGTATGTTTGGTTGAGTTAAAGGTTTACAAACCATAAAAGAAGTTAGATTCTAAGACCAATAATGGCTACTTTATTAAGTATACTGATAGGTTTAAAGGATACATGTTTTATTGTCTATCTCATAGCATTAGAATTGTGGAATTAAGAAATATTAAAGTTATTGAAAATGACTTGACTAGTAGGAGTGATCAGACTTAGGACTTAAATTTTAAGAATGATCATTTGGATACTTAAGGCCCCATATGAAGTGATAGATTTGTTATAATTCATACCCCTTAAGTATAAATGGGTAATAAAGAACCATAAATTGTTTGTCATGATCAAGTTAATCAGGTTGTAAAACAACCACAAGAACTTGAGCAACCAGTTAAGAAACATACTTCTTAAAAGAATGTTGAGTCAACATTAAGAAGATTAACTAAGATTAGGAGGTCAGTAATTTCTAGTAATTATGTTATATATCTATAAGAATCTAACTACAATATAGTTGTTAAAAATAATCCTAAGACATTTTCACAAGCCATAAGTTGTAGAGAATCTAAATTGTGGTTTAATGCCATGAAAGATGAAATGGATTCCATGACATCCAATGGAGTCTAGGATCTCATTGAGTTACCTAATGGCTCTAGGGCTATTGGGTGTAAATAGGTCTGTAAGACAAAAAAAGGACTCATTAGGCAACATTTAGAAATATAAGGCAAGACTTGTGGTTAAGGGATTCACTCTAAAGGAAGAAATTGGTTACACAAAAAACTTTTTCTTTTATATAGAAGAAAGATTCCTTCCATATTATAATGGCATTTATTGCCCATTTTGATTTAGACCTACATTAGATGGATGTGAAAACAACATTCCTTAATGGAGATCTAGAGGATGAGTTATATATAAATTAACTTGAAGGATTCTCTCATAGTACCAATGAACATTTGGTTCGCAAGCTTAAGAAATACATATATTGATTAAAATAAACCTCTTGCCAATGGTATATTAAGTTCCATGAAGTTATCTCCCCATTTGGATTTGTGAAGAATGTCATAGATCAATGTATATACTAAAAGGTTAGTAGGAGTAAAATCTATTTCTTTGTGCTATATATGGATAACATATTACTTGCAACCAATGATAAATGGTTGCTATATGAGGTGAAATAGTTTCTCTCTAAGAATTTTGATATGAAGAATATGGGTGAGGTATCTTATGTCATTGGCATTAAGATCCATAAGGATAGAATGCATTTTAGGTCTGTCATGAAAAACTTATATCAATAAGCTTTTAGAAAGATTTCAGATGAAAGACTGCTGACTAAGTGTAGCACTTATTGTGAAGGGTGATGTTTAATTTGAACTAATGCCCAAAGAATGATTTAGAAAGAGAATATATGCATAACATTCAATATGCTTCAACATCACAAGTCTTATCTCAGGTTCGTACAAGACTCGACATTGTATTTGTAGTTGGAATGTTATGCAAGTATCAAAGTAATACAGGAATGAATCACTTGAGAGTTGCAAAGATGGTTACGAGGTATCTCAAGGGTACCAAAGATTAATGCTAATGTATAGATGAACTTAAAACATTGAGGTAGTTGGCTCCTCAAATTCAGACTTTTTCGGTTGCATTGACTTTTGGAAATCAACTTGTGGTTATATTTTTATGCTTGTTAGTGGAGCTGTGTCTTTGAGGAGTACAAAGCAGACCTTGACTGTTATTTCTACAATAGAGGCTGAATTCGTATCTTGCTTAAGGCAACCTCTTATGGTGTATGACTTAAGAGCATTATTTCTGAGCTTAAAATTATGGATTTTATCTTTAGGCCATTAAGAATGTATTATGATATTCAACTGCTATTTTTTTGGTTAAGAATAATAAGAGGGGAAGTTAAAACAAGCATATCAATATCAAGTATTTATTTATTTAGGAACTTGTCTAGGAAAATAAAATTTTCCATTGAACACATTTGCACTGAGTTGATAATTGATGATCCTTTGATGAAAGGCATGCCACCAACAATGTTTAAGGATCATGTAGCTAGAATGGGACTTGGTCCCATTTGATCATCACTTATAATAAAGCTTTGACTTAATTTGATTTGAGTTATTTTTCTCATTTTGTGTGTACATTCATATTAAAAGAATAAACAACATTGAAAGGATCTTGAATAAGCATAGGGCTTATTCATTAAGTTATGATGAGTTGAAGAAGCTATGTGTATTGTAATACACAGAAGGTAATACTCATCTATAGAAGACTTACTGTTATGATTCATGCATTTAGTTTTCTCTTTTTTGGAATAAAATACTCTTGAATTCTGAAATCATGATAGTTAATCCAACTAGGTGGGAGAATGTCGGTTATTTTAAGATTTTTTAGAATGTTGGTTACCAAAATTTTAAAAGCAAATCTCATATTGATAGTGGTTCAATTTTTTTGGCATTTAAGAAGGAATAAACTAAGAATATTCTTTTTTAGATAGCCACTTTCATGGGAAGTAGGCTTTAATCTTTTTCTATAAATATAGGGTCCCTGACGTCATTTCTCACAAATTCCTTCTTCTTATCCCATATAATAGTAAGAAATAGAGGTTTAGAAGTACTCATAAAGTATGTGTGTGTGTGTGTGTGTTTTTTTTTTTTTTCCATATTATGGTATTCATAACTTTGAATAAGCAATGGCTGGAGATGTATAGTTCCATATTTCATTTAATTTATATGGATATATTGATGGTTTTAATTGTTAATTGTATCCATGTAGAAATATCCCACATGGGAAAACTTACCCTAGCTCGGGCATTAAGAAAGCCTAAAACACATAAATTCGAAATTGGAGAAGCCTAAGCCGATGTGGAACCCTAAAATACAAAGAAACGTAAGAAAATTTAAAAAAAGAGAAAAAAGAGAAAAGGAAGTAGATATCGGAGAGCACAAAACACACAAAGATCCAATTCTCAAGAAGAAGGGGAAGATTGAGGGTTTAAGATTTCTTTTAAAATGAAATTTTCTTCCCTTTACTCTTTTCTCTTTATGAATGGCAGATTTGTTTTTACTCTTAGTATGGTTGTCGCTACATTCATGTTGAACTAATTTTCTTTCCTAGGAATCAAATGGAACCCTAAGTTTTTATTTTAAATAAATTTCATGTAATTCCTTTGTCTTTTATTATTGGATACTTGTGTCAATTTGATTTTAATACTTTTCATGGTATGACCAATTGTGAAATTGATATATTAGTTTAGGTGGAGCTTGGAAGAGGAAACTTAAACTCAGAACCAATTGATAAAACCTATGATTAACTTATAATTGTTAATTTGAAATTAAGATAGGAATATACCTAATTGTCATAGGTAGTAAATTTAGGATTAGGGCTTAAAGCTGCCATTAGAGAGCAATTAACCATAGGAATATTGGTATATAATATACTATTTAGACTCATGAAATTATGAAGAACCATATGAATATGAACTCTAGGCTAGTACTCAAGATAAGAGAATAAGCATGGTGGATTTCATTTAATAAAAAGGATTTAAGGGGAAATTAGAGACCTAGATCTTCCTTCATTGAATCTCTACAAAGTCATTTGCAGTCGTTGTCTTTTATTTTTATATTTCCTTTAATTTCATTCAACTTTGTTTTCATCACTTTGATTACAGTATAATAGTGTAGGATTAATTTACCTTAATATTTGGTCTCTGTGAGAACAATTTTATTTACTACTTGTTTATGATATGAGCACTTACGTGTGCTCTTAAGATTTGCAACACATTGCATAGATTTCTTAAACTTTAGGTTATGTACAAATTATCCCTTTAAGTTTTAAAATTTGACAATCATCCTCCTTAAATTTGAGATTTTATGCAAGAAAACTTTTAACATTAGTTAGTCAATTATTACACCAACACCAACAGAAACATGATAAATAATAGGATTACTTGCATATGACCCAAAATTCAGGTGTTATCTACACTTCACCTAAATTTTAAGAGAGTTATTTATACAAAAAGTTAAACTTTAAGGGGACATCCATTTAGTAATTGTAGGATTATTAGCACAAATTTAAAAGTTTAAAAGGTTGATTGTTAAGTTTTGGAAATTAGATACTTATTTGCATGTAACTTAAACTTGAAGAAAATTTTATGGACTAGTCATCAATAACTTCTGTCGTGAGTAATTTATTGGTAACTTGCCTTTGCTGATAAATCTACGTGGAGCATGTCATCAATTTTTTATTAAACAAAATTGTGCTAAATCAATGTGATGACATCTTCAATGAAACAAGCATGGATTCTATATTTGCAATTTGTCATACAAAATTATTTGCTTCTCATTTGTACTGTGAATTATCGTGGATGAATGTCCATGTCTTAATTCTTAATGGGAAGTTAAAGTAGATGTCCTCTTGGGATTGAGGCTTTTCCCAAATTGTCCATGGTGTACGTTTTTTTTTTCTGTGTTTGTTAACTTCTTATGGGCTTAATCTCTCCGCTTTTTTTGGCTTAAAAAAATGCATCATGAAGGCTTGGCAACAATCGTCCATATCTATATAACTACCCAACTTGTCATTGTTCTAATTTGAAACCGAACCATGAAAGATCCAACACATATTTGGATATATAATTTGTTGCGTTCGTACATGACCCAATTATACATAGACCCAAGTAGGTCAAGAAATGGTGACCTAAAAGTTTAGACAAACTTATTTTTGTTTATGAAGCAAGTGGCTTTTGTCTTATTCTTTTTGTTATTAATATTGCCCAATATGCACTAGTAATCACTCATACTACATTAATTGGTAGTTGAAGTCAAATTGATGAGTGTATATATTCAATGCCACACCTTGAACGTGCCTTAATTTCTTACCTGTTTGCTTCTTCGCTTGTTCCATTTTGTTCGTTTGGAAAAAATACATTTGTTCAAACTATCTTGTTTAAATTTTGGGGATACGGAAGTGTCATAGCTATTACTAGTACTTCATATGTGATTTGGATAACAAGAAAGAAACCATTGTACGAGGGAATCAAACCTAATCCCATCGTGACGTTTAGCACAATCATCTTGCTTGGGGTGCTACCCTAACTACTATAGAATCAGTCATCAACTCTGTGCAGTTTTACTACCAGTTATGAACAGGACGAAGTAAAAAATGGATGGTTCCTAAAAGCATGAATACAGAAATGGAAGCGTTGGTGCAGTAATTATAAGTTTATAATCCCTATCAAAAACTACAATATGAACGTCCGACAATAGAGCTGGGATTTGAAGGATGCTCAACTAGATTTTTCAACAACACTTGGCGCTTTTTCAACCTCGGAATTCACAGATTTTACACCTTTTCTTAGACATGATTGTGACAACGTCTAGCATTCTTTTACACAGGACTATAGATTGCAAGTTTTTATGCAAGACATCCAAACCATGTTTTTATCGTAGTTTAGGAATAATCAAAAGCCAAGCCGGAATCTTTGGAGGACCCAATATCGTAGGGTGATGATTTTTATTTAGAAATAGCTGTAACTCCATTTCATATCTCTGATTAATTGTTTCTTATATATATATATATATAATTTTGTGGCTTGCAATATATTTTGTTGTAATGCTATAAAAAGGACGGGAACTACAACAAAAAACAAATCTGGTGCAAAATATTTTGTCTATTTTTCAGTTCCTTAATTATAATATCTAAAACAATTTTGATTATTGAAATTTAATTCTTCATCTTAGAGGTTGATTGGAAGTCTAAATTAGATAGGGTTTAATAACAGCAGGTTGAGGTCTTATGTTGATTATGTTGCAATATTTAGATTTGGTATTCGGACAAGAAAAACACCAACAAGGGTAAGAAAGATTGAGAGAAAATTTACATAATAATTTTTACTTGCAAAAAGAGTTAATAGACCATGTAATTTTTCTTCCATTCTGATCCTTGTCTTGATATTACAATGAATTACAGAAGAAAATCAGACATGGAAAATATGGGAGTTCATGAAGATTACAGTCAATTTTTTTGGTAAAAACTCCTCAAATATTGAGATCTCGACGTGATATGTGTTAGCAAACATACGAAATTAATTTTGTAAAGGTTGTATGGACAATTCCCTAGATGCTAACTCATATTAACAACTTTATATATCACCTTTAAAATCACCCGCAAAGGAAATTTAACCACTGAACAGAATACAAGCACTCGAAAATATGTGAATGGTTGGGCCAAAATAGCCACTTCCTTCGGTGCAAATGCTGCTGCTCAGAATAGTTTAGAAAACAGACTTGAAAATTAACACTTTAACCGTAAAAATATATATGCTGAGGCCCATCAGGGATCATAACTAGGGAGGAAAGGGAAGGATCCGACCGGCCCATGATATCGACAAAATATTAACTTAAAAGTTCAATAGCCCTTTACTTCAAAAGTACAGTAATCTGAGTTCGGCTATCAGAGCTGGATTTCAAAGTCAAGCAGCTGGAACCTTTCTTCCATCTTCTATGAAGAAAATTGCAGTTTCTGGGACCTGCAGGAGAGAGATAGCTTTGATATCATATAAATGTTCAAATTCCCGAGAAAAAGGTATTAATGACCTTATACAGAATCAGTTACATGCATAGCTCAATTAGACAATGCAACGTGGCATACCTGCCCATTGCCTAGGTTATATACCAATATTTTCCAGCAAATTCTAAAACAACGTTCAAAATGATATCTTGTCTATACTCTTTATTTCATAGCAGCATTGGCTGATTGAATATGTTCTTAAATGAGAATTGAGTGAACCTTTTTAGGAACTGGTTCATTCCTTTTGAAGCTCTTCATTACATAACATATTTAATACGTGTGGTAAGATGCATTTTATCTAGAGGCTTTAGAGGAAGTTTGTCAAGAAATGGGAATGAAAAGGGGGCCTAAGAAAGAGTGGATACGTAGAAGTTTGGTTAGGTTTTGGTAAGGGCATAGTCTCCTATGAGATAGGGGATTCTTCTTTTTACTACTGTGTTTTCTACTTCTCTGGATTTGTATCCTTAAAAATCTAGCAGGAACTTCTATAGAGGGAACTTAGTCACTTAAGAGTGTCAGAGTAGGGGGTTTAGAAACAGACTGGTCAACAAATCAAGAGCAAAGATGTTTCATGATCAGCATCTCTCCAATAACAAGAAGCATACCACCTTAACCAATGACATAATTAAAACACATGCATCACGGCTAATACTACAAAGCATTTTATAAATAAAACAAAGGCGCAGAAAAAGCATGGCTTTCCTCAAGACAGGCTTCTGGATAGCAGATTTTTTACTTACTAATAGGTCCAACATAATAAAAATTCAGAGGGACCCAGGTTACTAACCACTAAGGGAAACAGGAATTGATGACACAGGAAAAAACTTGTTTACTACATTCATAAACTGTATCATAGATAACTAAAATGGTCCATAATATACAAGATCCAAAGTGAATGTCCATGGATTACCACTTTGAAGAACACTTCCTCGCTGTTTATTTTATCAACGAATTAAAACAGTCAGTTGTGACTCTTCTACAAAGGAATATGTGAATTTAATAACAGAGATGATATTATTGAGATGAGAGAACATTTCTTCTTTGCCTTTGTTTTTCATTGGTTGCAGGAAATACATATTTAATCAGATTATAATACCATTAAAAAGTTAGGAATCAAAATGTCTTACATCAGGCCATGTTTCTGTAATGAACTCCACAATGTCAAAAGATATATCCCCTTGAACATCAATTTGCTCTTTCTCTGTTGGTCCCTGAATACAATCAATCCCAAATACTGTAAGACATCATATAAATATATTAAACAAGTAATTAAATATCCACCATAAAAAAAAGCTAACAAACCTTGACAACAGATGCACCAGTAGCAAACTTTTTCCCAAGTTTCTTTGAAGCTTCACTGAGCTTGACACCTGAAATGTAAGAGAAGAGACAGAATTAATGATAAAAATGTCATCAATAAACAAGAACTTATGACAAGGAAAAAGTTTTTTTGGGCTATGTATAGCTCACCAAAAAGGTCAAGGCCTTTCACAGTGGTAATACATTTTCGTTTATTGCGAATGACCTTCTCAATGACAACCTCCTGCTTCTCCTGAAAACAAATTCCACTTGTGATCATATGAAATGATTGGAATCATCAGTTAATGTCAAATACTGGATATGTCTAATTAGAAAACGTGAAAGAATGCCATGGCATACCTTTTTCTTTATCTTTCCACCAGGTAGACGCTTGACTTCTTCTTGCTTAGGTGCTACAACATAAAAAAGATACCATGAGGGAGGCTTCAAATGATTTTATTATAACCAATTTGCAAGCACCAGAAAATAACAGTTTATATAAAATCAAATCACCAAGAAATGTGTAACTCAACTAAATTAAGTATGATGGGTGCCAAATCCAATACCCTAATTCATGGCAGCAAGGTAACACACGGACAGGTCAGGTTAAGATGCATAGAATCTTCAATGCTCCCATAAAAGTAAAATTATTTAACATAAGAGGACTACTGGCTTATTGATTTGTACAATTACATTATTCATTCAACATTGGAACTGGAATTACTCAAACATTACTCAAAAGCATACAAATATAAAATTTTCTTATACTTAGAAAAGATTAACCCTTGTAAGCCATCAAATGATAAGAATTATCTTTTGAGGACATGCAATTCTACAGAAGAAAGGAAGTGTTGTCCTATCAAGTAGTACTCTATCAAAGTCCGTAACAAAAAAAACAAAGTGATATTTTAGAACATTAGTTGCCAAGTTTATTCACCATTGGTTCTTGTTGCTAAAATGCTAAGCGCTTATTTGCCACATTGTTTAGTTCCTCATAATACGTAACATCATGGATATAGAAAGTAAGGTATTCTTTTCCTTCTTCATATATACTTCAAGGAATTTTCAAACCTCGTTTAGTGGATGGAACTGAAGATTTGACAAATCATCACTCATATTGAGGATCTGTGAAACTAAATAAACCATTCTCTTCTTTCAAGAACAGCCAACACTTCTAAAAGGCATACATAACCTATCCATTACTCCAGTAAATATTAGAATTTAACAGCATGAATATAGTCAGCTCTTTGAAATCTTTCCCATGTTATCATAAATGGTATCTACAAGGCGGGTATAAACTACTCCACCAAAGAGAAATGGTGTACACCATGTGGCCTTTTCATACTTGAGGAACCATGCATCTACAAATTAGAATGTCGAGATGCAATAGCAACTCTCTGACTCTGAGAAAACATAGCAAGTATATTCTAGTAAATATAGTAACTTAATACTATAGACACTGATGAGCAAGCAGCAACAAGAGCCAAACTAATTGAAGTATTAGAACTAATAAGATAAAAGAAATATTAATACACAAAAATTTAACCAGACGATATAGAAAACAAAGTATTTGTCTATGTTAATTTTTGAGAAAATGATTGACAAAAGAAAGTGAATTCCGAAGTCTGAAAGACTAAATACACATTAAATTAATGGCTCCTGAACCAAGAGAAGGAACCTTTGTACCCTCCGGAACGGAAGTAGAGTTCCATTTCACTAACCTGAGTTATAATTTCAACAAACCGATCATACCATTCTATAAGGAAGTCAAAGGAATATGACTTCAAGAAGCAGAAAAGGCTAATCAATACGTCTACTCCCTCAAAAAGCACAAGCTACTCCTCACTCAAAACTTATTCATATCACATAACAAAAACCATCTTTCAATCTGTAAACAAAGAAATGGCTATGGCCCTACAGGACAATTTTGCAAACCCAATCTAATAAAGCAGAAAACATATCCGTAATTAAATATGCCCCATGCTATGGCTCATACGATTAACCCGGTAAAGGGAAAAAATTTCTTCATGAAAGTCATGAAGAAACAATTTAGGATTAGTAAATCACAGAGCGACAATAACATATTGGAATTAAATATATTAAAGGTGAAGGCAAAGCACAAAGGGGACTGACCTGAGGTAGCAGCTCCATCACTAGGCCCCGAAGATATCCCGCTATTGTGCAACTGCTCAGCAACTTTATCAGCTTCCTTATCACCAGCCTCTGCGCATAAAAATGCAAATTAAACAGCAGAATAGCGACTAGAAACTTCAATCGTGGATCTTCTTTTGTCATTGAAGAAAAAAAAAAAGAGACCTTTAACAAGATCGGGGTATAATAGTGGGGCATTTTGGATCAACCAGGGCTTGCATTTCTCGAAATCGGGTCCGAATTCGCAGTACTCAGCAGGCAAAGAGCAGACGGGGCAGTATAGCACCCGAACCGGTAGAGGTTTCTCCGCCATCATACACCAACAGAGCTCTCTTCTCTTCCACTTCGAGGTTGAAAGAATGAAAAGGGAAACGGTGCGTTTTGAAGACGCAGCACTTATAAAAGCAGATGCTTTTTGGGCGTTCTTTCTTTTCAGATGCGTTCGCCGGTTCACGAGTCGCATGTCGGCAAATCAGACACGTGGATGGCTGGGGTTGGGTGAGGTTAGGGATTGGGTCCCACACAGCAAGATGCGACTGAAGAACGGTGACGGTAAAAGCATCTCGTAGTAGCGACGTCGTTTCGTGGGTCACTCTCCAGCCCAGCCCATAAGCAAACTCCGCTTTCTCTATGGTGGGTACCAAATGCAATTTCCCCCCAAAAAGAGTGAAAAACAAAAAGCCAAACTCTTTTGGATCCGAGCCTCGGATTGACCCAAATGGATCTATCTGGGCCAAGCCTCGCTTGAAACCAAAAAAATCAAAATTTTTCTCAAATAACAACAAATAATTACTATTTTTTTTACATAAATTTACATTTTAGAAACATATGCACACAGTAGTTATAAAACATGTTATAATTATATAATATTTAAATAATAATGCAAATAAATTTAAAAAATATTTTGATTATATAAATTGGATATAGTTGTCTTCTAGCTTAATTTTTAAGAGTGATAATATTATGAATTCATCAGTTGTTAACTTAAATAATAATTATATATTCTAATTCTATTGAGTATATTATTACGATACTTAGAAATCACTCAATTTTTATGTTAGGCCGAATCCTAGCCCAAAGCTCAAATTCTTGCATCCTCTGATATTTTTTTTCTTATAAATAAGCGACTTTAGTTTGTCTGTCCCTTTTTTTTTTTTTTTTTTCTCTTTTCCTTGTTACATTTCTTTGAAAGTCCCTGTTTCGATTTTTTAACATGAAAATGTTATATAGCAAAACTTTTCTTGCATTTCTTTGATACTTAATTAGCTGCCCACTAATGCGTAAGTTGACCTCTGTACTTGGACAATGTTGCACATTCTTCTGTAATAGTGCCTTGCATAACTTGTTGACTTCGTTCATTAAGGTTGCTCCTTAAACATGTCTTGCATAATTAAATACATAATCAACGTATAACGGTGCTTAAAATCAGAAATAATGATCTTAGAGATCCTCATTGACATAATTTATTAGCAAATATGATTTTGACTTTATTATCATCATAAATTAAGCTTTAGACTTTCAGAAATTTGAGACTTGAGGCTAACACTTGCAACTGTACACCCGTTTGGTCTTATAAAAATAGTTGGTCAACCATACAACTTTTAAAAAATTTCAATTTAGGCACAGTTCTTTTAGTTATTATATTTTTTTAACTAAAATATAATAGGAATGTAGTTTTTTAAATAATAACATAAAACATGTTTAGTTTTAATTGAAAATCCTTATAACAAAAATATAAAATATTGCATCTTTTACTTTTCAAGAAAGATATTATCCCACTAGGAAGTCTATAGACACGATTTCTCGGACATTGCACATAACCATATGTAGTAGTGCTTGAAACTCTTTCTTGAAACAACAGCCACTTATACTGTAAAAATTTCATGTGTCGGTCGGGGGATTTTAAGCTAAGTACACCAAAAAAGGTGGCACAAATTGTGATTAAACAACTAAGGAAATCACCACCCCAAAGCTTCGAATTTTCTCATGAGATTTCTCAATTTGTTCCCAATCTGAAGACATTCTGCTATTGCCAAGGAGCATACGTATTTTAGTACAATATATATGGTTTACTTTATCTTCTTGTTACATTGGAGAGAGATAAGTAGATTTTGCTTAAATGATAAGTTTTATTTGAAAATACATGATCTACTTGATTGGTTGATTTCACTCGCTTTATGTATATATGTCTCTAATAAGACAAAAGAAAAAGAGAGGAAAAAAAAGAAGAAGATGAAAATTCTTTTCTTCTCTATGTATATCTATATATTGGGTAATCAGAAAGATAATTTATTCTACACACTACTTCACTATATAAATGATCACACGTTTACTTGCATATATACGTGATGAAGTGTAAAGGTCGGCTCTTAGACTGGACTCAGGTTGTACAAAACCCTCCCTCAAAGTCACTTCAAGTTGCAGGCCAGTTCATAAATATCAAATGAAAAAAACAAAACTCCCAAGTCCGATCTCATTAACGTTTTCTAATGACGTTAAACCAAAAAACAAAAATATCGATAGTTGAAAATTATAAGAGCCCAAAGAGAAGAGTATAGTAAATAATAGAGAAACAAAAATTCTTTTTTGGGGGGAGGGATGGGGGGATTCATATTGTTAATCTTGCATTTTCTTTAGAGAGAGAGACAAATTATGTGTAATAACTAACTTATCTTAAGGTTTGGCTAAATTGCATGCGATCTTTTTCTTGTTTTTGCATTGTTGTGATTTTATTTGTAAAATGACAATGAAGCAACTAAGTTGATGTCAGGCTCTAAAATGAAATTATGATTTTGTTTTTAATATAACAATAAATACAGTTAAGTAATTTTATGATGTACACAACATAATACACAAAAGTTGTTGAAATTCCTAGAGAGAAATTTCAAAAATTTTATTGATAAGAAATTGATGACAAAATGTCTTTAGAAAGACTTTTCTACGAAGCTTTAAAATAAAATTTCAAATAATTAACAATGATTTACAATTGCTGAAAAATAAAAACTAAAAGGCCTAAAACTCTGAAAACGCTTGAATTTGGGGTTGAAACTAGACCTGATTCCCTTTTGACCATTATTTTAGAATCAACTTTTGAATAAGGCTTTCAAAATGAATTTGTAATTATACTAAAATATATGTCTGTCGAAAATCAAGACACTTTTTTATCCTTATACTTGGATTTTTAATTTACTATCTATCTAACCCAAATAATCTGCTGCACGTCTCACATTATTTTATTTTTGGAAGAAACATATATTAGAGAGTTCATTAACCAAAAAAATTGAATAAGTATCGAACGTCATTTTTCAAATAAGAGGGCTATGATGTGTAATTTAACCTAACTTCAGAAAAAACTAATTTAATTTAATGTATACAAGACCCGAAATTAAAAAAAGAAAGGAAATTATAATTTCTCACTCAGATCTTTGTGTCCTATATATTGTAATATGCTACGTATTTTATAAAATAATTACAATTAACTCCTTAATAGGTCTATTAATCTTATTTCATTGATAATTTTTAACTGTTTAAATTAAACTTTTAATTTATATTGAACACAGTTGCGTTGCACATACTTCTCTATTTACTAGACCAAGCAAAATGTATTTTCTACTCCTCCCCATATATCCAATTAAGAGCCCCATCATATTGCCTAGTCGGTCTAATATTAGTGAGAAAATATCTAGAAGTAAACAATATATGAACAAGTGGGAGAAAATTGATATTTTAGTATGGGGAAAGCCGTGTGTAACACCTATGTATTCAACTTAGCTAAATTTAATGTTTCATCTAGATGGTAAGAAATTTTTACAACAGGCCTAATTGAACGTAAGTCAATCGCCATTTTTATGAATTGGGTGGATATATTGCAAGTGGGAACAAAGATTTTAGTGGATTATTTGCACTCTACTAATTAAATTAATATTTAAGTCTTTGCTCCACGGATTCGTTTTGAAATATTTGACACTATGGATCATATTTCTTGAAGAAGATTCAGAGAAACTTAATACAAGAAAATAGACAAGATTGTTTGAAAATTGGTACTTAAGAATTATAATACTATATTTAAGGTGGAATTCTTGAGAATTATTTCCTTGTAAGAAATGTTCTCCGGGGAGAGAATGTTGTGGGAAATATATTTTTATAGTTGGAAAATATAAATTGTACGTCAAATGTCTTGCTACAAAATAAATTATTTGTTGACTTTGACAAATTATCACACATATATAACTAAGATATAAAAATAATTATTGCAGTCATCACTTAATATAAAACGAAATCATCAACTTTTGACTAGATTTTTTTAATTTCGAGTTATTGATTATGAAAAAATATTAGTTATTTCTGATACACTTATGTGGTAATTAATTTTATATATTAATTTTAATAAAATCTTTTAAAAGAAGAGCAAAAAACATCAAAAAATAATTTTATTAGATCAATATATTAAATTAACTGCTATAAAAATATATATACTGCTAATATTTTATCATTGATTACAGGATCATCGAGAAAGATATGGCAATTTAGTTTCAAGTCAAAGCATATCTTAGTTTCATTACCCAATGCGTGCAGGTGCATAAAGGAAAAGTCACAGATCCAAGACTCCCTACACAACTTTCCACTTACAAGACGTACAATCATAACAAAGCACGCAGATTTGTATAGAAATGCACATACTCCACGACGTCGTTTCACCCCGATGCCTCTCCAATTTTTCCTATAAATACACACATTGAAACGAAACACAACACAACACAACACTCCCATAAGCCAAAACCAGTGCCTGCCTAGCTAGCTATATAACCAAACTTGTCGCCATCCTCATCGTAATAATCGAATGGCAAGACCTTTCTTCATCGTTGTGCTATGGCTAGGCAGCATCATAGTACTCTCCGAGGGACAAGGTCGGCCATGGTCAGCATTCCAAGCCCCCTCAGAGGTAGCCATAAGGCTAAGTCGTGACCCTCGTTCATTATCAGAAGGCTCCGTCGATTTTGGCCACACAGTGCATAAAACCCCAGTGGCGATATTCAACCCTTCGTCCCCGAGTGACATATCGGCGCTCATAAATTTCTCCAACTCTTTGCCTATTCCTTTCAGTGTGGCTGCGAGAGGGGAAGCCCACTCGGTTAACGGGCAGTCCATGGCTCACGGTGGGGTTGTGTTGAATATGAGCAGCTTCAGAAACAGTGACGGGTCTGATAAGATCCTTGTTGTGTCGTCGGAGAAGACGGCGTCGTTGGGTGATTATGTGGACGTGGGTGGTGAACAGAGGTGGATTGATGTTCTGCATGAGACGCTTAAACGTGGCCTCTCACCCCTCTCTTGGACTGATTACTTGTATTTGACTGTTGGTGGAACACTTTCTAATGCTGGAATTAGTGGCCAAACCTTTCTATTTGGTCCTCAGATTCAGAATGTTTACGAGCTGGATGTTATTACCGGTATGGATTGTTTTTCACTATGCTTTTTCTTTTTCTTATTTTTTCTTTCTTTCAAACGTGATTTCAAATTAATTGTTTATTTTTGGAGAACCTATATATTTTATCTATGATATTGGTGCATGGATTTTATTTTTTTAAAAAAATATTTGCATTAACTTTAAAATAAAAATTAAAGCATTAAATTTCAAATAAAATTAAGAGATTAAGAAATTTTAATAGACGTATTTTTCAACCCCATGCTAATTTGTAGGCTTCTGTATTAAGAAATTGTCTCTATAATTTTAGTGTAAAACTCATGAATGTTGACTGTTACATTTAAATTTTTATCTATTTCTTATTCAATTAAGTCTTACTTTAAAAAGATATATACTAGGTAAGACAAATAATTTACAGGTTTGTTTGAAAAGTCAATGAGAGAATTTGTTAAGAAAATTAATGAAAATATGTGTCACTGAAGGTTAGTATATAATAAAGTTCTGAATCTTCAAATATTAATTTTATTTGATTACTTTAAACTTTATTAGTGTCATCATATCTTTACAGTAGATTTTAGAATTGAAATTTATGAGAAAACAAATTAGACTTTGTTTCCAGGTGACTGTGAAGGAAAAATTAAGTTGGTCATATATTGCCTATAGCCTATAAGATTTGTAAGTTCTTATAAGATTAAATTCAAGATCCTAATGTTGACTGTATATGAGAGTTTCGTTCATTAAAATTAATATTCTTTCTAATTTTTTGACCTAGTGTCCAGTCTTCTAATGGATCCAAAAATTGATAAAATTTTAAGAAAATAGTATGATATAGTGTGCGTATATATAAATTATAAAGTACAATGTATGTGTGCGTATTCTTTCTAATTCAATTTCATTAAGTAAAAAGAAATATAATTTGGGCAATATTATTTTCCATTATAATAACTTTAAGTTTCTTTGACTCTTGAAATTCTGAAAATGTTAATTTTTTGACTTTAATTATTTTCTTAAAAAAATATTGCACGTACTAACAAAACATATTCATACTATAGATTTTTGAATTGTGGTTTGTTAATAATATTAATTAATATGTTTTAAAAAATTAGACCTGTCTATCATTTTTTTTCTTTTGGAAGGAATTATGGGGGACTATATCTCTAGCTTAGACTTCGACCAAAGAAAAAGAAAAACGCTGTGGTTTTCAAACTTCCCAACTATAGTTATTTTATTGCTTTGTTCGGTAATGGTCGCTTTTTCTTTAAATATATTCTAATAAAAATTGTACATAAACCCGAAATAAGTAAACAGATGTAATTGTCACGTGACTTCACCGTATATTAATTCAGATTATATATGAATGATTGAACCAAGATACATGATCACTAGATTGCAAATCAAATAGTTTTCTCTCAATCTACCAAAAAAAAAAAAAAAAATTGCGACGTCGAACGTCACTTAGTACTTAATATATGATAAGGAAGTACGCATTCCCTTAATTCTATTGATCAATCTCTAAACAATATATAGGTCAAACAATATTTAATTTTCAGATAGTATATCATTATCTCTCTTGTTCATTTATTAAAATAAGTTGAATTATTAATTATTCATTGATTAACATTAAACAGAAGTCCACATAAAAGAATTTTTAAGCCTTTCGTCAACTCTTCTATGGTCTACCCATTCCATCAAAGCTCTATAACATTGCCATTTGGTAGTGTTGTAAGGTCACTGAATTCATTTTTATTTGTGTATTCCATAATCTAACATTGCAATAATTGAGACAAATATACTTTTGTATATTCTTTGATTAGACGTGTTCGGTAGTCCTTCTTTTCTTCAAATTATGGTTCATACAAAATTTTATCAAATTTTGAGATTCAACTTTTATGATTTAAAAAACTTCAATTCTCTCTTCCGTTTAATTATGACGGGTTCTATTATTAATTAATAATATTTTCCGATTATGCTCAAAAAGTAGTGAAATGATTACTTTAATAATGTAATTTCTTTTTGTATCACTAATTGTTTCTCTCTTTTTTTTTTCTCCGCTGATGCTAAAATGATATAAACGTTATGTTTAAGAATAAAAACAAAATTTGTGGAGGCAAGTGACAAAATTAAAGAACTCATAAAAGTATCAAATTAATTTTTTTCTTTCAATAATCTAACTAGAGTTTTTTCTTTCCTAACTAATTTCACCACTCACCACCATGTTCATGCCTTTTTCTTTTAAAGCTGAAAATAAGAATATATACATATAAAAATATTTTAACTATATGTATGGGGTTTGTACAGGGAAAGGAGAGGAAGTGACATGTTCTGCTGAGACAAACTCGGATCTTTTCTACGCTGTTCTTGGAGGTCTAGGTCAATTTGGCGTTATAACCAGAGCCAGAATTGCTTTAGGCCCTGCACCCACCAGGGTAAGTATATATATATATATATATATATATAACCACCAATCTTCACTTCTTGTTCATAAGTACCGACTAGTATATACAATCACCAAATTAAAGAAAATAAAAAGAATGGGTTGCTAAATGGATTGCAGGTGAAGTGGCTGCATTTGCTTTACGATGACTTCTCTGCACTAACTGCAGATCAAGAACTCTTGATTTCAATGAACGAAAGTGTGGAAAACAAAACCATTCCTAATTACATAGAAGGTTTGCTTATGCTTAATAAACCACCCTTGGATCTTTCCTTCTATCCAGAACCTGATCACCCAAGAATCTCCTCCCTCGTCTCCCAAAACGGCATCGTCTACGTCTTAGAGCTTGCCATGTACTACACCAACGATTCTCTGCCGACCGTCGACAAGGCAATTTATTATATTCTTGTGTCGAGTTTGAGGATTTAAGGTTAATTGGGGCTTGTCATTGACTTTTGACTTGGCTTGTTGAACAGGAAGTTGAAGAGCTGGTCGGTGGGTTGAAATTTGTGCCTACGTTTAGGTTCGAGAAAGATGTGTCGTACGAGGAGTTTCTGGACCGGGTTCACAATGACGAGCTTGTTCTTAGGGCACAGGGACTCTGGGATCTTCCTCATCCTTGGTTGAACCTCTTCGTCCCAAAATCTCGAATCTTGGACTTCAATGAAGGCGTGTTCAAGGGCATTCTCGTCAATCAAAACCTCACTTCTGGAGTTGTCCTAGTCTATCCCATGAATCGCAGCAAGTAAGTTATATATATAACATTAATTGTACCTAATAAACTTTGATTTGTTAGATCAGAACTAATTAATGGAGTACTGAATTGAATGAAACTACAGGTGGGATGATCGTATGTCTGCAGTTATTCCGGATGAAGATATCTTCTACACTGTGGGTCTTCTGCTCACCAGCACGTTCGATCAGCTGGAAGCATATCATGCTCAAAACCAAATGGTATTGCAGTTCTGTGAGGATGCGGGTATCCAGATGAAACAGTATCTTCCACAGAACAAGACAAGGGAAGAATGGATGGATCACTTTGGCGACAAATGGAAAGCTTTTCAGAAGAGAAAAGCTCAGTATGATCCTAAACATATATTATCACCTGGACAAGGCATTTTCAGTAAATAATATATATAAGCTTGCTAGCTAGGCTTCATCATATATATACCTTATGTAATCTTCTTTGCACTTAGTTCGCAATACGTATTATTTAGATAACCAGAATTATAGCTGGATAGATTGATCTTGTATAAATATGTGAAGAGGTTTAATTTAAACTTTATTAGTTGGTGGTGCAAATAATTATTCCAAATGGTATTGTGTGACGTACAGCGACAGATAAAATTGTAGTCTGCAATTATATATATTATTGCTCGTTCTATATATATATAGTGAATAATGCAATTGCATCACCATTGGATTATAATTCGTAATAACTGTATTCACTCATATTTTATAGCTTTTTACTCCAGACACCATAATTGTGATGTAAGTTAGCCACATTAATTAACTTCACAATAGCAATTATATATAATTTAAATTTTTGTGTGATGGATTGTTATATTGAGCAGCTAGCTAGCTATTGAATCTTTATCAACGTCTGTTGCTAAATCTTTTCAACTAATGTTTAAGCAGAATAATATTTCGGAAAAATATAATTAAATATTTCAAGGTATTTCTCTATATTAATTTATATATATTTACTAATTCTTGAGTTTATACTTTATAGTTGTTTTAGCATATATCAATTTGTTTCCTATGGAAGCATGTTGAGGGCTTCCAGATAATTATGGATAAGAAATATATAAGAGCGTAAATTTAAGTTTATGCTTGGGTAGTAACTTTTAATTTGTCTAATTTAAACCCTCATAAATAAGATATTTGTCAATTAGATCTGATATAGATGTGTAATTTTCAATTTATAATCCAAATTTATAAGCATTATTAATAACCAAATTATAATATATTTATTTGTATGAGACTAAATTAAAAAATATCTTCTGTGTAAAGAAATAAATTGATAATCAATTCATTAAGGGACTAACTTGAAAAATTATAATTTATTTTCATCAAACCAAAATAAATTAATGTTACACTACATTGCTCACATGCCCTCACATCTTTGCTAATGGATTGTAAGTAGTTGAAGCGCGTCATTGGCCAATTCTAACCATTGAATCATTGTTAAAGATTTTGTTTTTAAAATTTATCAATTTTAGTAATTTTGTTGTAAAACATGTAAAAGTAAAGAGTATTTCTATGAATAAGATACTTAAAAGAGAGAGAGAAATGTGAGAGAAAAGAATGTTTCTTTATTCAACTCATAAGTGTTGTACATATCATCACACAAAACATCTATTTATAGGCTAGGAGACCTTAATGTGTCACAATATATGGGAATTCAATGTATCTATATTAATATACATGGAGAAAATCAAATGATTATGAGTACATTCTTGTGCATGGAGAATACCAAAGGTTATATGCACATTTATGTGCATGGGAATATTCAAAGGATATGGACATTCATATATAATATTTTATAACATTTCCCTTTGATTGTCCATAATAAGTATGTTTGTTGATACACATTATTGGCTACCTTGTTAAAAACCTTGCCATGAAAACCTTGTAGGACAAAACCATGGTTAAGGAAAAAAAAAATATAGTGCGTATCTCCCTCTTACTCTAGAAGAGTTGAAGGTCCCATAATTAGCTCATTCCAATATGGTGAACTAGCTTCTTAAATGTTGCAATTAGTAATGCCTTAGTGATTAAGTTTGCTAGATTATCACTTAAACAAATTTGTTGAACATCAAACTTACCATCTTTTTGAAGATCATGAGTGAAGAAGAACTTTGGTGAGATATGTTTAGTCTTATCTCCTTTTATGTATCATTCTTTTAGTTAGGCTATACAAGCGGCATAGTCTTCATATAATGTCATTGGGTCCTTTTCATTGAGTGATAGACCATATGATTCATGAATTTGTTGAGTCATGGATCTCAACTATACACTTTCGCAACTTGCTTTATGAATTGTAAGTAACTTCACATGATTTGATGAAGTAGTTACTATAGTTTGTTTTGTTGAGTGCTAAGAAATAATTGTATAACCAAATGTAAACAAATAGCCTATTTGGGATTGTCCTTTGTATGGATTAGACAAATACGCTACATCTGCATAATTAATTAATGGTAAACTAGATTTATTTGAATAAAATAAACCTTTATCAATTGCTCCTCAAAGGTATCTAGATATATGTTTGATTCATTTCCAATATCTTTGTATTGGTGAAAAACGATATCTTGCTAGCAAATTTACTGAAAATGTTATATCCGGTCTTATACCATTAGCCAAATACATTAGTGTCCGGATAACACTAAGATATGGTACTTTAGGACTAAGAAGTTCTTCACTTTCCTCTTCAGGTCAGAAAGGATTCTGTCATTTCAAGTGATCTAACCACTATAGGTGTACTTAATGGATGCGTATTGTCAATGTAAAATCGCTTTAGTATCCTTTTGACATATGTTGACAGATGAACAAATATTCCTCCTTCTAAGTGTTCAATTTGTAGTCCAAGACAATATTTTGTCTTTCCATGGTTTTTTATCTCAAATGTTCCTTTTAAGAGTTATACTACTTTTGAAAGACATTTAGGAGTTCCAATAATGTTCAAATCATCAACATATATTATGATAATAACAAATTCAGATCATGACTTTTTTAAAAAACACATGGACTAAAATGATTATTTTTGTATCCCTTTTGTCATAAATACTCACTAAGGCAATTGTACCACACGCACCCAAATTGTTTTAATCCATATAATGATCTTTGCAATTTAATTGAGTATATTCCTCAATCACTCAAATTATATGCTTTAGGTATTTTAAATCCTTCTGGGATTTTCTTGTATATATCAAGTGATCCATATAAGTAGGTTGTAACACCATCCATTAGGTGCACATCAAGCCTTTTATAAGCAGTTGGACTAATCAAATATCTAAAAGTGATTGCATCTACCACAGAAGAGTAAGTCTCCTTATAATCAATTCCTGATCTTTGCAAAAAACCTTATACTACAAGTTGTGCTTTGTATCTCACAATTTCATTTTTCTCATTTCCTTTTTGCACAAAGATTTATTTGTACCCACTAGTTTTATACCTTTAGATGTTCAGACTACAATTCCAAAAACTTCACACTTTGCAAACAAATTTTATTTAGCTTGGATCGCATCTTTCCAATTTGGCCAATCTTTTCTATGTCGACATTCTTTGACAAATTTTAGTTCATGATCCTTATTTTGCATTTACAATTTTTAACATTATATTATATGCAAAAATGTTATTGACAATAGTTCCATATCGGTTCCATATTGTTCTAATATCAACGTAACTTATTGAGATCTCATTATTTTCTTCACTTTAAAGTACCTGAATCCCTTCTGGAGATTTTTATTAGTTATGCCTACCTTATCATTTGAAATATCTATTTCCTCAGTTTGACCATTTTGTTTATTTGCTCCTTTTCTTTTTTGAGGATTCTTATCTTTGGAATCAATTGGTCAAACACACTTCAGGCCTATTTTATACTCATTTGTTACGGTATTTGGTTGTCCTTTAGAGACCTCAATACGAATTGGAGCATTTTCAGTTAGAATATGTGACTTTGTCACTTTCTTTGGGTCAGTGAATGCATATGGCAATTGATTTGCAATGTTTTGCAAATGAATTATTTTTTGAACTTCTAGTTCACATTGGTTTATATGAGGATCAAACTGGTGTAATGATTGTGCATTCCATGTAATTTGTTTTTCTAGTTGTTTCTTTTCTCCCTATAATGTTAGGACATTATTTTTATCAAAATGAGAATAAGCAAAATGTGTCATAAAGATATCTCCTGTCTGGGGTTCTAGATATTTAATGATTGAAGGAGATTCATACCCAACATATATTCTCAACCTTTGTTGAAGACCCATTTTGTTGCAATGTGGTGGAGCATTTGGAACATAAACCATGCATTAAAAAATCCTTAAATGAGAAATAATCAGCTTTAGACCCAAAGCCAATTGCATAGGGGAAAACTTATGATACGTTGTAGGTTTAATGCATAAGTGCTGTAGCATGTAAAATGACATGTCCCCATGCACTAATAAGGAGTTTTGTTCTCATAAGTAATGGTCTAACAATTAACTGAAGGTGTTTAATGAATGATTCTGCAAGACCATTTGTGTGTGTATATGAGCAATGTGATGCTCCACACTTATTTCAATTGACATACAATAAGGGAAAACTTATGATACGTTGTAGGTTTAATGCATACAAGTGCTGCAGCATGTAAAATGGCATATCCCCATGCACTAATGATGAGTTTTGTTCTCATAAGTAATGGTCTAACAATTAACTAAAGATGTTTAATGAATGATTTTGTAAGACCATTTGTGTGTATATATAAGCAACGTGATGCTCCACACTTATTTCAATTAACATACAATAGTCTTTAAAAGCTTAGGATATAACATGACGAATTGTCTTGATAGGATAATCAAGAAATTTAGCTTGCAATCTTATTATTTGAGCAAATAATCTTGCAAATGCCATATTATGCATTGATAATAAATAAACATGTGACCATATAGTATAGACATCTACCAATACAATAAGGTATCTAAATGGTCCACAAGGTGGAGCTACAGGTCCACATATGTCTCCATGAATGCATTCAAGAAAGGCAAGGGATTTAATCCCAACTTTTGCTGGTGATGACCTTATAATCAATTTCCCTTTAGAACATGCAGCACAATGGAACTCATTTGATAAAAGAATCCTTTGGTTCTTTAATGGATGTCTATTTGATTTCTCTATAATTCTTCGAATCATTATTAAATCGAGATGGCCTAATTGATCAAGTCAAAATATAAACGTATCCTTTGCATTAGTGAACTTCTGGTTCACTACAACATATGCTTCAATTGTACTAATTTGTGTATAGTACAAGCTAAAGGATAATGCAGGCAACCTTTCTAATATATGTTTTTCTCTCAAGACACTAAAGTAATATAGAGATACTCCTCATCACTTTCATTTACTGTCTCAATGTGAAAACCATTAAGGTGTATATTTTTGAAGCTTAGAAGATTCTTTTTTAATTTAGTTGACAACAAAGCTTCATTTAGAATAAATTTTGTTCCATTAAATAAAGAAAAAATGGCAGTGCCCTCAATCATATTAACCGTGCTGGATATTGTATTCACTTTTGCCTCCATTTTAGTAAAAGATAAGAAATATTTCTCACTTCTAAGTATGGTGTAAGTTATTGCACAATCAGCTAAGCATATGTTTTTATCAACATTTTTGTAGTCACGTAAAGAATGAGTGATGTCCATACTTTTTAATATCATAAAACAAAAATAGATATAATAAGTTTTTGGGTTACATAAAAGATAGCACATCAACAAATTAAAAAAAATGACACATAAATTGCAATGCATTAAAGGAAAGTAACTTTAAACATAACTATATTAAACCTCAAAAGAAGTATTGGCATTGCCTTCTACTGAGTCAAAGAAGCCTACAACATCCAAATAGGTCATCTCCAAGGGGTTATCAAAGAGGTTATTATCATCGTGATTGATAAAAATTGCCTCTATAACATTTTTGTTTTCCTTCAAGGAAGCTTGGTGAAGTTCAACAAGATGTTTAGTCATACAACAGATACGTGACCAACGCTCTTTCAAGCCACATCTATAGCATGAGTTTTTAGATTTCATAACATCCTTAGTTTATGGTGTCTTTCCCTTGCCTTGTGACTTTTCATTACCATGACCACAATGTTGCTTAAAGTTATATCATCCTAGGCCATGTCCATGCCTATGACTACGACCATTAGATGTTACTATATTCGCTTTAGGGAATGGAATGGAATTACTCAAGCAAGATTCATGGTTTTTCATCAAAAGCTCATTATTTTGCTTAGTCACAAAAGAACATGATTTCAAGTTAGAATACTTTTTAAATCTTTGCTCTTGATATTACTATTGCAGGAATATGTTCGAGGCATAAAAAGTAAGGAATGTTTTCTCTAAAATATCATCATTAGTAATATTTTCACCGTATAACTTCAAGTAAGAGTTAATTTTAAATATTACAATTATATTCACTAACTGATTTAAAATCTTGCAATTGCAAGTGCATCTAGTTATATCAAATTTTGGGAGAATGACCATTTTTAAATTGTCATATCTTTCTTTCAAACTTTGTCACAAAGCAAGGGGATCTTTCACAGCGAGGTATTCATTTTTCAATCCCTCATCCAAATGATTGCATATGAAAATCATAGCCTTAGCACATTCTTGGCTTGATAATTCATTTCCTTCTTTTATTGTCTTTCCAAGACCCGTAGCATTCCAATGCATTTTGGCATCAAGCGACCATAACAAATAATTTTTGTCGGATATATCAAGAGCCACAAATTCAAGTTTTGCGAGATTTGTCATGATAAGTACTATAAGAAAACAATGAATTCATTACAGGATATGATTCCTATATGAAAAACATATTCAATATAATAACAACTATTTTATCATGATTGATTTAATAAGTACATAATATTAATAGTAATTTAAACATATATTATACACCATATATATTGTAACTATATAAACATAGATGAAACTTACAAGTATGAGTTGTATATATCTCTATTAGATAAACATGCTTTCAAAACTAATACATATGATTTTATAGGGCAATGTTAAGTTAGAATAACAAATATATTAATCAAATTCTAATGTTTAAGAGAACAAATGGTCATGAATAGATAACAAGATAAATTCAATTTATATGTATGTAGTAGAAATTATGCACTTTTATATATGAACAACATATATTCATTAATGTATAAATGTGCTTGTATTAAGAGATAAACATATGCAAAATAGAATTCATTAGAACATAAGAATGTTTATCATTTCATTTGAATATGAAAGAAAATATCATGTATTATGCATATGGTGGATTATGAGCATGTAAGGATAAAAGGCAAAGTGATTTCATATACCTTGAATAATATCTCAATTACCCAAAACTCATATCAAAAGAGATTTATGGTAATAACGTGTTGTAAAATATGTAAAAGTAAGAGTATTTCTATGAATAAGATATTCAAAAGACATAGAGAGAAATGTGGGGGGAAAAGAGTATTTCTTTATTCAACTCATGAGTATTGTATATATCATCACACAAAACCTCTATTTATAAGTTAGGAGACTTGGGTTATAATGTATGGGAACTCAATATATCCATATTAATGTACACAGGAAAAATTAAGGGATTATGAGTGCATTTTTATGCATGGAAAATGCTAAAGGTTAAAAATGTTGTATACACATTTATAGAGAATGTCAAATGTTGGAATGCTAAAGATTGTATACATATTTATGTGTATGAGGATATTTAAATATTGTGGACATTCACATATAATAAATTATGACAAAGTTAATCTTATATGCAAATTATTAAATATTTGTATTGACCATCGGATCTAAACTACATTAGGTATGATAATTTTACAGGTGCAAGAGTGGGGAGAGTCTCTTCGTTTCCTATCCTTACCATTGTTCGTACCCTTTATCCCTATAATTAAATATACTTTTTTCAATAGAAAAGACAGAAAGAGTGTTTGAAATTATCTTCGCCTGAGAGTTATCTTGAAAAGCATGTTTTAAAATATATCCTCCAAATTTGTTTTTCTTTAATAAAATGAATTTGCACTTTATTTTTCTCGATTATAAGTTAACTATAAAATTATTTTTTCTAGATTAAAACGCTCCCTAAAGACTAAAATACCAAAGAGTACTTTATGGGGTGTGTCACTTTATAAGAATATTTTATTATGTTTTAATATTGATAAACTAATTTTAGGCCTTGGTTCAAAATCCATGACCAATTTTGAAGATCAGTAATTAATTGTGTGCTTGTTCCCTTCTCTAAACTTCTTAAACTGAAAAAGTAAAATTCAATCTTTAAGCCGTAATTCATTGTGTGCTTGTGGAGAAAAGGAAGTGTAAATCTGATGGGTTATATTCTAATACTATTAGTTAGAAAGTTATTGGCATATATGCGTGAAATTCATTTTTTTATCTCAAATTCAATTATATTATTTTACAACATTTTGGCATTCTAAAGGGAAAATAAGTGGCCCACCCAAAAGATTTGGTGTTAGGTGAAATTCTGTTTTGAATTTTTTTTTTTTAGTTATTGTACTTGCAAGTGTGAACAAAATCGTAAAATATATATATATTAGTACCAGAAATTTGTAAGAATTTACTTATATTAATAAATACAATTAAATATAAATAAATATAAAAAATAGACAAATTTTTTTAACATAAATATTCATTCTTCATTCATAATACTCATTTAAATAATTTATAATACTCAACATATAAATTTTAATAAAGTATGTGCGTAAATATTCATTCAACATTATCAAATCTTAAAAATTTTGATTTGGAACTAACATAAATATGATAGTTAGGGAATGCTGGATGAAAGTTAAAAATTTTATGAGAAAAATAATAATTTTTGAATTTT
The DNA here is from genome assembly GCA_037074485.1 of Delonix regia. Classification (NCBI taxonomy): domain Eukaryota; kingdom Viridiplantae; phylum Streptophyta; class Magnoliopsida; order Fabales; family Fabaceae; genus Delonix; species Delonix regia. The sequence goes on along the minus strand of CM073451.1, from coordinate 26,990,399 downwards.
AAATGTGAACTTTTTGGAATTAATTATGATTTGGAAATTTTTTTCATCTCGAATGTTTAAATTTGCATACAAAATTAATATTGAAACTAAATAAAGGCATGAGGGTATATATATATATATATATATATATATATATATATATATATATATATTATTGTGTCATAAATATCATGGCTCTCCTAAAATGGCCAAAAAGTGGTCTATTTGTTTATCTTCAACAACTTAAAGTGAAAAAAATGTGATAAATAATAAAAATATAAAAAAATAAGATGTAAAATTTTATGGCTAAAGTGCACTTTCTTTTGAAACAAAACAAAAAATGTTACGTGAAAAAAAAGTTATGAAATTACGATTTTTTTTAAAAGAAATAGGTATTCATAACATTTAAATTGTTTTCTTACACTTAAAATAATTATTAAATAAGAATAATAAAAGATTAAAATATAGGTTTGTGTGAAAGTGAGATATTAGAATTTTTAAAATAACACATAACTAATTTTGAAAATTAAAAAAACATAGAAATAGAAAATAGAGATAATTTTTTAAAAAAATATATTAATATATAAGTTCTTTGACTGAACTTTGGTCATTTTCAGTTTCAAACTTTTTGTAGCAAGTGTTTTTAGCCTAAAAGAAACTTCTTTTTTAACTTCATAAACTCGCCATTCACTTGCTAAGTTTACCAAATTTATGATGATTCTGAGCCTACGTTTAAGTTGACACGTTTTTTATTTATTACAATTAATGCAAATTTAACTAATTTACTAGGTTGATTTGCAAATTTGACAATAATAACTATAAACACTGATGCAAGCTAGGGCTGTAAACAAGCTTAATTTTAGCATAATCAACTTATTCATTTTAATATAATGGCCCCAAATATAGGTCCAACTTATGAGTTTTGATTCAATATTGTACAACACATTGTGCTATGCAGTATTTATCATTGGATCAAGGTAAAATTCACATATCAAGGTGGGACTCACCTTAATCTAATGGTTTACACTGCACTGTGATGTGCAATATTAAATCCATTCTCGCAAATTATTAACAAATTTAAATTTTGATTAAGTTCGGCTCGTTTATAAACAAACAATACTATATATAAATATAATAGATATTTACATGTATATGTAAAAATTAAATTAAATAAAAAACCATGAACTCTTATAAGTAAGCATTTATAAGATAATTTTATATAAAAAAAAATATTATAATGTTAATTTTAACGAAAAAAATTATTTTGATCCTTCATATTTTAATCTTGTCTCAATTTGATCTTCCACATTTTTTTTTATCTCAAAATGATATTTTATATTTTTTAACGTTAAGATATTGATGCCTCCGATATCCGTTTAGCAAAGGCTAGATGCAATCTTAATGTTTGAAAATGCAAAGGACTATTTTGAGATAGAATAAATGTGAATGATCAAATTGAGACACAATTAAATGTGAGGGACTAAAATAATATTTTTTTTTCTAATTTCAACTACGTTTTATTTCTTGTATTTATCTATAAATCTTCAATAAAATCAATATGATCATGATATTATTGCTAACCAAGTTGTTTACAAGTTTAACAAACTGAACAACATATTTTAAGCTTAGCTCTTTCAATTAAATGAGCTTAATTAATAAGCTCATTCAACTAATTCATTGACAACTTGATTAATTCATATTTAGATCCCTAAAGTTGGCAATCTTTTACCCCTGTTGCGATCTTCCTATTGACTTGTCACATATTTGACTCCAAAATCAACTAATAATATAGTAAACCAAGTACTCGTACTGTGACATTTTACTTTCCCCAAAATTTTCTCATCGAATGATCTCACCCATATCATATGTGATTATTTTTTAAGTTTCTTGAGATACGATACATGACTCATCCTCCATCTAATTTGGGATTTTATTCAGAAATTTAGTCAAAAATTCTGTTGAATGAATAATTTCATTGACTTCTAGAGATATGATGACACTATCTATTGTTTTTTTCTCTAACAATATGTTATTAAACAATAAACATGTGTAAACATCCAATACTGTTAGATAGTTCACCAAATTTCACTGAAGACCACGACATATATCATGATATCAATTTCTTTCTTAAAAAAAAAAAATTCTAGTTTACGATTGAATCAAGTAGATAGAATCGATTACTCGTTTGTACATATCTCCCACTATTCCTAAAATGGCGCAATTACATTTTTTTTTTTCTTCTAAGAAAAAAAACTTGTAGTTGATTGCATCAGGTAGATAGAATCAATTTACTTACTGTTAATGTTATTTTATTTAATTATTTATTGCTTATGTCAAAATGTCTTATATTGATCTCTTCGTGCAAAAAATTGAACTGAACTAAGGCAATCCAATATAATAGTTTTCTGAAACTCATCTCAACCCAATAACCTTCTAAAGCCCACTAGTGCTCAAAGATAATCAAAAGTTAATCTTGCTCTCCCCTCTCATCTTGTGGCCTGTTACACCTGCATGCAATTAATGTCTCACTTAATTTCATCATCACAAACATGGAGCTGCCTCCATCTCTGACGCGAAGTTGCCGGCCGGTGAACATCAGACGTGCCTTGGGCAATATATCTGTTATTGTGAACGTTGGAAGAATGGCTTATAGATCCTCATCTATCATTCTTTGATTTTAAGTCTGTGTGACAAAAGAATATATATCTTTCATCTATTGCGTGCTTCATTCTCTGTGAGGCAAAGTTGTTGGGAAGACTCCTTAAATTTTGTACCCAATCTCTGTTGTGTTTATGAAAGGTTTGTATTGTGCTTGGCACAAATGTGTGAGTGTGTAAGATTGTTTGTAACCGTAAAAGTTTCTATTTGTGTTACTAGGTTACTATAAGTTTAGTGTAAAAGCAACTGTGCTAAACCCAGTGTGTATAAGCTGGTTAATTGAAAGGAATATTATCTGTATATATGTTTGAAGAGTGGACGTACAATCAATTACTGACCTGAACCACTATAAGTGTTGTGTGTCTCTTATTCTATCTTTTAAACATATCCTAAGGAGTAATATGGAGTATTGTACGTATCTAACACTATTCCTAAAATGGAGCAATTAATTACAATTGGATATGTCTCATGGCTGATTTACAATTCTTCCCTTTCATTAATTTGTTTCCAAGAGTCCTGATGTAAGAATATATGAATGGAAACTAAGTCAAGATTCATTTCATAAGTCAAGATTCAATTAGATTTTGTATCACGTCAGAGTAATAAATGGGTGATACACAAGATCGAGATACTTACCTATTATTTGATTTTGATGTTTATTGTTTCCCTTCTGACGATCTCAATGACTTCAAAAAAGTAAAAAATAGACAAGATATTGTGAAGATTTTAGTTCCAAATTCGGGTGGAATATGGACCAGTTTGACGTATGAGGCATGATTTTGGAAGAAACAAGCAAATGCTTCGAAGTTTTCAACAATCAATTTTATTTGCAAACTGACTTCCTGTCATCCACACCATGTTTGTCATGAGGAATAGTATAGCTAATATAGCCTGGTCCAGACCCACTACACACCCACAATTCTCCTGTTCAAATTTGTTTCACGTTTGGTCTCCATGATTATATATTTCCACAATGTGAATGCGTCTCCAACCACTCTGACCATTCTTATTTGCTCTCTTTTAAAAAATGAAAAAAAATAAAAATAAAAATTCAGTTTGGTTCAAGAACTTCTAGATTTGGCTGCGACAGTTCAGGTCCACAAGAAGGAGTTTCTTCACAAAAGCCAATTAAGCATCCCTAGATCATAATTAAACTATAAGTAATTAATCTAAATAAGCAAAAAAAAAAAAAAAACTAGGGATCATCCCGGCAATGTCCATATATGCTGCTCCATGTTTTTCTCATTTTGGTTGCTAATTATGATCAATTAAGATTCTTTACAAAAGCATTGAGTTGCATGTCGGATTATATTATAGATAAGCACTTCGAAAAATTTGAGTGTCTAATGTGTTCTTACATGTGTCGTGTTTGTGTCAATCATTTATTTGCATCAATATGTTTGATTATGATGGCATAATTAATGTGTGTCGTGACCCGTGCATGCGCAGATCATCTTTATAATCTTAAGATATGATTGCCATTTAGATTCTCATACCCATTTTTTCTTCTTCACAATCACAATCCAGTGGTTTATGGTCCCAAGACAAAATAATTACTACTCTCGGAAAATTAGTAACATGCTTTAACTTTAACTTCGCTTTTATTGGTTTCAAAAGGAAAAGGATCACTTTATTAGGAAGTGAACAATACGATCGAACGCGCATTTTCACAAACCTTTCGCACTAACACTAGATGATGACTATATGCCCCTTTTAGTCTCGTGGGTTTAATTAATGTTCGCTTTCATTATTTGATCACTGACTATCTTCTGTAATAGTTTCAGGGTTTGTAGTACTATGGTTCTGAAATATTTAGCTGCAAAACACTTTCTCTAGACGCAGACTCTGAAACATTTGTCTCCCAATTGCAGCAATTACCAAATATGTTTCATATTCTTTTGCCAAGATTGTACATTAAATTCCTGAAAATTTATTTGATTTCAGCGAACGTACCATGGATTCTTGTCAAGTGGGCCTATTTCTTACTCAATTTGTACTGACTGTATAATAAAAGGCAAAAGAGTTAAGAGTTTCGATAAAAATACCCTCATATCAAATCTATACCAAATCTCATATGGTACATATGTATATCATTATATTTATATATATAACATTAAAAGCAGAATTATGGAAAGATATATGGCCAGTGCGAGCTACTTCTGGCAAAAATATGACAGCATTCGTTTAAAAGTTCACTCATATTTTATAACTTATCTAAGGAGATGTGTGGGAACATTCATGAATCATGATATCTGTATTTGATATGTTGATTTTTAAAATGTCTAACTGAAGACTCAGGGATCCATAGATGTTTTCATTGTAACCCATAATTTAACATGAGAATAATGACATTGTTTAATATTTAGTTTTTAGTTTTTATGAAATGAATACTGTAATAATATTAAAATAAACTTCAAATACAATATGAATAGACAAACAAATCTTAATTAATATCTAGTGTATATATTTATTTAAAAGATATTATATATTATTTACTTTTAAAGAGTGGGAGGTTTGGGAGTTCAAAGACTTTTAACCTACAAGCAAGACGCTTTACAGTATACGCTTCCCTTCTTTCCTGCGGCATCGATCTTACTCGGATATGTATTCAAGTGCAATTTCTAACCATGTATGAGGCCACTCAAGACTCAAGAATAACGTCAATCAAGGTTGTCAAATTCGCGAGTTTAGGCAGAATCAGAAAGGGGGTGTAAACTCGTATCGTAAATTTGTAATGTAGAATAATAAGAGTTTATTTTTATTAATAAATAATTATTTAAATATATAATTACATAGTTAAAATACAATATATAACATGAAATTTATTTAAATATTAATTATATTTAAAATTATTAAAAAATTGAATAGGATATACTATTAAAAGCTACAAATTAAAAAAACAAATTGAGTGTAAATTTGTTATCCTTAAAAAAATAATAAGAGAGGTAATTTTACATGCTTATTTTAAATATTTAATTGCATTATTAATATTAAAAAATATATTTGATACAATTTTAACTATATACATATATATGTTTTATCTTTTATTATTAATGATATTATATAAAAATTATACAATTCAAAACAATATATAATGACTCATGAGAAAATGATATTAACATTTAGAATAAAAGATATTAATAAAAAGTGATAGATTTGAATTTTTTTTTTTATGTTCCTCATTATCCTAAAATGAAATATAAATCAAATTTTTTTATATAAAAAGTTATTTTTTAAAATGGCTAACTATATATATATATATATATATATATATAAATATATGTTGGATATTAGTGTGTCAAAAATGGATTGAAGGTCATATTATATATAAAAGTTGCCTCTTATATATTAAATAAGCTTGTTGGTTGAGATGGCAAAGGCGTTGGGCTGAAGCAAGGTGCCAAGTGAAAAGTAATTTTAAAAAACCCAAATTAATTGGGTGGATACTTATAATTTTTTGTTGAAATTTAATTCAAATAAAAATGGAGATCAAATTTTAAACCATTTAACTTGAGAAAAATGCTATTTTAGTATCTCACTTTTGGCTAAAATATGAATTTGGTTTTCTGAAAATAAAAATATCATAATGGTCCTTTAACTATGGATAAAAAAATCTCATTTGGTTGAGGATTCAAATTGATCTTGAATTAGAGGATTGTTAATTTTTAATTGACCATTTTGATGCTTTTCATTTTTTTAGAACAAAATTAATTTTATGACCAAAAGTGATGGAGCAAAATTATATTTTTCTTTGTTTTACTTCTAACTTATGTGTGAGGGAGAGATTAAAAACAGATAAAAATTCTATTTGGATCACAAATATCATCAGTTTGATACTCGCAAAATTTTTGCATCAAAATGGTTCAGAATTTGATCCGTTTTATTGCTATATATCTTTTCTGAGAGGGAGAGAGTAAAAGGACAAAAGTTCTATTTGGATGTGAAGTATATATGATCAGTTTGATACTCTCAAATTTCTTGCATCAATTATTATCTAACAACATAATTTCGTTTTACTTAATTTCACTCTTTTAAACTAATGAAAATGACGCGCGCGCACATATATATATATATAATACACACCCAACTTGTTAAGGTTTTGGGGTAAGGAATTCAGGATATTATGCTAACATTCAACAACGCACAGTATACGAACATGACAGCATCGTTTGCCAGCATGCTTATTGAGTTTGGTATGCGTGTATATAATGTAGCACAACTCACCAGGAAATAAGGCACAGCCCATTCGATTAAGAGCTGTCTTGAAAGGATCTATAAATGCATCTCAGGGTTTAAGAGTGTCATAGGGATTGTAATTTTACATATGCGAAGCAGGATCATTTTTCCTTTTCATGTTTTTATATTCTAAGAAATTAATGGTTATGAACTGCCACAAGTTAATGGAACCGATGATCCCATTCTTCCTTCTTTTGCTTATTTCTAAATTCTTTGTGGCTTACTATACATTATAATCATCTTTTTTGTTTCAATGTTACCAGTACCACTATTACATCGGGGTAAACAAATTTAGGCAGACAAGTTGATCTAGTTCTAAAACGGGGAGCACTACTAATCAAGGTTGTCAAACTCGCGAGTTTAGGTAAAATCGTTTGAGGGAGGTAAACTCGTAACGTAGAATCGTAACGTAGAATCGTAAGAGTTTACCTATAATTAAAAAATAATTATTAAAACATACAATTATATAATTAAAATCAATATTTTTAAATTTAGACTAATAACTAAAACTACTGAATGCAATGATTAATAGTTTATTAGTTTGATTATAGTTGAATAAGTGATAATTAAATATAGATATTTTTTAAAATTTTATATATTTAAATCTAAATATAATAACTACTAATAATCAAATACTAGTAATTTTAAATTTGAATTAAAATTATTTATAGAGTAATAAATATAATTATTAAAGATTACTTTATCAAAATATGTCAAAAGATAATAACAGATAACTTTTCAAGTCATGACTAATAAAAAATTTAAAATAAAATTTCTATAAATAAAAGTCAATAATAAATATATATAATACATTACAAATGATAAACATAAAGTTTTTATTGGTTATGTGGTAATAGGTGATGAACTTATTTTAAATGTTTGGGTTTAAGTATATGGAGATGTTTTCTTTTAAACTAAGAAAATAAAGTCCAAATATATATAATACAACACACATACATAATGAATGGTAACGTTGGCTCAGCGGAAACGTACGATTTTCCTGTGCTGGCATGTCATGGGTTCGAATCCTGGAAGTGGTTCTGTTTTTTTTTTTTTTTTTTTGGAAAACAATGGTACTGAGTCAACTCGTCCGAGTTGGGACGAGTTAAGAACCGATTTTGACCGAGTTTGACCGAGTTAATCACCGAGTCAAAGCGATTCTGAACTGGTTCCGAGTCAGAAACCGAGTTGACTCAAAATGCTTACCTAAAAACGCAAACTCGGCGAGTCAACCGAGTTGACTCGCGAGTTTGATTACATTGCTACTAATAGTGAATGACTACTTATAAAAAGATCACATGCAATAATTAATCAAACTCCAAATTTGTTGGGCCCATTTTGATTCTATTAATTGAACCGATATGATCATTATATATAAAAGGGCTACGTGCCAGATGCTCTCAGTTTCCCATAATCTTTTACTCTGTCATCTTAATCTTTGAAGTTGATCAGATTTGTTCACACTCGGAAAAGCATGTATCCTATAATCAGCTAGCATGGATTTTAAAGATTTGATTCATGATGCAAAAGATTTGTTCTCGACATTACAAGGAAGTTTCAACTCTCTGTCCCCCTCTTGTCGTTAGATGGAGAATAGAAAATTACAGAGAAAAAAAAAAAAGAAGAAAAATTTACAGGAGGTTGGGAAGTGAGAACACTGGGCCTTGGCCAGTGGGTTCTAGATTTACCTTCAAAATTGACCGTTCAACAAATGCAGAATCTTTGGAAAGATATGGTCATGGGATCAAAGGATATTAAAGTACTACAGCTTTTTGAAAGATTATATATAAACCCTTCTCTGGATTTACATTGATAGTTGATTCCAATTGAATTTTTGTGCCTTTCATAATGCGGATTTTGGAATTTGTCCAGATGGAACGGATGTTTTCTATTACAAACAATACGTTTCTGTCATTGGCTTTTAAAGGGAGCAACCGGTTTTCTTTTCTTTTTTGACTGACCAAGATTCACTGAAAGCCAGCACCTAGGCTAAAACGAAAACACTAATCAAAGGGGTCACTAAAGAACAAAAGTTCGATTACAAATTACACGATGGGTAGATCATGATCTGTTGGCTTCAGTCACCTATAAAGTGTCCTACACAACTTAAACCGAAGAAGCATATGGCCCCATAGGTACGTGAAGGAAAGAGACAGTAGATAGAAGAAAAGGGTCCAGAAGAACATCATAGTACCCATATAAGTACTTCCCCCCATTGCTAGCCATCAAAACCCTTCTCGCGGGGTGAATGAGACCCACTTTTCTTTTCTTTCTTGTAATAATTAAAAGAAATGTATATATATATATATATATATATATTATAACATCCTAAAAATATATATAGTTAGAGATATATGATTTTTATAGTAATATAAATAATAGTATAATGTTCTAGTTAAAACCAAAATGATTTTGAAAATAATATTAAAGAAATAAAAGAAAATTTTAAGGAATGATGAAAAAAATATATTTGATAGAAATTATAATTTTGACTTTTTTAACAAGGACTAAAATGAAAATAAAAAATATTATATGAGATAAAGTTATAATTTTAACTTTTTATAAACATGTCAGTAAGGCATCTTACATAGTAACTTGCATTTACCAAATAGTAACTTATATAATAATTTGAAAATTTTTATATAAAACACGAACGATTTTTAATTTGTTTATTTGAAATTAAGATTAAAAAAAAGAGAAAGAGACGTTGTGGAAGAAGCATTTCATAAAAAATTCTTATTTTAACTTGTGTTAAAGGTAGCTTCGTAGATATCTCTTCAATCAAGGTTGTGCTGTAGGAATAGAATATCTCTACTATCAATCCCTATCAGTGTGTACAAATTGCAAAATAGCATCTTTCATTTTACTTCATGATTATGTTTCCTTGTCCAACTTTTATTTTCTTTATTCCATGCTTTGCGACATATGGAGGAGACAAATCTATGATTTTCAAACTCTTCAATTATGTATATATATGATATGATATGATATGTATGAATATATAATTACACGATGATAAATAAGATTACTAAAATATATAAGATATTGCTCTTGTGAAAGGCACTTAGTACATGAGAAGTGAAAAGTGAAGGCTATATTATATAAATTAAGGAAAAAAGTATTATATGCAAGGTGAATGTTGGAATATTGTGTGTTGTGAAAAATGGTGTTGAGAATATCAATATTGTGTGCTAAAGATAACATTGTGTTGGAACTTTGAACTTTAATTATTCCTTTTATATCATTTTTAAATTTTATAATGGTGTTTTATCGAAAGTTTATCTTCTTTTAAAATATTATTTATTTATCATTTTTAATCATTTATAATATTGTTACTTTCCTTTCCCATAAATTGCTAGTAATTACCCTTTTATATCATTGCATCGTTTAAACTATTTATTATTTCCTGTAGTAATTTATATACTAAGTAGTATATTATTTATTCACATAAATTATTTACAAGATCTATTTATATTCAATAGTTTTAATAATTTAAAAGTTAGATGGGAATTTAAGTAAGAACTTTGTAGTTGTTAGTGGGAGTAACAGTCTTAGTGCACCTTGTTGAATGAATTACTAAGACGTATTTAGTAATGGGATTCAGGTATGAATCATAAAGACGTATTTGGTAAAGAGATACGAGTAGGAGATATTAAAATGTATTCGGTAAAGGGATACGAGTCAAAGATATTAAAATGTATTGGGTAAAGGGATATGAGTATGAGATATTGAGACGTATTTCATAAATCAATACATGTATGAATTATTGAGATGTATCTAGTAAATTGATACAAGTATGATGACTCTGATTCTTTCTTTGATACTCACTTTATACAAAATTATAAGATTTAGAAATGATTTTTTTTTTCATTTTATCGAAACTAATTCCTTTACTTAAATTAATATTTGTTAAAAACTCTTAGGCTTCTATTGTTTCCCATTCCGCTTATTTTGTAATTTATGCATTTACTAAGTTAGTGGTAAACTTGCATATCTCCTTAACATGTTTACAAAACTTGCTCTGGTACTTGTTGCCTAAACTTTTTTGTATATCACTTTAGTTTAGTTACAATGTATGTTTGACTCCAAGGTGATGATTACTAAAACTCATGTTATTTGGAATTGTATGTAAGTTGTAAACATTTTAAGCCTTATGTAGGATGTTATCCTACTATATTATATCAACTATATTTTGAAATATTATTAAGTTAGTATTGTTGTTTATTATGGTTGTAAAATTGTTGACTACAATTAGTTACAGATGTTTGGTAAGCATGATATTTTTAAGGGCATTGGTTACCGGATTTTAAACAACCTTAAAAAAAATAAAAAATAATTTAAAAAATTCATTAAATTATGTGTTTAATATATTTATTTAATACTTTTATGAATATTGTAAAAGTATTATATTAGGCTTACTAAATTAAATTGGTTTAGCTTACGTGGAATTTGTGTCGTGACATTTCTCATCTCCATTATTCTTCTCCTTGCACTGTCTCAAGGGATGTCATACATCTCCCTGCATCATTTATGATTTTAATCTTATATTGTTTTTCATAAGAATCAAACCTAGTTAGTCTTCTCCTCATATCGACTGAATAATAAACTTATTTAAAGAACAAGACTCACTTTAATATTCTGCATTATTAATTCATATGTCCATGGGATATTTAAGTGATTTATTAGATGGTGGCTCTACGAAGTACGTATGTACATTGACCAATGCCTCATTGGCCCCCAGTTAAGGGACGTTATTTAATTTTACTTCCTTTGGCCATAAAACATATATAATGGCTTCAGTACTTAATTAATTTTGCTACGAGTCTATAAGATGATGCTGTCCCATTGCATACAAAAGTAAGTTGGGAGCACGTTGTCAGACTAGTGTCGATGCTTGCTTAAAGTGACATCCAACCTGCCCCGTGACAATCATAGTGTTCAAAAAGATTAGACAATTAAATTGAGGGCTAATGATTGCATTGAATATAGATCATCAGTTAGCTTGTACATGAATTTGTGAAAAGGAAAATAATATACCCGTCTTTTGATTGTGCACAAGTGACAATCTCAAGAGCTTTCATATTACTGCCGAGATACATATACTAATATATAATAATATTATTGATGAACTTTCATATATTTGTGTATATATATATACAAGCTTAAAATTTTATGAAAATAGTAGTTGCTAATATCATATTAGAGCTTCTATATACACGCCAGGGAATCTGTTGGACCATATCTTAATCACCATTTAGCTAGCTTATTAAATATCTAAAGATAAGAATATTAATTAATGTGAAACGCTAGAAGTAAAGTAGTCCCGGGCCTGTTTTCTGTGAGGAATCTCTCTCTATCTTTTCTTTTTCTTCTTCTCACTTTCCCCAACACTTTTCTATAATATAATCCACAAGAACAATTTCTAAAACTCCAACGTGAGAGGGCAAATTCATACATAGGGGCACACTTTGTCAAACTGATGTAAAGAATAGTGGGCTGGATTACTGTAGAGTGCAGCCTCTCACATTCATACAAATTTTTTTAAAAATTTTAGAATTAAAATAGAACTCACTTTTTGGTTTTATGCGAGATATACAGTGGGATTTTCCACTGTAGAGGATCCAACCCCAAGAATAGTACATGCAGCTGTTCCTTGTTGCGCAATATTGTTAGGCGAGTGGGAACCGACCTCTCACCAAATCACTTGACATTTAGTGTCTGTTAATTCCAAGTCCACGTGAGACTAAGCTGTTATCTATACTTTACCCTCAATGCTAATATTAAGGATGCTGATGACATGTCTGATTATTTCTCGACATTAACACAATCATAGATTGTTTATACATCATTGTGCCTGCTAATTTTAAGCTCAGGGTTTAATTACCTCAAAACATGCACGTCTTACCTTTTGGTCAACTTTGGTGTCTTATATTAAGCACTCCGACCATACGAATGATATTTCATTTTATAATTTTGCTTTACTTCATCACAAAAGAATTATATTCCTAAATCCTAATCTTTAAGGCTCTAGAATGTTCATAATTGGTTTTGAACATGTCTGATTCATGAATGGTAATAATAGATGTATTTTCATGGGAATTAATATTTCATATTCTCCCATAAAAGATACATTTTCTTGTCATTGACATGTTAAGCTATTAATAAATAGTTTATAAAATCAAGTGATCTAGTCTAAAATATATGTCACGACAATATATCATATCAATCAAAATAATCACTACGTCATGTACTATATACTTTGAAATTTGAACCCTTGTTATAGCATCTATATTTGTTTAAATAACAAACTAGAAAATAAATGATCACAAATCAACTTTAATTTAGGCCTTGTCACTTATATCTACTAATGATCGACAAATGAAGTCTAATATGAAAATACAAAGTACACACTAAATGTTGAGATAGGGTTTATACTTTGGAAAACCAAAGTGTCCATCAAATTCATATTTGTCTTCACCAAAGCTGAATGTGATGGAACTATTGAATATACCACCACGCAATTGATCTATTCAGAGGGATTCCCTTTATTTTAATTTTTTTGAAATAAAAAAAATTAACATACTTAACATCTTTTCCGGGACTCATTATAAGTGAACTAAATTGCACTGTTTTCCGTTCCTGTGTTCAGCATTTTTCTTGCAGTAATGCTGGTTTTTGTTTAAACAGTAAAGAAACTAGAAGCTTTTAGACTCACGACTCTTACAAAATGCCAAGCAAAAGTATTATAAAGGAAAGAAAAAAAAATCAATCAATTTCCTAGCTAGGATTTGGATATTGTGGTACTAGATGACACTTTAATCATGGTTTTGCCATTTTCACAACTTTCAAAATTGAAATTGAAAGGTGCATATCACACAACTGAATAAGCAAAAATGAAAGAGATGAGTGATCATGTCTTGTTCTCTCTCTCACTCATGGTCACATGCTTCCTCAAACTCCAAGCCATGCACGTACGGCGATTTATATTATTGCACTATGTGCCATGTACACGGCAATCAAAGTGACATGGGATTTGGCTTTGTGTTAGCACTGTAGAGTTGGAAAGGGTATATTGTTGTTGTTGTTTCTCTAAAAGCCACGTGATCTTGTGGCTTTTGTAGCCTGGCTTGGTCCCCATAAAGATCTCCAATATCTTATACTAACAGTGCCCTCCACGACCTCCTCTCTCTCTCATTCACCACTGCACCAAAAAACCTCTTCTTTCTCTTTCTCTTTCTCTTTTTCTGTCTCTCTCACACACACGTTGTATTCAGCAACCTCAAGAACCTTTTATGTGCTGCTGCCACTTAGTTTCGAAAAAGGAAATTGGGATATAAGAGATTCGTAGTTTAGTCTCTGCACTTTTTTTTTAATGTGAAAGTGTCAGACATAAATATTACGATGTTGATATAAGAAATTGTGAAACTAGGAGGAAAATCTTGTGCATGACATTGGCAGTTTGATTAGTAATATTAAACTTACTTTCACTGCCGTTTTGTCAAAATTTACTAGGAAAGAAAAAACTTAACCCAGAGAAAACAACAAAAGAAAAGCTAGGTCCAGATTCATCCCATGGCTACTTGGAACACATAACTTCGCATATTGGAAAAGATTATGATTATGGCTTTACTAGCGCCACTATAGAGATAGCTAGATCAGAAACAATGGACTACGTACTGCAAAGAGTGTAAGTTCATTGTATATCTATATTGCTCTTAATAATTCACTTCGAAAGTGTCAAAGTGACAATATCAGTCGTTAATTGTGGCAACATGATACATCTTTCTTCTATTCTCAAGTTAAATTTGGATTCCACCAAACATTTCCAACAAGATTCAAAATTATGGTCCTACATATTCCATGGCTCCTTATGCTTTGAACACAATATCCCAACCCAAGACCGAACTTCTTCCCCATAATGTTTTCTAAAATTAATATTTGTTTCGTTAGGTAGAATAAGACCTAACTGTCACTGTTTGAACATGTGGGAAGGTAAGCTGATCAGTCGTGCCCATCAAGATTATAAATTGCATATTCATTCATCTCCAAAGAAGAGTTAGCTAGATGGACCACCTTTGAATTTAATTCCCATTCGCTGTGTGTGTGATGGCTAACAATGAAGCACTAATAAGTCATTTTTGTCATTTATTAGTCATGCATGGGACACATGTTTTTGTCAAAGATTACAAATCTTAATTGGGAAGCATTTGTAGAATATGGTTCCAATGAGCCATGCATGGTGGAGGGTCTTGCTATCCGATAGCTCCTCCTACCCTGCGAGATCTATAGGTCAAAGATTGTTCTTTGAATGAAACTCTCTTTTGTTGTTATAGTCTAATTTCCCCACTTCCAATCAAAGTCATTGTTTAAGACCTGATCAGAGATCGCATACTTGTCTTTGGCTAATTTGTTTAATTAACTTTGATTTAGACCCTCTCACAAAACAACAATTTGGTACAGACAGATTTTTAGTTAGGACTCGACATTCTTTTCCACATTTTTTCATTAAATATAAATGCTGATTATATTATATACTCAACCACCAACTAGATTTTCAGACGCCCCAAAAGCTAGCTTATGAGTTCCAGACCCATATTGTTATTAATAAGTTCTCACTGGATTCTCTCTTGCGTGTGCATGGCATGCCTTTGTTTTTTCCCATTATTTTTATCAACAAAATGCTGGCCAGGTGTTTGTGTTATTTATTTAGACAAAAATACCATGTTGTTGTAGCAGGGTTGTGCAATTGGGTATTGTTTAATGAGGAGCCAACTAATGATAATGAACCCTCTCCGATGAATATCAATCACTAATAATCGCATGGAATAAGCTGTAGTCTCTTTTTTTTTTTTTTTTTAATTTTCTATGGGCTCAGAACATGTTACATAAATTTGGAAGGAAGAATTTCTAAAGAGGAAAAATAATTAGCATGATAAGATTAAGAGAAGATATATTTAATTAAGTGATAGTGAGACAACATATTGGTGGGTATAATTATGGTTGCATTTCCAAGCTTAGCTTTTCATTGATTACATGTTGCCATAGATGCTCACAAACAAATCTTGGCCTGAAGAAAATCTGATTTGATGTCTCCCTCAGTTCCCATTGACATTACCCTTCCATGAACCAGAAAAGGTGAATACAATAGCTTGAGCAATGAGAAGTCCTCTGATCCCAAAAAGAAAATCTTAATAGATCTTTTTGATAATTACCTAATTTTGACTGCCCTTTAAATCCTAAAATAGTAAGCCAATTTGATAATATTAAAATCACCAGTATGCAGTCTTACAATTGACAGAAGTTGACCAACGTTGACCGACCATGATCCAACGGTCTCCGTTCATCCACACCTTGCGTCATCCTCCGTGTGTAAACTAAGGCCCACAAAAATGGAAGAAATCTGTGGGTTAAATCGCTGGGAATCTTCGTGATGATGATGATGATGCACACACAGTTACGCATACACGAAAAACACGTATCCCATATGTTTTTATTATTACTTTTTAAATTACTTTCTCATGAATAGCTTCGCGACGTTTTGGAAGCGAGGAGGGAAATAATCTTTGGTCTTGCTCCACCGTATCTTTGAACTTTGAAAATTTTAGCCATCTCTCTCATTCTCTCTCTCTCTCTCTCTCTCTCTCTCTCTCTCTCTCTCTCTTAGCCCCACCTACGACGTCGTTTCCTTCACCCACAATTTCCACCCTTTTCCCTCCTCATGCAAATTATATATAGTCTCCTCCCTTCACTGCCTTATTACCATCCCAAGCTTCTTCTTCTTCTTCTTAGCCGAGCTTTCTTCTCCCTCTCTTCCTGCATCCAAAATGACTGAGACTTTCCGCTTTCCTACATATTTCGTAGTTGCGATAATAACCATAACCCGTCTGATATCCACCGTAGGCAAAACTGAGCTTACAGGGCCAAGTTTGGTTCCTGCATATATAGCACTCAAGCTCCGTGACGACCCCGAAGCCATTAAAACAGCTTCCAGCGACTACGGCAACCTCGTTCGGGAGTCTCCGCTTGCTGTGTTTCACCCATCTTCCATGTACGACATTATGAGCCTGATACGGTCCTCATACAACAGCTCTGCCCCTTTCAACATAGCCGCCAGAGGGCAGGGCCACTCCACTCGCGGCCAAGCCATGGCTCGCAACGGCGTCGTAGTCCACATGGCCACCTTCAGACACCAAAGGCACGGCCTCGGAATCCACGTCGTCTCTCACGACGCTTCCCTCGGTCCCTATGCCGACGTCGGAGGCGAACAGCTCTGGATTGATGTGCTGCAAGCTACGCTTCAGCACGGACTTGCACCGCCTTCCTGGACAGATTATCTGTACTTGACGGTCGGAGGCACCCTCTCTAACGCCGGCATCGGCGGCCAGACCTTCCGTCACGGACCTCAGATCAGCAACGTTCATGAAATGGACGTCGTCACTGGTATGGATATTTCTCTGAAAAGCATACATGCTAAGTAGCCAACATGTTCTCTCAGAATTTATAACTCTTTAGTCCCAGACCAAATTCTACGAGTTATAAATTTTGTTGGACTAATTCGTATTAAAAATACATTAATTTAAGAAAACAGGGCATCAAGTGGTATAATTTTCAGGGAGCAAAATGTATATTTTGTTCTCACATCCTGTCAGATTTTTCGTGAGTTTGAATTCAAAGTAAAATTAATTGTTTGTCTGGAAATTTGGTGAATGTTGCGAGTGTTCACAACTGGGTCCCCCTGTTTGATCAATTCTAATAAGCACCACTTCCCATGGTCATAGCCACCTGTCTTTGTTAACTGATTCAATTATTCTGTAATACAATTAATAATTGAGTAGATTAATTAGGTCCGAGTCGCATTTGGTCAACTTTATTTAAATAGAAGAAAACTGAAAATGGCGACAAATTTTACATGCGTGCAACTAACAATATATGATTATTTTCTCAAAAAGGATTTTGTGTGCTGTAATTGACTCAGGCAAGGGAGATTTCGTAAGCTGCTCTTCAGAGAAGAACTCAGAACTATTTCATGGGGTTCTCGGAGGTTTGGGACAATTTGGGATCATAGCAAGGGCAAGAATTGCGCTTCAGCCAGCTCCAAAACGAGTACGTTATATACATGTGCAGAAAATTGACTATCACTTTGTCCTCTAGCTAGCTTATAGTAACGTCAAAACTCTGTTTGTCCCATTTTTCAACTATATCATATTTATTGGAACTCTACAATATGCCCTTTTCCCAAAAATCACAATTTCTTGATTTCATTGGCACCCATATATCATATTCACACTGTTCATACTACGTTGGTGCATGTCTGTACACGTTACACGTATTTACGAGTTTGAACCACTGAATGTGAAATTATTTTTTCAAAAGAAATTTTCGATATTATCAGTATTAAAACATAAATTGTATTCTAACTGTAATGATATTATATATATATATATATATTGAAC
This sequence comes from Delonix regia, assembly GCA_037074485.1. Taxonomy (NCBI): domain Eukaryota; kingdom Viridiplantae; phylum Streptophyta; class Magnoliopsida; order Fabales; family Fabaceae; genus Delonix; species Delonix regia. Next base: position 26,972,073 of record CM073451.1, on the reverse strand, counting down.
TTATGTTTTTTAAAATACTTGTTGGGAATCATTGCATATAGAATATGTCTGTAGCGCATGCATGCATTATTGCATTGAATTAGTACATTAGTACGAAGAATATATTGATAATGATGAATTTGTGTTTCGCAGGTTAAGTGGGTCAGGGTGATCTACAATGATTTCTCTGCTTTTACAGAAGACCAAGAACGATTAATTTCAATCAATGGAGGAAAGAAGCAAAATAAAGATAATGCATTAGATTATTTGGAAGGGATGCTTCTGATGCACCAAGGACCCATCAATAATTGGAGATCTTCTTTCTTTCCAGTATCTGACCATCCAAAAATAACTTCACTTCTAGTTCAACACAGCATCCTATACTGCCTGGAAATCGCCAAATACTATGATGAACATTCTGAAGATATAGTGGACAAGGTACTGCCTCCATATATACTCCATTCTTCACTATAATAAATTTCTACCAAGAATCTAAGAGATCGAGATAGTAACACTGACTGTCAGAATTTATGAAAGTAACTTTTTTTGTTTTAATTATTTTTCTTTGCATGTGTAGGAACTACAAGATTTGCTCCAAGGGCTAAGCTATCTTCCTGGATTTTATTACGAGAAAAATGTCTCATTTGTTGAGTTCTTGAATAGAGTTCGAAGTGGAGAGCTAAAGCTTCAATCACAAGGACTATGGGATGTTCCTCATCCATGGCTAAACATGTTTATACCGAAATCTCGAATTAAAGATTTTGATTCTGGTGTTTTTAAGAATATTATCCTCAAACGAAACATCACCACAGGACCTGTCTTAATCTATCCCATGAACCGAAGCAAGTAAGTCCAGAATCACAGTCATTTTTTCCCCTAAAATTAAAATTTATTTTTAAAAACTTTTCTTTGAAAAATTAGGTTATTAAAAAATTTCTTTTTCTAACAAAAGAAATTAAAGATAAGAAATGTTCTATAAAAGAAAATCATACATGAGCCTATATATATGATAATTTATTTAAAATGAGAAAGAAAAAACTAAGGGAAATGAAATTTCGACATTAATTACAGGTGGAACGATAAAACATCAGTGTGTATACCAGATGAGGATGTGTTCTACACAGTGGGATTTTTGCACTCAAGTGGGTTCGATGATTGGAAGGCCTTTGATGTTCAAAATAGGGAGATATTGCGGTTCTGTAATGAAGCTGGAATTAAAGTGAAGCAGTATCTACCGCACTACAGCACACAGGAAGAGTGGGCAAATCATTTTGGCACCAAATGGAGGAGTTTCCAAGAAAGAAAATATCAGTTCGATCCAAGAATGATTCTTTCACCTGGACAAAGAATCTTCAACAACATTAATTAATTAGCTAGGAATGTTATTATTATTATTTTTATTAATTTTCCCAAGAAAAAGTGGTATATAGGTGGTACTACCTCGCTTTTAGTTAATTAGCTAGCTGGGCGCAGGTGTATATGACCCCAGACTTAATTAGATGATATATAGCTTCTGTTATTTTTGTAGTTTTGTAACTTTCGTTAATTAATTAGAGATATGGAGAGGAGGGTGGGTTTCAAATTAGTCAGGAATAAAAATATAATTTGTAGACTTTAATATATATATATATATATATATCATTAATTAATATATATATATATATATACATAATATATATCATTAATTAATACCTTAATTTAAAAAAAAATATCATATAATTTTATTAAAAAATATAATAGAAAATATTTATAAAATTACATTAATTCAAAGTCACATGAGTTTTGGTATATCAGAACGATATGGAATTCTCTACAGTTAAGAAACTGACTATGGAGTGCAGCCCCACAGAAAATCAAATTGTAAATCCTCAATAGAAAAAGTTAAAATTATTAAAAAAATTATATGAATTTTTTGTGAAAGTAGTACACTTCATTGTATAGAATCCTACTCCCATATAATTCCCATGTATGGCTTGATTATGTTAGGTTGACAAAATCAGTATGAGAAAAAGGATGAAACAGCTGTCTGTCTGTCTGTCTCTTTCTCTCTGTGATGTGTGTTTCTCACTTTGTCTGTCATCATATTGATTAGTAGTTTTCGTAGCATATGAAGAGAAAACGATATATTGAAGATGTTCATTGCGGTGCATTCCAGCACAAGTACAAAATGAATCCCAATAAAACTTTTCGATTATATCCCCAATATGGTGTTGTCTAATTAACCCTCCATGCATGCCTAATTGGCAATAAGTGTTTTTCGTCCACTAATGATGTTGTGTCTTAATTCGATATTTAAAGAAAAAAAAATTTGCTTTGTTCCTTTTTATTAGGGACAACCTACCAATAATCGATATCCTAGGTTAATAACCAATATAATTGTGTCTACACCTTGAGATCGTCCTAGCTGTATTCCATGAATCAATCATCGTAGGTTGCTAGATAGATATGATAACGCCAAATGGCTTCAAATACTATAATCGTTTAATTCAAAGCAAAGATCTTTATTCTTTATATTTATGTAGATAACACTGCTTTATTAGAGAATTAAAGAAATGAGTTTTAGCCCATCGAATACTCTACACTTGATGGTGGGTCAGGTTTCACACTTTAATTTATTTTAAAGGATGACCATAAAAATTTTGATTCTTCAAACTTTTTTATACGGTTACCCAAATTTGACTTTAATTTATTCGTTAAATGATAAATTTTTTTTTTTTAAAAAAAAGCATCTTGAGATGCATTTATGATAAGAGAATTCTATGTATGTCTTTGAAAAGTCAAACTTCTCCAAATAATTCTTTGTTGTTATATGAAAATTTTTTAAGTTTTGAGATACAAATTCTTCTGAAAAATGACAAAACATAACCAATTACATATTTCATGTGTCAAACTCACAATTATTAAATGCGTTGGAATTACATTAGCCCCTCAAAAGAAAAAAAGAAATGTCTTGGAACAGGAACATAAACTTTTAGGGTTTCACACATGTGTTGACCCACGAGGGCCTTTGTTGTCACAAACATAAAGCAACGAGCACTTTTACTCATCAACAGTAAATTTATTTAGCTGTCATTCTTTTGCTATAAGATGATCAGAGTGTCTGGTATGTGACTCTGTGTGCGTTCATCGCTTTTTCTTTCGTACGTTATCATTGTTAATTAATATATATATATATATATATATATATATATATTATAAGATTCGATAATAAAGCTAGTCTGATCCATTTCCGTCGGCTTTTGCCCCATAAAGCGAAACTCTTTTCACTTTTTATCATAATTAAATTAAACTGCCCTTCATTAATTAACTAAAGTGATGTGCTTTGCGGCCTAAACAGATATCAAAAGCTACAGTGCATGTATAATTATGTAAAAGCAATAGAGACATAAAAGATACGTAGATCAAATTAATAATTAAGCGACATGCATGTATTTAAATACATTAAATAGAAAAATATCTGATATTTTTTACATGTTTATTTATATTTAACATGACGTAGTTTTCTCTTTATATGAATATTTAATCTGAGCAACAAATTAATTTTCATAAATAAAGGAGGTTTTGTTACACTTAATTCCAGCTTGCAGGCAATCAGGAGACAGAGAAAAAGAGGAGCTTTTCCATCATTTTATTGACTTTTTTGCTGCCAACAGGGAAGAAATGCTTTAAGGATTGATGTTTTGTTGTTGTGGAAAATCGAGGACAAGATCCCAACATTCACACACTGTGGATTATACTAATGTTGATAATATTGATTAGAAAATAAAAAAAGAATAAACACATGTATCCATCCATCTGGGATACCATCTAATCATAACCAAAGATTTTTCCTAACCCTACTCTCTTTTCTTCTTTTCCACAACTGCTATAATAATATTATACCCCATTTATGTCTTTATATCATTACCTTGATCATCTTTTTCCTCTTTCTCCAATATTTTTTTCCCTAGCCTTTCTCCTAATCCACTAAATGGAAAATTACCTAATTTTCTGGAAGCTGATTCATGCTATACACACACACACGCGCACGCACGCACTCACAAATATCTAGTTCAAATGGTATTAATTTCAATTTTTTAAAATTGAATGATCTTGATCTTGCGTCTGGAATTTGATCCTTCATAGATGCAACAAATAGAAATTTAGAGTCTGGTAGATTTGTTTTAGGGTTGTGCTGACATCAGAAAGGATTCATTAATTGTGTTTAGTGGGTTAGCACACACATCTTCTACCAATAACTGATGAGTGCAATCTTACCAGCCTTGCCTTATGCCCTTCTATAGTAAATCATTAGGTTTTTTTTATATATATATATATATATATATAAAAGTATTATAATAACAAAATATTTTGAGTGGAAAGTATGCAGTGCTTAACCAGAATTACATTGAAGTGCTAGAAAAAATTGAATATAGATATATATATATATATATATATATATATATATAATGAAAATATATATAATTAATGTATAATTAAATTATTAATTATAAGATTATAAAATTCAAAAAAAAAATTTACTAAGTTTCTTATACATCAAATATAGTCATTTAACTTTAAGAATAATACTTCATCCCAAAAATTTATGCGACTTACTTTACTAGTAAAATTTCATGTACTTGAAGGAAAAAAAGCTTAAATTATTATTTAAAAAATTAACTTAAATCATCGTATCTATGTAAATATTATAATCTTTTATTTTGATTGAGACCATTTGTTCAAATAACAAATTAATTTTGCTGTCACTTCCAAAAGCTAGGGACTTAGACTAGCAGGAGGACAAAGTAAAACTTCGATCAAGTAAGTTTTTCAAACAATTTTTTTCAATCAAATGCATACATTTTTTACTTAAAAAAATTCAGAGACCTCAAGCAAATCTCAAATTTGTAACTCGTAAAAATAGCATAATGAGACCACAGCTCTCTATACAAAACACTAGGAGCTCAACTCTTTCAACACAGATTTATAAAAAATAAAAAATAAAAAGAGAAAATGATCAATTTACAAAAAACCAACAAATGTGACTGCATATGTTGTCCAATGATTAGTAACACTAATTTGTAAGGGAATTGTTTACCTCATTTAGTAGCAAATCCAAGAGTCATTATAGTCTCCCTTCATACTTAAAAATATTAGTAAAAAAAAAAATGGATGAGTCACAGATACCCGATCAATGGATACACATGAAAACAGAAATATGTAGTAGAAGCGAGAGCAACTCAAATTACATTAGGAAGTTGACGTGGAAGATCTTCATGAGCATAACGTATAAATTCAAGCAATACTTCAATTTCATATCTGTCATTTGAAAATCTAAATATGACTCAGAATACATTGGACGTTTATTAGGAAACACAAACACAAACCTGCTGCTATATATATTTCCTCTCTAATCAAGCTTATTAAATCGAAGTAATCATTTATCCAATATAATTAAAATGGTACATCAAACAGAAGTCAGGAAATCATCGATATGAGTGACACTTTCAGGTGAGATTTTCAGAGATGGATGGCGATGCAATTGTAAGGGAACAAGGAGAAGTATTGTTGGCTATTGGATCAGCTTCTCTCTAGGAATATTCTTGGACTTAACATTCTTGCCTTACCTATAATCGCTGTATTTTCTCCTGTCAGATGCATTTCTGAGAAAACTACAACAAAAAATTATACCCTTATTAACAACTCAAATTTTTGGTATAATAGTAAGCGCGATTCTATTAAACATCTCAGTCTACTATTTGCAGATAAGTTGCCAAACACTTGAATCAAAACTATTGGAGGAGCAACAGAAAGAAGAGTTGATGGTATTGGATTGACGGCCAATACTACTGTGTATGGAGTTGGCCGTACAATTCATCAACACCACATCCCCCTGCACAAACCTTAATTGATTTGATGACATGTTTGAACAAGTGATCGATGTGACCAAATCAACCAATATAATCTATGAGAGATTCGCAATTAGCGCCGCAAAATGATTAACTAGTTAGTAATTTCAGAAGCTATAAACTAAGTAAAAATCGTGATAAAACTGTGTAATTTAACTTTATAGTATTATATACTGAATTTCTGTATTTTAAGGAGAGGAACTTTGAGTCTCTCATCTCTCATGGAAGAACTTTTGCATAAATTTGGAAACGGAGAGTATAGTTTGTTTGAAGAGTAATGGGGCCTGCAGTTATGGAAGAGCAGTTCTAATGGCGATAAATGGGGAAAAAAAAATTAAAGAAGAGAGCAAACAAGAGACAAAAGGCTAAGACAGCATCATAGTTAGCTTACTCTGTCAATATTCTCAGAAGTACAAAATTTTATATGATACATAAATCAAAATTGTGACTTATCCAAAATATTGTAGTAGAAACAGTACAAAAGGGTCAATCACGTCACAGCATTCATGAGCAATGGATGGGACAGCATATAACTCAGCAAATTCATACAGCATATTAACACCTTACATAACTCAGCCGAACTTCAAAACGTCAATACAACAGTTTTTGGTTCTTAAAAGCTCAGACAAATGCAACAAGGAAGTCCCAACCTTTTACCATAAGATTATTGTTTGTATCACATAGCAATAGCATTAGGGCCGTCATTAACATTAGACATTGACTGGTACAAAAGAGGCAAATAAACTGTGCAGATATCGCTCACCCATTGTTCTCTCTCCTTCAACACAAGGAAGATTTTATTTAATATGCACAAGGACAGATGTCTGTAAAATATGCCACACCACGATCACAGCATTATAGGCTGTTTCCACCAGGGACCTGTAGATGCAAAGTTTATCATCAGCAACGCATCAAATGGCTCAAGACAGCACGATCCACTAAGGCCGTTATATTATTACTTATTCGAAAAAAGATAAACCCAATAGTTCAAAAACTGGTCAGGACAGATACCTAAGTGCCCTTGCCCTCATGCAAGGTTTCCTTTAAATAGTTCAGCACGACTGAGGCTAATTCAGCTTGATGTTTAGTATATATATGATTAGCTCCTTCTATGACATGTAACTTGTGGTTGGGTAGGATCTTGGCAAACTCAAATGCATCTCCAACAGGGATAGTTTCGTCAGCGGAACCATGGACTGTGAAGAACCTGTCATACATAATGTTATCAAACATCATACAACGCAAATTGCAATAATTTCATAGCTTGAATAAAACAATATTTTAGTCTACACTTATCTTATCAGTTCATTCTCAATTTGGTTCCTCAATCATCAAAATGTTACTATTTTTTGGCCCTTCTCTAATCTAAATATAAGCATATTTGGCCCCTCAGTCTGGACTAAATTAGGACTTTATGTGTTAATATTTAGATTAGTGAGGGATTAAAAATAATAACATTCTAATAAGTGAAAGACCAAATTGATAAGTAAAAAACTAACTTGAAAATAAAAATAAGTGAGTGATCAAATTAAATAACAGACCAATATGGTGTTTTACTCATTTTCCAATGAAAATATAACACACAAATATTTTTTAAAATTCAAACAACATTATTGAATCTAAAGAAAATTCTACCACTTGTCATTTCTACTAAAAATATCAAACATAAAGGAGCTTCACCTAAGGTTTTTCCTTATTATTAACACATTACTCACAACTCTTTTTTGTAACATCTCCCTCCCAAATAACTCCCCTATATAAGACAACTACTCTACACGTATATGCGCACAAAACTTTGCATGCACCTAAAATTTGAATCAAGCATAAATTTAGACAGATATGGTAACCAACATGAAAAGAACAATTTAATGTCAATTATATCAACTTGAGATGTGATTGTAATTAGAAATTAGTAATAATTTGAACGTATATTATTGATCATTGATTAAGGATTATCAATAAATGTGTTTGGTATTGATACGATTTGGATTCCAATATTCGTACTTGAATTTCCTTAGGACTTCCTGACTTGTCTAGGATGGCATACATATAGATCTGTACTCATTCCAGAAAACTAACCTTGATTCTTATGATATTTGAGTGTAACATTTATTTGTCTTTATTTTATATATTTATTTATTTATTCATTGCTATTTTTTTGGTTCACAGTTCTATGGCATGGTATTTGGAAATTTTTTAATGCAAATTTAAATTTTGAAATGAGGTGAGAGGTTTTGCATTCTAATTTTTCAGTTCCAACATACCACAAATCATAAAACTAATGAACAACAACTTCTTATGAAAGTCAAAAGTCGAAGAGGAACTTTAATCTATAAAACCCAGACACAAAACGGTTTTTATACATGTCATGTCATATGCTTATTACTTTTTAGTAGACAGTAGAAACTTTGAACTAACAAAAAGAAAGGAACGGCATTGGAGCAATCTTATCATTTTTCTTTCTTATAAAAATGTATTTCATTCATTATTCTTAAGAAACAATTTCAGAAAACCTATTGGTAACTATCAAGAAATTACAAAAGCAAAATTCTTGAGAGAAAATGTTCAAAAGTCATCATTCTGAGTATAATTGAAAAAAAAAAAAGGAAGAGCGAAAGTTGGGGAGTTAAAGAAGAGATTAAAAAATATATATTTAAGGGCTCAATATTGGTATGTACATGAACCCAACTGTTCAAACTTATTTTTACTAGTAAACTATGACCGCACAGACATATATAACTTTCACTTTGAGTGCACTACAACTAAATATTCTCTTAACCTACAAGATATTTCTAGATCCTTAAAACCTTTTAACAGGATTCACTACAAAAAACTTTTTATTTAACCTACAAAACTTTCTTAAATACTAACTCTTAATAAATATTTTTTAAAAATTATATTTGATATTAAAAAAAATTATCAACATCATCACAGGTAACTCTCTAAGTTTTGATGTAGACATACATGTTCCATGAAAAAATGCAAAGAGAGGCAAAAGGGTAAAGGGAAGGGAGAGGAGAGAACTACCAGACAGCCTGTCTTCCCCTCACCTGCATTCTTTGTCAGACTTGAGACATTCTTCATGCATATTTATAGTTAAGCGATCCTTCAGACTTTCCTCGGTGACACAAAAACTTCCTATAAAAGTACTTTCCTTTTAGTGATCATAAACAATAACAAAGAGAATTCAAGAACTTACGTGTGCAGGACACACATTATTATTTCATATGCTGTTAAGATGTCTGTCCGAAAGAATAAGTGATGGAAAAGTAAGACTGTAGAAGTGTTGAAGCAGAAGCTTCATGTCAAGGATTATATAACCCCCAACTCAAAATTCTATTAAAAAGAGTGCAGGAAAAACAAATCAAGACATAGTTCTTAAGTCACTGGTTGTAGCAAATTCATTCAACAGCAGGATCAGAATGGAGTAGCAAGTAATTATAGACTTAAAAATTTCTTAAAGCATCTCTTACAAGCATGCTTCCAAACCAGTCCAGGCATTCATTCACATGCCTGATTAAGTGACAGATTACCTGAATTATTCTTCACCTCAATGAAACCTTCCTTCCTTATTCTTTCCATAAAATCCTTGCCAAGACGTTCTTCAATGCCTGCCCTCAGATCATAGCGACCAGATAGGTTGAAAACTATTTTAATGTCATTATAATTTGAGGCATAAAGAAGCACCACATTAGCTCCTGCATTAAAATAAAGCAACAATTAGTAATGGTTCCAATAAGCCTACAAACTAGCTAACTAAATTAACAGAAAAGAAATTTGAGAACGTTAGTTGGTCAGCAGCTACATTAACAATACCTAGTTCACATTGATACAAAATGTTGGGCTCAAGACAAATAATTAATAAACACAACAGACAAACCCATGTTTTGCTTGCTTTCACCTGTCCTGATTTGTAAGAATGTAGTGGATGCCCATGTGAGCTTTTATACATGTAGACCATGTGAATCATGCATGTCGGGGTGTGTGAATATTTGATTCTTTTACCCCAGAAGGGGCCAGATACGATTTATGTACTATAATCTTCCATTCAGCACAGCAGTATCTCTCTTTCCTCTTTTTCTCATGCTAATTTACACCAGAAGCATTGGAATTAGGGGAATTCTTTGACTTCTCTTTTACATGCGTATCTACTTCTTATTTAATGATGCAACCTGACAACTTACATGGTGAAAAGTTTTTATTGAGTTTAGCAATGGGCAGCATTTATGTGACTAAGTCTTAAGAAACATATTATGCAACTTCAAGAGAAGAATTCCTTCTAGTGGATATATGCTGATGGATCCAAGGGTGTCGGGCCTCAGCCTGTGAAGGTGTATGAGAGGAAAAGGAAGTTGAAGAATGAAGCTAGGCCTAAGGGTGCTATGAATATTGTGGGTAACTAATTGGGTGAGCTGGAGGAGAGAGAAAGGGGAACATAGTAACAGAATGAAATAGCAAGAGTCAAGTGAGGGAAGTGTTGGAATAATTTAATTATTTTGTAGGTTAGCATTAATCCTATTATTAAAACAATTTTCTTGTGGTTGTTAATTAGGCAATCAATATTAATCTAAACCACGAATGAATTGTATTCATGTTAATTATAGGTAATCAATAATAAATTAAATTACTCACAGGCCCATTGAGTAGTTGCCCCAACTTATAGCCCAAAACTTGTTAATAATTATTCTATCAAATTACTGGCGGAGGGTTAAAAGAGAGATTTTAAGCCTTTTGGTAATTATTTTAATTATTATTAATTTTGAGGAGTTAAAGGATGTGAGGAGTTATTTTTGGAAAACAAATAAAATTAATTATTGCATATATTTCATCAATTACCTTATGAAATATATAGCATTATAATTTTTTTGTTTTTGACACACTATGCATAAAACTTTTAGGGCTTTTCTTTTCTCTCTTGTGTAGTTCTCCTCTGCGAAAAGATTGGGTGTTGCAGGTTGTAAATTCTACTAGTTAATCATGGCAGAAGTTGGATTTTCTCCAAATAAGTTTTCTCTACTATATTTCCCAAAACTTATAGCTGGAAAGGTATAGAGTTGGTAGTTCAAAGGTTGTGAGAAGAGTCCTTGGCCTTTCGAAAGCCAAGGGAGTTTCTCTATCATGGTTTTCCTTTCCAGTGTACCTGAGTTCCTAGCTCATTCCCGAGCTAGTAACTCTTTTATCATTGAATGATACAATAACAATCATCTCAGTTCCCATCATATGCGAACGTAGTTCAATGTGTAACAAATTGACATAAATGCTCCTCTGTAATTACCAAGTTTTCACATGATGATAAAGACAAAGTTGAGAATATACATTTAGCATTTCTTCATAGTGGGTCATAGTATATCAAGCAAAAGCTTTAGATAAAGGTAACACATGATTGAGATTCCAGCAAGTGATCATATACTAATTTATTACATACTTTTCATAACATTCCTTCATCAAGACTTTTACCTTAAAGCTGAATCAATGTTCACCGATAATCTAAATTACAGTGATAACAAAGAAATTCTCACTATCAGTAATGTACTAGAACATAAATGATGATAAAATGAATCATCTAAATTCTATCTTAAAAATGTTTTTTCACCTCTTCTTATTTGTAGAAATACATAAGCATATATGGAGAGCAATATAAACAAACCTTTACTGTGCCCAATAATTGCACTAACTATACGGTTAGCTCCACGAAAGTGTTGGACTACGGCGTGTAAATCATCAACCTCCCTCCAATAGTTACCAAACTCAAATGAACCTTCACTTTCCCTAAAAAGAAACAACTAAATCAAAAGGATATTGTATAAAAGAAGACTAATGGTGAAGATCAGATTCTAAAAAACAGTATATAAATGGATATTATAATCATATTGTACGAGACACAAAAGGACCATAGACAGATATTTGATTATGGTAAGATATTGCAGGCCATAATTATTTCATTTATATAATTTCATTCTGGATAATTTTAAATGTAAATCTCAAGGTTCTAAGTATGATTATCCTTTATTCTTCAATATCCTGTACCAAATGAAATATTAATAGTTCATGATTCCTCAACAACATCATTTCTCAAGCTCGCATTACCTTGGAAAGTCTTTCAATATAATTTAGGAGGAGCTAGCACATTATAATTTTAATCCATAGGTGTTTCAATACTATTTTCATGGTTTTTTTTGTAATAGTATCACATGGACTAAATATAATCTCCTTCAAACGTTGAAGTCAAAAGGATAAAATTATCAACTTGTCCAGATTCCCTTTCAATTGGAACTTAAGATATGCATAAACCTTAATAGAATAAATTAGATGTTCCAACAGTAAGCAGAATGGCTTCAAACATTAAGGAGTTGCAGTTGCCTAGAACAGCATCAAGCACTAGGACTGGAACTACCAACTTAATTTTAAAAACAGTTGTGATTAATAAAATAATATCTGCAACAGAAATAATCACATCAGTGGATATCTTCATCCACCTAGTTGTGGACAATTTGGTGCAAAGTTGGATATTAATTGATAATGATGGAACCGAAAGGATCCAGTAGTTTTATTTCTATAAGTTTGTGAGCTGCTGGAGCTCTTACACAAAGCAAGAAAGGAAGAAAGTAAAAGAAAACAGCAAAACTTCTCTCCTAACTTCCCTAAGGTTAGGCCACACTCTCTTCATTCTTTGTTTTTCCTTGTCATCACTTCCCTCATTCCCACCACTCACATACTCTCTCCTCTCCCCACTGACTCTCTTTCCTTGTTCCTACACCGTTAGTGCTCTTCCCCCTGAAATTCTACTAGTTTCTTGTTTTATTCCTCCTAACATAAGTTTGTTAGGCCTTAGACCCATTCCCACCCCCCCCCCCCAAACAAAAAAAAAAAAAAAAATCAGCACCACCTTGTCCTCAAGGTGAAACCAAGGGAACTGCTCCTTGATATTATCATACCTCTCCCAAGTGCATTCAAATTCTGGAAGATCTTTCCATTGCACGAGAACTTCAACTTGACCGTTCATCAGTTTTCTAGCTTTGTAAATTTTCTCAAGCTGCACTTGAAGTTCCAATTCATCGGTCAAACATGAGGGAAGTGGTTGAGTGGTCATACTAGGATGGAGAGAGCGTTTCAATTGAGAAACAGGAAAAATCAGGTGAATTCGAGCTGTTGGAGGAAGTTGGAGATGATAAGCCACTTCTCCATACTTCTCAAGCACCTTATAAGGACCATAAACCAAAGACTAAGCTTTTCATTAATCCTCTTTGGCAAGGACTTGAGTTTATAAGGGCTAATACGCAGGTACACATAATCCTCCACCTCAAATCTTACTGCTCTCCTTTTCTTATCTGCATACAACTTCATATATTCCTGTGTTCATTCCAAATGTTCCTTTAACTCTATTAGTACCACATTTCTATCTCTTATGGTAACGTTGACTTCCTCGACATCAGACACCACATCCTCTAGTCTGAATAATGCTGGTGGATCCCTCCCATATAAAGCCTTAAAAGGTGTAACCCCTATAGACCTATTATAGGAAGTATTAAACCAATATTCAACCCATGGAAGCCAGCGCACCCACTGTTTAGGCTTATCACTGACAAAACAACGAAGGTATGTTTCCAAACTTGGATTCACAATTTCCATTTGCCCATCCGTCTGTAGGTGGTAACCAGAACTATACTTGAGAGTTGTTCCTGCCTGTTTAAATAGTTCTTGCCAAAAATGGCTGATAAAAACCCTATCCCTGTCTAAAACTATGGACTTAGGAAAACCATGAAGTTTCACTACCTCCTTTACAAAAACTACTGCAACAATTTTAGCAGTGAAGGGGTGTACCAGTGGGATAAATTGGCTATACTTTGTAAGCCTATCTACCACAACTAGTATTACCTCATATTTATCGGATTTAGGTAAGCCCACTATGAAATCCATACTTAAATCCTCCCAAACCTGTTGAGGAACAAGTAGAGGTTGTAAGAGTCCTGCCAGGTGCATGGTTTCATACTTATTTTGTTGACAAAAAGGGCATTACGCTACATACCTTTGAATTTCATTCTTCATGCCTTCCCAAAAGACAACTTCTGATAAGCGCTTATAGGTCCTCAAGTATCCAAAGTGGCCTCCAAAGGGTGAGTTGTGAAACTCCTTTATCAATAGTGAAGTTCGTGGAGACCCTTTAGGAATCACTAGTCTGCCATTAAATAATAAATAATCGCGCTTCAATGTGTATCCTGCCTGTACCTCTTTTCTAGCCAATATATTCTGAATTATTTCTCCTAATTTTGTATCTTATTTGACTTTGGCATCTAAATCTTCCAATTCCTAATATTGCCACAATGAGTAGCTGTTGAGTTCTAGAGCCTCTTGTTTTCTTGACAAGGCATCAGCAGCTCAATTTTCCTTGCCTGGCTTGTAGTGAACCTCAAATTTATACCCCATGAATTTTGACACCCATTTCTGTTGATTAGGCTCCACTATCCTCTATTCCAGTAGGAATTTCAAAGCCTTCTAATCAGTTCAAACCACAATCAGATGCACCATTAAGTAATGATTCCACCTCTTAATGGTGAGAACTAATGCCATCAATTCCCTTTCATAAATTGGAAGTTGATGTGCCTTAGCAGACAATGTTTGACTAAAATATGCAATAGGCTTCTCCCTTTGCGTTAATACCGCTCCCACACCTTTGTTGGATGCATCTGTTTCAATCTCAAAAGTAACAATACAATCTAGCAAGGCTAGAACAGGCAAGGAAGTCATTACAATCTTCAACCCCTCAACAGCTTGTTGAGCTTCAGGGGACCACCTAAAAGCATCTTTCCTTAAAAGGCTGATCAAAGACGCTACAATTCTCCCATAATTCTTCACAAAACGTCTATAAGAACCGGTTAACCCTAGAAATCCTCACAAGGCCTTAAGGTCTTTGCGAGCAGGCCATGATAGCATTGCTTCTATTTTAGATGGATCAACTTCAACTCCTGCTACTGAAATAATATGACCAATATACTCCAATTTTGTTTGCACAAACACACATTTCTTAGGATTTATCACCAGCTTATGTGTGCGTAACACCTCCAATGTATGTTTCAAATGCAACGCATGAGAAAAAGCATAAGCACTATACACCAAAATATCATCGAAAAAGACCAAAATGAACCGCCACAAATATGGTCTAAAAATCTCATTCATTAAGGATTGGAAAGTGAAGGGTGCATTGGTTAAACCAAAAGGTATAACCAAGAATTCATACTGTCCCTCAAGGGTCCTAAAGGCTGTCTTTTCCTCATCTCCCTCTTTCATCCGAATTTGATGGTACCCCAATTTCAAGTCCAATTTGAAGAAGATTGTGGCTCCCCCAAGTTCATCCAACAATGCATCTATGGCTGGAATGGGAAATTTATCTAGTATTGTCACCTTGTTAAGGGCCCGATAGTCAACACAAAATTGCCAACTTCCATCTTTTTTCTTAACCAACAGCACTGGGCTAGAGAAGGGGCTCTTACTAGGTCTAATTATTCTTGCTACCAACGTCTCCTTAACTAATTTCTCAATCTCATTTTTTTTTAAAATGTGCATACCTATAAGGTCTGATGTTTGGTGGTTGTGCTTCAGGTTTAAAGTTGATTACATGATCAATATGCCCATGAGGAGGCAACTCCTTCAAAGGACTACAGACATCAGAGAATTCTTTAAATAGTTCCTGTACTGTTGTATTCTCCATACCATTAGGCTGTTGTAAACTTATCCATCGAAACTCAACATAAAATCTTTCTCCTCCTTTAACCGACTTCAAGATAGTACTAAGAGACACCATAGTGCATACTAAAGTAGGATCCCTTTTTAAACATTTCCATTCATTCCCTGCTCTAAATTTCATTGTTAGCAGTCTCCAATTCATCCTTGCCTCACCTAATGACTCCAACCAATCAATGCCTAACACTATATCAGCTTCCCCTAGGTCGAAGGGATAGAAATCCTCAATTATCTTGATCCCTTGTAACTCTAACTCCATTCTGCAGCAAACCCCCTTGCTCTTAACTTGGTACCCATTACCTACAATCATGGTATATGCTTTGGTCTTGTGTTAAGTCATGTTGAATCGCTCTAGCAATTTAGTTGATATGAAATTATGTGTTGCCCCGCTGTCAATCAATACCAGCACTAGCTCTCCTCTCAACAACCCCATTACTTTCGTTGTTCGATGTGCCACCACTCCCACTATAAAGTTCATTGACAATTCCATAGGTTCCTAAATATTCTCTTCCTTAACTTCAGCCTGCCCTTCTTCCATGTCCTCTTCCTCTTCTGACAATATCATAACTTGTAGTGACTTATTCTTACATTTGTGCCTAGGAGTGTATTTGTCTTCACATTTTAAACACAACCCCAATTCTCTTCTCCTGGCCACTTCTGCATCCGTCAACCTCTTGGGTCGTCCCTTTACCTTCCTGGGCTCAGAAACACTATTGGAACTAGTGTTAGTAACACCTCTCTTGTTCTCCTCCCATGTCTTGCTTTCTCCAGTCCTTGGTCCAGTCACCACTCCCACAATCCTGCTCATTTCTGCTGGGCTGTTTGATTTTAGGAGATTCCCTTTATACCCATTCCATTTTTGGTCCGTTACTAGTCAGGTTCCTTTGCCAAGCCTCTTTTCCTTTGCTGCCTTTAACAGATTATTCTTCTCCTCCACCTGGGATGCCATCTCCATCAATTTTTTCAAGGTAGTAGGCTGTAGCATTCTTATCTCGACTCTTAATTCTTTCTTGAGACCATGCTTAAAGGCCCCCATCAAGAATTCATTCAAGGCTTCCACCATAGGAGCTGACAACTTCTCAAACTGCTCCCTGTAATCAGCCATGGTACCCTCTTGTTTATTGGCCATAAGTATCTTGTACTCGTCTCCCATTTGCTTCTTGTGAAAGCGGCCAATTACCTCATGTTTGAACTCCTTCCAGGATCGCATAGGATCATGTATCTCCATCCATTGAAACCACCCCAGCGTTGTCCCTTCCATGCACACAGCAACAGCCCCCAGCTTATCTTCCTTTGCAACAGAATTCATTATGAAATATCTCTCAACTCAAAATATCCACCCATATGGATCATCTCCGGTAAACAGAGGCAGTTCCAGACGTCGGGCTTTGCCAACTTCCTTCTTTAATGACGCGTCCACGTTATTAAGCTTTGCATGGCCGGTCTAAGTTGGCTCCACACCCCCGGCTAATGGCAAGGTTCCTCCCTCAACAGCCTTTCCTCTCTCTGTTGCCTTCATCGTTGCTCTCAGGTTATCCAATTGCATGCAGAATTCCCCCAGTATATCCATCATCGCAGCCAACTTCATGTTAACATATTCCACACTTTTCTCCAACCCATCTACATGTTGTTCCATCCATGGAGCTACCATTCCCAGTCTGAACCAACTCTGATACCAAGTTGATGGAACCGAAAGGATCCAGTAGTTTTATTTCTATAAGTTTGTGAGTTGCTAGAGCTCTTACACAAAGCTAGAAAGGAACAAAGTAAAAGAAAACAGCAAAACTTCTCTCCTGACTTCCCCAAGGTCAGGCCACACTCTCTTCGTTCTTTTTTTTTCCTTGCCACCACTTACATACTCTCTACTCTCCCCACTGACTCTCTTTCATTGCTAAACATCTGTCCCTGCACCATTAGTGCTCTTCCCTCAGAAATTCTACTACTTTCTTGTTTTATTCCTCCTAACATAAGTTTGTTGGGCCTTAGACCCATTTCCCCCAGGCCCATCAGATAACATAATGTTTGCGCATGTTGCTGCATTTATCAATATTTGAGAATATATATAATAGTATTCACTTTGAAAGTGAGATAGTACTGTTGCAAATTTCACCAACTCACTCCAGCAGCTCCATTAAACACATAACCTAAGTATATACTTCTAAAGCCTCTGCATTTTAGAAGAGTTGCTAAAGCATTCTATCTCCTTCCACTAGGTAAACTTAGATACCAGGGGGTATAACTTGTCAGTTAGTTCCTGCTCCAATTACACTAATATATATAGCAACAAGTAAAGCCATGTATAAAAGTAAAAATTTGCATAGATAATCTTCAAAATGTAGAGTTTTATTCTGTAAGACAGTGAACTTACCCATTTCCAGTAAAGTCAAATCGGAAAAAACTTATCCCTGCATTTTCTAGTGCAGAAGCAAGGTTCACTATGATATTGTCTTCCTGGAGATGGGAAAACTTAATCAGTCAATTAGTATAATTAAATCAGGATATATATGTGTATAATATCAGGTGCGACATTCAATTTTAATTTGAACACATCTCCGCAATAAGAATAAACAGGGGCTTTGTATATCAAGAGAGGTTACCTTTGAGGCTCCTAGACCATGGCATAAGATAACAATCTCCAAGGTTCCAGATTCATGTAGGATGCCAACTAGTTTAGTACCCTGCTTGTTGGGTATTATAACTTTTTGCTGCTGAAAAGCTGAAAAAATAATTGAGCAATCATAAATTGATTTCATTGAAATTTGTTGAAAATTCAAAATGCTGGTTAGATTATCAATGTGGTTCATTATTTCAATCACCACAACAAGAACTGTAAAACATCACCATTATTTTCTCATGTTGACGATCCATGGTTAATGACAATATATTATTGAAATGCTACTTTTGGAAATTTTCCGATTTGTTATTTACATCAAAAATAAAAAACCACAAATTATTCAAATAACAACCTACTTCCAGAAGTGCACAAGTGACATTATTATGAGAGAAAAATAAGAAAAGAGAGAACAATGATCTCTAAAGATAACATGCTTGTTGGGGATCTCCCAGCAGCCTTTTGTTTATTGTTTCCATTT
This sequence comes from Delonix regia, assembly GCA_037074485.1. NCBI lineage: Eukaryota > Viridiplantae > Streptophyta > Magnoliopsida > Fabales > Fabaceae > Delonix > Delonix regia. Next base: position 26,953,376 of record CM073451.1, on the reverse strand, counting down.
GGCCATGGAAAGCCGAGATCACAACTATTTCACTGGTTTTTGAACCAAAATTCGGTAGTAGCTAAGGAACTGTATATAGCAACCAGGAGGGCAGTAGACAGTTATAACAAGGTCCATTTGTTGCGTGGTATAGTTAAGGTCAAACTCAACATCTAGACTGTGACCACAAATTTAACTTGGTTTAGATCATATCCAGAGTAAGAAAGTTCGAGAGACATTTAGCAGTGAGTACAGAAGTGATAAAGATATTAGAAGAAATCATCTAAAATTTTTTTAAGAAATTATATTTAAATATTGAATTTGAGCAAGAAATGACAACTATTTATTTATAGTAGCCTAGAAAGAAAGCAGGAATTAGATAAAGTTCAGCTACCTATCTATTTGTTCTCAATTAGTTCATATGAGTTTAACTATTCCCGTAGTTTCATAGATTCCCAGATTTTTAGAGTCCTCATCAATCAACAGTGTCTAACTAGACGCTGCTTACAGAGCCAGTTCAATCTCGACGCATAAATCAACAGATTTACCGTTTGATCCAATAAGGTGAAAACGAAAGCATAATTTGTATCCTTTTATTCCTAAGTAATACCAGAGTCAGTATATAGAGCCTAGTATAACAACTAACAAGCACTCAAGCTAATTTGACAATGGGTAGTAATCAATCCCTGAGCTTAGATTCAGGCGAAAAACACATACTTACATGGGTTTTGTGTAGCTTTGGACATCCTTAAATATAGGGTTCGTCTGGGTTTCTGATTTCCTGAGAAGAAATGCGAACTGGCTTATAAGAAAAAATATGAAATTTAAGTAATTAAAGAGGCTTCCCTGAAACTGATGAATGCGATAGCACTGAATACAAAATTTGCAAAATGATCTCCATTTGGACCATCACAATTAACAAACCAGAGTGAACTCAGAAGTCACTCACAGCTCTTTCTGCCGTCTTCTCCCAAGGTGGCAGTCGTGTCCCGATGTCTTCTGTCTTTCAATTTCCGATTACTGCTTGCTTTGACCGAGTCTCATTAAAAGCGGGTCTAATATAAATTGAAAATGCCTTCCGTTTAATCTTTCGAATATAGTTTTTAAATTTATTTGCAGAAATTATACTTTTGCAACCTTATAATTTCATTCAAATTTTAATTTACAAATTTGTTAATTTAATTCCTTCTATTAAAATTCTGTTATTATCGATATAATCAATTATGCACAATGTTAATATTTAGAGTATATATGATTTATACTAACAAAATAAATTAATTAACTCATATATATATATATATATATATGACAAAAATACAATAATACGAACTAATTAAAGATTATTTTAATTATAATGTTCTAATTACAAATTTTTAGATTATAAGAATCAAATTAAAAATTCAATAAAAATATGAGAATCTAAAGTATAATATTCTCAATTTATTTTACTCATTTGTTTTAAAATTTATTCACTTCAAAATATTTAAATTAAGGTAAAATCTTTAATACTTCACAATTTTAAATACACCAGTACACTCAGTTATATTGTAAAAACATAATTGTAATGTTATCATTTTTTATATTGATATTATTATAATTATATCTCTATATTATAACCGGTACATTGATATACTTAAAATTGTAAGTGTACCAAAAATGATACTTTAAATTTATCTTTTTTTATGAGCATTTAAATTTTCAATATAATTTGAAATTTTATATTAATGAATTTCAATTAAAATTTTAAAAAATAGAAATTTAATGTATAATTTCACTTTTTAATTGAGATTAAATTTTAAAAAAAATAATTTTAAATGAAATTTATTAATTATTAAAAAGCTTATTTTTTGGGGTGGGAGTGGAGATATGGGCGAGAGGGAAGAGAGTGAAGGGACTGGGACAAATGTTGCAGTGGGGTTGCAGAATTTGTGTTCCCGTGATCCCATAATTTTTTTATAAAAAAATTAAACATATGAAGTAAATAAAAACTACAATTTTATGTAATATTTTTAGTCAAAAGCCCGGACACTATTTGTATAACTTTAAAAATTACTAAAATATTTTAAAGTTGCAATAACATGGCAATTGGTTGTTATTAGATTATAATAAAGTGAGGCCTAGCTTGCGAGGGCCAACCTATATATAAGGTGGGTTGGACTAGCATATTACAATTCCAAATAGCATGAGGGCTTTTCAACCTGTTACACTTAGGCTAGGCTAGCCAATTTGTATCAATAATATATTTTTGTGAAAAAAATACATATGTAACAAATTGTTTTCTTTTAAGGTTATTTATTTGGATTTATTTTGTACTTGCAGCTTCGGGAACTTAGCAAAAGGGTGTTCAACTTGGTTTCAAAGTCCATGTATATTTTTATGCCTATTTGATAGGTAAAAGAAAAATGAGTAAGTAAGGAAATAAAAAAGAGAATGAAAAGTCCCCCATATATAAATGACAAAGTGATGACATTAGAAGATATGACATGTCAAGGAGATCTACATTTCATAATGATCTAATTCTCACGATCTGCCAGCCGCTTCACATCGCTCCCATCCACTTCTCCAGACAATTTTTGGTAACATAAGTACGCTTATCGACGATAATTCTCTCTTCTTCGTTGTGAAGCATTAAGGCTAAGGAGGGGACAATTAAGGTACGTTTTTTGTTAGGAATGTTTGAATTTCTTTGTGCTTTTGACTAACAACATGATTTTCATCCCTTCCCCTAAGATTTCAGCAACTAATAGTTGAACATTTGCCTTCAATTTATGAAATCGCATTGACAGTGAAATTAGGGTTTAATTTAGGGCAAAATTCGAATTTGTTAAGAATTTAGGGCAATAGTAGGCTTCAAGGAGGAAAATGGTTAGGCTTGAGAAGTGAACCATTGAGGTAGGATTTAGTATGGTGAGAACTTTAATTTTTTCAATACTAATGTATTGCTAAAAGGGATAAAGAAAACAAAAACAAACATAAGGTCTACTAATTAGCACATTTTTGTCTCTCTGGTTGAGAAAGGTTTACTGATTAGCACATTTTTGTCTCTCTCGTTGAAACAGGTCTACTGTTTAACATGTTGTAATGTTTTTGTCTCTTTAATTTGCTATTGAGGTCTTCGTTTTCTAGCAACGGAGGAGAATATAAGGAACCTATCTATTCAAAAAGGAAAGGAAGGAAAATGGGAAATAGACAAGTTAAAAAGAGTGCAATGTGTCACTGACACAAAACTTGATTTCTACCTTGTAGGAATGTTTCTAACCATGAGTGTGGTCAATTTTCAAGCTATGAGAAATACTCTAGCTAATGTGTGGCATCCTTTAAAGGGTGTATGAATCAGAGATATTGGAGGGGGCAAATATATTTTCAAACTTTTCTATAAGGTAGACCTCGAACGAATTATAGAAGGCAGTCCATGGACATTTAATGGTCATCTGCTAATCGTACATAAATTGAACAGGGGAGAAGATCTGACCATGATACCTCTATTTCACTGTGATTTCTGAGTTCAAATACACAACCTACCTTTGGGGCTTATATTTGAGGCTATAGCTAAGCAATTCAGTAATTTTATTGAGGGTTTTGTATCTTATAATGTGAAATTAGTTGAAAAAGGAAGAAACATATATATGAGAATATCGATTCAATTGGATGTCAACAAGCCTCTTAGAAGGAAGAAGATCCTTCTATCAATTGGAAAAGAGGCATATGGATTAACAAAATATGATAAACTCACACTTTTTTGTTTTATAAGTGGCTGATTAGGTCATTCAGAAAGCTTCTCTGAGTTGCGTAAGGTGCAGGGAGGAAGGAAAGACTTGAAAGATGGAATAGGATCCATTGTTGCAAGCAAGTGGTCATTGAAGCTTGCCATTAAACAATTAATGGCTACGAGGCAAACAAGGAACTAGAATTGCAAAATCTTCTTCTTCAAATCACACTGGCGTTGAAGGATAGCACAATCAAAGATTTTTAGAAAAGGATAAACCCTCCCTTTAATACTAATTTGAATTTGAAACTAAGTCAACAAATTGTATGGGGGAGCAAGGTCAGCATAGTTTATTATTATACACACATGGATAGAATGAAAGGAGAGACTGGGGTATTACCCTAAGTCAAATGAACCATACTTTTAAAATGAGTGATAATAGGCCCAATATGTTAGCTCTGGATGAAAGAAGTCCATTATTAATGGTGGAAGGAAAGAAACATGTAAGGCACTACCAGAGTTTGAATCACTTAAGGTAAAGCATTATTAGTTTTGGCTACAGAGAAGGGAGAACTTTGGATTCAACTTTATTGGCAAGTCCTGCTAAGGAGGCTTGCCGGGAACCATGATTAGCATCAGTTGGAACTATCAAGGCTTGGGCAATCCCTGAGTAGTTCGAGCTCTATGAGAGCTTATACAAAGTAAAAAGCCTAATGTGGTGTTCCATTTAGAGACTTTAGTTCATGACGAACGTATAGAAAAGCTAAAAAGGGTAGTTAAAATAGATAGAGTATTCACAGTGGATCAAATTGGAAAAAGTGGCAGCCTAGCTGTGCTTTGGAATAAGAAGGCCAATGTGAAATAATATCTTATAACAACAACTACATCAATCTTAAAGTGCAATGTCCTGATGAGAGAGTTTGGAGAATGACTAGTTAATATGGACTCCCAAAGAAACCTAAGTGTAGAGAAGCTTGGAATATGCTTAGAAACTTAGCCTTACAAAGTGAGCTTCCCTAGATAAACATTAGAGACTACGATGATATTTTATCAAATGAAAAGAAGGTAGGACGAAGTAATGCCCAAAATTATAATATTGCTAGGTTTTGCACTATAATTGAAGATTATGAGCTTACTGATATATAGGATGATGGGTACAAGTTTACATGGGAGCAAATAAGGCAAGGGGATACAGTTGTAAAGGAGAGGCTTGATAGAGCTATAGCAACCCTAACTTGGCATTTGTTATATCTAAATAGTTAAACATCAGCACTAATTACATCCTATTTAGATCACACGCCTATATTATTGAAACTTAACAGACGTGATACGCTGAAGAAGAGTCACAGATTCATATTTGAGAACTCATGGCTTCAAAATTGAAAGAAATTATCCAAAGCAGTTGGGGTCAAAAGGAAAGAATAAGGAATTATTAATAAACTCAACAGATATGGGCACAAGCTAGATAAATAATTGGGGTCATTTACAGGAAGAAGAAAATTGCATAAGCTTGAATGAAATTGACAGACATATTGCTAACCTTCATAATCAGGAAGATAGTGGGGAAATAGATAATAATATGTTCTATAACTTGAGGAATAAAAAGAATGTTATTCTTGAAAAATGTGAGGTTAAGTGCAAGTAAAGAGCACTGGTTAAAACAAAAAGATAGAAATTCCAAAATTTTCAATTTACATGTTTCCACCAGGAGAAAAAAATAACTATAGTGAGGGGCTGAGGAATGACCAAGGTGTTTGGTGTGAGGAAAGGGAGGAGTTACATGATCTGGTAAAAAGCTACTTTTCCTAACCTTTTAATGAAGAAAGAGGCAATGCAAAACCTGTATTACGACATGTTCTAAAACTAGTCACTCAAGCTGGTAATGATAATCTCTTAGTTCTTTTTAAAGCCTACAAATTTAAGAGAGCAATCTTGTAGATGTACCCAGATAAATCCATTAGCAGGGATGGGTTCAATCTAGCCTTCTATAAAAAATTTGGGCATGCAGTTGGAGATGATATGATAAAAAATTATAAATATTAGATCAAGTCTAAAAGCCTACCAGATGTTATGGTAAACACTTTGGTGGTGTTAATCCCAAAAATTGCTAAGCCTAATACACTTAAAGATTTTTGCCCCATGTCTCTTTGTAATGTTCTTTATAAGATTCTATCTAAGGTGCTTTCTAATAAGTCAAAAAGAGTCCTACCTAACTTAATATCATAAATCAATCTGCCTTCATCCCAGGGTAACTTATAACAGATAATGTTCTTGTAGCCTTTGAGCTTATTCATTTTGTGAAAAGAAAACAAAGAGGGAAAGAAGGTTTACTGACTTTTAAAATGGACATTAGTAAGGCCTATGATAGAATAGATTGGAAGTACTTGGAGCAGATAATGTTGACCAGGGGTTTTAATAGGGAACTGGTGGATTTGATCATGATGTGTATACAAAATGTGAAGTACTCATTCCTAGTAAATAGGGAGGAGGTTGAACCGGTGTTCCTACCAAAGGCCTCAAACAAAGGGAACCACTATCCCCTTTCTTTTTTATTATTTGTGCAGAAAGTCTTTAAACTCTCCTTCGAAATGCAGAACAAATAAGGCAGTTACATAGGAGTCGTTCAAGCATAAAGAGACCACAAATTAGTCATCTCTTATTTACTGATGACTCCTTTTTTTTTGTAATGCTAATGATAAGAAGAGCAGAGTTCTTAAGCTATCCTAAACACATATGAGGCAGCTTCTAGTTAATTATTTAATTTTGAGAAATCAAGTATATTTTTTTAGCTCAAACTTGTCCACGGAGAATAAAGATAGAATTAGGGATATGATTAGGGTGCATCTCCTACTTAACCATGGCAAATACTTAGACCTTCCATCACTCATCAAGAGAAGTAAAAAGGCAATCTTCTCACTTTTGAAAGACAAGCTCCTGAAGAAAATTCACAACTAGAGAAACAAGTTCCTTTCAAGGGCTGAAAAAGAAATCATGATTAAGTCAATAGTACAAGCTATCCCCTCCTACTATATGAATGTTTCCTAATCTTGATCACTCTTTGTAATGAACTTCAAAGGATGATAAATTCTTTTTCGTAGGGAAAAGGGGGCAATAGAGGTCAAGGTACAAAGTGGCTTGCTTGGAATTGCATGTTTGCTAGCAAGAAAGATGAAGACTTGGGGTTTCGAAATCTACACTCATTTAACATAGCTCTCTTGGGAAAGCAAGGTTGGAGATTAGGTACATTGACCAGTACTCTCTTCTAGAGTCTTCAAAGCCAAATATTCCCTACAGGGGAAGTTTGGATAGCTTGATTAGGATTGGATTTGAGCTTTACTTGGAGGAGTATATGGCACTCCCAAAAGTTGTTATTACGAGGGATAAGGTGCAGTGTAGGTTCTAGAAAAGATATCCATGTATGGAAAGATCCTTGGCTTCCACGTGACAACGCCTTCATTGTCCAGAGCATTGAGAGTGATGATGTTTAGTATTTAAGGGTCAGTGATTTGATCATCAGGAGAAAATGGAATCAAGAGCTAGTCGTCAGGATGTTTCTGGATGAAGAAAAGCGTATTATTATTAGCATTCCTCTAAGCTATGTTACATATGAGGATAGGAGGATCTGGCATTTACAAGGACAGGCTACTATATTCATCATACAAGTGTAAGGAATGAGCAAGATAATCTGGGGGACTTCAATTGGAATAGATTATGGAAATTAGATGTGCCCCCAAGGTTAAAAAGTTCTGTTAGAAAGCTTGCAGTGATGTGATTCGTGTGAAAACTAAATTAAATTCACGTGGAATCATAGAAAACCCTCAACGTCTGTTTTGTGAGGATGAAGAGGACCTTACAAATGCTCTGTTTGCTTGTCAAAAGTCTACAGCTTGCTAGAACACTTGGGAGAACGACTCGAATAACAGTGGCAAGTATCAAAGATAATCTCATTTCCCTAGGAAATTTTCTACAGAGAGAACAGCTTGCAGAAGCCTACACATTGATGTGGCGAATATGAAGGATGAGGAACGAAGCCATTTGGAGAAGCAAATGTCTAGAACCTTCAGCTATAGTTTAAGATGCTTTTAGATTTCTTAGTGAATGGAGAGAAGCTAAGGGAAGAAACTAACATTCAGACAGAAGGAAGTTACAAGTACCACCACTGAACCACTACATGACCCTTCATGGTTATGTTATACTGACGCTGCAGTTTTTGAAGTGGATGGTAAATGGGGTATTGGGGTTATCTTCAGGAAACCCAATGAAGAGGTTATTAAGGTCATTGCATGTTCCTTCAACAGTAGAACTACTATCAGAGTTACAGAAGCAAGGGCTTTCTTCCTGGCTTTATTGTGGGCTTGTGAAGACTTTTCAGATAAAGGAATTATTTACACTGATGCATTGGAAGTGAAGAACGCGATTTTCTCAGATGTTTTGGACTATTCAAAATTTGGCAGCATCATAGAAGAAGGGATCTTCTTCTTAAAAGCAGCAATATTTTTGGCAAATGGCTTAGAAGATAGGGAAATATGGATGTTCATAGTGTAGCTAGAGCCTCCATTATGTTTACTGATCTTCACTACTTGAATTATGTACCAAGTTACTTTCACTCTTAATTAAAGTATGTGGATTTGAAGTCAAGAAAAAAAAAAGAGAAAATGAAAAAGAAATTAAAACTTTTAATATGAAATCATGTTTGGTATGATAAAAATGAAAAAATGAATGGTATTCAATTGTTTGTTTAGTAGAATAAAAAATATGATAGAAAGAAAAAATTTTAGGCTGAACACACAATAATACCCCTTACTAAATAAGAACCAACTTGTCGAGTAATGAATGAACAGGGGCAATTTCATAAACTTATTACACTTTCGTAATAACCCCATCTGTTTCCATCCGTATTGCGATGGAATTCTCTCTCCCTGTGATGACGGGAGACACGATTCCCAAGACACCGCCTTCCATTGTACCAATCAGCATTATAATGATTTCCATCTCTTTTTTGCACGCAGCAAACGTGCCCTCAAAGAGACCTTTAACATTTATAATAAAGTGTTACTTGGTATTATTGGTTTGGTGTTCAATGAGTTTCAGTGATGTGAAGTCTTAAAAGATCTGAGTAAAGTTAGATACTCCTGAAACAAAAGGCTATAGGATTCAACCGGGAAGATCCAAACAAGGGCAAAGTGCCCTTCAAACTTGGATCAAATCTTAGAATTCCAGAAAATAACGAGCAAGTTACGAGGTCTTCTCTTTCAAACTTCGGCAAAGAGAAAAATCACTAGTAAGCAATTGCTTAAACGAGGTGGCGTGCAAGGTCTCATCTTTGCAACTCACCCATCATTCTCCCTTCGTGTACAATTCATCCAGAGCAACGGAAACCCTAACTTTACATACCGTGTGGTATTTGTTATACTGCTGAATGTGACAATAAAAGCTATTGCCATTATTCTGTTATTCAACACACTAAAGCAATAGTACAAAAATTTAACAGGCACATTATAGAAGAGCTCAAATATGTCAATCCAAGGGCAGGTTTAGTCAGGGATCTATATAGGGGCGTTTGCCATCAGTAGCACATATATTTCACATCGTTCTATCACTGAAAAGGGAGATGTTAAACACATGAATTGTAAAACTCAATAATAAATTATCATTAATTTAAAATATAAAATATGACATACATATTTTTATAGTATGCATGAAATACTATTACAAGAGTTGAGAAAAGTAGTTACAAGTCACAGATATGCTTATTAACCGTAAATTTATAAGTAATTAGTTCTTGAAATAATATCAAGTAATATCCTTCATTGCTTTCTTTACCAGAGACATAAATAATGCTTAACAACAATACAACATTGTCAGACCAATTCATTATTTTCATACATTTTTGAATTGTAAAATTGTGCAATTCCACCATATCAACTCTACTTGCATGATTCATGGCCATTTTAAGACGGTTACTGATTCATCCATTAATTCATATTGCTGGTTTTATAAATCATTATAAATGGTGAGATTTATGTTATGAATGATACGATTTTGATAATTATTTAGTTAGCAGCTAGTGGTAGTAGGAGTCTTGTCCTGGTGAAAGCTTTCCCTAATAAAGTTCACAACAACTGAGGCTAGCTCATCTTGATGCTGTGTGTATGAATGATCTGCTCCTTCTATGATGTGTAACTTGTGGTTAGGTATAATCTTGGCAAACTCAAATGCATCTTCAACACGGATAATTTCATCAGCAGAACCATGAACTGTAAACACCCTGTAATATGTCAAGTGATTCGACATTATTTAGCACATGTATGAATCATGGCCATTTCATAAAATTTACGAAGTGTTACTTTCATTCATTACCACCTTCATCCTACCTGCCTTACAACTTCAAATGACTAACACGTCTATGTATTAAATCACATAATTCTGAAAACCACAAGCTGAAAAGGTTTTCTCCTCTAAAATAAGGAATATTTAAGATACTTTTACTCTAAAATATTGACAGTAATCGTTATTGATGCAATATTCCCCTCCCATTTTGAATTTTTTAAAAATGTTCAGACAATATCTTCAGCACCGTAATCAAATAGGAGTTTTTCCAAACAAGCATGCTTTACTGAGGGAGAAGAAAAAACTAATCGTGAATATAATATTATTTATACATCTAAATCTGACTACAATATCTACTTTTAATTCTATTTTTGTAGAAATTTCAAACTTGAAAAACATATTTAATTAACTACCAGTCACCAGTTCATAAGACTATAGACAGTAATTATAATCAAAATTTACCAAATGATCAACTAGTAACAGTTCTGTTTTAAAGTCGTTGGGACAGAAAGGTTGCAATTTTTGGCTATGAAGAATATTAGGAATTCATTGGCTATTTATATGCTTATTTGAAAAAACAACAAAGCAAAATTAATAAAGGAAAGCCTTCCTTCTAATGCTCCTGGTTTATTTATTTTAGCACAAATTTGGTCAATGGAAATGCCTCAGCTTTTAACACAGACATGAACAATAAATAAATGCAAGAGGCAAGATGGCAAAACAAGGAAAAGGAAACCATCAGAATTTCTATTTCTGCTCACCTGCATTCTTTATCAATTTGTAGGCATGCTTCATGCATATTTGTATTTAAGCGATCTGTCAAACTTTCCTCAGTCACACGGTAAAGAATACGTCCTACAAAAGTAGATGTTCCCAAATGGTCATAAAATAATAAAATCATTTAGTGCAAGCACATGTGTGATTGTCTACGAGGAAGAGAAACTGACAGATATTATCATGCATATGCCTGATTAACAGTGATGGCCATCGTACCTTTTATTGTCTATCTAATTTCGTGTCAACTTTTAAGAACTGTACATACACAATATTACTCAGAATTTTCCATTTTTCCCTCTTTTCCCCTTTTATTTTTTCATTTTTTTTCTGTTATTAAACATTCACAAGAATAAACACTGGCTGAATAAGAGTTCTGTATTGAGGATAAAACTATCACAGAGTAAAGAAAACCAAACGAAGGCATGGCTCTGGACTTGCTGATTTTAGCAAGTGTATCTGTACGTTTAGGTTCAATGTAGAAAAACAAGTAATAAAGGAAGCTCAATTTGTTGAGCCATCCCTTACAAAGGTCTCCTTTTCTATGGAGGCATTAAACTCATGCAAGACTGAATGAGAGATTACCAGACTTCTGCACATCAATGGATCCATCCTTCTTGATTCTTTCCATAAAATCTTTTCCTAGGCGTTCTTCAATGCCCGACCTTAGATCATATCGACCAGAGAGGTTGACAACTGTTTTAATGTCACAATATTTTGAAGCATACAGAAGCACCACACCGCCTCCTGCATCAAGGTGAAGAAACAACTAGTAATAGTTTCTCTTTACCAAAAAGCAAATTGAAAAAGATGAAACCAACTAAGCACCTGCATGGTGTAGGCCTTATCACTAGCCTTACCTATTCTATAAAAGACCTATTACAAAATATAAGAGAGATTTATATCATACCAATATTAGTAAAATACTAGTTCTCAGTGCTATGTTGAAAGCAAAGATCATCAATTTTTGCAAAGGGATGCAATCATGTCTTCATGTTTTTGGTTTAGGATAAATGATAATCTTGTCATTGAGTCACTATGACATATATGAAGCACCTTAGATATTTCATTCCTTTCCTGTGGATAGAGTTGAAGGCCAGACATTTTAAAGCATAAACAGTGATTCAATTCCAATTAGATCACCACTATAATTAAACAAATATTACTATTGACATAGTTTGCAGAACAAAAAAGTGAAATCTACATTTTAACTTTAGCACCAAGTATATCAGTAATTCAAGCAAAAGTTTTTATTTGGTATATTGACTTAGATGATGCTAGTTGTTTCAGCCAGTTTGTAACTATTATAAGATGAAAGCTAATTCCAGATTTATGTCAAATATTACACCAAACTCATCTCATATTATCAGATTACTAAAGGTTTCTACATTACAGCCAAATAATGTTAACCAGAAATTACTTTCAAAAGAAAGTTCCTATCATATCACCAATTACCTTGTAGCACAATTGATATAGATCATCACCCAAATGCTATCTAAACATTACTTTGAGCCTTCTTCACTTTTTCTTATTGGTAGTATTACATAAGGATATATGGACAACAAATCCAACGCACCTTTACTGTGCCCAACAATTGCTCTAACAGCTCGCTTTTCTTCACAGAAGTGTTGAGCTACAGCACGTAAATCTTCAACCTCCCTCCAATAGTTTCCATACTGAAACAAACCGTCACTTTCCCTAGAAAAATATCCCACAGGTACATTAAAACATAACAAAAAGTAAAGCAAAAATAACTATCATAATCCAATAGCAGAAATTTTAGCTCACAAGACAGTATAAGAGGAGGAACTAAACCCAATTTACAGTCCCATAGATGTAGGTAAGAAAAGGACCAAGAGAATATATGAACAAGTATTGAATTAAAATTTTGATGTTGCAGGCCATGATTATATAACCTTTCACATTTGCAACTAGCTTGTGATATTGTAGATTTAAATTCCAGGTCAGTAGTCCCTAGATGTTTTTGTAAATTAAGCATGATGGAATGTAGGTATCTCCAGTTGGGTGGATTGATGGACATCAGCCATTGCCTGTTATTGAGCCATTGGTATCTTTGGACCCTATTATTGCTGCTAGGACCATCAGTATATTAGCATCAGTGAGGTTTTAGTGGTTTTTTGTCCTTTTGTTACAGCCAGAGATCCCCACTGAAGCGTTTCAAACTCTTCTATTATGGAAGTAAACTATCACTATACTTCTGAATCTTTAGCATTCTTTTCTCCAGTTGGAACTTAAATTTGACAACTTAAAAGTACTGATGTTAACCTCTTATAAGCTTCCAATTAGAACTTCCGTATTCCATGCTTCTTTGTACTCATAATTAGTATCTTTGCAGTTGCAATTTTACTTCAGAAATTCCGCCTGATGTCTCAATTTCAACTTCTATAGTCATTAATTTAAGGAATAATTTCCAGAACTAAATATCCTAGCAGAAGGAAAACTTAGAAAACAGAAAGAGAAACCATTTTATCCCTTCCAGATTATCATTAATACTATAACTTTTAGTTTAACTTAACTTACTGTTACAGTTACTATCCACTTGCATACTTTAAAGGTGAAGATGTGCATGCATAATGAATTCAATATTTATGGTTTTGATATGTAATGCAATAAACTTACCCATTTCCAGCAAAGTCAAAGCAGAAAGAACTGATTCCTGCATTTTCCAATGCAGCAGCAAGGCTTATGATGACATTAGTTTCCTGGATATCGGAAAACTATAACCAATGAGATTGACTCACGGCATTTATGTGTATCGTGTCAGATGTAAAATACATATTCATGGCCAAACATTAACATAGAAATAACAGAAAAGGCTTTATATATCAGGCAGACTAACTTTTGTGGATCGAAATCCATGGCACAAGATTACAATGTCCGTAGTTCCAGCTTCGTGTAATATGCCGACTAGATTTTCACCATGCTTGTTTGGTATAACGTGCTTCTGCTGGTGAACGGCTGAAAAAGTTGTAAACAGATCAATATCAATTTCCATGATATTTGTTGAAACATCCACAAGCTTTCGTTTTCCATATTTGGTGCTAACGAATTAAAGGATGTTCTATTCTACAATCTCAAAGAATTTCAGAATTTTAGGAATAAGCATTGAAGCAGTAAAGGAAGACATCATAATCTCATATGCTATCATTCACATGTGAACAGAAGCTTAAACGTAGTATTATAAGCTTGACATGAATTCTCTTAGCTAAAATTGGCAACTGTCTATGAACAGGATACCCAGGAAAGCAAAAAGAAATCAGAGAAGTTTGAGATTCTTGTTGATTTTGTCCTGAAGCAGGTACTATGCGGAGGAACAAAATATGCATCTGACCAGCTAGCAACAAACAAGCATTGGGACGACCAAAATCTACCCAGTAACAATCTAATTCTATTTTCTGGGTCGTCACTATCAGTTCTATCTCAGTATGCTTTTGCCAATAAACATGCTCCTTCGGTTGAAATTCATTATTTACTTACAGGAAAGATACACGGAAACCTTTTGAGAATCCAAAGTTGATAAATTTGTAGCCATTTGATTACGGGTTCATGAATCTCATAGGTTGCATATGACATACTCACAAGGGTTTTGTGCAGCCAGGGACATCTTCAAATCGAAGGTTTTTCTGGGTTTCTGATGGCGTGGAACGGAAATGCGAGCCTGCTGAGAAATATTTAGTGAAGAAGGCGATCCAGTAAGTGATGAATTTGGGCGAAATGAGTGAAATTTGAGCAAAAGGGTATCCATTGGGAGAATGCAGGAATCATAAGAGTTTACCTACAGGCTCCACAAGTTAGTGCTGTCTTGTGATGTTGTCTCCTACAAAATTGTTGGCTTCTGAGTTTGGAAATCCGACCACTGAGAAATGAAGATCTGTGACCTTCATATTTCTGCTTAGTGCTAACACGATGCTGTTGCTAACGCGAGCAATGCACGGCTAATATTTTAATTGTATTAAAACTAAAATAAAATTATTATCGTATATAATTTTCTTTGTTACTGATAAAATACGAATCTTAACACTATATTTAACATTTTTGTGCTTATTGGAGAGAAAAATATATTTTTTATTTATTACAAAGTTATTACTCAAAATAATTTTTTAACTCATTAAAAAATTTTACACTTAATCTCTATTTTTAAAAAATATGTCAAATTTAGTACTTTAAATTTAGAATTTAAAATTTTATAAACAGATTAAATTTATTATTTTTTTAAAAAATAAAAGAAATAAGTTTTATAATTTTTAATAAATAATTATATTTTTATATTTAATAAACAAAAAATTAAAATAATAATTTTATGGTAAATAAAATACTTAAATGCATTTTCACGTTTATTTAAGTGAATTTCTATTTATCTATATTCACTTACATGACGTCACATCATGATTTTAGAATTTTAATCTATCTTGTGTTAGAATGTTTAATTTTATGAAGTTAATATATATATATATAACTGATGAAGGTAATGTGATATCAAGTATACAAAATATTATATGAGAAAATAGATTGCAAACAATTATTTAAATGAATTCCGAGCATATGTCGTTAAAAATTTTTTTACGCAAAACATGAATTGTTCTTTTTTAATGGAGAAAAGGAAGCACTTAAATAAATATACTATGATGTTTGAGAGTGATAGTAAGATACATATTTTTAATTTAAAATGTTTTATATATTTATAATATAATTTGCACCAACTTCAATGAATACAGATATACAATGTCAATGACGATTTATGTAGCACGTATATTTCAGAAATATGCCCTGTTAGATCCCCAGTTGCATAGAAAGACGGAGATTAAGTTTTTTTTTTAAAAAAAAATTATAGTATCAAAAAAGAAAAACATATAAGCAATTAGAAATACTCATATATATATATGACTGGAAAAAATTCTAAGCGGTTTCAGTTATTTGCTATATCCAAAGTTGTAGATAACTTAAGATGAATACTCAAACTGAATGTGCCTCTTTAAACTAAATAACGATAAGCTATAAAAATAATATACTTGTAGAATAAAATCACACACTTCTTGGAAAGTTGATAATTTTATTAATTGGATAGATAGAAAGTTTGATAGTATAGATTGAAATTATGCAAGCCCTAAACAAAGAAAAAGAAAGACCAAAATTTCATTTTGGTCCCCCACTCTACACCTTATTTCTATTTTAGTCCCCAACTCTTTTGAAAATTTATTATGATCCTCTACTCAATTAGTCCCTTAATTATCCTATCATCCAAAGAATATTGACGTGGCTTGTTAACTGATGACATAGAGATAGCTGAAGTGTATCTTATACTATGTCATCTACCACATGTTAACTTATTGGCCACATAATCCCAATACATGCTCTATAACACCCACCCAATTTTTTTTAGGTAAAAATAGATGCACAAATGTTCTTTTCGGCTGATTTGGAAGCTTAATCGGAAATCACATAGTAAAAGCAAGACCCATCCACCAGAAGCAAATCGAAAATAATATTTCAAGAAGATTTAAGGCATGCTAGACCTCATTTCACAAATAATTCATACAACCCATATAAGCCCCACCCCAACGCCCATCCCCATCAACTCGCGCCGGTCCGCCAGCTATAACCATTCAGCTGTCATCTTCCTCCTACTGGTAAGCGTTATTGTAAATTCAACTCAAACTTTCATTGTTAAGGTGTTCTGTGTGAAATTGTGGATCTATATATAAAAGATTCTATACGATTCATTCTTCCATGAGTAATTAGTTGAGTTTAATTTCATGGGAAGGGGGAAGAATCAGGAGGTTGGGGTTATCATGAGCAATAGGGAGGAAAAGAAAAATGAATGTATGTGGCTTTGGAACAAGGGACAAGAGTTGATGCACACTTCTTGTCTCATGTGAGCATATATGGGTCCAAGTGTGATTAGTAATGTTGGCTAGTTTTATTGCAAATATTTATGTGCATCCAAGAGTTCAATACTATTGATTAGCAATGCTGACTTGTTTTATTGCCAATATTTATGTTGAAAGCTCTTTAGTAAGTTTGTACAGCATATGTGCCTTGTTAGAAGATGCATATCGGACTTTTAAAGATGCATATCGTGTATAAATGTTATTCGAGGTGCAATGCTTGCAGGGAAACGGCTATTAAAAAGATGAATGACTTGATGGAGCTATCAGAATCTAAACTATCTCCAAATAAGATAATATAGCAAAACCTGAAACAATAAATAAAAGAGATAAAACATGGATAATATATACATAAGATAGAGACTTTGGAAAGGGACACATTAGAAAGCATGCATGCATATGTATATGAACAAGAATAATAAATAAAATAAATTTTTGGATTAAAATAATTATTTAATTAAATTTAGTGTGCTATATTTTAGCAAGCAAATAAATACTGGAAAGCAAAATACATACTAAAATGTCTAAATAATAGCCAAACAAAGAAGTGCCATTATAAATGAATATTAATAGAAAAGTGTCAAATACATATCCAAAAAGTTCCAAATACACATAAAAAAAGTTGAAATACACATTCAAATGGGGCATATTCATGCTTCTACATTGTGGCTTCTTGATGATTCTTGGGTCCCTATCATATGAGGTGTGAGCCTTGATCTTGTAACAATGCTAATAGACATCATTGTTTCTTGGGTAAGTCCTCCCTTGTTGTTTAGCTTGTCCTACAAACACACATCCAAAGAGAAAGTTAGTAAATAAAGTGATTACTTATTCAAATAACAGGTTAGATGAATGGTTCGTAAACTTTTTCATAAGTTGCCCACGTAAGCCTAGATGCACGTAGTCATTGGGGTTAAGATTTCGCCACCCAATTACGGTGATTACATGAACACATGGGATGCCACATAGTCCCCAAACCTACACAAGCAGCTTCGTGAACCCAAGTTGACAATAAATCTATTAGTTTCATTGAATTGAGGATATATGATTTTTCATTTTCCATTAGTTTCTTCCTCAGAGTTGATATCATTGCGAACTTCTTCCGAATAATATTGTTCATCATCGTCAAATGAGACCATTACATGTGGTGAGCATGCTTGATGCTCTTCTTGCATTGGTGGGAGATCAGTATGTCTAAATACACATTGAACACATCTGTAAATTCATATATACATGCTTGATTTCAATAATTTAGGGTGAACCATTAAGAATACATACTGATCAAACAACTCAACGTTGTCTTTATCTTATGCATTGTCATGGTATTCCACCTTTTCTTCTCCTCCATTAGATTCACTTACATAGTCTTCAATCTTTGTTTCTTCCTCTTATTGGACACTTTCAACTTCAAACTCAATTTCGCTCAACATCTTCCCTATACATCTAGAAACACATACCAAGCAAATGTTGCAATATTTACTAGCATTATATCATTGGTGCAATTATATATTTCTTTAAGTGTTACCAAACTCATAAGAATGGAACATATGGTATCCACTTTTTTTCACCAAAAACATAAAACAAATATAATTTAATTAAAATTTGCCTATTCGGCTTCTTCTAAAATTTACACTAAAATTATGTTCTTTCTATATATGTTAAAAAATTATTTATGATAATGGTAATTAGTAACAACAAGAATCCTTTATGCAATTATTTTATTAGAATTTGATTAATAGTTTTGTCAAGAAAAGGATGAGTTAGACCATGGATAGCATGAAACATAATTTTTCTGTTAATTAGTTTGATCAAAGTAGATTTTGAAGTACCTACTATGTATTAAGACAATTTATGTGAACAAATAATTTGACAGAAAAAAGGTGAAAACCGAAAGTAGGGAACAAAGTTTGAAAACAAAGCTCATGCCAAAGAGACTACAAGGAAAAAACAAACATAAGTAAACTTGCTAGTGGCATGGGTTGTGAAAGTGACCTCATGATACTATAATTCAATTATATGTTATGAGATTAGAATTCAATGAATTTTGAACCCAAAAAGGTTACTTCTTTCAAACATTCAATAAATCCAGTTTATTAAAATAAATAATTAAATATATTTTTGTTTCAAAGTTACATATATACAAGCAAGAAGTATTAGCAATATAGTCGATAAATACAATATTTCAGTAAGAAAAATTAAACAACCCACCATTCATATACATACATATGTGCTGGCTAGGATCTTTATTGTAGTAGATGCATATGATCACCTATGTGCTAAAAAGGACAAAAACATTCATTTTTTATACATTTTTATTCAAAAGCAACACACCATCAGATCACCCATGTGCAGGCACTTTCACAAAGGACATAACCATTCTTTTTTTTTTTTTTGTATATATATATATATATATATATGTATGTATATATTAAAATGATGAGCATTACTTAGTAGCTAGTGGAGACCATCAACAAAAATGAAAATTGAGTGGGTGGGTCTTGCTTTTACTCTCACATCGGCCAAAAAGAATATCAGTGGGGTGCCAAGATGTGATGACTGCAATTACTGTTTCTCAGTAAGTGTATCTATTTTTTCCCAAAAAAAAAAATGAGAGGGTGTTATAGAGCATGTGTTGGGATGATGTGGCTAATAAGTTAACGTGTGGCAGATGACATAGCATAGGATACACTTCAGCTATCTCTATGTCATTAGTTAACAGGCCACGTCAACATTCTTTGGATGGTAGGATAACTGAGGGACTAAAATAGTGGATGTTTAGATGAGTAGATGACCAAAATAGATTTTCAAATGAGGTAGGGACCAAAATAGAAATAAGGTGTTAAGTAGGAAACCAAAATGAGGTTTTGGTCGAAAAAGAAATCATGAAGATCTGTATTAGGCTGCATGCAAAGCCCTTTGTACAAAATATTGAAAAGAATACAAAGAAAACAGGGTCTCACCTATTGGCCCAAAATGATAAGGGCCCATTAGCAAATGGGAATAGGTGACGAAAAGAAAATGAGAATGAAAATATATCCAAATGAAATGAAATCATATAACCCAAAATTATGTTTGATATGATATAAAAAGGAATGGGAATTATAAATCTTTTTTTTTTTTCCTGAGATGGAGATAAAGACTAAAATATCTTTATTAATAAAAATAAAAAAGTAAAATTGTTATAAGAAGAAGACACCTTTTCATCTTCCTCATTCTCCTCTTGTGTGATTGCAACCTGCAGCTTCGTTTAGGTGCAACTTTTAGATCTCCAACCAAAGTGTTACAATTGTGAGCTTTAATGAAGCTCAAGGGGTTATGGGTTTGGGAGGAGGCTCTATTTCCTTCATTGTCATTCATATATATGGAACATTTTGCCTATTGCGTGGTTCAAGGGATCTCTAGCTAGAGCAATTGAATCTTCATCGCTGCTGTTCTTATTGTGACTTTGTTGTCGTCACCATCGTCGATGATGAAGGGAGATCCCAACAATGATGGAAAAAGGAAGATGATGCTACAAAATGGAAGGAGGGATATTTTAGTCAAAAGTGCTTGATTCCTAAGGAGACTAGATGATTCCATTAGTTTAGTAAAAGAATCCCCTTTCCCATAGACATGGGAATGTGCTTTCCTAATGAGCTTCTCATTCATCCATACTAAAGCACATTTTTGTCTATTTCCATCACCCTTTGTCTTTTATACTATTCCATTTCCTTTATAATAAACATGCCCTAACAGAATCTTGACATTGTATTCCCACCACTATAATGGAAAACGACCATTTTCATAAGATGACAATGCACAATTTTGGAATTCAATAGTTTGATGTTTCTTTAAACAATTAAATAATCACAACCACACAATATATGCAGACTATGTTCCCTGTCATAGCTTTGAATCACAACCACATATTAACACACGCAGTCTTGTGCAATTACATCTTTCAATCCCTTGTTTCCTTTTCACCATCATGTTCTAAATTGGAGGCTATGTTTCTCTAGTTGACTGAAAAAAAAAATTGAAGAAACATATAAATATATCCAATTTGCCCGTTTTATAAGATATAAAGTTTAGTATTTTGTTATATCAAATTTAATGTGCTATTTTTTCCTTTGTTAGTTTATTATTTTCAAGAAAGCTTACAGTACGTGGTATATATATATATATATATATATATATATATATATATATATATATATATTCAGTAAGAAAATAAAAGTGTAATGACTTGAAGAGAAACCAGTAGTCCATAAGCAAGTTTATGTATGAATATGCAGTAACTATCATCCTCAAGGAATTTACATTTTTTCATTAGAGTTGATAATTAGGGATAGGGACAATTAAGAGACCACTGCTTAATTAATACCATTTGATATAGGAAAAAACTTATATAAAGTTTCTTATATTTTTGTTATGTTACTTTTCAATTACAAAATTGACAAGCATTTAGTTATTCAATAATATTATAATATGTGTATAGTTGTTGCACATAATTATTTTATTTTAAAATTAAATTATACATTTTTATTAATTAATTCAATATTTGTTATATTCTAATTAAATAACCGTATAATAAAGATATAAAAGTCTACATATAAGTTCAATCCTTTAATATATTATAGTCAACGTCATTTTAAAGCCAAACACATCGAGTCTCAACACTTAATAGGTATAATTGTGAAAATAAAGCTATATGAATCATGCTAAAGGACTTAAGTTTCAAAAAAGAAAAGTTCATTAGGAATGATCATAATAGTGAAGGATATAATATTATGAACATTTAAGCTCGCTTGCTTATAACTGAGTAAGAGCTCTCTTTTTACAAACAAAAACATGACATTAATTTACTACACTCAGAAACTATATAACCACATAGCTAAACAAAAGTTACTTCGATGAATAAAGCCTAACAAAGCTCAAAGTCAGCATAGAGCATAGAAGATTCCTTGTTGATTGATTAGCTCGCACATAGCCATAAAAGAATAGTCATGCTCAAGATGAGTGAGAGAAAGTAGGGTCAACTCTGGTTCCAGAAAGGAGAGCAGTTGGTGGAGTTAGGAAGGTCTTCTGGAGGACCTTTATGATAGTGACAGAGTCAGAAGAGCCAACCGTTCACGCATTACGGCTCCAACCCTAACCCTAACATGAGACAGGCAAAGAGAAGCATATGCAAGAGGACGCTAAGCAATAAAAGTACGTAGAAAGCTTTCACTTCCAAGACTTGGAAGAAGTTGAGGCGTGAGTTAAGGGCCAAGGGAGTATGTAAATAAATAGTAAAATTAATATAACAACTTAAAATTTTTATTCAAAACTTCAAAAAAAAAAAATTATGTATAAAAAAATGAATTATAGCTGAAAAATAAAAAATTAAAAACTTAAATTTGGTCGGAATAGATGTCACAACGGAATCTCAATTTTTTTTTTTTATCAATTTAAGTTATAAAATAATGTGATATACAAAACATATTATACATATCTATTATTTTATTCATTGTTCATTTTTAATTACTATATAATTTTGATAAAACATATTATTCAACATAATAATGTTAAATTATTTAATTATATATTAATTTAATGAAATTTTTTTACGAAGTTCAGACAGATTAAAACAATTATCCAGCCATTGATTGAAATAGTCGTTGCAAAAGCACCGATCCATGTGAATGCTCAGGTTTCATTGTCACAATCAATATATATTAAGCTACTTACAGAATTGCATCCATTTTTTGTCACAAGATAAAAGTATTTTGATTTGATCAATTCAACTTTTATTTAAACAGTTATATATATATACACACACACAATGGTCTACAATATTTTGAACCCTTCAATATTATATCTATTGTCAAAATTTATGTATATTTAAAATTGATGGTAAACAACTACTTTCGCTTTATAAATAGCTGTCGTCCATTTTTGTTTTATTGGCATATATGTCTCTTTCGCTTTCATTTTCTTCTTCTTTCTTTCTTTTTTCTTTTTTTCTCTCTTTACCATATATGTGGACCATCTGCATATATATATATATATATATATATATATATATATATATATATATATATGCATATATTTACATACGCTTGTCATTATTTTCTTATGTTTTCACACCTCCTTGATTACTGCATTCACACGTACTTCTCGTCCCACTCTTATAGTAACAACCTTTTATTTTTGTACAGAAAAAAATTTAGCAATTAGATGTACATACATAGATTGTTCCACTGAAATGTTATCTTTATTGGTGTAGTCAATTTGTCTTTATCGCTGATGTTATGTTTAAAGCTTCTTACCCATTCATTCTCCTTAGTTTTCACAATATGTATGCACAGGTCAGTAAGAAACTTATCTTTCCCTTTCTTATGCTATATTTTTAATATTTTGTTTTGTGATTTTTGTCCCTACTTTTATGTTTTCTTCTGCGACTACAATTTCAGTATTTTTCTAATCAAGTATTTGACTAGATTACTCTTTTCCTTTTTTTTTTTTTTTCTCTTATAAGAAATGGCTTAATACACAAGGCCCTCTCCTTTATTATAAAAATTCCTCTTCCCTTCTCTAATATAAAGATCTACAACTCAACTCATTTTGACCAAAACATCTTTAACGGTATGTAGAAATAAAACTCCCCATAATGAGTCTTAACTTAATTTTAATAATCTCAAATAGTATTTTCGAGCATTATTCATCTTTACACCGTATATTCTAAATTTGGTCTAAAATTGATTAAATTTTCACTCATTATGATGTAGAAAAAATTATTCTTTACATACTTATATCAAGTTTTTTCGATTACTTAATGACATGTAAATAATTTTTTTAAAATTGAAAGTTAACAATGTTAATTAAAAAGTAAATAAAATGTAAAAATTATTAAGATGTTATTAACTAATTGAGAAATCTGATATAAGTATATAAGGAATATCATATAAATTTTCTTCTTATGATATTGGATCAACAGTTTTTAATATAAAAAAGAGCCAAGCCCATATGCTTTGTGCCTCAATAATGCCTCCTTTATTTATAGGATTGAACCATGTTTGAGCAAAGGTTTGATATTTTAATTCATTTTAGTGCAAAAGATGAATGGAACCTTGAATAAGAACCCTAGTGCAATAATGGACTCATCAGGTAATAATTCAGGATCAAATCAATTTAAACAGATCATCAGTAGACATCATGGTTATAAATTGCGGACCGCATCATATGATGCAGCCGCAATATTGCAGATGCAGTGCTGGCCGCGTTGGCTTCACACCGGAATTGCGATGCGATTGTGAATGGATAGCTCCTTCATATCAGTTTGAGTTGGGAGTAGCTTTGTTGCTACATGGGAGGAGAATCAGAGATGATATAAATGTGCACAATTGAGGAAGTCGACGCCAGATGAGAATGAGTTTACGGCCACTTCAATATCATGTTGTTTGCAGGTAGTAAATCAAGGGAAGCCTGATGGGATGGGAGGGAGACATGTGACGGTGGGCCCTTTATGATGGGGATGCCTAAAAAGATGAAAATGGGATAGGTGATTGATATGATTGAGAGATTGAATTTGATTTAATTAAATTAATTAATATAAAATTTAATGAAGGAAAAGTCAAATTGGGCCATGAGTGGGAAATTAGTCTTCAAGTGTAAGTTTGAAAAACTTGAAAGGCAAGAAGTATTTCAAGCATTTTGAAACATTTTGAGGGTAGGAAAGAAAATTTTGAAATTAAGGAAATAATAAAATTATATAAAATTAATATTAATTTTATGAAATGTGTATTTATTTATATGTAAAATTTGTACTTATTAAATTAATATAAATTAAGGTTGTCAAAATCGTGATTTTAGGTAAACTCGTAAAGGGAAAGTAGACTCATAACGTAAACTCGTAACGTAGAATGGTAAGAGTTTACAATAATGGATATTAAACATAATTGTATCATATAAATACATAAAATTTTGTACATAAATACTTATTTTATGATCCATAATCTACATTCTATACTTTTCATTCAAGTCAATATACAAATTTCAATAAACTTCATAATTTATTATTTATAACAAAATAATACTCATTTAACATAACTATGTCTTAAATAAAAATAATATATAAGTTCACATTAGCTAAAGAGAAATCATAATTTCTTAACTATTATAGAAAAGAAATGAAAAAAATATAAATTGATCTTTCATCACAAATTAGCTAACGAAAAATTCTAATTTCCTAACCATATATGCATCAAATTTTAGCAATATGCGTTAATAATATATAAATTCTTCGTTATTTTTGGGTAACTATATTAAATAATTAATACTTAAATTTTTTACTATGTTAAAACTTGATTTGTTTAGATTGAGACCCCAAAAGTGTTCAATATATTAAGTTAATGAAATCATAGCTTAAAATATATATATATATATATATATATAGTCAAGCAGTAATATTGTAGTAATATTATATAATGTATTGCATATATATAACAAAGACAACATTGTGGCTGAGGGGCACGGCTTGCTAGCGACAAACTGGAGGGACGCGGGTTCGAGTCTGCACAACTCATTTTTTCAGAAAAATTAGAGATGAAGACCAGCTGAGTTAACTCGCCAAACTCGGAGTTGACTCGTCTGGAACAGGTCCGAGTCAGTGGACGAGTCAACTCGATTTGCTTAACTCAGAACGTGAACTCGGCGAGTCAACCAAGTTGACTCGCGAGTTTGATAACACTGATATAAATAGAGATTTATTATGTATTATATATGTCGTAATTGACCTTTTGGCGGAATAGATAAAAAATGTTTAAAATTGATTTCCAAAATGAATATTGAAAATCAATTTATTTGGAATCGTTACCAAAATTTTTAACGGAAAACTTTGGAAAACCAATTTAAAACAAAAAGAAAAAGGCAACATGGTCTGCGAAACCAGAAATAGGTTCGAGAGTCTATTTGAGTGTGGGGAAGGTGTTAGGCACCCTACAACATCCATTCATAAAGACGGTTATCTTAAACTAGTCAACTGAAATAGAATATAGCTTTGAATTTATCTTAATTACCCTTTTATTAATATGCATATTAGTTAAACAGAGGAAATAAAATCAACAATAACGAAAGCAAACAAATGGATATTTACAAAGGACAGACTTGATCTAGGATAAGAGTCTAGGGCCTACGTACCCTATGATAGGGATCAAAGTCCGTGTAGTTCAAACAAAACGGCCTATTTATTAGTTGATGATATGTAAATTTTGTGATGAGAATAGGAGGGTTTATATTAAACATATTTTCGTAAACAAAACAGAATTGAGATTTAGTTTGTGTGTTTTAATTTATGACAATCTGATTAATCTAGCTCTCTTGGTCTCTTCATTTTTTCTCTTTTTAATTTTTGTTTATTTTTGGAATTTTAAGCGTTATTTTGAAATTTAAATGAAATGATTATGGGATGGGATTTTTAGGATTTTTGGGAGTTTATATTTTTTGGAATTGAAATGTAATTATAATGAAAGGAATATTTTTGAATTTTTTTTATTTTTTTGGATTTTCAAAATTTGAAATTCATCTTTGAAATTAGGACGAAAATAAAATCATTTTTTTGATTTTTTATATTTATGTATTTTTTGGATTTTGGTTTTTATTCATTTTTAGATTTTTTTTAAAATTAGGATTTATTGTTGAAATTATAACAAAATTATAACAGAAATCCATTCTTTTGGAATTTTTGAATTTATATATTTTTTGGGTTTTTTGGATTTTTCTAATTTTTGTAAGTGAGATTATGATTAACAAGACTTTTAGTTTATATATATATATATATATATATATATATATATCATTTTTTTATTAGAATTTATTTGAAACTTAAAGTAAAACTAAGGTGAAA
Source organism: Delonix regia (assembly GCA_037074485.1). Classification (NCBI taxonomy): domain Eukaryota; kingdom Viridiplantae; phylum Streptophyta; class Magnoliopsida; order Fabales; family Fabaceae; genus Delonix; species Delonix regia. The sequence goes on along the minus strand of CM073451.1, from coordinate 26,926,816 downwards.
AATATTCTTAGGATTTTATTTTCACATTTTTTATGATTTTGAAATTAGAATTCTTTTAGTCTTATTTTTAATAAGATTAAATCCCCAAAGCCTATGGAGACCCAAGTCCCACATGGCATTAATTAAATTTTACAAAACATCAGCTTAATCATTTTGTAAATAATAAAAAATGCTTAGTTAAGATATTTATTTTTGCATTCTTATTATTATTGTTATTATCATTTCTAAAACAAGTATGTATTAAATTTTGGGGTTTATGGAGATTAAAATCTCACACGGCCCCAAGCATATGAGAAGAACAATATTCTCATACGATGATTTCGTAAATAATACAAAATATTTAATTAAAGTATTTATTTTTGCATTATTATTATTTTTGCGATTATTACTTTTAAAACAAGTATGCATTAAATTTCGAGGTTTATGGAGATTAAAATCTCACACAACCCCCAAACATTCGAGGAGAAAAATATTTTCATACGATGATTTCATAAATAATAGAAAATATTTAATTAAAATATTTATTTTTGCATTATTATTATTATTATTATTGTCATTATTATTTTAAAACAAGTATGGGTTAAATTTCGGGGTCTATGGAGATTAAAATCTCACACAACCCCCCGAGCATTTGAGGAGAAGAATATTCTCACACGATGCCTTCCTTAGAACTTCACTTGTAATGCCAAAAAAAAAAAATGATAATGATAGCAACGAAAAAAAATAAAAATGAAAAAAATGAGATGCAGCTTACAACGTAACCTAGCACCAAATGCAGGAACAGTGCTAATGTGCATGCAACTCAACCATGACACTATTCCACAGCACTGCCTCAGCTGCTTATTTGAAGCATTGTGTTGACAGTTCTGTGCCAGCACCTCATCCTTCTCACCTCGGTACTCTTTCTCCACCTCGTTACTCTCTTTCCACCTCGACTCTCTTGGCCTGCCATAGCTCCTTCTTCTCGCCACAGTCCTCGGCTCGGTCTCCCTATTCTTTACTCTTTCTCCTTTTTCATCATCTGTCTTCTTCTTTCTCTCTCTTCCTTTCTACTTGCTCATCTAAATCTTTCTGTTCATCTTTATGGCCAGTGACTGCATCATTCCCCTCCAGGACTATAGCTGACATTTCCTTGTCGGTCTTCATATCGAAGCCTTGGCAAGCAACCAGCTTCGCTGTGTCATTTTCAGCTTGCATCGCCATCGAAGGTGGGGGTTGTGGAGTTGTCATCGGCAGTGGTTAGTGGTGGTGTAGAAATATGGCTCAAACCAGAGCAAAAATGCAACTCAAATTAGTGCAGAAATGCAGCAGAAAGCAATGTAGAAATTAGAGCAGAAATGCAGCAGAAACCAGTGTAGAAATGCAGCAGAGTAGACACATCAAAGTGTAGTAGATTAACACTACTTGACAGCAACCAGAAGCACAACAGATTCAACATAAACTTCTACGCTCATAGAGTGAATGAACACCCTTCTTCATCTTCTCAACCTTGCTTTTCAGGTGTACTAATGGCTCGCAACTTTGAAATTAGGTCCATACTCATGTTCATTAGTTCTGCAGCATTGTCAACGTTATTGCTCTCTTCATCGCGTTCTGGAGCTCCACCTTGTCTGTCTTGTTGGAATCGATGCTCAGTACCACGTTCTTCTGACACACAAAGTTGAAGTATGGTGCCTTGGCAGATAGAAGTACGTTGGCCAAAGGTGTCGATGCTCTTCCTCGAGGATAGCTTAACTTGCCCTTAGGAGGTGAAGCCTTGAAGGAAGCTAGGTACTACCGTCTTTAGAGAACTGCAGTGCCGCTATAGCTACCAGTGGGGCCGCTAGTCCACCTCTACCGCCACCGCTGGTCCTCTCTAAACCAAAACGTGGTTGATTCCGGTGCACAGCAAGCATTGAGTCCTCAATTCGAAGAACTTTACGAACTCATTGGCCACGAATGCGAGAAGTCATCGAGAAAAAAAAGCCAAATGATCATTACCCATTCGAACACAGCAAAGATCACGAAGTGTGGTATCTTTCCCAGGTCTAAGAAGAGGTCCAGAGGCATGCTCTGATTACCTCTGCTTAAAAGAATGAAAACAGAGTAGAGAGCAATCCAAACATCCATACTTGTCTCATTCTTCGTTCACTCTTGCTTGCCTTTCTCGCACTCTCTCTCTTCTGATCCATCCCTCTCTCTGGCTTTAATCATGCTTTAATGTCTCATCCCCCAAGTAACCAAAGAATGAGCCCTTCATTGCTGAAGTGGATCCCCCTCAGAAAAACTACAGTAAGAAGATCAGTAGCCTCCACGCCTGAGATCGTGGTCCTTGTTACAACACCTAAAGTTGTAGTAGGAGTAGCTCTCTGGGCAATAGTAGCTTTTTTCATTGCTGTTCCATTCTTCCTTTCTTTTTAGCAACCTCCCTGCCTCATCTGCTTTCTCCTTTTTCAGCTTTCATCTGCACTACTGTCTTATTTTTCTGATTTGGTGATAGCGTTTTTGGTTGCAACCTTTTCCTACTTTTCTATTTATTACTATTATGATTAATATTTTTGAGTTTTTAATTTTCTATTTTTGTTTTCTTATGTATATTTTTATTTTATTTTTTTTATAGTTTTGCTTTTATTTATTATAATTTTTTTAATTAGGTAATTTTATATTTTTTTTTGGGTTTTGAGTTTATTTAATTATCTTTCATTATTTATTTTTAATTCCAAATTGTCCCCCAATTAAAAATGTCATTTGAAGTTTTGTCATTTTTAATTTTCCTATTTGCCTAATTGGCATATCTATTAATTAAATAATTAGGCAATTAAGGATGGGGTGTTCACAATATATGGAATTTTTCATTAATTGGTTAAATTTTAAAGTGTGTATTGAATTAATATGGTAAGGTATAGTAGGTGTGTAATAATTATGTAAGCATGCTTCTATATTATTTGACTTAATAGTATTATGATTGCTAATTTTTTTTAAAAATTTTTTAAGTGACATTGATATATTTTATGTAGAATATGTATATATTAACTTAATATGTAGGTTAGAAATAATATGTTATATGTATTTGAGAGGTAATTATTATTTATATTTTAAAAATACTTTTTGCAATTTAAAAAAATTACGCCTACAATGACGACAATCTACATTATAACCTTTGCAATGTCTGCAATTGCAATAACCATAATATAACCGTAAATGCAACTACAATTTAAAACACTAGTAGACATCTCAAAACCAGAAATTAATGCACGAAGCAAAAAAAGGCCAAAGAGAATAAGTAATTTCAAAATGATGCTCCACTAAAGGTGCGAAGAAAAGTGTAAGAGTTAGCTTAAAAGGTGGAGAATTATAAAGGGATTTGCAAAAATGTCATACCCCACCTAACCTTATTAAATGAGAAGAAGACTAAACAAGGTTTTACAAAGAATACTCTTGCCTTCTCTCACTATGATCTCTACTAACAAAAAGACTCTTGCATTGGGTTCAAAGGAGCTACAGTAATGTAGAAAGAGGGATTTAGATTTCCTAAATGATAAAGTGTCTTTAAAGTATTGAGAAATAAAGAAAAAAAAAAAAGAGAGAGAGAGAGAGAGTGGATAAAAATAGAAAAAGTAGATCTCATACACACTTCCCCTCTTAGTCTATTTTTACTTTGGAAGCACTTTACTGATTTTAAACTTTAAAGCATCCAAATCCAAAAGAAGGAGTGATTTTTGCCATTAGTGGAATAAAACCTTTAGTATCTATGAAGATGGTGCGCCAGTTGAATGTTAAAGAAGCAGAACGATCAAATGCATTTATTCATTGAAACTAGCTGAAAGCTGAAGAAGAATGTGCCTATGAACAGTAAATGTTGTACACTTATAATTAAGTATTTAATTAGCTACATTAAAGATAGGAGAGGAAAGAGAGAAAAACGTGGTAAGTTGTTTAAGTCAATACTCTTTACTTATCTAATTGATATTGTGCTTAATTGTTGTTATACCTGTAATGAGTTATTGCAAATTTGGTGTGTATTGAGTGAGCTTAGATTTTATTTCTTTTAGAGAGTGTGAGCCTAAAAGTGTTGTAACACTCTTTCTGAAAATTTGTTAGGGTTATTATGAAACTATATATATATGTAAACCCTAAAGATTGATTTGAGGGTATAAAAGTCTTAGTAGGTAAACCTTGAGTTACTTGGATCACCTGGATTGAAAGTAAAAGCTAAAGGGGCTAATTAAACCAATGTGTAAGATTATCATCGAATGTTACCGTGGATAGAGAGTAAAAGTTAAGTAGGTTGAGTTTCTAAAATAAGTATTTTAAAGTTATATGTGTAATTATTCATTGACAGTGAAATTCTCTTACTAGGTGTTTGAAGAGTGGATATATGGTTCACATAAAATCCTAACCATAATAAATCTTTTGTATGATTTTTCCTCTACCATCCTCTTATAGCTTTCTATACTTATTAAAGTTGAAAAGCGAAACTCATAAATTTAAATCACATCATCGTTCAGGAAATTGATATTCACATATACTTGTAAGAAGCTACACTTTGAAAAAAATTTTAACTACTGAATTTGAACTTTTTTGAAGATTAATTCACCCTTTCTTGGCCCTTCTAGACTAACACAATATAAATGATTTTTAATAAAAATATAGTTGATTAAAAATATATATTTTTACTTTTTAATATTTCATTATTATGAATAATAAATTAAAATTACTCTAGAAATTTTGTACATTTCGTAGTTAATGCAGAGTAACTGAAAGGGGTTACTCAAGTATATGTATAAGTTAATTTACTTTGACATAATAAATGAAAAGGTTGGCAAATAATTGGTCAGTATATGTATTTATAGGAAGTAAATATAGACAAAAGTATCAATTTCATTTGAAGGTTCCTATGGAGTTGGTGAGAAAATAGCAACTCATAGTTCATACAGACAATATGTGACACCTTGCAACTGGGGTATGTTTGACTTGTATTAAAAAAAATATAGTTATTAATTATCAATAAAATTATAGTATAATGATCTTTTTATGGTATAACAATGAGGTAATTTTAATTTGGGAAAGTTTCGTATTCAGTGGCTACTGTGTCTACTGCGTGCCTATATATAACGTCAGAAACAAAACAAGTACTCTTGAAGATATTATTTTTGGACTGAAATGTTATTCTATATATTGGTTTTACTCAGAAGTTAATGCATTGTGTGTTTTTTATGATAAAATTAATATAAAATTATAAGAAATTAAAATATTAAACGTTACGCTAAATTTATTTGAAAATATTTTTATTTTGATTCCTGATAAATAATTTATTTTTTAATTTCCTCCTCCATAAATAATAGTTTAGATGAAAATTAATAATATGAAAAAATATTAAACATATTTTAATCATAGAATTTAGTAAAAAAATTTTGTGAAAAATGAAACTGGAAGTGCTCAGGGCTAAGATAAAAATCGTCTCAAGATTTTTTAGATGAAAGTGAAAAGGAAGTTATATATATATATATATATATATATATATAAAATAAGTTGGCTTAATTATACATTTAGTTTTGCTATAATAAGTTGGCCTTATAAGTATCTACCCAAAATAACATTCCAGAAGGGAAATAGAAAAAGATTCCAACTGCAAAATATAATAATATTATTATACCATTTTGTAATCAAAGGTGGCTGCTGCATTCAAATAGTTTAAAGTACTGGAAAGAGGTTAACGTAAAACTAACCACTGAATTAAACAATTAAGGTGGTTGGAATTTTTTTTTTTTTTCCCTCTCTTAATGAAAACTGAGTTGCTTGGGATAGATTAGGAAATAGTAAAAATAGTGGGGGCAGAAGCAGGAGGTGTGAAAAGGAATCCGTGGCTTGCTTCCCTTGACTAATTTCAAACATTTCAAGCATTGACTTTGACTCCCTACTTTTCCAACCCTTCCCGTTCCTCTCTCTGTCCAATTGCTTCCTTCCTTCACTACTTTTCCTATCACCAATCTGCACTCCAATGTTCCATTCTCTCTCCTAAACCTACTATACTTTTCAAAAACCCTCTGATTCAAGAAATTCCGTTTCACACAAACACACGTATACAGTGGCCACCTTGATTTTTTCAATCCGGTTCCCCTGACTCGCGTCCCATTTCGTCTTTCTAAGTTGCTTTATATATTTCCGTCGTTTGTCAATTCGCTGCGAAAAGAAAGCCGCCACTCCCTCTCTCTCTTCCTACACAGATTCCATAAATGACATATCATATACTATTGCTCTTTGATTCTGATTCTCACAAATAACAATGAAAAAACCCTAGCATCTTCATCAATATCTTCCATGCACACCATGGACAGCGTCTTCTCCTTCCCCGAAGCCGCAAGACATCATTTCCTCCATTCTGCATTGGACTCTCTTGGCTGCACTTACATTTGCCTCTGGTCCTACAGTTCCTCATCCAAGTAATTATTCCACAAACACACGCACACACACACATACACTGATACTCATACACATATGAATAGCGTCTCTAATTTTAATTTTCTGTAGATTAATTTCACACCCTCTTTTGGATTTGTTCCCTTGGCAGTCGATTGCGTTTCTTGGATGGTTTCTACAACGTACCAAACAACCAAGCAAGCTCTTCTTCGGGGAGTGTTGATCGTAGGCTTTTGGACCGATATAGGGGTTTGGAGTTTGATGTCTCTTCGGATAAGTAATGCTAACTATAACTCTCCTATTATTCCCCTAATTATGCAAGTTTAATTAATATCATTGATATTTACATACTTCTCTACTACGTTTAAGCAAATTTCTTGTTTTATTCAGCCGCCTTCCAGGACTAGCATTTCGGAACCACCAGTCCTTCCTGGAGCTGCAACAATCTGATCTCCTAAGACTGGCATGGACTGATATACAAAGGCAATTCTTCCAGGTAACTAGCTACTTTGCTTGTTGAAGAAACTTTAAGAGACAAAAATAACACAGTAATGTTGGCTAACATATCTTACATTAATTATGTATGACTTACAGGAAGCAAGGATTAAGGTTTGTTGTCCAACAAGAGACTAGTTTTTAATTACGCAGAAACCTGAACATGGTAAGCATTGTTACTTTGCCTTTTTACAGACTACTGTTTTCTTGGGATGCAGCAATGGGGAAATTGAACTCGGGTTCTCAACTATCTCTCAAGTAAGTAAAGTATTCATACTCTACCATTCAATAATATTACTGGAATCATCCCTAGTTCTGAAACATCCCAATTTTGTTTGGTTGTTATTTAGGGCGACATTCAAACAGATGTTCCAGAAGAATTTTCTAGACATTCCCATCCAATTGAACAGAACAATCCACTTTCATCTTCTTCGTCTTCTTTGAGATCATTATCCACTGGTAGCCCCGAATCCTATTCCCTCCTAATCGGTAATGTTCCGGGCACTTCACTATTTCCCGATATGATGCTGATACAGCCAGAGAGTGAACATGATGCGATAATAAAAGCACTCCTTCATGTTATATCTTCGCCTTCTTCTCATTCAACCTCTCATCAGCAAAATTTGCCTCATTCGCATCCTGAAAGAGTTAGTGCTTTTAAGAGGTATAGTCCCTCCCAAATGGGGACCAAACCCAATTTGCGCAGGCAAAGCTTGATGAAGAAATCTTTCCAAGTGTTTCGAGGCTTAAATTTCATGAGAATGAGAGAACGTATTCAAGCAACCCGTCCCACTAGTACCCAAATCCATCATATGATATCAGAACGAAGAAGGCGTGAGAAACTCAATGAGAATTTTCAGGCACTTAGATCACTGCTCCCTCCAGGAACCAAGGTACCAAACATATATAACACTGAGCAAATTAAATCTTACCATTTTTGTTTGTTAGTCACTTATCTGCCAGGTATCAACATAGAGTTTTTCTCATTATCTTCTACCTTCTAAGCAATCAATGCATATATGTAAGTTGTTCAAATTAATGCCTAAGAGAATTGAATTTGGGTTGTGTAGAAAGATAAAGCATCAATACTTACAGCAGCGAGGGAGACATTGAGATCCTTCGTGGCTGAGAACGACAAGGTGACCAAAAGAAATCAGCAAGTCGAGGCACAAATATTGGCAGCCAAGGAATTAACAAGTGAGAAAACCAAAAGTAGTTCCGCCGATGAAAGAACATTGAATGTGCGACTGTCACATGTGCCAGGGTCGAGCTCATCAGGAGAAAGATTCATCGACCTGCACGTGACTGTGGGAGCACAAAGTTATTCTCAGCTTCATATATTGATTCGCCTATTGGAATTCTTGAAGGAAGTTCAGCCAGCAAGCTTAATTTCTATGAGCGCTAACACACATATAGCACAAGGGACTGCCTTCATCGAAGTGACCTTAAGACTAAAAATTGAGGTACGTACATATACGAACCCAAAGTCTAGTAGCAGTTCATAAGACAGTACGATTTTGGCAATATTATTTTACCTCTTGCTTAGGGCTCTATGAGCAGTACGTATGGATAATTTCCTTTTCAGTAGGGATTAATGAGTATTGGCTAAACTATACACACGGCCTGTTAAGGATAACAAAGCTATAGCACCTTTTAAAAAACCATTTCTGTCTGTATCTAGTACTTATAATAGAAATAATATCATATCTTAAATGTTTTTCGTGTAGTGATATCTATGTTTATGTCAAGTTTCATCCATGTCCACATTCATGAAGTACATAAAAACATTCAGTTTAAGCACGAGACATAAAATTAGGGAAAGTTGCCAACGGTTCATTAATTATTGCCTATTCATGATTCGGTACAGCTAGCTATAATGTGAGAATATATAGTATTTAGCCCTGATTATCTTGGTAGATTTAGAATCAGCAGGAACAACTTTATTTATCATTGTATAATATTCTTCTGAAGTTAAAAGGAAGGAGCTTAGCAATTGTAGTTACTGTTAGGTGTGCTATATATTGATATTATCACTTTCTGTGGATATGATATTCAACAACATATATTCTTGAAGAGGATTCTATTGCTAGCCATCAATTAAGAATTTGAAGTATGTATTGATTTTAAAAAGTTGTCTCGTACAAGAAGACAATTGTTGATTAAATAATAAGTAGGAATTAGATCTTATTAAGGATATTTATAATGATCAAGGATTAACATGGATCTTGGTTTTAATTTGTCAATTTTTAATTTAATAAGGTCTTTATTCTTTCAACTTGAAAGAACTCAAAAGAGTTGCTCGTTTTGACTACACTTCATTTGGTCTCTCATGTTAAAGGAAGAGTCTACTGGTTGTATTCTTCCTAGATAAATAGGATTGGCGCAGTTGGCAATACCAGCTATAGCTACAGTCAAAATATATCAAATTTACATATAGCAAATATGACTTCATGACCTTGCACTCGTATTAATTAATATGATCACATGTGGTTATTAATAAAACTATAAATAATCAAATTTTTATTTAACGATCTAGATATATGTGGACCATAGAATTTGATCCTCTAAAGTATGAAATATGTAAATTGTGGGGTCTAGTCAAACATTAAATTTCAAAGAAGATAAATCACGTTGTTAAAATCTGATTGTATGGAATCCAATCAAACATTATTGTCAAAAGAGATAAATCACCTTGCTGAAATTTGATTGTGTGGGATCAAGTCAAATATTAAATGTCAAAACAAGTACTTTGTTAAAATTTGGTGGTATTACAATGTAAAGTCTAGCAACATAGGTTGAAAATATTCAAATGTTGCACATGCGAGTTTGAAATATGCATCCTATGCATGTACAAGTGAATCACTTGTGAACAATACACCAAATGGTGTATTGTCTTCTATGACTTTGGACTTCTATAAATAAGTGCTCACTCTTGCTCATTTGAATCATCAAGTAGCAAAGAGTTTAGCTGCTTAGTGAGTGAGAGAGAGAGAGTAATACACTAGGGATATTTTTTGGGTATCACCTTTATTACTCCTTGGTACTGTACTTTTCACAAAATTGCAGTATTTGAATAAGAGGGATTCACTAGGAAACACTATATTTACCTCTTGTGTGTGAGAGTGTGGAAAGGATATTTTGTAATTATCTTGCATATAGTGAAATATTTTTTAGAGTTTGTCCCGTGGTTTTTCCCTTGGTATTTGGGGATTTTCCACATTAAATTTTAGTATTCCTTCTCTAGTTACTTTGCACATATTTTATTTTCGTTGTGCTGTGTTATTGGTAGATTATTCATCAAGCCTATTTGGTGCTCATTGCCATACTTGCATAATTATAATTTACACCGTGAATCAAGCCTCATAGCCCAACAAGTGGTATCAAAGTTAGGTTGTGTTATGTAAATTATGGAGGAGAATATAGGCACCATGATCAAGCTAAAAAATGCAAATTACTCTATTTGGAATCCAAAGATGGAGGATATTCTTTACTACAAGGATCTTTATGATCGTGTAAAGAAAGGGGAAGCTAAGCCAGATGAAGAAACTATTGACAAATGGAAAAAAAAAAAAAAAACATTGAAAGGTTATTGGATTAATTATGCTGTAAGTGGACACTAGTGTATTCCACCATGTGGCCACAGAGACTAATGCCTATACTCTATGGAAGAATTTAAATGATCTCTATGAGAAAAAGAATTCACATAATGAAACACTCGTAATTAGAAAGCTGGTGAATTTCAAGTATCAAAATGAAAGATCTATTGCAGAGCACTTGATTGATTTTGAAGATTTGGTAAATCAGTTAAATACGATGAAGATAGTGTTGGATAATGAATTACAAGCATTGTTACTTTTGAGTTCTTTGTCAGATAGTTGGGAAACTTCGGTGGTGTCACTAAGCAATTATGCATCAAGCAGAAAACTATCTTTAATCCAAGTTAAAGACAATATGTTCAATAAAGAACTAGAAGGAAAGATTTGGGGACACATAATCTCCAAGCCTTTGTCATAGAGAACATAAGAAGAAGTAGAAGCAAATGATGTTCTAGAAAATCCAAAGATCGATCTCAATCTCAGTTTAGAAAAAAATTCTGTTACTACCATAGCAACAAAGAAGGACACATCAAAAGGAATTGCATGGCATGGAAGGACAAAGATAAGAAAAATAAGAGGAATTAAGAAACAACTTAAGATAAAAGTTCCACAACCTCTGTGACAAAAGGGGAAGTGGTAAAACTTTATGTTAAAGAAAAAAGGGCCATGTTGCATATTCATGTATAGAATAGGTCACTGATTTAGCAGCATAATATCATGTCACTCATAACAAGGAATTATTTACTGTGTACAAAACAAGAGACTTTGGCAAAGTAAATATGGGTAATAGCAGCAATGCAGACATTGTAGGGTTGGTGATGTGTGTAATTATGCCAATGTTGGTTGCACACTGACATTGAAGAATGTGGACATATGCCAAATTTATGCCTGAATCTAATCTCCATGTATGCTCTGGATTTAGCTAGATACCACAACAACTTTAGTGATGGCAAATAGAAGCTTTCTAAAGGCTTGATGGTTGTTGCTAGGGGAATAATGTCAAACATATTATATAAGACTCAAATTAAGCAGATTAAAGGATTAAATGTAGTTGAAGAATATGCTTCCCCAAATTTGTGACATAGAAGACTAGCTCATATAAGCAAAAAAGATTGTAGATTTTGGCTAGGTTGTCTCTTATTAGATACAAGGCTAAACCCTTGTGATTACTGTTTATTTGGCAAGCATCATAGGGTGTCTTTCAGCAAAATATTGAAGCTGAAAGAGAATATTTTAGAAATGGTTTGCTCTTATGTATGTGGACCCATGGAGGTGGAGACTCTAGGTGGTAGCATATACTTTGTAACGATCATTAATGATGCCTCACAAAAGGTGTGGGTGTATTTCTTGAAAAGGAAGGGCCATGTATTTCAATACTTCAAGAGCTTTCATGCCATGGTGGAGAAAGAAATCGGGAAACATTTGAAGTGCCTTTGAAATGACAATTGGGGTGAGTATACTTCCCATGAATTCAACAACTGTTGCACCGAGCATGACATCATGCATGAAAAAATGGTTCTTGGCATCCCACATCATAATGGTGCTGAAAAAATCAACAGAACCATTATGATAAAAGTCGTATGTATGTTAAGAATGACTAAACTGCCTAAGCCATTTTGGGTAAAGCTGTTCAAATGACATGCTACCTGATTAACATATTTCTATTTATTCCTTTAGGCTTTGATATTCTTAAGAGAGTATGGTTTGGACATGGTATTAGTTACTCTCATTTGAAGGTATTTGGATGCAAAACCTTTACTTACATAAATAAGGAGCATAGACAAAAGCATGATGATAGGGTTATTCCTTGCATATCTATGGGCTATAGAGATGAGGAATTTGGTTATAGGTTACAGGATCTAAAAAAAAAGGAGAATTATTAGAAGTAGAAACATACTGTTTCATGAGCTAGAAAATATGTTGGATTCTGCGATTCCATAGAAAACTAATGAACCTAGTGGTAAGATAGATTTGACTTCAATCTCTTATACTAGAGAAAATGCCACAAAAGGGAGAGAGTTACAAGAACAAGGGGTTGATGATGAGCCAGCCATTAGTGATACTTAAGATGGAGAAAGTGTTTAGTAGAGGGAGCAAACTACTACATCACAGCTTAAGAGATCAGATAGAGAGCATCGTCCATCTAATAGGTACCCCAATTCAGAGTATATCCTTCTCACAAAGAATTTTGAATAAGGTCAAACTCATAAGGATAGAGTTTACTAGATGAAAGTCATGCAAAAACAAATGGATTCCCTACAAAAGAACAATACTTATGAGCTTATGAAACTTCCTAAAGGTAAAAAGTCCTTGAAGAATAAATATGTGTTCAAGCTTAAGAAAGATGGCAACAAGCTGGTGAAGTATGAGGCTCGGTTAGTCATGAAAAGGTTTAGGCAGAAACGAGGAATTGATTTTAACGAGATCTTCTCTCCAGTTGTTAAAATGAGTTCTATTCAAGTTATACTCAGATTGGCAGCTAGCTTGAATTTAGAGCTTGAGCAATTAGATGTAAATACTACATTTCTCCTTGAACATTTGGAAGAAAAGATATATATGGATCAACCAAAAGGATTTAAGGAAGCTGGGAAGGAGCACATGGTTTGCAGATTGCAGAAGAGTCTATACGGATTAAAGTAGGCTCTTAGACAATGGTATAAGAAAGTTGACTCATTTATGGTGGTCATGGATATACTAGGACTGATGCAAATCATTGTGTATATGTCAAGAAATTTCCTAGCGATAAATTTATTATCCTTTTGTTGTGTGTAGATGATATGTTGGTTGTAAGACAGGAAGCAAAGATGATTGATGATTTGAAGAAGGAGTTATCAAAGTCATTTATATGAAAGATCTAGGCCTTGTAAAGCAAATTCTGGGTATGTAGATTTTGCAAGACCGGAAGGCTGGAAAGCTTTAGTTGTCACAAGAACAATATATGGAACATGTTCTAAAAAGATTCAATATAAAGAATGCTAAACCAGTTATCACACCATTAGCCAATCATTTCACACTCAGTAGACAAAGTTGCCCCACTACTGATGATGAAAAGGAGATGACTATTGTACCTTACTCCTTTGCAGTAAGGAGTTTGACATATGTCATGACAGGTGATATGGATGATGCGGATGTAACAGGTGATCTAGATAGTAGGAAATCTATCTCTAAATTCTTGTTTACTTTCATAAGGGGATCAATGTCCTGGCAATCAAAATTGTATAAATGTGTTGCCCTATCTACTATTGAAGCAGAGTATGTTGAAATGACCTAAGCCAAAAAAAAAAAAAGTTTTGATTGAAAAAATTGCTTCAACAAATGGGAATGAGGCAGAATATGTTCATTATCCATTGTGATAATCAAAGTGTTTTGCATTTGAGCAAGAATGTGATGTACTATTCATGAACGTAGCACATTGATATTAGATATCACTGGCTGCATGAAGCAATGGAGGAACAACAATTCAAGCTAGAAAAGATCCACACTGATAAAAATCTCGTTGATATAATAACAAAAGTTGTGCTGCGAGAAAGGCTAAAACTTTGTGCCGAGTTAATTGGGAATATTTTTTGGGTATCACCTCTATTACTCCTTAGTACTGCTTTTATCATAAAATTGTAGTATTTGAATAGAAGGGATCTCACTGGAAAACATTATATTTACCTCTTGTGTAAGAGAGTGTGGAAAGAATATTTTGTAATTATGCTACATATAGTAAAATATTTTTTGGAGTTTGTCCCGTAGTTTTTCTTTGGTATTTGGGAGGTTTTTACATTAAATTTTAGTGTTCCTTCTTTGGTTGTTTTATACATATTTTATTTATGTTAAGCCGTATTATTGGTAGATTATTTATCAAACATATTTAATGCTTATTGTCACACTAGTATAATTATAATTTATAGTATGAATGAATCTTATAACTTAACATGAAGTATTTATAAAGTTATAAACATTGAGTGATACAAAAAGTGAAAATGTACATGAGACTCACATCCTTTCTTTCAGTGGGCTCTCTCTTTTCACTCTACCTCTCAAAGTTTTACACTCTAGAGTCTATAAATGCGGAGTTTAGCCAATCCAAATCCATTCTTCTTCGTTTTGTTTAGTGAAAATGAGTATCACGTGTTCACCGAAAAACGTGATGTCATATTCAAATTTATGAGGTATCTAGTAAATGTACAAGCATTTCATTTTAGGATTTAGAATTGATTGTTTAAAATTTTTGTATTGACATTAGACTTCTAATAGCTTTTTCATAGAATTAAGTTTAAAATTAAAAAATGAAAAATGAATAAAATATTTATTAATATCTAAATTAAAATATCTCTTCTTCCCTACCCTACCCTTAATTATGTAAATTTTAATAAAGATTAAATAATTTTTTTTTACAACTTTTAAAATCTAAACTATTAAATTTGAATATAATAATTTGAATTTTATCAAATTTATAAAATTTTTAACCAAATTCATTTTCGATAATGTGTGATTGTTCGCAGGACGGCGAGTGGGACGAGACTGCCTTCCAAGAAGCAGTGAGGCGAGTGGTTGCTGACCTGGCACAGTAGTGTGGGGCCAATCAGTACCTTACACGTCAACTTCACCTTGAATCTATTGTGGGATGGCACCCTCATGTGCCCGCCAGTTTTGGTTTCGTACTCGATATATATTATAGTTGTCTCAGTTTTGAATTTTATTCCGCAATTTGTTCTTCTTTCCTAATTCTTAATTTATAGTTATAATCAAACTTTAACCTAATTTTTTGTGGGAAGTAATATGTAAATCTTAAACCCTAAACTAAGCTTAATTGTTAGATATATATATATATATATATATATATATAATACATGGAAGAATTTTTAAGAATTTTATTCTGTATTTATGTTGCTCGTTAGAATTAGAGATAAAAATAACAAGAGTGAAGAAATTTATTTCATATGGTACAATATGTCTACATTAAGTGGTTTTTTTTTATGTGACAACTAGAATATCAGACCTCTTTGAAATCATTAAAATCTCTTAGTATTAAAATATATTGTGGAATGGTTTTAGAATTTGATTTCAAGAGATGGAAAAATCTTTGGATTATATTAGATCAAAATAAACAACATGACTCTCATTTTGATTCAACCTTTTTCTAGGAGCATTGAAAAGATGTTCACACACTTATTGAGAATCAACATGAGATTTTTCACTCATATGAATAGAAGGTAATGAAAGCAGTTGATCATTATTATGTTCGTACTATATATTCTTAAAAACATTTCGATATTTTTGTTAATCATAATCTTAGAACGTAAATAAGATATCAAGTAATAGCGTATCTCATTAATTTGAGCTTCAACTCTTCCAAGTTCAAAAGAAGAACCAGAAAAGAAATGTAACACGAGTTTTTTCAGACAATACAAAAATACTTAGACTTTACAATTAAAAAGTCAATAATTACAAAGCTTAATGCCATATCGCAAAAAAAATATTATTATAAGGTTAATTCCTAAATCGAAGATTTAGTGCAAGTATTTAAGAAAAAAAAAAAAAGGCAAAGCAAGGGTCGGTGGATTCAGTGCAAACTTTAAGACTGATCAAAGGGTGATTTTCAATTCATCAATTTCAAATCTTTGTTTCTCATTCATTGCTTTCCATAAGAATAAAAGGCAAGAAACAAAGGAATGAATAGTCCAATGAAATTATGTGGACTAGCTAAAAAACAAAGTGAGCCTAATAAGGTTTTTATACTCATTATAACTCAAGTCTCAAAAAGATAATCACTTTATAATCGAAAACGTGAAATCATAATTTTTTTTAACTTTACTAAAATGGATCTTTCAGCCAAACTTTACATATTAAAATTCTAAATTATTGTTTATGTAATAAAGGAAACAAATTCTTAAAAAGTAATTAGGGACAACTTTTTATTAATTAAATGACCAAATAAAGAATACAAGATAGAATTATATATAAAAATTTAAAATTTAAAATGTCCAAGAAGGGCAATCATTCCCGTACCCTCCTTTCAATCCATCTCTTCTTCATATATGTAAAAATGTTTATGCCACTAATTAACCTCACAAGTGATTTAAGATATGGACCAATCAATTAATTGAATTTAAGTTCTTCTTTTGTGTTTGTGTCATGTTATGAGATCCTTTTCATTTTTTTCATTAATTTTCTTGCAAATTAGAAAGAAATAAATACAAAATGAGTGAATTTGATTTAAGTAAGACTAATTTAAACTATAGATCCCACTTACTTTGTCTATCTTTTTATAACTGAATAAAAAAATTGATGAAGATAAATAGAGAATATCAAAATCTGACGTCATGTAAAAGAAAGGATGACAGATATGGTCATTAAAGTCAAAGACGGTCAAAATGATATGTTTGTAAATAACCCACACGGGGCTCACATATTTTCAACTAAATTTAATAGTTAATTGAAATGCCTTTATTAATCAATGAATTTTCTTGGTGTAACATTTCGAAGGAACTTTTGAGACGGCGGTTTTGACCCACTCTATCAACCCCGTAGGTTCAATGCATTCCAATACATTCTATCACTAGTTTCTTGGATTTCGCTTCCATTAAGTTACTTGCTTAGTTTTATATTAAGATTACGACCGTTAATTTTGGAATTTTGCTTAATACTAATAAATCTCTTTCATACAGCACAATCTCTCTCATTAACTTGACACGGTTGGATTCAGAGCATTTATGCATAAACTAGGGAGGACGATAATGAATTATATCTTATAAGGTATAAAATTCTTTAATCGCGAATTTAATTCAAATATATATATATATATATATATATAAAAGTTACCAGGCATTTTTATATATAAGAAATGGGAAGGATGTTCTATAATTATGACCTAATTTATTATTAAATATTACATAATATTTTATTTATTTCAATAATTTATTATTATATTTAAACTAATTGATTATTACATATAAAATCTTTTTATAAAATATTATATAACATTTACTAATTAATTAATTATATCATAACTAAAAATAATATTCACTGTAATATAATATCATCATTCATTTTA
This sequence comes from Delonix regia, assembly GCA_037074485.1. Taxonomy (NCBI): domain Eukaryota; kingdom Viridiplantae; phylum Streptophyta; class Magnoliopsida; order Fabales; family Fabaceae; genus Delonix; species Delonix regia. Next base: position 26,909,281 of record CM073451.1, on the reverse strand, counting down.
AATATTATGTTTGATATATTCACAATTTTAAATGTATCACTACAATTAATTATAATATAAATATATAATTGTAATAATATTAATTTAAAAAATAATAATATTATAATTATATTATTATATTATAACTGGAGGCATAATATATTCAAAATAATAAACAAATACATCATTTTTATTCATTACTTTGCACGCGATTTTCTCTCCAAAACTTTTCCTTTTGTTTTGACTTTTGCTTTTCTTGAAAAAAAGTTATGTGCAATCCACTACTAGTTTTCAAAAATTCTCCCTTCAAATACGTTTGAAATTTACCATTAGGCTAGCAGGAGGGTCTCCTGAGTTCCAATTCTTTAAAATACAGATATTTTTTAAGCTTGTTCTTTTTTTATTAATTTAGTAAATATTAAATTTTTTTTAAATAAAGTATCTTAATACATAAAGACAATGTGATATTTGCATTTTAGATTTTTTTATATAAGACATTACAAAACTTTTAATATGAGAAGCTGTTGGACCTCACACCTTCTAATTTATTTCTCTTCAATAGGATGATATCATAACCTTAAAAAAATAAAAACGTTAATACTTAAAAAAATTAGTTTCATTATTCGGGGTCTAACATTTCTTATATTAAAAGTTATTCAATTTTATTTCTCTTTAATAGAATAATGTTCTGTATATATAAAAACCAAAAAACAAAATGTTAGGATTGTCTTTCATACTTTTTTTTTTTAAAGAAATTTAATGTTTATTAAAATTATAAAATAATAATAAAAAAAGTAGGAAAATGTCCGCGTTTTGGATAACTAAAAATTGTAGCTTTTAAGGACGTCAAACGGTTTACTTTAAATTATGATTAAAGGTTTTGTTGGATTTTTTTTATTGGACCGCAAAGGTTTTGTTAGAAACTAAATTATCTTCTTGAGTGATATTTCTCATGTCTCATTAAAGTATAACTCCCTTTATACTAAGATTAAGTTGATATAATGTGACACTTAAACATTGACGTGTCGTTTGATATATATATATTCCAGAAATTGAATTTTATGCATTGAATACATACATACCAAGGATTCTTGTTTTATTTACAATTTTAAACTATTAAATAAATATCTGTAAAAATTTTATTACTGCTATTATAAATTCTTAACCCACCCTCTCGTATGATAATCTTTTGGGTTTCACGTGTAAATACATATCATTATATCTTATGCTAAAATTATTTTTAATTATGAAAGTTGGTCCAATAAAGTTTAGACTCTAAGTACTTGATTATTTAGATATCAAATTAAATTTTACTTCAACTTAAAAGCCTAAAATGATAAGTGAATGTTTACTATTAATAATTATATCATAAGAATGTTATAGCCTACATGAAACATTTTTTTTCCAACTGAAATCAGCTTATAATAAAAATAGATGACCTAGCGCTTGAGTGCAAATATCGGCAGGGACGTCGTAAGTATATATATATGTGCGATTTTTAACTTCAATTATATTTTACTATTGCTTTATTTTCTTTATTAAAAATAAATAAAGTCCAATTATATTTTTGCTAAAATTCCAAAACGAATCAAATTTGAGCTCAAAAGCAAACAAATTTAGATCATTTTTATTGTTAATTGAATTTTCTTGTTCAACTTTATAGTTTATAGTATTATTTTTATATGATTATTTACACTTCATCTTAGTTCAATTATATTCATAATTATATGTACATATTTATTGTAAAATTTTTATATAATCTTTATGACATCTAATTCAATCATTGATTTAATTAGTTGAACTAATCGTTCCATAACTTGGTAATTATAATTTCCAATCCAAGAAACTGAAAAAACTAGCTTATTGGGTGTTTACTAAGTTTAGATCTCCATCTTTTTTTAAATTCTGAGTTACACTTATATTTACATTATTTTATCATGTCATAAAGCCTTTAAATCTTCACTAAAGTGTTATTTTTTATATTCAGGATTACTCATAACAATTAATTGACCCAGTAAGTTTTTGAATTTAGTCTCATTCAATATTGACAAATAAAATACTTTGAAGTTCTTCGAACTTAGCATTGCTAACTACTAAAAATATAGCAATTTCTTTATTTATAAAATTATAATATTTTTTTAGTATTTAATTTTTAGTTTAGTCTTTATAATTTAAGAGTTCATAATTAATACTTTTAGTTTTTAAAATTTTTAATTTAATTTTTGCCAAATAATTTTCACCATTGTTTAATTTATTTTTGGCATAATCAACTGTATATGATTTTAATATTTTGAATAAATAAATTATTTAAAGCAATTCACTTTGTCGATTATCATATAGTGTATCTGACACTATCTATGAACTAATTTTTCTTCATTAATTACATTTACTTATTTTGTTAGTATAAATCAAACATTCAAAATGATAAATTAACATGGTTTGCCATATTATCAAAATTTAATAAAATATAAGTAAAATTTAATAATAGGAACTAAATTACAAAAATTGAGAGATTTAATTACAAATTTTAAACTATAGAGTAACTTAAAAAATACCCTTGGTTTGGTTTAAGAGTGTCATGAGTACTACAGTGGGTAGATGGGGTCAGGGAGAAAAACAAGAAACAACACAGATTTCAAATGAGATACATATGCAGCATTATACACATTGTGGAGTAATATCCTCATAAATCATTGGAAATGACCAAAGTCCTTACTAATGACCTCACTTCCTAATCAGTTGGTCCTTTTCTTCCCACTCAACAGTGCGGAGCATTTTCAACATTTATCTAATGCAACTCCTGCATCTTCATAGGCTTCCTTGATTTGAGTTGACCAGTTTTTAACCAATTCATTAGGCTACCGCATACAACCAACGTCGATCCAAATCCAAGAGGGAAAACAGAATGAACAAGTACTTTGAGGCCATTCGCAAATTTATGCTTCTGCAGCAGTAGCAGCTTCTTCATCAGTAGAATGGGGTGATACAATTTCTTCTGTAACGTCTGCATTTGTTGCCTCTGCTTCTGGTTCATTTTCTGTCTCCGCATAAAGCTTCTCCCTCAGCTTCATAGTAAGTTCTTCTCGTACGCCATAATTCTCAGAAAGGAACCTCTTGATAGCATCCTTACCATGGAAAGTCTGACCACTATAATGGTAAAATGCACCAGCCTTTGAGATAAATTTGTGTTTCAGGCTCAACTCTAGAATTTCTGCTTCTCTACTTATACCCTTGCCAAACTCAAGCTCAAATTGTGCAGATTTGAATGGAGGAGCAAGCTTGTTTTTCACAACCTTGACAACAACCTGGCTTCCTAAGGTCTGCATAACGAAAACATCATAAAAGAATACTCAGACCGACAATTTGAAAAACCTCAACGCAATCAAACCAATTTTCAGACCCCTAAAATACTGCAGAAGCAGAGATTACATACAGACGCTTGAGTGACCTATGGGGCATGCTGCATCAATACGTCTATTTTAGACATGTCAAGCAGACATTGTCTAGAGCACGACACATTAATGGCGTGTTGGAGACACTTGTAATTGTCAGCAAGAAATTTTTTCTTTTCCATTTTTCTTAATCTGCTCAGAGATGCCAGGCATAGAGGACCAAATTTTACAAATAAAACCAAAAAAAACAAAAGATAGAATGAGATAATAAATTCTTTCCTTCTTCATGGATACAAAGTAAATTACAAATTTATTCCCCATGGTTTGGCTCAATCATTTTTTACCAGTGATTTAAAGCAGGCCATATAATACCCATATGGTAAGTTCCATTGCCAGTTAATTAACATGTGTGTCATAAATCCAAATTTTAAGGAAGGTAATCACAAGAATATTAAAATGATGAACAATTACATTCTTAAAAGTTTGTTTCATCTTGAACATTTTCAGTGTTAGAAGGCTGTAGTCGAGAATAAGTGGACAATTTAAATTTTGAAATGCCAACTTAATTTCAATAATTAACCTAAACAACTAAAATAGTTCAAAATTCAAATTATAATTGAAATGTTAACAGGACCCAAAGGCATATGGGGAACCCACCCTTGAACCCTCAACAGCTAGCCTCTGTTTGAGCATGACCACCGACTCTAATACCATTGATTAAATCCAAGTGTAGGAAAACCACCCTTGAAAACTTATTTGCAAGAAAGAAAAATCACACTTAAGTAACCTACTAAGTGTTCAACAATGAAAAAGTTTATCTTTTAACATTCACGTGATCATGTATATTATAATTGAAAACACCACATTGTAGATGAACAATAATGGAACAAATCACAGGAGATAAATGGCACACACTCTAAACACCAAAGGGGGTACAAACAGATTTTAGGCCAAACTAATAGTGCAACTACTTTAATAAACCTAAACATTCCTACAATAGTTATGCTCTCTCTCTCTCTCTCTCTCTCTCTCTCTCAGAGACACACACACACACACAGACATAACATGGCTTCTTGTGCATGTGTGTTGTGTCTTACGTTTTTTGGAGTTTGACATGTCAACTACCATATTCGTGCTTCATAGGGTGCAACAAAATTTGGGTCATAACCAAGACAACTACTGAAGAGCACAAGTTCCTCTGTAGAACAGCATTAGATCGATCTTGAATCCAATTAACAAACAAGTAAATGTTTCAAACCATTGCTTCACACCTAAAAGAGATCCTTCATCAAAAGACAAGGACTGCATAGATGGCAAAAATTTTAAAAAGATTAAATATATTCTGTTACTGTTGACGGGGAAAGGGCTCTTGCATAATCAATTCAATGACAGAACCAGATTCTCTAAAAGAATTGATAATAACATCTCCCCCAGATATTGATGACATTGGTTCCAAATAAATAATTTTTTAATCTTCCCGTTTATTGTCAATACTACATATCATGGATTCTATAACTACCATTGGAGCATAGGGCAATTTGAACAACAGGAAAGTAGGCAACAATGAGTAATCCCTCACTCATGTATTCTAATGCCTTGGAGTAGATCTATCGATAAGTCAACATTATTACAGATTAAGGCTATGCTTGGTTGGGCAGAAAACAAGCGTTTGTAAAATTAGAAGGCAGAAATTGATGAGGTATTTAAACAGAACAGAGTCTAGACTTTGAGAGGATATCACTAAGTTCAAATGCTTGACTTCCACTTTGTTTAAAAGAATTTCAACCAGGTAAAGGAAGCAAGGGAGCAGAGGAATGATAGATAACTTGTACCTCTTCACCCTTCTTGATAAACCCTGTTCTCCTGATATTTAGCCGCACAGAAGCATAAAATTTCAGTGCGTTACCACCACAAGTAACTTCAGTAGGCCCACCAAATCCCCCAAAAGTAGAAAGCTTTGACCTCACCTAGAGAAACATATACAGAAGAATTTCCAATATCAAAAGATAAACACACTAAATCCCCCAAAAATACAAAAAATGAAAAACGTATTCTTTTCAGAAACTATATATATTCTCTAGAGAATGAGTTGACAGGTGCTTCCCATACAAAGTAACAGGAAAGATAATATTACCCACTTGACTAACATTCACAAGAACCCCAGCAATGAAACTCTAGCTATGTTAATTCCTAAGCTCCATAGAATCATATTAAAAATGTATTAAGAAAAAGAGATAGAAAAGAGGAGGACACAAGTAAGTTTATATAAACTAATGGATCATTTAAAATGTAACATGCCTGTTGTATCCACTTATTCTCCAATCACTTCATGTGAGCCAATTAATAGCTAGATAATTTGTTAGCATGTAACCAAGTAATTCTGAATTTTGCAAGCATGCAGCTGTACCATCATTATAAAAAAGATGAAGAAAATAGGAAAGTGGTAACATAGATTGCAACACAACAATCCAAGAAAAATTTACACATTATTGGTACTCACCATTATGAACCAAATGACTAAAAATCCAAAACCATATTGGCAAGGAGCACCATAATAGAGCTCAAGCTTAAAAAGAGGAAATTGAAAATAACTGGGGCTCAATGCAACTCACGAAAATAGAGACCGACATGAAATTAGTAGACAGCAAGCCAACACAGTTTGTTGTATATCGTAAATTTCACAAGCTAAAATGAAATATTTCTAATAATTTGGGTAGAAAATTGATGATAGTACAGTGAGCAATTGTAGCTGGTACCTGATTAATAAATATCAATATACATTGTGATAATGACAAAGCATGGCTTAATTTCCGAAGTGCCTGGCTCATCAACCTAGCCTGCATTGCCATATGAGCATCACCCATCTCACCATCAAGTTCACCTTTAGGAACAAGAGCAGCAACCTAGTATTGGAAACACTGCAAAAAGTTAGTAGGCATTTACCCGACATATAAGAACTTCAATCCAATAAAACAGGAGACATAATCTAAATCACAGGTAAAAATAAGGTCAGAGGAAATGATGAGAGAATTGGAAACAGGGAGAGATGGAACACTATTAAAATTTTATTCATAACAGTAACCAAGAAGTTATTATTCCATACTTACAGTGACCAATAAAAAATAGTATGAACAAAAGAAAAAGAGCTCCATACATACGCTGTCAACAACAATTACATCAACTGAACCACTGCGGATTAAGGTATCCACAAGACTAAGTGCTTGTTCACCACAATCTGGTTGTGAAAGAAGCAAATTCTTAGTATCTACACCAATGGACTCTGCAAGTGTTTGATCAAGAGCATGCTCAGCATCAACAAAAACACAGTAGCCTGCAAGAACAAATTAATCAATGTCTTCAACTCTGCATACACCAAACACAAATCCTTAACAGAGATGCCCAAGAAGTTGGTCACAGTAATCAAAGTTACAAGGCCCCATCTTAACTGTAATAACAAAAGCAAATGTGAAGTGTAGGGGAAAAGAGACTAAAGAAATTGTTGCTACCATCACAATCAATGGTATTAGTACAAAGGTCATATCTATGGTTGTCAAAGAACTAAGACAACCAGAAGGCAAGAAACATGATTATGAATGAAGAAGTAGCAAAGAAAAATAACCTCCTTGCTTCTGTGCTTCTGCAATCACATGCAAAGCAAGAGTTGTTTTCCCAGAAGCCTCAGGACCATAGATCTCTACAACACGTCCCTACAGACAATCAATGTTTACATGTAACAATCAGTGGATACCTATTGAAGAGTAAAACATAAGGTTGATTATCTCCACCCTCTTCAATTCACATACATGTTTCGTATAAACCAAATTATTCTTGTAAAAACCAATATGCACGCAATGCATCATTACCCAAAAATATTTATTTTCATAGTGAAATGTCAACCCTAAACAATCAATCATAAATATTCACCAGCGAAAGTACCCATTAAAAACTGACTTGAGAACAAATTTATTCAATGCATCAGATAAACACATGTAGAACAGTACCATATACTTGCTGAAATGAAACAGGCAAAAGCAATGAAGAAAACCACTAAGTTAAAAAAAAATTGTTATTGGTAACACATTATACTTTTAAATAAAAATTTAACATTTCAAATTCTATTCATGTACATTGAAAGAGCAAGGAACTTTTTTATGTATGGATCTAAGAATACCTTTGGAAGTCCACCAACTCCTAGTGCTATATCCAGAGCAAAAGAACCAGTTGAGACCACAGGGACTTGTCTTGGTGTAACAGAGCGACCAAGCCACATAATAGATCCCTTTCCAAAAGCAGAAGTGATCTGATCCAGAGCTTGTTGTAGGGCCAACTCTTTCTTAGACATGTTCTCATCATTTGAGTCACTTCCATCTGATTTAGATCCCCTTCTACCTTCAGGTAGATAAAGATAAAAATAACTGTTAAACTTAACAACATCAGTGCAAAGACTATGATGAACTGAAACGAAAAATATGATAATTGAAGCTGGGAGAAAAAGCAGAGACACTACACTCAGTATTTGTGCCTAATATGAATCAACTACACAAAATTTATGTAGCAAACAGCTCTAATTTTTATTACTGCTTGGTTCACAACATCAGCAGGAAAAGTATCCAGAGTCAACACAAGAAATGAATGAATGTGAATTTTAAAATTCTTACAATACATGATCCAACGTCCAAATTATGGAGTAATAATCCAAAAGCTAGAAAATATATATATCCCTCCTCAACTCCCAGATCCAATTTATCCATTATCTTGATAAAGAAGCATAGGCATATATTATGCTTCCAAGTGTCAACAGATACCCAAATTCACAATGAGTTTATATGCACCATTAAACAAAATCGAGGACTAATTCCCACTGATAGACCGTTGTAATTCAGTGGACAAACTAAGCAACCCCCCAACCAAAAAAATCATTGTAATAATTTCTTATCATATGAATGAAAGCAAGTTCACTTAGTGATGAGACTTGTTTCAAAACTTTCTGTAAGATGACAACTGACATTTTAGGAATTTCAGAGAGACATGGCGATCCCCTTGTATCTTAATCGATTTATCTAATCTTGCATTATAAAATAATCCCTATTTTTCCTTTTCTAGTCATCAACTTGAGATAGAGGGAAGAGTGAAAGCAAAAAAAAAAAAAAAAAGCTTTCTCGAAAAAGTAAACCTCTGGATGAAAAGCAGAAAACTTGAGATGCGCCCAATAATCGTTGTCTAAGGCCCTGGACGTAAAAGCAAGAAAAAGGTAAGTACATTAAAGCTCAGGTATCAATCTCAAAAACAGAAAATGGAAGAGGATGCCAAAAGAGGGAGAGCTAGTATATGAACATACTCAATCCCCTTTGTGTTTTTCCTTTTTCTTTTAGGGACAAATAATCTTTAAGAAAACATTGACTTTCCTAAGAAAGGCTAACCAGGAAACGCTTATGTTTCATCACCTCATTCTGTTTCCAAGACACGGAGGGAATAAATATAAACAAAACTACATAAAAACAAGTGAACTTAAAAATATTCCCGATAGCCGTATTAGACCCCGTCAAGTGAGAATGTATGATAAGAAGAAATGAGGGACTGGAGGGAAGGTGGGAAAACGGTAACATAGCTTGGAAAACGAAGTATGAAGGAATAAAAAAAAAAAAAGCAACCACGAATAAACACCAATTCGTGGTTGTGATTATTCAAAGAAAGAAAAAGGAAAGTATGTATCACCGTGGCAATCGCAGGGTCGAATAGAGAGCGTTTGATAAGGGAAGTGTTCCGAAGCAGCCTCGCCATAGAAGCACCCTGGGGGGGTTCTCACTTCCCTCCACTTACACCCAAAGGGAAGAAACTACTTTTAACAATCACGCTTATCACCAAAAGAATACAACAATGAAATGGCTCAAAAAAACTCGAACAGTTTACATTAATCATGCAAGAACTAGCTGGAAAGTGCGCGACTCCTCAAGGGGTTTTAGGGTTTATGGGCGTTTGATTTCCCTCCTTTTTGAATTCCGAGCAGAGGCCATGTAGAGGGACAGAAGCGACTGTGAGACTAGCGAGGCTGTTCAGGACGTTCCAAAATCAAATATTGGGTCGGGCCTGCAGATTCCACTTTTCAGTGCGATCAGATCCTCATAAACTGATCGTTCTCAACTCTGTGCCGTTGGATCAACTCACTGCCTATCTACAGCTCAAATTGTTTGCCACATTGGAAACTTTATTTTCACTCAACGCACCGTTTCAGTTTGTATTAAACTGCCCTCGCCCCAATCATTTCTACTCCTGTCTGACAATATTAGGTATATTTATAATTTTAAATATATTAATGTATTTAATTATAATGTAATGATATAAATGTAATATTATTAACTCAAAATATTATAATATTATAATAATATTTTTATATTATAATTAAATGTACTTATACATTTAAAATTATAAATATATCAAATATTTTAATTTTTAGTATTTCAATATAAATATGCAAAATAGATAATTAATATTAAATAAATACACAAATTTAATAGTTTATATTTAAAGTTAGGATATCAAAATTAATAAAACTGAAAAAGTTTAATTCAGTGGTTTGCATCTCAGACCAAAAACAATTGTTTGCATTGAATTAATTATGCAATTTCTTAAATGTTAAAAAAAAAATCTTAATCCTTTTGACTCTTCTGGCAAGAATTGAGAATAAAAAATTCGATTGCACGTCTTGCATTTTGCTCAAATTAAAAGGAATCTAAGGACTAATAGCTTTATCGCAAGGTTATGTTCTTTCTTTTTATTTGTGAAATTTGCTATTGTTTTTTAAATTAAAGAGAAAATAAAAATTAAGAAATTATGTATGAAGAATAAAATTCTTTGATGACATCCACAAATCCTTTTAGGGTAATTGTCGTACTTTTATATTTCATGTACTTTTTTCAAATAAAAAAAATGTTAATATATGCAAAAAAAAAAATTCTTTATCAAGATATTTATATAACTTAAAATGACTATTAAGTTATTCTATTTAATTTGTGATAGTTAGGTTGAAATTATTAACTCACCTAATATTATTTAATATAAATGAGTTAAAATAACTTATTTAATTCACTAGTTAAATGAATTAATTGGGTGAATTAATGAATTAGATCACTTAAATAGTTTTGTAAAATTTAAAAGGTTTAATAGTTTATAATTTCAAATAATAATTATTATTATTTTATCTTTAAATATTTAATTAACAATAGATAATATAAATAAAATTTTAATATTAAATTAGATATTTTATTTAATATTTGTCAAACTGATTTTGGTCATTTTATTTGCTTCATTTTTTTGCTTCTCTTTTAAAAATTTTCACATACACAGAGAAACAAAATACTTATCTAGTTGTCATAGAACAGGAGGGGTTCGACCCTCTACAAAAATAAATTTGATAAAATTAAAAAGTTCAAATGTAAGTAATTTTGATAAAATTTAAATTATTATATAAAAATTTAATGATCCATATTTTAAAAAATTGTTAGAAACTATTTAATTTTTTATTAAAATTATAATTTTTAGATTAAAATTTTATGACAATGTCAGTTACCTTTTTTTTTAGATTCTATTCAATTTATATTAAAATTAAAATTATTAGATAAAAATTAAATGACTATGTCATTTGTTATTTGAGATTTTTGAAATGTTAGTTACCAAATCTCAATTTAAGGATGATACTCATTAATGGAGAGGCGTGTCAACCATCAATCTAGAACATCTTTATTGTTTTTGTTTTGTTTGGAATCATGTTTAATCTATGGCCTGTTTATTTTCTACTATGATTTAAATGTTCCTTGGTTACATAGGCTCTTGGGCCTAAATATGGACTAATCTTGTCCTAGATTTTATGGACAACGGCTTTGGGCAACTTTTGGCATATTTTAAATATCAAAACAAAAATTTAGATAAACAAAAGTTTGTTTATTGTCCAAAATTTTTTGGGGAAATTTATTTATTTATTTATTTTTGTCCATATGCAATAAGCCGTTTGCCAAAATTTTATTAAAAATATTTATGTGTCATTTATTTTGGGCTTGTTTTTAAAATTAAATTTGAGCAACATTTATGGTGTATGAGATTAACATTAAGGAAGTGGATTTTTGAATTAATTAATTTTTCACATTTATGTTTGGTTGATTAAATTAATTAATTATTTAAATCCCACTGTATTAAAGGCTTGTTTGTGCACCTTAAGCATTTACAAGTATTTTGATGTCATGTGAATAATATAATTTTGGCACAATTAAAGTTTAATTACAGTGCTTTTGGTTATTCTAAAATTATACATAAGATATTAAAATTACATAAAGAAAATGTCCTCAAGTTGTGATTAATCATATTTAACATGATAATCATTATTCCACATAAATGTAGTCACATTGCTATAATTAATTAGGGTGGAATAACAAATTTTTCATTTTCTTAATTTACCCACAAGGATTGAGAAAATAGATATTACTTGCTAGTTTCATCATATTATAGGTAGTTTTATTTATTACTAGGCATATGTTTGATTTACATATTTTATATGGGTAGAACATGTTAAATAAAAATTTTATAGTTATCTCAAATATTGACAGAAGCATTTAATTTTTACGAAACTTTCCAACCACTTAAAATTATTTATTTTCAAATTCTTAAACTTAATGGGGATAATTACAAAATTTGGAAAGAGAGAATTCTCCTCTAATTAGGGTGGATGACGCCAACTATGCTATTAGAAAATATGAACATCTCACACCTATGGATTCTAGTAATATATTAGACATAAACCTTTTATGAAAGCTGGGAGTGATCCAATCACCTCAATATAACGTATATTAAAACTAAGATATCTACTAATATATGTGGATCATTTATAGAGCATAGAAATGTCTACAACTTGCTAAAGGCCATAGAAGAACAATTTAAATAACCAGAAAAAGGCCTTAACAAGCTCCTTAATGAAAAAACTATCCACCATGAACCTCAGTGGAACAAAGGGAGTACGAGAACACATCATATAGATGAAGGATAATGCAACTCAGTGAAAGACACTCGTGGTTAAGATGTTAGATTCTTTCCATGTGCACTTCATTATGAACTCCCTGCCACCTCAATACGAGCCTTTCAAAATCTCTTACAACACAAGTTAGCATAAATGTTTGATTAATGAAGTACTGACTATGTGTGTTCAAAAGGAAGGATGGCTCTTAGCAGAAATGGGAAAAATGGCATATGTAGCAATACAAAGAAAGGACAAGAAGTAAAACAAAGACAAGGAAAGGGCAAAGTACTAATCAATGTTGACTTCAAAAGGGAAACCATGTGCTTTTTTTTTTTTTTAAGGGACGTATGAAGAAGGATTGCAATAAATGAAAGAATTGGCTTGAAAAGAAAGGCAACTTGATCTCATACTTTTGTTATGAATCTATGGTATATGTTAGTGATAATACATGGTGGATTGATTCTAGGTTGATAATCCTTATTTCAAATACCATCTAGGGCTTTTTAAACCAAAGGAAGTCGACAAGGAAGTAAGTAGTACATATATTCGAGCAACAAGATAGGCTCACTAGTAGAGGCTATAGGGACATGCAGATTGGTTCTAAACACTGGTTCAGTTTTGATTTTGGATAGGACTTTCTATATACCAAGTTTTCGAGAAACTTGATTTCAATTTCAAAGTTTGTACCATTGGGATATTCCTTTGAATTTTTGAATAATTTTTTGAAATTATTTTATAAAGTTGATCTTATTGGAAATGGTAAAATTAATGAGGTATTTTATGAATTCAATCACAAAACAATAGAAGCATGATTCATTGTATATTTCAAGTAACTTAGGTATTAGACGGTGTGTTAGTAATAAAAACTCATCTATGTTGTAGCACCATAGACTAGGTCATAACTTATTAGAGAGGGTTAAAAAGTTAGTAAATGATAAAGTATTAAATACTCTTGACTTCATTGACTTTGAAACTTATGTAAACTACATCAAAAGTTAACCAAACTAATAAGATAAAAAAAGATACCAATAGGAGTTTGAATTTATTAGAGATTATACATATGAATATATGTAGTCTAGATATAGGCTCAAGTAGTCTGAAGTACTTTATTACCTTTTTTGACAATTACTCATGATACTTGTATCTCTATTTACTTAATAACAAGCATATAGCATTTGGATGCCTTTAAAGTCTTCAAAGCAAAAATATAGAAATAATATGGTAACCAAATAAAGAAAATAAGATCAAATAGAGGTGGTGAGTACTATGATAGACACACTGAAGATGGGTAAGCACTGGTTCCATTTGCAAGGTTTCTTTAAGAGCACATGATTACTGCCTAATGCATTATGCCTGGTTCTCCAGACTAGAATGGTGTAGCTGAAAAAAGAAACTGAAATTATTGGACATGGTTCTGAGCATGCTTAATAGCTCTAACCTTCTTAAGTCCTTATAGACTGAAGCCCTTAAGTCGGTTGTGTATATTCTTAAGCAAGTTCCAATCAAGGCTGTTGAAAAAATACTACTTGAATTAAGGAAAAGTTGGAAAATGAGTTTGATAAACCGCAAGTATACAAGTCAAATTATAGTAAAAGGATCTAAAAAATCCAGTATCATTCTCACGAGGATAAGTTGTTATCTTTATTGTTCTTAAGATTAAATTTTTACTTTCCAAATACATAATATGTACACAAGTATATGTCAGTGTGATTATTTATATATTTACACTAGCAACCCAAATAAACTAGTCACCAACTAAACTACTATTCTAAAGGGCATGAACTAAATATAAAAGACTCAAGACACTACACTAGATTAAACTAATTGGGAGTTGGAGTGAGAATAAATTAAGTTATTAGGTTCATCATTAACTATGTTCCACATAGTTCAATTCCACTTCTAGATAATTTAGCTCACTAATACGTTAAACTTGATCCTAACGGTTATCTTAATTATAGTTCCAATTCCACTTAAAGGTTGAACCCAATCATTTAAATGAAATCTTTCATAGAATGCATTAAGGTTAGGAGCTAAACTATTAAACACAACCTACCTAGAGGCTGATCCTAATCATCTAGGTAAAATCGCACTATCTTAACCATTAGTGTCCTTTAAAGGTTGATCCCAATCATTTAAGGAAAACTAATCTTAAGATGTTTTAAGCTTTCAGAAATCATTAAGACTACATGTAAGAGTATACCTTAAAGTTTAATCTCAATCATTTAAAATATGTTTCACTTCATTCTTAATGGGACATTTCATCAAGCAACTTGAAGGCACTTAACTCCATAATAAGAGATAACGAAAGAAATAAAAAAAATTAGACCATTCAATCCACTTGCAATCATATTAATTGACTAAAACATATAAAAACCTAAAATAAAAGCTATATACATTCATAAATCAACACATAATTACAAGAGGAAAGAAATCACCTTTTTCAACATATGTGGATACAAAAGTAACAAATCACTACTCAATATCCATCAATATTCATCACAACAACTAACAACAAGCTTAAATCTAGATTACATTAAGGAAAAGAACAGGAAAAAGAGAAAACAAAAGAAGGGGAAAAGTGGAAGGAGACCTCCATGGAAGAATCCTTGGAGGTTTGGCCAAAAGAGGTCCAAAAAGACCAATCTTTGGGCTCTCCTTCCAATAGAACACCTTGGAAGTCTAAGAAAAAGGAGGATCTCCTTGCTTTCTTATAGAGAAAATCAAAATCCTAGCCTCCACCTCTACTCCCCTCCTCTTCAAAATAACAAAAACCCTTTTAATACCCTTAAGAATTAGATTAAAAAAAGGTTTTTGGAAATTCAAGTCCCTAAGTTCTCAACCTCTGACAAACAATTCTAGGTGCCTAGGCATCCATAGTAGATTACTTGACATAGCTTTAGTCTTTTAACCATGACTTTATAATTTGATGTCAGAATTTAGTAAATTAATACTTATTGAAAAGCTCTCTACGAGATCTACAATTTTGCATGATCGTTGTCTTCAAAATTTTGATGTTTATGGGTCCAATAGTGGCATCAAAGTTAAGTTTCATAGTTTTCAACTGAGTCGCTTGTCACCTTTTTCCTTGGCTTCTTCCAACTTCTTAGATGTTCATGAAAACCTTTTAAACATCTTTGAATCTTTCTCTTCCAAGCCTCTAACCTCTCATTTCCTTTCAATTTAATGCAAGGATATAACCAAATAGTCCAACCTATAAAGTACATGAAATTAACATTATTTGGTCATTAAATTAAAAGAATTTATCCAAAATACATAATAAGTCCTAATATAACACAATTAGGGACTTATCACTCTCTTAAACTTATCTTTTTGCTTGTCCCCAAGCAAAACCAAACTAGCACTAACTATTTCCTATCAATCATTTAGTCGCCTCTTTGGTATGTCAGATTATTTCTCTAATAAATTGAAACAAGTTCATATGATTAACAAGAAAAATAAATAATGCAATCTAACTCATAGTTCAACTGTTAATGAAGAATTTTTCATCTCATGAAGTGAGTGTGTGGATAACTATGCAATAGCCTAATTATAAGCATTAGAATAACTTATACAAGTCAAGCTATACAATGCACCTTTCCCTAGAAACTTTATATGCTTGCTCTTCTATTCCCTTTTCACTAATGTAGATACATGTACGGCCAATTAATTATTAGATCTTTTAAGTTTGTAATGTGGCCTATGGTTATAGTTATCACAAGAAAGCAGACAAAGGATAATGAACAACAAAGTCAAGAGAATTTCATTGAACACACAATCTTAAAAGTATATGCATCCTCCACATTATTTTTTTCTTTTCATTTCTTTTTTTCTTTCTTACTTTTTCCCCTATTAGCTTCAATTTTTCTATCCTTGAACATCCCCAAACTTAGATTGTTTTGATCTATATTTTTTTTTCTTCTTCTTTCCATTCTTAAAGTGCTTTTTTTTTTTTCCTTTTATTAATTTTTTTCCTCATCATCCCACTATTCATGTCTCACTAAAAGAAAAAAAAGAATTCTTTATAACTTTGTTATTTCATATCATCTTATTTGTATGTCTCCCATAAAATAACAAATAGATTCAACAACTTATATAAATTCAGATTTTTCATCACTCCACAACTCTACTCACTTAGCTGGAATCATTATTCACAACATAAGATTGGCTACTCAAATATTCGCTTGAAAAAGGTAAATCATTGTTTTTAAGGCTAAGAGGTAAAATAATGCGGGTAATAGAAGACAAATTTATGCATTAATATGCATATACAATTTAAAGCACAAAGGTGTACTAGTGATAATCCTATAAAGAATTTAGCTTAAAGGCTCAAAATAATCAAAGAAAGCTTAAACCATTTCAATTGATCATACTTTACCTAGGATTTCACCTTAAGGGAATATAAAACAACTTTTATAGCCCTAGGTCCATGGCATATTACATAGTCCAACTCACATAAATTATCTAATACTAATAATTAGCCAATTGCATGGTTGAAGTGCAATGAGTATGAAAAAATAAGTCATTAAAAGCTAAACTTATCCACAAGGTACATTAAGATAAGTTTCTTGTCATTCATACACTTAATCAGAATTTAATTCCTCATTGGAATCCAACATAACCAAAAAGACAAAACAAGAAAAATAGGCATCGATTTCAGCTCAAAAGTATTAAAATTTGTGGATTTAAAGTAAATTTTCTGTGAATCATTATACATAGATAGATTAAATAATAGAATTCAAATTCCGATTTGGATTCTCTACCCCTGAATTTAAAATGAACATTGTACTTAATGTTCAACATTGTAAACAAAGTTAAAAAGTTAAGAGAAAACTCCCTGCATTATAAGTATAAACATTGCCATTAATAGAGAATTGCTTCACATGTATAGAGGAGCTTAGAGAGGATAACCAATTTAGTGCAACCCTAACAAGGAAGAATTATTTTGCCCATCATTTTCAAACTTAAAATCACATAGGGAAGGGGTTAAGCTTAAAAGTAAGAGAAATTAAAAAGCTTTACTTGCTTATAAAGTTAGAAATAAACAATAGGTCATCAAATTAAAACACAAAACCGAACAAAAGGAAATGAACAATGGAAGATAAACTAGAGTATAAAAAACTAAAGAAGTTTGGCGGGGCCACAATATAGCAGCTTATGGCATTAATGCGCTCTTTAAAGTTCGGTAGCTATACTAGATTGGTCTTTTTGATCATTGACAAAAAAGTATAGTAACTCACATGGTCTCTCACTCAGTCATCTAGTACTTAATATAGACTTAGGACTATCTAAATTCATGGGCACTAGGTATAAAACTATTTATAATTAGCATTTTCTACTTTTTTTTTTTTTATGGAGGCTTTCCTCCCCAAAACATAAAATAAATAGCTAAATTCTAAAGACGAAAAAAAAAAGTAATGAAACAATTAAAAAAATTCACAAAAAGAAATTATAACAAACAAGAGTATAGAACATGACAAATTGTTTTGCAAGAATGAACAATTGACACTTATTACTTATATTAAGCATGAAATTCAAACCATGACAAGTTAATGGGAACATACATACATATCACTAAACATGATTAATTGGAACTTGTACGTTGAAAGTCACAATCTTTAGCTCATACAACTAAGAAAAGAACAATTTCAATAATGAAATTCTAGCACCAACCATAATAGATCAATGTACATTAAACAAGTGATATCTCATGCATTTGGACTCCAAATCATATGAACCAATATTTTTCTAAAACTAGACAAAAAAAGAAGAACAAAAGAATGGCATAAAGTTCAAGTCAAAATTTATCTAGACAATTTCCCAGTAATTCCATCAAATAAAGATAGTGATAATGACAACTAACACAAGGTATTATCAAGAACATGGAAAGTTGACATAGAAAATGGACATAATTTGGCTTGTGTTGGAAAATATGTAAAAGTAAAAGTATTTCTATGAATAAGATACTCAAAAAAGATAGATAGAAATATAGGGGAAGAGAGTGTTTCTTTTACTCAACTAATGAGTATTATACATATTATCACACAAAGCCTCTATTTATAGGTTAGAAGACCTTAAGGGTTAGAATGCCAAAGGTTACATACATATTCATGGAGTTGCCAAAGGTAAAATGTCAAAGGTCCATACACATTGATGTGCATGGGGATATTCAAAGTTTATGGACATTCATATATAATATTTTATAACACTCCCCCTTGAATGTCCATAATAAGTATATGCATTATTGGCTACCTCATTAAAAACCTAGCTAGGAAAACCCAGTGGGACAAAACCATGACTAAGGGAAAAAAAAGTACAACACATATCTCCCCCTTACTGTAGCATCATTGAAGGTCCCTTAATTGTCGCATTCCAATATGGTGAATCAACTTCTCAAATGTTGCAGTTGGTAATGCCTTAGTGAACAAATATGCTAAATTATCACTTGAACAAATTTGTGGAACATCAATCTTACTATCTTATTTAAGATCATGACTGTAAAAGAACTTTGGTGAGATATGCTTAGTTCTATCTCCTTTGATGTATCTTCCTTTTAGTTAGGCTATGCATGCGGCATTGTCTTTAAACAATATCATTGGGACCTTTCATTGAGTGATAGGCCACATGATTTATGAATATGTTGAGTCATAGATCTTAACCATACACATTCGCGACTTACTTCATGAATTACAAGCAATTCTACATGATTTAATGAAGTAACCACTATAGTTTATTTTATTGAGTGCTAAGATATAGTCGTATCACCAAATGTAAACAAATAACTTGTTTGGGATCCTCTTTTATGTGGGTTAGACAAATAACTTGCATTTGCATAACCAATTAATGGTGAAATAGATTTATTTCAATAAAATAAACCTTTATCAATTGTTCTTCAAAGGCATCTAAAAATATGTTTAATTCCTTTCCAACGTATTTGTGTTGGTGAAGAACTATATCTCGCTAGCAAATTTACTGAAAATGATATATATAATCCTGTGCCATTAGTCAGATACATTAGTGCCCTGATAGCACTAAGATATGGTACTTTAGGATTAAGAAGTTCTTTACCTTCCTTACAAGGTTGAAAAGGATCCTTTGTCACTTCGAGCGATCTAACCACCATAAGTGTACTTAATGGATATGCATTGTCCATGTAAAATCGGTTAAGGATCCTTTTGACATATGTTGACTGATGAATAAATATTTCTCCTTTTATGTGTTCAATCTGTGGTCTAAGACATTATTTTGTCTTTCTAAAGTCTTTCATCTCAAACTCTCCTTTTAAGAGTTTTATTGCTTTTGAAAGATATTTTGGAGTTCCAATAATGTTCAAATCATTAACTTATACTGTGATGATAACAAATTCAGATCCTAACCTTTTTATAAAAACATATGGACAAATACAATCATTTTTGTATCCCTTTTGTAGTAGATACTAACTAAGACAATTGTACCACATGAGCCTGGATTGTTTTAATCTATATAATGATCTTTGCAATATAATTAAGTATATTCCTTGGTCATACAAATTATATGCTTTAGGTATCTTAAATCTTTCAGGGATTTTTGTGTATATATCATTATCAAGTGATTCATATAAGTAGGATGTAACAACATTCATTAAGTGCATATCAAGCCTTTTAAAAGCAGTAAGACTAATCAAATATCTAAAGGTGATTGCATCCATTACAGGAGAGTAAGTTTCCTCATAATCAATCCCTGGTCTTTGTTGAAAAAATTTCTCCCATGAGTTGTGCTTTATATCTCACAATTTCATTTTTCTCATTTCTTTTCTACACAAAGACCCATTTGTACACAACTAGTTTTACACCATTAGTTGTTTAGACTACAAGTCCAAAAAGCTTCACGTTTCGCAAGTGACTTTAATTCAACTTAGATTACATCTTTCCAATTTGGCCAATCTTTTCAATGGTGACATTTGTCAATGGATTTTGCTTTATGATCCTCACTTTCATTTACAATTTCTAGCACTACATTATATAAAAAAATGTTGTCGACAATAGTTCTAGATTGGTTCCATATTGTTCTAGTATCTATATAACTTATTGAGATCTCATTATTTTCTTCACTTTCAGGTACCTGAATCTCTTCTGGAGATTATTGATTAGTTATACCTATCTTATCATTTGAAATATCTATTTCCTTGATCTGACCATTTTGTTTATTTGCTCGTTTTCCTTTTTGAGGATTCTTATCTTTTGAACTGATTAGTCTACCATGCTTTAGGCGTGCTTTATGCTTATTTGCTATGGTATTTAGTTGTCCTTCAACGACCTCAATATGAATTGGAGCATTTTCAACTAGAATATATGACTTTGTCACCTTCTTTAGGTCAGTGAATGCATCTGACAATTGATTTACAATATTTTACAAATGAATTATTCTTTAAACTTCTAGCTCACATTGGTTTGTATAAGGATCAAACTAGTGCAATGATTGTGTATTCTGTGTAATTTATTTTTCCATCTGTTTCTTTTCTCCTCATAATTATAGGAAATTATTTTCATCAAAATGACAATTGATAAAATGTGTTGTAAACATATCTCATGTTTGCAGTTCTTGATATTTAATGATTGAAGGGGATTCATACCCAACATATATTCCCAACCTTCGTTGAGGACTCATTTTGGTGTGATGTGGTGGAGCATTTAAAACATAAACTATGCACTCAAAATCCTTAAATGACAAATATTCGGCTCCTAACCCAAAGCCAATTGCATAGGAGATAACTTATGGTACATTGTTAGCCTAATGTGTACAAGTGTTGTAGCATGTAAAATGGCATGTCCCCATGCACTAATATGGAGTTTTGTTCTCATAAGTAATGGTTTAGCAATTAATTGAATGTGTTTAATAAATGATCTTGCAAGACCAATTTGTTTCTATACATGAGCAACGAGATGCTCCACACCTATCCTCATTGACATATAATAGTCTGTAAAAGCTTAGGATGTAAATTCACCAGCATTATTAAGATGAATTGTCTTTAGAGGATAATCAAGAAATTGTGCTTTCAATCTTATTATTTGAGTAAGTAATCTTGGAAATGCCATATTAGACATTAATAATAGACAAACATGTGATCATCTAGTAGATGCATCTACCAATACCATAAAGTATCTAAATGGTCCATAAGGTAGGGCTACAAGTACACATATGTCTCTATGAACGGGTTCAAGAAAGGCAGAGGATTCAATCCTAACTTTTCTGATGATGGCCTTATAATCAATTTCCCTTGAGAACATGCAACACAAGGGAGCTCATTTGATAAAATAATCTCTTGGTTCTTTAATGGATGTCCATTTGAGTTTTCTATAATTCTTTGCATCATTATTGAACCTAGATGACCTAACCGATCATGCCAAATTATAAATGTATCCTTTGATTTAGTGATCTTCTGGTTCACTATGACATATGCTTCAATTGTACTTATATTTGTGTAGTACAAGCTAAAGGATAATGCAGGCAACCATTCTAGTATACTTTTTTATCCTAAGTCAACCGAAGTAATATAAAGATACTCCTTGTCACTTTCATCTACTGTCTCAATGTGCAAAATCATTAAGGCGTATATCTTTGAAGCTTAAAAGATTCCTTCATAATTTAGTTGTTAACATAGCTTCCTTTAGAACAAATTTTGTTCCATTAAGTAAATAAAAAGTTGCTCTTCCAGAGCCTTCAATTGTATTAACCATGCCTAATATTGTATACACTTTTGCCTCCTTTTTAATAAAAGATGAGAAATATTTCTCACTTCTAAGCATGGTGTGAGTTGTTGCGTAATCAACTAAGCATATGTCTTCATTAACGTTTTTATAGTCTCATAAAGAATGAGTAATGTCCATACTTCTTGATATCATAAAACAAAAATAAATATAATAAGTTCTTGGGTTACATAAAAGATAGCACACCAACAAATTAAAAGAAAAGATAGACAAATTTACATTAAAAGAAAGTAACTTTAAACATAAATTTGTTAAACATTAAAAGAAGTATTGGCATTGCACTCTCTTGAGTCAAAGAAGTCATCTTCACCTTAATTGATTAAATTTGCCACTATAGCATTTTTCTTTTCCTTCAGGGAAGCTTGGTAAAGTTCAACAAGATGTTTAGTAGTATGACAGGTCCGTGACCAATGGTTTTGCATGCCACATCTATAGCATAAGTTTTTAGATTTCTTAACATCCTTATTTTGTGGTGCCTTCCCCTTGCCATGTGACTTTTCATTACTATGACCACGACATTGCTTAGAGTTATATTGTCCTCAACCGTGCCCATCACCGCTGCCATGCCCATTATTATGACTATTAGATGTTACCACATTCGCTTCTGGGAATGGAATGGAACCAGTTAAGCGAGATTCATGGTTTTTCATTAAAAGCTCATTATATTGCTCAACCATAAGAAGACATGATATCAAGTTAAAATATTTTTTAAATCCTTGCTCTCGATATTGCTGTTGCAAGAGCATGTTCGAGGCGTGAAAAATAGAGAATGCTTTCTCTAACATATCATCATCAGTAATTATTTCTTTACATAGCTTTGATTGAGAGCTAATTTTAAACATTATGGAGTTATATTCACTAATTGATTTAAAATCTTGCAATTGCTAGTGCATATAGTTATATCAAGCTTGTAGGAGAATGATTTGTTTTTAAATAGTCATATCTCTTTTTCAAACTTTGTCACAAAAGAAAGGGATATTTCATAGTGAGGTATTCATTTTTCAATCCCTCATCCAAATGATGGCTTATGAAAATCATAACCTTAGCACATTCTTGGCTTGATGCTTCATTTCCTTCTTTTATTGTCTCTCCAAGAGTCATAGCATTAAATGCATTTCGGCATCAAGCATCAATGACAAATAATTTTTGCTAGATATGTCAAGGGCCACAAATTCAAGTTTTGTGAGATTTGTCATGATAAGTACTATAAAAAAACAAAGAATTCATTAGGGGATATGATTCCTATATACAAAATATATTAAATTTAATAAAAACTACTTTATCAAGATTGATTTAATAAGTACGCAATATTAATAGTGATTTAAAAATATATTAAACACCATATATATTGTAACTGCATAAACATAGATGAAACTTGCAAGTACGAGTTATATATATCTATGTTAAATAAACATGCTTTCAAAACTAATATATATGATATTTTAGGGCAAGGCTAACTTAGATTAACAAATATATTCATCAAATTCTTGTGGTAAAGAGAACAAAAAGTCATGAATAGATAATAAGATATATTTAATTTATGTGTACGTAGTAGAAATTAAACACTTTTATATATAAACAACATATATCTATCAATATATGAATATGCTTGTATTAAGAGATAAACATATGTAAAATAGAATTCATTAGAACATAAGAATGTTTATCATTTCATTTGAATCTGGAAGAAAAGATCATGTATTATGCATATGGTGGATCATGAGCATGTAAGGATAAATGGTGAAATGATTTCATATACCTTGAACAATACCACAATTACCCAAAACTCAGATCGGAAGAGATTTGTGCAGATAACGTGTTGTAAAATATGTAAAAGTAAAAGTATTTCTATTAACAAGATACTTGAAAGAGATAAAGAGAAATATAGGGGAATAGTGTTTCTTTTACTAAACTCATGAGTGTTATACATATCATCACACAAAACCTTTATTTATAGGCTAGAGGACGTTAAAGGTTAGAGTGCCAAATGTTATATACACATTCATGGAGAATGCCATAGGTTAGAGTGCCAAAGGTTGTATACACATTCATGAAGAATGCTAAAGATTGGAATGCCAAAGGTTGCATACACATTGATGTGTATAGAGATATCCAAAGGTTGTAGACATTCACATATAATATTTTATAACAACTTAATATTTTAATATGACAAACTAGATAGCTTGGCCAGGACTCCTAAATAAAATCATTATATAGTTCTTCACTAAATTTTCTTAACAAAATCCCTAAATTAAATCACTGTTTAAGCTCATTAATTATAACATTGTCTAACGAAATGACTAAACCATATATCAAAACAACTCAATTGGTTCTGAAATTTTTATGCTATAATAAAAACATATCAAGAATTCAATATACCAATTTTAAAAGTCAAAATTCAAAACCAACGATTCCCAATGAATTTTTCAAGCTTAGTGATCAACACTTAATTCCAACCATAGCTAGTTTAAGATGAAAATATAAGGAATAACATGCTATTGTCAAAAGATAATTATTACAATTGTAACACACAAGTAGCATAAAAATAATAAAAAGGATGAGTTAAAATCACTCCTTTAATTTGTGCTTCAGCTACTTATTACATGTTCTTCCCATTGCATGCTTTACAAAGTGTCAATTCTAGTAAATGGTTGAGTTCCACTTTATTTATTATCCATTTACAAAAAACTAAAACATGTTAGGTCGGGCAACCAACACCTAAGAAGGGGTGAATCAGGTGTTTGCTAAATTTTGGTTCTTTTCAAAATTTGCTTTACAGAAATCTTTGTTATGAATTTATGTTAGTAAGAGTATAATGTAAAGTAATAATTATATGAATCATGGAGGCTTAATGTATATGCTTGGGTATATATATATCAACACTTCTAGTAAATTATCAATAATAAATACATAGTATAAATATAGTAATTCAGAATATAAAGAGTATAGGAATAGAGAAAGCAAAATTAGTGATTTATCCTGGTTCAATTCCAATCCAAGCCTACGTCCAGTCCTTAAAAAATTATTTAGGATTTTCCACTATCTCAACAATTGATTACAACAACAAGGGAGAACCTCTCCCTTAATCTTAACTCCCAGGAAGAACCTCTTCCTTACGCTTAAACAGGGGAACCTCCCTTTCAACCCAAGTACACATTTGCTTAACTCCCTCAAAAAACCTCATTGAGCTTCCCTTTCACAAAGAAGAAAGTAATACAAAATAATAACCTCTATCAAAGAAGTAGATATACAAATGAAGCTCAAAGAACTTAAATGACAGAGAATTTGTAACTTTAGCTTAATGATATTTGTTTCTCTTATAAATATGGTATAACAAGTTAAAGATCACATTATAGCAATTGGTTTTACTTAAAAATATGTTTGGAATGACATATTTATAGATTAAGATGAGATATAGTCATTACACACTTAAAAGAGTTGTTATTTGCTTTAGAAAAATGTCTCTAGGAGCGACAAGTAGACTGCCGAGGGCTTACTAATCGACTACTCATCAAAATATGACCATTATTTCAAATCTGGGACTAAATAGTTGACTGCTCACTTTCTGTATTGTACCAGTCAACTTGCCATAAGTGGCCAGTCGCCTGGTCACTTACAGTGACGCAATCCCAACTTCAAATGTTCATAATGGTCTCATTTTAAATTCAATTTAAATGCATGAACTATGCCTGGAGAGCCCTTTAAGTCTATGTTCCAATGAAAAAGTGTCATATCAAAGGTCAGAATGTAGTTTTAGTTGGAATCCATATCTCACTACTCAGCTTTATAAAGTCATAACTTTTTCATTGAACTCCATTTTAAGTGAATGACCTATCATTGTAAAGCTCTTTGAGTCTAGTTTCTAATGAAATAATTTTTATAGAAATATCTCATATAGTTTACGAGATATACGTAAAATGGTGATCAAAGGTCAAAAACAATTTTAAGCAAAATCTATATTTCACTATCTTTTAATTCCAATATTTTGAGAACTAAAATATCTTGAGCCAATAAATGCAATTCTAAATTATTGAATTTCACTAAATAAAAATTAGGCTATGATAATTATACGTATTCAATCTATTGGCTATCTTGATGCATTCAAGTTTCAAATCCTTAACTTCTTCATTGCTTAAAGCCCTTTTCCTTCTTGCTATCTTTATGTGAAGCATGATATTGATATTTCATTATTTTCACTTTAATGCCCACTCTTCTTTCTTTGGACCATCCTACACATAATAGATATTCAACTTACAACCTAAATAGTTAGTCCAAATGGTTAATCAATTAAGCACATATTACGATTATATTTGTAACTCATATTTTTCACATATTTGTCATCATCGAAACAATCTCAACAAAACAAACACAAATATAAGAAATTAAACGAAAGTTCAAATATATGAAAAAAGGAACTAAACACAAAAAGAACAAATTAACTTAGAAAATTGCAAGAACAACTAAATCAAAGTAAAGCTAAAAATTAAAACATATTTTCTTTTAAGTCTTTAAGCTAGACTATTTTTCATTGCTATTCTAGCACCATGACCCTTAGAAATTCAATGATTTACTAGGTCTTTCAATTTTAGCTAGCCACATTCTGCTAGACATAGGTTTGTTTAGCACAATCTTACACCATCACTCAGGCTTATTCCAAATTGTTACTTCCTCCAGGTTTGTGATGCATGGATTTAAAACATTTCGCTCCATCTTCAAATGTGCATGCATTTGTATAACTTGACAACACATCAGTATATTGTCTCATATGCATTATATTCAAAGCAAAATAAGATTCATCAATAATAGATCATGCATTGAATAAAAAAATCAACATGAAAATGCAAATGCAATGCAAAATGTTTTTCAACATGAAATGCAAAATAAAATGCAATATGAAATGCAACAAGTGATGTAGAAAAAGGAAAAAAGGAAAACTAAAACAAAGGAATGAGATGCTTAAGTGGTGCTCTTAGTGATCATGTCAAAGGAAAGGAATTATTAAAAAGAACTTGACAATATCTTGAACACATTCCCTTAGACAACTTGTGAACACCCCACCTAAAATAATAATAATAATAATAATAATAATAATAATAATAATAATAATAATAATAATAAACAATTAATAATAATAATCATAGTAATGATAATAAATAAAATTAGAAATTTTAAAAAAATTAATTAATTAAAAACAAAAATGCAAAAAGCAAAATATAGAATTAACATGGGAAAAACCAAATACAAAACCAAAAAATATTAAAAGAGAAAAAATTCAAAATACATATTTGAAGTAAAGACATGATAATTTTCTTACAAAAAATAAAAATAAATAGGGTCAACAAATTTTTGAATTGATCTAAATACAAAGAGGAGAGAAAGGCCACCTAATTAAAATAAAAATGCAAACTTACTCTCACTTGCTCTCACACACTCTCACTTGCTTTTACACACTCTCACACTCACACACTCCCATTAACACTTGCACACACTCACAAACACACACACTTATAAGAAACAAAAAGGACACAAAGAGGGCTGAAAAGAAAGAGGGGCAAGAGACACGGTAAGAAAAGGGGGATTTGCTGCTAAAAAGTGGAGGTGAGCAAAAGCAGAGGCAGGGGCTGAAAAGGGAGGCAGTGTGCACCAGAAAAAGAGGATTAAAAGGGCTGAAAAGGAGAGGAAAGGAGAGAGTTTTTCAAAGGGGACGAATCAAGAAAGAGGGGAGCAGAAAAGAGAAGAAGGCTGGAGGCTTAAAACCAAGGGATAGATGCTGCTAAAGAGAAGAAAACATGGAAAGGGGAGCCGAAAACGTTAGAGGACCGAGAATGGAAAGTTGCAAGAAGATAGGCGCTGCTAGACCGTGAAACTGTGGCTGGAGGAGGAAGAAGAGAAAAGAGAAGAGGGATGGAGGCTTAAAACCGAGGGACAGACATTGCTGAAAAGAAAAGAACACAAAGAGGGGAATCGAAAACTCTGGAGGACAGAGAATGGAGAGTTGCAAGAAGATAGGCGCTGTTGAACTGTGAAACCGTGGCTGGAGGAGGAAGAAAATGAGAGAGAGAGAGGTGTAGAAGAGAGGGAAAATGACGAGCTATTGACTAAAAAAACTGTTGAGGCAGAGGTTCCACGGACTCACCAAACCATCTCTCTGTTCACCTCTGTTTGAATGATCCAAAACAGAGGAAGGGGAGGGGGTTCGTGAGGGAAAAGAAGGAAAGGAAGAAACGCGAAAGGGAGGAAGTGAATAAAAGTCTCATATGCATGCAAAAGGAAGGTGAAGTCAATGCACGGTTAGAAGCAGCAGGAGGCGAAGAAGATGGAATTCATTTTTGGGGTTAAATGAATTATACAATAACAGAAATGGAGAGCAGATGGATGGACCAACAAGAACAGATTCCACATTGTGAGGTAGCTTAGGGAAGTTGTTTCTGTCAAGCCTATTAAAGAAACATCCTGGAACTATGAAGCACACTTATTATTTCCTGTCCATTTGGATGGAAAGAGACACATTTTAAGAGAGACAGAGTGCGTTTAGAGTGAGAAAGTTAAACAATGTTTTAGAGAGAGAAAGAGTGTCCTCGGCACCACCAAAGAGAGAGAAAGGAGGAAAGGAGGGCCACCGAAAAAAGCTTCGGAGAAGGAAAGCTGACGGTGAGGGGCATGAGGACAAGATGAAGCTAGGTGTGTTGCATGAATCATATGCTTTCTTTCTCTCCACGGCCCAGCTCGTAAACGTGCATGGAATCGTTATATATATATATATATATATATATATTGGTTGTTTGGTGTTCGGTTATTATTATTATTACTTTACTTGTTTTAATATGTGATTAATCTTGATTCTATGGTGAGGTTTTAAGCAAATCATCGTATGAGAATATTGTGCTCCTTGAATGCTTAGGATCGTGTGAGATTTTAATCTCCTTAGATCTCTTAGATCCCTAAAATTAATACATATTTTTTTAAAAAAAATAATAATTAAATATTTGCTTTAATTAAATATTTTCCATTATTTACGAAATTATCGTGTGAGAATATTATACTCCATGAATGCTTGGGATCGTGTGAGATTTTAATCTCCTTAGATCCCTTAGATCCCTAGAATTAATAGATATTTGTTTTAAAAATAATAATAATTAAATATTTTCCATTATTTACGAAATTATCGTGTGAGAATATCGTGCTCCTCGAATGTTTTGGATCGTGTGAGATTTTAATCTCCTTAGATCCTTAAAATTAATACATATTTATTTTAAAAATAATAATTAAATATTTACTTTAATTAAATATTTTCTATTATTTACGAAATTATCATGTGAGAATATTGTGCTCATTGACTACTTGGGATCGTGTGAGATTTTAATCTCATTAGATCCCTATAATTAATACATATTTGTTTTTAAAATAGTAATAATTAAATATTTACTTTAATTAAATATTTTCCATTAGTTACGAAATTATCGTGTGAGAATATTATGCTCCTCGAATGCTTGGGATCGTGTGAGATTTTAATCTCCTTAGATCCCTAAAATTAATACATATTTGTTTTAAAAATAATAATAATTAAATATTTACTGTAATCAAATATTTTTCATTATTTACGATATTATTGTGTGAGATTTTAATCTCCTCAAATCCCTAAAATAAGTACGCATTTGTTTTGAAATAATAATAATGCAAAAAAAGAAATAATACTTTCGTTAAATATTTACTTTAACTAAATATTCTCCATCATTTATGAAATCATCGTGTGAGAATAGTGTTCTCTTCGAGTGCTTGGGGTCAGGTGAGATTTTAATCTCCATAAATCCTGAAAATTAGTACATACTTGTTTTAAAATGATAATAACAATAATAATAATATTGCAAAAATAAATATCTTAATTAAATAATTCTTTTTTTTCTTCAACGTGATTAAGGTCGTTCTTTATAATCATTTCATTTAAATTTCAAAATTAAAAAAAAAAATGAAGAGATCAAGAGAGCAAGATTATTCAGATTGTCGTAAGTTAAAACACACAAGCCAAATTCCAATTTCGTTTTGTTTATGAAAATCTGTTTAATTTTGAACCCTCTTGTTCTCATCACAAAATTTATAAATCATCAACCAACAGACACACCATTTTAGTCGAACTACGTGGACTTTGATCTCTATCGTAGCATTCGTAAGCCCTAGGCTTTTATCCTAAGTCAAGTTTGCCCTTTGTAAATATCTATCTGTTTGCCTTCATTCTTGTTGTTTTGTCTCCTCTGTTTAACAGGCATGCATGTCGATAAAAGGGTAATTGAGATAAATTTAAAAGTCATATTCTATTTCAGCTAACTAGTTTAAGGTAACCATCATTATGGACGGGTGTTGTGGGGTGCCTAACACCTTCTCCACACTCAAATAGACTCTCAAACTCATCTCTGATTTTGCAGACCATATTGCCTTTTCCTTTTTATTTTAAATTGGTTTCCCAAAGTTTTTTGTTAAAAATTTTGGTAACGACTCCAAATAAATTGATTTTCAAGATTCATTTTTGGGAATCAATTTAAACACTTTTATCTATTCTGCTGAAAGGTCAGTTACGACACAACTACTAGTTATTTTTCACAATTTATTTAGTTATGTATGATAATTAGTGAGAAAGTATATATTCAAAAAGAACCCCAACACCAATTTACCATATAAACTAGACATATAGAGGGCACATATACTCAATTATTAGCTTAAAATACCTTCTATATCAATGGCAAAAAAACCACAAAGTTAACTATACCTGAGTTATCCTATCATAGAATTGTGTATGCAAAGTTGCTTAGATCACACATTAAATGGCCATAATAAATTCTAGAAAAATTCTACAACAACAATGACAAACTAGGTAACTTTTATACTGAAACTCTGCCCAATTGGATGTATAGAAGTTCCCAAAAAATTCAACAAGTTGACCATTGGTAAAATTTGTTGAAACAGAGCATATATAAAATAAGCACAAGATTTCCCAATTTTTCCACTATTAACCATCACCCAAAAATCTGTGAAAAATTCATCATGCATCTCAACATGAGAGGCAACTTTAAGACCAAATTTCAAGCAAAAATATGTCACATGAAGTACCAAAAAATTCATAAATATTTGCAAATTTCATGCCAAAGAACAAAGTTCAGCACATACATGTATCACTTGAGAAACTCCACTAGCACTCAAACCATACTTATTCAAGTCAAATAGAAAAAAAAATTACCTGAAAATGAAGCAAAAATTTTATCCAATAATAAAGATATATCGTTATCCTCAACAACTGTGCTAAAAATCTTAATGAAACATAAGTATACGAGTCATATTGTAGTAAAAAAATCAAAAAGACCCAGTATCATTCCCATGAGGATAAAGTATTATTTTTATTGTTCTTAAGAATAAATTTTTACTTACCAAATACACAATAAGTACAAAAGTATGGGTTAGTGTGATTGTTTATACATTTACACTAGTGGCGTCGATAAACTAGTCACTAAGAAACTATTCAAGTGAAATGGATAAAATAACTAACATAAACTACTATTCTAAAGGGCATGAACTAAAAATAAAAGACTCAAGACACTATACTAGATTAAACTAATTGGGAGTTAGAGTGAGAATAAGTTAAGTTATTAAGTTCATCTTTAACTTTGTTTCACATAGTTCAATTCCACTTTTAGATAATCTAGCTCACTAATAAGAAAAACCTGATTCCAGAAATTATTCTAATTCTAGTTCCAATTCCACTTAAAGGGTGATCCCAGTCATCTAGTTAGAATCACATTACCTTAACCATTAGTGTCCTTTAAAAGTTGATCCCAAGGAAAACTAATTCTTAGGTGCTTTAAGCTATTAAAAATTATTGAGCATACAAGAATATACCTTAAAGATTGGTCTCAATCATTTAAGACATGTTCACTCAATTCTTAATAGGACATTTCATCAAGCAACTTATGGGCACTTGACTCTATAACAAGAGATAATGAAAGAAAAAAAATTAAATTAAACTATTTAATGCACTTGCAATCATATTAATTGATTAAAACATATAAAAAACCCTGAACAAAAAGCAATATATATTTATAAATTAACACATAATTTTAAAAGGAAAGAAGTCATCTCTCTCAACATATGTGGATTCAAAACTAACAAATCCCTACCCAATATCCATCAATATTCATCACAACAATTAATAAGCTTAAATATGGATTACATTAAGGAAAAGAAGAGGAAGAAGAGAAAACAAAAGACAGAGAAGAGTGGAATGAGACCTTCATGGAAGAATCTTTAGAGGTTTGGCCAATGGAGGTCCAAGAAGACCAATTGTTTGCCTCTCCTTCCAAGAAAACTCCTTAGAAGCCCAATAAAATGGAGGATCTCCATACTTAGTGAGAGAGAAAATTGAAACCTTAGCTTCCTCCTCTACTCCTCTCCTTTTCAAAATAACAAAAAAAAACCCCTTAAGAATTAGGTAAAAACTTGTTTTAAAAAATATGGGCCCCTAGCCACTCAACTCTTGGGTGCCTAAGTGCCCAAAGCCAATTTAAAGCTACAGCAAGCAATTTTGGATGCCTAGGCAGCTAGAGTAGATTTCTTAACATAGCTTCAATCTTTTAGCCATAACTTTATGATATGATGTCAGAATTTAGCAAATCAATATTTGTTGAATAACTCTCAATGAGATTTGAAATTTTGCATGAAATGGTTGTCTTTAAATTTTAATGTGTTAGGGGTCTAAAAGTGGTGTTGAAGTTGAGTTTTGCCATTTTCAATCGAATTGCACTCAACTTTTTTCATTGACTTCTTCCAACTTCCTAGATGTTTATGAAAACCTTCTAAACAACCTTCAATCTTCCTCTTCGAAACCTCTAATCCCTCATTTCCTTTTATTAAAACAATTATCCTACAATTTTCATCAAAATAGTCTGAAATTATATTAATTTAATACAAGGAAGTGACCAAAGAGTCAACCTATAAAGTATATGAAATTAACATTATTTGGTCATTAAATTAAAAAATTTATCCAAACTACATGATAAGTCCTAAGTAAAAATATACAAATATAACACTATTATAGACTTATCAGAGTTTAAAGCAAATGTGCATTTGCAGATGTCCATCCAAGGTTAGGGTTTACAATCCACATGAGAAAAAGTTATAGCCTAAAACCATTAGTAGCTACTTTATTGTGTATACCGAGAGGTCTAAGGGATATAGGTTTTCTTGTCCATCTCATAACACTACGGTTGTGGAATCAAGAAATGCTAATTTTCTTAAGATTGACTTGACTAGTAGGAGTGATCAAACTTGGAACTTAAATTTTGAGAATGATCTTTTGGATACTCAATCTCCCACATCAAGTGATAAATTGGTTATTATTCATACCCCTTATGTATAAACAGGTATTGAAGAACTAAACTATTGACCAGTTGAGTAACAAGCTGATACAACCTAGCTCAACAGGATGTGATCGGTTAAGGGATGAGGTGTCCTTCATCCTCATAAACCCATCAAAAACCTCAAGATGACAGAACTTATATAAACCCACATTGAATAAAAATTAGATCTCATAACTCTTTATACAGACATTAACTAAATCAATTTAATCTCTATGTAGAAAGTTGTGCAGGTTATTCCCTGAGTTATAGACCTCCCAAAACTTATACAGCAGAGTTATCTAACATACCATAATAATACATCAACATTTAGCCTGTATATAAAGGGGTGACTAAATGGAATCATAAAATAAGAGAAAAACATAGCTCCTAATAGTAGGCTAGGCTCACCAAGGAATTAATCACCACGATTACAATTCCGTATGTGGGTGTTTTGGATCGACACTAGAATCTGAAAAATGTTGAATATTAAGGTAAGTGAAAACTCAGTGAGCAGGTAATTCTAATATTGCATAAATGGAATAGACTTACAATAGTACACCTTTTGAAATTTAAAAACTAGATATCATTCATTCATAATTTAATATCACCAAAATGGAGAATAATCATTAACATAATATATTTGGGAATCTTATACAAAACCAATCATAATTACATAATACAGAACTAGCCTAAGGCTAGTGAAAACATATCATAATAGATGCTCATTTCAACCATAAGCTCTGAGTAATTATAATAATGGCCTTAGGCCTCATACAGAATAAGGTGGTAATGACATTATGCTCAACCACATCTGATTTGCAATCGCAGTGCACTACGACTAATGTCTACTGCCATTAGCTGCAGGGTTTTGTTTTAGACACATTCCTAATATTTTAGAAATAAATATACATCCATGTACAGATATCGAAATTTTCAAAATCATACCACTTCAGAGTTCAAATTTAAGTATTTCTAATAATTCAAAATTCAAAATCATAATTCATAATAATATTGTGCATAATTAGGATTATTTACTCACATGAGAGGAGTATACCAATCTCCTCCTATCCTTGTTTATAATTCTTTTGTTGACAATTTTTTCTAGCCCCCTAAAACATTAAATAAAATACTTTCATCATCCAGTCTTCATGAAAAAATTTAAATATATAATTCTAACACCGACCTAATTAATTATTCCTTATTCACCTTCAACCAAATCACCTCCTCAATTTTAGGATAAATTTTTGGGCCACTTTCTATAATAATACTTCAAAATATTTATGGCCTATATTTCATTTTATTATTATTATTATTATTTAATTTATTCTATTATGCACTTATTAAATTTCTAACACCTACCATCACACAAATTTCACTTAGGGGTCATTTAATAAATTCCAAAATTTCCATTTAATTTCAAATAATATTTATTGTTATCTAATCAAGCCAAACACATTTTCCCCTTCTAATTTCCTCATTTTTTCTTCATGAAAATTTAGGAAAATTACAAAAAATTAGAAATTCATCTTAAAATTCAAACTAAAATTTCCAAAAATTTTAAATCACTCATTAAATGCATAATAATATTTTAAAAGCCTTAAGAACTCCGATTTCACTTATTTCCAAAATTACCCCTAGACCTAAAATTTGGAGTTTTTCAATTTGGAAGCCAAAATTCACAATTGATAAGTGATTTCAAGGGAGAAAGGTGTGAAATTCACCTATGATATATAATCCAAACTCAATTTGATGGGATTACACCGAATTAAGCTCAATTTCTTCAATATGAGGAAAATTAAACTAAATTGATAAGTGCAAATGTGGGGAAAATGACCAAAATTGATGCAGGAAGTAAAGCCCTAAGCTAAATCGAATAAAAAATGCACCAAAATGGTGAAAATTAAGCTCGATTTTGCATCCCTTTTTTTCGCTAGAAAATCCTAAAATTTCCAACCATCTAATGGTCGTTGCCGGTAGTTCACGGGCTAGTGGAGTTGTTAGGAGACTGGTCAACCTTTAGCGGTGCTAAACGGCTATGGGCAGTGGTTGAAAATGGAAGAAACTGGTAACTCAGTGAAGTTGAACAGTGACGGGAAGAAAATGGTGCAGAAATGGGAGATTATATAGTATAATTACATTAGTAAAATATTATTAGTGAGGGTTAGTGGGTATAATGGATGAAATTATTGTAATAATATATTATTAGTGGGAATATTAGGAATGATTAGGGGTAATGAAATATTTACAATGAGGAATATTGTATTTTTATTAGATCAAATTTTTCCTTACAAATACTCCGTTACCATACTTGGTTGAGTTGCAAATGTTAAGAAAGCATCGAGTGAGGCTTAGGTACTCTCTCTAGTTACAATATCAGATAAATGTTTATCTGCATCACTAACTGAGTTCCCTATTAAGTATCCCTTTAAAGTTTAAATTTCATAGGTATTACACAAGATTCCTAGGAGATTGTTGACTAACATTAAGAAGATTAACTAGGATTAGGAGGTTAGTTATTCTTAGTGATTATGTTGCATATCTACAAAGGTCAGACTACAAAATAAAAGCCAAATTTGATCCTAAGACGCTTTAACAAGCCATCAGTTATAGTGAATTTTGTGGCTTAATGCTATGAAGAAAGATAGTTTCTATGGCATCCAAGGAAGTTTGGGATCTCACTGAGTTGCCTAGTGGTTCTAAGGCCAATGGATGTAAATCGGTCTTTAAAACAGAAAGGGACTCGTTAGGCAACATTGATTGATCTAAGGCAAGACTCATGGCCAAGAGATTCACTTAAAAGGAAGAAATTGATTACACAAAGACTTTCTCTCCTATATCTAAGAAAGATTCCCTCCATGTAATAATTTTATTAGCTGTCGATTTTCATATAGAGTTGCATCAGATGGATGTGAAAACTGCATTCCTTAATGAGGATCTAGAGGAGAAGGTATATGTGAAACAACCTGAAGGATTATCCTAGTTCCTATGAACATTTGGTTTACAAGCTTAAAAAATTCATATATGGATTAAAATAGGTCACTTGCTAATAGTATCGTAAGTTCCATGAAGTTACATCTTCATTTGGATTCGTAGAGAACATCATTGATCAATATATATAAAGAAGGTTAGTTAGAGTAAAATCTATTTCTTGCGCTATATATGGATGAAAAATAACTTGCAACCAATAATAAAGGGTTGTTATATGAGGTGAAACAATTTCTCTATAAAAATTTTGATATGAGGGATATGGGTGAGACATCTTATGTTATTCGCATTAAGATCCATAGAGACAGATCACAATACATTTTAGGTATGTTATAAGAAACTTATATCAATAAAGTTTTAGAGAGGTTATGGATGAAAGGTTACTCACCAAGTGTAGCACCTATTATGAAGGGTGATAAGTTTAATTTAAACCAATGCCCAAAGAATGATATAGAAAGGGATAAGATGCATTACATTTTATATGCCTTTGTTGTTAGAAACCTTATGTATGGTTAGGTTTGTACAAGACCTAACATTGCATTCATAATTGGAATCTTAGGTAGATATCAAAGTATCCAGGAATGGATAAGTAAAGAGATGCAAAGAAGGTTATGAAGTACCTCAAGGGTTCCAAAGATTACATGTTAATGTATAGATGAATTAAAAACCTTGAGACAGTTGGTTATCATATTCAGACACTACCAGTTGTATTAACTCACAGAAATCAACTTCCAGTTATATTTTTATACTTGCTGATGGAGTTGTATCTTAGAAAAATGTGAAGTAGACTTTGGCTACTACTTCCACTACAGAGGCTGAGTTTGTATTTTGTTGTGAGGCAACCTCACATGGTGTATGGGTTAAAAACTTTATTTATGGGCTTAGAATTGTGGATTCTATCTCTAGGCTATTAAGAATATATAGTGATAACTTAACTATTATTTTCTGGTAAGAATAATAAGGGTAAAAGTTAAATCAAACATATCAACATTAAGCATTTAACATTTTGGGAACGTGTTAAGGAAAATAAAATTTCCCTTGAACACATTAGGATTAGGTTATTGATTAGTGATCCTTTAATGAAAGGCATGTCAGCCATAATGTTTAAGGATCATATAGCTAAAATAGGACCCAATCCTATATTAAGTATTTGATTATTATTTGTAATAACATTTTTACTAAATTTGATTTGTGTTGTTTTTTCCTATTTTGTATGCTCATTCATATTAAGAGAATAAACAACATTAAAAGGGCTCTAAATAAGCATAGGGCCTATTCATTAAGTTAAGATGGGTTAAGGATACTATGTTCATTGTAATACATAAACGGTAATATTCGCTTATGGAGGACTTACCATTATGATTTGTGCATTTAGGGCATGTTTAGTTTGGAGGAAATTAGGTGATGGAATTGGAATTAGGAATAGATTCCATTAAACTAGGATGTTTGGTATGCCAAAGGAATTGAAAAAAGGAATTCCATTTGAATAGCAAATTACCTTAAGTATGAGAATTAAGATTCCATTCAACACCTTATGGAATTAAAGATCTTTCCATAGAATCAATATTTTGCTGACAAAAAAGCCCTTACTACCCATCCCATATATCATTTTCAATCGTGTTGCCTTAACTCTCATATGTTCTTGCTGTAGAGTCTCCAGGTTTGACCTCCCTCTCTGGCATCAGTGTACTGCTTCGGCTTTGAGGTCCAGCATTGTGTTTGCTACTTCGGCAACCATTCTAATGAGTTTTATTGCTTCCATTTTCTTCTTATAACTAGCTTGGCTGTGTCTAATGTCATCAAAATATTTTTCTGGTATATTTTTATGTCAAAATGATTTTGCGTCCTCTTCTTACTGGTTTTCCTTTTCATCGATCATCTTCATCAGAATGTTTTTATGTCATCTTTAGGAGATTTTTAGCTGGTTTTTCTATCAATGTTGCTACTTTGATGAGCATTGATATGTTCTCCCCTTATGTTGCTTGTAGTTTATCTCTCTTTGAAGATAAGTGTTGATATATTCTCCCTCTTGGTGCTTCTAGTTTATTTCTTTTTTTGTTAGATCATGGTTCTACTCTGCATATTATGGTTCTTTTTTGTTAGATTGGTGATGTTCAGTTCTCTATTTTTTTTTCTTAGCTAATATCTGATGGGATAGTGTTTTGACACCATTTACTGTAGTTTAGATACTCACTTATGGAAAGTTTCATTTTTCAAAAGCTTGTTGTCTTCTACCACGTAATTAGTTTACAATGCTTATTGAAAAACATGTTTGACCATGCTATTCCATTAATACAGTTATGGAGCAAAATAAAAGAGAAGTGCTTATTCATTTCTTAGCTTGGTGGTTAAAAATTGTCCAAGAGATTCGTAAAAATTACCTCTCTATGGTTGTTACCATTTCTCTATATAGGAAGCGTATCTGCCATACATCCTATATTTTAGAGTTCTATGCCAAGCAAGCTAACCTTAGGAACCTAGTCTACACAAGTGACATAACATGCTACAACCAACTGAGAATGTATAGATTTACCTTTAACTGACTTTGTGGTATGCTAGACACAATAAGGGGTCTTAGACCCACAAAAAACATGCTAGTAGATGAGCAAGTGGCTATGTTCTTACATATTCTAACCCACCATGTTAAAAATAGAGTTTTTCAATTCCAATTTGGGAGGCTGAGGGAAACAGTAAGTAGACATTTCAAAGTGATATTGACTGCCATAATGCGGCTAGAGGGTGAGATGTTCAAAACCCCAAACCCTATACTTAACAATTCAACTGATAACTAGTGGAAATGGTTCAAGGTATGATTATTCCATTTTTTAGTCCTCTTGATTAAGTTGTGATTTATTTTGTCTCACACCTATTGTATGTTGTTGAGTGATCCAGAAATGCCTTGATGCACTTGATGGGACCCATATAAGGATTAAAATACAGAAAAAAGACAAAGCAAGATATCAAAATAGAATAGGCAAAATCACTACTAATGTATTAGGGGTATGCTCATGAGATGCACAATTTGTATACATGTTATTGGATTGGGAAGGGTCTACTGCCAATGGAATGGTATTACATGATGCAATCACATAGAGGAAGGTTCCCTATGGTAAGTTCTTTTCTAGTATATTCATTACTACTTTATATGTATTACATGGATTGCAACATTGAGTCATTAATTTATATGCGATGCAAGTCAATATTATTTGGTTGATATGGGTTTCACTAACTGTGAAGGTTTTCTAGCCCCTTATAGAGGACAAAGATACCATCTTAATGAATAGAGCGAAGGGCATTACCTAGTTAATTCACAATAATGTTTCAATATGAGACATTCATCAACCAGAAATGTCATTGAACATTGTTTTGGCATGTTA
Source organism: Delonix regia (assembly GCA_037074485.1). NCBI lineage: Eukaryota > Viridiplantae > Streptophyta > Magnoliopsida > Fabales > Fabaceae > Delonix > Delonix regia. The sequence goes on along the minus strand of CM073451.1, from coordinate 26,869,420 downwards.
AAGCTTTACTGGGCTATCCTATGAAGTCCATCATTCTACCCAGTAAGGATACAGAACTGCATCATTATTCTATGTTGCCTTTTGCATAATCTTATATGACAAGATAATGCATTAGATCTATTGGAAGACCAACTACGGGATGAGGATACACAACCGACAGATGGTAATCCCATCTCAACAATTGAAACCTCTAATACATGGAGTGATTGGTAGGATAGAATGGCAGAAGACATGTTCTCTGAGTTTATGAGGCATAAGGGACATAGTTAAACTTTAGGTGTTTGTGTTCCATAATGTAGTATAGAGTTTCAAGTTTTTACAGGTTGTTGTTCATTCAGTGTCATTTTTATTGGTTGTGCTTTGATCATTGTGGTTTGATATACTAGATTGTATGGTTTGTATGGATTATTATTTATTTGTCATGGATCTATGTCCTTTCATGTGTTAGATTATTTTTTATGTGTCATGGAATGTTATTTAGTTATTTATTTGTCATGTGCTTTCTCTTGGTCTACTTTATGTCTAGATGACTATACTTTTAGGTGTGTTACTTTGCATTCAATTAGTAACCATTATGGACCAACAATCTGAGTCAAGCATGCTAGTAAGTAAGCATCATTATGGACCCCAGTGAAGGATGCATTGTTGGTGGAGTGCTTGATAGAGTTACTGACGGAAGGGAAATTTCTGACAGATAGCAACTTCAGGGCTGGACATTTGAAGACAATGGAAGCAATGCTTGAGGCTAAAAGTTCAGGATGTGGCATTAAGGGTGTTCCCCACATCCCATCCCACTTAAAGACCCTCAAAACAAGTTGGTAAATAGTGTATGATATGGTGTATGGAGCAAATACATTCAAGTTTGGATAGGATCCTCAGAATAAGTGTGTCACTGCGAAGTAAGCGGTGTAGGATGAGTACATCAAGGTACAAGTTACATCCTGTTAGTTGGAAAATTCCCCATTTTTACATGTTTTACTAACTTATGTTTGTCAATGTCTTCTCTACACAGTCAAAGAAAAAGGCCGCAACTTTTAGAAACAAGTCCTTTCCCCACTTGGAGGAGTTATACATGGTATGGGGTAAGGATCGAGCTATGGGAGAAGATGCACAATCCACTTATGATATTGTAGAAGAGCTAGATATACTCTAAAACCTTTTAGACTAAGTCAAAACCATCTTGAATTTCTTATGATTCCAACTTTGAACTCTTTTACACACTCTTAGGTGTTCTTTTTCAATGTTTTGACCATATTCATTTCTCCATCTAAAATTCCAACATACATCATAAATAACTTAGAAATACATCTTATTACAATGCTTGGCATCGATTAGTTCAAGAACCCTAATTGCAACTTGGTTCCAGTTTGCTTTTCCAGTTTTTAGCTTAAATTTCTCCTAGGTTAAAAAGACATATTAGTTCTCCTAAGTCTTTAGATTACAAATATGGTGGGAAAGAGCTAAAACTTCATGGTCTTAACCATGGAGGATCTATTTCAACTTCAAATTTTTACAAAATTATTTAAGAAAACCATGTAAGAAAGCTTACCTTTTTTTTTCCTCAATCTTCTCTCCTTGAATCCTCTAAGTCCTCCAATTTGTCTAGTTCAAAAATCCACTATAAGAAAAAATATTTACATCATTAGGAAGCTTTAAGTGAGTTTTACAACTTTTCCTTCTACCATGAGTCTAAAAGGTCAGGAAATTACCTTGAAAAATCCACTTAAATATTTCTCTATCTTCTTCCATTTCTCCTGCAACTTTTACATCTCCATTTCCTTTCTTGGCCATGCATTTGATGGAGAAGATGATAAGGTGTTGGATGTTTCTTATCTATGCAACATTACAAAATTACATATTTACCCTTACTTATATTAAAACTTTTCAATTTAGCCTTTTTGGCATTTTAATCTGGTCCTTACCTCTATAATTGGTTTAATTAGCATCTTCACATGGTAAATTAATACCTACTACTAAATGAGATCTAATATTCAGGATGTTAAAAGTCAAGTTAATCTGTACCAAAAAAAGCACATTAATATTAAATAAGTATAAGAATAATTTAGTCCAGTTATTCATCTTTTAAATAAGTCTTATTTGTGTGGAATTTAGAGCTAATTCCAACAAACCATTGAAATTTAAACTTATTGATAGTGTGAGTCAAGTTTAATGATATTAAAGTTCTCATATTAATTATTTTAAATAGTTAATTGCAACTTATGGTCTTACACTGAAATTTTCTTCTTCTTCGTCTTTTTTTTTTCTTTTTCTTCTTGTAAGTTTGAAACCAAAATATTTGAATAAGATTAATAAACTGATAAACGTTTGTGATTTCATGGAAGATTAATTACCCTCTAAATGTCTAATCTTGTAAACCTAAATGAAGAAATGACTACCAAGAGATTGCTAGTATCAACTGGTTTTTTATGGTGGACATGTGGTTAAACCCATTCTTCTTCTTCTTTTTCTTCTTCTCCTTCTTCTTCTTCTTTTTCTAAGTTTTAAACCAAAATATTTGAATAGGATTTAATGAATTAATAAAGGTATGTGATTTCATGGATGAAAAATTCCCCTCCAAGTGTCCATTCTTGTAAACCTATATGAAGAAATAACTACCAAGAGATTGCTAGTATCAATTGGTCTTTTCATGGTGGACATGTGATTTTCCCCATTCTTTGGTTGGGAAACATTAAGTGAAAGAGAAAAGATTAAGATTTTGATTTAGAGATCAATAAATAATTGAGTTGCATGTATGGATTAAGAAAAAATAACCATATCAAGATCCATAATATTTTTAAGCTTAGCTGGATTCTTATAAATGTTCATAGGTAGCTTGTCATTAATATGATGGAAAACTTAAAATGATTTTTTTTAGTAGTATATCTAATGGATATATGTCCAACCATCATGGAATGATGAGTATCTAGTGCCATAAAATTTCTTAAAGAGTAGAAGACTTTAAGATTGCCTTCCCTGCTACACATTCTAATTTTTTCTTTGGATTAAAACTGCCCATTCAATATTAACAAGTTAATAATTATCTTTGTATTCTATCTTGTTGATACTTGTAAAGATAAGTTATTAGCAACCATGTTCAGTTTATTTTGTTAGGAAGCTATATTTAGTTGTAATTAGTTGCTCTGATAGCTATATAAGGAGATGCAAGACTGAAGAATGAAGATGAAAATGAATTACGTTTCTTTTGCATTTTTTGTTGTTTCATAGCTATTCTATCTTTGAACTTTGATCCCTTACATGGTATCAAAGCCCTTTTATCTGTGTAGCTATGGAAGTTCCCATTATCCTAAATGCCTTCGGTGTCGATAATGTGCAAAAGTTTAGTTCAGTCATCTGGTGTCATTTAAACTTGATAAAACCAATTATTTGCCATGGAAGTAGTAAGTAAGCATGGCAATAAAAGGTTACAAGTTGCAGAAGTTTATAGTTGGTGTGAGCATTGTTCCACAGAAGTTTGTGTCTGAGCAAGATGATTTACAAGGCAATCTAAGTGAAAAATACATGCTTTGGGACCAGCATGATTAGTTACTGTTGTCTTGGTTATTGTCAGCTATGGGTGAAGCCATTTTAGCTCAAGTTGTAGGATCTATTAGTTAACCCAGGCAACTAACACCCAAGGGGGTTGAATTGGGTGTTTGCTAAATTTCAATTTCTTTTCAAAATGGCTTTGCAAAAATCCTTGTTCTAAATTATGTTTAGATGAGTATGATGTAAAGCAATAATTATATGAATTAATAGAGGCTTAATGTAGATGCTTAAGGTATATATATGTGAACACTTCAAGTGTAGTATCAATAATAAATGTAGAGCATAAATATAATAATTCAGAATATAAAAAGCATAGGGATAGAGAAAGTAAACTCAGTGATTTATCTTGGTTTGACTTTAATCTAAGCCTACGTCTAGTCATCAAGCAACCTCTTTAAATTTTCTACTATCTCAATTATCAATTACAACAACAACAATGGAAAACCTCTCTCTTAATCTCAAATCTTGGGAAGCACTTCTTCCTTACACTTAAATAGGGGAACCTCCCCTTCAACCAAGCACTCTTTTGCTTGATTCCCTCAAGGAACCTCCTTGAGCTTCTCTCTTAAAGAAGAAAAGAATACAAATGAATAACCTCTCTCAAAGAAGTAGATATACAAGATGAAGCTCCAAGAACTCAAATGTTAGAGAATTTGCAAGTTTGGCTCAATGATATTTGTTTCTCTCTCAAAGATGATATAACAAGTTAAATATTACATTCTATCATTTGGTTCTACTTAAAAATATGTTTGGAATGTCATATATAAAGATCAAGATGAGATATAGCAGTTACATACTCAAAAGAGTCATTATTTACTTTTGAAAACACTTTTTGGAAGTAACCTGTCGATTACCATGAGCTTTCCAGTCAACTACTCTCAAAAATATGACCATTATTTTGAATTTGGTTCTGACTAGTCGACTGCCCACTTTTTGTATTGTACCAGTCGACTGGTCACTTACAGTGACACAGTCCTAAATTCAAATAGTAATAACTTTCTCATTGTAAGTCAATTTGAAGTGCATGGCCTATAGTTGGAAAGCTCTTCAAGTCTATTTTCCAATGAAAGAAGTTTCGGATCAAAAATCAATATATATTTGGAGATATGATTGAAATAGTGACCAAAGGTCAAAATATAATTTTATACATAATCTATATCTCACCACTCCACTTTATAAGGTCATAGCTTTGTCATTTGAACTTCGATAGCTAAATAACCTATCATTGTAAAGCTCCTTCAGTGTATTTTCTAATGAAATATTTCATAATAAAATACCATATGGTTTGTAAGTCAAAACTTATATTTTGAGAACCAAAACATCTTGAGCCAATAAATGCAAATCTAAATCATTGAATTTCACAAAATAATATTAGCCTATGATAATTATACCTATTCAATCCGTTGGCTATCTTGATGCATCCAAGCTTCAAATCCTTAACTTCTTCATTGCTTAGAGTATGTTTTCTTCTTGCTATCTTTGTTTAAAGCATAATATTTATATTTCATTCTTTTCACTTTAATGTCCACTTTTCTTTTTTTTAGACCATCCTACATATAATAGATATTCAACTTGCAAACCAAATAGTTAGTCCAAATAGTTAATCAATTAAACACATATTAAGATTATATTTGTAACTCATATTTTAAATATATTTGTCATCATCAAAACAATCTCAACAATCTCCCATTTTTTTATGATGACAAATCACTAAAGAAAAATATGTCAAATGATAAAGTATGCAATGTATTAAGCATATGAACATATTTTCCTTCTCATTTCTCTCCTCCTTTGTCACATCAAAAAGGGAGAAAGAGAACATCTAGTCCCTATTGTAATTTCTGTCCCTATTGGACATCAACAACAAGGTTCAAGGAAAACAATATATATATATACATGTTTATGCACATATTCCTCTATTAATCAAATGAATCATATTATGATGTCAATTCAGTATAGGGTAGGAATCATCAAAACAATTATACTTTTAGAGTCCCAAAGATTCAGATTATGCACAAATGATTGAAAATATATATTATCAAATCTATAATTCAATTCATATGTCATCAACCATGTAATGCTTGCATTTATTTCATATATGCATAGTTCTATCACATTTGAAAATATTTTCCATATCTATAATGATATATATAATTACTTCATTTTCTATGGATAGAATAAATGAAGAAATAAGAAATGTACCTTGTACCATGAATAGATAAGAAACGGACACCTTATTTGGGATATCAAGAATATAAGCAAACAAACCAAATACTTTTTAGTAAGCCACAAAGATAAACTTAATTATAGTTTATACTCCCTCTTAAATAATGTATAAAAATAATGTATCACCCATTTTACTTATTTTGAAGAAAAATCTTTCGTAGAAAGAACTTATTTCTTCTTTCAAAAGGCGAGAGTCATAAGGATGATATTTCAAAGAAATTTCCTTTTTCAATTGATTCATATAAAAACACTTAATAGACATCCAAAGCTAAGCATAAGAGACATTCATAATCTATATGTTTAATTTCTTTTCTCGTTTCAAAAGAAGATAATGTTGAATCAACTCAAATCATTTTGGAATGAAATAAAGAGTAATTTTATGAAAGAGAACTACCATAGGAGATAAAAAGATATCACTATAAAAGCATAAGTCTCCCTATGTATTTGAATGATAGCCATAAAATTAAAGAATACCATTTGAAAACAATGTTTCCATTTTATTGAGTACAATCTCAATTCTTTTTTGTCCTTAAAACTTAAAAGCTAGAATTAAAACTTTAAAGGTTCAATTTATTTAAAAAGAGTAAGCAAAACTCTCTTTCAAAGTTTTATGAGCTTCACTTAAGAATGAGCAAGCTTTTAAGGAGAATAGTTACGCAGTAAGGATAATAAAATATTCAATCAATAAACAACCTATGCAATCAATGACAAGTCAACCAATGACAAATCAAGCATATACAATCAATTAGCATATATGTCATTGATTAGTATGCATCTCAAATTATAGTCACTCATTATTACTAATATAGTCAAACAATCCAAAAAGTGTCGTTCAAAATTGATATGAGAAATCATAGAGTTATAAAGATACTCATCAATTTTGGCAATGTAGAGATGCTTCTTGATTTGTCACATCCGCTTAGAATATAGCCATCACTTGTCCATTTTTTAATGATATCCAAGATAGGATCTTTGAGTTAAGCATCTTACATTTGGCGTGCATATCAAGCTTATTGCTTAAATAGAAACTTAAAGAAGATTCAATAATGTGCACAATTTGAAACATTTAACATTTTCAAAATAGATACCTTTGGTAAGTATGAAATATATGTTCAAAATTGAATGAGAGCATTAAAATGAATAGGTTATAGATTTGCTAACTTATCCAAGAACATAGATCATTCCAAAAAGTTTAAGTAAAATTAAGGAAGCATAAGACATAAGAATTTTGAAAAGCTAAAAAGATGTTTCATGATATCCAGAGAGTATCACTTTTGTTTTTCAATTTTCTCCAAATATTTTCCGTTTTATTATGGTGGAGCTTATTGTTGGCTATCTCTAGGTTTACTTGTGTTAACATGCTTATCAATAGATCAAACTTAATGCATTTGGAAGCATTTGATTCATATCTAATTTATTTTGGGTGAGCATGTTCTATGACATTCATATTCACTCATGATTACAACTCATGTCACTCCATAATATTTAAGCCAACTTCAAAATTCTCTAAAATAGGATCAAAAGCAAGTTCACTTCTCTATGAATATTCATGAGCCAAACTTTTGCTTTTACGAAGGATTTCACAAATCATTTCATGAAACCAATCTTCAAATGACAATAATCTTTGACATGTGAAAATTCACTTAGAGAGTTTAAGAGATGTAACATATAAAGAATTTCACAAATAATTTCACTAATTTTCAAGATAAAAATAATTTTTTATGTTCAAAAGTTCATTTTAAGGAGTTTAGAAGAACAAAAATCTTTCAATTTCAAGCTCAAGAGATGTATAAGATAATGGGTTAGGATGTGAAATAATATATCTCAATTAAGTACCAAAGGATCCCGCTAAATCACATGTTCAAGTATAGAAAGATCACTTGCAGAGGAACATATATATTTAAAATGCATGGACCCTTCTAGCAATTGCAATATCATATAAGTAATATTTGAACACGGCTTGCTACAGAAGCACAAAGAGGAGACAAATATTCAAAATAATAATGAATTGTCAACCAATCATGATGTTTTGAACAATGCATATAAAGTGGGTAAGACATAGATATGACTATAATTGTTGTCTTTCATGTCATTATATTCAACTATTTGGCATTGGTGTGAAGTTATTTATTCTCCACTTTGAATTTTGACACCAATATCCAAGCTTCAAGCATTTTGAAATGTATTCTTCATCAAGGGTGGTTAATTCTCTTCCATCTATTTTGCATTTTTTTTTTATATTCTCAAGGGATAATCCTCCTTGAACCTTTCACTCTCAAATAAGAAGGATTTATGGAGAAAAAAAATCTCACAGTAGAGCATATAGAACATTAATGCAATAGAGAGCTAATAAGAAGATGATTCTTATGATATAAACACTCTTAAATGTTTTTCTTTATTAATTCATAGTTTATAGGTTGTGTATAAATAGCTAGAGGTCCAATAGATGCATTGAGAATAAGAGGGAAGTTAAACTTTTCAAAATATGTCCATTACAAAGCAATTATGACTTCTTTGTCACTGGCCAGTTAATTAATCTTTTATGGCTTGTCAATTGTTTAAGCTTTCCCTCTCAAAAATTCAAATTTTGGATCCCAATAATCGAATAGTCACCCTTGGCCAATTGATTGGTCACTCATAGAGAGCTCTTAGTCAATGGTCTTAAGGCTGGCAGTAGACTAGTGCTTAATCTGGGAATAGCCAGTTAACTGTTAGCTAGTGGCCAGTCAATTGGTGTTGTAACCGACCTTTCGGCGGAATAAAATAAAAGGGAGATTATTGATTCCCAAAAATGAATCTTGAAAATCAATTTATTTGGAGTCGCCACCAAAATTTTTAATGGAAAACTTTAGAAAACCAATTTAAAATAAAAAGAAAAAGGCAATATGGTCTGCAAAATCATAGATGAGTTCGGGAGTCTATTTGAGTGTGGGGAAGGTGTTAGGCAACCCACAACACCCATCCATAAGGACGATTACCTTAAACCAGTCAGCTGAAATAGAATATGGCTTTTAAATTTATCACGATTACCCTTTTATCGACATGTCAGCCTGTTAAACAGAGGAGACAAAACAGCAAGAATGAAAGCAAACATATGGATATTTACAAAGGGTGGACTTGATCTAGGATGAAAACCTAGGGCCTACGTACCCTATGATAGGGATCAAAGTCCACATATTTCGACCAAATGACATGTTTATTGGTTGATTATTTGTAAATTTTACGATGAGAACATGAGAGTTTAAATTGAATAGATTTCCATAAACAAAACAAAATTGAGGTTTGATCTGTGTGTCTTAATTTATGACAATCTGATTAATCTAGCTCTCTTGACCTCTTCATTTTTTATTTTTAAAATTTTTGTTCATTTTTGGAGTTTTAATCCTTATTTTGAAATTTAAACGAAATGAACTGATTATACAGAAAGAATTTGATCGTGTAAAGAAAAGAAATTATTTAATTAACACATTTATTTTTGTAATATTGTTTTTATTGTTATCATTATTTTATAACAAATATGTGTTGATTTTAGGAATCCAAGGAGATTAAAATCTCACATGATCCCATGCAATCGAGGAGAACAATATTCTCACACGACAATTTCCTAAGTAATAGAAATTATTTAATTAAAGTAAATATTTAGTTATTTTTTTATTTTTAAAACCAATGTGTACCAAATTTAGGGATCTAAGGAGATTAAATTCTCACATAATCCCATACAATCGAAGAGAACAAAATTCTCACGCGATAATTTCATAAATAATGGAAAATATTTAATTAAAGTTAATATTTAATTTGAAACAAATGTGTACTAATTGTAAGGATCTAAGGAGGCTAAAATCTCACATAATCCCATACAATCGAGGAGAACAATATTCTCACACGATTTCATTGATTGATTCCTTAGATGTTTAAGGAGACATTAAGTCTCACATAACAACTTTGGAATAAACATTAGATAGACTCCTTTTATCTGAAGGGCTGAGAAAACATCCAATAAGCCTAAGTTCTATTCAAAGGTTTAAATTTTCCTTTTCGTGCATATTATTTTATGTTTCATAGTTTATTTTCTTTTGTTCTCCTTCTTTTAATACTTTGAACAAATACATAAGGGCTTTGTCAACAATGCTGTCAGAATCTTAAGCCTAGACACGTTAAGGCTTTATTCAAAATAAGATTCATAGAATCAGAATTAGTAAAATGAAGTTAAAAAATAAAGTTGTTGTAACCCAAAGAATGAAATTCAAGGCAATAAGGATGCTGCATGAATGAAAACTTGTAGAGAGAGAAAACAAACATACAATCATATTCACTACTTTTACAGGGAAGGAGAAACCTAGCCTTAGTATAACCTCATTCGTAATACCTTAATAGAAAATGAACATAAGCTAAGATGCATGACAGAAGTGGGAACAACCTTGTGCATGAAACGGACCTCACAACTTCATCAACAAAGCAAAGAGTTGCTGCCTAACGTGACCACTATCATGGATTAGCAGCTTTGTAAACTAGAGCATATAGCAAAGCAGGGGTACATATCTAACCCTTCTCCATATTCACCAATAAAATAGAGGCTTGCATTAATACACTACAAGCTCAACATGAAAAGAAAATGAAGTTGAGAGCAATGGAATACCTGACACGAAGGTGACTCACTTTAGTTTTGTCTCCTTTATGTTTTAGCTCTTTTTCCCTCATTTTTTGTTATGCTTTCGCCTCCTTCTGAGCACACTATTCACCTACTGTATATGATGCCTTGGACCTTCCCTCTTTTCTTGAACATTCACTCTTGGTTTCACAGCTCCATCTCTCTCTGTTACTCCTTCTCTTAGCTCAAATTCTCAAAGATAACTAGCTCGGTTATCTTTGTGGTCATTGTACCCAGCACGTGACAACACACTTCCAGGATACTCTGACTCCATGGCACTCCCATAATGCCCTTTTCCACTAGCATAGTCCTTTCCAAGTGGCAAGCTCACTCCATAACCAGGATTTTAAGTGCTCTTGGAGTATAAGGGATCATCCACATTTCTCCTTGGAGCTGCCTCTAATATGGATGGAGCATGTTGACCACCATATAAAGCAGCACTCAACATTGATGAACCATGGGGATCAATATCCATCCTTCCTCCATAGGATAGAAGATCTAGGGTAGGATGACAACTAGCAGTAGCCCCTGTTGCAAGATAATCAGTTTGTCTTGCAGACATATCCTCTCCTTTTCTCTTTAATAGGTGAATGGTGCCTATGAGAAGCTTCATGACGTGGAAAGTCTCAACGTGAAGATCTACCCTCCTTTGTCAAAAAGGAACCACGGGGATCCTTTGAAGTACCGCGAGGATCCTTTAGAGTACCACGAAGACCTTTTGAGGTAGCACAAGGATCCTTTAAGGACCTTATTGGGCTTCGTTTACGCCTAGTTTCAAGTGCACATTTGCACTCTCACTCTAAACGCCACTCTCTCCCTTTCAGAATGTGTTCCCCCTTAAAAAAAAGAGAGCACCGTCTTCCAAAACCTCATGGAGTGGAACCAAGACTCTCTGAAAGCCTCTGTCCGTCCTATCCCCTTAGCTCTTTTCTTTTTCTAAGTTCACTTTGGTTCATAGCGCTGAACGATTTTCACGATCCCTTCTACTTGTGAATGCTGAAACAGGGGTGAACTCTTATTCCTCAACTAGCCACCCTTCCTGTCGTAACCGACAACAATTTTTGGCAGAAAAATAAGAATCTTGTACAGCTACTTCCAGCGAGTTCTTGACAGCCAATGGGTGTTACATTGCTGTAATATTACAACGATCTTGTAGCAACATTTTTTCGATAGAAAGAAATGATGGTCTTAAAGCATAATGAAGTTGAACAAAAGTAGAAAACAAAGGAAGGCGGTGAAGCTGTAAACCGAGGAGCTTGAACAGCCACTCCTTCCAGCGCTCTTCATAGCCTCTGTTTGCCTCTATTTTAGTGTGTGTGAACAGAGGAATTAGCTCCAATAGTGTCACCATTGCCATGCATGCACGTGAACTAACTAACCTGAGGCACCAACGAAAAGAAGGCTAAGCGATGGTATGTCTCTTCGGTTGGTGATTTTGTGGCCTCCAGCTCGGCCTCCTTCTTTCTCGGTTTGCTCAGTCTCGGTGCTCTTAGTCTGTCATTGTAGCTTGTTTTCTCGATGGCTTCAGTTCGTCGCTGTAGCTCAGATTTTTCTCTTTGGCTTCAGCTCATATCTTCTCTACTTCTCTCTCTCTTTTCTAAGTTGCTGCGCATGGAGACTTCACGCCCCCTCCTTCAGCTCACTTCTTCGGTTTTTCTTTCAGGCTCCCCCACACATCACTTGCTCCTTCTTCCTCGGTTCGATCTCCTCTCTTTCTTCCTCAGCTCAGTCTCCCTCAGTCCATCTCTCCCCTGCAGAAAAAGAAAGAAACCCGAGAAAAGTGAGAGCGTGAGGGGTCCGAAGGATGGAACCAGAGAGCTTCGGTTTTCTTTCCCTTTTCTCCTCTCCTTCCACTTCTTCCTGGCTCGTCACCTCCTCCTTTTCCTCTCTTTTTTTCTCTGCCCTTTCCCGTGATGTCGTGCTGCTCCTCATCCTCAGCCTTGTCTCTTTTTTTTCTCTACCCTTTTCCGTGATGTGGTGTTGCTCCTGTCACTGTTGTTGGAGCAGCCACCCCTACCTTCATGAACCTTCAATAGGCTTTTACGTTGGCTCCTACAAATCTCCCTCAACAGTGCTTTTTCTCCTTTTTGCAACTTTCACCAGCATAACATGTCTATTCTTTTTACTAGCCTTTTCCATTTTTCTTTTTATTACACTATTATGATTAATATTTTTGAGTTTTTAATTTTTAATTTTTTATATATATTCTTTTATTTTTTATAGTTTTGCTTTGATTTATTATAATTTTTTTAATTAGCTAATTTATATATATATATATATTTTTTTTTTTTTTGGGTTTTGAGTTTATTTAATTATCACCCATTATTTATTTTTAATACCATATTGTCCCCCAATTGAAAATGTCATTTGAAGTTCCTATTTGCCTAATTATTAATTAATTAGTGTATCAATTAATTAAATGATTAGACAATTAGGGATGGGGTGTTCACAACTAATGACTCATAGAGAGCTCCCAGTCGATCAAGGCTTGAGATGGCAATAAACTAGGGCATCTTTGAAGGTGACCAATCAACTGCTGGCTAGTGGCCAGTTGACTGTTCACTTATAGATAGCTCATATTTGACTAGACAAGGCCTAGCAGCTAGCTGGCAAGGGGAACAGTCGACTACTGGCTAGTAGCCAGTGGACTGAGGACTTCTAGAGTTCCCCAAATCAAGTTTTCTTTAACCTTTAAGACCTAAAATCAATTTTATATTTATTTTAAATGATTCCAATTAGCTCATTATCACTTACAATGGTTTCTAAGACATGATAATACATTAAGGAATATCTAAGATCTATGTCTTACATAACAAAAAAAACTTTCAACAAGAAGTTTGCAATCATAAAAACCTTAATGTCTTCATTAAATAGGCTCCTTTCATTTTCTACAAAGCAAATCATATCATTTTCATGGTACCCAATCCATAGTTGGTCCTAATGGTTAATATTTGAAAATTTTCAAGCTTTATCAAAAATAGGATATAACTAACAATTACAAAAATCATATTACAATCTAAGTAATGGTTCAAGACATTGATCTTTTTAATTTGTTTTAATAAGAAGGGCAATTATAACATGAGAAGATAATGATTCTCCCTTGAATAGAAGCTATGAAATATATTATGCATAAGAGAAAGGATAAAAATGACCATAAATTGTTGAGCTTGTAGTCCTTGTTTAGGATTGCCTTAATCATCATAAAGTTAATTAATCTATAAGATTTCTCTATTGTTCTCCATTATTGTTGCATGCTTTTTAGGCAGAGGTCACTTTCAGTAACCAAAAAATATAACTCTTATTCTTTGGCACCTAAAAAATTTGGATCCAAGAAAGGTTAGATTGTAAGAGCTTCAATGTTCATATGTTTTAAAGAATTATATAAGCTATAATTTAATTGAACATATTGAATTAAACACACATTTATTTATATACTCAATTTGCACTATCCCCATTATTGAACATATTGAATTAAACACACATTTATTCATATACTCAATTTGCACTATCCCCATTATCAATATAAAAGCTTAGTAAAGAGCATGAGGAATTGATACCAAGCATTGTATTTATTAGATAAATAACTTATTTAAATTTACAATCTAAGGATGTGAACCATGATCAAGTTATATATATCCAAGTGACATCAATAACAATTTATTCCCATGAAATTAATGCAATGCTCATACCTATGGACATTTGTAATATACCTTAATGAATATCAAATATTGTTAAATGAGAGGGTTTATCACTTGATACCTTGGCCATGTATTTGAAGGATGCCATTTTCTTACCCATTACATCTCGTTATAAGTTTTGCACTTTGTATGTCTATCTTTAGACACTTGAGAAGCTCTCTTTGATAGTTCCATCTTTTCTACGCCAATTAGTCTGCCACTATGAGAAGTATTTTGCACAACTAAAGCACTACAAGGACTTTTGGCACCTATATTAACTTGGGTCCTTGAATGTTAGTACAATAATTTCTAGAGCCTTTAAAACACAACTCACATGAGAATTTCTTCTAATAGGGCATAGGTGAGAAATATGTCCTCCATGACCACAATAATTGCAAACAATATGCATATGGACCTTTTGATAAATAACTCTAGAAAACTTTTGTCTTTTATTGGAATGGTATCCTAAACTGTGATTTTGAAAATTTTATTTTAAATTTTTCCCTTTTTGAGACTTGGAAAGAGTACAAGTTGAATTTTCAATAAGAAAATCATTTCCAATTTTTGAATCGTAACAATTTGAGCACTCAAAATTCAAAGGTATTTTCTTATGTAATTCATCAAATACATATGATAACTCTTTATTAGAAGAGATACTATTGAATTTGGTGTTGTCATGTACCTTTGAATCTTTGTGAGCTGGAGATTGAGGATTATCCAATCCTTGTTTGTTAAGCTCACTTAGGGAATTTTCCTCTTTTCCATTGTTGTTGAAGTCTTCTTGAAAATCTTCATCTTCTTTCTAAATTCTATGTTGATTTTCTTCAAATGACATGAGCATGTTTCTTTATCTTCCATATACTCTTGATAATCATCAACACTTACAGCTTCAACAACACTATTAGACTAATATAAAACATGAAAAGTATCCCATATATCTTTAACATTAGAACAATGTTTGATTTTGACATAATCATATTCATTTAATGCACCATATGCATTGCTCTAATATTCAAACAACATAACTTCTTGTCATACTTATTCCATTCATTTCTTGGTTTAGAGGTAAAATCTTCTTGTACTATATCCTATAAGTCTATATCAAGAGATTCAGTATAAAGTTATATTCTAACTTTCCAAAAATCAAAACTAACCACATCAAGGAACAGGGGTTTAATAATATCAAAACCTTCCATCAACGTAAGACATCCAATAGTTGTCATCCAAACTCTAGAGACAGTTAAGTCCTTTAAACAAGAGCCAAAGCTCTTATACCACTTGTTAGTCGAGGTAACCAACACCCAAAAAGGGGTGAATTGGGAGTTTGCTGAATTTCTGTTTCTATTTAAAATTGCTTTGCAGAAATCCTTGTTCAAAATAATGCTTGGACAAGTATGATGTAAAGCAACAACTATATGAATTAATTAAACTTGAATAGTAACTGTGCAAATTATATATGTGGTTACTATACAAATTTTTGCAAAATACGCATGGTTGCTATTTGCATAGTGTTAAATAGTAACTTGCATAGTAACTTGAAAATTTTTATAAATAGCACAAACATTTCTTAATTTTCTCATAGAGATCATGGAAGGAGCATTCATATTTAGGTCAAAGGTAGCTTTGTAAGATAGTGGAAAATGCGTGGTTATTGTTTATACAATGCCAAAATGTTCATATAATCATAAATTTGAAATCTCTCATCAAACTATTTATATAAGAGAAAGTTTCCATGAAGATGAATGCATGATTCATTAAAAAACCAAAAAAACATAAGACTTGCGTTTGACTCACCTGTCAAGAATCAAGACCTACAATGATAATATTTAAAACAGCCTTTATTTTTAGATGAAGGGGGGAGGAAGACACCTACTAGTTTTGCTATAAGCTTCACTACTGCCACCACCATTACAAACTGGCTAGTCCTTCTTTAGAGCTCCTATAGAAATGTAATTTTTCTCCTTAAGAAACCTTCTGCTTATGTCAGACTCCATCAGCAATTCATCTTCTTCATTGCATTCAACAATGGAACCATTACATGTGTTTGCATGACTCCTTAATGAAATCATAGCGCTGCTGAAATACATTAAGCTCAAGAGCAAAAAGTAGAGTATATAGAGAAGAACAGTAAGCATTATTGAAATGTGCTAATAGAGGCAGCACTAGGGATGTGTAGATGAACCACACTAAACCAAAATTTTTGGATGATTATGGTATTTGCCTTATTTTTTATATGCCAATAATTTATCCTATTTTGTGATTGCATAGGTATGGATACCAATTTGGGTTATCAAAGATTATCATTAAGGGTTATGGCCTTAAAAGTTAAATGGGAATTAAAAATTAATATCTACTATTAAGTTTATGAACAAAAACATACTAGGCATCTATCTTTTACAACTTAGCAAGATATGATTTATTCTTTAAAAAAAAAACTTTAAGATATATATTTTTATTAAAAATTTTGGTAGTGAACAATAGAGGAACTAAATCTAAGTTTTGTCTTTATCTTTAATTTTTACCAATGAGGGACAACACGAATTAAATCTTTTAGTTCTAAATAGTACATTAGCAGAGGTTCTAAAAATTACTCTAGAGTTTCAACTCAAAATACAATGTGCAAATTATTTGCAATTGTGACTGCAGCAAATGTCTACAAAGTGTTATTTGTAATTAGTTACCCATACGATGATTATGCCTAATATTAAGTGGTGGTAGGAAAATGGCCAGCAGATCTTTATCATGACCCAGACAAAAAAGGATGTAACAAAAGCAAAAGCGTGCATTTTCCACCAAGTTGCCTATCTATGGTTAGTCTTTATAGAAGTAAGTTTCACTTGTTGCACCCTTTTCATTTCATTTAAATAAAATATAATTTATTCGAAAATGAGTGACTCAAGTAATAAGCAAGTGCAATTGTTAGTGCAGTAGTTAATAAAAAAGGGGTTATGAGCATAGACCAACTTTCTCATCATTACTATCATGATATTCAAGTTTATCATATACAAATCAATTGTTAATAACAAGTAAAATTGTAACATCCCTAAATACTAATCAAGTAGATACTTATATAATTATACCCATATAATATGACTACACTAATAAAGTACTGAGAAAAAGTACCTAGGGACTGAACTTAAAATTTTTATTTTATTTATACTAATATACCTTAAAAATTAAGATAGTATTATTCTAATTAATCTATGCAAGAGCATCATAAGTGTTTTCTACTCAAGGTCACATATTGGCTAACCAAATTTCATTCAAGGTCACATCATGCTTCTATTTATTTCCAAGGTTGTCTACACATTCCACCAAGTAAGACTTACATGAAAATACCAACATGTCTTATCCATGCCATTCTTGAAAACTCCAACTTGTCCTATCCTTGCCATGCATCTCCTTTGTCCTATCAAGATTCAATTTTTCATATTCCATGCAACTATTCTAGATTAAAGTGTGCCCTATCCCATTTTCATTATATATTTTTTTCCATTTCCAACAATGAGAAGACTTATGACCTTATGTTATTCCCCATGTTAGTATCTAGTTGGATCATGGATAACTTCTTCCTTCTTATATTCTTATCCAACAAGAAATAATAAGAACTAAACTTATCAAAACATATCCTTTATCAAAATATAACACTCAAACATTTATTCTAGCAACCAGCATACTTTCACATAGGTTCATACAAAATAAAAATGAAGGAAGAGAATCCATGTCTAGGAACATAAGGATAGAATATATAATACAATTCAAAATTATCCTATCCTAATAGCAACCTGCCACCTAACAAGATTATCCAACCAAAATTTCCTCCTCCTTTCTTCACTTTCTTCATGGCCTATAGACTTCTTAGCCACAAGTCTTGCATAATGTGAGCTTCTTCGAGCACAAGCTTACTTATAATTACTTTGGTCGTCAAAACACCATAATAGTATATACATCAACTTAGCTTTGTATTAACCTAAAGGTATCATATATTGGCATTATTTCCTGAAATATATAAGAAAAAGGGGTGAGATTTCAACATATCCTAGTAGATAAATAAACATTTCAAATAATTAACAAAGTACAAGAATAGGTTAAACATTATTCATCAAGATATCATTACGAGGATATATAATCAAACAAGGATGTCAATAACAAGGATCCAAAAACACACGTCATGCATAACCGAATGCCTCAGGCAATCCACATTCTTAAACCACACCTCCCAAGGTGTTCTGCCCACCAAAGGCCATATCCTCAACCACATAAGGGCTTTGGCCACCAAGGGCCATAACTACACACCATCAAGGTGCTCCGCCCACTAAAGACCATAACATCATTCTTGTACAAAGAAAAATAGCTTAGATATCTACCTTAATTTTGTCTCAACCAAAAGGTAAACATTATTGCTTCCAAATGCTAAAAATAAAAACAATGCTTAAGTAATAATCTAATTAGATGATGGATGAAGATGTAAAGAATGGTGAATGTAACTAAATAAAACCGTAAGCTTACTTGCCTAGAACCTTCTTGGCCACCACCACCTTCTCCTCCTCTTCATGCCTGCCACCTCCCTCTCTTTCTTTCTAGCTCTCTCGGCCTCCCTCTCTCTTTACACTAGGATACACACTTCACTTGTACAAAATGGCAAGGTGGGAAGGGTATTTATAGGATGGGTGGCTTGGCTTTCTTTCCAAGCAATTCTAATTTGTTCACCAAGCTCATGCCATGTGTCACTTGGCTTTCTTTCTAAGCTATTCTAACTTGTTCACTAAACTCATGCCAAGTGTTCATTATCTCATTAGTGTACATATCTCACTTCACTTGGCCTTATAATGATTGCTAATGATGGCTAATGATTGCTACCACATGTTCAATCTCTCTTTGACTTAATTTCTAACTTGACCCCACACTTTTTGGTTTTATTGAGGTTAAAATTACACTATGTGCCTTTATATAAAAAAGTGCATTTATTTCCAAAGGGAATCTTTACTTTAGTCCTTCCAATCAATGTTGTCAAAATCACAATTCTATGTAGACTCGTTTTGGGGGGGTAAACTCGTAACGTAGAATCGTAAGAATTTATCTATAATAGGAATTAACTATTGAAATATATAATTATATCATTAAAATTAATATTTTAAAATTCAAACTAGTTTTTGGATTGGTGAAAATAATTATTAATGGTCTACTAGTATGACTATAGTTAAAATGGTGATAACTAAACATAAATATTTTTTAATATTATATATAAAAATTTAAATACGATAGGTATTAATAAACAAATACCAATAATTTGAAATTTGAATTAAAATTATTTATACAATTATAAATATAACTATTAAAGATTATTTTGTTAAAACAAATAAATTAACAATATATTAATTTCATATTATTTTTGGATAAAATATCATATTATAAATATTTTTTAAAAAAATTAATATAATAATATTTAAATAATTTAGATTAAAACACAAAATAGAGATCCTTTTAAATAAATTTAAATAAAATTTCAAAAATAGGTGCAACAAATTATATGATACTAGTTACGTGCAAATAGACACTTTTCTTTGTGTGTATGCTCAAATCATCTAAGTTTTACTCTTTTTGAAACTATAAAAAGATGAAAAGCAAATATATATATAACGTGCATATATATTCATGAATATGGTGTTGGATTAGTGGTGCCACACCTGTGCAGTGCGGGGGTCGTGCCCGTGTTCAAGATGTGGGACTAACACTTTTTGAAGTTATAAAAAGATGATGAGAAAATATATATAACACGTTGCATATATATGTACGAGAGTGGTGTTGGATCAGCGGAATAATGTGCTAATGATGGTGGAGAAGGCAACTTGCTCGACTCGGACCCGACTCGTCGATTCAACCGAGTTGGAGCGAGTTGAAACCGAGTTCAAACAAGTTTGAGTGGTGTCCGAGTTAAGAACCGAGTTGACTCGATTTCCTTCCCTGAAAACGCAAACTCATCGAGTCAACCAAGTTGACTCGCGAGTTTGACAACTTTGCTTCCACTCCTTAGCAACCTTTAAAAGGAATCCTAAATCAACAGATGATATGGCAGCTGGTTTTAAGGCCAAAGGCATAGGGGCAACCATACACCAAAGACCCAAACCGAGTAAAAGACAGGTAACATCGCTCGACTCGGACCCGACTCGTCGATTCAACCGAGTTGAAACCAAGTTCAAACAAGTTTGAGTGGTGTCCAAGTTAAGCACCGAGTTGACTCGATTTCCTTCCCTGAAAACGCAAACTCATCGAGTCAACCAAGTTAACTCGCGAGTTTGACAACTTTGCTTCCAATGATTGTTTTTTCACTCCATTGGTCCTTATCTATACTTTTCTAGGACACTTTTTGTTCATATCCCTTAAATTTGCATTTTTTCAATATGGTCCCTAAAATATACTTTTTCTTTTGCAATTAAAGACAACCCTAAATTGATTTTTCTTTTAAAATTAACATGTAGCCCTTGTACTTAGGGGATTTCTTTCCACAACTTAAGACTCTTTTATTTCTCTATTAGATCCCTAACAAAATTTATTACTTCAAGGTATTCATAAAAAATTACTCCAAGATTATACTTTACCCGAACAGTTTTTAGTTAAGGTCAAGACACCTAAGTATAAAAATTTATGATGTTACAAAAATGATTAAATAAAGACTTGTGTTTAAAATTTATTAATATCTTAAACACTATCATATGAATGCACTTTAAGTTTAATGCATGACAGAACACAAGGTTTTCAAACCAATTAGTAATAAAAACACTAATACTATATTAAAGGTTAATTTACATAGAACTTTAAGCTATTAAATAAGAGTCAATGATCGACTTTTATTACAATCCCAGGCAACAAGTTCACACAAACATAAGGACACATGTATACATAGTTTTGGAAGTAAGCAAAAGTTATTTATACATCGAAATATGTCTTCAAGACAATGAAACTGCGATATACATTTAATACATAGAACAGTAGGGAAATTATAGCTATATGAAAGATACCGTGACTATCATACAGGTACAGTAGTTATGCTTAAATCCATATATCTGAAGTGCAATCGCCACTAGGATATCTCATCTCATGGGCAAGGGCAGGACCATGAGGCTCAGCCCCAAAGTCAACAAAGAAATTGGGGTTTATTTTCAGGCCACCTTTCTCAGTATCAACATCTATCTGTAAAATGTGGGATCCTTTCTCTAGAAGCTCTGGATAAAACTGTTTATCCCACATACTTAAGAGTGAGTTGGTGACATATAGCCTTTTTCCATCTAAACTCAATTGAAGCATCTGAGGGCCCCCTCTCAACTTGTTTCCCTGAAATGGAAAAGCTTGACCTCATCAATTACATCTCAAATATATGCTTAAATAGGATGATTAAGGGCCTTGCTCAATTAGATACTATAACTAGTTTATAGCCACATTCATGTGAAATATTTTATGATGAGCTAGGTGTAGGTACGATGGAACAAGTGGGAAGTAACTTACGCTTCTTGGTACAACAATAAGAGAAATGGGTCTAACTGAGCTTTTTTGTATTATTGAGGTGAAAAGTAGGATCAAAGTGTATTGCTAAGGCGCCAATCAAAATAAATGAGGTAATTCACATCTATGTTTTGCTTATGAAATCTTTATGACAATAACTCTAATAGATAGGCACAGGGTGAAACCAAGTTTCAGTCCTTTCCCATATTTCAAATCAAGCGCTACGATTAAAGGTTTCATAGCACTTCACTCTGTGGCTATATTTTAATGTTATTTTGATTATCTTCTTTGCATGAAGAGCATAACCATGAGATTATGACTATCATGTTCAAATATGCTGCATGGATACAGTTTCCAACAAATTATCAAAGAATAAGTTGAATCCACTCGTCAAAATTGTGTGTGCAAGAATTTTAACACCCGGATTACGTAGTTTCAGAAGGGAATTGGACTGACCTGGATCTGTGGAACATCATATTGCCAAGTTTTACCATCTTCTGCTACAGCTACAATGGGGCTTCCTTTCTGTATCAGTCCCCCAACCCATACTTGTCCAGCAAGTTTAGGATTCTTACGGTCAGTGATGTCGTACTGTCTTATATCACCATGAAACCAGTTCCCAAAGTACAGAAACCGATCATCGAGGGATATTAGAAAATTAGTAACAAGCCCAGGCATTTCAGGAAGAATCCAGTTTTGCACTTTCAATGGTTTGACTGATATTACAACCTGCAAAATCAGTTTAGGCTATTAGTACTGTTGAGCAACACGTCTTAACTGAAGTACTAATGAAACAAAAAGAGAATACAGATATAGGTATCCTTTTTGCATACCTCATGGGTCCATGACCCATCCTGGGTCTTGAAAAACCGTATAATGTTACTAGACAATGCACACCCAACATAACCCATATCTTTAGAAGGATCATGAAGAAATCGTACCTGCATTTAGTGATAAAATAGTTACTATACACACCAACTTCTTGCACAACGTAATCACAAGGGCAGGCCAGGTTAAAATTGAACAAGAGAAGTATTTTAATGAAATAGTTCCAAATACAACAAAAAGAAAAAAGAAAAACAATGTAGCTTGTAGTAACAACTCTCTAGATTGTGTCAAACGCTTGCCTCCAGGGGTATTTTCCCTGTATCACCAAGGTCCAGAGTTTGTCTCAGTTCACCATCAGGCCAGCTGTACACATGGAGATGCCTCCCGTATAAGCCACAAGCGACATGCTCCATGTCAAAACCTTTGGTGAACGCAGCAGGAGCACCGAATGATGTGCTAATCATAGTATTGTGCGTGGTTGATACCAAAAGTCAAACCCAAATAGAGGACTATGCCCAGGTTTCTCCCACCTAATAAATGTGAAGCATCACAGATGATTTGATTATGAATAGTATCTAAAACACTCTGTCTGCTGTCATGAATAATTAATTGAAAACCAAGCACATGCAGCAATGAATAAGAATTGTTAAACTCAGTACTCTTGACATGTGAATAAGAATTTTTGTATATCTAATCTAAGATAGAAAAGGGCACCTTCCTTTCACATTGAATTCTGAGTCAAGAAGAAGAAATCCAGTCCCTGCAGCATTTCCATCTTTATCTCCAAGACATGAGATCATTAAATCACCAGAAGCAAGGCAATGGGATGTGTGAGGATATGCTAATCCAGTTTTGCTAATGATTTCTTCGGCCTCAACAACTTTGTACAAACAAGGAGCCCTCGGATTTGTTTTTGTGTCAACCACATATATGCGACTCGATCTGGAATATGACTAAGAAGACTTGATCAGGAAAATCTAAGAAATTTGTTTTTGCTCTTGCTTTGTTTATAAGTTTTATCAAAAATAAAATATGAAACATTTGGTCGGTGGTTATGATTAGTCACAGCTTCCATTTTTAGAATGTTTAACACTTAAAAACACGTGGAAATAGACATCTTAGTGTTTTGAACAAAGAAATGATCAGCCTGAACCTTATAATTCCAAGACGGTGTTAAATGAAACCAAGTAGGACTAGCGATGAAAAGTAATTGTTTATTTCTCTTACAGGAGTGAAGGAAGGATCATATAGCGTCGTTCAGCAGATGGATGTCCATGACAAGAGCTGCAAGCATTCCACCCTGTATGGTGGAGTTCATCACCTAAATAAGGCACATGCAGCCTGTGGATAACTTTCGAATAAGTTGGAGAGCTTGGATCCACATCCACTGTGGCCAGATAGTCTGCCTTTTCTTTTCCAGTTCCTGTATCATATTGATTCAAGTTCAGTAATCAAAATCACGAACTGTTCGGTCATATGAAAGGACCCATGTGATCAGGCTCAGTCTTCGAACTCAAATGAATCGAGCAAAGATAATTTATATGAAAAGAAAAAGAAAGAGAGGCGGGAAAACCTGAGTAAACAGCAGTGAGATAGAGGAGTGTCTCTCTGGGACCAGACATGACGTGCAGTGGGGAAGGATACCCTGGTCCAGTTTTGCAGCAAGCATGCCCACTGCTCTGCTTCACCTCACCGTGCTCCAACGCTGCCACATCCGTTGCCATCCCTCAATTGACCGCAAACTGTTTCACAGATCCGAAGATGAAGATGACTTGAAAATGAAGATGAAGATGACGATGAGGAGGAAGTATTTATAAGTGTCAGTCACTGTCCCAGCCATGAAAATTGGCAACAGCAGATAAATATCATTTCGATATGTCTGTGTCAGTTTAGTTAGAATTATAATTTCTGTTTTTACTCAATTGTATTTATGTTTTAAAAGATAGGACTGAGTACACATAAACAAAAATATTATTTAGTTAGAACGTGAATTATTACACCTAAAAATATTAATAATGTAATTTAAGATTTTAATGCATAATTTGTTTTCATTATAAAAGTGGATCACACGAAAATTTCTGTGGCCATAGTTTATATATAATATTTAATTTTATAATTTAAGAAATTTAATTATTTAGTTCCTGTACTTAATTTGGACAAAACTCCTAAATTTGGACCCCTACTTAATTTGGCCCTGTAGAAGTGGGTCCTAGTTTATAATTATTTAAATTTTATCTTTTCCCTACCTAATTGATGAGATTGAACTATAATTTTTGGCAATGCGAAAGATCATTCTAGGGGAAAATTTATGTTTAGACTAGTAAATACAATTAATTATTAAAAAGATATCTTAAATTTTATAATTACCCTAAAGGATTTAATTACATTTTATGAATTTTCAATGGGTAAATTTACTCATAAACTTATAAATTTATTATTATCATAATTTGCATTACTTACAAATCATGTTCCCTCTAATTATTAAATTTTTTGCATTTCTGATCATGTAATTTTCATTCTTAATTAGTTGGATTAATAAGTGACTTATGGACTTATTACAACTATGATTCGCGTTATTTACAAATCACATTTGCCTAATTACCAAATGATTTTGCATTTTTTATCACGTAAATTTTAATTCTTAATTAGCTTGACTAACAAGTAACTTATGCACTTATTAATACCATAGTTTGTGTTACTTACAAATTAAGTTTGCCCAAGTTATTGAATTTTTTACATTTCCTATCACCTAAGTTTTATTCTTAACTAATTAGACTTACAAGTAACTTGTAGATCTATTACCACCGTGGTTTGTATTACGTATAAATCATATTTGCTCTAATTATCGAATATTTTTGTGTTTCTTATCACATAACTTTTATTTCTAATCGTTTGGACTAACAAGTAACTTATGAATTTATTATTATCATAGTTTGCATGACTTACAAATTACGTTTACTTTAGTTACTGAATGTTCTTATATTTCTTACCATGTAAGTTTTATTCTTAACTGGTTGGACTAGCAAGTAACTTATAAACATATTACCACCATGGTTTGTGTTTTTTAACTGGTTGGACTAGCAAGTAACTTATAGATATATTACCACCATGGTTTGTGTTTTTTACAAATCATGTTCGCCCTAATTATCGAATGTTTTTGCATTTCTTATCACGTAATTTTTATTTATAACTAATTAGACTAATAAGTAACTTATGGATTTATTACTATCATGATTTGCTTATCCATAAGTTACTTGTTAGTTTTACTAGTTAAAAATAAAAATTACGTGGTAAGAAATGTAAAATCATTTGGTAATTAGAATGAAAGTAATTGGTGTGTAACGCAACCCATGATAATAATAAATTCATAAGATACTTGTTAGTCTAACTATTTAAAAATAAAAATTACATGGTAAGAAATGTAAAATCATTCGATAATTAAGGTGAACGTGATTTATAAATAACACAAACTATGGTAGTAATAGATTCATAAATTACTTGTTAGTCCAACTAGTTAAGAATAAAATTTACATGGTAAGAAATATAAAATCATTTGATAACTAGGGCAAACGTGATTTGCAAGTAATGCAAATCTTGATAGTAATAAGTTTATAAATTACTTGTTAGTCTAACTAGTTAAGAATAAAACTGATATGGTAAGAAATACAAAAATCATTTAGTAACTATAATAAACATGATTTGTAAGTAATGCAAAATATGAAGTTTATGGTTAATTTTGTCCATTTAAAAATCCTAAATTGAGATAAGGTCATTCAATGTAATTTCAAAATTTATGGTCTCTTATAGTAATTAATTGTATCTACTAATCCTAAACAAAAATTTTTCCTAATTCTTGTGATGGGAAAAATCCTAAATGTATTGTAGGAAAAAAAATTATATGTAGTATTTTATATCTTTGTTATATTGTTATTCAATTACAATATGATATAGGTGTTTTTTTTTTTTAAATACAATAGACACATGTATGATTGTTATATATAACTATCTTATTTTTAAATTAAATTAAATATTATTATTAATTGATGAATATGTTTTTTTGGAGAAGATGTAAAGAATTATATATAAATCCAATCTGATAGGAAAATGGCCAGCTTATCATTATGATATGGTTGAAAAGAGAAAGGGTGAAACAATATCATAGGCGTGTATATAAACTTATATTTTATTTGCCTGTATTTTCCACGCTATCCACGCTTCTGTCTTTATTGCAGTTTCATTTAACTTAATTATAATAAAATTTGCCCAACAATAAATGACTAAAATGATAAGGAGGTTTGGACTCAATAATTAACAAACCATTGCAATATCAAGAAATACTTGTTAAAAAGAATAGCATTAATATCTCAAGCAAGATTAATTTTGCCCGTGTTTGAGCGAGAGAAATACAAAACAAATATATATATATATATATATATATATGTATATATATATATATATGTATACATATATATATATATATGTATGTATATATGTGCACGCGCATGTGCACGTGTGTTTTTTATATTTGATATTTGAAATTTGTAGATGCAATTGTTAGTGTGCTATATAATAACAGGGGAGCTCTACCAATTTTCCCAGCATTACTGTCATGGTTTCCAGGTGGATCATATGCGAAATAATTGTTAATAAAAGTTAAAGCGATTAAGGAAAAATTCGTGTTTAAATTCATTAGTATCTCTCACACTCTTTTATATAAAAGCATTAAAGCTTGATGCATGACGAAGCACGAGTTTGTTTTACTTTTGAACCACTGAAAACTCTAGTAATAATATATTAAAGAAAAATGTATGAGTAAAATTTGGAAAAAGATCACCTCCTGTAATACATTTTTACTACAGAATCTCATGTACCAATTCTTAGTCTGGTCTAAATTGCTCCCTGTTTTGACCTTAAAGAAAAAAGAATATGTTAATCTAAAGGATGTCATTTAGCTAAAGCTTTTCTTTTGAAAACCTATCATTTAAGTTTACATAAACTCATTCCCTCCTTCCATCTCTTTGTCGGTGGTTGATGCCCTTTTGCCATCTCTCCCTTATTTGGTTCTTCTTCCACCTCTTTTTGGTTTGGTATTGTTCTAATATTGTATAATATCTAGAGTTCTGAACCTATACAACATTGAATAAGAACTAGGATTAGATCTGTTAAGATATTATCTAGTATTCTCCCATAAGGGTTACTCAATAAAAAATGGTAAAATAATAATTACAAGAATTACTACTAAACCTTAACCCTAGCTAGTCCATTATATAAGGAAGGCTAGCTATATGATATAAAATACAATTTAGATCAGAGTATAGCTTTTTATATGCTCATTAACAAATACCTGTGAAAGGATTTATACTCTAGGTGCATTGAAGTATATTAGATATATAGTGAATACCTTTCTCGATCAGTGATTCCACTCAAAACTTGATCAAGCTTTCGCAGATGTAAGTCTCCTAATCTAAGAATTAATTCACGTTTGTGTTTTTTATTAATTCCTTTCATTGGTATTAGAGTTTTAGGCTATTTTTTTTATCAGTTGTATGATTTATTGGGATCAAAATCATTATTTAAGGCTATCTTAATTAGGGTTTTAAAAATAAAAAGGGTTTGAAAATTTTCAAAAAAATCCATCCAAATTTTGTTTGAACAATCTCCAGGAATATCTTCTTCACTGTCACCGGCAACAGTGGTCATCGGCAACACCCCCACAATGGAAAGAACCTGCTGTCACTGTCACAGGCACACCCCTTGCTATCACTTTCTTTACGAACAAACAAAGAAGCAAACCTAGCCACCCTTCTCTATTTCGAATAGAGACTCTTCATTGTTACCAGCGACAATACTTGCTAATGATGCTCCCATAAAGGGAAACTGCTAGTGACCATGCCACCGGCATCGCTGAGCCAAAAACGCTAGCCTTCCTCCTTGATCAAACAAAAACAAAAACCAAAAAAAAAAAAAAAAAGATAACGATATAGAGAGAAAATTTTCTCTAGTTGTCGACAACAATGGCTGCTAACAGTATAACACAGCGTATCGCTACCGCCAGCAATATCTGTCACCCTTCTTGCTGGGCAAATGCCACTAACAAGGAGGAGTGATGGATCAAAGCACCATGTTTGGTGGCAACCATCCTGCTAGTTTGTAGATCACGCTGCTACAATGTCGTCCCCCCTCGTTGGCCTCAAGGTCGCACGCAACAACGTTGTTGATGCCTATGAGTGGGCGGCTGACAAGTTACCAAGGAGTGGCAACTATAAGAAAAAATATATATATATGAAGGAAGAAGGGCAGTGGCGGCAAGGGTGATGAATAAGACGGAAGATAATTTTTAGGGTTTTTGAGAGATTTTTTTCTAAAATATTAAAAAAAGAAAAAGAAGAAGCAACCTATGGGTAGCAAGGTTCAAACCCATACACGTACAGATTTAAGTCTACCCCTATCGCCACTTGGGCCAACAAGCCCAATTAATTCATTTTAGAAACCATAATTTAAAAAGGTTTTGGGCATAATATTTTTTTTGTCAAAAAGAATTTTTACTTTCAATTGGGCATGTGGCCTAATTCAAAATAATACAAAAAGGCTTAATTTTGAGAACCCCTAATTATGAACATTTAGACATTTTCAAAATGTAAATTGTGTATTTATATTTTAGTCCCAAATAAATACAATTAATTTTTTTGTGAAAAATTAACACAAAAGTAGGGAATGAGGACACCATAGAACTTAGAGCTGAGGTGCATGCAGATCTTGACTTCTCAGAGCTCTCACCTAAACATGCAGTTGAGACCTCGAGTGCCTTGAGGAAGAGGAGAAGAACTATCATTGATTGTGATGATAGGTTCATTGAAGTGCTTCATGAGGTGGCTAGGCAGATGGATGAAACCCTTAATGCAGTCACTGACAAGCTATGTAGTTGTATCTACCGACCAGCAAGGGAGGCAAAAATGGATGAGGGGTTAAGCAATTGTATTCCAAGTGGCTGAAGGTTGCAAGACTAACGAAAGGTGAGGTGCATCGTTCTCATATCAAGCCATCCACTTCTGATAGGTTGATGGCAATGTTCAAAAATGTCCCGAATGCCTCCAAGGTTGCTCAGCTTTAGAGCACAATTAGGTAGATAATATGTTATTGTAGTCTTTTAATACTTTTTGGTTCCATGATAGTTATGATGCAAGTTAGGTTATATTTCGTGTATGTGGGTCTCAGTCATGGATTAACCATGTATTATGTTGTGTACTGCTAACCATGGATTAGTCGTGGATTAGCCATTAAGTATATAATGCACATATCCCACATATGGATGTGTTGTAACTCATGAAAATCCCATTGTAGGTAAATTATGTATGAACACGTGCCTATGCAACACCAATGGTAATTGAATGCAATTTTTTGAAATTACTTGGCCTTAAATTATTATGTGCAAATCATTTATGTTGTTATTATATGGTTGATCTTTGAACTTGTTTTCCAATATTGCATCAATTTTTTTGGCACCCAGGTGCTCAAATCTAGTGCATGGGCATAATTTTCTGGGCACGAATGGCGACATCTCTCTAGAATTGGTGCCCGAGCATTGTATTTATGGTGCTTGAGAGCCATCTATCTAGAATTGGCACTCGAGCACCAATTCTTTGCATCGTAATTTTGTTTTAATTGTTTCCATGTTGCTGTCAATTTTTTCTAGTTTTCAAGTTCTGCTTAAACCATATATGCTTGTATTCTTTATGAATTTATAAGAGTAATGAATTAGGCAGGAAACATATTTACTTGTATTTTGTGCATCAATTCATTGAGTTCATTGTATGATCATAAGTCACCCAACAACAGTTACATAGCATTGAACTTACTACATATAATTTGATGTCTTACGTAAACTGAGTTAGTGATATAAATACATAACAAAAACATAAACACCACACACACACACAACCAATAACTAGGATTAATAGTCACATATCACATAGCATATGCACTCATTTGCATCCCTAAAGTTTAGTGATACAAATACATAACAAAAACATAAGCATCACACACACACACAACCAATAACTAGGATTAACATCTTTACTCTCATCAATTCAGTCTCCTTCTTAGCAACATTCTAAGAACATGGTGAATGTGTAGTGTTTACTGCTGCCACTCCATTAAAGTTCTCGTGCCCACCATCGTTACTCACATCACCATCTATAATTGGTGTTAACCAACAAAAAATTTGCATTTGTTGTCTTCACATTTGGCATACAGCTTGTTTGGGTTTTCTCTGACTCTGATATGTATACATGCACTGTTGTGCCGCAATTTCAATTCACATTCCTGAACCTAACATTAATCATGCCACTGTTATGCCCAACACTTGACATAGCCATGTCAACCAGGAAGCAAATCTATAAGCATGTAGGAACTGATAATCAAAAACCACTGGTAATTAAAGCTACCTAGATTCATCAGTCTTGTTCTTCATTCTTCTTATTTATGTTTGTCTAACTTAACTAACACTAAACGAACATCTTATGCAATCTTTTTAACCTATTCATAGCAATAGTACTAAAGCACCATTAAAAACATTAATAACTCAACTCCATACACCATAGCGATGCCGACAAGCCTTCATAACTATTCAAAATTCAAAATGCACAATATAGAAGAGAGAACACCAGAATTTTGAGACATACCTCTTTAGAGTGAAAAACAATGCCAAAAGAACCATATTCCCAAAATGCGATGACAGTGAAGGATGCTGAAGATTCACATGACAACAATGACCAAAGAAGACTAAGAAGAACTGCCGATGAAGACGACAGATGAAGACAAAGCTAAAAGATGGAATGAGAATGGCAAAGAGAAGGATGAAATGGACATCCAACCGAGAATAATAGCGGATCGTGGGATGGAGAGGGTTTTGTTTTTTAACTCATTACTTTATAGTTTTTTTGCCTCATTAATAAAGGTATTTTAGACAATTACTTCATTTTCCATTCCAAACTACCTCATACAAAACATTAAAAAAAAAAAATTTCATTATACATTCCATTCCTTTGCATACCAAAAAATCTTTTGATCTTTAATATTCTATTTCATTCCATTCTATTCCATTCCTTACTTATTTTTCCATTCCCACAAAAGTAATTTTGTCATACTAAATAGGCCCTCAGTTTTCTCTTCTTTGGAATATAATACTCATGAATTTTGAAATCATTACAGTCAATCGAACCAAATGGAGGAATTTCGATTATTCTTTTAAAGGTTTTTGGAATGTTGGTTATAAACATTTTAGAAACAAATCTCAATCCGACAGTGGTTTGGTTTTTTTTTTTTTTTTTGTGGATTTCAGAAGGCATAAATTGAGAATATTCCATTTTTGAATAGTCACTTTGATGGGAAGTGAGTTTCAGTCTTTCTCTATAAATATAGAGTCCCTGACTTCATTTCTTAACTATTCCTTCTACTCACACCATCTAATAGTAAGAAATAGAAGTTTGGAAAAACTCATAGAAAGTGTGCATTTTTTTAATATTACATTTTTCCAAATTTTGAACAAGCAATGGCTGGAAGTATGTATAATTATACATTTCATTTAATTTATATGAATATACTGATGGTTTGATCTATTCATATAGGTAGATCTAACACAAAGTAGTCTTAGATACAAAAGATTTGGATTTTCAAATACAAAAGAATCCAAATCTAGCCTCAGTGTTGTTCTTTTTACTTGCTTCCCTTTCTCTTCATTTTTTTTTTTTTCCAACATTGTATACAGCCTTTATAATTCTAGCAATTTTAGTATTCTAATATTAAGATATAACATTTTGATATTTTTTTAATTTATAAAAATTAATTTTATATAATTAGAGTTAACATCTAAATATAAAATTAAAGCCCTAACTTTTTATCTAAATATAAAGTTCAAATCAAAATTAAACAAGGTAAAATTTGAATAGCCCAACGAATGAAACCAAAATGCCTAACTGCCTCTATCTGAAACAGATATTAAACCAAGTGCTTGAGAATTGTAAAATACATACTTTAATTTATTCAAGAAATTACATTAATTGATAAGAATAAATTGTCTAATTCTTTTATATTTTTTATTTAGTGTCACCGTTAATAATATTGTCAGGCTTTAACTTAAAACCAAAATTTTGTAGACAGTTTTAAGTATGTGTGGAGCATATTGCCGCGCTTGAATCTTAATATAGGCAAATATTATAAATTATAATATAATAGTGAATAAAAAAATGTGTGTATATATCCTTTAAGATATTTAAAATTTTATTTATTACAAAATTCAAACCCATGTTACATCTAATCTAATCAAGTTTAATTTCTCCAAGAAACATATTGGGAATAAAACTTGAAAACACCAGAACAACGTGAAAGCATACCCAAAGCTAATTTGGCATTTTGATTAGAGAATGACAAGTTATATGGTAGTACCTGAATTAAATTACTCTTGAAAAGGTCCAACTTTTTACACATTGAATAATTATATCCACACGCCCTGTCGCCGTCCACCACGTGCGGCACTTCTTATCTATGCACGCAGCGATTGAATTTGACATGGCTTATAACTTTAGAATAATTATATCTAAAACTATAAATTTAATATATTTATTATGAAATATTTTATATCATAAAATCATTTTTGAAGAATTATCTTTTTTTTTGAATTTTGGATAACCTTATTCTAAAACTGTTTCATCAGGTTTCAAGGCTTCAAGTTACTGTTTTTAAGAATAAGAAAATTTAATCTTAGAATTATTCAAAATAATTTTAAAAATTTTAATCCTTCATAATAAATATAGCACTTGTTGAAGAGAGTGTGTATAGGTATTTCAACAATGCCTTACATTGCTTAAAAGTATGAAGCTTTAAATGTATATATAATAACATGTGATATCATCAAGAGCTAGTAAAAGGTGGAAGCTTTGTACACACAAACACAAGCCAATGAGCTAAAACATAGGTTTAAATTGAAATTTTTCCTCCCTTATAATTTTAATAGTCTATTTGAAAAATAATATTTATATAATTAATTTTTCCCTTATCAAGAAAGAGTTTAGAACCCAACCTTCAAACTTTTTCATGACCATTGCTAATTTATGTTGTCAGCCATTGACCATTTTTATGTAATTTATATAACTAATTTTTCTCTTAGCAAACAAGAGTCTAGAAATTGACCTTCATACTTTCTCGTGACCATCGCTAATTTACCGTTACTGGTCATTGACCATTTCTATCTAATTTAGTCTCTTTTCTCATTTTACTAGCATATGCTCATGGGTTCACATTCATAATGGTTTATTTAATTTGAGAAAAATTTGTGTGTTTGTACAATATTATTACGGATAACATTTTACAAGATCACTTATTTCCCAACATTTTTCATTTAAAATTTTTACCACTCAACTTTGTGATCATATACAATTAGTATAGGAATTTGGATCTCTTAATGATTTTCTTTTATATTTTTATCATATTAAAAGCAGATAGATATAGAATAAATATGATTTGTTTGTGTGATGAGTTTTACCTGAAGATATAATATTTACTTCACTCACCGTATATTTATCTTTCTCAAAAATAATAGAAAGGAATGCGAGGAAATTGAAGTTGAAGGAATCCAGACATATTTACACATTTAACATATTTATGCCTTTTGGGATGGTACTTCATACATAAAAATAATAGTTTGGGTTCTATAGGCAACTTTTTAGAGCTGGGAAAGTAGTTTGCAAAACCCAGACAGGCTTCTGGAGTTTTGGCCTTAATCACTTTAATACATTAAAAAGCGATTAAAATTATCAAATGTGCTTTTCATGTATTTTGATTTATAGTAATGATTGTTTGAATAATATTATTTTTTATTTTAATTTTATAAAAACTTATTTTAGGTAAAGAAGTATCGACTGAAAAACATATTTTTGTTTTTAAATTCATCAAGATAAATGACTTCAAGTTGATGCCAAATCAAAATAAAACAGAATATATATGGGTACTAAGGAGGCCACATTGAGAGGCCGAGGTGAATAAAAATTTGCCACACATGCACCACTTGAATACACAGGAAAGATATGGGTTTTATATATGAATTAGACTTAAATACAGTTATTTATATTTTTATTATAATGTTTTCTGATTAAAGTATAATAAATAGTTAAATAATAATACATAATATACGATTTAATTTAAATATAATACAATTATTTATAATAATTATACACATGTTTTAATATAATTAAAAAATTAAATATTTATTATATTTTAATTAGATAATAATATAATAAAGATATAAAAAAAACTGTCTTATACACAAAGCAAGAGACGTACAAAGAAAATTTCTTCTTTTTTTTTTTCTCTCTCTTTTCTAGTTCTAGAAGTGCAATCCTTTCAATAATTTCTGATTTGTAACATGTTATATGATTACCACTAAATATGAGTATTTCAAAAATAAGCATTCTTTTTAATTTTAAGACAATTTTTATTATACATATTATGCTTCGTTTAAATTAAAGTAAATATATTTGTTAAAACTAATACATTGAATAATTATTTAAACAAATGCTAATTATTTGGTGATATTAGAAATTAAGTCCATACTTTGCAAATAAACGTGGGCAAAATTCAATGAATTGAATATTTTATGTAGGTATTTTAAATTTTTAGAAAATATGTTACAAATGGGGAAATTCTGCTATAAGAAATTATTTAGAAATTTAATTTTCTCAAATACCTAAATACAATAGGACTAAAGGAATTAAAATTCAATAAGGAAATGATAATTAAGTACATCAAAAATTAATTAATTAATGAAACATAGTTTGAATGCACATTGTGTCAACAAGGGAAAATGCCTCTTAGTTTACATTAGAGAAAGAGACAGCTTACTGCATATTAAAAGCTAAACATCATTCAATTAAAGAGAAAATAATACGAATATTAGTAAATGGTTTTTTTTCAAGGATTACAAATCACGCAAAAAAGCACATACAGTTACAAAATTTTCAAGGAATGAGGCTATGCCTCCTCCTTTGGAATTTCAAGCATGTCATTAACATCGTTATAGGTTGTCTAAAATTAATTTATCCTTGCGATTATTCCTTTTTCTGCACTGGTTCTCTTCACTGTGTGTATATTAGATATTATTAGGTTGTTAGAATTTATAAGTTGAATACTTTTTAAAAAAATATTGCACTTAATTTTTATTATTTTAAAATATCAAATTAGTCGTTTAAATTTAGAATTTAAAATTTTTGTATAGGTACTAAATTTAATATTTTTAAATATATATATATATAATTAATTTTGACATTTTTTAATGAGCAAAATATTATTTTAATATTATAAAGAGTGAGAAATTAAAATAGTAAATCTTTTATAAAAGAATAATTAAAAAAATATTTTCTTACCACATATTAGTGAATTATCTAATTTAATGCTGCAATCTGATAAGCACAAGCATTAATATAGAATTCTGGTGCTATTTAAAAGGTACTCTGTATGCTCATGTCTAAAATATTTTGGTAGCATCTAAATTAGTGAAGTATAAGATGACACTATTTTTTTAATAATATCACATTCTCATCCAAAAACTATAAAAATATCGTATTTTATTAACTTTATTAACTTTTATAAAATACCAATATTATTATTTTTATGGCAACTTCTAACTGTCATATGATAATCTTAAATATCATACCAGAGTTACATCTTATATTATGAGAAATTTTAATTACAAAACAATATCCCGTATATTAGCTTTAAATTTTTATATATGTTCATGTTTAAATTTTTAGCCGAAGAATTTAATCTTAAAGCTATGTTTGAAAGTTTAAGAAATGATAGAATAGAGTGACTATTAATGGAATAGCATGGAATATAATAAAATTGAGTGAAATAATTTAAATAGATATGTTGTTTGAAAGTTTTAATAAGAAAAATAAGGGACACCTATCAATTTTGTTTAGATGTTACAATAAAAAAAATGAAATTGAATGGTTTATTAATTATTTTTTTCAATATTACTCCTTGTAATATATATACATGACTAATAATTTGTTATTGTTCAATACATAATGTTACATAATTCTCCTATTCATATTTTTTTATTTTGTATGCTAATTATCATATTCATATTTTCTATCTAATACATTTATTACAAAATATCTATATGCTTTAAAAAATTTTAAAAGACAAACTTAAAAAGCCAAAAGAAAAAATTGTTGACAAAATATATATATATATATATATATATATATGAAACTAATTTACATTGTAGATTCTTTCATTCTCTCTTTTTTATTTTAAAATTTTAAGTAAAAATGAAAAAAAAAAAAAAAGGTCATAACCATAATGATAAAAATTAGATAATATTGTAACAATTAGGATTAGGTATATTAGTAATAAGATAAGAGTACATTAATAATTTAATTTCTTAAATCACTCTATTTTATCTTTAATCCTCTAATTTGAATGGATACTAAAATTAGAATTTTGGATGGCAAAAAAGGATATTAGTGTTCCTATTTATCATCTCATTCTATTTTTACTGAAAAACATATAAATACGAATCCAATGTATTTTGATCATTCCATCCTCTACTAATAAATAAAAGACATTTGTTAGATGTCGTCGTTAAAATGATTCCTCAAACCCAAGTTACCAAGCACACGTACTAGAACTAAAAATAAGAATATGGTACGTCAGGTCAAATTCGTTGACCATTAAAATTTATGACCAGAATGTTTGCACAGCATAGAATTCAAGTCCACATTTTTCGGTCCACTTTTGATCATCATCTATCAAACACGCGAATTTTTTATTTAAATTTATGTGGTTATAATTATATTTTGACATAACACAACTCAATTTATATGTGAATTTAAACTTAATACAAATTTGTGTGAATTTATGAATTGACTTATCAATTGAGTTTATGACTTTTTCTTTTAAAAAGCTTGTCAATTTGTTTGTAATAAGTGACATATAATTTCAAATCTAAGACCACAATATATATGAACAAGTCTTTTTTTATAAAATTATTGTAATTTATTTTATTACTAGTTTATATATACATAAAAATTATAAAATTACATTAAATATGTATTTATTAAATTAAAGATAAAATAAATATTATTTAGTTAGTCATATTATATAATTATTTATGTATAACTTCATTAAAATATTTATGTTGAATACTATATATTATAAAATATGGATAAATTTTATTTGACCTAATTAGGATACTTTGAATTACATTTAAATAATTTTGTATTATACATAATATTTTAAGTATATAATTATATATCTCAGTAATTATTTATCAATCAAGGTAAATTTTTACTGGTAAATTTACATTATAAGTTTATTTCATTTTTATAAATTTGTTTAAATTCATAAATTTGACAACCTTAATAATAAAATATATTAATTGAATACTTATGCAACGGTCTTTTTCATCACCCAATAAAATGTAAATATAGCAAAATTTTGGATACAACTTTTTTCTATTTTAATGCTGCCCAATTTTTTAGATGTTCTTTTTTTTATTATTTTTGAAAATGAGAATATAGTGTTGGAAATTTGAAAGATTATAATAAACATAAATAAATAATTAATGTGAAAGAAAATTTATCTAAAATGTAAATTTTTATTATAGTCATAAATTTCGTAGTAGAGATAGCAATTTACTTTTTTTAAAGCATTTTCTTTTGTACATTAAAAGAATGAGAGTCACCAAATATTTTTAAATAAGCTAAAAGAGTTATCTTATGAGTTCTCATAATATAAGAAGTTATCGCAAGTTTAGAATACTTGTTTATTTTAATAAATAAAATTGTTGAACTATTTTAAAACGGTAACTTCCCACTCTTCCACTATTCAAATTTTAAAATTAGATATACTTATAAAATATTCTCTTCTTATTCTTTCAGTCAGTAATATAATAAAATAATTACTAACAAAATTTGGACTGCAGATTAGGGTTTCTATCAAATTGGCTTGTGAGTAATCTAATTTATCACTGATTACTCACAATTAATTTAGACATAATTTATTATTAATTTATGTCAAAATTAATTATTTAATTAATTAACCCAATAAATTAAACTAATAATAAATTAATATTAATCCCAATATTTTAAAAGTTATTTCAACGTGTAGTTGAAACCATGTGATGCAAATGTGAATAGCAAGATTATTAGAGAACTTTCTAAATCTTTGCCCGCTAAACTTACTATTCTGGCATTCATCAATTCCTTCCTCGTGTGAATAATCTGGTCACTGTACGCCACAAGAACTATTGTGTTCAGTCATTCTTTAACTCTTGGGTTGGATTTTCATGCATAAAGAGGAGAAGCAAAGCCACATGATTCACGAATCACTCCTATACGTATACTATATGACCATGAAATACTCATCCAACGTGGCATCCTTTACTTTTTCATAATTTTTATATTTTCTTTTTTTAATTAAAGAGTAAAAGTATATATAAAATTAAAAATAATAATATTTTGATATTTTATTTTTAAATTTAATTTTTTACTGACTGAATATTTTAAAATAATTTTTTATTTAATTTTTGC
The DNA here is from genome assembly GCA_037074485.1 of Delonix regia. NCBI lineage: Eukaryota > Viridiplantae > Streptophyta > Magnoliopsida > Fabales > Fabaceae > Delonix > Delonix regia. The sequence continues at coordinate 26,830,406 of CM073451.1, read as the reverse complement.
TATATCTTACTTTTTCTCTCTTCTTCTTCCTATACAAATTTTATATATATATATATATATATATATATATATAAAGCTTATCAAAAAATATTTTAAAAGATCTTGACTTTCCGTCCAACGCCATGAGGCGTCAGGACAGGGTTATAGAAAGGTACTGTACTTTGTAATTACTTCTTTTTATTAGAGGATTATAGTAATGGGGACCACACGCATAAAATCAAAATATACAGAACACATTCAACACGTTAGAAATTATGACAGTTGATTGTTCGTTTTTATACATTTATACATTTTATTAATACATTTTAAACATAACCTTTAAATATTTACATTAAATAAAAAGTGGAAAGTTGAGGCACTCATCTAAACAAATAAGAATTAGGCTCCATTTTGGGCAGGGAATTCAAATCAGAATGTAAAAATAAAAGTTTAATTTTAATTTTATTAGAATTAGAATTAATTCAAAATATAAAATTTATGTTTGAGTCATATAAAAAAATTTAAAACATGAAATTATAGTTTCATATTGAATTCTAATTTTATTTTATGGATGAGCTATAAGTATTATAAAAAAATGATTAGCATAAATATATGTATATATATATATATATACATGCAGTAAAAATAAAATTAAGATTGAGTCAATTTTTATAAAATTAAGATTTGGTCTAACCCAATTAGTGATTTGCTCTGTTTAAATAGATTTAGATTTGTATATATATATATATATATATATATACATGCAATTAAAATAAAATTAAGATTGAGTATATTTTTAGGAACTTAAGACTCGATTTAACCCAATTAGTGATTTGTTTTGTTTAAATGGATCTAGCTCAAGTCATTCTTTATTTCTTTTACAAAAAAAATTGTTTATTACTAAAAATAATTTTTATGGAAAAATTAAAAAAATTATAAGGTTTGCAATGAATAGAAAATGAGATGAAAAAATTTAAAATTTTGAATGAAAAATGATTAAAATTCTTTTATTAACTATAAGTTCATATTTTACTGTATTTATCTTTGTTAGAATTCAAGTTCAAGATCATTCAAATAAGGATTATTTTTGTTATACTCGAAAACGATTAAGATTTGAAAACAAATAATATTTTAAAATTTTATCATAAATAAAATAAAAATAAATTATAAAAAATTTACCAAATTGGGTACGGGACATGTTTAGAATTTAGGGTTTTGATAGTACTTTTTAATTAATTCAGTTTCTTGTAATTTTTTTAATATACTTTCTCACAACAAATATTTTTCAATTAATTATTTATTTTGTTTAATTCTTTATATATAGACATTTCTGTTTTTAACTTTACACAAATAAATTATTATCAATAATTTCTTAGATGAAGATAAAGCATTATTGGCAATGTCAGTTGCCCTAAGACACCATAAATTGTAGTAAATACTTTTAAAATATTATATTTAAATATAGTTTTATATTTTTATTATCAAAATTTTTAATCAAAATGCAATAAATATATAAAATTTTTAATAATAATATAAATTTCATAGTCTAGTAATTAAAAGAACTTGATTGTGAAAATACACATAAATATATATATATATATATATATTTTTAATATTAAAATCTTACGTAAGTTTGATTTATTATTTTTTACATTTATATTTTTAATTTAAAGGTTGACACAAGACACGTGGTAACAAGTTGCTTACGAGGCAAAAACCATGTTCCTGTTCTTTATCACGCGCCCGCGTTCCCCTACCTCTTGTAACATTCAAATAAATATTAGTTAACATTTTTTTTGTCTTATGGACATGTTTATCATGTGTGCACGTTGAATTAAGACGATGACCAGTAAACTAATTATCAATAATCTTTGCCGAGTTTTAGATATTCTTTTTGCTACATTTTTTTAACTGCTTGGTATTCTTGTTATACCAATTATTCAATTGTGACTACGTACTCGTTAATTTATTAAGGAGAAAAATAATTCTATATGTTCGTTTTAATAGAACCTTCTAAGTTTAGGATTAACAGGGATAGCACTTGAACTTATTTCTATCAAAAATTTATAATTTGTTTCGGACATAATTTCTTCCCTGAATAATTCAATGATAAAAATTTTAGTTTAGACTTATGGTCTTGATAATTTTTTTTCATAGAAAATGTAATTACACTTTATTTTCTTAAAATTCACAAAAATTACACATTCATCCTTTTTGGTCTTAAATTGTACGTTTTTTTATAACAAAAATTTTTACAGAAAGATTACATGTTAAACACACTAGAACTCCCATTGGCATACTTCAGTACAACAAAAAATCACTGATAAGCGAAATCAACGCTAATTAGAAAAAATAAAATTAAGAGAGATAGCGATAATATTAATAACAAAATTAGTGGATGAGTTTAGGTTTCATAAATTTTAAAAGATTTTCTAATATAAATTGAAATTAAATAGGGAGTTTTGAAAGTCTTGTGAGAAGTGAATGCATTTTATGGATTGGTTTTATTGTATTTCCCCGCAAGCTGTTAGATAGTGCATTTTATTCATTTCTTTAGATTTAAATCGTTGAATTAAAATTTTAATCACAATTTGAATTTTTTATGGCGTGCAGCTATCAAAATTAATTTAAGTCATTAGATAATATATTTCTTTTAATATTAACCATTAGATTAGTACATTTTTTTCGTCTTTTTTAAGGATAATTATGTCCTTTTTTTATTTTCTTTCGATAATGTGGATGGCTCAGTCCCATAATAGTAAAAATTTTATGTCTCATGGTGCAAGCAAGAGAAATACTCCATTGTCCTTCAATTTAGTTTATGTTTTATATATAAAGTTTTCGTTTATATATTTATGTTTTCTCCGCAAGCTATGTTTAGTATTGAGCAAGCTTTGATTGGTCAGCATAAATATTTGAAACTTAAAATTTATTGTTTAAATAATCTAGATTCTCTCATATTGTGGCGAAAACATGAGATCTTATTCAATTCTAGTGGACTATTGGATGGAGATTTAATAGTATATATTTATAAATTGAAAATATAATTGCTGAATTTCATATAAATCTAGACCCTTGGATATCCATCTAGTAGTCTATCATAATTGAAGTTCAAAATTCATGTAATATTCCAAAATTTTATATTTAAAATTTGTACCTTGAGATATAATTTTTCTGAACATTTATATAAATAAAAGGGGAAGAAGAAATTTAATTAAGGAAAGAAGAAAAACATAAATAATAAATATATATATATATATATATATATGGGAAATATTGTGGAGTATTAAAAAAAATGTAGATAATATCATATCTAAGCTAAAAGTTAGCATAAGTATTCAAGCCTCATTCTATGCATTTTCAACATTTGTAATCGAATCACAAAGCGTGTAAATTAGGTGTTTCCTAAAATTTTGATATGATATTACAATGAATCATTTAGAAAATTATCTATATGCCCCTAGTAAGATTATTATACCATCACACTACTTCTTCTTTGTGCTTCACATCATTCACTGAAGATATACTCGCATCTCCTCTCCTCCCTAGCTTGGATTGCCCTTACCGGTGCCATTGGAGTTCGTCGATGGCTGCTAGTACTGTTGCCTTCCCTGCCGGCTGTAGTTGGCTAAAAAAAGTACGATTCCGGCGAGCTTATGTTAGGCGCACTTCCACCAAAATTTCAAGCAAATTTGGTGTGTTTTGCTTCAATCTTGCTTAAGGCTTTTGTTTCTTCATCATTTTTTGCCACTTTTCTCTCATTTATATTTATCAATTTTGCTCCATTAGCTCAGAATTAAAAAATTCCCTCACCTATGGTACTATTCACATGAGAAAGTGACAAGTTTGAGCTTAATCCAGTGCTATCTTATCAAATTGGGTTAGGTATTCATATCCTAGGTTTTTTTTGTGTTGTTTTCTACCTATTTGAGCTCCCAATTTCGTGAATTAGTGCTTGAATTTGAAAATTCGAAATTTGAAATTGAAGCTTGATTTGAAGTTATTTCATGAAAATTCTTTAAGGGTTTTGATCCTAAGTGAGGTTCTAATAATTTCCATGTGTCAATTTAATGTTTGGAACACTATATTAAAAATCCTATTTCCTGGTATGTAATTGAGGTGTGTAGACTACCAATAATTGAAGAAATTTTGATCCTCCCGTATTATTAGACATCAAGGGGGATAGTACGAGTTATTGAAGTTGTCATTTGGGTGATAAGTATTTTGAGAATTTCCCTTAAGCTTATATTAAATTTCTTGTTATTGAGGGAGTTTTATGAATAAGATTGCAATGAAAATAATTACTAATGTTCAATAATTACTTTATTAATAACTGAAATAATTCTTAGACTCAATTGGTAATGTTAGGCAACTTAAGGATTAGAAATAGTATAATCTGAGTTTATTGGCCTTATGACATTTTCAAAGCTTTGGAAATATATTTTTGGTACAAAAATATTAGTGTTGAGCATCAATAAAGATAAAACTTTAAGTTTGTGGATCTTTAGGTTTCCAAAGTGTTTTCTAAGCATGTGTATATTATTAATGTGGGAATTTCTTTTAGAAATTATTTTAATTAAGATTTTGATTAATATATAAAGTTAAAATCTATTAATTGTTATATTTTTAGGATTAAAGATGTCCTTTTATACCCAATAGGTAAGAGGACGATTTGTGAGTGCTTTGACAAGGTGAGTAGATAATCATAATTATGCAATATTTTTGTTTTGAATTCTCTATTTTCAAATACGAATTTTTGGTATCTCTAGTACCTTGGGGTAGGCTTTTGAAATTATTAATGTTATTGCATATTCTAAAACCTAAGAATTTTGTTGGCTTTATAAACTTTATGATTCTGTATTTTTGAATTATCTGAATTATTTAAATATGAAATTCTGAGGTATTTTGATTTTGAAATTCTGATTTTTGAATATGGATTTTTGTATATTAAAGAAACTTTTGAAAATGCTTCCAAAATAGAACCTTGGAGCTAACAACAATAGACATTAGTCATAGTATATTACGATTGATATTTATGATATGGTTGGGTATGATGCCCTTACCCCTATATTCTATTTGAGGCTTAATGCCATTAGTATAATTATTCAGAGCATAAGGCTGATAGTCAGTAATTGCTATGATTTGATTATACTAGTCTCGGGTTAGTTCCATATTTTAATCATTAGATGGTTCTATAAAAGATTCTTAATGTATTATGTTAAATTGAATATTTTAATTTCTCATTATATGTTGATTCATTAGTGATAAGAACATGATTTGAATATTCAAGGCTGTACTTATTTGACTGTTAATGGTTTTCTTTTGCCTTTGTAACTGTTAATTTAACTTTGTAAGTTATTCGGTTTTAAACAACAAAAGTTTTGATGATAAACTTTGTCATTGTCAGTTTGTCCCTACCCTTGTATTGTTAGTATTATCTGTTTGCTAAGTTTCCACTCACCCCGTAATTTAACATTTTTCATATTCCAACACTGATCTAGAACACCCGCCTATAGAGTAGGAGTTGTGATGTTTCTATTTTTGGTGAGCATTGTTTGTTGCCAAAGCAACGGTTTCTTATTGTACATTTTGTAATTAGATTTAGTTGTTCCCTTATATACAGACTGTTTGTTTTGACGTAGTTCCATGGTTGTGGGTTGTTTGTATACATTTGTTGGAGAGTAGAGCTCTCCATCCTATTGTATATCAAATTGTTCTATTGTAGAAATTTTGAGAGGTTCATATTTCAAAGGAGACTTTGTTGAAATTTCTTTACAGAGATTAAACTAATTTTTTAGGTAATTACATACAAATGTATTATTCTTGGTTTATTTGATGAAAACTTATGTTTTAGTTTAAGATTTGTTGGTTTTTTAGGTATATAATAAGCTTACGAAAATGAAAGATACATCGTTTCTTATGTCAGTCATGTCCTATCAACTAATGTCGTAACAATTTAGAGTGAGGTTTTCCAAGAGTATTTTTAAAAAGATTAACTCGGGCACAATTATTTATATTTTTTATGAAAATTTTAATTTATATATATAAATATATAGTTAATTAATAATAATATAAAAGTGCATAATTTAATTTAAAAATTATACAATTATACGTGATATTATATTTGTCATATTTTAATATTAAAAACCAATATATAAAAAACTATGTATAAATTTTTTATAAAAAGTTTATAGTTTTCAAAATAAAATAATAAGTTACCAAAAAAATAAAAAAATTTACCCAAATATAAAACAAGAAAAATTAAACGACTAAATGAAATAAATATATCAAGAGACTTCAGTGAAATCCAGAATAAATAAAAATATATAAATATTCAATGATAGCTAAAAATATGTCATGACTACTGAATTATTTGAAGTAGCTATTTTGTTATAGCATATGTTAGTGACAGTTCCAATTGTAACGAGTAGCGGAGACACATGTACACACAGTACATTATCACACCATATATGATCATTACATGTCCAATTATCACACAATTTAAAAATGCCATGATAAAATACTAAAACACTTACGTCTTGTTTGGTTAGTAAAAGTGTTTTAAAAGACTCTAAGGTACGTTTGGTTAGTAACAAAAATGAATAAAAATGATATAATTATTATATATATTATTGCATATTTCAATGATAATTCAGCTTTCAATAGCCACATTATATATGCCATTTTTATGAATTATTTGTTACCAAAGTTATTATGACAGAAAAAAAAATCTTTAAAAATTTTTAAGAGGACTATTCATTTTGGGGAATCAATTTAGTATAATATTATATCTGAATGACCGAAATTTCAGTTCACTTTGATATATAGACAAGTCAATATTCGTGCCAAACTTAATACTTGTAAGTAATAAAATAAAGCAAATTGATCTTAAAATATAAGAAATAGTATTAAAGCGTGAAAATGCTTATGGGGAGGATCAAGGGGAGGCGACACTTTTGAAAATTTCTTTCAAAGGAATTGAAATTCAAAATGTGGATTTCCAAGCAAAAGGAGTGATTTTGAAAATGTTCAGTTTTCATAGAAGAAGAATAATAAGTTACCGAAATAATATTAAATTACTTAGTTAGATAAAAGTTAATACAATATATTTGGAAAAGAAAGACATTTTGTCTAGAGAGAGAAAAAATTCTTACACATTTACAAGTATTATGACTTAAAAATTAAATTAATGAGAAAAGTATTATTTTGGTCCTTCATTTTTGTCTCAATACTAATTTGATTATTTACAAATTTAGAATATCAAAATAACTCTTAAAAATTTAACATTAATAAAAAATAGTTTCTTATTGATTTAATTATAATCTTTTTGAGCAGGATAGAACGAGAAAATTTGTTTTAAGAGGGCTGAGTTATAAATTATATCATATAATATTATTTATAAAAATTTATTATTATATATATTGTACATTAATATAAAACAAACATAAAAATAGTACAAATTCTAATAATTTATATTATAATTTTATTGGTTAATTTTTTGTGAGCTATAAAATGATTTTAAGTATAAATAAACAAAGAAACAAATTATGTCTATTAATGATGATGATGAAAATAATGATGATAATTATAATAATTATTATAAATAAATAAAATAATTTATAAAATCTATAATGAGAAGAGTCAAGAATAGTAAAGACAATTCAAATGCAATGTTAAAAAGCATTCACAAACAAACAGAACAAATATCATAAAAAAAGAGAGCAAATATCAAATAAAGTGAAAGAACGAATAACATAACCAAAAAAAAAAAAGCAAAACAAATTAAACAACTGAGAGAAAATGTTAATATTTAATTTTTCAAATTTTAATATAGTATATTGAAAAAGACCCTTAGTTTCATTTTAAAAACTTTAGTAAGATATTGTTTAAAAAGTTTGCTATTTTTAATTTTATTATGTACAAATACTTATGAAATTATTAAAGTATCGTGTTATTTATAAAATTAAAGTAATATTCAATAATATTATGTCATTTAAATAATAACTTATATATTATATCAATATATAAACTATATTTTTCCTACAATGTAAATTCCATTTTAAAAAGTAACATATGTAAGTTTTATATATATGGTTCATTATAAGCCATCAAGCACGAATGCCGCAACTTGCAAGTCACATACTTGAGCCCCTATATATATATTGAACGGACAGGCGTCAATGACCCCTCAGGTTACTTTTTGGGCTATTTTTAATTAATATTAAATTTTAAAAAAATTATTCTGGTATAATCAATTAGTGGAGGATTAAATTAGTATTGATACAGAAAGTGAAAGATTAAAATAGTCATTTTTTACTTAATATAATTGTTAGATGATCGATTCTTATTGAAATAAATTACAATATAATATTAAATTATTTGAAATTGTTGTTTTGTCACACTAATCGAATACTTGATGTTGATTTTATGCCAAGACACACCATTCATTTATAATATTAATAATTTAAAGATAATTACTGTCATAATTACATTAAAGACGAAATTTATTTTAAAAAACTAAGATGATTCCATTTAAAGATGATGTGTTTTCATAGGATTGAAATTTTAATCAACTAATTAAAAAACAAGTCAACATATATATGTGGACATTTAATATTTGTAATAAGATCTTGCAAATTGATCTTAAAGAATAAGAAATAGGATTAATATATAAATATTCAAATTAATAGTCTAACAATGGCTGCTTTTGACATTCAAATTATTATTAAATTATATATGTTGATAATAATATTATAAAACAAAGAGGAAGAGCAATATTAAAGTATGAAATGTCAAAAATCGAGAAGAGTTGTTAGGTTTTTCTATATATTCTTTCATTGAAGGTACACCAAATGCGTTATCATATTCATGCACAGGTGCGAATTGGTTATGTGATATGATAATTTTTTGGTTCGAATATTGGGTATTGACCTCAAAATATCTGTAAATTGTAAACATAAATATGATGGACGACCACCATCTTGTACATATATATGTTGTTTGTTTATTTTCCAACATTCCTTGTTCTACAGAAACACGGTTTGTTTTTGTTGAAGAGTTTGGTCAATTGTTTCCCCCGGTCTATCGTATTTTAATTAAAATTTTAATATAAATTGCCGTTTATGATCTTTCTGTCCTTATTTACAAATCAAATTCAAATATATTTTTTGGTTGCAGAAAAATTCTGTGATTTTTAAAAAAATAAAGAATGTATATAGAAGGAAAAGTGGAAGGATAGATTAATTGATTATCTAAATATTAAGTATCGAAAAATGATATCATATATATATAAGGCAGGGCCTGGCTTTAGGGGTAAATTATATGTAAGCGTGGGTATATGGTCATGATTTAAAAAAAAAAAAAATTAGATGCATATAGTATTAAGAATTGATATTATACTTTATATCTCTGAAAATTTTAAATTTATAAAACTCACATATTTATAACTGAGTTTTTGTAAAGTATATTTAATTTAGTGTTTGAAAAATTTTAAAATTTGTTTGCATCCCAAAACAAGAATTTGTCTTATAAATAGTACTGTTTAATTTGATGTTGAATTTTTCAAACAAAATTATTTTTATTTTCAAAATCCCCATTTATATAGAAATAGACAAAGACTTATTTTTACACAAGATGAATTATATAAATAACAAAATTTAGTTTTCAAATAAACATTTTCAAACTTAAACAATAGTTATATAAATTATCTTTTAACTAAAATCAAGTTTATAAATCACTTTGATCTAATGTCAAACTTGTACAACTTTAATCTATATACACAATTATTATTTTAATTATATCTAATTTGTGAACTCATGCAATATTTTAAATATAACTTTCATAAAATAGTATTTTTTTTCCTTCTCTTACTTTTTTCTCTTTATCTCATTTTTTCCATACTTATTTTAATTTTTTTAAGTTGTCTTAAATTATTAGACACGTTTACTGCTCCCACTGACTTCCGTCACTGACATGAAGAGCTTTAAATTTTTCTGGAATATCACACGCAAAAGAATAGTAAGCCATTCAAAACAGAGATGTGGAGAAGTGCTAAGTCCCAAGAGAGACATGTGGTATTGAAGAGTCTCGATTTTTGACCACATTGACCCACATATTTTCGTGCCCGCAAATTAAATAGGTAAAATATTTTTGAAGAGCAAGGGTCAAAGGTACTTGCTATTATTTGTGTTTTCATTCCCACCTGTCCCACTCAAGATGTGATTCTCCGCCACATGCTTTGATTTGCTTTCATACATATGCATTTACCACTACTTTAATCCCAATTTGAATCCAATATTTTTTACTCTTTACTCCTCTCTTTATAAACACGCTTTCCTTTTCTTTCTTAAAAAAAGACTCATAATCTTTCATTTCATTCCATAAAAGTTGAATTACTCGCATAATTATAACTATATTAATAGATTGAAGTTAAGAAGCATCAATTCATAATGTTACAATTCAAACCCTTTATAATTACTGCAAATGTTGTAAATGTAGAAAGTGATTATATATGTGGTTAATAAATAATCTATGTGTATATTTGGATTGTTATTAGGTTAACGTGATTTTAAGTTTTTTTTTTAAATTAATTTTGATTAAATATAATTTTATTTTATCATATTTTATATTTAAAAATTTTTATTTAAAATTAATTTTTGCTATTTATACAACTCATTCAACCCAAAATAATTATTTTTTTAATTTTATGTAAATAAGAGTTTGAAAGGTAAAATTAATTTTGCACAAAATCAAATGTTAAATCAAATAATAATATTTATAAAAAAAATTTGTTTAAGTGTGCAAATGAATTTTTAAATTTTTTAAACGCTAAATCAAATTATATATATATATATATATATATATGCAATTACTATAAGTGACCTAAATTGATATCTTTTACATGATAAAGATATTGTTGAACATTCTCTGAATTTTGATTTTTCTTTGGAAGAACTTATATGTCATCAGTTGTTACAAGAAACTCTCGTGAATAACAACAGATGACCTGTACATAAATACGGGGACAACACATAGTCAAGTTTTCCCATAAAGAACTGGCATAAATTAAAGAGATTATATATATATATATAGGATTAAAATAGTATTTTTTTTATTTTAAAATTAATATATTTCCACAATATTTGTAAAGCAAGAGAGAGAGTAGTTGAAGTGTTAAGCGTGCATCACTTCTTGGAGAATTTTCTTTAGAAGGAATGTTGAACTCTGTTTTAGAAAGAGTATGATAGCTTTAAGTTAATTTTGATGTTGTAAAAGTTCACAATTGTATATTGTGAAATTAAAAGAAAAATATTAGACAGCGAAGTGTAGATTTGCATTTTAATAATGAAGAGGACGGTACGGTAAATGAGACAAGTACACGTGGAAAAGTCCACAGAAAAAAAGGGAGGGAAAAGGAAAACGATCGTAGTAACAACATTCACATTCCACAGACCACAGTAAAAAAGTTATGGTTCCACAGTACATTAACCCACGAAACGCGGGAACTGACGACAGCCTTCATTCTCACGCCATGGGGTTCGTTGACTGTTATATACGACGAAAGCTATCCAATTCCCAGATCCATTCATCAACTTCCAAACTAACCCAATTCTCTTGTTTTCCCATCGAACCTCCCAAAGCTTACTTTCTTTGACCATCTCTCTCTCTCTCTCCCTCTCTGGCCTCCTTACCAGGGGATATATATTCTTTTGGCACAAAATCCATGTTTCAAGCTTTGAATTCATCAAACAACTCGTGCCTTTGGACCTTGAAAAAACGATAGTATAACCTTTGATTTGAATCTGATAACACCCACTTTTTTATTTTCCAGTTTCAGCGTGTCAGTTATAGCTAGATTCGTAGTGGAATTCAAAGACTGCACCTTTCTTTCCTTTTCCAGTATTTGACACGTCTTTGAAGACGCACTATCATTTTTGTCTTCCTCTATAGTTAATTACTTATATCCTATATATAAGCAAGGCACCCACCAACATAAACCCATCTTCATTTCCTCTTCTCAGACTTCATTTCTTCTGAGGCAACACTTCTGAAAAGGGTTACCCACCAGAAAAGCCACACACGGAAGGTATGTCTATTGCTTTCAAACTGCTTGTTAATAATCCATGTCTATTTATTCTACTCGAAGCTTGACATTGAAATATATTTCAACTTACAAGGCCATTAGTAATTGTCCTCTGTTCAAAAAGAGACCTCCAACAAGAACTTTCGGTTGAAATGAACACAAGATTTTATCAGGAAAAACGACTCCCAGAACTCAATTCTGCTTATATAAATTCCTTGCTGATTATACCTCTGTAGTCTGACTGACTCTGACATTGATTTTATTTATTTGGGCAGGTCTTATAAGAACCTAAAGCTTTGCTCAAAGAAACTGAGGTTTGGCGCTCCATGGGATTATCACTTTCCTTACTGTTATCCGCGTGGGAAGAAATCGTGAGGCATTCATTATTTAGTTTGTCTTTCAACGTGAGCTTTGGTGCTAAAGATGGGGCTATGTTTCTGAGAGCAGGCAGCTTCAAGAAAAGAGATCAATCAGAAACTAGTGCATCGTCAAATGGGTTCAATAACATGAGCAGTAGTTCAAGGCGGTTGAGAGAGCATAGACCTGAGAAGGTGACACTAGAAAGAAATGTGTCGTCATGCGTTCACGAAAAGGAAGAGACGGGTGATTGTGAATTGCCTCATAAACCAGTGCCGCTTCTTTCTCTGCCAGAAGCACTGGTATTTTCTTCACCCAGACCCGTCACTGAGCTTGACGCTGCTGCAACTAAGCTTCAGAAAGTCTACAAGAGTTACCGTACGCGAAGAAACCTCGCAGATTGTGCGGTGGTGGTGGAGGAGCTCTGGTAAGTCTAAGATTCTATATCGATGGCCCCCCTCAAGCTTCAAGCTTTCTTGCTGACGAATCTCTTTAAAATCTGGGTAAAATATACTTTATAATCATATATACATATTTAGATTTCAAAGTGATTCGACAGCTAAAGATAAAAAAAAATTAAAAAAAAAAGTCTGGATTGCCAACCATAATACAGCAGGAAAGAGACAGAAAGGAGTAGGGTCCAACTCACTCTCAATGTATAACTGAGGTCTGTGTTGAGATCCATTTTTTCAGATCCTTAGAAGTTTTACAAAAATTTACGTGTATATTTCTGGGAGACATGGAGTCTTACTCTATGGACTACACTTACTTTTAGTAATAGATGGGTCCCAAAGCAATTATCTCTTTCCTCTTTCAAAATCTACTTGATAGATTTTCTTTGAGATATTTTGGGAATCCAAATCCTAATTTCGTATCTTAATGTTATCAATTGAGGTCGTTGATGATGTATGTAGGTGGAAGGCATTAGACTTTGCTGCTCTGAAACGGAGTTCAGTTTCATTCTTTGATGTACAGAAGCCGGAAACCGCCCAATCACGGTGGGCGAGGGCAAGGACAAGAGCAGCTAAGGTATCCAATACTATAAGTCTATAATGAATTAATAGTTCTCCAAAGTAACTTTTGTCATTTTCTTATTCGTATTGTTTTATTTACAGTGTATGTAGTGCTGATATATAGCTTTTCTCACACAGGTCGGAAAAGGTTTGTGCAAGGATGACAAGGCACAAAAGCTAGCCCTCCGACATTGGCTTGAAGCTGTGAGTAGTCCTCGAACCCTTCTCACCTCTTATTCCACTAACTTCATGAATCTTGTTCAAGACATAAATAATCTGGCATTAACAATCTTAATTTCTTCTTCTTTAATCTTTACTACACAGATTGACCCACGTCATCGTTATGGACACAATCTGCATTTATATTATGATATCTGGTTTGAAAGTCAAAGCACTCAACCATTTTTCTACTGGTAATCATTTATGCTAAAGTTGGAGATCTTCTTAACTGTGATCATCTCTTGCAATACATAAATTACCTTTCTTCTTTGAAATTGTAGGTTGGACGTTGGAGATGGCAAAGAAATTAATCTTGAGAAATGCCCGAGGACCACTCTTCAACGTCAATGCATTAAATATCTTGGACCAGTAAGTTATTGCATTAGGATAAATAAGTCTCGACAGTACTGTAGAATTCAATTAGCATGAGACAGGGTGAGAGGAGATGGGACCCAATTATGTATAGGACCCACCTGAGAGGCCTTACTCCCTCTCCCTATCACTCTATTCAATTCATTTATCTAACATGGTTCTCTATCTTTTGTCACAATTGCAGAAGGAAAGGGAAGTATATGAAGTACTAGTTGAAAACGGGAAGCTGGTATACAGACAGGATGGGAGGCTGGTGGATACAGACTACAAATCCAAATGGATATTTGTCCTGAGCACAACAAGAAGTTTGTATGTGGGACGAAAGCAGAAAGGTTCGTTTCAGCACTCAAGCTTTCTATCTGGGGGTGCCACCACTGCTGCAGGCAGACTAGTAGCCCATGAGGGTGTCCTTGAGGCTATTTGGCCTTATAGCGGTCACTACCACCCCACAGAAGAAAACTTCCAAGAATTCATCACCTTTCTTCAGGACCACAACGTCGACCTCTCCAATGTCAAGGTCTGTCAACCCAACTCAGATTATCTAAATTTGCAGAAACAAAAGTTTCTCTGAATTCTTACATTGATTTGAGTGAGTGAAAGTTTGGTTAGAAGACAAATTAGCTGATTAATTATAATTTGCTTGTTTGTTGCAGAGATGTGCAATTGATGATGATACGCCTTCAATTAATGGCAATAATGAATCACAACAAAATTTGGGTCCTACTCTATCTTCCAAGTCGAGTGCAGTTGATGACAGTAATAAGAATGGTGACGAGACCAATGTTGGAGCAGTTAATGAAGAAGGTGCGAAAGTTGGTGATGAGAAGAAACTTCAAGGTTCAGTGTTTGCCTTTTCCAAGAGGTTATCCTGCAAGTGGTCCACAGGGGCTGGGCCACGGATCGGGTGTGTGCGGGACTATCCTGAACATCTGCAATCAAGAGCAATGGAGCAAGTTAGTTTGTCGCCTAGGCCCAATTCTGCACGCCTCACTAACTATGGCCCAATACCTTCTCCAAGGCCCAGCCCAAAAGTTAGGGTGTCCCCTAGGCTTGCATACATGGGATTACCCAGTCCAAGGACCTCTATCGCTGCACCAAGTTAAGGCCAGTCTTGTAGGAGTTCAGACTCTTCCATATTTCCCCAAAAATGGGTCAGCCATTGGTGACTGGTGAAGGGATTTATATCCTCACAATTTTGTTGAAAATTAATTGTGTTAATTTTGGAAAGAAAATTACATATTGTGTGTGGGACTTGTACATATGGAACCACATACAATTTTTTTTTTTAAATTAATACGGTCAATTTTATAAAAAAATTGAAAGGACATAAATCCCAGCTGAAGGCACATCTCGTGAAAGCAGCTAGTAATTATAGAGGTATAGAGACTAACCAAAAAAGTGCCTTTTTTTTTTTTTTCTTTTACTTGAGTTTGTTCATTTCTTTAATTTTTGTAGAATTTTGATGTCTTAAGCTGAAGTGAGGCATTGTAACTTCTACCTAGTTTATGAGCCATTCTTTTTATTCAATTATTTATTTACTGCTAGTCGAGCATATATTCTGGAATAAGACATGATTATTGCATTTCTTATCTTTTAGTGCTGTCTACTTTTTTCTTCTTAATTTTGATATTATGTTAGTGCTGTGTTTGGTGGAAATGAAGGCAAAAGTGAGTGAATGCAGGGCAAAGATAAAGTGAAACAAACAAGATATAGCTTTTGCCTTAGTGCTGCATAGAGAATGATGGACATGGGGTCCTCAATGCAGAAAATAAATGAAACTTCTCTTAGTTTCCTCACCAAAATAAAAAGATTTTTCCAATAAAAACACAGACATCGGCAAACCATAGTCTTCTATAAAGGGCTACACAATTATTGTAAGATGGTAAGCAATAATAAAGCAACGAACATCGCTCACTCTGTTATACCTGATAAAGTTTTATCCCAGTTTGAAGTCAGAAAAATATGCAAGTTATTAAACTCACCTCAACTTTAAAGTTTAAATATTAAAATTAGTTTCCAAAATATCATCTCAGACAAAGCACTTTCAACTTTGAATGCAGCCAACTCAAACTCTCTCATCCCACAAAAAAAAAACTAAGAAAAAAGAAAACACTATCATAAAACATTAGTTATGACATTAGTAAAATCTTTCCTTCCCTTTCCTTTTCCTGTGGTGTCACCATCCAAACATACCCTAAACTCTTCAAGTAAAGTAATGGGCATACTTCGGCTTACAGCAGCAGAAACGTAATATAGACAATGAAGCAGCAAGAACTACCACATAATAGGACCACTTGGTTCTTGTATAACTGGATTCTAAAGCCGAACAATGCTTAACGACACGTAAAAATAAATGATATTACAATATAAAAGATATCATTTTGTCATTAAGCTCCATTGCCATCTTTGCAAATTTACATGCACACACTGACTGATCTTGATCAGGAGTAGTTGGGAGCAGAGAAATACTTACGTACCCAAGCTTTTGAAACATATACTATGGTTCAAATAATTAATGAATTATACGCTTTGCTGTGAATTTTAATAGTATTACGACATTCATGAGATCGGTAATTTTGTGATTTATTAATTACTTATTAAAATGCTGGATTGGTTGTATTAAGATCAATTTAAAAGTAATATGTTTATCGTAGATTTTTTTTAAGTATCACATGGCACGAAATGATAAAGCAAAAAGATTACAACGCCACTTGGCCTCATCTGATTGGTTGAATAAAGATAACATTGTCTTTCAATAAAAGGTCAAATGACCCATTTACCCTCTATCAGACCAATAATTCCAAAGCCTCCCCACTGTTTTCACTTCCTTTTTATTGACATTTTGCAAATAGCTGTCTCTTCTTCATCACTCATCAGGGGGTTTTGCCCCACATAATATCTTGACAATCACTTGCAATGTTGACATATAGGTGAGAAGTCAGGTAATCCCAATAATATTGTCGTATAATCCATAGATTTATATGTTAAGTTTATGACATATTTTATTTAGTTCTATGTCACTATATTATTGTCAATATTTGGTATTATAAATCTATTATATAAAAGTAATATAGGCTCCTTTTAATGTGAAAATTTCATTAATTGATAAGAAATATCGATTAATTAAACTCTAAACTCATTGTACGATGGTTTTTTCACATTTTTAATACATGTGTTAAAAATTTTTTAAAGTATATAAATTCTTTATAATTAACAAGAAAAATTATAAAATAATTAATTAATTAATTAATTAATCATCTCTTAAATCAGAAATTATTTTAAGTCTAAGAATTTTTTAAAATTAATGAGAAATTAATGAATTTTTCATTGTTAATGAGAAAAATTATGAAGTAATTATTAATTACCTTTTAAATAATAAATTCTTTAACGTCGAAGAAATTTTTAGAGTGAATGAGAAAATTAATAAATTAATTAATTACATATTGAATTTGGAATTCTTTGAAATTTGAATAGTTTTTAAAGTCAACCAAAAAAATAATTAATTGAGTAATTAATTATCTCTTAAACTTTATAATAAGGGATTATAAATATAATTTGGCATAATCTAAAATTAAAATACATGAAAATAATATATAATTAAATGATTTATTCAACAATTTAAGTATAGTCAAGTATGATTCCATAAGTTTTTAATATTTCAGAATTATTTAAAAAGAACAACAATAAAAGTCATTTTATACATCAACAAAAATATTTTATAATTGTGTCCTCTCAATAAATTTAATAATTTAAAAAATATTAGCATATAATACAAATTAATTTATTTTGCATAAACAATTAAACTAATTTATCTAGTTTGTCAGGAATTAGTATGTATGTCACTTTCCGCTAAAAAACATGCGTGTAAAGATTCTCGTTCTATATTTATTTTGGTGGACTTGTAAATATAAAGTATTACGATTGTAGAATATAAAACTATATAATATCATTTAACTTAATATGAAATTCTAATGAAACTTTAAAAATTATTGTAAAATTTGTAATAATTAACAAATTATCCAAAAAATGTTGTAGGGATGAAAAGATAATATATGAGTGGTAAATAATATCGAAATAAGAAACAAACTAATAAAACAAATAAAATGAAATAATAATTTAATATGAAAAGAAAAAATCATAGTAAACTATATCGGAAAAAGGAATTGGTGAATAAATGGGGCAAAAAAAAATGTATTATCATGACTTTAAAAAATGCATAAATTGTAACCCAATATGGCTTGCTATTTTGGAAAATTAATAATAAATAAAAATTAAGTAGTAAACAAATATGAAGAATAATACTTAATATGAAACCCATTGGTTTAAACATAAACATCGGGGAATTTTATGTAAATTACTTAATTTTTAATGAGTATCATAATTAATGTTGTTGGAATGAATATGTAAATAAGAAAATATTTTAAATTGGGAATAAATTAAAAATAAACTAAAGTAATATTATTTAATTTATAAAAGTAGTAACAAATTGTATGAGAAAAAAAGGAATTGATGAATAAATGGGAAATAAAATACTTTCACTTAATAACAATGTATAAATTGTAATCCATCATGACTAATGTTTTGAAAAAAGAACAATAAGTAGTGAAAAAACTATAAATAGCAATGTTTAACGAGGTATTCACATTATATAAATTATATAACTTTTAGCAAATATTATAATTATTAAAATATTCACGTTACAAAATTTTTTTATTACAGGTATGATGCAGTGGAGAGGAAGGCTGAGGCAATGGGAAGGGCAATGGAAAGGTTGTGATTGACTTTTGGTGCATAGGCAACATAGTACTATGAGAGGCAACGATTGATATAGCAAGGAGATCATAAATCGTCATTAGTTGTTAGCAATCTACCCTTGTTCTAGCCACACATCTAAATGCAATAAACCTCTCACAGGGTATGCCTCGTGCCAGAGTATGTTGGCAGTCATCGGACGACAACAACCACCAGCGTCCACGCTTACTGCTTATGCTCAGATGGGAGTGCTCGCAAAAGGCAAGGTTGTTCTTCCTCTAGCTTTGGTTCCTTTGAGCAACATAAGGCAACAACAGGTGTAGAGAAAAATTTTAATTCGAGGCATTTGGGTGTTTTTGTCGAATTACTATTATCATTTTATTATTATCTCTATAATACTAAATAAATTTTGTAACTTTATTCTTCTTTATATTCTCAACATATCGGACATATTTTGGCATCAAAACTTTCATTTTCATTCAAGAAATATACACTTTTAATCCCCACATTTCATGATTAGATCAATTTAATTCCTGAAAGATTACACTATAATCATATTTGATCTTTTGTCATGAGGTGTTAAAATTAGTCTTTCAACATTAGATATATTTGGTCCATCACCTATCACTATTAGAATAATTTAATCCATCATCTTTTGTTATTAAAACAATTTAGTCTCTACAAAATTTTAACATGATCAAAATTAGTCATTAACAATAAAAATAAAATAATAATTATGCCATTCTCAAAATATTCTTAATGTTGGCTATATTAACACAAATACAAACATATACACATAACTTTCATCTTGTACTTATACTAAAAATCATAACACACATATCTCCATACTAAACATAAATGAAAAATTACACATATATAAATATTCCTCCTGATACTATAAAACATAATTTGAACATTCAAGTGCAATTAATATATATTTAGTACTTTGTAGCATAAATACAATTAGAATAGCTATTTAATTAGAATTACAAACTACAACATGAGGTAATATAAACGTGAAGTCATTAAAAACAAACAAAATCATTCAAAGGTAAAATCTTATATCTCAGGTAAGTTTTGAATATTACACCAACATCTCTAACATACATAAATGCCCAATCCTAGAAATTATAAGGGACTAAATTTTAGGTAAGTTTTGAATCATTGATATAACATAGGTCTAGTAGGAGTATGAGTTGAGTCTTTATGAGATTTTTGTGATGAAATAAAATATCAAAAATGTCATTTTGTACTCCATTCTGTTTATATATTGATACTAAGTCTATAATAACATTAACATCACTTGTTTCCCTATCAAATCCAATAATCTTGTATAGTTTCATTTTTTAACTTGTCACCCACATATATATTTATACGAATATTAATTGCTTCATGTTGTTAGTTTATGTGCTAATAATATGTTAATGTTATTTAAGTAGGAGATTGTTGGAATAATTTTATATTATTTTGTGGATTAGCATGAACTTTATTATTATTACAATTCTCTTGTGGTAATTAACTAAGCAACAATATTAATCTAAATCATATAATAGATTGAGTATATGTTAATTGTGAATAACTAGTGATAAATTGCATTACTCTATGCCCATTGCATAGATACCCTAACTTGCAGTTCAAGATTTGACAGTAATTATTCTATCAAATTTTGGTTATAGGTTAAAAGAGAAATTTAATGCCCTTTGGTAATTTTTAATTAATTATTAATTTTAAAGAGTTAAAAGAAATGAGAGTTATTTTGGGAAAATGAATAAGTTAATTATTTTATATATCTTATTAGTTAAGTTATATGATGAAATATATAGTATTATAACTTTATCATTTTTGTCACTTTGAATAATAAAATATTCCAAGGTTTATCTTTTCTCTCTTCGTGTGACTCCCTTTCTGTGAAAAGTTTGGGTATTACAAATTGCAAACTGTGGTTAATTATGGTTGAATTTGAATCTTCTTCATATAAGTATTCTCTATTATATCTCTTAAAATTCTTTTAGCATTGAGATCTAAATTATTATTCTTCTTTTCCCTTTTTTATGGTATTTTTACATTTGTGGCCAAAAAAATATATTTTTATGTAGGTAGATAACATGACATTTTTTTCTCTTGTTTGATGACATATATTATCCATTTGATTTGATTGAATATGATATCATTTGATTGAACCAATTTTAATGGAAATTGATACAAAGGATTGTGACCATAATTTTTCTTAATGGATGGAATGTGAAAATGATTTGTTGAGCATTTCTTTTATGTATTGACAAGTTAGTGTTGGTATTCTCTTGATTCTAATATTGTTAGCTAATTGAATTTTTAATGCTTATTTAAGGTTATTAATGAATTTAAATTTTGCTAGAAAGCTCTTCTTAGTCAATAAATTTGGGAGAAAATTAGGTTATAGAGCTTGTTAATAAATTTAACCACTTGTTATAAAGAGGAATTTAACTTTGCATGAATAATCAATTCTTGGAAACACTAAAATGGAAATATCCATTAGCTAGATAAATATTATTTTGAATTTAATCCCTTTTAATTGGTTTTTATATAATTGAAACATTTTTTTAGTTGTTGATTAGTTTATTTTCCTTAAATAAAATTGTCATTTTCATTATTAATTTGCAAAATCACCCATTTTTTATTTCTTCCTTTATTTTCGCTTATTTCTTTGGTTTTTAAAAGTATTAAAATTACCAATTTTGGTGAATATGAGCATACTCATTCTAATTACAAATTTTATATTTGAAAGTAAATTTATTTTAAGTACAAATTTTGGTGCATTAATGTATTTAATTATAATATAGGGATATAATGTAATATTGTTATTTTTTGAATTGATATTATTACAATTATATCTCTATATTATAACTGAATATACTAATATATTTAATATCGTAAATATATTAAAGATGACATATTTATTTTAATTTATTAAACTCAACACATGTTAATAGCATTTTACGATAACATATAACTTTTTACATTACTTATAACTGGAGTTTACAAAGGACTTATATAGACCAAGTGTTAAGCAACGTTATTGCTTGATTAATGCCAATTGCAAACACTCTATTCAGAAGACCAGGCGAACGAAGAGGCGCCGGAGGAATACAGTGAAAATGAAACATAAAAATAGGGATTAATTTGAAAATCTAATAGCATACATGGAAATTTACCTAAAGCCTAACCCATGACTTAAAAGATGTGAGAAGGATTAGTTTGCACAAATTTACTAATCGTGATGACTAGTTTCCATAATCATTGATTTCAAGTAAATAATACTTGTTTTTCTTAAGATTTAATTGAATTACACATGCTTGTTCTGTACCTCATGAACCCTAACATTTCATGTATTTTGCAAAATCCTTTTTTGCTATTTACTTCGTCCGCAAAATATATTCTCTTTGAAAACAAAATTACTTACTATTTTTATTGTTATATTAAAAATGAAATCATATTTGTTTGTGATAAAAACAAGTTCAATAAACTAAACTTGCCAAAGGTAAAGGCTATAATTGAGATTTAAGGTAAATTGTAAATGGTATAAGGTGGTATTATGATTTTTTTTTAAACCACAATTTATTTAGAAAACAAAGCTGCAAACTTACAAATTTTGACAAACTTATAAAAAAATAATAAAATTTTAATGTATACTCATAAAAATTTATTAATATTAATAAATAACTATTCAAATATACAATTACATATTTAAAATTAATATTTTAAAAATTTGTCTAGTCATTGAATGGTGACGACATTGCTTTGTGGTTCACTAATTTGATTGAATATGTCACAATTAAATATATATTTAATTTGAAATTAAAAAATTAATATCAACATACTAACAAAAATACTAATAATTTTATAATTTGATTCTAAGATAATTTGCTCACTATTAAATACAATCACTAAATATTGAACTAAGTACAAATATCAAGATTCCAAAATAACTGAAGCATTAGTTTACTATGTTAGTAATATATCAACTCCATAATACTTTTATTAAAGCTAGATTAAAACATACTTATTCATGTTCAATTTAATTAATTCAGTCGTTGCTTATATAAAAATCAATATTGTAAAGCATTACAATACAAATGCAACAATTTATTATGTATTATATATAAAAATAAAGTAAATTGCCTTTATCATGAGGGTTCTATTTGACCAACGAGAATGTTTTGTTGATCAAAATCTTAGCTCTTCATGTAATAATTTTTTACTTTTTTTATACATGTATAAAATTTTTTTTGAAATGTGCAAATTCTTCATAATCAATAATAAGAACAGTAAAGTAATTAATTAATAAATTAATTAACTGTTTCTTAAATTGAGAAATTTTTAAAGTCTCAACATTTTTTGGAATTAATGAAAAATTAATAAATTAATTAAATGTATCTTAAATTGAAATTTTTTTGAAGTTTACATATTTTTTTTGAATCAACGAGAAAAATAATAAATAAATTAATTAAGTGTATTTTAAATTTTTTGATAAAAGACTATAAATATAATTTGATATGGTTTAAAATTAAAATAAGATAAAATAATATATGATTAAATAGCTTATGATAATTCTTTCTCAATGAACCTTTTAAATAGGGAGATTTTCAAAGTTTTGAAGTTTTTGGAGTTAATGAAAAATTTAATTAATTATTTTTTGAAATATGAGAATCCTTGAAAATTAATAAATATTTGAATTTTTTGAAATTTAGATATTTTTTTGGAGTTAACAAAAAAATAATGAATTAATTGTATTGTAAATTTTTAATAAGAGATTATAAATATAATTTAACATAATTTAAAATTAAAATTAAAAAAATAATATGTTTTGAATTACTTACGATAATACTCTTTCATTCAACTTATTATTGTCATTTCTTTTTTACTAATTTTACATAATCAATTTTATACATTTTCTTTATATCATAATATCCTATTAAATTTAATTTTTACTAACACTTAAAAAAATTATTAATTAAAATTATATTAATATATAATAAAGCAAACTAATTTTCTGTAACTAACTAGGTATCTATAAATCTTGCTCCTCTTTATTTCTTCTAGAAAAAGAGAACGAACTTGCATAACTTAGATTCAACTTACCAATTCCACCTAGTTTGCAGATTTAGGCTTTTGGACAAGTTAGTATTAAGTTTGAATTTTTGTGCGAGTTGACCGTTTTTCTCCTAGACTTTTACAGTATGGGATGAATATTAAAGGGCTAAAAAAATACTAAAAGGGTTTCAAAAAAAGATAATTGTTTTATAATAAATATAGCATATAATTTAGTTCAAATTAAAAAGAGGACAATCTATTTTAAAAAATATAGTGTAATTTATTTATTAACTTTTTAATGTAAAATAATTTTATAGTATTATTAACCACAACTTGAGAAAAAACAAATAAATTTTTATATATTTATTATCAAATTATTTAATAAGATATAAAATATATAAGATTGTATAGTTTAACATTATATTTTGAAAAAAAAAATTTAACCACGTGCAATATTTTTTATTAAAAAGTATGATAATATCTAAATTTAATGGAATGAAAGAGATAAAAAAATAATGCGACGAAGACATCGTGAGGCACCCGCGGTGAGAGGACGTGCTTAGTACGCTCCACAATAATCCACGATGGATAAAGCCACGCGACCTTGACCCCACCAGTGACAGCAGCGCGAATGCTTGTCTGTCCCAACCTACAACTCAGGAACCTGCGCCACACGTACACTACACGCCACACGCCTTACGCCTTGACATGCTTCTCGTTTCCGGAGAAAAAAGAAAAAAAACCAAAATAGCCGACGGTTGCAAGATTGGTCTTGCTTCGACTGGATCAATCAAAACCATATTGGATGAGAGAGAACGCCAATCACCACCTCCTGCACCATGACGATTACTTTTTCTTCATCCTCTAACCATCGCCTTCTTTTAACCTAACCTAACCCCTTCATGATTATTGTTATTATGAGGGAAACACAAATGGAAAATTTTTACCAAAAGGGAAATTTCATACCCTAGATCTCTGAAGAAATTCTTCTTCTATTTTCTTTTTTGGCTTGGTATTTTTTTTTCTTTTTTATATTCTTCTCTTTGGCTGTTTTTCGTTCTTATCGGATACATGGATTCCAGTTTTGGGTGCGGAGAATATTCAGTGTTGAAGTTTTTGCTTATTTAGAATTAGTTGGTGTTGGTGGCTTAGGGTTTCAATCTTTTGCTTTTTGAATGGAACCTCGTGTTGGCAATAAGTTTCGGCTAGGCCGGAAGATCGGTGGCGGCTCCTTTGGGGAGATCTACTTAGGTTTGTTTCCGTACATTTCTTTATCCTGCTTTTTATATTATTTTGGGAGTGGTGCTGATAAGGTTAGTTTTTTTTTTTTTAACCTTTTTTTAATTGGTTGTTTGCAGGTACTAATATTCAAACTAACGAAGAGGTCGCAATTAAGCTTGTAAGTTTGATCAATGAGGTTTTAGATGTATTCGAATCCGAATATTTTCGTTCTTTTTTTGTATCCTTTTGAGCCTGAAAAATAAGGACCAGGCTTTGTTTTTCTTTTTGCCGTAAGTAATTTGTAGAGATGGTTTTGTGTGAAGTTAATTTCTGCTCTTAGTTATCTGCGATAGGTTTGGAAAGTATAGTTTTGAGTTGCATTACTTCCTAGCACCTTAATGTCTTAAAGATTGCTATATGCTATTATTTCCTAGAATGGAATGTCTTCACTGAGCTTGTTCCTGTGTACTATTTCTTGGGAGGGTGTCAGGTTGCGGTCACTCAAATGGGTGTTTATGAGAGATATTGGAGCATTTATAAACCAGTCTTTACCTTTAATAAACGTTTGGCAGCTTTTAAGATGTCCTGATTTCTAATTCAGGACTGGTTGGAATCTCAGTTCAAACACTTCTTTTAGATATTTTCATTAATGTGTTTTAGTTCTTTCCTATAGAGTTCCGTTGCATATTGACATTTCATGCCTGTTGGTGCATTTTAAATTGGTATCAAAATGTTGTTTTGGGTGTTGGAAACATTTCAATCGATTTCGAGCTATATATTTGGCATTGCTTCTAGCAGTGTGGCCAAAACCAGTTGTAATAAATTGGGGATACAGGGCAGCCGTTAAGTATGGGTATCAGACTATCAAAAAGTATTGGTGCTTTTATCAGTATATTCTTATTTTTCAAGACTCAGATCTTATTCTGAAAATTTTTAATTAGGAACTGGTTTCACTGTCGAAGTTATTTTCTGTTGTAAACATTGAAGTTGTTAACATGTCCTTAATATCTTATAGAAGTAGAATCTTCTCAAAGTAACAAGATTTTCTAGTCGTCATTTGTTGTTTGATGGAACATAATTGCCATGTAATTTTTTATGCAATGGTGATCTGGAGGTAATTTACTTTAACAGATAATAATCTTATGAGAGGTTCAAAAATAACTAGTTTTCCTGTACTTTAGGGTGGAAATAATAGTCATGTGCGATATTAACCATTTAGAGGCTCTTATTGTCTATGCATTATTCATCCTTATTGTAAGATAAATTTCATAGGGAGCTCATTATCACCCTTCAAATGGGGCTGTCTTAAAATTTTGATTGTTAATGCAATTCTTTTTCTTGGAACAATGAATGCTGTATGGGACATATTATGTCCAGGCACCACGGTTACTCTCTGTAAGAGAATCATCTGTCATGATTTTAGTTTTGGTTTTGTACATATGACTCTCAATCTTTGTGTCTTACTGGCTAGAGAAACTTCCTAATACCTAGTTACATTTTAATTGAAGTAACCATCAAGATTGTTCCTCTTCCTAAACTCTGTTTACTGGTTATCTTTAAGTGCACTAGAGCTGATTTTCTTGTTCTTTCTTTCATTTACTTACTCTCCTTTTTCAACAGGAAAATGTCAAGACAAAGCATCCTCAGCTGCTGTATGAGTCCAAGTTATATAGAATTCTCCAGGGAGGAAGTATTGACTCTCTTCATACATTTTGCTTTTATTTTCTTATTATTGTACACTCCTCTATGTGGTCTTTTTTCACCCTTTTTTGTTTTATTGTAAATTTTATGTCAATTGATAGTGAATTAAGTTTGTCTTGGCAGCTGGAGTTCCAAACGTCAGATGGTTTGGAGTGGAGGGAGATTACAATGTTCTAGTGATAGATCTGCTTGGACCCAGTCTTGAAGATCTATTTAATTTCTGCAGTAGAAAGCTATCACTGAAGACAGTTCTCATGCTTGCAGATCAAATGGTAGGCCTCTTTATGACTATTTTGTAAATTAGATATATATTTCATATGAGAGCTTATGTTCTTGGCTTTGTTTTCCAGATCAACCGTGTTGAGTTTGTTCATTCTAAATCATTTCTACATCGGGATATCAAACCAGACAATTTTCTTATGGGCTTAGGAAGGCGTGCAAACCAGGTGGCTAATCTTATATATGGCCGGCTGACATAATATTTGTTATAAAGGTGGTTAATGCTATTTTTCTGCATGTAGGTTTATGTTATTGATTTTGGTTTGGCTAAAAAATACAGAGATAGTTCAACCCATCAACACATCCCTTACAGGTATGAAGATTTATTATGTGTATAATAATGTGGTTCTATTGCTATTGTTTGGGTCTGTAGTAAAATGGAATTTATATGTCCTAGTCTTGCTACTTCTGTCCAACGGAAGTTGGCATCTGGCCTCTGGATTTTCTCATATACAGTACCTTTTCCATGTTAGAAAATTTTGGGTAATTTGTGTGCTTTCTGGACAGTGTATAAATATGTTTTTGGAAGAATATAATAACCAAGGACTTTGCTTTATGAGCCCATTGTGCAAGTCCTACAGTAGATAAAGCAATCACTTCTTCATTGCTTCTGTATTCCTGTAAACTGTGTGGCTTTCCAAGATTATCACTACAAACATTTCTGTGTTACCAACCCTTTCAGTGGCAATAATAAAGTAGATAAATCAATCATACGCTCTTTGTATGATGGCATCAGGAATGCTATTATATATACTATATACTCTAGCTAGAGTTTTTGATTGTTCCTACATCAAGATTTAAGTGCCACATCATGTGCATCATGTTTATTGAGTTGCATTTTTGCCTGGGGTGGCAAGGAGGGTAAATGTTTGGTGGGCCATGAGGAAAACCCAGCTTAAGGCTAGTAATCAATGATACTTTAGTAAAGGGGGTGTACTTGTATCAGATATGTATCCAATACCCATACTGTCTGCCAGCATCTGTATCGCCAGATGTCCAGTTGAGGCTGATATGCATACTGTACTATTTATTTGCACTTTGTTGACCTCAAATGGTGATGTCCAGTTGAGGCCTTGTCTTTTTGCACCTTTCCAGATTTTGTTGCTTGTCTTACCAGCATAACTTCCTTGGTGGTGTGCAATATTCCGAACCCCCTCAGACTGGCATGTGGTGTCTTTTTATGTGTTCTAGTCGGTTTAAACTTGCATTTTTTATTGCACTTTTTGGTTGGGTTGCCTTTTGTCTGAAAAGTCAGCATTATTATCGCAGAATTTGTGTGCGCTAGGCGAGTGCAGTTAACTAGTTCTCTTATTTGAGTTTAGGCTTGTTTGTGACTGATGCGGGTTTTTGCTTATTTTGAAGTGGCTTTTTATTCTTCAAATAGAGTTTCAAAGCCCTGAGAGAGAAGCATTTTTTGTTTGGCTAAATCATTTGATAAGTGCTTTTATTGATAATATTTTGTTTAGCAACTTGTTTAGAATAGGTGTTTTTTTCACTATAAGTTACTGAAAAGGACATGTATTTAAGAGGGTAGCTGAAAAATGTTAAGGTAATCTTGGTAATTAATGATATTGAGTGGGGTGCAATTGTCTTCAAAGAAAATTTTCTGCTTCTGCTTCAAAGGAGAAGCTTCAAATTTTTTTGCTTTCTTTCCTCAGCAGAAAAACTGCTTCTGCGATGCATTCAGAAGCAGTCTGTTTTTTTATCCCCAAGATGCGTGGCCTAACACCTCATTTTTTTGAAATTAGCATTTTTTTAAAAGCAGCTTCTTGCTTACGGAATGCTTGGTCAAACAGGATATAATTTCTGTTCTTGAATTTTCACTTCTTTTTAATTTAGTTAGCTTTTTTTTTCAAAGCTTGAATGATCTTCAGCTTAGGAGGGAGTGTTGAGCAATCCCATTGAAGTGGAACTCCTAAAGGATAACAAGTTTATTATTATCTTGGTATCATGGTGGTTATTGTTGCCTAAGAGTCTTAGTTATTTTTAGTTTATCTTTCTGTTAATCTCTGTTCTCAGTTTCAAGTATTATTAATTAAAGTGGAAAGGGGGGCTGCCACAATGTGTGAGACAGTGAGAGTTACACACATGTGCAAGCCCTGCCATTCACCATATTTCTATTTTTTATTGTGAATTTTTAACAATGGTTTAGCCTTTTTTTTTTTTTTTTGGTGTACAAGAATCATAGAATGCATGATCTATTTGATCATTAAAACTGCAGGGAAAATAAGAATTTGACAGGAACTGCAAGATATGCAAGCATGAACACTCACCTTGGCATTGGTATGTGTCATCTTATATTTCTTCACTTGCATTTCTTTAATGCATGGATAAGTTTTGGTGTTCACCATTGGATACGTGATGCTTGTTCATATCTGGTGATCTATGCATAGAGCAAAGTCGAAGAGATGATTTAGAGTCTCTTGGTTATGTCCTGATGTACTTCCTGAGAGGAAGGTGATTATTGCCATCTACCCTACTTTAATTTCTTCCAGTGTTGTGTTGAAAATTTGTGTTTGATTTATGTTTTCTTTGTAGTCTTCCTTGGCAGGGACTTAAAGCTGGTACCAAGAAACAGAAGTATGAGAAAATCAGTGAAAAAAAGGTTTCTACCTCAATTGAGGTAAGTTGTTTTATGATTAGTCTCCTTTAATGCATACATGTGCTGTAATTCATGGATTGCACTGAGAATATCTTGTTTATTCCAGGCCTTGTGCCGAGGTTATCCAACGGAATTTGCATCTTATTTCCATTACTGCCGTTCATTAAGGTTTGATGATAAGCCAGATTATGCTTACCTCAAAAGGATATTTCGTGACCTCTTTATTCGTGAAGGTTTGAACTTATTCTCATTTAGAAAGAATTCCTTTTGTCTGTGACCTTAGGTTTGCCATGTGTATATTTTCAAATATATTCTCCATTTCAATTTTAGGGGAATCATGTGAACTTGCTTTTTTAATTGTATTTGCGGCAACCTTGACAGGCTTCCAGTTTGACTATGTGTTTGACTGGACAATCTTGAAGTATCAGCAATCACAGCTGGCAACTCCTCCCGCACGTGCCCTTGTAAATGTTTATCTGTTCTTTTTTGTTTCTTCTGGGATCACTTTTATTATCAGTGTCTAGAAATATGAGATGGTTGTTTTTTCAGGGTCCCAGTGCTGGAACTAGTTCTGGAGTGCCTCCGGTGGTGACTAACGCTGATAGACAGACAGGTGCCATTTAAAGTTACTTTATAGATAGTTCATATAACCTATCTGTATGTTTCTTTGTGGCACACAATCTTGTGTGCATAATTCACAGGTGTATACCTCGTTATACTTGATCCATTAGTGTATGGTTTTCTTTAGTACAATATTGTAACCACTGTCCTTGACTCAATGGTTTCCCCTTCTATGCCCTCTCTCTCTCTCTCTCTTCCTTTTTGTAGTTTATAATCATTTCTCGCTATTATTTATTAATTGAACAGTATTAATTTATAAATTTGTCTCCTGTTCCTTTGGTATTGCAAATTTTGTTTCAGCTAAGCTTTCATATAGGTTCGTGATAGCTTGCACAGTTGTCTTTTTCCCCCAATTTCATCTATTCTGTTTTGTTAAATGTTTCTGGAAATAAATTTAAATAGTTAACTAGTTAGCTTTTGAGCTTTGGTGTATGTTTGCTTGTCTATCTATCCACAGGGGGGGAAGAAGGACGAACTTCTGGTCTTGTTTCAATGGATTCTGTGAGGCGAAGAATGTCAGGCCCCATTTTAAATTCCGTAAGTTCCTCTAAGCAGAAAAATCCAGTTACAATGATTCTCTTATAATTAAGGATGCCATGGTGAGTTGATTGGACTGTGGAGAGCATGAGTTTCATTGAGAAATCTGGCCACTGTTCCTCTGTAACTTTTACTGACTTTCCAATATGGTTGATGATGTCAAAATATGCACATCAACATACTTTAATCTTTCAACTTATTCTAACATCAATCATCTATGATCATGCAGATATCAGGTACCAATATCTTGGGTCAGTCTAGTGGATCATCACGGCGAGTTGCTGTTTCAAGTAGTCGTGATGCATTTGTTGGTGGGGAATCAGATCTCCGTACTCGTACTACTGAAGCTAGCCCTGGGGCTGCGCACAGAATTTCAAGTGGGCACAGAAACTCACCACTTGGAGCTTCAGATCAGAAGAGAATATCATCTGGGAGAAATGCTTCTCATGTCAAGAATTATGAAACTGCAGTCAGGGGCATTGAAGGCTTGCAATTAGAGAATGATGAGAGGGGCCATTATTAAATTGTCTCCTTTTCATCTTGTAAATTTGTGAGTTGACTGGAACTTCTCTAGTTGCTGATGTTGCTTAATTGAGCTGTGAGGAAATTTGGGTCTAAACTCAGAAATCTGGGTTTGGATTGTGAATTCATACTCTGCTCCTACGGATAAAGCTGAGACGCTGAGCAAATGAGCTTAGAATTAAGCTTGTTGATGTGCTGAGCCTCAATGGCTTTTATCTTCTGGCGGGAACTCCTAAATTTTATAGCCTCTTTTCCTGTGGGTTATTATTGTTTACCGGATGTTTTACAGTGGCTTAGACCGCACAGTTCAAAATCACTGAATACCAGGGACAATGTAATTAACGATGCTACTCATGTTTTTGATGATACCTCATGTTTCCACGGTGTAAGTTTTTGTGGAGGTAGAATTTCTTCTGGGTTCATGGATTGTTGTACCTCTGAAATTCTGTCAAGATAGAGTTTTCCTTTTCTTTAATCAATGAATCTTCCTAACAATAGTTTACTGTTCTGATTAATCCTTCTTTAAATCTGCAAGTTTTCTTCTGTTACAGTCTGATTATTATCACTCCCTTTTGATTGCTCTATGAAGAAACTGTAACTGCCTAGCCTATCCCACCTAGATTTTATTTTATTTGTGATAGTTAAGAGTTCGTGATTTCTTAGAAATTTTTATGTAGATCCTAATTAAATATGCTAGCCATGATATACATGTAAGGTTATTAGAAATAAGTTTAATTAGAAGTGTCTAATATATATGTTTCTTACAAATTGATGTGAACATGGGTCCAATATACCAATTCAATTTTCAAAATTTAGGAAAAGCTATGTTTCACGCTTTCAAATTATAATCTAATTAAAATATTAACATTTAAACTTAAAAAACTAACATTTTTTTTCCCTTAAGACTATCATAAAAAAATGTAGTAGTTATTCATCTATAGAATATTATGTTTAATGGCCACGTAATTAATAGAGTCAATTTTCGGCTTCCAAAAGTCAGTCTTGGGAGAGACTTCTAATGTCATTTTGAAAATGAAATTTTATTTTTAAAATAAAAAGCATGAACTAAAACAGTTATAATTACATTTTTCATGATATTTTAGAAAGACAATGTATTAAGTTATAAAGTTCAAATATTATATTATAAATAAGCTGTAATTTAGCGGTTAAAATTTACTTTAAAAAAAAAAAAGATTCGAATTGAATTTTTTTTTTTTTAAATCTAACATTTGTCACATTACCATGAATGATATTTCTTAAACGACTGTCACAGTTACACGAGGACAATTAAGATGACATCTAAATTATATGAGATAAATAATATGTCTCACTTAGTATATGAAAAAAGAAGAAAAACATCAGAGAATAAATTCTCCTATTGTGCCGCCACTAAGTAAACGATTTTAGCTATTTAGTTGGTTTCCTCAGGCAAATGTCAACTTATTTGTAATCATTAGGGAATTTCAAGGGCTTGATTTTATTATGATGAAAGCAAGCAAACTTATAGTGTGTGATTAAATATACTGTCTAAGTCCCATTGTAAGTTTATATTCGTAAATTTCTTAATTTTGATAGGAATGCCTTGTAAGATGACATGCTTGAGTACAATAACCATCAACATGTCAAACGATAGAGATTTAGCGTCCTCCGAGTGATGAATTATTATGATACGAAATTCAATTTGAAGACATTCCTATAATAGATTTATCTAGAAAGTAATCTGAAGATTGATAATTCATACTGGTTTCCTTCTATTATCATCTTAGTTACTAATGAGATTCAATTTCATTATCAATTGGTAATACATCTCAAGACTGATGAGATATGAAATATAAAACTATCATAAACTAGTTACCAAGTTTCTTGACACACAAATATGCTAAATTCTAGAAAGTGACATAGATGTTTACTGATCCTTGGCTTGATTATGAAAATTACTCAAGAACCCAAAAAGAGTCAAGAAAGGAAATTTTTTTGAAAAAATTACAGTCAGAGCCTGCACAATATTCATCCTCTTATGTACTAGCCAAATTGTCTGTCTCTCTAGATTGAATCTGTCACTCCCTCCTTCCACATCCAAATCTTCATCTACATGCGTTTCAACAGTGATTTGGATTTCTTACCCTGTTTGGAAGATCTTTTTTCAAAAGACTCCAAACCATCAGAAAATATTACGACTAAAAATAACGTATACAATATCCCGTAGCTTTCTCCCCAAGCCAGAACAGTGTTATGCAATAATGTAGAAAAGTAAAGATGTCATAGTGTACCTTCATATTAGAGCTATTCAATCAGAGATTGCCAGACAATGCAGCGAAATGCAGACAAAATTTGTGGAACCCACCATAAGGGCAATAATTGCAATACGCAATTTGAAACCTTAGAAGACTCCTGGACTGAAGTTCATCAATTTGGATAGAGATGAGATGGAAAACACAGTGAATTACATTTATTTGACTTTAGATACAGGACAAAGGAAAAGGGCAAGAAAAAAAAAAAAACAGTGGAACTGATGGATATTAATATGCACCAAATACTACTGAACATTTAAATGCCAGTTTAGGAGGAAATTAAACTTCATAAATACAGAATGAGAAAAGGAAGTCACACTGCCATGTCCCCTTCCCATGAACAAACAAACACTTTACAGGATCCAAAATCAACACTTCGATCACAGATTCTCTAATTCATCCCATAATCTCTAACCAGTGAAAAAACTAAAGGCAATTAATTATTCATGAATACACATACAAGATAGCCAGCTGACCGAGGGATGCTCATTTTCATTCGAGATTGAAACCCTTAGCTCCCTAAGATGCATGCTCAAAACTAGCTACAATCCATACACCACTCTGGCGTACCTGTCCTTGAGCCACTTGAAACTCTTCCTCAGAGAGCCTTTTAGTTTACCTTCAACAGTATATACCTTGTAGCTAGCAACCCTCTTCTTCCTCTGCAACTCCGGATCAGTAAAAATCCAGCTCTTGGAGGAAGCTCCGTTTGTGGACCTGCCTTTCTTGAACTTGAAATTCACATCGTTTCCCATGTGGGTTTGGGTTGGATGTGCAGAGGAAGCATATGAAGCACTGTAGCACCTGAGATCCTGCATGCCTCGGACACCACTTGAAGTGGCTCCGGTTCCAGAGTAGGAGTAGCCCTCAATCTGATTCTTCATCCTCCCATCAGCGTAAGATTTGGATCTGAAATCTCCCATTGTCTCAAGACTTCACCTTTTCCAATGGGAGCAACGTCTGTTTGGGAACAGAAACAATGGCATTTTTCACCCAGAAATTCTTTCTTAATTCATTGCGAGTACGACTCTCTGGGGGCGCTGACTAGGAGGGTTTTGCTTGCGTCGGTGATGCATACAAAAGAGGGGATTTGCCACATGCGCTCCTGGCTTGACTCTTCACGTGGAATAGCCAATCAAAACGGATTACGTAATGATTTTGTCTTTTCTCGTATTTGGGCAACAGGAATCGAGGATTTTAAACGTCGCAAAGTTGTTTAATATTTTGTTGAAATTCAATAAAACTAGTATTTATTAGAATATCACATCTAGTGTATTATATAAGCTACTTATTGTAAGTGATTGTTGCATTAAAGCACAATTGGAATAGTATAATTATTTTTTTAATAGGAACTAAAATACAATATTCATTTCATAAAATAATTATGCTAATAATGAGAATAGTAATCATATAGTGGTGATGACAATCGTATTAATGTATTAATGGTACTAATGGTTGTAGTGACAATAATAAAAGTGGAGGTGCAACAACAATAGTGCTAGTGAGTGGGTAATAACAATAATAATATAGTTATAACACAATAGTAACACTTATAAAATAACAACAATATCAATAATAGTGCGCGTGGTAATTATGGCAGGTGGATCCTTTCTTTATTAACTAGGAACTATTTTATTAGATAGAATGAGATTAATGAAAGAGGATGTAATTGGAGTCACTTTCGTCTTCTTTTTTTTTTTTATTAGCCATCATATAATTTCTATTCAAATCGCATATAATTCAAATAAAAAGAATGATAATAGTATGATAGTTAGGGAGAATGAATCCTCTACATTTTTTTGTGAATTGTTTTTAAATTTTAGAGTGATAAAAACATAAAGATGAGAGAGTGCATGAAATTTATTTTATCTCTTTTTACTCATTCTTTTTTTACTCCCTATCTCTCTCACTTTATAGAGAATTCAACAGTTAGTTGACAATAAGGATACCAAAAATAGCAAATAATGTTGATGGCAAGACAATGACATTAGTACTAGTAACTGTATGAGAACCATTATGATTGTCAGTTAAAAATTGTACAAAATTCCTTCTTTATGAAATATTCTTTCCTCATAATTCCACATGTTGCACCAAACGGGCCTTTATAGAGGTAATGGGAGCTGTTTGGGCTTGAGCCCAGCACTGATCACATCCAAAGCGGGTTTGGCCCACTTGTTTGACCTGTACCCGTTGACTCGGGGCAAATTCGGAAACACGGAAAAGAGCTCACTCCCGAAGGGTATAACCCTTTCGCAGTAATTGGAACCCTGGGTTAACTCTTTTAACTGTTGCGCTCACTTAAGCAACTCCCTCTTCGTTCAACTTCCTCGACTCCGCGGCGTAGATCCGAGGAGTTTGGGAAAACCCTAATTGCTCTCTCGAACAATACCACTCTTTGATCAACTACAGATCAACCACCGTCTCCTTGTCTTTGATTTTTCTCCCATCAATAACCACGCATCATCCAAAGGTCTCTCTGTTTTAATCCCACCGTCAATAATTGGGTTGCTTCGTAATGGCGCAATTCGTTTGAATTTGTCCGAATTTTTCGTCCTTATCTATCGATGTCTTTTTTATGTAGTTCTTGAGCTTTTGGTAGTTGGATCTATTTATGATGCCCTGGCATGCCAATCATGCCAATCACATTTGTCATGTTTTCTAGTTTTTGGTAGGATATCGGATGGTTGTGAGTTCTTCTTATTTTGCACTCCGTTTGATGGCTTCAAAGCTCAGTTCTTTCTTGCCCAACCTGTTTTGTTTTCCGTAGTAATATTAACGTCATTGTTTTTAAAGATAGTTTCCAAGATCACAGGTGTATCAGGAGATAATTGGTTTTTTCTCCCCCGTTGGTCACCACAGTAAATTTATGACTTTCTAAGCGGTTTATGCAACCTAGCCTTGTTTTGCGATGTGAGTTCAAAATATTATGTTTTGTACGTCGAGAAACATGGTGTGTTTGAACAATATTTTGTTTTCAAATGTACCGTTGTCAAGTTTTTTTCCCCGAAATTCTTTTAACCATTTTGTTGTTTTTGTTCTAACATTATTCTTGTTCGCTAATGGTTTCTCTTTAAAATCTGCTTTCAGTTTTACTTATTCTAATCACTGAATAGAGTACGTGGTATAACTTTTCTTTACATCCTGCAGTCATGGCAGGAGTAGCACCCGAAGGTTCACAATATGATGCTCGTCAATATGATTCCAAAATGAATGAATTGTAAGAACTTGAACTTAACGTTTATAGTTTCAAATTAGTAATTTGCTATGTGGTTTTATAAGCATGTTTATTAGGGTTGTTGGTCATGTTTTTCAATTTGCATTTTCTTTGAGTTCAAACTATTTTGGCTGGATGCTAATGTTTACTGCTTGGTTTTTAATGACTCAACTGTCACAGGCTTACTGCTGATGGGCAGGATTTCTTTACATCTTATGATGAGGTTTATGATAGTTTTGATGCTATGGGCTTGCAAGAGAATCTTCTCAGAGGCATTTACGCATATGGTAACTTTTACCCCTTTTGTACTTTATATAAATTTTTTTTAAAATATGACGTATCTTGTTCTTCAATTCCACGAAATTGATTATGCAATGTCCATTCGAATTTATTTTTCTTCTAGAGTTTACATTGTAACCTGCAACTCTCTATCCTTGTTCTTTTTCATGGAAAATTTTCTTTTTCAAATATATGCAGGATGGTACTAAAGCTCTGAAAATGTTGTAATTTTATTATTTTATTTTTACTAATAACGTGTAAAGTGAGGTGTATATTGCCTTTTCATTTTTTTGGCTGCGTAGTTGTGTGTCCAAATCATTAAACTAGCAAGATTTGTACCATAGGGTTTGAGAAGCCATCAGCTATTCAGCAAAGGGGAATAGTTCCCTTCTGCAAAGGACTTGATGTTATTCAGCAGGCTCAGTCTGGAACTGGAAAGACAGCAACTTTCTGCTCTGGGATTTTGCAGCAGCTTGACTATGGTTTGATGGAATGCCAGGCCTTGGTTTTAGCACCAACTCGAGAACTTGCTCAGCAGATTGAGAAGGTTATGCGAGCCCTTGGAGATTATCTTGGTGTGAAGGTGCATGCATGTGTGGGAGGAACTAGTGTCCGTGAAGACCAACGTATTCTATCAAGTGGTGTTCATGTTGTTGTTGGTACTCCTGGTCGTGTATTTGACATGCTGCGCAGGCAATCACTTCGGCCAGATTACATCAGGATGTTTGTCTTGGATGAGGCAGATGAAATGCTTTCTCGAGGTTTCAAAGATCAGGTGCTTTTAAAGTTGTAGCTTTTTTTTTTTTTTCCCATTTCCATACACAAGTGATTCTTTTGTCATGTTTGATTTGTGTGTATCTGCATATATGTAAATTCATACTGTTCATCTATGGAAACCTTGCGAAAGTACTTTTAACTATATCAAAAGTAGTTCCATCAAGATCTTTGCATTTTACTTAAATTAGTTTTGTTTATTTTAGATTTCTTCCAGTTTAAGATATCTATCAGCTCTGATTTCTTCCCCAATGTATGTTTCTTCTATTTACTTGAAATTTTCTTTTACTGTACTAATGAATGTAGAAATTTTTGAATTGGGAAGTTACTTTAGGTGTCCTAAATGACTTGTTAGTCTAACTGCTTTAACCTTGGTGGTGTTGTTATCAGATCTATGATATATTCCAGCTACTTCCATCCAAGATTCAGGTGGGAGTTTTTTCTGCTACAATGCCTCCTGAGGCTCTGGAGATCACTAGGAAGTTCATGAACAAGCCTGTTAGGATTCTCGTGAAGCGTGATGAGCTCACCCTGGAGGGTATAAAACAGTTTCATGTCAATGTTGAGAGAGAGGAATGGAAGCTGGATACACTCTGCGATCTTTATGAGACATTAGCCATCACACAGAGCGTCATTTTTGTGAATACCAGAAGGAAGGTTGATTGGCTTACTGACAAAATGCGAAGCCGGGATCACACGGTTTCAGCAACCCATGGAGACATGGACCAGAATACCAGAGACATTATTATGCGTGAATTCCGTTCTGGATCTTCTCGTGTTTTAATAACAACTGATCTTTTGGCCCGTGGTATTGATGTCCAGCAAGTGTCACTAGTTATTAATTATGATCTCCCTACTCAGCCTGAGAACTATCTCCATCGTATTGGCCGTAGTGGGAGGTTTGGCAGGAAAGGTGTTGCAATCAATTTCGTGACAAAGGATGATGAAAGAATGCTGTTTGATATCCAGAGGTTTTATAATGTGATAATTGAGGAGCTGCCGTCTAATGTTGCCGAACTCCTCTAATGGGATTTTGTCTTCCCTCATTAAGAGAGGAAAGTTGGATTCTGTTTGGAAGTGTTATGTAATACCGCTTTCTTTCCCCTTTTGTTAGATCTCTGCTTTTAAAGTTTAAACCTTGTTTAATAGGCCTAGTAATTTAATTTAAATTATCTGTTGTCTAAATGTCCAAGTTTTGAGTACTTGCAATGTGGAATCGCTTAATTGCCTGATTTGGTGTATGACCATTCTTGCACATTTCTAGCAGCCAAATTTTCAAGTAACACATTTTAATTTCAATAGATATTCACATACATTTATGAAGTTGATTTTTATATTTATTCAGACTATTCTTTTACTCTCTCGCTCTCCCTTTTTTTCACGTCCATCATTTCTACAAATTGATATGATGGTAGTCTGTTTCTAGTGACTATGGCTGCCCTCCGCCTCCCTGTAATATCGTTGGCAAGTTATATTATGATGTTTCTGGGATTAAGGGACGACCATTGTGATTGGAGTCAATCGAAAATATCCTTAATATTTGTGCATTACGTGGAGGATGGGTTGACGCGATGATATGATACAGAAGTTGGTCCCATGCTTTAGATTCTGTCGATATGATGCAATACTGTGTGTATTTGAAATTTAGTGCATTGGATGTATCTTTTTTTTTTTTTTTTTTATTCCATTTCTTTCAAGATAACCAAATGAACCAAATCTCAAATGTACATGATCCAAATTTGTTAGAGAATGTTTTGGGCTTTAAGACAAATTTGGTTGGAACATTTGTTGAGGGCTAAACAAACGATTTTGGTTTATCCGTGATTGATTTGAACAAATAATAATTTTACTATTTCTTTTATTTTGACATTGATTTTTATATAAATTGAATAGAAGTAAATATATAAAAATAATGATTTACTAGAACAGATTAGGTAATATATTTGCTGAGTTAACTTGCAAAGCATTTTAGGATGCTTTTAGCTGAATACTTGGTTGTTCCCTTCTCGTAAACAGTTAATAAATTGAGGAAATGTGTTTAAATACAAAAATGGGTGACCAAAATCTGTTGACCTCCAAATTTTAGAGACCAAACTTGTTAAAATCTTAACATTAAGTGACTATATGGCTGATATATATCTATATATATATATATATATATAGATATATTATTTATAATTAGTTTGGAAACATAAATTAATTTGTGCTTGTTTCCTGTCATAGTTTTTTGTAAAATTTGTTGATTTTACATTTTTATGTAAGAAAAGTAATTTAACTCGATCATAAAATTAAAATAAGAGACTTGCTAAGTTTGATATGAGTTAATCAAATTATTATTATTTTTTAATAATTTTTTGTCTAAATTTGAATAATTTGGCCTGCCAATCAAATTTTTAAAAGAAAATTAAGTAACTTTAGACTCAATTCAACTATTTCAACCATTAAACATTAAAAAAATATAACTTAATTTACAAATATAATTATATTATTATGACTCTAATACATATTACTTATAATTAATAACAAATAACGTATTACATTGTGATTAAATGGTTAATTTTACTTTTAAATTTATTAAAATCTTTTTTATTACATAGCTTAAAATACATTATATATATATATATATATGTGTGTGTGTGTGTGTGTGTGTATATATAATTTACTTTAACTTGCTTACATTATTGTTACTATTGAAATTAATATTATTTTAAAATTTAATTATTTTGAATTTCTAAATTAGTAAGTATCATAATGACAGATCTTGCTCTGAATTTTCTATTGATAGATTTAAACTTAATGCTTCCAAAAAAAAATTTAAACTCAATTTCTACCAAATTAATTATAATTAAAAGTTTTGTGATTTAAATATATTTTCCTAATAATTTTTTTTATCATTTCCTAGTTTTATAATTTGGGTTATTATAATAATATTTTATATTTATGTATGAATTTTTATTTGTATTTTTTAGATTTAGTTATAGAGGTAAACTCTTATAATTTTACGTTACAAGTTTATATTCCATTTACAAGCCTATCTAAATTCATGAGTTTGACTATCGCTTCGTATATAATTCCTAATGTTAAGGATGGACGGTAAGCATAGATTTAAAGTGTTACTATTCCATGCAAAACTAGTTTATTTGCTTGTACCTTAAACATGTCTTAGATATTATTAATTTATTTTATTATGTGTCAATACATTTTAAATTAATAGTATTTATAAAAATTAGTAAAAAATTAAATTTAGTAATATATTGTGATATAATGAAAACATAATAAATTATAAAAAGTCCATAACATTGATTATGTGAGATTGGTGAGAGAGATCATCATAAATCATTCAATTATATATTGCTTTCTCTTATTTTAATTTTGAATCATGTCAAGTTATATTTATAAACTTTTATTAAAAAATTTAAGAAATAGTTAATTAATTAATTTATTATTTTTCTCGTTGATTTTAAAAAATGTTTGAACTTCAAAAAATTTTTAATTTAAGAGGCGATTAATTAATTTATTAATTTTCTTATTTACTTCAAAAAAATTTACAATTAAAAAAATTTTTAATTTAAGAGATGGTTAATTAATTTATAAATTAATTAATTTATTATTTTTTTTGTTGACTACAAAAAACTTATGCAAAATAATGATTATATTATTTTTTTCATTAATTACAAATAATTTACATACTTTAAAGAATTCTTATTACATATATAAAAAAGATAAAAAATCATTAAATAAAGAGTTGAGAATTTATCACTATAATTTTATAAATTAAAAAGTATGCTTGACGAAGTTTTTACATTAAATAGTGCCTATTTTATTTATGTATAACAAATATGAGTAATTGGATTTTTTTTATATTTAATATCACATTACTGGGGTTTTGCCAAAATTTTATAACATTTTTACCAGAAAGTTAAAAAAAAATACTTGGTAGAATTTGACTCATATAATAGCATAAAAGTTTGTGCAACAGAAAATAGTATATCCCCGGGGTGCATGAGAACATTCCCCGCGAGGTCTGTGATGGATTGACTTGTGAAATGCCGCGTGCCAGGTCCGGCTGGGCATTGCATGCGGTAAAGTAACTTGTGAAGTTATCAAAACAAAAGCCTAATTCAAACCAGCGATCAAGGAAAGATTGGGTGAAATTTATAAATATATTCGCAACTTGATATAATTTTTAGTTACTTTTAATTCAATAATTCATAAGTTTGGTAACACAATACATAATATTTCACGGTTAAAACATCACTTAAAATTCCTCTGCTTCATCGTCAATTAAATAAGCAGCGCCAGTGGGGGCTTGTAAATAAAGGTTTTCTTTCTTTTTTGGGCCATAGCCAATAAATAAAGGTTTACATCTTCAAAAACAAGTTGTATGGGACAGAAATGGACAAAAATTAAATAAAACAAGCCCCGTCAGCGAGGCAGAGTTGAAGCCGTGTCCTTCAACTTATTCATTAAGCAAATGGTAGCCGCGACGTGTCATGCAGAGGCGGTGCCTCCTCCCTCTCCTTCCCCTTTGCTCCTCGGAACCTTCCGACGACCTCATTCTGCGATCACCTTACTCTACGGAATTTCTATGAACAACTCAAACCTTGAAAGTAGGAGGAAACACTATCTTCCAATACTATAATTATTATTTGAATATTCCCTCTTCTCATCTCGCACACCAACACTTTTGGTCAATTACGTAATGTGATCCGTTTCCCCCTGATTTTTATTCCTAATGGAAGGTACAAATCACCATCTCAATGCTTCTTCTTTGCCTGACATTCTCCTCCATCGCGAAACTTCGCTCCTTTTTTTAATTTTCTCACTTCCATATTCTTCTTTCAGATTCCTCCTTTTTTCAATCTCTCTTTTTTCTGCATGAAACACAGTTCCACTTCTTGAGTTGAAGAAAGTGGATTTTTGGCTGTGAGTATAAAGGATTTTCTCGTTTCTCTTCGCCCATGGCGGTTTCTGAAGTGCCTGAAAGTGTAGGCACCACCACCACCACTACTACTTCTGCCTCCGTTCAAAGCGATTCGGATCTCAACCTTCCTTCTATTCGCCGAAGGCCCATGTCCCATTCTTCTGTCAAGCCTGACGCTTCTGAAGCCGGGAGTTCTGCTGAAGATGTCCTCAG
This sequence comes from Delonix regia, assembly GCA_037074485.1. Taxonomy (NCBI): domain Eukaryota; kingdom Viridiplantae; phylum Streptophyta; class Magnoliopsida; order Fabales; family Fabaceae; genus Delonix; species Delonix regia. The sequence goes on along the minus strand of CM073451.1, from coordinate 26,787,384 downwards.
AGATTCGGGCTCGAATTCTTCCGTGACCGGCGGCGAAGATAGTGATCCAAAGTTGGAGGCGTTTAATGTGATCAATCAGAAGATTCCAGAACACGTTCCGGATGTTTCCGCCCTGAAATTCGCCTACCGTCCTTCGGTTCCAGCTCATCGCAGAGTCAAGGAAAGCCCCCTCAGCTCCGACAAAATTTTCAAACAGGTTGTGACTTTGAAATTTTTTCCAGTTTAATTAATTGACTTTGTACGTTGCTTGTTGAGCAGTTCAATACTAAATAATCTATGTATTGCAGAGTCACGCGGGCCTTTTCAACCTTTGTATTGTAGTGCTTGTTGCGGTGAACAGCCGACTCATCATTGAGAATTTAATGAAGGTTTATCCCTTCCATTTATTCCTTATGTTCATCCTGGGCGGTTTGAATTTCCCGTTCTGTATGTGTGTTTTAATTTTGAAAGCTCACTTTTGTCTGTCTAAATTGTTGAGTTAATTCATATTGCAGTATGGTTGGTTGATTAAGTACGGCTTTTGGTTTAGTTCAAAATCATTGAGAGATTGGCCCCTCTTCATGTGCTGGTAATGCTTTTGATTAATTGCTTGACGAATAAACTACGTATTGTATTGTGAGAATCCGTTCTTGCATTTGTTAGTTGACATCATGTGACAATAACCACGCTTCCTTTGCAGTCTTTCTCTTGCAGTATTTCCTCTCGCTGCCTTTGTGGTGGAAAAGTTGGTGCAAAAGAAGTGTATATCTGAACCAGTAAGTGATATTGACAAACTTCTATTTTATTAGTAGAGAATTTCTTGTCTTTTGTATAATTTGTCTATTTGAACCGATAAATATTTTATAGTGCTAGACTTTCAAGCTCACAACTTTCCAGCTTACATGTTTGGGAATATTGAATGGAATATCACAGGTTGTTGTTGTACTACATTTAATTATTACCACAGCTGCAGTGTTGTATCCAGTTTTAGTCATCCTCAGGTTGGTATAATTCTTTCCTGTACTGTAGATTTATTCTGGGGGTTCAAACTGGACTCTTTTTCCTTTTTTTTTTTTTTGGGAGGGGGGTCGTGGTTACACCATTTGAGTCCATCTTGGAAGAATTTGCCTCTGGGGTATGAGTTCTAATCGCTCTAGGTGTTACAATTAAAGAACTTTGCCATAATCTAGCATGAGAGCTGTAAAAGAATTATTCTTGCAGTATTTGCAGAAAGAGTTGAAGTCCTTTGGCAAACCACAGTATGATGTTTGGTTCATATGGTGTTGGAGTTTGATTTTTAGCTAAATATTGTTCTAGATACATAAGGATAAGTCAATAAGGAAAAATTAAAAACAAGCATGTTATTCCCTCACTTGTGGCATGCAATACAGGCAGCCTGGCCAATAATGACTAAACATTAAATCACTTCTGTTGTCATTTGCATTTAATTGACATCAATGTTACATTTGCAGGCCGTTGAAGTTGTTTTTTTTTTTTTTTTTGCCTTCTACAGGCAGGGGTATCTATGGCTTTTGCCCAGGCTTAGCCCCTTCCCCGGGTTATCTTAATGATACACACACATATTGTCCTGATGCATTCAGGATTTTACTCCCACTGTGCTCCCTAAATGAATTCAACCCTGGTTTCTAAGGAGGGATACTATCTTAGAAATTGTGCTAATTGCTCAGTGGAAGTGAAGTTGTGTAATTGATGACTGACATAATTTTTCTGATGGAAATACTGGTTCATTTAATAGATAGGGTAGAGTGAAGATGTCTTAATGATCTGTGGCCTTTCTTTGCAGGTGTGATTCTGCTTTTTTATCAGGTGTTACATTGATGCTTTTTGCTTGCATTGTGTGGTTGAAATTGGTGTCTTATGCTCATACCAACTACGATATGAGAGCACTTAACCGATCAATTGAAAAGGTGACAATTCAATTCCATTTGTTAGTTTGTAGGGATGATTGCTGAATGTTGCTTTCTGTATAAATTACAGATAATAGATTAATAGGTGAGACAATGATGTGCATTATATGCAATGGTCACTTCCAGGAACATCCTGCATTAACAAACTGTACTCTATAATTCCTGCTGTGCTAAATCTCTGTCACATCCCCCAGCATATTTTTGTTTCAGTATAATTACATCTGGCCTGCTTTTCCCTCCATTCTTTCTAACTGTATGCTGATATTCTACAATAATTTCTTCTAATAATGATAGATTAAAGTTTCTTTGACCTCCCCCCTATTATTCAATATCTTTCTTTGTGTTATAGGGAGAAATACTGCCCAATATTGTGAATATGGAGTACCAATACAATGTGAGCTTAAAGAGCTTGGCATACTTCGTGGTTGCTCCTACATTATGTTACCAGGTAGTGGCACTTCTAAGTAATTTATCTGTTTATTTTTCTTAATGCATAATGTCACCAGTTATCATTGTTGCCTTATTAGTTTCACCTCTTTAGTGTGTAGTTATAGCTCCTGTCAGAAATGATGCACCCAAGGATCTGTTATCTTGTACAAGAAAAGTAGTTTATCCAAATTATTTTAGTTTGCTGCATTAGTACAGAAATTCACTGAAGGTCTCTTTCTTCTGTCTTATCAATGCTCATTTGGGGAAATATTTTCAGTGCTTGTCCTATATATTCTTTCCATTATCAATTGTTAACAATTTGACACTTGCTTTTTTTATTTCCCCCCCCCCCCCCCCCCTTCCTTTTCTTAGATATGCCTTCAAAGAGCCATACATTTTGTATCATAAGCATTGTGCAAAAAAATTGATAGCAGCACTTTAAAACTCACTCCATAGCATCAGCTGTGCCTTCCATTCATAGAAAACTCTACACATTTCCTCATTGAATGTGGCTACTTCGGGGCACTTAATCTATCATTTACAGATCCCTTAATCACCATTACTTTGAAGATAAAAGGAAAAAAAAAAAAAGACATGCCAGCTTGGTTTTGATCCCATCAGGTGTTTATTTATTTATTTATTTTTAATTTTATTTTTATTGTTACACACATCTATAGGGCTGGTTTGGGGACTGATCCTGTACAGGCAAGGAGCCTGGTGCCACGTGATTCACTGGCATGAAGTATATCCTTGGTCTATAATTTCCAGTGCTCTTCAAGAAATATGGATTTCTTTTGGTTATTTTATTTTGTGTTTTTCCTATATGAGAGCTTCAATGTGTATGATTCTCATCATTCATCAATAGAAATAGAAAGAAACTGTAGTATCTTTTTCATAGGAGGAAGAAATTGGAGTCTCCATTGCAATAGGTTACTGCAATTTACTTTTGGGACTTAATAATACTAACTAGTAACATGTGAAATTAACTTGTTTTGCTTGAGCCCACCTAAATGCTTTGTATTTGGATTAAATACGTCCAAATAGTTTTCTGTTTTCCTGAGTATATTTCTGACATCGTTGTCGCTGACTTGTTCTTTGCATTCTCTAATTTCTAACTTGATGCATTGCTGATATAGCCAAGCTATCCCCGCACGCCTTGTATTCGAAAAGGTTGGGTGTTCCGTCAACTTATTAAGCTGATAATATTTACTGGAGTTATGGGATTTATAATAGAACAAGTAAGCAGTTGTTACAAGTGTACTGAATGTTCTTATCTACCTCTTCTATTTCCTCAAATTTTCTTTTTAATACTTTTACAGGTATACTGATGTCTATCTGATCATCTGACTTTGCAGTATATTAATCCTATTGTCCAAAATTCACAACATCCTTTGAAGGGAAATCTCCTATATGCCATCGAAAGAGTTCTCAAGCTTTCTGTTCCAAATTTATATGTGTGGCTCTGCATGTTCTACTGCTTTTTTCACTTGTGGTGTGTATTTCATTTTTCATCTTTTCTTTGGTTTAGCTTGCATAAATACAGACATATATAATTTTCACCTAACTGTATACCTCCATGGTTAACTGCGTCATTGATGGGAATTTCTAGTTAGTTTTGATGTGTGTACTTGTGTGAGTATTGTTTTCTAAGAAATATGCTTCTTAAGATGCAAAATGAATTCTATGGGTTCCTCTTGCTGCTTTACCCATGGTTTCTTTAAGGGAAGTATTGGTAAAATTGTTTGTTTTACCGTGGAGGATAACTTAACTGTAGTTATTCCTCTTGGTGCTCTACCCATGGTGTCTGTAAGGGAAGTGTTTGGAAAATTGTTTGTTTTACTGTGAAGTATAGTTTATCTGTAGTTATTAAATTTAAAAGCACAGCTTTGATATTTTAGATACAATTTGTTTTTAGAATGATCTATGCTTAGAGGCAGTATTGCATTTTAGGTTAAATATACTTGCTGAACTTCTTCGATTTGGTGATCGTGAGTTTTATAAGGACTGGTGGAATGCAAAAACTGTTGAAGAGGTAGTTGTATCGTTTTGTCCTGGCATATTGTTAGATTGTTTATTTGCTATACTTTTATAAATCAAATTTCTGACCTATTTGTCCGTGTTGGTTGCATTTATGCTGCTGCTGTCATCAGTATTGGAGAATGTGGAATATGGTATGTCTCTCTGTCCAAACTTAATTTTGGTGATTGAGTTGAATGAGTATATTTTTCCTTCTACTTGGGTTCTTTACTTTTCTTCGTTTCTTTTTGTTAAGTTCCATTTCCATATGTTTGATTATTTTGATAGGTTGTGTTTGGTTTAATCTCAGTGAATTCCTAGATAATTCTGAGAATCATTGTTTGAATTTCCTCCACTTTAATGGAAGTTTCTTGCTTAAATCACATCTTGGTATTTAGAAGGTACATAATCTGTATTGAGTCCTTGAATATATTAATTTATCAATTAATTATATATAAAAAAAAGTTATGTTGCACTATAAGTTGCAAGAGGCACAAAAGTTTTACTTTGCTATAGTAAGTATTAATCTTTTCATATTTGTTTAAGGCCAATGAAAAGAGAACAACTTACTTCATATATTGCACAGATGTACAGATTCGGGAGTATATCATAAAAATGATTAATTTTTTAATTAAATATAAACTTTTTCAACAATAAAATAGATTATGAACATATTCTATGATATATAACCACCCAAAATATTCGTCCAAGTTTTCTAATATGAATTGCATATGATTTCCACGAAATAAACCAGAATAATATATGGCACTTGCTGGTATTTTGGAGTACCCAAATAGTAGATGTATTTAATATGGGTGGTTGGCTTGGCTTTTACTGTACCTGTAATTTATTGCTTGCTTCATTAATCTTGGCTTTCATTTTCTATCATATACTAATTTTAATTACTTAAAATTATTTTTAAAGCTTTTATATTTATGAGCAGAAGGTGGAAAAATAGTAATAAATCATGACATTCTTTCCGTTTGTCATTGGAGAATGGTAATGTCTCCATTCATTCGTATGTCTGATTTATGTCAGAGCTGTGAGATAATAACTGGCCTATCTGGTATTTATGATGGTTGACAACTATATCAAAGGTTTTGTTAACAATGGAAGCAATGAACGGAAGTTATATTTTTTATTCTCCATCTGTTACCAAATAAATGGTTCTAGAACCATATTCAGGACATATGTGCAGTTGGTATAACTGTTGTCCTAATCTGTCCTTGTATAACTGATTGGATTCTTTCCCATTACAGCCTGTGCACAAATGGATGGTCCGGCACATATATTTTCCATGCATAAGGAATGGTATACCCAAGGTAATCAAGCATGCTCCTGTCTTGTTAAGTGGAGTCTGAACAAGGCTGGCCAAACACATCGTTGGTGTGAATGAAAGCATGTCTTTAAGATATTGTCTGTCTATGTTCATCACTATTATAGCTCTTTCCTATCTCTTAGCTTGTCTTTTCATTAGGGTTGGAGAGGGAGGGGGTAGAACGTGAAAGACTAAATTACTTGTTTGTTGCAAGGAACTTCTTTCCTGTGTTATTACTTTCCTCTTCCTTCCATTGCTTTTATAATTTATTTATTGCTTGATTTATTGATAATGAAATCCACATTACATATGTAGCCAGTGACGCTATAAAAAATTATCAAATACAATGCAAGCTGCGTAGTCATCACATCTGATAAACGATAAATAACATGTATGGAGATTTACTTCTGTTCACCCTTTTTACTATATGGCATTGGAAAGGAAGGTTATACAATTTAAGTTTCACATACAACATTGCAATCAGTACCTTCAATAATCAAGAGTCACTTATAAAAGCTCTTTTGGCTGCTGTTGACATTTCACATGAGCATCTTTCTGGAATTCACAACTTGGGGTAGGTGCTACCTTTTTAAAAATTAGAAGTCCTCCTGAGGATAGGTTCGAACATTAAAATGCAATCTCTGCATTGTATAATCAAGAGTCAATTACAAAACTCTTTGGTTGCAATTATCCGACTCCCAATATATTTGTTATATTATATCACCTGATGGCAACATGTTTAAGCAAAGAAACATGATCATATCATCTAGTCTTACAAAAACCTGTGTTAATTGTAATCATGTTGAGAGGGCTAGGACTGCATTTGTTTGAAAAAGCTTGAGAGCTTGTGGGCTTGAATACAGATGCATATGCACATGGGCACTCGCACAGATTTTGTAATCTTTGTTCCTGTTTATTTGGTTCTATGTTTTAATTGGTCTATTGAATCGTTCTTTGCAAAATGAAAGGTTTTGGTCCTAAAGTTCTTTGGTGATGGTTTTAAATTGAGAGACAATATTCAAAGCTAGCGTCTGTCCCATCATTTCAAATATTGACTTTCACATACTCAAACATGCATCTGCATATCCATGTGCGTGTAGAGATAGGAGAGGTACTGAGTGATTTCATTTTCTTATCTGTTTTTGTTTTTCGTTTTTAGCTCTTTGTTATATGTATTAAACAGAGTTATTTCATTGGCTGTTGTTTGGGTTCTTGTTAAACATTGAAATGTTGTATTTCTGGGTTTCTAGATTAATGTGTAATTTTGATTTCATTGTACTCTATAGGGTGTTGCTGTTTTAATTGCCTTCCTGGTATCAGCTGTGTTCCATGAGGTGTGTAGTTCATCTCTACTTATCCACCCGTGTCCCTCTAAATATTTTGTGATGTCTAATGTGCTGGATTGTAAAAAGTTGGATAGAGCTTCTTTTACTTCACCTCTGGTGTATTCTTTGTCCCGTTGCCTTCGGCATGGTTTCAGGGGAGAGGATAAAAACTATACTCAGTTGTGAATCATTGGTTGATAATGGCTGTAGCCTGTTAGAAATTACCATAGAACTGTATAGAAACAACAGAAGGGCCTTTGGGGCTAAGCTAAGACCAAGTTAGCAAAATCATGTGCCTGAATGCTTGTTGGTGGCTGATGTATATGATATAAGTGTTGAGTCTGTCTCAGATGGATTCTGACATGGCAATTTGCTATCTACCCAAACTCTATATTTTAATTTCAAAAATTTGGCTTGAGAAGTGAGAAGAACTGATGTTAAAAAGGGGTATGGCAAAATTTCAGTTGGAGTAATATGATGACAAAGTCATTTGAAATATTAGGCAGCTAAATAATCCCTGTTCTGATGTCACAAATCACATCTCTCAGTGTATTCATAATATTGGCACAGAAACTTCCTCAACCTTTATCAAAACTTGTCTAAGGCATTTTCCTTCCCTTTTTGTAGTCATTCAATGATGCCTGCAATGAGTTAATTTAGTCTCTCAAATGAAGTACAGATGCTGATCGTGTTTAACTTGATATTGATTGTCAAAGACAGCTGATTTAATAATTTTACTCTTGCTTTCTGTTTCATCTGATTGCAGCTGTGCATTGCCGTTCCTTGCCATATATTTAAGTTGTGGGCTTTTATTGGAATTATGTTTCAGGTATAAAAATATCCCCTTCTTTTAGCCTTTACACTTTCACAAATAGATTTGAAGTACCTTTTTACAATAATTTACAAGGATCTCTAGAACCCAAAGCAAGATGAAGTGATTGTTCTTTGTTCTTTAGACTATTGAATTTGTTCTAAGCTTAGCTATTGTTGACAACTCTCAAATGTGTGATACCGTCTGTCGTTTAGGTTCACTTGAGGTGATAATCATGATTGTGGTACTTTTTTTTTTAGGTTCCACTTGTCTTGATCACAAATTACCTGCAAAACAAATTCAGAAACTCAATGGTATGTCTCTTAAAAGATCCTGTCTAATCATTATAGTCTATCCAATATCCCTTCATTATTCTCAAAATGATTTATTTTCTCCATGCAAGGTTGGGAATATGATTTTTTGGTTCATATTCAGCATTCTTGGCCAACCTATGTGCGTATTGCTATACTACCATGACTTGATGAATAGGAAAGGGAAAGTTGACTGAGCTGGCGTAACATCATCAACCGTACAAGTGGATTAAGTTTTTACTTTTCAAAGTCAAACGAATGTAGATATGTTGCTGTCTATTTTTTCTCCGGATAATGTCATCCAATTGATAGCGGTTGCTCTGGGTTGAGCATTTCCATGTAACTTGCATCTTCTTTTGAGGTTATTTCATGTTAATCCATGTGCAAAGATAAAAGCTGATGTAGCAGTGAAACTGGTTTCTGTTAATAGCTAACGGGAAAGGTGTAATAGGCTTAGGTTAGATATTTATATTTCTACAAGGTGGTAGAGATGCCTCCGATGTATATTAGCATTTTGTATGAAACTTACAATTTATATTAGTGCACCGGCATTTCTCCTGAAGCGTGGAACACGTCATTTATCTTGTTGATTGTCATCGGATTGCGGATAGCTTTTTTTTTTTTTTTTTCTCTTGTTTCATTTGATGAAATTGGCTTGACATTTTTCATAGCGAGAAAGTTGATTTCATGATTCCTTTGTTCCCTTTCTGATGAATGTAACTTAAGTAATGTCCCTATTATATTTCAACATGCATGTTATTCTTGTAGGGAGCAATGTCAATCAAGGAAGTAAATTAAAAGAAAGCATTATAGCATACTTCGATATACTTTTCTCGTCCTCAATGAATTCTTCTTCCAAGGCGTGGCCAAAACTTCTATAATATGCACAAAATCTGCTGCTAAGCAGTAGTAATCCTCTCCCAAAAGATTTAGCTTTGTATCTTTTTGAATTGTTTTCGTAGCAGTCAGTATTCGGGTACATACATAATCGTCGTGGCTAAAGGAAAAGTAGTAGGTTGAGAAATAATATCCTGCTTAATTATAAATTGAACAGTCTATCGAGCTGCATTCAGGAAGAATCCTCCTCTCATCTGATGAAACCTACTTTTCAATCCCTTTGTGTTAGTAGGTCTCGAAACCAAATGTGAATGGTCGCTTTACTATCACTATTTCCATTTTTCCCTATTACGCATCCAAATTTCCACTATCCATCCATGGATATTCTGCAACCCACATGTAATTGGATGTTTACATAATCTTTCGGGGATAATTTTCCTGTAAAGTTCTTTTTCCCAAGTCGGGGCCATGTTATATTGAGCTACTAATCGGTACTCATACAAATCGCATCCATATGGGAGGGCTGAAAATTCTGGGACTGGAATTTCGAAAATACCAGATATGATGATGCAAACGATGAGTATCAGATGCTGTACAGCATACATTGTATACGTTTTTTTTCATTGAAATGATTTTAAAATTTTTTTCTCACTGAATTTTTTTTTTTTTCACTTGTCTCCTGTTGCTGTGTAGCAGGAGTTTTTAGTTCTCGTAAATTTTTTTTTATCTATATACGACCTAATTGAACCTCAATTGGGACGATACCTAGATATCATTTTGATTGTCAGAATTTAGGAAAGCCACACACCCCTTGCAAAAGTACATTGTTGATAATTAAATTCTATGTCAGCGTAGTCCTCACAAAATGTACAAACAGTTTCAATCCGACAATGATGCTTTATAAGCATCAGTAACTGGAAGTGCATCATTCAATAGTTTTAATAGTATTTCCAATGTTTTAACTGCAATTTGATGCCTTGGGAAGACCTTGTGCTTATAATATGATATCTATCTGCTACTATATTTATAGCAGTTTTATTTCTTTGTCCAAATCATTACGTCCAAGGTTATGGAGATACCAGCCAATTCACCTATCTTATCACTCTGGTTGTGGATACTAGTCTATTAATTAAGATTGATTCCAACAAACGCTATCATGCAACATTAAATCCTAATAGATCTCATAAAATTAGGAGGGTCTGATTACATCTGTCATCAGAGATGGTTCTTTAATGGGATATTACCCCCATCTTGAATTTGCCACCGAAGGCGTGACAAAATGAAACCACTAGCTCTCCAAATCATCACAAGAAACTAAGTTGACATAAGCTAATTCAGATAATCGGTGGTATTTGCCGGCACAATTCTAGACCAAAGGTTCATCGGATTCGACCAAATGAGCCTCCATTTATGCTTAGCTAAGAGAGCTTAATGTAATGATGAAATTCTATTAAAACCATAACCTTTAAAAATTTTTGGTAGGATGACTTTATTCCAAGTGAGCATATGGATTTTAAACCTTTCATGATCGAATCTTCAAAAGAAAAAAACTTCAATTCTCGCATCAATTTTTTGGCAAATCTTCTTGGGGAGTTCAAAGTAAATCTCGCAGCATGTGGTAATTAAGCTTTCCATGCCTGCAATTTGCAATCAGTTTTATCCACAGCCTCCGCATAAACCTATATCTTATCCCTGGCAGTATCCACCCGCCAATAAATATTTCCTTAAATGACTTTTATTATGGATACCAATGAGTTTCACCAACCTTTTCTAATTTGGATGATGATTAAGATTAAACAATTTCTGATTTTGAAGGGTTAATTACATGCCTCAATATGAAACTAATGGTTTAGCACTTCCCGTGATAATGCACTTAGAGAGGGTGAATAGGTATATCAAATTTTATACAATTTTAATATCGATAATGGTTGAAACTTCAAATTAAGTGCTTAAAACAATAAATTAGGTATTGAAAAGTTAAATATGAACCAATAATATCAGTGCTTAAAAATTTGTTGTAGGTACTTGAAATTTTTCAATGACTTAAAAGAAACTTTGAGATATTGAAAACTTGGTTTTAAAAACTAAGTTAAAAGAGTAAAATTATTTGGACTATTTTTGTCCTACGTCCAATCATCTTCAATCAAAAAGAGATTTTTACTAAGAGTAGGGTTTTAATATGACTAACCCCAAACACTTACAATAAAATGTTTTAATGTGCTTACCCTCAACAAAAAGTTTAAAATTGTAAAGCAAATAGACATTGAATAGAAGCAAAATTGTAGCAAATAATTTGAGATGACACACTGAATTTAACGTGAAAAAACTTAATAGGGTAAAAAAAAAAAAACCACAGACAAAGAAAAAAGGGTTTCACTATAAGAAAAAATAGGAGTTACACATTCTCTCTATATAGTAAGGATAATATGATAAGAGGAAAATAATAATATCACAACTCTCTATATACCTCACAAATCTCTCTCGCTTTATATAGGATTGTTCCTTTCTTACAATCATGTATATTGAAACGTTACAAGATCTTCTTTAAATAATTCTTTTGAGAAAGTCAAATCTTCATGTTATTTCTGTCTCGGTGAATTTGCATTCCTATAATCTTATTTGTCGGTCCCAAGTCCTTCATATCAAATTCCCTAACCAATTGTACTTTTAATTCATTGATACAATCTTTGCTGAGGCCTACTGCCAACATGTCATTTACATACAACAGCAAAATAATGAAATCATTTCCACCAAACTTCTTAATATATACACAAGAGTCTGCATTAAGTCTATTGTATCCAAGACTCATAATGAAGGAATCAAATCTCTTATACTAACATATTGGCGCCTGTTTGAGACCATATAAAGATTTGTTCAACCTGCAAACTAAGTTCTATTTTCCTTTTTCTTCAAACCCTTTTGGCTAGAGCATATAAATTTCTTCTCTAACATCTCCATGAAGAAATGCAGTTTTTAAATCTAATTGCTCTATATGTAAGTCAAGTGTAGCACACATTACTATGACCACTCGAACAGTTGTGAGTCGAACCATCAGAGAAAATGTCTCATTGTAATCAATGTCTTCTTTTTGAGCAAATTCTTTTACCACCAGTCTTACACGATATTGTTTAACTTGATCATCACTAGTTCTCTTGATCTTGTATACCTATTTGTTCCCAATGGACTTTTGTCCTTTTAGTAGTGGAACAAGATCCCATGTCTTGTTCTTATGAAAGGCTTCAATTTCTTCTTGCATTGCTACTAACCACAAAGAAGCTTCTCAGCTTTCCATAGCCTTTCAAAAAGTTGATGACTCTACATCTTCTGTAAGTAGACAGTATGTAACATTCCCTTCCATAATGTAATCTGAGTGCCAAACCGGTTCCTTCCTCTCCCGAGTTGACCATCGAACTTGTAGAGTCATAAAATCATATTCTTCTTGTTCATCAGACTCTGGTGCTGCTTCAAAAAAATCTAGTATTTTTGTTTTATTTTCTCCTCCTTTAATTTGCACTGTAGTGGTATCAACTATTTCTTTTGAAATGCTATCACCTTCATGTATAAGCTATTTCTCTTCAGGAAAGATGACATCCATGTTGACTATAACCTTGTGATTAGTGGGATCCCACAAACGATACCTCTTTACTCCATTAGCATATCCCAAGAATAAGTATTTTCTATATTTAAGATCTAGTTTTGTAATTTTTTGGGCATTGTACATCACGTATACTGAACTTCCAAACATATGGAGGTTTGTATAATCAATTGGCTTCCTAATCCATATCTCCAATGGGGTCTTCAGATCAATTGCAGTTGATGATGACCAATTGATCACGTAGCAAGCTGTCTTGATTGCTTCTACCTAAAATGAATAAGTTAATCTAACAGTTCTTAACATTGTTCTTGTCCTTTCTAACAAATTTCTATTCATTTGCTATGTCACTCTATTTGTTGTGGAGTGTATGTCATCGTGAATTACCTTTGATACCTTCTTGCTGATAGAAAGTATTAAATTCATCATTGGTGTATTCTCTTTCATTGTCAAATCTCAAGCATTTAATCTTTTTCTTATATTCTCTTTCCACACATACATTGAAGGTTTTGAAACTTCAAATACATCTCCCTTTCTTTTGATTGGATACACCCAATATCTCTTGGAGTAGTTATCGATTAATGACACAAAATGTTTTACTCATCCCAAGGATAAGGCTGATGCTTGCCAAACATCATAATGCACTAGGTCTAAGATAGCTTTACTTCTCTCTTGAAACCTATTGAACTTTAACCTAAACTGCTTACTTATAACACAATGCTCACAAAAAGATAGAGAAACCTTTTTAAGTCCAGGGAAAAGATTTCATTCTACAAGAACCTTCAATTCATGTTTTGACATATGAATAAGTTGATGGTGCCACGATATTATTGATTCCTTAGCTGCTAGATCAGTTGATGCAACTAAGACTTCTCCTTGTTGTTATGTTTCTCCTTTAAGCATATATATGTTAGCTGCTATCTTTTTAGCTTTTATAACTACAAGCGCGCCTTTAATGACTTTCAAAATATCATCTTGTATCTGGGTTTTATACCCATTTCCATCTAATTGTCCTAAAGACAATAGATTTTTCTTGAGACCCTTCACATGTCGAACCTCCTAGATGGTGCGAGTTGTACTATCATACATATTTAGTTTGATGGTGCCTATTCCAGCAATCTCTAAGAAACGATCATCTCCCATAAACACATATTCTCCAGAGACAGGTTTATATTTGTGAAACCATTCTCTCCGTGAGGTCTGTGCCATGTTGCAACTAAATCTACAAGTCAAATATCACTAAACTTTTTTCTGCCTTCAACAACTATTGCTGCCTTACTGTATAAGACTTTTTCGTCATCTGAGATACTTGCAACACATCCCAAAGCACTTCACGACTTTGGCCTCTGCATTCTTCTTACAATTTTAACACTCATTTTTGTAGTATCCCCCTTTGTTACACTTGAAACACCTAATATTATTTTTACTCTTCGATTTTGATCTACCTCGATTTTAGCTCCCACTTGAGCCATGTTCTGTTAATCTTTCTCTCGTTACTGCTAATGTTTCTACTTGTTATGAACAAATAAACCTATCTTCCTTGTTTTTACGTTGATTTTCTTCCTCTAGAATAGTCGGTACAATGTCACCAAAAACTAGATAATCCATAAGAATATTATTGGTCAGGTTGATGATGAATTGTTCATAGGAATTGTGTAGGCTTTGAAGCTAAATTTCAGCACGTTCATTCACCTCTATTTTGTGACCCAACGATGTGAGTGGAGAAAATAGAGTATTTAGAGAATTGATGTGCTACATCACTAAAGTAGTTTCGGACATCCACAGAGTGTATAATTTCTTTTTAAGGAAAATTTTGTTGCGTAGTGATTTTACCTTGTACAATTTGGTACAATTTGGTCAAATGATCCCAAATTTCTTTTGTTGTCTTCTTCTTCTCTATGTTGGACAATATCTTATTTGCAAATACTAGATGAAGATTTGCAACTGCATTTCCATCCATCTCATTCTATTTATTTTCATATGTGAATTCCACCGGCCTTTCACTGATAGCCGCAAGACAATTATCTTTTCTCAAGATGGGCTTTATTTTTAGCTTCTAGAGTGAGAAGTTACTACTATTGAACTTTTCAATCTTAAATTTCATTGTCATTGCATCAATCATAGTATATTTGTGAGCAAAAATAACTCCCACTATTTTCTTGCGAATAGTAACTGTATGTATAAACAGTACCTGTACGTACAAATAGTTCACTATACACATGAATAGTATCCATTACCTTGAGTGAAAATAATCTTACTTATTTTCTTATGCTAAGGATTCACTGTAACAATGGAAACCACAAAGCATACGATAAGTAAATAATAACACCCAAATAGGCTATGATATCAATTGTAGAGCAAATAGACACCGAATAGAAATAAAATTGTAGCAAATAATTTGAAATGACATACAGAATTTAACATGAAAAAACCCAATAGGATAAAAAAAAATCACGAATAAGGAAAAAATAGCTTCACTACGAGAAAAAATATGAGTTACACCGTCTCTTTATATAACAATGATAATATGCTAAAAGGAGAATACTAATTTCACAACTCTCTATATACCTCACAAATCTCTCTCTCTCTATAAGATTGCTCATTTCTTGGTTGTAAGAAATGAAGTTTTTGAAACTCTCTATTTACAGGAAAGGATGAATCAGTGCAATTTTCAAAGGACTAAATTGTAAATATTAAAAATAATCTCTTCCTTTTCTTTGGTTAGCCACTTAACATACACTAACCATACCAACCATACACCAACCCTTTGACAAAAATTCCCTTAAACTATACAAATTAAGTTTCCATTTAACTCACACTTGACGCTCCACTAAGGAAAGATATATAAATGATGAAGAATTTCAAGGAATCTAGGAGAAGGGAATACAATTTAGCTCAAAACTCTCAGGCTCTTAAAAGTTAGAATAAGGAACTGGAAACTAAGCACAAATACATATTTCTTAGAATTTTCAGAATGATTTTCAATTGCAATTTTTCTTTCCTTGCTTCAATTTAAACATTCCCTTTTCATAGGATTGAATTTAGAACATCATTGAAGTTCAAATTAAACCTTATTGCACGGATCTAAATGTTATGCTTAAGGAAGATAAGAAGGAATTCTTGTACTCTATAATGGTGGCTCGAGGAAATTCTTGCCACGACCTTTTGTCTACTCAACGTAAGCTGGATGTCTTGAAGATCTAAGTGTGAAATAAGTAATGTAAATATTAAAGAAGATGAGGCTCAAAAGTTGAAGCCTTGAATACTCAACGTATTCTTTTTCTTTTGTACTTCTATCCTTAGTTCAAAGAGTGTAGATTGATGGAGGCACTTCCTTGACATCATTTAACATTAGTTTAACCGGCATAATGAGACTTCAAATCTGCTTTATTTGTATATTCATTTTGTTTCTTTCCTTTATTGATGTTGTCCCTAGCTTATTGTTGATTTTTTCTACTTCTCATAAGCTTTTAAGTTGTCATGTCTTCTTTTTTCTGCACTTAGACTTATTCTATTTCTTATGACTTTGCTTATTGTCACGATAAAGTCATTTCTGATTTTTTGTTCACTAGTGTTAGATATTGACTTTCTTTTATCTCCTCTTGTCCTTTAGTGATCTACATTTGTTTTGATTTATTGGGTTACGCAGAGAAAGTGAGTTGCGCCAAGTAGCTTGATATATCATTAGAATTATTTTGAGTTGAGGTCAAATTGAATTGGGCTTCACAATTGTAATTTTGTTAAAAACTTGAATAAGACTTGGTTTTCAAAACACTTCTGGTTCAAGACACAAGAAAATGAGTTTGTTATCATCAGCGATATTATAGGGCTAGTGACACCTTTTGCGCCAACACCATACACCACAAAACATGCTTCATCTTATGCTTCAAAGCATAGTAGTATCATCAACATACATTGCGAGAGATAGGCTCCAAATATCTTCTAATTTTTGGCCTTTGCATAATTCATTCCTCTCTACTATGGCAACCATGCAAGATAACATCTGCACCCACAATAAAAAAAGGCGAGAGGTCACAACGTCTAATGCCTTTTTGATAAACAAAAGGCAATGTTGGATTGTCATTAACCAACTTAATCATCAGTATCAACTTCTTGCATCTTTAGAAAATAACCTCTAGAAAAGACCACGAAAGTGATTGTATCATCCATTTCGTTAATAGTAATTGAATTATCCAAAATTGACAACTACTAAGCCAACAAGTGGTATACAGAATAGTACTTAAATCTTGAGCAGTTTACTCCATTTGGCAAGCGTTTGATTACAACAAGACCTGTTGAAGGAAGTGAACTGTTTTTATGAGATCTCATCAAAGTCATTAATCCAGAATAATTCCATATCCCTGAACATTCTCAATCTTATTGATACAATTATTAACCCTCCACTTATTAACTAAACTTTAAAGCTATCTTTAAATAGATGACCAAAGAGATAACGACAAGGAGTAGAATTGTTAAATTAGAATACATACATATTTAAAAGTTTATTTTGGGATAGAATATAATGACAAGGGAGAAACTCCAAGGCAACTCCTTGTATCCTTGCATTTAAAATCTTATTTTTGTTGTTCCTTCAAATTATGGGTCAAAGATGGCATTGAAGGGCTTAGTGATATAATTACTATAACATCCTCCTTAGTTAAAAGCTTATTATACTAGCATTCTATTTATAAAGATAATATTATAAAAATAATATATAAACTACTTAATTCCATTAATAACAATCATTTCTTCCTTTATTAAATTTTCAAACAAAAGATAGTATATATCTTGTCATTCCATTCTTTGCTACTCTACTTCCTTCTATTACTAGTCATTTCATTCCATGCTCTTTTCTCTTTGGGTCACCATAAATAAACCATGTTTGTCTAATGGTTTGAACCTAAAGGCTCTCTTCACAGTCATAAAAAATGTTACAATTATTAGCCTTTCGCTTGCTAACTAGAGGGATATTATGACTAAACGTTAGTGCTACATACCACCGTCTAATTTGTAGCCTGAGCCACAGCAGAGTTACATTGTGTTGAAAGGGTGCACATAATTTGATATATTGGATATTAAGGTATAATTTTATACCTCACATATTTTATATTTTTGAACCCATTGAAATTATACACATATTTTAAATGATTGAGTCATGTTATTTTTAGTCAATTGATATTTTAAATTTATTAAACCTACACATGTATTATGTATATAATTTTATATTTAATATAGTATATTTTTTATGTATATATGTAAATAGTGGTTTTATAATAAGTGATTAGGACATAATTGACTTTATATGTCACTATGTTATTTTATTATTTTAGGTAGGTCTGGAACAATTATCCTTAAAATAATGTAAAATTCTTGAAATATTATTAGATAAAATAATATTTATAGTGCTATATAAAAATATATATATATATATATATATATTGCAAATTGACATATATAAATTTTTATACTTCATCAAAGAAATTTTTTTTCCCTTCAAATTGCTCTTTGGAATTGTTTATTAAACTATTATGGCATTATTAAATGATAGTATACTTTTTTTTAGTGTATTTAGGTAAATAGAAATGTCCTTATAGGTATCTTGGTAAAATGATGACAATGTTGTTTAATATGAAAAGCAACATTTAATACAACACTCATTTAAATTTAAACTTACTTTTAAATTTTAGAAAAATACAATGATAATACTGTAATTTAATTTGAAAGTTTAACCAAAATAAAAAATAAAAATACAATTTGATCCCTCAATTATCACAATTATTATTTTAGTCACTCATTTATTAAAATACTTAAAATAATTATTCACTCATTGAATAATATCACGTTTGGTCCCTCATTTTTTTTTTAAAACATAATAACATATTTTGTCTTTTAAATTTAAAATTTAACGTTTAGTACAAAAATTAAATTTAATAATATTTTAAAAAGTGATAGATCAAATATGATATTTTTTAATGAATAAATAACTATTTTAGATATTTCAATAAACGATATACTAAAATAACAATTTTTTGATAAGTGAAAAATTAAAAGTATATATTTTTTTTAAAAGAAACTTTAATTTTTAAAATATAATATTCAATATAATTTTTAAAATAAAATATAAAAATATTCACCGCGCCGCCGCCCCCCCCTAAATTGACTCCAGATCATGGCCATCTTATAAGAAGAGAAGCTGAACCACGTACAGGGAATAGGGTGATGGGGCGAGGGGATGTATAAGCAGATGAAAATGAAAAATGACTTCTGCTTCTAGACGGGGAAATCGTTTCGAATATCAAAGCCTTTAAATTTCTGTTGACTTAATTTATAACATTTCGTTGAACATCAATTTTTTTCATTCCCAAACGTAAGGAAGTAAGGAAAACATATTCCTGAACTCCATTATCTATTGAAACCAACGCAGCCAAAAAATATTCAGATAAAACTACAATATCAACTTCTGGTTAAAGACTTCGGCAGCGAAATGTGCACATGTGGCTTCCAAATTGGGAGATAACATCCACGAGACATCCATAGCCTCCAACTGCCATGACCTGAGACAATTATAATGCACTTATTAAAGCTGAATCAAGAAAAAAGTAACAAGGAGCCCAGGAAGAAAGCTTCAGCTGACAAGTTTGTAACCTCAACAAAATGTACAGTAACTGAAAGTATAATAACAATAGACGATTTCAAATCAAGACAATACCCCTGATGGATGCAAGGAGATAGAAAAAGCTGACGGAGGGGCACACTGTATTTGTGAAAGGATCGCACCATTCATGTCAAAGCGATTTAGTCGAGGATCTACGCCAACTGCCAATATCTGACATAGACATGCAACAATTAACATGATAGAAGAGCAATAGGTACAGCAAAAACTTCTGCTGATATTACCAGCACAAACAAGTCGTTGCTTGGAAAAGGTCAACAGTACACCACACGACAGATACAAATAGTTGCAATACTTATGGCCAACAGAGGCCAACTGAATCATACACCAGAAAGATAGAATTTTCAGAAATGTTGATGAACAATATAAGAAATTAGACCAATGGGATTGAAGTGTGCATGCTCTTTATAATCTTCAAAAAGTTGTATTCAGAAGACAGCCACAAGTGAAAGGATAATCACAGGGACCAACCACTGATGATGAGTAGAACCAGGCAAGAAGTTCTTTCTCAGGGTCTCTAGCTTTCTTTTGTACCAAACTGAGCACCTAGATTTTTAGGAGGACTATTCCTAACTGGACTAGTTCTTTTTGAAGGTTAGATAGCCCAATTAAAATGTATATGATTAGTAAATCTATAGAAGCATTCTCTAACAGTCTCATTTCTGAGACCACCAATCTATGCATAAATAACACTAAGATCAAATACAATCTAAAAATGATCATTCACAGCTTTAAATCAAATGGTAACTCATCCCCTACATATACAGCCGCTAGGTGCTTAATATTATTTTGAATAAAAGGACAAAGAAATAGAGAAGTAAAAACAAAAAGCTGCTCCCAATGAAGTACAGAAGATGATGCCCACTACATGCCTAGTGAAAGCAACAATATGTGAGTGATATAAGAAGCTGAAAGCTTTCTCATACATATTATAATCCAGTAAACTACCATTTAGTCTTTATCATCAAATCAGTCCAAACATTTTGACAAAATATCAATTCAATCTTGTCATGAGTTTTGTTAACCTCGTGTAAATAGAGTAGCCCATGTGAACCAACTTTCCTCGAAATGGAATGTCAGCCAACATGGATTAGTAACCCATCCGAATGCTTGCTAACTCATTTAAAAAAAAAAAGAAAAAAAAAGATGACGTTTAGGCAAACATCCAAATGTCTTGTCACCACCTTTTTATAACCCCAAGTAAGAAAAAACCATGGTTTCTACAGTCAGGCATCTAGATGTGTTGCCAACATTCACATCAGCCACTGATGTTCCACATTGGAGAAAGTTAGTTCATAAGAGCTATGTTAACATGAGGTTAACATAACTCAAACTCACTACAGGACTGAAATGATCTAAAGTTCAAAAGGTTTGGAGTGATTTAATGGTAATTACCTTTCAAGGGCTAAACTCATGAACGAACATACTTCAGGGACCAAAATGGTAAGTTACTTGGTCAGAAGTCTCGTCTCCAACATCAGCTCACACAATCAAATAGTTTGGACCATATTTAGAACATCATAAGAGATACAAGCAATCATCAACTCACTTGATTATTGTCAAATAGCATGTCCTGTACAGAAGCACCCACTGAAATCCTTGATATGCACTCTGAAGCAGGTAGGTTCCAAAGTGATATATTCCGACCATAGCTGCAAGCCTATACAATGACGGCAATACTCAATAGTCCCTTAAATTACTCCAAAAATAAGCAACGATAATAAGATATCAAGTTTAATACACTAGTTTTCCTAATGCCTGAAGAAATATGACACCCTTGAAATGTAATCACTATTAGTATATAACGTTCTGTATGATCAAAGAGAACAATCATTAGCAGAAAGAGAGGGGAAAATATGGAGCATGAAGGTAATTTTAGAATGATAGAAACTATCTTACCAACCAGCTCTCACTTGCATCTAAAGCTACACAACTAATCCACGAAACAAATCCTTTCAACTTCAAATCTTTGGCTGGATCAATCACTTTAATACACTTTCCACTTTTGCAATCTAGTGAACATGGTATATAAGCCAAACATGTAAAATTAATACTATAGGAAAAATGCACAAATATAATTAGGAAACATCAACTTATCATGTTACTTCTGTTATAATTATTGACATAAGGAAATGAAAATTACCCCAAATTCGTGCAGTCCCATCCTCTGAGCCTGTTATAATCTGAAGTTTGTTCAGAAGAAATCAATAGTTAGACATACTAAGACTGCAACTTTTGTTGGAACAGATTACATTGCCCATGTATGATTGACAACATTTAAAGGAAAAGAGTTGAGTATCAATACATCTTGATAAACGGGATAATGGCAACAAAGAAGAGATATTCATTTGATTAGTTCATAATATTTAAGGTTTACAAAATACTTGTCCATATATGTTCTACCAGAAAAGGTCCTAAAGACTTCAGATTCTATAACTACAATGAAGTCTCCTCATCAGAGTACAGACAACTAGAAGAATTGATATTTCTGCTCAATCTCTGAATGCTTCAATGGAATGGTTCATATTCTATTACCAATAATATTTTCTTTATGGTTGCCTTTTATTTGGTACTTGCAACTGTTAACCCATTTCCATCTCTTTATTAATTAATTAATTATATATATAAGGTTCACAGAGAACATATAAAACAAAGCAAATTCTTGAAAGATCATGCAACACAACTCCCAAAATTAGTTAATATAAATGGAGTTGCAGAGAAAAATTATCACCATTAAGTCAAAATGAAAAATTCTATACCTGACTGGCCGAGTTGCGGGCAGCTATACAATGCAAGTAATCCAAGTGCCCCTTAAATACCATTTTCACTTTACCAGTTGCCTACAAACATCATATATATTACTCCAGCATCAATGGAGCTACTACTAGAGATCAAGACATCACAAAGGAAAATCACACAATGAAATTATATTAATATATGCTAAACATTCACCTTCAACAAATACATACCACATCCCAACAATATGCACAAGAATCACCAGACGCAGCAAAAACAGATCCCCCCTACAATTGGACAAGAAGAAAACACTAAATCAATCAGTGAAGAACAAAGAAATTAATTTTACAATTTATCCGGAAAAAAAAATACAAACCTTAGTATCAACAGCAATCGCATTATTCTCAGGGATAGGTGAAAGGGCACCCCAAGGACCTCTGAAAAGACAACAATAAATTGAAGATCGGTATAGGAGGAAGTAGAACAAGGATTGGAAACATATAGCAGTCCATAACTGAAATTGGGCATATTTAAAAAATTGGTCAATCAGAGATCCAAAACTAGAGAAACAAAGATTTCACTGAGTCTAATACTTTATAATAAACCATGAACTATCTGTGCATGCCTTATTTTGGGGAAGACTCAAAAATTGGCATCGGAATGATATAGAACAAACAAGATAGTAGAAGGAAATGAGAGAAATTTCAGAGGAGATAAATAAAGGAGGGAGAATAGAAACTTAGTAACACAATTCAAATCTCAATTCATGTAGGAGAAATCAAAATACATAATCCTTATGTTGGAGATTATAATAAAAAGTATTCATGGGTCTCCAATTAATAGCATAAGCTTTTAAGTTGATAATGTCATTGACTGGTAAAACAACATCTAAGATCAAGTGGCTAAGATTTTAAACCATTCCACTCCCATTTTCTTAATTAAAATTAAGTTTCAACACAGGGTATGGTAGGTCCACACTTCAAGCCCAAGAGGCTTTCATGTGAGTGGGCTCGTGAGATTATAATAAAAAAAATTCATGAGCCTTCATGTAATAACTTAAGATTCTGAGTTGAAATGGTCTTGACACCCTAAAAAGGCAAACCCTACTTGATATCCAAG
This sequence comes from Delonix regia, assembly GCA_037074485.1. Taxonomy (NCBI): domain Eukaryota; kingdom Viridiplantae; phylum Streptophyta; class Magnoliopsida; order Fabales; family Fabaceae; genus Delonix; species Delonix regia. The sequence goes on along the minus strand of CM073451.1, from coordinate 26,764,310 downwards.
CAATCCTAAATAACTAAAACTCCCAAACAAACCAATTTATAATTTCCTGAATAACCTCAAATAACTAATGGATACCCAAATCAAATAACAAATAACTAATAGATACCCAATTCCTTTTGTATATATATACTATTCCTATTACATTTTCCTCACTCAAATTTATATCCATATCACTTTTAATAAGTACAAAGAATAACGCCGCAGTTGTGTGGGAGCTGTGAAATGACATATAGAAGATTCAATTCTTCAGTTAATATACATTAAAAAGAAAAACTAAACTAACAATTTCGTGAAATTAAGAAGGAAAAGACTTCCTATAATTCTACAGTAATTTAATCAAAGAAATTACTAATAAAGATGAAGTAATTATCTATGTTCTGCAAACTCACTTGTGCTGAGGATTCACCAGGTCAAGTAATGGCTTGAAACCAATTCCTGTAAAAATGAGGGATGGTATGCATAAGACATTAAATAAGCCATTTAGATCAAGAAAACTGAGCAAAAGGATGATGACACAGAAGAAGAAGCAAGTATAGTTAACTAGCACAACTCACTGAACAAATTGAGACAAGAAAAAACAAAAAAATCAGAATAGGATCAAGTAAGATACTGGAGAAAGGCAAGACAGGTATCACATGCAGAATAAGTCAAAATACCACTGTCTAGCTTTATGATTTTCAGAGTAAGAATATACAATCAATCATTTTCAGGCATTTTCACATGCTGAATTCTGTCCCTGTAGATAGAAAATGTGCAAGTTAAAATTTAGAGTGCGCAATTCTTAACCAACACCTAAGTTAGCTCAAATTCATTTCCCATAGTTTCCTCTGTTATTCATTTTGCTTAAAGATTTTAGGAAAAAGTGAATAGACTAGACTAACAACTTCATAAGGTTAATTTCACAACTATTTAGTTGTTTATTGAACAGATGCACAAAAAATAAAAAAGTAGAAGGGGGTAAAGAAAGAAAAACTTGTATGATCTACTGGTCAAGCTAATTCATAGTTTAATTGCAACTGTTAGATTTTTTACCAGGCAAAGATGAAGAATCATTTAAGCATGCAAGTTCCTTCCATCTCCATCCTTGAATCCGACCATCATCCCCACAACTGCATGATAAAGCCACTGGCATGAGGTGAGCCAAATGGTAAAGAAACTCATCTTGATCAATAAAAGAGATAATTAATCTGTCATGCATGCATGTACAAGCATTTCAAGTAACATATGAATTAATTGTGCATTAATACGCATTCATTAAATTCATTTGGCTTAATCTTATTTTAAAGAATGAGATAATTGAGACTTACAGTGCTGTTAATAATTAGTTAATACTAGTATATTTTATTTAAAAATCATCAGATAATATTTTTTTTATATTCGGTAATGAGAGAAGATAATTTAGAGTTATAGATCTAAAAATCACTACCCAACTCTCAAAATTTTAAATTTCAAAGTTAAAATTATATGTCGAACTCCCAACAAAACAGGAAATCTTTCTCATTGTATTTGGGGGGAGGGGGGTTATTTTCCTACATGAGCAGCATCAAAGAAAAATACATACATACACAAATGGCATATTCCTAAATTTGACCATGCCACTTTACGCGTAGTATGTACATATGGATAGTTATCGTGGTTTGTAGGGGCTGACCGGAAAGCGAGGGGTAAAGAAAAAGAGAGAAAGATTGGACTTATCAAAACCTCAATAACAGAGCATCTTCATCATCACCATAAAATTTGACATCGTATGCAGGTCCATCGTGCCCTTGAAAGAAGCAATTTGGTTCAGCGAATACTCTAGGCCAGTCGCATCATATGCGAAAACAAAGTTAACTGTAAGAACAATATGGTTGATGTGTATTAAGCAGCAAAGGAGATACATACTTACTTTTGTGTCTTTATATTGGCAAAATCGAACGGCTGCAACATATTCAAAGAACATGAAAGTAAGAATAATAGCTCCACAATAGAGTCAAAATTTGAAGGCACATAAAGCGTTTGGAAATTAGAGATGAAGCCCACCAATCACAATTGACATCAGATGAATGCTGTTTTCTTCCAAATTAAAATTGAAAATAGTACATTACCAACTAATACAGTACAACCATGAAACATAAGAAAGAAGATAATCACGGACAAGAATTCGAAAACGAAAGAAATAGACAATAGAGTGAAAGAGAGACTGACGAGGTTGGAGATGCAGGAAGGGATAGAATAGGACGCGATGGATCCGTCGCTGGACGCAACAACGAGGGTGTCAGGGTTAGGGTTGTGAGTGGGAGCCCAAGCAGTTCTAAAAACGGTTCGGCTTTGAATCTCCCTCTCCTTCAATATGCTTTCCCAGTAAGCATTTTCGTCCCAGTTGGTGGCGTCCCCGCACATTGCTGCACCTCAAGCTTCCACAAGTAGCTCCACCAATTTTACTCTCTTTTGCGTACATAAGTAGCGAGCGGGTTCTTTTCCTGGGGTGACATGGTGCAAGCCACGTCACCACAAGATTGATGTGGTGGAAGCCATGTCACTTCATTGTGAGGATTTCAGGGCTCTGGCCCTGAGTGGAATTAGTAAATTTAGGGGAATGAATGTTAGAAGTTTATCTTGTATTGAAATAGAATCGCACTTTAATTCAAATTTTATTTTTGTTATCTCAAGTTAGAATAAAAATGTTTAGTGGTATGATTATTATAATATTTTTTTAAAAAAATTATTATATTAATATTATATTTAAAAGAATAATATTATAAAAATAATATATAAGTTATTTTATTTCATTAATTATCATTATTTTTAAATTTTTAAATAAAAAGATAATACATATTTTATTATTTCATATATTATCACTCTATTCCTTTTTATTATTAATAATTCAATTCTATGTTTTTTAAAAGTTTTAAACAAAGTACAAAACCCTAAATTCCTTCAAGGCTTTTGGTGCTAAATAAAATTAAAACTCTTCGATAATTATTTTATATATACTTTATTATATTTTGATCACATATTTTATTTGTTTGAGTTGCTGAGTATCAAATTCTACTTTGTAGTTTACTCGTTTTTTGAAGATACCTAATCTTTATTATGCTTAAATCGTAAATTACAACACAAAAAATGAAAGTAAAAAAATGACGTAAGAAATTGAAAAAGAATAAAGATAGTAAGAGTTGCGCGAACGAAAGATGCACGGAATGAAAAATGTGGTTGGAATTTTCGATCGAACTAGGAGTCAGAAATTTTTTCCATACCTATTACGTATGTAAAATACGAAATTGCGTTATACTTTCAAATAAAATTAATAATAGTGTCAAATTTGAAATCAGGAATATTATAATAAAAATATACTAAATTCAATTTCACAAAACTAAAAATGTAATATATTTCTTATATAATTTAATTTTCATTTGGACAATATTTATAACAATTAATTTATGTATATTATATTCAATTTTTACAATTTAATTTGTAAAAATGGTAAAATTGTACTAATTTTTATCTGATAATATATCTAGTAAATGATTTCAAATGAGGCACTAATTATTTCAATATAAAATCACGGACGCATATACCTGCACTACTAATTCGGATAATGTCTCAACTTGCATCTCATAATGAATTTAGCACCTTGAGTTAGTTTCTGCATCTTCTGTGAATCCATAAAAATCCTTATAATGATAAGATGGTGTGAAGTTTCTGTCCTCAATTCTACTACGAGTTCTTTCTGATCGCGTTTCATTAGTCATAGAATGGTATGGTACTCTCTCTGATAAAAGGTGATCCCAAGAAAATGCATGATGCATTACTAGATTTGTGTCTTTTATTATGTTAATTAATTTGTTCATACTCAGAATTAACTCATTTTGAAGCATAAAATTCATCCATAAAGCCGAGAATTCACAGACTCTACACTTTCTGTGAGTTGAAGATAGAGCAGATAATGGCATATTTCAAATACATTTCAGACAAAGACCATACATTTTATTCATTTTGCAGCACAATTTTCCGACTTTTACAGATACCAGATTTCCAGGAACAATACAACAAGAACCACACCAGTCTACTTTCTTTATTAGTTAACCTACTAACACTGCTCAAGAAGAAGAATACTAAGCCTACAAGCCTTATTAATCTAAAATGAAAAACAAGGAGAGAAATGAATCAAACAAAAAGAGACACTCTTGAGACCTGTCTCTTACAAGAACAACAATCTCCCTATACTTTTAATTTTTGCCTCCAAGAACGCCCTTAAGCTTCTTCACCTGAGCGGCATCAAGGAATGTGGTTGCTGTTATCATTGGAGTGGGCAAATCGCTCTTGAACAGTGCAAAGTCAAGGATTTGGAGGCCGGGATTCGCGCTACCGAAGGTCACAATAGCCTGGGCTATGGTGCCACCAGCATTGATTTGGAAGTGAAGCAAGCCTTGTGGAAACACCATACTGTCCCCCTTGCTGAGATTTTTAATGTAGACACTGTTATCAGATGCAATGAATCCAGCACAGATTGACCCTTGCAGAACAACAAGGGCCTCTGAAGCTCCCGGATGTGTGTGCATTGGTATAACTCCACCCTTGTCTAAGTCCAAACGAGCCAAGGAAATTCCAAGGCCATTGAGACCAGGAAATTGAGCATCGAATGCGGGTGTCACTGCAGCTTTTATAATGTTTGAGGTGTTACCAGCCATGCCTAGGCCAGAGAATACAAAATCATCCACAGTGACCTTTGAGGGCTTCTTGCAAGAATATCCTGAAGGGCCGTTTGGAGCTGCATAATCTGCAACACAAAAATCTAGCACAGAAGCTTGGGAGGAGGAGGAGAGGAGGCAAAAGATGAAGATAATGGGGAGAATCATCTTCACTTGTGCTGATTTTTTTTTCTTAGGGTGTATCTGGTAAGGGGTTTGGTTGATCTCTTATATAAGAAGGGAGGGCATGTGAAATATTTTTACCATTACTACTTAGTTACTATGATACGTAAGATATTTCTTATGCGTGCGTGGAAACGACAGAATCTGAGCTGGGATGGATGTGAATGTGAACTTTGGAAGTTTTCCCCAATAACAACAAGAAGCCTCTTTTTGTTCTAAATCACCAGAACAGGAATCTTCTCCAGTATGCTCTACTGCTAAAGATTTTTTTTTTTTTTCTTCAAGCGTCCTGCTATACCCTAATTTTGAAGCCTGATTAGTGGACTTGATCTTCACTAATATCTTTTCAGTTAATAATATTTCACTCTTTCTTAAATTGACAAGCATTGACATTATCAATATTTATGCAAAACATCGTAATGGAGAGACATGGAATAATACAAGAGATACATAGAAATCAAAAGAGTGGATTGCATATATGTCTGGCATTGTCATAATGAAATAATTAGTTGCATTAAATGCTGATTGCTTCACTATCTACCTATCTAGTTTCATCAAAAGTTCTATTGCGTGCAGTTTTGTGTTTCCTCATCTCAACTTCTCTATAGAAGGAGTGACCAAACTGGTGAAATCAAAACATGGATGCTTGTAATTATGATCTCTGCCTAACTGATGTAACTCATCTGATAGTAAAGATACATTTCAGGATTCAACCTGCCATATTCTTATACCTTCAAGTTGTTCAGATGGAAAATTACTCACAAGTTAGCCTATATATATATATATATATATATATATATATGGATAGAAATAGAAGAATTAAGATGTTTTGAGAATTCTGTTGAATAAGGGCAGAAATACTGGCCCTTGGGCATGCATATAAGTAAATGATGAGCCATGAAGGATGCCGAAGCAAAGAACAAAACCACTTCATGAATTCAGTCTCATTTGTTTTCAAAGACTTGCACGCAGTTCCTAGTGTTTGCAATCATAGTCTTCAATAGAAATGTAACAATGGACAATAGTTGTCCAATTTGGCACTGCATTATTCACTCAATCAAATGAGCTCTTTAAGATACCATAATATAATTGAAATAAAAAAAAATTCTTTTTCAAATCAAAGAAACCCTTTCACAGGGAGTATCAATATTCACTTTTTGTAAAAGAGAGTATCGCTGTAACATTTGGCTGTGTCAATGAAATGGAGAAGCCTATATAAGTTTCGTGTTGTCTCATGCTTTGTGCTTTTCTAGAGATCAAAAGCTGTTTATTTTCAGTGAATTCCATAAGGAATATCAAAAGGGTAATAAGGTGGTCCACAACAGCACATGGCAAGAGAAAGGGATGAAGGCAAAAGAAGACATTTTGACAGCTAGAAATAGAAGGACCCCTTCTGTCAGTCAAGACAAAAAATCCATGGAGATATTTTTGGTGACTTCAAATTCCCTATCTGTAAGGGAACGTGGGATTTCGCTGAACAAGGTAAAAGAGTCTTCTAAACTTTTCTGTCCCTTTGATATGAAGATCTAAAAGTTGACCCTCACAAATTCTGCTGAATGCTCATACACATCCTACAAGGATAAGGTTTTTGCTAGGCCAATGAGCAGCAACCATTCATTCCATGGCAGCGTAAAGAAAGGGCCTTATTAATGTCATAATCATATCATGGTGTGAATATCACTATATAGAAGTTGCCAAGAGACACTGGTTATTGGTCGCAAAATCTGTCAGATATTCAGAGATATTTTAACCCAAATAGACGTTTGAGGAAAAAGGTGCAGATTGTGATTGAGATGCATTGAGCATACGTTAGTTAATGAGCTGCCATGCACTTTCCCTAGGTTCTTTTTTTCCTAAAATTTATTCAAGTCATTTTTAAGTTGAAAATTTGAATATGAGAGTGTTTAGCAGTTCGATGAATTAGAATTGATTGATGTCTTCTCTTTGCTACGAGAAAATGCGAAGGAAATGCAGGGACATTCGGCACTGATGGGAATAGGTAAATTAAAATTATGGCCCTGTTTGATTTCCTATTTCCAGAACAGTTCTTTATTCTCAAGAACTAAAAAATTAAAGAAATTGTTTAACCACATTGATTTGTATAATTAGTTTTGAGAACAAAAAAACAGAATAGGTATTTGCATCTTTTGTTCCCAAAAACAGCAAGGAAAGATGGAGGACATAAAGTTTATTTGCTTGACAGAATTGTATGTAATAAAAAAGAAATGAAGGGAATGGGAGATGGAGATAAAGAATAAATATGTACGTTTAGTTTTGGTTATACATAGAATAGAATGGAAAGAAAAATGTCATATTTTGTTTGATTTGATAAATTAATGAGAAAATGAAATGAAAAGAAATTAAAGTTATTATATTATCTTTAAACAAAAAATTATTATTATAATATTTATTTAAAAATATAATAATTATTAAATCTTAAAAATAAAAAATATATTTTATACAAATTAAAGAATATAAAATAAATAAAACTATAATAAAAAATATACTTTTTAGATTATATATATATATATATTTATATGAACCAAGGAAAATAAAACACTAGCCTAACCAAACAAGATGAAGGAGAAGAAATATACCTCCCACTTCTCTTCAAAAGCCAAAAAGAAGAAAAAAATTAAAATCAGTTTTTTCTTAATACCTCACAAATCACAATTATGCGCAATATATTATTGCTTCATCCAATCGCCTGTGTCTTTCTAGTTTTGCGTCTTCGACCCAAAATCATATCTTACTACTTCAAATTACAACAATAGTCGAAAAAAAGCGAGTGGGTGTTTCGGCAATGGGCTTAGCAACAAAAGTGACGAAGAAGAAGAATTTTACGTGACATGTATCTCATATCCATTAAAGATGAGCTTTGTTTATCAGCTCTCACCCTTTCATTGAAGCCTTTTTGCACAATGTGCTGGTCTTGGGTGTTCGATGTTGTCGTCGCAGCATCTTCTTCCTGTCGCAACGTCTTTCCGATCAGGTAGGATACAGGAGACCATATATCTCATTTACTTTACCTTGCTTGTTTCCTACTGTGATGGGGGCATTTTCGGACCTAAACGTTGCATTCCATGGAATGGTCTATGATTCCATTGACATTTGAGGGGAGACCACTCTCCCTTGAACACGAGAGACCACTTTACCAAGGAAAATGGATTCCATCATCATTGTGTAAACCAAACATGAGAAAGGGATTCTTTCTCCCATTCCCATGCTAAGATGAAGCCAACCAAACGGGATCATAGTGTTTTCACTAATGGCACTTTTGTAAATTTAATCAAATTCTTTTTATCATCTTGGATGACCATTCTTTTAGCCACTCTCAGCCTCATCCACAAAAAACGAACACACAGCAAAAAGGCAACTTCTTTTAATTGTTATAAATTATTTTTTGATCTCATCGCAATACACTATCAAAATTTAGTGCAGTTTAATAGTTTTTTTCTCTTCATTTTTTTTCTATTTTATACTAATTGTTCTGTTAAAAGTAATGAATTAAAAAAATCTTTATGTAAACTACTAGTTATTATTAAAAATATACATATACCATTTTTAAGACTCGTTTTAAAACAATGTCAAATCACATTCTAAGTATCTATATTTATTTTATGTTATATTAAAACAATGTTAATTTATTCTAAAAAATAATGTAAATATTAATTACAGAAAATAAATGAATCAAACAATTTTTTGTTTAAATGTTTTTCAAACTTGTTTCCAAATCAAAATTTTCAAATGAATTTTTTTTTCTTTTGGTTTTTAGATGTGTTTTCAAAACAAATTTTTTTATTTTTTTATTTTTAAAACTTGTTCTAAAAAATGATTTGGTAAAACTATTTTGAGGACACAAAAATAGAAAACAGAATCAAACAAGCCCTTCTAGAGTCAGGAGGTGTAAATTTTGTCCGAGCTTTAAAAGATACCGAAATGAAACAGTGTCTTTAGTGAAGACTCGAGTGGTTTGGAGAATAGTATCGCGTTAAGTGGGAAAAAAGTGGAGTCTTGCATATATTGATGAAACATGTGTTTGTGGTGTTACCAGCAAATAAAAACCTTATAAAATTAATGACTAAGGTTTTCCGATTTTACTTTCATATGTTTGCAACTCTAGAAAACTGAAAACTCGAAAGGAGGAGGGAAGTTTGAAGGCAATTGAATTGAAAATGAGATTAAGTAAAGGACAATATGAATCAAAATGAGAAGGATAAGGTTTTCCATTAGAGTTGTTTGTGTTTTGATGAAATGAATCAAAAGTAAATTTGGGGACGGGACAAAAGGGGAGGAGGTGATGAGTTTTCGTTCATTACCCTTTCAATCCTTTGAAATAATAAGGGTAATTTATTTTTAAAAAAAAAATTGTTGATATAAAATGTTACATTGTTGAATTATTTATTATTAATGCTGAAATATCTAATATCTAATATGGGTTCATGTGTATAGGAAATGGCTCTAAGCCAAAAAAAATTATTTAAGAAAGAGTTGAATCATTCAATGACCCACTAAAGTCCCAAACTCTTCATAAGCCCACTAAAGTCTATAATTATTTACACTCAAAAGCTTATTCCCTTTCTTCTTCTTGGATAGTTTCACTTGTGCACATTTAATGCTACACGTAACGTCATCTTCACCGAGAAATAAACTACCACCTTTCCTAAGAAGAAAAGTCATCAGCTATTAAAAAGTGAATGTTGGACATGTCTTCTATCAATATAGTCGTTATTATGGACGTTGGCCTTGCTCCCTATATATAGTGGAATACTAACCATTTCAAAGTTTTTGTAAGACAAAGAACATTGCACTAATCTCTTTCTACTGTGTGCTTGATTAAAAAGATCTTAATTGTCATTGTCTCTCTATGTGAGATAGTTTGTTAAGTTAGTTCTTCTAAATCTCTTAAACTCTTCTAAGTGCCATTGTGATAGTTTGGATTATTTAAGATTAGTGTAAAAGCTGAAAAACTAAACTTAGTATGTAAAGGTTGACAGTTTGATAATGAATTCAATAGGTGTTCTCTGAAAAGAGGATGTAGGATTAGAAATTGATATGAATCACTATAATTATTGTGTGTCATTACTTGCTTATTTTACTACTGCCAATCTTGATTCTAATCTTACGAGGGAAGTGAGCTGCCAAACTGTTTCAAAGAACAACAAATTTTAGAAATTTATCATTTATCAAAAAAGAGCAATTTAGCCCTTCTTGTTATGTCTGTGCTAACAATTAGTATGAAAGCACGACCTCGATTTATTTCAAGTAAAACTACATTGAGCAAATACTAATCACAATATGGCATCCCAATCAACTTCATCAGGAGAAGACATTCCATACACAAACCTCCTCAATTCAATGGAACCAACTACACTTATTGGAAGACTAGCATGAAAATCTTCATTCAATCTAATGATCTTAATGCCTGAACAGTAATACTTTATAGACCACACAAGTTCACCAAAGAGGTAGATGGCAAGAAAGTAGAGAAAACTTTACTGGACAAGAAAAAATGCAAGGTAAATTATAAGGTAATAAACTATATTTCCTGTGCTATAAATGTGAAAGAATTCAAAAAGCTATCCAGATGTAGCTCTACAAAGATGTGGCAGAAAATAATGATCACTTATGAAGGAACAACTGAAGTCAAGAAAACCAAAATAGACACATTGGTAAATGACTATGGTATCCCATCACACGTAATATCAATCAAGTATGACAAAACCAATGCCATCAATACCTCTAAAAACCCTGTGCAACATGAGATTAGACATTACTTCCTCAAGGATCATACGGTAAAAGGCAAAATTAGTCTCAAATTTATTCCTACATTAGATGAGTTAGCTGACATTTTGACAAAACCACTCTCTACTAAACAATTTTCAAGAATTAAAAGTGAGCTTGGAATGATTGAACTTTAGAAAAGTTGATATTGGGCTTGCTATATGGTATTCGTTTAGATTCACTCTTCTATAAATTTCTTAGCAGGAATAATTCAAAATATTTTACCCCTTCAACTTCCTCTTCCATGTGCTTGCCAACTGCCCCATCAATGCTACCATATTGCTAAAAATCCAGCATATCTTGCATCATTTACATCTTTCATAACTGACACTTCTACTTTTTTTTTTCAATCAATGCTCATTTCTTCAAAAAAAAACTCCTATATATTTAACTCAACGCTCCTACATCCATCACTCAATCCCTAACTTATACCACTCTCTCCACACTCTTACTTTTACAATGGCATCTTAAAAACTCAGCAAGTCTTTACTATCACTTCTAATTATCAAATCTCAAATATCTCAACGGTCAAGAAGCCAAAGCTCGCTTTGAATCAAATTATAAGAAGCACCGTGTTGCCTCTACTCATAAGGTGAACCTAGAATTTTATCAGCAAAATAATCTCAAATGCTTCGACCTTTTCTATAAATTTGGGTAGAAGCCTACCTTTCAACTTAAGGAACGTGTTTACCCAAAGCTGGTTCAAGAATTCTACTCTAGCCTCTTCTTTGTTGGAACCTTATTTAAAGGCCGCATATTGCTCAGAGGGAAGCATATATCCTTGGATGTGAAATCTCTAGCCACCATTATTTAATGCCCTACCGTTCGCATTAAAAATTACAACAGGCTTCAACCCATGGAGTTCATCAGCTATTCAAAATCCGCAATCATCACGGAGCATGTTGGCTAGAATACAGGTATTGTCAATCTCAACGCCTTGAGTGTTGTTCATCTTATGTTTTTACACATTATAAACCAACTTATTATTTTTAAAATAGGTCAGATAAATGCTTCTACTCATTTTTATATGAATATCAAAAAACTTAAAAAAAAAATTCTTGTATCAGAGCAAAATATACCAGTAAAACTAAACGAATCAAGTTTAAACTTACTCATAACTATAGTTATTATCTAATTTTAATAATAAGCTTAAATTACATTTGAACTGAACCTGAGTTCACCGCCTAAAGTATTTGGGCCCTGGCCCAAATATGAGCTAACCCTGCCTATAATGATGGTACATTTGTATTAGAGAAGATCTTGTTAATAATGACCGAAAAAAAAGGGGGTAAATCTTATCTTTGACCAAAACAATGAGAAAGGCATATGTAATAAAAGAAAGTTCATGTGAAAGAAAAATTAGTTACTTGATTCACAGATTCAGTGGCCTTATCAAGCACCAAAATTTGTGAATTTCAATTTTAATTTACTTTCTTCAAATCTCATTCACAATTTCTAACGCCCTGCAATGATAATAAAAACGCAAATCACCTTCAGTTTCAACAAGAAGGCCCCAGGAAGCACTTTTCTTGGTAAAACTTGAACATATACTTTCAGAAACCAAACGACGTCGTTTGTTGCATAGATCTTCAAATTGACGAACAGTTTCCTTCTAGGAAAATTTTGACCATAGTTACATATGATACGAAAATTCGTGAGTCAATATCCACCCCGTTCACTGGGATTGTCTCTATATAATTACCATAATATAAATACTTCCTATAAAGAAGCACCAGCATTCTCCAGAATTTTTTAGTCAAAGATGTCGAAAAAATAAAATTAGAAGATATTTTCATTACATAATAATTACGTGTTTCTTCTAAAATAAGTTACCATTAGTGTAATCCTTTGTGCAAACTCCTAGCACCATGACACAGGTGTCTATCAATGACTGACTATATATATATATATATATATATATATATATACACACACACTCTAGTCAATAGTTATATGAAGTTTCATAGCGCTGATGAATATCTAGAATATTAATTTATCACATTTATCAAAACCTAAATATCTATTATTGGTAAGATTCACTGATTATTGTTGCTATTATTTCTGAAGAGGAAATTCATATAATGACCGAGTATATTGGGACATGCTTGACCCAACGAAACAAGATGGCCCCAAATTCCAAAGAAGAACCAGGGAATTTACTTCCATTTTGGTGATTCTTTCCTCGTATTTCAACTGAGAAACTTGTTAAGCAATTTACTGACAAAACACACATTAAGGGAAAAAATCTCATTGATTTGAGAAAATTTCGAAGGCAGAAGAGGAGTTTCTCTTCTATGCCCTATATAAAGCATACGCTGGGAAGGAATTAGAGGCACTCCTATCACCTTCCAGCGTGAGATTTTTTATAAGTTCGTCTTCCACATAAAGTTCTTCTATTCTGCAACTCCAATTAGTTTGTAAGTGCTCCGGAATCCTATTACTTTGGTCCTTCTCACTTTTTGCCTGTTATTGGCTTAGAGAAATATGAAGTTCTAATGTTCTAATTTTATTATGATTTACTAGTAAAAAGTTTTATGTTTTTCTTTCTTTGGTTTTCTCTTTTAGTCAGTTATCAAGATTTTGAACGCCTTTTTCACCTAAAAAGGTTGTATTGAAAGATGAAAAAAAAAGTTGGAACCTTTTTATTATAAAATCTAAAAAAAGATTTAGCCATAACATAGAGTGACAATTATGTGGAACCATTTGTCAACGGAAGCAAATATATATTAAGCACTGGTTGTACCGTTAAATTTCCAATTATTGCTTGAATATAAATTAAGGATTCATTTACAATGCGCAGTCAATGTTTAGTTTAAATAATTTTTATCCCACTGTCACGTGGTGTACAATTATTTTATTAAGAAGTTGCAAGAAGTATTATAAACTTCATTAAAATGATAGGAAACACAATTGAACCTTGGACTTTGAAACTCAGTAATAGAACTAAAACTCGTGTCCACTTTGCATACATTTCTACCTCCAAAAAGAAAACAAATTCATATCAAGAATAGTCCTTTTTTTTTTTTGGTGTTCTGTTAGTGTATCAAATATACATGCTAACTCTAAATATTTCTTTTTCTTTTTCTTTTTTTGTTTTGGTAGGGCCTTTGGGCAAAATGGTGGCCCTTATTCAAATTGTACTTTCTCTGTCAGCGTTAGCAGCGGGCGCACATGCAACCGTTGCTATAGGTGTAAACTACGGAAGACTAGGAAACGACCTGCCGTCTCCGGCCGAAGTGGTACAGCTCTACCAGAGAAACGGCATAACCAAAATGAGGCTATTCGACCCCGAACCTTTTGTGCTGGAGGCTCTTAGGAAAACCCAGATTGACGTCACTCTGGGCATACGAAACGAGGACTTGCCCACCATGGCAGCCAACACGGAAGCCGTGAACTCGTGGTTCTCAACCTACATAGAACCCTACCTCGACGACATTTTCTTCCCCTACATTGTTGTCGGAAACGAGGTGGTTCCAGGGAACTTGGCTAACTTCGTGCTGCCTGTGATGCAGAATCTTCAAACCATACTCGATTCTTGGCGTTTGAATGGCATTTCTGTTACTACCTCAGTGCCTTTGTCTGTCTTGGGATCTTCCTTCCCACCCTCACAAGCTACTTTCTCAGACGCATCCAGGGATGCTATGGCTGGGATTCTCAACTTCCTTTCAGCTCAAGCGTCGCCTCTTTTGATCAATCTGTATCCATATTTTGCCTATGCCTCTGACCCTGAAAATATACGTTTGGCTTATGCTCAGATCAACAGTACAGACGTTGTGGTTCAAGACGGGAGCTTGGGGTATTCGAACATGCTTGATTCTATGGTGGATGCGTTTTTCTGGGCAATGGAGAAAGTGGGATTTGCTAAAGTGGACGTTGTGGTGTCGGAGAGTGGCTGGCCTTCCGATGGTAATGGTAACTTCACAACTCCATTGCTGGCTGCTACTTACAATCAGAACTTCATCAGACGTATTATGTCGCAAAGAGGAACACCCAAGAGACCTGATGCTTTCATCGAAGGTTTTGTCTTTGCCATGTTCAATGAGAATCTCAAGCCTGATGGTGTGGAGAAACATTTTGGACTCTTCTATCCTAGCATGCAACCTGTTTATCCAGTTTTTCCAGTTTCGGGTTAAATATATGCAGTTATAAGTATTAGCTTAGCTCCTATACACGCAGAGAAACAAATAGGTTAATGTTAGAAGTTTTGCGTGGTCTCTACTAGTCGTGGAATTGATATTTCTAGTTGTAAAATCTATTTATTAATGATTCTTATGATCTTTGCTTAGTTTCACCTTTTTTTTTTTTTTGGTGAGACTTTGTTTAGTTTTCTAAAGCATAGTACTGGGCATTTGAAGACTTCGGGCTATGGCCGGATAATAGGCCCATTAAGATACAATAACGAACCGATAATAATTCAGAAGAGCTTACCCGTTCGTTTTTTTTTTTTTTTGAAAGCCTAAAGTGGCATGCACAATAACAGTTCTTGGAAAAGAAACACATAGCTCACATTTTTCTTACCGACAGATGCGTTTCAAAATATTAAACTTTACTTTTTGTTAATCTTTAACTAAAACGAATTAACAAGGTAAAAATCTCCAGATGCATCAATGGGTAAGAAAGCCCCTCATCATTAGAAGTCAAACCCTACACAAATTTACCAACTACAAAGAAGCCCATCAGGCACCAAATAATATGATTTGGTGATTTCGATGGTTAGACGTACACTTTTCTTTTCGCGGATAGTCCACTACCTGTCGATTATCGTTAGTTCACGTATATCAAATGAAAACAACGAAAGGAGGAGGAAAAAGGGAAGAACAAGGAGTAGGATAGTTTCTCTATATGTTTGGCAGGGACAGACTAATGTTGTGGAAAATGACAGCAATGCAGAGTCAAGTCAGCCTGCTGAAAATAAATACAAACAGACGTACAACGAAAAAGAGGAACTGGTTTAAATATTCTACTTTGACAAGTTTCGCTACATTGCAATCATACAATCATACAAATGACGATATCCAAAACTAATACAATTAAAGTCGTGAAAGTGGTTCCTTAGGCGCACTTTCTTTGCTCAAGAAAGGGTAATCTGTGTATCCCACAACGGGATCCTGGGTGTAGAAAGTTTTCCTGTTATACTTATTCAGAGGTGCATTAAGCTTAAGCCTGAGGACCAAGTCCGGATTTGATATGAAAAGACGACCATAGGATACCAAATCAGCATCCCCTTGAGCCACAGCTTCAAGTCCCAGCTCCCTAGTGAATCCACCACTGCACATGAACGTTCCTTGATAAGCTTTCCTCAGGTTCCTCATCAAGTGGGTTTCTTCTTCTTCACTCCCAGGTCTGCCTGACTCTGTTTGCCCATAAGCAGTGTACCGAGGTTGAGTCACATGGAGATAAGTTAGCTTTGAGCCCAACTCTTGCTGGAGATTGTTGAGCCTCTCAACCACAGCCAAGCCTAGCCTAAGTGGGTCAGAGTCAAGGGCATCGAGATGATCTATTGCTGGTGAGATTCTCACAGCAACTCTCTCAGCACCAATTGCAGTAACCACAGCTTGAACCACCTGGAGTAGGAATCTGCAACGGTTTGCCAGTGATCCACCATATTCATCAGTTCGATCGTTGATCCCATCTTTCAAGAATTGATCGATAAGGTACCCATGAGCCCCATGAATCTCAATTCCATCAAAACCTGTTTTGTCACATGGCATTAAATCAGTGTATTGGCACATGATCAATTACGAGTATCGTCAAAATCAACGTTAACCATATATTTTGTTTCAATTCAACAGTCCACAGGCAATTTTTTTGTTTTTTTAATAACATAGCAATGTTAGACAAATAAACCAGGCTGCATCTAGCTTCTCAGGAGCACATGATGGTCAGTAATCATTTCCCGTCTTTATTTCAGAAGGTTCACTTTGAGAGGCAAACTCTGCTCTGGTGTAATTAAAAATAAAAAATAAAAAAGTTAAATGAATTAATAAACGCGTAAAATTTAACAATCGTGAGCGTGACTTTTCATTATTATAGTGCTCTTTAAAGTGAGTAGTGTTAAGATGCATTAGCCTAAAGGGGGCTGGCTTTTGGACCATAAATCCAAGAGCATGAAAAATACTACACTTTTAACGCGCTTTCTATTATGGAGCCCTTAAAAAGGAGATGCATTCATAATTACTCAATGGTCCATACTATACAGAAAGTAGTTTTAGTACCCTGCTAAAAAATAAATTGAAACTATAGCATATGATGGTCATCATTGTTTCTCTCATCTTTGTCCAGAGAAATGTTGGTAATGACAATTTACAAGCGAATCAGTTTTCGTATTTAAGATTATAATGAAAAAGCTAAAACAACAGGAAACCAACCTGCACGAATAGCGTTTACTGCTGCTTGCCGATAATGCTGCACTATGTCTTGTATTTCATAGGTTTTCAGGGCCCGAGGCTCTGGATATACGCCATAGGACCCATCTGGCAAGAGAATTCTCCACCTCGCTGATATGGGTTTGCTAGTGGAGGATATGGGTGGAGCCCCTCCAGGCTGATACACTGATTCATAAGTACAAAGAGCAAAACGAGTGAACGAAGAGAAGTCATAACTGATAAGGATTGATATATGTAATATCAAGACGTCAAACCAGAGCGTTATTTTTCATTATCAAGTCGTACCAGCATGTTAGTTGTTTGTTAGGTGCAGTTAATTACAGGATCATGCATTGCAATCTAGAGGTTGGCAAAAGTCAAGGCACGCTGCTCACTATGTTGGGCTTGATTCTAAATTTGAAATCCAAATCCATCCTATTTGTTAAAATTTTTTTATAACATAAATAAAATATATAACTCATTTAGTCTGTTTAAATGGTAGTCAAGAAAGTTGAAAATAAATAAATTTCGAGAACTTTGACTCAAGTGACACCTGACACAGACAATTCTCTACTCCCAGGACCTTGTGCCTCCTATATAACTAGAGAAAAAAAGAAAGATTTGAACTGATATAGTTCAACATTTTTTAAACTAACAATGAAGTTTAAACAAGTCAAACTAATTCTTTTAAGAGGTCTAATACTAAATGACCACCTCTGATTATTACATATAATTCGTTAAGACCTATGAAGCACGCACACTTCAAAAGAAGTAATGTCCGTGTCAAATATATCAGATACTCATATTAATATGACAAAATACAACTTTTAAATATATATGGACACTTCAAAGTTTGACATAATGTTGTATCTATGTTCATATGGTGTTCTATATCCGAATCAATGTTCGTGCTTGCCCCCACTAAAACAAAAATCTCAAATGGTGTTGGGTGGGTAGGATGGGGATTAGAGCAAGTAAGAATTACCTGGATGAGAAGCTCGGCCAACATGCCACAGTTGGCAAAAGATAATGCTGCCTTTGGCATGAACAGCATCCACTACCTTCCTCCATGCCCCAACTTGTTCTTCTGAATATATGCCAGGTACATGCGGAAATCTGCATAATTAAGTCACTACATATGATATAATGCTGCAAATTTTGTATTCTTTCTTCTAGTCATTTGCAAAATGAACATTTTTCCGCATTAAAGTTTATCCAGTATCAATAATCAAATTTTACAGAAACTTTTGCGCCTCCACAGAAAAAATAATAATAATAACGGGAAAATATTTTATTTCTTTTGGTAGCTTTGTTGGGTTCAGACCATGCTTAAAAATAGCTTGAAAGTGTTAATTGTCAGTAGCGTCTGAAATTGGTTTAAAATTTTAAATACATTGTGTTTTCTCTAATTTTACCAAAGTTCTTATTTGATCCCCTCTAGTGAAAAAAAACAAGTTATGTTGTCTTTCTAATTTCTAAACAGTTCAATTTTGTCCCTCCATCACCTCCCTTCAAACTTTAAAGTCAAATTTATCTGTTTGTCGTCCGGAATAACAAATTTGACTATAAGTTAATAAAATGTATAAAAAAAATGTATAAGTCAGTAGATTGCTGAATTTTGCATAATATTTTGGATGAATGATGCGAAAGAAAAATCAAATTGATCAATTTATTCATTTAAAAAATAAACATTTTCTACTTTTTAACTAAAAGGGCTAAATTTAAAATTTTAAAACGTATAAAAAAGTCTGTCAAAACTTTATATGACTTACAACTATATCTTAAAACTTTCAAAACTAGAATCTAAGTACTAATAAGTTAATGTAAAAAATAATAATAATAATAATAATAATATATTTCTTAAAATATAAAAATTTATAAATATAATTTTTGATTTTAAAATATTATAGAATTATTTTTAAGTGACTTATTCTTTATAATTTTTTGTTAAAAATTTTATAAAAACAAAACAACAAAAGATGATTAATTCAATTTTATCTCACTTATACACCGACACCAAACGTAGACCATGTTAGGAGTGCGGTTCCACCATCCAATTAAAGATCGTAACGTGGCCACTCCATCGTTCGATTCGACACCACTTTTGACCAATGAGGAAAAAAATGGGCACTGAAGAATGAGGAAAGACCTCGAAAGGCAGACGAAATTACAAGGATTACCCTGGAGCCGTAGGGGAGATCAAGGTGCCTTCGCTTATGAGGAAACCGCCCGGAGTTGACCTCTGACCGTAGTACTCCGCAAGCGCAGGCTGCGGAATCCCGTTCAAAGCTCTGCACCTCGTCATCGGCGCTAGCACTACCCTGTCCAAATCCAAACCACTCCGTAACTTTCTCATAAATCCATGGCTAATTTCGTCACCAGAAAAATTAACCCCCTCTCTCTTCCTCAGTAATCGGACCAGTCTTTTCTCATCAGAGAGAAAAATCCAGCACCGACGTCGTATTCGGAACCTTCAAGGGAGAGAGAGAGAGAGAGAGAGAGAGAGAGAGAGAGAGAGAGAGGAGCAAGAGAAACAAGGAAGAGAAAACTGAGACCTGTGTGAGAGATTGAATTTGGCCATCTTGTAAGGAGAGAAGAGGGTGGCTTCTCCTCCTTGTGTTGTAGTCTCCGCCATTGTAATAGCGTACTCCTCCGCGTGTCGGACCTTTGATCCCCTGCTGCTGCTGACCGTGGCGATTCGATGATCCTCTCTTCCCTTCGCTGATCAACTTTCGTCAGCAGAGGATGAACCACTTCTCTGAGTAATGGAAATTAAAAAATTAGCGAGTACAATTATTTATATGCTACTGGATACGTTGCTCGCCACGTGATTATTTTTCCAGAGCAAAGTGTGACAGCGATGCACTTAATAATTCCGAATAATATGGTTTCAAATCTAGTTTTGTAATAAGCTTCATAATATGATAAAATGAAAAAAAAATGTAAAAAACTATTTTGTGAAACTGAGAAAACGTTTTAAGAAAATACCAATTACTGGTCTTTTAGGTTTTAAAAAGAGCGTGGATGATTTTATAATAACCAGGAAATTTGTTAAAATTATATTTTTAATAATTGGTTAACTTAATGTTGATAAAAAAAAAATTTGGACGGCGAAGAATATTCAACGCAGTGGCGGCCTGGAAGTGGGTAGTGGAGTGATGGAGGTAAGCAAAACGACACTTCGGCACTATGTTCACGTGGGTCGCGTTTTGCGAAAATCGTGATCACGTGGCTGTGAGACTTGCGTGTGTATTCTAATGTCTATCTCCGCGTGACAAATCCAAAAGAAATAGTATGAAAAATTTTAGGTCACGTGGACTGCGCATTGTTTAGTTTTATATTGAATTATTTCAAAGAAATGTAGTTTATTAGCGATAGATTATTGTATTAAAATTTACAGTGGTATTCTATGGCTATTAAAATTTTTTATTGTATTTGATTATTAATGTTTAATTCAAATTGCTAGATATATGTAGTTTTTTAATATTAGCTATTAAAGTCACAATTTTTTTTTGACATGCATAAAAATTAAATATGTTTCATTAACATGTGAATTAATTTAATAATAATTTTATTGAATATATATTAAGATTGAAATTATTAGAGGACTTTTGAAATACGTAAAATAAATTAATTCAACCAAATTCAAAAGATACCTAACTATAATAAAATTAATAAATATATTATTACATTTTTTTCCCAAAACAAAAAGATTATATCGTATTATAAAAATATACATAAATTTTAAATTTAGAATGTGACTAAAATACTTTCATAAAATATTCTTATTTATTAGAAATATAGATTAATAAAAAAATATATTTTTTATTTTTATTTTGATGTTATTCATATTGTACTGAAAACTATAAATTTAGTTTTTTGACGATAGTGTCTCTTGTTCTTGATCATAAAAATATTTTTAAATGCCTTAACACAATAATAGGCGCAGTTTCTGCATATGATGGTGGAGTCTTCTTGGTCAAAGGAATTGGCAAGACACCTTGTTTGGAAAACTTTTCTGATGCTTTATTATCAAACTGTGTATAATTGTCCTAAATAAGATACCAAGAGGAGGTAATGTACATATATATATATATATATATATATATATATATATCTGTGTGTGTTTGTGTGTGTTAAATTAATATTTTGATATTCTAACTTTATTTAAAGGTTTAAATTGACTTATAGTTATTCAGTAGTCACTTGATTGAACAGAATTAACGGCTTAAGACACCTATATACACATAAAATATAGGATATTACACAAATATCCCTTTTATATTCAAAATACATAGATCTCTGATATAAAAAATTATGTTACACTTTAGTCCAAATTTAATTTGTTTACTAAGTTATTCTCCATTAATCTAAACTTACAAATTTTTTTGTAACTAAGATAACCTCATTTGTATCTAAAAGATCAAGAGATTAAATATGATAATTAAGAAATCTATTACTCGGAATCAAATTTATATTTAAGACTTACTTTTAGGAGATTGGATCTTCTATCTCCAGTAAATTATCAGATCCATTGGATCTAGATCTAATAACTCTAGATTTAATTGATATTAAAAAAAATTAAAATATAAAAATAAATATTTTTTAAAATAATGAAAATAAAATATATTAAAATTTTAAATTTTACTTAAAATAATTCAGTCTTACTAAATTATACTGTAAGATGTGTAAAATAAATTGTTAGATACTAAATATTATTTTATTTTGTAATAATAAAATATTATATCAAAATAAAATATTGCTACCAAGAATTTCCAGTAATATCTAGAGGAATTGAATCCAGATCTAATGACTCTAAATTTAACAGATATACAAAATATTTTAAAATGTAATAATAAATATTTATAAAAATAAGATATATTAAAATTTTAAATTTTACTTAAAATAATTTAGTCTCTTTAAATTATATTGTGAGATGTGTAAAATAAATTATAAAATATTAAAAATTATTTTGTAAGATACTAAAAATTATTTTATTTTTTAATAATAAAATATTATAATAAAATAAAATATCTTATTATTATTTTTAAATATTTATTTTTATATTTTAAATTTTGTTTACATCTATTAAATCTGGAGCCATTGGGTCTAGATCTAATGACTCCAGTAATTTATTGGAGAAGATCCAATCTCTACTTTCAAGCACTAGTTTACCAAATATGTATTTAGGTTAATCGGTTATGTTTTAGTCAAAATTTTAAAATTATACTAAAATATATACTTTTAAGACAAATGACAGATTTGTGTCATTCAGCAAAACTGATGGGTGATCCATAAATTTTAAAAAGGAAAATACGGGATAATTTGGTCATATATCAAATTAAAATTAAGTGAGTAATTTGAATAAGGGACTCGTTAAAATAATAATTATATATGTACGTGTGTGTGCGCTTTAAAAATTTGCACGATAAGGCAAGGTTGAAAGTTGTGACATACTCGCATGAGTACGCTGTTGATAAATACTAAATACTAAGTTAATTATTTGAGATAAAGCACGTAGAGCCAACAAATTTCACAGCAAAAGCTTCGAGCGATATATATTATGATAGTATTTCAATTCGAAAGTTGTGTGCAACTTCTTTAAGGAAAAATTGTAATATGTTTTTAGTATTGAAATGGGCATATATCCGAAGGCTGCGCAGCAACAAAAAGTTAGTATTTGGAGATTAAAGATTTTTTTTTTTTTAACTATACCTTCAAACAAGACTTTATGTATGATTGATTTTGAGTTGGAGAAAAATTATTTTAGATTAATTTAATTTTTAAAATTAATTTTAATTAAATATAATTTCATATGACCATAATTTATATTCAAAAACTTATATTTAAAAATGAAGTTTTGTCATCAATACAATTCACTTATTAAAATTGTTTTCTTTGTTGGTATTAGTATAGGTATTATGAGAAATTATTTTTATTGATATAGTGGATGAAGAATTGATAACAAATTACTACTTCAGACTTAATTATTGGTGTCTAAGTGTCCACCATGGCTGGAGATCAATATGCGATTATTGTTACGCTTACTCTATTATTTCAAAATGTCATAAACATGATTGTGCTGTTCGATTTAATAGCCTTACAATTGTTGTGATTAAAATTCTTATTTGTCGAGTCATTTTAAAGGGATCTAATAAATCTTAACAAGTAATACGAAACTCCAAGTATGTGCTCTCTAGCTAGCCTTAACTTGCATGACGTGAAAGATTTCAAGAAATAATTATGATCATAATTGGAGATGGAAATCTTACACGACAAAATTAAGGCGAATGAATCATCTCACATTCTTACTTAAGAAGCAAATTAATGATCCAAAAGAAGCAATACTTATCCAATCTTAGAAGAAAATTTTAACTAAAATAAAGAAAGGGCAATTTATACCCTCCCAATTCAAAATTATGATCTTGTCCTTAATCCTTCCCAAAGAACATATATATTGGCCTTAAAGTTTTCATTCATTGAATGGTCATCAATCCTTAGGACACAGTATATTAATTACCTTCGAAGCTTCAAAAAAGTAATAGTAAAGGAAAATAAATATGGTATATACAGGCAAATGTTCTAAGTTTTCAAGACTCTTGGGGTGGCTGTTTCAAGAGAAAATGTAGGTCGGTCCCCACTGAATATTTACCATTGAAGTTAAGAACCAAAGACGAAGCTTTTTTATATGTTTATAGATATTTCAAAAATTCTTCCTACAATGGATTTTCTGTTTATGAAATTAATTTTGTTGCCTAATTTTATGTTGTTATGTTATTTTTATAACACCAAAAGGCACATAAGGATTTCAATTATTTTTAGAAGCAATACATGTGTAAAAATTAATTTATTTCATAGTTGTTTAGTTGCTTTAAGCTTTCATTTTTTCAATTTATTTAAACATTCTATGTCCTGTGTCCTCAAGCCTTATGTATATATAATATTAAAAAATAAAATTTACATAGCAAAAAGATGTATAATATAATTAATAGTTTATATACCAATATACATATGTTACATATTTTTTAAATAACAAAAATTATTGGTTGTTACTTGATCTTTATAAATAATTGGTTAATTTAATAATTTAATAAATATCTGCGAATAATAAAATTAAAAACAACAAATTAAACTTTTGAGTAATTTACCAAAGTTTTAAAATGTAAAAGTAAAGTTACTTTTGTTTATATTTTTGAATTAGTAGATAAAAATCTGAAAGAATCAAATATCACCATTTTTTAGTATTTTTGTTTCTTTTTATTTCACTTTTTTCCAATTTTTATGATAATTTTTTATTTTTTATGTTTTTTATCTTTATTTTTGCATTTGCATTGTCTCTAACCTTTGAAATTTTTCTTCATTGGCCAAAAAACAAAATTTTCAAACTCTTTTTACTTGTAGGTTTTATAAATTGTCTTATTTATTTATGTATTTACTACAATTATTATATCATAATCAATAGGGCTAATTTATTTATTTATTTATATTTGACATTTGTTTATATTTCATAAAGGATTAGCCAATGCTATGTATCACATAAAATAGGACTTATTCAAAATTTCTATTTCTTTTCATGCATGTTTTATATTATTATATTACATAAATAATTATAGTTAGTTTTAATACAATATGTTATCTCTTTATATATATATATATAAAGTTTATACAAAGCATATAATGTACTATAAATTATAACGTGGCCCCCTAAAAAAAAATGTTCTCCCTTCACCATTGTTTAGAATTTAGATTTTTTTTTTTACATTTGTAAATTTAAATTCATTGCATTTAAGATACATTAAGTCACTAAATTTTTATTCAATTGTTTAAATATTAATAAATTTAAAAAAATTTAAAATTTAAACTAATTAATTTTCATCCAACAATTCAAATTTTATTAAATTCACTTACATCTGAATTCTCAAGGTCTCCAAATTTATTTCCCACTCTAAGTATCCTACAATCATTTTCCAAGTTAATTTGCAATCATTCAATTTTGATTAGATATTTGCATGTACATAATCGATTTTAAGCAACATCATCAATCACAATTCAGTTAGCTCTGTCTATTTCTATTTATCTCTATGCTCAACAATGCCTAGAATTTATAAAAACTTATTCACTTGTAAAACAAGGACCAAAGTTGAAAAGTAATCACTATTACCATTATTTCGCTCTTGAATATTATATAAGAATTATTTTCCAACGTGCACTAAAGTGTGTGCTAATATTTTTAATTACTTTTATGTATAAAATGATGAGAAGTTAATAATATTTCACTTTCTATTTACAATGTTGTATTAATATGAATATAATATGTATATTTTCTTGGTATAAAAATTGTTATGATAAATTATCTAATATCTATCATAAAATATGTAAAAAGTCAAATATAAAAACAAAAGTTTAGAGGGTGACATCAATATAATATAGCATTCTCAGTATACAAATCTGGATTTTCTATAATTAAACAAATTAAACACTATCAAACTGTGTAATTTGTTTAATACCAATCAATGAATCAAATTTTAGAAATTATTAATTTTATTTTTGAAAAATTAATAATTTTGACCCTAAATTTTATAAATTAACCATCAATAGATAGGGGAGAAAATTTATATTCCTTGGAATTACATATTTCTTAGACAAAAGATTCTGGAAAAAACTGTACGATCTAACTATGCATGAACCTAGAGCTGTTAAAGTAGGTTAACCTGGTCCACTTGAGTTGATCAATCCAAGTTGATGGGTTAAATGAGTCAGTCTGTTTAACTCACTATAAGGTAATGGGTTTCAAATCTCAATCTACCAATCTGATGTATTAAGCGAGCTAACCCACTTAATTCACTAAAAAATTAAAAATTATAAAAATTTAAATGTGATTTTTTTTAAGTATACATCTTTTTAATCAATTAATTTTTATATTTGTATAAATAAATAAAAAATAAGTTTCAACAGATTAAAACAAGCATATTAATCTAATAATTTAATAATTCATTCATAAAAAAATATGATTATAAGCAAAATATTTAAATATATCAAATTACAAAATAATAGAAATAATACAATATATATATTAGGATTAAATTTTTTAAATAAAAATGTGTAGCGGGTTCGGGCATTAGATTGAATGAATATAAAATTAAATGAAAAAAATCATTTAACTTATGGGTTGACTCGTTTAACTTACCAATAAAATAAGTCAAATTAATAAAAATATATTAAATATATTTTTAAATAAATTCTTTAATTCAATTCGCCCCTTAAGTGAATTATACGTAGTCAACTCGATGGGGAGAACCGACGCCTCTACATGAACCGTAGCTAATCCGGAGTCCTCTGGCAACCTGAACGGAGGGACCCAGCTCCGAGGAGTACGATAACTTGGCCAATGTGGTCCAATTAATGCGGCTTCATTTGATGTTTCGAAGAAGGAAGAAGATAAAATGTTAGTTAAAGGTCGCCATTAGCATATCTGAAGAGATCCACTTTTTAGGTGTGAGCGTTGGTGGTACTGATAAAAAAAAAAAAAAAAAAAAAGGGGAAGAGGATCACACTAAATAAGGTATTGGATATGCAAAGTAAAATCCTTAAACCTTTTTCCTGTCAAATGATAAATCTAGATTCCTTAAATTTAGAAATAATGTACAGTTAAAATTTTAAAATTTTATCACGTACGGTTCAAAATTTTTTATGTAAAATATTTTTTAACTAGGATATCATGGTTGAACTTTAAGGATTAATTATATATGGTTTAGGTTAGACTTAAGATTTAAAAATTTTGAAACAATAACATGACATCAAATAGGTGCCTAGTAATAAAAAAAATTGCTGTATAACATTTAGAGTAAAATAAATCGGCAGATCAGTATTTAAGCATTATATTTGTAATTTATTGATTAAAAAAGTCATGTATAAGCTTTTGTCGCAGAGTGTGAGTTAAGTGGCTTGATAAATTAGAGCACATCTTTAGCATTTTGAAGAATTCACTCCAATTTTATGGGGAAAAAAAAAAGATGAACTTCTTTGAAACGTTGACTACAATCCTAAAATAGTACAATTTCATCTCCTAAATAAAGATTTGAAATAAATACGTTTTTTGTATCTTTAATTTTATAAAAATTTTAATCTGAGCCATTTATGAATAAACAATGTTATTTAAAAAAAAATCAATTTTGTTTCTGTTCAATAATTTATTTAAAGTTTAATGTCAAATTTAATATGATATTGACTTAGACATTAAATGTGAATGTGACTTAATAGTAATAAATGCATAAATAACATCTGACATTAAATTTTATATAAATTGTGAGATTAAGGGATAAATTTTGATTAATTTTAAAAATAATTATATGATTTCATTTACTTTAAACTAAAATAATGAATTAATTTTTTTAAAAAAATTAACAGGACTAAAAATATATCAAAATATTTAAGATTTTGATTATTATTTACATAACCTTATGCAATTCCCAATGGTATGAATAAAGAGAAAATTAACGGCGCAAATTTATATAATCTCAGATAAGACAATTATTATTGAAACTATGAAAATTGTGGTGATAATTTGTTTTAATGTACGGATCGCACTCAAATGATATTTTTATTGAAAATTAAAAAAATAATATAATTTAGTTGTCAATTTGGTTACGGTACTTCCTAAACACGCAAAGTGCCAATCGCCCTCCTTAACCTATCCACCCATCCAAGCATCAAGCCACGTGGTTCACTTTTCTCATATATATTATATAACATGTTTTAATAATAAATGAAGATTACAATATAAGAATCTATATTAAAGGAAAGAAAAAAGACTCATTGGAAGATTAAATTATATCTGATGTTATTTTTGTTATGAATGTAATATAGCATATTTTAATTTCTATCATACAATAAATATATTCTTGATTCAATCCACAGATTCATTGAGACTAAGATTTGTTTCAAATAATTTTAAAGATGCATTTCCAAATTGTTCTAGTACCTTTAAAATATAAATTTTTATATATACTAGTTTTATATTTGAATATAAATAGTCAAGGTATAAAGCAGACTTCTTCGATCACTGGGTTAAACCCTTGAGGTTCCATCACGTAAAACTCGATAATGTAATGTAAAATCTTTGATTGCTATATATTTTTTTAAATAATGTATATTTTTTCAAAATTTATTTATTTATTTTTATTATCATATTAAATTTGGTATTACTATTATATATTACTGTAACTATATATTTGTTCAGTGAAATGTATTATAACTTAATGGCTGAATGTGCTTTTTCACAAATATTTACTCTTATTCGTGTGAAAAATATATTTTTTTAGATAATTGTAAAAGCAATTAAATTGTTTAATTTTTTACAACAAAATGCAATTTAAGTAAGAAGTTCATTTTTACGACCAAAAAAAAAAAGTAAGAAGTTCATTTCATTTTAAAATTAATCAATAAAAGTATATTTACCATATAACATTACCTCTTATTTTTTTAACTAATAGATTACCAAACGCAACAACCTAATCAAGACAGCTCAAACGAATTTATTAAAAAAAATAAAAGGGTAATTAAATTAAATTTCTTATAAAACTTGACCAAATTATAAAATATATTTTTAAGAAATATACTCAATTCTGATATAATATTTTTTTTCATAAAATTAATTTTTACACAATATATATTTCTTTTGAAATTTATACTTACTTAAATTTTTTTATTATCATATTAAGAATAAAATTAACCATAAATTAATATATTAATTTTTATTGCACATTAAGAGTAAAATTATAGTTTTACATTATTAAAAAAATAATTCTTAATAAAAACTAACTTAATATGGTCACATTAGAGAAATAAAAAATAATTTAATTAGCTATAAAAAATGGTAAAAAAACACTTTTAGTCACTTAATTTTATTTAAAATTTCATTTTCATTATTTAATTTTAATTGGATTCCTTAACTTTGCTTTAGAGTTCACTTTTGTCTCTAGACTTCGTTTGGTTATAATTTAGTGATAAATATTGTAACGATAAAACTTAGCCATCTGTACTGCTACTACTACAGTCTACCAGTGACGCAAACTTTGACTGCTTTAATTTGACGTCAATTAACGCCTGCCACGTGTACAGCGCCTGGATGATTCATGCATTTGCTCTTATCAACCACCCAACGCTAATCAACCTAAATGCCTTTACTTGCTTTCGCAACTACATTTTGGAAAATGATTTTTCCATTTTTTTAAGTTTTATAATAAAAAATAATTTAACGTCTGGTCATAGATCATATATTTTTAATTATTTGGATTCGGATTTTATTTTGTAAAAAATTGAATAATTTTTTTATACTACAGTCGAGTAGCACATAAACATAATTTTCTTCAATTTTTCAAAACATAAATTTAAAATTCGTATTTTCACAGGCCGGATCCATATCGATTTAAGCCTAGCTAGTACTGAATTACTTTATTATCTATAAGAAATTGATACTTAGATAAGGTTTATAGATGTTTGGACCGCAGTAACACACACAAATAATAACCATAAGATTTTCTATTTCCTTACAAATTTCGAGTGCACGTATGTTAGGGTGCATAAATTATTCTCAGCGAAAGTATTATTTTCATTCTCACTTTTGGTTTTGGTTTTAATTTGATTCTCAATCAATTTCTAATACGTACTAAATAATTTTTAAAAAATTTTATGATAACCAAAAAGTATTTCATTAAGGTAAAGACAAATCATTCATAATTATTTTAAGAGGCTACTTTTGATTTTTTTTTAATTTTTAAAAATTATTTTGTTACAACAATTTAATAGATAATTGAATTGACATTAAAATAAAAATTAAAAAAAATAAAATGGTCATTTATTATTTTTTTTGGTTGACAATTTTATATCTTCTAATCCTATGATTGCATGTATACTTTCACTAACATCTGATGTAAGCTTTTTCCTAGAATGTTTTATTTTTAATTATTGATTGCGTAACTAAACAGTTGAAGATAAGTTCAGCGAGGATTGACTTTATGGTTTAACGAATTCATTTTCTTCATACGGCATCTAAATTAAAGGTCCAATAAAAGCAACAAGATATAATTAATGATGACTTTATGGGCGTCGTTCCACTTCAAGGCTTAGCTTATTCAACAACTTTGAAGATGACCATTTCCACACGAAATATTATATATATATATATATATATATATATATAAAATTAATTTTCGACATTATCATAATTAATTTATACTAATCTCCTAAGACGCCCCCACCTAGCTACTTCACATGGAATATCCTTTCTTCATATCTGACCTATGTTCTCTCCCTCTTCTGTCTTCTCCTTTTGTTTTATTTAAATACTAAGATAGGATCATATATATGCAGTTTGTGGCAAGAAAAGTGATGTGTAGGTAATTTTACGTTGATATAATCCTTAAATAAATTGCAAATAACTGTTTGTTTTAGTAAAGAAATTCTATTTTTACATGATACTTTTGATGGGTCGGATTCCTAGAAAACTTAGAACATCAGAAAAATCTATTATCAAGTAAGTTTTTATTTATTTATTTATTTATTAAACTTGAAAAGAAAACATACACATTAATTTGATACTACATTTTAACTTAAAACTTTAAGGTATTATGTTTATCGATCATTTTTTATCTTATATATTTCAATTTTATTTCATGTAAAATTTTATTCCAATCCTACTTATATAACTTGACCCCAACAACTTTTGAATGTATATAATTTGCATTATTGTTTATTATAAAAAGAAAGAAATGACTTGGCCTATATATTTTTGTCAAATAATGATTAACATAAATACAAGCCTCCTTTAATAAGATCAGAAAATTGAGAAAAATAAAATATTGAGATGATAGCACTCTACTTTTTATATGAAGAAGGTGCCAAACTAATAGGTGGCATATATCAATGGCGTTATATATTTATATAAGATGGACGAGGCTAAACCTTGGCTTTTGTGAGTATCTTATGGAACAAAACAGTAAACACTAAGCGTTTGGCACACTATAGAGGCTAAGTAGTGAAGTATAGCAGCTTTAAAAATTGAGGTTGTTGGTGACGATAATGCAGAGGGAATTATAAAAGAACTTTAGTTTTAATAGTTTATGCACTTGTAGCTATCACTATGATTAAGATGCACTGAATAAAATACACCAAATAAGCAGAGGTTGAGACACTGTACGAGGGAAAGAGAAGGTTCTCTTACTGTCTCTCTGCGTGTGTGGTGTTTCTGCAATAATGGTGGTCGGGTCCCATGAGCATCACGAGTGGAGAGAGGAGGGGACAGTATTGTTCTATACCTCATCCTCTTTATTTTTTTGCGATAAACGAAAAAATAAAAAGAATTAGTTCATATGATTTACTTCAATAATTTCTGATATTATGATTAAGAATAAGAATTTTGAATTTTTTATGAAAATTATTTTTGTCAATTTCAAAAAAACAAAAAGGAGTTGGTAAAGATAAGTTAACCTTATACACATATGTATATATTATGAAGTAGTGTGCTGTAAAATTTGTTATTATTGAGAATAAAAAATATTTGTGTTATTTATAATAACAACAATACACATAGATAAAAACATTTAAAATTATCAACTAATTAATAATAATATTTACTGAACAGGAAATATATATATATATATATATATAAAAGATAAAATCACCCACCTCAAATTTTAAATAGATTTTCGTCAACTAATAATGATTTTAGTTATTGAATAAAAATATTTATATGCATTTAATGAGTAATAGCAATATTAAAGAATATAGTTGTCAAACTCGTGAATTTATTATTTAAGTTAACGAGTTTATGATTATATATAAAGAAAACGAGTCAATTTGTTGTAAACTTAAACTTAATACGAACTCAGATAAACTTACGAGTTGACTTACTGAATATACCAAGTTTATAATTTTAACGTGTTAACTACCTTGTAAAATTAGCAATATAATAATTTAAACTCAAAATTAAATAAGATATAAATAAGTTTATTTTCTATGAAGCATTTATAATTTATTTTATTACAAATTTGAATATATATTAAAAATAATAAAATTATATTTAATATGTACTTATTATATAAAATAAAATAAATATGATTTAATTATTTATTTTGAATAATTATTTATGTATAATTATCTCAAAATATTCATATTGAATATTATAAATTATAAAATATGAATAATTTTTGTTTGATTAAGTATAATTTAAATTACATTTGAATAATTTTTTAATATATATAATATTTAAATTATAAAATTACACATTTTAATAATTATTAATTAATAAAAATAAATTCTTACGAGTTAACGTTACAAATTTATCTCTTTCTTATGAGTTTATCTATATTTACGTGTTTAATAGCCTTATTAAGCATAATATCTTTTACATTTGAAGCGCGAAAGAAATGCATTATACTTGAGGATTTCCTCTTACTAAAATTTTTCAACAAAATGAAGAAAAAATTGGGTCAGTTTGAGAGCTTTTATGATTTTGATTTTAATTTTTGAAACGTGGCAGAATAGTATCAGTAATGCAACAGGAAGAAATGAGAAAAGAGGAAAGAATTCCTTTCTAAAATATCAAGTTTGACCAGATCCCTATTGGTCTAACGATCTAATCTATGAGAACAAAGTCTTCCCACCCATTGACGTAATTTTGATATTTCATTTTTCATTAAATAATTAAATAGATTTTTTTTTTCTTTTTCCAATTTTACGCAAACAACATCATAAGGTGCGTGCATTTCCACGCAACTCTCGAAGCAAAAGGCCAAATCCACACAAGGGATACCATCCCATGATACCTTCCCACGGAGGAACGGCGTCGTTCTCACCTTTACACAGTATGGTAATGGTATTATTAAATAAAAACTAATTAAAAAGAGATCTGATATTAATAGTTCTGGGATAACAAAATAAAAATGGTAAATAAGAAAAGGGGGAAAGAAAGGCGCATTGGATGCGGTTGTTACCAAACACGGGAGAGTCCAAGGGGGGGAGCAGCGGGAGAGAGTGGACAGAAACGACACCAACCAAACAAGGCGTAGAAAGAAACTGACGTCCCTCGTTGCAGCCTGCAGCTTTCGTTTCATTTCATTAAAACGTGCTTGTTGTTCTTCCTTCTGTAGCCGCATCGTTCTATTTCGACGCGCCCGAGGGTTCTGAGTTTTCTAACTCAGATTCTCAACCATTTACTTCCTTTTTCCTAATTTTTTATTATTCTTTTGGCCAAAAATTTCCTGAACTCGATCAATCAATTAAGCTGAGATACTACCCCCTCTTCCTCTCTCCTCCTCTTTCGCTTCCTTAAAGGTTCAAGCCCAGAGCTTTTTAATGGCCGCCTGAACTCTGGCTATCTCTCTGTAAATTTTGTTGTATTTCATTTCCTTTTTCCGGCTATCTCGGGGTGAGCTTGCTTTATTTCATATAATTTCTTTTTTTTTTTTTCTGTGAATTTTGGTTGTTCCTAATTCAGCTGATGTATATGGTCGATCGAATTTATTTTTCCTCAGTTGTGTGTGTGTGTTTTTTTATTTTTTGAATTTTTTGAGACACGATCTATGAAGTTTCGAGTTCTACCTTACTTCAAAATTTCTACTTCTCTCCGTGCTTGTGGGTACTTTCTTTTCTCTTATACTTTCCGTTTTTTCTTTTCTTTTTGATGCTTGGTTGGTGTTTGGGATTTCAGTATGGTATGCTTTAATTATATGGTTTTATGCTATGTATGCATCGTCCAGTTGTTGCATCTTGTTTTTAAGCTTCTGTTTTTTCGGAGCTTGTGCAGAAGAAAGTAAAAAATGAAACTGAATATGGTTGACTGATGCATCCTATGGAGAAAGTATGGCATCGGATATCATATGTTTGAGCAAAAAGGAAAAAATTATGCTTGCGGATGAGCCTCTTTGTTGATCATAAGATGTATGCGAAAGCTCTCAGAGATTTATATTTTTTGAAGGGAGACTAGGGAGAAAAAGGGAGTTGGAAGTGATGGGATCTCCATCCTAGTATTAGCTTTTTTTCATTTTTCACTTCGCTTTCTTGATTATCTTATATTACAAGTTCAGATGGTGCAAAGACTTTTGGAAATAGCTTGGGCTGATGACAGCTAAAGGCAGTTCTAATCAATAAAATATCTAGTCTTTAAGAGTATATTAATATGAATAATCAGTGTTTAAAGGTTTAGCACAAAATAAACTTGTTTGTAAGCGAATAATCAGTGTTTTGTGTCTTGTGTGTTGGAAGATTTGGGTGATTTTTGCCTTGTTGGTATTCTTGTTCATAGCTTTCATTCAATTTCAATGTATTTGCTTGCTATTAGACATTCATCATAGATTTGAGATTTAATTTAGCTTTAATTCTGGCTGTTGCTTGAATTGATGTTGCTTCTATGAGAGGCTTACTTATCTGAGTTCCCATTATCATTTTTAGGTAGGTACAGTTGTTTGGAATGGGGAAGGATGAAGAGTCAGGTAGTCCTGGTTGGGGTTCTTCATTTTTTACGCAGACAACAGAGGATGTGGCTAGAGCTGTTGCTGCTGCTGCAACTGTTGTTCATTCACCAAGGCCGTCTATAATATTTTCATCTAAAGATGATAATGGTGGTGGCCAGCTTCAGAGGTTCCAGAATCAGGTTTCAAAATTAATAAAAGGCTTCTCACGCTCTCCTGAAGTTAAAATTGCAAATTACAATCCTGAAATCCTGACAAGTCAGAAGCGTCAATGGGCAGCAAACTTTCAGTTGCAGTACTTGGTACAATCTTTTTCTAAGATGCACCAGAATTACGTGTTCATTCTACTCCTTTTGGTTCAAGCCATTGTATTTATGCTTCTTTTCATATAAACAATAAAGAACACTTACTATGAGGTTTTCAGCTTTTGGAATTGTATGCTCCCTCTTTCTTCTGGCCTCACACCTTTCTCAGTTTATAGGCTTTATACATTTTCTTCTTGTCATTATACAAAAACTCATGGAACTGAGTTGTCCTTATATTGTCCTCATGGACTCTTTTTTGTCTGAGTGCACAGGACCATAGGTCTTGGAAGGAGCCAACGCGGCTGTTTGAAAGCATGGCGGTTGTGGGACTAAATCCTAATTGTGATATTCAGGCACTACAGAGGCAATATGTTTTCCGAAAGTCTGAAGGTTCTAGTAAATTTAGAAGTGCACTTGGTCATCAGAATCAATCACGTGTAGAACCCAGTTTTGAGCCTCAGGTTTTTATACTTGATAACAGAGATTACTTTATTACTTTTGTTATTGCCAACAGTGCTGCACTGTTAGTACAGTGGTACTAGTACTATCACGTTATCATTACAGTTTAACTGTAATGATCGCTTCAGTTTTTCTTGATCACTGTTCTTAATTTAGTACTAATTTTCTTTTAAAATACATCATATCATGAACACTGCATGTTTGAATTTTTTTCCTTAGGTCTTATTTGTTTACCCTCCGGAAAAACAGCTGCCTGTTAAATACAAGGATCTCCTCTCCTTCTGTTTCCCTGGAGGCCTGGAGGTTAGTTGTATGCTTGATGGACTTTAAATTTCCCCGTCATGTTTAAATTGTCAGAATGATGATTGTAGATGATGAACAAACAGAAACTGCCTTAAGCATTAAGTACTTATTCTGAAATAAAACATTGGGTTTTGGATGGTTTTTAACATATGTATACATAGATCCATACATATGTGTGTGTGTGTATGTTTTGCAATTAGTTATCATGAATAAGGCACATTCAGTTTGGATAAATTTTCAAACCTTCTTCCCCTGTGTGCCTGTCTGTCTTTCTTCTAGGTTAATTTTCTTTCTATGGAGGTTGGTACTGTGGAACTTACTTAGTGTAACTAATTTCAATGTGTACATCTACTCAGAGTGTGCACTCACTATATAAATTATACTAACCACATCCTGATTACCTACAATGGTAATTTTGAGGTTTCATTCTCATTTAATTATTTGCCATCAATGATAGTTGATGACGTGATGTATGTATATGTTTCTTCAGTGAGAATAACTCTTAAAGTTGTCTGTCCTGTCTTTTATTTATCTATTTCCATATGTGAGTAACCTATATGCAGCTTTTGCTGAGGTTTTAATTTTTCTTGGATGTAATTTTAGGTTCGTGCTGTTGAGAGAACCCCTTCCATGAGTGAGTTGAATGAAATTCTTCTTGGGCAGGTACCTTAGCTACTTTGTGCTTCCACTGATATTACTTCATGTAAATAATTTTTTCAGCTCGTATTGTATTGATGTGTTGTTGTGTCTCTTCCTTCTAGCTCTTAACTAATTGATTATTAATCAACCCTCTAAGTTGATATACCTGTCATTGCTAATGTAATTTCCCCTGTATCTACATTTTCACTGTCCAACTCCTTGGTAGGAGAGAGTTGGAAACTCGGAAATTTAAAGTGAATTTGAATCTTCCTGAGTTCTTTTTGGAACATGTATTCATATAAGATGCCATATTGTGGTTAGTTGACATTCATGACATGTATAACTTGATCTTTCTGATCCATGACGCCAAAGGACATGTATAATGCTTTTAGTACATTCTCTAGTTGACAGACATGTTTCAGAATCAGCTTCCTGAACCATTTTATACTTCCTATCAGTGAAAGTTTGTCTTTCTTTAGGATTTATAGCTGTTGGTGTCTGCAATAACAAACAATTGGGGGTTGTTATCTACTACTATTCCTATATTAACCATGTCACAGCCATATCATCGAATCTTCATTTATTTCTAAATTTTGTACAATTAGTTTATTTGACCTTGTTGGAAATATATTAATCTGTTGAACACTGATTATTAGTGGTGTGATTTGTATACTACAGGAGCACATAAAACAAAGTGATCTGTCATTTGTATTCAGGCTACAGGTAATTGAAGCAGTCTAATAGTTACCATTTCCTACTACTTGCATTTCCTTTTAGAGAGATGCTAGCTAAGACAGGGTGTATATTTAGTTTGTGCACCGGACAATAAAATCAGGCAGCTAGTTTGACAATTACTACAAAATGGGACTCAAATATGTACATGTCAAGTCTTGCAACAGTTTCTGTTGCTCCATTTTACAAACCAGACTTTACACCATATTTACCTGATATATATTTTAATATATATGGCTTTATTACTATGTGGACATTTGTGAATTTTTTTTATAATCTGAAATTGTCTAAGGCTTAATATTTGTCCACTTGGCAATTAATGTAAATGAAGGGGTTTGAGTTGGAGAAGTGTTGGCTTGGGTTCCTTCATGGTTGCTTTGGATGTACTTCTGTTTGTGTACCTTGGTCAATATTTTCAATATGGTCGTGGTCTGCTTATGTGGTGCTAAAAGCAGTTTTTCATAATTCTGTTCAAGCTCCAAAATCTACGTCGAATTGTTAGACTGTTATTGTCTATTCTGTATTAATTACTCCATTGTCCATTCTAGAGCTAAAACTGCAAAATTACCTTGATAGAAGATAAAAAAACATTTTCCAGTTTATAGCCTAGTTCAAATTTGACCACAATTGAAGGAGTCAGTATTTTATGAGAGGCTGGTATTTTCTCTGCATGTCATTGATGGGCCCAGCCCAGTTACGGGTAAATGGGGCAAGGTCTACTAGAGGAGGGCTGGGAAGGAAATAGGCAGGAAAGGAGAGTCAGCTGAATCTAATGCATAACTAACTAGGGGAACATGTCCTATTCTGGTTTGAGTGAGGCGTTAATATAATACAGTATATCCTTACTCTTTGTTTGGTCCCCATTAGTCATCCTGAACCTACTTTTACCAGATGAAGACAGTGTTAGAGAAGGAACTTATTTGGTGAGTACCTAAAAAGCGGCTGCTCTAATCCCTGCCTAACTTTGAAGATGAAGAACAGCAAAATTTGGCAAATTGTCATCTACCTATTAAACATTGTTAAGTTGAGGATAAAAGCTGTTTCATTACGTGATTCCTAGCTCTTGTTTATCCAATTTAAGTGCTGATGTTGATCAGCAGAACTCTTGATGTCTGCTGCTCGTCTGTGGGTTAATGAGTTGTTGTGGCATGCAATGGAAGTAGAATGTCTGTTGGTGTCAGGAAAGTACTTTTTTAAATTACTGAACTTTTGTGTAAAGTTGTCTTATTAAGTCTTGCCAGTTGTCAATGGTTGATTGTTGAAATGTAAAGCCAGAGAACTCCTTAATAAAGTAAACGAAGAGGTTGATATGATCAGTTCATATATTAACTTGTCCTGCTTGATTTGTATTGTCTCAATTTCCTTACTACTAATGTAATTTTGCTGTCTTCTATTCTTTTATCCTGTCCTGGCACTTGTAATCATAACATGTTTTTTTACTCATAGGGTGCTGATAATTCAACACTATATGGATGCTGTGTCTTAGCTGAAGAATTAGTGCAAAAGCCCTCTGGATTGCT
The DNA here is from genome assembly GCA_037074485.1 of Delonix regia. NCBI lineage: Eukaryota > Viridiplantae > Streptophyta > Magnoliopsida > Fabales > Fabaceae > Delonix > Delonix regia. Next base: position 26,725,879 of record CM073451.1, on the reverse strand, counting down.
CTCCCTGATTTCTGATAAGCAACCATCTTCCTCATTGAGGCGTCATATACTAACCACGCAGAGATGTTACTGCATTCTTTCAAGGCTCCCGTTTTTTGAATTGCACTTTGGTGTGCTGAATAGGTAAGTGTTTAGCAATATTCAAAGTTCCCTGATGAGAAGTAGAGTGCAGAAAATATTTGCACTTTATTCTTTTAGAATATTAAATTTTGAAAAGCAAGGGCCTATTAACAGGTGATCTCTTTTGTGCACACTGCATGCACCCAAAAATACTGAAATAACATGTCAAAGAGTTTATTCTGATACAGATGGGGTTTCATGGGATTAATTTGTAGTAATTTCTTAAACTTTATATGTGCTAGTGTTTTTGGTATTCTTTGAATCTGAGATTTCAAAATCTATTGTCGTTGTTGCTGAAAATTTCATAGATGCCAGAATTTCTATGTTTTGTGGAAGTAAGTTATTATTTTGATGAACTAAGTCTATGAAAATCTAAATAATTTTCGTTTCAAATAAATTTTTATATATCAGAAGATTGCGTTCTTTATGATTATGGGACATAACGCGTAAACTTTTCCCTTCAAGTTTATTGGTGGTTCACACGATGGCATGTTTTCTTCTGTCTGAGGAAGATCTCTTTTACTCTGTTTCTTTATTGTTCTCTCTTCTCATCAATAAATTTTCAATTTACATTAAAAAAAAGGCATGTTTTCTGTTATCTGGGTAACTGGTTCAAATCGCATGATTCATGATTGTGTTCTCATACTGTCATGCTGTGTTATACTCATAATTGTTTACTTTTTAAGCATTATTTGGCTCATCTTATCTGTGCCAATATCTATGTAGCATCTTCACCCAAGAAAGGCTTGAGCGGTTGTCAAAAAGTGTTGGAGATTTAAATTTAGAATTCATTGAAGGTAGCTTTGAGGAAGAACTCCCAGAGGGCAATTCAGAGAGTGTATTGGTGAATGCTAAACCAACAGAAGACGCACTTGATGGAACACCAATAATTTCTGACTCAAGCTCAAGAAATTCTTCACTTGAAAGTGTTGTGTGTGATGATAATCACATGGAGCCCCAAATGGCTAATGGGGAATTGCAGGCATTGAATGGGAGAGCCAATGATGACATTGTTGTGTCAGTTGATACTGAAAATGATCAGGCAACTGCCAAAGGAGAACCTGGTCCTGGTCCTGCCAACTCCGAAGATAGTGATCTGTATGGAGATGCTTTTGCTGCAAACAAGCAATCAGAAGATAGGCGTTTACCAAATGCTATTCTGCCGCTCCTGCGCTATAGCCAGTATGAAAGCTCTGAATCTTCCTGCAGGTACTTAATTGTGATCATCCAAGTCTTTGATTAGTATTTTTATGATCCTGACATTATAGCATTGAGCAATGTAGCTTATTGTACCGTTACTGGCATCACAAACTTTTTATCTGTTGGTCAGAAGTCAGGACTGGAAATAGTATCAAAAACTGATTATGCACTTTAACCTTTGATACATATGTCATGTGATGTACTTTCACCACAGATTCAACAAATATATATATATATATATATATTCTGTTGTGTATTTCTTGACTTCATTGGCAACCAATATGTTTCTTGGATTATGATTTCTGTGAGGCTGAAGACATAAGGTAGTTTGTCATTGTTGGTAATAGTTTTCCTGGAGGATGGGCAGTCTTGTTACCTGAGATTTTTTTTTTAAATGATCTTAAAGCATTGTTTGATGTAATATTGAACAGTAATTTTGCTCCTTAATGGCCAAATATTACTATTTACTAGTAAAAGAAAAAAATTTCCCCTTTGTGAATTCCATGGTGGAAAATTGTCTAGCATGTTTACCATGTAAAGTTATAATTTCTGGTTACAGCATACATGGCCAGGCTTAGGGTGGCAACATTGTTCTGTCTTAGCTTTCAATAGTAAGGTAGAGAACATAGAGTTGGACTCATTTTGACTTAGGGACTTGCTAAGAGTGATATCCTGCACGACAGAGGATCATTTTTCTTGTTTATATGTTGTGTTCAACATGAGGAAACCTTATTATCACCCAACATTTTGATATCCATGTAACAAGGTGATTTATTTTGAAAGAATTCTGAATTTTCTTTCTTTCTTTCCCATTTTTAATTTAGAAGTAAGAGATACTCATATTAAAGGACTTGTGAAAAATGAGTTTTCAACTTATATCAGTGATGAGAAGTGGGTTAAGTTAGAAATGTATTAGCCTGTAATTGACATAAGTGAGCGAATTGATTGTAACCATGGCTAACAAATACGGTCCATTATTCTTGTTTCTTCCAACTAGGGCATAGTGTTGGGAAGTTGCTTGATCATATTTTTCTGTTTTGCATCTTTTTATGCCACATGCACTGTTTTAATTTTGTTGCGTTTGTACATGGTTTATCTTTTTGGAGTTAAATTTCTGCTCATGTATTAAATTGTTTCTCATTCTTCTAAGTAATAAAACTCCAACCCAACATATTTTCTGCTTCTTTTAGTTTCCAAGGTTCACCTTGTGAAGACAGAAATTTTAGGAGTGACGTTGATGATACAGAGACAGAAGAGGCTTCTATTTCTGGCCAAGAAGATTTAAATGATCTCCTTGATATTCTTGAATGGGCTAAGGTTCGTAGTTTTAGATGCCTGTAAAGTTGCTTTTGTCTGGCCTTTTGTGATTTTCTGTTGTTCTAATATCCTGTAGCTGATTATCTTGTAATGGTTTCCAGGAAAATAACAATGGACCATTACAGATTATAAGTGAGTATTACCGTTTAAGCTGCCCTGTGAGGGGCTCAGCACTTAGGTTTCATCCGTTAGAGCACCTGAATCCTTTGGAATATCATAGACCAGATGAGACAGTTCTATGCCTGGCTGGTTCAACTGTTGATTTGAAATCTTTTAGGACAGGTCTCGAGTTCGCTGAGGTATGTTTTCATTATAATATTGACTTTGAGTGTACACATGCCTCTGTTCCTCTTTAAATATAGTATTTCTATGTCCTTCAGGTAGTTTTGTGTTTGATAGTCATATGATTGTTGTAACACACTGCACTCATTTCTTCTCTCAGGCACAAAATGCACTTCTCGCAGAGGAGGAGGCAGCTGCAATATCTATATGGGCTGTAGCTTGCATATGTGGTACCTTGAGACTTGAAAATGTAAATTTTATGTCCCACTCTTACGTTTTATAACATTGTGGTTTTCTATCATGCTGTCTTCTTTTCAGTATGTTTTTCTTACATTAGATATGATTGAATTATTTTGAGGTTGTAATCACCTGGGGATAGTTTGATTATTCCTTTAATGGGATTGGAGGGAAAAGGAGGGGAGATCCCTTGAGCTTCAGGTGTTATGCAAGTGCTGACTCTCCTATGAATTCAGCATTTGTGATATTGAAATCTCATACTTTGCTCATATCGTTTAAAAGTAATATCTGTTGATTCTGGAAATTTCACTATCTTAATTGATATGGGTCATAGAGTTGAAGTGCATAAATAATCAGTTTGTTCTCTTCTACTGTTGCCAAATTAGAGATAAGTTACATGGTAGTTTTCGTTTGAAGTCAATATATAATGATTTGAATGTAGGAGTATTGTATTGCTTGTCTAAAGTATTATAACTGCATGCTGGTTTAATTGATTGCCTGTCCATTCTGCAGGTATTAGCATTTTTTGCTGGAGCTCTGTTAGAGAAGCAGATAGTTGTTGTCTGTTCTAATTTGGTATGTTTAGTTTTTGCCTTAAGTTAGTCAAGTCTTGTGAATATAAATGATATACACTTTTTAGCCGCTATTTTGCCGTCAATGTTTATCTAAATCTTCTCTATATATGATTTTTTCCTTGGGCAAGTATTGTTATTACGCTATTGACAGGTGCCTGCCTTCTTAGTAATTACATTTATTATGTGTTCAACATATTATCTTGCTGCTTATTTCTAAGCATAAAACCCATTTTCGTTGTTTGCGTGTCTTGCAATAGTATTTGTATTCTCTGATTACACAAAGTTACTCATTCTTGAATGGAAATAAGTAGTGACAATCACGTGTGATTCTTAATTCTGATCTGCTGATTTCTTGAATTTTATTGCAATAACTAGCATCTCACCTAAATTATTTATGTTCTACTTTAGTCCCTAATAGGTATAATTTGCAGGCGTTGGTTTCTGTAATTATAATATTTATATTTTTTGTTTTCTTTGATGACTAGGGGATCCTATCTGCATCAGTTTTATCTATTATTCCACTGATCCGACCCTACCAATGGCAAAGCCTGCTAATGCCGGTTTGATTTCTTTCTCTTCTTAGCTTGAAGTGAATAGTTATTCTTCCATTATATTAATCTTGTGACCTATTTTGTGGTATTTGATACGTGCTTGACCTTCCAGGTTTTACCGAATGATATGCTGGAGTTTTTGGATGCACCAGTTCCTTATGTAGTGAGTATCCTATTCTTCCTTTTACAATTTAGGATATATTGACATGAAGCGAGCTCATGAGGTTGTTTTGTTTGGGAATTCATGCTCAGTGCTTGCCCTTGTTCATGCCCTGTATAGGATGCATTGCCTTAAAGCTTGCAAAACTCATATTTGTTACTTTACATAAAATGGAAAATATTGTCAGGAAGATAGGCTTCTCATTAGAGCATGTAGCTTTGAATTTGGTTTAAACTTTTTCATCTTGCCCATTTCTGTTCATAATATTAGTTTCTGACATTTGACTGGCTAATAATCCTCTAGGTTGGTGTCAAGAACAAGACCAGTGAAGTACAGTCAAAGTTAACCAATGTTATGTTGGTTGATGCTAATAGAAACCAGGTTTGTATTTCTTTCTGAAATTTAACATGCCAATTAAACAGTTCTGTCTTTTCCCCCACAATTTACTGTGCATTTGTGCAATATGCATGGCCTTTCCCTACTGTAATTTATTATCTGAAAATGTTTCATACAAAGGGAACCATTATTCTCATTGATATTGTTTTAATTTGTTACCGTTTTCTTGGTAGATACATTAGAAGTTTATACTCTAATTTTTATAATAAATCTGTTATGGCAGTCACATGCCCATTGAAAAAAATTTCCCCCCTCTTTCCACCAAGGAAAGGACTTAATCAAGAAATTTTGATGAAGGCTTTTATCATATTTTCTGAGCCTTGAGGTATGGCGGGTTGATGGAATTTGGTTGAGGTGAAAGCAAACTCTAACCCCTAAACTTAAACTCACTCCAGCAACTTACTGAATCGACAAATTCTAGTTATGCTTAAGTAATATTACCATCATCCCCCACGTCAAACTGTAACTTTGAGTGTTTATGTTAGAGCTATGATTTTCATCTCTTGCTGTGCACATCACCATAATTTAGATGAGTTGTTTAATTTCAGCTGTTTTTTTTTTTTCAAAGAACTATTCTGATTCTTGGTGAATGTGGTGCTTAAGTAAGCGTCAAGTCTCCTCTAAATTTGTGTGAAATGAATGCAGCCTAACACCTACAATTCTTTTCTCTGCTATGTTTATCTACTTCCATATTGCTTGGGTGTCTATATTGTAGTTTTTAATTACAGATAGAAACAAATGCAGTTTCTGATTGTACTGCTGTTTTGTTGCAATAGGTGAAGTCACCAACAATACCACAACTGCCACGGCAGAAAGAACTATTATCTGCTCTACGTCCTTATCATGCAAAGCTTGTAGGCGAAAGTTACTTGGCTAAAAAGAGGCCAGTGTATGAATGCACAGAAGTGCAGGTGTGTTTTTTTAATGATACTCTTGGGTTATTTCTACTTCTAACCTTGAATGATATTATAGATACCAATCATGCTGCAATGTATTATATTTCAAATGATTTGCAAGTAAAACTAGATGGTTAGCCTTGTAGATTTTCATTATGTTGTACACTTCCAGAAGAATTATAAGGGTTTATTAAATTTGTGGGGAACTTTTCTGTTTTTATGGTTCGTGTGTCAGATTGTTATTCACTATCTCATAATATTCCCGTGTGTTGGTTCCCTCACAGGTTGAAGCTGCCAAGGGGTTCCTATCAGTGTTGAGATCTTACTTGGATTCTCTTTGCTATAACATTCGTTCTCACACAATTACCAATGTACAGTCCAATGATGATAAGGTCTGTATTTTTTCCTCAAGCTAAATCAACTTTGACTTGTTGATTTGATAGCTATTTATCTTTCTTGTCTCTTTTTACTTTTGTAACTAATCTGAAAAGTAAGGATGTAATCAATGAAAACGGCAAAGTCCTTTTTAGCAAAAATGTGTCCTATAACACTACTGTGATAATTCTTTGATGACAAATTTATTAAATTTAGTAATACAACACACACAAGACCTAGAAACAATATAGGTTTTAGGTATCACTTCTCATTGGGCATCATTTGCTAAATCATTTTTCTTGTCTCCCCTTTGTAAGGGAAGGGAGGCAGACAAATTTACTGTAAGTTCAGTAAGCAAAAGGAAAAAAAAAAAGGTATATGCAATATCAGAAACAAGATTATGTAAAACATGTATCCGAAAGGTATGCATTGAACCATGTCATCATTTATGAATGCTGATTCATTGCGTTGAGCATAATATGATTAGTAGTTTTTTCAAGATCTGATTCCAATAAGTTTGTTCCTTCAGGTGTCCTTGCTTTTGAAGGAAAGTTTCATTGACTCGTTTGCATACCGTGATCAGCCTTTCATGAAGGTTTGTTTATTGAGCTTCCATCATATCTTGTGCTAATTATGTTAAAAAAATTCCCTATGTATTACTTGTAAGTAATGGTCTGAACTGACTTGCAAAATATGTCCGATTTTCTACTAGTTGGGCCCAATTCCAGAATCTACATATAATTATATGATGTGAATATAATAAAACCTTCTGATGTGTCTTACGGGGATCACAACTCGTTGAAGGTGTTAACCATGAATGTTGAGACAATCATTTAACTGACTTAGGGACTTGCAAGTTCCCTGTCTGGTTGAAAAGGCATGCATATTAATATTGTGCTTGTTGTGGTCTGACTTTAATTTCATTTTTTTTTTTTTATTAAAATGAATTATATTCCTCCTGTTTATGGATTGCTATTTCTTTTGATTATTGCATTTGCTCCCGAATATCTCTCAAAAATGAGGCTGACCCCAACTGGGGATGATTTTCTAATACATCCGGCCATAATTATAATTTCTTGAACCCAACTGACGCATGTAGTGCGCAGCAATGGTTCACTTTGGTTTGGATTTGAATATCTTATATAAGTTACAAACATGATTGCTATGTTAATTCAAGTTGGTCCTGCTAATGTGGATTATCTTTTCTCCTGTTTCTTGTGCCAAACAGCTTTTCGTGGATACACAGCTCTTTTCAGTCCATACAGATCTTGTTCTTTCTTTCTTCCAAAAGGAATAGGCCTGCCTAGTACCATGCTGAAGTCAGTAGTATTGCCTTACTGCTAGCTTTTAAACATAAGTTAATCGTCGTATAATTTTTCCTAAAGTTATGGATGTCTTTTAAGTTATATTCCCTTGACATGTAACCCAAGTGTCCCTTCCCCCTTCTCCCTCCTATTTTTAGCTTTTTGCGGAACCTGTAAATAATTAGTGAAATGATATATGAAAGCTTAAGAGTATTATAGTGTTTTCATGTATATGACAATTTTTCCAGCATGAAAAGCAAAAGCTGTTAAGTGTGAATTATCTCATGCAAAATGCAAAATGTAAATATACCAGCTCTATATTTTTCTTTGAAGATTTTATTATTTTCTAAGCTACCGTTGGAACCCTGTTCTTCTGTGTAATTGAAGAATGAATACAAAACGTCCTGCCTGCTTGTATGTTAGAATCCTTAAACCTAATACACCTCTTCCTTTCCAAGCAGTGCTTCAGGTCACTTATTGTTGTCAAGATATACTTCTCTACGTGAGATTCTTTTGGTATGAAGCTCAAGCTAATTACTTGCTCGCGTCCACTGGCTTACGTTAATTTGAGAGATGATTTTAAATGTTTTTTATAGAAGAGTCATGTCTTCATTGTTTTTAGTATTTCGTTTATGAGCGCTTTAGGAATAATTAATAAATAGGGAAGGATAATGAAGGATTTGCAATTAACCATTCAAAATCCTTAGAAATTCTTTCTCTCTTGCTTTTTAATGTTACTTCATTTTGAATCACTCTTAAAAATCCCCTCAAAAAAAGACTTTTCCTTCACTTTTTTGTTTTTTTTTTATTTTTTTATCCCAGTTTCTAAACATATCCTAAGCTTTTTATTGTTGCAGCATCCACGGTCCTAGCTCGACAAATGAAAACACGTGCTGGGTTGAACAACAATGACTGTGATGGGCCAGGTCTCATGAAATTCAAATGACCTAATGATGGTTTATATAATTGCCTTCTTCATGATATGACATTTTGAGACTTGAGAGGGCCTCCATCACCCTGAGGAGTTCCTTTCTTTCTGTCTTCTTCTCTATAGGCTATAGCCCCATTGTGTCACCAAATATCTCAAACTATTCAAAAGCCTAACGACCGAAATTGAAGCCAGCCAAATGGTTAAATTAAGCTAGCGAATGAAAACCTAGGCTTTAGATTTTTTAATATAATACATACTTTGTATTACATGGCGTGGTTAATTGATTGGAGGAAATTTATGTGTAACCTGAGTGTTTCCGGTTAAGTTCACCCACTAGAAGATTTTAAGCTGATAAATTATTCTTCCTCCTTAAAAATATCATAAATCTAATTTATTTTAAAATTAAAAAGCAAAAAAATTTTGTTGATTAAATATATATTTGATACTTGTTATAATATATAAATAATAGGAAAGATCAATCTTTTAATTCCTAAAATTTACCTCAATTTTTAAGTTGGTCCTACAATTTATTTTTCTTCAAACTCGTTCTTATGCTTCTCAAATATTTAAGAATTAGTCATCATTGATAAATTTCGTCATAATAATGTCAATTTGTAACTGACACGAAGGATGAAATGCTAAGGTAATTCTTAGGTGAAGCTAACTTTGTCACGTGGATTTATCATCAAATCTTTATCTCTTTCTTTTTCACTTTGAAAAATAAATAAAAAAACTCAAAATATCTACCCACCAAGCGAAACTCACAGAAGCATACCTGCAGGACTTACAGTAAACGACACCCTGAACAGCCACGAAGCTTTTGGGCAAGGGATGGGGGAGGGAGATGAAGAGTAGGGGCAGTAGAGTGATAATGGTGGATGGATTGTGCTTCAATTAAAAATCAGTCTCAATTTATTATTTTAAATTTAAACCGAATACGTTAACATTCGTATTAATGTAAAATTAAATTGAAACTAAACTAATAAGTAAAATAATGAAATTATAATTAAAAATTAATGAAGAACTATTAAGACTAAACTTAAAAATAAATTTTCATATTTTACTAAAAAAAGAAAAAAAGTGAAGCAAGAATTAATTATAACAAGGCATGGTGAAGGTGGCTGTGGTCCATGCAATGTCCAAGATGCTGACACTGCTGGTTGCTTTAAAGCCATATTGCTACAGTAAAGACAGTGCGTGAATGTGTATATTGTGTTGCATTAATGGAAGCATTTGGTGTGTGGCTTTCTGCTTGGGACCTCTTAATTCTTAAATGTGCCAATGTTTTCAGTAACTTTGGCAGTTCTCAGTAGTTTTAATAAGCATTTGTGCATTTTTTTTTTTTTTAAATTATGGATACCATATATATGGCTCAGGCTGTGTTTGTTAATGTGCAACAAAACAAATATTGAATGAATGCATGGCACATATTATAATTAATAGGGTTTTACTAATAAGTCTCTTTAGACATTAGTTAAAAATTATTTATTATATATAATAAATAAATCTTAATCAATAAAATTAGTCTATGAGTATTTATTATTATTGGTAATGAGTATCATGAATGATTCTTGACTAATTTTATGGGTTAAAATAATTTATTATGTGCAATAAATTATCCTTAATCAATGCTCTAAGAGCAACAAAATTCTAATTTAAAATTATATAAGTGCATTAAAAGTTATATAGTTTATAAATATTTAATTAAGTATTAAAAAAATTAAAATATACAGCTACCAAATTTGGTCACATATAGTTAACGCAGAGAGTGTACGTTATTCTTTTATATGGGAAATATAACTTTTTATAATTTTATATAAAATACTTTAACATTCCATAAGTTTATAAAATCACAAAATATGTAAATAGATTGACTCAACTCTTTGGAGAAAAAAATTAAATAAGTTATTGTATCTTTATATGTAAAGGTTTAAACTTCATCTTTAATTGATAATCTTGTTTAATAGTTAAATCTATTTTAAAAAATTTCTTGTCATTCAGGGGTCATCAAATAACTCCTTCTGACAAAAAATCCTTAAAAATATTTTTTAATTGGATAAATGCTGCTTCTTTGATATTTTTTACTTATATCAGGTGCATTATAGATTATTTTAGAATTAATTATCCTTACAATCATTCTATTTATAGAAGAGATTCTTTTTTTTAAAAAAAGATCTTTTAAGAAAATTTAGAAAATAAATCAAATATTAGTAAAAATCAAGAATAATTTTTTTTTTCTAAAAGAAAAAAGTGCTATAAAGAGCAGTGACAGACAGAGGATAAGAAGAGAGCAGAAGAAATGGCAAAGCAGTACTGTACTCCCCTGCCACTTTTACATTACAACAATGGTTGCCCAGAGAATTTAATGCAACCAACCCAACTTTTACATAAATTCCTTCTTACCCTCCCTTCCTTTCCTACTAATTTAATTTTTTTTATTAATTTTGGGTCATTTTTAAAAAAAGAAATATTTAAAAAATAAGTAGAGGATACTTGATTGATAAATTTTGCTTAAAAATAAAAAAACTCATTTAAAAATTAATTAAAAAATAAATAAGGTTAAATTAATTGCTTTTGTTCTTACTTTGCTTTTCTCAATTTTGCTTTTGTTTTTACTAATTTTTTGTTGTACAGCAGGGATTCTGATTCTCTCATTAGTTGCTAAACATTATTGTGTTTGATCTACAAAAATAAACAAACCATGATTATTAAGCGTCAGTTTTCTCACTTCTAAAGTCATTTTTCTTTTTCTTTTCTTCGTTTAAATTTATAAGAAGTGGAACCATAGATTTAAGTTCAACTAATCACTTCTCATTCTTGCCCTAGAAAGCAAGAAATTTTGCATTCATTTCTGAAGTTTCACATCATTTATATATTATATAATATAATAGAGTTAAATTTACAAATAATGATATAGTCCAGTGGTATAGTAAAGTCTGATTACGTAACTTCACTCCATTTTATTTAATATTATTACAAAATTTATCTAAAGGAGAAGAAAGAAGTGTATTTTTTTCAAAGAAAGTATCAATAAACAACACTTATTAAAGATTAAGTTAATGCTTTTTTAATCAATGAATATGTGAATATAAATTGAGTTTCTTTTTTTGTCAAAAATTAATACGAGTTACAATTAGAGTAAAATTAAAAGAAGTTTAAGTCAAAGTTTTAGGAATTTGGTAAGAGTTGAATTTAATTTATTATAAGAAAAGGCTGGCAAGACAATTTGGACATGCTTTTGATGTTGTAATTTGTGACTCAGATTGTTGTGAAAGTGACCATCTGGGCACACCAAAGGTACTTAAATGAGCCAAATAGTTAACACGTGCTTTGCTGTTTATTCTAATCATTCAATTAATTAATTCTTAATTACACTTAAATCACCTTATAAGGCTTGCTTTACCAGGAGAATTAACTTGCTTGGATGGAATCTCCAAACCAATACCTTTTCTTTTCCAATTTTCCTAGGGGCCAAACACAAGTTGCAACCCTTAAGAACCCCACACAAAAATAGTCAGGGGTAACAATACTGAATTTTTTTTTTTTTCTTAAAAAAGAAAGGGTGCGAGTAATATCATAATTGAGGACGCTAGTCATATTCAATTTTCGTCTACCTGTCCTTAAATAAATTTAATTTTTATGCTACATTTTGACATGAAATTACAAAAAATAATATCATTTTAGTTATTGACTTATCACTAAATTATTATTTTAATTTATCACTTGTTTTATTTACAAAAATAATCTTTTAATAATTTAACATTATTATTTTTAATTCTTCTACATGAATTAATGAAGTGGAACTAAAGAAACTAGTAGCAAACTCAAGTAAATTATTAAAAGTGATAAATTTTAATTAATAAAATAATAATATAATGATAAATTAAAAATTAGAATAATATTTTTCTTAAAATACTAAATATAAATGTCAAGACTACAATACATTATACATATAACTAAATTTAAAAAAAAAAAAAAAAACTCCCTCATGAGTCATGATGTTATTAGCTTGGTAAACTATAAAGTTAGATGAATATATATTTTATTCATAATTTAAAGAGAGAAAAAGGAATAGAGGGGGCAAAAGTGGCACAGGCTGCATCTCTCATTTTCGAAATGAAGAAAGGAGAGATGGGAGGTTGGGGAGGTGGGGAGTGGCGAGACTGTGAGGTAAAGGAACAGAAAAAGTAAAAGAGTTAGTAGCAGTAAAAGCTGAAACCGTACAATCTTCTCAGACAGGCATTGTGTTCAGGGAGAGACCAGCTCTTCAATTCAGAAGTCTCATGTACAAATTATAATAATAAATAACTAGTATTTCCCTCTTTTGTTGTTAGGAGCTTTTCTTTTTCTCATCTTTAGTTTAAGGATTTCCGTAGAGATGTCAGAGACAAGTGCTGCCACAGTCGCAGCTTAGCTGCTGCAACAGAAGCAGTAGCAACAGAGTGGTGCAGCAGTCATAATATGAGGCAGAGAAAGAGAAAGCAATGGCACGGCATGCACCTCTATATTCAGAACCATTAGTTTTATTCATGTACAGAAGATTCTGTAGCCCAATGGTTCCTGAAATAAATATACCTACTCTCTACTCCCAGCCTCATTGTCCATGAAACATTCAAACTCATTTACATATCAGACAACACACCATAATATATGTTTATGTATAGTTTAAAATATCAAACCCTATACGACTCTGTCATTGACCGTAGTAATAAACCCCGCTGATATTACTCCCTGAAACTGACTCCTTTTTCTTTCTTTCACTGCACTGTGAAGTGTTAAATTAAACGAGTTCTGTTTCTTTTCATGCTTACTATCATCCATCTATCTCTGTGTGCTGTTTTGATTCCCTTTTCCCTTTTTTGTTTGTGTGTTTCGTTTTGTTTTGTTTAGCTTTCCTCCTCTCCACCCTTATCTTTGGTTAATGATGAACGGAGGAAGGAGCAGGTTTCCCTTCACTCCATCTCAGTGGCAAGAGCTTGAACATCAAGCCCTCATTTTCAAGTACATGGCTTCAGGTATCCCCATTCCTCCTGATCTTCTCTTCTCCATCAAAAGGACCTCTATGGACTCTCCTCTTTCTTCAAGGCTTTTCTCTCACCCACCTCAACAGTGTAAGCTCTCTCTCTCTCTCTCTCGCTCTCTTTGAATGTGTGGATATCAGTTAGTGTTTGAGCCTGTTCATGAAACGGGGTTATTAACTCTTGTGGCGCAGTTGGGTGGAACTATTTGGAGATGGGTTTGGGAAGAAAGATAGACACCGAGCCAGGAAGATGCAGGAGAACAGATGGGAAGAAATGGAGGTGCTCAAAAGAGGCTTACCCAAATTCCAAGTACTGTGAGAGACACATGCACAGAGGAAATAACCGTATGAGAAAGCCCTTGCAGCAAGGTTTCAAAACAACAGCACCACCGCCGCCTGCCAACACAAATTCCTCAACAATCACCAGAAATAATACCCCTTCCCTGTCCCTCACCACTCTATCATCCCTCTCACCTCTCTCTGAGACCACCCACCATCAGTCCTTCCTTTATCATCGTCATCATCACCACCACCAACCTTCAATGTCTTCTTCGTCTGGGATTGGCTTCTCATTTCAGGAAGATAGTGCTTCTCACTTGTTAGTGATTTTCCTTTTCCTTTTGGTTTGATCCCTAGTTCCTAGTTTTTTCTTTCTTTCTTCGGGGTTTTGTTAGTTACTTTTCCTTTTCCGTATGTTTTTCGTGTTTGTTTTGAAAAGGAATAATGGGTATGTTTATGATGGACTGAAAGAGGAGGTGGACGAGCATGCTTTCTTCACAGAACCTTCTGGGACCATGAGAAGCTTCTCTGCTTCATCAATGGATATGGATGATTCCTCTTGGCATCTCACACCGCTCACAATGAGCTCCTCGTCATCTTCCTCGAAACAGAGAACCTGCTCTGGTTTGTCCAACGAGAACTCTTCTTACTTGCAGCTTCAGAATCAGAACCTTAACGACTGCGTGAATCAGCAAGAGCAAGAGCAAGTTTCCTACATGCTGGGATTGGGAAAATTAGAAGAGCCTCAAAATCAGAAGACTGTTCATCGTTTCTTTGACGAATGGCCCCACAAAAGCAAACACTCGTGGCTTGATTTGGACGATAAATCATCCACAACCCAACTTTCAATTTCCATTCCCACATCTGAACATGACCACTTTCCACCCTTCAACTCCAGAACCCACCGAGGTAATTGAACATACACCTCATTTCTTTCATATTTTCTGTAATTCCTATTTTTGGGTTATGATTGATTTTTCCAGTAACGCGCATATGATTCTGCAGATGTTTGAGCTTTCATGAGTGGGTCCCTGAATCAAAGGCCAATAATGTACTTGAGCTTGGTGGGGTTCAGATTCTGTCAGATGGTCTTCCTTTCGTTTGTTTTACATGCAGATGAAATGGATGTGTCTCCATGAAGGGATCCAATGTATAACGCAACGTTGATGCAGTGTAGCTTTCTTAGTTCTGTTCTTCGAAATCTGCTTGATGATTGAGCTCAGATGACATTCAATGGCTTTTATCTGTTTATGTTCATCCTTCTTCTGCGTCAGTGCTTCCTGGTTTTTACAATATTGTGTGCCTCATGGCCCCAGGATATTACCACTTTCTCACTTCTCAGACATGGGAATCTGTTAATCATTTGAGCTGGTTAGACCCCTCTGCGTAATTTGCAATCATCAAAGTTGATCCAAAGCGAAGTGTTTTAATTACTAATAATAATGAAGTAAACAATATTACGTACTACGAGTTTGTTATTAAAATTACGTCAATCTTTGTTATTAATGAAATGTTTACAGTTCAAAATTTTATAAATAAGAATTTAAAATTTTAAAACTTTTAAATTTTGTTTGTTATGGCATTATTGGCCAATTAACTTTCTAATTTATTCATTGAATTATACTTAATATTGAAATTAGTTTTTATAGGTCTAATTTGTATAGTATCAAATTATTTTAGCTTTTGTTTATAAATTTTAATCAATGCGTTGTTAAATTTCATAGATGTCATTAATAGTGTAAAACTTTAACACTTTAAATATGCATAATTTTTATCAATAAAAATACATGTATAAAATAAAGTGAAATTAATATAACGCGTGGTTTAAGTGATTAGGTGAGTTCATATGAGTTATATATATATTTAGAGTGTTAATAATTCGTCACTTCAATCGAAATTTATGATCGAGTTTAATTTAATTATAAAATTCTAAAGATTGAGATTAAATTAAAAATTAATTGAAAATATAATTCAACGAATAGTTTTATTACTTTTATAACTCTTTCAATTTTTTACAAATTATATATATATATATATATATATATATATATATATTCCTGAATTGATGATGTTTATTACAAAAGATTAATTAAATAAATTTAAGTATAGCTGACTCTTTTTATATACCCCATTCATGCTGGCAAACTGAAGCGTGCTACATTAAAGGGTGAGATGCACTCATGTGTAGGTAGCAACCATCATATAATATGTGAAAAACATTATGCCAGTCAATCCTTAATTACATGCATTAAACAATCTGGGTGTAGGTAGTTTAATTGTGTCACTCAATATTTGTTGAATGAAGATTATAAAAATTACCAAATTTGTCTATATGTTTTTGTGAGAAATGGATATAGGTTAGAAATTGTTATAATATTGTAAAAAGCAAAGTTATGTCTTAACTCTTCTCGTCTTCATAAGAATGATGAATAACATTTGGTTTTGAAGTAGTATATATTAGTACCATAGAAGCACTATATAACTTGCTAATAGTAAATGACTTAATATTAAATTTGTTGGAAAAATTATTTATCTTTTAATAAGAAGGCATTGTAATTGAGTTAAGCATTTATTGTAATATTTCCAAGTGTTCATCAATACGGGGTTATTTTATTCAACTAAGTCTATATCATGTTTAATTGGCTATGCAAATATAAGTAATTATTTTATCAACATAAGGTTTGATTCTAAACATATTATTCCTTTACATGTAGGAGTACAATTATAAACAAACTTTAGTTGTTATTTCTTCAAATTATGTGGAAATAGTTACAACGGTTGAGGCAGGTTAAGAGTATATTTGGACTAAGATTAATAATCCAGGATATTTAAAACATGTATGGTTTACCTTAAGTGAAAATGATACATAATTTAGCATACATAACCTAATTAAAAATAAATTACATTAAATAAGATAAAATGATACATATTTCACCAAATTTTGTTTTACTTATAATTTTGAAAGAATGATGAAATGTATATTCAACAAATCCATTGGTATTACATTCTAACATAATTGTGTTATTAAGACATTAATAGTGCCAAATTTAAGAAATTGGTTCATAGTATTAGGATGTGTTAATTTAAAGACATTAAGTACTCATTTGGCGTCAAGAATTGAGCTCTGAATTAAGGTACAAAATTAGAATTAGATTCAACAATTCTATTGTTTTTTTTTTATTTTTTATTTGGGTGATCGTATAGAATTACATTTGCAATTATGTATACCAATTTCATGGAATTGAAATTTAACTAGTAAAAGTCATTTTTAATTTTTATCCCCTACTTCAAAAATTACAATTTTAAATGTTAAAATTGAGACGTGACTCTTCTACTGCTAATATAATACTTTATATTTTTAAAAGTCATTACTAATATTTAGCTTCGAATGTTATATTTTTAAATGTTAATATTAATATAATTATAAAATAATTGATTTTTCAAATTTTTAATATTTTGTTAATTAATAATGTACACATATACATACATAAAACACACATAATACACACATAGGCTCGCATGCACCTACATATATACTAAATATGTAACACAAGTACGCACACACACAAACATAATAAAATGTAATGCAAGCGCACACGTATAAGCACACGCACCTTGACATACAAACACAAATATATATATATAAATGAATATGTTATATATACACACCAATATATGCATGCGAACACACGCATGCCTACACATATATATAAAACATGTAACACATATGCGTACACACGTAAATACGTATAACGAATATGTAATATAAATGTACATGCACATGCACATGTACTTACATGCACTAATATAAATACATATATATTAAATTTATTATATACAAGCATATACACATGTGCACACATATACCGAACATATCAAACATACATATACAAATATATATAAAAAATATGTAATATAAATACACACACGCATGTACACCCATAAACACATATACATATATAATAAATTTATTACATACACGCACACACATTATATATATATATATATATATATAAAATGAATAAGTAACATAATATAAAAACATTAGATATACTAATATTCAGAAAATAATATAATTGTACATGTATATTCTTATACGTATATGTACAACTTAATATTACAACACACATACATACGATATAACACAACATTGCACGCGCATATGCTACACATATATGATAGAACATTTATCGCACACATGACATATCAAATAATTTATTTTAAAATTATTTTAAATGTTAAAGAGTATCTTATATCATCTAATCTAAATTAATAAAAGAAAATATTTTAAAAAATAAATTCTAAATTATTTTTAATATATTATTCATGTTTATCATTTAAAAAAAATTATTTATCATTCATCTAAATAATAAAATTAGAATTAGATTTGAAATTATAGCTCTATATTCTAATTCTTTACCTTGCCCAAACATAATTTTAAAGTTTTGAATCAATTCCAACTCTAATTCCAATTCTTGATACCAAATGAAGCCTAAGTAATATAACGTCAAGAGGAGCAAATGATGTGCTATAATATGTTTTTCTTAACTAAGGTTTTATCTCACTAAACTTTTTATCAAGGGTTTTAGTGAGATAACTTAAAATGAGAATTATAAATACTATGTATTTTTTTGTTCCCTCATAAGATATTTTATCTTATTGGATTTTTTCGAATAGGGTTATAAAAAGTCACATTGTTTATCAATAAAAATTTAAATGAGAGTGTTGTAAATGTTATAGTTACTATAGATTTATTCTCACCTTTAATAACATATATCTTATAATATCTAAATAATATATATTGAATAATTATATAAAGGAAGTTTTATTTATATGATTATAACTTGTAATACTCATAATATATATATATATATATAAAAGAAAATATTTTAGGTGAAAATAAATAATAATAATAATAAATTTTGATTTTTTTAATTATAGTTTAAGAGCTGGACAAAGGAAGAAAATGCAATTGATATATATATATATATATATATATACATATATATATATATATATATACATATATATATATACACACACATTTCAGATGATGAAAGAACATTGAAAGAGGAAATTTAAGAAGCATTAGATATGAAATTTGATGATATCATATATGAGTTAGAAGTTAGTATGGGTATTTTAGCTTTATCATGTACATTTTCTAACACTTATAATTAAATCTCAGAGTGTCTAAAGTGGGTACTTTCAAAATCTTTATTATGATATTGCTAAGTGATCTTTAGAAAATTACCAAAATACCCTAATTAGATTATTTTGCCATCAGACTTCTCTCATTTTCTCATCATTCTTCTTCTTCACATTCTTCATTGTGCTTGTTGCCTTTCAACATTTTAAGCCACTTTCCGACATCATTCAAGGTTTCCGAAGGACGCTTGACATCGCAACACCCTCACCTGTCTGGAAACACTTCATTCCGGTCAAGATTTAGCTAGAAAACATAACTCCAACGAGCTAGCTTAGGCGCAATTCCAACGGAAATTGATCAATTTATGTGTGTTTTACTCTGATTTAGCTTAGGAAATTAGTTTCTTAGTGAATTTTGACCAACTCTCTTCCATAATCATGATTAATTTGATCAAAACTACTCCAAATCGAAGAGTTCCCAATCCTTGGTATTGTTCATGCGAAAAAAAGGTCAAATTGAGCTCAGGTAATTGCTTCAAATTGAGTTAGGGTTTTACCTCTTAGGTAATTTTTGCACTTCTCTCCTCTAGAATCACTTATCAATTGTAAGTTTTAACTTCAGGATTGAAAAATCCTAAATTTTAGGTATATGTGTAATCTTGCAAAGAGATGAAATTTGAATTTTTTGGGCTTCTTTAATATCATTAAGCATCTAGGAAGTGGTTTAAGACTATTGGAAGTTTCATTTTGAATTATAAGTCAAATTGCTAATGTTCCTTATTTTTCCTAGATTTTTCATATAGAAAAATGGAGGAAATTTGAATGGGAGACCTTATATGACTTGATTAAATAGCCTTGAATGATAATGTAAGTTAAATGAAAGATTTTAGAATTTAGTTGAATAATCTCTAAGGTGACATTAGTGTTGATGGTGGGTTATTGGAATTTTAATAAGTGCATAATGAAGTATATTAAATAAAATTAAAGGCCATAAGCATTTTTTAAATATTATCAATGAACTTGGGCTAAAAATTAAGTTTTTCAAGGTATAAAACGCAAGAGGAGTAAGTGGAATCAAAGAAATTGTAGGAGGTTATATTTGAAGATTTGATATTTTTTTAGAAAAATAATGGAAATTTATATTATAGGCTAAAAGTGAATGAATGACTAGATATAAAGGTAGGTAAAAAGATTAAATAGTTAAAATTATTCATGGATATTAGAGGTTAAGGGCATTTTATTTAATGTTATAAGTAACTAAGACAATTATCAATAAAAGGATTGTAAACGAGGTTAAGAAGAGGTTGGCATAATTCTCTTTAAGTGAGTAGATATTCCTAACTGTACTTATTTTCTATATGTTAAACCTTTCTTGTGATTTAATTTATATTCTATGCTCTACAGCCTTGAGAACATGCTTCTTAAAAAAGCACTGTTTTCTTTTTTAACCGTTCTGAAAACCTTAACAAATATTATGAGAACTTGTTATATAATTATATGATTATAATTGTATCAACTTTTGAGAAATGATTTACTCATTGAATGACTTCCAGAAGGATTTAAATGAAAGATTTCTATATGGTTTATGTAGAATTCTGAATGAATTTGTTTTGTCGTACACTGTTTGAATTGAAGCATCATTTCGTATTTGTTTAAAACTAATCATATTATTATAAATGAAAATGTTTTCTCGAAAATGCGTCTAACAGAAAATCCTACAGCCAACAACAGTAGGCGTTAGCCAATTTGCTCACTATTGATCACTATATTGTACTGTTATTGCTAGCAATAACTAGCATATGACTACTATTTTACTGTTTGGTCTTATGGAATGTTTGTGATTATTTTGATCAAATTATATGATTACCGTTGGTTCATAAAGGTGAGATATGCCTCACATTTTGTGCCAGTCGCATCACTTGTTTTGTGTGTGACATAACTCATGTTTATTATGATATTTAAAGGCCATTAAATAGAGGTTATGTACTAAAGATTAAATCCAAATAAAAAAGAATTTTTTTTTTACTCTTAATTTTTTCACTTACTTTTATTATATTTCCTATATTTTCATTTATTTTGTAATAAAAAAGTGTTAATATGAGCCTTAAGCATTTTCTTTCTTTCTTTATTATTATTCTTTTTTTTTTTTTTGGCAAGATACAATTTATACCTTTTAGGGTTCACTAAAAAACAGCGGTTTACCTATAAAAAAAATTATATTTATTAAATTTTGTTCCTTAATCTCTATCATTTTTCTTGTTGGCTTAAATGAGAAATGGTTTTTGACTTATTAAATGTCTCCATGATATGCTTGTCCGAAATAAGGAGCACAGCTGCCGTATTGTATTTTATTCAAAATAAAAAATATATGGATACTGGAGTATCAATTGAATATAATACTACAAATGATTGGCCAAGAAATTCTAAAAATATAGCAAATATAATTTTTAACATAAAAATGCAAAAATATTCGTTTATTTCAAAAATATCATGGCCAAACAAATTCTAACAATTTTTGTAGGCTTGAACAAGTAGCGATAAATACGGATAACATTTTAGTATTTCAAAACATTTGAATGTATTTCAACACAACTTCGAAAAGTTTAAAACACATTTGCATCATTTCAATATGTTATTTTCTACCAAAATGTTTTTGATGGAGAGTTGTGATATTGTATTTCAGAGAAGTGCATATTAGGTATAGCAATTATAACAAAATTATATTAGTATTATAACTATAATCAAGGAAGTTTATAATGATATTGTATTTTTTAAAAAGAAAATACTATTTAAAATTTTAAAATATAGCTTCTTTGGGTATTTTATTTATAGTTTCTTCTATTAAAAGTTCAGGAAAATTTTGGAAACGGAAATGAATAGAAGAGAATGAATTTATCTTGAGCTTACTAAAATTAACGTTTAAAAATGAAAAATAAAATACATATCAAACTAAAATGTAATTTTTTGAATGAATGAGATTTAATTAGATTAATTAGGTTAGGTCATCAGATTACTGAATAAAAATATAATAGATGGACATTATTTATATTACTGCATTTAGAACGGCGCCCTTGTGCGATTTAATTTCTGTTGCAAGCTGAAAAAATGTTTTATGGAAAAAAAAAAAAATCAAGACACCAAAAGGATAAATTTCATAAAGCACTACTTTGGAAAACTTAATGCCCATTTTGATACATTCAAATAATGCTATAAGTTAATAAAGAGTCGTTAAAATAGATATCTACAAAAATTAAACAATTAAAAGGATGCGAGTTAGCATAAAAGATGGAGGTAATAGAATTTAATAATACATTAATCATGATAAATTATAATATATTATATATAACTATAGTAGGCTTCCTAAGAACTAGATTGATTGATGAGAAGTCTCACTTGATCAAAATTTCAATTTCTCATGTAATGACTCTTTACCTTTTTTATACATGTATTAAGAATTTTTTGAATTGTGTAAAATTTTTATAGTTAATAAGAAAAATTATAAAGTAATTATTTAATAAATTAATTAGTTGCCTCTTAAAATAAAAATTTTCAAAGTTTAAGAATTTTTTAAAATTAATGAAAAAATTAATAAATTTTTTATTGTCAATGAGAAAAATTATGAAGAATTAATTAACTACCTTTTAAGTTGTAAATTCTTTGAAGTTTGAAAATTTTTTACCATAGATGAGAAAATTAATAAATTAATTAACCGCCTTTTAAATCAAGAATTTTTTAAATTTGAATGGTTTTTAAAGTTAATGAAAAAAATAATAAATTAAGTAAATAACTGTCTCTTAAAATTTATTATAAATATAACTTGGTATGATCCAAAATTAAAGTAAGAAAAAATAATATATAATTGAATGATTTATTCAATGGTTTAAATCGTTAAAAGTCAAATATAGAGTCAAATGTGATTTCATTAGTTTTTGATATTTTAAAGTTTTTAAAAAAATGTAATAATAAGAGCTACTTTGTATATCAAAGAAGATCTTTTATGATGCTAACATCTAAATGAACCCAATAATTTAAAATGTATTGATATATAATAATAATATAAATTAATTTTTTTTAAGATTCGTGTAATGATCAGGCAAATAAACTAGTTAATTAATAATTATGTATAATATTATTGTACTAAAGCCAAGTAGATCCCTAGTAATAATTGAAATTTAATAAAATTTGACTATTAAAATTTATTATGTTAAAAAATCTAACGATGTACACTTAAAATTTAGTTTTTAAAATTGATAAAAATAAAAACAAATAATATTCATTAACAAATAAATTGACTAGTTATGATTCCTTAATGCAAAATATTTATAATTAGACTAATTATAATTTTAAAAGTCTGTCTAACCCGATAAGTCCATCTCGAAAAGTAAAACCCAAACAAAAAAAATTCTATTAGAAAAGTTCAATTTATAAAATAAGTGAGGATTAGATTGATTTTTTATTTTTAAAGTTTCACTTAAGTCTGAAAAGCTTGAATAAATAATTTTTTAATAAAAAAAATATTATTAACAAAAAATTTAATGTAACATGATATTTTTGGTAAAGAAATAAAAACTGATACCTCTTATTCAAATGATTTATATCAATATAATAAGTTCTTTGTATTTATAACTTCCTTATATATAATCTTATAAGTAATAATAATTAGCTATATTATCTATATAAATTTTTAAGTAACAAATTGATTTAATTATTTCTTATCAAAGCCCTACCGGTCATATAAGACTGACATAAAAAATATAAATAAAAACTTAAATCAAAAAGTCTAATTTAAATTCGAACTCAAATTTTTTTTTAGTTCAAAATCAAGCCAAATTTTTAACACACCGCCCAATAATTAAGTTTATTTACAATAATGCTTGTTACTCTAAATGATCTAGTATTATGCAATAATACTTATAATTGTAGACAATCCAATCTTTATACAGAAGAGTGTCTAAAATATCATGTAGGTTTAACTAGAGTGGGAAAAAGTAGAAGCGAAATTGAAAAAGATAAATGAAGGGTGCGGAAACGAGCTTTGGGAAAGAGAAGCAAGTGAATAATAATGATAGTAATAGTAACAGTAAAATTGGTCCACAAAAAAAGTGGTTGGGAGTGCAGGCTTCTGGGTTCAGACTCAGAGACCTACACCTACTTTTCCACTGCTCTCTGTAGCATCACTACTCAACTCCCTCTGACTACGCTTACAATCCTATTGCATTTCCATTCTCTTCAACCCTCTCACCCTCTCTCGCTTCTCACTCTCTCTCTCTCTCTATATATATATATATATATCAAATAAAAAAGGATTATTTGCTATTACAATAGTGACTATAGTTGCTTTTTAAGTTATATTCTTTCTTTCATTTCGTCTATGAAACAATTAAAGATTATTTTTTAAATTTGATTCCATAGAAGTAATTTTTGATATGGTTTCTTGATTTTTTTAAATTACAATGATTCTTTTGTTGGATAATATTACATTTAATTGGCAACTTAACATGGCACACAAGGGACAGTCATGTAGCCATCAAGCAAAGCACCCCAATTTGACAGATCAACTTGTATCAGAAGATATTGCCAGATAGATAATCAGTAAGATTAGTCTTCGGCTTTAAATGTTGCTCAGGCTGCCATGTAGAGGCCTCAGTCTCCACTATTCTTTACCAGATATGGCTAGATGCTTCACTAGTTAATCAAAGCTTCTAGCTTGGCTGTGCTGCTTCTGCTTTTTGTGGAATTATGGAAATGTAGTTATGTTTCGGTCTTTCAAAAAAATATGCCATGGCCATCGCAAAAGAGAAAAAAGGGAAAAAAAAAGTTTTTTTTTTATATGAAGGCTGGCCTAACCAGCCCACTTAGACCTGGGCTCGGGTTGCAAGCTCAGGTCTAATTTTGAATACTGGTCAGGTCGGATCAATTTGACCCTACAAAACGACGGCATAACGAGTGGTTGCTCCGGCAAATTGATCGCTTGGGGCTTCTGGATCAGCAGGAGACGTTGCCTTGCAATTGCAGAGCGGAAGTTTTAGTTTGGTACTATCTTCATACAGGAGGATGCCTATCAAATGGTATTTACCAAAATCAAACCAGGGTTTTTTTTTTTTTTTTTTTTTCCCGTTTTTGTCTTTGATTCTTTTGTGTTTCCCTTCCCAACAGTCAAATTCTAATCTTCCTTTTTTGCTTTGATAGGGTTTTGCACTGGCAACCCAACGCTGGAACAATGGTGAATAGCCAAATTCTTAATGAAGTTTCGCAGTGCGTTGAGAGCGTCAATGGCGTCAAAGACGGAAGATGGAAAGCTACTCTAACATTCTATCGACCCAATTTACGAGGTTATTGTCTAGCGGTCTTGTTAATTTGTTGAAAATTTCCCCCTTTTCCGTAAATCGCGTCATCTGAATTCTAATGCATGCTGTAATTGTTAGCAGACCAGTCGCTGCAGGCCGAATTTCCGCGCGATTTTCTGGGGATATCGCTGCTGGAGCAGCCCAACAAGTACTACTTCATAATTCGCGGCCAGAAGATTGTTCTTGAAGCAGATTCTTCAATTTTGAGTATAATGGAGAAGCTGCAATCGTACAAGTCTAAAGTGGCTCTCAATTTCGAGGTAGTGTTCAGCCACATCTCCTAATTTGCGAATGTGATGGTTTGATTGTTTCAAATATCGGTATGCTACTCTGAATATTGATTGTCGCTGGACTAATCCTTTTTTAGAGCTTTGAGTATGGCGGTATTATGTGTATATTAAAGTGTTTGCCATGGTTTATGCTAATGATGCAGGGAGTGCTGTATAAATTGGGTGACTTTCAGCTGAGAGTGGGAAAAGTTGCTCCCAGTAATTCTGAAAGCCTCAGAGGAATTGTGATGGAGGTAACTATCTTTCCAAAATTATGAGTAGTTAATTAATATCTATCTCTAACTCCATTTCTGTTTGTATCTGTTTATGAAATTTATACATGCTTGGTATTTGTTTTAAATTCGTTTAGAAGTTGTTAGGAGAAGTTGCAAGATGAGGTGTAATCTAGCTGGCATTCTGTTTCTATGGCATGCTCTATATATTGCATTTTTATGACAGTTTGTGACAAAAATAACTAAAGCATACAGAGTTCGTTTTCTTTTCTCTCTGCTCAGCTCATGGTTTTCTACAGTTTTGTATTGAGTATAACATTTGTATTACTTTACCAAAAAAAAAAAAGGGATTTCTTTCTTAATGCCTTTTTGTTTTTTGGCAAAAGGATAATATAATTTCTTGTTACAATGCTTTTGACAAAAAGAATTATGAGGTTTATATATGAGTAATACTGCTTGAAAATATTGGAAAGGAATTGCTGCACCGCTTTCACTGCCTGACTTTTGCCATTATTTGGTGTTAAGAACTGTAACTTACTATGATGGTTGTTTGAGTAGCAGCCTCTTTCATTAATGATTTGGTGGGAGAATGGGATAGCTTTTTTTTTTTTTTTTTGGGGCTTTTAGATAAGTCTGTTCTCGTGTTCCATCACATACTACAGTTAATATATAGAGTTAATTGTGGTTGTGCATCAAGCATCGACTACATGGATGGTCCTGTATTTTATCAATGGGATTGTTTTACATATATCAGTTTAAGCACAACCTATTTGACTAAAAATGTGGTCTTGGAAAACTCTCCTTTTATGTGGAAAATTGACTATTTCTCATTGGTTCTCCCCGCCCTCCCTTCTCTTGGAAAAAACAAAAGGGACGGAAGAAAAGAGAGGAAACATAAACAGAAAGGATTTTGTCAACAGGCCATTTCTACTAATTGTGGGGTCAAAAGATAGAATATCTAGAATTTATTCTAATGATACTTTTGTTTTGTTGGTTTTTATATTTTTTCTATGTTTCATATCTGATTAGTTGTTAAACTCAAGAATAGCAGTGCTTCAGTAGTTATATGTATGTGTGTGTGTGTGTGTGTGTGTGTATATATTTATTTATTTATTTGAAGTTTTCTGCAGGTTGAGTATCTCCCCATTTCTTCAATAGATAAATCTAGGCAAGTTATGGAAGAGTTCCTTAATATATGGCGAGAAGCAGTGTCAAAAAAATCATTACCAGGTCAATTCATGCATATGGAACCAAATTATGCCGAATTTGGGCTCTTGGACAACTATACTTCACAACATACAGCTGTTCAGTATGCTACAGTGCTGGCCCAACTAATTGCAACGGTGCAACAACCAGTGCAGTCTATGAGGAACTAGGTCGAGTGAGGGTTTCCATTCTCGTCTGTTACTTGAATTTATGTTCTCATCCCTTAAGAAATGCTTAAATCGACGAGAATGGAAGAGAAAAGAAGAGAAGGGAAGGTTTGATTTAAATCCGTCTCATCCATTTTCTTCGATCTAAATATACCCTTGTGGTGAACACCCTGCTGTCTAGCTTCCATGATTTTGTGGTATTGATGCGGCCACCTGGATTGTATTGGTTTGGCTGTTGAAGATAAACGAAAAGAAATGTGGCCTTGTTAATAGGGGATAAGAGAAAGGATTGTCTAGATGCTTTTGTTGTTGCCATTCGGTTGCCAAAAGAAACATGGATGTTATGTCCTTCAAAATACCCCCAATGGAATGGGGAAAACATTGTAAATCAATGTTTTTCAAATATGTGATCATCAGAATCTCAAATCCTATTTCGCTTTCATCCTCTTTTTCTTCAAAGTGCTGCATGCGCATGTCAGTTTTTGTTACTAATTCTATTTTTGGTTTTCCCCTTCAGCCACGTGAGAAATATATTATAGTGGTTATATCTAAATTTATATGCTTGGGAGTTATACATTGTTATTCTCGTGTTAGCTGGCATTTTCATGAAAGGAATAGGGATGGTGTTACCCTTCCATGGTAGGCCACTGCACAAGTGCGCGCTCCAGAGGATTGGAATCGAAAGTCTACACAAAGAGGGGTGTCAAAGAAAAGCTTGGTTGAGTTAGATAACATATTTGTTGTCTAAAATATATAGATAAATTATTCTTTTATTATGTGATGTTCAAATTACATAGCTTTTTTTAATACACAAATTTTCTGTGAAGTTAGAAAATAATTAAAATATTTTGATGGATAATATTAATTTTTTATAAAAAAATATAACTTGTTAGAGAATGTATATCTTATATGTTTATCTTATTATTTATTTTGAGTTGAATACTATAGATTTAATGTATTTATAAATTTAGAAAATAATGTAAAAAAAAAAAAGGGTATTTGGGCCAAAATATATATAATTGTAACTTATCATTTATTGTAAGGAAGGTTAATATAGTGCATTTTCTAATTTTAAGAGAGTAGAGTATAATTTTTCAAAATAGAGGGAGTGTTGTAATTTGAACGTTCCTTAGGAGATCAAACGATAATTTATCCAAAATATATTATAATATTAGAAGTTTTTTTTTTCTGTGTGTTTGTTATAGAAATTAGAACTTGTTATAAAAACAATATAATTAGTATTTCATAAAATTTAACAAAGCTAAAATTTGAGAATATGAAATTTCTATATTTTTAAGTAATATTAAATACTAAAAAATTATTAGATGAAATTAAACACACTAATATTAGGTGAAAATTCTTTGTATATCTCCTATCAATACACTCTATTAATTTTATAATGTGTTTTCTTTGTAAAATAATTATAACTAGCTTTGAGTCGAATATTTTAACAAAAAAACCCTATAGAATATACAAAAAAATACAATTAAATTATACAGATATATGCATTAAAAAATAAAAAAAATTAACGTGAGGGAATAATATATATTAGAAAATTTAGAAAGAGTTCCTTGTATCCTTGCATAAAATTCTCCAATATAATACTAATATCCAGTCACCAACACGGTTAACTCATATTGCTCACTAACACCCTTTACTTATGGAAAGGGAAGGACATGTTTTTTTTTTTCTAAGAAAAGGTTTTAATGGTGTTGGTGAGTAGGATGTGAGTTAACAGTATTAATAAGCCAAATGTGAGTTAATAGTGCGTTGGTGGTTGGATTAACGAAGTGTAAAAATATGTGCAATGTCAATATTTTATTGAGAAACTTAATACAAGGATATAAAAATCTGTATCTAAATTTTCTTGTAATACGTATATGTTGTATATATATTTATACATATTAGCTAATTAAAATATCACAGGATGTTGATTGTTATGATACTCTAAATATTTCAAGAGAAAAAAATGCAACAATTTTAATATAATAAAATTCACAGAGTCACAATCACAAACATTTAATTTTTCAATTACGTCCCGTGTAAACATTAAGGGTCATTTTGATTGTCAAAAACAAATTTGAAAGAATGAAAATAACAATAAAAATAAAGTGTGATAGAAAGAATTATTACTATATTTGGTTAATCATAAAATAGAAAATCGAAATATTACCTTTACAATGTTTAGGTGATAAAAAACACTGAAAAAATGAATAGGAATACAATCAAATGACCAAAATGCGTTTGTCAAAAAATAAAAACACATGCTCACTCCCAACAAACAACAACCCATAAAACTTCAACCGGAAACCCAAAACTCTGAATACACAAAACTTGCAAGTATAGCTCAAATGTATATGATATATAGTAACAAAAAATAGCTGTACACCAACATGGAAAATTCGGATTGGAGGCCTACTCCTTTAATAAAGTTAAAAAGCTTTCACCGTTAAAACCCAAAAAACATGTCCATAGCTGTACACCAACATGGAATATTCCTAACCCATAATAATGAACCACAAAATTGTCTGTGGCCATAGCAATCACATTACAGATACGGAGGAAGGTTCTTTGCAGGAAGCCACTCAAGATCAGAGATCTGACAATGTAGAAAAAAAATTCCTGAATCGGAAATAATGCAGGAGGCATCGCATAGTATAGAGATTAAGCAATCAGATCAACGACAGAGCTCAGATCCATCTATACTCACATGGGGTGATCGTCGCCGGCAATAGTTTGTCGATTGCTTGGTGAGACACTGTGATGCAGTTGGTGAGTTTATGGAGAGGACGGTTCAGGAATGTCCATTATGGTGCAAAGAGCTGGCAGCGTACGACATGGGGGTATTTTCGGACAGCCAATTCCAGTCCTGGGAGAGTTGCTTGATTCCATCCATATTTGGCTGGAAACCGGATTGCCGTAAACGTGGGAGAAGAGATTCCAGAGGTTGAGGGAATCCATTGGCCATTTAGCAAGCAAACGCGGGAATGGCAGTCCCATTCCTATTCCCTCGTGCAAATTCCAGTAAACCAAACGGCCCGTAAGGACACCTTCGTCCTATCCAACGGGATAAGAAGTTGAGCACATGAACTTCTCCTAGCTTTACCTTTATGCAGTATTTATAGGCATCTTGGCTTTACTACTAAGAGGAATTAATGTCTAATTGATTAGGATTTCAACCTTGGAATTTATCCTTTTATGTTTTACCTGTTATGTTCACGTCATAAGTAAAACTCATTTAAATGTTACGTCTTATATATGTTACGTCTTATATGAAGATATACAACTCATTTGAATATGATCTTAAACTTTAAATTCATTTGAATAGTAAGTTTTGCGTTTATCTCTTTCTAATCTTCAAAAATATTGAGACACAGAGAAATTAACAATTGTCAAATTTAAGATTATTAATTCATGATATTAGGCATCTCTTTTTTATAATAAAATATTTTGGAATTAATCATTATCTTTGTGAACCAAATTTTACGTCAACAAGGGAAGTGGGATTGTGCCTCATGGATGATGATCTTCCCCAGATATCGAGGAGTTCGTTTTTTTTTTGTTGGGTTAGTTTTTATATACTTGTTTATTATCATTTAATTCAAATATGATAAGTATGTGATTGGTTAATAATAATATTTAAAAATAAAATAAATATATGCTAAACACTTTGTTATGTTGTAAAATAATAAGTAAAGATATAAAAAATTACATATAATTTTTTTTTTTCCTTTAGCTATTAATTTTTTTCAATAATCCAATAAACTATCACATAGTCATATGCTTAAAAAAAAAAAAGATTCATAAACTTTTTGAAAGAAGTCTTATTTTCTTAATTTTTATGTGAAACGAGTCCAGATCTTAAAAAAAAAAAAAGTATTTTTATTACTTTTTAAGTTCAAGAGTATTCTTGTAATATTACTATTATTATAAAAAAAATGTTGTCTAGTTAGGAGATATTTTCTTTATTTAATTAGGAAGCATTTTGTTATTTAATTAAAAGTTTTCAAAAAAATTTAGCTAGGTACTTCTCACGGTTTTGTTATTTAACTAGGTGTTTTTATTAAATAACATTTCTTTCTCACAAAGTACTCTTTGTCTCTATTTGAAAGGAGAATTGGATAATACCGCAGAATTTTTGCCTCATTTTAAGTTTAGGTTTCTTCTTATAAATTTTATCTAGTTTTTCACACTAACATGTGTGAATATGTATTAATAAATTTTAAGTCAATGATATTTGTAAATATTAGTAAATAATTAAATTTAGTAATATATGTGATATAAAGAAGATATAATAAATTAAAAAAAATTATAAAATTAGTTATATGAGATTAATGTGAGAGAAGTAACAACAATTGATTCATTGAGAAAGTACTATCATACACTATTTAATGTTAGATTATGTTAAATTATATTTATAATTTTCGATTTAAGAAACGGTTAATTGATTCATTACTTTTCTAGTTTACTTTAAAAAGTTTTTAAAATTTTAAAAATATTTACTAATTTTTTCATTCGCTCCAAAAAATTCTTATAATTCAAAAAATTTTTAATTTAAGAGATAGCTAATAAACTTATTATTTTTCTCATTGACTATAAAAAATTTACATAAATTAATTACTTCATCATTTTTTTTCATTAACTATAAATAATTAATACAATTCAAAAAATTATTGATACTTATATGAAAAAAATAAAAAGTCAGAAATTACTTCACATAGCCTTCTCAGTGGTTAACGAAACTTTCACAGTAAAATAAGCTTATTTACTTGTATATAATAGATATACAAATAATAACGATTGTGTTTTAAATTTTGGTTCAAGGAATATAGGTCGCCATTCCTTGTTTTTTAAATAAAATAGTAACAAGAGGCCCAATGCCAAAGGAAGAAGACTACAAAGTAATTAACCATTTCAAGGAGACTCCTAGCATCCTAAATGCCCGAATCCTCTTGTTAAATCTAGTTCACCTCTTGTTACTGAAGATTTTTTTATATCCTAGATCATTATACTATTTTCTTCAATTTAATTTTAATAAATTTTTTTTAAAATAAATTATAATAATATACAGAAATATATTTTTTACAAAATAATATTTTATTAAAAAATAAACAATTTACAATTTATTAAAAAATAATAAAATATAAAATATAACAAATAGATTATAAATTAGTAAAAATTATTTTTTAACAATATATCAATTTTCGTAGTATTATAAATTTTTTATTAAAATTAAATTAAAAAATAATATGATAAATATCTCCAGAATATATCCAATTAGTTACTGAAGAATCTCCCAAGATAATACGTGCGCCAAATTTATACCCATGATTTTAAAATTTTACGTATCAAATATAAAATTTCAAATTTCAAATTTTTATAATATATGATAATTACGTCGCGAATATATATATATATGCCACCGAAAACCTATAAAATTGACCTAGAAGACTACATCAGTATTTGCTACTAAGAAATCAAGAAAGCCCATTAAGAAAAACCCAAAAGTCGGCTACTGTGATTATGCAATATTTTTGAGAGTGAAGTTGGCGACAAGCAGAGCTACGTGCCTCTGTGGTCTTCTTCCTCCATCGTCTTAGGGTTTGCAAAGTTACAGTTTGCCTTCACTTGTTCACACACAAGTTAGCATTGGCGGCCAAGCTCTGTAGCCCAAAGCTATACGATTTTACGACCAACGTATGACTGTATCCAAAGAACAATACAACACTGCAAATTCCTTCATTGTTTAATTTCGATAACTCGTGAAATCGAGAAATATCCACCGTACCGTGCGAAACGGTACGAAAGTTTGTTTCTTGGTTTTGATTCAGATTTTCACTTCATCCAGAGCATTCAATAAACTAAAGCAGCAAAAATGGTGCAGTAAATAATGTTGTATAAAACAGCCATTAATGAGCAACTTAGATGTACCTGTTAGTTATGTATTTGATTTGAGGCAATGATCTGATGCATGATCAACCATGTTAGCACCCCACTTGTCATTAGTCTTTGTATTTTTTGAAGCTTGAGCAATATAACATTTGTATTATGTTCTTATTTGTTAAGGATCAAAGTAAGATTCTTATGGATTCAGAGACTCCAAAGGAAACTGCTGGTGCCCGAAGAAAGGTATGTTTTGAATATGTCTAGTATTCTTTTGTCATTGTTTATTTTTACCCGTACTTTCAATAGATCATAAGAAGGTGAAGATATTCATTGCAAAGTTGTTCTCATGATGAATACCTTGAGCTGTTGCAGGTAAAATTTGCACCAAAAGCTCCACCCCGTCGAGTGCCGAAGCCAGAAGTTAAAACGTACGTGACATTCAGTTAAATGATTAATTATGTAACTCATCAATTTAGTCTCCCTCTAAACCGTTCTAGCCCTACCTGGGCTGTTTCTGTAGTGAAGTAGATGAGGATGCGGATGCAGTTCAGGCTAGGGATTTGCTGCGGCGTTTTAATGTATGTGTACTTTCAATTTGATTATTTTCCTGACTCAATTCTCTTGTTTACTCTGATATTCCCTGTTGAAAATTTCTGCCGTCCTTGTAGGAGAGTTCGATGAAGGCAAAGCCTAAGTTTGAGAAAAAAGGTTTAATCTGTTACTTCATTCTGTTTTGAGAATCTTTGATCCATTTTATGTAGTTTTAGTATACTGAGCACTGGTTTTCTGTTTTCATCATCTTAAGCCAAGATAGATATCTTTTTTTTTTTTTTTTTTTTTAACTTTTTCCCCTTTCTTTATGAAAAGAGATTCTATGAAGAAGAAATTTGTTTTAGTTAGTTAACATGATTGGACAAATGGTAAACTGGCACAAAACTGACTCTAAAGGGACCAAATTTAAATTGGCCAAGCAATTTCTCCATGGAGTAGCCAACAAAGTCAACTTTTCTACAACATCTTTATCTTTTGTCTGTGATATTGTTTTCTTTATTTGTGGAATAGCAATAGAAGAACATACTGTCTCAACTCTCAAATATTTCTACCATTCCTATGTTAGATGCCTTTGCAGGTTCATCCGCATCAAAAGTAAATTATTAGTTGCACAATTTAAATGTTTTGTATCTCTGGTTTAATATTTAAGATATAGAGATCTCAAAATGATGACTGACAAGATGTAGTTTTGATTAATGTAGGAGCACATGATTTTTTTTTTGTTTTTAGTTTTTTTTTCTAAATTGCATTGTTCATCTTTTGTATGCAGTGTCAGCTTCTCAAATTGCTTTTGGTATTGGAGGTGCATCAGCTTCAATCAAATCATATGGTGCACCATGGGGTGGGAGTAACAAAGACAGCTCTCAGAGTTCAGCCTTTGGTATGCTGCCATCCAGGCGGCCTTTCTTATCCCTTTGTGGCTATTAGATCAATGCACTGTGCTTGTAATAACAATTTTCTTTGATGCTTTTACTGCAGGTGTGGGAGAGAAAGAATACAAAGAACCATGGGTAAGCATACATTGCGTCAAACAAAAGGGAATGCTATTTAATTTGTTGTTTTAATCTGTTTTTTCTGTGTGTGCATTTGGAGGCACACTTGTGCATGCCTGTTGTACTTTGAGTTAATGGCTTGCTGGAATTTGCTCCAGGACTATTACAGTTATTATCCAGTAAGTCTTCCTTTGAGGAGGCCATATTCAGGAAACCCAGGTATATCCCAGGAAACATCCTAGCATAAAAAGAATGAAAGAAACAATAAAGGAAATTTTAAAACCACATTAATCAAGTGATGTCAACTAAGCAACTTAACTTGTCAGCCTGTTACAGAACTATGAAGGTTGTGGACTTTTGGTCCAATATATGTAGTGTCAACTGTTGACTTAATTTATTTTGTTCTGCTGCTGAAGTTAAGGATTTAATCCACGGTTATTTTGAAGGCTGCTTTGTCTTAAGCAATATCAAGTGTCTTTATTTTGCACTTTTGTAATAGAACTTCTTGATGAGGAGGAATTTGGGGAGGCTGCAGAATCCATACCTTATGATGAAAATTCATCAAATTCAGCAATGGAGCTTGGCCTATTGGTAAACATCCTGAAATTAGGACTGAAAATCAAATTTATTATGTTAAAGCCAAATTATTTTTCACAATTTTTTTTTGAGTAAATTGTTGGTAGGAGGAGAATCCAGAAGCAAGTATGTTTTTGCTCAAGTTACCATCAAATCTGCCTATGATTAAACAATCAGCCACTGCTGGAGTCCAGGATGTATCAACGAGCTCCAAACCTCCTGTAGGGCCCCAAGCTGTGGACAAGCCCTGTAATTTAACGGAGTTATCATCTGGATTCATGGGTAAAATGATCGTATACAGGAGTGGTGCAGTAAAGCTGAAGCTTGGGGATACCCTTTA
Source organism: Delonix regia (assembly GCA_037074485.1). NCBI lineage: Eukaryota > Viridiplantae > Streptophyta > Magnoliopsida > Fabales > Fabaceae > Delonix > Delonix regia. The sequence goes on along the minus strand of CM073451.1, from coordinate 26,690,520 downwards.
TGATGTAAGTACTGCATTCAGAAGCTAAATTATAGGGTGTCAAATCAAGTTCAATTTTATAAATTCTTATTCTTTAGACGCTCAGATGTCAACTATGAAATGCCGTAGGGCTTAGAACCATATTATTGTATTAGTTTAAAAAGTTGGTCAGATGTTCTGCCACATACAAAACCCATAACTGGATCACTCTTGAAATTCTCCTTCCTTCTAACTTTAGTATCTCTCTGAACTTAATGTTACATTTGCTTTTCCCAAATGGTTGCAGGTTTCCTCAGGCATGAATTGTGTGTTTGCCCAAGATGTTGTTGCGATCAATACTGCTGAAAAGCATTGTTGCACTATCGGAGAGATCAGCAAGCATGTCACTGTAACTCCCGATGTAGATGCCATATTAGACAGTATGGCTGATCCCTGATGAATTCCACACGTTTATGACATAGTTTGCTTTTATATTTATTAAATTGTTTAATTTATTGATTCCAAAGAACGATGAGAGGAAAATGAATACTTTTTTTGAAGTTTTATTTTATATTGAACAAAAAAATGAAGTTGCAAAAGAAAACGCTGGCATACACCAGGAAATAAAAAGTGGAAGAAGTTTGTGTCATCTGTCCCCATAATTCTTATTTTTGAGACGTTGTGTTTCTTCATATTACATCATGACTTTCTCAAATCAAACAACGACTGCAATTTATGAATTAAGAATAGCTTTATAATCAAGTTTTTTTTATCTAAGATTGGTTTGTCTGTTTGCTCCTCTTGTTTTCCTCTCTTACAAATTCAAAATGATAACCAAAGTAACACAGCAAAAGTATTTTTAGGGCTCCTGATATTTATAGGACATTGGATACAGTCAACCTCCTGCTTTAAAATTGCATCTCAGGTGTCTTTTGATCACTTTGAAATCTTTCATGCGCTAACATTTTAGGTGTAATATTCCATAGGTACTCATATGATTATCGGTTCAAAACAAAACATCATGAGATGCATGGTAGTGTGATCTTTTAAATATTTCTAGACCTGGCGGTAGAGGAACTCCATTTCAAGACTCTGCCAATTTATAGCATTGTTTGTACTGGATTTTCATGATCGGGTGAAGATTTTGCAAGTTAGTCATAACCTGAAGCAAATTTAATCTCTAAATGCATCAATCTGAGGGTAAATTAACCGGCTCAGTTCTCAATAACTGAGGTGAGAACAGGCTTGAATTCATTAGAACAGCAAAACATTGTGGGTAGGGAACTGGGCAGAAGATATATTATGGTGGAAATTAGAATATTTGAATTGCTATCGCTAAAGCCATTATTTTAGAACATGAAACAGATATTCTTTGGTCAGACACCGTGGCCTTGTTTACTAAATGGAAATGCACGCACTAGCTTACAACATGTCAGAGCCGGTGCAATGTGATTTGAGCTCCATGTTGTGGTTGAAGAGTCATAACTGTGTTAGGAGCATGAACGTAAGAAGGAGATAACTCCCATGAGAAATGTTGTAAGATCCTAGCTAAAGCCATCTTAGCTTCTAGCATGGCGAAATTTTGGCCAATACAGGTCCTTGGTCCCCAACCAAAAGGAAAGAATGCTAACTGATCCTTAGTTGCCTTGGAGACTCCTTCAGAGAATCTCTCTGGTTTGAACTCTTCTGCGTCATCACCCCATATTTGAGGATCATGATTAATTAGCAAAAAAGGTAGAGTAAGATCAACTCCAGCTGGGAGGGCGATATCTCCTATCTTTGTTTCCTTTTTGGTATGTTGATACAGAGCAATCACTGGTGGATATAACCTCAAAACTTCATATAGTATCATGTTTATCTGCAGAAAGATGCTATTTTAGAAATGTTCATTGAATTAATGCAATTATTGTCGGTAAAATGGCAGTGAATATATCAAGGCCTTCATCTTCATAGTTCTATTCAAGACCTTTAAGGGGCTCCTTGGAGCTTCTTTTATGCTAGAGATGGAGGTTTTCTCAAAGCAAGTATAGGCTTCAATTTTTAAGCATACTTTGGCGAGTATTTCCATGTGGTACATGCTAGTGAAAGGGAAAAAAATAAGTTGTTTCTCTTCGAAAGAAATGCACCTTTCAAAACCCAATTTAATATGTTGCAAGTAGAAAATGAACCAGCAGTGAGGTTGAGAAGGAAGAAAGGTATGTCTTTAAGATATACTTACTATTTTGAAGTTGGCTATGGTTTTATAGTCCAATTCCTGCTTTTGCTCAATTTGTAGAACCTCCTTCCTTGCCTTTTCTTGCCAGTCTGGGTGCATGGCTAGTACTACCATTGTCCATGTCAACCAACTCGAGGTTGTTTCATAGCCAGCAGCGTAAAACTGCTTGCACTCCTCTACTATATCTTCCTCTGTTATCTGGCTATCTTGTTGCCTGTTGTTCTCTGGGAGTGATTGCAGGAGCAGGCCTAGCAAGTCATCATTTCTAGATTGTACATGTCTCATGGAATGCTTCTTCCTCCGGATCAAATCTCTTAACATTGATCTGATCTCTCTGTCCAGTTCTTTTCTTCTCCGGTTTTTCTTTGTCGGGATAAATCTAGATGATGGCAATGATTTTTTAAGAAACTACGACAGTTATGAGGAAAATATGAGAGTATCTCCCATTACTCACTATGATGAATTCTTTCAGATTAAATTGTGATGAATAAGAAAAAGTAAAGTCTATTTTAATGAGCCAGTCTCACTGAAAATAAAACAAGGACCAAGAAAACGGTAGCGAACCTGAACCCAGGCAGATATAAAGTCTGCATGGCTTCAAGCACCAGCATCGTGAGCTCTCTCAGAAGTTCAAAGATACGCTTCCCTTCTTCATAGTTGCTACCAAATGCTGCTCGAGAAATAGCATCAGCAGTAAGCTTTTGAAGCTCAGGCCAGACATCAATGTCACATTTTCCTTCAAGGTTAGTCATGTTCTGCCATCTCTCTATCACGTTGCTACAGCTAGTTGAGAATACTGGTAACATACCCTTTCAATAGAAATCCCAAAATTCGAAAACACATCTCAAGTCAGGAGAATAGTTTATTTATAGTAGTTTTTGCCAAAGAATATGAAACTCAGTTTAGTTCTCATCAAAATGGTACCTTCAACTGCTCCAGGTGGAATGCAGGATTAAGAATTCTTCTGCGTCTTGCCCAATTCTCACCCTCCAAACTTGACAAACCCCTCGTTAGAATGAGAATGATGGGATTCAAGGGTGGCTTCTGAAAGTGACCTAGCTTATTAGACAGCACCTCTCTGATCAGCTCTGGATCCTTGACTATCAGCCTTGGACTTGTCCCAGACCAGAACATTGATATCTTCCCTGAGGAGTTTACAAAATATAGCAAAAATGGTAAAAGCAATAGGATCTGAAAATGCATACATGGTCCAACAGGCAGTTACAACGTCATGTTTTATGAGATTTTGCTAGATTCGGCCTACCTAGATAGGTAAACTAAGCAAATAAGTAGAAAAATGGACATGTCAAGTAACTTTTTTGTAGAATCACTTATGATACTGTACATTTCTGCTTCTTAATGGATTATATCACACTACTGGTGAGATATACATAGACGCACACACTGATTACTATTTCAAATACCATAGAATGAATATGAGGAAGCTAAAATGACCAAGAAGCATAAGACAGAAAAATTACCATATTTCTGTACATTATTTAGAGTGAAAGGATCAACTCTTGATACAATCTTGTGGTCTAGATGCATGGGTTTGGACCAGGCTTCAGTTATCAGCTTCACAAATTCTTTCATGTCTCCAATCAGAGGCCTGTAAGGGGTACCCTTAATTCCTTGTTGCTTTAAGTGCCTTTGTAACAGTTTGGGTTTCCACCAAATGGAATGGAAACCCCTTAGGGCACCATGTAGGAGCAGACATAGCACAGCTAGCAGCAGTGGATATAGAACTAAGTCGTTCATGTTTATTTGTGAGGTTGAATGATGCTTACAAACTCTCAAACCATGGAAATTTATACCAGAGTTCAGTTATGTATCAGATATATTATATTAAATTTTCAATTCAGTTTTATCTTCTAATGGAAACGTGTCAAAGATAAACTTTCTTCAATATAAAATCCATTTGTTTGAGTCTAGCTTCGTTCGTCTTGGGGAAGAGGGCAACGTGTCTAGAAACAATCATTTTTATTTGCGTAGGTCTTGCTATTATAGGTTGAATTTTGAGTTTTGTTCTAAATAATTTATAAATTCGAATCCTGTCCAAATTTATACTAGTTATATTAGCCATGGTCAACTCTGCACCTGCAGAGATGAACGACTTGTAATTTACAAACTGTACTATTTTAGTGTTGTGCCATTTGTGGTTAAAAAGGGTGACTTTTACGTGAAGGTCAAGAAAAATGATATTCCAAAAGAAACAAAAGCCGTGGGGTCGCATGGTGCCGAGGGAGGAGTTCGGTCAAAATGTTAGAATTTTTTAATTATTTATTTAGGGACTTATAATACAATCTTTTAATTTAAGAATGGATTATCATCCCTCGTATTCTTAATTTATGCAACTTCATTAATGTATTATGTAGCAGTCCGTATGGCATTATACTATGGCACCTCTTTTTTTTTTTTTGCCATTGCTAATATAGATTTGTTGCAATTCTCCAATATATTTTCAACTGAATAGGATATTGTTAGATTACACAATTCATTTAATGATGCAGAGCAATGTATTAAATTTTTTTAATTTTATCAATTTCAATAATGAAAAAATAACTGATTTCGATATTTAACTTAAAATATAAATAATTAGATTTTCATAGTTTTTTAATATTGTTCATTCGATCTATGCATTTATAAAAAAAACATATGTAAAAAATCTAGATCGGCGTAATAGTTAATTGACATAATATAATATATAAAAAGGTAGAGAAAATTTTTTTTCAGCAGAATGTATAGATGAATTTAAAATTCTTATTGATAGTAGACTAATCACACCAAAAAAATGCTTAGAAAAATTTATATGAGATCCTAACAAAGTTTTAAAAAATAAAATAAACACCGAAAAAAATGTGTTAAATTAAAAAGTCTAGAAGTAAAAAAAAAAAAAAAAAAAGTAATTTGTGCATTGGTTTATACCTGAAGCTCGAAACCAGTTCGCTGAAATTTTATAAAATGCTTTCGTCACCATCTGCATAATGCTTTACGTTCTTGGATTCGTAGAAAGAAAAATTGAAAGGATGGAGAAGTGTTGGGATCCTCAGTGGGTGCTTCTTTTGATCGCAAATATAAATTGTTTATGTTGTGGGGCTGTGAGATAATTAGATCCCAATTTGAATTGGATGTGTATTATTTTCATAAAATATTCCAAAAATATAATAAATTCATGAACCAATCATCCCCTTAATATCATGCAAATTGTCAACTCATTAGGCAATAAAGTTGTTTAAATATTATGTTTGATATTTGAAAAATGTTCAGTGTTACTTTTTTAAAAAAATTGATTTTAGTCATTCTCTGTATATGTTTTTGAGAATTGAAAATTTGATCACGTTTAGACTTTTTTTTTTGGTGCTAAAAAAGAAGTCTTCAAAATCTTGAGAATATGGGACGGAGATATGGACAGCAATTGGAGGAATAGTTGATTTATGAATAAAATAATTTTAGTCTCTCACTTATCATAAAATTAATATGTTGATTTTCACTTATTAAAATACTTAAAATAATTCTTTACTTGATGAAAAATATCACACTTGATTATTCACTTTTTAAAAAAATCAAATTTACTTCTTTAAATTTTGGGTTAAGATTTGATTGAGAGTCTAAATTTGATAATTTTTTAAAACATGAGATACCAATTGTAATATTTTTAAATGAGTGAAAATTATTTTAAATATTTTAATAAATAAGTAATTAAAATAATAATTTTAAAATAAATAAAAGATCAAAAATATATTTTTCTGGTTGATTCAATCTATTATCACATAGAGCAATGAATATACCTAATATTTGCGACTGGGAAAAGCACACAAGTAGCACTGTAAAATTCAAATAGCGATTCAACAGATCCTATAAACCAAATAAACTTTAAAAAGGTGAATTAGCGACCACTATCAAAACGGGCTGAAACTTGTAAGTGGGCTTGTTTAGCCTCTTAGTTGAATGGGCCTGGACTTGAAAAATTACATTCACTAAAATGTCCGCTATTCTGTACAACTCTCAGGCCCAAGCGAAATTGCGTGGGCAGATACGAGCTAGCCTGCCATAACACAAAAGAAGTGATTAAATAGGCCATATGGGCCAGCCTCTTTATAGCCCATTTAGCTTACAAAGTTTTGTTTTGTTTTTTTTTTTTTAAAAAAAAACATTGCCATAGTTTTTATTCTTCTTTTAATAACATGTTATAATTTCTTCAAGAAAATATATAAAACATGCCATAAAAGGGCTAGCCCATTAATGGACCATTTTAAATCTATATCTCGAGTTAGTTTAACAAAATCGGCGAGCTCATTTCGGCTTCAATTGGATGATACACTATATTTTGCAAAATGCAAAGAATCAAACCTTTTGGATAATATCAAACCTCAAAAAGGGTTATAATAATGAAATATGCAAGTGTGGTACTGAAAAGTCTTTTTTTTTTTTTTCTTTTTGGCTTGCTTCTCTTATGTATGTCATGTGTAGAAAGAAATATCCTTCCTTGAAGCTTTTTAACTTTGATTTCTGAAGAAGTCTTTGAATTGGCTTCGTGGAAATATATGATCCCATGCTTCAAGAGGTTGTGTATAGGTTGCTTCACAATTCAAAGCGTCTTAGCCATTGGAAATCTTTATTTTTATAAAATAAATTTAAGATGTACTAAAATATATATTTAATAATTGATATGATATACGTAATAACTTATAAAGATTTTTTAGTTTTATATGCGTGGAATTGTTTTTTAACTCTTGATTTTAGAAGTGTAAAGGAAAGGATCTGATAATTAAAGCATATTTGGTAAGATAAAAGGATATTTTCTCTTTTTTAATATAAAGTCATAAATTTATATTTGATTAATACGTTGTTAATATAAAAAAAATCTTCACAAATATAGTTTAAGAAGAAAATTTTTATTGAATACTATTCTTGTTACTATTGCTTGGTGAATTATTCAGTACATTTTCAATACTAGTTGTATCAATATACATAGTTTAATAAAAGGAAGACACATGTAATCATTACGTAGAAAAATATGTTGATTGAATATCAATTTAAAATAATTTATTATGTTTTTATTTTAAATTTTATATTTTAAAATTTATATTTTAACCCCTTACATAAAACATCAATTTATAAACAAAAACGTTGGTTTGTAAATTTATCAACTCATATTTCTACTTCTTTCGTTTGCTCGATAATTTCCTAAATCGTTAATTCCACCCTTAACAAATTTTAAATTACAAACGGATATCTAAAATATAATAAAATTAAAATATAAATACAATAAATTATTTTATATTAGCATCTAGTTAATATATTTTTACATGTTATTGCACTATATCTACCTCCTAAGTGTCGTATAATAATTGTCCCAAATACAATTACTCCATGCGATGCACCAAAAAAATTACTTTTTACCTTACATATTCAAAACGAGATACAAACAACTTAGCAAAAGACAAAAGGAGAGGCGGCTCGAACAATTAAAATTAAACACATGTACTTTTTTGGACTATTACAAATTATTTAAGAATGACCCGATGGGCTTCTTTGTTTTTTTTTAACAAGTTCCTTAGGACACTTATTAAGGGTTATTTATTGTCTATAATAAATAGTTTTTAATTAATAAAATTAATTTAAGATCATTTATTGCATTCATTACTAATAATAATAAATATTTATAGATTAATTTTATTTATTAATATTCATTTATTATGTGTAATAAATAATCTTTAAATAATATCTTTAGCACTCGTTAAAAATATTTTTTTTTAGGTTGGTGAATTAAATTATGTTGTTTTTTTTTTCAATGGTTAAATTACGTTATAAACGTGTGGAGTAATAAAAAAAATAAAAAAAGAATATATAGTTGTCTCTTGGTTTGTAAACCACAGTAATAAATAAATAAAAATTATTATTGCAACAAAACAAAAAATAGTAATAAAGAATATAATAACCTCATAAGTCGCACAATTTTTCTCGGTTTCACAAATGCAGTGTGTGATTGCGTTTCAGATAGGTCTTCATTTTTGTAGAACTTCAATGCAGGAACAGTGGAACTGAGCTAATTTTTCGAACAAGAAAGAAGTAGTTGAATTACAGGATAGCCCATTTAGCTAACAAAGTTATGATTTTTTTTAGAAAAAAAAACTTTGCTATAGTTTTTATTTATCTTCTAATAACATGTTATAATTTCTCTAAGAAAATATATAAAACATTGCATAAAAGGGCTAGCCCATTAATGGACCATTTTAAATCTATATCTCGAGTTAGTTTAATAAATCGACGAGCTCATTTCGGCTTCATTATAATTGGATGATACACTATATTTTGCAAAATGCAAAGAATCAAACCTTTTGCATAATATCAAACCTCAAAATGGGTTATAATAATGAAATATGCTAGTGTGGTACTGAAAAGTCTTTTTTTTTTTTTTCCCGGCTTGCTTCTCTTATGTATGTCATGTGTAGAAAGAAATATCCTTCCTCGAAACTTTTTAACTTTGATTTCTGAAGACGTCTTTGAATTGGCTTCGTAGGAATATATGATCCCATGCTTCAAGAAGTTGTGTTTAGGTTGCTTCACAATTCAAAGCGTCCTAGCCATTGGAAATCTTTATTTTTATAAAATAAATTTAAGATGTACTAAAATATACATTTAATAATTGATATGATATACGTAATAACTTGTAAAGATTTTTTAGTTTTATGTGGGTGGAATTGTTATTTAACTCTAGATTTTAGAAGTGTAGAGGAAAGGATATGATAATTAAAGCATATTTCGTAAGATAAAAGGATATTTTCTCTTTTTTAATACAAAGTCATAAATTTATATTTGATTAATACATTGTTAATATAAAAAAAATCTTCACAAATATAGTTTAAGAAAAAAGTTTTTATTGAATACTATTCTTGTTACTATTGTTTGGTGAATTATTCAGTACATTTTCAATACTAGTTGTATCAATAAAATCATTACATAGTTTAATAAAAGAAAGACATGTAATGATTATGTAGAAAAATATGTTCATTGGATATTAATTTTAAAATAATTTATTATATTTATACTTTAACTTTTATATTTTAACCCCTTACATAAAACATCAATTTATAAACAAAAACGTTGGTTTGTAAATTTATCAACTCATATTTCTACTTCTTTTGTTTGCTCGATAATTTCCTAAATCCTTAATTCCACCCTTAACAAATTTAAAAATAAAGAAATTGGAGTTTACAAATGGATATCTAAAATGTAATAAGATTAAAATATAAATACAATAAATTATTTTATATTAGCATCGAGTTAATATATTTTTACATGTTATTGCACTATATCTACCTCCTAAGTGTCGTATAATAATTGTCCCAAATACAACTACTCCTTACGATGCACTAAAAAAATTACTTTTTACCTTGCATATTCAAAACGAGATACAAACAACTTAGCAAAAGACAAAGTAGAGGCGGCTCGAACAATTAAAATTAAACACATATACTTTTTTGGACTATACCTAACCACCATATACACTACAGTTCAAATTATTTAAGAATGATCATTAATAGAGGATTCTTTAATGATCCTAAACCAATAAAATTAGTCAATTAACACTTATTATTATTATAAGTGGATACAATAAATTATCTTTAATTAATTTCATTGATTAAAGATAATTTATTTTATGTAATAAATAATTTTTAATTAGTGTCTTAATAGCACATGTTAAGGATTATTTATTGCACATAATATAATTTTTTTTCCTAATAAGTGCCTTTAGGACATTAATTAAGAATTATTTATTGTACATAATAAATAATTTTTAACTAATATAATTAATTTAAGATCATTTATTGCATTCATTATTAATAATAATAAATATTTATAGACTAATTTCATTTATTGTTTGTAGGTTAAGGATCATTTATGTTAGATAATAAATGATCCTTAAATAATGTCTTTAAAGCACTTGTTAAAAATATTTTTTTAGGTCGGTGAATTAAATTATGTTTTTTTCCAATGGTTAAATTACTTTATAAACGTGTGGATTAATCAGAAAAAAATAATTAAAAAAAGAGAGTATATAGTTGTCTCTTGATTTGTAAACCACAGTAATAAATAAATAAAAATTATTACCACAACAAAACAAAAAATAGTAATAAAGAATATAATAACCTCATAAGTTGCACAATTTTTCTCGGTTTAACAACTACAGTATGTGATTGCGTTTCAGACGGGCCTTTCATTTTTGTAAGACTTCAATGCAGGAACAGCGGAACTGAGTTAATTTGTCGAACAAGAAAGAAGTGGTTGAATTACAGGATTGCCCCATTAAATCACTAATTAGTGATTGAACATCATATCTCTGAAGGCAAGTTGATGTCATTGGAGAATGTGCTTGTGGTCCCAAAGACAAAGAGAGAGTCAATTTCCTAGCGTTAACCCCAGCTGTCAGTCTACAAAATAATGCTACGACGAAAAAGAGAAAGAAAATGACAAGCTTTAATGACATAGTAATTAGATAGTAATACGATATTAGCAAATGAGGTGCATGTTTAGTGGTTCGAGAAGTCACATGAGCTTCACTCCAAGATTTCATTCCGTTGCATAAAATAAAATAAACATCTTTTAATATTTGCCAAGATTTGAAAACTGTTGTGATGTCATCTTAATTAAATAAAAATTCAGCGGTGTGGAGCCTTCTTAAATTATAACTCCTCCTTCTAAAAATAAAAAAATAATGCTTATTAAGTTTTTTAACAAAAAAAAAAAAAAGACTTGCACGCAGGAGTCAATGGGTTCGTACAAGTAGCATCAATAATTGCATTCTTACATAGAACGTGGTCATTCATTGTGAGTAGGTACAGAGTACCGGTCGAAGAGGACGCAGTGTTTGGCTGAGTAACAAGAATAATGACATATATATAGTCTAACCTATGATCCTTTTCGCTAATTGCACTTGGTTCGAATGTAGAATCGGCTTGCAAATCCATACAAAATTAATAATTGATATGTTTGTCATAAATCTTAACTTTGATTTAACTAATGAAAATGACAGGGTTGTAGTTTTCCAAGACACGTGTTCGCTACTGGCCGGTCATTCTAAGTGCCGTTCTCCACGTGCTATCTTCCCGTCCAACACCACTAACCGCAATTAATACAAAGTTAGATGGACTTGTAATGTTTTTTTTTTTTAAATCTAACTTAATTTCAGTATTTTTTTTTTTAAATATAGCCCTCTGACACTATTAAAAATGAAACTGTAGATAAAATAGAATGATTAATAATAAAATAAAATAAAATTTCAATGAATTACATAAAAATTTATGTGTCATTTTATTTTTCAAGAATTTACAATGAAAATTAATACATTCAAATAGTTGATAAATTATATTTTTAATATCATTTATATAAAATATATTCATTCACAAGAATCTGAGGGTGTAATTGTAATTTGCTAGGAATGCCAATCAATTCACTATTAATAAACCCTTCAAATTAAAATAATATTAGATGTGTAAAGGTTACTCAACTAATATAAGGCAACATGGAAATATAAATTACATTTTGTATCAGAATATACAAATTTAAGACTTTAGTATTTATAGAAATCATTTGATTTTTTTTTCCTTAAAAAAGAAGTTTGTGACAAATGGATTTTGAGATGCAAACTAGCGTGCATGACTATTATTTAGGAAATTTTTCTGCATTTTTCTTACGTCTGTAAAATCTCATATAATCTTGATATAATATTTTATAATCTAATCAAATATTCAATAAATCGAGATTAATTCAAATAAACTAACACTGTCAACTTTTTTTTTACTGATTTAATAGTCAATATAATTTTCTTATTGCATGTTAAGGATATACTAGGATCACTTACCTTGTCAATCTAATTTAAATCCCTTCTTGAGAAAGTAAGTCTAATTTTTCAAACATTAGCCTTTTTACGTTCTCAATCAACTTTTACGGTAGATTACTCTGTTGTTCTGAAAAATGGCCAAATTATGTGTTATTTTTTCTGTTTTATAAATATACAATTATTTTCTGAATTCAAAATATGATAAAAAATCTTTAATAAAAATATTGATATTTTAAAATTAAAATATAATTTATTGAAAATATTTTCAAACACTTATTTTATGTTATAAATTTTAAATTCAATTTATTTTAAAATTTTATTAAATTTAGGTCAATGTTTATGTTCGTTATGATATATTTAATACAAATGCTATTGTTGAAATTGGATAATTATCTACAAATTAATTAGATTTAAAAATTACTTTGTAAATATATTCTTTATTTTCAATAATTTATACCAAATAGTTTTATAGTCTGAGAAATATAAAAATAACTATTTTACATTAAACAAATCTATAATTAATACTTGTGATGTCATATAAATAATATATATTAGAGTATTTTAATCTGTAATTATCTTTTCATTTTAAGGAACATAAATGTAGCGTGTTATTTATTTTTATCCATAAAAGTGTCTATTTTTAAGATAAAAGAAAGAAAGTTGTGTAATTTAACCATTTTATTAAAACAAAAAAAATTTATATATAACACTCATGCATAACACTTATGAAAATTAACAGCTTCGGAGTTAAATTTTTAAATAAAAAATATTAAATATAATTTTTAAAAAATATTATTTTTGATGTATTTGTAATTTTAAATGTATTAATATATTTAATTATAACATAAAAATATAATTATAATAATATTAATTAAAAAATAATATTATAATTATATTTTATATTATAAGTAAGTGTATTAAAAATTTATTTTTTTAATAATATTTAAAGAAAGTTTGAGTCACGTGATGCAGATCAGAACAGATGATTGGACGGGAGAGACACGTGGGATGTTTGGACGGTGAAGAAGGAGGAAAGGAACGTGGCAGGGGATTCATGGGATTGGTCGGTAGGAGCGTGGGGCCCACGTGCTGAGGGACGCATGTAGCTAGATCCGGAGCGGCATGTGGGATTGGTAAGTTGGATCGTGGGGCCCACGTGCAGAGGGACGCATGTAGGTAGATCCGGAGACGGCACGTGGGAGGGGGTCGTATTATTGTCGCCGAACAATGTCCCTTTGATCCTGTGTTTCAAAATTGACCCACACTTTCGTTCCTTTCCTTATGCCCGTTCCTTTCCTTATGCCCATGAAATATCTCACACTACACAACCCCAAGAATATTATTTATTTACTTCACTACAAAACTAGCTATCGAATTTCTTTCCCCAAATTATAATAAACGAATCCAATACTATACAGCATGTATTGTTAAATTAAAGTGTTTTATCTTAATTTGTGGATCCTACAAATCCAACCATTTATATTGCATAGCTCACTGTACATTGTTATTTGGTATTTAAAATGGAATTTTTTGTGTAAAATGTGAACAAAAATTTTTAATTAGTTGCAATTTCTATTAATTTTTAGTATATTAAAAGTTCTAAAATGATCGTTTTGTGTGCTTGGATATAGGTATTCTTTGCGAAAAATTAATAGAATGGTTGTCTAAAAATGAATATAACAACGTTCTTTTTATCATTTTGAATTATATAATTTAATGAATAATTTGAATTTTTTCAAATATTAAATTATATTATTTACCTTTGAGGTTTAGTTAATTTACACATCAAGCATATTTTGTTTCAAAAATATCATTCACATATTCTAATATTTGACATATATTGTTAGCATTGTATGGATAGTTAGAGTTTATTCTTTCAAAGAAGAAAAAAAAGAAATTGCTTGGCAGTTATTATTATCATATTAAAAATTAAAAAAAAATCTTATTTAAAAACTTAAAATTGCAGCTATGCTCCACCTGGGCTGGAAAGTAGCATGCGTCATACCTATATGAATACGACAAACAATGAGAGCACAAATTAAGAGGGCTTTGAAAATTGAGAGAGACGAAGAGTGCTTTCATTCTCTGAAAGGAATGCATACTGTGTACAAAAATTTGAACAAACTAATGAGGTACTGGAATAATTTGTCTAATTAAGGATCAGATCTAAGCGCGATTCTATTTATTTTTACTATTTAAGCTCTTCAATAAAATCAAAATATGTTTTAAAAGGTATTTAAAAAAATTAACATATAATGCTTACTTGTAAAAATCATGTACATTTCTGTAAAACCATATATTTGGTCTTCTTATTATTAAAAAAATCATATATTTATTATGTTTTAATTTAAAATCTGATAACAAATATATAAAAATTAAATTGCTTATATACAAAAAGTTAGTGCAATTTTTTTTTTTTGGAAATTATACTTAAATGCCCTTTCTCGTATCTTTAATATCAAGTTTTCCATTGAAATACAATAAGGATATATTTTTTTTAATAAGGATTATGTTAATGAGTGCCCTGATGACATTTATTAAGGATTCTTTAATGATCCTAAACCGATAAAATTACTCAATTAACACTTATTATTATTATTATAAGTAGATACAATAAATGATCCTCAATTAATTTCATTGATTAAAGATAATTTATTTTATGTAATAAAGAATTTTTAATTAGTATCTTAATAGCATTCGTTATCAAAATCTTTTTAATAATAATATTTATTAAAAAAATAATACCTAATTTTAGGCCAAAGAAAAACCATAAAAAGGTATATAAAAAATTCATACGTTTATTACATTTTAACATAAAAAATTTAATAAAAATCTAAAAAATTACATAGAATTTTTTTTCCTTTGTTTTAATATATGGAAGCAATTAATTTAAGAGTTTGTTACCTTAATGCAATTAGAAAAACACTCTCGCATTTGAGACCAGTATTAATTGATCATAATGGGAAAAGAACACCGTTTCACAGTAATCTAAGTGAACATGAGGTAGTTATATTTGGAAAATGATCGAATTTCGAAAGAAACCATTAATGGAAGAAAGATGAGTCTAGTGAGTAGGCCATGCCCAATGGTGAGCCTCAAATGTGAAAAAGGGACATTCATAGAGGATTCACTTCTTTCTCCATAACTCCCTAATCAGTTAACCACATTTTCTTGTTGCCTTATGTACGAAAGCCCACCCCTACGCAACTAATTCAATTATGACTGATTGTGACATTATTTTTCCCATTATTTCACTGCTAGATTTGTTTTTCCAGACCCAGCCTCCACTACTATTCTCATTCATTCACCCCTCTCTGTCTTCTTTCTTTATTCTCTCGTTTATAGGATATACAATGCATACATACGTATGATAAGAGCATAATAATAATTTTGTTTTTTCAGAAAAAAAATATATATTTGGTGCTCTATTTTCAATTATTCACATATTATGTTAAAAATTAAATTTACTAGTATACAATAAATAATAAAGAATTTTATATAACATATATCAGATGGCAGCAAAGTGGGTAAATTTTGTTAAACAAAAAAGTATTAGGTAAAATTTCAATAAAAAAAAGAATTAAGTGTAATTTACCCTTGTTATTTTCCTTCTTCTTTAGTGTAATATACAAAACATTTAATAAAATCTTTTATTCCATAATAATATATGTCAATGATTTTTATAATTCTTAAAATAATTGTTTTTAAGTTTTGTTTTTTATACAGTATATATATCAGCATATTTCCACCCACCCTCCTATCTGACAGCGTACGCACCCTCTCCATTATACAAACGGCAGATTCTCTTAATAGTCATCATCCCAAAAAACAAAAACAAAAGAAAAAAAAACTATGCTCTGAGTTATTTTAAATAATTATCTTATATAAATATCTTGAGGGTGTCCAAATTCATTATTATAAGTTTGTAATTAATTATATTTTTGCATGTCATTTCAAGCTGAAGAAAAAAGGAAAAAGAAATGGCAGTGCCAATTATGCGTTACATATATTTCACAACTCACACCCAGTACAGTCCTAGCTATCAAGCTTTTCTTACATATACATTAATTCCAACCCTTCGCCAGAACTACCAGAAAATCCTAAATTAATTAACTTATTAAGCATTTATGAACCTTTTTTTTTTTAATATATATAAATTTGTTGAAGCCGTAGTTAATTACTCTGCTAGCCATTCCTCACTGGATTCAAGAAAGGAAGAGAAAGAGTGAAGATTAGTGGCCACATTTGTGTCTTGGGCGTTGCTCTGTGTCCAGTCGTTGAGAATCTCGTCGGAGAACACCAAAGGTTGGTCGGAAGACGGCGATAATACGCCGTCGATGCTGTTGTTGTTACTGTAAGTACTGAAGTCGCACATTTCTGAGAATTCCGAGTTCAGAAGATCCGACAAGCAAAGCTCTCCCATGTTGAAATCCGCCAGCAAATCTGTAGACGACAGCTCCGGACGATCCTTCCCTCCGCCAAACCACAACGACCAGTTATTGTCGTACGCATCGAGCAGTCCCGCCGTTTCGTCACTGCTCGGAATGTTACCAACAGCAGCAGCAGCATCCACATGAAGAAATGCCTCTGTTTCAGATCGGTTCTTGTGCAGGAGTTGCCTTGACGATGGAGGACGTGGGTTTATGAACACCCTGGAGCACTTCGTTGCCTTTGTATGAACCACATGGGACAGTGAAAGAGATTCTTTGAGCTTGTAATTTGGAGAAGGTATGGGGTTAGATTGGGTCATAGGATTATTATTTTTGGAGCTCTTGTTGTTCTTGGGTTTAGCAGACAGTCTTCCAGACGAAGCAACATTGTACTGGTGTCGATGATCTGTAACTCTCTTACTTAAATTCGTGTTCCAGTAGTTCTTTATTTCATTGTCTGTTCGCCCTGGAAGCCTCCCTGCTATTAAAGACCATCTTCCAATGGTACACAAAAAGACAGACACTGCAATTAGCCATAATTTACTTGAACTGTTTCAGCTTTCAAGAACAGTAAGAATTAATGGAGTTTAAATATGAGTAATTAAGTACCTGTTTCCCAAGAGCTTGTGAAGGCGGATGATAAGCTCTTCTTCATCTGGGGATATATTGCCTCTCTTAATATCTGGTCTGAGATAGTTCAACCATCGGAGTCTGCAACTCTTCCCACATCTTCTCAAACCTGTACGTGCATGACATTGACAAAGAGAAAGATAGGTATCAACATGAGCAATTATACTAGAGATTTTCAGTGAGAGAGTAATGGAAGAGAGAGAGAATAAAGGGACCTGCTCGTTTGGGAAGGTTTCGCCATCTTCCTTCACCATGGGCAGTAATGTAGTCTCTGAGGATTTTGTCTTCGTGAGCAGTCCAAGCTCCTCTGTTCAAGCCCTCCTTGGAACAACAAGGGCTTCTTCCCATATCTGTGTCTCTCTTTTTCCCAACGCTCCTAGGCCTATGGGAAGTGAATGTGTGATGTTGTGAGCCTATGGTTGTGTTGGACTCACTCCACCTTACTCTCTTCCTTCTGCCATATGGAGAAGAGATTGGATATTTATAGCTGCTTGATTTTGTGCCACACAAGGCTCTGCCATTTGTCACTCACTTATTTCCCACATAAATTTCGCTTCGGGTTTTGGTGTGGTCCGGTGCTGCCTCTATTGCATCACGTTTCCATTGCAGCAACTAGCAGTGACCACTTCAATAATTTACGCGACTTTGATGTTCGAGAATATTGAAAATGTTAAAAGATCAAAAACCAAAAAACAAAAAAACATAAATGGAGAAGATGTCCAAGTGCATGTGCAATTGGGACTATTTTTTATTTGCTTCAAATGGAATAATGTTGAGTTGGTAACTACACTCCAATCTGTTTTAATTTCTTTAAACTTTAGTTCATATTTTTGGAGTCTCTTTGACTTTTCTTTTGTGGGTGGTTTTATATATATATATATATATATATATATATATATTGTAATGAATTGATTAATTTTTTAGTTAAACTATGTATATATGATAGATAACAACAAAGTACACGAAATTAACATAAATGCCGTTTGAAAGGCCGCTTGGAAAAAAGACTATAGTCACTGTAATGTGGTACTACTGCACCAGTTGAAAAATTTTGAACAAGAGTCTTTAATACTTAATTAAGTAATATATGGATTTGAATTTCTTATATTTCTTCATAAATGCACAAATTGAATTGAAATAATTCAAATAAAAAAATTAATTTGACAATCCGCATTCAATAAAGAAAATGCATAAAATCCCAAAATATAGGGGAGAGTTCCTATGTTGTTAATGAACTAAAATTTTTGGATAAAAATGTAATTTTGGTCCTTTACTCTTACTCAAAGTATCAATTTAGTCTTTTAGAGATAGAAAGTATCAAAATGATTTTTTAAATATAAAAAAAAAAAAAACCAATTTAGTCCCTTTGTAGGACTTTTGCTTTTTAAATTTATTTTTGAAAGATCATTTTAATACTTTTTTATATTTTGAGGATCAAATTAATCTTAAAGTAAGAGGGTAGAAAAATTTCTCTCAATAGTCTTGGTCATCGTGATTGTCGGCATGGTATTGACTTTATGGCTTTTAATGCCTTCTTATCCTCATCAATGCTCTGGGTGTGCTTTTTTGTAAGTGAATCCATTTATGGAAATCCTAGTTGCAAAATCAGCAAACTATATTTTAATCATGATGTGTCACATATAGAGAAATTGCCAAGATTTAATTTGTTTTGTAGTTTTTACTCCCAAGGATATGGAGTTTGCATGAGAACAGGCCAACAATGTACCTTTGATGTTTTTATTTTTAGACATCAAATTTATAATTGGAACATGTAACTCCTCTTTCCACTTTAAAGGAATCCATTCTACTTTTGAAATATCTATACCTAAACCAATTTTCAATCAATTTATTTTGCTGAAAAATCTATCTTGTACTTTGCTTCATAGTGAAATTAGAAAAATTATTGATTATGTAATTTATATGCAATTTTTTTTTATATATTTGTTATACTATAATATGGAAAAAAAATATTTTTTAATAATATCATCATATATGTATAGTTTTTAATATAACGGTATAATTTTGAATGAATTAAATCATATATTTATATATTATTATTGATTAACTATACATTTGTTATATGTTAATTCAAAATTTTGATATAAAAATATAAAATATTACACCTAATCTTATCTTTCAATTAATAATTATACATAAACATTGTTAACTGTCAATTTAACTACTCTTATTCACTCACAGTATATCACATTGTTTCCTATTAACTCCCTCTGCGTCCGTATTTTGAAGTTGTCTATCTTCTTCATCTACTCTATTTATTATCTTCACTGGTACAAGTATGCATTTGACTTTCTCTGTGTTATTTCCAGCACCAGTAACTTGTATATAATTTCTCATTTTCATATTCCGGTCTAACTTCTCAGCATGAATATTTTATATTCTTTATCTGAACCAAAAAAAAAAAAATAGAAACCTTCAAGCTTCCAGGAATGTAAGAATTATTCTTTCGAAACACAAATGTAAGTTTTAAATTAATTAATATGTATACATTAGGTATTAAAGAAACCTAATATATAAAATAGTAAGGGATGATGAATTAGCTGGCAAGCTGGATCTAGTTTTATAGTTTGTCTCCCTCCTTCCTTTACCTAATTTCATGTCTGCCTTTGACACTCAAACTAACGTTCTCAAAAGCTGCTTGGAAAGTTGGTTGTAGTCAAGGCCTGTGGATGTGTGTGTGTGTGTGTGTTGTGTATGAAGAGAGAGAACCCACGTCTCAAATCCCAACAAGGTACACAATAGAGACCCAACATCTCAGGAGTAATGTCACTGACAAATTTTGTCAAATCATTTGTCCTGTGATGGTCCCGCATAAGTTTCCGCCGTGAATGTTGCCCTCATACATAGTAGTTGATAACGTGTATTCCAACGTTCTCAAATTCACGAGTTCAAATAAAATTGTAAAAAAATTATGTATTCAAAATATAAAATTATAAAAATTTATCTTTATTAATAAATAATTATTAAATATAATTAAAATTTAAAAATATAAATAATATATATATATATACAAAATATTATTATAATAATTTAAATTATAAAATTAAGAAACAATAAAAAAATTATTAAAAAAATATACTTAAATCATAGAATTTTTAATTATAATTAATTAAATAAAGATTAAATTTTAAATTTTTTTTTAAAAGCATTGAGATTAAATTTATTAAAAAAAATTAAAGGCATGCTTTGCCATTATAATACTTACTAATATAAAAAATCGAATGAATTAAAATTTAAAATAATAGTAATTTTAATAGTAATAATAATGTAAACAAGTTAGAATAAATATTAAATACATATGTATATATATATAATAATGAATTTTAAGTTATGCAATTAAAAAAAATTTTAAAAATTTGAAAGTAGAGTCAATTATTTAATCATAATGTAATACATTTTTTATTATTAATTGCAAATAAAATATATTAGAGTCATAATAATGTAATTATATTTGTAATATAATTTTTTATGTATAATGGTTGAAATAATTGAGTTGAGTTTAAAGGTAGTTAATTTTTCTTAAAAAAATTTATTGAAATGTTGGATTATTTATATTTGGGCCAAAAATTTTTAAAAAAATTATTTTGGTTGACTTTGGTTAAACTCGGCAAGTATACCTAAGTTTGACTGATTCTATACGAGTTTGATCAATTCTATCCGAGTTTGACCAAATTTACATCAAATCTACTCCAATTCTGATTTTACGACTTAGTTAAATTGATTTTCTCACCTAAAATCATAAAATTGACGAATTTAATGAGTTAACTTGTGATTTTGACAACTATGTATATAAAATCATCCATTTGTCAAAATATACTTTCATGTTTTTTTGTTTGGAGGGGGGGGGGGGTTAAAGGGCTTTCCACCATTATTTTGAATAGAAAATTAACTCGTTTCGGCTTGACTGAGCGTTGCAATAGGTAAAGTCCTTCTCAATTAGATTAGATTTATATGTAATTTTTTATATTTTTGGTATGTTATTCTTTCATCAAAACATGACAAATATTTAATTTATAAATAATAATGTATAAGTTAATTAAAAATAAAATAATTATTTACAATAACTATGATATAATTAAAAAAATTAAACACTTATTATAATTTAATCAAAGAACGACATAGCAAAATATAACAAATTGTATATAAATTTTTTTCTTCTTAAATAGGCTATTTTAGGGATCAAACTATTATCTTTTCCAAGGGTTGAATTATAGCCAGTACTCCTATACTTGGCCAGCCAATATCAGACAAAACTATCATGTGATTTATTTATTTTTATCAAAATCATATAATTTAGTTCTAAATACGATTGCATTAAATCTCAAACAAACAAGAATGATTAATTAATAAACATGTATATAATAGAATTTTTAAAAAAAATTATTTGTATAAAATTTCTTATATCTTTGTTATTAGCTTTTCGAATAAGAAAACAACAGATGTATGATATTTTGTAGACAGGTCTATAATTTAGTGCACATGGTGTAGTACACCACAAAGTAAACTAAATATTCTTCATGAATAAATAAGTTATCTTTTTACTTTTCCTTTTTTGGTAATTTGTAGTACGTTACAGTTCAACAATGTGCAGTTCTAGATATGCAAAATTTAAAATGACAGCTCTTTACCAGCTCATGGAGAGTGAGTAATGGTGTATTCAATAAATGCACCAATAAGTTTGGAAGAAAGGAATAAGTTGAGGTATGAGTTTTTGTTGTTTTGCTTCAAAGGCTTTGGCAGTTTTGGTTCAGTCACTTTATCAAAGTTACC
This sequence comes from Delonix regia, assembly GCA_037074485.1. Classification (NCBI taxonomy): domain Eukaryota; kingdom Viridiplantae; phylum Streptophyta; class Magnoliopsida; order Fabales; family Fabaceae; genus Delonix; species Delonix regia. The sequence goes on along the minus strand of CM073451.1, from coordinate 26,668,655 downwards.
CGAGAGAATCTTTAAAAGGAGGGCGTCAATTCAAAATTTTGGGTACATTATAGTTTATTTGTTTGAAATTTGATTTAAAATCAAATTCTTGTGCTTTTCACATATATAAATATATATATATATATATATATATCATATAAACTATTCTTAGTTCACTTTCTTTTTTTAAAGTTCTTTATTTAGTTTAGGTCTTGTGTGGTACATGGGACGCATTGCTAGTTCAAGGTATAATTGAAAGTTTATAACATATAATCATCTTCGTAAATTTTTAAATTAAAAAAATACAAAATAAATAGTAGGAATTAAGTCATGTATACACTTTGAACTGTGGGAGCAAAATAATTTTTAACCTACACACACACACACACACATATATATAATAAAATGGAAAAATTTTTAGTTCAATACAAATCTTTTTTAATTATAAATAAATTGACAAATATTTCTTGAAATAAAAAATTCTTAAAAATAAATTAATCTTTTATTAGAATTATGACCTAGTAAAAAATGTATTGACTAAACTTTTATTTAAAAGTAATTTGTTTTATATGGAAGAACATAAATTAATAATTTTTTAATATCAATTTAAATCTTTTTTTTTTGTAAAAGAGATGTAAATCCTTATTTAATACTCATAATTATATTATAGAAATTATAAATGTAAGAGCATAGAAATTAAGCACTCTTCTTTTTCTGTTTACTTTGAGCACGAGGAAATCAGCACTCTCAAAATGCTATTAAAATCATTTTCTAAAAATTATTTTATGGGTTAATAGAAGCAAAATTGAAACAAATGCAACAAAAATGAAGATTTCCCTTCTTTTGTCTAACTTAACAGAAGATAAAAATGAATAGACTAAATCTTTAAATAAACACCAAATAGACATCGAATCTAATAGTCCAAAGTTTTACCAGTGATCAACAGTCATATTTACCTTATATATATATATAGAAATCCACTAGCTAACAAGTAGTTCTATACATAGAAATTACGATAGATTTTGAAAGGACTGGAAGAGACGATTAATTAAGTAATAGTTAAAGTCTGCACACGTCATGATGGAGATTTGAAATCAAATGTGAAAGCCCAAAAAAAAAGAAGCCAATATGTTTCCGTTCATCCATAAATAATCTTCGAGTTTTTGGTGCATGAGTTAACCTTTGACGAACAAGGCAACAACAATATACCCGCTCCCACTCGAATCAGATTATGTTCCACGGCCAAGGAGAAGCTCTGAAATGACTAGTTTGGAACGATGCCATGTCAAAATCAAGCATTCAATTCTGTTCCATGCATACGAGGCAAGGCTTTAATATCTCATTCTAATTATTCACATCTCAGGCCCTTCTGCTTCCCTCAGACCACCCACGTTCATTTCTTTCATGAATTATCACTTATCTTTCAATCGCCCTGAAACGTAGGATGTTTTTGTTTATATGTTCTTCTTCTATACTTTAATTATAAACAATTTTTCAAAGGTTGTTTAATATAATTTTCTATTTAAATTGGGCCCATGTCATTACCTACAATGATTTGTTGAACAGAGAGAATTGAAATTAAAAAAAAATGAATATCCATTAATTTAGCTATGAGACTGTTTTTTACTATTCGCCGACTGAGAATAAAGATTTTCAATCCACCAAGCCAAACTTTGATGGGACACTTGGATTGGAGGACTAGAAAGCTTACGACACTTTTTCTATTAGACTTGTGAAGAATAGGCATTGACTTGATACCACACTTTAATTATATATGAAGGTGCAATTATAGCAGACCATGTATAATTCTTCTTACTTTTTTCTCTTTGTCAGCATTTTGAGGATTAAACTTAATATGATAATATCCTTGTAATCACTGCTAAAAAGACAATAATTAAATACTAATAGAATAAAAACAAGTGTGCTGTGAATACACAGATTGCTCACTGATTAATTATCATGATTGAATCCATACAACACTCTATTGCAAGCAAAGCACGATGATTGAGATTTTGATGATGCAAAGTACAAGTGTTACACACACACACATAGATATATATACACCTCGTATACGTACACAAAATCGTAAAGTACATGCATATGAGTCATATAGCTATTCATTATTCTAATAAATAATTAAGAAACACAGAGGACGTAATGTGCTACAGCGCAGTGGTGGAGCCAGAGTTTGGGTCAGGCCACAAAAATTGTTTTAGTGAATTGACTATTTGCCAGCTAGTCAAATACTATTGACAAAATTTGTAATTGATAAAATTGAGAGGATTATAACTTTTAACAAGGGTATATTCACAATGTGGCGTAACAAAATTTTGTTTCATTCACATGTAGATTTATTAATTATTAAATTTTGATGGGATATAAAATTTTAAATTAATATGTTAATTTATATAATTTTTTTAATTTAAATATTAATATAAAAAATAATAATATTAAAATTATGTAACTATATTATAACTGAGTATACTAAAGATTTTACCAATTTTTATTTATATTCAAGTTACTTTTACTTTTTGCTACTAGATCTACCTAAATATATATTTTAATGTAGAATAATTATAAGATCAAACAATATACAACTATATCTTTACTTTAATTTGAAAGAGAGAACGATTTTGTTAATTAAAGCCACTTGCAAATTGCAATCATGCATGAGGAGATTAATATCAATCTTTTTTTCTTTTATTTATAATTCAAGTATTTTATTTTATATTGTGAATACTAATCAGCAAAAAATATACCAAACAATAATAGAAAACAGATCCTATTAATTTCTCTTAAAAATTGATTTTGTTAATTGAAAGAGAGAAAGATGAGGAGCGTATTGGGCCCATTATTAGATAAGTTAGATCCACTGTTCAAAAAAGTTCTACATATTCTGAATGTCAATTTTTTTTTAAATTGAGAGCATTATTTCGAGAAAAAAAAAAAAAGAGCCAACACAAGTTACCTTTAAAAAATAAATCTAATTAATAAGAGATTCATAATCACTCTACATATTGCTATGGGTTTAAAAGCTCCTAATCTTAACATCAAGAACTCATATTATTGGTCAATAATTTAATCTCAAGGGAGATATATCAATCATTTGTCATTCATCCTTTTGAATGGATTTATTGATCCTTTTACTGATTCAAGGCCCTTTACTTATGTGGTGTGTTGCTGAAAATGAATCTTAATTACTTGTGCTTTGGCCAATAATTTTAGAATAATCTACATTACCACACCATTTTAATTGTTTATCAAGAACAAACACAATGAGAAAAATTTGGTATCGGATGAGTCAAAGACTCGAAAGAATCCACATTGGTTCAAGAGACAATATCGATCCAATTTCGTCTTTTAAGCTTTTAATTATAATATTTCCCTACTCTAATTCGTAATTTGAAACATTATATATATATACATGATAAAATTCAAAGGATGTAGGGTTTCTCATATCTTAAATAATGCACGTGAAAACGAACAAGAACTGCTTAAAGCAATTAGGGCAAACAAGTAGAACCCACCCCCTTCCCCGTATATATATATAAAGTTGGATAACAAATCCATGTGGAAATTAGTCAATAATGGGGGATACATATGCATCTGTATATAGGTAAAGGACACTGGTTTGCTATAGAAAAGAGACAAAATAAGAAGAAAAAGTAGTCAATAATTTGTAACTAACAGTACAAAGAAAGCAAAGGAATCCAAAGAGGGATCCATGGAGGACAGAACCTAGATGCATACATGTGGTGTAATTATAAGTGTGAGGGAGACCTAGAACACATCTATGATAGTGATGGATATCTATCTCATGGGGAAAAAATGGTACATATTTCGGAAAATTTTGAGGGGATTTTAGAAACTGCTTAGGTTTAGGTATGCCATGCTATAGGTCCTTGTGAAAGTGCAAATTTGAAACTATGTGTGTGTCTAAAACTGTATGATATGATATAGATGATGTAGATAATTTAAGATCAAATTATATTATTATTATTAGTAGTCAATACCTTAAGAGTTATTTTCTTGTACTCACATAGGACCAATATATATATATGTGTGTGTGTGTGTAAACTGTATGATATGGTATAAATGATCGATTGACATTGATGTAGATAATTTTGGAAAAAGAACATTTTATATCATTATTTGAGGCCAATACCTTAGAGTTTATTATTATTTTTGTACTCACATAGGACCATTGCAGGAATGCATAGATCCGTGAGATTTTGCACTTCTTTTTTTTAATGTTGTTCTGAGAATGCTAGATATAAAACTGAGTGTCTCAACAAAAACATTTGATTGGATCAGATTTTAAATTTGAAATTTTCAAAATTGAATTTTACAGAGAACAGGTTGAATGAGAATTAAGAATAGTGAATAAAGGTATATGATGAAATAAAGAGGAACAAAATATGGATTAAAACCAAGTAGTTATCTGATCATAACTTAAAAAATTTGTCAGACATGATAATTTTGGCTTGAAAATAATAAAATTTGAATGAAAAACACCTGATTAGAAAAGCCTAATTTATAAAATGGGCCAAGTTTGATCTTTTTTAAAAACTCAACGCAAGCCCTAAAAAACTTGAATTAATTTTTTTTAATAAGTAAAAATTTATTATTTAAAGAAAAATTTAGTATAATGTGAATAAAAACTAATACATTTTATTTAAAGGATTTATACTAATATAATAACTTATTTGTATTTATAATTTTCTGTATATAATCTTACATATAATAATAAAAACTATAAATATTATTTTTTTCAAGTTTTAAGTAACAAATTGATTTGATTATCACTTAAACATGCCCAATTGGCCCGGCTTGAAGAATAGAAATAAAATTTTAAATAAAAAAGTTCAATGAAAATACAAGTTCAGACTTTTTTTTAGTTCAAATTGAAGCCTAAATTTTAAAAGTCCAACCTGATCATACACATCAAAATCTTGAACCTTATTATATTGATATCTTTATTTTTTTAAAAAAATCTTAAATGAATATATATATATATATATATATATATATATTATTGTGCACTCTCCATCATTAGAACAACTTTTTTTAGATCTTAAATTTCTGTCCAACAAAAAAATTGTACAAACCTAATTATACAAAATTGCGTAATTACCTAGCACACGTGATCACTACAGTTAAGTAAGAGGGAGCTCAAGACTTGATTTACTAGCAGCTGTTGAGCTCATAATTTAAAGTCCTCATCATGATCCTAGAAAGAAATGAGTAAAGAAATAGTAAAAGATTTCACCAAATTAAAAAGAGATAGAATGTCTCTTAACTAAAAAAGTTTAGATTCTCTCAAATTGTACTTATAAAATGAGGATCATATTTGAGTAATTTGGACCATTATATGAAATTTCAATGGTTTAAATTTTTGTTAATAAAAAATGACCAACATGTTTATATTTATTATCTACACACATATATAGAATGTCTCTAAACTAAAAAAAGTTTAGATTTCCTCAGGTTGTACTTATACAATGAGGATTATGTTTGAGTAATTTGGGTTATTAGATAAAAATTCAATGATTCAAAATTTTGTTAATAAAAAATGATTGCGCGTGGTTATATTTATTATCTATACACAATTTGGGTCATTTAATGGAAATTCAATAGTTTAAATTTTTATTAATAAAAAACGATTGTGTACGGTTATATTTATTATCCACGCACACAAAATTTGGGTCATTGGATAGAAATTTAATGTCAAACATACACATACACATATAATTTAGGTCATTAGATGGAAATTCAATGGTTCAAATCTTTATTAATAAAAAAAGACTGTGCATGATTATATTTATTATCCATACACACAATTTGAGCCATACACACACATAATTTGAGTCATTTGATGAAAATTTAATAATTTAAAATTTTTATTAATAAAAAATGACTACGCGCAGTTATATTTATTATCTACAAACACATAATTTGGGTCATTAAATGAAAATTTAATGATTCAAATTTCTGTTAATAAAATGTGACACACACATAGTTTAAGTTATTAGATGAAAATTTAATAGTTCAAATTTTTGTTAATAAAAAATGACTATACAGTTATATTTATTATCTACACACACATAATAAAACTCTTGCTATGTTTGTGAACAATCAAGCGATGAAGTAACTGATATTCATATTAATTTCAATTAAAACATTAGAGATCCATATACTGTTGATATCGTCAAACACACAAGTTCTAAGTGACTTATTAAGGAAGGGAAATAGTCTAATAACGTAGAGTAATAACATAAATTAACTTGTACGAATTAATTTATTCATATATGTTAATAAATAACTAGTTATATATATATATATATATATATTAAAACAATGAATAAAAGTATTTTGATGAAGATTCACTTTTTAAGCCATAAAACTCATTCAACAATACTAAATCTCAAAATTTTTAATTTGAAATCAATATAAATTTGAACATTAGGATACGCTTGATAACAATACAAAGTTTTATAAGGAAATAAAAATTAAAAAACTAAATTTCAAATCGTAAATTTTTAGTAAATTTTGATTTGATAATATTTCCATATTAAATGTTTAATTTACGCTAAAAATATTAAAACTAAATAAAAGGTACGGTATGATAAACATGGTGTTGTGGAAATGGAATTCATTTATCCATCTTCAATAATTTAGAGAAAAAAATGTATTAAATAATAAATATATAAAATTTTTTTTAAGAAATATGAAAATCTATGATGGAAGAACTTTTTCTTTTGAAATAGAACAAAAAACAAATGTTACATGAGAAAAGAAATTGTTGTGACACTATTATTTGAAAATTCTTTTATAACAATTCAGATAATTATAAACTGATAATAATAATGATAATAAATTAATATAAAAATATTTGAGAATATATTTATAAATTTTAAGCAATTCATACTCGAATTTGAAATTTTGCAAAAATAAATTGAAGAAAGAAAAATAAAAGTATAAATAAAATCCCGTCGGTCTTCTTCAACTTATAGATTTTAAATTAGACTTTAAATCTCAGCTTCATCTCAAGAATTTTTGTCTTTTGAATTTGGCAGACTCACTCTTCAGTCCATCCAAATATATATTCAAATTGAGATTGAATGTTGAGTATTTCCTTCAACAAGCTGCGAATTATTAAATTATATAATTCGTTTAATACGGTTCATTAAAATTTTTTTTATTTGATCAATTTGTGTAATTAAAATGATCAATTTTAACATTATAATTTTAAATAAAAATAATTAAATTTATATACTTTAATTATTTTACTTATACTTAAAAAATAAAAAAATTCAAATATATTTATATCATTCAATTATATCTTCACCATTCTATTCGTGTCAGTTTCATTTCTTTACAGAAAAATTTATAAAGAAGCCCTAAAATCTTTCAGATTTATTAATAAATAATAAAGGAGTCATGCTCAACCCGTACCACTCTAAATATTTATAATTGTAGCTATGACCATCCCTATCAATATTTAAAACTTGCTTTTGCCGCTACTGATCAAATCAGGAAAAACATCAGCACAATATATAGTATTATTCTATTATTCTATTGAATTTATTTTCAAAATTACTTTTCACATTTTTTAAATCATTATATTTCTCATAAAAAATATTATTTTTTCATTAAAAATAAAATTTATTAAAACATGCATATCTTAGAAATTTATTTTGTAGTGAAAATTATAAATTCATTTCATTCTAAAATTTGATTAAATTTATGACAATTTGTATGCTCACTTAGAATTTAAAAAGAGATTATTTTATATTCGTTTAATGCTTGTTATGTTATATAAATAATATACATATAATAGATATAATTTTAGCTTACTGTTTATTTCTGAAAAAAAAAATACAATGAATCATTTAATTTCAAAAAACAAGTGCAATGTTTTAACATAGAGAAAAAGAATCAAATAATTTGAATATCACTTTTTTTTAAGAAAAAAGTAGAGTAATTTATTAAATAGATAATCTTCTTGATGTTGACAATCAATAGGCTACACTAGACCTCCTAGCCATCATTTTATTCATAATTAAAGGTGAGAATGAATTTCCCGAAAGCTCTGTCCAATGACATTTGTGACACAAGTGCCAGAAAGGTCTTACACATGTGGGGTCCCACCACCAGATTATGTGTTTCTTTTGTAACCAAAAAGTTGATATGATTAATGAATCACAGACTATACATTTTCTACAAAGTAGAAAAAATTATCATCTTTTTAATCATTTTTATTTAACCACCATCAAACAAGAGATTAAAGTACATGTCATTCAGTTAATTAATAACTGAGCACAACCTTCTCGAATCGGCTCATTAAAACAATTATATTGAATAGTGAACAAGACTGCAACCCTAATTGAAAAAAGAAATTAAATCAATTACCCAGAAACTTAAAAAATTCCGAATTTATTGGCTAGAAATCTTTTGCCCTAAGTCTGGATTTCATTTAAGTTTATACAATCACAACTAGTGTAATTAAATAAAATGACATCATCAAGTCGCTTGATTAACTTTTGAAGATAAGGAAAACCCTAAAAGTCACCTATACCAAAGGCTAGCTGGGCGCAGATACAACGGCTTTTTAGAAGCCAATGAAGTGGCCGAAACGTGGTCTTGTATCGACACTTACTGAACCACTTTCATTATTTAGAAGCACAAAGAGTTTAAGATAACCTAAATAATCTTGAGTTTCGGCTTTACACTTAATTTTATCATTGACATGATTCTTATCTATACATATATATAGTCTATTATTAGATTTGTGCATGTTAACAGTCCGAGAGAATTGTAGTAATTTAATAATGGGTATATTATTGTTGTTGGGATGCCCTAGCCCTTGGCTCTATATATATAGGCACTATCTTGTCACAAGACTTGCAAAATTATCTACGTCACTAAACTCACTTATTGCTAGCTATATTGAGATGACATTACTTAATACGGTGTCAAATCAGTCCTCAATTGTAGAACAATAGGCGTGTTGCAAAATCTAGCTTATTTTTATTGAATTTTCAATTTTCTTTTATTCAAATATATTTAAAGGAACAGTTTTACAAATATTTTCCATGAAATCATTATGCCTCCTCAAGCACTGAGGATTCTTATTATTGATATTTTTTGGGAGTCTCTAAACTCCTACAGTAAATGTTTCTTACTATTACTTTTGAAGTCTGTGGGCCTCTCTTATTAAAAACAAATGAATAGACTATATTATCTTTGGGCCAAGGGAGATGAATCATTATAAATCAATTAAAGAACCAATTTAAAAGCTAGAAATTATGTATGCCCTAAAGTATGAGTTTATTGACTAAATTATGAGTTGGTCTGGGATATGGTTGACAAAGGCATTGGCATTGAATTGGGTGGGAACGATCTCACTCATGCATGCATGTGATGCCCTAAGTACTATATGTTCAAAATGCATGTGCCTCAACGCAACCATTCCCATTAATGCTTCCCTCCTCTCTCCACCTACCTCTTCTTCATCTTTGACTGTACAGGATTCTATTTGCATATAAATTTTTAAATGGTTATCGATTTTCATTTTTAAATAAATTATCAAAATTAGTAATTTTTTAAAATTATAAACCACTTAATCTATGCAAGTATTTAATATAAATCGTTAGATCTATACTATTGTCAAAAATCTAAATTTCTATTTTATCTGTGTATCGATCCCACCTGCGTGTTTTCACAGTCAATTTACAAAAGACAACAGTAAAATTATAAAGATAAAAAAAAAAAAAATAGTCACAAATACCTAATTTTGTGTTTTTCTCTCTACAGCGTAGGAAGGGGCAGATTCTATTATGTAAATTTGATTTTCGTTTAATATGATTTATAAATTTTATTTTATTTTAAAGTGAGTTTTTATGGTTGTAATTTATGTGTAAAAATTTTTATATAAAAATAAATTGTCAATAATAAAATTTATGTAATACAAAAATAATTTTATTTTACTTTTGTATGAATATTGTTCGAAGAGCAAAATCTACAAAAAGTAATTTTTAAAAAAAAATAATTTAATCAAACGAGATTGTTCGAAAGTATAAATCTTTTTTAATATATAAGTTTTTTCATCTCTTCTAATACTAAACCAAAGGTACTATTATTTTCATTCCTCTTATATTCTTTTTTTACTTAATTTTTTTTTCTTGCTATCTACTATAATGACTTAGTTTACTACGTAATTTTTTATGAAATATCAAGGTATCGTATTAATTGGCACGAAAAACAGAGCAAAAGTTGCATCACAACATTTATGTGGAGACAATGATTTTTGGATATTTAAAAATTTAAATTATAAATAAAGTAAGCTAGTCAGAAAAATTAAGTGGTGTAAAAAGCCGAAATGCCCTGAGCAAAATAGTAAAATCAAAAGGACGGTGTACAGTGTATATATTATAGGACCAAAAACAATATAGCAATCAACCATGGCAGAATCAAACACACCTTTTGCAGATCGATTCGCAAAATCTGCCGACATTTTGTTTTTTGGCGTTTTGTTTTAATCCCCAATATTATATGATTAAGCTTCTGTTATTTAAAGAATTGTTAATAAATACGAAAATAATTGTATTTAAATTTTCTTTTCAATTTGATTATACTATAATTAATATGTTGTAGTCATCCAACTATATATAAACAATAGTGACAGGGTTCAATTTAAGGGATGCGCAGGAGTCGTTCTTATGGATTTTTAAAATTTTAATTTTTATATGTAATTTTTTGATTTTTTTATTTGATTACTTAATTTAAAAAATTTACCTCTTTAAATTTTAAGAATATTTTTCTTGGTTTAAATATTTGATTTAAAGATTTTTTTGCTTTCCTTAAAATCAAATTCTAAATCTATTGTTGAATAGTATTATTTAATGATTTGTATTTGAAATTTAGCTGCCAAAATTGATAAGTTTTTAAAATATTATCTAATGACTATAAATATTTTACAAATTTAATTTAATGATTTTGATAATAGCATATGCTTACAAGTTTATCGCAAGTCATATATATATATATACTTTATTTACTGTATCAAATTTATTGTTTATCGTTGATTGGAGTTATATAAATTTTGTTGATATATTAATTTAATTTTAGTGAAACCAAATAAATTTGTGTAATTGATATCCTTCTATTTTCATATGCAATTGAATATTGAAAAATCTGGAATGTAAAACCCTATGAAGAAAAGTTGTGTGATTGATGAAAGCCAGTTTGTATTATTGGGAGGACTGTTGTTGACTTGTGCCGTGCGATTAATGACCCACGGGAAAGGACTGAATTGAGAATAATTAAAGAAAGACGTTATCTGTGCTGATCTACGTGCTTCTGCAGATGCAGGCAACCTATGTCAAGTGGACGGTCCATGTTTCTCCACGTCTCCGAGGTGTCTGAACCTCAAATTTTATCCCCAGACCGCACGTGATTTTGCGAGACAAACACAGAAGATGAGAAAGAAATGTTTTTTTTATTTATTTAAACTATATATATATATATATAATTTTATATCCACGAAGATATGAAAATATTTTTAAAATAATATTAATTTATTTTATCGAAATTAAAATATTTCTTAAATTTTATTTTAATATTATATATTTCACGAAACTATAAGCTTAATTTATTTTAAAATTTTATTAGATTTATGACAGTGCTTTACGTTAATAAAATTTTATAGTGAATATATTTTTTTATTAATTATTTAAATTTATATTAAGTGAATTAAAGTTAGCTAAATTTAGAAAAAAAATTTGATAATATCGGTCATATATATGTATACACACACACACACACACACATATATATTTTATTAGTATATAGGTAATAATTATAATAACGTTTTGGTTCAAATAGATGTAAAAGTGGCTTATCTTTAAGTTTTAAGAAATTCTGTGTGAACAAGTTTGCATAATTAAATTATGAGGAGAAACTATTTTGCTCTAGAATTAATGGTACATAGTGTACTGTTTGAATTAATACTCTATGTAGATAATTGAGGCCTATCTTTATATTAATCACTCAATCTCATCAGTGTATCAATTGGCTAGTTCATGGTGAACTCAAGTGCTTGCACTCACTGCAAAATATTTTAGCAGTGAGGCAGCTAGCTAGCTGATGCATTCTGTTGCTTTATTCTACGTGTGAAAGTTCAGACTATTCCTTCCAAGTGCTCAACTGCCATTCATATTGGAGTTGAAAGTTGGATCGTTTATTTCCATATATAAATATGTTGGTCAATGTTTCATCCTCAAATAATTGTAATGCTTCTTCAATCTAGGGTGGATTTGGTACGGTACAAAAGACGGAATGAGAGCAGAGATTCCCTTGTATGGTACGCAAGACTAGATTTCCTTACTTATGGTAATCTTGATTCATTCAAAAGTTTATGGAATAAGGTTTATTTCTAAGACATTGTAAAAAAAAAAAAAAAAAAGACAAAACTATTCCTATTACATGCAATAGTGCTCTAGCAACATGGTGGAAATAAAATATTTTGCAAATTTTACTAGGTTAAGTCAAGTCACATAATTGGATCAAATTGGGTCTCAACTTTACTCAAGGCTTGATTATTATATTTATTTTATTTTATTCATTATACATTTTATTTGTAATAAATTTTTAAAATATTAATTCATTTCAAATTTTAATAACTTTTCTTTCCAAACCTTAATTTTTTTAATTTCAAATCTTAATTTTTCTAAAAATTGTTTTTAATAATAAAAATTTGTTTCTATAAAATAAAATTTAAAAGAAAATAATGAATATACCAAACCCAAACTCAATATAGCTTGGCTTGACCCCTGATTATATATCAAGCTAAAACTAAGTTAGGTCTTAAGTCTTACAAAAACTTGATCTAATCCAACTCATGTTTACCCCTATAGGTAAAACGTCGCCCATTTGATTATGTTTTGTCTGTATTTTAGACTTTCTTTTCTTTGTCTTTTCCATTCTCATTCAAACCAAACACAAAACATTTTTTTGAAAACATATTTCATTCATTACAAACCAAACATGTTTTTTTTTTCCTTTGTCATGTCATTTTATAATTACTTTCCATTCCGTTTCTTATTCCCTTTTCCTTCCAACAAAAATGATTCCTACATACCAAAGTTGACGTTAGTTGTCTGTAAAATATCATAATTAAACCTTGACCTATTTGTTTCATTATAACAAATTCTTCCTCATTCAAAAATGTTGTTAATGAGTGTAAATTTCGCTTTGATCATCATACCTAGAGAGATCTGAAGACAAGAGTTTCTTCTTATTATGTAGTAATAAACACTAATAAGCTAGAAAAATATTATATAATAATCAGTGTTATTAATATGTGATGGTGGCGCAATCAACCAAACTACGTACATAGATATACTAGTTCATCTAAATGCTTAAGTGATTTACATGACTTAAAAATTTTTGTTACATGCTAAAAGTAACTTGTGTTAACTAATTAAGTTTACTGCGTAAAATAAGTTTTAAAATGGAAGCATATTAAAAATATATATATAATTTCGTAAGTGCCAGAAAAAAAATTGACGTTAAGTTGGTTTACTTTGTAAGGGATGGATATTGTTGAAGTATTATTGTTCTTCAAAGCAATCATAGTAGCCTCACTTCGACAACTAACTGGACCAGCGTCCTCTGGTTAATCTTGAATTCAAACTCAAATGAGAATTAACGAGATACATTGTTTCGAAGAGTTCGACTTTATTGGAGTTCAAGTTTTTAGTTGTTATGCTTCCTTATAGAATTAAACTCATTATAAAAGAGTTTATTCTCTCCAGCAATGTTATTAAATTGAATCCTTAGGCAACAGAAAAACTTAACCAACTAGATTTATAATAATTATATGTTTAAGGTATTGCTAACCAGTACTTTTAGGGGATTATTTATTGCACATAATAAATGATTCTTAATTAATAAAATTAATTAATGATTATTTGTTATATTTATTATCAATAATAATAAATGATTATGTAGCTAAGTATAAATAATTTTACTGATTATTTTTTGGTGTCTCAAGACAAGAATGATCGTCTTTCAAAGATGATGTGTCACATTCTTCTCTGCTTTCTTCAACGACGACATTATTTTGAAACACTATTTAAAATTAATTATTTCATCGATACTGTAAAAGAAAATAAATATCATAAAATATAATTTTATACATAGTACAGTTTACTTTTGGATGTACTCAACTAAAACTGTGGTTGGATTTTAGAGCTTTGAACAACCTACGACCAAATTTAAGTATATTTTTTTACGTAAAAATAAAAAATAAAAAGAATGATACGGACTAATGGGAAACCAGTGTGTGTGTACGTATAATTGCATGCAAGAGAAAGAATCAGTGCGTATCCTTTGTATGTATGGGGCCAAAAGACGATCATATTCTAGCATGTTCAATCACTTCGGATTCCTCAAACAAAACTGTCATTTCTAGGTGAGCCTGTCCCCCACAAGAAAGAAAAAAAACATACACGCAAAATAGGGATCGTACACATCTTTTCATAAAATACTTTATAAGTTGTGGAGAGAGAGTAGAGAATGATTCAAAGTAATGTTGTTAAGCAATTTAATAAGAAATATCATATCAGCTCATAACATCAGCTTGTGAGGTAAATTTGTAAAAATTTATCTCTATTATTTAATAATTAACACATGAAATATATACTTATATAGTTGAAATATTACGTAAAATAAAAATATATTCAAATGCAATTAAAATAAAAAGTGATCATATTTTATAATTTATAATATTTAATATAAATATTTTAATACTGTGCTTACATAAAAACTCATTTAGTATAACCAATTAAGTAATCTTTATTTTATTTTTATTTTAATAATTATTATTTGATGTGATTATATATATAGTTATATATAATTTTGCAACTAATAATTAAGTAGCTTATAATAATATATTTTTCACAGATAAAATCATAAATTTGGTATACTCAATAAATTAATTAGTTAGTCTAAATTTGACTTTATAAATGAGTTAACATATTTTCTTTAAATAAAAATGTAAACTTGTAAATTTAGAGATTAAGTTGGTGAGTATAACAAACAATAAGAGTAGGTATAGGAGTCGCTTTTATTTTGAATGTAACTAATATTCATCGAGTCATGTATGCAACGAAGAAAAGGAAATATTGAGGAGGATGAATTATCAAGAATTGAATGTATGCACATTTAAAGAAAGATTGGAAGCAAAGAAGGAGTAATTAAGTGGAAGGAAGAAAGTAAGCTTGATACATATATATATATATATATATATATATATTACCTTGTGCATTCTCTCTTCCTAATCATACAATATATTTTGATGCAGTGAATCTATGATGAATTGAGCCCCACAGGCATGTCCTCCAACAGTAAAGAAGCGCACTCAATTGGGACACATATGATTCTAGGAATCTCCAGTACAGGCACTTATATATAAAAAGCACGTGTTTAAATCCTTGGAATCCTATGTGGTACCCAATCTGTCAGATGTACGCAGTATTCACATGTGCAATTTCAATTTTCGCAATAATTGATGGAATTGAAGAATTTCAAAATTTAGAAGTTTGAACTGCGTACTGAGACTCTGCATTTCCACTTCTTTTATATTACAGGCTTCCTTAAAGTAGCATCTAAAATATAAAACCAAACCTACGAAGAAAAAGTTTTGGTTTGTTGAAACTCAACCTTTCTCATTTCTCATATCGGGAGGACATATGTTAATTTGAGTTATCTGGTGCAGTTAAAGGTTTTTTGACTTGTATGCTGTCCATGAAGTATTAATTGCTCTAAAAGCAGTATCATCATCCAAAATTTCATTGATACGTTTTTTCTTTTTAATTCCCTTGTTTTCAATGCACTCACGGGTCCTAAATCCTAAACAAGTTCATTATATTAAAGGAGACTTGAGAGAAAATTATTCTTTTAGCAATTATAATTTTATTTGATTTTTAATTTAGTTCCTATAGTTTAAAAATTTGCAATTAAATTCTTATAATTTATAGATGTTTCAATTTTAATGATATAGTTAAAATCATGTGAGTATTTTAATAAATTTTATGTCTTATCTTTGATGCACTTACAATTTTAAGTATAATACAGTGTACTAAGTTATAATATAGGGATATAATTATAATAATATTAACTCAAAAAAATAATAACTAGATATACTAATACACTTAAAATTGTAAGTGTTCCAAATATTGTATTTAAATTTTATTGATACAACTAAGTATATATTGTCTCAATTCATTTAATATGTATGGTTATACTAATAATTAAAGTACACAATGAAACATAGTTAATGATTAATAGTTAAAAATTATAAATTTATATTGGAATAGATATTATTAAATATGTAAAATTAAATAAATATCATATAGTTCTAAATTACAATAAAAGTTAATTAATTATTATCTAAAATTTAATTGCATTTTAAATACTTAATTTAAGTATCAATTGTATAATATGTAATTAAAAAAATATATTAATTAAATGTGAAATATTTCAAGTTTAAAATAAAAAATTAATTAATTAATTATTAAAATTTCTCTTTTAGTGCATTCAAAATTTTTTTTGTTACCTTCCATAATTTTCAATATAAATATATTTATAAATTTTAAGATGTAAAAATTTTAAAATTAATAATAGTTATTTTAATATAAATTTTATCATTTTTCATTATTAATTATTATTTTTGCTTCACTATTTTCTGTTATTTCTATTGTTAGTATAACCATACAAATTCAAAGAACTGAGATAGTATATAATTAATTACATCAATAAAATTTATTAAAATACTTATATAATTTTAACTGTATTGACTAAATTGAAATATTATTAAACTATAAGGACTTAGTTGAAAATTTTTAAATTATAATAAATAAATTAAAAATTATAAAAGTTATTAAATACCAAAAAGAGAATTTTCGCTTTAAGTCTTCTTTCATGTTGCGGTCTTGCTTAGACCGCTACATATAGTGGATTGTATTCCACTGAGAAAGTTTAAAACAAGGGTCGGAGACTCTTTGTGATTGTATAAAAAAATTTAAGAAAAAATAACTAAAAACATATCAGTAAAATTTCAAATAGCAGCGTTGCTTTTGGTACTATTAATCCCCCAAAGACAGCATAACTAAAAACCCTACAATTAAATGACTTACCAGAAAGGATTGGGTTGCGAATAGTTAATGACGTATCTGTTCCGCTTTGCATGCTTCTGCAGATACAAACAAATTACTGTGAACTAACTCCATTTAGTAAAAGGGAAATGGCTACTCAGAAAATGATAAAAAAAAAAAAGAAGAAAAAGTAAACAAATATTTGGATATTTGGTAGCATAATATTTGGTTTTCATAGGAATAAAAATTTTATCATTTTGATGGAAACATCTTTTTTGAAAGGGTGGATGGAATGAAATTGATTCTATTTGAATGAGAGGATGATAACAAAAATACTCCACAACAATTAAAAAATAATATTAAATGATAATGATAACAGTAAATAATAAATAGTAATAGTAATAATTATAATGATAATATTAATATTAATAACTAATAATAAAATTAATAATATCTTAAATTTAAAGATTATTTGATTTTTTTATTCTTCGTTGATCTCTATTACTCCTTTCTTTCTAATTGTATATTAAACATACTTTTTTTTATTTTTTTTATTTTCATTCTTATTTCTGTTTTTATTTTCATTTTTTTTTCTTCAACGTACCAAACAAGGTCTTTAGAGATAATTATAATTTATATGTACAGCCAGCTTTCTAATTATATGTAAATATATTTTTTTGGTCGAAAGAGGATTATATGCAAATATAAATCCACACATGTCCCAAGAATATGGACGGTCCATGTTTCTCCACGTCAGGCAGGGTGTCGGCACCTCAAATTTTGTTTCTGATGCCAGCCCGTTAATTCGAACGACGTTCTTGTTTGATTGTTATTTTCTAAAATCAATTTTTAGTTTTTGAAATAAAAATAAAATTTTATTTAATAGTATGTTTTTTTATCTATTATTCTAAAAAAAATAAGAAACATAAAAGTATTTTTAAGAGTTAGAATACACAAACAATTTTTAGTGTTTTTTCTAGTTTTCAAAATTTTTTTTATTAACGACAAAATTATAATTTGGTAAAAAAGGATTTGGGTTGCATTGTGAGTTGAGTTTGAACAAGATAAAGAATCAATCTAGCCCTTAGTAATTAGCTGGGTTGGATCACGTCATTTTTAAATTAAATTTTTAATAAAATAACATTTTATCAAGAAGAATTACTTTTTAAAGAAAAATAGAAAAAAATTAAGATTCAAAATGAAAAAATGAAAGTAAAACTATTATAATTTCAAAAAAAAAATAACTAAAATTTAAAAGGAATTAATATTTTAAAGATTTATTATAAATAAAATAAAAATAATATTTTAAAAATAAAATAATATCAAGTCAAGTTTTAGGTGAATCTGATACCTAATCTGACACAGTTAAAAGTACAATTTTTTTTAAAATTTTTTATTCGACCCAATCCTACCGTGATTTATAATTGTATCATTGTGTATTATCTGTTGAGTATCATTTTTCATTATATAGTTGAACGTTAAAAAGAAAATTTGAAGCATGAAATACGATTGCAAAAGTTTCAGTCACTATTATATATTTGCATATATGATTACAAAAATTTGTATCACTAATCTTTTCTTTTTGTATTAGAGTTCACAGAAGTTGTTTTTGAATTTTTTTAAACAGATTTTTTTAATCATTGAATGTGTTTCTAAAAACAAATCATTCAAACAAAATTTTTTAATATTTTTCTTTTTAAAACCTAATCTAAAGAACAATGTCACCAAAAAAAAAAAAATCTAAGAACATAAAACCAATGAATAGAATCAAATAAGTCCTTACTTTTCTTATTTTTCCCCTTTTTAAAATTTCTAGATGCATGTTAAATAATTAAAATATTTTTTGAGTAATATAATTTATTTTTTCAAAATTAAAATATTTATTAAATTTGTATTTCATTATTATATATTTTACAAAAATTATAAGCTTAATTTCTTTTAATGTCTTATTATATTTAGAGCAAAAAAAAATATCATTTTGGCCTTTAATTTATAACTGAATTATCATTTTAGTACCTCATTCATGATATTTTGTAAAACCAAAATGTTGCTTTACCAATAAGAAATGGTCATTTATGGTCCATGTTGATTGGAAATTGTCTTTTTTTTATCCTTTTTGAGATTGTTATTGTACGTAGTCCATTGTATTAAGTCCTATTAACTCACTTAAAGGGACAAAAAGTAACACTTTTTAATCATTAAAAAATTATTTTTAATAATAAAATGAGTGAAAAATTAAGAAAATAATTTAATAATAATTGAAGGATCAAAATTATATTCTTTTCATTAAAATTATGACGATGAATAGCTAACATTAAACATCTTTAAAGTAGCTAAATTTTAATAAATATCTTTGTTAATATCGGTCACACACACATATATATAATAATTATTGTATTATATATGTATTATTTATAATAACATTTTAGTTCAAACTAATGTAAATGTAGCTTTTGTTCTAGCTTTAAGAAATTCTATGCGAACAAGTACTGTATAATAAAATTAAGATAATAACCTATTTGAAAATATATTATATGATAATACACTCGTGTTAGATGAGTTGATATGATAATTCAATCAAATTATGACAAAGAGTAATATTAGCCCATTCAAATTATATAATTTTTTTATATCATGATTTAATTGGGTTAACACATTATTATTATTTGTCATATAAGTGTCCTGCGGCCACCCAATATTTTCTATTTTACTCTAGAATTAATGGTGCATTAATCTGTTCCATATTAATACTCTTCGTAGATCATTGACACTTATCTTTATATTACCGAACCACATCTGTGTATCAATTGGCTAGCTCATGGTGAGCTCAAGTTCTTGCACTCACTGCAAAAGATTTGAGCAGTAGCGAGCTGGCCAGCTGGCTGAGGCATTCTGTTGCTTTCAGAGTGCGAAAGTTCAGACTGTAAATTCCTTCCATGCACTCAACTGCCATTCATGTTGGAGTTGAAAGTTGGATGCTTTGTTTCCATATGTATTGGTAATGTGACATCCTCCATTGTCGATTCCTTTTGTTTTTCGTTTTGGCCAATACTGACTGCCTCTTCCCTTCTTTGCACGTGCATTATACATGTTTAGGTTAATTACTTTTATTCATTCAAAGATGATTTAATTGTCTAGTCCTTTTTCTATTATAAAATATTTTTTTCAAATGATAAGAAAATAAATTAATGATTTTTTTATATAAAAAAGATAATATATATATATATATATATATATATATATATATAGTACAGTTTACTTTTAGATGCACTCAACTAATACTGTGTGGTTGTTTTATAGAGCTTTGAACAACCTACCTAGTTTAATTATATATTACAAGTGTAAAAAGAAAGAATGATAGCGACAAATGAGAAATCTGTGTGTGTGTACGTAATTGCATGCAAGAGAAAGAAAAACGTGCCCTCTGTATGTATGAGGCCAAAGGGCGATCATTCCAGTGACTTTGGGTTCCAACTGTTATTTTAGGTGAGCCTGTTTTCAAATGGTTCCCTACATTGAACGCAAAATATGGATCGTATACATTTTTTTTTAATAAATACTGTATACTTCGTAGAGAGAGATTAGAAAATGATTCAAAGTAAGATTGTTAAGTCATAAAGAATATTAGGCGGAGACTTGTAATATAAATTTGGAAGAATTTACGGTTAACAAATAATTAATAAAATATATACGTAAATTGTTAAAATATTATATATAATAAAAATATATTTAAATGTAATTTAAATTATATTAATCTAACTATATGTCATAATTATATATAGTATTCAACATGAATACTTTAACAAAGTGTATATATAAATACTTATTCAATATAACTAATTAAGTAATATTATTTTATTTTTTTGGCCAAAAAAATTATTCATTTTTATCTTTATTTTAATAAGTATTTATTTAATGTAATTTTATTATTTTTTTAATGAAAATTTGTATAACATTTTGCAACTAGTAATTAAGTGGATTATAATAATTTCTTCGAAAAGAATCTTGTTTATATCCCTTGCCCATAATTTGAATGCTCATGTTGCTGAATTTATATTTTTAGAAATATAGAGGCATAAATAAATTTATATTAAATAATACACATATATGTTAAGTAAGATATGGTAGAATGACGGCATGCACTCATACTTAAGGGTGTAATTAATTTTTGTATTTTGCTTTTTCCTTTTGAGTTATCTTGCATAACTCGTTTAGAAACATATTGGTTCAACCAAAGTTAAGTTGCATAAATCATAAATTTGGTCCAATTGGTAAGTTAACTTGTGGTAAACTTTGTAAAACAACTTGCATGTTTATCTTAGTTTGAACTAAATTTAAGTCTATAAAGCGAGTACACATTTTCTTTAAATAAAATTGTGAACTTATAGACGCATAAAATTAGTTCGAAAGTCTAACAAACAGTACGAATATGTGAGAAACTCAGTTTTATTTTATATATAAAAAATAATCAGTTTATTTTATATATAAAAAATAATCAGTCCTATCCTTACGAAAAAACAAAAGGGAATATATTGAGAAGGGTGGATTCTCAACAATTGAATACATCGCCCATTGAAAGAAAAAAAGAGAAAAAAGAGAGCATAAATTAAAAACAATAAAAGTAACTTCCACACGTATTTTTACTTATAAGCATTCCCTCTTTCTGAATATACAATATATTTCACTGCAGAGAATCTATGATGAATAGATTCATAGAGTCCCCACCTTCTTGGAATTAATTGATTTCATTTTCTTTATGTAGTAGGAAGAAATCCACAGCATGTCCTCCAACAATTAAGAAGGGCAGATCTAAAAAGCACGTGTCTAGATCCATGGAATCTTATGTGGTGCCCATTGTTGGCTGTCATCATTATGTAGCATTTACATGTCCATTTTCATTTC
The DNA here is from genome assembly GCA_037074485.1 of Delonix regia. Classification (NCBI taxonomy): domain Eukaryota; kingdom Viridiplantae; phylum Streptophyta; class Magnoliopsida; order Fabales; family Fabaceae; genus Delonix; species Delonix regia. The sequence continues at coordinate 26,646,615 of CM073451.1, read as the reverse complement.
GCAATAAATCACGGAGTTCAAGAGTTTTAATGTTCTCAGAATTTTAATTTATTATTATCATTTTTTTTGGACATCTTAAAGTTTTGAACCGTTGAGACTCTGTAGTTCCACTTCATTCTTATAATTACCTAGGCTTCCTTTATTAGGTTACTATAAATTATTAAGTTAATTACTCTTTTCCCACCGATACTGATCTAATTATACGGTATTTAGGAAAATTGATCTCTTTTATCTCCTAAATACTGTTCATTCTCTCTAACGTCCTATTGCGAAAAGATTTTGTCTAGGCAAAGGGTCCCTTTGGGATTACATAGATTTCGACTTATATTGAAACTTTTCATAAACTGAAGTTTTATATATAAAGTGCTTTCAAAAAGAAGCATCTTGTATATAACAAACTTAGTTGGTACTTTTATTAGTATTGTTGTATTTAAAAAGTCTTTTAAATCAGTACTTTTTATTGTCAAATTACTAAAAGAAGCATAAATTTGCAGCAATATTATTTGAATGGAATAAATGATTTTAAATATTTATTATGTTTTATTTTAATTAAGATTAAAATTTTTCATTTAACTAGAATTTAGAAAATAAAATTACAACACAAATATAAAACATTTTAATTGAAACAAATACATGTAATATATGACATTAAACTTACTGTAAGTGTAAGTGTGTGTGCTTATGGACAGAAGAAATTAGAAGGAGAAAAGAGGGCCACGAGAGACGATAGGTGAAAGAGATAAAGAGTAATATGGTAGTTAGTTATTTTAAATATGGTTATTTTGTCTTAAAAAATATTTTTCTGCTTTTGCTTTAAAGGAGAAGCTTTTGTTTTCTTACTTTCTTCTCAGGGCAAAAAATATGTTCTACTATTATTCAAAAAACAACCTTTTTTAGGCGAAGCCAAACACTATAAATAAAAAAATTAGAATAAATACATTTGAGAAGAAAACAGCTTCGTCCACCCACATATGCTTGGCCAAACAAGAGTATTCTTTAAGGGTAGCAACAATTGATTCTAGCAAGTCTGTATTCACCTTTTGCAGTTCGGTTAATTTGTAAGTCTTTTATTTCTATTTTTAATCAATTTTCCAGGTAGCTGCACTCCGAATCATGAAGTTTTCAAAATAATTTATTATTATGAGTGCCTCAGTTTTATTATACATATGGGTTTAAAGTCTATTTATATATTTTTATTCATTTATATGTAAGGCCTATACATTTTGTGGCCACATAATTGAACCGCCAAAACTTGTTGGATAGATTAGTGACTTTAACTTACTTAAAAATTTGAATTTTTACCTCCATCAATTCAAATCGATTATAGTTATACACCTAATTTTACATGCATATTTCTTACGCAAATATTAGTCTCTTGAATTGGTTGATGCTATTTGATTAGAAGTTCAATATGCATGCAAGAGGTGGGTTATATACAATTGATTATTCTGCAAAGTTAAGACTTCTATCATTTAGAAGGTTAAACTTTCTTATTACTCTATCATATAAATAAATCGCCAAGATGAAAATATATATCATGAATACATTTAATAATGAAAAACCCATGAGCATCTGGAGAGATCGATGGATCTATTCATAGAATTAATCAATACAACATATAGTAAGTACTTATGCACCTAATTAATTCCATGATCATCCTTGATGTATATTTAGAAACGAGAAATCCAGGTCCTCATAATCTGGTTCAAAGAAGCCTGATCCGACGATCCAATTCTGAGGACTTGCTTCTCCTAACATTAATGAATCATCGACCAAGCTGGCTTCAAGTTCAACTCCAACATGAGCATCATACCCACTCTGATCTCCCTCATCTCTGGCCTGAAGATTCTGGCCATCGCGATACTGTTCGTCATTCACTTGCTCAACATCTTCCTGCTTCTTCGTGTAGCTTGTGCATGGCCCTTCAGGCACCTCTGGTATGAGCAGGTCATCGATGTCGAAATCTTCAAGGAAACCGTAGGAACACAAAGGCTCCATATCATGATCTTGTGCTTTTGTGGATGCAGAAGCAGTAGTTCTCTGGGTTTCCCAATCTGCTTACGAAGGAGGTACATCATGAATGCCAATGCATCACATAATCATTCTTCATAAATATCTCTGATAACATTCAGAATAACAGCGGTGCGTACGAGACAAACTCAAGTACTTAAAAAAAATTTATACACAATTTTTTATATATTTATTATGTTATTTTTTAATATTATATATATATAAATAATAATAATAATATCACGATACTTTCATGTTTATTGAAAATAACTGAATAATTTTTAATATTAAATTATATAATTTTTATGTTATTATTGACTAACTACACACGTACTATATGTTAATTAAAAAACTTAGTAAACGTATAAACAACTATATCTAAGTCTAATTTTTATTTCACCTACATGCTAAATAATGTCTACTTTTAATATAAGATATTTTTTTAATTTAGTCTTTTATAAAATTATATTTTTAATTTAATCCCTTATATTTAAGTATTTTTTAATTTATTATCTTGCAAATAAAATCATTAGCACTGTTGTCCTTCATACTTTTAGAAGACATTAAATAGATAATGATTTTATAGCAAACGACTAAATTGAAAAATGTATTATAGTCTCTACATTAATATCCAAGACTTCAGTTTATAGAACAATTAATCAAACCATATGTTAGCCCATATTCATGATATTACAATATAGAAACAAAAGAAAATTATTATATTGATCCAGTTCAGTGAATTACCGTCAGTTTCCGGCACGATAACCTTCTTCGTGCATCTCACTGCTTTCGCTCGAATCACAGGGTGGATCTGGGAAGAAGGACCAACTGTTTGAGCTTCTGACATGCTTCGATTTTTGGTTCTTTTTAGATCTGAGGGATTGTCGTGGTTGTTCCTTTGTTCTACCCTCTTGCTCAAATTGGAGTTCCAGAAATTTTTTATTTCATTATCTGTTCGTCCTGGTAATCGTCCCGCGATTAGGGACCACCTGAATTGCATTCATTAGTGGTCATCATTAATTTTAGTTAGCCACTATAAAATAGCATTATAAATCATGATCAACGTGTGAAACATGCCTGACAATAGACTATGTAATTTCTAAACGCTCAATTATGATCGATGTAATTTGATTATCACAGTCATTGTCACGGTACTGCTCGTGAGATCGATGCAGTAGAAACAAATACTTTGATATTAAATATCTACCATTCAAAGTTAATGCCATCTTTCATACAGGTAAAATTATTTAAAAAACAAAGAATTCTTAAAACTTGAGCATCTTGACTCAACCCGTCTTGAAGTACGTCTGATCACAATTGTATTATTCCAACATATATAAGAACTAATTTGAATTCTACAACTTATTCAGATTAACCACATAAACCAAGTGTCTGTGGCTTCTATATGATGGCTATTCTGGGTTTGTCGGTTCTAATGATTGGGGACGTTTTGCCTTGTAATTCAATGAATCCGTGTTGAATTGATGTATATATATTAATTGGGACTGCTCATGCTTTGAATGACAGGTTGTTTGTGATTGAATGTTGCTTGGGGTATGGTGATTGATCAGTGGTCACTTCAACATTAAAGAAGTAGGAATTCAATTACAGTTTTATTACTCATAATAAATTTTTTAATTTAAAACATATTAGAGTCTTATAGTTGGTTAAAGTTAATTCAATTATTGTTGTTGAGTTTTCTTGTTGACATTGTTGATTATTTTTAATATGGATAATTGGATATGTTTATTGAAAAAGTTAAAAACAAATAATAAAATAAATTTAGCTTGTATATATGACATATGACCAAATTTATATTAAGTGACAAGAGTAAGTTAACTTGAATCATGAATTGTTAGGATGAAACATAATTAGTCATATTAACAAAATTTACTAGATAGGAACATTGATGGAAGTTAATAATATGGACAAAATTAAAAATCATCTAAAATATACTGGGGTCTAATTATAAATTCTGAACCTACACAGGTTAAATTAAAAATAATTGACCAAAGTTGTGGAGATAAAAGGAAAATAATTTAATCGTGAGGACAAAATTTTAAGGAATATATAATCAAAGACATCAATTAACCTACTGCTGTTGTGTACCATATTTTACAGAGAAAAAGAATTAAGAAAGAAGTTATCCACGATCACCCTTTATAGTGAAAGTAAAGCTTTTTAGCTTTTTGTTTGGATGGAAGGAAAAAACTTATAAAATTCTGAAACAGCAACTGAAAAAGATCTGAGAGAGAGTGGGAGAGAGAGAGAGCAAGAATTTGAGAAGAATCAAGTAATTAAATAATGTGTATATATATACCTGTTCCCTAATAGCTTATGCAGCTTGATAATAAGCTCCTCTTCATCTTCAGAAATGTTTCCTCTCTTGATATCTGGTCTGAGATAGTTCAGCCATCGAAGTCTGCAACTCTTCCCGCATCGATTCAAGCCTATTCACAAACTCACCAAACAAAATGAAATGAGAAGAAACAAATAAATCGATTCAAGCTAGCTTGTAAGTTTTGAAACAAATTAACAGTTAGATAAAAGCCAAGCAGTTACTTATCACTGAATTACATGCCTGCTCGTCTGGGAAGGTCCCTCCATTTTCCTTCTCCATGGACTTTAACGAAGTTCAAAAGGATTTGGTCCTCAACAGCAGACCAAGCTCCTCTATTTACCCTTTCTTTATCACAGCAAGGCTTCCTTCCCATCCTTTCTCTCTCTTTCTGTGTGTTTCTGCTTGAAAAGGGGTTATGGTGTGGGCGTGTTCCTATATATATATTATTGTTCCTTATATTCTAGCATGTGCATTTGTGTGGGTCCACGAACGTATAGTGTAATGATACTATCATCCCAAATTCCATGAAATTTTGACGGGATGGTAGCAGTTTTATATATCTATATATAATCAATGATTATCTTAATTACTTAAACTTTTTAATTAGTGTGTCAAACTCAGATGCAGCTATATCAGTAGGTGGGAAACAACTGCACTGACAAAAATTGTGGGAGGTCGTTCCTATTTAATTACAAGTTACAACTTGCATATGTTGTTAATTTTGAAAGGTCCGGCTGTTGAACGTGAAACAGATATACATAATTTGTACATGTATAGCTCGTGGCTTTGGTGACAATTATATCATATAGCTCTCCTAACATTAATGTCAACCTGTTAAGAGTGATCTTATATCATAAGGAATATTATATGTAGTAATTAATAAATTTAATTATAATAATAAACTTATTAAAAAAACATTGTGCAGTATTTAATAATATTATCTCATTTAAGAACATGATATTCTTAAAAACATATGATCATCACACATATTGTGTATTGTATGACAGCCATATCCAAACCATGGAGAATTTTAGTAGCCTATATATATATATATATATATATATATATATATATATATATATATATATAGACGTCAGGTGGGATTTTAAATCTTTAATTTTGTTAATTTTTTTGGGGGATGAGTTTCCTAATCCTAGCATTTATGGCGCTTTTGATTTGGATCCTCGAAAACAATCTTTGCTACTGTAGAAAAAAAAGACAGATAACATTAGCAATGTTGTCTTTCTTTTATTAATTTATAGTATACAAATTATGAGAAAAGGGATGTACTAGTTATTAATTAATTAATGAGAACAAGTAAAAAATTAATTGAAGGGAAATCTTTATGTTGTTTTCTAAAATTAAGATATAATTACAAAATCAGTACATAAATTTTAAAATATAATAAAATATCATTATGAACTATAAAATATATATAATAAATAATCTCTCACTGTCAAACATTAATATTCACTACTTGTGGGAAGGGTTGCATTGCATATTAAAGTTCAAACAAGATTAATTATAATTATTATGTTTTAAAATTCAACTCTTAGTTCATGAAGGTAACGTATATTTTTTCTTAATTAAATTACACGACCCAATGTTATATAAAAAAAATAATAAGAAAAAAAACTATTGATTGCGATATACCTTCTTCTATATACGATTCCATACGAATTCGTTTATTTAGGGTTTAGGTACAAATTTCTATTAAACTTAATAATAATGATATATACGTTTAATAATTAGACATTGCGTTTGCATTTATATTCCGAATGGTATTTTTAAATAATATATATACTTCCTTTTGTTTAGAGTTCATGTTCCACAAATAAACGAGAAATCCATCATATAATTTACTGTTTTGTTGAATGTACTACTTACAATTGCATATTTGTACCTAAAATTGAACTAGAGAAATAATTTAAGGCAAACTCTAAAGTACAAATTAAGAATGTAAGATAAATATTATATAAGAATTACAATTTTAAAAGTTTAAGAGGAATAATTATATCCCATATCTTCTTTTGGATCTATCTCTACCTCTGTACATATATATATATATATATATATATATATATATATATATTGTTCTTGGTAACTAAATGATTTACAAGGTGCTGAATATTTGTCCCCATTTATAAATGAATATAGCAAGTTGTGAGGCATTGAATTGGCCCAAAGAGATTGGGAAGCATACATTGGTGGAAGGAGGTGCGAGATCCGCCATTAGTAAAGAGGAAGTAATTAATAATTACTATATATATAAAGGAGATGGGTGAAAATGAAATTATCAGGGTCGGTCACATCAGCAAACAGGGATTGAAGTGGACGCTTGCTCTATGCTCATAAATCACAATTGGCCACTCACCACTTGAATTCATTTAAACGTTAATTTAATATATATATATACACCCCAACGTCATTGCCATTGACATTCACAGCTAATCCTTCAAAAACAAGAGGCTTCTATTGTCTCTTTTATTCGCATTTACATATTATTTAACTTTGATTGTGAAAGTAGGTACTCCACCTTCCCAACATCCTCTATTGGATTGTTTTACCAGCAATCTGACATTTTTTTGGTTATCTCTGAACATATCATCCTGCATCACACAGGATCCTCCATTATTGCTTCTATTTCCAACACCTACACTCCTGGATTGATTTATAGAAATTAAATGCAATATACTGTTCATTACTTATATATGAAATGGTTTGTAGGCCATTGTCATCTTTGTTTGCCAAAACTATTATTTATAATGCGTTTAGATTAGTATTTAAAGAGTTTAAATATTTATTTACGTATTAAAATTAAGATTTATTATATAAATAATCTCGTGTAAACAAACTTGTTTTTTATTGGATGAAACAATAAAACCTAATTTTTAAATATAAATTACGGTCATAGTAATTGACCAAATCAATTTTTATAAACCAATTGTTTTTGTCTAACTTCAATATAAATATACATTTAAAATACTCATGCTTTGATTCACTACAGTATCTCTATTATGGAGTCCATGCATAATTTTTTTGTGATAATACTAAATATTATAGTAATTATCAATTTTTGGTTTTATTAAATTTTACGAAACATTTAGTGTTATTTCTGTGATAATTTTTAGAGAACGCAGGAAATGTAAATGCTATGGGAAAACAGTAGTGCTTGCCAACTAGCAAGTGAAGACTTTTGTACACCGAAACTATAGTAGAAATAGAAATAATAAATGAACTATATATGTTATAATCAAATTTATTCACCTAAATACAATATTATATCTTCTTTTATAATTTATTTTGAAGATCATGTGGTGTTAGGCAACGCAATTTTTAAAACTTTATTTATTAAAGTGGATCGTGTGGGCTGACATAACGCAATCCCAGTGTTCATTTCTATCATTTCTACTTTCAATGTCAAGCGATGAGAGAGGAGAGAGAATATGAGAGAGAGAGCATACAGGAAAGAAAAAAGAGAAGACAAGAGAGATGAAGATGAGATGGGAATGCAGAGACAACACGATTAAGAGTTTTATCTTTCATTTATAAGTTGAAAGGTTTCTTCCATTGGTTTCCAACTAATAACCAATAACAAGTTAAATTGAACAAGTTTAATGAAAAAATGAGTTGGAAAAGAGGAATGAAGAGATAAGATCAAGAGAGAGGAGAGAATTTTAATTTTGAATGATCCAATGTAACATAAAATGTGGGAAGTTTAGGTTTTTTTTTTTTTTTTTTTTTTTTTTTATATTGAAAAAGTTATATTTTTAGTTCTTATAATTTTAGTTAATTTTTAATTTAGTCTCTATAATTTAAAAATTTATAATTAAATCTTTACTGTTTACAAATATCTTAATTTAGTCCCTCCAATTAAAATTATATAAGTATTTTGTTATATATTTTTATATAACTATTTATATAAGTCTTAATACTCTAAATATGTATGATTTATGTTAACAATAAAAATTTTTAAAATAGATAATAAAGTAAAATTAACTTACACATATGTTTAAGTATTGACAAAAATATAGTAATAGAGGCTAAATTATAAATCATTTAAACTATGAGAACTTAATCATAAAATCAAAAACAAGAAAAATTATATTTTTTAGTTTGATAGTTTTACACATTTTTAAATTTGTTCCTTATACTTTAAAAATTTATTATCAAATACTAATGTTATTCACAAAAAATCCAAATCTTTAATCAATTTCCTCCTCCCCACTCCCCACTCTTACTATCCTCACAAAAAAAAAAAAAAACCAAATCTTTAATCGATTCAAGGTATCAATGACTAATGGTATTCCAAGATATACTTAGAAATGTATTTCAATTTTCAAGTGGATATGTATAAGTGGCTTTGTGCGATAAGAAACTATTCAGGGTGTTGTTATAGGTTTGTGATGCCTGGTGGATGAACACATGTACGTAATATCGTAGCTCAAATATCGAGATAGGATATCTGGCTTTGTTTCGATTTTAAAGTATGATTTTACCAAAAAGCAAAAAAATTATATTTTTCGTCGTTGTAGTATGACTTATTTTTTAATTTGGTATTCACACATTAAAAATTTATTATTAAATCTTCATAGTTTAGATGATTTATAATTTAGTCCTTATTACTATATTTTTGTCAAAATTTTGACATGAGTTAATTTTTTTTATTATCTATCTTAAAATTTTTTATTGCTAGCATAAATAATACATATTTATAGTATTAAGACTTATATAAATAATTATATAAAAACTTAACAAAACACTTACATAATTTCAATTGGAGGGATTAAATTAAAATATTTGTAAACAATATGTTAGAATAATTTTAATATTTATGGATTAATATTAATTATTCTATTAGATTAATATTTTGTTATTACTGATTAGGCAATTAATGTTATAATTTGTAAACTATGAATGGATTCGATTTTATTTTATTTGTGGATAATCGGTGGTGGGTTCAATTATCTACAAGCCCATTGGGCAGAAACCTAACCTATAACATAAGAGTATTAGTAATCATCCCGTCAGATTACTAATTTGATATTGTTACCCAAAGAGATTTAATGAGCTTATTTTTTTGATTAATTAAATGATAAATCGTTTTAAAGATTTTGAAAGATTTTATTTTAATAATATTGATTAATTATATTATTAAAATAAAACTCTATAAATAATATACTGAAACCCTAATTTGATATACACTATTTTTACGATCATTCTATTTGGTCGTCAAACACTTAAAGACTCTCTTGGGCATTGAGGGTTGAATTTATCTGACTCAACTAGTACGCATTACATTATAATCATATCATTTTCATCAGGTCAGATTATCTTGATTAATTTATTCTCCTTATTTGTGATCATGTATAATTACATGCTTTAATTTTGTTATCAAATGGTATTAGAGCTTCTGGTTCTATGATGATGAAATTTTTAAAATTTCTTTTCTCTAATCTCGTCTGCATCAAGCATGTTATGAAAGATTTAATTTTATTACCATTATTAATTTTAAATTATTTTTTGGATCGACCCGTTACTTAGTCGGTATACCCATTACTTGACTCGTTAATTTTGTGTTCATCACTGTAATATGAACACAGTTGCTCAGTTGCCGGTGGGCTCTTCATCAGTTGCTGGTGAGACTTAATGTTAATATTAACGCTCATTCACGTCACGGGCAGCTTGCCATTGTTGCATAGCCACTGTGCTTCCTCGTCACCGGCATCGAATGAAAACCCACTGTTAGACTGCAAATTTTTCGAGTGAATATTTCACTCAACTGGGACAGAATCACTCGAAATAACCATAAAGACTTTAAAGATCGTGAAACAACGATTAAAATGGTGCCGGTTTCGAAGTCTGAGGGGCACAAAACCGGCAAGTCATAGTTGGGTATCGTCGGGTTCTCTAACGGGTCGAATCAACCCGCCAAAGGTTGAAGAAGGCCAGCGCGTGATGGCGCGTGCGGCCACATCACCGGTCATATGAACTTCAAATTTTTTAGATTAGCTCCACTCGCCCTGATCTAAATTATGGTGATTTTTCCAAAATTTTTGGAGCCTTGGAAATAGGATTTTTAAAATTTTTTGAATGTTAAATGTAGATGAGGTATTTTGATCTGAGAAAATTTATGCATAGACTAGACATAGTACGAAACAACATACTCAGCTCACTCTCCTTGATTATGTGTGAATAAATTATAAATTAATTTCTTTGTATTAATTGTTAATTTTTATTCCTAATTTGAGCACGTGCCTTAAAAGGAATAAATTATTTGTGGAATTTGTTGTAACTTTGGGTCATATACACCTAATGATTGTGTGCTCACCTATCGTGGGCCTAATCATGGTGATATGTCTTTTATAAATAATTTATACCATGTTTATAATCTAATTTCCTTTAATTAAGAATAATTTAATTACCATCATCAGGGATGAGTCTGAATATTACGATAAACCCACTAGAGAGAGTGTATATGTATTATTATGTTAACAATAGACATACCTTATCGGTGTGACATTGTTAATATAATTTTATAAAATAGATATAATTGCAAATGGTTAGCAACATTTTTAAACAAATGCTTTCATTGTTTTTTATATCCTATCGATATGGAAACCATGAATGCTTTTTATTATTTCTCTTTGTGGTCAAAACTATGGTACATATGAGTTTTCGTTCTTGATCTGTTGTAATCCAGAACTTTAAGTGGGATTATAATGAATATCTTTATGATACAGTTGCATAAGTTGAATTTTGTGAAGGAAACCTTATTTTATAATTATGTTTCTGGGACATAATTAATGTTTTCTAATTTTGTTTCATCAGCTTCCGTGTTCCAGCAACTGTTTGTGGTGAAAACTCAGAATGGGACGAATTTTGATGATTGGCATGAGTCTCTTAACATGTACCTGATCATCTCCAAGGAGGATTTGGCCATGAGAGAGCCAAAACTGGCAGATCTCACTATTGAGTCTAGTGTTGCTGACAGAGCTTATCACAAGCAATGGTATGAGTCAAATAGGATTTGCCTGACGGTTATAAAGTACACTATTGAGAAAACAATCAGACAGAGCATTCTTGAGAAGGACACTACTGTGGAATACCTTAAGGCTGTGAGTGAAAAGTTCAAGAAGTTCGATAAGACGCAGAAGGCGTATTATCTTTCCTTACTGGATAACACTCTTTATGACGGATTGTCTGGGGTATGCGAGCATATGATGAAGCTGGTGAATTACTTCATCAAGTTGAAATCTTTAAATGTGGACTTGGGTTAGAGTTATCTTGTTTTCAAAGTCCTACAGTCTCTTCCAGCAGAATATGGGGTTCTCAGAACCACATACAACTCACAAGAAGCTGAATTGATCGTTAATCAAATAATGTCCATCGTAACTTAAGAGGAGGAGTCATTAAAGAAATCAAGTTCACGTGGTCATTCAGTGAACTACATCTCTAATGGTTAGTCAAGCAAGGTTGGAAATGAGAAGTTTAAGGGAAAGAAACCTGAAAGCAAGCCTAATGGTAAAAAGTTCTTTGAGATCAAGAAGAACAATAAAAAGAATAAAGGTAAAAAAAAAAGAAGATATTTAATGGTGATTGTAATTACTGTAAGAAGTTTGGCTACAAGATCTCAGATTGCCTCAAGCTAAAGTACAAATATGAGAAAGAAAGTATCTTTCTTGAAATTGCCCCTTTAGCTCTAGTTTGTCTTGAATCTAATAATTTTGAAACCTCTATGGACACTTTGTGGTTGGATTCTGGAGTGATTGTTCATGTAACTAATTCATTGTAGGGACTCAGAGACAGGAGGAGCCAAAATGAGAGGGAAAATACCATTCTGGAAGTAGAAGGAAGTTCAACTGCAGTGGATTGCATAGAAATTGCAGTTTTGAACTTGTATTCTAGACACACTTTAACTTTATATAACGTTGTCTATGTACCTTCTTTAAGCAGGAATTTGGTTTCAAGTTCTGTATTAGAAAAAGATGGATATTCCTTTTGGTAAGGAAATGACAGAATTGATGTTTATTTTAATTCAATCATTGTTGGAGCTGCTAGATTAATAAGCAGTTTATATTGCTTAAATGCAAATGTTTGTTCAGATTCTACTTTTGTGGCGTCAATTAATACTGTCATTAGACACAAATGTAGAATAATCGATGAGAACTCTTCCATGTTATGGCACCAGAGTTTGGGTCATATCTCAAAAGAGAGATTGGAGAGAATGGTTAGACAAGGAATAATGCATGATCTAAACTTTTCTGACTTTGAATCCTGTGTTGATTGCATTAAGGGAAAAATTCTCGTTAGAGCTAGGAAGAAAGGGGCCAATAGATCTAAGACTATTTTGGAATTGATTCACACAGATATTAATGGAGCAATTACTCCTGCTGCTATGGGTAATTACAAATATTTTATAACCTTTATAGATGACTATTCCAGATTCGACTGGATTGATCTGTTGCATGAAAAATCTGACTCGTTAGATGCCTTTAAAGCATTTAAGATTGCTGTTGAATTAAAGTCTGGAAAGGTTATCAAGAGTGTAAGATCAGACAAAGGTGGGGAATATTATGGGAGGTATATTGAAACCAGGAGAAACCCTGGACCATTTGCTCTTTTCTTACAGGAGTAAGGAATTGAAGCTCAGTATACTATGCCTGGCACTCCACAACAAAATGGAGTTGCTGAGAGGTGTAATCGCACATTGATGATATGGTCAAAAGCATAATCAGTCACTCTTTGTTACCAGAATTTTTGTGGGGTGATGCCCTTAAGACAGCAGTTTATGTCCTGAATCAAGTTCCGAGTAAGTCTGTTGAAAAGATACCGTATGAGTTTTTCACTGGTAAGAAGCCTAGTTTGAGGCACTTTCGCGTGTGGGGTTGTAGAGCAGAAGTGAAACCCTATAATCCGTAGCACAGGAAACTTGATTATAGGATTGTTAGCGAATTCTTCAATGGGTATTGTTCAGGATCTAAAGGATGCAGATTTTATTGTCCTAGTCACACTACCAAGGTCATTGAATCTAACAGAGCATTTTATTTTGAGGATGACTTGGATAGTAAGAGTGGGGTCCCTAGAGTAATTAAACTGCATTGTATAGATACTATCTTACCCATGCCACCGTTGTCATTTCTACTTGTAGATCATGATATTAGAGATGACACTCTTGTTAAGAATCCAACTGATCCCATTGTAGAAGCTCCTATAACTGATATAGAAGAACTAACTGTTAATTTGAGATGATCACAAAGGATTTGTAGACCTGCAATTTCAGATGATTACATAGTATACTCATAGGAATTTGAGTCAGACGTTGTTGATGGCACAAATCCAGTTTCTTATGATGAGGCTGTGTCGGGATCTCATTCATCTCAGTGGTTGGAGGTATGAATGATGAAATGTCCTCTATGTCTCGTAACCATGTATGGGAATTAACTGAGTTACCAAATAGTTGTAAACCTATTGGTTACAGATGGGTCTTCAAGACCAAAAGAAGGGTCAATAGAGAAGTTGAAAGATTTAAAGCCAGACTTGTAGCTGAAGGCTATAATTAGAATGAAGGAATCGACTATACGAAAACATTTTCACCCGTATCTACTAAAGATGCCTTTAGAGTTATAATGGTTCTTATTGCACAGTTGGATCTTGAACTTCATCATATGGATGTTAAAACAACATTTTTAAACGGTGATTTACTTGAGGATGTTTATATGATACAACCTGATGGATTTACTGAAGTAGGGAAAGAACACTTAGTATGCAAGCTGAAAAGGTCCATCTATGGGCTTAAACAGGCCTCAAGACAATGATATTTGAAGTTTGATTAGATTATCACTTCGCTTAGTTTCACAGAGAATATTGCTGATCAATGTATCTATTAGAAATTTGACAGAGACAACTTCATGATACTCGTGTTGTATGTTGATGACATACTGTTGGCCAGTAATTCAGTAACTATGTTGAATGAGGTCAAACATGTTTTGTCATGCTACTTTTACATGAAAGATCTTGGTGAAGCTTCTTTCATCTTGGGAATTTAGATTCATCATGATAAATCTTGTGGCACTCTTAGTTTATCTCAGACAACCTACATAGATCAAGTGCTGAATAAATTTAACATGCATGTTTGCGCTCTTTGTGCTGTACCTGTACAGAAAGGTGAAAAGTTGTCTAGATCATCTTGTCCCAAAGATGATGATTCAAAAATCGAAATGAATAAGATTCTATATGCATCTGCTGTTGGCAGCTTTATGTACGCTCAGGTGTGCACACGACCTAATATTGCTTTCGCTGTCCGTGTACTTGGTAGATACCTGAGTAATCCTAGTCCTAATCATTGGAGGGTTGCAAAGAAAGTTATGAATACCTACAAGGTACAAAGCATCACATGCTTACTTTTAGAAGATTTGAGCCATTTGAAATTATGGGTTACTCATATTCTGATTATGCATCTTGTGTGGATGATCGTAAATCCCCTTTTGGATACATTTTCATGATGTCTGGAGGAGCTGTATCATGGAAGAGTTGTAAGCAATCAGTAACAGCCACATCGACTATAGAGGCAGAGTATATTGCTTGTTATGAAACTACCTGCCAGGCCATATGGTTGAGGAAACTGATATTTGGCATGCATTTGGTTGATTCTATATCACGACCTCTAACCATATACTGCGATAGTTTGTCTGCTGTCAACTTTCTCAGAATTATAGGAACTCCAGTCGCATCAAACACTTTGATGTTAAGTTCCTATTCATCAGAGAAAAGATTGCTGAGTCATAAACTCATTTGGTACACATTCCTGGTGAACATATGTTGGCAGATCCATTGACCAAAAGCTTACTCGTAGGAGTCTCTAAGAATCATATGACTCACATAGGCGTTGTTGAAAATTTTGATGTAGCCTTGGTTTAGTGGGAGTCTGAATTGAATTCTTAAGGGACTTTTTAATTGTAATATGACATTTTTGAATGTTACTTTGTATTCCGTTCTATTTAGATAGTGAAACTTATTTATAGAAATGTCAATATCACTTTATTCCTTATTAGTTTCAGTGATCTTTGAGTATAATTTCACTTATGAATTTTGTATGGTTTATAAATATGCACATATCCATATGTTTATGTGAACATTATTTTACCTGATTGTGTATTCGTTTATTAATCTAGTAATTTAATTAATGCTATCCAAGTGGAAGATTGTTAGAATAATTTTAATATTTATGGATTAACATTAATTATTCTATTATATTAATATTTTGTTATTATTGATTAGGCAATTAATGTTATAATTTGTAAACTATAAATGGATTGGGTTGTATTTTATTTATGGATAATCGGTGATTGGTTCGATTATCTACAAGCCCATTGGGCAGAAATCCAACCCACAGCCCAAGAGTATTAATAATCATCCTGTCAGATTACTAATTTGAGATTGTTACTCAGAGAGATTTAATGGGCTTATTTTTCTGATTAATTAAATGAGAAATCATTTTAAAGATTTTGAAAGAGTTTTATTTTAATAATATTGATTAATTATATTATTAAAATAAAACTCTATAAATAACACATTGAAGTCCTAATTTGACATACACTATTGTTATAATCATTCTCTTGGGTATTGAGGGTTGAATTTATCTGACTCAACCCGTACGCATTACATTATAATCATGTCGTCTTTAACAGGTCAGATTATCTTGATTAATTTATTCTCTCTATTTGTGATAATGTATAATTACATACTCTAATTTTATTATCACAATAAAGATTCAATTATAAATTTTAAAAAATAGGAACTAAATTACAAATTAAATAAAATTATAAGAACTAAAAATAGAATTTCTTCAATATAAAAAAACTGAGTCACGTTGGATCATTCAAAATTAAAATTCTCTCCTCCCTCCTCTCTCTTCCCCTCATCTCCTCTTTTCTCTCTCCTCTCTCATGGTTCGACACTAGAGGCACAAGTGAACGGGTGGTGAGAGCCCACGCGCGGTCCAATTTACTATAAAAAATAAAGTTATGAGAATCATATAATCTGAATTAATTATTAAAAAAATACAATATCGTATTTGGGAGATGAATAACTTTGACGGTGGCAGATATGATTCATTTATTATTTCTACTTTCAATGTACAAAAGCCAACAAGCGAAGGTAAATATTATTTTCCAGGGGGACTGCAAAACATTAGTTATATTAAAATTTAATTCTTTTTAATGACAAATTTAATTATTATGCAATACACATACTTTGTGAAATAGAAATAATTAACGCTATTGGCTTAACATACTATAAATGTATCATCATTCTAATAAAAATCCTCATTAGATTAAAATCAGTTATGTTAATGCATGGGCTGTTTAATGCTACGACTCCTAATAAATAGGAAGTAGATTTAGTTCTATTTGATCTATTTCATTGCCTAATTCTCTATATGGATTATATGATTAATTTTAAGTAAAAAAAATCATATATTTACTTAATTTAATAAAAAGTAATGCAAAATAATTTATCAAACCCTTAAGCGAGAATTTAAGTGATGATTGGTTAAAAAATATTAATCAGTAATTATAAAATACTTTAATAGGAATGAAAAAGAGTAACATACCAAAATACCAAATAATTGAGTATACATATTGAAACATAGTAGTGAACCTAGTAATGATATTACTATTTTTTATTTTTGTCTATGAATATGAAAGTCAGAGTCTAGATATATATCCTAAACTTATAAATTAAGTGGAATTATCAAATTTGGAAAACAAAAACGTAAGGGAGATAATTAAAACTATAATATTAAATAAAACTATTTTTATAGTAGTAGACAGCTTTTAAAATTAGTTTTTTTAATCACGAAAACACAGTTTATTTTTTGCTGGGGTGAAAACACGAAATATAACGATATCTATAATGATTGTGGAAATTTCAAATCTAAAGATTGAATTTAAAGATAAATAAACACTTTACTATGCCTTAAATTGCATACTTGGAATGAAACTATATCAATTATCATTAACGATACTTCAATGAAATATTATATTATATCAAATCCAACCCATAATCATCATTAAAATTTTACCAAAAAATTACAAATACAATGAACAGAGAAATATATATAACACCAACTTTTTCCCATGAAAGATCAAAAGCTTTTCGGATACGCTAGGAAATTAATACCGAAAGATTGGAAACGTTTTAAATTTGTCTTGATATAAGATAGATAAAAAATACGCTGTTCAAATTTATCATGAAAATAAATTTATTTTAAAAAATAAAAACAAAGAAAGGGGGAGATTATATGACCTATAATTAATAACAATAATATTTAGGGCGGAAAACTTATTTTCGGAGAGTCGTGCAAGTCAATGAAAAAGAGAACGTTAGCTTTTATCAGAAGCAGTTTATGGGATCATACAATTTGTTCCATTATTGATGAGACCCTTCCAAGATACAGCGAAGAAGCACGTGCATATTTTACTACAATTTCGGCAGTTGGGAAAAGTAACAAAATTTAATAATATTAGGATATATTCCAGCTCTTTTATTTAATAATATATAGACAATCGTAAAATAAATTCAGATATATTAAATGATTTTAATAATGTTAAGTCACAATTTTGTCATATTTTTAGTTTCATTTTAATTCTATTTTTAGTGTTTTTTTTTAGGAAATCAAACTATTTATATTTATTTTAGTTATTTTCAAGTTAAAGAGGTAAAATTATTAAAATTGGTGAAATTTGGTCCAAAACAAGGCAATGGCAAATCTTTTACTGTTGTTAAATTAGATTTAAGGAGATAAATTATGAGTACAGTTAAGAATGTTGATTTTTAAACCTAAAATAGACGGCTTATCTTTTCTAATAAATTTTTCTTTCTTAATTGGTAGGAAACGTGGCCAAGAGCATGTTAACTTTTGAAGCAATTTTAAGGCAAAGGAATTTTCTTGTTTTGATTAAGAAAAATTAGGGAAAAATCAAAGGAGTTGAGGGATTTTAGATTTTAGGGTCATTTTTTTTTCCTTGGAGAGCACACTTTTAAATTTAAGTGTTCTTTTCTTCTTCTGCTTCCTTTTTCTTTTTTTCTCTTCTAAACTTAGTGAGAGAAAGTTAAAATTATTGTTGTGTATATAGAGTTTTAGCATAAATTTTGAATGTTGATGATTATGGATAACTAAATGGCTATGGTTAAAAGTTGGAGCTGTGTCCAACTTATGATTAACTGGGAAAAACTATACATTACCTTTCTTAGTTAAAAGCTTATATCTAATTAAGGTTTATTTCCTTTTAATTTGTTTTAAATCTGAGTTATTTATTTTGAAAATACTTGTTTAATTTTTCTGGTTTAGTTATTATTAGTATTGATTTAATTCGATAACCCCTCTTTTCCATTCTTTTGTACGTTAGTCTTGATTGCTTTTAATTGTTAGAATTGCCAATCTTTATGAATTTGATCCTACTCATTACTATTACAATATCAATATTCATTCAAGAGTAAGAATTTTTATTTTTAGTAGATTCGACACCCATCAAATAACATTTCGCTTTTTGTCGTCAATTTTTTATCTTTTTTTAAGCACAATTTCTTTTTATAAATAAATATTACTGTTTTTCTAATTTAATTTTATTTTTTCTAGGAACACCTTCAATTTATGCTTTATGTTCTAGTTTAGTTGAAACTCTAATGAAAACAGTTGCTATTGTATGAATTTATTTCGATTTAAATTCTTCAATATTTAATTTAATTAATTTATTCAATTAATTAAATTAACTGATAATAATTAAAAACAAGAAGAAAAAAAAACTATACCCAGGGCATACTTTATCTCTCCCATCAAAAGTATGTAGATCTACTATTTATAATATCAATTTATAATTGCTTTTCACATTGAATCTACTTGTAACTTTGTTTGGTTGACTGAGGAAAATTAGGTATGTGAAATCACTGAAACTCTACTATTCTTTGTTGGGATGTAAAATATTTATTTGCATTTTTTATTTTATTAATAGTGTAGATATTGCCAAAGCCAAAGTATTACTTGCCCTATCTGGATTTCTCGGGGAAGTCATATTTAATTATGGTATAGATTTATATTAAATTAATATAATTGTATAATCAAATATTGAATTTTTTCAATTATATTTTTATTTATAAATTTAAATTATTAAATTTTTATCTAATAATTTATCAGGATTAAACATAATATTATATTTTCACCAAAATATGGGGATCCAAATCTCTACGTGCATGAATTGAACAAAAATAAAGTTAAGAAACAGTGAAAAATCTGTTGATACATATTAGACGATTTTACTAGTGATGGAAAGACACATGAGAGCATGCACTGTGGGAATGTGAGTATGTTAGAATAATTTTGATATTTTATGGATTAACATTAATTATTCTATTAGATTAATATCTTATTATTAGTGATTAGGCAATTGATATTATATTTTGTAAATTATGAATGGACTGAGTTTTATTTTATTTGTGGATAATCGATTATGAGTTTGATTATCTACAAGTCATTTGTAATCATCCTGTTAGATTACTAATCTGAGATTGTTATCCAGAGAGATTTAATGGGCTAATTTTGATTAATTAAATAAGAAATCATTTTAAAGATTTTGAAGGATTTTATTTTAATAATATTAATTATTATATTATTAAAATAAAACTCTGTAAATAGCACAATGAAGCCCTAATTTGATACATACTAATTTCAAGATTATTCTCTTTGGCTGTCAAACACTCTAAGACACTCTTAGGTATTGGAGGTTGAAATATTTTGACTCAACCAGTGCACATAGTTATTATATCGTCTTCATCAGGTCAGATCATCGATTAACTTAATCTCTCTATATTTTCTATTCATGTATCATATTATATAATTGAATGTACTTGTTTTCAAATGGTATCAGAGCCAGGTTTGATGGACTATGAAATTTTTTAAATTTCCTTTCTCTAATCTCGTCTTCGTAACATGATTTAGCATATTCTAGTTTCTCTTCTTCTCTTCTCCTTCTTCTTCTTGAATGATCTTCATGGTAATCCCTTGTTAGCTTATATTCATTTATCTAGAAATTTTGTTACCATGACCTTCCATGAACCTATTCAAGGTCTAAGAAGGGTAAAATTAGAGAAGAATGAGGCTAGGTAAATATTTTGAAATATCTAGGGAAATATTGTGTAAGCCATAACAACCTAAGGATAAGAATTTTGATGAGTGAATTTTGTTGTACATTATGAAATTTTTTTTTTTAATCCTTTTCTCTGGATCTTGTCTTCATCAGAGTCATTTTATGGATTATAAAATTTTATTCCTTTTTTGTAATGATCATCGCCTTCCTCGGTCACCATTGCCAACAAGAAACTCACCTTCCGACATGAAATTTTCTTTCCCTATTGCCATTCGACATAGTTGTGGTTGCCAGCAATTCGAATAGAGATAATCACGATTGTCAACTTGGGGCCGTCGGTATACTCCATCTCGAACCAACGAACCAATTTTGAACCCAAAAAAAAAAATTGAAACCACCGAAAAGTTTCGAACTTCAAATTCAAATATAGCTTAAATGGAAGAGATTGACACGAAACCGATATATGGGTCTTAAAGATCGAGACACGACGATCAAAACAGTCATAGTTTCAAAGTCTAAGGAGCAGAAAACTAGCGGGTTCTTTGGTGGGTCGAATCAACCCGCCAGAGGTTGAAGAAGGTGCACATGGGCCTCGCCCACGCTCACCGCTGGTGTGTGTTGGCATGTGCGGCCACACCGTCGGTCAGATGAACTTCAAATTTTGAAATTAGCTCCACTCACCCTGATTTAAATTGTGGTGATTTTTTCAAAATTTTTTAAGCCTTGGAAATAGAAGTTTTGAAATTTTTCTAAAATTAAAGGCCTTAAAATAATGTGTAGATAAGGTATTTTAACTTGAAAAAATTTTATATAAAGACTAGACATAATATGGAATAATATGTTCAGTTCACTCTCCCTGTTTATGTGTAAATAAATTATAATCAATTTCTTTACGTTAATTATTATATTTTATTCCTAATTTAAGTACATGCGTTAAAAGGAATAGGTTGCGTGTGGAAATTGTAATGACTTTGGTTCACATACACCTATTGATTATGTGCTCACCTATCGTGGGCCCAATTATTGTGATATGTATTTTATAAATTAATACCATATTTGTCATTTAATTTCCTACATTTTTTGAATAATTTAATTACCATTATTAGAGATAAGTTTGAATATTGTGATAAGTCCACTAGAGAGAGTGTATGTAAATATTATGTTGACAATGGACATGCCTTATTGGTGTAACATTGTTAATATAATTTTGTGAATAAGGTCTGTTTGTGGCCTATCATCGGCGATTTGCTGATTGATGTATTCATGGTTTCTCGTATCCTATCGATATGGAGATTGTGGGTGCATTTTGTGTCGTTTATCTTGATAATATGCTTCCTTGGTATGTATGAGTTTTCTTGATTTATCATAGTCTGAGCCCTTAGGCAGGATATGATGAGTATTTTGTTACATAGTTGCTGAAGTTAAGTCTTGTTACGGAAACTTTGTTATATATATAATTATGTGTCTGGGATGTAATGATATATTTCTTATTTGTTTTTTCCCTCAGTTTCTCTATTCTTGCAACTATTTATGGTGAAAACTCTGAACAGAATAGGCTACAATAATTGGATTGAGTCCCTTGATATGTATCTAGTGATCACTGAGGGAAGTTTAGGTATGAGAGAACCTAAGCTAGCGGATCTCACTGCAAAGTCTAGTGTTGCTGACAAGGCTTACCATAGGCAATGGTATGAGTCAAATAACATATGTCTGACTGTCATTAAGTATACGATTGAGAAGACTTTCAGACAAAGTATTCCTGAGAAGGACACCACAATTGAATATCTCAAAACGGTCAATAAGAAATTTAGGAAGTTTGATAGAACTTAAAAAAGCCTATTATCTCTCTTTGCCAAATAACACTCAGTATGATGAAGTGTCAAGAGTGTGTGAGCACATGATGAAGCTTGTTAACTACTACAACATGCTGAAATCCTAGATGTGGACTTAGATGAAAGTAACTTGGTTTATAGAGTTCCTTAATCCTTTTTTGTTAAATATAGGGCCTTGAGAACCACTTACAAGTCCTAAGAGTTAGAGTGGTCTATTAATCATATGATGTCCAAAATGACCCAAGAGAAAGAATCAATAAAGTAGGTGAATTCTTATAATTAGTGAACTATATTTCACATGGTTCATCCAGCAAGGCTAGAAATATGAAATTGAAAAGGAAAGAAAAGTGAAGGCAATGTCTATGACAAGAAACCGTATGGACTCAAGAAAAGCAATAAGAACAATAAACCATCCTTGGAGTGGAAGGAAGTTCGATTACAGTTAGCTATATAGGCACTGTAATCACACATGAAAACTTGCATGAGGATATGCTGTGTGTGGATGACATCTTATTGGCCAGTAACTCAGTGTGCTTATTAAATGAGACAAAACTAATTTTGTCATGCCACTTTGATATGAAAGATCTAGGTGAAATTTTTTCTTTTTTCTTTTTTTTAAAAAAAGAATTTAGATTCACCGTAATAGATCTTGTAGCATTCTTGGTTTGTCTCAAGCAACCTATATTGAACGAGTGCTCAAGAAATTTTGATATGTATTCTTGCACTCCTTGTGCATTTGTGCAGAGTGGTGATAGGTTGTTTAAATCGTTATGTCTTAAATGATGAAGAGAGAACTTTGATGGGCAAAGTTCCATGTGAATCAATTATTAATAGCCTAATATATAGGCTTAATTGTGCACACGTTTGAACTTTTTTTTTTCCTTGTTGGTGTGCTTGACATATATATTTAAGTAATTCTAGGCATGATCATTAGAAAGGTACAGAGACAGTTATGATGATTCTGAACCCACTTCTGATTACATCTATACTATGTTTTTGAAGGAGTTGTTTTGTTGAGAAGTGTCAAATGGACATTTATAGCTGCCTTACATATATATATATATATATATATATATAAGTGAAGAGTATGTCGCTAGTTTTGTAATGATCACTTATTAGGGAATATGGTCAAAAAAATCAATTTTCGTTATGTGTATATTTTAAGTATTGACCATTTTGTTGCAATATGACTCTATTATATGCTTATCTCAAAGTTACAAGAATTTTAGTTGCATCAAATTTTGATACTCAATTCCTATTTGTTAAAGAGAAGATCTATGCATCTCATACTTATTTTAGGTGATTCTTTTACCAACACAAACCCACTAGAGTTTTGAAAATATATGACTCTTGGGTATATTCAAATTTTGATATGTTGTTTTGGTGAGAGTCTGAGTTATGTTCTTAAGGAACACTTTGACATATTTTGGCACTTATAACATTTGTTTCCTTATCGGATTCAATATTTTGGTTATGCCAAAATTTTAGATATAATTCAAAATTGAAATTTTGCTGGCATTTATAACAATGCTTTCCTTATCGAATTCAATATCTTTGATCTATGATTTCATTTCTAAATTTTTGTTATCTCTGACTCACAGAGTTCATATTTGCAATGAGTGCATGATAACCGATCTGTTGACCAATGCCTACCCATAAGAGTAATTCAAATTGTATAACTCATATGGGTCATGTTGAATTTTTTGATGTAGCCTTAATCTAGTGGGAGTATGAGTTGAGTCCTTAAGGGGCTTTTATGGTGCAATTTGACACAAATTTATGAGTTAAGTCCTCAAGGGGCTTTTGCGGTGCAATTTGACACCAAATTTATGAGTTAAGTCCTCAAGGGACTTTTATGGTGCAATTTGACACCAAATTTTTGAGTTAAGTCCTAAGGGGACTTTTGCATTATAATATGATGTTTCAAATGTCATTTTGTATTTCATTCTATTCAGATATTGAAACTATTATGTGACAATGTTAATATCACTTGTTTCCCTATTAGATTCAGTGATCTTTGTGTGTAGTTCCATTTCTAAATTTGTATGGCCTATAAATATACACACATTTATGTGTTTATGTGAACATTAATTGCTTGATTATGTATTCGTTTATTGACCTAATAATTTAATTAATACTATCCAAGTGAGAGATTGTTAGAATAATTTTGATATTTTATAGATTAGCATTAATTATTCTATTAGATTAATATCTTGTTATTAATGATTAGGCAATTGATATTATAATTTGTAAATTATGAATGGACTGAGTTTTATTTTATTTGTGGATAATCGGTGATGAGTTCGATTATCCACAAGCTCACTAGACAGAAATCCAACCCACAATCTAAGAGCATTTGTAATCATCCCGTCAGATTACTAATATGAGACTGTTACTCAGAGAGATTTAATGAGCTGATTTTGATTAATTAAATAAGAAATCATTTTAAAGATTTTGAAGGATTTTATTTTAATAATATTAATTATTATATTATTAAAATAAAACTCTATAAATAGCATACTGAAACTCTAATTTGATACACACTAATTTTAAGATCATTCTCTTTGGCCTTTAAACACTCTGAGATACTCTTGGATATTAGAGATTGAAATCTTTTGAATCAACCAGTGCACATAGTTATTATATTGTCTTTATCAAATCAGATTATCGATTAACTTAATCTCCATATATTTTCTATCCATGTATTATATTATATAATTGAATATACACATATTCCAATGTTGATTTTAGAGTAACCTTGCCAAACTTAAAAAAATGGTGCTTGGTCGATCTTCTTTGTCGTTTTTAGATGGTGAGCCATGTGAATTTGGCAGACTTTGTCTCCTATTTGTCTTGTCCTCTCCAATGTTTTGGGGCCTTCTTATACTTGAGCAGCCTTAGGTTTTATTTTATGTGTTCACTTTCCTTGATAATTGCTCTCATTGTACTTGTTTGTTTTATAACGAAGACTCATACTGAATCATTCTCTATTTTTTTCTATATTTTTCCACTTCAAAATCGCACTCATTTTGGCATTTCCATTAAATTATTTGATAGTAACAATACACGCCGAATTTTTTTCTTACTTTCCTTCCAAAAATTTATAACTGCAGAGTATGGAGTAAAATATTTTGTCTCTTGTCATATTTAATCCTTTAATTATTTTTTAAAGTATATCAAATTTTGTCACTTAAATTAGAATTTAGAGTTTGGTGTAGAGACTAATTCTAATATTTTTTTGTTTAATAAGAAACCAAATGTAATATTTTTTATTGAATAAATGATTATTTTAGATATTTTAATAAATAAAAAAATAATTTTCTCGTAGAATATACTACGTCAAATCTTGACGTGTTCATAAACCTTTCGCTTTTTAGGTGACGTTAATCTAAATTTGTGTTACTTGAACAATGGAATGCGATCATCAATGCTACAAAATAGGTTCCTCAATGCTAACCATGTATCACCTTCCTCTTCGTCTCTTAGGTTGTAACTGCATTGTTCAGATAGGGCAAGATAAGCTTTCAGATATGTTCTTTAAATGCATTTTCTTGGGCCACTATTCCTTATGTAAAGGATGGATACTAGTGCTATTCCCTGAATACCAGTTGTTACTTCATCTCAGCGGTGCGACATTCTCCTTTTACTCTCCATCCACTCCCACTGATCATCGCACTGTCATTGTAGTGCTTGCTCTTTCCAAGTGTTTGGTCCTTCCCTTGATTCAATGCCAGAGATACTCACTTGATTCAGTGCAAGCTTCTCCAATAGACTCTGGACGTACCTATTGATTTACGAAATGCATATTTGGTTGGAAGATGGAATGGGAATGGGATAACAAAACATTCCCACTCTCATGTTTGTTGCAGCCAGCCAGAGAGATGATTACATTGGGAATCCACTTTTCCTCATTTGAGGGATTGCTGTGTCTAGTGGTTTGCCTAAGAAATTAGGTAAGTTTCCATGGAACAAAACTTTTAGGACAAAAGTGCCCCCTTATGCAGACAAAATATTCTGAAAATACCCCCAAAGATTGAAAAACACCTAACCCCACAGCTGAACGTGGAAGACCTCACTGCTAGAGTGGGTATGAATTTGACTTCATGCATGAGGCAGATGCTATGAAAAAAATTACAAAAGAGTTCTTACATGAAAACAATCAAAGGACTCCTGTCCTGATGCCACAAGTTTGGTAGCACTTATTTAGATAAAACCCCAAATAGTGTTTGAAATGCAATTTTGTTATGTTCAAATTGTCCAGTTAAAAATACAACTTAGTATCTTGTCATTTTTCTTACTTTGCTTTCTATATAGTTTTAGGCAAAAATGCCACAAAATAACTCCTTTTGATTGTGTATCTGTTTTAATTCTTTTAACGACAGTATTTTGGTCATTTTATTTTATTTCTTTTTCTCTTTCAACATTTATCTATCAACCAAATATTGTGAAAGTAATACTCTTACTTTTCTTCTCATAACTAACTGGACGTAATAATGACAATTTCTATCACACTCTATTTTTATTCTTACTCTCATTTTTATTCCTTTGAATCTTCATATTTGTTTTTGGCAAACAAACGGGCCAAGGTATATGTTCCTCTCAGATAATTGTACTAGATTTTCTAAGACCACAATTTATCACCGCGCTACAATGCATTTGTCTCTTCTTTATCTTTATCCTCCGTTTCCATTCCACAAGCTATGATTGATGAAATGATGGCTTGACAGTCAAGTGGCACTTGGAAACTAGTACCTCAGCCTCCCGATAAGTCTTCTGTTAGGTGTTGTTAGGTTTGTATTGTTAAAGTTAGCCTTTATGGTAACATTGTCTTCCAAAGGGTTGTAGCCTCTTATTTGGGTTCCAGCAATACTTTCTCACAGATGGCCAAGACTGCCTTATAATTTAGTTATTCATGGTAAATCGATTTGTTAAGCTAAATGTAAAATAAACACAAGCAGTTTTGTATCAACAGCCATCATTTTTTCCCCAAGGTCATTGCATCATTATCTATTTCTGCGAATAAAATTTCTTACACAAGACTAGGTCAGATTTGAATGAGAAAGAGAAGTAAAGAAGAACCATTATTCTTGATAAATGTAGATAAACACATAACTCTGTCATAACTTTTATAGTTTAGTCTTTTTCATTTATAAACACATGTAATTAAAATCATAAAAGAGACTTTCCATGAAATATCACAAAGAAATAATAAGATCACGAATGGTGAGTCTACTAAGTTACTCTACCCAAGTTTAACTGATTTTACACAAGTCTAAGCAAGTTCAAGTAAATTCTAATCTCATGTACGAGTTATCATAGTTTCACAGCTAAAACCATAGACACTGCAAGTCAAGTAATTGACTCATGAGTTTGACAATAAAGAATCATATATACCTCAATCTATCTCTCTCCTTCAGGATAACATCCTGCACTGTAAAGATCCAAAATCAATCTCTTCCATAGCTAAGATTTGTTTTAGCTTGAGATTAAAAATAAAAGCAGAAAGCAGGACACTTGACATTGCAGGATGAAATGGTTGGCAATGATGATTCGGACATGACAGCGACAGCGTCATGTTCACTTTCCTGTCTAAATGAATGAGAAGGAGGCAGCAGAATAAGTGTGCATGGAAGGTCACGCGTTAAACTGATTGCTTTAGGTTCAGTCAAGAGAGAATTGAGGTTTCGGTTATCTCAATATGGTAACCATACATTGAAGAAATGATGTCACTGAAACAGACCGGGAGTGAGGCTGAATTGAACTTCTCGAAGGAGCTTTTAATGTGGTTGCAATAGAGATTGAGGCCGAGGTAAGGCTGGTTGGGGTAAAGAGATCTGGCTCATGTTATTTCCCTGGCCTAGAAGGTTGAAGACAAGAATAGGGACATGGCTGATGGAGAGGGGACATTTTATAAAGGGCTCAGAAGCTTAGTTACCCATTGTCTTCTTCATCGAATGAGACAAAATTCTTGAGCCTTACTGAACCTCCTCCAATGTAATTTTCATCTTGTATGCAGCATGCTCAGGAACAGGGGAAGATGACTAAGGAAGCCTCGAGTGAGGCCTCCAAATAAGAATCAAAATGCAGTAATTTAAGGCCTGGTACTTAGAAAGAAGGGGGTACAAGAGGTTGACTGAGGTAGAATATTAGGCAAAAAGAGAAAAGGGTCTATGCTCATACTTTGATGAAAATTATAGCTTGAAAAGCATACAGGGGAGTTGTACAAGTGATTACAGTTTTCTGGAAAGAAAATGTGATTCAAAAACAAATTAATAGCTACAAGCACAAAATAAGAACGAGATTTCCATCATGGCTAGCATCAGATTTATCAGTAATCAGAAATATGCATGAGATTTTCAAGTTCAGACACCATTGATGATGAGCTTTTGAGAACAGAAGACATGGAGGCAAATAGACCAAGCCTATTTAAGATGAGAACCTCAACCTTTATACATCAAAACATATACACTCAAAAATACCTACGATCATTTTATGTGCTTGTTAAAACCAAAGTGGGCAGAGTTGCAGGCTGCCATTATACAAGACAAGGTGAAAACAGACTTGCAGCACAGTCAAAATTAACCGTACCATTATGATTCCTGCAGATGAAGTATCGCTCATTTCTTTGTCCCTCAAATAAGCTATAGAGAACTTCTACTACCAAGCTAAAATGCAACAACTCAACTAGGTTGTTGTTAGTAAATTGCAAAGCTAATATAAGAACTAGTATGTAATTGATACCATTAAGGAGTAAACATTGTGCATGTTTCCGTTTTAAATCTCAGCAACTCAAACCATTGTCGACAAATTATAGAGGGAAAGAATGACTTAAAAGCAGGGCTTCTCTTGTCCCATGATCGTATAAAAATTGGTATATAGTACTGAAGTACAAAATATTGAGGGAGCGGGAGACTACTAAGCCAAATAACTTTTGCATCATCTGTGAGCATTGTTCATAGGCTAATAGCACCAAATGGAGGGAAAAAAAATTATTGAACTTTTTCCATGTCTCACAAGGTAAGCCCCTTCATTATGAATTGCTTATATAAAAACCATATAAACCTATAGGCCTCTGTAACTTCGGGTTAAAACTATTAGTAACTGAAAATACAGTCCAGAGACCATATTATGTAATAACCAGACAAAATCAAACTAAAGAACAATCTAAAACAATAGAGCAACTAGAGTGCAAAGCAGCCATCACAGTATCATCATTATCTGCACCGTTGTCGCTAATTATCCAAAAAAAGCCCATAAAATGTTTACTCTCCACCCGCCAACTTTTTTCTGGTTTATTCTACTCTGGTTCCACCATAGACGTCATCCACATAGAGGCACATAGGTAAATGAGTTTGTGGGAAGGATATATAACATCCAATTTAGAAAAGGTAAACATGAAAGTAGAAAATCAAAGGTCTTGGGAAAGAGAGCACTTGAAAGTTGTAATTTCAGCTCATATCGTTCACGTTGCATAATAATTGAACACCGAAAGCTTATTCAAATAGCTAACAACGAAAGACAAAACAAGTGAAATGACATTATATAACATAACCTCATCAAAGGTTCGCTGGGCGAGCTTGGGGTGACGGCACCACATAATCAACGACCACCACACTCTCCAGATGCTCCCTAACCTTATCCTTTTGATAGTTCACCAAGTTCTCATCCGAATCCACAGCCTCCAAATCGCCAGCTCCAGGAAAAACTGCAAGCGACGCAAGCGAGAACCCTTTGGCTCTCGCTGGAGAGAAATTTTCCCCGCAACTGAGCTGCCTAATTTGTCTGAAATTATATTTAATTCCACTAATAACCCCCAAAACCTCATTCTTAACGTCATCACCCAAATTTTCCTTTAACTTCAAGAAGCTCACTCGCATTGCAGAGCCTGGCGGCGGAACCAAATCACCTTGCAAGTTGTGGGCGACCCAATCAACGGCCATAATGTCATCGCAGATGGGAAGCACAGACCCTTTGACGACGTTAACATGGCTCGGATGTGCCGAATAGGCGTTGAGGTCATCTTTGGAGTTGTAGCGACTATGGAGCATGTGAGTGAAATTAAAGGCGGAGGATCGGTCGCGTAGCAGTGGCCCCACACTGAGGTGGAGTACCTGGTCGAGGGAAACTAGAGAACTGAGTCCGCTGACCATAGCATTGACCTTTGACGGGTCAGTATCGTCCTTAACCTTGAACAGGACGATATGCTCAATGGTTAGGGTCCACGACATCTTGATCGAAGATCTAGACGAAGGCGAGGAATGAGAATAGGGCTTGAATGAAGGAAGAGGAGTAAGACGACGGAGGTGTTTGGAAGGCGAGAAAGCGAGAGAAATCGGACAGGAAAGAGAAGGCCGTGATTTTAGACACAACATCATAAGCACAAGAAGGATGAGTATCGTTTCAGCTTTCGGTACAAAATGAGTGTTCGAAAACTAGTCTATGCCTTCCTGACTGACGGTGATGTTTGGGTTATGTTATATGCTGAAAGGATCCAAATTTCATACCCCGCCCAATTGAATTCTGTTTTTGGTCAATGCCACTTTGGGCTGAAGGACCCAATAAGAGGGTGATGAATGATGATTATCATATGGCATGGCCCAATCCAATTTTGAGCCCATCTTAGTCGAATGGACAGAAATTTTCTTCCTTTATATGGGAGTTTTTATCAAAAGCAAGAAAAGTATTCTAGGTTTCAAATAATAACACGCCACTTTACATTGACATATTGAAATTAGTTTGTCTTGAGAAGATACATGGAGTTACCCAAATTACAGATCTATTCAATATGATTTTTTTTCTTTTCCTCTTTTTCAGTTTTCTTTGGTCATCGCTTGCTATTTTAGCAAAACAGGCAAATAAAAATCAAAGAGCTTTAAAGTTAAAGAAAGGAGAATTTCATGTGAAAATTTATATTTGAAGATAATAATTGTATACTTATAATCAAGTTTGTAAGAGGAAATGAAGTAAAAGTTCGAAATTTGAAAAGAAAATGTATTCATTAGATTTGGAACAAATATTTAAACATAGAACAAATAATTATAATATATTAGATTAAAATTATAAAAAATAAAAATAATTTTTCATAATTAAAATTTTGTATTATGGGCAGGAAAAGATAAAAAGAAAAAATTTCTCTTCCTTCTCCATACTCTTCCTTTATTTTAAAAATTTTTAAGTAAGATAAAATGTTTCACAACTTTTCATTGCATTTTAGCCCGTGTAAACACCACTTATATCATATATGACAATTAAAGTTTTTTTTTTAAAATTATTTGTGGTTGAATTACATAATTACTAAAACCTGAATAGTTAGATGAAAATTTAGTAATTATATGCAATTAAAAAAATTTAATTTTATATTATGCAAGATTCACAAAATTAATCTAAATAGTTACATCATATAATTCATTTCAATTTTTTTATTTATATAAACAATGGGACAAAACGCCCAAGAAAAAAACTAATAAGCCATGAGTTCATGATGGCAAACACCCTGCAAGTCAGCAATAATAATTAAGGATGCAAAACTAAAAACAATGTCAAAACACTTAAAAGAAGGGAATTGATTATGTTTATGCTTAGCAAAGGCATTAACAACAAAATTTACTTTATAAAAGATGTAAGAAATTTAGATAGACCAATCCAAATCCAACTAGCATCTAATAGTACAAACCATATGAAAGCTTCTATGCAGATTATCTTGTAAATTTTGAACTATCTTAACCATGATAAAAGAATCAAGTTCCACGAAGATAGACTTATACCTAACTTTAAAACAAATTTTAAGTCCATAAAGTAAACTCTCAAAGTTTAGCATTAGTAATTGTGCAGTTTGAAAGCTTGACATTAAAACCCTTGATAAATTTGCCCCAATTGTCTCTTAACAGCCCACCACAAGCCATAAAACCTTGATATAAAATATAACCATCAATATTAAGCTTGATGGCATGATTAAGAGGGGAAATCTAATGGATATGCCGAATAGTGAAATCTTTAACGATTCTTTTAGCAAGTTGGAAAAGAGAAAAGGAACAATGATAATCCAGCACCAACGCAGCCATATACCTTAAGAAACTAGTGGGCTCAATATTAATCCCTTCAAAGATTCTTCTATGTCTCACATATCAAATTTCAGTATAAATAGAAAGAAAAGCATGGAACCAATTCACCTTATAAAAGAAAGGAGCTCCCTTATTAAGATTTGAATTCAGCCACTAAATGAGGTCTCCTTGGAAGAAACCCAAATGAAGAAAGCTAGGCACAATGCTCTTTTACACCAAACTAGTGCTAGTGCAATCACGAATAGAATGGAGCATTGTTTCATCATCAGAGCAACAAAGAGAACAAATTAAAGAAGTAGCCAAAGATCGACGATGGCGAGCATTATTAGTAAGAAGAGCTTCATTAGAAACAAGTCACATAAATGCTCGAATATGCTGAGCGACACTTAGTTTCCAAACTTTACCAAAGAGATCATATTGAAAGATCCAATTAGTAATAAAACAAGAATCAAAAGTAAATTTCCAGGAAAATATACCAGTGATATTCAAAAGCTAAGCGACAGAGTCAACATCCTCAGCTAAGGGAGAGACACTAAGAGGAATAATAATATCCACACAATAGGTAGGAAGGACTTGTTGAAGCTTAAGAACATCCCAATCCTCATTTTTTAGAACATAATTAGCCATTAATTCATCCCAAATATTATCATCAATTTCATTGGTAGCAAAATCTTCAAGATTATAAACTCCCGAAATTTAATGATCGGTTTAAAAATGGATTGAATTACCATTCTCAAGCCGCTAAAGAAGATTAGGATAAAAAGGGCACCCAAATTTTAACAATTCTATGCCAGAAATTAGACATAACACTACGCTGGCGAACAATCGGAATAATTGTAACAGAACAACTATATTTGCTATGAACCACCTTCACCCAGATATATTCTCTCTTATGAATAAGATTCCAAGCTTGCTTCATAATAAAAGTTTGATTGAAATCTCGAGCTTTTTGGAAACCTAAGCCACCAAACTTCTTGGGTTTGCAAATGTTATCCCCACTAATCAAGTTAATCTTCCTCTTATCTGTGGAATCGTTCAAGATAAAATCCTACAAATTTTGTCCATACAATCACAAACCTAAAGAGGAATTTTTATAGTTTGTATCACATAAGTCGGAATGGAAGCAAAGGCTGATCGAGCTAGAGTGATTCTCCCAGCAAGCGAAAGAGTATTAGCCTTTCATCCATTTAAATGATTTATTATTATATGAATAAGATACTAGAAATCTTGTAGGAACATGTGGATTTATTTTATTTAATCTGTCATAACCCTAGAGAACCTAGGGTACAAAATATATAGCTAATACAAGTTTAAACTTAGATCCTAATCTAAACAAAATATCCCTAATAAGTAGGGATTTTATTTAGATCCTATGTGATCTACACTTAACAAAAAAATAATAGAAGAATAAAAATAAAATAATCAACAAAATGTATAAGATATTATGGCAGATCTTCAAGATCTCAGAAATATAGTGTCCAATCTTTCAACTAAACATTTATCATGAAATAGGGGAACACCCAAATATTTTCTCAAATTATCAGTTAAATTCATACCCAAAAGTTGTATAATCTCATTTCTATTTTCCCAAGGAACATTAGTTGAGAAATAAATGCCAAATTTCAAATTATTAACCTTCTGACCTGAGCTTCTACAAAAAAACTCCAAAGTTTCTTTAATAACATGCACTTATTGAATAGAAGCAGTATTGAACAAAATAATATCATAAGCAAATAAAAGGTGAGAAACGATAGGCCCCTTCCTATTTAAAGAAATAGGATCCCAATGTTTTGCTCAAGAGCTAAAGAGATGGATTGGGAAAGTCTCTCAATATAGACAATAAAAAGATAAGGAAAGATGGGATCACCCTTGAGGGAAAGAAAGGGTCAATAGTATGAACATTCCATAGTAATTGCATAACAACAAAAGTAATACTCCATCAAATTAGATTGATAATGTTTTTTGAAAGGCTAATATCACTCAGGGTGTCCATTATAGAATCCTATGGAAGCTTATCATGGGCTTTCTCAAGATCCACCTTAAGGGCCATAAACCAACTTTACCCTTCTTGGTCCTCATAGTATTGATGACTTCTTGGATAATAATGATATTATCAGTGCTTTTTCTCCCTAACACAAAGCTATATTGATTTGGCCTAATAAGTTTGGGCATAACCTCTTTAAGTATAGTGGTAAGAATTTTAGTAACTAACTTGTACACCACATTACATAGCCTAATGGGTCTATAATACTTCATCATCTCAGGAGTATGAACTTTTAAAATAAGAGAAAGCAAGGTATGATTTACAAAATGAATAGTTATTAGCTTAAAAAACATCGTAGGAATACTGTCAGGACCAAGGGCTTTCTATGTGTCCATATTAAAAAGAGCTTTCTTAACTTCCTTTTCTATAACCTGTTTAGCTAAGAAAGAAAACTCATTTTTTGTTAGATTAAGGAACATACCAGAAATAGGGAATTGGTTATGGAAGTCTTCCTCCTCATATAGCTTCTTAAAATAAGGATTTTATTTTTCCTTTTTTGAGCTGAAGCAATACCATGAAAATAAGTAATATTACGAACCTTGTATGAAAGCCATTTACATCTAGAAAGTTGCTTCCATTAAATTTCCTCTTGCATAGCCAAAGTTTTATACTCTTTCCATAACTGAACCCATAGATTTTCCAGGAAAACATTAGTCTCAAAACTCAAAGAACAACTTATACCTTCTAATCTTAACAGGATTCGGTTCTTTTTCCAGATTATATTATAGAAAACATTTTTCTTTCAGTCTTTAGTTGCCTCTATAAAGGAGTTCATATTAGATTCTAGGTCCTCATTCTTCAATGATGACCTTTGCAACAGATCTTGGAAAGTATTATGAGTCAACCAAGGAGCTAAAAATCGAAAAGGCTTTCCAACAGTATTATGTAAGCCATTACCTCCAAAATCTAAGAGGATCAAAATATGATCTGACTTGGGCTTCAGGAGGTGTTTGACCACAACATTATCAAAAAGAGTGGACCAAAGACTATTAGCAACAAAATGATCAAGTCTACTTCTTATATTATTGCATTGCTAAGTAAAAGGTTGTCCTTGGAAACCTATGTTATGAAGGTCACAGTCAAGCAGAGCGTCCCGAAAAATAATAGAGTCACACGACATATTGGAAAAGCCACCAGTATCATTAATAAACAAAACAGAATTAAAATCACCCCTACACACTAGTAACCCATAGTTTGACCAAAAATCTCCTTAAGGCTAGCTCAAAGATCCCTTCCAGAGGTAGGATGAGGATTTCTATAAATAACAGTGAAAAACCATAGGGTTACAATTCTCAAAGGAAATTTGCATGTGAATAAATTAATGATGAGACTAAAATTCTTGTATTTGCCAATAATTAAGTTTTTGCAAACACCAAATACTACTAGAGAAACCCACACTATCTTGAATATGGTAACCATCAAATTTAAACTTTTTAACAATCTTTTTAGCTTTCTACCCCTTCACATATGTCTCCAATAAATATAAAAAGTTACAATGATATCTATTCATTAAATCACTAATCATTGTAGTGAAATCTCGTCTTGAGACACCGCTACAATTCCAAATTAAAACATTCATTTAAAGTGTAATAACCTTTTTTTTAATAACATTAGAAAAATAAAATAAAATTCTATGGACTAAAATGAAAGGAGAAAATTGCATTTAGGGTATAAATTATAATTTTAACTATTTTAAGAATTAAAATGAAAAGAAAACTATTTTATGAGATAAAAAATATAATTCTAACCATTGTATAGTAACTTTCATAGTAAATATTGGCAAAAACGCATGGTAACTATGCAAATTTCGACTGAAAACGCGTGGTTACTATTTACATAGTACTAAATAATAACCTGCATAATAACTTGAAAATTTTTATAAATAGTACGAACATTTCTTAATTTTCACATTCAAACTGGAAGGAGGTCAAAGGATCATTCATATTTGTATGAGAGGTAACATTGCAGAGACCTTTTTATCCGAGTTATGCTCTAAAAATAGGGAATCTCTACTATTGATCTCTATCAGTTAATGCATAATCAACAAAGTAGTATTTTCCATTTTATCAAACATCTTTATTTTCTTGCCCAACTTTCAATTTCTTTATTTCTATATGGATTATATATAGATATTTTTTTTTCTAAACTATTCTTTTAAGAGTATTAATATATTTTGTACAACAAATTTACTATATATTATGCTCAGGGTGATGGCGGAATCTCATTTAATAGATTGATTAGAATTAAGACACTAAAATAAAATTTAATAGTACATTTATGGAGCCTTATGGATTTTGTACAAGTAAGACTATGACATGTTATGCCACTTAAATGACTAATTTAAATTTTATGAGTTCCTTAGCAAAGCAATTTATCCCATAACTCTTAAGATTTATGATAGGATTATACCGCTTAAATAGTCATTGGTACATGGGGTTATTATATGTTTTTGCTAGGAACATTTTGGAATCAAACTATGTTAAAGGCTCTTGGATCAATTTAGACTTAGAAAAGTGAAAACTAAATATTCAATAAATTTAAGACATAAAGGGAATTTCAAACTATCAAAAATATTAAAATTCTTATTATTATTATCATTATTATTATTTTTAAAAGACTAGACACTCCTATATGATTTATGATTTCTATATCTAACAAATAAGGTTTAGATGCTAATGTTCTGCAAGTTCTCAAGTGATCAAAATTCTAATCCTTTGTATTATTATCACTTCATTCTTAATCACTCTTTCTTTTATTTTATCTCCATGATTATTTTTCTTTAATTTAATTTATGGTAGTAAATATGTTTAAATAAAATTATTTATTTATATATCTTATTTACACTATTCAATGGATTTTATATTTTAAAGAATAGATGGGTATTCATGTAAGAACCTTGTAGCCATTAGTAAGAGTAACAGCTTTGGTGCACCTTATTGTAATGAATTATTAAATATGTATCTGGTAAAGGGATATGGGTATGAATTATTGAGATATATCTGGTGAAGGAATATGAATGTGAGATATTAAGATGTATCTGGTAAAAGGATATAAATATAAATTATTGAGACGTATCTTGTGAAGGGATATAGATATGAAATATTAAGAAGTATTTGATGAAGAGATACAAATATGAGTTATTGAGACAT
This sequence comes from Delonix regia, assembly GCA_037074485.1. Classification (NCBI taxonomy): domain Eukaryota; kingdom Viridiplantae; phylum Streptophyta; class Magnoliopsida; order Fabales; family Fabaceae; genus Delonix; species Delonix regia. The sequence continues at coordinate 26,609,033 of CM073451.1, read as the reverse complement.
GGCCGGTGAAGGGATACAGATATAAGATATTTAGATATATCTAATAAAGGGATACAATATAAATTATTGAAATATATATGGTAAAGAAATATGAGTATGATGATTTTGGTTCTTTCCTTGATACCCACTTCATATAAAATTATATTATCGAAACTTGCTATTTGTTAAAAATTCTAAGGTCTTTATTATATTCTTTTCTGCTTGCTTTGTTATTTATTCACTCACTAAGTCAGTGGTAGACTTAAACCTCTGTCTTTAAATATTTTTCAGATCAGTAAGTGCTAGTGAAGTTGTTCTGGGGATTTTCTTATTGTTCAAGCTTTTTTGTATGTTATTTTAGTTAATCACAGAGTATGTCTGACTTCAAGATGGTGGCTACTAGATGTCTGTTTGTTTAAAAATTTTTGAAATATTGTAAGCTTTGTATGGGCTATTTCCTTATTATACCAAATAGACATTGTGAAATTCTTGAATTATATTTCAAAGTGTGTCTAATGCTTATCATCGATATTTTTATTTAAGAATTGTAGAAAAAAAGTACTTAAGTTGGCTGGGCTATGTTGATTTAGCTTATGCACTGATCAATGCCAATGAAATTGGGTCGTGACAAAGTTGGTTTCAGAGCCAGGTTCTATCTAGATTTTTCTAGGTCTTAGTAGCCATTAAATTAGGAAGTAATGGAATCTTGTATGTAATTGTGTAAATTGGCCAACATACCTTACATACAGGAGGTTATTGTTACCAAATCCACATCTTGGAGTCTTCAATCATTAGACATGTGTCAACCATATTTAAGTAGCTAAAGAATTTGTTAGAATAACCATTTTAAAGCCAAATGACTTATCTCAGGTAAAAGATGCTACCAAGGAAGAGGATGGCTCCTAAGAGATTTTTTCTTAATAAGGCTTCCTCCCTGCCTCGTAATGTTGTTTCAGCTCCCAAAGGCCGAGGGCGTGGGGGTGTTAGAGGCCATGGACATAGCATTAGACTAGAATGTGGTCAAAGAATTGAGACTGTTAGAGGGGCTGGAGATGAATTACCTGAAAATTGGCAAGAAAATATAATTGTAGTTGATGTAGTTGTTGGAATGCTCAACAAGAGGCTAGACCATTTAAAGGACAACCAAGTTTGCAAGGGAGGGGCATTAAGGTTCAGTTATCTGACTTCATGAAACTCAAGTCTCATTCCTTTACAGGTACAGAAGCAATGGAAGACACACAAAACTTTCTAGATGAGTTAGGCTGGCTTTGCAGGGCACTTGGGTGTTCCTCAACTAGATCAGTAGAGTTAGTCGAATTTTGACTGTTAGGAGTAGCCTAAACTTAGTTTGAAACCATGACACGGGGAAGACCTCAAGATTTGCCTCCTTTGGAATGAGAGGAATTTGCATAATTATTATTGAGGAAATTCCTCCCTTAATCAGTAAGTAATACAAAAGTTAAAGAACTTGAGGTCTTGAGACAAAGAGAAAACCAACTTGTCGGAGAATATGAAGTGATATTTACTCATTTGTTGCATTAAGCTCCATACTTAATGAAAATTGAAGACATGCGTGCAAAGCACATTGCCCATGGGTTTTTAGATTATTTATATAAATTGGTGGCCAAACCATGATATGATTCCTATGAAGATGTGGTTGATAGTGTAAAACTCTTTGAAGCTAGATTCATAGGAAATAGAAATATGCAGGAGTACTGGAGGTTATTAAAGTGGTCAACTAGGTTATGGTGGTAACAACAGTGGTAAAGAGATCGTAGTGAGTTATCAAGGGTATCAAAGGAATTCTCACCAACGGGGATGCTACAGTAGTCATTCTTCTAGTATTATGCAAAGTAATGGTAGAGGGCGATCATTTGTGTCCCATCCTCCTTACCCCACTTGTGAAAAGATGCATACTAGTATTTGTTTTGTGACTGGGAAGGTATATTACTAGTGTAGTCAACAAGGACATTTTAAGAAGGACTATCTTATGCTATCTGCATAACTGTTCTCTAATCAAGCGTCTACCTTTACTACGCTATCATTATCTCCAATACCAGTACTACCCTTGAGGCAAATTGGGGTTCCTATAAGTCATGGATCTAGCAGGTCTCAAAATAAAGGCAAAGGTTTAAGGAGTAGGAATAAAGGATATGCAAGGAAAGGACAGGCCCGTGTTTTTGCTATGACCCATTAAGATGCTTAAACATCTAATGCTGTAGTTGTAGGTATACTTCCAATTTGTTCTTTTGACGTATATGTTTTATTTGATCGTGAGGCTATGCATTCCTTCGTGTCCCCATTCTTTGCACTACAATTTAGTAGGGAGGCAACACTTTTAGATACACCATTAGTTGTATCTACACCTGTTGAAGATTCAGTTATCGCTGATCGAGTGTATAAGTTATGTGAAGTCATAGTAAAAGGAAATCAGTTACTAGTTGATCTAGTAGTCCTTGATATGATGGACTTTAATGTGATTTTAGGTATGGATTGGCTTTCTTCATGCCATGCTATGCTTAAATGTCATAACAAATTGGTGAAATTTAAGCTACCGGGTGGAAAAACTTTACCTTTCAAGGATATTAAAGTTTAGCACCTACTAATCTGATTTCAGCTATTTGTGCTAGCAAGTTGTTAAGAAATGGATGTAAGGGATACTTGGTGATGGTTAGAGATACACGAGAGAAAACGGAAACCTTAGAACATGTACCAATAGTGTGTAAGTACCCTAATATTTTTCCAGAAGAGTTGTCAAGTTTACCTCCAGATAGAGAAATCAAGTTTTGCATAGACTTGATTCCTGGTACTCAGCTTATGTCTATACCCCCGTACTGTATGGCCCTTGTAGAGCTTAAGGAATTAAAGGGGCAATTATAAGATCTTCTTGACAAAGGATTCATATGCCTTAGTTCTTCACCATGGGGTGCTCCAATATTATTCATGAAGAAGAAAGATGGTTCTATGAGGTTATGTATTGATTATAGGCAATTGAACAAGGTGACAGTGAAAAAAAAAAATCCATTGCCACGAATAGATAACTTGTTTGACCAACTTCAAGGGGCCCAGTGTTTCTCTAAGATTAACTTGCGATCAAGCTATCATCAATTAAAGATCAGATAGAAAGACATTCTAAAGACAACTTTTAGAACTCGTTATGTGTACTACAAATTCTTGGTTATGTCATTTGGTCTTACAAATGCTCCTACAACTTTCATGAACTTAATGAATCGGGTCTTTAAGTCATATTTAAATCATTTTGTGATCGTCTTTATTGGCGATATTCTTGTATACTTAAGAAGCAAGAAAGAACATGAGCAACACTTAAGGATGACTTTTCAAACCTTGAGAGAAAATCAATTATATGCCAAGTTCTCCAAGTGTGAGTTTTGGTTAGATGATATGGCTTTCTTAGGGCACATTGTATCTAAGGATGGGATTAATGTAGATATAAAGAAAGTAGAGGCAGTTCAAAATTGGCCCAAACCTACTACAGTGACCGAGATACGTAGTTTTCTTGAGTTAGCTGGTTATTACCGTAGATTAATGAAAGACTTTTCTAAGCTTGCTGCTCCTTTAACTAGTTTAACTAGAAAAAGTGTGGAGTTTCAATAGACAAACACTTGTGAAGAGAGTTTTCAAAAATTGAAGGAATGCTTAACTTTAGCACCAATATTAGCTCTTTCTTTAGGAAGTGGTGGGTATACAGTTTATTGTGATACCTCAAGAATGGGATTGGCTTATGTATTGATGCAACATGGAAGGGTGATAGTCTATTCATCCAGACAACTTAAAAAGCATGAATAGAATTATCCCACTTATATTTAGAAATGGCTGCAGATATATTTGCCTTAAAAATATGGAGGCACTACTTGTATTGTGAAACTTATGAAATTTACACTAATCACAAGAGTCGTAAATATATATTTCAACAGAGGGACTTGAACTTAAGATAAAGGAGATAGGTGGAACTCTTGAAAGACTATAATTGCAACATTTCATACCACCCAGGTAAGGTCAACATAGTTCCTGATGCTTTGAGCAGAAAGTCTATGGGGAGCTTGGCTCATATAGTTGAAAGTAAGAGCCTAATTACAAAAGAATTTGAAAAGCTTATTGAAAGTGGAGTACGATATGAGATATCAAGGCTTGGCTCATTGCTAGCCCATATACAGTTTCATTCAACCTTGGTGGATAGAATTAAGGAAGTACAAGACTAAGACATTCAGTTAAAAAGGATTATGGAAAAAGTCCATGAAGGGAAGGTACAAGAGTTTTCACTAGATGATAAAGGTATTCTAAGGTATGGTCGTAGATTATGTGTACCAAATGTGGAAGATTTATAGAGGAAGGTGTTAGAGAAGGCTCATCACTTTGCATACACTTTTCATCTAGGTTCCAATAAAATGTACCATGATTTAAGGGAGTTATATTGGTAGAAAGGGATGAAAAATGATATAGTAGAATTCATTTCTAAATGCTTAGTGTGTCAACAAGTGAAGGCTGAACACTAGAAACCTGCAGGCTTGCTTCAGCAAATTGAGATTCTGGAATAGAAGTAGGAAAGGATCATAATGGATTTTGTTACTGGCTTACCCAAGACCGTTAAAGGTTATGATTCAATATGGGTAATTGTAGATCGATTAACTAAGGTTGTGCACTTTCTACCTGTAAAAACTACCTATAATGTAGCCCAATATGCTAAGCTTTACTTAAATGAGATTATATCCCTTCATGGTGTGCTAGTGTCTATTATTTCTGACCATGGGCCACAATTTATAGCCAAGTTTTGGAAGTCTTTCCAGGAAGCCTTAGGGACTCTTTTAGATCTAAGTATTGTCTTTCATCCTCAAATTGATGGACAATTAAAGCATGTAAATCAAATGCTAGAAGATATGCTTCGTGCATGTGTTTTGGATCTTAGTGGTAGTTGGAATAAATACTTGCCTTTGATGGAGTTTGCCTACAATACTTGCTATCAATCTAGTATATATGACACCTTTTGAGGCATTGTATGACAGGGGTTGCAGGTCATCGATTGGTTGGTTTGAAATGGGTGAATTTAAACTTTTTGGCCCAGACTTAATACAAGAATCAGTGGCCAAGGTGAAATTAATTTGTGAAAGGTTATTGGCAGCCCAGAGTAGGCAAAAAGCATACGCAAATAATAGAAGGCGTGACTTGGAGTTCAAAGTTGGAGACCTTGTATTCTTACAAATATCACCCATGAAAGGTGTTTTGTGATTTTGAAGGAAGGAAAAGTTAAATCCTAGATCGATTGGGCCATTCAAGATACTAGAGAGGGTGGGCACTGTAGTATATCGTCTAACTCTTCCACCACATTTTGTGAATATGCATCCTGTCTTTTATGTATCTATGCTCTGAAAATATTTACCAAATCCTTCTTCTATCCTTTAACCGCAATCAATATAATTAGATGACCAACTCTCCAACATAGAGCAACCTATCGCCATAACCGATAGACAAGTCAAAAGACTGAGGAACAATGACATAGCTTTAGTCAAAGTGGTGCAACAAAATCATATAGATCAAGAAGTAACATAGGAAGCCAAAGACGTCACGAGGGACAAGTACCCTCATCTCTTTGTTTCTAGCAGTAAGTAGCCTCTTTGAAATTCGGAGGCCGAATTTTTTTTCAAGGGGGAGAAAATGTAATAACCTTTTTTTTTAATAACATTAGAAAAATAAAATAAAATCTTATGGATCGAAATGAAAGGAGAAAATAGTATTTAGGGTACAAATTATAATTTTAACTATTTCAAGGACTAAAATGAAAATAAAAATGTCTTATGAAATAAAAATATAATTTTAACTATTGTATAGTAACTTGCATAGTAAATATTGGCAAAAATGCATGGTTATTGTGCAAATTTCAATTGAAAATGTGTGATTACTATTTATATAGTACCAAATAGTAACGTGCATAGTAACTTGAAAATTTGTATAAATAGCACAAATATTTCTTAATTTTTGCATTCAAATTGGAAGGAGAGGTTGAATGAGCACTTATATTTGTGTGAAAGATAGCTTTGTGGAGACCTTTTTATTCGAGCTATGTTGCAAGAATTGAAGATCTCTACTATTAATCCCTATCAGTGAGTGCATAATCAACAAAGTAATATTTTCCATTTTACTGAACGTCTTTATTTTCTTATCCAACTTTCAATTTCTTTATTTCTATATGGATTATATATAGATAAATATACACTAAAATAAAATTTAATAGCTTTCAAAAAAACAGCTACTCCAAGACTCGAACCAAGGACCACCAAGCAACAATGCGTGTGCTTCTCCACCAAGCCAACATTGTCTTATATTATATATGTGCAATGTGTTATATATATTTGCACTTCATTTCCTTAGTTTCAAAAAATATATCTCCTTGGACTTGAACCCAAACACTTAAGAATAAGTTTATCACCCATTACCACATAACTAATAAGAACTTCATTTTCATTATTTGTAATGCATTATATATATTTATTATTGGCCTTTTTTTTAGAAATTTTATTTTGAATTTTTCATTAGTCATAGCTTAAAAAGTTATTTATTATTATCTTTTGACCTGTTTTAACATAGTAATCTTTAATAATTATATTTATTACTCTATAAATTATTTTAATTCAAATTTAAAATTACTAGTAATTGATTATTAGTAGTTATTATATTTAAATTTAAATATATAAAATTTTAAAAAATATCTATATTTAATTATCACTTATTCAACTATAATCAAACTAATAAACTATTAATTATTGCCTTCAGTAGTTTTAGTTATTAGTCTAAATTTAAAAATATTGATTTTAACTATGTAATTGCATATTTTAATAATTATTTCTTATTATTGCTAAATTCTTACGATTTTACATTATAATTCTACGTTACGAGTTTACTTTCCTCAAACGATTTTGCCTAGACTCACAACTTTGACAACCTTGGTCACTGGTATGTGGGATTATTATATTTTCTTGCTAGGAACATTCTGGAATTGAACCATGTTAAAGGCTTCTTGATCAATATAGATTTAGAAAAGTAAAAACTAAATATTCAATAAATTTAAGACATAAAGGGTATTTTTAAACTATTAACAATATTAAAATTATTATTATTATTATTTTAAAAGACTAGACACTTCTATAGGATTTGTGATTTTTATATCTGACAAATAAGGTATAGACGCTAATGATATGCAGATTCTCATGTGATCTGAATTCTAATCCTTTGTATTAATGTCACTTCATTCTTAATCACTCTTTCTTTTATTTTATCTCCATGATTATTTTCATTTAATTTACTTTATGGTAGTAAATATGTTTAAATAAATTTATTTATTTATTTATATATCATATTTACACTATTCAATAGATTTTATATTTTAAAGAATAAATGAGTATTCATGTAAGAATCCCGTAGCTGCTAGCAAGAGTAATAGCCTTAGTGCACCTTGTTGGAAATAACTATTAAAGACATATTCGGTAAAGGGATACGAGTATGAATTATTGAGACGTATCTGGTGAAGGGATATAGATGTGAGATATTGAGATATATCCGGTAAAAGGATACAAATATAAATTATTGAGACGTATCCTGTGAATAGATACAAATATGAAATATTGAGAAGTATTCGATGAAGAGATACAAATATGAGTTATTGAGACATGGCCGGTGAAAGGATACAGATATATGATATTTAGATATATCCAATAAAGGGATACATTATAAATTATTGAAATATATATGGTAAAGGAATATGAGTATGATGATCTTAGTTCTTTTCTTGATACCTACTTCATATAAAATTATATTATCGAAACTTGCTGTTTGTTAAAAATTCTAAGGTCTATATTATATTCTTTTCTGCTTACTTTGTTATTTATTCACTTACTAAGTCAATGGTAGACTTAAACCTCTCTCTTTAAATATTTTTCAGATTAGTAAGTGTTAGTGAAGTTGCTCTGGGGATTTTCTTATTATTCAGACTTTTTTGTATGTTATTTTGGTTTATCATAGAGTACGTCTAACTCCAAGGTGGTGGCTACTAGATGTCTATTTGTTTAAAAATTTGTAAAGTATTATAACCCTCGTATGGGCTATTTCCATACTACACCAAATAGACATTGTGAAATTCTTGAATTATATTTCAAAGTGTGTCTAATGCTTATCATTGATGTTTTTATTTAAGAATTGTAGGAAAAAAAAATATTTAGGTTGGCTGGGCTAAGTTGATTTAGTTTATGAGTTGATCACAGCCGACGAAATTGGGTCATGACAAAGTTGGTCTCAGAACCTTTATTAGGACTAGATTTGTCTAGGTCCTAGTAGCCACTAGGTAGGGAAGTAATGGAATCTTGTATGTAATTGTGTAAAATGACCAACATACCTTACATACAAGAGGCTATTGTTACCAAATCCACATCTTGGAATCTTCAATCATAAGACATGTGTCCGCCATATTTAAGTAGCTAAAGAATTTTTTAGAATAACCATTTTAAAGTTAAATGACTTATCTCATGTAAAAGATGTTCATTTGGTAACAATAGCCTCGTGTATGTAAGGTATGCTGGCCAATTTACACAATTACATACAAGATTCCATTACTTCCCAACCTAGTTGCTACTAGGAACTAGACAAATTTAGACAAAACTTGGCTCTGATACCAACTTTGTCACAAACCAATTTCATTGGCCGTGACATAAAGGTTAGGAAAGCAAGGATTAAGATAGCAACAAGTACTAATCTTGCTTGATAGGAGGGGCATTCCTTACAGCATTTAGACCAAGTCCAATCTGGGCCCCAGCAACATAATCAATATCCATCATCATTTCCGTGACAACTCATTCAATTACCTCCATCCTTCTCAGAGACTGAACCAGGGTCTAAAGGATTAAAGGCACTAGTTTTATTTTTTGAGAGTGGTCGCAGTCTTTGAACAATTTCCAAGGTTTCCTTATCTAGACCCTAAACATGTGTAGTAAGAGGATCTAGATCATCCTTCTAACTAGTATTACCCTGCCAGTAAACACAATCTCAAGTGGGATTTTCTTGATGAACAACTAATTCTTTCTTTTTACAGTCTAGCTCCTTAAGGGTTTGACAGAGAGATTCTTCACATAGTTTTACTTTTAAGTGTTTACCTTAGGCCTATTCGCAACAAATAACTACCCATCATGGGTTTCTAGGCCAAGAGAAGTCTTCGGCCCACCTTGATCAGCCATTTTTTGTTAATGTTTAAACATGATTTTGTTAGCAATATTTTTCTTGGGAAAATTACCACCAAGTTTTAGATCACCATTGATCCTGTTGTAAGAACTCTGCTTTTCTTCCTTATTTGACATATCCACCTTGGAGTCATTCTTCAAAAAAGAGTAATGCATGCCATTAAAATCAAGATTAATCTTGTTTATCTTGCCTTTGTCAGAATGATGCTTTGTTCCTACATAATTTCGTTTTAGGTACTTAACAACCATATATAGTCCAAAGTGATTAGTAAAAAAATTATATTCTTTAACTAACGTTTGAACTGAATCCTTAATTACCACACCATTTAGATCATTTGTCTTGAGTAAATTCTACCCATCTTCTGAGGTAGTAGTAGTTTCTATCACAGTGTCCAGACCTTCAACTCCTACAGTCACTAGAGGTTCACCAAAGCCCGCCTTTAAAGGTTGTTTAGGTATCTGATTTGGTTTAGCTAGAAGGAAATCATCCACCTTATGACCATAAGTACCACAAATGAAGTAGATAAGATGCAATCCTTCATACTTCACTAGGTAGGTCTTTCCAAGCGTGGTAATAGTTAACACCAACTGTCTGCTAAGATTGACCTCCACACATAATTATGCATATTTACCCTTAGACTGGATAAAGGTTAACTCATCAATTTTAAGCATAATACCTAATTTAGAGCTTACTCTCCAAAGAAAATCCTTATTACATAACTCAACTGACTGACCAAGAATATGAACTCAAACAGTTATTATTATTTTTTTTCCATTTAGGAAGTTTGATATAAGGTTGTCAAAGTTGCACCATAAGATAGTGGTCAACTATGAGTCACGGACCCTCATATAAAGCATAATTATAGTTTGTTTTTTTAGCAAAACAAACGAGAAAAAAATCCTCCACTAGATCCATAACTTTAATTGCTCCATTTCGGGTTCATCTTTTCTAAACCCAAGATTCCATTACCTTAAAACTAATTCTCTTTCATAACAGCCTCACATAGAGAGCTTCCAACGGTGGCACTATTGTTCATACTCCTCAAAGGTAACCCGTACGAGAGGATTAAAATTAAAAGGTTAAGCAAACTCCTAAGTATAATTTTCCTCAACAACATAATCTTCTGCTACCATCTAGACAATCTCCTCTAGGGATATTTTATCATTCTCATCATTGTTCATCATTATATCTTTGTATATAGGCTTCCTTGAAATATTGGGTTCATTAACATCTTTCTTATACATTCCCTCCATCTCCACTTCTTTCACGAGCAATCCTTCCTTTTACACATCTGTCATCTTGACAACATTAGACACAACTTCTAATCATTTACACAGCCTCTATGACCATAATCTTTTTCTTATTTCTTGATAAAATATCTTGCTCTTCCACCATTTGAGTACCCTCCAATAAATCCATATTGGCAAAACTTCGCTCAAAAGGATACAAGTCTACCTAGAAACCTCACCTGCAAACACAAAGACTACCTTCTTATGTCTCCCTAGCTGAGAAACCAAATTGGAAAGAATGGATGAAGGCAAGAGGCAGAACATAAGAAACAGAAGCAGGCAGCAGTAACCAAAGCAAGTAGAGAAATAACACCAACTAAAATTGAAAAAGGGTACCTCCCTTTTGCGACTAACCTAGACCCTAAAGCTTCGCCAATGACTCCTTGTTAAACCAGAATTCTTGGCCGGTGAACAAGGTCTAGAACTCACCTCCTCCACGGCTCTCGTGGGTTAATGTCAGAGTTCGTTAATGTAATGTGTCTCAAAGAAGGAAGGAACTCTCTCGCGTCAAAGCTTTGTCAGCGACTTCCTGCCGATGACTGGTCATGTTTCCAGCGGAACCTTGTGAGGAAAAGCTCATCGAAGCACTAAGTACTTAGTAGGAAAACAGGGCAGCATCATGGAAGAAGAAGAACCTCGCTTCAACGTCACCACCAGCTCCCCGGCGCTCCTTACTCCATCTTGCACATGAAACTTGCCAAAAACAGCCCCCTCCGGACATTGGCCCACCCCTGACAGACGCTAACATTAAGATTATAAGATAAAGGAAAAGCAGAGTATTTGGTTCCCTCTCGGTTCCCTTTCGTTTAGTTCCCTCCCCAAAAGGACTCCCTGCCCAATCCTGAATGCAAAACTTGCCGAAGCACGCCCCTTCAGGCACTAGCCCACCTCTAACGGCGTTAACGACTAGATTTTAGGGAAAGAAAAAAAAGGTGTTCACGTCTTAACATCACCTAATAATACTACTTCCACATGCAAAAGGTACTTTTTTCACCAAAAAGAATTAATGTAGGGTAGCTTATAGCTTGAGCTTTGCTTTTCCTTTCTCCCACCATAATTCATTTAATTTTAACTCTTAAATTCAGACAACAAATCCATAGGTGTTTCAATTTACATTATTCCACACCGCATCTTAACAAGAGAGCAGTGGAGGCTTATTAATCTAGCTTGCAGTATTATACAACAAAGAGGTATAGCACAGCGTCAAAATATTAGAACCATAATCTCATCAACTGCTCGGACCTGGCAGACTAGGCTCGTCGTAGTGACGGCACCACGTAATCAACCACCATCACGCTCTCCAGATGCTCTCCGATCTTATCCTTCTGATACTTCACGAACTCATCATTTAAATCCACTGCCTCCATTTCGCTTAATCCTGGGAAAACTGCAAGTGAACCAATCGAGAACCCTTCCGCTCTCTCCGGCGACAAATTTTCCCCACAAGTGAATTGACTAATTTGCCTGAAATTATCTCTAATTCCTTCGATACCCTCCAAAATCTCCTTCTTAACTTCATCGCCTAAACTTTCCTTCAACTTCAAGAAGGTGGCTCGCACCACCGAGCCCGGCGGCAGAACCGCATCGCCCTGAAGGTCGTCGATGAACCAATCGAGAGCCATCGCCTCATCGCAGACGGGCGCGTTTGCCTCGACGACGGTCAAGTGGCTAGGATGCTTCGTATAGGCGTCGAAGTCTTCTTTAGACTTGTAGCGACTGTGGAACATGTGAGAGAAAGTGAAAGAGAAGGATCGGATGCGAAGCACTGGAGCCGCAGCAAGGTGAAGAACCTCATCGAGGGAGACGAGGGAGTTTATTCTGTCGACCATCGCGGTGGCAATTGAAGGTTCGATCTCATTTTTTACCTTGAACAGGACGACGTGCTCGACGATTCCAGTCGGCATCTCGATCGACGACAGATATAATCGGGGATTTAAGATGGCGAAGGTGTTTGGAAGCCGAGAAAGTGAGGGGAAGTGAAGGGGGAAAGCGTTGGCGGACTTTTAGGAATAAGAATTTTGCAATTGGATTGTCGTGACGAGACTGTAGGGGAGTGCACTGCTGGTGCTTTCGGCTGCAATTCGGTTGGGTCATGCTGAGATTGGGTTTAAAATATAATATTTAGTCCCGGCTAAGCATAGTCTCGATTATTGGTGTATATATATATATATATATATATATATATGTATAAATAATTTTTTTGTTTTTTTAATAAAATTAATTACTTTTTTAAATTTGTGTTAAATATAAATAATTTTTATTTGTATAAGATATCTTATTCATTAAATATTAATTAAATTTTCTTTCTAAAAAAATTTTGAATTTAAATTTATTAAAATCTTTTTTAAAAAAATCAGAATAACTCAACTAATTTAATCCAATCCAATTATGGATTGAGTTTAATCCAAATTAGTTATAAACTGAGTCTGACCAAGTCAGATCCCATGTCCAGGTAATTTTTATTGCCTTAGCATGTATCTTGAATTGAGCCACGGGTTGAAATCCAACCTATATTCACCCGAGATGAGATTTAGGTTGAATTTTGCATATGGATTGTTGTACCATAAATTTTTGGCCTTTTTATTATAATATTATAAATTAAATAATTAAAAATCCTAACCCTATTACAAAAGAATTTGTTGCAAATGCTTAAAATTTTATTTTTTAAAAGTAAAAATTATTACTAATATAACAATGTTAAGTTTTTTTTTATTACATGGAAGTTACATATATATTTTCCCGCATTTTAGACAATAATATAACATCTAATTATCATATTAAAAAAAAATGCACAAAAGGGTGTAGTTCATTGTTTTCAATTTGTTCCTTTTCACCAAGATCCTTGAAAGCCACCAAATCATCGAAGAATCCATGGCTACCAGTCAATTTGTTCCTGTTCCAATCCCAACTCGATATTGGAACCAAGAATTTCATATGCCCCAAAGAAATCTTCACTAAGAATCCTATTGAATTGGGATGTTGCCTTCAATTGAAAGGGATAGAGGAATGTTAGAGGTTTAAAATCAATGAATCTTTTATCATGAATCAAATGCTTAATTAGGTAGGGCAAAATAGTGGAAGCACTTGGATACGGTGCTGGAGAAAAATATATACGTTGCTCTTATGTAATTAGAAAAATCAACACTATTAATTTAGTAACGATTTTTAGTTAAAAAGCTTTATGGGATAATATTAGAACTTAAAAAAATATTTTAAAACACTTCAAATTTAAGTGATCATTTTAAAATGATAAATAAAATTAAAAGATTAACAATAGAACTCCAATGACAAATAATTATTTCCCTATTACTACCAATAAAATTCTATCTATTTTAATATTTTATTTCATTTGATTTCAAACTGTAAATTCCATCGTCATTTTCATTTTTCAAACTTCATAATATTATTCATACCTTCTAAAATTAATATGTTGTATTTTAAATAATTTTCCTTCTTAATTATCAATTAAATTTCAAAAAAAAATATTTATTACTTAACCTTTAATTCTGTCATTACTAATGTTCAAATTTTAATAATTATTTTTTTGTCAATATTACTTTTGTTTCGTACTCCTAATTATTTTAATTCTTTCCCTTTGTGTTAAATATTTTCCTACGAATTATAAGTTCTTGATTATTTTAATTTTTTTTCCTTTACAAAAATATTTTTTAAAAAATAAATCCTACATAATTATACTTACACTAATTAATTTTCAGTAACCATGTTTTCCAATAGTCTTTTTCAAAGTTGGTTATTATTACTCTTTATTTTCAAACTTTCATATGGTCACAACCTAGGTCAACAGGATGTAACCGGCACGGGGATGAGGTATTCTTTATTCTCGTGGACCCATTAAAAGCCTTAAGACAACAGAACTTATATAAACCAATGATAAACAACCATTAAATCTCAAAATCTCTTCATACAAACATTAACTGAATCAATTTAATCTTTGCGTAAAAAGTTGGACAGGTTATTTCCTAAGTTATGAACCTCTCAAAATTTCTATAGCAGAGTTATCTGACATACCAAAGTAATACATTAACGGTTAGCCTATATACAAGGGAGCGACCAAACTTAATCATAAAATAAGAGAAAACCATAGCTCTAGTAGTAGACTAGGCTCACCAAGGAATTAATCACCATGATTACAATTCCATAGGTGGGTGTTTTGGATCGGTGCTGGAATATGAAAAATGTTGAATATTGGGTGAGTGAAAATTCAGTGAACAAGTAAGTCTATTCCATTTCTACAATATTCATAATTTAATATCACCAAAATAGAGAATAATTATTAACAAAATGTACTTGGGAATCTCCTACAGAACCAATCATAATTACATAATATAGAACTAGCCCAAGGCTAGTGAAAATATTAGAACAGATACTCATTTAAGCCATAAGTTCTAAGTAATTATAATAATGGTTGTAGGCCTCATACAGAATAAGATGGTAATGGCATTATGCTTAATCACGTCAAATTTTCAATCGCAGTGCACTACGGCTAACGTCAACTGCCGTTAGTTACAAGGTTTTGTTTTGGACACATTCCCAATATTTCAGAAATAAATTTACATCCATGTACAGATATTGGAATTTCAAAATCATACCACTTCAGAGTTCAATTTTCAATATTTCTAATAATTCAAAATTTAGAATCATAATTCAAAATTATATCATGCATAATTAAAATTATTTTCTCACCTGATAAGAGTATACCGATCTCCTTATATCACTGTTTATAATTCTTTTGCTGACTATTTTCGTAGCCACCTAACACATTAAATAAAATACATTTAACATCTAGTCTTCATGAATAAATTTAATTATTTAATTTTGTCACTGACCTAATTAATTATTCCTTATTCACCTTTAATTAAATCATCTCTACAACCCAATTTGGTCATCTTTCTTTACTTAATTTTAAGAAATTAAATTTTTGAGCCTCATTCCTTAATAATACTTCAAAATACTTATGGCCTATATTTCATATTATTATTATTATTATTATTATTATTATTATTATTATTATTATTATTATTATTATTATTATTATTATTATTATTATTATATTCAAATTATTCCATTATACACTTATAAAAGTTCTAATACCTACCATCACACAAGTTTCACTTAGGGGTCATTTAATAAATTCCAAAATTTCTATTTAACTTCAAATACTATTTATTGTTATCTAATCAAGCAAAGCAAAATTTTTTCCTTCTAATTTCCTCCTTTTTCTTTATGAAAAATTAGAAATTTATGTTAAAATTCAAACTAAAATTCTAAATTACTCCTTAGATGCATAATAAAATTTAAGAAGCCCTAATAACTCAAATTTCACTTATTTTCAAAATTACCCCTAGACCCTAAATTTGGGGTTTTTTTTTTAATTCAGAAGCCAAAATTCATAATTGATCAGTGTAAATGAGGAAAAAAGGGCAAAAAAAAAAAATCATCGAACTGAAGCCCTAAGCCAAATTGAAGCAAAAACGCACCAAAATCACAAATTTTGAGCTTGGATTTTGCGTGAAAGGGCCGTCGGAAAATTGATGAAATTTCGAAGATGTAGCAGCTGGTAAAGGTTGCTGGGGGGTCGACGGAGCCGCTATAGCTGAGAGGTGGTGTCGACAAGGTGCAACAAGGTCAAAGGAAGCTTCGGTTGGCCAAAGAAAAACTTGCGCAATGAAGAGCTTGGATCGCGATTTTTCGGCAATATAGCTGGTGCGAGAGGTCGCCAGTGGGCTGAAGGCGTTGTTGGAGGGTCGCCGGTCACTCGCCAACAAGGAAAGGTGGCTACTGGAGGTTGGAGTTGCGTACTGAACCGAGAAGAAGAGGTACAGAAACGGGATTCTTATGCATATTTTGTAGTATGATTAGTGTATTAAAGTATGATAAGTGGGAGTTAGTGGGTAGAATTATAATATTAGTTTAATTTAAGTGGGATAATAAAATAATATTAGTGGGAATAATGGGTATTAAAATATTTTAAGTGGAAAATATGGTATTTTATTATATAAAAAATTTTCTAATAGATACTTGGTTACTCTACTCTATTGAGTTACATATGCTAAGAATGCATAATGTGAGGCTTAGGTCATTACTTTAGCTACGATTTTAGATAAAATTTTATCTACATCTACATTTAGTTTTGACTGAATTCCATTAGTATAAATTTTATGGGTATTAGACATTATTTTTTCATTAGTATAATTTTTTTAATATCCTTTTTTTAAATTACATCCTTACAACTACTAAAACCAAAATAAAATAAATTTACAACTACTTAAAAACAAATCTGCAATAACTACTAAAACAGGAAAAAGAATTAAAATTATTTAAATAGGAGTAAAATTTTCAAAAAGAAAAATTAGGGTCAAAGTAGAATTTTCCCGTCACAAAAAAGGAATGAGATAGGATAACTATGTATAAAAATGAGGCTAATGTAGAATTTTTTCGAAGCACGGCCAAACTTATTCCTTGAATGGCCTACATTCGAGGCGAGTTAGTAAGATATCTAGCACATCCACATCGGAGGTGAATTAGCCTTGTACTGCAATTTAGTTTCTTAACACTATGCAATTTAGTAAAACTTTTGTCAAAGGTGGATTTGAAAAAAAAAAAAGAAGGTTATTTTATCATATTTTGCTAAAATTTTCCGTAAATTTGATGTAAGACGGATAAAATGTTTATAGTTTAATAAATTATTTGAAATTGTTTAATACTTCGAAATAATTATTAAAATTTAAACCTTTTCAAAAAAAATTTAATGATTGAGATACAATTTGTCAAATATAGGCAATACAGAGTCATTGAATTCTCTCTACCTCAATTTGCCAAATCCAAATATTTTTCTGCGGGCAGTTGAGTGTTGGATCAAAGCCGAAATGTGAAAATGCATGTGGTTAATACATTTGAGCTCGGATCCAAGGTCATTAGGAAATCCGTTTTGTAATTTGCCTCAATCCTACCATCAGGTGACTTTCACATATTTAAATGGGATTAGTATTTAAGTTAGGTCCACCCACTTCATATTTATATTTTGATTAAACTATAAAAATATTAAAAAGATGAGGAAGTGACGGCCCATGCATTGAAATCATTCTCTTGTTTTTTCTTTTTACTAATTTATATTTTTAATATTTTAAAAATTGTGCAAATGAGAGGATCTACATTAAAGAAACTATATAAATTTAATAATCAGGCATTTAAAATACAGAAATTGAAATTAATAATTTTTAAAAATATATAAATTAATGTTCACTTCCTGAGAATCTAATAGCAATGTATATAAATATAGTCCTGAATTCGACTTGGGCTGGGTGGTCTTGAAAGCACGAGATTATCTTATATAGTTTAAATCACAAATTTGCCATGTAATTACTTCTAGGAAAGCACAAAATATATCAAAGAAACTGAAAATAAATATTCAATTTAAAACAAATATCAATTGCACCATAGTTTAGGTGATACTTGAAGGGCTAATAATTTTAATGCTATTTTTATCATAAAGAAATATACTTTTTTCATAAAATGATAACTTTTGTGCAGCCTTTCTAATTACTTTTTACAGTATATAAAATGATAAAAAGGTTATATTAGGTGAATAATTTTTTTGTTTAACTTCTAAGATCTGTCATGTCATTGTTTAGAACAATGTAATTTCTGCAAGCTAATTCAGAAGATTGCAGGCTAGTTTGAAAAATTAATTAATAATAATAACTTGTATTGTCTATGAATAATTCTATTTTAAAATAAAATAGTATAAGAACATGATTATCTTCTTTAATTCATTTTGTTCTTTATAATTCATCATCCTTAAACCTTCCAAAGCTAACAATATCTAAATGCTCGTGGTTGTTACGTCAAGCATATAATGTATAAAATGTCCTTTTAATTACAACGAAATTTCAAATATTAAACTCCTAATACAAGGTCAGTTTAGTAAGCAGCAAGATGCTATTATATTTTGGGCAGGGAATTTATTTTAATTGGTTTTGGGACTAGCCTGTATAAGATACAAAGGCCGTATTGAATTCAAGATTGTATGCAGTAGTGGTATACATGTATTTCTTTATGGTGATATGACCTAAAAACTAATGTCATAACATAGACAATAACATAATTAAGAAATATATTAATTCTTCTATTTTCTTTTAAAACCAAATAATCATGTCTGTTCAGAAGTGGAAATTCAAATTCCTTCTTGATGACAGTATGTAAATTTCATTACATAAAATCAAATAATGTCCAAAATACAAGTTTAATATTATAGTCTTATATTACTAACTACAATCTAACTTCCTTCCACTCCAAGGATTGTCTTTCTTTAGCTTTAACAAGTTGCTTAATTTGTCTCCAGAGTGGTCCTTACATGTTCCATTGTTGTTCCTATTAATGCCTTCTCACACTCACACACAAACATTTTAATTTATGTGGTGTCACAACTCCAGAAGGGCTCTCCAAAATAGTGGAATTATTGCTAAGTATAATAGGTGTATCCACCCTAGGGCCAAGGACTATTAGTGTAATTGCCAAAACAAATTTTTGGGACTTTCTCAAATTATTATAGTTTGTCCTACTAAGAGTTTTCACTATTAATAGTTAATGTTAACAAGAGTTGAGGTAATGAAATTAGGAAACATGTATGATGTATTTGCACATAATTATAAAACAAAATTTCCTTTAAAAGGCTCAGCTTATTTAACTATATTAACAAGATTGTTTATCATAATCCCTCATAACATCAAAATTATAATATACAATCAAAATGTCCCTAACATCTTTATATCGATAGAGTATAAGAAGTATTAAGACATCAATCTAATTATCTCTTTCACTAAAAACAAATTACATTGTCAATGCTACACTGATAGGGTGTATTCACTGCCAACGCAATTTATCCTGCAAAAATTAATTGAAATAGATACTTCAATCAAACCAATAAAACACCCTTACAATTAGTCCCATGATAGGTGAACTCACAATTGTAAGATGCTAATAGCCCAAATAATCTTCTTGGCAAGTGAAATCACTTAATTATGCTTAAAAGCAAGGAAAAGCTGACACTTTGGATTTCATATTATTTCAAATGATGCATGATTGACTGCTAAGAATATAAAACTAATCATGTTTTCTAATTTTATTTAAATTAGAAAATATCCAAACAGGCAATATTTTGGCTTTGAATAATTGCCACTCTTGAAGCTAATTTTAGCTTTAAACAATCATCGTTAGTATTTTATATGAAGGCCAAAAAAAGTTTCTCAAATGTAAAGGTCTCAAAGTCAATAAAGACAATAGAATTTAGGCCTGAAACTAGACCGAATCGCCTTCGGCAATTTATTTAGGCATTGGGCTCCTAATGAGCTTTTTGTAAGGGTATTATAAGCGCAAAAATTTCATTTATGCTAAAATTTATGCCTTTATAAATTCAATATAATGCTAAGTTTAATTCTGAGACCAATTCCCATGTGAATTTAGTGAATTTCGTTGTGGAAATTATTGTCCTAATTGTTTAAAACCTTTTAGGCAACATATTCATTTATCATGAGTGACATGAATTATTGTGGTTGAGCAATTTAGCCAAATTGACTGTCGAGGTAGAGCATGTCCATTGTTAATATAATTAAAACTCTCCAAACCTTAATTGGTGACTAATTTTATCCTTAATAATTATTTAAGGGTATATACCAATAATTATGTGTCATGAACCATAATTACTTTAATAAGAGGGGCCTCAAACTTAATACTAGCATGGTTGGGCCCACGATAGGTGGACACTCAACCACTAAGTGAAGTACATTTATTATTCATAGATTAATTTCACAACATAGGAATGAAATTAACTAATTATGTAAAATAAATTCATTTTAATTTATTTAGACATCATCAAGGAGAGTGAACTGAGTATTCTGTTCCTCACTATGTCTAGTCAATATAAAAAATTTCTCAGGTCAAAATACCTCAGTTACATACTGTTTTGAGGCCCTAAATCTTCAAGAAATTTCAAAACTCCTATTTCCAAGGCTTAACAAATTTTGAAAAAATCACCAAAAAATATAATAGGGCACGTGAAGCATAATTGTAGAGGTTTGGGGTTCAAATGACCTGTGCATGGAAGCCCACATGCATCATCTTCAAATTTTATGATTTGTGCATTTCATTCGACTATGTTTGATCAAGTAAGATACATATATACTGATGAAGCACAAAAGAAATTATGATAAGATAATATAAAGGCACATACAAAAAAATATGATAAAAATCATTTATTGAACGTAGGGCTTTGATACCAATTGTTGGAAAAATTTAGAATATTATAATGAATACAAATAAATAATTAATGAGAAAGAAAACTTATCTGGAATGCAAATTCATTGCAGTCATAAATTTTGTAATAGACATAGCAACCTACATTGCCCAAAGCTTTCGTACATAAAAGTGAAAGTCACCCCCACAAATAGAGAAAGAAGAATATTTGAATAAGCTAAGAAAATAAGTTGTTTTGATGAGTCATCCAAAAGTGGGAAGTTACTTTACATTCAAAATACTTGTCTTTATTTAATAAATAAAATATTCAAAGTATTTAAAACGATATTTCCCATTTCTCAACTACCCAGATTTTAAATTGGATATGCTTATAGAATATTCCTCTTATCCTCTCAATCAACAATACAATAAGATAATTACTAGTAAGATTTGGGCTGCAGGTTGGAGCCTTTACCCAATGGACTTATGGGTAATCCAACCTATCACTGATTACCCACAACTAACTCAAATCCAATCCATTCTTAGTTTATATATCAAAAAAATTAATTGCTTAATTAATTAATTAACCTAACGAATTGTCCTAATAATAAATTAATACCAATCCACATTATTTGAATACATTTCATAAAATCAATTCAACAATGCTTTCATTTGATGCTTGTAAGTAGTCATAGCATGTCTATATTAGGTTGACTAATTAGGCCATTTTACTTTAAGTAATTATATGATTAATAATTATTGTTAGGATTTAGTTATTGCAATTTTATGGATTAACACTATATTAGATTGATATTGGTTTTGATATATAGTATTGCTTTTTAATTACAGATAATAAATTTGTTTACTTATAATAATGTTTTTGATGTATACAATTACTTTTCATTTTAATGATATTTAAGGAAATAGATTCTGATAATTGTCTATAGACCGAAAATGGCAATTTGGATGTTGATTGAAAGCCTAAAGTCAGTATGGAATTTGACAATGTAGATGCAGCTTCATAATTTTAGGTAGACTGTAGTGGAAAAGTTGGATTCGGAGTAAGAAAAGACTACTTGAACAAAAAAAAAAAAAAAAAAGGCTCATATGGTTTGTGCATATTTGTGTGTTGCAAAAAGGGGTTTTGAAAGCCAACAAAAAATGACTCCTTAGTTATCAGTCACTAACAGGAGACTAGAATAGATTGTAAGGCAAGAATTTCACTTTCTACTAAGATTGCAAAATTTAGAATCCAAGAGTTTGTGGAAGCCCATAACCATTTGCTTTAGCTTGCTGAGACAATACATATGTTAACTTCTCAACGCAAGATATCTGAAGTCCAAGCAAATGAGATTATATTAGCAAAGGACTTTGGGCTGTACCAAAAAGCTTCATTTCACCTTATGAGCACCCATGAAGAAGGTAGAACTAATCTTGACTTTACTCAACTAGATGCAAAAAATTATCTTTGATTTAAACGAAAACAAAACATGAGGTACGGGGAAGTTGGTTGTCTCTTGCCATATTTCCAATGACAATAGTTACCGTCATTATACCACACGTATCAAACGGACACTGATGAACAAATAACAAATTTTTTTGGGCCAATACATGAATGCTCCTTGACTATGGATATTTAGGAGATGTAATCTCTCTAGACACTACATATTGCACTAACCGAGCACATAGACCATTTGCCTTATTTTCTGAATTCAATCATTATAAGCAAGCTGTCATCTTCGAAGCAGCATTGTTATATGATGAAACAATTGAATCATTTAAATGGTTATTGGAAGCTTTTTTGGAAGAACACAAGGATAAAAGGCCAAAGATTGTTTTCACTTACCAAGACCAAGTAATGGCACAAGCATTAGGTGAGCAACTTTGTTCTTAACTTGTCACATGTATTCTTGTCACCAAGCAATTTGTTTCTAACATCATTGAAGATCCAACATTATAGGTAAGGTGATGCCTAAGAGTAGCCATTATCTTTGTACATGACATTTGATGTAGAATGGAATCAAGCATCTTGGTAACCTGATAAAGAATGAATCTAATTTTTTAACTGATTTCAAGAAGTGCATGTATGGATATGATGATAAAGTGCAACTTAAAGCAGCCTGTAGTGAGTTGCTTTCAAATTATGATGTTCGCGATAACACATGGTTGAAGTCATTGTATAGAATGAAAGAAAAATGGGCAACATGTCAAATGAAACAAGTTTTTACTTTAAGGATGAGAAGTACACAACTAAATGAAAGTGTTAATTTTGATTTCATGGTAAACATGAAACCAGATGTGAATATCATACAATTTTTTAAGATATTTAAAAGTGTGGTAGAAGATAAATGATATAACAAGCTAAATGTAAGTTTGATGCTTGACACAAACTACCAAAGTTGAAGTTAGATCACTCATCCATATTGAATCAATGTGGACAAGTATATACTCAAACAATTTTTTACTTGTTCCAAAGAGAGTTTGATATGTTTTATGCTGCCTATATAAAGCATAAGAATGAAGCCCACCTTTCATTTGAATATGATGTGACAATGGCCAATCAAGAAGGAGAATGGAAAGTTCATATGATCCTATATAGAAAGAAATCTCCTATAATTGTAGGATGTTTGAAACCTTTAGGATACATGTCACACCCTAAACAAGAAGTGTGACGACGTGAAGAGTGAGACATAACTCACCACTATGAACCAACAAAAAATCATACATTTTGACAAAAATAATCACAGACAGACATACAAAGAATACACAGCCACACCAGTCAGTTACCATAAGTAATCCATAGGAAGTGAAGATACATATCTAATACACCACATGACTATTATGTGAAAATTTCAGCAGAGTATCCTTTGAAATATGGACCTCCTGAAGTTTTCACAGATAGCCACACATATCCAAAAAATATAGAAAGCTCCACTCTCACAATGGTTTCCAGTCAACTAATCTAGTATATTTATATATTACCTGCAAAACCTTGTTTGTGACATATGGAGCCACTAGAGTTCAATATATACATTAATTACAACAAAGGAATACTCTTGCCCTTGCAGACAATGCAAGGCTTACCAAAAGGAATCTAACTCAATGCTATATCATGGAGGAGGGTCTAGCCTCAACATTGCTATCTGAAAAATATAGATAAATAAAAGTGAATGATAATCACTTAGTGAGTAAATACCCCTAAGTATACCGAGAAAGAAACAGACGAGGATAATGGAATATTTCACAATCATTTTATAAAATAGAAAATTAATAATAAATATTTATAAACCTTGAACTTCCAAAACATTGCAATGGAAAGACATCCCACAGAACCAAACACTAGATCAATAATCGTATACCAACAATTTGCTAGTGATAGCAGTACATTACGGTAACAGTAGTGAGCAAAATGTCTCATATACAGTCAATGGTATGACATGAAGCCTTAGTATAGTAATACAGTTCATGGAGTACCATGGCTAACACCTGGTGCTATTAGCTACAAGGTTATGTATGAGATGAAATTTCCAAAAAAATAATTTTATTCATAACCATGAAATCATTACTAATATAAACTCCAAATTTCTAGAAAATCAAATAACAAACAACAACATTTGGTATAATCATTTATTTTAAATATGAAACACAATTCACCTTCACAAATAGGTTTTAAAAATTGGACAGTATTTTAAGCCTTATACAGAATTCAATACAGTTGTAATTGAAACTTTATAATAAAACTTGGTAAAATTCTAAAGAAATCAAAATAATTCTCAAAAAGAGACAATATATCTTAGGAAGTCTATTCCCAGAGCATCAAAGCGAAATAAAACATTGATTTACAAAAGGAAAATTTTGAAATACAGAAAACAAGTATAGTTAGTAATATCTACTCACATGAGAAGATTATACCAACCTCTTCCTAAACCTGTTTACAACTACCTTTTTGACAATTGTCATAGCCACCTATAACATTAAATAAAATGCTCTTGACGTCTAATATTCATGAACAATTGTAACCATTTAATCCTTCTACCTACATAATTATCTAGTCATTCATTCACCTTTAACCCATAACATCTTCAATCACACTTAACCCTCTTACCTCTTAAACTCACAATAAATCAAATTTTTGGCTCACATTTATTTGATAATACCCTAAAATGCTTATGGCCTTTAATTTTATTTAATATATTTCATTATGCACTTATTAAAATTTCAATAAACCACCACTATCAACACCAATGTCACCTTAGAGATTATTCAATTAAATTCCAAAATCTTTCATTCATCTCACATTTATTATTCAAGGTTATTTAATCAAGCCATATAAGGTCTCCCATTCAAATTTTCTCACTTTTTCTTTATGAAAAATCTAGAAAAAATAAGGAAAATTAGTAATTCAACTTATAATTCAAATTAAAACTTCCAATAGCCTTAAATCACTTCCTAAATGCATAATAATATTGGAGAAGCCTAAAAATTTGAATTTTCACCCTATTGCAAGATTACAAATACACCTAAAATTTAGGGTTTTTCAATCTGATAGCTAAAACTCATAATTGATTTGTGGTTTCAAGGGAGAAAGGTGCAAAAATCATCCAGGAAGTGAAACCCCAACTCAACTCAATGTGATTACACCAAATTAAGCTCAATTTCCTCACTTTCTTCAATTTAATAGGATGAACAGTACCCGAATTGGGGTTTTTTTCAATTTTAAGCTGCTTTGACAAAATTAATCGATGCTTAAAATAGAAAATTGGCCAAAAATCATAAAGGAATCAAATTCCTAAGCTAAATCAAAGTAAAACACACCTAATTTTGTAGATTTTGAGCTAGAGTTTATACACTATTCACCCGTCGGAATTTCACAGTGTTTTCGACCACCTGGGGACCGGCGAAGGTTGTACTCGAGCTAGCGATGATGCTATGACATTGGGCAACCTCCAGTAGAACTGAACAACAACAAAAAATGCTCCACTGGTCAGTTGGAAGGGTTATGCAGTGACGATACGCAAGAGGCAAAAATGTCAAGGTGTATATAAGAGATTCTACCGTCATCATTAAATAGAAAAAATTTAAATGTGGGCTTATTTTTTTCTTAAAAATGCACTGAATACTCATGGGATAAAATTTTCATGAAATCATAGTGTTTGAAAGACTTGGGAAAACTTGCTTCCTTTTATTTTAAAAAATTTTATGAAAAGGGGTGTTCGCTGTGTCGAACAACATAGAAGAGAAGTATCGAGTAAGAGTATTTCGCTATGATGAACTACACAGAATGCACGCTCAATTGTTGAAAATAAGTAGTTCACCACAACAAAACCTAGGTTTTGCCATGGCGAACTACACAACAAGCACAGTTCTTCGACAAAAAAAATCTTTTTAAAATTTTTAAATTTAGCACGTGCAATTATAAAGATTCACAAGTATCCAATTCTAAATGCAAGGTCTGGCACAAATTCATGGTTAATAAAGATCAATTTACCAAAGAAAAAGGGGCTATATTTGCAACACAAAATTGAAATCCAAATATAACATATCATTTCAATAATCAATCCCTCCCCCACACTTAAACCTGGCATTATCCTTAATACACAAGGAGGACAAATTTGAGAAAGAGTGAACTATAATGCTACTTCCAAGTGCTATTCTTCGACATATCATATTACAACAAATTGCATTAACAATAATAAGTTCTGAATATCTGCAACAAGTGGCGCAAAAAATGAAGGATATCACATCTATAACTCAAGTAAGGGTGCAATAAACCATATTTAATCACATCACATATACTTTCCCCACTTCATTCCGTAGATGATGAATCTAATTACAAAATACACTTATATGAGTTTGATAACCAAGGCGGAGCTTCAGCTCACCTTACCCTAAGGTAGCATACATGCTCATTGTATCACAGTGATAGCAACTATATCAACATATATTATAGTAACATCGAGTGCCTATATTAACACATTACCACAATATTTACATGGTTACAAACAATTAAGTACCTGGCCATTGACACACAAAAAGCATTCATTAGACCCTCACTACGAAGTCAACCCATTTGGCTAGCACTTATGCCATATATATATAGTCAAAAAGTCAATCACCTCATGGCCATTACATCAATGTAGCAGTTCTTGAACCCATTCCACCTTCATGTCATCCAAGACAAAGTTAAATGCAACCATCAGCTTATTGTTCTCTGACAATTTCATGTGAGCACAAATAAACTTGCAGCTTGTCAACCCTAGGACTCGCAGTAGCAGATGGATGAGATCCTCATGCTTAATGTCCATATTGGCCTTGTAGGGCAACTTATCCATGGCCATACATAGTGTCGTCATCCCAACTTGCAAGTTACCAGCCATTTCTTGAATAGCTATAATAAATCCCTCATCTAAACTCTGGCGACGCCTCTTCCTTAAGCCAAACGATGCCTCATTGCCTATGATAAGGGGTTGTTTTGTGAATGCCATAGAGGGGTTAATCTCGTTCTCTTGCTCAATGTCATTTAGTGGGGTAACTCTATAGACATCATCCCTATCAATCTCCTCGTTGACATTGCAAGCCGATAGAACATCCTTCCTAGTGGCCTTATCCTTCCCTTATACGTATGTCAGCTCATCATAATGTAGGAATGCTTTATTCCTAAATTGACCAACCTTCTTGTTCACCTACATCCAAAATAACCAACATAGATGAGAGGTTAATAAATAAGGAAAGTTCAGATATTGCAGTTAAACGTACATATGTGGAGAAGTAGAATATTTTGCTCATATTCCAGATAAAATGAATATGAACATTTAAGCAAATTAAAATATATATTCAGTTAATTGTCATATTTTCTTACATATAATCATTCAATCACCAATATAATAATACTAATTATGTAGGTGCTCAAAAATCACAATGCATCTATGAGGAAAAACTAACAACAAAATAAAAAACTATTAGAGGGATATGATCTGAAAACACAATAAGCAGGCTAAGAATTTCTATTAACAACCAATAAAGCTAAGTTCTAAAACCAATAATCATCAACATGTTACTTAATAGGGATTAAGCTTATTATTACTACAAGTAGTATCTAATTAATATATATATATATATATATATATATACACACACACACATGTATTTCAAAAAGGCACATTAAAAGTCTCTGACTCAGAATGTTAATTACTACATAAATATAAAGTATACCATCCGAATGTTAGTTAATTGGTGTTTTGCAAACCATGTACTAATAACTAAAATCAACATAGGTTGTATAAAATTCAGAGAATAAGCTTGACATAGGGAAAAAAAAAAAAAGGCAAAACATACCAAAAACTAAAGCTAATATGGTCATAACATAAAGAACAATGAAGGATAAAGGACATTCTTGGAACATCTCACAATAAACCAATGGTAAACAAATCAACAAATTTGCACATGAACACTATTTTATCAAACATTGCAAAACATTTGGGATCATAACCATTGCAATGAACAATTCATGCACAAGTATGGTAAGCATTATTTTGTACCTTTACATACTCATCCCATACATGCTTTTCAGTGGTAACACACTTCTTTTCCTCATTTTATCTGAATCCACTAGTGTTAACACAGCATACCATATGATAGACTATTTGCCACAATCCCTTGATGGTCTTAATACACGACTAAATGTGCAGGGTGGCCCTAATTCCAGTATCGGAGCATCGAATGTCCATCATCCCCTCCAAGGCCTATAGATAGCTTGGCATAAAGTGGCAATGGTACATGAATTTTTGTTCTGACTTAAGCTTAAGCAATCAACCAACGCGTTGTCCTCATCCTTTGTCCATACGTGTTTTCCACTGGGT
Source organism: Delonix regia (assembly GCA_037074485.1). Taxonomy (NCBI): domain Eukaryota; kingdom Viridiplantae; phylum Streptophyta; class Magnoliopsida; order Fabales; family Fabaceae; genus Delonix; species Delonix regia. The sequence goes on along the minus strand of CM073451.1, from coordinate 26,580,415 downwards.
GTACTACCACTTGATGGTTGAGACATGTCCAAAATCTGCAATTGAAAAGAGAACATTGGGAACTTATCTTCAACCACATTATTTTAACACATATGGCAACATTATATAGCAACATCAACACATACATATGGCACATAATCAACATATTATAAATCAATATCTCACCAGTGACACAACACAGTGAAAGAGCAATACTCAAGTCACACTATGAATAGTTATATAACAACATACAACCACAACAATTCTAAAGTAACCACAAACAATACAATCCATTTTACAACTAGCTCAACATACATCACATAACAATAAAGTAGACATAGTTACACTATGCTTATGACCTTAAAAACCATAATGTTGATACTGGTACTGGCCAAACATTTAATTGATCAATGTATCTCGTAAGTTACTCCACTCATTGATGGGTTCCATTGTGGATATGATGGGGTTTTTGTCCCCCTATGGTGGATCTGTTTCAACATTATTTAGCTCTGCATCAAGGGGATTAGCTACATTCTTCAAATTAAATTATGTAGCAAGCAACATGAAATTATCACCCTATTATGAGTCCAAATAGGATAGAAGGACAAGCTCCTTAATATTCCTCACCGAAGCTTAAGCATACCGAAACACCGCTCTATCACATTACACGCAAATACGTGTTTCATGTTGAAGTACTCATGGGGATTGTTAGGGCTACGCCTTCCCTCCAGTCACCCAAATAAAAACGTTAACCTTGATACAGTGCAAGGAATCCATTATAGTTGGTATACCTAGCATCTATCAAATAGTAACACCCTACAATTTGGAAAAAATGCATTCACTTAATAGGTTGAAGGTAAACTATTCATGCTGACCAAGTTCACATTGAAGTAAACATAATATTTTACTACAAGTACCTTATGGAATATCTAATATTGCACATTAAAGAAGTGAGTCAGAATAACATATTTATGTTTAATAAGGGAATATGTCCAAAATTAAACATTCGTCAACTCTAATTTGGCTTCATGACATACATAGAAGACCACAACAGGGGAAGTAACATTCATCTACTCTATTTAAGTGTCTATAATTAATTAATTACTAAATGTATTATAAGTAATATTTTGAATGCTATCTCAAGTTCACTCATGCTCTTTGTTTATTCCTTTTTATGATTGGCAGATCTAAGTTCGTGCTTTAAGATTTTGTTCTAGTCAAACTCAGCTAAAAAGGTAAACTAGAATGGCCAGGAAGTTAGAAAATGTAGACGACTAAAAGAAGAAAGAAAACCGAGAGTTGTTCTAGAAAGTACCAATGCATGCTTCATAAATAATGAGTTTCGAATGATTTGATAATGGCATCACATGCTATTGTTCTTTTTCCATTTTCAATATTACAGATACAAGATGCAAAGTCCACAAACTCATAATTCATAAACGAATTCTACAAACAATATAATTGCATTAAACTTCTTCATAATTAACTGTCCTTTTATGTCAACTTTGCATTTTATACCATTTGTAATTGAACAAAGGTTGGCAAAAAATTACTGGTAATAAAATAATGACACAAATGAGTTCTGGATGGAGTAACAACAAAATGGCAGCTAAATCATACACACCACAATAACTTTGGAGTGAGTACAGCAAACTCACCTTGGAGGACTCTTAGGCTATTTCACCTGGTGATTGCATCATGCAAAATTTTGCCATCTGCAGCCAACCCTTCCCATTTAGACAGCATGTAAATGAATTGAGCATTAGGTGCGGACACTTCAAGCACACTTGTTATTACTTCACCCTTCTGATTCCTATACCTAAGCATGTCCTCCAAAGGCACCTTAATCCTCACATGTGTGCCATCAAAGGCACTAAGGCAACCCTACACATGAGCAAAGACAAATTGAGAGTTAGTGTAGCGATAACATATAACCCAACATAGAAAATGAAAGTTGTTATTATTTTGAATCACTTCCATCTTTCATCCTATGAGTCAGAAGGCATAAGTTCCAGCTGCTTCAATAGCTCTCCATCCAATCGCATCATTACCGTCAACACTAACTTGAAATATCTACTTAGTGTCTCCTCAGATCGACCAAAATTGAATTGGATGACATTATTTTTTACATGGTGAGCAAGTATGTTCAGAAACATGGCAACTTGGTCATCCACTAACATGTGTCATGTAGGTTTCAGACCTCTTATAATGTTTAGCATAGCATACAATCTATCAAACGTTGCCCTATACATCCTTAGCTAGTTGAAGCATGTGTTATCACTATGGTAAACCAAGCTCCTAAAGTAGGCTCTCTTGGCATGAAAGTCTAACCTATAAGACATATCGTTAATGCGCTTCTTATGTTCCAAACCCCCCCCCAAAAAATTTGGATAATAATGCAATACAAGCAAATCATAACACGCAACCACCATATCAAAACACACACTATGTACTCCCGTCTGTTTTGATCCATGGTTGTACGATTAGCAAAATGTTAACATCAAGCACATGTTATCATAACCACATGATCCATATAAGGGCGTTAGTAATTGGTCTACTAATATCTCTCCTTAATGTATAGTATGATCTTAAACATATATCTGTGTAATACCTATGTTGTGCTTATTGGTGTCATTTTTGTACACTACCCCATTCAGAGGATTGAACCTAAATTAATCAAGCAATTGAGAGTATACATATTTACTAACCTCACATGAGAGTTAAGGTCAATTAACTATGAAATATTTTTTGAAACAATTGAAAAATAACTAATCACCAATTCTTCAAAATGACAAACACTGGGCAATGAACATATATACATATACCCTTATCTAATATATTTATAAAGATTTTTAATATATTAATGCTAGTCTAACTTCCTTATCTGTTAGCTACAACAACTATTACAATTTCATAAGTATGTAACACGTCTTCATGTATGTTAACAACAAAGTAAGAATTTGCTATAATTAATTGGTTTCGTTATAATCGCCCAAATTTAAGGGTTTATTTATTCAATCTACAGAAATTGTTATTGTTCAATGATTGAGCCTAAGCAATGTCAGTAACTAGTATGTACCTACTCTCTTCCATTAACTGTTATGTACCCAATCTCATGCACTAACTATTTTCATTTACATGGCTAAGCATTTTCTCTTTTTTTTTTTTTTTATAGGAAACTGACAAGCCAAAAGGATTCGGACAATTAAAAAAGAAAAGAAATAAGGATTTGGATGGTGATCAAAGACAACTTAAATATTGATTGATTAATTAAAAGAGTAAACTTATATGCATTTATTGGAACAAATAATAATTGCATACTCAAATCTACCTCAAAATATTTTTGGCTAAGATACTTTCCATTACGTTAACTTATTTTTTTCACCTTACATAGTTTTACATTGTGAAAAATTTTTCTCCAACTATTATAAATTTACAGAAAGTAAGAATCATTCTTATTTATAATTTAAAAGTATGAATATATGTTACATACAGAAGGAAAATCATGGGACTTTTTAACTCGGTCTACTCATCTTTCTTTTCACATTAGCTTATGGTTTTTGCAAATAGGCTACAAAGCAAAGGGCTTTGTCTGAACATGTTTATGAGAGTACTTGCCTTTAACATGAGTGTGAACAAAGAGAATCTAGATATTTTGACTATCATGGTTATAGAGAAGTAGATAATAGGAAGTGGCAAGGAGGAAAAATGTTTCTTTATTCTTGGTAATTGCTAATTTTCTGTCTTTTCATTCTCAACTTTCATAGTATAACTATAACTTTGTTTCCTACTTTAGCTTGCCAATAGTTTATTGTGAATCAAATATTTGTCAAAAGCATTGGCTAGAAGGAGAAAAGAAAAGTCAAAGAGAGACTTTTATTGAGAACCTTCTTGGTGCACTTGATAACATCATTATACCTCCTTATAGGTCTTTCTGGGTGGCTTTGGTTCAAGTTATATAAGTAATTAAATAGTGAAAGCTTATAATTAACTTCTGAACCTCAAAGTTCAATCTAGATATAATATTGAATCGGTATCCTTCAAAACTAATGTTACTGAAATTTCTCCCTCTGTCTCATTTGATATAATTGAAGCAAAAATTCATATAGCGAAGAAGCCATCAGCCATATGGAAAAGCTTTGTGATATGGCTAGCAGTAATGTAGGATGTTAATAATTGTTTTAGCAGCAAACACGACCAACATTTAAGTCCCTTTATTTTGATATATATTACTTCAATAACAACAACTACCCAGTGAAGAGTAATCAACTGACATTCAATATTTTTCATTCTAATATATCTGATGAACCTTCAATGGTGTCTAAACCTATGGGTGGGCTTGTAGCTTGCTCTTAAGGATGCAATGACATTCATTCAACCAAACATGTATATTTAATCAAGGTTTAATAATGGTTTTTACAAATCTTTTGTTCTCACTCAACATAGCCTACACGGGAAAAAATTTGTCCTCTATGCTTATAAAAGACAACACATTAACTAAACTTCCCTTAACATACACTAACGTGTACATTCAGCCATTTCTACCCAATTCCCTTCCACATTTCAAACACAAACAGAGAAGAAGGCCACAATACAAGAGCCTAAACTTTCATTCATTCAAGTAAAGCAACATCATTTTGACTCTACACTAGACATTATACATACCACCAAAGAAAAAAAAACATTGTATACCATTTCCGGCAATAATTCATGCCACAATAGCAACAAAACTGTTACAAAACTTTGCAAATCTGACTAGTACAACACAAGAGGGAATTGATTTTTGCGATTTCACACAAACCACTCAGACTAACACACAACTCAGCACACATTTCATAACCACCACCCAAAATATGCAAGAAGAACATTCATATAGCAGAAGATTGGACCAAATTAACCTTTTTCAAGTTGTAGCTGGTAGTCGTGCTTCTTTCTGCTCAGACCAGTGCATAGAACAAATTTCCTTTCCTCAAATATAATGCAGACGAATACAAGAAGAGGTGGGTGGGTGTGCTAACTTCTGTTGTCCATTTTATTGTCAAGTGGGCGATAGCTTTAACTTCACAATATAGTTGTAAAGAGGTACAGTAATTTTGACTAAGGCCAACTCATTCTCAAGAAATGCTATTGAATACTTCCAATTTTGGAGAGAGAATTGTCCCATATATGTGTGAGAAAACTTTCGTGTGGGAGAGGTATTCTTGTGGCAACATGGCAACCAAACAGCTGGGAGGTATAACATCTCCCATTAATGCGCAAACCAAACGCTACCGTGCTGTAGGAGGGGAAAGCCCATGTGGTCAGTGGTTTAGCCCAGTTTTTTGCCCAATACACAAGTCGTTCACGTGCTTAGCCTTCAAAGTACAATGTCTCAAAGTGAAACGATGCGTTTACTTGCTGTGGGCGACGTGGCACAACGAGAATCGTCGGATGAGAGCAGCGGTTTATATCTTCACAACAGATGCTCCTGTGATATTTTGACAGCAGCTGATCTTTAACCCTTGTACGGCACCACGTAGTCTCCAGATGCTCTCCGATCTTATCCTTCTGATACTTCACAAATTCATCATTTGAATCCACTGCCTCCATTTCGCTAACTCCAGGGAAAACTACAAGTGAAGCAATCGAGAATCCTTTCGCTCTCCCCGGCGGGAAATTTTTCCCACTACGGAAATAAAGTTAATTAAGTGACGAAGTAAAAACTTAAAAATAGATGATGGAACTAAATTGAAATTAAAGAAAATTAAGAAACAAAAATAAATTAAGGAATTAAATAAAGTGCATTTTTGTCAATATGATTTTAAAAAATTGAAGAAAAGTTAATATAATTTACTCTTTAAAAATAAGTAATTATAAACAATAAAAATAATTAAAAATTGTAAATATTAATAAATAATTACTGTCCTATATAAAAATAAATGGATATAATTTTAGAATTTGTGTTATATAACACATACAAGAACATGGTAACGGAAGGCATAACTTTAGAACATGAAATTTCTAATAACGGAATTAAAGTAAATGAAGTCAAAATAGAGGCAATCTCAAAATTGCCGCCCCTATTGACATGCAAGAAATTATTAGCTTTTTAAGGACACATTGATTTTTATAGAAGGTTGGTAAAAGATTTTCTAGAATGAGTAAACACTTATGCTAGCTAGTGAATAAAGATATTCCTTTTTAAGTTTTTCCTGATTACTTGGGCACATTTGAAACTTTAAAGGGAAAATTAACTTGTACAACTTATTGCACGCGTTTGCTTACACACTTTTATGCAAGCTAACGACTAATTATCCGTTCTCATTTCTTATTTTCAAGTCCATGTGTCTCTCTTGTAAATAAAAAATGAGTCAATTTCAAGAAAGTGAGAGGGCAAAATTACTTCTGAACTGAGGAGGCCCAGGGGGCAAATGCAGTTTCCGATGATGTTAAGATAAAGAACTACAATCCTAATGTAAAAGGCATTCCTCCCAAAATTTGTAATTACGGCGGTGAATGGAAGTTATGGAAAAAGTACCTCAAAGACTAACCTTACACGGACCAATATCAGAGAAGAACACAGACAAAATAATGATATTCATAGGCAAACCACAAACAGAAGGCAACTACACAAGGGGGCTGATAATGGGACACAAAAATAGTGAAGTTCTAAGGGATGATAACAATCCGAAGATGTAGAACACTGCATCTCAATGACAGAGCATTGGAGGCTTATAAATTTAGCTTATCACATATAACAATAAAGAGGTATAGTACAGTGTCAAAATATTTGGACCACAACCTAATCAGGTACTCACAGTCTCACAGACTATGCCTGCAATGACGGCACCACGTAATCAGCCACCACCATGCTCTCCAGTTGCTCTCTGATCTTGTCCTTCTGATACTTCACAAATTCATCATTTGAATCCACTGCCTCCATTTCGCTCACTCCTGCAAAAACTGCAAGTGAAGCAATCGAGAATCCTTTCGCTCTCCCCGGCGAGAAATTTTTCCCACAACTGAACTGTCTAATTTCCCTGAATTTATCTCTAATTCCTCTCACAATTCCCAAAATCTCATTCCTAACTTCATCGCTCAAATTTTCCTTCAACTTCAAGAAGGTGACTCGCACCGCCGAGCCCGGCGGCAGAACCAGATCGCCCTGATGGTCGTCGGCGACCCAATCGAGAGCCATCGTGTCGTCGCAGAAAGGCGCGTTTGCCTTGACGATAGACACGTGGCTAGGATGCGTCGCATAGGTGTCGAGGTCGTCTTTGGACTTGTAGCGACTATGGAGCATGTGAGTGAAAGTAACGGAGGAGGATCGGATCCGAAGCACTGGGGCCATCGCAAGGTGAAGAACCTGGTCCAGGGAGACGAGGGAATTTACTCTGTTGACCATCGTAGTGACATTTGATGGTTCGGTCTCGTCTTTGACCTTGAACAGGACGACGTGCTCGATGATCTGGTTTGACATCTCGGTTGAAGACTGATGTAATTGAGGGTTTGAGATCGCGGAGGAGTTTGGAAGGCGAGAAAGTCAGGGAAGATGAAGCTGGAATGCAAAGGCTCCAATTTGAGGATGAGAATTCTTTGTCGCTATGTGCCTATTTCCCCGTGAGAAACATATTATTTTATGTTATTATCACATATAAGAAAAGTACACTAACATAATAAAAATAATTTAAAATATATCTAACATTTCTCTTACTTTATTTTAATAAATTACACTAACTTTTAATTTGTTTTTTATCAATTAAATTAATTTATACTACTATAAATATATTCCTAATGTGATAGTAAATACAATTAGATAATTTTATATATTTATTGTATAAAAATATTTATCTAATTTTAATTTAATCCTTTAAATTTATTTTAAATTTCACTTTTTTGTCTCTTAACTTTATATAAATCCAAATTTAGGTCTAAATTTCATTTAGTTCGAATATTGATTTAGGGTTTAGTTCAGATTTCATCTTATGTTTCACTGCAGTCCCTTAATTTTTTTGGTTCTAATTTGACTCTTAATTTTAAAAAACTGCTCAACTGTTTTTTTCTTTAATACAATCAGATTAAAATATTTTAAATAATTATAATAGATAAGATTAACATAATAAAAAATTGGACTAGTAATATCAAAATGAAAAAAGTAAAAAAAAGCAAAGTCAACTAATAAATATCAATAAATTTAGTTTGTTAAAGAATAAATTATAGAATTAAACCACCGAATTAGAATTATCACATTTCGTAGGACTTACTTATATCGATAGATAAATAAAAATAAATATTTGGATGGTTTTGAAATTCAGATCCAACTTGGAAGAGAATGACATTAATAAAAAAATGTAAAACTTGAGGCAAATTTAAGAAATCAAATTGAAACTAAATGAAACAAAGGATATTGAAAATAAAATATGAGGTAAAGTAAGGGATTAAATTAAAATCAAATAAAGTTAATTAAGTGATGAAAGTAAAAACCTAAAAATAATGATGGAACTAAATTGAAATTAAAGAAAATTAAGAAACAAAAATGAAACTTAAGATAAAATTAAGTAATTAAATCAAGTTTATTTTTGTCAAAATGATTTTAAAAAATTGAAGAAAAATTAATAAAATTTACTCTTTAAAAAATAAGTAATTATAAATAATAAAAATACTTAAAAAAACTTTAAATATTAATAAATAAGTACTGTCCTGTATAAAAATATTTGGATATAATTTTAGAATTTGTGTTATATAACACATACAAGAACATGGTAACAGAAGGCATAACTTAAGACATGGAATTTCTGATAAAGGAATTAAAGTAAATGAATTCAAAATAGAGGCAATGTCAAAATTGCCGCCCCTATTGACATGAAAGAAATTACTAGCATTTTAAGGACACGTTGATTTTTATAGAAGATTGGTAAAAGATTTTCTAGAATGAGTAAACACTTATGCTAGCTAGTGAATAAAGATATTCCTTTTTAAGTTTTTCCTGATTACTTGGACGCATTTGAAACTTCAAAGGGAAAATTAACTTGTACAACTTATTGCACGCGTTTGCTTATACACTTTTGTGCAAGCTAAACGCCTCATTATCCGTTTCAAGTCCATGTGTCTCTCTCGTAAATAAAAAAAGAGTCAACTTCAAGAAAGTGAGAGAGCAAAATTTGAACTGAGGAGGCCCAGGGGGCGAATGCAGTTTCCTATGATGTTAAGATAAAGAACTACAATCCTAATGTAAAAGGCATTCCTCCCAAAATTTGTAATTATCGTGGTGAATGGAAGTTATGGAAATAATACCTCAAAGACTAACCTTACACGGATCAATATCAGAGAAGAACACAGACAAAATAATGATATTCATAGGCAAACCACAAACAGAAGGCAACTACACAAGGGGGCTGATAATGGGACCCAAAAATAGTGAAGTTCTAAGGGATGATAACAATCGGAAGTTGTAGAACACTGCATCTCAATGACAGAGCATTGGAGGCTTATAAATTTAGCTTATCACATATAACAATAAAGAGGTATAGTACAGTATCAAAATATTTGAACCACAACCTAATCAGGTACTCACAGTCTCACAGACTATGCCTGCAATGACGGCACCACGTAATCAGCCACCACCATGCTCTCCAGATGCTCTCTGATCTTGTCCTTCTGATACTTCACAAATTCATCATTTGAATCCACTGCCTCCATTTCGCTCACTCCTGCAAAAACTGCAAGTGAACCAATCGAATATCCCTTCGCTCTCTCCGGCGATAAATTTTCCCCCCAAGTGAACTGACTAATTTCCCTGAAATTGTCTCTGATTCCTCTCACAATTCCCAAAATCTCATTCCTAACTTCATCGCTCAAACCTTCCTTCAACTTCAAGAAGGTGGCTCGCACCGCCGAGCCCGGCGGCAGAACTAGATCGCCCTGAAGGTCGTCGGCCATCCAAACGAGAGCCATTTTGTCGTCGCAGAAAGGCGCGTTTGCCTTGACGACGGTCACGTGGCTAGGATGCGTCGCATAGGCGTGGAGGTCGTCCTTGGACTTGTAGCGACTATGGAACATGTGAGTGAAAGTGAAAGAGGAGGATCGGATTCGAAGCACTGGCCTCATAGCAAGGTGAAGAACCTGGTCGAGAGAGACGAGGGAATTTATTCTGTTGACCATCGCAGTGACATTTGATGGTTCGGTCTCGTCTTTGACCTTGAAGAGGATGACTTGCTCGATGATTTGGGTTGACATCTCGATCGAGGACGAATGTAATTGCGGGTTTCAGATCGCGGAGGTGTTTGGAAGCGAGAAAGTGGGGGAAAGTGATGCAGGAATGCGTTGACTTCTTTTGAGAGGGAGAATTTCTTGCTACCAATGCCTATTCCGCCGCGAGAAACAGATTAATTATATATTATTATCACCTATAAAATTACACCAAACTAATACGAATTAGTTAAATCATGTATGATATCTCTCTTACTTTATCTTAGTATATAATACTAATTTTTAATTTATTTACTGTTAAAAAGTTAACTTTTTTGCTTCGGTTAAGCATTCATATGTAAAAGTAAGAGGATAACCCATAAAGAGAAAATAAATTATTATGATGAGTTCTCATAATATGAAGAGTTAATTTTATGTTCAATACTTATATTTATTTAATAAATAAAATATTTAAATTATTTTAAAAGAAAACAATAATTTTTCATTGCTTAGAATAAAATTAAATATACTTAGAAAATATTCTTTTTACTTTTTACTTAGCAATTAAATAAGATAATTACTAACAATACTTAGATTACAAGTTGAGGCCTTTATCCAATAGGTTTATGAATAATTCAACTTATTATTGATTATTTACAAATAACTTAAACTAAATACATTCCTAGTTTATATATCTAAATTTAATTACTTAATTAATTAATTAACCAGAATAATTGATCTAGTAATAAATTAATAACAATCCACATTATTTTAATATATTTCAAAAATTAATTCAACAGTGATATCTTCTTTTCTCAGTTCAATTTAGTTTCTTTGGTTGCTGGGGCTACTGACTATTCTATCTCAAAATAAAAAGGGCATATAGGTAGAATCGTCAAAGGCAAATTCATCTCTCTATATGACTATTGTTAAAGTTGTTGAAAGCATAGGTTTAGAAGTTAAAAACTGATACAAGGAGCTTAGAGGATAAAAAGAGTTGATAGAAATTTAGAATATATGCACCTTTAGAGGCAAGATGAAAAATTATGCAGGAGAAGCACAAGGCTGAGCTTCCTGCAAATTTCAAGAAGATTCTGACTCTGCAGTTGAAAAAGCAAGCTGTGAACCCAAAGCTACTAATTCTATCAAGTCTTTGGCCAAGAGGGCTAGAAAAACTACTGTTTGATTTTCTTTGGGAAGCATTGTAATATAAATTGTGAATAGGACTAGCTGTTTTTCTTGATGTAGAACTTTGAAAGGTGTTCTGTAACCTTGACATATTGTATTCTAAACATGAACCAGCATCTAGCCTTTGAATTGTCAAGAAAAGATAAATCACTAAAAACAAGATACCACTTGTACAAAATATTATTAATAATATTAAAAATTGGACACTTGGCAATTTATTCTTTTCGAAAGAATGAACTAGCATCTATGTCAGGAAAAAATAAATCACCAAAAACAAGATACAACCCCTGGTACAAAATATTATTAATAATATTAAAAATTAGAAACTTGGCAATTTATTCTTTTTGAAAGAATGAACCGAGTCAATTTGATTCAATGTCATCAAAAAACACTCTGCCAGTGGTTCATTTTAAAATTGCTCATCTGAAAAACCAATAACGACAAACACGAATGATATTAACTATCAAATCTGGAGGAACTAGCATTTTTCCCAATATAAAAAAAATTCATCTAGATCAAGATACTTAACATACAATAACTAGTATTAATCGGGATAGGACATGAAAAGAGAAAAAAAATAAAAAAGTACTATAACTTATTTGCAATATTAAATACTAAAATTATTGTGCCACACTGTCTTCCTTGCAATATTAAAGTAACTTACAAAACATACCATGAGTCATATATTAAATACAAAGTTTCATAACCAACTAGGCAACAAGTGCTAGATTTCATTTAATCTACACCATATAAAACTCAAGGTCTCCAGAGTTGGTGTTCATGGTTGATTCTTGGGTGCACGTCGCATGAGCTGTCAAAGTCTCTTGGCTAACTTGTTCCTTTGTAGTGTCTTTATCACACTGTATTGATGAAAAACTTCCTTCCTACATAATTGAACAAGGTTACAGTTAGAATTATGTCATACTATATATAACAACATAAGGAGAAAATTATATAAAATATACATTATTGGAGACTTTGCATGTTCTACTATTGTGTCCAGACTGGTGGCACCTTGTACATGTGTGACCTAACTACCTTTGTACTTCTCTACAATATGCAGATTGCCTTTTCAGTCTACCCCTCCTCTTCCTAACCAAAGGTGGTTGGAGTTCCTCACCATCCATTTTTAGCCACAAATTTTGACCATTAACTGGCAGTATGTATAGTTCATAAACTTTCTCGTATGTGGACTTGGTTAAGGTACAATGCACAAAGTCTTCTGGGCTTAGGTTTCGCCACCCAATTACTACAATGGCATGTGCACAAGGGATGCTACAAAGGTCATATACCCAACAAGAACAACTATGGGTGTCTAAGTCCACAACATATCTATCAAGCCTGCACCAAACCTCAAACTTCTCACCATTTGGGTCCCCAACCAATCAAGGTAGCCAAAGTTTGCTCTTCTACTTATTGTCCTCCAATTTGTCTCTAACACATGGACAAAGTTGGCCTTTAAACATATGTAATTGATTTCACTGCTTAATCATCTGGTTCATGATATATAACCTTATCTCCTCTAACATTGTTATAATTGGTTTGCCCCTAACATCAACAATTTTATCATTAAACTATTCACACATGTTGTTTGTGTAGGACTAGTTCTTACTTTTAGTGTAAAATACGGCCCTTGTCCATTGTTTAAGAGGAATCTTTGACAAGTTCTCCCATGCCTTATCATTGAGTTGTTTAAGGTTGTTCATGTTGTTTGTAAATTCTTGCATAGTGGTCGATTTTGCATATTTCCATAGGTAATTCTTTAGCTCTTGCTCTTGAATTGTTCGGCATAGTTGTTGTATATGTGGTACACACAAAATTTATGCTCACTGTTAGGAGATTGCTCTGCAGTAGCCAGTATAAAGCCCTATCCATTCATGGAAGGTATGTTATCCTTAAACCAAAATAATAAATAATTTAAATAACTATAATGTATTGGCATTACCTACTGTCTGTCAATAATAAAACTCCATGGATGACCATGGGAGCTATATTCGATGTCTTTTAATAGCTTTCCTATGAGCCAGTCCTATGTCTCCTTATTCTTAATGTCAACAATGGCCATTACAATCGGATAAAATGAGTTTTCTCCATCCTGACCAACTACTGACAACAAAACACCACCATAGTGTTCTTTCAGAAAACATCCATCAAGCCTATCAGTGGTCTACAACCGGCTAAGAACCCCATCTTGCAAGCGTGAAGGCACATGTACAATCTATTAAAACTGGGGGGTAGCTCTGGTACCACTCTAGACACCCCTATCTGACATTTGGATCCCAAATTACTTCGTATAATCTCCTCGTAGTAATCTTTAAGTCTTTTGTATTACTCTATCTCATTAACTTTCATAAGCATATTCACCTTTCTCTATGCTCTATGAGCCTTGGCCTTCAATATAATGATGGAAAACATTTCTTTGATATAGTTCGCAACATCTTTCCATTCCGGATTTGCATTGTGCCTTAAGAAAAGGAGCAAGTTCACTACATGCCACTTTGAGCGTGCTTACTTATTCTTCATTTTATGACTACAGGTGTGCTCATAGTTGTAGGTCTTGACTTGGAAGGAATTACAAACCATCGACTGTGAACAAAGTATGGTCCATGGGCAAGGATCCTCACATTTTGCCCTACACCTCTTTGAGTCATTTTTCACAAGCTTTACCCTTACCCCAGCATTAACTGCATAATTCCTCATTGCTTGCTTAAACATTATTAAGCTTCTAAACTCCATGCCTAACTCAAAAAGGACATCCCTAAAGCTCAACGCCTCATTGAATTGAGGCCATACTATCCTCTTTTTCCCTCCATTATCCTCTTCTGACACCATGTCACTATGGAGGGATTCAGAGTTGTATTGGTCATCAAGTTGGTCAGGAATGATTAGATGAGAAGATTGCACTTGATTGTCCTCTGGTATAAGCTTGATATAACTAAATACATAAGCATAACAATGAACCATTAGTAATCGTTCATTGTCTTATAAGTCATGCGTGCACGTTAGGCATGTACTTGATAAATAGATAATCATCCTCACCCTCTGAGGAAATACCATTGTCTGTTTCAGATCGATCACTTCCATCAAAGCCATTATAGTACTCTTGTGTTTCATCTTCAAGTAAAGGATGTAGAAACTCAATTTCAACTTCAAGTGGTTTAACAATAATCCACAAACTTTATTGGACACGTAATGAAGTAGTAATAAGTTTATGAAATGAAAATTAAGTCTAAAAAATTGAAGTTAGACTTGAACCATGTTCTAATAAAGTTATAAGAAATTGTCAAGAATATACAAGCAAGATTGTAAGACACTATAAGAATAAACAATAGAAAAATCATGATGCTTTGAAGATTTAATAGTAAATAATGTTTAAATTACAAAGCAAGATTCATGGGAAGCCAACTTTAATTAATTAATTAATAATTAGTGCCAATTTTCTAAAAGAACCTTTACTTATACCTATATATATAATTGATCATTTTGTTAATGGTCTCTTGTTAAATAAGAATATTAACTAACCAAGAATGCATTGCTCCAATTACTAGTTGTGTCTTTCAAAATCAGTTTCATAAATTATTGTTATTTACACTTTTTAAATGTAATTAAGTAATAATATTCCATCTCTATCAATCTCACCCTTATCTTAAAGTTCTTTTTCTATGCTAAATAAAGTTAAAGTTCACAATGACTAAACTTAAAACTTCATATCAGTGTCAAATCAAAAAAAAACAAAAACTTTATGACAATGAAAAGATGTACCATTAATTGGTTGCAATAAGGATGAGGACAAAGAAAGGTAAGATGCATGTTGATCCATAAGGATTAAAAGACAAGAGAGTCAAAGAGACCACATGTTATGGCACAACAGAGCACCACATATTTTTTATTTTTGAAAATATTTATTAAAAAAAACTTTCTTTTTCAAGAATGTCCACACTGACAAGGTTTTTTTTGGCATCTTTCATGTTGGAGACAACTTTTTATAGAGGTATTCACACATACACACACACACACACACATATATTATTATAGCCTACCCTTGCTCAATTTGGCTAAGGAAACTAGAGCACCTAATCCCAACGCCTATAAGAGGGAGAATCCGTACATACCCCAATATTTAACCTAACATGCCAAACCAATTTGAACTACACCCAGTGTTCACCCTTTGTGCTAAGATTTCCTTTGTTGTTGTGCTTTCCTATCATTGAGAGCTTTTTTCATTTGGAGGCGCTTGAGAACAAAGATTGCAGTGTTGAAAATGAAATAGCCTGCCCAAACGGGCCTTTCTTATTTGCATGTTGTGGGAATGAAGCCCAATCTGATGTGTGAAGATGTTGGTCAACATAAGAAAATAACATTCCACCTGGGCAATTTAAGGATGTCCATCCACAAAGGGACTTCAGAATTTGATGGTTTGAAAGTTAGGGGACGATTTTGAGACGTACTAAAAGTGAAGGACTAAATTGAGACTGAACCAATAAGTGGAGGACCAAAATAATGATTTTCCCTATTTAACTTATAGACAATTTTGTTTGATTTGGTGTTAGATTTAAAAAATAAAAAAAAACTTTTGTCAAATCTCCATTTGCTTAAAAGTTAAAAAGAAATAAAATACTTAGGGCTTGTTTAATTCTATTTGTTATGTTCTTAGAACAGTTTTGTGAAATTGTTTTTTAGAATAGTTTTAAAAATTAAAATTAAAAACTTGTTTAAATTCTTTGTTTTTAGAAACACATTCAAAATTAACCAAAAAAATTGTTTGAAAGAACAAGTTTTAAAAATGCTAAGACCTTGTTTAGTACCAAGAATTAAATTTATAATGTAGAATTGTAATTCTGATGCTAGTTCCATTAAAATTAAAATTGATTCAAAATTTTAAATTTTGAGTTTGGGCCATGTAAAGAATTATAACATAAAAACATAACTCCAAATTTAATTCAAATTTCACAATTTAGACAAAAGATAAATATTTGTTCTATGTATTTGTGTGTGTTATATGTTCAATATATATGTGTATATATGTGCGCGCGCATGCACATGCATGAATATGTGCGTGTATGTAACAAATTCATATATATGTAATTCTACATGTTGGTGTATGTAGATGTAGGGACAGAGCTACATACTCTTGATTTTTAAATTTATATATGTATGATGGTAAAATCTTAATTGTAAGTGCACCAGTACACTTAATTATAATATAGGGTCATATATGTAATATTACTATTTTTTGAGTTAATATTATCACAATTATATCTCTACATTATAACCGGTGTATTGATATACTCAAAATTATGAGTACACCAAATATGACACCATATATGATATATAATATGGATATTATGCCCCCTAGATTTTAATATTTTGAACCCATTGGACATATATAAATTTGTGTGACACTTTTATGTAATTTTTTCCCATTTGATATTTTAATTTGAACCCAATAAATTCATATATGTATTATATATATCTTAAAAAAGACTTTATTACTATTCCTTTCCTTTATGTATTTTTACACTAACTTAAAATTTAAGCTTCCTTTTGAAGCTTCATCTCCTTTCTCTCTCCCAATGTCACTATATCATATCATTTTAGCTTAGCGGACATCTCCTTTGTTATCTCTCAACCATCTGATCTCTCTCTTGGCCTTGGTTCTATTGCTTCTCACTTTTCATTCCTCAATATCATTTTCCTTCATTCAACTCACATAATCTTCTTCCTATTTGACTCCCCTACACACCAAATCAAAAGCCAAGCAAGCTTCTTCTTCAGTTCTTCATCTTAAGTAATATTCTTATAACTTTCTTCTTTGGCAAAAAAAAATTTCTTCCTTCCATTTTTGTTTCTATTATTTTTCCAATCATTTTTATTCTTCTATGAATATGATTTATTTTTTTTCTCTTATCACTCTCATAATATAAATAGAGGAAGAAGAAAATAGCATTAGAAAGAATGTGAATATATATATATATATATATATATATATATATTAGTATTTTCCTTAATATTAATACTTCTGATTATTTGAGTTCAAGAGATTACTAAAATTGTGAATATGTTTAAGAAATTAATGGTGATATATGCATATGTTTAATATTGTGATTATGTTATCTGGTCATTTTTAGTTAATTAATTGTATTTTTATTATATTAAAACATGACTTATAACATGTGTATTGCAAATTCTCTAGATTTTGAGTAGAAAATGGAAAGATTTTTTAATAAAAAATTGTCATTAGGGCAACAATCTTCATCTAAGCTTCATGAATCAAATCTTGAGCAACAACATATTAATATTAATTTGGAAGAGTTGGCATCAAACCCTCAAAAACCAATTAAAATTTTAGCTTATCATCCAAATGATGATATAAGATATGAAGAACATACTTGCAAAAAGGACTATGTCAAGTTACTCAACATAATTTTTCTAGAAGAAAAATTGAAAATTTTATAAGGAGATTTTGTCCCTCTAAGTTTAATGAATTTGGCAATTGGTTGGAATACAATATAGAAAAAGATGCAACATTTTGCTTGTGTTATTAGTGTTACCTATTTTAAGCCTGATTTGGGGATGCAGTCAGGTGGAGTTTCATTTGTGATAGAGGGATTTACATATTGGAACAAGAAAGAAAGACTTTTATCTCATTATATATGTCTTTGTATTTGTGCATGTAGGTATATGTGTGTGTATGCGCATGTGAGTTACATGTTTAGAATGTAAAAGTGTATGTGTGAGTACATATGTGCATTTTGATCATGTTAGATTGGGTATTAGGTTCATTCAAAACCCAACTATGTATTATATTTTAAGATTTTTTAATTTATAATAAATTTTTTTATGAAAAATATTTAAAATGTTAAATTGTTTTTTAAATTTTAATTACTTTCCATTTTGAATCATATTTTTTATTTCATTCTTTTCATTTTTAATCTTAGTTTTTTTATTTATTTAAAAATTTATTTTTTCTAAAAAGATGTTTTTTAATACAAATAAAAAGTGATCTAACCCAATTAGTTACTAACTAGCTGAGTTGAGTCTCAAAGCTTATTTAAACTTAGCTCACAACTCTACTTAAATCTTTTTTTTACATAATTATAATTTTGTCATTAATGAAAATAATTTTGAGAAACAAGGAAAAATATCTAAAAAATTTTCTTGTATTTTAATTCTAAAAAACACTTTTCAGTTTTTTAATTATTTTAGAACAATTAATAAAAAAAAAACACATTACCATACAATTAAAAAAAAAGAAGCAAAATTTAAAAAAAAAAAAACAGAATTCAAATAACGCCTTAATTTTGCATTTATTGATAGAAAATTTTAATTTTCAAATAAACATTTTCATATATAATTTAAGCAAAGTCATGTTTAACCAGAACCAAATTTATAAAGTTGCGTTTTTGAACAGTTCTAATCCAAACACGCATTAAAGTGGAACTAAAATGATTGAAATGTAATTTTTAAAATAAAAAAATCATCATATATAATATAAAAATTTAAAAAAAATTATAATATTTTACTCTTTAAATAATTAGTAATAATCAAATTAGAATGATAGTTTTAAAAAAAAAAAATTCAAGTTTAAGTGGTGCTTGTAAGCCGTTCAAGCTTTTGGTCCGAGAAACTTGGGTTGAATCACCCAGTGAAGACGGCTTATTCGGCTTGGCCCAAGTTAAGAATATGACAACCTGCTCGTTTCTGGAATACGTAAATAATAAATATGATATTTGTGCGTGTGTCAGTGACTTTTCCATATTAGAAAATAGATTCTTTGAATTTGGGTTTATTTATTAGATAAAAATTTAATTGTTCATATTTTAATAAATTATAAGAAATTATTTAATTATTTAATATTATTTAAAATCTAAATTATTAAATTTTCATATACTGATTGATATTTTATCAAATAACCAAATAGAGAGATTAAGGCATAGAGTGAGCCCTAACGGATTTTTATTTTTGTTGTTTACTTATTTGGATTGACTCATGTTCTCCATCCAACACTTAGAGCTTCTTCTTCTCGGTTTAAGCCAAAATATTTGTCATACTTTTTAAATAAAATTTTAAGTTAGAATAATACACAAAGTTTGTTAAAAATTGTAATTTTAATTAATATTTTTCATTTTAAATTGCAACTCCTCACTTCCTTCACTTCTATACAACTTTAATAATTCATTGAATTATTAATAAAATCAACTGTATTTTTAATGTAATAAGAAATTTTATTGATTAGAAATTAAGACGGGATCTTCACCCAACAAACTTGTTGTCATTCTAATCTATCCTATATTATCCACAAGTGACATGTGCTTAATCCACTTTTAATTTAAAGTAACGTAAAAGACCACTTGCTAAATTTGATTAGCATTAATTTTTAAACATAAAATTGAAGGATACCATAAGAAAATAATCTATGGATGACAATAATATAAGGTACCTTTATCTATTTAAGATTAAAATACAATTTTATTTATTCATCTACTATTTTGTTAACCTTTTCTCTTTCCCAAATATCCTTCAGTATTGCATTGTCCATAGGTCATGGCATGAGCTATGTGCAATGATATCCAATTGGATACTCGTAGGCCAGTTGCTTTCACATATATGCTCACTAATTTGGGCTGACCCATTAGAATTCAATAGGGATCAATGTCACATAATTGATGACTTGGTGTTATAAATGCAATACTTTGGACTTTTGGATCCGCTCATGTACAAGAGTGAATTTGTAATAAAATAATATAAAATATTAATATTAAATTAATAACAAATATTATTATATTACAAGCAAATCTTGCCTTATAGTTTGGCATGTGAATAAAATATTTTTTTATTATTTTAATTTTTATTAACTTTTTTATTTTTAATTTAATATTTACATATCTATTAATTCTCAATTTAAATTTTTAAATAATTTTTATTTTTAATTTAGTCATTCATTAATTTAAATGTTAACATATTTAGTTTATCAGTTTTAACTTAACTTTGAAGTAAAAACATTTGGATTATTAAATGATCAAATTGTGAATCAATTTATAAGTGAATGACTAAAATATTATTTTACTCGTTTGACATTTTATAACATTCTCAATGACTTTTTATTTTAACTTTTGTCCCTATAGTTTCAGTATCCAAATTACAAATTGGATTTTTACTACGCAGAAAGTTGCACTTTGAAAGCTAGAATACAAGTGAATAATTGTTGATGAAGAAATAATCAAAATGAATAATTTTGAAGATGAATAATGGTTAATGTCACACAATTGATGACTTAATGTTACAAATGCAATAGTTTGCCGTTTGACCAAAATATTGTTATAGGCTTTCTCTTATAAGTTGATTTTAATTTTAGTCATTTATTAAGTTTTTTTTTAATTGAATCATTTACAAATTAATTCATTCTTAATTTAATCTTTTACTAATTTTTATTTTTAATTTGGTCACTTATTAATCTGAAAATTAATATATTTAGTTTATCAGTTTTAACTAAATATAAATTTAAGGTACTAAATACTAACATTTTGATTATTAAGGGACTAAATTAAAAATTAACTTATAAGAAAGTGGCCAAAAAATTGTTTTACTCGTTTGACATTTTATAACATTCTCACTTACTTTTGTAATTTGTATCCCTATAATTTCAATATTCAAATTACAATTAATTTGGATTTTTACCATATAAGAATATACTTAATAATAATTTAAAAAGTTTACAGACTCAATGAGTCTGGCCTAAAAAGATAAAGTCCAAATAAAAAAAGTTCGATTAAAAAATTTTAATTTATAAAAC
The DNA here is from genome assembly GCA_037074485.1 of Delonix regia. Taxonomy (NCBI): domain Eukaryota; kingdom Viridiplantae; phylum Streptophyta; class Magnoliopsida; order Fabales; family Fabaceae; genus Delonix; species Delonix regia. The sequence goes on along the minus strand of CM073451.1, from coordinate 26,559,288 downwards.
AATAGGCTCAAACTTTTTAAAAATTCAACACAAGCCCAAAAAATCTAAATAAATACTTTTTTAATAAATAAAAAATTATTATTTAACAAAAAATTTAGTGTACATGATATTTTGATAAAAAAATTAAAACTGATACATTTTATTTAAATAATTTATGCCAATACAATAACTCATTTGTATTTATAATTACTCTATATATAATTTTACATGTAATAATAACTATTATCTATGTTACTTATCTCAAGTTTTAAATAACAAATTGATTTGATTATTTTTTAGAAAATCTGATTGGTCAAATCTTTAAAATATAGATAAAAATCTAAATAAAAAAAACCTAATTAAAATACAAGTTTGGATTTTTTTTCTTTTGAACCCAAGTTCAAACATATTTTTTAAAAGTTTGACCTAATGATTAGTTTTATACAAAAAGCTGCACTTTGAGAATAAGAATACAAGTGAATAATTGTCGATGAAGAAATAATCAAGATGAATAATTTTCACATGATCATATATTAGTAATACCTATATTTAACATAAAATCTAAATTAATGATATTATCAATATTGAGTTATATGTTGATACGCCAGAAATAAAAATAAGTGAATAAAACAATAGTCCAACAATTCTATATATAGACACAAAATTGTAATAAACCTGATAAAACAATTTACTACTATGTGATTTGATTCATTTGCAACGAATCATGTATTAGTTTTGGCCTAATTTATTTTGAGCTTTGGCCTCAAACCATTGTCAATTTGGAATATTAAAGGTTTAGGCTATGATTGAGAGTTTAGACAATGATAGAGTGAAATATTAAGACTATGGAATATTAAGGAGTGAAATGATTAATAATAAAATGCAGTGAAGTGATAAAGGGTGAAACAATAAAATATATGTCAATCTATTATTTAAAAATTTAATAAAGAGTGAGATTATGGTCATTAATGGAATAATATTTTTTGCATGTCATTTTTATAATATTATTCATACAAATATAATGTTATTAGGAAGTTTTTAGTCAAAGATAATATTATAATAATTATATTATTAGAACACTTTATTTTGTCTTTAACTCTCTAATTAAAAAAGACGAAAAAATTAAAGTTTTAAATGGAAAGAAGACCTTAGAATCTTTCATTTTCCATTTTATTCAATATCAAAATAAAAGTTTTAAACACACATTCTCCTTAATTTAGTCATTCTATTATTTAATCATCCACCTAAACATATTCTTAAGTGCACGGGGTTGAAAACATCATAAAAGCACTTGAATATGAAAGTGTTGGCTTAATTTTGGAAAAAATTTCATGAATAATTGAATATGCATGTTTTAGGTAGCTAGTTTTAGTTATTATAGTTGAGTGCAGATTGCAAAAACCAGAGGTACGTTGGAGTAAAAATAGGAGTCACGTGCCTGACAGGCGTGTTTCCATCCAATTTTTAATAAAAGAATATAAAGTAGTCAAGTGTTAATAAAATAAATCATAGGATATTTAATTCAAAAATTTTAAACCACAAAACAATAAGTGATATTGCCATAATAAAATAAATAAATAAAATGTCATTTTAATTTTTTACTTATTAAAATATTCAAAATAATTTCATATTTATTAAAAAATGTCACATTAAGTTTCTATTTTTTAATGAACTATCACATTTAGTTTTTAAATTTAAAATTTAGAATCTAATAAAAAGATTGAATTTAATAATTTTTAAAAGTTCAGATAATAAATCTGATATTTTTTAACAAGTAAAAAATTATTTTAAATATTTTAATGATTGAATAACTAAAATAATAATTTTATAATAAATAAAAAATAAAAAATATATTTTCTCCCAAATAAACTATAATTTCATTTTATTGTCATATTCATGACTCTTGACTGCAACTTCGGCTTGCGCTTGAGATATAATCGTATGACCCAAAACAGAGTAATAGACTGACGGCCAAAAATGGGACACCAGGACCCATTATGCTAGTGAAAGAAATTGAGCCACAAGATCATGAACACCTCTACGTTATTTGTGAAATGACTGGTGACTAGTCTTATAATTTTCATATGATAGCCAGGTGGTATAAGTAGAACACCCAGTACATCCATGGCACCACGCAACCAAAGGTATCTAAAGTCCCTGTTTGGTTGGCGTCCCATCCAACCTTTATATAGAGGGGGACCCCTCCTCATGTGCTATTCTTAGCATTTGGGTCTGCCACTCAACCCCACCCACGTGCCTTCCAGATTTTCAAAGTGCCCTCTCTTGGTATCACACGTGCGTGTATTTTTGTACGTATTGATTTTCGTACTTATACGATAAGCGGTTTTGCCTGAGGGGATTTTTGCGATCGCGGTGAAATCCAAGTGCGAAATAATGAGGGAGTGGAAAATGAAGTATTCATAATTCGATGCTGTTAGTGTCTCCCATTTAGAAAACCAATCCTGGTGATTACAGATAATCATTGAAATCATTGGGGATTTAAATTATGGGTAGCTTTGCACATGGCGCACGGTTCCATACTGTAGCTTCCCTTTGCTTTTTCTATGTCCATTGTAAACTGTGATGTGTTTTAAGTACTTTCATTGTTTATGCCCATAATAAAGAAATCATGCCTCGCTCATCAATTCACTAAAACAATAAATTGTAAAAGAAAAGTGTTTTTCTTTTTCTTTTTTCTTTCTTTCAAATGGCTGATTTCGTTAATTTAAATAGGATCATAGAAAGGAGAAGAAGATATGAGAAAAGTAGGGATAGGAGAGATATATATACGTAGTCACTTAAATTTAGACAAGAGGATTTTCATAAGTATATATATACATATATGCGCATCCACGTATAGGTATGTTTATATATATTGTTTAATATGATATATTATAAAGAAAATTATGAAAAATAACGTAAATAGTACTTTGTCAATTTTGTATTATATTGATAGTCATTTGAGACAATTAATTATTTGCCTTAATTTTACAATAAAATTTTATGTAAAATGAATCTCTCAACTTAATATAAATTTTGTATTTCTATAATTTTTAAAAAAATTATATATTTAAAGATTAAAAATTTAACAGAGATAAATAAAATTATAAAAGCTAATTTATTTAATCAGAAATTGTTTATTGTCACGTTAGGTCTCAACAAAAGTGAGCCATGTAAACACCATTAGTGAAGTCTATCAAGAATTATAATGAAATTTCACGAAATATCTTAAACGCTAGTGAACCAAAAAAAAAAAGAGAGGATTAAATCAATAAATTAAAAAAACGAAGAAATCAAATCAAAATGAATAATTGAGTCACAGTAAAAAATACCAATTAAACCAGACTCTTATACGATAGGTGACACCAGACATAAAATTAATGGGATTTTTTTGTGGCAACGTTGGAAAACAACTATAAATATCAAATCATAGTATTAAGAATTAAAATAACTAGAATTAGAAAAATAAGGGATAGTATACTATTTTGTCTGTATTATATATATAATTTAGTTTTTTGAACAAAAAGGGTAGAATACAAGGGAAAAATAGGGTCAAGCACCCTAAAGAAGCGTGAGAGGAGGGGTTCAGGCATCAGTGTCGGATAGCGTGTCCGCTCCACCAGTACGAGAAGTGCAGTAACGCTTTGGGCGTGAGCGTGACACTGTCCTGGGACCCACACCCACACCCCCGCCCCTTCCCCACCTCTTACTTTTTGTCCGAATCATCAGCTTCCCATTTCTGCATTGCTTTGGAGGCTTCCGAACCTATTCCCCTACGTGTTTTCCTTTCATTGCCCACAAACACTTATTCCCAAATATAATTACTTGATATGTTGATATTTTAATTGAATGTTTTAATGGACTTAAAATAGATAACTTTTCATTCTTTCACATGATTTTGATTTTCCTCTTTTCATAAGAATTTATATTTAGTTTGAAATTAAACAGGTTAATATTATTATTTCTTAAAATTTAAAAGTATCAATAAAATTAATAATTTTATTTAATTTAACGTTAATTTTTTTTTCAATATCACTGTATCGCAAAACTCATATTTGCACAATGAGATGAATCTTGCTTTTTGAATACTAGCTTTTTAAATAATTTTTTAAAAAATACAAAAACTCATTTTTCTATTAAAATCAAACTTACAAATAATATTAAATTATATTTAATATTTTAAACTTACAAAGTATATAAATTTTATTTAAAATTAAATTTTGACAACTCTAATTTAAACATACACTTAATATAAGTATTTTTTTTTCTAGTAAAATAAACGATATTTCATCTTTAAAAAAATTAAAACTGAAGCAGCGTCTTCCCATTATCGGCCAAAACGAAGATATGCAGGAGCAAGCCGCAAAGGTTTAGGGAGATCGCCAATCCATGTAGATAAGGCCTCTATTGACTGCGAAATTACATTTGTACCCTCAGTTGCCAGCGTTCTGTGGACCCAATCGTAATTACAGTTTGGTAAATCTACAAGATCCGCCAATGCTCCTTTGTCTTACAATAATCATGAAGAAATTTTATTATAGTCCTCAAAAAATATAGAATGATGAAATTAAATAGAAATCATACTTTAAACTTTTTATCAGCATACTTCTAACTCTTAACCATTTAAATGAAACAGCAAAATTACAGAATATAAGTTGATAATCTTGCCATTATTCAAGAATTAAAATACAATTCTTGTCAAATTTTCTATACAAAAATTTATTAATATACGCATTCTATATATCAGTATAAAATTCAGATTGGAGTCAACTATTAAACAAACATCACATGTATACAATTAATTTTGTCAACAGGGAATAAAAGTTGGATGGACAACAGGCTTTTCCTTTTGATCGAATGATTGAAGTAAAATGTGACCATATATTACGTCTTACGTTAGAATACTTTTCTGGCTCTCATAATTACACACATTCAGTCCAGAGAAATAAGGAAAAAGTCATCATTATCCCTAGTAAAACAACACAAAATACTATCACGGGTCTCTCTTTTTTTTTTTTTTTAATATACACATTTTTAGTCGTAAAACTGGTCCAAAAAAAACACAAGTGTGTTTTTTCTAACCCATGCGAATAAGTTGCCAATAAAAAGACTTCGATTTGTCCAGTTCATGCAATCTGACTTAGGCCGAAGGAAGTTTCAATAATTCTAATAAATATGATTCCTGGTGCATATAGTTGATGTCAAGTTAAAAATTAGTGGTTCTAAGTCGCGTTGTATAATGTTATCTTTAAAAATATTTTGTAAATTGATACAGTTTTTTTGAAATTAAACAAACCAAGCAAAAGCTAACCAAAATATACGAGAGGTGAAGGATTTTAATAATTTTGCGTCCTATAATTCAAAAATGTGTCTTATTTATTGGAGAAAAGACTAGTTATTAATAATAATTAAAAAAAATAAAACAACATTATAAAATTAGTTAAAATGTCGCAATAGTAAGGGTTCATAGACTATTATATTAATTTTTTTACATAAAGTTAGGCCACACAATTTTATTATGTGCAAGAATGCGAAATTTCTGATTTGAATTACATTAAACTCGTTAGTTCATGTTTTTGTTTATCTTTTCTTGAGTTTTTACAAATTTAATATTACATGTTATTATATATGCGCTTAAAGGTTTTATACTTCTAAAAAATGTAAAATTTTTTTTATAATACTTAAACATACAATTTCTTCAACAGTTTGGTTCCATGAGAATTTATTTTATTTTATTTTTAATGAAAGTAACCGGTGATGTAATCTTTTATTAATTTTGAGACGATTAAAAGAAGCATAATATGATAGTTAAATATTGTTATGATATTTTGTAAATATATATATATATATATTTTTTTTTGGAATATATAATTTATAATTAACTTTCAATATTCAATCATATAATATTGAGTTATAAAATTTACATGCTTTTATATTTTTTATTATAAATATTAATAATAAAAAATATGAAATTCTATCTAATTATTTTAAAAATATTTCTATGGATAAGATCTCTTTGTAGAGTCAAAATCTATTATTGTTCTCTACTGCTTTTGTTTTTTATTATATTCTTCTTATAGCGCGAGATTAGACAGCGGTTGGATAGTCTTTGCCATTCTTGAGCAAGCGTCCGTGATTTGACTAAAATGATAAAAATATAATAATAATAGTATTATTATTATTATTTTCTACGATTTGGAGCTTCTAATGTTATCTTTTTGGAGATTTCTATGATATTCTCAGCCATGACATGAAGTAGCAATTTCTTTCTCCCCATTAATTATTAATAAACGAGACGGAACAGTAATTTATGAATAAATCATATTAATATTTATAAAGCGACATAATTTTTAAGGACATATTATAAAATCAAACTATGAGATCTCCCGTGTTCGGCTTTGGCATTGACTCTTAACATGAATTCTTGTTTCATTTGATCACAGATTGACTATGTAAATATTCAATTCGGATCCCTTGTGCTTAGGAGAGAATATGATGTTATATTTAATTATTATATAAATTTAATAATTTAGATTTATAAATTAAAATACAATTAGAATGATTATATTAATTTAATATAAATCTAAATTATTGAATATCTATTTAACAATTTATCATAATTAAACATGACCTTATATTTCCACTATAATGTAAGAAGGTTCAAATTAATAAATATTTGAGAATATTATGGGAAATGCTTTATAGGAAAATTAAGAAACATATATAATATCTTTTAAAGACTGATAAAATAGTTTATTATTCTTTCAAATAATAGGCTGTGTCACGTATAAAGGCAGATTCTCCAACAATTACAACGATGGAATAATAATTGAAAGATTTTTGGTCCTAGATGTTAGATAAGAATTTGAAGTATTATTCATTATTGTTATTATTATTATATTAATTTTTTGCAAGATCATTGGAACCAAAAAAAAATTGGAAAAGAGGCACGTATAATAATGATGATCTAACATTAACTCATTAAGCTCACTTTAATGTAAAAATCTTAGTCTATTGTCATTAGAATTAAGTGTTCATGATTTAAATTAGGAAAGGATTAAAATAGTAAGAATATGATAAGTGAATGATTAAATTTAAAATAAATAATTAATAAACAATTATATTGAGGAAAAATTTATAAGTGAATGAGTAAATTAAGAATTAATTAACAAGTACAATGAATATGTTATATATTAATTTACTTTATTTATTTAAATAGATGAAATTCACAAAAACTAAAATTATTATAATAACTTGTAAACAAGTCTCACTTATTTGATTAGGATATTATCAACTAGTAAATTATAATACCATTTAAATAAGACGTTAATGTTTGAACCAGTTTCACTCGTTCAAATAACTGAAGTGGCTATTCAAATAGATCTAAAACGCTTTATCACTATCTTTATTTAAAATTGACAATCAAATTGAAATTATCTAATTTGGGGGAGTTGAGATAAGAGATTATATAATGAAACTGATACGCAGAAGCGGGTCCCTCTCCATCAAGGAAATGAGGCATGATGAAGGAGCCACGTGTCAGGCACAGAAACGTGGAGAAGTGATGCTTCGGATCTGAGTGAAAGATAGAAGAACAAGTTCCCTCGCTGTGTATCCAATTGGAACACAAATATATATATATATATATATATATATATACATATTTTAATTAAATAGGAAATAATAACAGGTGGATATTGATTATAGGATAGTCCTAAATACTTAGACACAGGAGGGTCCGAGCGTGACTGTCAAATCTACTTATTCTCCTCTCTCTCTCTCTCTCTCTCTCTCTCCATTCTCAGAAATCCTCAGAACAGACCCTGTGTGCTCCGGGGATTCGATTCAATCGCCGATCTTTATTACTGCTCCTCGGAAATCTCTCATCTGAATCTCCCTCTTTCTTTCAATCTCCATCTTCTCTCCCATACTATCATGTTCCAGATTTTCAAGGTACCAATTTAGATATTAATTTTTTTTATAAAGTTTAATAACACTGTAGAAAATAAAAATTATCCGGTTAATTATATAGTTATGATACTTCTGCGCAGCATGGACTGAATTTTGTTCTCTCCTTCTTTGTTTCTATGTTGTAGGTTCTTCTCTGCTCTTGTTTCAGTTCTCTCTTACTTTTCTTCGTCGAATAAAATATTCTCCAAAGATCTTTCACAATTTAGTGGGTTTCGGATTTTTCTTGTTTCTTATCTCGAGCTGATTTCTGTTTGCTACTTAAAGTAATTTAACTATTTAAGCTGCTGCAAGTGCAAGTTTTCCAGTACGGTTTGAATGTTTTGGGCAATTTCTGGATTTTAAGTAATTACCACTTGGAGATTATTGAATGGGTTTTGGTTTATTCAATGTATGTTCTCAGAATTTGGGCAAATGTTATTTAATTTAACGTTTGGATGATTTTTTTTATTTCCGTGATTTTGTTTAAAAAGGGTTGATAATGCTGTCTCTGAACCTGTACCTTCATGGCCTCATCTTCTCTGCATCATTGACTGTTTTTTTTTTTTTTTTTGAGGGTCCTTGAGATTCTTCATTGGAACTCTGTGCTTTAGGTAGGTATTTCCCGAGTACATTAAAAAAGGTTCCCTTTTATGGAAATGGGATCTGCTTTTTCCCATCTCATCATAAATAATAATAATAATAAGATCAATAACAGCAACAATAATAATAGCAACAATAGTAATAGTTCAATATTAATATCCCAATAATAAAATAAAAAAAAAGATTTTATATGCTTATAATCTGATCCCTCTGGAAAAGGAACTCATGGAGGTCATGATTTCTACTACATACCTTGTCTCATCTGCCCAAATGCCTTAAACAATTCAAAAACTGCTCATGTTTTGTCTTTCTGTTTTGGTTAGTGCAGGCATGTACAGATAAGAGGATATGATTATGGCCAAATTAAAAATTCAAAAAAGCAACTAAAGTATATAAATTTTTAAATACTGTCCCTTATCCTTCGTCCTTTCGATCTTTCTCTCTTTCTCCTCTCATCTACTTCTGTTGCAGGACTGGTTCTGACCTGATCAATTAAGCATTTGAGTCTGAAAAGAATGGAGGGTGACACATTCTCTGGTCTCAACAATGGTACAGCCCAGGTTGATAGCAAGATCTTGCAGACATTTAAAAAGAGCTTCGTTCAAGTGCAGAACCTCTTGGATCAGAACAGGCTTCTCATCAACGAGATAAATCAGAATCATGAGTCTAAGATCCCCGACAACCTAAGCAGAAACGTGGGTCTTATCAGGGAGCTTAACAACAACATCAGAAGAGTGGTTGATCTTTATGCTGATCTTTCGAGCTCCTTCATAAAATCCGTTGATGTTTCTTCCGAGGGAGATTCTAGTGGCGCTCTAAAATCAGATGGGAAAGCAGGACACAAGCGACACAGGCCTGCATAAAGGAGTTTGCCTCTTTTTCTTCATTCTTTTGCTTGTTGACTGAAGAAGCAGAACAAGCAAAGAAAGCAACACAATTATGTTGTTGTTGATGTTGAGAGTAGAAAGAAAGTAGATTATATTCTGTAGCTGAAGCTCTGATCTCTTGCTGTCAAATAAAAAAGAAAAATGATTTTCCGGAACCCCTCTCTCTCACTGCAACCTTGTAACTGTAGATCTAATAGAAATTTCAGCCATGTTTGTGTTACTAATTTAGTTATGCTTCTGTTGTTCAGAAGGTAAAAGAGAACGTCTTTTCTCCTCCATTTAAGGATCATCATGTGATGGAATATGATTTCACTGTTGTTGTGCTTTTGTTCATTTGTCTATCTGTTCTTTGTACACCACTTGATTGCATGAGATAAGGCTTTTAGCTTCCATAAACTTCTCCTAGTTGTCAAAAGGGCTCTCAATAAACTTTGGATGGGAACTGCTCTTCATTGTATGCTTTTATTCCCTTTTCAACTTAAACTCTTTTAAGTTTTTGTTGTTACTCCTTAGATCTTACTTTAACTGAGAACTGAAAGTGAGAAGGGGATGCAGATACTGTTTTAGGCTCTTTTCTCATGTAACCACTGCTTCATTTTTTCTTACCTAGAAAACTATTCCCGATTTTTCTGTTCCTGTGTGTCCTTTTGGGAATGAATGAGAAGAGCATAGAGCATAGTTTCCTACATATGTGTGAAGATGCTCTGAAACAATTGGAAGAAAGCAGCTTTAGATAAATCTTTTTGGTTCCCGATCACACACCACCACAGAAACAGAATCTCAGATAAGAGATGACGAGCTTTTGACTAATTTTTAATATATATATATATATATATTTCGTTATACTTTGGACGGTATTCGGCTAAGGAAAAATAGAAAAAGTGTTGTATATTAGCTCAAAACAAAGCACTACAGTGCCCAGAGACAGATACGAATAAACAGTGACCCCCAACAACATGACAAGGGACCCAAAGGTTCTCCTTTGGGAAGGAACTCAAACTTCTCCATGCTTATCCCCCCTTCTTTCTTACTCTCAGGTTCTTTCTTTCTCTCTTTCTTTCTTTCGTTCTTTCTTCTCCTTTACTTTACAATGTTGTTTACTCCTTTTTATTTCTCTTTATGCAATAAATGCCCTCTATGACAACCTCCAACTTGATGATTCTGCTGTTTCAAATTTTCTCTCTCTCCCTGATTGAGCAGATGTCCTTGTTGGCGGACCCACTATATGGCAGCCAAATTTCCTGATCTTAGGAGAGAAGGCCCACATGAGTGATTGCTGAAAATAGCCTCTTTCTGCTTCAGATTGCCTATGGAAGAGAGAGGTCTCTTTTTATTCTAGGAGAAAAATCTTATTTTGCTTTTTGATTCATAGGTTAATTTTAAGTTTATTTCTTTACAAATTATTTAATTTGATTTAATTACTCAATAATTAAAACATTTGTTAATATTATTCTTTCTTATGCTTCTCATCCAAAATTTAAAGATGTGAAATATGTTACTGGTGTTAAATAAACAAATAATATTCAAGTTAGCACAGATTATTAAATTTGGTTGCATTTCTGAGAAAAATACAATGAAAGAATGACATTGTAAGTATTTTAATAATTAATAAACTAAGTTAGAAGAAATTTATTAAAAACTATGAATCTAATTTTCCTCATCATTTCACATAGTGATCCCTGTGTCCAAAGACTCTGTACTCTAAGTAAAATCAAATTACTCAGATCTACCTATAACTTTTAGACCGTCAATGATCGACGACGACAAGTTCTTTTGAGATGCCACTAAAAAATGGGATGTTACATTGAAAACATAACTTCAAGCAAACACAGTGACAGAAGCAAATAATATGCAAGATTGAATGTGAAATTAACGGCTCAAAATGTTGTATAAGAAAGGCCTCTGCAGGAATTCAAAATAAAATAATAATTAAAGGAAAAAAGCAAAGAAGAAGAAGACTGAATGGCCAGGGGGGGACCAAAAATAAAGTCACTTTCTTACAAAGACCCATGAAAGATGTGGGGAAGTCTTCTCTCTGCAGATTATGGACTATATGACTTTATACACTATCAGTCACTTGAGAACAAAAGATGTGATGCTGATAATATCACCAAGAGAAGTGTCCCATTTAATGACCAAATGGAGAGAGAGCCACTAAATGGTAATAAAATACTTTGAAAAAACCCAAGTTAGTTAAACCTTCCCAGCCGCCAATTAGGGCAACTATAAAGAAACAAGGCTACATTAACCCAAATATAGCAAAATACATATATGCATGTATAAATACAGAACCTAGTATTTGTAGGGGACAATAGTGTGAAATAGTAGAGCATGCTTAGTTTGAGGTAATGATCATGAGGATAATAAAAAAGAAGGGGTTGGGTGGCTAAGCAAGCCAAGACAAAATAAACATTGGGTAGTACATGACATGTGCAGTGGGAATCTACTTTTGCCTTTGTTTCACTCTGTTCCTTGCATTTCCAGCAAAGAGGTTGGAAAGCAGCCCAACTCTAGTTTGCCCCTTTGAAAGCTAATTTTGCTATAATAATTAAACTCATAGATGTCCACATCATTGGTTTTGGACCCAATCACAGTGAGTAACCACACTATAATAATCCTCTCCCCAACCCCATCCTCCATCCGTTTCATTATGCCCAAATCACCATTTATCATAATTTCATTATAATTTTCTGAGCATATCAACTTTTTTCCTTCTCATGAGAAATTGTATTTTTTTTTTTTGAGACTGAAAAATCCACTGCTACTAAACTTCTTTTAGATAAATTGGTATTATAAGAAACTGAAATGCTTTCAAAGATAATAAATATTAATTTTTTTAAATTAAAAAACCTATTTATTAAAACTTAAATTTTGATATTGGTTATTTTGCGTGAAAAATAATGGAGACTCAATTTATTTATTGCATTTACAATAATTATTATGTTGATTAAATGTATTTTTAATACCCATATAATTGTCAAAATAAATGATTAATTACATGGTTTTAAAATTATCTAGTGATTATATTCCTTTTTTTGATAATGATTTATTTTCACTAACTGATTTTAAAATTCTTAAATTCAGAAAATTTTGAACATATTTTGATTAAAGTGAATCCATTTTGTAAGGTGTCTTTCAATTATAGAAATTAAAAGCATCGTATACTTTCTCATAATAAATAAAGAGCCTCCGTCAGTAAGTCATTTTTAATGCACAAGAATAAGTGGTAATAAAACTCGGCAATGTTGACCTGACATTGTTAATTAGGAGAGGTGTAAACGTTAGGGAGTTGCGTTTGGAGGAGATTCATGGGTGGTTTGGTACGATGATCGTGTCTCTCCCTGATGTTTCACCTTCCAACAGCTAACGAAACTCTTAATGTCGTTTTCTCCATCTCACATCCTCCTCTTCCCTCTCTGCCTTCTTCCATGTGGATGCTTAATCATATTTCCTGACCCTCTTCTTTGACTTTACTCGCACTAACATGCTTTGCCCTTACATGTTATAATAATTGATGTTGCTTATTCTTCTGTTTATATTTAGTAATTGCGATGCAGAATATTTACATGCATTCAGATCAAAATGACCTTACGGGTTTGCTTAGATGGATCATAGAGGATGAAATAGTATGAAATAGAAGGGCTTATTTGAAATAAATCAATACTTAAAGGTTTTTAAAGGTAGAATAGAATATGAATGAGGGTTTTTAAGGATCCTTCTTACCATAAAAATTATTTTCATTTTTTGTTTCTCTAACTTCGAAGAGTTTGGAATGGAATGAAATATTTATTATAATATTTTCTTTAACTAAAGACTTGTTATAGTAGCATTTTATTTATAAAAATAATATATAAATGATTTCATATTACTAATGCCCTCCTTTATTCTTTTATTCAACTCCCAATTAATGAAATAGCGTAAACCTTGTGGTTTTACTTTTTGTCACTTTACTTTATTTGATTATTGTCTATTTCATTTTATTATCTCATAAACTTTTAAAAATAAACTAACACTTAACCAGTAGTGAAGCAAGTTGTGTTGAACTGCCAATCAAGCTAATTTACTATAATAATATAATTATTATTATTATTATTTTTTTTTTTAAGGAGAGCCTCTTTTAACCCCATTCAAAATTTTATGCTCCGTCCCAACGTATGCACTTACCAATTGTTTATAATAATACAATATACTAAATACTTTATTTATTTAATATAGTAATTTAAAAAATCATACAAAGATATAAAAAAAAAAAAGAATTTTTAATATTATTTAACTTATAATGACTTATTTTTATCCAATGTGATCAGTAGGGCCTGAAATCCAGGTGCTTTCTAATATCAATAATTCAATAAAAAACAATTTTGCTAGTATAAAAGTTTGAAATAAGAATTAAAAATATAAGTTTAACTTGTTATTTTGTTTTAAAGGTCAATTATTTGCTCCCTTTTGAATTTAAAAACTAGTATAGACTTGGATAAATGTATATCTTAAACATTGATTCTTGTATTTACACTAAAAACATATATTTATATTTAAAATTCATTGTAAAAATATCACATATCTAGAGCTATCTATCAATGTAGGCCAACTCACCTTACTCAAACTGACTTATCTGAGTTGGTGGGTTAAACGAGTTAGTCCGTTTAACTCACTATAAGGTGGTGGATTAAAAATCTCGACCCACTCCATCTGGTGGGTTGAGTGAATTGAGCCGTTTAACGCACAAAAAAATAAAAATAAAATACAAAATTATAAAAATTTAAATGTGACTTTCGTTAATTACATATCTTGTTTAATTAATCAACTTTTATATCAATATAAATAAATAAATAAATAAATAACTAAATAAAAAACAAGTTTCAATAAATTAAAACAAGTAGAGTAATCCAATAATTCAATGATTCATTAATAATAAAAATATGATTATGAACAAAATATTTAAATTTAGCAAATTACAAAATAATAGAGACAACAGAATATATATATTAGGGTTAATTTTTCTAAATAGAAAAGTGCAATGAGTTAAAGTACTGGACTGAATGTGTGAAATTTTTTTTTTTAAAAAAATAGGTAACCTATTTAATTCATGAGCTTATTCGTTTAACTTACAAGTTCAACGAGTCGAGTTGATAGAAGTATATTAAACAAGTTCTCAAAAGAATCCCTCAACTCAATCTATTTTTTAAATAGGTTATACAAGTTTGATCCGATGAGTCGAACCTATTTTAACACTTCTATACATATCTTATTAAAGTGAGTCAACTTGTAAAAAATGGAGCGCGTTGAGACTGATCCATTTAATCCAACCCAAAATATTGGTGTTTCGTTAACTATAGTACGTGACTAATGATAAGTGCTTCGCGTGGGTTGATAATTGCGATTAATTTGCTATTTAAAACTGTCAAATAGAATAGAGTTATTCTGTTGGGCTTTTCAAAGTTATCGTAACCCAGCGACAATATTGACCAATTTAATAATAACAAGCTATAAAATGCTGAGCTACACCAGGCTTATTATTAGCCCGAGAAAAAGCCTAGTGTGCTAGTCAGCTATAACAAAAGGGTATTAGCCCATAAAATGATGATAACTTAGTGGTACCTATACAAAATATACCATGCGATGTCGTTTTCCCTCCACAAGTATACAAATCTGTTTATGTCAAACTATCGCCACTTAATAATTAATACTTAATATTCTACATCAAGCACACGCGTCTTTAAAGACGATCCCTTGCTGCAAGCAGGATGACCCATAAACAAACCAAAAAAAAAAAAAAAAATGAAGTTTTGCTGCACAGTATAAATCCTAATTTTTCAAACTGAAACGCCCATCCTTGTAGACAAGTGCCGTATTTAGAATATACACACTAAAAGCACTAATGGCTCAAACAAGACCACCAAACGTTGCAAAAGCATAAACCACACCTAAATGGAAGAATGGCATGACTGAGGAGTACAAGGCCTCGATGAACAACCATGCTTGACTACTCATTTCTTGTCCACCCAACATAAAAACCAGTCGTTCATAATCCATATGGCACTGTCCAAAAGTATAAAGCAAGGTTAGTGTCTAAAGGCTTCCATCAGTAGAAAAGATTTGACTTGTATAAAATCTTTAGTCGAGGGACAAAGCCAACCACCGTAGGACTTATTCTAACTACGCTTGCACCCTCCTAATGGTGGCAAATTCACAAATTGGAGGTGAATAATACATTCTTGAGTGGCTTGCTATAAAAAGGAAGTGTCCGTGCAACAACCATTGAAGCCTGAACATTCAAACAAGATTTTGGTCTATGGACTCGAAGAACTTGGTTTGAGAAGTGTGCCTCTACCATTCACAAATTTTAGCTCCACATCTAGCAAGTGTGATCATTCATTGTTCATTGGTTGGTTTAAATATTTATTGGGAATTGACTTTAAAAAGGTTAGGTGAGGGTTCGCTAGTACATCAAGGAAATCCTTTCCAAAGCCCAAAAAAAAAAATTAAAAAAAAAATCAAAATGCAAAACCTCTCCTGCACTCATGACAGCAAGTCTGAAATTGTCCCAACAAGTAGTAACCCCATTTTGACACTGGACTACATCGTTTAGTGGTAGGTACAAAATATGCAACAATCGTAAGGCCAGAAATCTCATTTCATGTTAGCAAAATGTGTAAATATAAAATATAAAGGACATACATTTTTAATTTCATACTACATAAATAAAAGAAAGTTTTGGAGGAGGCACTTGACCTTGACTCACTTATTAGTTAGAGCCTCTAAATTATTTTCCCTTTTATGTATGAGACACATGTCCAGAGTTTCTTTTTCTGAATTGATGAAGAGATATACAGTTAAAAAAATACTAATAATTTAAGGTATTGTTAAGGTGATTTTAAGAAAGTTATTAATTTTTTATACATTCAAAATTTGAGTATTTATAATAAGAAAATAAAATTTTATCATATATTACTGACATATAAATTTATTAATTATTAAATATAGAATGTATATAAATTTTTAAATTAATGTATTAATTTATATAATTTTATTATTTTAAATATTAATTTTAAAAATAATAATTTTAAAATAATATAATTATATTATAATAAATTTCACAAGTCAACCAAAGCAAATTAACGTTTTGGCTTATCTTCTTCATCAAATCAAGGCTCGAAGCAGACAATAAATTCCCTTCGCCCTATTAAATATTATAATTGGTCTCATCCGTTAGATGTCAAGCCCTAATTAATCACTCGCCGTTGGATTGATCATCGTCTACATCATATAATATCCCCTACTTCCTCCTCCAAACCTTTGCTCTGAAATTAGGGTTTGTAGATCACAGCCACGGCGACGGCAACGGAAACGCCAACCCTTGGTGTTTAGATCCGCTGCCTCTGCATTTTCACTTTGCAACTCATTTTCGACAATGGCGACCCAGATGAGCAAGAAGAGAAAGGTCAGCACTTTATCAATGTTCCGCTTCATGAGAGACATGAAGCTAATCCCTCATTTTCTCATTTGATATTTAATTTCAATCTTAAGTCTGTTCTCCTGTGGTCTTATTCTTGGATTTGCTATTGTTCATACGCAGTTCGTAGCCGATGGAGTTTTCTTCGCTGAGCTGAATGAGGTTCTGACCAGAGAGCTTGCTGAGGATGGATACTCCGGTGTCGAGGTTAGGGTTACCCCAATGCGGACCGAGATCATTATTAGAGCCACTAGAACTCAGAACGTCCTTGGTACGTGGTATCATTTATTCTGGTTAGAATTATCCGTCATTTCCATAAAGTTCATTTTTTTGCAGATTTTTTAGCGTTAGTTTTCTTTTTTATTTATTGGAAATACAGGTGAGAAGGGAAGGAGAATTAGGGAGCTGACCTCAGTTGTACAGAAGAGATTTAAGTTTCCCGAAAATAGCGTGGAACTATATGCTGAGAAAGTCAACAACAGGGGTCTTTGCGCTATTGCCCAGGCAGAGTCTCTTCGCTACAAGCTTCTTGGTGGTCTCGCTGTACGGAGGTATATGCTTCAAAGTTTGAAACTAGTGATATAGATGTTTGATGTATCTTTTATATGCAGTGTAATCGTTTTGGATCATTTGCGAATTCTTGTGTGTCAAATGCTTGTCTGGATTATCAATGTTGTGACTTCTAGATGATATTGTTTTTTTACCAAGTTGTTATATCATTCAATTTAATATCAACCCATGAATAATGCTCTGTAACTAGGCTTTTTAAAATGGAAAAAAATATCGTTTATCTTCCATCATTCTATTGATAGATTAATTTTTATACTTTACACAGATTGTATGACCATCTGAATACTTCATTGTTTGCCAATCTCTTCTGTGGTCGTCTATAAAGCAGATTGGTGTTTCTGTACCAAGTTTGTGTCGGAAGATGACTAAATTATTTTTCGCCCTCCATGCCATCAAAACTCAAGAAATTCTATTGTATTCATGTAGTAACATTGGGGGATACATGTTATAGAAATTCTATTGTACTCATATAGTAACATTGGGGGATACATGTTATATCTGATTATATTTTTCGTGCTACTTCCTTGAAGTCCTTGTTTCAATATCATTCTCTTAGTTTCTTTTAAAGGGCTTGAATGCAATGTTATGCTTGAAGGAGGCTTTTTGTTCTTTCCTTTCTTTTGAGCCACACAACATGTTTCTTTGTTCAGACGTCTAAATGGTCAATAATCTTGAAAAACAGGTTTGTGCTCGAAGGTGACTAATGTTTCAGTGTCAGTCTTTGATACCTATCACATAGAATATTTTGCAAACCTGAATACTTTTTATACTTTACGCAGATTGTATGACCATCTGAATACTTCATTGCTTGCTAGTCTCTTCTGTGGTCATCTATAAAGCAGATTGGTGTTTCTGTGCCAAGTTTGTGTCGGAAGATGACTAAATTATCTTTTGTCCTCCATGCCATCCAAACTCTTGAAATTCTATGGTATTCGTGTAGTAACATTGGGGGATACATGTTAGACCTGATTATATGTTTCCTGCTACTTCCTTGAATTCATTGAATTCCTTGTTTCAATATCATTCTCTTAGTTCCTTTTATAGGGCTTGAATGCAATGTTATGATTGAAGGAGGCTTTTGTTCTTTCCTTTCTTTTGAGCCACACCACATGTTTCGTTGTTCAGATGTCTAAGTGGTCAATAATCTTGAAACACTGATTTATGCTCGAAGGTGACCAATGTTTTGGTGTCAGTCTTTGATACCTATCACATAGAATATTTTGCCTACGTTCACCTGGTTAAGCATTTCATTAGCTTAGCCATGCTTTTGTTATGCAACAAGATTATCATTTGAATTTCCTTTGTTGCTTAAACTCCTTCTATTTCTTGTCTGAGCCTTGATGTTTTAAATTCTCACTTATCATTTTCTTTACTACCAACCCACTTCTGTACTAGAATTGCATTAAGTTATGCTATTGAAGATTCTGATCTTGATCTTGGGGAAATAGTTAACTTGAGTTGTCATTTGACTATTATGAATTGCTCCAATTTTTCTGTTTTTCGTTTTGCTTTGGCTGAACTTAACATCTGCACAACCATGATGATTTAGCTTTATTGAGCAAATTGTTTAACTTCTAATCTTTACAATATCCGTTTTGGGCATGGATTTGGCCTCAACATGTTTTTATGGTGCTTATCAATTTCATATGCCTTAACTATTTATAACAATATTGTGGATGCTTGCTTATAATGTTTGTGTTACTGTTGAGTGTTGAGTTAGAATATGTTTTTCATAGCTTCTTTGGTTCTTCCTGTAAGTGTGCTGGCTAACTTTGATATGGTGTTATATGTATTGTCATGGAGGATGGTTTTAAAAAAAATACTCTTGTTTACCAAGGGTGATTTGTGGGCTGGTTCATTGTTGGAGACTTATGCTTATGTGATTACAATAATTTATGGTCTTCTGGGACAATATTCATTTATTCTAGGGATAGGGACTTTGATAATTTTGCTTAATATTCATTATAATAATAGGTTTGTATTACATATATATGTTGACATTATAAACTGTATATCTCAAAAAAGCTGTTTGTTTCAGGGCTTGCTATGGTGTTTTGAGATTTGTTATGGAAAGTGGCGCCAAGGGATGTGAGGTTTGTTCCGAATCACCCATCTTTGAACTCCCATGTAGCTATATTGCTTTAGTTAGGTGGTAGTTGATGTTTAATTTGTGAGTAGGTTATTGTAAGTGGAAAATTGAGAGCTCAGCGAGCCAAGTCCATGAAATTCAAGGATGGATACATGATTTCTTCCGGCCAGCCAGTCAAGGATTACATTGACTCTGCAGTAAGACATGTACTTCTAAGACAGGTTAGCTCCTTTCTAGCCTTCTGATAGGATTTCTTTTCATCCATGCTTTTTTTGTTTTTTCTAGTTGATTTATTTCAATATATCATGGATTGATTATGTTAATTTTTTTTACTTGCTGTCTTGTAGGGTGTTCTTGGTATCAAGGTCAAGATCATGCTCGATTGGGATCCTAAAGGGAAGCAAGGTCCCAAAACTCCCCTCCCTGATATTGTCACCATTCACACTCCAAAGGAGGAGGAGGAATACAGCCGGCCTACTGCTATTTTGGCAACTGATATTGAGGTCCCTGTTGCTTGAACCATTTTGACTGTCCTGTATGAGCGGTTCATGCGGGAGAGGCACATGAGTTCAAAGTTTTTGGTTTTTCCTAGCTGTTTCAAAAATTTTTCTGTACTCTAGTCACAAGTTTTTATTGTTCATCAATTGTTTCATAAATTTTGTCGGATTCTAGACACAAGTTTAATCATTACTTGTCCTATTCCTTGTTCCTTTTGGCATTCTGCATTGTGTTCTCGTGAGACAGACATGGAGATGGAGGTTCATAAGTTTTTTTTTTTTTTTTTTAAGGCATGTGGAAGCATGGAAGGGAGTTGAACCTTCAATTGTTATTTTTAATTTAAATTATATATATATATATATATATATATATATATATGAATAGAAGTTAAAAGATGAGAAAGTTAAATAAGGAACTTTTTCACTTAATATACACCCAAAAAAAAAAAAAAAAAGAACTTATCATTTAACCATAACAGGGGATGTTTATGCCTATGAAGTTCTTATTCCCAAGTAAGAGTGCGTTCTTCAGTACAACTCTATCCTGTCAGAGTAATGCCTTCTTTTTGAGGCCGACATCCTGTTAGAGTTTAATTACCAGCTCGAAACTGTGTTTTCTATATTATAGGGAAGGAAGATAACTCCTCAAGAAACGTGGTCTTGCCAAAATTTACTGGAGGCTTTTGGAGTGGAAGATAACTCCTCATAAAATGAAGAGTCGAGTTGGATTATATAAAGGAAGACTTGTCCCCTTTTTAACCCAGATGTGTTGTGCTGTCCTATTGAAGCTGCCATAGAAGGTCTAGGTTTTCAGAGAGCAAGACTTAGCCACAGTCGCACTCCGTTACAGTATACATCTCGTTGCAATGACTCAATTAGGTATATTTTTAGTTATCTAACTGTATTAATTAGATGTTCTAATTATCATAACATATTATAGATTTATCCATTACGATTAAAAATTAACACACACAAGATGCATAGCTATCTTAGCTTCCAGTCTATTTAGCATTTTAAACTGAATAGTGGGCGATAAATGATTATCTATTTAAACAAGAGTTACTATTATAAAAAGAAATATAATTTTAGAAAGATCGATGATCGCTTTATAGTGTAGAGAAAGGAGATAATACAATTAATTGATTCAACTAAAATATTAGTTTTTATTAAGCTCTACTTTTTAGTTAGCCCCCACTATGTACATGAATGTTTTTCAACCATGAGATGATAACAATATCAATGATTACACAATGGTGCATGAGTTATTTCGTCCTATATAGACCATAACATGATAGGGACATTACATTGCAAGTGGAAAGCCCTGTTTATTTGCTATCATACTTCTTAACAATAATTACTTCTTCTCTTTTCTGTTTTGCTATTGAAGTGTACAACATAAGATTCATAAATATTTATTAAGAGTTGGATAACTGTTCAAACTTTCACGTAACCCACCACAATCTAACATTATATAAATATTATGCTTTTTTCTTATATTTCCATAAAATAGATTGAGGTTATTAACATGTAGTTACTATAATGATACTGGAGCTTTATAATTATTTTGCTGATTTTATTTTATAGTGATGAAATAAAGTTTTTCCATTTTTGAAAAAAAAAAAAGTGTTGCTAAGAAGTAAACTTATTCTCCAAAGGGTAAGCTTTTAATGTCAAGGCTTGCAAATAAAGTATGTGAGGAAATAATTAACTTATTCAAAAAGGAAAAGAAATGAAACAAGTAAAACATATTGAGAAGACTTGTTTAGCTAAATTCTGATTTAGGACAAGTATCCTAACATTTCATCCACCATAATATAGAAATGTTTTGTCTTGCTGTAACAATCACGTCATGATTAGGAAATAAAAAATAACTTCTTGTTGTTTCTAGTTATCTTTGATATTATTTTGAGAAATACTTTTTAGTATTTATACAACCTTAAGTTCTCAGTACAACTGTTACAAGTGGATACATTTTATATTCATGTGGCCTTACTTTTTTTTTTTGTTTTTACTTTTTAGCAGGTTTATTTGAATGGATATTATTCAATTAATATTTGTAAAATTTGATCAAGGTAGAAAATTGTGGGAATAACAAAAATTGAATTGAGTGCCACTATCTTCTATTTCAAGAGTCAATTTTTACAAACCAATGAACTACTTGGCACTTGCCAATTCATCATTATGAACAAAACCATACTGAAAAAAAAAATCCGAAAATTCTGCTACATATATAACCGATTTGCACGTCTCTTTCTGGAAAGAGACGTTATAGTGCTAAAATCATAGTAAATCATAGCACGTTTAGTGGTGAATAAAACCAATTCTGCTTTCCAAATGCATACAAAAAAATTGCTGTTAAGTATAGAAAATATTAAATCCACAAGCAAAGAAAAGAATATGCAAGAGATGCACAACACTTAAACTATAATTCTAGTCTCTCTCCCCCATATTTGTTAATTCTTTTCTTTTTTCTCTTTTTGGCCACCCTATCTTTGTTAATTCACACTACAGTCATTCTGCATTTCTTGTCTTCTCTTGTCTCAAATATTCTATCTGTGTGATGTTATCTAAAAAAATACACAACCACATTTTGATCCCGATTCTCAAAAGACAATTTCTGGGGGAATAAATTGTTGGCCTGTGTAGCAATAATTGTCTCATCACAAATGTCAAGCATTGGGTTGCGTTACAGTTGAAATGTGACATTTGAATTAAATACTATATCACTTATATTATCTGAGGCTTAATGTGGAGATCATTTTAAAGCAGAAACAATCTTGAAAGGATTAAAATGAAAAGTTTAATATTTGATAGACTAAATTTAAAAAACACATTTTTAAAGAACAAGAAATCAATTCCCTCAAAAATAAAATTATATTCTTTCTTCACGGACTGCATAACCACCACGGCTTCTAGATTAACTACTCAATATTATTATAATAAAAAATAAAAAATAAAAATAAAAATGGTGTCTGTCTACAATTCCATCATGGAAACTCATGGATAGGATTTGCTTTGATGTCTGCATATATACAATAATTTTCACCAACTTGTTCTTGTAATGAAATTCCTCTCCCAGATTCACCAAAAATGGGTGATGTCCTAAGTCCCTTCACAGTCTCTCCTCCTCCTCCTCCTTCTTCTTCCCCCAATTCCAGCATGGCCATGCTATACTATGGCCTCGCAGTGGTGGGAACTGCAGCCATAGTGTTAGCCATGTACAACCTCATCATCGTCCGACGGTGCAGCCGCCGCCACGTGCAATCGCATCCCCGACGGTCAGACGATCGGCCGGTGGAGGCGATGATCACTTCAAGTAGCAGTAGGAATTTTGAAAGCTCGAACAGGAACTTGCTCTCAAGCTTCAAGTACAAGAAAGAAGCAGCAGTAATAGAAGAAGAAGGAAGAGGTGAGGATTATGAATGCCCAGTTTGCTTGTCGGTGTTTGAAGAAGGTGAGGAGGTGAGGAAGCTTCCTCGCTGTAACCACTCCTTCCATGCGGTTTGTATAGATATGTGGCTTCACTCTCACTTGGATTGCCCAATTTGTCGAACACCTGTAGGGCACTCTTCTCTGAGTTTGCCGGCACAGCAGAATTCGCAAGAGTCGAGTGTATCAGCTTGAGGGACTTGTATGTTCTTATTTATTTAAAAAAATTTTGTATCAATTTTCGGGAGAGACAGACAAAATGTGTACGGAGAATTCGAATCTCGGATTGAGGGGCATGATGGGCGTGAGAGCTGGGAAGATGACAAGAAGGAAACAGAGAGAAAGAAGGGATGTCCATGGATGAGATTGATGGAGAGATGACTTGGTTTAGCTGGGTTAAGTTTTAACATTGAGGTTATCTCTTTTCCTTTTGGTGTTGCCCAATTATTTTGGTTAAAGATAGGCCGTTCAATTTTTGTCCATTCTACGTGTTTGATATGTATACTACATCTTTTTACTTTTTCTTTTTCCCCCTTTTCCCAGCTAAGAAAAAGGAATATGTTTATTTGTTTATCCCTTTATGGGAACAGAAGAGAGAACAGTGAAAACTCCAATCATTGTGATGGTCCAGTTTGGGGGAAAGGAATAGGAAGGAGAGAAAAAAGGAGTGAAATTTTTTGTCTATTGTTTCATTAGCAAGGAAAGCGATATGCATCCGTAATACTCTGTTAGGGTTAGGTTTAATTTTAATGAAACAAAATATGCATTTGTTTGGTTCTGTGCAAGAAGAGAAATGATAAAGAGCTATGCCAACTTCAGCTCAAATTATTATTTTCTGTTTGATATACTAAAGATAGTTGATGTTGTTCACGGTAGTTCATGTCCCGAGGACAACGATAGTTGAGAAAAAAAAATAGCCCGTTATTGGAGGTTTATGTTTTCTTAAAAATTTTAAAACACGAAAATCTAGAAAGTAAAAGAAATTACCTTCTTATACCAGAGACTAACTAGAGATAAGGGAAAAAGAAAAAGAAAAAAAGAGGAAATTTTACATCAAACAATTGCCCTTCAATAACCTTCGGTTCCTTTCCTTCCTCACCTATCATCTTATTATTATCACCAATCCAAACATAGTGCAACCACTTAAAATGTCGTTTCTTTTGTCCAGAATTCACCCAATTGTGGATGAAATAACACTTCTGGTATTCCCAGCAAAGTGTGTTCCGTTAATTTCCCTATAACTGAAGCTGTAAAATAAGAGTGCAAATAATAACCAAATAATAGTTAAAACCATTGATTTCTGTGGATAATAGCTCGTAGCAAATTATTACTTGGCTGCATTGCATCTGATAACGTCCAGAAAGCAGATATAGTTATATTCATAATATGCATAGTTTAAACACAAGGCAAACTCACTATCCGTTCTTTAAACTATTATGTGTCTCTTTTTCTCGCCCCAATAATTATAAAGTTACAGATCTATCCTTTCTTGATTAAGATATAAATATAAAATCACAAATCTCCACTTTTAAGGATTCAGTACTATATCTCATAATTGAATTTATAGATCTTAACACGGATGGAGTTACCGGCACAAGATCAACTTTATAATATCCATTATGTATTTCAAACCCATTTTGACAGCTTGCTGACGCACAAAATCAAGGCACAAGAAGTCGATATCAAATAAGATGTGCTACACACAAAATATAAATTGTTCAAAGGATGCACCCATTAGACCAATCAAAACTGACGAAAGGAAATTTTATTCAGAGAAATATCCATTTTGTATGTAATCCTGAGTTCATCAAGGTCACGCACAACTTATCAATTATATAACAAGTTACAAACAAGCTCCACAGGTCAGAGTAGAAGTGGAGAGTATATGATACAGGGTGATGACTACATTCTTCTTAAATTGTCTAACCTTGCCTGTAAATCACTATCTATCCCGCTGTCATCATTCCCCGTAGTTTCAACTTGAGGCACCTTTGCCTTTGCTGCAGGGGCAGCAACAGTTGCTGACGGTGCATTTACAAGCTGTGCATCAAATCAAAGTTGTTAGGAATTGCTATAGTGAATAAATAGTTTACTTTATGCTAAAGAAAGAAGTTGAATGGGCAACAAGTGTTTGATATACCTCTTGGTTTATGTCAATTCCAATCTCATCAAGAACCTGGTTCACCAGTTCTTCTGTTTCTTCTTCTTCCTCATCTCCTTCCAAAGCATCATCTATTGCATCTCCCATCACCTCAGTCGTCAATTCCATCCTCTCATTCTGTCTTTCAAATTCTTGCATAATTTTCTGCAGGGATGGCAAGTTCATCTGCCTATTCATCTGTCCCATAGCCTTTGTCACACCTTTCATTGCCTCACCCATTGCTTGTGTTGATTTCAAAGTCTGAAAATATGTATTACAGAACACTCCAACTTTAAGCACCCAAGTAATGCTAAGGCGCAGATTTTAATCGCCAGTGCAGAGCTTATTAATATATGTCCATAGAATTAGCCAGGCCACTAGTTGATCCTTTTCAAAGAACAACGCTAGGAGCTTTTACACACAAATTTATTCTCTGCTGACCAAGTATGCTAGTACACGCTAAAAGTTAGAATTACATCAAATACTGCATACCTGAATTCTGAGTGATACACCCTGGAGCTGTGATTTAAGCTTATAAAACTTTTCAATCTGATGCCTAGTTCTAACAAGATCTTTCGCCATCACTCTAACAGCTCCCTGGAAATGAAGAAAACATTTATATAAAATCAAGATTGGCATTGGCAAAACAGATGCAACCGTCCTTTAAATAGAAATCATGTGTCAACCATAAAAAAAAATTGAGACAGAAATTTAGCGTTACAGACAAAGTTGGATTTGGGCAATTGATCCACGAATTGAAATTAAATTAGAATAAGCTGGCAAAAGACTACTTGTCCAAACAAGAAAAGAAAATACCCTTCAACTCGTGCAAGCCAGCTTGAGTCAGCATCCAAGAACTTCATTTATGTAAATTTTCACACTTTAAAATGATTCCAACTTTCAAACTTCCAAGCAAGGCAGAAGTAGAGTCCAATGTAACAAAAGCCTGTATTATTTACCTATTTTATATAAGTTGTTCCAATGATACAAATGGTAGTCACCGAGATGCAATCACTAGTTCTATTTAATTCACTAATTTAAAATGGAAAGCAAGCATTTTCTTTTCTAACTCAGTTTTCAAGACACATAAGAAATGAAGACTGTTAGACACCATAATGTGATTAAAGTGTCAAATACAGTAAAAAGAACCCTGATTTGATGGCAGAAAGATGTCAGCTCTGCAGTAATGTAAACCCCTATAACTTTGATGCATTGCTCAAAACATATCTCAAGGGGAAAAAGAAAAGCGTTTCTTTCTTTTTGGTAGGATGGGACTTGAAACGTCACTAATTCTACAATGTTTGTTCACAATAATCATGTGGAAACATTTTTACCTGCAACAATACTAGGGATGTTTGATTTTTTGTGTCAAGGGTGTACTGGCGACTGTAAAGCGTGTTAAATTAGTACAAATATGATAAAGTGACCAAAACTGACAAAACAACAATGGCACATCCCATGTTAAAAAATCAATAGAGATGACTAGATGAGCCACAACCAGTTAAGCTAGCTAATCAACATGCTACTACAAAAAACTAAAGTAAAATAGGAAACTAAAAATACAAAAGTAAAACACCGTACCATCTGGCCTTGTTTGGCACTTTTCTTTATCTCTAAAATCAGTTTCTTCTCTTGTGATTGTAAGCCTTGTCTCTCCCGCTCTATTTCTCTAATTGATTTGTCCAACATTCTCTTATTTTCCCGCAGAAGCTCTGAAAACCACAAGTTTATATTCACATATTATAAGTTCGATAGCTAGTAATTCCGTTTGCATTTCAAAGTGAATACCATTACCAGCATATTAACCAAAAGACATGCATACATAAGCGTGGTGTGCATGCAGTAAACTAGCCGACAATTTCACTCGAGTACCAATTTGCAATTGCATCCAGTAAAGAAAGTGTACGTGCTAGTAATTAGTCCTTCATAATTCTCATTCTCAAAGCTAAAAAAGTTACAAAATGAATTTAACACTATAACAACGCCGCCATACAACCCTGCTGTCAATAATAGGTTACACAATAAATTATAACTGAAGTTGGCAATCAGAAGATACAGTTGTTGTAATTTTTGCTCAGAACAATGTCGATAAAATTCGTAAGATGCATTAAATATAATTAAGATACTCTCAAAACCACCGACCAAAAATTCCAGCGACCAAAAAGAAATAAAACGGCAATAATTATAAATGAAATTCATATTTTGAATCACAAGATAAATCTACAATCTGAATTGAGCAACCCCCATTCCGAATTTAAATCCTCAATAGTACAATCCAGGACAAAGCGCAGCCAATTCTCAGATTTTTCTTACCACAATATATAAACAACAGATACCTTATTCCATTCATTACTCACTATTTGAGAAAATAAATATACAAATTAAATGAAAAAAAATTGACGCAAGACACAAGAATATACCTGCGGGAGTTTTTCTCTTTCCGAAGATAAAACTCATGGCGATCGAATCTGTAACCCCAACTAGAAAACGCAAAACCCAGAAACTCAATCAGATTTCTATAATCAGAAAACGATTGCAAATCTGCTCTGGTCCGATCGGATGGAAGGGGTATGGATTTTGAAGTTGAGGATCCTGTTGATCGGGTAGGTTGCTTACGCGGTAAGCGTTAAACGAAGGAATCATCAATGTGAAGGAACCATCCCATCTTTTTCCCTCCGCGCCGCCCTGGCTGTGGGACCCCTGGATTTAGATTTAGTGATAGAATTTAAATAGTTTGATAAAAATTTAAAGACTCAAAATACCTCATCTAATCGTCAACTCGGCAATGGTACGTACTGGGACTTTTGTTCTTTGGGTAAAACGGCACCTCCTGCCTGTGTCTTACTGGCTTGGGCCATTCAGTCCATTAGATAACTGGGCTTTGGATGACTCCAATACCCAAATACAAATGGGCCATACTTGTTGCTTAGCTTTTCTTTTGTTGTCTTTTCTACGAAGAATGAAAAGAAATACTTTACTTTAAGTATAAATTAAAACATAAAATTTAGAATTAACTAAAAAATTTAAATTCTAGTTAAATTTAACTACATGATACTAACTTTTCTTTTTTTACACTTCAACAATGATACTAGTATCTGAACTTTGGAAAACATACCAACTCAAACATCCAAATACAAATTGGCCACACTTGCTTCTTAGCTTTCTTTTGTTTTCTTTAATATAAACATTTTATCTTTTTTGGTTTAATAAAAAGTGGTTACTTTTTTGGTTTAATAATCAAATCAATACCTAAATAATAATTTCATGAAAATGACGAAGATAAAGTGCCACATGATAGTTCTAACTAGACACTGTTTCATACAAAGATACGTTCAAAGCAACAATCACATTGTATATATTTCTCTTGCAATACAAGAGTACAATACTACAATTTCTTAAGCATTAAATTTACTTAGAATTGAGGTCCCAGAGATATAAATGTCTAGAGGAATAAAGTAACATTAGAGCCATATTTTACAAGAGGCCACTTAATTGATTCAAGTATATTTACAACCTTAATGTATTAAGAGATTATTAATTTATATATTAGGCGGGACCTATATATTTCTTTTATAATGTATCATCTTATAAATTTAGCAAACTATTAATTTACCACGTTGGTCCTACTTGTGACGGACCAAAAATATTAGTTAATCGAGGTTATTAATCAATTGAGGTTACACTGTATAAGAAATAATCCAGTCTTTTACTGCTAATTTTCATTGAGATTTAACGTTTTATTTTAACTCATTATTTAGGAAAGCATTTTTGTTATATTCTAAACATTATGTCCTCTAATTCTCTGATTAGGCCATCTTATTTCAGGAGATTGAAATGCAATTTTTTCAAAATATAATAAATTTTACATTTTCCAAATTGTAGACAAGTATATCATATTTTCTTACAATTAGATTTGTATTTAAATTTAATTATTTTTTGTTTGTAAAATTAGGGGCCAAAGGCCTAGGGAAAAAAAAACCCAAAGGTGAAAAAACGAAAAAAAACAAAAGAAGAAAAAGAAGAAAAGAACATCAAATGAAAAGTCTACAGGGTGATTGCACCCTCAGAGTTTAGCAATGAAAAACAAAGTTAATTCAATCTGGTGACCAGTGAATAACCTACCTACTAAGCAAATTAAACAGCACTATTACAAATGACATCAATGATATTCTTAGAATTACTTTCATTTTATAGGAATATGATTGGATGGATGGATAATGAGAGAGTGATAAAGAATGGAATTATCAAACTCGATTAGACTTATGTTTGAATTTTTTTTAAGATAAAATGAGATAGAGTAGGAGAAACACCAAGACTTTTCATTGTTATTTAAAATCTCAATTTTAGTATCCCTCAAATTGAAGGGTCAACGATAGAATATAGTGATATAAGAGATTAAATCATTAATATATTCATATCTTATTATTAATATACCTATCATTCATAGAGGATTATTTTAATTGTTACGATTTTATCTAATTTCTATCATTTTGATTATGGTCTTTTTTTGTTTTTTTTACTTAATATTTCAAAATAAAAAAGAAAGAATAAAAAAATCTATAATGAAAATTAGTTTCATATACTTTTTTAATTTTTTATCAACAATTTTTCTTTGGGGCTTTTTAAATTTGTCTTTTAAAATTTTTTGAAGCAAGATAAATATTTTGTAACAAATGTATTAGATAGAAAAATGGATAGGATAATTAGTAAATAAAAATAAAGAAATATAGACAAGAAAATAACATAATATTATATAATGAACAATGATAAATTTATTAGTCATGTGTTTATATTATAGAGAATAATATTAAAAAAATAATTAATAAATTATTTTATTTCATTCATTTTATTATAATTTTCAAACAAAATTGATAAATTTCATTCTCTTTCTTCATTAAAATTTTTAAATAATATATTTACTCAAATCATCCTATTTTATTTCATTCAATATAATTCTATTAATGACTATTTCATTTCATCCTCCCTTTTAACTCTCAAAAGATAGGCTAAACCCCAAACTCTAATGACTAATAAGAATTCCCCAAAGCTCAGCTTGAAGAGATATATATAGAGAACTTCTCCTAAGGTCACCAAAGATGCTTTCCTCTAGTCATTCACTCATATTCAAAGCCAAAAGGATCCTTTTTTTTTTTTTTCTTTTTTCTTTTTTCCGTTTTGTTGAAGTCCGCCGAATTATACCAAATACATATAATAACCTTATAATAATGAAAAATGGACAAATGAGATTAGAATAATAATCCTACCACTTCATCTTGGAAAGAGATTTTTTGCAGTAACAAGGAATCTCTGTAATAAATATATATTGTTAGTTTTTCATCTAATAATTCAGATGTACAACTACATTAATTTTTTTTTTAATTATTAGATAAAAATTCTACTGCCTAAACTTCTACTATTAGATCTTCTAGCATCAGGGAATGCAAGGAGTACAGATAGCGACAAGAAAGCAAATCGATCCGTCCTAATCACTCCAATAGGCGCAGCAGAGCTCAAGGTGAGAATTAGACCTTTGGTTTTTTATGATATAGATAAATTTAGGGAATGCTTTGATTTTATTCATTTTGGAGTTCTAATTGAGGTTCAGTATGCAGGTTGCAGATAAACAATTTGGCAAGTTTATGCCCAGAAGCTACATGGTTGGAAGTTTCTGTAGTGGTTTTCCTGTTCTGTTTTTATTATCAACGTAACAAAAACACAATTGAATCATACAAAGACTGATTGATAAAAAGCAGTGAAAATTAACTTTTGTATTTGGTTGGTAGAGGCACCTGCGAAAGCTGATTTCTGGTGCATGAGTACTGTTTCGAGTTAATTTATATAATTTTTTTTTATTAAAGTAGCTAGGGAAAGCCTTCTTGTCCTCTGACAATAAAAAAAGCACTGACACGTGGGCATGCGATGGATTCTCTTTGGAAGAAAAGCTGTGAGATAAAATTTATCTGTAGTTGGTGTTAAAAAATAAGGAAGTTAAAGCTCTTGTACTGAAAAAGATAATGCAAAAATAAATTTTTGATCTCTCAATTTTATTTTTATTTTTTAATTTTATTTAATCTTTTAATTTTAATTTAAGTTTCATTTTTGTTCTTAAACTTTATTTGATTCTAATTGAATCCTTTTAATTTTATTTTAAACTTTATTTTCTTTTCTTAAATTTATTTTGTTTTAATCTATTATCTTAAATTTATTTTAAATTTCACTTTTATCCCTTAGTTTTAATTTATTTTAATTTGAACTTAATTTTGAAAAAACTGCTCAAATGTTTTTTTTTTTTTCACCTTTCATTTTCTATTTTTTCATTCATTATTAATATGTAAAGGCTCAATAGACTATAGTAATTATTATTTGGAGATTCAACTCTTGTCTTACTTTCTACAAACTAAATTAATTGGTACTCAATAGCCAATTTTTTTTCTTAATCTTTGTTTTTTCATTTTGGTATTTCCTTTCCCAATATGTTTTTTAGTGATTATTGTTAGTTCTAAGATTTTATGTTATAAGTTTTGATAATGACAAATATATAATTATTAATTAAGATATATACTTGTTCATATTATATCCAATATGTTCTAATGTTATATACAATCAAAATTATATATATATATATATATTTATAGGAATCTCATATGCATGGTAAAAATATTTATATTCTACTAATTTTTATTAAAATATGTATATTGGCATATATGAATTTAATCAAGTATATAATTTGTAAGTTGGACAAACTATCATGAGTGTATTATTATTTTGTTCAATTCATTTGGACTTAAATTTATTGGCCCAATACATTTTGGTCCTTAAAATATAAGTTTGAGCTAAAAAGATAAAAGATATATGAATTTTAATGGAGTCGTTTTTGGATTTTGAATTAATATTTTTATCATATTTCACAAATCAGAGGGAATTTTCAAAATGAAACTTACTGCTTTTAAAAGTAGACTTAAACATCTTTCTAGTTATATGTTACATGCTTAAAATGGAGTTGAAATTAAAAAGTTATAATTGTCAAAGTTGCATATATAAATATCACACTTTTTCTTGACCTCTAGTCATAATTTCAATAATATCTCATTAACCAATATGACTTTTGAAATGAGATTTGTATCATACAAAACTAGATGCAAACAGCTTTCCATCCATATATCACATGTTTAAACTTAATTTAAAATTAAAGAGTTATGAATATCTCAAATTGCGGCTATATATATCAAGTTGATATATGACATTTTGTTACTCTTTTGACAATATCTCAACAATTAGATAGAATTTTGTAATAAAACATATAAGGATAGAAAATAGATTTATAGAGCTTTTTGGCAATATATAATTTATTTAAAATAAAATTGAAATAAAGGAGTTATGAGTATCTGAAGCAGTGGCTATATAATAAAGGATGGTCATGAAGTCAATAAATGAAATTACTTACTTCCAACAATCAAGTTGTATAGATTTAAATTTCTCATTGGCTTTAAACGGTTCTTTTGCTTTTTTGGGCTATAAATACATGTTTCAAAGCTCAAAAATTTCAAGAAACAAAATGAAAAACATTTTGAGTGATTGATATTCTCAACTGTCTTTATTCTTACTTATTCTTCAACTAGTGAACTTCAATTATATTATTTGCTCTTTTGAGAGTATTTTGTTGTGAGCATTTTTTGCTTAAAAAGTTTTGTTATTTCAAGGAAAGATATACTTTGAGGAGAGATTAAATTCAAGGAAATGTTTTCCTTAAAGAGAGTTTGATTTTAAAAGGAGTACTCTTGAAGAATTGTAACAGATTGCAAGTTAGTGGAAAATTTTAAGTATTGGTTGGAGAATGGACGTAGACTTGGGTTGGACCTAAACCAGAATAAACTTTGTTTGCATTCCTTCTTTCCTTACTTTCTTGTTGCAGCACTTTAATTGTGTTATTTATTACTTTTTATACTTATGTGTTGAAAATTATTTTGCATCAAAATTTCAATTTGGAAAAGATTTTTTTATTATTTTAAATTTTTATAAATATCCAATTCACTCTATCTTGGGTGTCAGCTTATTTTAACAATTATAATTCTTAATTCATACAAAGTCTAAATATTTAAAGAATTTTAACTTGATTGTATTAGAGGAAAAAAGAACATTTGAGAAGTTTTTAAATATTAAGGGCAAATTGAAGCAAAATAAAATTAAGGGACAAGGGTTAAAGTTTAGGAATCAAATTGGAACCAAATGAATGCAAGGAATAAAAATGAAATCTAAAGTAAAATTAAGGGATCAAATTTAAATTAAATAAAGTTAAAGGATAAAAGTAAAACTTAAAGTAAAATTAAAAGATCAAATTAGAACTAAATGAAGTCAAGGGACAAAAGTAAAATCCCAAGTAAAATTAAGGGACCAAAAGTTTTTTTTTGCCAAAAAAGATAGTAACTTATGGATGCTCTTCAATTATACGAATTCCTATTTCTACATTGTATTAGTTGAGTTCATCGAAACAATCTTATTGAAGCTTATAAAACTACTTTTAGGTTACTAATTACTGATAAGATGTCTTCATATTTTGTTCATATTCTTTAAATGATATTGAAATTGTTTTCTCTGAAATTTTTTAATGACATTGAAAGTTTTCTTTCTCAAATCAACTTAGATTCATTTAATCACCATAATATGTTATAAAAAATAAGAACAACACTTAAAAACCATTGCTTATTAATGATTTGGCCACATATTTTTTTATTACCATACGTTTGCTTATTCCTCTAGGGATTGTTTCTTCAATATGCCATGGTTGAAAAATTGTTGCAAACAAATCACAGATTACTGTTTGAAAAAGTGTCACTTATACAATAATAGGACATCCTCATGCATAACAAAAATATTTAAAATATTAATATATCTTTACATATTACATGATATTTTTTTGAAAAAAGGTTCAATAATTATTAAAATTAAATAAAAAAGTCATATAACACTTTCTAAACCATTAAATCAAATTTAATAGCCTAAATTTAATAATCGCAGGACTTGTAGGAGATTTTCAAATACAAAGAATCCCCATTGATTGTGTTGTTTAAATTCTGTTATATAAACTACTACTACTGCATGCAACAGTGTATGAACTAGTTATATTTCATATTTTGATTTTACACAACGATTTGGAAAATGTTGTTAGCTACTATAGCAAGCAACATTTTGTGAATCGTTGCATAATATAAAAAAATTATTGTGATAATTTCATATTCCATAAATAATAAGTTGGAGACAATGCGACATTCCATTCCAACAAAATTCCAAGGGGGTCGTACCTGTGGATATAGCTAGGCTTATAATATATATATATATATACACACACACACACATATATATAGCTGGAACATGGTGGAATCTAGCTAACTCTTAATTAATTGGGTTGAGTGATAATTACATGATCTTGATGCATAGTAAGTGCCACAGTTTGTGTTTGGTTGGTGAGAAACATCACCACCTATTCTCACTGGCAATACATATTCAGTTATTGACTTATTGGCTCCTTCCAATGTTCTAACTTGATCATTTTTTTGTGGTTGTTACTAGCTATTTAATTAGGCTTCAAATCTTGTTATTTTCTTGTGCCTCCTTCCTTGCATTCTAGCTTGCTAGCTTTCTCAGATATATTTCTATAAATTTTTTAGCTAACTAATTAATTGTTCAAGAATAAGATTAAGAAGTATACAATTTCAAACCCTTCTTTATATAGGATGTCATTTTGTTAGTGAGAAAAAAATCGAATAACTTCTAATGTTTTAAGTTTCTCTCTCCAGCTTCTAGTAATAAAAGTTATGGTTTTGCTAATTAATGTCCTTTAACAAAACCCTAAAAGATAATACGTCCTATATATATATATATATATATATATATATATATATATATATATATATATATATATATTCATATTCTTTAACTTATCTCTTTTTAACAAAATCACGTCTTATTTACAAACTAATAAAAGAGGATCTAAGCTTGAAGTATATAGGTAATTAACCAATTTGCCTGGAGGTGTAGGACATATGAAAGTTATTGGGATTACAAACTTTTGAATTTCTAATATTTTACTACAATTGTAAAATATTATTCTTATTTTTTTAAAATAATTTTCAATTACCATATTTATTTGTCAATATACCAAACAATTCCTACTTGCAAGTTTCCTACAATAAACTCATATTTTGAGATCTAATCATCCCAAATTCATGTGAAAGAGACAAAATTATCAACGTAAAGCCCATGTTATCAAATATGAGTATTCAATCATGAGTATGTCAACAACCAAGATCCATTATTTGAACATAATATTTCATTAATAGTTTAAGATATGATTATATATAAAAATTAATTTAGACTTACTTTAAACAAATCTAAGTGGAGACATATATATGAATTTTAAGGATAGCGCGCCCTTTGTAATTTGCCATAACTTAATAACATTTTTCTAACCAATCTTGCATGACATAGCATTTCAAATGCTAATGACAAATAATGGAGACTGAATTTGCTATCTAAGGAAGTCTGGCTATACCTCTTGTTCGATTTTGGGTAATAACAATAGGTGCTGTTGATAAATCAAGTTTATTGGATGAAAATTTAATGACTCAAATTTAAATATGTAAATAAATATTTAAAATTTTAATTTTAATAAATATTAATTTTTAGAAAATTATCATAAAACATATTCATATTTTAGATAATTTCTTATAGATACTAATTATAGTCTATTCTATCATCTTTAGTAGAATGCTATCCTATATAATAAATAATCTAAAATATTAATATATCTTATGATAATTTTTTGAAAGACATAATATTTATTAAAATTAACTAATTTTAAAAATATTTATTTACATATTTAAATCTAAACCATTGAAACATTGTTGCCAAGGGTTATCTATGAGATAGAAATTCAATGTGCATAACATTGTTTAACATGAAAATATTCAGTTTGAATCTCTTGCTGTTACAGTGTAAGTATAAATAATGACTGCGGTAAAGAATGACCTAAAAATAAGCTATCTGTAATAACAAGTACTCTAATTTGAAAAAAAAAAAATTCTATATTTCCTTAAAAGGTTCAACATTTTCACGACTAGGTATGCTTTGAAGTTTCAATTTTAAATTTTTTGAATAGAATAAAAAATATCAAATTACATATAATGATATTAAAGTTTAACTTTTTGAAATAAACGAAGTTATCCGTACAGATGCACATTGATCCCATTATTTAGCAGTCATTCCATCTAATCTTTGATTTTTGGCATTAAGCAAATGATTACATTACATTCCTCTGTCATCTTTTTCATTTCTTCAATCTCAATCTTTAAACTTTAGCAACGTTTACGGGGAGATGGCGTTTGCGTCAACCATGGTGGCCACTGTGTTTCTCATCATCATCATCTTCATCTGCTGTGGAGATTAGGGTTTCGTCCCTTCTCTCTATCTCCTTTAACTTGCTGTAAAAATTGAAAAGTTAGTTTGGATTTGAGCCATAATGTCCTGTCCCCCCATAAGTTGACTTCTCCATTTTCTTATCATAAGGCCCTACATTGTCTGCTAAGCATCTAATATTCTCCTATATGTTGTTGCATATACATGGACAAATTTTGAGTTCCAATTCTTTAAATTTAATGTAATTTGGGTTGAATTCGAATCCTTATATTTTTTTTTAGGGTAAATCTAAAAGAGAGAGAAAAAGAAGAAGAAGAAATGAGACAGAAAGTGAAAAAATAATTTTATATACATTCCACTCTTTGTATTATATTTTTTTCCTCAAATTTGTTGAAAGAAAATGTAAAAGATCCATTCATAAAGTTATCATTATCCAATTAAAATTTAAATTCTATGTGATTGAAAAAAAAAATTGTGTAAAACGTGTTAAGTGAATTACGTAGATATAACAACATATATTTAAAATTTGAAAATTGAAATTGGTTAATTTTATCTATCAAAATAAATAACTTTTTAAAATTTGACTTAATAATAAAAAAAATTGTTAAATTAGTCCTTTGTAAATTATTTGTGCCAAATTAATCCCTCTTAATTTTTATGTTGTGTAAAATTAATTTTTTGATTATTTTATCAATTCATTAATTAAAAATTAATAAGAGACTAAATTAATACAAAACAAAAATTTTTAAAAATTGATTTAGCTCAAACAATGTATAACAAACTACATTATTACAAAATATAAAAATAAAAAACTAAATTGATTCTTTGCTAGTAAAAACAACTTAAAAGTGTAATCCATACTAATATAACTATTATCAGCAATTGGAACACCAACCGCAAAATATCCAAATCATACCGAATCATGTAATCAATTAGCTTCAATTATGGCTTTACAACCAAAAATTTCACTTCATATTTACTCTGTACTTAGTTAAGCCTTTTAAACGGGTAAAAAGTAGTTTGTTGTAATCATTATTTTAAATCTTAAAGCAGGGCACATTTTTTTTTATACTTTGTCTTCCAGATGCCATGGGCCTAGCCAGTAAAAAAGGTTAACCTTTTTTTTAATTTTAAGCTTTTCTTTTCCTCGTTGGGTAGAAATAGTATTCTGCTTTTCCTTTTTTTCTCCTCCTGTCAAATTATGCGAAGTGATTATAACCTCACTTCCAAATTCTATCCTCCTGACAATCTCACAAACATCACATAGACCCAGCAACCAAATTTGATTTCATTGTGTTTTTGTTATTAGACCCAAAAATTTGTATTAGTTGTTTTTTTAAAATTATTTCTCTCTTGCTTTGAGAAGATTTGAGCACATCTTTATCTAAACTAGAGAATAAATCATCTACAGTTAAATATATCGTATATATTTTTTTAAAAAAAAGTGAATGAAGAAAACCTTATACACATGTCTGCATTTAACTATAAATATTTCATATCGGCCTGAACTGTGGAATTCATGTGAGATTTATAAGAATATTAAGTGTAATATTTATAAAGATATTACTATTTGTTAGACCCAGAATTTGCCAAGCATTCTTAGCATGCACAGAACCAATGATTATCAACTATGAAACAGAAAATACAATTAAGAGTTAGTTCTTATAAATCTTTCTGAAGAAAGAACTAAAAATTATTGCTGAATTGAATTCCACAAAACATCAAATTAATTACAATGAATTCTATTTATTCGTAGTTCTTAGTGGCTGCTAGAAAGACTACACACACAGACCATTAGCAATGGCCTTGTTTGTTTCCAAATGAGTAGTTTCATACACGGGAAGCTCTTCTCGGTACCTCCCTGCAGCTCCCATAAGGTGATCCAGCTCAAACAGGTCCGAGCTTGAATAGCTCAAAGCATCATCGTCTTCGTCTTCATCTTCCTCGTCCTCATTTTCACCATTACTGTAATTGTTGTTGCCATAAAAGACTCTGAAACCAAACTTACCCTTTCTAGGATTTTGAATTTGATCATAACCCTTGGTGAAACCGCCGTTTTCTTTAGTTACAACTGAGTTCTTCTTCTGCTCCTTTATTGAAGAGCTTCTTGTGATTTTCCGAACACCACAAGGCAATGGCATTAGATCTGGATCATTCTCGTGGACATATTTGTGTTGAGAATCCTCCCCGAGAATTACACTTACTGGATAAAATGTCACGGACCTTTTGACGCTATTATTGCTGGACTTGTTCCCTTTAGCCGAAGAGGGCGTTTTGCTCATGCAAGATCTCCTTGAAAACGAAGAAGCAGAGGAAGAGAGGCATGAAGACTGAGATTTCTGCTCGAAACTAACGTCTTCTGCAGCCCCAACATAGCACATTTTCGCCTTCTTCACGCTCCCATAGTTGAAGATAGAGCTCAAAAAGCCAGCTATTCGACTTCCTGGTGAAATTGGCTGCTTCATTTTCTGCTGCTTTTGCTTCTCTGAGTTCATATTCTTCTCGGATTTAGGCCTCAATCTTAGATTGTAGGTCGTCTCTGTCTCCGAGGACGAGAAGAATCCTCCTGAGCTACACTCAGAGGAGCTATGGGAGCTCTGCTTCTCCATCCAATCTTCAACCATAACGGCTCGGCGAAGAAGATTCACATTCCTCTCTTTGACATAGTTCTTTTCCACAGAAACTCCATGGTTGTGGCTCAAATTTCTCTGTTTCGAGCTATAGGTTTCCTTGCAGAGACCCAGTTGC
The DNA here is from genome assembly GCA_037074485.1 of Delonix regia. Classification (NCBI taxonomy): domain Eukaryota; kingdom Viridiplantae; phylum Streptophyta; class Magnoliopsida; order Fabales; family Fabaceae; genus Delonix; species Delonix regia. Next base: position 26,519,534 of record CM073451.1, on the reverse strand, counting down.
AGATCTTCATCAAGATTTGATTTTGATTCGTCAGTGGAACGGTAAATGGCGTCAAGGAGACTGGAGGAGAAAGATGGGGTTCTTCTGCTTCGTGGGTACGAGTCGTCTCGAATCGATCTCTCCTTCCTGTTCATGATTGGAGCATGCAGATTCCGCAAGAGAAAACCAAATATATGGAGAAAATAGGAGAAGAAGGAGGTGGAGATGAGTGTGTGAGGGTGATGAAAGGAGAGAACTAGAAGACAGATGAAATTTAGTTTAAGGTAAAGAGCAATAGTCAATGTGGAGGCCGAGAATGTCAAAAGCTGCAAGACACATTACATAAATAAATAGAACGCAAACAGAGGTAGAACGTGTGAAACAGATTAACAGAGGAAGATTGCGTGTGAGAAGATGGGATATTAGTTCAACGTGTGAGGATTGGACCTTGGAATTGTGTTTTTAATTTTATGCGGTTTTGTACAGAAGCATGTTTGGCTGTTGCAGTAGTGTACAGCTTTAGGTGAGCACAAATGGGAAAGAGCATACCACACTTTGTGAGAGCATTGGCTTTTTATTAGAGTTAAAAGTGACCACCGCGCGTGCGGGCAATCTTTTGATGAGACCACACCCACGACTTGTAGATTCATTATGATTCTGTTCTTTGCTTCTTTTACCATATTTTAATTCAGTTCTCACATTTGATCACTGCTTTTTTAATAAAGATTCAAGTTTCCATGAGTTCATTTCTGTCCTACGGTAAGATAGTAACTCATTTGACACGGCAAGGGCATCTTATTAGTGCTCTTTGAAGTCATATATGTTGATGGATTTTGCTAATAAGTGCCTTTAGAGTAGCGCTTCATATGATGACTTGTGACTTGGTTAACCTGACTTGGTTTGGTGAAATAAGGTTGAGCCTAGGTTTGGGGTGACTATTTTAGTCATCCTACCCAACTCAGATTTGGTGTTTTTCATCTTCTGTTATATTTCTTTTGTTTCATTGTCTTCCTTAACTTTCTTACTTTATTAGTACTTTCACTTGCACTATGCATGAACAAGCGCCAAACTAAAATCCCTTTCCTTCTTGCTTATCGCTTCTTCTTGTTCTTTGTTATTAATGGCCATTTTGTGTGCCCCATTCCCCAATTTTTGGCCCAATTTCACAAATTGCTTGGAGACTCAGATGGAAACATCGAAACAAAGCACACACCAACCAATGTTCTTCCTCTCCCATGTGATTTGCATTAGGCTATGTGATTTTCCAATGTCCTTCAGGTAGGTATTCTTTATCCTTCAAGCATACCCTTCTCCATTCTTAATTTCATGAATTGTGTTTCTCTCAAGTTGACTTTGTTATAGACTTACAAATTTAGAAATATATATATATATATATATATATATAATGTTCAACCTGACTCGACTTGCATGTTTAAACTTGGCCTAATTAATAACTTGAGTTGACCAAACTGGGTGCAAGATCCAGGGCCACAAAATTGGCTTGGAGAAAACTTCAGGTTAGATCTTAAATTGCATAGTGACATAGCTTGACCCAAGGTTTATGCAATCCTACCTATGGGGTACTAGTTTAGGATCATTTACTTTGTCTACTAATAATAATAATACATGTTTGTTGACTAATTTTACTTGTTAAGAATCATTTATTGCAAATAAATGCTTGTGGACTAATTTTATTGGTTAAGAATAATTTATTGCACCAATAATAAATAAAAATATCAATAAGATGCAATAAAATTGATCAATAAGTATTGTATTATTATTACTGAGATTTTGTTTTGAGAAACAAGAGAATTAGAAAAATATACAATAATAACAATCATAATATTTAACAATATCTATAAAAAAAAATTAGACCAAGCACTAATTTCCCTATTAGATAAACTACAAAACTTCTATTGGGAAAGTTTTCTAGAAGCTTTTGAACGTCTTCCCCCAAAATTTGAAGGGTGGACCAATGATGAAAATGATGCGTAATTAGATCTATCCGGCATCTCTGAAGGAAAATAAATTGTATTGGCATCCTTTGCACATAAGGATAGGTATCTTGAAAGAGAATCCAAATAATCACATCCCGCACTGCTTGTAGAAAGAAAACTTGCGTTTGATGTCCTCTCCAATTAATAAACCTTTATTTTTTGATGACATCTTTGTAAAGAAAGATGAGAAATATGACTTTAAGCTGATTTGAAACCCTACTTTCCCGACTCACCCAAGTGATGCAAGACTAGCCATTAGGAATAATAGGAGAAGAAAAAGGGAAATGAATCATAAAAGAGATTCTTGAAGGCTATGGTTGTCTTTGACTTTTAAAATTACAGTGAGACCAAAAGCTTTTTTACTAAAATGTTTTTTATTCATTTGACTGCAAAATTGGCATTTGGTTTTATACCCTCATGCAAGATCTTGTTTTGAATTTCCCAAATAACATAAAGGGAAACCAAGATGTGATTGGTGTATGGCTCCAACTGCATAAGATAATGTTTACCTTAACTAAACCAAGATTGCAACGAAAGTATAATATCCTGATCTTGAAACTGATCAATACAAATGGTCATAAGAGATGTAAACTAAATGGCTCTGGCAAAAAGGCAAAGAATAAAAGCATGGTTTAGTGTCTCGAGGGACTCAAAATAAAACAAACATGAAGAACATATATTAAGATAATGGTTCCATAATAAATTGCCAAGATGGAGAGCTTTGGATATTAAACGCCAAACAAAGATAATGATTCTATATGGAAGTTTAGCTATCCATAAGTCAGACCAGGCAGTGAAAATTATTGAGATTGTTTGCCTTTGCTCAATATGTAGAAGTCTATACTCATTTTTTACTTTATAGACATGACATATTACTTGTCCAAATCAATGAATTCAATTGTCTAGTAATAGAAATCGGTAGATTAATGATTTAACGAGCTACTTCTTCCCTATTTTAATATTTGACTAGTTGCATTCCATATATGATTGTCATGCAGAATAAGGTTTGAAACCATAATAGGACGGTCTATTAAACCTAACTGCATTGGCCACCAAAGTTAGTGGTTGAGGGGAATAAGAGATCATGCACCTACTTGCCAGGTTAATCTATATGTAATAAGCTTTTGTGCTTTCAAAACACATATCCACATGTAGGATGAGTTTGCTCTTTTAATGATAATGCCCAGTTGAGCAATACTTACTTCTCATGACTTTGGCAAATAAACAATTGTTTTCCAGATCCAACTTTCCAAATTTGCTTTGTCATTGGAGAAGTATTAAAGAGATATGCTGGTCTAATTCCTAGTCCTCCATCTTCCTTACCATTGCATGCTTTATCCCAACTCACCATGTGCAATTGAGATCTAGTATTGTTGTAACCCCAAAAAAAATTTGCAATCTTGTCATCTATCTCTGAGCAATATTTCTTAGGAAGCTAGAAGCAAGAAAAAAAAATAAATTCAATTAGCTTTTAAAATAGAGTGAATTAGCATGAGTCTTCAAGCTTGAGACAAAAGCTCAAATTTTTATGCTGGGAGCTTTATTTCGATCGTATTGACAAGCTCCATGTATATTTGACATTTATCACGCCCAACATCTATCCAAGTCGTAAGTTATTTGCCAAGTCTGCCAATATATTTCAATTTAGAAATACCAACCATTAGCTTTTTAAACTGATGAGGTATGTTAGAGCTAAAGACAAAAATAAACTTTGATCAATTAATATTAAGATCAGAACTAGAAAAGAAAATTTCCAATGATTCTTTCACTGAGTTACACATTTAGACATCAACTTAAAAATAAAAAAAGAATTGTGTCATCTACATACATGAGGTGGGAGATGGGTGTAGCATTTCGACTTATTTTAATTCCATTCCATTGTCCTAACCTTTCTCTTTTTGAAATAAGATAAGAAAGAATATTAGTAGCAAGAATGAATAGATATGACGAGAGATGATCACCCTGACAAAGGCCCCGTTAAAGACAAAAAAAAAGTGAAGGAACTCCATTGATAGTTATTTGATAGGATACCGTGTTAACACATCACATTAGTAATTATATGTATTTTGCTTGTAAACACATTCAAATTAAAACAACCTCAAGAAAACTCCAAGAAATACTATTAAACGATTTAGTGATATAAAGCTTGAGAGCACACCACCTCTTCTTCTTACTTTTAGAATGTTAAAGCTTATGCATAATTTTTGAAGCAAAAATGATGTTGTCAAATATAACCTAGCCATTAAGAAATGCACTTTGATTAGGCAAAATATAGTCCTCCAAATTAGTAAGTTAGTCTATTACGAAGTAGTTTGGAAATAATTTTATACACAACATTACAGAGATTGATGATTCTAAAATCTTACAATGTTTATAAATTCTTTATTTTTGGGATTAGTATAATGTAAGTCCTATTAAAAGTCTTGAGGAAATAACCTTTATTTAATGATAGAATGAACCATTTTATTAGTATCCTCACCTACTATATCCCAATATAATTGAAAGAATTTTGCATTGAACTTGTTAAGACTTGGTGCACTGTTAACAGAAAGATCAAACACCGCCTTTCTGACCCTAAACAAGGAAAAGTTATCATTTAAGATTGCAATGTGACTATCAGATAGAGTTAGCACTTCAAGTGAACTAAGGAGATTCAAAATTTCCTGTAAACTTGTTGGTTCTTTCAAAGAGTAACATGCCCAGAAGTATTCCACTACAAGAGATTCAAGCTGGTCTTGTTCCTATACCCAAACTCGTTGTTGATTCTTAAAGCGACCTTATTAGCAAAACCCTATGTTCATAACATTTACTTGCATGCATTGGTGACTACTTGTAAAAAATGGATCCCCACAAATTAGATAAAGAAAGAGAGAGGAGGAGAAAGGACAGTGTTGAGTGAAAGATTTTCAAAACAACTTTTTATTTCCTTCTCTCATTTTTTGTTTATCTAACTTCATTCTTAGCATTTAATGCTGGAAATCCAAGTCTCCCCAAGAAATGAAAACAATGTTTATATTTAATTAATGGAGTAAATTACACTAATTTTTTGAAAATTTAACTATTACCTCATATTTGTTCTCAAAATTCATACACTAGTCATATTTTAATTGAGAAACATTGTAACAAAGATACAAAAAATTGTATATAAGTTCTCATCTAATTATATACACTTCTCTCTAATTTATTTTTGTCAAAAAAATAATTTTTTCCACATCATATGTATATCTTCCAAAATTAAAATCATTTAATTATATTTACTATAATATTGAAAATAAAATGAAAGTCTTATGTTGGAACTCAACATAATTAAGCTACTTTTACTGTTATATTAAGAATCAAATTATGTCTCATTTTAAGCAAAGAGTACTTTTTCTTTTTGAAATAAAATAAGTTGTACAAGAGATTTTATATATTAAAAGGGAGTCAAGTATAATTCATTAAACAAAAAAAAAAGAATAATTTAGCCAAAGTTTACGAAACATTGACGTAACTTAAATAAAATGATGATTCTTAACTAAGATATTTTTTTCATTGTGAGTTAAAAATGGCAAAAAATAAATCTACTTTGGAGGAGGGAAATTTTTCAAATAAGAACAAAACTTAAATTCCATTTCTTACGGAATAACTAAAAGAGTTAGCTCCTTATCATCAACCTGAGTTCAAATTTTCTTTGAAGATATATTCAATCAAGTTAGAATCATCTAGAATAAAAATTTGAAAAAACTTTATGAATACGCTGATTTATTGTCAGATCATTTTTCACAAAAACATAATAGATAAAAAAAAATCTCAAAAGAATGAATTAAACTAAAACTTTTTTAAAAAAATTATAAATAATATATTTATTAATATTATAAAAATTACACATAAATTTTGTCATGATAAAAACTCTATTTTGGCCCTCCACTATTGGCTCATTCTCATTTTAGTCCTCTACTCTTTCATTCGCATAATAGTCATTGAATGAGCCCACCATGTCTCAAACTTATCCCTCCATCTTATCTTTGATAAAGTAACTGACGTGGCTACTGACCTGGAAAAAAGTTGAACCCTCTCCATTCAAAGTTGGCTATCAGTGGAGGGTTTTCACAAACTATTCCATCAACCGGACCATCATCTTCGTCACTCTATCTTTGCCACATTCCATGTAGCAGGAACTCAAGTCAGCCATTATCATCCTATTCTTTGTTGTAGGCACTTGAAGCTTGATGGAGGAAAAGCAAGAGTGCAATCTGTGAAAAATGAATCTGAAATCACACCAAAGTATTGTTTCATACTTGTTTTGTAACCGTGGATGGTGTTGAACAGAACTTGCATGAAAGAATACAGTTCTTATATTACATAAGTATAGCAACACTTATATGAATTCAACAGAAGAGACAATATTTGCCTCAATTCAATCAGCGCAGCAAAAAAACAATTGTACAGCTGCTGAAAATGAAAATCAACTACTTAGAGAAAAAGCAGCTTTTAATAGGGCGTAGCAGAAACAACAAAAAAGTAGAAACAGAACGACGACGTACTGGAAGATTCGAAAGGTAATTGAACAAATGTGGAACATCTTCGAGGACATAACCAGCAAGTCCATTCACGATTTTAGGCTTGGAATTGAAAGATGAAGCCATCGCGGCCCGATATTTCTTTACTTTAGTGTCAAACCTGTACATATAACTGATGATGGGGAGAGCAGACTTCGAAGTAGTAGTGATGGTGGTGGTGAGGGAAAAGAGATCAATGACTATAGGATTCAGAAATAGATAGCATTCACGGAGATACAACGTGAAATGGAAGAGAAGGATCATATATATTAATGTAGTAAACAGAGTTGACTAGAAAAATCCAAGAAAGGAAAATGAGTCAACAGAATGCAGAGGACTCTGCTGCCTCTAGAGGAAAAAAGGTTGGAACTTTCAGCGATGATTAACTATTTGGGCAAAATGACAAGCAAAACAAGTGGCAAAGAAAGGAATGATTTTGTCTCGTTTTGAAGCGAAAGTCTAAGTCTAACATCATCCACGATTATAGAACTCACATGAAACAATACTTTGGTGCAAATGCAGATTTGTTCTTCACCTACTGCGTCCTTGCTTTTTCTCCATCAAGCTTTGGGTGCCAGACATAGAGAATAGGGTGATGATAGCAGACTTGGGTTCCTGTAGTACAGAATTTGGCGAAGGCAGAGACAAGGACAATGGTAAGATAGATGTAAGTCTGTGAAAACCTTCGAATGATTGATGATTTGGCATGGAGAGGGTTCAATTTTTTTCCGAGGTCAGCAGCCATGTTAGCTATTTTATCAAGGTAATATGATGGAGGGACGAGTTTGAGACATGCTGGGATCACCCGAGGACTATTTTGAGAATGAAAAGAGTGGAGGACCAAAATGAGAATGGGGCAATGAGTGGAGGATCACAGTAAAATTTTGTCATTTTGTCATTTTAGGGTGTGACCCAATTTTGGGTTGGTCAAAATTCAGTCTAGATTCTAGGCTTAGTGGCCTGAGTCTTTTAGGCCCTGGTTTGACAGCGACCATGATAATTTTGGGCTTATTGGACTTTATGTGTCCGGGAGATGGGAAATTAAATTTTAGGCTAGTGGCTCTGAAAGTCAATTGGGGGAGGCTAGCAATTAGCAAGCTCCTGAGCCTACAAGACCAACTACTGTCTAAAGATGCTAAGGGTGATGGTTTTCGTTTAAGTATATTATTCTTTTTAAATTAAAAATTATGTTTGAGTTCCATTTAATTTATTTTCTCTTACTGAAGTTAATTTTTACTCAATATATCTTTGTTCCAAATGTAAAATTAATCTTTCTTGTTATATTAAAAAAAATTATAGTTTTATATTTTGCAAAAAGTTAACTTTTTAACAAAAAAATAATAATAAATGGATGGTTCACGCAATACATATTAAAACGTTAAAGAAACTGACTGTAATTTTTGAAATATGAGGGTTTCCAGTAATTTGGTCACGGAGAAAGAGAAATTAGCATAATTTACCTTTATTTTTGCAATAAAACCTAGGTTTGGTATTGGCCAGGTTTTCCCTCCTTCAAGAGTTTCAGTTATCTGCCTTGTCTTTTAATATTTCATTGATGCTTCCTTTGTTCCTCTTATTGTTTTTTCTTTTTGCCTTTGTGGTTTTGGAATTTGCAAAGATTTTACTACTCAATTCCCGTCTAATTTAGCCACAACTAGCACATTAAAAATGATAATTTTTAATATATGACATTCTCTTCTTTCATCAAAGATATTTCACTTGCATGATTTTCTCTTCTTTTATGAATATATACGAGACCCGTTCTAGATGATATTATACACGCAGCACTTTACTCAAATTTTGCTGCCAATATGTAACTTCAACAAAAATATTAAGAGAAAACATGAACAAAGGACCGACAGGAAATGAGATGCATTAAATTGAATAAAACATGTTACATAACCCATTTACATTCTTCTTGATTGGCAAAAACATCTATGATCTATGCATGTGGGACAAAAAGATGAGCATAGAAGAGGAAAGATAAAATTTCAAATGTTAGGGAGAGAAGGATACAATAAAAGACAAGACGGAAAATGTATATGAAAAGGCAGAAGTAATCAGTACTTGAGATTGCCATGAACTATTGGCGAAAAATAAAAAAAGATTGCCATGAATTATCATATTGGAAGTATACTTATAATCCCTCATCGATCTGATGATGTATGCAGATGATAACGAAGCTACTTGAAAGTCGAAACAATTAAGTCTGTTCGTTTAATGAAAACAAAGATGCAAGTCGCATGTAAATGTTGGATAAGCGGAGACAAAAGATAATGAAAGTAGATTCATTCTTTGTATCCCAATTTGAATAGCTATAGAATTTACACCCACCACAATTGTTTTTTTTTTTTTTTCAAAGTATGGTGCTTTTGATCCACCAATATCTGAAAGAAGCAACTAATATAAGTTAAATTTACCACCCGCATCCGAGAAAATAACCTGAACCGATCACACAATGAAAAGCGTGATCTATAGGGATTTATATAGAGAGCCCAAAACAGGGAGAGAGGTGCCAGTAGCACCTCTTTCTGATATCTGATTACCTATAGCGAGACTTAGTAGTATAGCAAAACAGATATGAAACAATTTAATATGCAACACCACCTCCACACTCTGTAGCATCAGCATCCACCGGCTTCGCTCAATCTTACAAGTATTGTTCATGTATTCTGGCGCGGTTCTCTTCCCACCACAATCTAGCATGCATCTCTCCAAATTTTTCTCGGCTGCACAACACATGAAAAAACACCTAGAAATAAATTTCGATGCAGTTCTAAATCAAAATGTAAGCACAACAATGAGCACAAATGTACATTTCCATATCTACATTCAGCGCATGCTCACGAAACTTAAGACTACAATTAGTTGGCGGGAGCACCATTACTAACAAAGATAGACAAATCAGAATATTTACCAAAAAATAAAAAAAGATCAGAGTAGCAGTTTTAAGTTAGAATTTGGCTAAAATTTAGACTTTGAAGTCACTTTGGGCCCTAAATTGAGCATGGTGCGTTATGCTAAGTGGTATTCAGAGTAGCCAGTGTCATTGGGCTCACCAGGTACAGCAAGCAAGTCATGAACTGCATCTGAGATTATTATATTTAAAAAGCCCATAATTGGAAAATCCTGAGGTATAGTTAATGACTTCTCGGCTCCCACTTGAGCAGCTGTGATATGGCAGGATTCTAATCCGATTGAGGACACAGATAGCTAACGATTGCTATGATCATTTTAAATATAGCAATGGTTATAGGCTTATATGTGAAATCATCAAACCCATGAAGCATTGATAAACGGAGTATTATTTCTGATACTATCTAACACTCATCAAATATGAGATGACACAGACACTTCGAGATGTTCTTAAAGAATATATCTTGTCGTGTCATGGTGTTCATATCCTATTGTATCGTGTATCCTATCAGTGCTACTTAGCATCAAACTCAATTACTTGCAATATCAATTGCTGCTAACGTGGAAGAAATCATGGATGTATTACTATGATCTTTCACGGGGCAACTATTTATTAGCAGTATAGCCTAAATATTGAAGTCCCAAAAGGCTTGTTTTTATATTTCACATAACCTTATTTGTTAGCATAGTCACGAAGGGAATTTGTCTGGCCATAAATTTGAGCGCAAGCATACCTGAATCTGACTCTTCTGAGCTCCCTTTTGCCACCCGGCAACGCTCTGATGGTAATATAAACCCCAGGTTCATCCTGCTCAACCCATTCAGTCTCGAGGTCACTGGCATTGCTGATTGAGAGATCCCCGGAGCGATCAGCCTCTCTGGATGAGCTACTTCTGATGGACGCGTCCATTGATGATACTTCTGTCTTGGCTGCGCTAATGGTGGAGACTTTAGGGGTTGAGTTCATACCACCAGAGTCATAGTGATGCCGGGATTGCATTGATTGATGATCAAAGGAATCCGAGGATGAGTATCCCATCCCCATCCCTGTTGGACGGTACAAGTTACGAGGTAACCGTTCCCTGGTTAGTGGAGGTGTGACTGGGCTGTCTTCTGCTGATTCAAGCTTTGAGCTCTGTTTTTGGCCCAGGGAAAAATAAAATATTAGAAATAGTAAAATGGGGAACAAATAAATAAAGCTTTGACCTCGTTATTTTTGAAGATGAGGCAATGAACAACAACAAAATGATGAGAAATGCAAAACTATTGACATTTGACAGGCAATGACTAAAGTCAGCATTGCTACAGCAAGCTAGACCAAATATAATGTGTTTTCTCCGTATTCCATAATGTAATTCTCTATCTCTGCCTGTCTGCCTAAGGTAGAGTTACCCTGTACAAACCAAGAAAAAAACAAAGCTCCCTAAACTGATTTTTAAAAGTCATTTAAACTCTAATTAAAATTAAATATAAAGTTAATAATTTTTTACATTTTTAAGTAAAGTTTTCATTTCCTTAAATGATTTTGAATTAAATTTCATATTTTCTATCACGAAAAGAATAATAAAACCCAAATCGAATAGTTATTAATATTTTATTTATAGTATTATTTGCTTTTATTTGATTATTTAAATTATAATATCTTTATAATCATATTCGTTCATATATTATTGAACAGTTAATCATTTTTATATAATCATGATAACTTTCCGTTTTCTTGTTCAATAAACTAATCTGCTTGCATACATACCTATTAGATAATCAGTCAATAAAAGAGCAAAATAAACATGCACCAGCCAATCACTTGTAAAGCTATTGAAATTCATAGTTTACCTCATCTTCAGATCTTGGTGGCGTTGGAAGAGGGAAAGCTTGGCGGTTAAACCTTTGAACATTGTAAAGCTCCATAACCTTGTCATAATTCTCTGCCCACCATCTTTGAGCTTGCCACTTGTTGAAAATCTCGCGACTATACAAATAAAATAATCCAAAATTCAATTCACAATTCATCATTCCTGACGTCTATACATAGATCATACATGATGAGAATAGTTTCACCACTGCACATAAACAGCTACAAGTTGGAAAACAACGCCACCGCAATATAAAACATTAAGAAGTAGAGTTAATCATGAGTATAACTGCATGTTTTATTTTTGCTAATTTTTTTAAGGCCTAAATCTATAGTTGAACAAAACTTCGTATAAAATAATTTCTTAAGCACAATCGGCAATCAAGTATATTGTGAGAATTGAGAGGTTTCCTTCTCGTCCTTCCCATCCCTATTTCTCTCTGTTGATGTGGGATGTTGGGTAGGGCGGTGGAACAATAATTCTTTCATGTTAAAGTTAATCAAGCATTCTAGCGTGACTATGGCTTGAAACATTCCAACCAATTCATGTTGTTGTTGTTATTATGTTTTTTATTTGGCTTGACCAAATAGTTAATTTCAAGTAGTTCATGACACTGTTTTCAATTATGCAAAGTCACTCCACTGATACTTTTTGACAAAGAATACTCAAAATGAATAATTAAAGGCAAAACCGGTCATTCGGTGCAGGGAATAAAGTAGATCCAAGGCCAACATTGACCTTACATTGGGGTCTGTCTATGCAATTGAAAACAGGTGGGTCCAAGCTTAATTGGTGTCAACCACATTTCTAAACGCACCTAAACATGAAATGATATATTGCTGGATGTACAAGTTCTAATTTTAGCCTAAGATATCAATCCGTGTCTTAAATTTCCAAACTAAATTCAGAAAAAGAAAAATAAAATAAAATAATAGAAAAAAAAAAATTATGCACAGACTCCACCAGCACCATATGCGTTGGGATTACACAAGTCACCAAGTAGGACCAACACAACAACATATCCTTTGTGCTTGTATTCTATGCAATAAGAAAATAAGACAAAAAAAGGCAAAAAAGATCTAAAACCTATATTATCTCTATCTTTGGTGCCCGCTTTGTAGAGTTTCGTATTTTGTCCTATATCTAGTTTTTGTAGATAATGGGAGTATTCCCCAGCATATTGCAGATTAAAAGACAAAATTGCTATCAGAGGAAGACAAAGTCACCTAGAATCAGGCACGAAGAAATTTAGAAACAGAGTGGAGTTTCATCCGACCAGACGACAAGACTCGGTTAAAAGGTTGCCAACACAATCAACCCTGACCCACCTCCACTAACAAGCCCCAATAAGTATTCCTTTTGGGGCCTCTTTCGGATTGCTTTTGGCAAGAGCGTGAAAATACTGGGGAATGTGGGGCCCCCAGCTAAACTCATTCAATTTCATATTCCCGAAGGGGGACTCATATCTCTTTGATGGGATTCGCATTTGGAATATGGATACTTCGACAAATCAGGCGTGGTAAGTAATATGCATCATAGCAATAATAAATGAGCAAGGTTTTAAATGGCCTCAAGTTCTGAGAATTTGGAATATTTCTGAACCTTACTAGCTTTATTATCATTATTCATTACTCACTGTCACCGCTTCACCAAGACTTGAATTTCAAAATCTCTCCTATAACTTCTAAGAAATTAATTATTCATATCCGAAATTGAAACCTATTAATTGCAAAAATAATCCTAATATATATTTTTTCTATTCTCTATTATGGCCAAATATCTCATTTTTCTTATACTAAACGTAAATATAAATTTATTACTTGATATATTTTTGCCAAGAACAAAAGAAGAGATAAACAAATTTTCTAAACCATTTTCCTGTTGGAAAGCCAAATTTCACATCCAAAACAAATCACATGCAATGATTATTATAACCAGATTGTGCATTATTCATTATAGAACAGATTTTTGTTAAAAATTATAAGCGGTCATATTCATAAAAGTGACTATATACAATTATATTATTTAAAAATTTAAACTATTAAATTTTTATTTAACAATTCAAATTAAATATTACATAACCTTAAAAAAAACTGCGACATAATCACTTGAAAGATTTTTCTTTTCTTGGCAAGCGGTGATTCCATAAATAGTACTAGATATAAGAATAAATGAGTAGAACATATGATTTAAAGGACATTATTACATTAGAGTCATATATTTTATTGTGAATTTTTTATTTACTTGTGAGTATGGTAAATAAATGATGTAAACGAAAATTATTATAATTTTTAAATATATGTTATCATTTCTTTGATAGAAATAATCATAAATTATCTTTAAGATGTAACATAAAATAATTGATTTTAAAAGAAAAATATTTCTATACGTGTAATTTTTTTAAAAAAACATGCTAATAAATACTAGATAGTTTAGTCTAAATTTTATCCTTAACAAAAATCCAATCTGTTAATCACACAAATCATAAAAAATTTCAGAAACCTAAGACCCTATGCACTTTGGAAGCGCCCAATAATGACGTGTAACTAATTGACAGTCCACCATCGCAAAAGGAGCTCATTGTCATTATCACAACCCAGATGCAACAGGGTCCCATCTTGAACAACTTTGTAAACGCACAGTCGCATCGATCAGAACACAACGGCACCGAAAGGAACCGTCACACGACGGTTCATGGCTGCCTGATTCCAAACAGGGAAAAAGAAAGGAAGAATTGGAGGCGTACGAACCTGAACCGTATTCGCTTCAGATCGTTCCCGCCACGCGGAAGCGAAACAAAGGTGATCAGAACGCCGGGTTCCACCTGTGCCACCCACTCTTTAGGTTCGTTCTCTTCCACGAACAACACCACCGGCTCCACTCGCCGTCCACTTGCCGAATTCGGCGTCCCTTCTCCACTCGAAATCCCCTTCAGCCTCGCTTCCATCTCCTTCCCCCATGCCCTCGTCGTTGTCGAGCTTGAGCTCCCTGTTCTCCGGTACGACCACCGGAACCGGTCCGAGTCCGTGTCTGACTCTGTATTGCTCCGGAGTCGGGTCTGCGTGGGTGGTCCCGTGCAGGGGCTACAATGCTTGTACGCCCCTGATGCCTTCAACGCCATATCCTTAAGCTAAAAGATATAAATACACGAACAGTTAAATTAAAGTAGATATTTAAGGAATAAGACGAGTAAATATGGAATTTATCGTTTGCATACAATTACCGTTAACGGTTCGTACCTGAGAGGTAAGGGATTTGATGGCTTGGTTTTTAGAATCGGAATCTTCGGGCTGACTCAACGAATCATTCCCGGGTTTCTTAGGACGAGCGATGCACGTAAGCATTTTCCGGTTCTGTACTCGTGAACCAATTCGTGAATCTCTACAAATGAACAACCAAAAGAAAGAAGAATTGAGAATTCCGATTGGATTCTGTGTGCGTCCTGAGATTAAGACTCGGCATTGCAAAATCAGAGAGAAGAATTACCTGGATTTCTGAAACTAGATGGATATTGAAGCAGAACGAACTGGTAGAAGAAAGGGGATGGGAGGACGCGGGCGCTTCGGTCTGAAAGCGCGAGAACCGAGGCACTATATGTGCTTGAATTGATAGATGTAAGCGTGTTCTGCTTCGCTTGGTAATGGCTATAATGGTTGAGGAAGGGGCGAGAATTTCATTTCAGCGTCTGGGACTGTGCTTCCGGCTTTATGTCTTACCTGTTACCGGATGTTAACCGTTAACAGCACTTAGCGCGCTTGGTGTGTTTTTTAAGGTTCGTATACTTGTTTGCTAAGGTGCAGGTCGTCATGGACAACATTAGCGCAGTCAATCAATTAACCTACAGTGGGCCTAGCTGCCACGGCCTGATAATAAGCGGACCGGGCCGGACCAAATCTTATACCAGCCTTTTTCGGGGCCAGGTAGCCGCGGCTCAATTCTTACATTTAATAAATATTTTAGCGCACAAAAATACTAATATTTTATTTATGTATTCAGTCTCTATTTGATATTTTATTAATTATTATTTTTAATTTAATCCTTTATTTATGAGTGTAATCTTAATTTTATTTCTCACTTATTAATTCATTTTCAATTTAATCTCATATCTACATTAGTAGAACTAGAAATATAACATTAGTGAGCCAAAGACAAATTAAAATATAAGATATATTAAAAAAGTACCAATAATATACTATGTTAAGGCAAATTTATATTTAATTAAGTAATATGCATTACTTAAATATCTAGGAGTTAACATTATCAAACATCAAATAATATAAGGTGCAGATACAATCATATTTCCAATTTTAATATTTAAAGATGGTTTCAATACAAAAAAAAAAAAAGGATATAAAACAACATCACACACACTCATTTTTGCAAACTTTATCATCACAATATGAATAAAATATTAACTAATAAAAACATAGAAATACAAGTAATAGAAGAAGATAAGGCAAAACATGCAGAGAAAGGCGCAAAACTCAAACACTAACAAATTAACTAAATTGAAGAATATAAAATAAAGTGTGAAGAGTGCTATTGAGTGCTAAAAGTTCTACAAAAAATTGTGTATATACCTATGATTAAGTAAAGATTAAAAAGTGAAGGTTAAAGTTATCAAGTAAATAGAGAGTAGGGAAAAAAATAGATATAGCTAAATTTAGGCTAAATGAAGCAACCTAAAAGACTCTAAAGGAACAAATAGTATAGAATAAAAACACCATAAAAAAGATTCAAAAGGGAAAGTAGAATCTATTTTATTTGAAAAAGTCTTCATTCAATATTTCTTTTAAATAATATAGGGACAAAATTAAAATTTTATCTTTTAATATTAGGCTAAAAACAAAATTATACAAAATTTAGGGGGCATGGCATATGATGGCTCCCTCTGCCTTTGCTATTGCTGTAGGCTTCCTTTAAAACTTTATTGGATCAATTATAAAACTCAGTTGATCAAATTCTTAATTTTATGTGTGATTACTCCCCAATTACCTTTGATATAATTGTTTCTATTGATTTTATTGTTGTATCTAACAACTCTTCTTCCATTAACATTAGTGTTTTTATGGTTATATTTAGAATAAAAATTCAGTTTTGAATTTAATAACTCTTCAACTCCCTTCATCATGATTGTTATATTATTTTAGTGTTAAAATTAGAACAAGAAAGTAAAACTTGCATTTATCCTATTAAATACATACATTTAACAATTACAATGCCCCAAATATTTCTAGTCAATGATAAGATAAAAAAAGATTTATAAATAGATGTATGTCTATCAATTAATATTGAGATTCTCAAACCCTTTTAGTCATGGTAAATAAAATGTTATTAAATACATGCATGTATGTCATTAATATTGAAGTTTCTAAATACTTTTAATCATAATAAAATAAAAATATTGTTAAATAAATACATATATGCCTATATATACAATGGCGGAGGGTGGGAGAACAGTGGGGGCCTTGGCCCCCCACCGCCTCCCTCAACTCATATTATATATATATATATATAATTTATATAACTTTTTATAAAAATAGATGTGAAAAATATAATATAATTAATAATTTACATATTAATATAATATAAAGACAAAAGTACTACTTTAGTCTTCTTTTTTTGGTTTGTCTCAATGCTAAGTGGTACTTTATAAATTTGTAATACTAAAATGGTTCTTTAAAAATTTAACAGTAATAAAAAATAATTCTTTATTATACCAAAGGCAAGTTACTCATGACTACTTTAAGGGATTACTTAATTATTTTGAATTTTGAAGGGTTTTTTTATTAATATAAATTTGTAGAAGACCAAATTGATGCCTAAACAAAAATTGGAGGACCAAAATAGTCATTGTCTCATAATATATGTTATATTTTAATAATTTTGTAGGTATTTGTGAATGATAAAAATTTTTAATAAAAAAACAAACAAAATTTAAAAAGAATATCTTACCAAATTTTTTTAAAAAATTAAAATAAAAGAGTTTTTGTTTACACTTTTTTGTTAAAAGGCTAAAATTTAAAAGATTAAATATCAGTACTTTATCTCATTATTTATTTTTGTCCTCATTCTTTTACTTTATTTAATACTTACTTTTTAAATTTTCTTAAAGATATTTTTCTATTTTATTTTTAATACTCCCAACTTATTCTTAGCATATGCATTTTCAGTAGCTCTGTAATCTTTTATTACTTATAAGTTTTATAAATTACCTTAGTTATTATTATTATTACCATCAATTATCAATAGGTTTTATTTATTTATACTTAAAATCATTTATAATTTATCAAAAGTTAATTAATAAAACACATCATATAAAATATGATTCATTTAGAATTTTTTATCTTTTTCATACATATTTTATACTATTATGTTGCACATAAGTATAATATGCATGTTATTGTCCCTTTTGATTTAATATGTCATTTACACACACACACACATACATACATTCATACATCATACATACATAAATATATAAATATATATAATTGTAAAATAATTATAACTTTTTATATTAAATATAATACATTATTATTTATATTTTTGGTCCCCATTCCACAAAATTTATATTCCACCCTTATATATACATACATACATACATACATACATATATATATATATATATATATATGCATTGATTAAGACCTCCAACACAATAAGTCCATATTCACTGTTCAGGTAAGATTGTTTTTCTCTTAAGATTGTGTCTAATTTTAACATGATACATATCACAATACATTAATTAATTTAATTCTATTAACACTCATAAATATTATTAATCTAAATTGTATAAGCATATATGAAAACAAACTAATTTTCTTTAAAGCTATCACACCCTTGCCTAAGGAAATTTGACCTACACAGAAAACAAAGTAAATCAAACAAGTCAGACAATCAAATTAGTTTAATGGCAAAGCTTTACATCAAGGTTGTTACTACATGATATCAAATTGCCGCTTGATGCAATTACTATTAACTATATAGTCTCTATATAAATTTACTGTGGAAATTTTGACAAAGTTTTTCTTGTAATATAGACTTACCAAAATTTCCACAACTAAGACCTAAAAACTAGAAGGCAATAGAGCTCTGCTCACACAAAATAATATAACCAAATAGTCTCAAAGATGCCATGCAAACAATAATTCCCTACCTGTGACAATTGGAGTTTTTAGATTACAAACTTTACAATGTTTAACAAAATGAAATAAAATGTGCAATTGCGGACAATGCAAGACACAAATGGGTTAATAGATGCAACTCTATGCTGCAGAGGGATATTTGGAATCAACACAACTATCTGAAAAATATAGAGAAGATAAGAGGAAACGATAACACTCAATGAGTAAATACTACTAACTATGCTAGGAAGGGAACAAACAGAGTCGGTGGAGTTTTTTCACAAATATTTAACATTTTAAATCAACTATACAAAAATGTATAAACCAAACTATCTACAAAATCGATGAAATATAGATCACACCACATAAAGTTACAACTTTTATAACAAGTCACAGTGCTTGCAAAATGATAACAACTAATAAACTTTTAAATCATGATTTTTAAGGATATGCAGGGAAAAACATCCCACAGAACCAATAGTAAATCAGTAATTAAAAGTTAGCAAGGGCTAGTGATAACAATATAGTACAGTAATCAGTTGTGAGCAAGACGACTCACAAATAACCAGTAAAACGATAGAATGCCTTAGTATCGTAATACAGTTTATGGTACACCATGTCTAATGCCTACTACTGTTAGTTGCTGTATATTTCAAATATTTTAAGAATAAAACACAATTCACCTTCATCAAAAGGTTTTAGAAACCAGACAGTATTTTAATCATTATATAGAATTCAATACGATTGTAAATGAAACTTTATAGTAAAATTTGATAAAATTATGAAGAAATCAAAATAATTCTAAAAAAGAAACAAATTATCTTAGAAAGCCTATTCCCATGGCAGAAGAATGTATAAAATGCTAATTCATAAAGGAAAAATTTTAAATATAGAAAACAAGCATAGTTAGTAATATCTACTCACCTAAAAGGGGAGCACCAACTTTTTACTAACTCCAATACAATTTCCTTGATCACAGTAAGTCTTAATTACCTATAACATCAAGCAACTAGCTCTTAGCCTCTATTATCCAAGAATAATGTAATACATTCTATCAATCTATTTATTTAGCTAATCATTTGCTTATGAACCATAACATAAATTTAGTGTTTAAAATTATCATATTCCTAAATAGAATCCTCTCTAACTCTGCTTGCAATTCTTACTCTTCGGTAACTTGAGAAATTATACTCTTAGTCCAAATATCTTCATGACATTTAGTAATGCTCAATGCCATGAATCTTCTTTAGTATGCTTTATTATACCCTTATACCATATTTAAGAATTTATCAATATTACCAATGTGGCATTAGAGATTAACCAACCAAGTTCTAAAATTACTCATTCAATTGATATTATCATCTATGACCACTAATTCAAGTCACATAAGGTTTCCTATTCAAATTTCCTTGATTTTTATTTATAAGAAATTCAAGAAAATTAAGAAAAATTAGTAGTTCAACTTATAGTTAAAAACAAAAATTTTCAATAGCCTTAAGCTTTCCCCTTGATATTTAATGATGTTAAAGGAGTCCAAAAACTTTAAATTTCAACACTCTATAAGTGTAAACACATATAGGCAAATTGGAGTTTTTCAATTTTATGACTAAAACTTGAAATTGGCCACTAATTCTATGGGAAAAAGGTCTAAAATTTACCTAGAATATGAAGCCTTAACTTAATTTGATGAGTTTACACCGAATTAAGCTCAAATTCAAACGTTTTGTGCATGAACAGTATCAGAATTGGGGTTTTTTTGAGTTTGAACTATTTGAATGAAAATAATTGGTGGAAATGTGAGAGAGAGAACCAAAATACCCATTAGAAGTGAAGCCTTCAAGAATTTTGGAGAGAAACATTGCAAATCAAGCAAATTTTGGTGAAAGATGTGATTTTTATGAGTTGGCCATGTTTTTGTGAATTTCGGCTAATTGAACGCTAGAGAAAGGGTGGTTATCAACTGGTGAGAACAATGGGAGGCCAGCGACATGAGGATTGACACAAACAGAAGAGAATAGTAGGAGATGTTATGAGAAATGATCTAAGGATGTGCGAAGAAAGAGTGCGAGGGAGAAAGTTATTTGATGGTAAAAATGATATAGTTAGGGGCACTTATGTAATTTCATGTAGAATAACTTGCACTATCAGATAAAAAATTTTGAAAATAGTTAATTTACACCCTCTAAGATGCAATTATAGGTGTTGGAAATGTATAAAATAAGACTTTGGTACTTATATTGGCCCCTAACTCAGATATAATATAATCAAATTTCATATTTGATAATTCTTAAATTTCATCTTTTAATGATCCCTTATTTATTTAGGATTTATACTTGCCTCAAATGTTTTGTTTTTGTATTTTTTTTAACTTATAAAATTATACAAAAAATTCTTCATCTAAATAACTTATTTTACATATGGATTTCTTGAGTGTTACAAAAATTCATGCAATGTATGAGCAAATTGAATGTATTAACTTTCATATTAGTGAGGTATTAAATTGAGAATGCATTAATAAGTGAGAAACCAAATTAAAAATAAAAAACCAATGGGGAACTAAATTGATATTAAACTTATAAGTAAGGACTAAATTAAAAATAAAAATTAATGTGAGAACTAATTTAAATTACACTAAAATTTTGGTCATTTACACTTAGATGCTAGACTATAACCTAAATAAGGCTTTTTATTTAATTGAATAACGCCTTTTTATAAGATAGGAAGTACCAAATCGGTCCTTCACTTTTACACTTTATGACAATTTAGTCCCTCACAAATGACCGTGACAAATTAGTCACTCAGAAATCATATTTTATGCAAAATTAGTCCCTCTTTAATATAAACGAAAGGACTAGTTTTGTACAAATTTAAATTTATGAGGGACTAGTTGTGTACAAATTTAAATTTATGAGAGATTAATTTGTTATAATTAATTTGTGATGGACTAAACTATCACAAAGTATAAAAGTGAATGACCAATTTTATACTTTTCTCCTTTTATAAGTATCTAAGTGTGACTTAGCAATACTAACAATATCATCAGCAGGGTGAACATAAGCCAATTTATAAAGTTGACGTGGTATAGGCTATTGGAGATGGCTGAGAGAGAGCATCTACTGAACACATAACTTGAGAAGCTGAGAAGGAGCGATTGCAATGACAATGTATGAAGTTGAAGATGGAGAAGATGAGTGACTGAGGAGTGATGAGCGATGTGAAGGCCAAAGTGCATTTGTGGCTCTGACGCTGTTTAAGTGCATTTCAATCTAGGAATTAAGGTTTTTTTTCCAAGACATAGTAGGCAGTGGGGAAAGTTCTTGGACCAAGTCTAGAAATAGCCAAATGGGGATGGAAGTATTAAAATATATATATATAAAAAATGGGCTAGCCCATGAACCTAACAAGCTAATCCATTGAACTAGCGGGTTGATATGACCATATTAAACAGACTTTTCAAGTAATCCTTCAACCTAACCCAAATTTTTGGTAGGTTAAACAGGCCTAACTCGATGAGTGAGACTTGTTTTGATAGCTCTACCAATTTAGGCCAAGTGGAAAAAACGATGAAGGGAAAAACACTTTTAATTAGATTGAGCTTTTTCCTGGTTTCATCTTGGCTTCACTCTATTACTTTTTTCTTTTTCAATAAATTGTATCCCCATTCAAAGAGGGAAAAAAGGTAAACTTCTATTAGATAGCTTCAAATTAAATTTGCAATGATTAAGTAAAGGAAGATGTGTCTAAATATACCTAATCATAAATTAAAAAGTTCACTTGACCCAATAAGTTTAACCTAAATAAATAAAGATCAAATAAAAAAAAAACGTAATTAGACAAGTTTGGTTTATAAATGGACTAGGCTCGAACTTCTTTTAAGCCTAATCCAATTTTTTTAAAATTCTAAATCAATATTTCCTTAATACGAAAAACTTATTATTTAAAAAAAATAATGTAATGTGATATCTCAGTAAAGAAATAAAAACTAATACCTCTTATTTTATTGATTTATACTAATACAACAACTCATTTGTGTTTAAAATTTTCTTATATGTAATCTTACATATAATAATAACAATTAATTATATTATTTATCTCAGATAGCAAATAGACTCGATCATAAATTGAAAAAAATCTATTTAATCTGATAAGCCCAACTTAAAATATATAAATAAAAATTTAAATAAAAAGCCCTATTAAAAATGAACTTTGACTTGTTTTAGTCTTGAATTTCAACATTTCATAATATGATATCATATGAACCAGTTCTTGACCTCATTTTTAAATGCTACTTTTTCCCATGTGTCATCTTGGCTCCTTGCTATTCATTCTCGGCATTTGCAAAGCATTTTCAATATTTTAATATTTTAAAACGTGTCACACATACACTTGATCATTGGATTGTACTTTTAAAAATTATGCTTAGAATTTGAGCTAAAAAAAACTAATGCCCATATTTTAATTAGATTTTTTTATTTAAGTTTTTATCCATATTTTTTGATTTGATCCTATTAGGCCAATTAAACTTTTTCAAGAATGATCAAAACTTGAAATAAATAATATAGATAATTGTTAGTATTATATGTAAGATTCTATAGGAAAGTTGTAAATATAAATAAATTACATGTTTTAGTTTTTATTTTTTTATCAGCATGTTACGTTATACTAAGTCTTTTTAAAATAATAATTTTTTACTTATTAAAAAAATATTTATTCGAACTTTTTGGATTCGTGTCAAGTTTTAAAAAAAGTCCGAACTTAACTTGTTTTATAAATCGGGCTTTTTTAATTGATCATTTTATTTGGATTTTATTTTTTTGAATCGTACTCATTAAATCGAACAAACTTTTTAAGTTATAATCAAGTTTAGCCATACACTTTGTTGCACATGGATTCTCTTCACATCTGGGCTTAAATTATTTACACACAAAGTTTAAAGTCGCTTGGCTAGAAGATAAAAATTGGTCCAAATTTTTGGAGGCAAGATTTGCTCTTGTAACAAGAGTGGATCTTGTAATATAATAATATTTTATTAATTAATTTAATATATTTTTATTAATTTAATATTAATAAAATATTATTATTTTATATTATTTTATTACAAATTCGCTCCTGTCCAAGAGCAAATTTTTGACATCCACCTCATGAGATAGTGCATAAAAAGGAAAAGAAAAAAGGATAGACTTGATTTAACTATGCTAACTTGGCCCAGGTTGATTAATAACCAGACAATCTGGGCCAAGTCAGGTTATAGACCCATAATATAGGCATGGTCATAAAATTAGGCTGAATCTTGTAGCCAATGAAAACCTGGCCTATAAACACATTTAATCGTCAACGTCCTTAATGATGTAGACTTGTTAATGCAATGTTGGAGACCGTAGTTGCATCCTTTAGAGATTGGAACGCAGAGTTTTGATATTACATTCACATGTAATCGCAATCAAACGACTAATTGTACAATTGGTACAAAGGTACTTAAAATTTTTTTATTACTAAATCTCATAAATTTAAAATTGTCACAGTGACTAGAATAAAAAGTTGTTGTTAATATACAAGTTTTTTAATGAAAAATAGTAATTAAATTTATTAAACAAAAATTAGTCGAATTATATTAATAACTGAGATTAAAATTTTATAAAATTTGAATCCATAATAAAAAAATCAATTATTAAAAAAATTCCACTAATTTTTAGTATAGATTTTAAAATTTTCGCCTTATAAACGTATTTATTAATTATAACAAATGAGAAAAAGGAAGAAAATATTGGTTTTAAATATAAATAAAATAAAATGCTTTAACTTGAATTTTTTCCCCTATTCCCTCATTCTTTTCAACCTAAGAAATATCTTTATGTACTTAATAATTAAGAATTTTAAATTTATTTTATCATCCACAATTATTTTACTATAGTATTATTTTATATATTCAAATGGAAAAAATGTTTTTATAATGTATGTTATTATTACAAAATATAAATTATACTAACCTTCTTTAAAGTTTAATTAAATCACACTTGATACTCTTCTCATTTTAAATACAGACTTAACTCTCCTCCCATTTATTTTTCATTAATGAAGTTAATTTATTGCATAATATTTGTTTGTTCCAAAAATGAAATTATTTGATCATCATTATTATTATATTAATAATAGAATCATATTTCTTATTGTACGAAATTTATTTTTTTAGATAAAAAATAAACCAAAATATATTTCTACAATAGATGAAAAAAATCAGAGAAAATGGGTTTTAAAAATTACAAAAATTAACACAATTTACTTTATTATATAATTAGGGGCCCTTATGGTAGGGATGCTATTTTTTATAATTAGAAAGAATTATAGTTAAAAGTTTAAGATATTGTTTATAAAGAACCATACATTTTAAAACCGTTTTAAAAGATCTAGAGATCGAATTTTTATATTTTGAAGGATCTTAATTCAAAACCCTGAAATTGAACACTCAGATACATGAAAAAAAATATTTAAAATATAAAAAAATTTGTTCTTTAACTTTAAAAAGAAAAGAAATCTACTATTTTATATATCTCGTTTGATTCTTATCTAAAATTATCCCATATACCTGAGGGGATGTCCACTATTTGAGAGCATGTCTGTCAGAAAATGATTTCAATGTATTTGAGAATTTAAATATAAATAAATTTAATAAAATCTGAATTATTGAAACAAATAATAATTTAAATTTTACTAATTCATTTATTTTTTTTTCAATTTTTTAATTTTTTATGAAAACTTAAAATTTTTGTCCAATGATTTAAGTCTGATTATACTTACCTGCCCAATGGAAGAAAACCTAAACCTGAGAAGAGGGAGAGGGGTTGCAGAATGATTAATGTCTTTACGACAATTCAATTAATTCGTGACAGACAAAATCCATTAATTAGAACTTGGATATTTATTTTTAAAATAAATACAGATGGCTGACAAAAGAATTCCACAAGAAAGAAAAATATACGTATTAGCAGTACGTGATTTCTGTCTCATACTTTATTACTATATTATATTATATTAGATTCCACGAATCTTACTCCCTCGTTTGTCCTTAATAACACAATCTTGCCAAGCCACCGGGACCGTCAGATCAAGGAACTCTAGAACGAGATATTCCCTCGTTTAATGCGTTGGAAATACATTAATGGCACGATTTTTGAGTGATTATATTATTTTATATATTAATTTAGATTAGATGGTATCATGAGAGTAATTATGAATAATAACTAAATATATAATACTGAAAATCTGATTCAATTGTATGTATTCTAAGAAAGTTAGTCATACAATGGGGCAACAGCTCCTGAGGCTTGTGTTTTTGTCTTATGGATTTAATGGCTGAATCATATTTACATGTTTACTTTTAAATTAATTGATACTGCATATATATTACAGCCACTACTAGGCAACTAAATAGTTGAAATCATATAAAAAATTAATGTGAACAGTGTAATAAAATAATAAAATGATTAAAAAAAAGGACAGGAAAAACTAACCTATTATAGTTCTATTACGTAGAGTACAAAACATTAATTTACTTGATCAAAAATTTATTTATTTATGTTAATTTAAATTTATATAATTTAAATTTAATACCATTAAATCAAAATTCACTGATAATCACTAGTCATTGCCGGCCACCACCATCATCACTATAAATAGAATGAAACGACAACAATTTAAGTATTTTAACTATGGGATTCAATTCAAAAAATTGTATAATGTAAATAATAATGTCTTTATAAGTAAACCTAAGATTTTTTGTTCAAACACAATATCTTTTAATATGTTGCTTTATTAGATACCTCAAAATATAATTAGTGTTTTTAATATAAGATATGCTATTAATTTTACTTTATAAATTTCATGTTGGATTAGAGTCTCATGTGTGGCCGGGTTTTCTAGATAAGTGAAGCTTCGTGTGTGTGTGTCTCTATATCTATATATATATATATATATATATATATTACTGATAATATTTATAATTGCAACAATTGCCGTAGGATCGAGATTTTGTTGGATAGATTAAATGGTTTGCTCATATTTAATTGTTTACCTTTAAATTTACTGATTCTCCATATTAATTACACTATCTCCGCACTTATGGGCAACCAATAGTTGAAGCGAAAAATAATGTTAACTGAAAATAAAAATTAATATAATACAGCTAACTTATGTATGAATATATCAACTTGATTTACTAGAACTGTGCCTTGTATTATAAAGAGACAAAATGCATGTGCCATGGGCTCGATTGTGCCACGTTCTAAATGCTTACAAAAATTCAAATGATTTTTTTGGGAGAGGCATTGAAGTATTAAGTATCAGTAATAAAACACATCATCACGAGTTTTCATGTGATATTTGTAAATTGTAAGCTGACTAGTTAATACTAATTTATTTCTCAATACACAAAGCTATATTTTTGGAGAATGAGATCCTCCATATATTTTGTCAAATATTTTTTAATTTTGAAAAGAAAAAAAAATGCATAAAAAACCTTATCTACACTTTTATTTTTGATGTCACACTTTTTTTAAAATATACAAAAAATTAAAAATATATATACCGAACACTTGTGGCCTGTATACAGCAACAACAGTTCCCGGTTGGCAAACACGAGAGGGTTTATCTTTACTCGTACGATCAAACACACAAATTTTGAACGCTTTATCCCTTATTATTATTTTTTTAAAGAAAGACAATTTGACAAAGTCATTTAAGCTATGGAATATTTTTAGTCATTTATTAATATATTATATATTTATATACACTTATTTTTCATTTATGTAGAGTCTAAAGTCATTATAAAGGTACGAAACAGGAATCCGCTCCAATTTTACCACTCGAACATATATTTTTTTAATATAAAAATTTAATCGGATAAAACTACTTAATATATATAATATCCTTAATTATATGTAAACGCGTTATATATTTAGAAATATTCTATACTTTATCTCCCTTCATGATTGTGATGTCTATTATGGCACAATTTTCTATCTTGATTCAACCTAACATGCTGTATTTGATTAGGAATAATTTATGAGACTACTTGGGTTGCAGTTAGTTATAAGACGCTATGTACTGTAAATGTTGAGCCAATTTCTATCTCATATTCACGTGATGGAATTACTTGTAAAAACTGAATGTTAAAAAAATAAATAAATTAAAGATTTATTTTATAACACTTCACTTTTTATTTGAAACGCACCTTACACTTTATATCTAAATCCTAAAAAAATACATTAATATTATAATCAAATGATGCCAAGAATTACAATTCAACTCAAGTGCTTCAAACCACTTAATGGTACTGTATGGTAGGGAATTTTTCTATCCAACATCATGTTTTTCCTAACGCAAATTTGGTAGGGATTGTAGGAAACGACGAGAGAGGCGTGGAGCTTTCCCCATAAAAGCCAAGCAAACTTGAAGACGCATGCTTTGAATACAGCGTTTGGCCACCTAGATTACGTCCCTCGTCACTTTCTTACCGTCAATTTCCTCAAGATTCGTGCACAGTCCTTCGATTAGCGTAACACCGTCAAGATTCATGCGCACTCAGGAACAATGTAGACATTATGCAGATTCTGCCACGTGCCCAATCTGAAAGCTCTTGCCTCATTTGTGGTACCCCCAGTATATCGGAAGCCGCTGTGCCCCAACAAATAGAACCCGCCTCCACAACGGCCAAGGAGTGCTTGCCTTCCTTGCTTCCAAGGCTGCAAGCTAAAGGCTCCATTAGTGACCAATTTCAAACTAGCAAGAGTATTTCGAGCTTCTTTCTCTCAGTTCAACTTTTACTCTGTATTGCTTCTTTGTTCATTCTCTGGTTCTAAGCCTCAGGCTTCGTTGATGGGCAATTTCATCAAGCAAAGCATATCAAGCTTTTTTCTTCCTGTTCACGATTTTGCCTTTTGTTTCTGTTCTTTTTTTTTCTTTCGGGGGACATTCTCCTGTTGTTTCTAGAGTATTTTGGAATACTATGTCGTTTCTAAGACGCAGGAAGGCCTCCGTTAATTTCACGCCTCCTGATTCAGAGCATAAGTTTGGCAAATTTGATGAAGAGGAGAAGGAGAAAGAGAAAGAGACAGAGACAGTGAAGAGGAAGCGAAAAGACGAGAAGATAAGAAAGTGGTCGTCTGTGGATAGCTGTTGTTGGGTAATCGGGTATATCTATTCATTATGGTGGTTTTTACTGTTCTTGTACAATGCAATGCCGGCGTCGTTTCCTCAGTATGTGGCGGAGGCAATTGGAGGGCCATTGCCGGACCCACCTGGTGTGAAACTGAGGAAGGAGGGCTTGACGGCGAAGCACCCGGTTGTATTTGTGCCCGGCATTGTGACCAGTGGACTCGAACTCTGGGAGGGCCGCCAGTGTGCGGAAGGATTGTTTAGGAAAAGGATGTGGGGCGGCGCTTTTGGAGAACTGTACAAGAGGTACTGCAGTTTTCTGATTTCTCATGTTGCTTACAGGGGTGGTTTCCAAATGCGAAAAGCTGATAATACTTTGCATTTCATAATTGGGAAGTAAAATGGAGCTGTTTACACGAGAGATTAATATGTGTCGTTGACTAAATTTTCAGCTGTATTCCACAATCAGAACGGGAAATGCTTGTATGAAGTAACTTCCAGTGACTTTAATGACGCTAGCACATATTATCAACTGCCAAAATTATCACTATTAAAAGGAGGGTGACCTTATAAATATATAACCTTTATACTATTGAGAGCCCCGGTCTCAGGACGGCGAGAGTACTGGCATTTACTTTAGACTTTCACTTGAATTTTTTCATTCATGAATAATCAAAATAATCAAGTTTCTTAAAGATTGAGCTCTTCGTAGAATTATCCACGAGTAAAGTTTCCTTTACTATTCTTCCATGGCGTGTTGCTTGAATCTGCCAATGCTTTTGTTATGAATGCTTGTGAGTTGTCATTAAGCAAAGAGAGATGATAGCAAGTAACTGCTGATCTTCTTTTTGAGAAGGCACTCGAGCTTCCTGTCCTTTATATCCGAAATTTTCATCCCATTTATTTGAAATAAATACAGCCTACTTGGTTGACATTTTGGAGCACTCGAGCTTTTTAGAGGATTTGCCCTCTTTTTTCCCTTCCTAAATGACTTTATTTTTACTTATCAGTCATGTTTGAATCACATTACAAGGTATTTACTTGACTATACACGTTAGTAATAAAAAGGTTATACCAATGAAGGCTAAGCAGTACAGGAGTCTTCTTCATTGTTGAAATATCTGAATTTAAATCCAAGTCGGAGCCAAATCAACGGACCAAAAAAAAAGAAAAGAAATTTAAGTTATAATTTTGTATTCTTATGTTCATCATTTAGTAGAGTTATTCGATATACTATACTTAATATAAATGATTAAGAAAAGTTGTTTCTTTAGAATACTCGTTGGCTGAAAGCCTTGCATAGTATATTTGAATGTTCAGTAACTAAGGTCTCCCCACCACTCGCCATACTGTGTATTTAACTGTGCTGTTTTTCTATAGTCAATTACATGTGTCAGTATCCTCTGTTTTATCATTGTTATTGACACTCATGAAACTTATGTATAATGCTATACTAATTTTTTATTCTTTCTATTTTTGCCAGACCATCATGCTGGGTTGAGCACATGACCTTAGATAATGAAACAGGACTAGATCGTCCTGGCATAAAAGTTAGGCCTGTATCTGGACTTGTAGCAGCTGATTATTTTGCACTTAATTATTTTGTCTGGGCTGTTTTAATTGCTAATTTAGCCCACATTGGATATGAGGAGAAAACCATGTATATGGCCTCGTATGATTGGAGAATCTCATTTCAAAATACAGAGGTAAATTCTCAATTAAATTGACCTTTTTTGATGTATAAATCTTTGCGATCTTCTTCACTCTCCTCTAATTCTCTTGTTGCATAACTGTGTTCTAAACCCTCAGATGAGCTTATCTTTCTCTGCTTGATTTGAATAGGTTAGAGACCAAACTTTGAGCAGGATGAAAAGTAATATAGAACTTATGGTTGCTACAAATGGTGGTAATAAGGTGGTTGTTATTCCACACTCAATGGGTGTTCTATATTTTCTGCATTTTATGAAATGGGTTGAAGCACCAGCACCAATGGGTGGTGGGGGTGGTTCAGATTGGTGTGCAAAGCATATAAAAGCAGTCATGAACATTGGGGGACCCTTTCTTGGTGTCCCAAAATCAGTCGCTGGACTTTTCTCTATAGAAGCCAGGGATATTGCTGTAGCCAGGTTGGTGTACTTGTTTTGTTTAACTAGTATGCATAAACTGTTCAAGAAATCCTTTTAATGAAAGAAAAACTACTTGCAATAAGTTGGGTTTCTATCTTCCTATAAGGAAACAACTTGTGGATTTGGAAAAAAAAAAAAATGTAGAGAACCGCAAATTGATTTTGGACCAATATATTGGAAAAATGATTGTTTTTGATGCTGTCCCTTTTGAAAGAACAAGTTGTTGAATACATACTTTGCCTAAGATGGAATACATCCTAAAGTGAGTGTCTCTTCTATAGGCCCTTGAATAGTCTCAAGTTTTCATCAACATCACTATAACAAGTCAACTAAATGAATTTTTTAGCTTAAAAATTTAAGTAATATATATATATATATATATTTATTTATTTATTTATTTATATTTATAATAGAATGGTGACATTTTTCTTTTAACAGAAGATAATCTATAATGCTGTTGATCAATCTCTAAGCTTTATGAATTGTGTTTCCATGACATATGATTGCAGGAGAAGTTATATTATCATTGCTATTTTTGTCAGAACAAAATTTTATTCGTTGTTTTTTTTCTATCTGACAAATATAATTACCGATCATTTTAACATGGTTATTTGATGTATAATTTCACTTCATAGAAGATAAAAGAATATTCATTTTATTTCATGCATATTATCATCCTGGCACTGAGATTTGTTGTTTTAAGTGTCATATTTGTTATTATGTAAAAGCCTTTCCTCTTAAATGAAGTCCCTTTTTCGTGGATGGAAGTTCGTTTATCTATTGGATAATATTGACAGAGCTTTAAATCAATAAACTTTGTGTCAAATGTCTCGTTTGTTAGAACTCCTGCAATAGATTCCTCAGTGCTAAATTCCAAAAGAAGCATAGTTATTTTCCATCTTGGTCTGCACAATTAATGAACCGCTATTCCATAATACAGGGCTTTTGCACCAGGTGTTCTGAATAAGGATGTTTTTGGTCTTCAAACTTTACAACATATAATGCAGATGACTCGGACATGGGATTCAACCATGTCAATGATACCTAAAGGCGGAGACACCATATGGGGTGACCTTGATTGGTCACCTGAAGGATATTATAACTGCAATTCAAAGAAGCAGAAGAAGAATGATACTCATCCTGCATTTCATAATGGGAAAGAGAGTTTTGTGCTTGTGAAGAATTTGAATTATGGCAGACTTATATCATTTGGGAAAGATGCAGCTGAGATTCATTCCTCCAAGCTTGAGAGGTTGGATTTTAGGGTAATATTCCAAATATATAAGAGTTAGAATTTGTTTAAATTCTCTTTACCTCACGTTGTTTGAATAATGTAGTACTTACAGTCAGTCTGCACATAAACAAATGACATCCTTATTTTGTCCTTTTCAGCATTGATAGTTATTATATGACTTTAAAATTTAGATAGCTAAACAAGCTCAAATGGTATCATAGGGGTTTGGTTTTTGGTGATGACCATCACATTGCTATTGGCTACTGCTTTCTATAATTTTTCTGACTTCTCTTACATTTGTGTAATACAATAGAGCTTTCTGTTTGTATATCAGAATTCAAGAATTTGCAAACTGTCCATCATCAACCATTTGCTAATTTATAGTCTTCTCAGTCAAGCATGCAAAATTTTGACCAATCATTTACCTTCAAGTTTGATCTATTTTCAAGCTATTTTCTCAAAACTTCTTTTTCTGTCTGTCTCGTGATATTTTTTAACTTTGGATTGATGCTATCAGCAGGCACTTGGCATCAATTGCTTTCATAAACAACAGTTTTTGAATTTTTATATTCTTGGTTACAATTGACAGGATACTCTGAAAGGTAGGAACCTTGCAAATAAATCCAAGTGTGATATCTGGACAGAGTACCATGAAATGGGGGTCGAGGGGATCAATGCTGTAGCAGATTACAAAGCTTACACAGCCAGTTCAATTCTAGATCTACTTCATTATGTTGCCCCCAAGATGATGAAGCGTGGAGATGCACATTTTTCACATGGGATTGCTGACAATTTGGATGATCCTAAATACAAACATTACAAATATTGGTCTAATCCCTTAGAAACAACGTGAGCTTCTCTACTTTTTCCATTCTTTAACGTGTTTCCTTAATCCTTATGAATAGATTGGCACCAACTTACTGCACTTAGTTTTTTATTGATCTAAAGGATTTTATGAACAGTTTGTACAAATGATACCAAACCAGTTCTCCAATCTATTTTAATCTGTTACGTAAAGAACCAGACTTTTGTGTTACACTTCAGATTAATTTGTTTTTTGTTGAATTGCTATATGATAATGAAATTTTCATAACTAATGAATTGTTTCTTGCTTTCACTATTTGTTCTAAGTCTTATTATCCTAACACCATTTTTATCTACAATAGTAGATGCTAACTCTGAAAATTCATTATTCCAAATATTTACATCAGTGATTTGTGTTATTTTTATTTTCTGTCCTGCTGCTACAGATTACCTGATGCCCCAGATATGGAAATCTACTCAATGTATGGGGTTGGGATCCCTACAGAAAGAGCATACATCTACAAGTTAACACCTCCATCTGAGTGTTACATTCCCTTTCAGATTGACTCATCAGCAAATGGTGGAAATGATGAGGGCTCTTGTCTCTTTAGTGGAGTTTATTCTGTTGATGGAGATGAAACTGTTCCTGTTTTAAGTGCTGGTTTCATGTGTGCAAAAGGTTGGCGGGGACCAACCCGTTTCAATCCTTCAGGAAACCCTACTTTCGTAAGGGAGTATAAGCATGCGCCTCCAGCCAATCTTTTAGAGGGTAGGGGCACCCAGAGTGGTGCTCATGTTGATATACTGGGGAATTTTGCGTTAATTGAAGATATTATAAGAGTAGCAGGAGGAGCCACTGGTGAGGACTTGGGTGGAGATAGGGTGTACTCTGATATTTTCAAATGGTCTGAAATGATTAACTTGAAGCTCTAGTTCACATGGTGAGTTTTCGTCCTGGCTATACCACAACTTTTTCAACTCCCATGTCCAATCTTAGGTGAACTGGTTGATAGATCTTATAAAAATTAAGTTGAGGGTAATATATTGATTGTTCTAAACTTCTAATATTCCATACAAGAATTTATGCAGCTCCATAGCTAATTTAAACTAATCAAGCCATCGTTCAACATTGAAATTTCTTTATACCCTGCTATCTGTCAGTCTTTGGACAAAATCTTTGGCTGTGCAGTTTCATAAAATGACATTCAATATTCGTCTGGACTTATACGATGTTGTTACACATGTTTCAGAGTTTCAGCATCTATTCTGACAAGATTACTGTATTCTCATCTCATTATTTCAGTATCAGCTTGAATCCTGCTTGCTTCAGCTATATGCTATGAGAGCTGATAATTTCGGGGTTACACATCATGGAGGGGTGATTTGATGGTATTTATATCTGTAGCCTCAAGGGAAGTGCAAGTGCTGAATCTGTTAAAATGAAATTGTCTGTCTCATGTTATATGGAAATTGGCTGTGCCAAATTTCGGAGAGATAAAAAGCGCAATGCGTATGGATTCATGAATACTAACAAGTGAGGTTCACTGATCAAATATTTGATTGTATATACAGTGTTTTGTTTTTTCTCTGAAATTAATTTCAATTCTTTTTAGCTGACACATGTAGGGCCCTAGAAGCCCACGAAACTCCCTAACTTTGTGTGACTTTTTTCAGATGCTTAATATAATGTCTTGTAAATACATTTCAGTTCTTGGCACATAATTAATTTGCATAACAATTGGCGTCATCAGCTGGGCCTCTCATTTGAGCAATGATGAATACGGTTAGCTTAGACCCAACAAGTTGAGGATCAAATCAAAATGGAATTATTGGGATCGAAATTGAGGAGAAAAAGGAAGGAGTAAGGGAAGAAAGAAATTAAACTTTATTAATATTCGACAAAAGAGGCCCGAGACTGAAGAATTCTGAGCATGCTCTAACAACTTCAGTTAGTCCATTATGACTTGGCCTCTCAATAGCTTAGCAAGCTCCTAATTCCGAGGCACATGCTTTGGTAATAATGCTTCAATAAAACAAGTATTTACCTTTACTCGCAAAAAAACAAACACTCCCATCGGCAGCATCCACATTATATTCCTCAGGGAAATAAAGGAGATGAATAAATTGTAGTTGGCGTAAGATTCATAATAAGCACAATTTGTTGCAAAATGACACGTGATGTCCCACTTGCTTCACTAGCGAGTCACGAGGCTTCTGCCAAACCATGCATCTGAGGTATGTTTGAAGGCAATTCTTGAGCACCCTAGTTTGCCCATTGGTTTGTGGGTAGCATCAGGAGGATAATTTTTGCTTGGTTCCAAACTTAGCAAGTTATTGTCTTTGAACAATTATAAAAAAGAATGTGAAATTTCCTTTTACTTTGTGTCCCGTGGCACCCCATGCAATTTGTAGATTCGCTCAATCAATACTTGAGCAGTATCCTGATATCATCATTGGTTTTTATACGGATGAGAAATAATAATAAAATGGCCATATTGACTCAGCTTATGCACCACAATTCATAGTGAATTTTGCCACAAGGTAGCGCATCAATACAATGCATATCAACATTATACCACAACCGATGAGGAATGGGCAGTGAGTGTCACAGTTCAGGTACAGCCACATTTTCATACTCACATCGCAAACAAGTATAACAGTCCGGCTGCAACATATTTAGCCTATGTGATACACGAACACTATTTCCAAATGACATAAATACAATGGATGTATGCACAAGCATATTACAAACGGCTCTACTATGGAAAATGAGCCTACAGCAAAAAACGATAATGTTCCCTTCTCCACATCAGATGAAGCCTTGCCCTTTTTCAGGGCAGTCCTGCTTGGTTTGATGTTCTGACGATCAAACGAACCCAAGCCAGGTCAAGTCGAGTGTATTATATTCAGATGGATGAATTATCAACAAGAATAGGCCTCTCAAAGAAATTTCTGAAACGATCCACTTTCCAGTTAGCTCAATCTTATAGTGTCACACGGTATAATGACATTGGGGTTTCTTATATATCGATTTAGTGCCGCTAATTCTGCCCATTTTTCTCCTGTACCATAAACACGAGAAGATAAGCTCTACAGTGTATCGCCAGGCCGCACCTTTGTTGCAACCGGAGCACTAGATTTAGATGCAACCTTTGACTTTAGTAATGGATGCTTATTGCTCTTCCCCATTCCATTAGCAAGACACCAGCGGGAACCAGACTTTTGCTGGCTTGAAGTACCCCAAAACTTCTCTCGGCGAGGCTCAGTCATCAGACCAGCAACATGTACTTCAGTAATTCTGAATTGAGGAATGTTCACCTCTTCTGAACATTTCTCTTCTTTCTTATTGTCTTCCATTTCCGCCTTCAAACCCTCCATCATCGTCATAATTGTTGTTGAGCTCAGAAACATTTCTGTAAAATTTTGGCTTTGGTGGAACAAACACTCTCTCAACTTGTACGAGAGCAAGCATTGGTGTTCCAACAGGCTCATAATTTCTCAGAGGATCACGAAGTTGCACCATGAATGCTACTGTGAAATTACTTCCCTACAAACCACATTTTCGGCCTGGGCATTTCCCTTGTTTACTCTCTCCGTTCGGATTCCCCCGAATCAAGCCCAAAGACTTAGCATGATGGGCCGCTAGAATTTTGCAAGTATGCTCACTGATATTATCTATGTCATCAATCTCACCAGAATCCAGTCTGATCCATTCATCAAGAGTTCATGATAGGCCCATTATCCCATCAACACTGTCACTGCTGCCTTTTACATCCAACAAATGCAAAGCAGTAGCCCCGTCCCACCCAAGGGACCCACTACAATTAACCCTGGAGAGTTGAAATGTCCCCAATGGACTGTGCAATAATATTTGCTGGTGCATCTTGGAATCAAATTCCATATTACAACGGGGGATTGGTAAATAAATCAACTATTAATTTTATTTACCTGCTGAAACATTAAGTGCAATCATGATATGTCAGTAGAGTAAATAACTCATTTTATCCAAGTCTTTCGTAAAAGTCAGAGAGTATTAAGAGAGGAAGAGAAAATATTGATAAGCTAAATGTTTTGATGAGTGCTCAGAGAAAAGGTAGAAAAGTTATTTATTAGAGTAATTATCTTTTATTTAATAAATAAAACATTTAAATTATTTTAAAAGAAAATGGTAAATCTCTACTTCATTTCAATTGCTTAGAATTGCCAAATTTAAAATTATATATACTTATAGAATATTTCTTTTATTAGTCAGTAATATAATAAGATAACTAATGACAAGACTTGGGCGGCAGGTTGAGACTTTTATCCAATGGACTTGTGGGTAATTCAACTTATCACTAATTATTCACAAATAACTCGAATCCAATTCATTTATGGTTTATATGTCTAAATAATTGCTTAATTACTTAATTAATCAAAATAATTATCCTAATAATAAATTAATACCAATCCACTTTATTTTAATATATTTCAAAATTAATTCAACAATCTCCCACTTGGATGGTATTAATTGATTATTAGACAACTTATTAAAGAAATATCAATCTAAATTAAGTAATTAAAATATACATAAAAACCACATAGAGTTCAAAAATAAAACATTGAAATATCATTGGATCTGATAGGGAAACAAATGACATTCATAGAATCACAACGTGATATCATTGAATCGAATAAAGAAAAAAAAAATGATGTAATTATAATGTGAAATCATTATCTCAACTGAATAGATAATAGAATTGACATTTTAATATGTCATCTTACAACACAATAATCCTTTTAGCACTTAACTCAGACTCTTATTAGACTAAGATTACATCAAAATTTAACAGTATACCCATATGAGTTACATGATTTTTAAATACTCCCACGGGTAAGCCCTTGGTCAACAGATCCATAAGCATATTTTCACCAGAAATGTGAACAAAACGAGTTTGAAATTCAATAATCTTTTTTCTAACAAACAGAAACTTAACATTAAAATGCTTTGTACGACTGGAATTCTTGTGATTTTGAGAAAAGCAAACAACATATGAACTATCGCAATATATGGTTAGAGATCTTGATATATAATCAACAAGATGCATGCCAAATATCAATTTTTGCGGGGTTGCTCTTCTATGGAGGTTGTTCTTTTCATTAGTTTTAAGCTTCAAAATATATGTTGCTTTGTTCAAAATTTCTCAGGGAGTAAAACCCCTAAATTCAATTGGTTAAATTCGGTCAGTACATCTAGTAATTTCACTTGATTGTTTTCGAACCAAAGCTCCAATGATGGTTTGTTTATCTTGATTCTAGGTATGTAATGGGCATATTTATGTTCCAAATTTTCTGATATATAAAAGCCCTAACTTGTTTTATCTGAATTCTCTAAGAATTAAGATGAATTTTGTTCAAAAATTAATCCAAGTTTAGTTTTGTTTTACACACTTATTTGTATTGATAAAGCATAACAAAATTCGAATCAAGGTACATATAGAACATATGGTAAAATATTTATAGAATCTAATGCTCTGATACCAATTGTTGTATTGAATTATCCAATGATGCAAGTTGATGGGTTGTTGGGCATGCAGGCAGAACAACAGTAGTAATTTCCTTTTATTTAGCGCTTCTAGAGATCTAGTCTTAGGAAGCACACATATGGCAATCATATGTGCTTAGACTCTGTCCTTAAATGACAAGGCTAACCTATTCAATTTCTGACCTTGTAAAAACTCACTCCTCTTAACTAGCTCAGTTTTAACCTCCTTATAGGTAAAGTTGAATGACTTAGGCCTTTTGCTCTTAAAGAAACATTTATCCTCAACCTTAAAATGCATATTCAAAACCTCAGCTATGGTATTCTCATATATGATTATCCTAACTCCATCAACCAAAGACTCAAGGGTGGACATATCACCTAAAACAGTCAAGTTTGTATAGAATTTTCTGACTAGGTCCTCATAAACTAGTTTTGACAGAGTGAATATGGGAGAGCATCCTAGGTTTTGAATTTCTGGCTCTATAGGAACTTGTAATTGGCTAAGTTTTTCAAAGTTTACACTTCGGCAAGCAATAGGTAGAGGCAAAAAACTATCTATACTTGCTTTCATACTCAGTTGATCTAAAATGCCTTAAAATATGAGTAGAGGAAATACCTTTCCCTTTGATGTTTCTAGGATGGGCAGAGGAGCCTGAAATCTTTGGGGGGCGAGTAGACTGTGGTGGCAGAGGGGTCTCTCGGATTTCAATATTTTCTGTAGGGGTTTCTTTTGTTATCAGGCTTTCTTCTGCCACCAGTTTTTCTTCTGTTGCCAGTTTTTCTTCTGCAGAGATTAGTGGTTCCTTTTCTTCTGGAGAAGATAGAGGAATGACCACTTTTCATTTTTCTTCTGAAGGTAGTGGGTTTAGGAGAGAGTGTAGAGACCGGTGATTTTTTGGCTTCAGGAACTTCTTTGCTCACTGTTGGCAAAGATTGCTCCTCGGTGGTTGTCACTAAAGGAGGTTGAGCTGCTGCAGATCGATGAGTGGACCTTCGACAAGTAAAAGGGGTGTTGTCAGCCATGGAAGTTGATGGTCTAGTTTGTCACGGTGAGAGAGACAACGAGTTTTGACAGAGAATTTCTGAGAGTTCTAGGGTACGAGTTGTTCAGAGTGAGACAGAGAGGCAGTTTGGTGGTTTTTAAGTCTCGAGAAAAGTAGAAAATCCTGTATTCTCTGATCAGTCAGTGTGAACAGGACAGTTATAGAGTTGGTTCCCAAGGGCAGTTTCATGATGTAATTGTCAGAGAGTTATGGAGGGAAACCAGAAAGTTTCTGATTGATTTGACTAAGTGATCAGTAAAACTCACCGTTTGGATCTTTCTTTTTCTGATTTACAATTTTGGCCTCAGATAAAAAATTAGTTTCAGTTTACTACTTTTGTAAAATTTCAGTTAATTAATAATTTTTTTTAATCAACTGAAAAGGCGAAGATTCAGTTAACTGAAAATTTTATAGTTGACTGAAAATTTCTAGAAATTTTATTTTTCACATAAGTCATTTATTCCAAGATTAGAGCATAAAGATTTGAACTTGTCTTCATGAAGAGGCTTGGTGAAGATATCATCCAGCTGATTTTCTATCTTAACATATTTTACCTCAATTGTTCCTTGTTGAACATGATCTCGGATAAAGTGATGACGAATCTCGATATGTTTCGTTCTTGCATGATGAACTGGGTTCTTGGTGAGACAAATGGCACTTGTGTTGTCACAGTAGATAGGTATTAATGACAGACACAATGAATAGTCTTCAAGTTATTGCTTCATCCATAGGAGTTGAGTACAGCAACTTCCAAGTGCCATGTATTCTACTTCTGTAGTGGACAATGCCATTGAGGTTTGCTTCTTGCTGAACCAAGAGACCAGAGCCTTCCTAAGCATTTGACAAGTTCCACTAGTGCTCTTCCTATCCAATTTATCTCCTGCAAAGTTAGAGTCTGCATATCCAACTAGATCAAACTGATTAGTTCTAGGATACCACAGGCCATAATTTTGAGTTCCTACTAGATATCTAAATATTCTTTTTATAGCAACATAATGAGATTCTTTCGGATTTGTTTGATATCTAGCACACATGCAAACACTATTCATAATGTCAGGGCGACTAGCAGCGAGATACAAGAGAGAACCGACAATACCTCTATATACCTTTTGATCAAAATCCTTACCATTTTCGTCCTTGTCTAGGTAGGTAGATGGATTCATTGGAGTTCCCATTGATTTTGCATTATCAAATCCAAATTTGTGAAGTAGCTCCTTTGTGTATTTAGTTTGACTGATGAAGTTTCCTCTGTTTGTTTGCTTTATTTGAAGGCCAAGGAAGAAAGTCATCTCACCCATCATGCTCATTTCAAATTCACTTTGCATAAGCTTTGAAAATTCTTTGCACAAATCATCATTAGTACTTCCAAAGACAATATCATCAACATATACTTGAACTAGTATAGCTTCTTTATTAGTTTTCCTAATGAATAATGTAATGTCGACATTTTCTCTTTTAAAGCCATTTGATATGAGAAAATTGCTTAACCTCTCATACCAAGCTCTAGGAGCTTGCTTTATGCCATAAAGGGCTTTTAAGAGTTTATATACATGGTTAGACAATTTTACATTCTCAAAGCCAGGAGGTTGTTTGACATATGCTTCTTCATTTATCAAACCATTTAAGAATGCTCTCTTGACATCCATTTGATAGAGTTTAAAATTCATATGAGAAGCATAAGCAAGAAGTATTCTAATATATTTTAATCTAGCAACAGGAGCATATGTTTGATTATAGTCAATACATTCTTCTTGGGTGTATCCTTGGGCAATTAGACGAGCTTTATTTCTTATTACCTTTCCTTGCTCATCTAACTTATTTCTAAACACCCATTTTGTTCCTATGATGGAGGCATCTATAGGTTTCTCAACAAGAGTCCATACTTCATTTCTTTTGAATTGATTCATCTCCTCTTGCATAGCAACAATCCATCCTTCATCATTTAATGCTTCATTTATTGTTTAGACTCTATTTGAGAAAGAAGAGCTAAGTTGTTGTTTTGCTTAAATGATGATCTGGTTCTTAGCCCTTCTTGTGAATTTCTAAGAATGAATTGCATGAGATAAGAGGGTGAGTGTTTCCATTCACTTGGAAGCCTCTATTCTATTCTAGACATTTCCAGTTGACTGCGTTCTTTTTCTAGTTGATTGAAATCCTGATTTGCAAGGGAGTGGTCTGATTGGTGTTCATTTTCCAATTGACTGAAATTTTGGTCAGATTGAATTTTCTGATTCTTGTCTGAGTCAGACATATTTTCTTAAACTTTCTGATTTGGGTGTTAAACAGAGATAGGAGTAGGTTCTTCATCATCATCTATGGCTACATATTTCTTGAAATTTGAGTTAGAGTCATAAAAAACTACATGCATGGATTCCTCTACTAATAATGTACGTTTATTGTATACTCTATATGATTTGCTAGAAGTTGAATAACCTAGAAATATACCCTTATCATTGAGTGCATCAAACTTTTCCAAGTTGTTTTTGCCATTGTTATGAATAAAGCATTTGCAACCAAAGACATGGAAATAACCAATGTTGGGTTTTCTTCCTTTCCAAAGTTCATAGAGTGTTTTCAATAAAATAGGTCTTATTAAGCAATGGTTCAAATATAACAAGCGGTATTTATAGCTTCAGCCCAAAAGTATTTAAGTAGATCATTGTCAAGAAGTATTGTTCTAGCCATATCTTGTAATGTTCTATTCTTCCTTTCCCCCACGCCATTTTATTGTGGGGTTTTAGGAGAAGAAAAATTATGGCTGAATCCATGCTTATTGCAGAAGTTTTCAAAAGATTTATTTTCAAATTCACCACCATGATCACTTCTAATGCTTTATATCAAATACCCTTGTTCCATTTGAATTTGTTTACAAAATATTTCAAAGAATTTGAAGGTTTCATCCTTATGACCTAGAAAGTACATCCAAGTGTATCTTGAGTAATCATCAATGATGACTAAAACAAAACTTTT
This sequence comes from Delonix regia, assembly GCA_037074485.1. Lineage (NCBI taxonomy): Eukaryota > Viridiplantae > Streptophyta > Magnoliopsida > Fabales > Fabaceae > Delonix > Delonix regia. Next base: position 26,477,274 of record CM073451.1, on the reverse strand, counting down.
CCACCAAAACTTCTAATTTGAGTGGGTCCGAATAAGTCCATGTGTAATAATTGGAGTGGCATAGAAGTAGAGATGTAATCATTTGATTTAAAAAAGGACTTTGTTTGTTTGCCAAGTTGACATGCATCACATAAATGATCTTTTTCAAAATTTAGTTTCGCAAAACCTTTAACAAGGTCAAGTTTAGAAAGTTTTGAGATGAGATGCATGCTAGTATGACCTAATCTTTTATGCCATACCTAAGAATCATTACAAACAGATGAGAGACATGTAACATTATGAGAAAATAAATCTTCTATATTTAATATATATATGTTATTATGTCTTTGACCTACAAAGAGTGCTTTGTCACCGTTGAACACTTTACAGCAAAGTGATTCAAACATTACTTTGTAGCCTTTGTTACATAGTTGACTAATGCTAAGAAGATTATGTTGAGTCCTTTTACAAGATACACATTTTCTACACAACAGTCAGGGTGTAATTGTACCTTACCTATGCCAACAACTTTACCTTTGCTGTTATCTCCAAAAGTGACCAATCCTCTATCCTTCATTGATATTGAGGTGAATTTGGAGGGGTCTCCTGTCATGTGTCTTGAGCAGCCACTGTCCAAGAACCATTGATTTCTAAGAGTTATTCCTTTGAGGTAAATCTGTAGAAAAATTTTACTTTGCTTTAGGTACCAAAACTTGCTTGGGTCCTTTCTTGTTAGTATAGGCAGAGAGAGTGCTTTTGGGGATCCAAATCATGTTGTCTTTATGATATTTACATTTGTAGCATGTGTGTCCTTTCCTTTGATAGTGAATACAGATAGTTGAAGAAGATTTTACAAAGAAATTATTGTAGAGTTTAATAGAATTATTTTTATTATAAGATAGACAAAATTTGCTAAATCTCTAGTCAACGTAAAAACTTTAACTTGTAAATCTTTATTTTCACTTTCAATTTTTAGGATTTGAAAGTTTTTTTCAAGCAACTATTTTTCTTTTTCTAAACTTCTGCATCTAATAAATAATTTTTCAAAATCATCAAACATCTCATTTAAAATATTTTGTAATTCTTTTTCAGAGGAGTTAGTGGTTATCTCATTTTTTGATGTAGCCATGAAGCATAGGTTGGCCATTTCTTATTCTAGCTCCTCTTCTTCTTCATCTTCATCATCATCATCACTCCACGCTGTAAGTGCTCTTCTTCTATTTGAGGTTTTACTAAACTTTTTCTTCAAGAAGGGGCAGTCAGACCAAATGTGCCCACTTCTTCCACATTCATAGCAAGTTATGAAGTTCTTTCCTTGATCATCTTTTTTGAATTCCTTTCTTGGGAAGTTTCTTTTGTTTATCATGAGCTTACCCTTCTGTCTGGCGTATTTCTCAAATTCTTTGAGAAGAAAGCAAGATCTTGTAAATCAACTTCACTTTCCTCATCCTATTACTGCTCAGGAGTTGCTGCAGCTCTTAGTGCCATATTTCTTTCTCTTTTCAGTTCATAGCGCTTTAGATGATTGTTTTGGTAGGCAATAAGAATTCCTCTTAGCTCATCATAGGTTAATTCTTGGAACCTTGGGCTGCTTTCAATGTTGTCCACTTTGGATTTCTAGCTCTCTGGCAGAGATCTTAGTACTCTTTTCACAGTTTCGTGATTCGTATAGGAATGTCCAAGAAGCTTTAGTTGACCTATAATTTTTGAAAAATGATTAAACATAGCTTCTATGTCCTCATTTTCTTTCATTTCAAATAGTTCTAGTTCATATTGTAAAGTACTTATCTTTGAATCCTTCACATTTGTTGTCCCTTCATATGTGACTTCTAACTTGTCCCACATTTCCTTTGCAGTATCACATGTTGAGATTTTATCATACTCTTCTCCACTGACGGCACAATAGAGGATGTTTATGGCTCTAGCATTTGCTTGAATTATCTTGATATCTTCCTCATCATATTCTGCTTCTGGTTTGAGTTCCCTATTTTCAGACTTAGTAAATTTCAGCCCTTGTTCAATAACCTTCTGTACAAGATAGTCTGTAGCTTGTATGAAAATCTTCATTCTGCCTTTCCAGTATGTGTAATAATTTCCATTGAAGTAGGGAGGCCTCGAGGGAGAGTGACCTTCACTGAAATAAGCTCCCTTAAGATGTTGTGAAGTCATTTTTCTGCAAGAAAAAAAAAAAAGATCTTTTCTCCTGGCTGTAAAGCACTGATCAAGTGAGACCACTGCTCTGATACCAATTGATAGTGCACCTAGAGGGCATGGGTGAATAGGTACACTTAAAATTTTTAAAAAATTTTGTTTTTGAATATTTAGTTAACTGAAAAATTTACAGTTAACTGTAATTCACAATATTCAGTTAACTAAAATAAAATATAGTCAACTAAATTCTTTTTTTCTTTGTAAGATGTTTGCTTTCCCATATGAGAAGAAAGAATAAGAGAGTTAATTGAAATTATCTTTGATCAGATATGGAATACAATAATCAGTTAACTGTAATAAATTTAAGTTGACTGATCCTCTTAGTTTGTGAGTTAGTAGAGACACCTATAAGGACAGTTAACTATAAATATTTCAGTGACTTGATTTTCTTGAAAATAACTTATAGAAAAGGAAATCAGTTAACTGTAAAATTTTAAGTTGACTGAAAAATGTACTGACAGATAAAAATTAAGGATAAAAAGATCAAACACTCAGGTTTATCCTAGTTCGGCCAACCACAGTGCCTACTTCTAGTCCCCTTGTCTTCTCGAAGGGATTTTTCACTAAGAAAAAGTTTTCTTATACTTACACAAAGAGTTTTCACGTGCTAACTCCAAACATAAGGCTATCTAACTTAACTTCAAACTTTTACAATCATAACAATCCTCTTCTCCACTTTGAGACAGAGGTATACTAATCAAAAGAAAAATTTATGAACCCAACACAACTGGGTTTTCTTTAACAACTCAAATAAGCTTCTACAAAGCAGATAAACCAGATACTAAGTACAAAGAAAACAAAGTAATATAAAATGTTACAAAATGTCTCTTTCTTTCAGCACTTTCTTGTTTCTGTTTCTCGGTTCTACTCTACCTTGATGGCATAAGCTTCTCGGTATTTATAGCTTTCTCCATAAAGAGACGTTGGAGCACATTAATTGTAGAAGATATTGATAAAGAGAGAGAGATTTCGTTGCTTCTTCTTTGGCTGCCTTGATGTATAGATTTTGGCTCCAATGACACGTTGGCTTCAAGTTTCACTGAGAAGCCATTAATGGTTGTTATTGTCATTTCTTCCAGGAGATAATAAGGAGGCGTAGGAAGAGTATGGTAGAGGAGATTCAGAGAAAATTTTGATGGCTTTCACTTCACAGTAGCTTTTGCACTTTGGGATGAGCTGTCTTACACTCAGGCTGAAATAGGTTGAGTTAAAATGCTGCAAATGTTGTTTTTTGATGTGGGCTAGGCCTTTCTTCTTCATTTGGTTTGCCATTCATCAAACATGGGTTTTAGGCCATTTTTGGGCCAACACTAAACACGAGATGGCAATGAAAAAGGCTCTTTTGGCAGTAAATGAATTGAAGTTCCAAAACCAAAAGAATCTTTTGGTGGTGAAGGCTAAAAAGCCTTCTCATTCAAACCCCACTTAGTCATTAAGGCTTCTTTTTCTAGGTCTTTAAGCAGCTAAGCCCTCTGTTTGCTCTTGACTTCCTGAGACTCAAATGGATGCTGCCCCTGTAGACCTTACAATGAAGACTTGAGAACCTCGGAGAAATTCCATTGCTCAGGTTGAATATAAATATTGTAGCCACCTTCTACTTCATCCTTTGTCACCTTTGTCAAAATCAAACAAGGATAAACCCTTAGTTGAAGCCTCTTCCTCAAATTTTTTTAAGAGGCGCTCTCTTGGGGACTCAAGCTCACTTTCAGAACTCAAGTCAACTGGACTATGGGCTATATCTTGCATGCTTAAAAATTCACTAGCAACTGATTCTGTAACTTCATCCAAGCTATGTGACTTCTGAATTCTATCTTTAGATCTGGTTACCATATAATTTTTGATATCAGGAGATTCCAGTGCCACTATCTCAAAATCTGAGACTATTCAAAGCTAATTCTAATTCTTGCAAGAGCACTTCTTTAGTACATAAGCCATCCTCCTCTGGGTAAGAACATTTATACAACAAGTCTTTTCCTTAGAACTATCATTTTTCTCATCAAGGGAATCATATTTAACACTATCTTCGGAAGACACCTGCAGACCAATGGTATCAAGTTTACAGGTACCATCATCAATAAAAGCATCGTCAGGAGCCTCTATGATGGATTTCTCTAGTTTAACCTATTCATCTGCTAACAATTTTATGCCCTGATTAATGACAGAAAATTTATTATCCTCACACTTCAGTTTTTTCTTTTATACCAGTTGTATCAAGTTTACAGGTACTATCAATTGTAGTAGCATCATTAGGAGCCTTTATGAATTATGATGGATCTCTCTACATTGTCATCTGCTAATAATTCTATGCCCGGATTAATGACAGCAAATTCATTATCCTAACAATGTTCAGTTTTTCTTTTATACTTGTGGTATCAAGTGTGCAGGTACTATCAACTGTGATTGCATCATCAGGAGCCTTTACGACAGATTTCTCTACTTTAACATGTTCATCTGCTAACAATTTTATGCCCTGATTAATGACACAAAATTCATTACCCTCACACCCTTCAGGTTTTTCTTTTATACTAGTTGTATCAAGTGTAACTGTAATATCAACTGTGGCAGCATCATCAGGAGCCTTTATGATGGGTTTCTCTCTTTAACATGTTCATCTGCTAACAATTCTATGCCCTGATTAATGACAGAAAATTCATTACTTTCACACTCTTCAGGGTTTTCTTTTCCAGAATCAGATATAGGATACTCGTATATTTTTATTGGACCACACGTCTTTTCTTCATTATATGCACGCTTGTGAGGTTTTTCTTTTCCAGTATCTGATAAAAGACGGTTATCTGGTTTGATTGAATCAAGATTTGTGGACACATCAGGTGCAGGTTTGAGATGCACTGGGCTGTTTGCCTTTCCTTTATCAAACTTTTGATATAACATGTCCATTGAGCCGGCTAGAGTTGACTTTGATATTGGGAAAACATCATGAAGATCACTTGCCTCGCCTACTAACCGAGAAGAAAATGCATTGTTAAAACTTGGCAAACTTCCAAAGCGCAACATGCTGATTTCACTGACAGCCGAATCTGGTTTCATCAAACCCAGACTACTCTGCCTCAAAATTGATACATCTGGGGTGTTATGGCTGTCTCTGGTAGCACTAATACTATCACCAACCACAATTACCCAAAAGTAACGTTCATCACGGCACCCCTGACCATTCCTGATAACCTAAAGCTTGTAGTCCACTTCCTTGGCATCCTCTCCTCCTCAAGCTCTTCCAGTGTAAGAGGAAGCAACTTTGTGATATCCACCTGATGAGTTCCCAAATAAGTTCTGGAGCACTGAGAATAGAACCATAAAGTGAAAAATGCTTTGCTTCATATTTTGCTGAATTCTTGGGTCCATTTCTACTGCCATAGACTGAGCACGTAAAAGTCAGCTTCTCTTCAAATTCAGCCTTGCCTTGAACTACCTTGGCTGGACTGGTCGCCAATATCCCACCTCGCTTCTTCCAGTACACACAAAGGCTAGCATTAGCAAAGGTCGAAGGTAAGCCTTCAATCGAATGGCCTTGGAGATAAAAGCTACAATTAAACTTCCGATTGCGGATATGGGAAAAGACCTTTAATGGCTTCCAATTCCATACGGACTTCTTCTCCTTGCGTGAAACATCTTCATTATTGGCTTTTGGCTTTGATTTGGAATCAGGTAACAATGCTTTTTCCGTGGATTTGGGTTGAGCACTGGATGGAGATTTTAAATTCCTTTAAGAACTTCTTTCCAGGTACAGACCTTTGCTTATAGTTTCAATATCTTTCAACAATTTCCTACCACCTGAACCTTCACCAGTCTTCTTGCCAGCTTCAGCCTTTGACAACATCTTTTGATATTTTCAAAAAAGCTGTTGGAATATATTCAGATTACAAAGGCCAAGCCAAACTCAACCCACAATTCGAAAACCCATCAGCATTTCAAATTCAAGCAATTTGCATAGGGATTATTTCTGATCTTGCAATTACGATAGCCAAAAAAAATAAACGCAATCAGATCAGCATATTAATAGATTCTATTGCAAGAAAAGGATCCCTAAAATGATTGCTAGTTGGTGGTAGCGAGGACCGAAAGCATCAGGAGAAGATGAGGCGAGAACCCTTGGCTACCCAATCATGTCATCGCCTCCCTCGTCCTGATATTCAAATTCTATACGCCACAGCACACATGATACGGATATAGAGAAAAATAGAGAGTAACGTTTGGAGTCAGAACTCACAAGACAAGGTCAACGAATAAAGGGAAATTATTGTTTTTCCAAATTTCTATATTATAGGTTCTTATTTCATTTTTTTAAAAATATTTTAAAATTAAAATAAGTTATAGTTATATTTATTTTAACAAAATACAATTATATCTATAACTTAGAATGACCAGTAAAATATTTTTTTTTTAATTTTTTACTTATATTAAAATTATTATTTTGATCTATTACTTATTAAAATACTTAAAATGATCCCATTAATTGGAAAGCGCTCTATCTTTTACATTTTTTTTAAAATACTAAATTTAATTATTTAGATTTAGAAATTAAACTTTGATAGAATGATTGAATTTAATTAATATATATATATATATATATTTAAAGCACGAGACAAGTATAACATAGTAAATGATTATTTTTGACATTATAAGAAATCAAAATAGTGATTTAATAATAAGTGAAAAATTAAAAATTTATTTTTCTTATATAATATAATAAATATTGAATATATATTTGATTAATATTAAAATAAATTATATTTACATTTTCAACAAAAAATAATTAAAACAAAAATTTCAGAACATATTTATTACTAAGTTATATTTGTATTAAAATAAAAGTTATTTAAAAAATATTGACTTTAAAAATTGGTATACATTTTCATATAAAAAAAAATTACATCGAGTTACCATGTTCATGCATCACTTGCCGGTGCCTCTTTGACAACGAATATTCAATGATCAATTATAACTTTCTAATTTAGTTTTTTCATTTTAGTGTAGTCACTTAATTTCTAATTCATGCTATCTTTGTCACATCTATGCGGATACATAATGGGTGCCATTAATTACCTGCGTAAGATTATGATCCTCTCTCATATGCACCTGGTGTAGGTGGGGAGAAAATAAATAATATGGATTCTTACTTTTCTGAGATTCACACAATTATTTCTCTCTAACTGTATAAGCACAAGCAGTTATCTTAGAGTCAAAATTTGGCATCCGAGGGTGGACAAATGTGAACTAGCAAATTAAAGGGGTGATGTACTATAATTTCTCTTTTATATCTTACTCAATTAACATACATATCCACAATTTCTCTTTATTTGCGCATTGCTTAAATTTTAATCGTTAACTGTAAATTGGATCAATATTTAAAAAAAAAAAAAAATTAAAGTGATGCGAGTGCAAGTATCCTATCCTTTTTCTTTATAATTGTCCTCCGGGCCACGCCCCCTCCAATATGCAAAGAAGATGGTAAACAATCCATATGACTTAAGAGATTGAAGTGAGAGAACTTATAAATGACCTGCGGGGAGAAAAAAGGAAAATAAATGATGTAGCAATTGTACAGTTGCAGAGTCATTTTTCGTGACGATAACTCAGCCATTTACACAAACTATTTAATGTTAAAACTAAAAAAATTGAATGAATACTGCATCAATTAAATACACATTACAACCAGATAAAACAAATAATTGTTGGAATAATTTTAAATTTTATGGATTAGCATTAATTATTTTATTTGATTAGTACCTAATTAGGCAATCAATGTTACAATTTATAAACTGAGAATGGACTGGGTTTTATTTTAATATGTGTGTGGATAATCGGTGATGGGTTCGATTATCCACAAGCCCACAAAAGGCAGAAACCCAACCCACAGCCCGAGAGCATTAGTAATCATCCCGTCAGATTACTAATCCAAGATTGCTATCGAGAGAGAGAGATTTTATGGGCTTAATTTAAATTTAAAATTGTTTTAAAGATTCTGGAGGATTTTACTGAATAATATTAATTAATTATATTGGTTAAATAAAGTCCTATAAATAACAGAATGAAGCCCTAGTTTTGATAACTGACACAAAATAAATTTACAACTCTCTCTCTGCCGTCAAGACTCTCTGTAAAGCACTCTTGGGTATTGTGGGTTGAACTGATTGGACTCAACCAACATTCAAAGCAACGATGTCGTCTCCATCAGGTTAGATAGTTGAATATATTCTCCCACATTACATTGTTGAATTACAATTTTTTGATTCCGCTGAAATCCAGTTCTGCTTTCAATAATACCCTGTAAAATAAGCCTAAATTCACTAACTGGACCCACCTATAACACTTGAAAACCAATAAATTAATGAAAGAACCTTGGGCAAGTGTGACAGAAGTGTCTGGACACCAGCCTCAACCTATAATCGCCAATTATCACACATTGACTCTGATATGGCTTCTTGAAATAAACCCCTCCTGTTGATGAAGCTCAGAGGGGAATAAATGAATTAGCCCAGACCAGAAACAAATATCAGAAGCTTGGTTTCGTAAAAATGTAATATACACAATGAGGACAAGAAGAAAATATGCACAGCTTTCGGCATCTGCAACGTTGTGCAGTGCTAAGGGGACAACCACAAGAAGATGAAGCATCAGAGTCAATAATCAATTGATTATATGCATCACTCTGAGCGTGCTAGTAAGAAACCAAATCCTGAGTTCTCACGTATTAATGGAGGCGGATCCACATCAGCTACATCTACTTGTTGCATTGATTTGGAAATATCATCCACCGAAAACGGAATGCTGCATTCATATTTAAAGGTTTGAGAAAAAATGCTACAGCTAAGGCCAATATAGGCGATGGAATATAAATTGTTTGCCATAGAAGTTTATATAGCACCTTGAGTCATCATCTAATAGGAAAGAAGTGCTGACAGCATTATTAGAGTCCTCAGACATTATAGCTCTCATGCTTGATATAACCTGCAGAATGAAGAGAGGAGTTTCATGTAGAGATTCTATCACAGGTGTTTCAGCTTGGGATTCTCACAAGAGGCACACATCAGTGAATAAAATTACATTAACCATAATACTAAAATATATTAGCTTACACCTGTAGACACGCTGTGTGTGCCATATTTGTGATCCCAGTACATTGTACTTATTCTATATAACTGTTGTATACTGAGAACCTGCAGTACCAATTGTTATTCCTTAGAAGAGAATCAAAGTTAAGTCTGATATAATATATACTTAAAAGAAAAAATGTCACTGACAGGGCAAAGCTCCTTCGTCATTTCATTTAAGGACTTTTTGGGTTTTTGATGTATCACCTGAGATATAAAGGATGTCAGTCAATTGAACATCTGATAAGCATCAATATTGAAATTGAACTTCTACAGAAATCACTCTTACCAAAAATCCTACTGCCTGCTTAAGATGCTTCAGTTCCTCCCAAGCTGTGCCAGCATACTGTACATAACAGATTTCATGTCAAGACATACAAAATTGAAAATGCAAAAGCCTCAAGGGATTGCATGGCACTCACCTCCTCAGTTGCCACAATGCACCATTGTTCTAATTCAGCCAAACCAGTCTCCACATACTCCCCATTACTGAATGAACAACACTCACGACGCAACAAAAGACTGCAGTATTAATCACATTCAGTCCACTAAAATTACTGCATTCTAGTTGCAGCAATATGGCATGTAATGCAGGCAGGAAAAAAAAAACGAAGAGCTAGTAAGAGTGGGGAGGGAGGGAGAAAGAGAGAGAGATAACCTGTTGAATAATTGAACATTGATAAAAGAGAAAGTTTGACTGAACACTTTACAGACTAAGAAAGGAGGAACCTGTTAAGCCACACCATGTAAGATTAAAATTATGTTCATGCAACATTGGAAATACTAACATTCTATGTACACTTTAAACTCACGTAGTTTGCTTTCATTATCTTCAGATAATTGTTTAAGCTGTCCACAATTCTTCGGCAATGAGCATTTAAAGCTTGCTGAGCGACTGCATTGGCAAGTGAGCGTCCTTTTACTAAACTTTGACGTGAGGTCCTTGAAGCCTGTAATTGTATCAGAAAGCAAGCCTTCTAAAGAATAATATAAACACAAAGAATTGTGCTTGTCAATTATTTTATGGTCCGACCTATGGATGTGACTGTTTGCATATAAGCAGATGGCAAGCACATAAGCCTCTTAATATTCAACAATTAATTAAAACAAAGTCTTCAGTAATCAGAGTTCTTCATCAACAAATTTCTTTCTGATCTATCATGTAAAGAAGGAAAAGAGTTTTCTTTTTAAGTTAGCAGTCTTCAGCAGTCATTGCAACAATATATCCTGTGTGTTTAAATTTGTTAGGTTGTTTAGTTACATGTTATATATATTGTACAGCTGTTTTAACTAGCTCATAGATATTTCCAGTACATTCCAGATATATTCCTTTGAGTATTGATTGTATCAGAAAGCAAAACTTTTAAAGAATCATATAAACCCAAAGAATTGTGCTTGTCAATAACTTTGTAGTCTGACCCATGGATGTGACAGCTGGCATATGCAGATGGCAAGCACATAAACCTGCTATTTAAAAATTACCTAAAACGAAGTCTTCAGTCATCAGAGTTCATCATCAACAAATTTATTTCTGATTTATCATGTAAAGAAGGAAAAGAGTTTTACTTCTAAGTTAGCATTTGTCAGCAGTAACTGCAAGCTTATATCCTGTGTGTTTAAATTTATTAGGATGTTCTTTTTAGTTACATGTTAAATGCATTGTACAGCTGTTGTAACTAGCTCCTAGATATTTCTTGAACATTTCCCATATATTCATATGAATACTGATTGTACTGGTAACAAAGACCTTTTCTTTCTTCATTCTATTGCTTTAGCCAATGGTCCTATAACTGGTGCTAAGGATATTGGTCAAGCCACAATCCTAAGTCCCCAGTCCAATGATTCAGTTGTTATGTACCTCACTGTCCTTTTAATCTTATTTCTACAGCTAATTAACCCCTGCTTTTAATTGTTTGGTCACTTCCACTGCAAAGTCATAGAGTTCACAGTAAATGGTCGGTAGCAGGTGAATCACAAGGGCTCTATAGTCATATCATGCCCAAATCTGCAGTGACTGGCTCCTTCACTGATCATCTCAACCTTGCTCTCAGCCATTAGGAACTTCCAAGCCTTCTGAAGCTCTAGAAAATCGTTCCTCATCTATCTACTTTATTTTTACGTGTATCCCTTGTCAACTTATGGCCCATTTGGTACATTGGATAGGATAAGATTAGATAGTATAAGGTTTTATAAGATAAGGTTTAATAAATTTTTAATACCACGCACTATTAGCACTAGCACTAAAAGAGAGAGGAAACAATAAATTAGGATCAAAAAATATCTTTCTATTTATTCTTTATACAATCAAGTCTAATCAAGATTAGAGAAGTTTGATTAATAATATAGTTATAGACCATATTAAGTAAAGTGGACTAAAATTGACCATATAAGTTTATACAATCAACATAGTCAAAGGCAAAAAGCGCCTTGTCAGACGTCTAAAATGCCTTAGACAAGAGGTGCTAAAAAGACATTCACCCGAGTGAAGTACGGCACAAAAAAAGAAAAAATGCTAAAAATATGCTATATAAATAATTAAATGTGACTTTGTAACAACACTTGGCATATAAAGTAACAATTCAAAGTTGGAAACATAATAATATTGAGTCAAAAGACATAATAATCTTCAAATGCATTAAATTTAGGTCACTACTATCACCATTGAAGCATAATAATCATTAAATCATAACTCCTAACAATGTTAAGTGCACTTATAAAGTCATTAAAACATTTAGCTGGGCTTCTTAAGCTAATCCTATGTAGAAAACCTAATACGCACCCAAGCTTAATTGAGGTGTCAAAAGGTGCTAGCTTAGACTTCCCAAAAGACACCAAAGGCATTGCCACACGATCACCTGGCTGAAGCTAGCGCCTCTCACAACATGAGAGGGTGCTAGGCCCAAATAGGGCCTTGCATTAAAGCCTTAGAGCCTTAGGCATTGAGGCGAGCACCATTGATAACATTGTATCCAATATAAAATGTGCATAAAACACCTGATAAAGGTGGACCGCAATGTATAAGCTTATAAAATCCGGTCTTATAGTATGGGCCTTAGTAAACGTATGCATATTTCAATCCTTAGGCATGCAAATAATAATGTAGAAGCTCCATGTCTCTTACTTCATTTTGATGTTTGCTATCCTAGTTGTATTGGCTCCACTTTGGGCTTTTACTACTTTTTATCATTTATTGATGAGAATTCACAATGCAATTTGTTACATCATTTGAACAATTGGTCTAAATTATCCTCTACTTGATACAAGACAAAATTAGAGGGGAAATGAAGAGGTTATTCTCTAACCTGAAGCGACACCAAACTCAAAAGCATCAAAGTTTACTAGAGAATACTTTAATTAACAAGATTCTGAAACGAAATAAAAGATGAAGATTATCACTAAAATCGACACTAGAATCACTCAAATCCACTAAGGGAAGACGAAGAAAGTACCCCAAGACATTGAAATGAACAAGTTAACCACCCTAATGACAAGCCACCGTCTTAGAGACATAGAATTATGAATGAAAAGTTGCACTCACCAAAATCTAGAATCCACCAACTATAGAAAGAAGCACAAAAGACTCTTCAAATTCTCTGATTAATCAAAATTGAAATCTAATTAACATTACATGAGAGAACTACAAAATAATAACGTTGGAACATCCCTATAACTATAAGTATAAGAATGACAGCAGCAATAGTCTAATTTCATGCTTAGCAAGCTATTACAAGTTCTGAGAACTATTACAGAAAGAATTAAATGATAGCTTTGACTTTAGACTCTCCTCACAGTCCGCCAACAAAATAGCATAACTAAATTTAAAAAATTCGAAATAAAATAAATTCTTATTAATATGAAAGTAGACAAGCTGCCCTTTCCATTGACTAATTCATCAATACTGGACTTGGGCTGGTTGTCTAAACATTAAGTTCAAACAAGCCTAGTTCTAGGCTTCAGTTAAAAAAATAAACATATTCTATACTTGGACTAATTCTATAGCCAAGTTGAGTCTATGTAATGAGATTCTCCTTTATCACTATTTTTCAACAATTCTTTTAGAAATAAGTCTTAATTTAAAGTTTCTATTCTCTTAGAGGTCCTCAAATTAGCTACACATGTAGGAAACTTGAAGGAAGTGTTAAAGTATCCTTTTAATCACATGTAAGCATACCACATGGATTCCTGTGGCTACCCTATGTGTGGGATTCTACCATGGCGGTGCCTCCTCAAAGGCTGCACTTTATGGTGCTCAATATGGCTCCCAAATTTTGGGTGCTCATGCTGGTCGGCAAGTTATGAACATCAAGTCACACCCTCCACAAGTAGCCTTCGTAGAGGTCAGCTTCAATTTGATGCCAACTAATGGAGATCCACACAACATGGCTTACCCATGGCTCTCCAGTGTGGAACTCCGTCAGTGTTTGACAACTACAATTAACTAGCCAGACATTTAATGAATATTTCCTGTATGTTCTTTTTAGGATCTATTGTACTAGGTGTACTTCACAAAGTACAACACATTCATTCAGTGGAAAGAAGAGTCCTCCAATAACACAATAATCAACTTACATATCAAGTGTTTCACTTCCCTCACTCTCTAGATTTTAGGAATCCAATTAACAACTTTTATCATTTTTCAAATTTGAATTGTGGTTAAAGTAAAAGTAACATACAAGTAAGAGAGGACATTCACTAATAACTCACATGCGATTGCACATTGCTAAGCACCTTATACATTATTCTCAGTTTACCATAGCATTCATGATAAAATAGCATTGTAAATAATACCTGAATACACAATCCAAGCAATGGAGAGATCTCCTTTTTTAAACTGTCTCTTATCATTCCATATATTTTTTCGAGGAAGGCTGTAAGCTGCTGCTTAAACAGCAGTGCAGGATATTTTGCCTCGACTTGCCATAAATCATCCAATCTACCAAATCCTCTACCATTTAGAAATGAAAATGCAGCAGTTTGTGGAGATGCCCTCAGTCCCTATATTCACAAGGGGCAACAGATTTATAGGAAATGTTAATAAAATCTTAATAAACTAATGTAAGTTGCTTCAGAAAGGATATGCAATTGCTTCATACCTGAGACATTCTTCCAAAAAGAGAAGCAGATGCTGTTCTTTACCGTTTTGGTGTTAAGCTAGCTGCACCACTTGCTTTGAGAGTGCGTTGGAGAAGCAACAACAAAGTAGATGTATTAGACAACCAATATGCTAGCACATCAGTATTGTCCTGGACCTTCAATGGTGAATGAGTCACTAGTCACTATTAATTAGTAACATCTTTGTGGTATTTTGAAAATTTATATACTTCTAAATGCAAAAAGACTGGACCATAAATGATACACAAAAAAAAAAAAAAAATCCAAAGATAGGTTACCTCAACAGCTGAAGCTATTGTTTGAATTATATGGTCAAAAACACTAGTCCTTTCGACTTCAACGATCTCCAGTGAAGAAGGCATTTACATATGAGACATGCAGCAACAGGTTTGCTCCCAGAAAATCCCAAATCTTGAGATATGCACTTGATCAACAACTCCTGGTTTTCCTGATTCAGAAAATCAGGCAGTAAGAAAAAGTGGAAAAGAAGAGGGGGGAAAGAAATGGTTATTGCAAAAACCATTAGAAGCATGCATCAAAGATGAAGATTGTTGAGTGTATTTAACTAGCCACTCACTTGTTGCTTCTCATTGGAGAGACTTTTGTGGTTTTCCCTCAGATTCAGGTTCATGTACGTCTGATATGGCAAGAGTCATATCCTAAAACATACATAAGGTAAGTTTGTTACATATTAAGCAAAATCCTCCTTTTCAATATAATGCTCATATATAAGCATCAAAGGAAAAAATGTCCTCTCACTGGTGCAATTTTCACTTCACCATTCAGAGCATTCCCATTTTCTCGTGTCCTCTGCAGGTGGCACATAAAATCTCACCATATACTTCTATCAATAATATACAATGCTGAGTAGTGATCTCAAATTCTAACACTTACCTGAATAATCACTGATTTTGGTCTTGTGGACAGAGCTTTACCAGTTGGTGATACAGCCAATGCTTGCTGACGAAGAACTTGATTTTCTGATTCTACATTGGAAATTTTGTCTTCTAACCTGAATCATGGAAAATTTTTGTTTTAGAAAATGTTTAAAATTATCTTAAGACATGAGAGGATTATGTTTCCTTTCTTTTTCTTGGTGGAGGAGGGGGGAAGAGAGAGATAGAGTATCAATTATCATGAATTCAAAGGCACAATGAAAAGTTCATATACAAAGTACATATGCTAGAGAATGATATAATTACTGAAAGATAGACTACAATAGGAGGAATGTGATGGAGTCCCACATCAGGGAGGCTTCCTTGAAAGAGTGGCTTTATACGCTTGAGGAGTTCTACCCTGTAATAGGCTAGTCTTTTGGGTGGGTTCCCTCCAAAAAGTTTGTGCACCATCAAATGGTATCAGAGTTGGTGGTCGATGTCACAAAAAGGGTTACCTACGGTTTTGACCGGCAGGAAGGCCGAGTGAAGTGTCATAGAGTGCAACTGCTTAGACGTTGGCTCTTCAAGGGTGGTGCTATGATGGAGTCCCACATTGGGGAGGCTTCTTTGAAAGAGGGGCCTCATAAATAAGCTTGAGGAGTTCTACCCCTTAATAGGCTAGTCTTTTAGGTAGGTTCCCTCTAGAGCTTGTGCTCCATCAATTGGCATTAGAGCCTGAGGTCGACATCATGGAGAGGGCTACCTATGAAGGGTTCTGATCGGCAAGAAGGCCGAGCGAAGTGTCATAGTGTGTAGTTGCTGAGACGTCGGCTCTTCAAGGGAAGTGCTATGATAGAGACATGGGTAGTATAAGGTATCTAAGTCCCACATCGAGTACATTGGGATGCTTGATGGGGTATTTAAGGGGCATGGTTTTTCTCCCTACAAGCCAGTTTTCAACGGTGGGCTCCCCACACTCTCTTGAGTCCTATCAGAATGCTTGAATGCATTGTAGGGGAACAGAGGAATTAAATCATACCAAGTCAATTAAAAAATTGGATATACGTATGGTGTCATGAGAATCCTAGAATTGTTAATTCTTTTAATCGCCTTTGCTTATTTATGAATATATCAGCTGTTTTGTTATAGATTCATTATATATCAAACTATTAAGACATAACATTGCAATTCGATAATTGGCCTACTTCTATTTTCCTCTCTATTTTCTTCAATTCAGGTCCATGAGCAGCATTATTACTATAGAAACAAGACCACTTGAGAAACCAAAGCACTGAACATCTAGATTGAAGTTGAGAAATGATATTAATCACATAAGTTTAAATTCAATTCAAGGAGAATAAACAAGAGGGTGGGGGAATTGAGAGTACCACAAGGACCTGATTCTTAGTTCCCATGTTGAATTGTAAACAGAACATAACCACAAAGCAAAAAGTATTCATTAACTATATATATAAATATATATATATATATATATATATATATATATATATATATATATATTCCACAAACTTGTTACTAACCTCAGAACCAATTCCTGGAGTTGATCCACTTTACGCTCAGAATCTTTAACTTTTTTCATCAGCTCAGCATTTCTAATCTCAGCCTCTGCATGAGCTTTTTTGACTTCTTCTCTAGCCTCTCTTTCCAATAGCAGTGATTCCTGTGAGGTTACACAAAATTTAGATCAGGGGATTCAGTACTTTCTCATACATTTATTGCTAATCAACTTTTAGTACACGCATAAAATCATATCCAAAACAGCTAAGGCTAACTGCTTTCCATGTTCCTTCTCCCTTGGTATAAGGATAGAGAGGTTAAAATCAAAGTCCAATATCATGGTATGTGAGCCACAAAAGATTTAGATAACTTCAATTTCAGTTAAACACACGCATCAAGTTGCAGGATGAGTTGTACTTACATGAATATCTTTTGGAAGATGTAAGAATTCCCAAAATTCTTACTCATTGAAAGCACAAGTGATAACAAAGTTAAAGCAATTGTGTAATATCGATTGATAGTTGGCTGTTAAAATTTATCCACTTGCTCTTTCTAACAGAAAATTTCTCATAAGAAACTTCCAGATGACATAAGAAGAAAGGTTAACAAATCAATTACGCATTTGCCATATGGTCAAACATTGCTGACCTTCAAACTATTGACCTTAGCCATTAAGGAATTAATTTTTTCAGTATCTTGAATTATAACTGGAGTTTCTTTAATAACAGCAGGTGCATCTTCAATGGCTTTTTGAGCTGCCTCACGTTCTTTGATGATCCTGTCATTTGCTTCTTCTACTTGTAATTGCATTGCACACAAAGCATCTTGTAACTTAGTGATTTCTTGTGCTTTTTCCTCTTCCAAATCAGCCTGTAATCATATTTAGAATAAAAAAATTTGTGGCATAATTACTGCAAAAATAAAATCAGAAAATAATTTTAAATTTTGATTGATTAAATATATGAAAAAGAAATTACTCTCAAACGCTTCTCAATTTGCAAACGCCATGTAAGTTCTTCAACACACTTTTCTAGCTTGTCTTTTGTGTCTTTAAGGGCCCCTGTTTCTCTTGCAGCCTGAAGGGAGTTACACAAATGTTACTCAGTGAATTAATTCCTCATGAAACAACTGAATATACCAAACTACATGAACAACATCGAAATGAAAGTATCATCCAAACCATTTTAAGCTTTCTAAGTTCCTGTCTAGCAACCCTTTGCCTCCAACTACATTGAGTAACAATTGCAGCCATTTGCAGTCTTTTATAATAAGAACATGCAATTCTCTGACGCAAATGAGCCTGAAGAAATAATGATTAAGATTGTTAAGGCAAGGTAAAATTGAAAATTAGATGGACTCAATTTTTCAACTAAAAGTCTTTAAACTATGAAAATCATTGAAATGAGCACCTGGATAAGAATTGCAGCCTTTGTTTGCTTTCTAAATCTAAATTCATTGCGAGCCTTCATTGCCCCTAGACCTGTCTGTAATGTGATTGCAGACAATCATACTGTTAAGTAAGATTTCCTAGCAATATATCCTCTAGTTCTTTTGCACCTTCAGTGCCACCATTTCACGTCGCAACTGCTCATAGAGCTTTCGAGCCAATTTGCCTATTTAGTAAAAGAAACCATGAGAATCAATAACATCAGATTAAGGCAAGCAGATGATACAGACTAAACCAAATGCAGAATGAAACACATTTAATTTGATACAGCATGAACCCAAGAGTAGCATGAACACTACACCAAGAAAAGGTTTGATGAATTATAGGCTTAATTAGCAAAGAAGCAAGATAATTATTAAATATTGATAGTGAGTCTAATTACAACTTATGATACATATGAAGTTGTAGTGAAGGAGAAAGAACTTGTATTTCTCCTCGTTGAATCACTTTGATAACATGGATATTTATATACAAAATTTACACCTAGAAATGAGGTTACTTAATACAATAGTTTGATTAATTTATACAAGAGTTGAACTACTAGTTGGACTAATAAATACGAGAGTGAGACTAATAAATGTTGTAGTTGACAATATGCTGTAACACTCCCCTCAAGCTGGTGAATAAATGTTCTGCATTCCCAATTTGAATATAATGGTTTGAAATGTTGTAATGTTAAGTCCTTTAGTGAATATGTCTGCTAGCTGGCCTCTTATTGACACATAAGGAGTATAAATAAGGCCACTATCTAGCTTTTCTTTTATGAAGTGTCTGTCAATTTCAACATGTTTTGTTCTGTCATATTGCACTGGATTATGAGCAATACTAATAGCAAATTTATTGTTACAGTATAGTCTCATAGGTCCATCTAGCTTGATTTTTAACTCATCCAAGATTATCTTTAACCATAATAATTCATAAATTCCAAGTGTCATAGCTTTAAACTCTACCTCAACACTAGACCTGGCTACCACGTTCTGTTTTTTACTCATCCAAGTTACTAACTTACCACCTAGGAGAGTGCAATAACCTGTAGTAGACCTTTTGTCTATTACTAATCCTGCATAGTCAGCATTTGTATAGGCCTCTAAAGTTAATTCCGTGTTCTACTTGACTAATATCCCATTCCCTAGAGTGCCTTTCAAATAGTGTAGAATCTTGTGAACAGCATGTAAGTGTACTTGTTTGAGATTATGCATAAATTGACTTATCACACTTACTTATATGCTATGTCAGGTCTGGTATGTGAAAAAAGTCTCCCCACCAACCTCTGGTACATTTCCTTGTCAATAGCAATGTCATCCCTGGCTTCTCTTAGTTTATGGCTCAGATCAATTGGTGTATCAGCTGGTTTGCTTGCTAGTTTGCCTGTATCTTTTAGGAGATCTGTCACATATTTTTGTTGAGAAATAAAGATACCTTGTTTTGAATATGCTATTTCAATTCCCAATAAGTACTTTAATTTTCCCAACTCTATTATCTCGAATTCATTTGCCAAATGTCTCCTGAGTTCCTCTTGTTCTATCTTATCATCTCCAGTGACAATGATATCATCAACATATACTAGCAAGATTGTGACTCCCCTTGAATCCTTGTGTTTGATAAACAGAGTATGATCTTCCTGACTTCGTTTATAGCCAGAGGCTAACATTACTCTGGTGAATCTTCCAAACCAAGCTCTTGGAGACTATTTCAAACCATAAAAAACTTTATTCAATTTACACACTTTGTTTGCATTTGTGCTATCTCCAAATCTAGGAGAAATATTCATGTAGCTTTCCTCATCTAAGTCCCATGGAGGAAAGCATTCTTCACATCATATTGTTGAAGTGTCCAATTGTAAATGGATGCTAATGAAAACAGGATTTTTATGGTATTCATTTTGGCAACTGGAGCAAAGGTCTTATGATAGTCTATGCTATAAGTTTGAGTGTACCTTTTAGTAACTAACCGTGCTTTATACCTCTTCAGTGATCCATCAACTTTATACTTAATTGACAAGACCCACTTACACTGTACAAGTTTATTTCCTTTTGGTAATTGGACCAACTCCCACGTCTTTTTTTCTCTAATGCATCCATGTCAATTTTCATAACTTGCCTCCATTCCTCCTTGGCTAGTGCCTAAGATAAATTATTTGGAATG
This sequence comes from Delonix regia, assembly GCA_037074485.1. Lineage (NCBI taxonomy): Eukaryota > Viridiplantae > Streptophyta > Magnoliopsida > Fabales > Fabaceae > Delonix > Delonix regia. The sequence goes on along the minus strand of CM073451.1, from coordinate 26,456,875 downwards.
ACAATGGAATTTAAGTTTGCTAGAAAGTTTTTGTGAGTTGGAGAAAACTTGTTAAATGACACAAAGTGAGAAAGAGGATATAATGGGTGCTTTGTACATTCTCTAGTTCTTTTCTTAATGGCAATGGGAACATCAAGATGAATGTTTAAGGAGCTAGGGTTAGAATTTGTGCTTACCTTAGTTACAGAACTACCAGACATAGGTGTAAAAATTTGGGCTTGCATAGGTTAAGGAGCTAGAGCTTCCCTTCTTGTGTACACATGAAAATACCTCATATTATCAAGATTGGTGTTATCCTTGATTACCGATTTCGTGTGGGGACTAACCAAAGTAGGTGTAGGATCATCAGAAATGTCAGGACTGGATTCAGGACCTGGTGGATTTTCAAAAGTGGTAGAATTGGATTCTAAAGTGGACTTGGCAAGGTCAAGAAAAGACGAAATATCTTTATTATCTTCCGTAATAGTGTGCTCCCCTTGAAAATAAGGCCTAGGAAAATAAGGAAGATGTTTTGCAAATGTGACATCAACAAAAACAAAGAACTTCTTTGTAGTAGGATGATAACACTTGTGACCCTTTTAAGTGGAGATATATCCCAAGAAGATGCATTTAAGGGCTCTTGGATCTAACTTCCCTATTTTATGAATATATACAAATGTAGTGCACCCAAATATGCGAGATTTAAGGTCATGTGTAATTTTGAGATCTAGATAAAATTAAGAGAGAACTTATTGTCTAGAACACAAGAGGGTAATCTGTTTATAGTGTATGTAGTAGTAAGGACAGCTTCCCCCTAAAAAAATTTAGGCATGTTTGTGTGAGATAGATAGACGCAAGTCATACATAAGAGATGCCCATTTTTCCACTCAGTTATTCCATTTGGCTGTGGAGTATATACACAGGACGATTCATGGATTATTCCTTCTTTTTGGAGTTAGGAAGACAATTGTGATTGAAGTAATCTCTCGCATTATTAGACTTAAGCCTTTTAATTTTAACCCTAAATTGATTTTGAATCATGCTATGGAAATTAGGAAATAGTACACTCAAATCTGACTTATTTTTTAGGAGAAAGATCTAAGAAACCCTAGTGCAATTCTCAATGAAAGAAACAAACAATTTAGCACAAGAGATATTAGAAATAGGAGATGGTCCCCAATTATTACTGTGAATAAGAGTAAAAGGAGAAGAGCTTGTTTAATGATTGGTGGAAAAGGAAATTCGGTTGTGTTTTGCTGTTTCAGAAGTCTCATAATGAAAATTAGCAAGATTAATTTTATTTAACAAAGAAGGAAACAAAATTTTCAAAGTTCCAAAGGAAAGGTGACCAAAACGACAATGATAAAGCCAAATTTTATTCTCAGTAGATGAGATTCTAGTAAAGGAAGACAGGGACATGAGAATCTTGGTGTCATTAGCATTTGTAGGTGGCACTAGATAGTATAGTCCATCCTATTGCTTAGCAAGCCCAATCCTCTTCCTTGTATCTTGGTCCTGAAAATTACATGAAGTAGAGAAAAAGATTACTTTACAATTCAAATCTTGTATGAGTTTGTTTATAAATATAAGATTTATGGATAACTTAGGAACATGAAGGACATTTCTAAGAACAAAGGAGGGAGATATTTGGATATTCCCTAAGGCTACTACGGTAACAAGTGAGCCATTTGTATATTATATTTTCCTATAGCTAGGGCATGGAGTGTAAGTATTAAAATGATGAAAAGAATAGGTTATGTAATTTGTTGCTCCTGAGTTAAGGATCCAAGAGTCCTGAATTGATTTATCCGAGACATTTAACCCATAAGAATGATAAGGATTACCTAAATGAGCTAGAGAGTAAGTACTAGTATTACCAGGAGGCTTCTCTAAGGTCTCCAACAAGTTGTGTGGTCTTTCAATTTCATTTCTGCTGAATCTTTTAAGGTCTGGAAGTTGTTCTTGGTTGGGTTGCATCAAATGGGCTTGCCCTTGAGCTCTTGCTGATCTACTTTTCATATTTTTTTCAGGTAATTTCCTACAATACTCTTTGGTATGTCATAGTTTTTTGTTATAGGTATATCATAGATTATCACGATCTTGTGTCTTGCCTTTCTTGTCTTCTTTGGGCTATTCTAGTGTCAGACCTTGATGTATGCCACCATTAATGATCATGACAGATCCTTCAATAGGTGGATAGCTAAGCATTACACCTCTCTAGGTCTCCTTAGCTTAAATAATTGAAATAGTGTAATTAAGGGATAATACTTCATTCTTTCCAAGAAGTTGGATTTTGACTAGATCAAATTCAGCATTGAGTTTTGCAAGGAAACCATAAATATGATCATTTTCAATGAAACTTTTCAGTATTGTTGCATTTTCGCTACACTTCATTTCAATACACTTGTAATGGTCTATTTCTTGCCAAATGTTTCTCAACATGTTAGCATATCCTGTTACAGATTTATTTCTTTGTCAGATTCCTGCAGCTTTAATTTAGAGCTTATAAACCAAAGCAGCATCTTTAGCCTTGGAATAAGTCTATTTAACAATCTCCCATACCTCTTCAATAGTGGTGAGAAACATGCATGTATCACTTATCTTTAGATTCATGGAATTCCAGATCCATGTCATTATCATGGAATCCTCCTCATCTCATGCCTCATAGTGCTTCTCACATTTCAAGGATCCATTTCCCAAAATATGGCTTAACTTTCCTTTTCCCTGCAATATGGTTTGAACAAGTTGTGACTATTTGACATAGTTTCTACCATTCAACCAATAATTGGGATGAAGATTTTGTAAATTTGCATTGGAATTTTCAGTCATATTGGTTTTGGAGGACATAGTGACCTCAGATATTTTTAGGGATATAATAGGCGAAAAGTATAGTAGAAGGAGGAAGGGCTGCTTAAGGACACCTAAAAGAAAAATTCAACTTGCAAAAGGGTTTGGATTATAGCTAAGACAAGTTACTTTATGGTGTCAAACCTGAAGGTCTTGGTGAAAAACAAGTGAGAAAGACTTTGGCTCCTTGAGAGCTAGCTTTAATAGACTAAAAGATGACTGATACTCTTCTTCACAAAAAAAAAAAGAGAAATGTAAGAGATAAATTGAAGAAGGAAGTCAGTCATAAAAATACTAATCAACAAATGAAGTCAATAAGGTTAAGTCAATTACCAGACAATCTTACACAAAAAAAATGAGGGTTCTCTAGCAATAAAACTCAGATTATATGAACCCAAGTCATAATGTTGAAGCTGTTGGAGCTGGAGTGCTTAATAGAGAGCTATAGAGCTTGAACTCACAGGTAAAAATTTGGTAGAAGGACTTAAAAGCAAGTACGCATTAGTGGTTGGCCAGGAAAGTGCTGGAAAAATGATGCCGAATGCTGGAAAGTTAAGATGAGACCGAACATATTATTCACACATTGTCACGTGTCGACATGTGATATAGTGTGCAGAATGTTTCGTTGACGATTGAGCTTCACGTGTGGTGCTTCCAGCCACCAGAAAGTTGGGACAGGCTGAACAAAACCTTCTTTGTTCTCCTGTGCCGGTAGTAAGACAAAACTAGCTACCTAAAGTATCACCCTAGTTTCTCCAGAAGGACGAACTAAGGAAAATGGTAGTGAGGATGCTCAGAAACGAGCCAAGAGCTCTGATATCGTGTAGTGAAGGAGAAAGAACTTGTATTTCACCTTGTTGAATCACTTTGATAATATGGATATTTATATACAAAATCTACATATAGAAATAAGGCTAATTAATACAATAATTAGACTAATAAATACAAGAGTGAAACTAATAAATGTTGTAGTTGACAATATGCTGCAACAGAAGTGTCTTTGTGTTCCCCTATAACTTTACATTTCTTTTTTTTTTTTTTTTGGTTGGTCAAAATTCTTAAATATAATGGGATTTGGGGAAATCTTCATATTTGTTGGATATGAGCTGTGTAGACAGACTTATGGGTCTTTCTGCCAACTCTCAATCTCACTTCATCTTCATCACTTTCTATCTTAGTAATACAATTCCTCATATGAATCAAGGCACAAAATTAGAGAATTTTATCAGCAGTAGCAGCTAGGGAAAATTAAGTTGCTATAGCTATCAAATTTCTACAAAAAGCTTTCCTGACTTTGCTTTTTGACCTCCAAAACCCTCATCTTGCATACCTACAAATCCATCGACATCTAATGCCATCCACAAGACAGCACAAACCACTGCTGCCATTTGTGGCTACTACTCACAATCTCAGGAGTCCAATTTCCTGATAGGTCAATTACAATCAACTGGGTTGGAATAATTGACTCATACCATCAAGTTAATATTCTCTATGTAGCTTTAAATGGGAAAAAAAACTCAGAAGATCCAACAATCTGCATTTAGTACCTAAAGGTAACAACCCTAACCAACAGACAGTACATAATACAAAATATAAGAAAGACTCTGTTCATACAAGTGATAGACTTAATGTTCATTCCCAACTAAACAAGGAAGCAACCAAATTGAAAAAAGCAATCAAGGAGACATGTTTGGATACCTCGTAAATTGGATTGCAAATAAATTGCTGCTTCACGCAATTTAATGAATTCCTTGTGTGCAATATGAGTATGTATCTGCCTCTGGATAATTCTAGCTGCATTTCCAAGAACCTCTGCTCTTCTAGCATCTAACTCAGCCATCTAACCAGCTCGTAGGAAAACCTTTGTCTTGCCTATCTGGCAAACCATCATGAATAGTGTAAGAATTTGGAGTTGAAATAAACATTGCACCAATCTAATGCCACATATTCTAATATTTTGAAAAAAAAAATAGAAGCAAAAACTTATATTCAAGGCATATAAATTAAGAAATTTTCAATTGAGGAGTTGCTGCATGCAGCTTCTAAAATCCAGAGTCAATGGACGATGTATAGAAGTTCCTGGAGAGATTAAAGAACTTTCACTTTCCAGGAGGTGGATCAAATAAGTAGAAGTGCAATTTTATTACAGTACCTAAGTTCATGCTGCTGTCTGATCCTTTTTCAACTTAGCCTAGGGTAAAGTCTAAACAGGAAATGGAAAAAGCTAATTTGAAAGGCGTACAGGTTTCTGTAAGTCTTTTAAAACATGTTGGTAGTGCTAAATCATAATGCCTCAAGCCTTGGCATCACAATCACGCTCTTCAAATATCAGTCAAGTCATTTTTTCTGCAGGTGCTAGGCAGTGGATTGCCCACCATGTATTGTTTGAAAAAACAAAGCACAGATATTCAACATATTAAGGGTGTCATTATTTTAGCAAATGGTAGGTCAGCTACTAGCAATACTAGATCACCTGATAGCCTTTCAAACCCATTTTATTCAGGATTATTTGGCACGCAACTTTGTCATTATAGCTGAAAAGGAACAAATAGAAACAATTAACAAGTTAAGGGAGATAGATGCAAGTACAGAAACTAAAAAATATCAACCAGAGATAAAGTCATACAGCTAATGCTCTAAAAACAGTCAATTTAGTTTCGCATACAAAACATACCCATTTGCCAAGTTGAAAAAGAAAGAAACAACCAAAAAGAAATTATACTTACTTTCCCTGAAGAATTTCAGGGGCAAGAACACCAAATCGATTAAGAAACTCATAAAAGGTCCGTCTGGTAGGAAATCCAGCACAACTGATTCTAATTGCCTCAAGAACACCCGAAAGCAAATAATATTAAGACACAATCACCAAATGAAAGGCCAAGGATATTGTTCCATCCTGCCTAATAAAATGACGCCAATGAAGACGAGGATAAGACCATGATATACTCACACCACAACGTAATTGTTGGATTATATTGACATTTTCAAAGATAGCAGGCTTGAGGACATTGTTTGGCTTCACACATCTGATATAGTGAGGTTTTGTTGAATTAAGGGTCTCCATCAAACATTGAAGTTGTAACTGCATTTTTCAGAAATATATATCATTCATTTGTCACAGAATATAATAGGCATAGCTGCAGAAACCTTAGATAAAATAATCAAACTGTAAGACAATAAAGTTGAAGCATTTGAATAATCAAATTGTGATACAATTGTTCTTGTCAGAAATTATGGGCCTTGGTCCAAGTTAAAGCGGGAAAATTGTTGGGTCATTTATAAGTATTAATAGTTAACCCTTTATCCAAAATGTCTATGGCAATGTAGGAGAGCAACTTCAATACTTATATAGCATTATGTCTTCTTTTAACTTTTCAATGTGGGATATTTTTTTCTTTCTTGGTTTTACTATTTCAACACCCTCCTCAAATCTAACTGACTTAGCCCAGTTGTAACTTGTTTTTATGTCTTCATTTTTAACCTGGGCTTCTGTTTTTTTTTAGTCTTAGAGGCCTCAAGTCTCCACTATTTTCTAGTTGTTTGGGCTTGTACGCCTTTGAACCTTAGAGGCCACATGAAATTTGCCTCATTTTTTTTCCCATTTTGGACCTCGGATGTTGGATCTTTCATAGGTTGTGAAACCATTGGGCTTTGACACCATGTTGAAAATTATGGGCTTTGGTTCAAGTTAGATTAAGAAAGTTGTTAGGCCATTTATAAGTGTTGATAGTTAAACCTTTATCCAAAATGCCTAAAGCAATTTGGTATGCTAACTTCAACACTTATATAACTTTCTTTCTTCCTTTAACTTCTTAATGTGGGACTTTTATTCTTACTTGGTTTTACTATTTCAACAGTTCTATCTTCACATAATGGTGATAGTTATTAAATTTATAAAAAGAGTGAAGCAAATATTGATATAAATTTCGTTAACCAGATACGTTTATGTTGAAATAGAAAAAATAAAGAAAGAAAAAAAAAGTCCCTCATTGGGAAGTTGAAGGAAGAGAGAAGACCATATAAGTATTGAAGTTAACCCACCAAATTGCCTTAGGTATTTTGGATAAATACTTGACTATCAACACTTATAAATGACCCAACAAGTCTCTCACTCTAACTTAGACCAAGACCCATAATTTCCAACATGATATTAGAGCCTAATAATTTTACAACACGAAAGATCTAACATCGAAGATGGCAAGTTGGGCTGACAATCACAAATCAAACCCACAAAAGATGAAGATTTAAGGCCAAGACTTGAAGACCAATGAGGAAGGATCAGTGAGAAAGACCAAGGCAATCTAGCCTAAGGCCCAAGACCTCATTAAAAGAAAAAAAAAAAGAGGCTCAATCGGAAAGAATCAGTCAACTTGTGGCCTCTGCGATTCAAAGGAGTACAAGCCCAAGAAAAAAATAAAGTAAAAAGATAAGACTTGAGCCTCTGAGACTTAAAATGAACACAAACCTAGAATAAAAATAAAGGCATGAAGACAAGTCACAACTGGATCAAGCCAGTTGGATTTGAAGGAGAGTGCTGAAATAGAAAAGATAAAAAAAAAAAAAAGTCCCATATTGGGAAATTGAAGGAAGAGAAAAGGCTATATAAGTATCGAAATTAGCCCACCAAATTACCTTAAACATTTTGAATAAATGCTTGACTATCAATACTTATAAATAGCCTAACAACTCTCCCACTCTAACTTAGATCAAGGCTCATAATTTCCAACAATTATGTCAATATACTTATGCCATGCACACATCAACAAATTAATACATGGGCAATTTACAGCTGCAACCATTGAGACCTTGTCTTGTACTCCGTACTATAAATATAATCTTTCATGTAGATAAGAATTCACTGACTGTATTTCCCACAAAGGTTTTTCTCTTCTTCTCTCTCATTTCTTATTTTATCAAAGCCTGAAGGGCAAAAACACTAGGTTTATACTGTGATTCAGTCCTTTTCCTTTTCCCTTTCCCAGTGTCTAACTCATCATTCTAGTCATTTTACACGGTCACCTTTCAAGCCACAACTCCCTTGGGATTGCCTCAAACAATGTCAACCAGCCTTTCCCCAATCACCAAAGCTCCACCAGCTGCTGCACACACCACCACTTGCCAGATTGGAATCTCTGCAGTGTTGTCCATGCACCAGCGTATGATGCCTCCTTTCCAACCAACATATGATATAGCCCAGACCTTTGTTACCCATGTTTGGTCCCTGTTCATGGTGTTTCTCCTCTGTCAATTGAGTGCCAACCGCTTTCAGGGGCTGTCTTCAATCCAAACATCTATGGTTGCCCCAGTTCATACTTCTTCAGCCCAAGAACCCCACACTTTTATTACTACTTATCCTGGAAATAAATTAATTTCTCCTGAAAATTGGATGGACTTAATTAAATTGCTTGGCCTGCCTATATTGAGCTTTGGTTTCTTCGCCAATGCTGTGAAAATAACTTAGAGAAACATGTAAATAATATTTCAATTCAGAATCAAAAAGGTCAGATTGGAAGTAAATAGATCATCAATTGTGTGGTTTGTAGTGGCATTCTATTGAGAATAAACTAAGGCATATTCTCCATAAGTATAAGAAATGCTGTACTTTTGGGAAAATGGCCAATTCTATGTACACTAATGATGGTCAATATTCATGGTCGTCTCGCTAAAATGGTGAGTTTGAAACAGCTTGGCATGAATACTTACATAGGGCGGGTCGACTCTATGAAATAGTAGTTTGATAAATCGCTGCCCAGTTCAACTGATGTCAAGGAACAAGAGCAACAGTGACAAACTGTTCATGGACCATATGCTTGTTGGCTTAAGGCCAGTCCTTGTGTTCGTAAGCGAACAAATTCTCCCCAGTCCGAACATTCCATCTTTTTGGTTGCAACGGATGTCCCTTCCTTCTATCCCCTAGGTTGAAGGTAAGACCCTGGATAATTCTGCTTTTAACTCTTAAAGCAATAATCGCAACCGTAACAATGGCCAAGGTGGAAATAATGGTGGGCAACGAAACCATGGGCAATGACGACAGTACACCTATTGCAACAAGCTTGGTCATGCGCATGTCCTTGAGCAGTGTTGGTCCCTGCATGGTCACCCCCTGAAGACATGTAATGTTGTTCAGACGGAAAATGCTGGAACCTCTCAGAATGATGATTCCCAACCTCAACCAATTTCCTTATCACGAGCAGAGTACAATGATTTCCTTCAGTAATAGGCCACTAAGCGTGCTACCACTTCGAATGCATCTATCGCCAATATTGGTGATTCTGTAACTTGTCTTACTCAGTCTTCCTCTCTTGGACCTTGGATATTGACTCTGACGCCTCTGATCATATCTCTGATAATATCTTTTCTCATAACTCATTTTTCTTCTTCTCTTCCTACTATTAACCCTGCCACTAATTCCAAAACAGATGGTAAAGGTATTGGTCAAGCCCAAACTGTACTCTGATTCAATTTCTTTACATTCCTAGCTGCTCTTTTAATCTTATTTTGTGTAGTGTACTCAGTAAGGCACTTGATGTTTCTCTTACCTTTGTTCATAATTCTATGTTCATACAAAATCGGAATCGGAGTAAATGTCAGACGATTGGTGCCGGGCGTGAATCAATAGGCTCTATCATCTCAATGTGTCCGCAACCCTTTTCGGCTGCACTTCCTCTAAACGCTCTAGATTTGCTTCATCACTTGGTCCAGCTTTACTAAAGAAATATTGTGCCTCATCAATCTTCACTTTCTCTTTAGATTGTAATCATCTCTGTTTGGTAAACATTCTCGTCCTTTTTTCCTAAACGAGGCAATACGAAGATGCATCTCCTCCTTCTCTTCCACTCCGATGCTTGGTCATATTTGTTTGACTTTTGGTTTTAATTATTTTGTCAATTTCATTATTTCCATCGCATATGATTATTTTTGGTGAAGAGTCAATATAAATGATTCTCTATTTGTCAATAATTTTACATCGAAATTCGTGCTCATTTCGGCATTTCCATTGAAGTTTTACACAGTGATGATGCACGTAAATATTTGTCCTCGTCTTTCCAAAATTTTATGATTGTACCGAGAATACTCTATCAATCTTTACGTGTTCATACACCACAACATGGTCATGGGGTGGGCGGTGGCTAAACGGAAAAATTTGTCATCTAATTGAAATCGCCCTTATTGATTCTCCATACTGTCCCCTTGCATTTTGGGGGCCACGCTGCTCAGACTTCATGCTACTTGATAAATTAAATGCCATAATCGGTGCTACAAAATCAGGTTCCAAACTGTCTTGTTCCCAAACCAATCATATCACCTTCCCCTACATGTCATGGGTTGTCCCTACTTTGTTTATAGTCTCACTCCATGACAGGATATGCTTTCAACTAAGTCCTTTAAATACTTTTTTTCTTGGTTTACTCTCTCCTTCGGAATGGGTGCCAGTATTATTCCTACATACCAATCATTACTTCATGTCAGTAGATGTTTTTTCTTTTGAGACATCCACCTTTTACTCTCCATCCATTCCCACTGATCATCATACTGTCATTGCAGTGCTACATGTTTTATGTTTTGGTCCTTCCTTTTGATTTGTAGCCAAAGGCACCAATTGTTTCACTGCTAATTTCAGATATTATTATTGTAGACTCTGTAGATGAACTTACTGATTCACGTGTGGTTGTGTGAAACCTCTTCAAACCTGTCTCTTGAGGATGGTTTTCCTATTTGTAGAGGTATTCATTACTCTCGCATCCTCTCCAACTTATAATATTCTAAATTAACAACGTTTATTATCACCTCACTGTCTCGTTCTCTTCCTTGTCATATATTTCTATTATATACACAAACTCAAGAAGTTCTCTCAATCCTGGGTAAAGACATTTTATGATTAATAAAATGACGACTTTACAGTCAAGTAGCACTTGGATTTTTTTTTTTAATTAAAGTACAAAGATGAGAAGTATTAATGGAGGACCATTAAATTGTGTTGGCAAAAAGATCTGTGCTTCTCCATGAAGAGATTTTGCCAAAAGTCCTGTTGTTCCCTTCCAATGATTCTGAAAGATGAGTCTGCAAAATGGGAGATGGGAACTTCTATGTCCTGACCAATGCTTCGAAGAGTCCCATTCTTCTTTATAACTTGTCGGAATTGATGAAGTTCCGCTTGCCTGGTGAAGAGGATTTGAATCTTCTTGTCAGTGGACCTTGGGCAGAGGTCGTTCCTTTGAAGCCAAAAATAGAACTTGTCTAACGTCTATTCCCAGATTGAGTAAACAGTTTTGAGTTGTACCGTGGGTCCATTCCAGTCCCTCACATGGGTCCCATTAAGGAATACTGATTATCACAATTTTGGTTCTCAAAGGGATTTTAATTTTCTTTGTCTAGTATACGACGCTCCAACCTTGATCCGACCATTGTCTGTCTGTAATCGGGGAGTCCCATGTATCTCCTTCATTCTTCGGTCTTCAGCTGCGATGCTCGATGCCATGTTTGCTCCATTGACCGTTCTGAGAATCTCCTGCAAGGCAGAGGACGGGTTTGGCTTATGGTTGGAATGCATATCTTGTTGCTTGATATTCCAAATTGTGTAGAGACCAACAAGGAAATATTTGGTTATGTAGTCTAGGGCAAGAAGCTTGTCTTTACGAACACTAAACCATTGTTGGAGCCAGAGAAAGATATCCTGATCTTGATACCTGTCAACTCTCAGTCGCAAAGGAATTGCAAACCAGATGGCTCTTGCAAAATGACATTTTAGGAAGACTGTTTCACACAATTTCTTTCGCTTTTTGACAAAAGGGGCAGATGTTGGGGACTTTTAAGTGATGCGATGTCAGATCTTCACCAATTGGTATGGCTTAGGTAATCACATAACCGGGTTAGGCCAGATTTTTGCCCGATTCAAAGCTCAGTCCGGTATCACATTAGATTATTCTTTTAGAATTTAAGACCTGGCCCGACTCAATTAAACCCGAAGTAGTGATCAAGTCGGGTTGGGTCATCTCTTTTTTTTTTTAATAATATGAAATATTTTGTAAAAATAATTTTTTTAAAACAAAAAATGAAAAAAAAATTTGAAAGGAAATAAAAAAGAATTAAAAAAATTTTAAGATTTAGAATGAAAAATAATAAAATGTTGAAAAGAATTGATATTTTAAAATTTATTTTAAATTAAATTAAAAATATATTATAAAAATTAAAAATATTTTAAAAGTAATATCGGGCTGGGTCTCATGGCAACCTTGGGACAAGGCTCGACCTGGTAAATTTTTCAAATTTTTTATTTGACTTGGTCATAACCCAGCCTGATGTAATCGAACTGGACCGGGTTGACCGAGCCCATGATCAGCCTTAGGTATGGCCTTAAAAAGGAGCTTTCAATTAAAGTTAGGATATGTTTGAAAGTTTAAAGGATAAAAAGAAATAGTCATTAATGGAATGGTATAAAATGGGGTGAAATTATTCGAGTAAATATGTTATTTAAAAATTTTAATTAAAAAAGAAAGAGACTTATAAAATTTTTATTTGGAAGTTATAATTAAATGAATAGAATGAAATGACTTATTAATTATTTTTTTTAATATTATCCTTTATAACATAAACATATAATTGATAATTTTATCTTTGTTTAATACATAAAATAAGAATGTGACTCAATTTCCAATCTATTCTTTTAATTTCTCAATCCACAAAATGTAATATAATTATAAAATAAAATTTATATATATATATATATATATCTTATGTAAACAACGTATAATATATAAAAATTACTTATTTTAAAAAAAATTTAAATAAATAAATTTAAAATTTTAATTAATGATTCAATAAAAGAAGAGGATAAAGATTAAATTTGTTATTCACAATGCAAATATTAGATAACTTTGTAATTTTAATAAATTTGAAAGAATATAATAATATTTTTAATTACTAAGTCATTTCATTTCATTCTTGACCCCCCAATTTAGGGGGACAACAAAAATAATATTTTGGATGGTTAGGGAAGATCTTGAATATGGATGCCCTCTCTTGCTATTCTATTTTCTTTTCATAAAAATATCCAAACATACATTTATCAAAATTTAACCATTTTACTCATTGTCACTTTCTCCTTAACCCTCAATCCAAACATAGCCTTAAGTATTCTATCACGAAGCTTAACCCTCCAAAGAGCTTCCACTGAGCGAAGGTGTGGGATTCATTGAGGAGGTGGGAGCCCCCTCAAAGTCTTAGGACACCTTTATAAGAAAAAGTCAATGAAAAAAAGAATAAGAAAGATAATGAGAATAGAATAGAATGAAAAAATTTAAAATCAAAATCGGTTTGATATATTGTAAATAAAAAGGAAAATAGAGTTATAAAATTTGTTTGGTATGATGAAAATAATGATAGATTGAAAATGATAATGGGTAAAAAGACTATAATGTCCTTATGTCAAAAAATTAAATTAATATTTTTAAAATAATTTGTATGGTATTTTTAATAAAAATATTAAATTATTTATAATAAATATTACTAAATTATATTCTAATTTTTTTTAGTATGTAATAAATATTTTAAAAAATATTAAAATAACCATATTATTTTAAGTGAAATATTTATTTTTTAAGTGAAATATTTATATTAAAATATCTATATTATTTTTTGCCCTAATATATAATTCAACAAGTAAATTACATGAAAAACCAAAAAACATAAAAAAAGAAAGTACAAAACAAAAAAAAAATAGCCACAAAAACATAAAAAATTAACAAAATAAAAATACTGTAAAAAAAAAATTAGCCACGAAATAAAACCATGAAACCAAAACCAAAATTTATAAAATCAATGACGAACAAAAAAATGCCTGGGAGAGTAAAGGCATAGGATGGGGAAGGGTAATTTTGTAATATGCCAAGTAATTCTCATGGAAAGCCAAACTTTCCGCTCGATATGTAAAGAAAACCTCTCTCATTGTACGGATGGCTAAGTGCTCGCCATTGCCACTATATAAGTAATGTACCAAACAGCCATTACAGACTTTCCATTAGCATTTCCATTGCCATTGCCATGATTTCCATTGTACCAAACGTAGCCTTGATAAGTCTACTATTGGGTGCCCTGGGTTTACACAAGCAAAGTCGGCCGTAATGGTAACAGTGATCATTTTAAGCCTTGACTTGTAGCCAAGAACTGCATTAGATATTTAGTTTAAAATATGGAAATACTTTCTCATTAGTGGCCAAAATTGTCTCTATTCATGTAGTCCGCTATTGCTATGCAACATCGGCAAACATACCAACTCAGATTAAAAATGCCTTTCTTCATAGCTATCTTGACAAAAAAGCCTACATGAAGCAGCCACATGGGTTTGTGGCTCACGAAGAGTAAGTACTAGTGTGCAAATTATTACATGACTCTATCGATGTTGCATCAACCACGTGGCTGGCTTTTGAGGTGTTAAAATGGATTAGTCCATCTAATTAAGCCACGTGTATTGATAGGTTAAATGGTCAAAAATTAAAAGATTTGTAAAAGAAAATTTCAAATACAAAATTACAACCCAATTATTATTTGAATAGATTAAACGAGTTCAATTTAGTGAATTAGACTTGTTTTAACGAGTATAAGTATCATTGGATTTACACTGTCAAAGTTGACCACGATGATAACATCAATCGTTTTATAACATAAACTTAGTAAACTATATATATACACACACACTCATTTTTTAATCTATGATACTCAAGATAAGTTATACTGCTCAAAATATAAATTCTCATAAAATCTACTTATAAACGGGGTGTTTTAAAATAGCAAAAATGGTCTATTTGTTCATCATCAATAATTCACAGAGAAAAGTATGTAAAAATTAACAAACATATAAAAATATTTTTTTAAAAAAATTTAAAAATCTATAGTTGAAGTGCACTTTTTTTTATGGCAGAACAAAACATGTAGCGTGAGAAAAAAAAAAAACTGTGATAATATAATTTTTTATAAGTTATTACTTTCAAACTGTGCAATCATAACATTTAAATTCTTTTATAGTACTTTAGATAATTATTAAATAAGAATGATAAAAAAATATTGAAATATAGGTATGTGAGACATTAGAATTTTTTGTAACTAAATTTGAAATCTTTTAAAAAAAATTAAAGAAAGAAAAATAAATGTAGGGATAAGTTTTTTGAGCCTTCATTAGTTTTTTGAGTTTGGATAGGGTTTTGGGCCTCTTTCAACTTCAGCTTCAATTTTTTTGTTGCGTGTTTTTTGGACTTAAAAACACACTTAGTAGACTTGCCTTTCACTTGCCAATTGTAGTAAAGTTTATGGTACTTCCAAGTCCATATCTCAGCTGACACTTTTTCATAAATTAAAATGCAAACTTAACGAGTTTACTGAGTTGACTTGCAAGTTTAATAATAATATCAAAGACTACACCTAAATATTTGGTTCAGAGTATAGGAATACTCTTTGGCCAAGATTGACTCTATTTGTGTAGTATTATCCATTATTACAACGCAACATAGGCAACTAATCCAACTTGAGATTAAAATAGCCTTTTTCTTCTTGGCCATCCTGACAAAGAAGTCTACATGGAGCAGCAAATACACGAATTTGTCACTTACAAGAAATCTGGACTAGTGTGCAAATTACATCGCTCTATCTATGGGTCAAAACAGTCACCACAATCTTCGCTTGGGTGATTTAGCAATATTTGTTAAGATCAAACGCTTATCATTAAGCCAAAAGTTATAGTTGTTAGTTAGGACGTAATTTTATTTCTTTAACCATAATATAGCACAAGTGCCACATTTCAACTATAACTTACCCCCACACGTAGGCCTCTGATGTAGGACAATTATTGTTATACACCTTAGCCAACAATATTAACCAAAAATTTGAGAGCACTTAATGTGAGGTAGATGACACTATTCTATATGCATTGATATTCTCAATTTTCCAATCTAATTAGTTTATGTAAATGATATTGTTATCAGTAGAAATGATGGGATTTCTTAGCTTAAATAACTTTTTCTTTATCATTTTCAAACTAAACATTTGAGCAAATTAAAATATCTTTTAGGCATTGAGGTGTCCCAATCAAGGACTAATGTGGTAATATCTCCAAGGAAGTATGCTTTAGAAATTCTTCAAGAAATATATGTTGGATTGCAAACCAATGGATACTCCCATATATCCTAATGTCAAACTTCTACTAGGTCATGGGCCCTTGACAGATCCTAGCGGATATCCAAAATTTTTTGGAAGGTTGACCTATTTCACAATCACTAAACCATATATCTCTTCACTGTGAGTATTGTGAGTCAGTTTTTACAGTCTCCATGCACCAGTCACTAAAAGGCAATAGTTATATTCTTAACTATACCAAGGGAGCCCTTAGGAAAAGTTTGTTGTATGAGGACCACTATGTTGATGCTGATTGTCCAAGACATCCATCAAATTGAAGATCCATTATAAAATATGTCTCTTCATTGGAAGAAATCTTGTATGTTGGAAAAGCAAGAAACAAACTTTCATGGCCAGATATAATGCCAAAGCAAAATACCATGTCATGGCCTTGGCAACATGTGAACTAGAGCGGATGATATAGTTGCTTCAAGAATTGCAATTTTGAGATTTGGATCACCATTCTAGATTGAACACTTGACCATCTTGTTAGTCACAATCCAACTAGGTAGCCCTTTTCGTACGAAGCAACTCATTCAGGCTTCTTGCCGACTGCAACCCTCTGAAGTAACCCTTTTTGTTTGTGGCATGTGAAGGAACAAAATCCAGCTCTGATGCTATTGAGAGGAACATACGGGAGAGCCATACCCCAAAGCTACCTATGAGGCAGGAGAGCCCAAAATCCCTATATACCCCACATCAGAATCTCATACTTCCTACGTGGGGCTCAAGTCGCATACCTTACTACTAGCTTCATCAAAGAAAAAATACTTTCAAGGATGCTTACTACTAGCTATGTTAACTCCAATGATCAATTAACTAACATTTTCACTAAGTTCCTGAGGAGGTCATGCATTACTTACATTTGTAACAAGTTTGGTGCATATGATCTATATGCTTCAACTTGAGACAAGGATATGACTGTAGGGTTCGTTGTATGTGTTGGATGATGGCTATAATTGGTAATGTAATCAGGGGCTGCAATTAGTAGTATTGGATGCCTCGTCTTGTACAACTATACTATAAATACAATATTCCATGCATATTCTGTCTACATTCTCCACAGAGTTTTCTCTTGGTCTATCTCATTTCTTTCCACCTGGACATAAACTCAAGCAGTACTCTCGTCTTGACTATTACTAATAAAAGATAATAACTTAATTTCTATACAAAAACTGAGCTAACCACAAATCTCTGCAGGCATTGGGATTATTGGGTTTTGGGCTAGTTGTGCAAAAGATATAAAATTTGAGGTTGCAGTTACATTCTGAAGGGATTACCCATCAAGATCAGTTGGTCCCTACTCCTAAGCACCACAGCAGGCAACCAAAAGGATGGAAAGGACTGCAACAGGTTGCCACCATTGACCAAAACAAGATATTAGGGTCTATAACAGTAGAGGTAAGGGAGGGAAGAGAAGGGAAGGTGAACCATCTAATCCTAGGACATCTCTAGATCAGTAAGTGGTTAGGAGTGGTTGAGAGTCTTTTTAGTGCTAGAACCCCCACATCAAAAAACAAATTTTGGAACTTAGGACTTTTGGAAGCAGAGGGTTGGCCTCTCGAAAGCCAGTGGGTGACTTGTTGGTGATTGATTCTTTGTGTGCTCATGTATTTCTGCACTTCTGATTTACTGGGAAGCATTGACAGATCCGGGTTTTGGCTAATATCATCCTCTTCTCTCATTAGAGGGCTGATATAGTGTAATTTCATTATAATTAATACAAAACCCAAGCATCATTCTGTCTTCTTTATTTATCTTTCACTGCTAAGTGTGAAGCTTGAATCTAGGGCCTAACACATTCCCATTATATAAGCCTTTTATGTATGATGTGCCTTAGAAGCTCCGAAACCAACAATTTGTTTCTATATCATCCAGTTGTTTGGATTTTCAAGAGATAATGGGATTACCTGCAAGTGTTGCCAAGAAATAAAGAGATTCTAGCTATAAAAAAGGGTAAAATACCAAAATACAGAGGAGGTTCCACTTTTGCAGAGTTTCAGTATTTAATTGAATTGAAATGCACGTGTTAAAGATCATGTCAATCGAGCTAGCTGTATGTAGGGCGTAACTTTGGGTGTACTGCTACCAAATATATTAGTTCACTTACTTATAGATATTGAAACGATATTGGTGATAATACCTTAAAGCGAGATCCAATCGAAGAGAACTTGGATGATTTTGATGATTCCTCTGGAGAAGAAGGGAATAAGCCTGCTACAAACGAGCATTTTGAGGCTGTGAGCAGATCCTGATGTTCTGCGACCATATAATCCTTGTTTTTGTCAAGAAACATATCAGCCAAATACATAACCTGCACAAAGAAAAAAAAATTACAAAAATTGAGAAAAAATTTATTCAAGCACCATTTGGTTAGAAGAGTCATGACTAGAAACATGAAAACAAATAAGACAAATATATCTACCTCCCCTGCATAATGAGATATGGTAAAGCTAGTTCGAGAAAGTTTAGGTTTGATAAAGCACTTGTCGTTTTTGAATGTCTGGTACAACTTCTGAACAAACGTTTCGTGTGCGGACTTAGGAAACATACTGTGTCAATCAACGAAGCAAATAAGAGTCCAGCAATACTAAAAACATCAAACAATGCCTAACTATAAGTCCCCTACATATCCTACTCATAATAAATTGGAAATAGTGTACAAGTATAAAACTAGGATTAAAATCAAGTAACGACAAATGGTATAAGCATCTAGCATTTATTAAACTTGGAAAAAAGAATAAGTATCAGATTGACAGCGAAATCACTATCAGCTGCATACCAGGCTTCATCAAGAAGCGCAATTATTCCTCCAGGTTTCTGCAAAAAATTTAATAAAAATAATAATTGTTACTTTGGATTTGCTGTGAAAGAAAACAAGGATATACAAACATATATTTACAGAACATATTTTTTAAAACAGAAAAAGTGCACTCTGTTCTATTTATGGATCATAAACAAATCACACACTTCAGATTGGCTAGGATAATATAAGAAATTAATGCAGCAACTAATATAACACCTTCTCAATTAGATCCAAAACGTCTTGGTTGTCAACAAACTCTATGTAACTCCAATCAATCTCTTCCTTGGTGTATTCTTCTTGTTCCATTTTAAAGACATGCTGCAATTATTCAATCAGAAAAGCCATGACATATGTCCGGCGAAAAATTTTACAAAATATGGATCATAAATTATGCCAGACATTAAGAAAACTGATTGAAGTGTTGTTGCAGCTTTTCATTTGTAAAATTGATACAGAACTGCTCAAAATTTTTAGAAAAAGAAATTTATCAGATGTAAGGCCATAAACCAAACCATAAATGACGGAAGAACTCAATGGCTTACCTATTGAACTTAAAACTTTCAAACCCATAAATATCTAGAACTCCAATGATAGATTTTGAATTAGGATCCTGCCCAATTGAAATGTTAATCTTCTCCACAAGCCTGAAAGCAATAAGGAGAAATTTGTCAGAATCTTGATCCCAGAAAAAGATAGTCTTAAAAAATATTGATTTAACCATTTAATTTTTTTCCCCTGAAAAACTACAGATGACGAGAAGTTTCAATCCGGTTATCACGTACGCAATAATAATAGTGAGTATATCCTTATAAAGTAATTTTTCTAATTGATTAAACCAACTTCACAGGTGAAAATAACCATATATAAATAAACAAAACGTTTGGATCCTTTATATTGTGCCTTTGAGTAATTTCTCCTTTTCCATAATTTTCCCTTCTTTTCTTCGCATGAATGTGCCACAAAGCTAGGATCTTTAAAACAAATGCAACATTGCATGTAATAGTGCTATAGGCAAGAGGTCCAGTACCAATCAAATAAACGTGAATAAATTGTTTTGGCTAATGCATCCCTGCTACCAACAGCTGCAACAGGATCGAGGGTTCTTGTAATGACCTCCTCAGGTGTTACCATCACACGGTTGATTAGTGCATCTTCCAAGTTCTTAGCATCACACCTACAACAACGTAGCATTTTAAACGTACAGAACATCAACAAAACCATATAAAATAATGCATCTAAAATGTAAAAAAGGATTGATTTGGGCCATACTTTAGAAGTTCAGCAGTCATGTTAAGATGAAATCTTGACTTCTCATCTTTGATGGAAGAAGAGTCAATCTCCTCTCCTTTTGCAAATTCAATATTTCCAAGGTGCAGAATTGCCGCAACAACCCTAAAAATTGCATCCTGAAATATATTGCTATTACATTAAGCTACTTCAAATGCATGATGCAACTATTTCCATTACATTAACAATTGGGATTCAGGAACACTAACCAGCTCTTCCTCACTGATTCCAACAACATCCATTGCCCTTCGTGTTGCAAGATATTCATGTGTGTCATCTATTCCATCCAGTTCGTGGCAATTGGATTGATTTAAGTAATGAAAGGAGCTTGGACTCCCCAGCTTATACTTCTAAGATAAAGTTTTAATGTTCTTTTGATGGAAGATTTTATATGATGTATAATAACATAGGATAATCTCTTGGAAAATATAAAGATGCCTTTCAATATCAGTATTGATGATTATTACCTCAGCTGGTGCAGCGCAAAGGAGGTAAAAACAATGGTAATTTCTTTCAGGATCAGAAATTTGGCAAACACGAGACCTCTCAAGCAAGTAAGTTCGCATAGCTGCCCCAGAGATCCTCCCCTTCTTGTCAAACTGGATTTCGACAAATTTACCAAACCGACTGCATTTCGAAATCAGTAGGAACATGACAAATAAGTCTTATATCTTAAAATAGAGATATACTTCATTTTTTGTGATTTATTGCATAATTTAAGCAAAGATAGCCCAAAATTTCACGAATTAATACAGATTGGCCAACATTGATAAAGTTTGGTGCATTTAGTTCAAATCGACAGTGAAGCATTATTCTTTCTTCTATGCGTGATCTCTATCTCTCAAGATCAATTAAACTATCAATATTGTTCTATCACAGTATCCCTCGCAAATGTCAGAACTCATCTTGGGTTATTGTTTCTAACTGTTTTGGCATTCCCAAATGCTTCAAGAACTGGATTAGACTGAAAAATAATCAATGCAGAAGCAATATAAGAGAAAAAGTTTCCATACATTATAAAATCCTACACATCTTGCAAAATAAAAAATTTAAACTAGATGTTTTTGGCCGCTATCGAGAAAGAGATGCACAAACAAAGATGGGCTAACCGAGGCAAAAAAAAAAAGCAACTATGTCATACTTCAAGAACTTCTTGTTCAACTGTCCGCCCTTCTACTCCAGATCGCCCCCAAGGTATGCAAGATATCGCATGAGCATCTTTGTTGTCTCCGTCTTACCAGCCCCACTTTCACCACTAACCAGGATTGAGTTGCTTTTTCCCTCATTGATCATCGCCCTGCCAAATATAACCAGGGAAATAAGTAAACCATAAAAAGAGAGTAAAAAGAACAACGGCATCGACCCCTATCAGTTACCTATATGCAACATCTGCAACTGCAAAGACGTGGGGACTCAACTCTTCAAATGGAGCTCCTTTGTATTGTTCCATCATATGAGTATCATATAGATGTGGTTACCTTTGGAATGGATTTATTGCAATCAGTATATTTCCAGTATAGGTCTGCAACAATGTTGGAGAAGTAACATGGCTTTGTAATTTACAAGCTTCTACTGTTAACTTAAAAACAAATATAGTATGGAATGAAATAAGAAAAAGTTTAAACTTTAAACATCTTACATAGATTTCATTGAGTTCATATCTAGAAGACAAATTGTGGAGAACTCCTGGTTCATGCAAATATGACAGTTTTGTCATGTCATCCACACCTCCAGGAGGAGCTTCATTATCCTTGGGATAAATCTTAGAGATATTTGTGACAACCTACAATCAAATTTCCAGACTGTTAAAATCATGATCAACCCCCTGGCCACTCTTCATTAATTACTGGTCAATTGTCAAATACAAAAAAGTGCAGATAATAGTCAATGGATAAGGCCAAGAATTATGTAAACAACAGAGGCACAATTTAATAGGATTACCATGTATATGAAAATTGCATATAATTTTTCAGAGTTGTTTCTACTAAGCAAATACAATATATAAAAAAGAATTTGATAAAATTAAAAAAATTACACAGATTGAAGATAGATTCGACTCACTGTTTTCCCATCTGTGATGTGGACATGGACTTCTTCACCGTTGATTTTAAATACTTCTCCAGCAATCCATGCTAGTGCTGGATCTTCAACCCAGACGTGAGAACCTACAATGATGTTCACTGGTGCGGACTGCAAAGACAAATGCAATGAGCATTTAAAGCTAACATGTAAATTTCCAGAAACAGTACTGCCATTCCACATTATCATCCACAAATAATATACTAATTCAAATTAAGATATTAATAAGTTCCATATGTAGGTGTTGGAAAAAAAAAATGGCATCTGCTCAAAGAAATACAAAAATAAAAAAAAAAGGTAAACATGAACCATTTCTCCTTGCATTTAACTACCACTAATGCAACCTAGAATTGTTAATAAGTAACGAGCAAATGGTCACAAGAAAATATGCTTCAGGGCACAAATCGATCCTCAACGTTTAGAGGAGTATGCACACCATATCCAACTTTGAGTTCAGAAAGCGAAAATAAAGAATAAGACAAGGACAGGTAACAAAAATAAAGTATATTTACATCAACGATTAAAAAGAAAAAAAAGAAAAGGAACTGACAAATGCTAGATCAAGAAATAAATAAATTGGCAAAGGATCTAAGCAACCAATCAAATTATTTTGGAGGCATTCTGCACAGATTACTGTCACATGTTCCTGATGATCAAATTATAATCTTGATAAATGATGATGTATATACAAGTTTCAACATTTAGAAGTGTTAATTTCATTTTCCCTTTTTCTACCAAAAATAATAATATTTGCTTTTAAATTTGTCAACAATGATATGCAAATAAAAGCACCAAAATCAGCATTGACCAAAATTCTTACCATATTGACATAATGAGACTATCATGCTGTGTTGACTTAGAAGGTATTCACAATCATTGATGGTTAAGTGGCAGCCAGGAGCCATAGAATTGCCACCTGACCTTGCTCTGAAAGTTCGTCCTATATAATTAAAACTTTTACAGTTTGATATAGCACCAAGCTTGAAAACTTTTGTGAACTCTATTCAGATTTCAGAATTCCTGTTAGAAGGCTGTATACAAATGTCTTTTACTTTAGTAGGATGGATTCAGTACTAACGTTCTCTCCTTGATACAGTACTTTGCTGGCATAATAAAGTCTTCCAATAACGTAGCAATAGTTGTCAAACTCGCGAATTTATTATTTAAATTTATAAATTTACGATGGTACATGAAAAAAATGAGTCAATTCATTGTAAACTCGGATTTTGTACAAATTAAGGTAAACTCGCGAGTTGACTTATCGAATCTACTAAGTTTACGATTTTAACGTGTCAATTAGTTTGTAAAGTCAACAACATAATAATTTTAACTTAAGACTAAATAAAATATAAACAAACTTCTATTCCATAAATTCTTTACAATTTATTTTATTATATGTTTAAATATGCCTAAAAAAATAATAAAATTACATTTAAAATGTACTTATTAAATAAAATAAAATAAATATTATTTAATTAGTTATATTAAATAATTATTTATGTATGACCATCTTAAAATATTCATATTGAGTATTACAAATTATGAAATTTTAATAACTTTTGTTTAATTAAATATAATTTGAATTACATTTGAATAATTTTTTAATGTATATTGTATTTAAATTATAAAATTATATATTTTAATAACTATTTATTAATCTAGACAAGTTCTTATAAGTTTAAGTTACGAGTCTCCATTTACCTCTACTTTTCCTCGATAACTTACTCTAAGATACTTACTTCAAACATACCAATATTTCGCACCAGCTCATTTGTCTCAACACTAGTCTGCGCCTTCTTTAACCAAACCTTCATGTCTTATGTTATGGCCTTTACCCCATCCATCTACTTATCCATGAGCTTATATGACAAACATACGAATCCGCTTTTGACTTCCATCTCAGTTTGTTTCACGGTAGGACTTGGAAAATATTAGCATATTTATAGCAAAAAACAAATGCTGAATCGTGATTACTTTTGTTTGTCTTTTAATTTGTCGCCAATGTTTGTTCTACGCTGTTATAGCCAATTCAATTTCCTCCAAGTTGTAATTTTTAGCTTTCTAACCATCAACATAAGCACTTTGTCTGTCCAAAATCATTCGAATCATTGTTAGCATCATTCATATCCGCCAAACTCTACTGCACAAGATTTTTTAGCAATGCAGGGGTCGACTGGGACCATTTTGCAACAGATTCAAAGTTTTACAAAATAAAAATTTAAACAAAAAGAAACTTTAGTTTTGAAACACCATGATATCCATTTCAACCTTCCTCCAACCAAAACAAAAAAAGAATACCGCAATCACACGTAATGACCAAAAACACCAAGTCCTACAGATTCAACAAAGCAGCCGAATGAGTCAAAGAAGAATCAAAACCATGTGACCAACTGAACAGGTAAGGTTTCACCCGGAGTTACCATGGCGGCGAATGCAGAGAGCTCTTCTCCGCTAACTCATCCAAGGCAGAACAGAGTCGGACAGGAACCGTTACTCGGCGGGTCAGCTCGGACAGTATGAAACGGTAGCTTCGTTGTTTCAACGGCAATTTTGAAGAGAGAAAAAGAAGAGGTTAAAATATTAAGACGAAGAAAACGATAACAAGAAGAAAGCAAAGCTATCGTCGAGGATGTTGCCTTCTAAAATGCTATTTTGGATTTTCTCTCGTAGAACTAGAATAGTAGAGCCTTAAATATAATTATATATATACACGCGCACACACACAAAAATCAAGTTTGTGGTGCTCCTCGATTTCTCTTTTTCTCTCCAAAGAAAGAGTTGCACTTTCTTCCATTCTCTCTCCTTGTCTTTTTTCTTTAATTTATTTTTTAAAATTATTTAAACTTTACTTGTTTCTGTTTCTCATTGATTATTGGACGGAAGAGGAATGGTTGGACAGTTCGTGGTCTCCACAACTGTGGCGTTTCCGGCTACAAATCCAACATTACACTCATGGTGCACGAACGACGCAATCACGCATTTCGTTTTCCCTCGTGTTTTGGGACAGACAGTTGTTGTTATTTACGAAATTGCCCTCTGTTTATTTTTTTTTTAATTTTAAATTATGTTTAGAATAAAGTATTCAAATAATTTTTTTAGAAATAGGTTTTTAGAATTGTTACAAGACGGTTTTTAAAAACAGTATAACATAACAGAACTAACAAGTAGTATTTTTTAAGGGTATGAGATAGTACCTAGCACAAAGTTAGAAATGTTTGTGAAAAATTACTGAGGAGTTTTTTTCTCTGTAGGAGTTAAGCTATATTTCAATTCCTTCAGTTGAAAATGAGTTCACTCTCAACCGTTCAACACTTCATAATTTATTTTATTACTATCTAATCAATTGATAATATTTTTAATTTTATTTTTAAGACAATAATTTTTATTTTTTGAAAGGTAATATTTTTAATATTATTAACAAAAAGTTATATTATTTCAATTGACTATTTAAACAGGCTTGACTCTCGAATTTCTCCAATGGAGTCGTTAAACTGTTATAATCGACCTTTCGGTGAGAATAAATAAAAAGTGTTTAAATAAATTTCCAAAAACGAATCTTGAAAATTAATTTATTTGGAGTTGCAAACAAAATTTTTAATGGAAAACTTTGGAAAATCAATTTAAAATAAAAAGAACGAGGCAAAATGATTTACAAAACTAGCAATGGGTTTGAAAGTCTATTTGAATGTGAGAAAGGTGTTAGGCACCCCATAACACCCGTCCATAAGGACATATATATTAAATTAGTCAGCTAAAATAGAATATGACCTTAAATTTATCTCAATTACCCTTTATTGACATGTATGCCCGTTAAACAAAAAAGACAAAAACAATAATAATAGAAGCAAATGAACAGATATTTACAAAGGGCGAACTTGACCTAGGATAAGAGCCTAGAGCCCATGTACCTTATGATAAGGATCAAAGTTCACGTAGTTCAACCAAAAAGGCATGTCTATTGGTTAATGATTTGTAAATTTTGTTATGAGAACATGAGGGTTTATATTAAACAAATTTTTGTAAACAAAATAGAATTGAGATTTGATTTGTGTGTTTTAATTTATGACAACCTGATGAATCTGACTCTCTTGATCTCTTCATTTTTCCTCTTTTTAATTTTCGTTTATTTTTGGAATTTTAATCTTTATTTTGAAATTTAAATGAAAACATTATGGGATGAGATTTTTAAGATTTTGGAGAGTTTATATTTTATTTTTTTCTTTGAATTTGAAATGTAATTATAGAATATTTTTGAGTTTTTGAATTTTTTTTTTTTTAATTTTCAAAATTGGAATTTATGGTTGAAATTAGGACAAAAATAAAATCATTTTTCATATTTTTGAATTTATGTATTTTTTTGGATTTTGGTTTTTATTTATTTTTAGATTTATTAAAATCAGGATTTATTGTTGAAATTAGAACAAAATTATAACAGAAAGCCCTTTTTTTTTTTGGAAATTTTGAATTTATATACTTTTTGGATTTTTCTAATTTTTGCAAGTGGGATTATAATTAACAGGATTTTTAATTAATTAATTTATATATATATATATATATTAGAATTTATTCTGACCTTTAAACTATAACAAAAAAATATTTCTATGATTTTTTAATTTATGATTCTTGTATATATATATATATATATATATATATATATATATATATATATATATTTTAAATTAGAATTTATTTAAAACTTAAAGTAAAACTAAAATGAAAAAATATTCTTAGGATTTTTAGTTACGTGATAGGTAGAACAAACCTCCCTTTTTTTAAATTAATTTATCCCAATATTTTAAGTGCTAAATTTTGAGACCTGATGAGACTCAAGGTATCATGCGGTCTCTATTAATTAACCTCTGGGTGCTTGAGGAGATGAGTGATCTCATGCGGGAACCCAAAAATAGGGAATAAAATATTTGAAAATTTTGCAGGATTTTGTTTATATATATATATATTTTAAGGATTTTGAAATCAGAATTTTTTTAGTATTATTTTTAATAGGATCGATTTCTCCAAAGTTTATAGAGACCTAAGTCCTACATTACATTTTTAATCAACTAAATTTTTTTATAAAGCACCAACTTAGTCATTCTGCAAATAATGGAAAATATTTAATTTAAGGATTTATTTTTGCATTATTATTATTTTTAAAACAAATATGTATTAAATTTCAGGATTTAAGGATATTAAAATCTCACATGATCCCAAGCACTGAAGGAGAACAATATTCTCACACGATGATTTCATAAATAATGGAAAATATTTAATTAAAGTATTTGTTTTTGCATTATTATTATTTTTAAAACAAATATGTACTAAATTTCGGGATTTAAGGATATTATAATCTCACATGATCCCAAGCACTCGAGGAGAACAATATTCTCACACGATGGTTTCGTAAATAATGGGAAATATTTAATTAAAGGATTTATTTTTGCATTATTATTATTTTTAAAACAAATATGTATTAAATTTCAAGATTTAAGGAGATTAAAATCTCACATGATCCCAAGCACTCAAGGAGAACAATTTTCTCACACGATGGTTTCATGAATAATGGGAAATATTTAATTAAAGTATTTATTTTTTACATTATTATTATTTTTGTCATTATTATTTTAAAACAAGTATGTATTTAATTTCGGGGTCTATGGAGATTGAAATCCCACATGACCCAAGCATTCGAGGAGAAAAATATTCTCACATGATTATTTTCTTAGAACCTTACTTGTAGAATTAAGATTAGTCTCAAATTACTATAAAAGGAAGATAAAATAATAATAATAATAATTAAAAGAAAAAAATAATAGAATGATCGAAAATGAAAAACTGATCCCTAGACACGGAACGAAAACGATGCATGCAATACATGATAGCTCACCTAGTTTCGTCTCAGCCCCTCGCTCCACCAGCAGTTCTCCTTCTCCGAAGCTTCTCCGGTAACCCTCCTTTTCTCCTTTCTCTCTCTTTAGTGGTGCCAAGTACACACTTTCTCTCTCTACTTCCCTCTCTCTTTCTTCCTTTCCATATAGCCACGTACCTTCTACGCTCACAGAGTGAATAAACATCCTTCTTCATCTTGTCAACCTCACTTTTCAGGTGTACTTATGGCTCACAGCTTTGAAATCAGGTTTATACTCATGTTCATTAGTTCTACGGCATCGCCGGCGTCACTGCGTTCTTCATCGCGTTCTGGAGCTCCACCTTGTCTGTCTTGTCAGAATTGATGCTCAGTACCACGTTCTTCCGACACACTGTCGTAACCGACCTTTTGGCGGAATAGAAAAATATATGGTTTAAAACTGATTCCCAAAAACAGAATTTTGAAAATCGATTTTATTTGGAGTCGCCACCAAAATTTTTAACGGAAAACTTTGGAAAACCAATTTAAATAAAAAGAAAAAGAAAAGGCAAGATGGTCTGCGAGGTCAGAGATTGGTTCGGGAGTCTATTTGAGAGTAGGGAAGGTGTTAGGCACCCTACAACACCCGCTCATAAGGACGGTTACCTTAAACTAGTTAGTTGAAATAGAATATGGCCTTTAATTAATTTCAATTACCCTTTTATTGACGTGGATGCATGTTATACATAGGAGACAAAAAAAGCGAAAATGCATGCAAACTGATGGATATTTACAAAGGACGGACTTGACCTAGGATGAGAGCCTAGGGCCTACATACCCCGTGAGAGGGATCAAAGTCTACGTAGTTCGACCAAAAGGCATTTTTATGATTGATGGTTTTTTTTTTTAATTTGTGATAAGAATAAGAGGATTTTAATTAAAACAGATCATTGTAAACAAAACGGGATAGGAATTTGGTTTGTATGTTTTAATTTACTACAATCTGATTAACCTCGTTCCCCTGAACTCTTCACATTTTCTTTTTTTAAAATTTTTTTGTCAATTTTATTATTATTATTATTTTTGAGTTTTGAGAGTTTATATTTTGGGAATTCATGCATAATTTATAATGAAAGGAATGTATTTTTTATTTTATGAGTTTTTGAATTTATTGTTGATAAATATTGATTATTATTATTATTGATTATTGGTAGACAATTTAATTTAAGTGCTGTTATTTATTGGTTTATCTGTTTGTCTTTGAACAAATATATGCTAATTTTCGGGTTCTATGGGGATTAAAATCTCACACGAGCCCGGAAAGTCGAGGAGAGACAAGTATTCTCACACGATCCATTTTGCATAAATATTTAATCAAAGTTAACATTTAATTATTGTCCATTTATTCATTTTTGTATTATTATTAATATTATTGTCATTTCGGAATTAATTATAGGGATTTAAGGAGATTAGAACCTCACGTAATCCCGCATAATCGAAGAGAACAATATTCTCACACGATAATTTCGCAAATAATAGGGAATGTTTACTAAAGTAAGCATTTTGATTATGATTATTATTATGATTTAATCCAAATTTAACATTTAATTGTGGTTAATTTATTTTCCATCATTCACCCATTAATATTTCATTAGTATCATTGTTACTTTTTAATTATCCAATTCATTGTAGGGATTTAAGGAGATTGATATCTCACATAATCCCCGGTAATCGAGGAGAACAAAATTCTCACACGATAATTTTATCCACCATGTCGATATTAATCATCATTCAATTATTAATATTTCATTAGTATATATTGTCATTCCTTTATTTTTTTTACCATTTATTAATTAATATTTCATTAATATTAATTGTCAATTTTCCATTATTCAACTAATTGCAAGGATTTAAGGAGATTAACATCTCACATAACCCCCGGTAATCGAGGAGAACAAAATTCTCACACGATAATTTTATCCATCATGACAATATTCATTAATTATCATTCAATTATTTTTTAACATTCTTTCATTAATATTCATTGTCTTCCAATTATTTGATTAATTGCAAAGATTTAAGGAGATGAAAAAAAACTCACATAATCCCGGCAATCAAGAACAACAAAATTCTCACATGCTAATTTTATACGTAATAGCCATAATTAATCAAAACTAATGTCTAAACAATTATAATGAACAAAAATAAACAAATTTAAACACGTGAACAGTAGCATTGCATATTAGAGTGCGTGAACAGTGCACATGCATGAGATTGCATTGAAGGAAATCGAGTGAACAGTAACGACGTGTAGCAGAATTCTCGGCCAGTGAAGAACGTTCAGCCATACCTGGCGTTTCAGCTCCTCCTTTGTGCTCCAATGAAGAAGGTCCTTCTCCTCCTCACCCAACAATGGAAGATGAACTTCCAACAACCCTTCAAAGTCGCTGGTCTTGGCTGGAAGTGCAGAAAACGGGCAGCTTCGTTGGAGTTTCGTTGAACAGCTTTGTTGGAGTTTTCTGGTTGGTTCTAGCGCTGGAAATTCTGCAGAAAGTGTCCCTACTCCTTAGTTGGAAGATGGAGGCTGAGAGCTTCTCTTCTTCTCCATACTTCCTCTTCTTCCTTGTGCTCCCTAAGCTCTCCTCTGTTCACCTCTGTTTTTTGAGCTTAAAACAGAGTTTTTCTCCTCCATGGTTCAGCTTCTATTCCTTCCTTTGCTGCCACTTTATTTTGGATTCAGACTTCCTTGTTTCTGCACATCATTTTGGCATCCAACTCTCCATTTTTCTGCTCCTTGGATGGTCTGAACTTCAGCACCTTTTCACTCCAGAATTTTGGACGTTACTTCCACGATTTTTCTGCACATTAGACAGCTTTGTTCAGCTCTTGGTTTCTGCAGTTTAGCTCTCGGTTTGCTGCCTCGTTTCTGGTTCGTCTCCCTGCTGTTCTTTCCTCACGTGGCTGCCTTGCTTCCTTGCTTCATTCAACTTGGTTTCTCCCTCACGTTGCTGCCTCCATTCTTTTTCCTTCGTTCAGCGTTGTTCCTCACAGTTTTTTCTGGTTTCGTTGCTCTTCTTTTCTTCTTCAGCTCCTCTTCTCTTCTTGGTCACATGGCTCTCTCCTTTTCAGCGTGGTTCCTCTTTCTTTTTTTTCTTCCTCTCTTCTCTTCTCCAGCTCTCTTTTCTTCTCAGTCGAGACCTCTTTTCTCTCTAGCGTTTTCTCCTATCTTCCTCTCGGTTTGCTGCCTTCCTTTATGCTCCAACATCCCCTCTCTTTCTCTGCCATTTGCTCCCTTTTTCCCTTGCTTTTTCTGCAACTTCTAGCCACCACTTTGCTGCACACGGTCCCCTCATTTTGCTGCCACCTCTAGCCATGCCACACTCCTCTCTCACTGCTCCAGCCACCCCACTTTCTGCCATGTTGCAGAACCACTCCCATTTGCTTTTTTGTCCCCCTTGTCCTTTTATGCATGTGTGTGCATGGGTGCATGCATGTGGTGAGTGTGTGTGTCCGTGGATGAGAGTGTGTGAGAGTGTGAGTGTGAGTGTGTGAGAGTGAGGTGTTCGTGAGTGAGAATGTGAGTGTGTGAGAGTGATGTGTGTCATGTGTGTGAGAGCAAATGATCATATGGGAGCAAATGAGCATGTGGGAGTGTGAGTGTGAGTGTGTGAGAGTGATGTGTCCATGAATGGGAGTGTGAGTGTGTGAGAGTGATGTGTGTCATGTGTGTGAGGGCAAATGAGCATGTGAGGAGCAAGTAAGCATGTGAGAGTGATGTGTGCCATGTGTGTGAGGGCAAGTGAGCATGTGGGAGCAAGTGAGCATGTGAGAGTGTGTGAGTGTGAGCAAGTGAGAGTGTCTTGCAATTCCATTTCAAGTATGTGGCTTTGTTCATTTTATTTCTTTACAAGATGATTGCCATACACCTTGAATTTTCCTTTTTATTATTTTTGGTTCTTATGTTTGATTTTTTTTCATATTACTTTTATTTTGTTTGCCTTTTGCAATTTTGTTTTGATTAATTGTTATTATTATTTTATTATTTTATATTTTTTGAATTTTTTAATTCTATTTATTATTATTATTGTTAATTTGGGTGGGGTGTTCACACACACAAAGTTGAATTGTGGCGCCTTGTTCTTAAACCCCGACACCCTCGAAACGTCCCATACTCTGTACCTATAAAGCCCGACATAAGTTGTGACAACGAGCTCGTATTCTTGCTGTTCTTTCTCGTTGAGAGTCCCATTGCTTCGATTTATAGGAAGGAATTTGAAGTCACACATGGTGGGTATCGGAGTGTAGGAGACTTCGTTGGGTTTGCAAAGAGGGCTAAGGTTGACACCGAAGTAACACTTACTGATTATGATTCCCTGCCATGACCTCTTGCTACACTCAGATTGGATAAAATCTATGAGTTTCGAGTCGGGTTTGATGTCCTTGTAGAAGATGACAGGGAGGAGCTTCTTGAAGGTGTCGCGGTTGATGAAGCCATTAAGGCCATATCTCTACATGTACTCCACGTTGGCATTACGGGCTAGGATTTCAACGACGACCTTCTTCTGGACTTCGTCGATGTTGGAGGTGACATCCTTCATGAACTGAAACATCTTCTTGTTGTTCTCTGTGAGATTGTAGTCTATAGAGTGCTCGAGAGCTTCAGGCATGGATGTTCCTTGATTTTGAATGGGAAATTACAAATATTCTTTTTTTTTTTTCTAGAAGGAGAGAGCAAGCAAGGCTAAAAGAGACATAGAGGAAAGGAAGGGTGTATTGTAATGGGTTTGGGCATGTCTACAAGTCAAAAGGCCTCCGACCACTACCCAAGAGGGTTGCTTCTCTATTTTTATGGCTTTTGATTCTGGTTGGCAATGGCCTACTTGGTGGGTTTCTAATGGGTTTTGGGTTTGCTCCTTATGAGAAAGATGGAAGTTGCCTGCTTGATAATTTCCCTTTCTTCCCCCTTCTGCAGAACTCTCTCTGTGTTTTAAAACATTCAGAACAAGGGCCTTTTTCATCTTTCTCCATAGACTAGGAGAGCAGAGGTGGCCTCGAGAATCCCCCCTCGATGTTAAGGTCCCAACCACATTCTGTCTCTTCCTCCATGCTTCTGTCTCCCTCGAAAGTGAGTAGGGTTCCTTTCAGATCACCACGACAGACCCTTTTTTGGCTAACTGAACCACTCTCAGGCTGTCTCTTTGGTCCAGGTCTGCTAAAGCCTGAGCAATGCAGTTATCAACCCAAATGGGGGCAACTGTTAAAGGGAGTTTGCATTTTCGAAAAACCCCTTTTCCCTTTCCATGCAACTTGGTCTTGTAGGATGCAACATCTTATATGCGTATCAGCTAAATCCCTCTTTTTTATTTTCTTGATTTTTATTACCATTATTATTATCATTAATTAACTTTTATTTTTTAAAATTTTTTATAATTTTGCTTTGATTTATTATAATTATTTTAACTAACTAATTTTTTTTTTGGTTTTGAGTTTATTTAATTGTCTCCTATTATTTATGTTTAATATCAAATTGTCTCCAATTAAGAGTGTCAGTTGAAGCTTTGTCATTTTTTTATTTATTTATTTTTTTATTTACTTAATTATTAATTAATTGGTGTATCAATTAATTAAATAATTAAGTAATTAGAGATATGATGTTCACAATTCATATTCCTATTTATTCCATTTCATTTATAGTAACCAAACAGGTTGTAAGATGTTTTCATATTTCACCGTATAAGGCATAATTGTAATTTTAGCTACATAAAGAGGTAATTGTTGGTGTGTTGAAAAACCTCAATAAGTGTTGTAAAAACATTTAAGATTTAAATAAATTATGTTAATTTGATATCTCTTTATTTATTTAAGGCCCGTTTGATTGTTGAAAAGATTGAAAATGAGAATGGGCTTAGAAATGAAAATGCACTTTGATGGAATGAAATCTTTTGCCCATATACTATGCTTAGTACGATATTAAAAAAGAAAGTAGAAACGGGAATGAGATATATTACCAAAATATCCTTACTTTAAAAATTAAAATATTATTTGTTTATTTTAATAAAAATTAGTTTATTTCTATGTAAGAACAAAAAAATATATAAATTTTAAGAATAACATTGAAAAAATAAAATAAAATTTTGTAGACTAAAATGAAAGGAGAAAATAATATTTAGGGTATAAATTATAATTTTAACTATTTTTAGGGACTAAAATGAAAAAAAATATTTTCTAAGATAAAAAATATAATTTTAACCATTTATAGTAACTTGCATAGTAAATATCGGCAAAAACATTTGGTTGTTGTGCAAATGTAGTGTCAAATAGTAACATGAAAATTTATATGAATAGCAAGGACATTTCTTAATTTTCTCATTCAAATTAGAAAGAGATGTCAAAAGAGCATTCATACTTATGTGAAAGATAACTTTGTAGAGACCTTTTTAATCCGGAGTGTGTTAGAGGAATATGAGATCTCTATTATTGTTCCTTATTGGTGAGTGTATGATTAGCAAAGTAGTATTTTCTATTTTACCGAATGTCTTTATTATCTTATCCAACTTTTAATTTCTTTATTTTTATATGGATTATATATAGATATAATTTTTTCTCTAAACTAGTCTTTTAAGATTATTATATATTTTATACAACAAACTTCCATATATTATACTCATGATGGTAGTGGAATCCCATTTAGTAAATTGAGTAAAATTAATACACTAAAATGAAATTTAATATTACCTTTATGGAGCCTTGTAGACTTTGTACAATAAAGATTATGATAGACTATGTTGTCTAAATGACTAATTTAAATTTTATGAGTTCCTTAACAAAGTAATTCATCCCATAACTCCTGAGATTTATGACATGATTATACCACCTAAATGGTCACTAGTACATGGGGTTACTAAATTAGAGAAAACTACATATTCAGTAAATTTTAAAACATAAAGAGATTCCAGACTATCAAGAGTATTAAAATTATTATTATCATTATTATTAAAAAACTAGACACTCATATAGGATTTATGATTTTCATATCTGACAAATAAGGTATAGATGCCAATGATATGCAGGTTCTCGAGTGATTTGAATTTTAATCATTTATATTGTCACTTTATTCTTAATCACTCTTTATTTTATTTTATCTTCAATATTATTTTTAATTAAATTGCTTTATGGTAATAAACGTGTTTAAATAAAATTATTTATTTATACATCATATTTACATTATTCAATGGATTTTATATTTTAAAAGATGGACATGAATACATATAAGAACCCTGTAGTTGTTAGCAAGAGTAACGACCTTGGTGCACCTTGTTGAAATAAATTATTAAAAACGTATTCGTTAAAGGGATACAGATATGAATTATTGAGACGTATCCTGTGAAGGAATACAAATATGAAATATTGAGATGTATTTGGTGAAGAGATATAAATATGAATTATTGAGACATGACGATGAAGTGATACATATATAAGATATTGAGACATATCCGATAAATGGATACATTATGAATTATTAAAATATATTTGGTAAAGGAATATAAGTATGATGATCTTGGTTCTTTCCTTGATACCCGATTCATATAAAATTATATTATCAAAACTTGTTGTTTATTAAAAATTATAAGTTCTTTATTATTTTCCTTTCCGCTTGCTTTGTCATTTATTTACTCACTTAGTCAGTGGTAGACTTATACCTCTCTTTAATATTTTTCATATCAGTAAGTGCTAGTGAAGTTGCCTTGGGATTTTTCTTATTGTCTAGACTTTTTGGTATGTCATTCTTGGTTAATCATAGTGTACGTCTAACTCTAAGGTAATAGCTACTAGATGTCTATTTTTTTTTTTTTTTGGATTTTTGTGAACTATTGTAAGCCTTGTGTGGGCTATTTCCTTATTATACCAACTATATATATATTGTGAGACATTATTAAGTTTATCCATTTAATATCATTGTGAAATTGTTGAATTATATTTAAAAATGTGTCTTATCATTGATATTTTTAGAAAATGAAAAAAAAAATGTTATTTTAAGCTGGCTAGGCTATGTTGATTTAGCCTATACACCGGTTACAGCCAATGAATTTTGGGTCGTGACATTCTCTTTCCTATTCTTTCCTCTTCACTCACCCATCACTTCGTTTTTTTTTCCTTTTGTTTCTATTCAAGCAAGTTGCTATCACCAGCTAGGATAGCCAACTTCCATAACTGACAAGGACAATAAGCTTCCATAACCGACAAGGATAACTAAAAGAGGTATTCATCATTTTTCTGTCGGACCTTTTGGAATCGCGATTTCAAAGTTAATCTTTTGGACCTGCTAGCATTGCGATGAGGTGGCTTTCTTCTATGAAACCTCCAATAACATTGACAGTAATGGTGATAAGTGCTTGTCAAAGTTACAAATTGTGATTAAAGATAAAAAAATAGATGCAATTATGACCACAAATCTTTTATTTTTGTGACAAATCTATTTTTCCAGTGGTGGTGGGTATTTGCTAGTAGGGTGATGGGAACTTACAGTGTTGGAAGGTGTTTCCCAATGATGGTGGTTATTCATCGATAGTGGTGACTGTTAATCTGTGGTGGTTATGGAAGTAAACGAAAGAGATATGGTGGAAAGAGGACAACCTACTAATTATTTGGCACCTCATTCTTAGGAATCACCTTCGTTACATCTAAATAAGGAAAAAATGACCATTGTCTCATTTGGAAGAACCACTCCTAAGGGAATCCTATTCCTTTACCAATGTTGCAAGCAAATATTCACATTTCCTCTCCCTCCCTCTAATTCTTATACATCCCGTTTTGTTGGCTTCATCTTAGCATAGGAATGAGAGAAGGTTCCTCTCCCATATTTAGTTGATAAAGTGATGATAGAATCTATATCCCTTAGCAAAGCAGTCTCCCATATTTATGGAAGAGTAGTCTCCCTTCAAATGTTGATGGAATCATATACCACACCCTGAAATGTAATGTCTATTCTAAAAATGCCCCTATCATATCACAGTAGGAAACGAGTAAGCTAAGATATTCGGTCTCTTACATCTAACCTCATCAAAAAGATGTCGTGATAGGAGAGAATAACTTAACCAAACCTGATCTCTATTCTCCTGTATGATCCAAAAGACATTATGAGGACAACATCAAACACCCAAGACCAGCAAATTGTACAAAGATGCTTCTATGAATGGGTGAGAGTTGAAACATAAAATTCATCTTTAATGAATATTAAATACATGCCACCAAAAATTCTTCTTCTTCGTTGCTTTTGTTACTAAGCCCATTGCCAAACACCCACTCACTCTTTCCAACTATTGTTTTAATTTGAACTAGAAAGATTATGAGCATTAAGTTAAACAAGAGGAAGACTAAGGGCCAAAGAATTTCATTTGGGCCGTTTACTAGTTCTATGACTAAGAAGATTCAGGCCATGGTTGTTTAACAATTTAAAGTGGAATCAGACCATGTGCTATTTTGGATGCATTGTGGAAAGTCAACCATACATGTGATATAGGTTGAAATAAGTATTGTGATTATTGGTTAAAATCTAAGTTAGGTGGACCTATATTTCTTTGAAAGTCTAAGTTAGATAAGTTAGGTAAGTTACATTGGATTGAAAGTCTACTTCTGGTGTATTTCTATACATGTTTTTCCAAATTATGTAAGAATTAGGTGAATCTTAAACTTATGCCATGAGGGTTGTTCTTGGCTATAAATATTGAACTTATCAATGAGAAATGCAATTTTGAATGCTCTAAAATTTAGCTTAGCCTCTTATATACAAATTTCTCATCTAAGTTTTCTAAACTTAGTGGCTAAATTATCCCCGATACTTATCACTCTCCTTTTTCTATTCTAGAGTGTGGTGAATTAAATCTAGTATTCTTGAGTGTGGTGTGCAAATTTATCATTCAAGATTGCTAGTTGTTCTGTTTTCTTTTTTCATTTATTTTTGTTTTAGGATTGTTCAATCTGAACTTCCTTGAAACATCATTTTTAGTATCAGAGCTCCAGTTGAGAGTGGGTAGAGAAAGAAACATTTACTGGTTAGAGTGAGATATGGTAGATAATAACCCTACCAGTGTTCCAATAGGGTTTTCTTTGGAACAATCTCAAATTATAGGCATATAACAAAGTCAACAAGAAATGAGAAAGCAGTTGATTCGTCTAGAGCAGGCAATAACAAGATTGACTATTCAATAACCTCCACAACGACATAATTATTGAGCTTCCATTGATTTTGATCATGATAAAGAAACGAAAGATGAAGCTGATGCACATAGACAAAGGAGGTAGCAGCGTGACTTAGGAAACAACATCAAATTGAAGATTCCACTAATCAAAGGTACTAGCTCACCAGAGGAGTACTTAGATTAGGTGTAACGAGTGGAGAAGGTGTTCGAGAGCCACGACTATTCTAAAGTTAAAAAAATGCAAACTAGTTGCCCTTGAATATATTGATTATGCAAATATGTGGTGAGAGAATTTGAAAGCACAACGAATGAGAGACAAAGAAAAAGATATCAAAAGTTGGAAGCTTATGAAGAGACTCATGCAAAAACACTTTGTTCCTGACTATTACAAGTAGGAGCTATACATCTGGTTGAAAACTCTTAGACAAGGGGTAATGTATGTTGAAGATTATGTTAAAGAGTTTAAAATGCTGATGATGAGATGTGAGATATAAGAGCCTCAAGAACAATCTATTACAAGGTTCTTGGAAGGCTTGAATAAGGAAATTACTAATGTTGTGGAATTACAACCTTAGGTAACACTTGAGAATGTAATTATACCTGTTGTTAAGGTAGAAAGGCAATATGGAAGAGGAGCAACTAAATTAGGAAGCTTATGATCTACTAGTTTCAAGGTAACAAACTTAACCTTTTTAACACCCAAAGATGTCTCAAAGTGGAATGAACGACGGAAGGAAAAGACAAGTTCCAATAACCAT
This sequence comes from Delonix regia, assembly GCA_037074485.1. NCBI lineage: Eukaryota > Viridiplantae > Streptophyta > Magnoliopsida > Fabales > Fabaceae > Delonix > Delonix regia. Next base: position 26,417,911 of record CM073451.1, on the reverse strand, counting down.
ATTGGTTCATCTAAAGGAAAGGATAAGGTTAATAATGCAAAGAACTCAAAGTGGAGCAGAGAAATTAAGTGTTTCAAATGTCTTGGTTTTGGACACATTGCTTCTGAATGTCCAAATTAAAGAGTGATGATTGTTCAAGGAGGACAACGGAAAGTTGAAAGTGAAGATGAAATAGAAATTGAATAAGAAGGTGATGAGCATACTGTAGAGTATCCAAATGAAAGGTAGTTACTTGTAGTTCAACAAATTTTGAACTCACAAGCTAAGGTAGAAGATAAGTGTGTGAACATATTCCATACTAGGTGTATCATTGATGGAAAGGTTTGTGGTGTCATTATTAATAGAGATAGTTGTACTAATGTTGCTTCAACAACATTAGTGGATAAATTAAACTTAAAGACCATAAAGCACCCTCGTTTGTACAAGCTATAATGGTTGAACGACCAAGGAGAAATTTAAGTTACTAAGCAAGTTCAAGTACCATTTTCTAGTGGAAAGTCATACACAGATGAAGTAGTATGTGATGTGGTACCAATAAATGCTGATCATTTGCTTCCCAAAAGACCTTGGCAATATGATTATATAGCCGTGCATAATGGGTTTTAAAACACCTATTCTATTACCAATGATGAGAAGAAGATTGTCTTAGCATCTCTTAGTCCTTAACAAGTTCTAAAAGATCAACTGGTAAATAAGGAAAAGAAAAAGGAGAACTTATTTACAATTAAAGGAGAAGTTGAGAGAGCTTTGCATTCAACTAATCTAATATTGATGCTAATAGTAAATGAAGTTATGCCAACAGGATAATGTTTATACCTTTCCTGATTGGGAAGTTAGTATTCACTGACTTATTTCCAAATGAGATGCCAAAGGAATTACCACCAAGTAGAAGGATTGAGCATAAAATTGATATCATTCCAGGTGTTGCTTTACTTAATAAATCAACTTACCGGTGTAATCCAGAGGAGGTGAAGGAGCTATAATGTCAAGTAACTGAGTTACTCGGTAAAGGCTTTGTAAAAGAGTTAATGAGCCCTTATTCAATGCCAGCTTTATTAGTGCCAAACTTGGATGGAACTATGAGGATGTGCATAGACAATTGATCTATAAACAAAATCACAATAAAGCATCAGTATCCTATCCTTAGGCTTGATGACATGCTTGATGAGCTACATGGCTCTACAATTTTTACAAAGATTGATCTTAAGAGCGTGTACCATTAGATTCAAATGAAGGAAACGGATGAATGGAAGACAACTTTTAAGACAAAGCATAGTTTGTATGAATGGATAGTTATGCCATTTGGTTTGTTAAATGCCTTAAGCACTTTCATACATTTGATGAATCATGACCTATAGAATTTTATTGGAGATTTTGTTATGGTTTATTTTGATGACATTTTGATTTATAGCAAGGGTCAAAAAGAAGATATAGAACACCTAAGGAAGGTCTTCAAAGTATTGTGAAAAGAGAAATTAATTGGTAATCTAAAAAAGTGCCAAATTTGTCATGACTGAGTTATTTTTCTTAAGTTTGTGATTAGTTGATATAGAGTTGAAGTTGATATGGAGAAAGTTAGAGTTATCAAGGAGTGGCTTATTCCTACAAATATTTATGAAGTGAGAAGTTTCTATGGATTATCATCCTTCTATAGAAGATTTGTGCAGAATTTCAGTACTATTCTAACGCCTTTGACTAATTACATCAAAGGGGGTGGTGACTTTAAGTGGAATGGGGCAGCCTAACAAAGTTTTGAAATAATTAAAGAGAAGTTATGTTAAGCACTAATTCTAGCACTCCTTGATTTTTCTAAAAATTTTGAGATTAAGTGTGACTCATCTGGTGTAGGAATTGGAGCAATTCTTATACAGGAGAAGCATCCAGTTGCCTATTTTAGTAAGAAGTTGAATGGAGTAACTTTGAACTATTCAACTTACGACAAAGAGTTTTATGCATTGGTTAGAACCTTACAGAATTGGGGACATTACTTATTATCCAAGAAGTTTGTTATTTACATAGACCATTAGTCATTGAAATATTTAAAGGGTCAGACTAAGTTAAGTAAGAGACATGCTAAATGGGTAGAGATTCTGGAGGCTTTTCCCTACGTCATCAAATATAAAAAAGGAGTAGCTAATGTGGTTGTAGATGCCTTATCTCGAAGACATGCTTTAATCTCATTAATGAATGTCAAGTTAATGGGATTCGAATTACTGAAGGGCCAATATGTAGAAGATCATGATTTTTCTGATATATACTTGGCATGTGAAAAGAATGCTACTGACGATTTCTATAAGCATAAGGGATTCTTGTTCAAAGGCTCCAGACTTTATATTCCCAATTGCTTTATCAGAGATTTATTGGTAAGAGAAGCTAATGGAGGAGGTTTGACAGAACACCTTGGCGAAAAGAAGACATTTAAGAAGATCAAGGAACACTTTTATTAGTCAAGGATGATCAAAGATGTGCATCGAGTGGTGAAACGATGCGTAACTTACAAGAAAGCAAAGAGCAAGGAGGATGCATATAGTTTGTATATGCCATTACCAAATCCTAATCTACCATGGGTTGACTTGGGCATGGATTTTGTGCTTGGGTTACCAAGAACTCAAAGGGGGTAAAGATTTAATTATGGTGGTAACAGATTGATTTTCGAAAATGTCACATTTTCCCTGTTACAAAACTAATGATGCTTTTTATATAGTAGATTTGTTCTTCTAGGAAATTGTGAGATTATATGGCATTCCAAAGAGCATTATGTCAGACTGAGATGCCAAGTTTTTGAGTTATTTCTAGAAAACATTATGAAAAAAGCTTGGGACAAAATTACTTTTCATCATAACTTGTCATGCTCAAACTGATAGGCAAATTGTGGTAGTCAATAGAACACTTTCTTCTTTACTTAGAGCTATTGTTGGTAAGCATATGAAGAATTGGAATGAATGCTTGCCATTTGTTAAGTTTGCATACAACAGAGGTGTTTATAGTAATACTAAACATTCTCCTTTTGAAGTGGTTTATAGGTTTAATCCTATCACACCGCTTGATCTAGTATTGCTACCCTCAAGTGATAGATTATGTGTGGATGGAAAAAAGAAGGCAGAAATGATTAAATATCTACATGAAAATGTAAAGTGGCAAATGAAAAGAAAAATGCAGCTTATGAAAAAACAACAAACAAGGGAAGGAAGCAAGTTCAGTTTATGCTAGGTGATCTTGTTTGGATTCATCTTCGGAGGGAGAGGTTTCCCAACAAATGGAAGTCAAAACTGATGCCCAGGGTAGAAGATCCATTCAAGATTCTAGAGAAAATAAATGACAATGCTTACAAGGTAGATTTACCAGGCGATTGCAATATTTCTGCCACATTCAATGTAAGAGATTTGATGCCATACTTAGATGATAATAAAGACTTGGATTTGAGGACAAATCCTTTTGAACCTGGGGAGAATGATGAGCATTAAGTTGAATAAGAGGCTGGCTTGGGCCAAGGAATTTCATTTGGGCTGATTACTCATTCTATGACTAAGAAGATTTAGGCCATGGTTGTCTAATAAATCAAAGTGGAACCAATAAATCAAAGTGGAATCAGACTATTTAGGGTCAAAACCCAACTTCTATGTGGAGCCTAAGTTTAAATGGGGCAATTTAATCATGTGCTATCATGGATGCATTGTGGAAAGTCAACCATACATGTGATAAAGGTTGAAATAAGTATTATGATTATTGGTTAAAGTCTAAGTTAGGTGGACCTATATTTCTTTGAAAGTCTAAGTTAGATTAATTAGGTAAGCTACATTGGATTGAAAGTCTATGTAAGTGTATTTCTATGCTTGTTTTTCCAAATTAAGTGAATCTTGGACTTATGCCATGAGGGTTGTTCTTGGCTATAAATGCTAAACTTATCAATAAGAAATATAATCTTGAATGCTCTAAAATTTAGCTTAGTCATTTATATGCAAATTTCTCATCTAAGTTTTCTAAACTTAATGGTGAAATTATCTCCGATTCTTATCACTTGCCTCTTCTATTCTAGAGTGTGGTGAATCAAACCTCGTATTCTTGAGTGTGGCGTGGAAACTTATCATTCAAGATTGCTAGTTGTTCTATCTTTTCTTTTTTCATTTATTTATGTTTTATGATTGTTTAATCTGAATTTCCTTGAAACACATCAAAAGATATGATTTTAAGTCGAAGATGCATAACTGAAAGGATAGAGACGATTGGAAGAAGCAATAATATACTGCATACAATTGTGATTTGTGAAGTATTCTTAAGAAAAAGCTGATTTTAATTTTTTCTCTCTTTTAACTTTTGAAGAGAAGTGAGAGGTATATTTCTTCTTCGTCATCTTTCTTGAAATCAATTAGGCTAGTCTTTTATTTTTTTTTCACATTTAATTCATTAGTTCATGTTGACAGTTATCCAAAAAATAAAACAATATGTGAAAATTTTAATATATTGATAATAAATTGCCAAAATTAACTAATTGAATATCTTAATTTTGACCCAAAAAACTAATTAAATATCTAAACTTTAATTGCCTGAAGCTTAAAAATGGTACAATTATATATATATAAGATCTAAAAAACTATATATTTTTATTTTTATGATTTAATGATTATTATATTTTCAAATACATATTATTATAATAATAATTTTTTGTTTAAAGGTAATACGGTAACTTTGATCTCACTCCTTTCCATTCCCTTATTGATTCATTAAAACAAACAAAACATAACAGTCTCATTTTCATTCTATTTCATATGCAACCAAATATACATATTTACTTTTCTACTTCCACTCCCTCTCCTATTCCCACTCCTATTATTTTTTCACACATAATTCTACCAACTAAACGTGCCAATATAAAAAAAGAAAATAAATCCACCCCTTCTCTCTTTCCTTTTTATCTCTCTTACCCTATCCATAAGGATCAAATTTAGAATTCTTTCATGCATTATTAATTATAAATAAAGTTTATAGATAATGCTATATCAATCTATTACTAGTGGTGCCTAAATATTTCAACAACTAAACTTTTTCTATTTGGCAAAGAAAATACTAGGTAAAAATTTTGGGCTCTAAAATAACATTATATTCAAAAATTGGGTCATTAACTTAAATTGTTGAATTTCATCTTTTCGTTGCAACATGCCAAGCAAAAATGCCGTGGCTAAAGAAAAAATATTAGCTAGTCCTGATACACTTAGGTAGTAATTGATTTGGTGTATCAGTTTTAATAAAATCATTCCAACAAAAAAGAGTAAGCACCATTAGATGAATGATGTTATTAAGACTGGTGTATCATATTAATTGCCACTTAAGTATTTTAAGACCTATCAATATCTTTTCCTTGCTAGAGGAAAGTTATGTATGCATGAGTCCAGATCCCCTCTAGTAATATTGGAAGGGATTTTCTCCAGCAAACGGGCCCTCAATTTTTGTATAAAATATTTTTTTAAAATAAAAAATAATTATTTTTATAAATATATATATATATATATATTCATATTTAAATATTTTTCTATGAAAAGTGATATGTAGTTGAAAAATATAAAGACTAAATTATTTTTAATATTTCATAGTTTATTTTATATATTTTAAAATTTATTATTTTTAACTAATTATTATTTAAAAATAATTTAAAAAATATATATTTATTTATAAAAATAATTATTTTTTAATTTTTAAAAATATATTTTATATAAAAATTGATGTTATTAAATCTAAATCCAATAACTTCGTCGAAGATTCGCGCTCCTCTTACTGTAGACACAACTTTCTTTTTCCGAGCCTAAATTTTCCTACAGCGTTTGGGTCCGTTGGCTGTAATGATTACGTTGCACCAATAACCGATACTGATAGTTCTTAAATACAAAAAAAAATCAGTAAATTATAATATATAAAAGAATTTAATAATGCTGACGCCTTTTAAATGTAACAAACTTCAATGAAAAAAAGAAGGCATAAACTAATTTTTGACAAAATGAAGGAAAATGTAATTAAAAAAAAAAAAAAGCCAAATGATGAAGTCAAGGGCGCGGGTAATTGGGCGAGAAGTCTGAAAAGTCATCAAAAGCTTTCGTCTTCAGAGCTTCTCTCTTCTGCTCGTCAATGGTGACTACTCTTTGCCAGCCAATCAAATATCATAACTTTAGTATCAAAATTCTTAAATGTTACACTTAAAAACAAAATAGCTGTTTCTAAAAAAAAATAAAATAAAATCTAGTCATATAGAATTAATAATTGAATTATTTCAATATATAATTTTACTGGGAATCCTTTCTTCCTTTCAAAACAAAGTGACTCCCTACAATTGTTGAAGACTGAGCTCGTCCATTCAGAAACCCAAAATCATGAAGAAAGGAAGCTTAGATCTCAATCTCAAACTCAATGTTCCTGCATCTGATCAAGTTTCTTTCGCCAAGTTTCTGTAAGTCTCTTCTTCCGTATAAATTTATCTACATGAATGAATGCGGTTGTATGTAATTTGCCTTGACTAATTGGAATTGTGGGTATCTGAATATTTGGTAGGACTGAAAGCGGGACTTTTAAGGATGGGGATCTGCTTGTCAATAGGGACGGGGTTCGAATTGTCTCCGAGACTGAAGTCGAAGCTGTAACATACATCTTTCAATCCTGTTCTTTTTCTTTCATTTTTCTAGCGCATATCTTATCGAATTGCTCAATGTTTCTTTGGGCGCAACTGATCATTTGGATGATTGGATCTAATGGACTGATCACTGTGATTAGAAGTGATTCTGAATTTTCTATATTTTCTTTATTTGATCCCTCCAAAATCCAAATGAAGAAATGTCTGTTAAAAAAAAAAAAAAAGCAAGTTCAATGCTTATCTTATGGATTATTTATTGTTGCCCTTTATTTGTCATCAATATTGATATCGAAATATTCAATGTTGGGAAAGGGAGATTCAGCTTTGCCTGCCCTAACATTGCCACTGTATTGGATCAGAAATGTCAAGGAGTTTAATGCTTAATCCTATTTCCCCACTTATCTGCGTTGTCTTAAATTAAATGGAGAATAAGCTCCAAGATGCAAGCTCATGGCGAAAAAGATTGTGTTCCGCAATCTAGTATTATTTTTATGTCGATTCCATTTACAAGGATGAACATTTTTGGGTGAATTTAAGATGCCATATTTGATGCTTACCATTGTCTTTGTCCTGTGTCATTGTTATTCCAACACTCAGAACGTGATAGGTATGGACCTTGACATGCGACACAGCCTTGACTCAACAAAATCTTAAGTTTATATATGTAGTTTAGAAGTATCAGACATAGATATGGTTCCTTTTTTAAAGTGTCTGTGCTTCATAGTTGTCAAGCCTCTTCTTTCCTCTCCCTCCCTCCCAATTTTTCATTTTGGCAGGTGGGGAGGAGCTGTTGAGAATGGCTAAGTGCCAGTTCAGGGCCTTACTTTTCTGCCAAATCACTTGCGAGAATGCTCTGAGCTAGTAGAAAATACTATCATTCTTTTGATGGTTTAGATTAGTTCCTAATAAATTATTCTGCCCATCTTGGCAAAACAGATAAAAACCACTAGTTTAGCTCTTCAGCTGAAAATTTTCCTATACATTCGTTTAGTCAAAAAATTTTAGTAAGTGATATACATTACATGCTGGCTGAATTCTGACAATTTGTAAATTATGGGTTTGATTTCTGTCAGGCACCCCCAATCAGACCCCTAGACAACCAGTTAAGTTTGGCAGACATAGACACAATCAAAGTGGTTGGCAAGGGAAATGGCGGGGTGGTGCAACTGGTGCAACACAAATGGACTAGTCAGTTTTTTGCTTTGAAGGTATACATACTACCTGCATATTGCATTCCTTGCTCTGAATATGCATATTCTATTATTTGGTTTGTGTACTTAATGAAATTTTTCACACTTTATGTTGCCTTCCTGGATTTTGTAATTTTAGAGTAATGCCGTTTCTACGTTCCATGAAATTTTGCAATGAGCACTATGATATTTTCAACCTGGTACAGTTAGCTTGAAGTTTATAACTTTTATGCAACACTATAACATTGTTACTCAAGGGAACTTTGTCTAGAAGTTTGGAAAATAATAGTGTTTCATCATCATCCTGTTTGTATAAAAAAATTGTCAGAATTCAGTTTATTAGAAGTTGAAGTAGTGTTTAGTTAAAGATAATATCTATATTGTTATTTTGTTCCAAGGGAAGACATTAGACATTTTTATATCATTGAACAAAGTGATTAAGATGCGGTCCTCCTCCTGGGAAATTTGTATTTTAATCAATCATTTGTTAATACTGTTTAGATTATGGTCAGAAGACATTTGCCAGGCTTAAGGCTCAAATATATTGGCCTTTTGCAAATTATAAGAGATATAAAAAATTTCTTATTTGTTCTTCCTTTTCCTTTCTCCTCTCATTCTTCATCACATGCATTTACTGGGTTTTGCAAGTAAAGCATCAATCGAGTACTAGGTCTAACATTCGTTCTTCCTCCTGCTTTTGACATTTTAAAATTTTACTTGTATTTCTATGTTTGACAATCTAATTTTTTCAGTTTGAAAGTTGCTTCTATGTCATTCTTTTATTCTAGTGCTTGAACTTATGAATTACTCTCCTATCATCTCAATATGTTTATAATGGGAAATATGATAAATGAGCTGCAAAGCACTGGATAACAGCTTGGGAAATATCCAGGTTGGAGAGGGACACATGGGGGCTATATAGGGGAGATTCTAGTGGTTTGTTAGAGGAATGGGAATAAAAAGTGGTAAGCGCTGAGAGAAGGATAGGCAGAATTTGGGGAAAAGTTGTGGGAGGTAGAATGGGAATAAAAAGGACTATTGCTTTCTTTCTATGTTTTTTTTAAAATTTTTTTTTTCTGTTTCTACTGTAAATCCTGAGATAGAACTATTGTTTCACATCAGTTTACAATCTAGAAATTATCATTTTTACCCATTTTACTTTCTTCTTGTGTTACTTATGATACATATTCCAACATAATTTAGGTTATCCAAATGAATATTGAGGAGTCCATGCGCAGGCAGATAGCACAAGAGCTGAAAATTAATCAATCAGCTCAATGTCCATATGTTGTTGTCTGCTACCAGTCATTCTATGATAATGGTGTCATATCAATCATCTTAGAGTACATGGATGGAGGCTCATTGGCAGATCTTCTGAAGAAAGTAAAAGCAATTCCAGAGGCATATCTTGCTGCCATCTGTAAGCAGGTGAGCAGTAAGAAGTTATATTTTAATTTGTCAGTCTTATATGTTAGGTGTTTTTTGCTGAATATAAAACAATATCTGATTTCCTTCATTTTCTTTGCATTGTAGGTGCTGAAGGGTTTGATGTATCTTCACCATGAAAAACATATTATCCACAGGGATTTAAAACCCTCTAATCTGTTGATAAACCATAGAGGGGAAGTAAAGATTACTGACTTTGGTGTGAGTGTAATAATGCAATCTACATCTGGTCAAGCAAATACTTTCATCGGCACATACAACTATATGTCGGTGAGTATATTATGAACCTATATTATCAAATTATCACGTAACTTGGAACTCCTGGATGTATTATATTTGCTGTGTGACAACTTATCCGTTCTGCCTGAATTTCAGCCAGAGAGAATCAACGGAAACCAGGATGGCTACAACTACAAAAGTGATATATGGAGTTTGGGACTGATATTGCTTGAGTGTGCTACAGGTCGGTTTCCATATACACCACCAGATCAAGGTGAAAGATGGGAAAGTATTTTTGAGCTAATTGAAACCATTGTTGATAAACCTCCTCCAAGTGCTCCATCTGATCAGTTTTCTCAAGAATTCTGCTCATTTATCTCAGCATGGTAAGTATATTCAGTAACTAAATTGTGTAGTCTTGAGAACCTTTACCCAGCAGAAAAAAAAAAAAAAATTGAAAACAGAGGGTAAATTATAAAAAGAAAGAACAAGACACTTTTAAAAACCCTAGCAGTTTCTTAGAACAAGTATGTAGACAAATAAGACAGTAAAAGCAAAAGTTAAAGCATATGCTGTATCTTCATAATTTGCTGTAAGATTTCTTTCATAATTTCATGGAGAAAGTTTCCATCTATGTTTAAATAATATTAGAGGTTGGAACCTTTAATCTTTTTTCATACCAATTGGCTGTCTTGTGATGAACTTCATGTGACTTCTTTCTGCTTTGTCAATCTTCTCTTTGTTTAGTTTACAGAAAGACCCGAAAGATAGACTGTCGGCTCAGGATCTTATGGTAAGTGACTGTGTAGAACTTTGAGAAAATGACCATTTTGGTTCCTTACTTTTTGCTTCAATGTCAATTTGGTCCTTCAAAAATTTGTAGTGCCAAAATGGTCAATCAAAAATTCAATATTAATCAAATTAGTCTCTTAAAAGAGTTATGATTAATTCAGTGAGGGACTATTTTTTATTAATATTAAATTTCTGATAGACCACTTTAGTACTCTAAATTTGGACACTAAAACAAAAAGTGAGAGATCAAAATAGTATTTTTCTCTTAAAACTTTTTTATATGAGCACACTGTATACAATATCCTCATGATGATATGTATATCGCATGTCAAATCCAGGGTCATCCTTTTGTCAACATGTATGGGGACTTGGATGTAGATCTTTCGGCTTACTTCACCAATGCAGGATCTCCGCTTGCAACGGTACCTACTTCTACTTGGTATGTTACAACCTTGGACATTGCTTTTGCCTGATGTATCAGTTTACTCCATATTTTTGGAAACAGATCACTATATAGATAAATTAAATGATCTATTATGATTACCCCATACTGTTGAAAACATTTTACCCCTTGTTGTTGAAAACATATCACTATATAAATAAATTAAATGTTCTATCATGAATACCAGGACTTTTGCTTCAATATTGAGGAAATTGTTGTTAGTGTAAACTACTTAGAAATTATGGAGAAATAGAAAGAACCAAACAAAAGATATCTATTAAAAGACAATGATGGAAATATGGAGTACATGATATTGACCCCTTGATTTTTATTTATACCATTATCATGACCATCCAAGGCGCTTATACCCTTTATTTTAGGTGTAACTTCTCAATTTGCAAGACCTTCCAAAATCCCAAATATCTCTTAACACTTCTCATTAAGTTGAAACTTACGAAGGTTGCAGCTTGTTACAAATAAAATTGTTATAGGATCAATAGAAGAAAAAGGGAGGAAGAGGGAGAAATGGGGAGATAAGATAGAGAGAGAGGAAGAACTAGAAGACGGAGAAAGATGGAGGAAACAAATACTGATATTTTATTCTGTTGCTAAGCTGAATGAAAAGTCCAAAACTAAAGGTAAAGGTTTATAAGGAAAACTAAAATCACATGCTTAATAAAGGAAATAGCAATAAAAAAATTTCTAATTTAAGTCTTAATTGATGGCTTTACTGTTGATTTACAAATAATTACCCATAATTGACCATATTACTCCAAATATTCTTTCCCTGATTCCTTATCAAATCTCCTTTGATTGGAGAAAACTTGAAGGAAGAGATATCAAAAAGAAAAGGAAGAGACAATGTGGTAGCTAACACCTTGTCAAGAAGGGAACACAAAGAAGACAGACCAACAGGCGTATGGCTATAACATCAATTTTATTTGGCCTCAACAACTGGGAGATTCTAGGCAGAAAGATGAAAGGTTAAAAAAACCTTATTACCAGCTTAAGGACCCAAAGTCAATTCCCAGATACTCATGGTCTCACCAAACCTTGAGAAGAAAGGTGATGTAGGACAATCACAGACGAGAGATAATAAGGAGAAAAGTTGGGGGTGGTTTGGGGGGGAAGGGGAATATAACGAAAGTAGGGAGAAATGGAAACGCTAGATGAAATAGCACTTTATTATTTAATTCAATAGTCTAATAGTCTCTCTAACAACTTGACAACTAGGGCTATTTAAGGGAGTCCTATCACCAAATAAAATAATTAAAAATAAGAAAATAAATAAACCTAACAAATGGATAAGCCTATCAAAAGGGATAATTAAAATCCTAATAAAAATATTTAGATTTAAAATAATTTTAATTATTAAATTTATCCTAAATAACCAAATTACAAATAAATAGTAAAATCTCTAGGTTTATCTTTAAGAACTTAATTACAAACAGATAAAATATCTCCTATCCCATTCTCTCTTGGTTGGAGAAAATGCATCCTTGAGTTTTGAAAATATAAAGTAGGAGAAAAATCCATCTTGATGTCTTCAGTCTAACAATGAAATTGACAATAACTTTGAAAGCAGAAGCAACTTTGGATTCTCCAATACATCAAGAATAACAAAGTCAATTTGACATAACTAAGTTGGATGAACTTGGATGTGATCTTCTACACCTCAAGAAGTTGAGATGTAACTTCTGAATGTTGTATAGAAGCCTCACAATCTTTAATCCTAAATTAGCTTCCAATGGCTTATCATAACCTATAATATTATCATCATTGTCGATGTATGATGAGCAATCAAGGGGTTCCATTAAAATACATTGGGCTTCTCTGTGACAATTTCTTCTATTGCGTTACAATCATGTGACAAGTCATATTCTACCTTGGTTTGACTTTGGTTATCCTCTTCTCTAGCTAAATCTTCTAGGTTTTTTCCAAAGAGTTGGATATTTAACAAGTTCATAGCATTCTTAATTTCCTTAAAACAGCAGTCCACATATTCTTTATGACTATCCAGGCTATTTTGTGACTTTTGGATGCATTGTTCCATAGCAAGTTGTACATTGGTTTTTTTTTTTTCCTTCCTAAAAGGCTTACTTGGGGCAATTTGAGAGCCAAAATGTAGTAAAAGTATCCCCAAAAGGCTTCTAAGTAGTTGCAAAACGTGTCCTAGATTGAACAAAATGAAAAGTCAAGTAAAAAGAAGCCAAAAATGCGAGAAAACATTTCTAGAAGATACAAGTGTATGAGACCCACATTAGGGAGCCTTGCCAGCACATGGAGGTGTGTGGCAGCTCCTCTGATGGCGGGGCTTTGGGGTTTAGCCAGATTTCTCCTTCCAGTTCCAATGGTAGGGTTGGTTGGGTACTTGGGTGGGTGTTTTTTTTTTTTCATACAGAGGTGATTTTATGTTTTCAGCTAGTTTCTGGCAAGGGTTCGTGTTGGAATAAGAAAAATTCAGGCTCTTATACCAGTAGATGTAGGACAATTAGAGATGAGGGAGATAAGAAGGAAAAAGTGGAGTAGGATAGAAGAAAAGGAGGGAGAAATAGAAACCTTAGATGCAATAGCACTTTATTATTCAATTCAATTGTCTAATAGTCTCCCAAAAATTATATGCCTAATTTTAACAATGGAAATTATCCTTTGTGTCGAAAGCTTGTTATAGGTTTCACAGGAGACTAAACCTTCTTTCATAAGCCAATATTATACCATTTACTGACTAGGTACTAATTTAATTCTTTTTTCGTTTTTTGGTATTTTGGCTCGGTAGGTACTAAGGTAGTTACATAAATTAAAGATGACAATGAACACAATAGTATAAGTCTTTGCTATGGCCCAATTTCGATTGCTAATATTTCTGGATTATCTGAGCTTCGTTTATGAAAATCCTATTCAGTGGAAGTCATTGCACTCTTTGGCAAGTACTGTGGTATAATACCCACCTGATATGTAACTGCAGTTTTTTATACCTTTTGTTTGTAGAGTTGCCGCTTGCATATTACCAGCATATGCAGATCAGAGTGAGAATAACAATATCCTGCATTTGCGTTGTGAAGAATCTTTATTTCGTTATCAAGTGATTCAGATTCAAGAATGTGTTGATAGGCTCCAATATATGCGACTTGCTAGTGCCATGCTCCACAAGATTGCAATGATTAATGGTTCTCGAAGAATTTATGCTGAAGAATATCGGCAGCCCCTTACTACGAAGAAGTTTGAATTTTTATGATTGCAACAAAAGATATATCACTCTGTTATTAGCCCCAGATACAGATTTTGTGCTTTACTGAACAAACTTCCAAGATAAAGTTGTCAGGTTGTTGCAGAGGCACGTATAAATTTTACATCATAGTTTTGGATTTCATCATGCTCTAGCGTTGTTTACCAAGTGCACTTCTAGGCTTTTGAGGAGCAGGTGTTTTCACTGTATGATGAATAATTTGGTTATGGCTGGTCAAATTGCCTGATTAATCTTAGGGTTCTTATTATGTTAAGAAAGCTGATAATCCAGATTATGTCTCAATTTGACCGGTTTTTAATTTTTGTTTATTAAGTTATTTTTTAGGATCATTTTTTCCCAGTTTGTTGTAATAAAGAAATAATTAGTGTTTGTTTGATAAGTATAGTTTGGCTAATTTTTTAAGCAAGAATACTTTTCATTGTTAAATTATTAAAAGAGAATTTGACAGTGTTTTTGTATTCAATAATATTTGGATGAATAAGTAATTTTAAACACTTATTGCGGTTAATTTAATTAATTATGTACTTTATTACATATAATCAAAATTAGTATGAATCATACGGAATTACATTTTAATTATAAAACAATTAAAATAAGTAGACGCTACACAACTTTATTGAACTTTCGTGTCAATCAAATATACCAACCTTGAAGTCATATATAATAGTAATCTTGATAATTTTTTAATTTCAAAATTTAAGGAGCTTGGCTAGTCAATTTTATTCATTTAAAGAAGACATCACCTTACGAAAGCAATGAAAAGAATATAGTACTTAATGCATCTAATTCATACACATATTGATATTGTCATTTGTTTCAGATTGCTTTTTCTTTTTTTGGTTGGATTACTTTATATATCGAGTTAGACTAAAACCCCATAAATGTCATGGCCTTTCAAAGCTTCCGTGCAGTAGGTACTATGAAAAAAAAAAACTGTCTTAAAAAAGAGTACAAAAAACGTTTAATAGAAATCCTGTAAAAGTTGTTTTTAAAAGCAAAATTGATTGATAGAATATTTGGTAATACTTTTAAAAAATTGATGTGATTGTATAAAATAACAATAATGAGTATAGGCTTGAATCTGTACTTTTCTCCAATATTAAGAATCCAAACTTCCTATCAAGTTATTAAAATAATATATAATAGTTAAAGGTTAAATTAAAATAAATAGTACAGGAATTAAAGTTAAACTCGTCAAGTCTGTGGCTATGGAATTACAAATAGAAATTATGTCTCATTATAGAAATCTGATAGACGCAGGCTTACATTAGCCCTCATGTCATGAAAATTTGAACCCCAATATCCACGGGAAGAAATATATCTTATTCACCACTAGATCGATTCAAGTGTCATTTAGTTGGAAAGAAAATTTCTACTTCTAAACAAAAGTAGCAATTTTCTTCTTTCCCTTCTGTTATCGTTTAAAAACACTCGTGTCTTAGCCAAACACATAAATTCTCTCTAAAATTGAAGTTCGCATTCTAGCGCGCACAGTTCTCACAGTGACAACAAGAATCCAAAGAAGTTAATGTCGTTCACGGCAAATTCTGGTATACTTACACTGTATAAGATGAATTAGCCCCGATTAAAAAACTGACGGGCTAGATATGTTACCGACTGTAAAAAATAATTGCAATATACTAGTATATCTATAAAAGAAAATTCCAGGTAATTGATGGTAGCTGATTATGTTATGCCCTTGTCTTAAATTTTCTTTGACCCTTCAAGTCTATTACTATAACAGAGATGTTATCTTTGCTTCCCCTTTGGAGGGCAAGTTTTGATAAGTACTCTGCAGCAGACTGAGCTGCAGGATCAACTCCCTCTCCTGGCCCAGCCGCCCCGGGATTGCCATGCTTCTTGTGCCAAAGAAGGATTCGTTTTCGTGCAATCTCACAAGCTTCTTCATTTGTCATGACATCCCATAAACCATCGCTTGCTAGAATTAGGCACTCGTCCCTTTTCTCCCGGCGGACGAACTTGACTTCCGGCACCGGAATTATCCATGGTTTTAAGTACCTATCACCTGGTGGCCAAAACGGCAAAATTAGAGTACAAGGAAAACTATTAGAATAGGAAAATAAGGAAATTAAATCTTAGAAAGACACTCTGCATGGTTCCATAAAAGAGATTATTAAGATATAATCGATATAAAAACGTGGTGAAAAATTTGAATTCTTTACTTGAAGCAAATGTTCAATTACCCAGCAAAAAAAACCAATAATTATAGTGTTATGATACTGTGTGCTATGGTAATATTTTTGACATGCATATTATTATTTTCCAAATTAGAATTTTCATGAGAAAAGCATCGAAATGCCAACATCACATAGGAAGTATATGAAAGTTCTTTCCTGTCCCAAAATCTTGAACTCCATGCACGATTACTATAATATACAAACGAGGGAACACAATGCGTTAATGACCATGCAGAACTTCATTGAACAGAACAGCGACACAAACTATATAGCAGCAAATCTTTGAAAAATAGCAGTTAAACCATTTGACTTGATATCAAAATCTTGAATACCTTAACAACAAAGTGTATAGTAGTATGCAACCATGAAGTATCAGATTAAATAGAATGTCGTCAAGATGCCAAAGGCGCGCATTGTCATGCTTGATGATTGTTGGTGAAAACTAGTGTTCTGAACACATACCTATAGACCGTGACACTGCCAAGACTCCAAGTACCCGGTAGCCATTCCACTGTATAATCCTTCCTCCTGCAGCTTCTATCCTTGCCCACTCATCCTCTCTTTTTGGCTGCACAAAGGTATAAAGTGAAATTAAGTACACAGAATCATATAATTTCAGCTTCAAGTGTATGTCGCAAGCAAACTGTAATGCTAAGAAGATATATTTTACTTTGTGATCAAAAGATAATGGCACGGCTTCTTTTCCACGACACAATACTGCTCTTGAATCCCCACAATTTGCAACTATTAAGTGGGTTTGATATATAATGACAACTACTGCAGTAGAACCAACAGTTTCAGGAGCAAGTGGTTCTATACTTGATTCAGATCCATCATTATTGCTTCCTTTGTTCCCAGCACGAATTCCTCCAACCTCGTCATCAACTTTCTGAAAACAACAGGAGAATGCTTTCTTCCAATGGTCCTGCCAATTACTTTCAGCCAAACTTGAGTCAGCAGCTTGTATCTCCTCAACAAACACTGAATGAAGACGCTCCCGGCAATAATTAGCAACCTGTGAAAAGAAAGTGCCCTCAGCGAAATGAATCAACTTTGACAATACTACAACTTGTATCATTAAAATAGTATCTGCAGGCATACCTGAGAGCCCCCATGTCCGTCATAGACAGCAAAAAAATGGGCCATCGAGTTTTTGGCGTTTTCATTCACATGGTCATCCATTAGCATATGTGAAGGAACTTGCAAAAGATGAGGATTTATAGCAATAGCGTCTTCCATCTCCTCTCTCCTTCCACAGATGGATGAAAAGCCCCAAAGG
Organism: Delonix regia; assembly: GCA_037074485.1. Lineage (NCBI taxonomy): Eukaryota > Viridiplantae > Streptophyta > Magnoliopsida > Fabales > Fabaceae > Delonix > Delonix regia. Next base: position 26,400,482 of record CM073451.1, on the reverse strand, counting down.
GGTCCACCACTCATTTCCATAGCATTCTGGCTGCTTGCTCTGCACATTTTTTTCTCCTCTGGCATCTCAATTGGGGGAGCAAATGGTTTTGGATAAGATCCATCTGACCCACTGCCATCTTCACTCTCAAGTTCTGTTGGAACAGAAACCATGTTTTGCACTGGCTCCAGCACCGTATACGAATCTTTGAAACTGTACTTACCATGGATACTATCTTCAACCTCCAAAGTAATTGGTAAATCTGTCTCAGAACTATAGGTCCTCAAAGTTGAAGATTCATCCCCAAGGATACCGCTAATGTCACAAGCCACAGATTGAGACTTTGAATTATGCTGACATTGAAAATCAACCCCTAACCTGAATTCATCTTCCTTCCTTCCCTGATTAAGGGTTTCAGCCGAGATCTGATTACTGTTACATTCAGTAGTCATTTCTGACACAAGGGAAACTCCTACCTGATTCTCCTTTTTCCTTGCAGATACTGTAATTTGATGTTGTGGACTAACATCTGTATGATTTTTATTATCACTTCCAACAGATTCATGGCTCTCCATTGCAGGGTTTAATATCAATGCTGCTGTACTTGCCATGAACTTTAGCCCAGCAATATCCATGTGTGTCGTCACTGCTGAGTCCTTTGGGATCATATTCCCAAGAGTAAATGGCACTGCAACCGCCGAAGATATTTCCTCCATAGGTTTACTTTGCCTCGGAGCAATAACCTTATCCTTCTCACTCTACAGAACCCTGAAAACTGCTAGCCCCTAACCACTTTTATCCCCTATTTCCTTAAGCCTCTATTCTAAGGCATGGGTTCAATGTAACATAAAACATCAAGACGCCCACGGCAAGAAATTAAATGAGCTTATAAGCCAATTCCCTAAGCGGCAGTCAAAGTGGCGCTAGATGCTAAAGTAGCTCTCTAAATTCTTTCTGAAATTTTCCTGTTTCTGGACTTGCATATTCAATCCCTACCAGCTAATAGGGGCATATATGATGTCTCAAAATCTACTACTTCCACCTTCTCACCAACCCCTTCGATCCCCTGGAAGAGCAAGAAACAGATGATTCAAGAACCAAATCAAAATAATTGACAAAGTCAGTACCTTGTCTCTCTCTGGCGAGCACAAAGACAAGGAAATGGGGTCATTGAAAAAGCAAATTAAAAATAATAATAACAATAATACGTGAACAGTGAAAAACCGCCTAATTGGTACAAAAATAGGAACAGAAGTTCCCTAGATCTGAGGCAACCCCCACCATCCATTGAATTTCATTGGGTTTTCCTCTCTTCTGTTACTTTCATGTGTCAACCCACACCAAGCGTCTCCATTCTCAATAATACAGAAAAAGAGGTACAAATTGATCATTTCAACTCCCACTCACTTTTAGAAATCTAAGTGCACCCAGAGTAATCTCTGAAAACAGTGAAAGCACGTACAATTTTCTAAATCCACAGTTGCTTACCTTCTCAAACCGATAATTCTGCGCGTTAAAACAATCAGGGAAGGGTATGGCGAAGAACAGACACCTTCCCAAGCGTATGCTGTTATTGGTTATATATCTCAGACGCTAAACGATGACCCATCACCATTTTTTTTTTTTGGGACAGAAACAAGGTGATTGTCATCTTTTAAAATTAAATCAATACCAAACAAAGGATTCATTTGTTTTTGAAAATGATATTTCAGGCAGGCTTTCCATTTGTCCCTTAGCTAAATGATGCAAGAATTCGACACATACATAACCCCCTTGTTATTTTATTCTTGTGTTGGGTTCGGTTTGGGATACATAATTTCCTAATCTATATTACCTTTTTATCATTTCAAGATTTAGATGCGAAAGTCATTGCTGGTAGGTTTTACTAATCTCTCTTTTATTAATGCAGTACGTATTCAAGTCCAAGTGTCCAACTTCTATTATTTTTTTCCAAAGATCAGACCTTAAAAAACTCAAGCCCAATGTGTGAAGAGCACGTAAGAGAAGCAAAAGCAAACGAAACATCATTATATTTTAGTGAGATAATTGAATTTTCAATTTATTTTTTATAAATTATTTTTCTCCAATCAACTTTCGCAAATCGTTAAATTGCTTATGATGATGCTTTTTATTCTACTTTTATTCAAAAAAATTGATGAAAATTCAACTAAAGTAATCAATAACCAATAATTTTTATGTGCGTAGATAAGAGTTGAACACACTTGATTTCATATTAACAAAATTTTGTAAATTTAATTACGGTCAAACGTAATGTTTTATGATCATAATTATATTTAAAAATTAAATTTTATCATTAATACAATTTATTGAACATAAAGGTGATTATTTAAATTTATAGAAACAAAAATTTGAAGAATAATAGTAATTTAAAGAAAAATTTAAGGTCAAATTAAATACGTGTAAACTTTTATTTTGATGTATAAATAAAATTTTAAGTTTTTAAAATATCCTGGCCAAATTAAATTTTAATAAATATTTTAATAATTGGGAAAATAAATCTAATAACAATATATAAAATAAAAAAGGGCCGGAGATGATGTGGAAGTCCCCAGCCTCAAGGGGAGATGTACGAAGATAACACCCAAATTTCGAAGAAAAGAGAAAGAAGAAAGAGAAATTAAAAATAAAAAGATTATTAAAAAAAAAAAAAAAAAGATGCATGAACTGAACAATAATGATAAATTGGTAAAAATTTTGAAGAGTCGTGATAATGACGTGTTGGGTTGAGATTCCTTTGCATATATGTTTTGAGCCGAAAGCCAAAAGACACGTCAGCTTCAAGCCTTCACTCTTTTGTTTGTCGCCACGTGTCCTCTGCTCGAGTACTGACCGACCGACCATTTCCATTCATTCGTTCGATTCCTATCCTCTCTCTCTCTCTCTCTCTCTCTACCTTCCGCCTCTTTCATTTATTTCGAAGTCTTTTGCTCCTCTACGTAATAAAAATGGATTTTGCTGACTACTCTCCATACCTTATTTATTGGGTTTTTTTTTTTTTGTCTGAATACCTTACATGTTGGTTAGAGATGAACAAATGTAGTTGAAAACAATGTATTTAATACAATAATAAATAGTTATTCAAAATTTCTAAAATCGGTGATTGTTAGGGTTTATATTATTTATGAATATGATAAGATTACTCTTAAAATTTTAAGTCTAGCTTTAGCTTTTAAAAATATTAATAATTTTTTATTATTTAAAGGACTTATTTAGCTTTTAAAAAATTTGTCCTGGTAACTTTTAACAAGAGTTTTATTTATTATTTCAAAAAGATTTATGTAGTTCTTTAATATGTTTATTATGTTATTTTTTATTAAAACATAACAAATACATAAGTTTTTTTATTATATTATAATACATGTATGATTATTATAGATAACTTTATAATTTTTAAATTAAATTATACATTTTTATGTTTTTATCGATTAACGGTACACTTTATATATGACCAAGTCACCTGTGTTTTATGATTTTGTTCCGTGACCAAAAAAAAAAAAAGTCATACACTTTATGTGTTAATTATAAAATCTAATAATAAAGATTTAAAGAATTATATCTAAGTTTATTTTTTTTAATTTTTTTACAGATAATGTTTTAAATTATTATTTATTTTATTTTATATCTTATTTACTATTTTAATAGATTTAAGGTTAGGAATTATAGGATTTAAGATTTAGGTTTTGAATATTTTAAAAAATATATATAAACTTCGAAATTTTAGGAGCAATTTTGTTGTATTGATAAATAATAAGAAACAATAGTGATTGTTGATTCAGGAATTGTGAATCACCATTAATAATATAATTTAATAACTGTTTTCAAGATTAAGGTACTAGTTAACAACAAGACCTTTCTCTTTTTTTCAACAAAAGAGTGCCTATATATAGATAAATGCTACTTTCCTAATTGTCTCAAGGACTCTGATAGTATCAGCAATTTGTACCATAATTATAGCCTATAGGTTTATTCCATCCTTTTCGGAGGCTTTCAATCATTGCTGATAAAATCAACCCACTTGGATGTCATCTAGATATTATGAACCTATACCTAAATATCAACAGATATATATTTTTTATGTCAGATTTGAAGTATCACTCTGAAAAGGATGTATATATCATGGATATGATATGTTTGATATAGACATATAAAATTTAGCGGATGAAAATATACACAGTTTTAATTTAATTTCTTAAAAATCAATGTTTCATTTTAATTTGTTAAGTATCTTGATTTCAAAATAATTTTTCTTATTAAGTTTATTAATAGTTAACAAAATAGGAAGTGTGGCCAATGAAAGGGAATGATATAGCACTTAAATGTTCTTGTCGTCAGTATAATATACAATTTATTAACTTATAATTTGAGTAATCAATTTCACTTTACTACTTTGTAATTTAAAATTTGATATTGTAGTATCTTTTGCATTATTTCAATAGCAATTTAATACCCTATGGTTAACATACGTCAAACATTTAATGGGTGAAGTTTTTTGTTGTTACGTTAGTCTATTTTATATGGACCAAACTTTTTAAACTCTGCTTGATTCTATTTTAAATTTATAAAGTAATTTTTAAAAATTGTTTTTATAAAGGTAAATTTAAAAATAAGAAAAAAATTAGCAAAATTTGTTATCTCAAAATATTTTTAGTGTTTTCACTGAAATTATACTAATACGATCAATTAAAATTGTTTTCTCAAAGTGTGTTCCTCGTTTTCTTTTAATTCTGTAAAATAATAGTTCAATTGTTTGTCACAAACAAAGACGCAAGGTGTAGAGAGTGGGAGAAGGGGTCAAATAACGTTTAGACGTACATACATCATATCCCATCATAAGTGAAACATACTATACAATTCAAGCCAAGCCTTTTCTAACATCTGTAGTTGAAATCCATGACGCAAATTGAAAATTGTATTTGATATGAGCTGAAACATCAGAAATTGAAATTTATTACTCTGTTAAAAACTCAAAATCACATGCCTACAGATAATTTTTAAAACAAGGAAGAAATTCAAAATTCACGTCTAAGTCTCATATACCTGGCTTCAGCCATACAGATAGATAAATAAACAGTGGAAGGAAGGCATAAGGAGGAAATGCAGTTGGAATTATGAGCCTCAGATGTCCCCAAAAATATTACTACAAAATCATATCACTATCAACAGAAGCCCAGAAAGGATGTACAGCTTGCCTCCCTATGTAAAAGGAACTTCAGCTAGACTATGTTAGGGAAGAAGAACCCAAAGCATGATAATTTCTTAAAACAGCCTCACAGAAGAGTCGGGATTGTCACCTGAACCAGAATGATAACATTGCGGTAAACTTACTGCATCATGTTGATAGAACACACTGGCAAAAAAAATAAAATAAATGAATAAATAATGCCAAAAGAGAACTCGTTAAAAAGTAGCTACTGAAGTCTCATGCTGGCATATGAAAAGAAAATTTTAATTAAAAAATCAAATGTATGTACAAGAGTTCTCGTCCTCTAATTTGTAAGACCTACAACCAGAATACAGTATTTGCTAAGACATAATCACTAGGAATACTAACTTGAACAAAAAGATCTTCACAGTAGAAGTCTCAAACTTTAATACGACCAAAATCTACTCTCAAAACATCTTGGAGAGATTGAGTAAGTCTAACAAAGAATCTATATAACCTAATTGTAGACAGTATAGCCATAAAACTATCCAATGTAACCGGTAATTTCTTAAATGTACTTTGTTTCCTTTGTCAATGGTATAATAAACAGGACTATACAAAAAGGCAGCTTCAGACCATCATATTCAAGTCTGAAAGGTCATCCATGGCAATTTCAAGGCCCATAAAGTCATCATCTTGTAATCCATCATCATCAATATTCAACCATGAATCAAGATCCTGACCTTGGCCACCAAGATCATCAGGAACACCAAGTGAATCCATTCTAGGTAGCTGCAGGTTGGACAAATCAATGGACTCGGGGTCATCCAATCCCCCCAAGCCTAACTCGTCCTTTTCCTTGGCATCCATATTAGTGGAAACCTCAATAAACTTTAAAACAGAAGGCGATGCTGATTTTGGTTGCACGGATAACTTGCCAAGGAGGCCTTTAAAGAAAAATGAATGCTGAGTTGTTTTCTGCTTAAGCTTTGATTTAGATTTCCTATCTCCCTTAGCGCTAAATATCACTGGCCTTCCAAGTTTAGTAGTTCCATTAGTAACTTGTTGCTCCCTGACATAGGACACTAGAGAGAGAAGGGAAAAATAGGGAGAGAATTAAGTTAACTCAGTATTATTCAATCAGGTAGTTTGTCCATAACAAAGTATTTAAGGCTATTTATAGAGAGCCCTATAACAAAACAAGATAATATAAAATCCTAATAAAATATCTAAATTCGAAATAATTCAAATAAATAATCCTAAAGCAATTTAAATTTAAATTCCTGGATTTATTCAATCCTAACAAAGTATCTAAATTCAAAATAATTCAAATTCCTAAATTACTCTAATTACCTAAATCTTAAAATATCTAAGCTTATCCTTAATAAAATCTAGGGTTTCTTGCACCTAACATATGTCTTCAGTTTCTTATTAATTTACCCCATGTTGGGAGAACTATCCTTTATAGAGAAAAACTATTAGCATGACTCCAAGAAGGCTAGGTCTAATCATGAAAAATCATCTTTAGTAATCCATGTAGCATTAGAATCTAAATGACCCTTCCAACAAACAAGGTAGCGACAAAGAGAACCTTTTAACAAAAGTATAGTTTGGTCTTCCAAAATTGCTTCAATGGTCTCAACTGATGGTGGGACTATAGGAAGAGAAGGTATAGGAGAAGGGTGAACTTGGGTACCTGCAAAATCATCAGAAAGCAAAGAGGGAGGCTTGAAAGTGCCTTGGTAAGGGAATAAATCCTCGACATTGAAAACTAGACTAATGGTCATATGATGAAGTAACTCTAATAGGTATGCATTAGATCCAAGTTTCTTGGAAATATAGAAAGGGCCAGAGGCTTGAGCATGCAACTTTTAAAGGAATTTTTAGGATCACGCTTAGGACGAATGTAGGCCATGACATAGTCACTCTCATTAAAGTTTTGAAAGCGTCGGTATATATTAACTGACAACTTATATTGTTCATTGCTTAATGTAAGAATTTGCTTAATCTTAGCATGTAATTCAAGGTGTTGGGCAAATGATTCTGCAAACTCAAAGATTCGAGATGTCAATGTGATGGGAATAAGGTCAATTGGTTGGCGCGGGTTAAAGCCATGGACAATTTGAAAGGGACTCTTGCCTGTGGACCTATTGACCGAGTTGTTATATGCAAATTCAACTGTGGGTAAAACTAGATCCCAATTCCTAAGTCTATCTCCCACTAGACTCCTAAATAAATCTCCTAAGCTACAATTTGTAACCTCAGTTTGCCCATTAGTTTGTGGGTTAAAGGCTGGAGAGAATTTTAACTGAGTGCCAAAGAGTTTCCATAGGGTTTTCCAGAAATAACTAACGAACTTGATATCTCTATCAAACATAATAGTAGTAGGTAACCTATGCAAGTGAACAATCTTTCGAAAGAACAACTTAGCCAAAAGAAAGGCATCGATTATCTTACTATATGGAATAAAGTAAGCCATTTTTTAGAACCTATCCACAACAACTAAGATAAAATCATGTCTTCATGTTGTATGAGGTAATCCTAAGACAAAGTCCATACTAAGATCTTTCCAAGGCGAGTCAGGAATAGGCAAAGTAGTATACAACCCTGTGTTTTATTTCTTGGCCTTGGAAGTTTGGCAAGTATGACACTGAAACGGAATTCAAGTGGCATCAGGTTTCAAAGAAGGCCAACAAAACCTATCTTCAACTAAGGCTATGGTCATATCCCTCCCTAAAAATGACCAGCTAAACCTCTAATGTGTAATTCCCACATAAGAAAATCAATACTGGATGTATGAGGAATGCACAACTTAGACCTATGAAAAAGATAACCATCATTAATGATAAAATCAACATGACCATAGAGTTTAGGATAGTGAGCATATGACTTAAGGCATCAGTAACTTTATTCTCTACCCCTGAATGATGTTTCACAACAAAGGTGAACCCTTGAAGAAACTTTACTTAAGTTGCATGTTTAACATTTAGGTGTTTTGGGATTAGAGAAACTTAAGAGCTTGATAGTCTGAATATAAGACAAATTCTTAAGGGAGAAGGTAAAACTTCCAATGCTCAAAGGCTCTAACAATTGCATAAAACTTCTTGTCATATGTAGAGTGCTTTTACTTTGCCTCATTGAGCTTTTCACTAAAAAAGGCCACTGGATGATTTTCTTGACTAAGAACCCCACCTACTTGTAACCTAGAAGTATCACAAGCAACCTCAAAAGGTTTTGCAAAGTTTGGTAAAGCTAGGACGGGGGCCCTAGAAAGTTTCTTCTTAATGGACTCAAAGGCTTGCGAGGTTGCAAGGGTCTAATAAAATTTGTCCCTTTTAAAGCAGTTCGTTATAGGCGCCATGATGGTACTGAATTCCCTAATGAAACACCAATAAAAAGAAGCTAAACCATGGAAACTATGCACTTCAGGAATGGAATTAGGCTGAGGCCAATCCCAAGGAATATGACTTGATTCTTAAGGAAAGAAAACTTAGGGAGATTATGTAAAATTTTTCATATCGAATGGTGAGAAGGACTTGGCCAAGGCTATCTAAGTGCTCTTCCCTATACTTACTACATACCAATATGTCATCAAAGTACACAACCAAGAATTTTCTTAAGAAAGATCTAAAAATGTAGGTTATGACTCTTATAAAAGTGCTAAGAGCATTTGATAAGCCAAAGGGCATTATTAACCACTCACATAGCCTATATTGAATTTAAAATGTGGTTTTCCACTCATCTCCAGGTCTTATTCTAATTTGGTGGTAAACGCTATGAAGATAAATTTTGGAGAACCAACTAGACCCTGCTACAAGGTCTAGCATGTTTTCAAGCCTAGGGATAAGGAACCTATATTTGATAGAGATTTTATTAATTGCCTGACTATCCATACACATTCACCAATTTCGTCCTTTTTTAAGGTTATAAAGGCGGGTACAACACAAGGACTAAGGCTATGTTGGATATATCCCTGTTTTTAGTAATCCCTAGACTTGCCTATTTAACTCCTCATATCCTTTAAGTTTATTCTATAATGTGGGAGGCTAAGTAGTTGAGCCCCTGGCATTAGGTTAATAGCATGTTGAATATCTTGTATAGGTGGGATTTCTAAAAGGAGCTTGTTAAGGGTAATGCCTTGGAATTCACCTAAAAGTTGAGATATTTCACTAGGCAAGTCCTTACTAACAATCGAGGTAATTCTAGTAAGAACCTCGAGCAAATATCACATTGACCTATTGAATTTCTTTCTCAAACTACTTTTGGGTTAAGAGGTGAAGGTTTTGACTTCTAATCCCTTGATTCTTAGGCTTTATGGAGGTTATGGGCTTCAGTTGGGGTTTGGCAAGTTGCAACAAAATATCCTTTCCCTCATGATTGAACACATATGTGTTCGTCCTACCATAATTAGTAACACTATGGTCATAAATCCATGATCTCCCAAGTAAAACATGGGCCACATCCATAAGAAGGACATAACAAACAACTTTTTCTTCGTAGTCACTAAGCTTAAGGGTACACGACATTGTTGGGTAACGGGTAAGAAAGTTTGATCTACCTAAGCTACATGAAAGAGTGTAGGGTGTGGCTTTAGCTTAAAGCTAAGTCTACCTATCCCTATGGTGGAGACCACATTTCGTGCACTACCTACATTGATGACTAATTTGCGCTGTTTACCTTTACACTTAACAGAAGTGTGAAAAATACTGGTTTTCTTCCATGAATTGTTGGATACTAAGATAGATAAAATACACCTCATCACATTAACATGTCCTGATCCTTAGTTAAAGGTATTTACAAGAACCACATCCTCAATATCAGAAGGACACTTAATAGGGTTGACCACTATATCTACATCATCTAGGTCATTTGAATCATCAAGTTGATGCTTAAAGATCAAAGTGCATTCTGAGCACCTAAATGCAATATGGCCTTTAGAATGACAACAAAAACACTCAAGGGTGGGGCCACTAAGACGTAAGCTACAGCTAATAGATTCACTACCCTTTGTGATATTACTTTTAGTAACTAAAATGGAAGGGAACATAAGGTTAGCTCTAGGCTGAGGTATTCTTATTGAACGATCACTTAGGGTTTAGCTTCGAGTCTATCGTGACTCTATGCTTTAAGAGGAGAAATGCCTGACTGGGGTATACTTAAATAAGGATTTAACTTTTAGAGCCTTATGATAAACTTCTTAAATAGACTCGAGGAAGTTCAATTGAACCTGCTTTTAGATATCGTGTCGAAACCCATTGACAAACCTAGTGATTGTCATCCAAGGCTCTTCTTGTATGTAGCATCTCAAAATAAGCTCATCAAAGCAGGTCATATACTCAGAAACATTAGATGTTTGCCTGAGGTTAAGCAACTAGTTTAGTAATTGACTTCGGTAGTGAGTGGACAAATATTTTTCCTTCAATTTCATTTTCATTCTAGCCCAAACTTCTATTGGAAGTTGCCTTAAGCGTTTTAGGCTTCTTTGAATAGTTTGCTAGTACCTTTTAGCAGACCCAATAAGTTTCATTTTAGCAAAATGGACACATTGAATATCAGTCATGTTATACCAACTAAAATAGTCCTCAATATTGGCTAACTAGTCTAAAAAGGCATTAGGGTCTAAGGTTTCATCATATTCAGGAGCTTTAACCTTAACCTTCTTAGTGATATCACTTGGGTTTTAAAGGTCATGTCTATACCCTTCATGGAGATTTCCAGAGACCCTTTCATACCTTCGAGGTTGTTGCTCTACGTGGTCTTGACCTTTCTAAAGGTCGTATAAACTTAGGTTGTCGGGTGGCATGCCTATGACTAGGTCTTCTAACATACCTAGTATTAGGGCTTACAATTGGTTGATTCCTATTAGAGTCAATTATAGGAGTCCTATGATGAGGATTGATTGACATACTCTCTTCCCTAAAAGCCTCATCTACTTTATTTTGACCATAAATACAAGGGGTTCCAAGTAGGCCCTCCCGTTCTTACTAGTATGCTACCTATTGGTTAAACTAAAGGCATCCATGACTTCTTCAACTTGTTCCCTAAGATTGTTCAAGCCCTTTTGCAGGTTTTGGATATCTTATTCCATGGCAATTTGTGAGGGAATGAGGCTTTTGTTCTAAAAGGGTATCATTTCCAAGTAAATTCTTTGTAGTGGTCATACAAAAGTTGAAATGCTGAGGTGATTTAAAAGCAATAAACAAATAAATGGACACTAATGGACACTTAGCAAAGAAAAATAACGAGAACAACTTTTTTTTTTTTTAAAGACTAGGGTTTGTGGGTTTAGTGAAGGGATAAGATAGACTAAGTTGCCCTTAACACAAAGTTAGAGACCTTACTTATTATGCTTGTCCTTATGAGAGGATAATTCAACACAGATCAAGCCCAAAAAGTAAGTAACAACTAGGGTGAAGTCTTCATAGTAACTTATTATGAGCATTAGTTCCACACGAAAATCGTTATAAACTTTTATGAACTATGAAACATTGGGTAATTAACTGGTAACAAGGACTATAAAAAGAACATAAAAGAAATATGATTCACAATAAAAGAACGAGAAAAGGAATAAAGAAAAGGTAATAAAGTAAAGAAATTAAAAGGAAAATGCAATATACTTATTAAAAGAAACTTCCAATGTAACCAGTAATCAAAATTTTCAAAAAGAGGAGAGCATACCATATTTTAAACAACTTTAAAAGCCAAAAAGTAATAAAAACACCCCAAATAATTTCCTCCTAGCTGCAGGAGGTGTGTAGGAATGAAGTGGGTAGGAAATCAAGTAAAATGGAGGGCAAAATTGCGAAAATTCTTTGTTGGCACATAAGGTGCGTGAAGCCCATGCACAACACATCTCGTCGGTGCGTGCAGTGGCTGCTAGAGATAGGGCTTTGGGATCTGGCTAGATTCTTCCTTCTGTGTCGACTGGTGGTGGCAACTTGGTGAATAGGTGGCTGGAACGTGGTGTTTATGGGCAGATAGAGGTAGGTTTGTGTTTTCTGATGAGTTTTCAATGAGGTTCAAGCAAGGGTGCATGGCTAGAGAGTAGGTTCGAGCTTTGATACCTAATTGATGTCGGACACCAGAAAGATAAGGGAAAAGTGGTGGAAAGTAGTAGGATAAGAAGATAGAGAGAACTATATAAAATCAATAATATTCAATCAGATAGTCTGTCATTAACAAAGTATTTAGGGCTATTTATGGAGAGCCCTGTAACAAACCAAGACAATATAAAATCCTAATAAAATATCTAAATTTGAAATAATTCAAATAGATAATCCTAAAGTAATTCAAATTCAAATTCCTAGATTTATTCAATCCTAACAAAATATCTAAATTCAAAATAATTCAAATTCCTAAATTATTCTAATTTCCTAAATCTTAAAATATCTAAGCCCATTCTTAATAAAATCTAGGGTTTCTTGCGCCTAACATATGTCTTTAATTTCTCATCACTCCTCTTTCCTTTTGCACCGCTTCACAGATAATTTTCAATGCCTAATGGGGTTGAATTACCCAATAAAATTCCAACATCAAGTGAAAAATCTTTCTTCCCATTAGTTTGTTCAGATGAATGAATAGTATGAAGCACATTAGATGAACTGAGATCATGGATATCTAAATTTTGACAGAATTGTGAAGGGCTCTGATGTGAACCCAAAGAACCCGCAAAAAGAAAAAAAATAATAAAAATAACAAAATCTGAATTATACTGAAAAGGAAAAAGGAAAAACAAAAAAATATAACAAAACACAAGGGACCAAGAACATGGCAAATACAGTTAAAGCCATTTGAAAGTGCTGCTTAAAATGGTCACATAACTCTGATAGAAGAATTACAAAGTTGTTTAGACTATCTGATCCAGAAGGTAATGAATAGGCACATATTCTTTTTTCTATAGGAAGGGCAGCAACATCTTGTTTTGAGAATTCACCCTCAATGTTATCTTTTTGCCGAGCAATACTGCAAGGGAAGATGCAGCAAGATGCATATTCTTGAAAAAGGCTCGTTGAACTAGCTCTTGCTTGTACCTTCAAATTGATGACATCGTTCCTCATGTTCGCTTTAGCAAATGCCAAGGTAGCTTGCTCTGCCATTTTGTTACTTGAACTTTTCCCACCTGAAGGACTAGGACCCCAACAAGCCTTTTAATCAATTATTATCAATTCACTTTGCCATATGATCTAATTATTACACACACAGAGCACTTTTAAATATGAAAGTGTTAGGTTCTTGGACACTTCCCTACAAAAAAAACTTAAAAATAACAACAACAATAATGTTTGAAAGTTCTTGGGCTTTGTATTAATGTTTTAAAGGATACAACATATCAACCCAAGAGCTATTCTAAGTTGATATTAGCCAAACCCCAAGCTGTCCTCTTACATTCCCAATAGTTATAGATTACAAAAGAATACAGAACATCTATGGTACAAGGGCTATATTGGCTTTCAAGAGGTCAACTCTCTCTCTCCAAGTCCAGAGTCCAAAAACTAACTCTTTGGAAGGGTTATTGCCACACAAAAAGCCCCACTCATTGTTGCACTTGCATCAACTCACTGGTCATAAGTTGTCTTAGTGTCAGTCTTCTTTCCTTTTCCTACCTTACCTTTACGGCTATAGACCAATATACCTTGTGAGTCCTTTAGTCGCTGTTAGTTGAGTCCCTTTTCCCACCTTGTGTCTTCTGTGATGTTTTAGGGGAAGAGGTTCCCATCAGAATGCTTCAATTTGACAATAAATGGTTCAATTCTTCTTCCTGTACAACTTACATTATTTCAAATTAGATCGTAAGGAAGATCAAAGCAAAAATTTTAGCTTTAGATAAATTATTTCAAATTAAAGGTTTTCATCGTGTAGAAAACATTTCCTTTTCACAAAATTCAAATAAAAACATTAAGATGACCTTCGTATAATATGTGAAACATAACCTTCCAATAGATTGCATTTAAGGTACAAATAAAAATATGACCCTATACACATTGATGTGTTTATTTTCTAATTTCTATATTTTCCTCATCCGTACCTGAACAATCATATAGGCCATTTCCTGACTGAACACAACCCATCAATCTAATATATAAAGTCTCAGCATTTTAAACAACCTTTGCTATTCAACTATACTTGATTGGTTAACAAGCAGATATCTCATTCTAAAACCCAAAACCAGCTTGTATACAAACACTTAAAAGGTGGTCTTAAGTACTAAGAAGGTAACCATATGCTTTTCATATGCATAAGACCAAAATTAACTTGATTGAATGAGGTTAATAAATCAAACAAGTCAATAGTGCTACAAGTAGTCCATGTATTTACATAAACTACACAATTACACAACATATAAATATTCATTTTGTGAAAAATTACACATGTCAAAATATTGGAAAGGAAAGATTTGGACAATTAGCATAATATATCTTGGCTTCAACATCAATTAGTACCTATCCTTTGTAATTTTCCTCTAACGTGTTAATGTCCTCACAAAATCCTTCATTGCCTTGATGCAAAATGTCAGGCTTAAGAAAAAGGTAATAAGTATCAAATGAAAAGATTAATGATTTGTAATAAAAGTTCACAAGTTGAAATAGCATCCATTGAATTAGTGTAGTACATCAATAAGTAGACTACTGGTAGAACAACTGATCAAATTAGAACTTAATTGATGTAGGACAATGAGAGAGATGAGGAAGAAATGAGAAAAATAGAGGAAAAGTGAAGGAGGAAGAGAAACCCTGGGATAAAATGCATTAATATTATTCCAATCTATACTCTAATAGTCTTCCTAATAACTTGATACTTAAGGCTATTTATAGGGAGACATATCACAAAATAAGATAATTAAAATAAGAAATGAATAAACCTAACAAATAAAAGGGCTTATAAAAAGGATAACTAAAATGGCTAACAAAATATGTTTAAATTCAAAATAATTTTAATTCATAGGTTTATCTTAAATAATTAAATTACAAACAAATAATAAAATCTCTAGGTTTATCCTTACCAACTAAATTACAAACAAATCATAAAATATCACCCGATCCATTCTCCATTACTAAAAGTTTCCTAGAATGTGATTTTTATTCATATCCATCCAATAACAAAATCATACAATAGAATAAGAAAGTAAGCCCTCTGATTAGAAAGTTTCCTGATTGGTGGATGGCTTGCCTTGCTACATGGATTTAATAATTGATCCATCTTCCCAAATAATTCCAAAAAAAAAAAAAAGTACGCATTCAGATATTTGTTATGCTTTTAACCTTTAATTCTTCTCAAATACAGGTCTTGCTAAGTTGTTTGGCAATCCTCATATTTCAATGCTTCTCAGATGCCATTGGCATGATAAACCTCGTGGAAGTAAATCCCCTTCCTATCCTTCCTTGTCTCTGAATACCATCTCCATGTTCTTCCTTAGAAACAAGCTTATTCTTTCTTGATGACGGGACCAAGTTAGATACCTTTTGAACATTTTGACCAGCTTTTTGATCTATCTCATCAAGTGTCCTGTCCTCATCTTTTAATTTGATGTCGCCCAGCTGAGACTCTTCCCTTCCAGATAAGACCACTAAGGATAAAGGATCACTTATTAATTTAATTTGAGGAGAACAGTTAGCCAAAAGTCTGGCAAGTCCCAATCTAAGATCATTACTAGCCAAATTAGACACAACATCTAAAGCTCTTAAAACAATGGGCATCAAAGTTGTTCTTTAGGCAGTGCTAGAGCTCATTTGTGGTCTCTGCTCAGTCCAGTGGGTAACAGGTGGAGAAAAAGACTTAGCTAATGTCACACATTTTTTATTGTTAGTGCTAACACTAGCAGATGACTTATTGGTACAATAAGACAATTCCCAATCATTGGAATAGTTATTCTTTAGACAGTTGACAATAACTGGGGCCTAACTCTAGAGCCTGATACTGATGCGCGAATATAATGGACAGTGGTCCTAATCAATGAATAAATTGTAGAGAATAAATCAATCACAGAGATCAAGGAGAGCTTTGATCACTAATCCCAAAGCTCCATAGCATATGTAAATGAAACAAAGTAACATCCCAACCAAAACAAGAGAATAATAAGGAGAAAGCGGGATCGGAAAAAATTAACCAAGGATAAAAATGAATTTTCCTTCCAAAAGCACAAAATCATAAGGGCTTCATATTTGGTTCTTACTTGTTAGCAGCTCTGTAGTTTGCCCTTTCCTTGTCAAAATTAACAGGATGATCCTACCTAACATTGAAAAGGGAATTATTATCTTGGTCATTTCAAGGGGTAGAGGCACGAACACCCAGCCCAGTCTTTTGCAAGATACCATTTGCTTTTCCAACTCCAATAGCTCCATTAGAAACTCCTGGTCTATATGAAAATACATGGAAATAGTATAGGCATAGCCTAGATTGTAGAGAAATACATGATAGAAATTGAAAGAGAGAAAAACTTTTTGTTACGTGATAGCTAATGCCAAAGATTTCATGGCCGTGAATCATGATCCTTAAAAACCAAGCAAAATTCCCCACAGAGTATTCTCTTGTTTTTTTCATTTGAAGAAAGACTTTCACCATTCACATATTATGACATAAACTCCAGATATTTGTCTTTTTTAACCATAACAGGAAGAAAGTTCAATTAATTCCACTGGTTGAATAAAGGTACCATTCCTATTTGTGTACAGAACTGGGAAATACTTTAGAAGAAATATTCGCATTATAGGCACAGTCATGCACTATTGCATTGAGTAAAACCGTAAGTCTTTCACAGGAATCTTTAATGCCATTAGCTTCACCTACTTTGCGGTTATTGAATCTACCTAGAAATTTGGTACATTTGCAATGATGGCATCACTTTAGCCTAACTTGTAATGAGAATTAGCCATACACAAGTTAACCCTGATCCCAAGCACTTAGAAGTTTTGCTTAAGTTCCAAAATACATGTAGGTTTATCCGAGGATAATACCAAGTAAGCTAGCTACATCTCCATGACTATACAAATGTAAACCACAATAGATTGCTATAAAACTTAGAACATATGATCCAGTAAAACAATTACAATTCACAATACCTCATTGAAATCAAAGTTATTGCTTAAATCAAGAAAAGCATTTATGGAAAAAGAAAGGAACAGAAAACACAAATTAGCACGATTCTAAAAGTATATATAAAAACCATGAAATATACCATTCTTGCACTGTATATATCAACATTTTGCTCACCCCTAGCATGGGGATCATGACATATAGTAAATTTGATAGTGCGAATAAAATTAAAACTTCTAGTTACTTCCAACAATTAGAGTTACCCATGCAGGGTCTGTAGTTGTAGTGAAGGAAAACAACTTTTGTTTCACTTTGTTGGATACTGGATATTTATATACAATATCTACACTAGGAAGGAAGGTTAATTAATACAAGAGTTAAAATAATAAATACACTAGAATTGGACTAATAAATATTGTAGTTGAAAATGAGTATTTTCGTTGAAGAATCTGATATACTCCAACACTCCCCCTCAAGCAGCTAAATAGATGTTCTACATTCTTAGCTTGGATAAAATGGTTTGAAATATTGCACTGTTGAGTCCTTTAGTGAATATATCTGCTAGTTGGCCTATTGATACATAAGGGGAATAAATAAGACCATCATCTAGCTTTTCTTTTATGAAGTACCTATCAACTTCAACATGCTTTGTTCGGTCATGTTATACTAGATCGTGAGCAATGCTTATAGTGGATTTATTGTCACAATACAGTCTTATTGGTCCATTTCACTTAATCTTAAGTCATCTAAGACAATCTTCAACCAAAGTAATTCATAAATTCCAAGTGCCATAGCCTTGAATTTTGCCTCAACACTAGATCTTGCTACCACATTCTATTTTTTACTCTTCCAAGTTATTAAATTATTGAGAGTGTTGTTGAGCCTATTTGTTGAAGAATAAGATTTTCATGATTATAAACTCAATGAAGAAAATTTTTTCAATGTATCACTTAGGTTCGAGATGTTTTCAATGTTTAATCATGTCTTAGGAACCTTTGTAAATGATATTGAGTTGATAGGAATCTTATAAAAAGAATGTATAATTAATTCCAAGTCTTAAAGCATCAGTCAACAGTCACCATTGAGACCTTCGACTGGGAGCTCTTTGTGAGTAAATAGTTGACTGGTTAAGAGTGAGTAGTCGACTATCAAAGTATAGAATTTAAAAATACTGAGAGGGAAAGAAGGAGTAGTCGACTGGTCAAAGGCAGAAAAGTCATAATTACTTTATAACGGATATATTTTGAAATCTATGACTTCCCACTCTTTCCCCACAGATCTATTGGATCTCAATTTATATAAAATCGACCTATGGACTCTGAAATAACAAGAAAAACATTCAAAAGTGATTATATCATAAGTTTCTATTTTTATATTAGCCCTTTATCATATTAGTGCTTCATTGTATCATTTACTCTATTTCAGAGAGTTTATTATCTGTAAATCTTTCTTTCTTTTGAAAGAGAAATTCAAGGAGGTTCCTTAAGGGTTTCAAGCTAAGAGAGAGCTTAGATTCAAGGGGCATATATCTATGAGAGAGAGAATTCAAGGTGGTTCCTTGAAGGAGTCAAGCTGTGAGAGTTGAGGAATTAAGAGAGGTTCTCTTGAGTGTTGTATTGATTTACTGAGATAGTAAAAAATCCCAAAAGGTTACTTAAGAATTGGATGTAGGCTTGGGTAGAAGCCAAATGAGGATAAATCTTTCTGTATACTCTTCTCCCTTACTCTTTTTACTTTTTATATTTATCTTTGATTTTTTTACTTCAGTTTTGAAAGAGTTTTTTAGTAAAATTTTTATAAAACCTAATTCACCCCTTCTCTTGGGTTCCAACCTTACTCAACAAGTGGTATCAGAGTCTGGGCTCCTATTTAAAGGACTTAACCATCTCAAGAGTATTAATGGTCAGATTTGGTGACAATGTTTTACCTAAAGGGCTATCCATCACAAAACCTCCTTGTTTCAATGGTGAAAATTTCACATATTGGAAACTGTTGCAACATATCCACATATTGTCAACTACCACATTTATTAGTCTCACTCTTGTATTTATTAGTCCAACTAGTAGTTAGTAGTTCAACTATTGTATTTATTAGCCTCATTTCCAGGTGTAGACTTTGTATATAAATATCCATGTTGTCTAAGTGATTCAATAAGGTGAAATACAAGTTCTTTCCCTTCACTACATGGTATCAAAGCTCTTGGCTCGTTTCTGGGTATCTCACTGCCAATTTTTTCTTAGTTCATCCTTTTGGAGGAACTAGTGTGATACTTTAGGTGGCCATTTTTATATTACTGCCGGCACAGAGGAACATAGACGGTTTCGGTTGGCCTGTCCCCTTTTTCTGGTGGCCAGAAACACCACGCGTGAGCTTCACGCGCTGACGAAGCATGCTGCACACTGTATTACATGCCGGCGTGTGGAGGTGTGTGGAGAATCTGTTCTGTCTCGTCCTAACTTTTCGGTGATCGAAATCCTCTTTCCAGCACTTTCCCGACTAGCCACTGATGCATACTCATTTTTTAGTCCTTCTGCCAAAATCCTTCCTAAGTCCAAGCTCCCTGTTAAAGCACTCCACCTTCAACAACTTCATCATTGTGACTTGGGTTTGTATAATCTGAGTTTGTTGTCAGAGAACTCTCATTTTTTGTGTGTAAGATTGTCTAGTAATTGACTTAGCCTTATTGACTTCATTTGTTGAAAAGGCAGTATTTTCATGACTGACTTCTTTCTTCAATTTATCTCTTAAATTTATCATTTTCATGAAGAAGAGTATCAGTCATCCTTTAGTCAATCAAAGCTAGCCCTCAAGGAGCTAAAGACTTTCTTAATTGTTTTTTAACCATAACCTTCAGGTTTGACACCATAAAACAACTTGTCCTAGCTGTAACCTATGCCCTATTTTGCAAGTTGAATTTTTCTTTCAGGTGTCCTTAAACAACCCTTCCCTTTTCTACTATTTTTTGACTTATTATATCCCTAGAAATATCTGAGGTCACTGTATCTTCCAAAACTAATATGATTGAAAATTCCAATGTAGTTGGGGATTTACAGAACCTACATCCCAATTATCGGTTGAATGATAGAAACTATCTCAAATGGTCACAACTTGTTTAAACCATATTGAAGGGAAAGGGAAAGTTAAGCCATATTTTAGGAACTGGTCCCTTGAAAAGTGAGAAGCACTATAAGGCATGGGATGAGGAGGATTCCATGATAATGGCGTTGCTCTGGAATTCTATGAATCCAGAGATAAGTGATACATGTATGTTTCTTACCACTGCTAAGAAGATATGGGAGACTGTTAAGCAGACTTATTCCAAGGCTAAGGATGCTGCTTTGGTGTACAAGCTCAAAATTAAAGTTGTAGGGATCTGACAAGAAAAAAAATCTGTAACAGAATATGCTAACATGTTGAAAAACATTTGGCAAGAAATGGACCATTACAGGTGTATTGAAATGAAGTGCAGTGAAGATGCAACCATACTGAAAAGTTTTATTGAAAAGGATCGTGTTTATGATTTCCTTGCAGAACTTAATGCTAAATTTGATCAAGTCAAAATCCAACTTCTTGGAAAGGATGAACTACCAACTCTTAACCACATTATTTTAATTATTCAAGCTGAAGAGACTCAGAGAGGTGTAATGCTTAATTGTCCACCTATTGAAGGGTCTGTCATGATCCTTAATGGTGGCAGACATCAAAGTCTGACACTTAAACAGCCCAGAGAATACAAGAAAGGTAAGACACAGGATCGTGATAATCTATGGTGTACCTATTGCAAAAAACCGTAACATACCAAGGAGTATTGTTGGAAATTACATGGAAAAAATATGAAAAATGGATTGACAAGAGCTCAAGGGCAAGCCCATTTGATGCATCCTAATCAAGACCAACCTCTAAGCCTTGAAGGATTCAGCAAAAATGAAATTGAAAGACTACGCAACTAATTGGGGACTTTAGAGAAACCTCCTGATAATGCCAATACTTGCTCTCTAGCTCATTCAGGTAATCTCTATCACTCCTATGGGTTAAATGTCTCAGATAAATCAATCCAGGACTCTTGGATCCTTGATTCAAGAGCAACAAATCACATGATCTATTCTTCTTATCATTTTAAAACATACACCTTATGTCCTAGCAATAGGAAAATATCGGTTGCAAATGGTTCACTTGTTACCGTAGCAGGCTTAGGGAATATCCAAATATCTCCCTCTTTTGTTCTTAGAAATGTTCTTCATGTTCCTAAGCTATCCACAAATCTTATATCCACAAAAAAACTCATACAAGATTTGAATTGTCAAGTAACATTCTTTTCTACTTCATGTATTTTTCAGGGTCAGGATACGGGGAAGAGGATTGGGCTTGCTAAGGAACAAGATGGACTTTACTATCTAGTGCCACCTACAAATGCTAATGTTATCAAGATTCCCATGTCCTTGTATTTATTTACTGGATCCTCATCTACTAAGAATAAAATTTGGCTTTATCACTATCGTTTTGGTCACCCCTTCTTTGGAACTTTGAAAATTATGTTTCCTTCTTTATTTAATAATTTCCATTGTGAGACTTGTGAAACAGCAAAACAAAATCGAGTTTCCTTTCCCATCAGTCATACAAGAAGCTCTTCTCCTTTTACTCTTATTCACAGTTATATTTGGGGACCATCTCCTATTCCTAATATCTCTGGTGCTAAATGGTTTGTTTCTTTTATTAATGATTGCACTAGGGTTTCTTAGATCTTTCTTCTAAAAAATAAGTCAAATGTGAGTACACTATTTTCTAATTTCCATAGCATGATTCAAAATCAGTTTAGGGTTAAAATTAAAAGGATTAGGTCTAATAATACGAGAGATTACTTCAATCACATACTGTCTTCCTACCTCCAAAAGGAAGGAATCATCCATGAATCATCTTGTGTTATACTCCACATTAAAATGGAATAGCTGAGCGAAAAAATGGGCATATCTTATCTATGACTCACGCCTATCTATTTCACACAAACATACTTAAATCTTTTTGGGGGGAAGTTGTCTTTACTGCTACATACACTATAAACAGATTACCCTCTCGTGTTATAGACAATAAAACTCCTATGGAGGTTCTTCCTAATTTTTATCCAGATCTCAGAATTACCAATGGCCTTACACCTCATATATTTGGGTGCACTGCATTTACCCATATTCATAACACAAGGAAGTTAGATCCAAGAGCCCTTAAATGCATCTTCTTGGGTTATTCCTCTACTCAAAAAGGTTACAAATGTTATCATCCTATTACGAACAAGTTCTTTGTTTCTGTTGATGTCACATTTGCAGAACATCTTCCTTATTTTCAAGGGGAGCACACTAGTATGGAAGATAAAGAAGCATCTTTTCTTGATATTTCATCTTTTCTTAACCTTCCCAAGTCTAACCCTACCACTTCTAAATTTCCACCTGGTCCTGAATCCAGTTCTGACACTTCTAATGATCCTACACCCACTTTGGTTAGTCCCTACACTAATTGGTCATCAAGGATAACACCAATCTTGATAATGTGAGGTCTTTACAGGTGTACACAAGAAGGGAAGCTTAGCTCCAGCTCCTGAACCTATGTAAGCCCAAATCTCAGCACCTATGTCTGGTAGTTCTAAAACTAAGGTAAGCATAAATTCTAACCCTAGCTCCCTAAACATTGATCTTGATGTTCCCATTGCCATTAGGAAAGGAACTAGAGAATGTACAAAGCACCCATTATATCCTCTTTCCCACTTTGTGTCATTTAACAAGTTTTATCCAACTTACAAAAACTTTCTTGCAAACTTAAATTCCATTGTCATTCCAAATAATTTATCTGAGGCACTGGCCAAGGAAGAATGGAGGCAAGCCATGAAAATTAAGATGGAAGCATTAGAGAAAAACAAGACGTGGGAGTTAGTCTAACTACCAAAAGAAAAGAAAACCGTAAGGTGTAAGTGGGTCTTCTTAGTTAAGTATAAAGCTAATAGATCACTGGAGAGGTATAAAGCACGGTTTGTTGCTAAAGGGTACACTCAAACTTATGGCATAAACTATCAAGAGACCTTTGCTCCAGTTGCCAAAATGAATACCGTGAGAATCCTGTTATCATTAGCATCTATTTATAATTGGACACTTCAACAATATGATGTGAAGAATGCTTTCCTCCACGGGGACCTAGATGAGGAAATCTATATGAACATTCCACCAGGATTTGGAGACAACAAAACTGCAAACAAAGTATGTAAACTGAAGAAAGCGTTATATGGTTTGAAACAATCTCCGAGAGCTTGGTTTGGAAGATTCACTAGAGTAATGTTAGCTCTGGCTATAAACAAAGTCAGGGAGACCATACTCTATTTATTAAACACAGGGATTCAAGGGGAGTCATAGTCTTGCTGGTATATGTTGATGATATCATTGTCACCAGAAATGACAAGATAGAAGAAGAGAAGCTCAAGAGACATCTATCAAATGAATTTGAGATAAAAGAGTTAGGAAGATTAAAGTACTTCTTGGGAATTGAAGTAGCATATTCAAAACAAGGTATCTTTATTTCTCAACAAAAATATGTGACAGATCTCTTAAAAAATATAGGCAAACTAGCATGCAAACCAGCCGATACACCGATTGATTCAAATCATAAACTTGGAGAAGCCAAGGATGACATTGCTATTGACAAGGAAATGTACCAAAGGTTAGTGGCAAGACTTATCTACCTTTCACATACCAAACTTGACATAGCATATGCAGTAAGTATGGTAAGTCAATTTATGCATAATCCTAAATAAGTACACTTACATGCTGTTCACAGGATTCTACATTATCTAAAAGGCACTCCAGGGAATGGGATATTATTCAAGCGGAACACGAAATTAACTTTAGAGGTCTATACAGTTGCTGACTATGCAGCATCAGTAATAGACAGAAGGTTTACTACGGGTTATTGTATTCTCCTAGGTGGTAATTTAGTAACTTGGAGGAGTAAAAAACATAACGTAGTAGCCAGGTCTAGTGCTGAGGCAGAATTTAGAGCTATGGCACTTGGAATTTGTGAATTATTGTGGTTAAAGATCATCTTAGATGACTTAAAAATCAAGCAGATTGGACTTATGAGACTATACTGTGACAATAAATCTATTATCAGCATTGCTCATAATCCAGTGCAACATGACAGAACAAAGCATGTTGAAGTTCATAGACATTTCATAAAAAAAAAGCTAGAAAGTGGTCTTATTTGTACTCCTTATATGTGAACAAGAGGCCAGCTAGCAGACATCTTCACTAAAGGGCTCAATAGTGCAACATTTCAAACCATTGTATCCAAGTTGGGAATGCAGAACATCTATTCACTAGCTTGAGGGGGAGTGTTGCAGCATATCCACATATTGTCAACTACCACATTTATTAGTCTCACTCTTGTATTTATTAGTCCAACTAGTAGTTAGTAGTTCAATTATTGTATTTATTAGCCTTATTTCTAGGTGTAGCCTTTGTATATAAATATCCATGTTGTCTAAGTGATTCAATAAGGTGAAATACAAGTTCTTTCCCTTTACTACAGAAACTAAGGGTGAAACTTTTCTTTGAAGCTGTTGACATTGACCTTTAAGATATAATTGTGGAAGGTCCATATGTGCCTATGAAAGAAGAAGAAGGCAAGACCTCCATCAAACCTAAAAGTGAATAGAATGAAACAAGAAGAAGAAAAGTTTTACTGAATAACATAGTTAAACTCATTCTCATTAGTGCACTTAGTCAAGAAAAATACTTCAAAGTTTTAACTCGTTAAAGTGCTAACGAGATGTGGGAGGCTCCAGAAATAGCTCATAAAGGAACCTCTGGTGTAAAAGAGTCTAGGATTCAAAATCTTACACAACAATATGAATTATTCAAAATGAATCTTGGAGAAAAAATAGAAGAAATGTCAATTCGTTTTACTCATATTGTTAATCATTTGGAAGCTCTAGGAAAGACATACTCTCAGACTGATCAAGCTTACAAGCTCATGAAGGCACTTCTTATGAAATGGCAACCCAAGATGACAACAATTAAGGAAGCTAAAGGGCCATTAGTAAAATCAGTTGCTACTCTTTTTGGGAGTCTTCAAGAGCATGAACCTAGATTGAAGCAACTCTTTGAAGAACAAGACAAAAGGAGGAAGGGTCTTGCTCTGAAAGCATAATCATCAATGTATCCAAATGAAGAAGATTGCAATAATGACTCTCTAAACGAAATTGATGAAAAGACTCTTAGTCTCTTCGTTAAGAAGTTTGTAGGATTCTTTAGTAACCAAAAAATAACGGAAAAAGATATGCTAGAAGAAGTCAAGAAACCAATGAACTTCCCATATGTTATCAATGCAGAAAACCACGACACAGTACATGGGAATGTTCTTAATATCTGAGAAAATAGGACAACATAGACAAAAAGATAGGAAAAGAAAAGAAAAAAGCATACTTGTCAGCTGCTTGGGGAGAAACTTATGAGGACTCAGATGATGAAAAAAATGAAAAAGCCAACCTCTACCTTATAGCTAATGAAGATAAGGTAAGTTCTCTCCCTTCTGATGAAGAACTGCAAGATACATTCAATGATTTACATGATGAATTTCTTAAGATAGCAAAAACTTTAAAATTTTTAAAAAGGAAAATTCTATCTTTAGAAGAAAATCAAGAAAAAAAAAAGGAAGAGAATAGCTCACTACTTCAGGTAGAGGCTTCATTAGAAAAGCAAATTATGACATTAGAACATGATTATATTACTCTAAAAAATGAACTTCTTTCTCTAAAAAATAAAGTTGTTTGTAATTGTGAACTTCTACAAAAGGAAAAGAAAGACTTATTGAACATTCTTGTTAAGTTCACCAAAGGGAAGATAATTTAAATATTTTTCTTGGAATACAAAGATGTGTTTTTGATGAGGCGGGTATTGGTTATAATCCTAAGAAAAGACAAAAATATTATAAGAATTTCTTTATTCTAACAATTATAACTAGCACTCCATTTATCACATGCTTCTATTAGAGTAATAAAGGACATGGATCATACACTTGCTCTTACAAAAAGTATCGGTTCCTAATGGAACAACTAACATTCAAAGACCCAACAAGAATTAGGTACCTAGGAATAAAATATAATGCTTCTGCAGGTGTATATGAAGGCTACCAGAACAAAATGATACTTGGATATTGGATGCTCCAAACATATGACTGAAGACAAATATAAGTTTATTTCCCTTCAACCAAAGAATGGAGGAAATGTCACATTTAGAGGCAGTGGAGAAAGAAAAATCATTGGTATTCGAAAAGTCAATAAGAACTCTTCAATCTCCATTAACAATGTGCTTTTTGTTGAAGGATTGAATCATAACCTCCTTAGCTTTAATTAACTATGTGACAAAAACAATAGAGTAATATTTAATTCAAAACATTGCTTGGTTAAAAATTCAAATGAAAAGAAGACCATACTAATAGGACATAGGATTAATAATGTGATGTCATTGATTTGGATGATGTTCCATCTAATAATTCAAAATGTCTTATTAGTGTCAGTGATGATAACTAACTATGGCATAGAAGGCTTGTTCATGCTAGTATGAGTCTCTTAAAAAGACGTGCTAAGAAAGACTTAGTTGTTGGATTACCTAAATTAAAATTTGATGAAAAAAAACTTTGTGATACATCTCAAAAAGGAAAACAAATTAAGAGCTCCTTTAAAGCAAAAAGGAATTATCTCCACAATTAAATCTCTACAATTACTTCACATAGATCTTTTTGGACCCTCTAGAACTATGAGTCATAGAGGAAATTATTATGTATTAGTAATTGTAAATGACTTCTTTAGATACGCTTGGACACTTTTCTTATCTTATAAGGATCAAACATTTAAATCTTTTCTAAAACTAGCAAAGTTCATTCAAAATGAATAGGGTATAACCATTGTGAGAAAGGAAGAATAGAACTTTAGAGGAAATGGCTAGAACCATGTTAAATGAAGGAAATCTCCCTAAGTATTTTTAAACTGATGCAGTAAATACTGCATGTTATGTCATGAATAGAGTAATGATTAGGCCTATATTGAAAAAGACTCCATATAAGTTATACAAAGGAAGAAAGCCTAACATTTCTCATTTGCATGTATTTAGATGTAAATTTATTGTGCTTAATAATGGAAAAGATAACTTAGGTAATGCAAAGTCTGATGAAGTAATCTTCTTAGGACACTCTAGTACACTTAAGGCTTATAGGGTATATAATAAAAGAACTATGAAATTAGAAGAATTTATTCATGTAAATTTTGATGAGTCTGACACTTTTGAGCCAAGAAAGACATCTTATGAAGAAATTGCAGTTAAATTTAATGATCTTACAATAAAAGATAATCAAATAGCTTAAAAAGTCAAGAATGAAAGTGAATCCATCAAGACAGATGAACAACCCTCCTTGCATGATGAATCAGATCAAGAAATAGAGAAAGAAGTCACCTATAATCTCCTATGAGCATGGAATTACAAAAAGGATCATTCACTTGAACAAATAATTGTTGATGTCTCCAAAGGGGTAACAACTCGAAACTCACTTAGAAATATCTGTAATCATCAAGCATTTTTATCTCAAATTAAACCAAATGGAATTGATGAAGCCTTGAAAGATGAATATTGAGTTCTAACTATACAAGAAGAGTTAAATCAATTTGAAAGAAGTCAAGTTCAGAAACTTATTCCTAGACCCAATAATCATTCATTAGGGACCATGTTTAAAAGAAAGATGTCAATCTTGAATTTATCAAAACTAAGTTTCAACCTACTGATATCTTTACTAAACCTCTTTCAACTGAAAGATTTTGTTTTATAAAAGGTGAACTTGGAATGGTAAATCCTCATAAGCTACAGATTTAATTGTTTCATCATTTGTGTAAAGAGAATATTCACTAACTTAAGCATTAAAGTGTTTCAATTAATTTTATAGAAAGTTTGTGATGATCTCTTGTGATTTCTACTTGTTTTACATGTTATTTGGATGAATATTTTTGGTAAGATATGCATTTAAGTGGAATACTATCTGGAAATTAAGAAAATTAGTTCAAAAATTCGTAATTTAGTTATATTTCATAGTGACTAGTTAATTGGTGATGGTTTAGGAGTGACCAACTACTCAGGGAAGCCAAGAGCAGCTGACTGAGGGCTCTCTGTAAGGGAGCAATCGACTACCAAGGAGTGGTCAGTCGACTTGGAATCCCTCGTAGCCCAACAACCGATTGGTGCTAAGTGACTAGTTGACCAAGAGGTTTTCAGAGAGCAATCTTGAGAAAAATAGGGGCCGACAGTCAACTGTTCATAAACGACCAGTCAACTGGTCGATGCTAGAGAACTATATTAAGTAATAATAGGGCCAATAGTTGACAACTCACGAGTGACCAGTTGACTGGTCGATGACAGAACTTCCTATTTAAGGTAGTCAAGACCCTAAAACTTACAACTTTCCCCATTTTTGGCAACCAACTACTCATCTCATTTCTTACTCTTTAATATTTTAGCTAAATCATCACAAAAATCTTGGTGATTTTGTTTCCAAATCAACCAAAATCACTTATTAAATACCTCAATCTAAGGTTTATCGGTTTAAAAGGGGGTTTTTTTGTTATTCTCTTCTCCAACCCGAAATTCTTGAAACCCTTCTTGAGATCTTGCCTCTCCATCATCATTCATAGCTCAAAGACCAACTCCTAAGCGTGCAAGGACCAGGAATCCAACCGTTGGCTCATTCTTTAGTCCTCATCCTCTCTTCTCTTCAAGAGCACAAGAGATAGAATTCATTGAAAACTTCCAACAAAGGGGAGTTCTTGCAAGTTGGTATGTGCACCTTTCATTGCTTTAAAAAGAAGGGTTTAGCCTCTCTGATTTGTTTTCTAATGCTGGATTGAACCATCTACTAAGCTTTAAACTTGATTATAGCCCTAAGGTCATCAGGGTTTTTTATTCTAATCTTACTTACAATCCTACTACCTATCTCATCACCACTGAGGTTAGAGGAACAAAATTGTTTTTGGTGATGAAATTTTGGCTGAAATCCTTAATCTTTCTCCTTTTACTGGCCATTATTTCACTGATCACCCCAACTCCCTCAAGACTGTATTTGAATACAATAAGTTAAAGGCCATGAACAGAATTAGTGAAGCAGTCATTAAAAACCTAAACACTCCTCTCAATGTCAATGACTTATCTTTGGAAAATTGGCTACTATATTACATAATAGCTCACTATGTGATTAACAAGTTAGGAAATTTTACTTATCAAAGTGAGCCAAAGATGTTTATGATGAAGTGCATACTAGGGGGTGAAAGCTTTAGGCTTTTATAGCTGATAACTCAGAGGATGACAACTTGTAAGAAGAAGAAATCATCTCTTCTACCTTATAGGACCATCATAGTTGTCATCCTTCGCCACTATGACATCTCAGCCCTTGAGGATGATCTGAAGTCCCGTTTACAAATTACGTGGAATAATTTACAAAAGATGGGATTTATCAAAACTCCCAAGTAGGAAAGCCTAGAGAGCCCCTAGGCCACATCTTCGTCCAGTAGCTGATGTACTTCCTCCTTCTTTATTTGCAGAACCGGTAGAATAAAGACCATATTTTCCTATGCTACCATGTCCTTTTACCCCTATGCCTCCATAACCACAAGCTCCTACATCGATAAGTTACATTTCAGCTTAGCTTGAGACTATGGTTATTCCTAAGCCTCTCCTTCTTGTTGAGATTCATGCCAAGCATCAGAAGATGGACACCTTCAACTTCCAGATGTAGAATCTTTAGGAGACCATTAAGGATATGAATGTTAGGCTGGAGCATATTAAGTTCTATCATGAGCAACATTCCAACTTTTAGGAGTTTAGAAGCTAGTTTAGTTCTCTTCCCACATTTTTATGTGACAAATGTGGATAGAGATTTTAGGAATTTTTTATATTTATTGTTTAAACTTAATTTCCTATTTATGTTTGTTTCCTTATTGATTTGCATTGAGTTATGTTTCACTCATTTGAATTCAATATATGTAATTATTTCAGTTATAGGATTACTTGATATCTGTCTCTATCATTTAAATATGACTGAATAAACAAGAAAACCAAAGGAAACTAAAACAAGTGAAAGTTAAAATCAAAGTAATCATATCCAACTTTCACAAAAACAAAATATAAGCATACTATCTTGAAAAACTTTTTCTTATAAAGAACTAACAATTGTCGTATTGTCATTATAAAAAAAAAAAGGGAGATTATTGAGCCCATTTGTTAAAGATTAAGGTTTTGATGATTACAAACTTAAAGAAGAGAAGTTTTTCAATGTATCACTTAGGTTATAAAAGTTTTCAATGTTTAATCATGTCTTAGGAGCCTTTCTAAATGATATTGAGCTGATAGAAATCTTATAAAATGAATGTATAATTAATTCCAGGTCTTAAAGATTAAGAAAAGTTGATTTGCAGAGCTTTGAAAGTCCCTAGTCGACTGGCCACAAGCTAGCAGTTGATTGGCCACCTTGCCAGTGAACTACCAAGCCTTAACCAGTCAAATGAGAGCTTTTTGTGAGTGAACAGTTGACTGGCCATTAGCTAGCAATCAACTATTCACCTTCTGAGAAGTCCCCAATCTGCTACCAACTTGAGTCCTGATCAACTAGGCGCTTTCTATGAGTGAGCAATCGACTGGTCATCTTTTGAAAGGCACTAGTCAATTGTTAGCTTAAGCCTTGATCGACTGGGAGCTTTGTGTGAGTAAGTAGTCGACTGACCACACCCATATTAAGCATCAGTTAACTGCCAGCTTTGAGACCTTCAACTAGGAGCTCTTTGTGAGTAACTAGTTAACTGGTTAAGAGTGAGCAGTCAACTGTTAGGGTCCAGAATTTGAAAATATTGATAGGGAAAGAGGGAGTAGTCGACTGGTCAATGGTAAATAGTCAATTGGTTAAAGGCAAAGAAGTCATAATTACTTTATAACAGGCATATTTTGAAATCTTTGACTTCCCACTCTTTCCCAACAGATTTATTGGACCTCAATCTATATAAACTTGACCTATGGACTCTGAAATAATAAGAAAAACATTCAAAAGTGATTATATCATAAGTTTCTATCTTCATATCAGCCTTTTATCATGTTAGTGCTTCATTGTATCATCTACTTTGTTTCAGAGAGTTTATTATATGTAAATCTTTCATTCTTATGAGAAAGAATCTCAAGGAGGTTCCTTAAGGGTGTCAAACTAAGAGAGAGCTTGGGTTCAAAGGGAGTATATCCCTGAGAGAGAGAATTCAAGGAGGTTCCTTGATGGAGTCAAGCTATGAGAGCTTGGGAGTTAGGAAAGTTCTCCTAAGTGTTGTATTGATTTATTGTGATTGTAAAAAATCTCAAAAGGTTACTTGGGGACTAGATATAGGTTTGGGTAAAAGCCGAACCAAGATAAATCTTTGTGTCTAGTCTTCTCCCTTACTCTCTTTACATTCTAAATTTATCTTTGATTGTTTTACTTCAGTTTTAAAAGAGAGTTTTTCAGTAAAATTTTTATAAAACCCAATTTAACCCCCTCTTGGGTTCCAGCCTTGCTCAACAAGTGTAATAACCCGTAGTAGACTTTTTATCTATTCCGACCTTGCATAGTTAGCATATTTATAGGCCTCTAGAGTTAATTCTATATTTCTCTTGAATAATATCCCATTTCTTATAGTGCTTTTTAGATAGTGTAGAATCTGGTGGATAACTTGTAAGTGTATTATTTAGGATTAAGTATGAATTGACTTACTACACTTACTGCATAGATTATGTCAGGTTTGGTATGAGAGAGATAGATAAGTCTCCCTACCAACCTCTGGTACATTTCCTTATCAACTGCAATATTATCACTGAGTTCTCCCAGTTTATGGTTAAGATCCATCGAGGTATCAACTGGTTTGCTTGCTAGTTTACCTATCTCTTTTAGGAGATTTGTCATGTATTTTTGTTGAGAAACAAAAATACCTTGTTTTGAATATGCTACTTCAATTCCCAAGATATACCTCAATTTTCCTAACTCTTTTATCTCAAATTCATTTGTCAAATGTCCCTTAAGTTCCTCTTGTTCTATCTTATCATTTTCAATAACGATGATACCATCAACATATACTAGCAATGTTGTGACTCCCTTTGAATCCATATGGTTGATGAACTGAGTGTGGTCTCCCTTCCTCCGCTTATGGCCAAAGGCTAACATTACTCTGGTAAATCTCGTAAACCAAGCTCTTGGTAATTGTTTTAAACAATATAAAGCTTTCTTCAATTTACACACTTTGTTTGCTTTTATGCTGTCTCTAAATCCTGATAGATTGTTCATGTGGATTTACTCATATTCTTCACATCATATTGTTGAATAGTCCAATTGTAATTAAATGCTAATGATAACAGGATTCTGACTGTACTCATTTTGGCAATTGGAGCAAAGGTTTATTGATAATCAATGCCCTAAGTTTGAGTGTACCTCTTAGCAACTAATAGTGCTTTATACTTCTCCAGTGATCTATGAGCTTTATACTTGATCTAGAACACCCATTTACACCCTATTGGTTTATTTCCTCTAGGTAACTGGACCAACCCCCATATCTTATTCTTATCTAATGCTTCTATCTTAACTTTCATGGCTTGCCATCATTCTTCCTAAGAAAATGCCTCAGATGAAGTAGTGGGAATGACAATAGTGTTTAGGCTAACAAGAAAATTTTTATGTGATGGTGAGCATTTTTTAAATGACACAATATGAGAAAATGGATACAATGAATGCTTAGTACATACCCTAGTTCCTTTTCTAAGGGTAATTAGAATATCAAGGTCATCAATTTTTAATTCATCCAAAGAATTAGATTCAAAGTTTATTTTTACATCAATTCCAGGGTCAAGATTAGAGTCATGGTCTTGCATTGGTTCAGGAGCGGGAGTGTTACACCTTGAGTACTCTTATAAATACCTTGTAGAATTAAGAACAACATTATCTTTGGAAACATGTTCAGTACTTAGGACAAGGTCAAGTGAGCATGGTTTAGGATAAGGTTCAAGATTTAGATGATCTAATGGTAAGAACTCAATGTAGGGCATAAGTTCCTTGAACTAGGAAGTGAATGGGGTAAGTCAAGCAAGAATGGATCATTGTCCTTATCTTCCATAGAAACCTCCCCCTAAAGATAAGGCTTAATAAGGAGTATCTTCCGTAAAAATAATGTTAGCTGAGACACAGAATCTTTTTGTAGGAGGGTGATAACATTTGTATCCCTTTTGAGTTGAGAAGTACCCCACAAAAATGCAATTGATGGCTCTTAGATCTAGCTTTCCACTATTGTGAATGTGAACAAATGATGTGCAACCAAATATTCTTGGTATAAGGTTGTTTGAAGTTTTAACATCAGGATAAAATTGAGAGAGGACTTCCATGGGAGATTTATTATCAAGCACCATTGATAGTAATATGTTTATGATGTAAGTGGCTGTAATTATGACTTCCCCCCAATAAGATTTTGGTACATTGGTTTCGAACAAGTAAGCACAGGCAATGGATAAAATATGACAATTTTTCCTTTCTGCCACTCCATTTTGTTGTGGAGTGTTGACATAAGATGACTCATGTATGATTCCTTCCCTTTTAAAATAAGTTGAGAGGATTTGGTTAAAGTAATCCCTTGCATTATTAGTCTTAATCCTCTTAATTTTTACATTAAACGAGTTTTGGATCATGGTGTTAAAGGTTGGGAACAAATTACTCACATTTGATTTACTTTTTAAGAGAAAGATCCAAGAGACTCATGTGCAATCATCAATAAAAAAATACAAACCATCGAGCCCCAGGGATGTTAGGGATGGTAGAAGGGCCCATATGTCACTATAATTCAAATAAAAGAGGCTAGAAATTTTAGTGTTATTGATTGGCAAGTAAGTGTGTCTATGTTCGGCAAATTCACAGATGTCACAATGAAAGTTTTCAATGCCCAAGCTTTTAAACAAAGAAGAAAACATAACTTTCAAAATTCCAAAAGAAAGGTGTCCAAGGCAATAATGATGAAGCTAAATCTTATCTTTAAGAAAAGAAGTGTCTAAAAGAAATGATGAAGATAAAGTGTTCTTGATATTACTAAGATTTTCTGTTATCTCAAGGTAGTACAAGCCATTTTTTACCTTAGCAAGTCCAATGCTCTTTCCTGAAGCCTGGTTCTAAAAAAGACAACATGTAAGATGAAAAATCACATTACAATGCATGTCTTTGGTGAGTTTTTATATGGAAATAAGATTGGTGGACAACTCACAAACATGAAGAACATTTTTTAGAATAAATGAAGGATTAATTTAGGTATCTCCTAGTCCAGCAGCCATCGGCCATTGAAATTATTTTGTCACTAGGACACTGTACTAAAGTGATGGAAAGAGTTAGTCAATGGTTAGTAGCTTTCGAGTCAATGACTCAAGAACCTTGAGCAAACTTATTTGAGACATTGAATTAGTGGGAATTTTGAGGCTTACTTGAAAGGGCAAATGAACAAATAATGGTATTACCTGTGGACACATCTAGATCTATCAACAAAGCTTTAAACTATATTATTTCCTCCCTGTTAAATCCTCCTTGTGTGATTTTTTGATTTGGTTGCTAAGTTATGTGTTTCTGTTGCTGAGTTAAGGTATTTGACTTTTGAAAATTAAATGCCACAGCTACTCCAGTCATTTCGACATGTAATAACAGGTATTGACAAATGCTGATACTGATATCAAATAAGACAGACAATAAGAAGCTAATAGAGACTACGAGAGCACTAATGAAGGCTAAGAAAAGAAAAAATAATAAAAATAAAAAATCCCCATGACAAAAAATGAAGTATTAGGGAAAAAATGGATAGAATTAAAGGCTAGTTAAAACATTTCCCTGTGCACGTTGAAGAAGGCATTCGCTGAAAAAAGGGTTATGAACACTGAAGAAGTTGAACAGTGGCAAGAGGATAGGACACATGCCTCTATGCATGTGAGGAAAGACGTTGGTCACTATGGCGGTGCATAAGCTTCACGCGCAATGTTTCCAGCCACTGGTCACCGAGTTTTAGTTGAATTGGTCACTTTGCTTCCTCCTACCCCAGCGATAAGAGAAAATGGGCCACCTACAATGGTCACCTGAGTTTTTCTGATAATGAATAGTGGAAAATGGTGAAGAAAAATACCTAGAAAAGAGTCAAGTGCTCTGATAACATGTAGTGAAGGAAAACAACTTTTATTTCACCTTATAAAATACTTTGATAACATGTATATTTATATACAAAATCTACACTAGGAAGTGAGGCTAATTAATACAAGTGTTGAACTAATAAATAAACCAGAGTTAGACTAATAAATGTTGTAGTTAACAATAAGTATTTTAGTTAAAGAATTTGATATGTTTCAACAACACTTCCCTATTTATCCTTAAGGAAGGGGTATATACAATATGAAAGTTAATCTAATCTAATAATTAAAATGTTTTGCTGAAAACATAGTATATGACTGTAGTAAAAAAAAAAAAAAAGCTATCTAGGTAAGTATGGCTATATCCAACATATTCATACCTGAAAGCATAGGAATCATTACTTATTTTGACTAAGCATCACTAACAAGTCTTTACTTCATTCCCTGTTTAGATTCCTGGAAAGCGTCTGTAAGTTTAATAGGTGTTAAACTTAGAGAACTATCTAGTTTGATGCCAAAATACTTCTTCTTCATTTTTGAATTTTCCCAACCATCACCTCCAATTTGTAAAGTTTGATCCTCACCTTGAACTGCACCACTGTTAGTAAGCCACTGCATCTCTTTATCTCTTTCTATAGCTATAGATGACCTGACAAGAGAATTAGTTCGCATATCTATCTAAAATGATCAAAACCCATGTTAGTCTTCCTTAACATGTTTCAATGTATACTGAGTTAATCTGAAAGCTTATGATTAATATAAAGGAAAGTACAAACTGAGCTATCAAGCAATAAGCCATATTCATATGCATTATTAGATAAAAAACACTGAATAATCTGAATTCAATATTCCACTGAATTCTTAAAATTAGTGAACAAAGCAGAACACAAACTTGGATAATTAAACACATACAAACAACAAGAGTCTAAAATCTATATGACATCTATGAATAAGTTATAAATAAAATCTATGCAAAGTTCATATTGATAACACAAATCAATTAAAGGAAAAAAAGAGATGGTATCCAAGCAGAAAACTAAGGGGAAAAGTTCAAATAGGCTTCTTTTTCAAAGGTTAACTAAAATGAGCTTTTATGTAACACAAAGATAAGGAGAGCACACACTTTAATATACTACCTCTAGACATGTAGTATCTACATACAAGAAAGTAAGGAAACAAAAAAACCAACAAAATGAAGCATTAAATGAAGAATTAATTTTTTTGGTGGATACTAGATAACATGCATGCACAAAAATTCATAATACATACTGTTGAGAATACAGATAAATTATAATTAGGCTGTTAAAGAAATCTTGCCCTATTATTAGTATATTTATAATTATTGAATACACAATAAACCCTAACAGAAACTAATCCCTAGATATTAGGAATATTTACATAGATACTAATCCCAAGATATTAGGAATATTTAAACAGGATCTTATCTCTAAATATCAGGGCTATTAATATAAATAAAATACAAAAAAGGAATAAAAGAACAAAAAATGAAAAATGTTTAACAAAAGATAATCTAGAGAAAATATCTAGAATCGAAAACCCCAACAAACTTATATTCTCCCTTTTCTGACACTCCCCCTCAAGCTAGTGAATGGATTGCTTCCATTCCTAGCTTGTAAACAAGTTCTTGGAAGGTACTACTAGATAACCCTTTTGTGAACAAATCAGCTTGTTGATCTTTAGAAGAGATGTAAGGAGTGCAAATTAGTCCACTATCCAATTTCTTCTTGATGAAATGTCGGTCAATCTTAATATGCTTAGTATGGTCATGTTGAACTGCATTGTGGGCAATACTGATTATAGACCTATTTTCACAGTATAATCTCATAGGTTCTTCTATCTTCACCTTTAGATCATCAATGATAACTTTTAGCCATAACAATTCACACACTCCTTGGGCCATAGATCTGAATTCTGATTTAGTAATTGGCCTTGCTACAACATTTTGTTTTTTTTGCTTTTCCATTTAACTAAGTTTCCCCTAAAAATGCACAATACCTTGAAGTTAACCTTTTGTCATCTAGTGTTCCAGCATAATCTGCATCAGTATAAATCTCTAATGACATTTTTTCACCTTTCTTAAATAAGATCGCCTTTCCAGAAGTACCTTTTAAATATTGCTAAATCCTGTGGATAGCTTTTAAATGACTTTCCTTAGGATTATGCATGAATTGACTAACAATGCTCACAACAAAAGCAATGTCAGGTTTGGTATGGGATAAATAGATTAATCTTCCAACTAGTCTCTGGTATGATCCCTTATCCATTGTTGAATTGCATGGAGCCCCACATAAACTGTTCTTGAACTCAATGGGAGTAGCTATGGGTTTGCACCCTCACTTTTTAGTTTCTGCTAATAGATCATAGATATATTTTTGTTAGGAAATGAAAATGCCTTATCTTGAATGTGCCACCTCAATTCTTATGAAGTATTTTAATTTTCCTAAGTCTTTGATATTAAATTCCTTGAGTAGGCATGCCTTAAGGCGTTGAATTCCTGCATCATCATTGCCAGAAACTATAATATCATCCACATATAC
Organism: Delonix regia; assembly: GCA_037074485.1. Classification (NCBI taxonomy): domain Eukaryota; kingdom Viridiplantae; phylum Streptophyta; class Magnoliopsida; order Fabales; family Fabaceae; genus Delonix; species Delonix regia. The sequence goes on along the minus strand of CM073451.1, from coordinate 26,362,530 downwards.
TAATAAAATTGTTACCTTTCCTAAATTAGAGTGCTTTACAAACAATGTATGGTCTCCTTGGCTTTGACAGTACCCTAAGGTAATCATCACTTTTGTAAACCTCCCAAACCAAGCTCTAGGAGACTGTTTTAGTCCATAAAAAGCCTTTTTAAGCTTGCAAACTTTCCCTTCTTTGGACTTAAAGCCTAGTGGGACCTCCATATATATTTCCTGTTCTAGGTCACCATGTAAGAATGCATTTTTAACATCAAATTGTAGTAAATTCTAGCCATAAACAATAACCAATGACAACAACACACGTACTATGTTCATTTTTGCCACCAGGGCAAATGTTTCCATGTAATCTATACCATAAGTTTGTATATACCTTTTAGCCACCAATCATGCCTCATACCATTCTATGGACCCATCTAACTTGTTTTTGATTGTGAATACCCATTTGTACCTAACTAGTTTTTTGTCCTTTGACAAGTCTACCAAATCCCTGGTTTGGTTCTTTTCTAATGCTTCCATTTCCACTTTGATGGCATCCTCTCACTTTTTGTCTCCTAGACCTTTAAATAAGTCCCTTGGTATGGGGTTTGAGTGGAGGTTCCTAATGAATGCTTTATTGTTTAGTAAAAGGTTGTCATAGGACAAGAGTAGATATATAGGATGTTTTGTGCATGTTCTAGTACCTTTCCTAACGGCTATGGGCATATCAAGGTCATTATTGTGTTTTGTAACACTTGGATTGTTTGGATGTTCAGAATATTGTAGTTCACTACTCAAAGTTTGTGATGGCAATACCTTACCTAAAGTTGGCATTTGTTCAGATGGTTAGGTGTTGCTGGCTTGAAGGTGTTTTCATTTCTTTCTGGAATAGACCTGTAGGGGCCATTATCTTAATTTTCTTCTCTGATCAATAGGTTTAAAGGTCTTTCAAAAGAATTAAGTATTAACCCTAGATTTTAGACAGATTCTTCACCTAGTTGACTCTTAATGTGGTCTTCAAATTTTGGTTTTAGTGGAGATATGAGTATGGGAATATTAGGAAGAAGATTATTTTTAGAAACAAAGTGTGTGTGGTTTGTGTCAAGAGCAAAAGTATCAAGGGTATCCTTGTTCCCACACTCCCCCTGATTACTATGTGTTTCAAAACAAGATTTTAACTCTACAATGGTTACATCAACTGACACAAACACTTTTCTGGTTGATGGGTGGTAGCACTTATACCCTTTTTTAGAAGAGGAATATCCAATAAATATGCATTTTTATTGCACGTGGGTCTAGTTTTTCTCCATTTTGTGTGCTAATATGAACATAAGCCATACTACTAAAGACTCAAGGGACCATATTTTATGATATAACGAGTTCTGGAAAGAAGTCTCTTAGTGTTTCAAGAGGTGATCTGTATCCCAAAATTTTTTAATAGACCCTATTACTAAGGAAGGTCATAGTACGGACACCCTCACCCCAATAGTTTTTAGGTACCTCTTTGTGGAACAATAAGGCTCATGTAATATTAAGGAGGGAACCCATATTAAGGAGGGAACACATCTTCCTTTCAGCAACCCTACTTTTTAGGGTGTATTTACTCAAGAGGATTCGTGAATAATGACTTTGTTTTTGAAAAATGAGGATAAGTTTTAATTAAAATGATCTCGTGCATTATTTAAACGAAACCTTTTGATAGATGTATTGTACTGGGTTTTTATCATTTTGATAAAGGTGGCAAAAATGTCACTTACCTCTTATTTGTGTTTTAAAAGATAAGCCCAAGTAACTTGAGTACAAGCATCTATAAAAGACACAAACCACTTAGCTCCTGAAATATTTGGAACATTGGAAGGAACTCAAATGTCACTATGAATAAGCATAAATGGAATGACATTTCTTTTATTACTGTAGAAAAAGATACACACTTATGTTTTACCCGTTCACACACCTCACAATGAAACAACTCTGCATTTAAATTCTTAAAATAGGAAGGAAACATGACTTTGATGACTTGGAAGGATAGGTGACCCAATCTCTAATGGTACAGCCAAATTTTTTCTTGGTTAGACAAAAATGATTCAGAGAGAAAGGATTTTGATAAAGTGCTATAAGCCCTATTGTGATCATTGAAATAGTACAATCTACCTTGTTCTTTAGCACACCCAATCATCTTCTTCATGCCCTGCTCTTAAAACACACAAAGTGAAGGAAGAAAGATCACTTTACATTTAGAGTCTTAGGTAAGTTTTCAAATAGATATAAGGTTAGTAAATAACTTTGGGACATGAAGTACATTACAAAGGGTAAGGGATTTAAGTTGGATATCTCCAGTCTTAGCAACAATGGCTATTAAGCCACCAACTATATTGATTTTCTTAAAGCTTCGGCATGGAGTATAAGAAAAGAATAGTTCAAATGTAAAGGTCATATGGTTAATTACTCCAGAGTCAATTACCCATACCAAGGATTGGCAAAAAAGAAAAAAATTACCCATACCAAGGGATTTCTATGTTTTTAATTTGAGACAGAGTGAAGAAGATGTACCTGAGAATGTCAATGAGCTAGTACCTTTAGTGGCCAGTGCAAATTTTTCCAAGGATTCTAACAGCTCCTTTAATTTTTCAATGTCCTTTCGATTGACCTCTGGAATTGCCTTGGCTAGAATCTCAGTATTTTCATGTGAGACAATAGTCACAATGCTCTTTTACCTTTTTTGCCCCCTTTGCTGAGATGTGGCGGTTTACCAATCAACTTCTAACACTCATCTTTTGTGTGGTGACGCTTCTTGCAATAGGTATAAAAGAAAGAGTCTTTATTGACTTGTCGAGATGCATTCTTTGTTGTATTTTCATTAGGCTGCAAAGTCTCTATTTGCACAATTATTTTACCAACAAGTTCTGAACTATCTCCCCTCTGACCTTCAAACATGACACCTCTATGTCTTTCTTGGGTCCTTACAATGGATATTACTTCATTTAGTGTTAGTAGGTCTTTCCCCAGGATCTGAACTCTCATTGGATCAAATTCCACAATAAGTCCAGCAAGAAATTCATAAATCCTCTCCTTTTCTATGAATTGTTTTAATGTAGCAGTATCCTCTACACCTTTCATTTGAGTGCACTAGTAATAATCAATTTCATGCCATAAACTCTGCAGCAAATTTGCATACTCTGTAACAAATTTGGCTCCTTCTTTAGTAGTTGCCACTTTCGCCTTTAATTCATACATTCTCCTAACATCATTAACCTTAGAATAGGTTTGATGTACTGCTTCCTAAATCCCCTTAGCAGTAAGTAGTACTTAAAAACATGACAGTGTCACTGATCTCTATAATCATGGAATTTCCTAGCAATGACATTACCATTAAATCTTGTTCATCCTAAGCTTCGAATGTTGAGTCTCCTTCTGAAGGTCCAATTCCCAATAAGTGACTTAGTTTGCCCTTACCTTTGAAGAAAGTCTTGACAAATTGAGACCACTTTAAGAAATTATGTCCATTTAGCCTGTAAGGTGCTTGAATATTCCAAAGATCACTAGCAAAATCATTAATGTTCTCCGTCAAAGGTAGATTAATAGCTGGGTTGGTCTGAGTTGAATCTAACATGCTCCTGAAACCTTAATTATCTAGAATGGAAGATTCTTTAAGGGAAGAGCCAACAAAGTGGCTTCTTTCCGGGTTAGAAGGGAAAAACTCAGAGGAAGAGGGCCATAGGCTCTGATAGCATGTTGAGAATACAAATAAATTATAATTAGGCGGCTAAAGGCCTTGCCTATATTTACAATTGTTGAATACACAATAAACCATAACAGAAACTAATCCTTAGATATTAGGAATATTTACACAAATACTAATCCCAAGATAGTAGGGATATTTAAACATAATCTTATCCCTAAATATCATGGATACTAATCTAAATAAAATGCAAAAAAGGATAAAAGAGCAAAACTAAAAAATGTTTAACAAAAAATAATCTAGAATTGACAATTCCAACAAACTTGGATTCTCCTTCTTTAGACACATACCCTAAGTCAACCAAAGAAGTTCGAGTGTGTTTGTTTGGAACATTTTTTGTCCTTTCTTCTGACTTTTGCTGCCTAGGCTCAAAACCATTATTGCCAGCAAGAACTTGGACTTCAACCTTAATCTTGGCCCGTAAGACTGACCGATCAGTAAACATAGCACTGGAACGGTCATGAGAAAATCCTTCTAATCGAGATCTCTTCTTTGAAGGTATACTTGGGAAAACTTTGTTGAATACAGATAAGGCTTCATTGAAAATTTTCACACATTCCCTGCTGAGAAAAGCAATATTATAAAACCTTTACCTTTAATGCAAGTAGCATGACTTATAAAGAACTACCTAGCCTTCATAGAGCTTTCACGTAAACCAGCCTTAACTCGTTGTTCTGGTAGTGGAGAAGACAGCAACTTGCCTTTTGAAGAAATAGATGGAGATTCATCATGTAAAATTCCAAGAGCAGCATTAACATGCCATATAAAATCCACTTGATGATTAGACTTATGATTTACAGCAACCAACTTTGGATCAAAATGCAGACATTTGAAGAAGCTCACTACTTCCCCTTTTATTACTGAAGAACTGCTTCTTGCATGTTTGGTAGGGAGGATAGAATTGGATTTTCCATGCTCTCTCCAAAGTTTCCCAACCCATCTAATGGAGCAGCTATGTGGGATCCCCGCTGCCCACTGTACAATGGTCTATCTGGGCTACTGGATGACAGCTCAAACTTGCTAGACGTTGCCATTGCACTATATTCAACACATCCTATGACTCGAAAAATCCAGAACAATGGGTTGTGCATGACAAAGTGGAGGTGCTATAGCACATTAAAGGCAAACCCAAATTGCAATAGAGCAAATGGACAATGCACCTGAAAGGATCAAAATAACACCAAAAAGAAAAATCAAACTCTATTGAGTGAGATATGATAAAAGTCCAGGATATAAAAAATAACACCAAGAATAAGGCTAGGGACTACAAATTAAGACTCAAGTTCTGAAGGACTAGAAACTCATGCAATGAGTCAAGGAAAAAAAAGATAAATTATATTATAAGCTATGAGATTTGTAACTAATAGGATTTATCGGAGTTATTCAAGTCTATATCATTCTCCTCGTACCAACCCCTCTACAACTAAGTAAGAAGGTATGATATATTTGGCATATAGACAGAATACTTCCACAAGATGACAAAAATATCAGTGCATAAAAGCCGTGGGTTTTTTCTTAATAATATAAGTTTCAATAGAGAGAAAAATTTACAAGTAGCTAGAGGATAAAAAATCCTCACACCATAAACTACAAGGAAAGCTCTAAAAAGAACAGAGTAGCAAAGTCCCAATAGAACCTAGTAATGTAGAAGAGCTGTCCAATCTCTTTGCACATCAGACAAAAAGGTCTACTTCAAGAACCAATGTCCCGAGCATCAAAGAGAAACAATGTACATAATTCTATCCCGTATAGCAATTCAAGGAGAAAAGATACCCTTGAGGATGTGTGCATTCCTCTCTAACCATACAAACACCAGAATCCCGTAAACTGCACATAGCCACAAAATTTTGTTTTCCAATAATCCAATTTTGAAACCTCCAATTTCAAGAAGTAAAATTAATACTGCCAGTATCTGCATTTCATATCAAGTTACTGGAAAAGTGATTCACAAATATTGCAAAAACTGGAGGTCAATATATAACCCTGAGATTGGTTGCCTTAACAACCTCACATAGTCACATGATAAAAGAAAACACAGTATAAATTACAAAATATTATCTCCCCATCTGCTCGTTATAGGATCAGATCCTCATTCTTACTATTCTGTGATCTCACAGTACAACACCTAAACCAAAAATAAATTCACAGATCTTTAGGACAAACTCTCGTTGTAATGAAAATGACACTTGTGATTACAAGAATTCTTCATGGTACAACAAGACCCTCTTCTAAATGACTTCTACTATCGTACTTAGTATTGATGCTCCCTCAAGGTTCTTAATAATGAATTGATTGCCTTGTTCACCTCTTGCTTCTCCTTTGAGTTTAAAATTTTTTTGTTGTTACATATCTACCATTAGTTTTATGACTATAATCTGAATTGCAACAACCTTTTGCTACAGATGTAGATATCATGAGAAACTGCAAATTATTGAATGAATATTACTTCATGATAACACCTCTTAGGCACACCAATGGGAAAATGAGAAAACAATGATTTTATAACCACAAGCAGCAAATTTGTCACTTCTACATAAATCAAGATTGTGCTCTACCCACTGCATGCATAATGAATCGGGTTCTCTTCCGGTACAGTTGACTCTCCAACGGGAGAGGATCCATTTAGATGCATGAGATGGACTAGATGAATCCACAAGCAAACCCATCTTACCCACAAGTATGTTAGACTATTTTATTACTGAATACCATAATCATATAAAATAGAAGTAAATGCTTAATGGTGCCTCATAATAAGATATCTATTATTATGACAATATTACAAAAATTTATATCCGATACACCACATGAAACCAAGTACTACAATTTACACTGACTTGACTTCAAACATCAATCATAGCACATTAATCAGACAGGAAGACAAGTTCAATAATATAGAAAAGAAAAGAACATATTATACACTTATAATAATGGAAAGAGGGGATCAATTTTTGCATCCTATTAGTTTTGGGCAGAATTCTCAACCAGCTGACGCAGATAATTACTGTTTCTTTTAATTGAATAAAGTCAACATTTCTAACAGTAGCTTTTGAACCTCACGTCATCAATTAAAAGATCATATTTGCTTATCTCAGCCAGTAACGTCGGCTGCATAAAACAGTTCCCTCCCACCCGTTCTTTTGCTCTTAAGTTACTTCCTTAGTTCAATGCATTTTCTGCCAATATTGCAGACAACGACGGTAAAATTAAAAGTAGAAAATCATCACGCTTTGTGAACTCCATTTTCTATTTCTTTGCACATCAAATAAAAACCAAAAGAAAAAGAGACGTGTACCAATCAATAATACAAATTCTGTCGCGAGTGATTTGGCTACTTCATGAACGCAGATACTCGTCCTCTTCTGTTTGCTTCCATCAAAGTTCGTTCTAAAGTACGATAAAAAAAGACGCATAAGTTTGAAAAAAATAAGCAATACTTAATCAATATAAAACCATAAATAGAAATCAGGAATTACCTTAATCACCCGGAAAAGCATTGCGAATTCCAAAAATGGTAAACGTTAAATCAAAATCGAATTCAAAATTGGCAACTAAATATACCTTCAAACTTACAATGATGAAAGAGTATGATTGCTATTGTTTGGGGATATGCAAAAATTGGAGGGTCATTCTGAATTGGAAATTAGCATATGCTGGAGCTGGAGCTCCAAATCCTAGTTCGTACGAAGCCATGGTGGAGGAGGGGTCTGGTGCTTTGATCGGCAACGAATTGGACCTGGTTGATATCACAGTTCTGCCCATGTTTTCAACTTTTGACTAGTTCATATGAGCATTTCAGTAGGGGCATTTATGGCAGACCGTTTTAAACACAGTATTACAGGCGATAAGTTACGAACTCGGATTTTCTTCTGGATCAGAGAATTTCCGGAAGTCAAAAATAATAATATTTTATTAATATTAAATTAATAAAAAATATTAAATTGATAAAAAATTATTTTTTTATTATTTTTATTAACTGAAAAATCTTTAATTACTTGAAATGATCCATTCTAGATAAGTTATTGGTTATTATGCCACCATTTTGTTCTGTAAAACGCAGATAACTATATTATGGTACCAATCTGATGATTAAAAGTTCGATATCTCTCAGTATATTTTTAAATTTTTCCATTATTTATTATTTTAGAGTTGAAATGTTTGAAAATTCACAAAATATATATGTTGTATCAATATATTAAATAATTCTTTACTAAATTCTAAATTTTAACTGAATTAATTTCAAATTAATACTTTAATTTTTTCTTATATGATTTAAAAAATATATTCATGTTCACTTCATATATATTGATGGGTCATCTACAATTTTTTCATAGAATATTTAAGAATGCTACAAGTTTTTAGTGAATTTTGTGGGAGACTAATCTCAATTTTTTCACTAACACCTTGCGATACTAGCATTTGATAATCCAATTACTACACCACCATACTTAATCTACCAAGAGACTTAAAGTGATTTTTCTTTTTTTTTGAAATTTTAGCATTGTGTGAATCAAAATATTTTTGTTAAAAAAAATAAGATAATTAATTATGGGCTTAACAATCTCACTACCAATGAAAGGAATTTTTAAAAAAAAAAAGGTCTTAAGATTTTAAACTTGTGACATCTTAAATGTATGATTGTCAGTCACACATTTAGTTTTTTTAAAATGTGACCAACAATCACATGTTCAAAACGTGTGAAGGTCAACTTGACCTTACTATATGTTATTCACAATCACATTTTGATTTTTGATTGGAAGAGGAGATTACATCTTCCAAGTGGCAACATGTGATTAATTTATTCTGGATAATCCTTAAATTAAAAAAAAAAAAGACCAAAATAACAAAAATGCCCTTTGCTAGTTTGATAAAACCTTGATCCTTTATTCTTCCCCTATACTTTCTAGCTTACCCCTCAAAAATTTAGAAGCTTTGAAGATTATTTTTGGCTTAGATATGAAGTTGGGTCCCACATAATCTTTAAAGTTGGTGGTCTTACCAGTATATTTAGCAAATTTATTCTTGGAAAGGAAATTCTTTAGGAATTTACACCATGCTTGACAGATATAAAATTCTTTTCAATTTGCAAGTTCAATGCTGAACATCTGACTTTACTCAATGGAAAAATTTGTGGCGTGTTGGGCAACCATATCGTATACTTATTTTCACTTGGAGACTAATCAATAAAATACTTTCAGTTGGTGATATTCTTATTAACACCATATTTCAATGGAATCTTGTTGCTGGTTCTGTCATGAGCACTCTGAATCTCTTAATCATGTTTTCATAACTTGCTCATTTGCAAGAGCTTTATGTTTGGCTTCTCGCTATCCATAAGAATTGATCAACTTGAATAGCAAGATATTATCTTTTAGTTAATTGCATGGTTTAACCATGGAAATCACTCTTGTGATCAATTTAATTCTCTCACAACTCATTAATAACTGCATATGTAATTTGGCTATTCCGAAATGAAATTGTTCACAAAGGGTTGAAACCTGATCCAACTAGAGCTCTGTGACTCATTCATCGCGTGTCTGCTGAGTATTATCAAGCAAATCATCATCTGAGCTCAGCCTTATCTGCCTTTTGGATTCGCACTTTAATTCCTCTCGTGTCATTCTATAATCCCTCAAATTGATGGAGAATTGTGGTGAAAATTAAGAAATCAAAGTGACCTCATATAAGAAGTGTTCATTGATTATTTGAATTTGAAAATCAGCTTATCCATGTTTGGAAGATAGAAAATCACCGTCGCATGGAGGTCAGAATTTTTGTGTTCAGTGCAGTTTAGGGAAGTGGTTCAATGGTTAATGCAGCAAGATATATTCCCTACTTTTCCATGTGGTTCTTCCATCGCAATATTGATTTCATCTCTTTGTAAAAGGTTACCAAAATCTTTACTCCATTAAAATCCTTTGGAAAGACATTCATCGCATGGCTGTTTCTTTCACTTTCTTCAACTTCGAAGCTGCTGATGGCACTCACCAGATCCGCTATTCACCTGCACAGGAGTAACCTTAGGCTTGTTGCTTTAAATTCATTTATTTTTCTAAACTTTATGTTGTAATTGAGGGGAAAAAATAAAAGAAATTGAAAATTGATTGAATTTGTAGAAATAAATTATAGCAGTCAAAATTTAAAGGGAAAACATATAAACAAAATATAAATTCATAATAACGAGAAATTATAGAAATAAAAAATGAAATTAATGGAAATTGTAGAAATAAAATTTTTGAAATGAAAGTATGAGAAATTAGGTGGAAATTTTTTAAATTTAGATAATTGTAAAATACAAAATAGGAAGACATACGAGTACTTTGGATAAGCCAACATTGTTTGTAGTATGCTAGATGGAGTTGCTTTTTGTGATAAAATTCTAATTGCGTGATAATTGAAACAATTTCTATTTTATAAATATTGTCTTTCTTATTAGGTTTCCTTTATCTGCCATCTTTCCTTCAATATTTTCTATGCTTCATTTTCCTTTAAGTGACGTCCTTTCTTTAATATTCTTATTATGTTTATTATATATATATAAGTAAAATACCAATTTGGTCATTTATTCATTATTATGTTCAAAATTATTCTCTACTCATTAAGAAATATCATATTTGATCTCTTATTTTCTTAAAAAATACCAAATTTAGTCCTAGTATGTATTAAGATCAATAGCTAATTTACCAAATACAATCTACCCAAAAATCAAATCAAATTAGTTAGATATAATTGTACTACCTGAATTATTAGTATTCCTTTAAAGTTGTATCCAATCATTTAATAAAAATTAATTTTAACGTGGATTAAGTTTTTGAAAAAATCTTGATAATAAAAGTATGAATTTACGTTACAAGTCTAATACAATTATTTAAGGTAAATTACACTCTATTCTCAAAAAGACATTTCTTTAAATACCTTGTAGGCATTTCACTCTATGACAAGAGACTTGAAATCATTTCAATTAACTAAAATATATGAAAGTATGAATTAAGAAGCAACATATGTTCATCAATCAACATATAATTACAAAAGAAATAAAATAATATTAATCAACATATGTGGATACAAAATTCACTAATCCCAAATCAATATCCTCAAGCATCCAACAAAACAACTAAAGACAAGTTTCAATCCATGCTATATAAAGAAATATATATATATATATATATATATAAAGAAAGATAAAGAAGGAGAGAAGAGTAAAAAGAGTCATCCATGGAAAAATCTATAATTGTTTGGCTAAGAAAGGTTCAATGAGACTAATATTTGGCCTCTTCTTCTAAGAGAACACCTTAAAAGACTAAGTTGATTAAAGTTCCCTTTAAAAACCTTTGTTCTCTAGAGTTGCCTCCAGCCTTCCTCCCTAACTTCTCTTGACAAATTTTACAACTTTGTCTCCAAATTTTGACGCTAAGGGATTTAAAAGTGGTGTCAAAGTTGAGTATTTACCATTTTAAATTGAATATTTTCTCAACTTTCTTTTGTGACTTCTAATTTATAAGTTGTTTGTGAAATCCTTCCAAGCATTCTTAAATCTTCCTCATTAATGCCTCTAAACTCTATTTTCTTTCATTAAATCAATTATCCTATAATTTTCATCAAAATAGTCCAAAATAGAATTAATTTAATACATTGAAGTAACCAAATAGTTCAACCTATAAAATTTATTAAATTAACATTATTTAGTCATTAAATTAAAAAATTTTATTCAAAATACATTATAAATTCATAGTAAAATACATATAAATATAATACAATTAAGAACTTATTAAGTACAACGTAATTTAAGGTTATGCAAGTCATATGTCACAAGTGAAATATCTTAGTATAGGTAGAGATTGAAGACATATCTACCCTTTAAAGTACTTGTCTAAGCTCTACTAAATATGTTAATCTTATAATGTAAAAATATGATTTTGATGTTGCAAGTCAATCTAGTGCAATGGTACCTAAAAAAGCAATTAGCACCTTGGTACAATACACCAATAAAGGTAAAAGGAATACTACAAGGAAAGGGTGTTATGCGAACAAGGGGCATGTAATAGTTTTAAAAAGTTAATAAGTTCCCTCTGAGATCATCCTAACTAACCATTTGGGAACCTGTCACTAGAAATGGGATTAGCGACTAGAGCAAGAAAAGTTCAAGATGTTTAGTTGTTCTAGAATAGATGATCTTATTTTTGGTTGTCATGTTACGTTAGATTTTGCTGTAAAGTTACGTTTTGATTGGTTTGCGTAGTTAGACCTAATCACTGGCTACACGCATAGTCAAGTCTTCACATGCACAATCTTCAAGGTTTCACACCAAATCCAACTTGGCTTAATTTTAGTATTGTTTATTTCAATTAAATTTAAAAAATATTTTATAGCATTTTAATATTAATATAATTATCTGTATGTTGAGACTATACTGATTCATTGTTTGTAGGCTTAGTTACCCACTTCAGCGAGGAATGTTGACCATTGGTCCAAAATGTATCAAATGAATTTTTAATTTAAATTTAATAAATATTATATTTTAAAAAAAATTATCATAATGAACAAAGGTATATTAAAATTTTAGAAAAAGAATGATATCTTATTAAAAAGGGGAAAAAGCAGTATGTAGTTTCTAATGTTTTATATTATATTCCTCATACCTAACAATCTATTTTTTCTATTTATCAGGATATCATCATATATATAAAAAAAATCTAAAATATTAATATGTCTTTGCATATTATGATTATTTTAATAAAAAAATTAATTTATTAACCTAAATTAAAAATTATGTGATGCATTCTCCATTATTAGATTTTCATATAATAATTCAATTTTTTACTATAGAAAAATGCACAAAAATCGAGCATAATATTATATAATAACATATTTTTTAAAATCTTCTTTTGACAAAATTTAATACCCAAGCACTTAATTTGGTCGTTTTAGTGCAACTTGATTTGTCCTCTTTGCGGGCGAATCAGCTTAGGATTCCATGCAAGAATTTTAGAATTTTATTTTACATTTTAAATACGAAGGCTAATTTGCCCTGTATGTGGGTGAATCATCCCTCGGTGGGCATGCCAAATACACCCCCAATGTGGGCGAATTAGCACTTGGGCAATCAGGGTCAGTTTTGGCCCTGAATAAGGTAGCCATTGGAGGGGGAATCATAAGGGGTGATGACATGGCGAATTTTGGTGGGACATAAAACACTGTAGCGAAATCTGATTAGTTGGTTTGGATATGATGAAATGCATGAAATGAAAATTATACCCTTCAGACTTTGCTATAAGATTGCAGAGGTACCAACTCCCTCTACGCTATTTTATCCTCCTGTTAGCCTTCTTTCCCAGCTTTCTTCTTCTCTAGTTGCGAATAAGTGTCGGCCAAATTATTTTATCCAACACTCTACTCTCTCCCATTTTGTTATCTACGCTGGCGGTTCATTTTTGCTTGGAGAAAATTACACTGTGGCCCCACTTTTCTCTCTTCTACACGATGCTCTACTGCTAGTTCATTGTAGTTTGGAGAAAATTATATTGTGGCCCCGTAGAAGCTTGTGTTGCTAGGTGCTTATGTTTAGGAAAGTTATTTTTGGCCCCACTTCACCCTCCTCAACTTAAGTATTCTTTATTTGAGTGAACGAAAAAATTATATTTGAACACCATTGATGCTGAAATAGTCTTGTTGGTAAATAAATACAAAGACTTTTGTATAGATATGCCTTTTCTCTTACATAATTATGTATTGGTTGTCATGTTCAATGTGAAAGTAAGGAAAAACTAAAAAAATAAATATTGACTAAAAATAATATATTAAATTCGAAAACTACGTGTGACATATTAAACTAAGAAAATGAATATTGTTAGCAAAGGTGAAATAATTTTTCGAATAGTAAAATGACTTAATAATTTAGGGATGAAAAATTAAGGACTTGAAGATTAGATATCATAATTTGGAATACACAATATTTTAATTATTAATAAATTAATATTTAATATTTAAATAATATTATTTCTAATGTATTAAAATATAAAATGATTGAAAATTTAAGAAACAATAAATGATATAAATATAATATAATAAATAATATAACAATATAAATAAAAAATATAAAATAAACTCTATTATAAGCAAATGGAATTAATATATAAACTAAGTTGAATATATATGTTTTTATACTTTTATTTTAATTTTTTCGTTAATTTATTATTATATTTCTTTATTACAATAAGATTATTAGAAATTATCAAGAAATTATTAAAAAATTGGTTTTCCTTACTATGGAATCAATTATTAATGGGATCCATGCTTTTGAATAATATAAATGTACTTATAACTATATTCTCATCAAAGTCCTATAGTAGGGTAACAAATGAGTAGTAAGACGGAAGCTATATATATTTATTAAAACGAAGAAATTTATGAAACTGATGAAGCAGCAACATTTAAAAACGAAAGAGTGAGAACTATGAGAATTGATACTAATGTCACCATGAAAAAGGTTAAAAGAGTTGGTAGGTGTTGTATATATGGCTTAGAAGATGATTTAGTCACTAAACCTTAAAAGGAGTTAGTTATGTAGCTTAGGAGATGATTCATAGCTAAGTTGATTTACAAATATTTATTATCACTAAACCCTACTAGGTATCATGTATCCAACCTAAGAGATGATTTTGACACACAAATAATGTGGAAAACAAACTCATGGTTCCCTTTTTAATTGAGTTGTCATATGGATCTAAACATAACATCTTAGCTAGTGGACAATTATATGTCAAACACATTGCCATCCATGCGACAAAATTAGGACATCGGGGGGCAAGCTTCAATATTTAATGCATATCAAATAGGGTTGGACCCATCACTTTCGCAAATTCACAATGGTCAACCATACGAAAGTGTATAAGTTAATCACACATTCTACCAAGGTCATCCAACATATCATACAACTTCACTTGACTTATATCTCTATTGATAACAATTGAAGACATAGTAGATGATTTTGATGAAGGGGATGAATATGAAAATGCATTTGAAATGGACAATTTTGATGATTGATGATGAGTGAGATGATGAAGAGAAAGTCTTAATAGACGACATTCCAATTGAACTAATTTTGTAATATGTTGATCCTGTAGTTGTCTTTTTGGCACAAGTTAATGTTGATATAGGGAGTGATTTAGATTTTCCTAAGGTACTAGGTGGGATAAATTTTAATAATAATGAACTTCATGTTAAGATGCGATATGTCAATAAATTAGTTTTATGTTAAGCAATTAAATTATATTAAATGTAGACACGCCACACATTTAAGGTGCATTAAATTTTCTCAAAGTATGAAGAGTATCAATGTATTTAGTATGGGATTGGTTGCAATTAGAGGGTGACTTGGTAGTTTTTTTATTATTTTAATTGAAACACTATGATAAAAAATGTAATAAATGGAAGCATCTTAGAGAAATCCCTGTTTACCCACGTTCGCGGCAATTTCGGCAATTTCTTATTGAACCACTTGACGGTCATACTTGGGCTCCTAGAGGCCCAAATAAAAGAATGGGAGTGTCAATAACGGTCAACGCAAGCCCCTTTGGTAAACATATTCGGCCGCGTCCGAGCTTTGTACCTCAGATTTTCTGGCACTTTCTTGCTTGCTTGCCCATTGTTTGGGTTAACGGAAAACTATCAACAACGCCCATCGTTCTCAATTCCGGAGATTTGATTTTCTTCCCCTCTAACTTCGAAGAGGACCTTAGACTAGAAAAGTAAACCTCCCCTAACCCCACTAATTGGCATTAAAAGCGCGTGTACTGTCTCACTGTCTCCCTCATTTCATTTCCTTGAAAATCACGCCGCTGAGATCGTCGCAGGCAGTCCAAATTTCTCCTTTTTGTCATAAGTCGGTTTATTCTCAGCAATTGAACAATTTGGGTTTTGGAGAATCTTGGTTGTTTGTGTCGTAAGCACTGGCATTGGTTCTGATTCTGACCGGTGATGGTGGAAACGGAGATCAAGAAGAAGGGCTATGGAACCCGATGGATTTGGGTACTGCTTGCTCTCGCTGCCATCTTTGTTGCCATGGCCATGTCTTCCACAACTTCTCCCAAAATAGCTCTCTTTGGAGCTATTGACAGAGCTTGTCAGTGTGCACGGGTAATTTGTCTGTTCTTAGTTGAGTTAAAGATTACAAATTATGTCCCTTTATTACATCATCCGTTGGCTGCCCAATTCTTCTGATTAATGTGAAATACGGCATTTCCTATCCAAATTGCAATTCTTCATGCCGTTTTTATTATATTAGAATCAAGAAGTCTTGCACATTTCTATTTTTAAAACTTTGTTACTTATGTGGAGATTTCTCTGCTATATAATCTTTAATCTCAATTGTTTTACTTGTTTCTCCTTAGTATCAAACGTAAATTGATCAAATTTCGAAGAAAAACGTATTAGTTAAAAGCGTTCTTCTGGACAAATCTTATTTTCGGAAGATTCGACTTTGTTTAAAATTCTGATGTTTGTGTCATGTGGAAAGTGATTTACCGCAAATTCCCTTCTGCTTCGTAATCACTGATTTTATGCATAAATTTTCTGCTTTGTTTCTCCCCCGCTTTTGCAGGGTACACATAAGTATAGTGGCATAGTGGAGGATTGTTGTTGTGATTATGAGACCGTGGACCAGCTTAACAAGGAAGTGTTGTATCCATCACTTCAAGAGCTTGTGAAAACCCCATTCTTTCGATATTTTAAGGTTTGCAAATTTTCTTTGAAATCTGGAATAGCTTAAAATTTCCATAAACTATCAACCTTTGCAATGCCATTGGTGCTGTGTATTTGTGTCCAATAGTCTAGAATCAGTTCATATCTATGTTTAACCTAGGATGCTAGTCAAATCTTTAGCAGAATCTGAGGGCTCTTTCTAGAGGAAGTGAGAGTTTCTGTGTTCGATTACTTGAAATGTTTAATGCATTATTCCTTGTGTGAAACCATTTCATTTTGGAATATGGTTCCAAGAAAAGCAAATAATTACGTGGCTATGAAGTTTAATTCTTATACATTTTTTTTTTGTTTATCATTATTCTGATGCATCTTTTCTGGGCATCTGTGAAAATGATAACATTATACTGTCAACATTGTCTCCTTGTTTCTTTTTATTTCATCAGGAAGTGAGAGTTCATGATATTTTTATTTATATGGCCTGCTTCTATATCATAGTTTTATTAGTAGACCATTCAAATTTGATGAAAAATGTGAGAAATCAGAAAAATTTGTATAGTTAGCAGAATTTGCTTGTCTATATCATGATCAATGGTTCTGAAAGGGAACCTTTCACTTAACTGGGATAGATATGCTGCGTGCATGCAAATTCATTGCTTTATATTTTGTCTGACATAAATGAACAAGGATTATGTATCTTAAAAAACTGTACTTGGTGACCCTCTCAAGCTGGAAAATAATTTTAATGTTATTGTTATTGTTGTTTTAGGATGGATTTTAACTTATGTTAATCTACAAATGTTGAATTGTTAGCATGAGTGCTTCCGTAGATTCTGTTTTCAAACCCATAAAGCTGTGCAACTAGCACGCACTTCTGATAATACCTCTTATGTAGTTATATTAATCTCTGGATTGCATATCGGTTTTATCTTTCAAACTGTGTTACTCTTGTGCTATACTTGTGCTATGAATGCTAAAGACTAGTTCTGTGGTAGGCTAAGTTATGGTGTAACTGCCCTTTTTGGCCTGAAGATGGTATGTGCCGCTTGCGGGACTGCAGTGTATGTGAATGCCCGGATAATGAGTTCCCTGAATTATTTAAGAAGCCTCACCGCCTCCCATCAGATGACCTTATTTGTCAAGAAGGAAAACCTGAAGCAGCTGTTGATCGAACTCTAGATAGAAAAGCTTTCAGAGGATGGACAGAAATAGATAACCCCTGGACAAATGATGATGAGACTGACAATGGTTTGCCACTTTATACACTAATTAATATGTGAATTCTTTTCAGGCAACATTGTAGTTATTTATGGCGAATCTGCAAGATATCATATACTTATACTGGAGTATTGGAACTAGTATCCAGAATTGACTTTTGTGACATAAGCTTTAGTTACTAATTTCAAACGGCACTGCCACAACTAACAATTTTTGTTTGTTCTTCCTGATATCTTGAGATCTAAGAAAGTAAGCATCTCAATTGATGCCATTTTTACATCTGCAGATGAGTTAACTTATGTGAATCTTCAACTGAATCCTGAAAGATACACTGGTTACACTGGTCCATCTGCAAGAAGGATATGGGATGCTATCTACTCTGAGAACTGCCCTAAATGTGAGTTGTATTGAAAAATCTTATACATGGTCTTTTCTACCCATGCCTTCTCTCTCTCTTTTCTTTTCTATGTACTTTCTTTATACGGTCAGCACTCCTATGGTGCTTATGAGGCATTATAATTCAATTTTGCGAATGAGGTAAACTTCAATCAGGTGGACTAAACTAACTTTTAAAGTCAATGATTTTTTGTTTTCTCTTTATCTATTTTTTTTTCCTTTAATCGATTAAGTTGTCTGTTTGGATTTACACTTGTTTTAAATTTTTCTATTTTTCAAAAAATCAGTCATGCTGTCATGGTTCCCGTATTTTGAGAAATAGATATCTTCAAAACAATAATAGAAGAGTAATTGTTTCCTGTGCTACATATAGTGCATTAATGTCAGGTGCTGTATATGAAATCCCTGAGCTATCATCCTTTATAATCTATTAATGAGAAAATAAATTTGTCTTCTGTAGATCCATCTGAAGAGTTATGCCAAGAGGAAAAAATCTTGTATAAATTGATATCTGGTCTTCACTCCTCCATATCAATACATATAGCTGCTGATTATCTACTTGATGAAGCTACAAACTTAGTAAGTTTCAAGTTCTTTTCAGTAGTAGCTGATTCCTGTTTGAAAGAAACATGGCATTGCTTTTACAGATAGGCACAGTTTATCTTGTATTTCAGCACGTAGACTGCTAACTGCTTTTGCTTTTAGCCTAAATTATTTTTAAAAAGTTAATTTTCTTTTAGAATAATTGGCCTTTTAAAGTAATGAACATTATATTAAAAGAAATTTACTTATGTATATAACTTATTCTTCTCTTCTTGTTGGTAATTCCAGTGGGGTCAAAATCTTACTTTGATGTACGATCGGGTCTTAAAATACCCAGATCGTGTGAGAAATTTGTACTTCACTTTCCTTTTCGTCCTGCGAGCAGTAACCAAAGTGAGTATAAACTGCCCTACTACATTTACATATGATCACTAGTCATCTTGATATTCATTTGTTGCTTTACGACTAGTTCATAATATTCTCAATACTATATACAACTGAATACATTATAGGCTGCAGAGTATCTGGAACAGGCTGAATACAATACGGGTAACCCTAATGAGGACCTTAAGACACAATCCTTAATGAGACAGCTGCTTTACAACTCCAAACTTCAAGCTGCATGTCCAGTTCCATTTGATGAAGCTAAGCTGTGGAAAGGCCAAAGTGGACCTGAGCTGAAACCGAATATTCAAAAGCAATTCAGAAACATTAGGTATTGCCTTAAATTTAGTGGGCTTAACATTGTCCTTTACTACATACCTACTTAGTGGGAAAACTCCAAATTTTTTTAGTTGGACCTTTATGCCAGTTTAGTGTCTCCTAAATTCATGCTTTAGGATTCTGATATATACTTAGGAAGGAAGATTGGTTAGCAACGGATTCTATTTCCTTCTGTTTGATGTTAAGGTTGGTAATACAAGAAAAAGATGAATAATTAAAAAAAAAAAAAAAGTAAAGGAAACAAGAGAATGCTGCTTGGGTTTCAACACAATTTTTCTGCCCTCCTTTTTTTTATGCCCTGTAGTGGGGTTCTGTGTTCAGACTTAGTGTTTTAGATTTTTTTTTCAATTATCCGAAGGATAATTTATAGAATATTTACCTTCCCAATATAGACCTTGTCATGTGATGAATATACATTTTGCTGTTGGAAAAGAAAAACAAAAACTGCTAATTTTTGCTCTTCCTAATATTCAATTTACACCCTGCATCTTTTGATATTTCTCATTGGCAATGGCATTTTTATTTGTCGCATGCAGTGCAATAATGGATTGTGTGGGATGTGAGAAGTGTCGATTATGGGGAAAACTTCAGGTTCATGGGCTTGGGACTGCATTAAAAATTCTCTTTACTGTTGATGGTCAAGATAATGAGGTTCAAACGGTAAGTGCATTTTCTAGAAGCTCTTCGTCTGCTGCTTTAATGCATTTTCCTGTAGTCAATTCAAATCCATAACTAAGGTGTATATAACCGTCCATTCACTTGTCCTTCCACTTTTTGGGCTTTAATACGACCTCATAGCATCAGTTGGTTTCAGGAATATGCTAGTAAAGAAGTTTTTACCTAGTTAATTCTTGAAGGACAAGGCTTAGATGAAGTTTATTATACTTTTGTTATGAAATGATATTCTCTAATAAAAATATAATACTTAAGACATTTTTTATTCAACGTATCATCACGTTCAGCTCTTTAAAATAGTCTCTCCATGTGTCTTAATTTTATTAAAGAATTTGAAAGCAAACGCCTAAACCCAAAGTTTTTTTATTCTTGAACGTGTTCTATTGGAAACTCTGTTTTAGCTATACAGATGATGGCTTGAAATTGTATACGCATAATATGCGTCTAAATTAGCTTGCTTATATATAATACTATTGTGCCTGAGTAAACATTTTTGTGAAGTACAACAGCTATTAGTGATCCCGAAGCCTTCACAAGCAGGACTCTCGTATTTTCACGTTGATCTTTAACTAACTAAGTTGTAAAGATATATTTTGATTTTCTGTGTCGCAAGTCGTGCTATGAAATTTTCTGAGTTGTGTTCTATGGTCAGTCGGTTGACCAAAGCTTGATTGTCTTCAGCTGCAGTTGCAAAGAAATGAAGTAATTGCCTTGATGAATCTCCTCAATCGACTTTCAGAATCTGTCAAATTTGTCCACGAAATGGGACCGACAGCTGAAAGAATTGCTGAAGGGCATCTTTCTGCTCATACCTTGATCAGCTCATGGAAAAGAATTTGGTCCTATGTAGTCAGAACATAGGTAAAATGGTTTCTTTTGTGGATTTGTTGCATCTCCTAGAGGTTATTGCTCTATAGGTTTGTTGTGGTTAATGTTTTCTTCTGTGTGATGTTTGCAGGCAGCAATTGTTGTGCCGTGTCATACTATATGCGTTACTCGAAAGACAAGGAAGGCTAAGAAAACCAATGTCTGTGTTTGAAAAATTTACAAGGACATGAAAGTTATGTATGTGAACTATCCCATGTGAAAGAGAAAGGGATTATATGTAGCAACTATGCAAATTTTGAACATAGGCTAAGAAATCCATGATCATGATACATCTTTTTCGGGTACATGAAATCAAATGAGGAGAGTTTATTTCAAGACTACTGACATGCGAGAATCTCAGAACGTATCAACTTTCAGCTCTCAAAAAGGAAAATTTATTTAGGTGCAGTGCTGAGACGAAAAATTTAGTGGTTAGAAATGCAAATTTAGACTTCGGTGAATTTATGAAGAGAAAAGAAGAGTAAGAAAGAAATGAAAACTTAAGAAAAAAAAAAAGTCCATTTATCTGTCTCTCTTTTCCCACGAACAAGATCCACTGCATTTTTGGCTGGGGTTTCAGCGAGTGGCTAGAAATGATACGGACATGGGGTATAGTTTGAATCTGAAATTTTAAATATCAATCTGGCAGTCTGGTTTTTATTCACCTATATGTTTAAAGTGGTTTTTATTTTTATTTTTATTGTGTATATCAGAAGTATGTGACTGGTTTGGTCTAATTAAGTCGTGAGAACAAGTATCCGGCCACTCAATAAAACTTAAAAATAGAAAAAAAGAAAAAAGAAAAAAAAACTAACGGTGTAAGATGCCTACACTAATTCCAATTTTATTTAGGGCCTGCACCTCATTTCAATATAAGGGGAACATGCAGTCCCTTCAACTCCTTCCTTATATTTTTATAATATTTTTTGAATTTATATTAAATAAAACTTTTAAAATATATTTATAAACTTTAAAGTATATTAGATTTTTTTGAAATAATCAGTTCACAAATGAATTTGTAATTTAATATTTTATTTTAAAAACAGACACTCAATATATAAACATTTCTCTTGGACCAAAATTTTTATTGATTTCCTTTTTATATACTATTCTTAATATTATTTATTTTATTCAATTTATCTTATTTATTTTTATATTATTTTTATTTTACACTAGCTTTAACTAAAATGGCACACTTATTACATACGCTCATCTCTCTAATTTACTGGCCGTGACATAATACAAGGTGACAATTATATTATGCATGGTATAATTGTGAGAACTTATATATGCAACCCTAACGTTAAGATACAAGGAGGTACAACACTTCAGAAAACTTGTGACAATAAACCTGAGTACAAGTGTCACATGGCTTCTACAAGCCCCCACAGACTAACAATAAAACACAAATTTATTATACTTTGGAACTTCACTAAATAGATGAACATTTAAAGTACTTAAAGTTCAAGGAACCTAAAATTTCTACATCTCAGTTCCAAAGTAAAACGAAGAAGGTTGAATTTTTGAACAAAAACTTCATGTAAAGAATTCAACATATTCAAAAGAATGTTAAGAAATACTTAAATATCTTTTGATAGATTCCACTTAGAGTTCTCTTAGCAATCCAAACGTGTTTAGAGCACAACAAGAGTGTTGTGCTTCGTTAATACCCTCTCTAGGGGACTCTCTTATATTTTTTTCCTTTTTATTTAAATATTTTTTTTATCTTTACTTTCTGTTGCATAACAGAGAATCTGCTTGAAATAATAAAAAAAAAAAATCTCATTTTAGTTTCTCAATTTGTTTAAAATAAAATGTGATTAAAATTAACCAGGTTAATTTTGTTAGAAAGAACTCACTTGAAAATCTCCTACATCTATCTAAAATTATGCAAGAAAGAAATGGAATAAGTATGTAAGTGTGTCTAGAAAAGCAAGAAATTAATTACTGACTCTTAAGTTTGTAGAGATGAGAAGTATGAAGTTATCTATGATGAGAAAGGAAACAATTTTTTAAAAATAAAATATTTTTAAAATTACATACATTATTTTTTTTAAGAATAACCACCATTTTATAAATCAAGTAGGTCAAAAATAAGAGTACATGGCGGGAAATGAGCCAACATAAAAGCTATTAGAACTCAATGAATTCTTGGCTAAGTTATAAGCATTAGAGTTTGAATTTCTCCTTATCCACTTACAAGTGAAGTCATGTCTTGTAGCTAGAATGGTCTTACAGTCTTAAAGAATAATCCCAAGTTGTTCATCAAAGCAAATACCTTTTATTAGATTTCGTGCATCAAAGTAGAAAAACTCCCCCAAAAACTAGGTTGTAGGCTACCCACCCAATAGCAATTTTGAAGGCGAGAGCTTCTATGATGTCTACACTATACACACCATCAAAGAAACTAGATATATTACATATAATAGCACCACTTAAGTTCTTGAAAGTCATCCCATATCCAGATTTCTCCTGCTCCGCAAAGTGGCACCATAAGAGAAGCAAAGCCACTCATTTCTGTCAGATTCAACACTCATATACTCAACCATCATTTCTGTAAGTTGGAGGATGACTTCTTTATCATTTGCTTGCTTTCAATCTAAAATAGCCTTCAATGCACCTTTTAAAATATTACTGTTTCTTATATTCCTGGTGCCCTAAATTTTCTTGTTCCTTAAATTCCACATCGTCCATGATATAGAACAAAACTCTTCCTTTATTGGTACATAAGGTTTTCACAGACACGTACATAGCATTCTTTGAAATCATAGGCTGTAAAGTCTAGTTTCATAAGACCCCACTCCTCCTAAATGCCTTTCACTCATTAGTAGCCAATCAACATATGAGATATGTCTTCAGGGGCATTGCAAAAGGGGCACTACAACTTAACACTAATGCCTTTGTATCTTAAATTAACTCGGACAAGCAGCAGATCTCTGCTTTTTCTTCAAATAAAGTCTTTCATCTTTAGAGGTATGCTCACATACTACAAGGTTTTCCATAGAAAGTCAGCACTATCCTGCTCTAATTGAAAAATTGCTTTATGAGCCACATGGTAAATAGTTTTAATAGAGTATTTCCCTTTTTCTATTATAATGCCATATCATTTGATCATCCCTACCCATGTTGCTAATAGGGATCTCCAAAATAGCTTTGGTATCTTCAACACCAAACATAGATTCTAATTTATCATTATTCCAACTCTGTTTGCATATGGAGAGAAGGCTAACTACCTTATTATCCCATATTATAAATGTTGGTAAGGGTAATGTGTCCCTCTCGTGGTAAACATAGGTCAGTCTAAATCTGAATGCTTTGAACATCACTTAAACTCCACTTCATACCCTGTTTTAATAATGAGATAGAAGACCAAACACTATTTCACGTGAAGCTCAGATTGAAACCTAATCAAGTGCAACAAAACTCCCTATCGAGGAAATATTTCACTTTGAAGACCTAATAAGCAAGAGTGTTACGAGTCTTCATTAATCTCCTGCCTTGCTTGTCAAGCGTGGCTTTATTAAAATAGTGTAGGTTATGGAAGCCCATCCCTCCTTCACTTTAACACCCACCAATTCTATCCTACAAAAGCCACTTAACACCATTATTATTTTCTTAGTTTGAACCCCACCAAAACGAGTTCATCATTCTTTGTAATTCTTCATGTAGGGTTGTAGGAATCAGGAAAACATTCATACCTAAACTAAGGACTGCTTGCATAACATATTTCAAAAGAATCTTTTTTTTAGCGAGAAATAATAATTTGTTCTTCCATTTCTGCAATTTACCCCACAATTTGTCCCGGAGAAAAGCAAATATAGCTTTCTTACTCTTGCTAATAAGGGACGGGAACCCCATATATCTACCATGATTGATGAGGTAATGAATTCCAATAGTATTACAGATCTCATTTCTAACTTTCCGTTTAACATTTGTGCTGAAGTAAATACCAGGCTTCTGGAAATTTATTTCTTGCCCAGATGCCTGCTCATAAGTATTGAAAATTGCCTTGATGTTACTACATTCTTGCATAGAAGCTACATAAAAGAATAGGGAGTCATTGGCAAAAAGCAAGTCAGTAACACAGGGCCCATTTCTAATGGCTTTGTACCCATCAATAGATCCCTCATGTTTAGCTTTCTTTAAAAGAGCTGAGAGTCCTTTTGCACAAAGAATAAAAATGTAAAGAGAAACAGGGTCCCTTTGCTTAGGCCTCTCTAAGGGGAAATAGGTCTTATAATTTCACCATTCAAAATATAAGAGTATCTCATGTTTTGAACACACTGTATGATCCAAGTAATCTGCCAGGGATTGAAGCTCATTCTTTCCATCATACCCTTAACAAAGCTCTAATTAACCTTATCATAGGTGTTACTCACGTAAGTTTTGATGGCAACTAAACCTCTATTTCTTCTTGTTCTCCTTTCTATGGTATGAATAAGCTCAAATGTGACCAAGATATTATTAGTGATTAAACAACCCAGAACAAAGGCATATTGGTATTTAGAAATTAATGTTGGTAAGATGTTCTTGAGTTTGTTGGCAAGTACTATAGCCACAATCTTATAAAACACATTATAAAAGGAAACAAGCCTATAGTCCTCAAGACTGCTTGGGGTGTTAAATATTAGAATAAGCACAACCAAAGTATTTGCCAAACATACAGGAAAGGACCTCTTAGCCAACTAGTCAATACAACTATCTATAACTTTTCTACTAATAATATTCAAGAACTTTTGGAAAAAGGTCAGGTTAAAGCCATCAAGCCTTAGGGCCTTGTTTGGATGCATTTGAAACATAACTTTTTAAAACTCTTGCACTTCGAAATTTTCTGTAAGCATACTATTATCCCTATTTGATACTTGGCATATATTCTAGCTAGGCTTTAGAGGCTGAATAAACTTACTCAAAGTGACTCAAAATTACCTCATTCATTCTTTCCTTATCAAAAACTTGAGCTTCATTTTCTCTGATTAACTTCGTTATCATGTTTATTCTTTACCTAGCCATTGCATAAGCATGAAAGAACTTCATATTTTGGTCTCCACACTTGAGCCAGTGCATATTTGATCTTTGCCCCCATTTTAGTTCTTTCTGTTGCAATAACTTGTTTTTTTCCTCCTCTAATTTGTAAAACTCCTCATTTTGAACATCCCTTTGTGTAACTTTCATCTCAATTAACCTTTTGTCAATCGCCTTTACTTGGTTCAGGTAATCATTATTTAACCCATGGCTCAAATCCTCAAGCTCATGTCAACATGCAACTAACCTGTCGTAAACTTTAATATTTAACGTCTTATTCTACCCCCTGTTTATCACATCTGAAATTTTTTCTTGTGCCAGCCATGTGTTTTCAAATTTAAACCTTTTTTTCCTATTTCTAATAGGCTCTAGAATACACCACATTTTCAAAGGATTGTGATTTGAATAGGACACCACTAGATGAAACCAATTATTAGATGCCATCACTTGGTCTAGACGTTCCCTCACTACATTTTGTTCTCTTATTCATCTCTTCCAGTAAATGGGCAACCTTTATATTGAAGATCTAATAAGCTGTAATCCTGTATAGCCGATTTGAACTCTAAAAATAAGTACTTGGAATGTTCTTTTCCCTCTTTATTAGACAAGTTCAAGAGATCGTTGCAGTCCCCACACCTATCCATGGAAGCTCATCAGCCTTGGATAGATTTTGAAGCATCTCCCAATCTTTCCTATGCTTTTCCTTTTAAGGAAATCATAGTATCTAGTAAAATGCCAGACATTTTCACTATTTATATGAATTTTAGCATTTACAAAATGACTAAAGTAGTTTATGATTTCTAACCTGGTATTTTAGTTTCAGAGTAAAGCTAAGCCACTACTCCTACCTTTGCAATCAAAGATAAAACAACAGTTAAAATGAATGTTTTTACTTATCTCCTTTATACGTCCACTATTAACCAGAGTTTCAATCAAGAAGATAATACTAAGCTTGTGCTTTCTTCAGAGCTCTTTTAGAGCTCAAATTGCTTAGGGGTTGACCAAACCCCAGCAGTTCCAACTTATAAAACTCATTAAGCCCAGTCGAGCTTGCTCCATGGGACTCACTAATGTACTATTTGTAAAGGGACATTTATTCTCATCAATTTCCTCCAGAGGCTTCCTGTTAGGTCCAGTAGTCACCTTCTTCCTTCTCACCTTGTAAGAGGAGTTGAAAATTCCCTTATCTCCTTGTTGACTTGCCGATAATTTCACACCTCCCTCATCCCTTAATCATTTGCTGATCATTAAAGTGTTTTTCTGGCCACCAGCTCTTAATGTGATGTCCCACTTCAGTGGTAAATTCTTCCCTCCTCTAACCACCATTATGAGTTTATAAAAACTCTTTAGGTGCCTCAACCTTCCATAGAGAAAGCAAAGCACAGTGATCTTATCATAATTAAACAAACAGTGTGCACTCCTTCCATTCATTAGCTCAAAGTAGAGGTATTGTCTAACAAAAATTCCTAACAAAGCCATTATTTTTTCTGACATAAGCACAGTCATGATCCAGATCACAATCATTCCTTCTACAAAAACTTGTGCAATTTCAACAGACAAAAATTTAACCAAGTTAAAACTGCTCAAGTGTTAAAATTACATTTGAATTAGAAAAACATATATAAGATTGAATGTGTTCACCGAATTGGATTTTTGCCTGAATTATTTTCTCTTTCATGGTCAGTTCAGGCATCTACTTCGAAATGGTTTCTTAGAAGCTATTTGCAAGTAGCATTTCCAAATCTATAGGGATAATCTCTATACTAATATTTGTTCAATAGATATAAATGAATGGCAAACAAAAATGGAAAAGAGAAGGCTGAGCTAAAGCACACACATTTTAATGGAAAACACCAAAAGTCGCTGGAAAAGATTAAACAGGAAAATAGGGGAGAAGTAGGATAAATAAAAGACGTCGATTTGATCAAATTTGATGCAGTAGCATCTCTATTTGAACCACCAGTGGCAGCTGAAACACACATGTAAGTTTGAATAGCACTACTGAATAACAAATCCAAGATCAATCAAGAAGAAAATCCATCCCTCTCTGGGAAGAAATTTCGTATTTTGGCTAAGAAAATTGAGTGGATCTATCGAGAAGAAATCTTAAATCCCTTGAAAACCATCATTGCAAATCATGCTACTATGAAAAATGTTCAACTGTAGCAACTTTTCCACTCCTTTTTTATATTTGATGCATATTTTCATTCTCTCTCTCCTTTTTGCTTCTCTCTTTCTCTCACAATAAAGTGAAAGAAAATGGGAGGAAGGAAGGGAATGGAACTAAAATTACATACACTCTTACCATAACCATTATTACCAATTTCTAAGGTTCTTAATTAGCATCATTTACTAATTTCATTGTACTATAGATTTTGAGACTAGTTATAAGTCTATGAATAATTTGTTTTTACATTGAGTTTGTTAGGGCAATATAGTTTGAATCTAATATTTCTAATTAGACTGATTGCATTTAGATAAAGTCATTGTTTGAGTGGCTAGATATATGGTTTTCTAAATTAGAATATAACAAGGAAGTGTTGCAAGACCTTATTATTTTGTTCATCTTAAGGATGTAACAAGATGCTTATGGAAGGGGTTAGCCGTATTTACTAATGAGATTCTGCAAATAATAAAGTTTGTGTAAATCAAATTGGCTATATATCTGTTGCTTGAGAATGCAAATAGAAAGCTAGCTCATTTGGTAGTAGATATGCACTTTCTAACCCATTGTCTTGTATACAATTTGAGTTTTCTCATTCTCATTCTAGTAAGTCCTCCATTAACCTAATCTATATAGTATGCCATATAGTTGTATGTATATGACAGGAATTTTCTTTGGTAATGCAAAGTTGAAGAGAAAAGTGTAGGGTAAAGTTTCTAAGTAGGTTAATTGACTTTGGTGTTGTTTGTATAGAATAATTTTGTAAAGAATGACAAAACATTAAACCATATAAGAGGGAGAAAGTTAGAGTGGGAGAAGACTTATATAAGAGCATACTGTACCAGCATAAGTTGGCACAAATAGAACGGGTCTGTGCCCTTTAACCATTGCCTCTTGGGTTCAAATCCATGGTGGGATTGGAATGGAATCTATGAGACCTTCCCCTAATTTGGGCCAGACTGTAGGTTGAGCAATCTATATATATATATATATGCATACGGTATAAATGTATAATCTCTTGAACTCTTTAACCTGTAAAGTGATAAACTTTTACTCATTCAACTCAGAGGTCATCTGTCGTGACCTGAGTCGATAGGGTGTGATCGATAGAGGGATGAGGTGTGCTTCACCATCTTGAATTTGTGTCAAAAGCCTCATAATAGCAAAACTTATATAAATTCACATTAATTAAATATAGATATCATAACTCTCCATACAAACAGTTTCTGACACACCATAGTAATACATCAAACATTTAGCATATATACAAGGAAACGACTGAATTGAAACGTAAAAATGAGGAAAGACATAATGCTAATAGTATGCTAGGCTCACCAAGGAATTAATCACCAAGATTAAAATTCTAAAGGTGGATGTTCTAGTTTGGCTCTGGAATCTAAGAAATGTTAAATAATAAGGTGAGTGGAAACTCAGTGAATAAGTAATTCTAATCTTGCAAAAATTAGAGCAAACTTACAGTGGTACGTCTTTTGAAATTTAAAACCAGGTATTATATAGACATAATTTAGTAATATCAAATAGAGAATAATCATTATTAACAGAGTGCATTTGAGAATATCTTACAGAACTAGTCAAAATTACATAATACAAAGCTCAGCCAATGCTAGTGATAACAGTTCAGAACTTATAAATATTCAGTCATAGGTTCTGAGTAAATATCATAATGGCCCTAGGCTTGATATAGAATATAGCGATAAGGGTATCATACCCAATCTTATCAGAATATGAAATAAATAAACATCTATGTATAGATGTTAGAAATTTCAAAATCGTACTACTTCAGATTTTGTATTTTAGTATTTCTAATAATTTAAAATTTAGAATAATATCTTGCATAATTAGGATTATGTACTCATATGAGAGGAGTATATCAACCTCCTTCTATCATTGATTATAATTCATTTGTTGACAATTTTTCTAGTCACCTAAAACATTAAATAAAATACTTTTAATATCCTGTCCTCGTAAATAATTCAATTATTTAATTCTGTCATAGACTTTATTAATTATTCCTTATTCACCTTTATTTAATTTACCTATCTCTTTTTTTTTTTTGAAATTAAATTTATGAGTCACTTTCTTAAATAATATTTTAAATACTTATTACCTCTATTTCATTTTATTATTCTTATTATTGTTATTATTACTATTATTATTATTATTATTATTATTATTATTATTATTATTATTATTATTATCATTACTATTATTATTATTATTATTATTTTATTCAATTATTCTAATATTCACTTATTAAGTTTCTAACACTTACCATAACACAAATTTCACTTAAGGGTCATCTAACAAATTTCAATTTTTCCATTTAACCTCAAATAATATTTTTTTGTTTATCCAATCAAGTAATACTAATTTTCCTTCCTTTTTCTTCATGAAAAATCTAGGAAAATTATGAAAAATTTGAAATTTGTTCTAAAATTCAAACTAAAATTTCTAAAAATTCAAAATCACTCCCTGGATGCATAACAAAATTTAAGAAGTCCTAAGAGCACAAATTTTACTAAATTTCTAAATTGTCCCTAGACCCTTAGGGTTTTTTCAATCCAGAAGCCAAAATTCACAATTGATCAATGATTTCATGGGAGAAAGTTGCGAAATTCACATATGAAATGTAATCCTAACTTAATTTGATGGAATTACACCAAATTAAGCTCAATTTTATCACTTTCTCGCATGAATAGTGATTTCACGAATGAACAATACCTGAATTGGTGTTTCTTCAATTTAAGGCAAATTAGACCAAATTGATCAGTGAAAATACTGCAGCAAGTGAAGCCCTAAGCTTAATTGGATTAAAAACGCACTAAAATCTTGTTCTCAGGCCTCAGATTTTTGCTCTTTGAACCGCACGAAAAATGATGAAATTTCGGCTAACTGGTGACCGTTGCTGGTGAGAAAGGTGACGATAGAGCTGCAAACGTCGAGAGGAAAACGCCGGCAACCCTTCCTAGTAGTTAAGCAAGCTCGATTTGTCGGTTGGTGGATTTGCACAGTGAATGGACAGAAATGGGTGTTGCTATGCGGTGATGTTGGAGTCTGAAGGAGTGTATGACATTTTAATATGTAATTGATGTTTAATGATATAATTGGGTATTAAAATAACATGAGTAGGAGCAGTGGGTATAATTATGATATTAGTTTAATTAAGTGGGTTAATAAAATAATATTAGTAGAAATAATTGGGATGATATTTTAATTAAAATGGGGATAGTGGGCATGAGTGAGTGTTTAAAATAATTACGTGGGGATAAAAGATGTAATTATTATGATAAAATATTTTTAGTGGGAATATTAAGAATGATTTGGGTGATAAAATATTTAAGGTGTGGATAAATATAAATTTTTTTATACAAGTATTACAAAATATTAAAAAAAAAAAAAAAAACTGGACTTTCATAATTGATAGTTGCTTGAGAAACCTATTCAACCGAAACTCCTAGTAGATAGGGGTTTATTATTACCTTGAGGGTTAGGAGTTTATCTTTATATCAACTCTTAATTAGTATCATCTTTCAGAGTTTTATCATGTTGCTAAACTATATTTTCAGAGTATTATAAAGTGATGTATGACAAAAACTAAACAAAAAGAAAAGATTTAAAACACTCGTATCAATACTAATATATTAAACGACAAATTTATATGCTTTATAAATTTAATAAAGATAAATTTATATGTTATTCTTTATATATTTAATATATTAATACCCAATTAATAAATAACATGTGTATTAGATTTTACAAAATCATCCCATTCAGCTATTTCCCTTATTTGTTAACTCACAACTCCCTGGAAATTTCACGATTTTGCTTTGCTTGAAAGACTTCACTCGATCTGCCACAAAAAAGAAAAAGAAATAACTTCACTTTGCTTTCAAACTCTGGAATTACATGAACAATGGATTTTGGGTATTCATTCATTCACGTAAACAATCAATGGATGGGGTCTTTACGGAAAGAGTGGGAATTGGACGGTGCACACAATTGTGGCCCTAATTCAGACAGCAAAGCTTTTGTTGCATAGTTTTGAAAGAAAAATGGCAATTTTTGCTTGTGGGTGTCGGAAATTTAAGGGCATGTCGATTTGATACACGAAGAAGGCATTCTTTTCGAGACAATGGCAACGGCGTTCCTTGCTATGATCCGCTAGTCACGCTCGATTTCTTCCTCAAGGTTTCAAGGTTTGCTCCAAAAATTTGCTTTCATGGCCGAGAGATGAAGATGTGACTGATGTGGTTGTCTTTGAAAATTCTATTAACAAAAATTCTATTTAGGTCCCCTACTCCTACCCCCTTTTCCATGTAGGTCGTTCACTTTTTTAAAAATTCAAATTAATTCTATTTCTATTTAGGTCTCTCACTCTTTTAAAAATCCAATTAGTCATCCAGGGAGCTGAAACTCTCCCATGTTGGTCTTTTCGTCATCTCACCATCCATCAACATTTGACCTAAATATTTGACTTAAACTCACTTGCCACATCAGACCAACACAAAATATTCCACAGAACTATCGCAATTTTTGCCTTTTACGTTCTTCTTATCCGCTCACAGCATTTGCATATCACATTTGGATTCCAAGTCAGATGTCGTTGGATTACAGGCTTGCTCACCAGCGTGGAAGACTTACACTCATCGGAATGGAACGACAGGACAGGAAGGGCAGCATCAACTGACTTGGCTTACATATTTTTGGCTTAAACATGCTTCAGATCTCATCAAAATCTTGGAAGGTGCTAACCAGCGAGTCCCTCCAAAACTTCGTGATTTGGCATCACGTTGTGGTGGGATGAATAGATCCAGACGATGGCATTCTGGTGGCCGTGGAGGACGTAACGATTCTGGATATAGAGCAAAATGATGCAAGACCGATTCGAATGATGGCACAAGAGCGTTTTCTTTCTTAAAAAAAAACAGAAAAGCTATGGGACATTAAAGTCAAATACACCGATTTGAATGAGATGAGGAAGCAAGGAATTATTTATTGGACTTCTAACTCCAACGTTGCTTTCCTTTGTATTTCTTCAAATCTAACCCATTGCTTAATTTTTTAAAATAAGGAGCTTATTATTAATATTGATAGTGTTCATAAAAGGCAGATTCTTCTGCACCTGCTGCAATGTTTATAGATAAAATATTAATCTGCAACCATACAAAATACTTGGCATGTGGCAGATCCTGCTTATCAAACATGGACTTTCAAAGTTCAATTCAATCACTAACAATGTAAGTTATGGCTAAGCGAAAAACCATGTGAAAGGTCCACGTTGACAACAAAATATAACCAACAGTTTAATTCATAACTAATGTGTACCTGCAATCCTACAACACCATTGTATAGATTTCTGAAGGTACGACCACCAGAGACAAAAGCCCTAATAACAACTAATTTATGGAACAAATCTCATTGGGATGGCCATAAAGCAATTGAAAACATGAAATACAGTAGTTAGTTGCTTACACATTAAAAAATAACCCATCATCACTCATACACTTCACTTTGGTAGTCCTTTGAAATTGACCACAGAATGCATCAGAATGTGTTGTAGCCAGACTACCGGCTGAGCATCCAGAAAGAAGAGCCTAAAGCATAACTAGTTGTATCAAAAGAAAGCAAAATGACAAACAAATTTTTTTTTATTAATATATGAGTTATAAGTTTTTTTAATTGAAGCCTACAAATGTTAGATTATAATAAAATAATCCTTGAAATATATTTATATGTAATTGTAAATATATTTATGAAATTTTTATATGTAATTGTAATTTTAATCATGTCTTTTGACCATTCCATGCGCTAATTAACCGTCCTACTCTGTTTTCAGGCTTCAACTTCAGCTTCTCCGACTATTCTAATCATAAGCTGAAGCAAGACCTATTCATGAAATTTTTATATATGGATGTTCTCGCATTTGTTGTCTTTTTCAAAAACAACAAATTTGGGTCTGTTGAACATGAAGCTGGAAACAACATAGCAATATACTAAAGACATAGACAGAAGCTTGAACTCCATGGAAACATAAATGAAGTATCAAAAGAAAGCACAAAGATAAATAAATGTAAAAGGACCCAATTACATTGGTGGGTAGGATTAAGTTGTTGCTATAGTGTTAGATTTGTTAGGTGGGAGATAGACCTGATTATAATTTAAAAAATCTGTCTGACCTAAAATAATAAAGTTTGAACAATAAAATTGATTAGAAAAACTAGATTTGTAAAATAGGCTAGGTCTGAGATTGTTTTTTTTTTTTAAACTTGACTTGAGCTTGAAAAGATTGAATGAATACTTTTTAAATAAGTAAAAAATTTTAGTATAACGTAACATTTTGATAATGAAATAAAAATTAATACTTTTATTTAAAGAATTTATACTAATACAATAATGCATTTATATATATAATCTTACATATAACAATAACAATTATTTACATTTTTTATTTTAAATCTTAAGTAATAAATTGATTTAACTATTCTTTAAAAGGTTTCATGAGCCCAATAAGTCTAACCGCAAAACATGGATAAAAGTTTGAATAAAAGAGTCCGATCAAAATACGGGCTTGATTTATTTTTTTAACTTAAATTCAAGCTTGATTTTTAAAAGTCATACCCGATGATCAGATATAATAGGAGAGTCAAGATAGTATGGACGATAGATTAGGGGGTAGAGACAATTTCAAGTTGCCTTTGCCACGACTGTATGAGTACGAGTATAGAGACTTCAGGGGGGAAGTGGATACGAAAGTGGGATGAGATGGACCCAATTGTTTGGTTATATAAGTGAAGCAATGGGCTGAGGAGGTAGAAAGGAGCAAAGGGTAGTGACTCCGTTGAGGGAAATGAAGCCTGAAAGGATTTTTGGCAAGATGGGTCAATCATCTCTGCTTGGTGATATTGATCTTGGTTACTATGGACAAGATGTGGATAGTCGTGGTCAGTTATCTCCTCTATCTCGGCATTAGTAGTGTGTACTCCTTTACAACAGTGAGTTTAACTCAAATTCCAAGTCAGCTTTCATGAAAGACACATCAGCCTTTAACTTTCTAGGTCAAATAATGATAGATAATGAGACAACAAAATGACCAAAATGGAAGAGGTTCAGCTCACTGAGGGACCAAATTGGATTTTTGAAACAGTGAGGGGCCAGATTAGATTTTCAAAAGAATAAGGGACCAACTTAGAAATAAAGGTAGGAGTGGGGGACTAAAATGGAGTTTTTGTCAAATTTTTATTAGACATGAGTTAACAAAGTTAGAGAAAGAAACTAAGTGGGATGATGATGTGTAAAAGTATACACATGTTATTTTTTTATTAAAGAACAGCATAACAAACATATAATGAATTATATAAGTTTTGTTGTTAAAGAGAAGGGGTAAGTTTTAGGATATTTTGTCATATCCAAGCTAAATTAGATTTAGAGTCTATTAGGATCACCATATTTGCTTAACAAGATTGATAAGATGTCTCTTTGTTAATTATAACAAGTTAGATTTGCTTAGCTGGTAAGGATATATTAAATCCTTGAATGGATTTAATGGCTAGGCCTCCATTATTTCTCCCTTGAAAAAGATATGACTAACAAAGCATGTACGTACAAATATTGTTTTCATTACAACTCATAAAAAAATTGGCAATTTGAGATTAAATTAAGTTAAAATATTTCTTCAATAACAAATAGTAGGATAAAGGATAAAGCAGATAAGAGTTAAAGGACATACATGATTAATGCAAAGCAACCAGCTTGAGAGAACAATCTAGATTTTTGTGCTACAAGTTTTGAATCAATTCTCAGTGAGTTCTTGGTACAAATGTTTCTTGCTTCTGCCAACTTTGACCCATGCTCCAAAATACCTACCAAGTCTGCTCACATACTTAGCTTTAAAACTCCAGCCATTTTTGTTGAAACAATGTGGAGTATTGGGGCTATTTACCATAAAGGATTTATAGTAATTAATATTGATACTCGAGAATGCACAAAATTGATCAAAAGTATTATTCACAATATTGTACATCACCATATCAGTCTCAAATAATAGAATTGTATCATCAGCATACATTAGATATGTGATAGTTGCACTATTTTTATAGATTTTGATCTCATTCAAATAGTGCAAATGATGAAGAGGAAGGGAGACAAACGATTCCCTTGCCTTAAACCTCGATGTGGCTAGAAGAGTTTAGTGTCTTACCCATTAGTAAGAACTTGGTAGCTAATTGTTGTAATACATTGACTAATCAATTGAGTTCTTTTAGCTAGGAACCACATAAGCTGAACATGAAACCTTATCAAAAGCTTTTGAAATGTCTAGTTTTAATGCAATCCATCTCTTATTTTAGCTTTTCAATTGTTGAATTTTATGCATTGGTTCAGAGCAAGCAATATATCGTTTGAGATAAGTTTGTCCATGATGAAACCACTATGATTTAAGGCTATCAAGTCACCCAATATAGGAGCCAATATGTTACAAAGAAGCTTATAGAAGATTTTGTAAATAACATTGCATAAATCAGTAGGTTTATAATCTTTTATAGATTGAGGCTGATTAATTTTGGGGATAAGAGTAATATTTCAAACCTTTTAGAAGAAAACCATTCAAAACAAAACCATGCACTAGATCACAGATGTCATGGCTAACTATATCCCAATGCAATTAAAAAAAATCTCGCAATGCCATCAGGGCTAGGGGCGGACACATTGAATGTAACCGCTTTTATCTCTTTAAGAGAAAAAGTCTTATTGAAATAAGTTAATGTGGCTATCAGAGAAAGATGGAATTTGAACGTCTCCAATGCAATTAGAGATGGAGCATGGTCTCTTATTTGTCAGATATAACATTTTAAAATTATATATATATATATATATGACTATTTTATGCAAATTTTTCCATTTGATATTTTAACTTAAACCTAATAAATTTACACACACACACACACACACACACACACACACACACACACACATATATATATATATATATATATATCTTAATAAAAAATTTATTATTACTATTCTTTTTCTTTATCTTTTTTTTTTACACTAACTTAAAATTTTAGCTTCTTTAAGAAGTTTCTTTGCATTTTTCTCTCCCACTATCAAATCACCTTACCATGTTGCACAGGTTCCCTCTCCTTCTCTCCAACCATCAGATCACATCATCAATTTCCCTTTTCATTTTCTTACCCTTTTTTCTCTTGCTTCTAAATTCTCACTTCTCGGTCTTATCTTCTTTCATTCAACTCAGACAATCTTCTTCCTCTCCCCTACACACTAAAATCCAAAGCCACAAAAGCAAGATTTTATATTGTTTCTTTCTTTATACACTAATGCTGAACATAAGAAAAGAGGTAAGATTCTTTTAATCTTCTTCCTTCTACTTTTGTTTCTATCATTTTTTATCCCATTTTTATTATTTTGTGAATGAGATTTGTTTGATTTTTTTTTTTCTTTTGCTCTTATCACTTTCCCAATATAAATAGAGGAAGAAGAAAATAGCATTAGAAAGACTATGAGAAGAAATGTGATATATATATATATATATATTAGTCATTATTTTTAACATTAATACTTTTGATTATGTGAGTTCGATGTTACTAAGATTGTGATTATGTTTAAAAGATTAATATTGATATATTTATATGTTTAATATTGTGATAATGTGATGTGGTCATTTTTAATTAATTAATTGTACTTTTATTATTTTAAAACGTGATTTATGATGTGTGTTGGAAATTATCTAGATTTTGACTAGAAAATGGAAAGATTTTTTAAATGTGAATTGTCACTAATGCAACATCTCCATCTAGGCTTCATGAATCAAACCTTGAATAACAACAAATTAATATTAATTTGAAAGATTTGCCAAACAAATTAAAATTTTAGCTTATCATCCTAATGAATAAAATAAGATACAAATAGCATACTTGTAAAAAGGACCATGTCAACCTACTTAGCATAATAGTCCTCGAAGAAAAATTGAAAATTCTATAAGGAGATTTTGTCCCTCTTAGTTTAATGAATTTGGCAACTAGTTAGAGTACTATATATAAAAAGATGTAGCATTTTATTTGTGTTGTTACCTTTTAAACTTGATTTAAGGAAGCAATCAGGTAGAAATTCATTTGTGACAGAGGGATTTACATATTGGAACAAGAAAGAAAGATTTTCATCTCATGTTGAAGGCCTTAATAGTGCTCACAATAATACTTGGAAAAAGTGTCAAGATTTGGTGAATAAAATCAACATATTAAAATTGGTATTTCTAAGCAATATGAAGAAGTTCATGACCTATATCAAATACGTTTGGTTGCATCAATTAATTGTTTTTGCTTTCTCTTGAAGCAAGGATTAGCTTTTCATGGTCATGATGAATTAACCAATTTTGCTAGTTGAAGTAATTTCATTGAACTCCTTAAGTTTCTAGCTAATCACAATGAATCAATAAATAATATTGTCTTAGCAAATGCTCCTGAAAATAATGGATTAATTGCCATCAAAATTCAAAAGGATATTGTCAATGTTGTTGCACTGAAAAACCATTGATACTATTATTAATTATCTTGGAGATAAACTCTTTGTTATTATTGTTGATACAACACGTGACATATCAAATAAAGAGTAAATAGTTGTTGCTTTGCATTGTGTGGATAAAAAGGAAGTATTATTAAGCACTTTCTTGGCATAACGGATGCTAGTGATACTACTGCTTTGTCTTTAAAAATGACAATTGATGAATTGTTTTGCAAATATAGGCTAAATATATCAAGAATTTGTGGATAAGATTATGTTGGTGCCAATAACATGCAAGGTGAATTTCATTGTCTTAAAAGTTTGATTTTAAAGGAAAATTGCATTTCATATCCATTGCTTTGCTCATTAGTTACAGTTTACACTAGTAGTCATTGCTAAGAATCACATTCAAGTTACTTTTCTTTTTAATTTAGTATCCAATTTGTTAAATATTATTGGGGGCTCTTGTAAACAACATGACATGCTTCTTGCAAAACAAGTAGCCAAAGTTTAAGAAGTATTAGAAAAGGGATAAATTCCAAGTGGACGAGGCTTAAATCAAGAAACGGGTCTCAAACAAGGTGTTAACACTTATTAGGGTTCACATAATGCAAATTTAATAAATTTAATATTGATATATTTTGCTGTGATCATTGTGCTTGAAATTATGAAAGAAGATAGATCAAATGCATATTAGAGAGTAGAAACTAATGGTCTACTACATTTGGTACAAGATTTTAATTTTACATTCACATTACATTTGATGAAGAATGTATTAAATATCTCAAATGAATTGACACAAGCTTTGCAAAGAAAAGATCGATGAACTTGGTAAGCATTTAAAAACAATGTTTACAAGCTATGATAAATAGTGAATGAGAGTCTTTATTACATGAATTAACTTTATTTTGCAATATGCATTATATTGATATTCCAAATATGGATAAGAAGTTTTTGTTTAAAGGGAGATCGCGATGTGGAAGTAAAACTAAAGATATCACAATATAACATCATATCATGTTGAGTTATTTTACACTATTGTGGATATGCAACTTCAAGAATTTAATGATCGTTTCACTGAGACAAATACAAATTTGCTTTTTTGTATGACTTATTTGAATCTAACTAATGTGTTATTTGCTTTTGATAAAAAAGTGTTGATTGAATTTGTTGGGTTTTATCCACATGAATTTTCTTCAATTGATTTGTTGAAACTTGATAACCAACTTGAAGCTTACTTCATTAATATGCATAGTAGTGTTGAATTTGCATATTTGAAAGAAATTAGTTGTCTTGCAAACAAGTTAATTGAAACTAAAAGACACATTGTTTATCCATTGGTTTATGGTTTATTTGCTTTTGAAGTTAACAATAAATTTTTCTGTTGATCTAACAACTATAGAAATAACATTTTTAACTATAAAGATTGTGAAAATCAATTACGCAATTGAATGAGAGATGCATAAATGAATGTTTGTCTAGTCATTTATATTGAGAATGATATTTTCATAGTAATGACAATGAGATGATTGTTAAGTGATTTCAAATATGAAATTACGTATAAGACAATTATAAAGTATGTAATTTAGTTAATTATATATATATATATATATATATATAATTTAACATTTATATATTTAACTTTATATAATATTAGTTATCATCATTTTTATAGAATTTTTTTTTTAAATATTACCTCACTAACCTCAACAAAGATATATCGAAGATTTAATTTCAAGAAAGATGAAAGTCTTTAAATTAAAATTTTAAACTAAAGAAGCATATTCTTACAATTTTAAAGAGTGAATTTTTATTAATTAAAGAATTAAATATAAGATATAAAATAAAATTATATATAAAAATTAAAATTTCAAAAATTTAAATGGACAACCAACTCCTGCACCCTCCTTTGGATCCGTCAGGGAATGTCAGATCTACCCAACCCTTGCTAAAATATGACATTTGTAAAAGCGTAAGCTGTTACTTTTATGTAAAAACTATATACTTGATTCGCAATTGCTTAAGCAAGGCTCTACATGAAAGGATAATTCTTTACTATACTATCTTTCTGCATTAAATAGGCTTTCAAGTTTAAACAATGTGAATATTTTTTTGGTGAAAGGAAGTTTATTCGTATATATTTGCGTCGCCCTGAAAATCAGCCCTCTGGCTTCGAGTTCATGAAGCTCTACTTCAAACGCCATTGCAGCTTTCTTGCCTCTGATCTCAGAAACTCCTGGAATCCATCGGTCAAAGAGTCCAAAATCCTCGAACACTGTAAGTCTGGTACCCTTCCTGAAGCGCTTAAGCTTCTGAACACCATTAGCTCTGGTGACATCAGTGTCAAACCAATCCTATACGCCTCTCTGCTTCAGACTTGTACCAAAGTCGTTTCCTTCGGCCATGGCATCCAAATCCACGCCCATGTTATAAAATCTGGTCTTGAATCGGACCGTTTTGTGGGGAACAGCTTGCTCGCTCTTTATTTCAAATTGGGTCCCGATTTCTCGGAGACTCGGAGAGTGTTCGATGGTCTTTTTGTGAAGGATGTGGTATCGTGGAGTTCAATGATTTCTGGGTACATTCATGCGGGAAAACCCCAGAACTCTTTGCGATTATTCCGGGAAATGCTTGAATTTGGGGTTGAACCTAATGCGTTTTCTTTATCCGCCGTGATCAAGGCATGTTCAGAGCTTGGAGACTTAAAGCAAGGAAGATGCTTTCAAGGAACGGTCATAAGTCGTGGGTTTGATTCGAATCGTGTTATTTCTAGTGCTCTGATAGATATGTATGGAAGAAATCATGGTGTGCAGAACGCACGCCAGTTGTTTGATGAATTGCTTGAACCAGATGCTATATGTTGGACATCAGTTATGTCAGCATTTACAAGGAATGATTTATTTGAGGAGGCTTTGGAGTTTTTTCATGTTATGCATAGAGATCATGGTCTATCCCCAGATGGATTTACGTTTGGGACAGTGTTGACTGCTTGTGCTAATCTGGGGAGGTTGAGGCAAGGCAAAGAAGTTCATGCTAAGGTTATTACATCAGGGCTATGTGGAAATGTGGTTGTTGAGAGTAGTCTTGTGGACATGTATGGAAAATGTGGCTTGGTTAGCGAATCCAAGAGTGTTTTTGATAGAATGAGCAATAAGAATTCAATATCCTGGTCTGCTATGCTTGGCGTATTCTGTCAAAATGGAGAATGTGAAACTGTGATCAATCTTGTTAGGAAAATGAAAGAGGTGGATCTTTATAGTTTTGGGACTATTCTTCGTGCATGTTCAGGGCTGGCGGCAGTACGACAGGGGAAAGAGGTTCATTGCCAGTATGTGAGAAGGGGTGGTTGGAGAGATGTTATAGTAGAGTCAGCCTTAGTTGATCTATATGCAAAATGTGGTTGCATTGATTTCGCGTATAGATTGTTCTTGCTTATGCCCGTAAGAAATTTGATAACATGGAACTCAATGATTGGTGGGTTTGCTCAGAATGGAAGAGGGAAAGAAGCACTTGACTTATTTGAGGAGATGATCAAAGAGGGGATAAAGCCTGACGATATCACTTTCATTGCCATTCTTTTCGCTTGTAGTCATTCAGGTTTGGTTGATCAAGGGAGAAAATATTTTGCTTCAATGACAAAGGATTATGGGATTAAACATGGAATTGAGCATTACACTTGCATGATCGATCTTCTAGGTCGTGGTGAGCTGATAGATGAGGCTGTAAATTTGTTAGAAAATGCAGAATGTAGATATGATTCATCGCTTTGGGCAGTTCTTCTCGGGGCATGTACCAAATGTTCAGACTCTATCACTGCAGAAAGAATTGCAAAAAAGATGATTGAGCTGGTACCTGATTACCATTTAAGTTACGTTCTTCTGGGTAATATTTATAGAGCGGTAGGCCGATGGAATGATGCTCTGGAGATTAGAAAGTTAATGGAAAATAGAGGGGTTAAGAAGATGCCTGGTAAGAGTTGGATTGAAACTGAGAGTCAATTGGGTTCTAGTCTCCGTATGGCCAATTGGAGCATGGGGATACAAACAGAGTGTGGTGGTGAAAAATGGTGATTGGATTGTTAATGCTAGGTAATAGCCCTTTTGTCATAACAAATGAGTTTCAGGGCCCATCTTTAAGGACAAGACTTAAGTAGGTGTTTGGTATCAACTTATATGACAATAATACATGTGAACAATTTCTCAGCAGCAAGTTATCGACTATTTAAAAGCCTTGTTTTCTATGTAAAATAATTCATTGAAAAATTTGATACCAAGCACCTATGTTGCTTTTGCACGTAAAATTTTGCCATTTTAAATTGTCGATTGATTACGAAGGTTTTGAGCTAGCCAAATGTTCTCTTTGGCCATGATGAGCAAGCAAATTAGTTAATGCTGACATCAACTTTACATTAGACTGTTCAAAGGACTTCTGAGGTGTGGTTATGTATGATGAGAATATTTGTTTCCTCTTGCTTCGGTTCAGAGTCTGTCTAAAAATACTTTCACTGGGAGCTAACTACATAGAAGCTCGAATTATTCATTAATTTTCCCTATCTCTGGTTGGAGGTGTTACATTATTGTTACTTGGAAGTTGGAAGTGCTTTAAGGTGACTCACCAGAGGACTCTTGAGTGCAAGCACTGCAGGCAGAAGGATGCATGAGCTAAGAAAAAATAAATGGATAAATTATGTAGCAAATTTGGCAATTTTTTGTTTTGCACGTGCATTGCACTTATGCTTCTATGAAAAAACTATGAGAACATGTTAGTTGAACTATATTTTTTTTACAATCACTTACCTCAAAAAGAATTAGAATTGCAACGCTCAAAGATGATTCTTTTGGTTTTTCTAAGCCAAGAGATGGCCGAAACAATTAGGTTTGGTTTGGCTGGTTTTTTGACTGACTTGCAAAGAATTATTAAATGTCAGATATGTTGGGCCGTAAAGTGCCAGGCCGGCCAGGAGATTGTTACAACGGATGAAGAGGTGGCGCGTGCTCCTAGAGTCGCGGAGAGGCCGTTTTACAGGAGCATCAGACAAAAAAGGGCATCATGGAAGGTGAGGGAGTTGGGGGTTATATAAGCCACGGCTATCCATGAGAGGAGTGTGGAAAATATGAGAATACCTTCCCTGACTGTACTGCTGCTTCCCCGTGGATTTTCCTCTGTTATGTTCTCTGAGACTTTCTTTTCTTTCGTCGGTGATTATTTTTCCCTGGTTGTACTTGTGAATCTTTTATAATAATACTCGATCAGTGGCTTGAGACCTCCTTTCCAAACTTCACTGTTACAAAAATTTATTCTAGTCGTATGCTTAAAAGTGACTTTTGTTAGATCGTGATATTGAGAATCCCGCAATTTGACAACTCATTATTATTTTTTAAACATGATACACATTCTG
The DNA here is from genome assembly GCA_037074485.1 of Delonix regia. Lineage (NCBI taxonomy): Eukaryota > Viridiplantae > Streptophyta > Magnoliopsida > Fabales > Fabaceae > Delonix > Delonix regia. The sequence goes on along the minus strand of CM073451.1, from coordinate 26,318,583 downwards.
CATATTTTCTATGAGGCGTGCATTTTCTCTATTTCATTAATTAAAAGGCACGTAGAGACGTGCCCCTACCTTTAATTTCTTTAAAAAATAATATAAAATTAATAATAATTTATAATAATAATTATTATATTAAATTTTATTATTTTAATATATATATATATATATATATAATAAAAATGCTAATAATTTTTCAAATAATTTAATATGTAGTTAATAAAACTTTTATAGTTAAAAATTCCAAAAATAATATTAAAAATAAAAAATAATCTTTAATTAATAAAATGTTGATAAAATTATTTCTTTTTCAAAATAAGAGTAATTTTATGAATAATGTGTTATTGGCCTTTAATGGTACAAGATTAGTTTTGTGTCGCTCTTGGTACTAATTTGTTGGTTTGCAATTTCTTAGTACCAAGAAATTAACTTTATCAAAATTTTGTTAATTTAAAAATGTAATCTCTAAATTCTTTAAAAATTTAAAATTTTTTCTAACAGCCCAAAATTTGAAGAATGAGACATAATTGAGGATTGAGCACTGAGAAAAAAAAAATGTTTAGTATATCTACTATAATATGCTAAAATTAAAATTATTTTAAAAGATTATCTTTCAAAATAAAATTAATTTTACTAATGGGAAGTCCTACTAATGCCAAACTGTTTTGTGCCAGCAACGTTACATGCGAAAATAATGGTTTACTTTTACATCAAATGAATCTAATTGAGAGTGGACCGACCCCATCCTCCACTTTGGCCATATCGTGTATTTTCTCAGCAGATAATTTAAAATTATGTTTATGGATGATATATTTATTAAGTATTATTATAATTTCGTTCAGTATCAGAGATTCAAACGTAAGATCCAGTCTCCTATGTTCATAATGGATGTGGGGTTGACGCATTCTGATGGGTATTAAGAGATCAAGGATCAGTCAAAGGATGCGATAATCAGCAGCAACGAGAAATTTGAGCAGCGTGGAGGTGGAATCGGTGCTGTTGCTTCCAAAGGAGTGGGGGTTTGCATATAGAGAGAGATATGTCGAGCGGACCTTTAAGATTTTATGGAGTTTGCCAAAAAGAAAAAAACAAATTAAATGTGCGGTTGACACATGTAACATAAATCTACGGTATAAATTTATGTCAGCCCATTCATTAATAGTGTCAGTGTTGATATTAACAATAAAGAGTGATTTGCAAATTTTTAAAATTATAAAGAACGAATTTTATAAAAATAAAATATGAGAACTAAATCAAAAACTCAACGAAAATATAAAGACCAAATGACTAATTTTTTCAAGAGAGAATTACAATTTTAAAATTGATTCTCCAAAATATAGACCCCTCGTTAGAAAAAATAAAGATCTAACTGTCCTATTTCATTCCCTTTCAATATGCAAATACAAAAAAATTTAAAAAATTAAAAAAACCATCAGTATTTTTTTCGTTCCTCGGAATGAAAAGTTCAACTGCAGAGCGTTAAGGAACGTCACAAGTCACAACTGAGACATTTGAATTTTCGCGCCACAAGCTTGATTACTATGTATAGATAAAAAAGATGTCATAAAAATCAACCTTAGATTGACACCATAACTATCACCAAATTGGTGGGAAGAAAAGTACCAAATGGATGCATAAGCCGCTCAATAGCAGAAGGTATATTAAAAAACGTAAGAACATCTCATGTTGAACTTAAATTATTTATACATATATACAAGTACCTACTAATCTCTAATAGAGCTACTGATATAATCTAATCTGTTTCAAAATATAGGGGCCTAAAAAGAGAGGAGGGGGGAAGATATAGCTCTATATGGTTAAGTAGGTCCTTATCATAGTTGCCCCAGTGGGATCTGAGAGTAGGTGTCTGACAAGACACATTCTCAAGTTATTTGGTGCTATAATGAACATGTAGAATGCAAATAATATAAGGTCTGTAGAAGAGAGAGTCGAACCAAGGAATCCTTGCCACATCCTGTAAAGAAAACACATTCACCAGTTATTCCATGCTCAAAGAAATAAGCAAGGCAGTCAAGCTTATTTCCCGATACGCCCACTTTTTGTATATTATGTTTCATAGTTAATCACTTGATCGTACGTCATTATTCATCAATATTTCTGCCAACAGATCAGCACAAAAAGGGCATCAGAGAAATTGCAAAAGATCATATTTAATATCAGATGCATCTAGAAGCCTTCGTAGAACTAGAAGCAGCAATTGAGTAAGCTGTTTCCATAGGAACGATAACAGACTAACAGTTTCAATTAAAGGAACCTAACCCAATTGTGGCAAGATGTGGCCTTCCTTTTAGGACAATCTCATGCAAATTAATGACCAATGAAATATGCTCAGAAAATATTTAAAGCCCAGCCCTCAACATTTTTCTTATCCGTCCGACTCATGAGAACCTTAATCCAACCTACAAATATTATTGAAATAAAATATCATCTCCAGCTAGGGCATTGCATAATAGTTCTGATCTAAGAAGTTGGAGATTCGGACAAGTTTTACGGACAGATACAGATACAGTGACACAGCTAAATCAAAAGCGTCACATTGTGCCGCTATGAGAGCCCAAACACTTGATGGATTTGGACAGCTCTATTTTTGCGGTCTTCAACTGCCCGTACATCATGGGTCCTAATTTAGTAGTTTTGTATTATTTCACGATCTCGAGCCTTAGTCATTACGTTTTCAGACACGGTTTTGCCAGTAGGCATTCTTCCTCAGCAACAAGCAGTTGAATGATCAAACAGAAAATTCAGATTGAAAACAAGCATTGCTCTCGAATATCAACCGCTATCCTCAAAGCAAAGCAGTGACCAGATGAACCATGGATATGACATCAAAGGATTTATAAGGGAAAAATAATGAAGGGGAAACGGTAAGAGAAATATGAAATGATCATTTAAGAACAAGACAAAAATTATAATACAAAATGACAATCACCTATGAACATAAAAACGTGTCATTCCATATCAAGAATATGTCATGCTTGAGTGTGAAGCTGGTACAGAAAGAACAAAACAACTCTATTCAATCATTTCACAAGTCTTTTCCGCTGCACTTCCCTTGTTTATAACCATAAGGGGATTGTGGGTGATTACAATGAGTAGTTATATCCTAAACTACCTGACCTACTTTATAACAGATTTTAATTAACAATTTCTCAACTAACTTCTCCTAACTACCCTTTTGATAAACTAACTACTAATCCACTAATCCCATGTAACAGAAGCGAACTAAAGTTGTAAACTGTTACCACATCTGCACAGTTTCTCTTTTATTTTTTTAAATTTCAAAAAATTGCATCGGTTCTTCAGTGTAGGTCAGATTCATTTTTGCAGGTACCCAAACCATGCTTTATAAGATTTTCATATTTTCGAAAATTGGAGGATGTTGGGTAGTAGTGGTACTATAAGTTTTAAATTTAATGGCAATAGGAGCAGGAACCTCTTTAAAAATAACAAAGGCTTATGGTATTTGATAAGGTTATCCTTTGGATTTCATGTACGAATGTCAACTCAAGACAACTCTTGACGATTTTAAAGGATGAGACAATTTGTATAGCTCAAACTACATATACATCAAAGGCTTTGCTAAGCCCTTTTCACACGTAATTTTATGCCTACAAAATGATGCACCAGATCCCAGCCACATTGTACAGGAAAAGCATCTATATCAAATTTCAAGATATCTACCACATAAATGAGATAGAAATTAGATCATACCAATCAGGCAAGCGGAAGAAAGTATGAAAGAATGTTCTAATGCTCTCAATGTCCAGCTCCAGAATTAGTGCTAATCCAAAGAGGAAGAATGCCCTCTGTCGTTTCCTTTCTTGTGGCCAGAGTGAATCCCAAGCTGAGAAAACATAAATGCAATATAAGTGGAAAACCCACGTCTACGCTTAATCTGACCAAGTATGCTCTCAAATATTGGAATATACACTATATCTATATCTTCACATATATATATATTTTACACTATTTCACATTAATCTCTCTGCAGGATGTTATTGTTGTTTACAATTTTTTGCAAGGTGCAATTTTGAGAGAAACCAAACAACTTGACTTTCCAAGTTTACAGAAATACATATAAAATGATTTTGAACTAATGTAAGACAAAATCCATTAAAAAGTTGAATAGAAAAAAAGTAGGCTTCATTATGAGAAAGCATATGAATATTAAAGACGGTTGGCAACTGATGATATCAAAATAGTCTGCCTGACTGACAAATATGTATGAAAAAGTGTCCAGCTCTCCGTTCCATCATGGTATAATAAGAATTTTGGTTCCTTTCGACTGAAAAAAAAGGTTCAAAAATGTACACAAAACAAACATCTTTATCATCTGCATAAACAGGAAAATTAGAGGGCTGCCCTCTTTTACCATGAAAGTAATATGAATATGCAATAGTCTTGAAAGAAAATTTTAAACCAGAACCAAAAGGCCCACATTTGTGAATTCAATCAATACAAAATTATTAGCATTGCTGAGCTCCAAAGGGAATCAACCAGAATATTTGAACAGTGCCCAGATCAATATACAAAGAAATGAATATTTGAACAAGTCTCCTGTATTGCAAATACTAATGAAAGATAACAACTAGAATAAGTTATCTACAAAGAGGAGCCTAGATAAAATTTGAGACCCTTTCAGAGTCATCAAAATTACAAAAGTCAAGTTGTCAGCCAAAATTAAGTGAACCAACCAAATGAAGTAAATACTTGGTCACGGCAGATTTAACATCAAATTGCATGAAAATACTTCCTTGATTACCTTGTGTGGATAGATTCTCATTACTTCTTTCATGAGTAAGAATGTCCCATGAATGACTCCCTTTCAAAATAGTAGCAATTACTGAAGCATATTTTGGAGCTTCTGACAAAGATCTCACTACTGAGTATCCTGTTGAATAAAATGATGGATATAAGGTCGACCAAACCTAGTCATGAAATGAATATATGACCACAATATACCTGTGGCCGGATGAACCATACTGGCAGCAGCACCAAATGCAAGGTTCTTTTGCTCTGTATTAGGCAATGATCCACCAACGGGGATATAAGACCATTCCTGCATAGAAATTTACAGATAACAGTAAATTTTGGGTACTCGTAACTCAGATTCAGATACAAGTACGCTAGTTAAGTTCTAAGCTTGAAATTCAACTAGAGAAAGAAAAGTACACCTAAATACATCAAGAAAACTAGTCCATATCATATAATTGTTCCAAAATCTCAAATATAACAGAACTAAGGACTGCTAGAAAAATGAGAATGCAAAACAACATTGTTATCAAGGGAAGCACCAGATACATTTGACTGTTTACAATGGTATACAAGGCTAGATTTCAACTACAGGTATTCATTATGAGACAGGTTTGCAGTAGAAAAAGAACAAGTTATGGAGCACAAACTAGAGTGCTTATAGGTGCCGCAAATACCATCAATCTAATGAGTTAGGAGTAAGGAATGCAAGAGTTGTAATTTGAATGGTGAAATAATGATACAAATGTACACATCAGTAATCTATTATATGGGATAAGGAACAAAGCCTTATTTGACACTAAGTGAACAGAAGCAAATATAACTCATCAATTATCAATCTTGCCATTGCCTATACCGTTACCTCTTCATAAATTTTTGTGATTCTGATTCCCATGGTATTTAATCTTGAAAAGAGCTTCTTCTTCAATAAATCAAAAGGCATGGCATCTTTTGAGGCCAAACATGTTTCCTGTAATTGACGTTTTTACATAATTTGGCATGGAGTCATAAAAGGTCATGCAATGTAAACCACCACATGCAAGAAGATTGAGCAAACCTCAAAGAACAATCTTGTAGGAGACATAGGCATCACATAAAGAAATGTTGGATAATTTTCTTCTAGACATGGAACATTTTGCTTCATGTAGTCTCTGTAATCCATGAAAACCATCAGGTTTGGATCATAAGGATTGTTTTCCACCTAAAAACATTACCAAGAAAAAGGTCATTGCTACTAGTTATCATATTTTAAACTTTATTATTCCGAAACTGGACACTTTAAAAATACACCACAACTGTTCACCAAAAACAATGTTATATCCTATTTTATTGCCAACTACAGAGAAACACCAAAGCTGGTAGGTTTTAAAGATTTGGAAGTTTATTGTGATTAAAGAATTGTAACGTAACAACAGTAATAAAATTTGTAGCCTCACACTTGCCGGCTGCCATCATACAACACAATGACTCAATCATATAACCAGAGAAACCAAGAGAATCTCCTCGATCATACATATATAAAGTACAGGAGAAATATGGCCACGCTAGAATTGGTGTCGCAATGTGAGAAACTTTTAATGATAATAGAATCAACCTAATCAGAAAATTGTAAACCATAGACCAAGCCTCCTACCTCAACCTCCACACCATAAGCTGTTTGGACAGACACTTTTGGACCGCCAACCTCATACTGCAAAAGTTTCCCTGAAGCTGCTCCTGATGCAACAGTAACAAGCCTATAATAACATGTTAGTAGCTTCAATATATATTAAGTAATGGACAAACTTTGTCACAAAATAATAAAAAAATTAAAAGCAATTTACAATGTACCTGCAGGACACCGTAAAATTATCTTCACAGACAACATTACTATAGCCATGGCTAGCTTCAACAATCCTTTCTACTCTTGAACTGAGATAAGACACACCTGACTCGACACACCTAGGGAAAATTAATATGAATCATAAATATACAAAAACTAAATAAAAGAATTGTTAATGGGAAGTTATATTATTATAAGTAAAATGATAGTAATGTAATTAATATGTTTCAATTCGAACAATCTTACCTTTTCAATAATTCCTCATGAAGCAGATGTCGACTAACGCGTCCATAAGCACGTCCAATCAAAATAGGATCACTATCATCAAGATATACAATAGTATCCCGCCAAACATGCTCTATACAACCTTCAAGTCCAAGACCTAACATCATAATGCAGCATTTTCATTTATACGTAAGTGAAAGCAGAATCAATGCTCTCAAAGATAAATATATTATATTTCCCACGAATACATGTCCAAATTAAAAATCATCAAGAAAACATAGAATTCACTAGTTCATCACAAAGCAGAACCAGACAGAAATGCTTCTGTATGGACTTTAATAGGCAGGTGATATATCAGTCCACTGAAAATGAAAAAAATTTCAGGATTACAATTTGCGTTCTAAAAACTGAAAGCTTACAAACATTACCATGACCGAAGTTTGTCTACATTTAAACATCCTCAGAGTTGATCTATATATTTGTTACGCCAATACTTAGAGACATTACAAAAAGAAAAAATTGAAAGAAAAGGCATACCAGATATAGAAACAATATCATTAGAATGAAGGAGCAAGAGTAGTACCTTTAAATTCATCCTCCCACACGCCATAGTTATTTGTGAAGGGAAGATCCGGACCAATAAGTCCAACTTTTATTCCTAACTTGGCAGACTCTGCAGCCAAAGCAAGACCAGCTGGCCCACAACCAATCACGACTAGATCCAGTATATCATCTCCTATAGAGATCGGTTTTAACTGGAAAATAGTTAAACACAGAATCTCAGATAGGAAAAAGTCCTAGAAAACAATTATGTTCGTAAAGTAGTGCCAGAACCCAAAAATAATGGTGTAGGAAAGCTATCATTGCCTTGAAAATCACGCTTGTTATCGGCAAAACGATCATTCGTGCTTGGCAACATTTAAAAAAATGCCAATTACGAGGCATCAATTCTTCTTAATATTTATTTTTCAATAGTAGTAGCCTCCATGCCATCCATTCAACCAAACAGATATTACTAATTACAACATCAAGGTATCCGACAAAGGAACAGTAACCCCTTCTGGAACTAAACAAATATAGTGGAATCACTAATATAACTGAACCGAAAAGCAAAAACCAAGATGCTGGAATCTAGTTTAAAACTAATAATCTCACGAAAACAGAAAGCTATAAATAGTTTAGAAGGAACTTCTCATGACGTCTGTTCAAACAACAGAGAGCAGAACACTCTGTCAAGGACTTCGTGATCACCATCTACTATAACCGTAACATTTCAAATTTCAACAAGAAACTTCATATTAACAGAGAAGAAATGCAGAAAAAGGGCAATTCCTGTCCTAACCTGATGCAACGTACAAGATTAAACAGTTCTAATATATTATGATAAAAAACCCATTAAACAGAGATTTAAAAAGTCAGTCAAACCTTATCCGCTAGCTTGGATTGTTTTTCCATGGATTTATTCTGCTGCATTTGGACGAAAACAAGTTCAGACCCACCAGCCTTGATGTAATCTTCCTGATCAGCGAAATTCTCATCAACAGCCACTAAACTCTCACTTCCCGCACGGGTCATCACACGCAGACAACGTGAACGGTACCAATAGCCATACCCAGAGAACGAAGTTCGCCTTCTCACAAGCTTCCTCCTCCTTAACCTTGAAGACGAGCCAAAAGAAACCGTCATTGCCGCGAAGTTTCGAGCAGCAACACACTCCATTCTTCCAGAAAAAGGAAAATTGGTTTGGGTTTAAGGCACTGCTAGTATTTATGGCTCTTCGATCCTGAGCATGGCATTGAAGCCACCATTACTATTTCTATAGGGTAAACTTTCATCAGATCGCAGGACGACGTCGTTAGAAGTCTCTCTAGTTCTTTCTGTGACCGTGAACTGGTGTTCTGAGAAAGCGCGGGTCTGGGGATAGGGGAAGGAGGCAACGAATGTGGATGTTAATGTCAAAACAGTCATCTGAATTATGCCACGTGGAATGCATGGATTGGGTGGATCTCCGAAAAAGCTACCCTTATCAGAAACGAATCGTTACAAGGTTTTGTAAGAGACGAGAGGCGAAGTTTATATGAAAGAAACGTGAACGAAATTGCACGAGGCCCACTACATCCAACGGTTTTTATTCACACTGTTTTCAAGATTCCGAGTTATTATTGTATGATAAAAATATTTTTATTTATTTTTTTATTAACTGTGATATTATTTTATAATTTTATATTTTGTTTTATCATTTTTCATTATATTTTAATAAATTTTAAAATTTTTTTGTTTATCATTTTGTATACTTTCATTTATCATAATTTTTTACATTAAATACAAACAAAAAGAAATTCATTTCTTTAATATAATATATATATATATATACACATACAGACACACATAAATACTTTTATAAATTTTAAAATTTTTGTATTTATTTTTTTTGTTAACTTAATGAAAATTTTTTATCAAATACAGATACAAAGAAATTCAATTATTTATATTTTAAAATTTTAAAAATTATCATATATTATATATTGTATCATGTCATATTTAATATTTATTGGTATTTTTTAGATTAATAGCTAAATTTTTGCATAAACCTGTTGAATCAAATTAAACAAATCAAAATAGTAACATTTTTAGAGAAATTATACTAATTTATTGTAATCTTTACTTGAATTATACATGATTTATCTTTTTTAAAAAATTATATCCAACTCTTTTAATATTTTAATATATATTGTAAAATATTTATATTAATATTTTTTATTAAATTTTTTTGGTACAGCACGAAACTGCAAATTTATTTTTAATATAATAAAGAAGATAATCAACGTTAAGATTCAATTGTCTGGACCCCTTCAATTAGCCGTTCCCCTCACTAGTCTATATGCTAGAGTCTCAAACATATGTGTGAACAAGTGCGGGCGCGAGGTTGACAAGAACCCAACCATGTTTGTGGCATCCTAGCTAGTAATATTGAAATAATTTGTCTATTTATTTCATTTTACATTATTGTTATTTACTGAAAATAAATTAGAGAGAACCTAATATAATTCTTGACATTAGAGCGATATTAAATATAATTTGGTTAAAATTTAATTAAGAAAAGCTAGTGTAATTTAGTCGAATTTTTTAAATATGTGCTTAGGGTTCGATTAACTACTCTAAGTAATATTTTTCCAAGAATAAATTTTGCCCTTTAAGTTAGCCCCCAAAAGCAACAACAAGTAATCATTGATACTGTATACAATGGAATAAGAGTAATCCAAAAAATTATCATACGCTGCCTTCTTGTTTTACTAATCCAAATATGTCAAAAGTCACCATAAATGTGTTTCTTCAATTAATCCTCCACTATTCTATATTGATATTTACCATGGGCTACAGTGCATTCGCTTTTTTTAATAAAACAATTTTGAAATCATTAAAAATATTGTTATGTGATTTAAATAATTATTATGGATCTCCATATATTAAATTTACCACTATGAGTCCACACCCTGAAAAATTAAAATTCTCCAAAATAGATATCCCAGACAACGTTCTAGAAATTCTGTTTTTATTTATGAAAAAATCCAAAAATATTTAACAAAAAATTGCAGAGTGTAGCCTTTCATTTTTATGCTACATTCTTTCAAGTTCCAGTCTTTTATCAATAAGAAAATTGGTTGTCTACTTGTCTAGTATTCAAATAATTTTTTTTTTGTTAATGTTTATGTTTCCCTTGTTTGTCTGCTCCGTAGTTGGAGAATATTTTTTGAAAATTTTTGAAGTTTGATTTTTTAAGAAGATTTTGGGTTGTCTATCTACTAACACTTCTTTTTATTGTTTGTCATTTTTATTATGTTTGTTATTTTTGGTATATGTATGATTCTTGCCAGGATAAGCATTTTTAATTTGGGTGTCTTAGATTTAATTAATTTATTAATGCCTAAGTTTATATCAAAATAATATTTTGTAATTTGATGTAGAAAATTAGACGTCAATGTCATTGGAGATGAATATATGGTAGAATAGAGTAAATTCTGGACACAAAGGTTACAACGACGAAATTTTAAAAGAGGTAGAATAGTTTACTGTTTTGACATGTGAAAAGACAAAAAAGATTCTTCCAAGAGATGGAAAAATCAGTTGTCTATGCACTAAAAGTCAAAATCAAATGTTATTATTGAATTAATGAAGGGTATTTGAGTAAAAAATAAATTAAATTAAATTAAAATTTATAGTTTAATAATAGAAAAAAAGACCCCATATCATTTATTATTGTTGTTGGCGTGATAGTTTTCATTTTATTTTTATTTTTATATTTTGGACTTCTGTCATTTTTTATTAATAAAAAATTTATATGCAATTTTTATACATTTATTATGTTATTATTTCATTAAAATATAATAAGTATATATATCATGATACATGTATAATTATTTTATATAATTATATAATTTTAAATTAAATTGTATTCTTTATATGACTATTAATTAACTATATGCTTCTGAATTAAAAACTGTAGACGTATAAAAATTTATACTTAAATTTAATCCTTGTTTATTATGTAACTTTATTCACATGTTTGCTTTGAATCTATCAATCTTACCATTAATTCTTATATGTAATTTGTTCTAACTTTGTTGATTTTCAACTTTAATCACCAATCTCATGTTTCTGTTATTATCTGAAAATTTTATTAAAAAATTATTTTTTCTCTCCAACATAAATCTATTATAATTTGGATATCTGTGTTTGTTTCTTTCTATGTGTGAGTCCCCATTTTCTTTTTTTAAAATGTTTTTTTTTGTCTGACTATCTGGCAAAATTAATTTGTTCCTAAAATAATTAAATCAAGACTGACCATGTATTAAGTGTTTATTGATGAGGCCCATAAGCTTTAACCATTACTTGAGGGGAATATTCGCATGCTTAGTTAGTTGTACTATAAAATTGTGGGGAGAAGATATTCCATGACAACGAACATTAGCCTTTACTATCATATTTATGTAGTAATTAAACCGTGTTACTGTAATTAAATTATGATAAAAATTTATATAATTTAATTGAATTAACATTTCTCTTTATTATAATTAGATTAAACTAATTCATTACTTGATCCTATAGATAAGTGTGTTATTAATGTTAAATATTTTGCTCACTTTTTCTAACATATACAGTTACTTGCTTTTAGACTATGGTTAAGAGTTTTTCTAATGATGAAATGATATTAATAGAAGCAAGTGGAGTGGTAAAGGTGGAATGGAAAGATACAAGTCACTCTATGAAATTTAATAAAATGAATAAGAAATGTTATAAATAGAATTGAACAACCTACATATTATTTTTGTAAATAAAATATTATTATAATAAATTTTTAACTAAAAAGAATATTATAATATTTGCACCATTGAACCATGTTCTCCATCATTGATCCCTAATTAAAAATAAATAAATTTTGGATAATAAAAAAAAATTTGAAATCTCATTTCATCTTAAAGAAAACTTTTGAATATAAATTTTTACCAAGTTAGCCATTCCAATGTTGAAAGCTCTCCTTCAACGGTGCATAGATACAAGAAGAAGCCCATGTGGATATGAGTCATTGGTTTACAGGAAGCAAAAGCCTTGTTACTACGTTTAACTAAACAAGATAACGTTTTCTACTTATTAGTGCAGAAAATTCAGTTATAGTGAACCTCCTCAAACTTGGCGGCATTATCAAGATTGACTAATTTCTAAATATTAGTTATAATATTTATTTCGTAAAAACACAGAAAATATTTTACACAGTTTTCCTTTTATTTTAAAAATCTACATAGTTGTCTTTTTAACTAATTTATACGTAACTTAGATTTTAAAAATTTAACAAAATTGTTAAAAAGGTTAACTCTCTGTTATATATTTAAGAAATCGAAAACATATCCTTAAATGAGTTCTCTTAAGTTATCAAAACCCACAATAGCTGTCTTTTTTTTTTTTGGTTGAAAAAAGTAAACATATATCTCCTTTGAAAAAACAATAATAAATTTCATTATATTGATATTTTATAAACATAATAATTTACCTGCGTTAGCGTATCTTCACAAATTTATTGAGCTTAAAAGAAGATACTCAATAGATTTAAAATTAAATATATAGTTATGTTAATGCAGATAAGATTATCCTATTTGTAAAATAGTAATGTAATGAGTAAGGTTTCTTGACAAGCTGCATTAGCTTTAACCATTACTGTTGGGACTTATCCCATGCTTAATACTAGTGAAAAATAATTGGCCGATAATATTATATTTAATCTAATTAAATTATGATTGAAAAAGAAGTGAAAATTATACATATAATGATAAACGATTTTATAACGATTTAATTGGATTAACAAAGTATGTTATAATAAACTAATATTTTGGTTTAGTTGTTGTACAATTATAATTATTTTGAGAGCCATAGTCCTCAAATCAATCTAAACTAAATCTTCCCAATTTTCTCGTTAAAATTGATCTGAAATTGACAATAATAATTTTTAAAAAAATGGACGTAGTTTCCACACGTCTAAGTAGAATTCTTATTCAAATAAATTCACTTAATTTATACATATTTTTTACTATGAAACAATATAATCAAATTCAAAAAAAAAAAAATGCTTGCTTGCGTGCTAGATTTGCGAATGACAAAGGAGATGGCTCCATGATGGGTAAAAAAGAATACAATGACAAGAAGTTCATGTAATTGTTTTATAAAACGGCCAGCCGAATTCCTATATTTTTCGGTTATTAAAGCTTGAGCAGGGAAGTGATTCACGTTTCAATGACTGAACAGTGATTGAAAAAGTAAATTTAACTAAAATTTATAAATGTTATATATTATCTCAATAAAAGATAAATAACTTCATCATAAATTTAAATTGCTATAAGAATATTATTTTTAAGCTACTATTAACTCTGTTGTTTTAGATATATTAAATATTCAGGTTAAAGAGAAAAAATAATTAGATTGGTTATTATACAATTGGCGGTTCCGTTTTGATTTAACCGATAGACGATGGAAAAATATTTTTAAAAAGTGAGATTTTTTTTTTGTTAACCAATATATTTTTACTTAAAATGGTTTTATTTAGTCTCATTTAAAGAGCTACTATTTTGAGTTATATTTTAAAAAATAGAAGACTATTTTGAGACTTTCCATTTATAGATAAGACTAAATTTAAAAATAAATAATTATTTTGATACTTTTATTTTTAAAAAGATCAAAATAAAACTAAATATAAAAATAAAGAATCAAAATAATATTTTTCTCTTTATTTTATATTATCTGGTTTGCTTCGGCTTTGGGCCTCTTGGGCCCGTTCTTCTATCATGAACAAAAGTGATTCCAAATTGTGACATACTGGCATACGGTGGTAGATTTACACAAAGTTTTCAATTCAAATCAAATTATTTTTTATCCAATTTGAGATAATCTTTATCTTATATTATTTTTTAGGATATTATATTATTAAAAAAATCCCATCATAAATAATTTCATTTGAGTAAATTTAATTATATAAATATTATAAATTTTTTATGTATTTTAGCAAATAATATATTTACGATGTTACTTAAATATTTGGTTTTATAATTAGAAGGCATATTTCATCCATCTTTCTATAGTGTAGTAAGTTAGTCAACTTAAATGCCTAGAAGATCACCACCTACTTAGGTATAATTTTCTATTCAAAGTTCGTATTGTAGTAAAGTTATTTGAATAAGTAGCTTCACTTTTTGCTTTGGCAACCGTTTTAGGTAAAACGGCCTTTTTCTCATTAAGCTCTTTACGCATTGTAAAGATATTTTTTTGTCATGCAGCAAATAAAAGTAGACTTAAGATTTGATTTTAAAAGTAATAAAAATCTTTAAATCATAGGATAAAATAATCCATTAATGTGGTGAATTTTTATAAAATAAAAGAACGAGATTTTATTAATTAAGATATCAAATAAAAAGGTAAAAAAATATAAAATTGGCTCATCACATTTTGTAAAAATGTAGTCATTCATAAATTAATTGTAATAACTTAGTCCTTCACAAATTTAACTTGTATAAGATCAATTTCTCTATTTGTATTAATGAAAAACTAATTTTGTATAAAATAAAATTTTTGAGGAATTAATTTGTTATGATTATTTATAAAGGACTAAATTGTCACAAAAGTGTAAATATGAGGAACTAATTTTGTACTTCTCTGAATAAAAAGGTGACTAGCCTGCAATCTATTTCTTTATTTAGAAGTGTGAATGAAAATCACATTCATTTACAATTTGATCCTTGGTGCATTAGTCCTATTAGAGCAATAGTGTTTTTTTTTTTTCTTTCTGAAAGGATAAGAGCAATGGTGTTAGGTTAGCTAGCGTGGTTATATTTCTGTTTCAAATTCCTAATACAATAAAACTATCGGCATTATCACATTGATGGGCAACATGTGTTAGTGTAATGCATAGAACAGATATTAAAATTGGTGTGGTTACGTTTTTTAGGATTTTGTTTTGATATGGATCCGTTGAACATAGAACTGATTGGCCTTTGTATTATTCACATCATTCACCAGCCTCTCTAAAATGAAGCTTAAACTTGAGACAAGTTTGTATTATTCACATCATCCACCAGCCTTTCTTGTTCTGAAGTAAGGTAATTAAGCTAATTAAATCTCACTTCTTTACCTTTATCCCATTTCACTTTCATCCCTCGTAAGCAAAATGCATATCTGAGCAAGGCATATTGCACTACAATAAATCGAGAGCTTATTAGTTTTTTTATGCTTCATCCCATCATTAGTTAATCCTTATCTAAATAATTAAAGCTATGAACTTTTATTTTAGGACTTTCAAATTTTGTGCTTCAAAAGGCTGACATCTAAGTCCAAAGATTTGAAGCCACATATGGTAAACACAATAAGGTGTCTTCTATGGGCATAAGTGTGCTCAATTATAGACGTACTTGGTCTTGAGTTGCAAGAACGATTTGTTTGAAGCAAACTGCCACTATCAGTAATATTCAACCATGCAACTAAATTTCTAAGATATCATTGGGAAGAACTTCTAGAGAAAGATGTAAACTTGTCTATAACACGAAATTTAATTGCTAGATTGTTAATATGAAGAATTGAATGTGCCAAAATCTTTACGTTTGGTGTAATCATACAATACCAGAATTGTTGAGTTTATAAGTTGTATTTCAAAATAGTAGGTCTCATATCGCTTAGTTATGACTAATCTATTATTTCCTAAGTCCCACATTACCTAGAATAATTAATCAGTTATTTCCAAACCTTTATAAATACTACTTACATGGGTTACAAAACATTATATGTTTATACTAGTTTTGCTTTTGAGGTTTTACTTCAAAAGAATCTATTTTCACCTGTGGCAAAAGATTTCTTAATGATAATGTTTCTTAACATGATCTAAACTAAATATTTTTTTATCAAATTGGTCCTTATTTCCAACAATCTTAAGTAGTGACCACACTAAGATCAAGCATTTCTGCAAGGTACGCCACTTTATTTATTTCATTTCTATTGTTTCGGAATATATATATGTATGTATTTGAGAGTGTGGAGTGTAGACACAAGCTCCAAAATAGTGGAATTAAAAAATTAGGCCAAGTATTATAGATAATGGTTTTTTGGTCTTTCTTCTTTGGAAATTGATAATTATCATGTAAAATTCTAATTTAATGGATGATGATTATTTTGTGATATTTTCAATTGCAATGGCAATATAGTATAGAATATGCTTATCATTTTGGTAAAGCATGTTGAGAATTGAAAGGATTATCTAATTGTGATTTTTTTCCAAGGGGAGGAAACCATTT
The DNA here is from genome assembly GCA_037074485.1 of Delonix regia. NCBI lineage: Eukaryota > Viridiplantae > Streptophyta > Magnoliopsida > Fabales > Fabaceae > Delonix > Delonix regia. The sequence goes on along the minus strand of CM073451.1, from coordinate 26,301,945 downwards.
ATATATATATATATATATATATATATATATGTATATGTATATATATATATATATATATATGTATATGTATATATATATATAATGAATTAGATGAGACTATCTTGTCAATGTTGTCTAAGTATATAAAAAGTGGATAGATAAGGTGTAGATTTATATGTTTCATGCTTAGATGTCATGAATTATTATTATTTAGGCTCCGTTTGGAGTCAAAAATTGGAATTAAAGTTAGAATTGTAATTCCAATTCTTGGAATTGGATCATAATTTTAAAATTAATGTTTGAGTTATGTAAAGAATTAGAGCATGGAATTCCAATTCCAATTCCAATTTTATTGTTTGGATGAATGGTTGATGTTTAAAAAATAATCAACATAAATATTTGCGCATATATTTATTTTGTAAAAAATAACTTATAATTTATTAAAAAAATTATAATTAAGGAGAGCATATAAAGTAATTAAAGCATCTAATTATGATAGTTTCACTGAAGTTCTAGTTGTTGATCATGTCAAAGTTGTTGAAATGTAACACTAAACCATAAGTTGCTAAAAGATTATAAAAATTACAAAGTAACACAATGCTAAGCATTAAATCTAAAACAAAGGTAACATTATAAGTTCTTTACCAATTCATAATTAAAATAAAGATAACACAATGTCAAGAATCATTATGTAAGAGATATCAAAAGTTACAAAGTAACTACATTATTTTTTTTTATTTGCATTAAGATCCAAATTTTTCTCAATTAAGTTGGAAGAGCCTTAAATGATTCATACTTTCTTTCATCACTAGTAAGGATATCATAAATTTGCAGCAACTCAACTTCTTCCAAGTCTGGAACTTCCGAATATCCTATAACTATCTTGTTAGCACTTTCTTTTTAAGAATCTACTATGTACGCCTTGGAAATGGTACTAGCCATAAGGTTAACAACATTTGCAAGTATATCACCAGAACGATTTCTCTTTCTTGAAAGACTATGATTTGAGATAGAAGTAGGTTGCTTGCATGAATTTGGCATAGGTACTTATGTGTCATCGATGGAATCATCAATTATATGTATATTCTCACTTGTTTCATTATCTCTTCCTGCTTCAACCTCAGTTTTAAATTTGTCACCTGTAGTAGGATCAACGTGTCTACAAATGACATGTAAGCTTCCAAAATTTTCAATTACTTCTCCCTTGAAATAACAAACATCAGGATATGCCTATAAATAAATATAATCATAAAAAGCAATAATTAGTAAATTGTAAAAGAGTAAAAGAAATGTAAAAAACTAAAAAGGACGAGTTTGATTTATCTTCACATAGTTTGCCCAAACTTCTTCATTATCAACATTTACCATGTGTCACTCCCAATCCTAACCAAAGCCACTAGTACCAAGCATAGTACTTATAACATCATAGTACTTACCCCAAGTTTTTAGACAAGATAAAATATTTCCTTAGTGATTGTAACATCACTTTGCGCTTTTATGGCTTTAATAGTAGCAGTATATATAGAAGCTTTCCAACCAATAGGTGGATGATTTCCCAAGTTATGTTGGTCAAGTAAAATATAAGTAAGTACACAATCCATAGTTGAAGTCCATTTCAAATAACAAGACTTGATTTTCTCTTTGTTCTTGTAAGTCTTTCCTTTGTCCATGATTTGCCACTATGCAATATGTAAATAATAAGATAACAAAGAAGAATGATAATTTTAAATGTAACATCTTAAGCGAAACTAAATAAAAAGATCTTGAATGGTTTGTTACCCATGCCTTGCTTGATATTCATTAAACATTTCAATAGCCAAATTCTCTCTAAATGTTGTCCATTCATTAGTGAATTGGACAGATCTTATACTTTCTTCAATATTTGTATCTTTATCTTTCACTCTTGATCCAACTAACTCTATATCCACATCACTTAATAATAAGTTATCCTTCTCTTGTTGTTTATCTTAAATGAAATTATGCAAAACATAGCAGGCATTGATAACATATACCTATTTTAAACTAAGATAAATCACCATGATCAGAACAAAACATTAACCTATAAAATTATATTATATACCTAAAACTTTGTCTTATAGAAAAAAGTTGTAAGTAATATAGCCCATTGTTTCTTTAACAAGCCAAAAGCTCTTTCAATTAAATACCTTGCTGAGGAATGACTAAGGTTAAACAAGACTATAAATTTTAGTATGATTTCCATAGCATGCCCATTCATTAAGATGGTCATGTGTAGAACGATAAGGTGCAAGGAATCCAGGACAACTAGCATAACCAACATTTGCTAAATAGTATTTTCCTATTAAAAAAAATATATAATTTATCTTTTTAAAGTCAATATTACAAAAAAAATTATTAAAGTTTTAAAAGAATACCATTTGGAATTTCAAATGGATTTGTTCTTGTTATAGCACTACGTAAAGCTCTAGAGTCAGATGATGAACCTTCTCATCCAGGTAACACATAAACAAACTTCATATTGTGATAAAAAACTCCCAAAACATTTATAGTGATTTGTTGTTTCCTATTTTGATATATTCCTTGGACTTCAAATGGAACATTTAGTGGAATGTATATTCCATTCAAAGTTCTAAGGCAGTTCTGTTACTTAAAAAAATGTGAGTCATAATATTTAATATTTACTTATAGTATATCATGTGTATAAATATTTTCCCTACCTTAAACCACTTCCATTTGTCATCTTCTATGGCTTGAGTCGTAGGAGTTGGTAGCTTGATGTAATCTTTACTTAAGCCAAGTATTGCTTTTAATACTTCACTAAAGTGTTTGTTAATGGTTTTTATAGAACGAATATAGGTACCTCTATGCCTATTAGCCATAATAAGTAAAAACATTACAACCGATTCTTCCACTTTTACATGATAAGTATTATGTAAACCACATTTTTGGTACAAAATATTACAAAGATCATGGAAGAATTGCTTTGTGACATAATTGATTATAAAAATTATCATCACTTCCATCATACAATCTTTTCAAAAGCATTTTTCTCTTTAAGTCATCATCCATTTCCTCTCTTAACTCTTTGGGTATGTATTTGGTGCTATATCAAGCACTTTATGCAACCACAGTAGTAACAACTGTCTCTATTATTATTTTTCTCTTCTTAACATGCTTGATATCCATATCAATTAATAAATTTCTTTGTACCTATGACATCTAATAAATGTACCCAAATATATTAATAAATTTCTTTGTACCTATGACATCTAATAAATGTACCCAAATATATTACAAACTCAAAGACCATACAAAAAAGAAAGAAAGATAGAAAGAGTATAAATAGGTACACAAACATGGAAAATGATAAAATGTTAATATGTTTTCATTCTCAATTTGGTCTTTCACTAATATAAATATTGGTATATTTAATCCCTTAATTTTGACTAAATGTGTTAACATTCAAGTTAATAATGAACAAATATATACAAATGATGACATATACTTATACATAAGTTAACAATTATTACAATATATAAAAGTGAATTATACACACACACACACACACACATATTATTCTACTTAAGATCGTAAACCCAGTTCCTAAAAACTTTTCTTTCAGGCTTAAAAGCATAACTAATAAAGTCAATAATTCATAACTTACAAGTTGCTTGCTTTTGTGTATAGATATATTACTAAATTTTTATTAACTTAATCCATGAAATTAATATTTAAGATAACATTAAAAATTTTGCCAATTATGTGTGACTAAATTCACATAAAATAAATATTTGAAACTGAAATTGACAGTAACTTTAAATAGTTGACTTGAGATAAAAGAATATCTTTGTCTTTGTATCTTTATAAATTCAAACTTTAAACTTCAAAGTGATCCAACAATTGAAAGTCAATCTCTCAAGATCAATTTTATATATACATATGTGTGTGTGTGTGTGTGTGTGTGTGTGTGTGTGTGTATAATTGGTGAATAAAGGTAGGGCCATATGTACTTGCTTTCTTTTCTCTACAAGATAGGGCTGTAGTGAAAAACTAAATAATTAGAATTATTTAAACCAAAACAGCCATAGAAAAAGCATCCCCACATTAACAAACAAGAATAAGAGAGAAAGAGAGAAAAGCGGGAAGTCGCGACGAGAGAAAGAATTTAATATATAGAACAATAAAATAAGAATAGAACTATAACAAACCCTTTCCCACAATAACAACCATAAATAAGAATCAATCATGAAGAAAAAAGAGGTGGAAGTCATGACATAACTAAATGTATAGCGTCCAAATCCAAAAAAGAACCATAGTAATTTCGGAACACACGCACTTTCTCTCTCTATTTAAATTTCTAAATTCTTGAATTCTTCCTAAGAGCAAATTTTAGAACTTCATCATTACAAGTTTACTTCATACATAATATAATCATGTTAGTTTACTTTGTTTTTGTAGACAAAAGGTTATCAGATAAAATTCATACTTGTATACATTTATTCAAATTAATAAAAAAAATGGAACTTGATATATGATATCTCAACCCAACTTATTCACTTGGTTTCATTTTTACAAAAAATAAATGTAATAGTGATAGGAACCATTACTGCACTGAATAATTTTGATGTGATTATCGGTGAATCACTCTTTCTTACAAAGGAACAAATCAGGGGAAATGATCAGAAAATGAAAGTAAGCAAGCAACGATAAAGGAAACAACACCATTGGTGTTTGAGATGCCAACAAGTCTTTACAATGCCAAACTTCCTTGAGCTCCCCATTCCCACTTCTGAATAACTAATACATGAGGCACCAATAGCTTACTTTTTTCTCTCTTCTATCCCCAGCTACCAGAATAGGTCTGTTGCTCCGCACGGACCAGCCAACCTTGAACCTACTCATTACCTTATCACATCTCATTGTCTGACCAGCCACAATTACCTATGATAATTGGTCAGTGTCATGTTGTTTATGAAGGGAAGAGGCAAAGAAAATTACCTTACAAGTACTATTGTACCACCCTCGTCCACTGTCCCTTTTTACAAAACTTAGAAGACTAAAAATAGCCTCATTTAACTCTATTGAGAGCTTCATTCTTGGTAGATAGATATCAAGACTAAAGCTCTCATATTTTAGATAGAGTTTTCTTTATGATATTCATCAATCTATCATAGATGTTGCCAAATATTTTAATATTTTGGTACACTATTGGCATCAGCTAGATCAATTTGAGAATCATAAGTAGTTATGTGTGACTGATAAAGCCTATTTTAGGAAATTAAAAGAAGAAAAATAGGTATATAATTTCCTCCTTGGCTTGAACACTAACTTTGAGGAAATTAAAAGTCGAATTCTTTCACTTGACCCTCTTTCTGCTATAGGGGAAGCATTTTCTGAGGTGAAAAGAGAGGAAAGTAGAGAGAAACTTACCTTAAGTAAACTTTCTATGATTATCGTTATTAACAACTTTGCCTTTACAGCCAAAGTACCATAATTTAGGGATAGCAAGCAAAATAAATCACATAAATCCTTGTGTGATCATTGCAATAAGGCTAGCTATCATAAATTGGTGTTGTATGGCAAACCACCTAACACTAAAAAATAAAGGGGCTTTAATGGACAAGCACACATGGACACTAACTTTAAAGACAAGCATTTTAATTTTGGAGTTTTCAGCAAGGATCAGTTAGAGGCTTTCCACAAATTACAAGGCCGTTAAAAGTATTTTTCAGTATTGAAATGATAAAGTCCCAATATTACATATTCTAACCCTGAAATATTTTAAAGCTAATCTTGAATTGTTAAAATTTTCTTTGGTCATATTTTAAGGGGGAGCAAGAGTCTGGAGGAGCTTCCTTCTTTTAAAAAATCAAATGGTTTTATCTTTATCAAAAGGAGAAGATTGTTGGACTAAAAGTTTCATAAGGCCCCATAGTTTTTTTTTATGATAATAAATCCATTTGAATAAATGATTGGCCTAAAATTTATCTTAACTTCTTCATCCTAAGATAAAATTCTTATATCTAAATCTTTCAGTTTAAAGACACATAAGCCCAAATTTCTCTTTATCTCATGTTCTTTTTAACCAATTCTTTTGAAGCCCAATTTACTTAGACATGGACAAGACAGAAAAAGTTCATATTTGCAAAAGAAGAAAAAACCATGTTTTTAACTAACATCAGAAAATGTAAAAAGTAAAGAGTACAAAGAGAAAGTCACCTATACTGCAAAGTCTACACTAAATAGACATCAAGTGAAAGAGACAAAGCAAATAAAAGGTAGCAAACTAAAACAAGAAAAAGACATCATAATGAATCTTCATCTTCCTCAGTTAAATATTGAAGGCAAGAAAGAGAGGATGTTGCATGTTTGACTTCTGAGATCTAGCTTTACTATATGCTACTTTATCTTTTAAAACAAACATATCATCTTCCATTAAGACTTGAAGGACAAACCATAGCAGACAAATATGAAGCCATCATATCAAACTTGGAAAGCTAACATTCTTTTCCTATCTCTTTGTGCCGAACATTCATTTGCATTAAAAAGCCAATTTGATTCAAAATGTAACGATCAAAGTTATAAAAGGAAGGCTCATGGAAGAGAATATAAACATGGAGAATCTAAAAGAAAATCATTATGAGAGTTATCTAAAATCAATCTCTTGTGCCAAATTTTAGGTCCCTCAATTTAGATTTCATGATCTTGAGTTCTTTATGCTTAACTGAAATCCTTGCTATAAGGGAAGCTCAAATGTTACTTCTTACTTAAGTATTTCTTAAGTGAAAGTTAGTAAAGGCTAAGCTGAGTGAAAACCCAAGTGAAATAGTTTGAGTTATCTTGAACCTTGTGTTAAGGGTGAACACTTTAAAACCCATCATTGTCAGACTTTGTGGTCATGATTAAAGCCCTATCATAATGAAAATCTCTTCTGGATTGAAAGGGACTGGGTGTAGGACTAAGATTGTCTAAACCAATATAAATCATTAATGTATTGTTTTCTCTTAAAAATTTTCAAAGTATTTTTCAGTACCTGAGATTTTCCTTAAGTCACTAAAAAAGGATTTTAAGCACCTAAAGTTAAACTTTTAGTCACTGACTTGTTTTACTCAAGATTAATTTCCAGCACCTAAGTTATCACTTTAGACAATTTGACAGTACTTTCATAAATAGTTTTAATATTTAAAAATTTGAAATAGATGCACAAAAAATTGATTCTAGTCCCTCACTCATGGTTTGAGTTCCATTTTAGTCCCTTATTGAATCTTAATTGCAAAGTCCTTCAGTGTCCTAAAAGTTAGTCAAATTAGTCCCTCTCTGATAAAGACATTGGAGCAGTGATGATGTAGACTGTTTGAAGCTGATGTGGCCCATTAAAATAGTGAGTTGGACAAAACTATCAAGCCACATTGACATAGCTTCCTCTCTCATTCAGACATCCTAAACCCATCGTGAGTGAGAGAGTCAAATGAATGTATTTACAAGGGTTGTTTTCACCTCTGTCGTTTCAAATCATGCGTCTCTTTAGGAATCAATTTAAAGCTGAAATTTGAATTTGGTTGAGGGGAAAAGGTCAAACTTCATATCTCGAGCATAGCATTACAAGTTATCGGCAAATCTTTGCTACATTGCTAGTAAGTCTCTACATTCTTGATATCTCAAGTAATGTTCCTTGCTTACTTTGATGATATTCCCTTTATTTCTCTTCTTTCCAGAACGTTGGGACTTGATTGAATAATTAATATTTAATAATTCTTCATTGGTTAAGTTACAACCTCGATTGAATATTTCTTTTCTCTCCACTTATGGCTTAAACTCATCTTTTGGCCTTTAATTGGTCAGTTATACATTGATGAGAATTTTGATTTAAGCACATTTTTGGTAATTCAAGTTAAATGGGAAGAATGATTTGGTATTGATTGGTCATGCCACTAAAGCTGATAATGTTTTTCAATTTAGGGAAGAGCATGTTATGTAAATCTTGCTGTTGGTACTAAATTCATTTCAACTAGTGATAAAATTTTTTAATTCTAAAATGTTTGGAATTAATGGAATGATAAATATAAATCATCCCTTAATTCTATTTTTTTTTCTCTCCCTCCTTTCTCTTTAATTCTTCCTAAGGACTAAGTTAAGATAAACCTTTAGGTATAAACTCTTAATTTCTTTTTCCAAAAATTTTTGAGTTAAGTACAACTAAGTAAAAAGTACTGACAGAAGAATGAATTTATTTTCCTTTGGTCTAATTTGCTTTAATTTCCTTTTATTGATCTATTTATGATTTTTCTTTTCCTTGATTGAATTTGAAAATAATAAAAGCATAGAGATTTAACAGCCAATTGCAACAACTATCATTTAACCTTTTAAACTATCGAATCCAATGGTAAAATTTTGATTAATTTATATAAATTTTTTTATATTGATCAAATTTTAATAATTAAGTGTATATTTCTTTAGTTTACGTAAGAATTTTAGCTTTTATTTTTTATCATAAAACATTTTATAGTCCTAAATAACAACAAAATCATGGATTTTGGCTATTAATATTATGTTATTTAATACTAAGATTTTATTTGGAATTTGAAAATTGTGCAAATGAATGACTTTAAAAGTGCATAAGATGAGTTAGCAGAATATTGTGCAGAACTAGGCTACTTAAATTGAGTGATATTTCCTTAAAGCATCAATGATAATTTCTTTACTTGATAACATAAAATGCAAAGCCATGCATTACTTTACATTTTACATTTAGAGATGGAAAGCTTGGAACGCACCTTTGTCAATTTATGGGATGTCTAATGTACAAGAGTGACAATGCTTGTGACTTTTTCAATGGGGTGTTATGAAGCATCATGTATTAGGTTTATGTTATAATGCTAAGTCTATTATGTAATGCTAAGCGAAGAACTATGTGCTTGTAATGTCACCCTTTCTATGTGTAATGATTATAAGGATGTTTTGTGTATTTTGTTACATGCAATGAATTATATAGGGAATCTGTTAAAATAACTTACTGCTGAAATATATAAGCCATTGTTTTGGCCAAACAAAAAATCACTGTTTTAGTATAAAAGATATTGTTTTGGCTTAACCATACAAGACAGTAAATTATATAAGTACAAAAAGATACCCTTACATATAAATAAGCCACCAATTTGGCCTAACCATAAGATTGCAAACAACAAAAAGGTACCCCTATAAATACATAAGTCATTTTTTTGGCCAAACTATATGTAACTAAACCACACAAAGATACTCTTACAAATACATCTTTTGACTAAGCCTCTTGACTAACTTCTTGATAAATACATATCGAGAATGGATTATTTCAATTGATTGATATTGTGGGTGTTCTGAGTTCAAAATTTATTCGTCCTTGAATTGAAATGCTTAGTTCTTTAGTCATTATGCAACAAGAAGTTATCAGTTGCAACCTTAACTGGGTTGTCCATTGCTTGGTTATCAATAAGAAGTTAGTGTTAGTACTTATAAATGTAATGGTGTCTTTGCTATGTCTACCCCTAGCTATGGGTCCTCCTTGCATCCATATGTAAAAAGTGTAAGTTAAGTCATGGTAAACAAGATGAGCATAATTTAGCATAATTTAAAATAGGATACTAAACCATACTTGAGTATGATCTCTTCCATGTTGTGAAACCTGAAGAAAAGTACATACAAGAATAGTGAGTACTATATATATTACATGTAAACCAAAGAAGAGCAGCAAAAACCAATTACTAGGAACTGGAGTCATAGGAGAACTAATGAGAACTTCAACCTGCTAGAAAAGCTTACATTAAAAAAATAATCCATATAAAGAAAAGAATATCAGTTCAAGAGACAAAACAGATATCCAAAAGTCAAATTTTGGAAAAGCTCTAGTAGCTTAACATATCACTTCACGGCTGGGCAACTGTTGAAAAAGCTTATCCATTAAGCATTGGGTTCATTAGCATAACTGTAAAAAACCATTGGGCATGAATAAGCTATTGATCCAACATAAACTTCTTAATGAACAAAACAACTTCAACATATCCTCAGGGGAAGTAATCATTGGTTTCCAGTGGCTATGATTGTTTTGTAGTTTTTTTACATTTATGTAGAATATAAGGTATTCACTCTTCCATCTTGATGAGATTAATCACACAAAAACATATTTGAACTAATTCAATCAACTCACTTGTATATCCATTGGTCGAACATAGTCATCAATAGTTCAATACCTACCATATTAATATAGTGAATTAATAAACATTCACTCAAACTAAGACTTTGCATGTTGGTACTTGAAATCATCACCCATTGTCTATATTAACTTACAAAGGTTGAATATGGTATTGTCAAACATAGATCTTTGTTTGTCGTTGGAAAATAGAGTTTAAATTTCAATGCTTAGATGGAATTCAACCAACACAAGATACAAAAATCCAATAGAGAAAGAAAAGGTATTATATATTGCCTATATCCCCCTGTATTTCCTTTCTCAAGCCATCGATACTTAGAATGGAGAGTAACATTATAACTTCGATTCCTATTTTCCTTAATTACAGCTTTGGTTTTCTGTATAACGGATAGGGTGGACACTGAGAGGTGGATCGAAGCCGACTGGGAGATGGGGTGAACACCAGAGCAAATAGGAGTGAGGGCATCGAGTAAGATCGAATTAGGGTGAACAATCTTCTGATTTAGATTTGATTCTCGACTGATACTCCATGTAAGCATTGACAAAGGTAAGACTTCATCTGATCTGTTACCCTAATAACTATCTAACATCCTACTTCAGTAATGAACAGTCAGGTTAGCATTCTCTTCATGGCAAGACAACGATAGGGACGAGTCTGGCTAACAAAGAGCTGAATGATATAAGGACCAAAATGGAAATGTAATAATAAGTGGGGGACCAAAATAGGATTTTTGTCAATATAAGATCATTTTATTTAGAGCACTTATTCACCCCATCGAGGTGCACGATCATCCACTAGCTTGGGTTATCTCCTGCAAAATAACACATTATGTCTATAAGCTGTGATTCACAACTTATGTTTAAGGATGCTATCTTACTCCAAAAATTACTCACAAAAATCCTATCTTTATTAGAGACAATAGATTTAGGAAACCCATTGAGCTTGACCACTTTTTTAATGAACACTTCAGCAACTTCTTTTGCTAGAAATAAGTGTGATAGCTGGATAAAGTGGTTATACTTAGTAAAGTGATTAACCACAACCAAGATAGTGTAAAAACAACTAGATTTGGACAAACCAATTATATAGTCCATACTGATACCCTTCTAAACTTACGGAGGAATAGGTAATGGTTGTAATAGACTAGCTGGACCTATAACTTGGTATTTATTCTTTTGGCAGATATCACAAGCTCCTATAAATTTCTTAACATCGCCTCCCAATACACTATTGTACATAGTTACATATATGTGCATTGGTAGCCTAAATAGCCCCTAATGGGAGACTTATGAAACTCTTTAATTAACTCCTGTGCTTATGGTGCACTACAAGAAAGGACTAAGTGGCCATGGTATATAAGGTTGCCTTTACTAAGTGAGTAACCCTGTGGATAATCCTTCCTTTTGATGAGTTGTTATATAATACCACCGAGTTTATGATCCTTTTGAATCAATTGATCTAAAGTCTTCAAGCCATGGTACTGCCATAAGGAAAAGGCATTGATTTCCAAGTTCTAAGACAAAATAAGAAAGAGCATCAGTAGCTTTATTCTTAGCTTTTACCTTATAACGAATCTTAAACCTGTAACCTAAAATCTTAAACACCCATTTCTATTGATTAGGGGCGATGATACATTGTTTAAACTAATATTTAATACCGTTTGATTAGTATAAAAAATAAAGGATTGCCCCCACAAATAATGTTACCATTTTTTCACAGTTAAAAATATAGTCATTAACTCCTTTTTATAGATAGACCCCTACCTAGCCTGCTGAGATAACATCTAACGAAAATAAGCATTAGGTCTTTTGTTTTGCATAGCATAGCTCCCACACCAAAACCAGAAGCATATGCCTCAATCTCAAAAGAAATTAAGAAATTAGGCATAATAAGCACTTGTATAGCAACCATAGCAGCTTTGAACTTTTCAAAAGCACTCTGAGCCTCTAAAGTCCAAACAAAAGAATCCTTCTTAAGTAGCTTAGTGAGGAAAACAATGAAATTTCCATAATGTTGAACAAATTTTTGGTAACACTTGGTAAAGACAAAGAACCTACGTAGGGCTTTAAGGTTATTGGGGACTAGCCATTTAACTATAACCTCTATCTTAGTCGAATCAACTTCAACCCCATTAGCTATAAAATATGACTTGAACATTCTAACCTTGATTGAGCAAACTTAAACTTCTTCTGATTAATCACAAGCTAGTGTTTTTGTAAGATACTTAATACTACCCATAAGTGCTCCAAATAAGTGTCAAACTCATTAGTTTATACCAGAATATCATAAAATAAAATACTAAAATAAATTTGCAAAGGTAATCCCTGAAAATTTCATTCAAAAATGACTAGAAAGTGGAAGGAGCATTAGTAAATCCAAATGGCATGACCAAAAAATTTATAATAGCCTTCATGCATGTGAAATGCAGTTTTATGCTCAGCACCAACCTTGATATGAATCTATTAATAACCATATTTCAAATCCAATTTTAAAAAGGCAAATAAGCCACCCAATTCATTTAATAGTTCATTAATAGCTAGAATAGGAAATTTATCTAGAATTGTAATCTTGTTCAAAGCACGATAATCCACACAAAATCTTTTACTGTAATCCTTTTTCCTAACCAATAGCACTGGACTAGAATAAAGACTCATACTCCTTTGGATAACACTAACTTGCAACATTTCCTTGACAAGTTACTCCATTTCAATTTTCTATGAATGAGCATATTTATTAGGTCAAATGTTAGGTGGTTGCTCCCTTGGTTTGATTATGATAGAATGATCATATAGTTATGAAAGGTAGTAACCCCCATACCCTTTGTGTCACTCAATGGATGCTAGACATAAGGTTATAATTTCAAAATCACAACAAGGGATTCTTTGTGTCACCTTAACTATTGAAATTCTAACAAGTAGCCCTCACCTTTTTGTTAAAATGCCTTTGTAATTGCCTTAATAGAAACATGCAATTTAGTGAATGCAAGAACACTTCTTAGGAAAATCCACCCTGATGGCTATTTAATTTTGATAGACAACTAACCCCAATCCACCCTGACTTCCTTTAATGCTTCCAGCCAAGCAATCCCCAAAACAATGTCAACACTATCTAATAAGAATGGGTAAATGGTTGACAATTCTAGTTAGTCCAACTAAACTCCTTTACAAATTCCCCGGCTCAAGTCTATTCTAGTATCACCCACTATAATAGAATAACACCTAATAAATATGATTGGAATGTCTAATTCATCGATCAATCTTATAAAAATAAAATTATGGGTAAGCCTTACTATCGATAAGAACAAAAACTTCTGTCCCTTTCAACATTCCCATAAGCTTAATTATTTTATTCCTTGCAATGGCAATTATAGAAGTCAAAGATACCTCTAGTAGCAACCACTTTCTCAGTGTCTTCGTTCTTAATAGTCTCCATTGTATCCTCTTGTGTCTCTTCCTCTCCATCATTAACATCGTCATTTGTAATATTTTGTTCTTACACTTATATTTGGGTCCAAATTTCTTTTCACATTTAAAGTATAACATTAACTCCTGCATCCTATTGATCTTAACTTTAGACATCCTTTTAGAAGTTGCATTGTTAAAGGATGAAGTGGTATGGATGATTCAAATGTTAGTACTCTTAGAGTCTCTATTAGCCTTGATTTCTACAGGCTTTGTACTCAATATAACAGGGGAAGACCTTACACTATTAGTAGGCATGACTAATTTAGCTGTATAAGAAGATGTTGTGGACTAATTAGAATAAAACCTAAACCTCCAGCCTCCTAAGCTTCTTCTCTCTTGTCACTTTTCCAATGTTAAATTCTATCTTTTAATTTGGAATGCTAAGTCCATCAGTTAAAAAAGTAAGGTAAGTTGTAACATTTTACCCCAGCCTTAATTCCTCTTTAAGGCTATTTTTAAAAGCTTCCATCAAAACCACCTCTGGCACATCATTCAAAGGAGTACAAAGTTCAAATTATTCTTAGGACTCTATGATAGTGCCTTTGAACATAATAACATTAGCAATTCATATGTGTCTCTTTATGGATTACTATAAAAGTGAGCCATACATTCTCGCTTGAATTGAGTCCATAATTGTATAGTGAATTGCGACTTAAACCATTAAAAATGGTTCAAAGCTCTACCTTCCAACTTGATTGTTAGTGATTTAACTTTTTTATTTTAGTAAACATGTTAATAAAGAAATATTGCTCCAAACAACTAACTTATCATATCTTCATTATCAAACAATGTCATCCCATCCTTTGAAACTTGTTTATCCCTATCATTAGCAATAACACCTCTTTTGAAATCACTAAGAGTAGCGACAACACCTACTTGTGGTGTGTCGATGCCACCCACTACTTTATTGGTTGTTGTTTGTAATTTAATGACAATTGCCTTGCCACGCTCAGCATTAGACTTTGTCAATTGCCACTCATCAAACTTTACATACAACTAGAGCATGGAAGTCATAAACTTTGATATGTCTCCTTTCATTTCAATAACATCTTTTTCTAACACTTCAACTATTGTCTGTATTTTAGTACCCAGCATGCCTAGGAAGGTCGAATTTGATATCAATTATAATAGGAACCACTACTGTACTGAATAGTTTTAATGAGATTATTAGTATTAACAGTGAATCACCCTATTTGACAAAGGAACAAAGCATGGGAAATGATCAATAACTGAAAGTAAACAAATAATGATAAGGAAACAGACACCATTGGCATTTAAACGTCTATCCATAATGCCAAATCTTCCTTTACCTCTTCATTGCCACTTCTAACAAACTAATATGCGAGGCACTCATATCTTACTCTCTCTCTCTCTCTCTTCTACCCCTATGCCATGTGATATAATTAGTTATTAATTAGATTCCTCGAGACCTTCTCCTTTATCTAGCCCATGACCCTTTGTCTTAGGCTCCTAACATACATCTTATACACTCGTCTAAACCCAAACCTATCAAATAGAAAGTATAATAAGGAAAAAAACAAATTTTACAAAGAAATGTCATTTTCATTAAATACATAGATCAAGCAAGAGAAAATATAATATTTCATTATTCCCTTACAAATACTTTTTTTCTCTAGGTTCTCTCATAACTACTTGATTAATTAGTGGGTGAATTAAAGGAGGAAAGAGCAGCAAAACAAGAGTAAACACAAAAATACATTGAAGTACTACTACTATTTGTTTTGTCTACTTTTTTACATTCATTTTTGTATATATGAATATTTTATTCCTCTTTCTTCTCTTTTATCTCACAATTCCCTTTAAGCTTTAGTTATAACATTTCTTTCTTGCTCCATGGCCAAATTTGTAGAAAAGTTAAAAGAAGATTTTATGTATAGCAAATTAAAAACCAAAGATATACATTACTCTAAAGGTTCTCCTTTAGCCTCTTTGATGTATCATGGACTATCCTTATTTGAAAATTAGAAAAAGGCTAACATATCTAATAGATATTTAATGTTTTATCTATGAAAAGGAAGCAAAAGAAGGAGAATACAGAGAAAAGTAAAGAAGAAAAAAAAGTGATTTTGTAGTCTTCTTTGTCCTCTTTTTTCTTATATTTTAAGTTTAGTCTTTAGTTATATCTAGCCTTAGAGCTATCAAGTGTGCCTATTGTAACTCCCTTTTAAGAAGGGAAAATTGGATCCCCCTATATTCTTCTTTCATTATGTTTCCATAATGTTGGAAAGAGATAAACATAGAGTGTGAGACCTACTTGAGTAGTGGATCCCATTTGAAGATGTGGCATTCACTTGAGTGATGGATCACACTTACTTTGTTTCTATCTCTCTCCAACATGACAAGAACATGATGAAGAGGAACAAGAAGGGATTTAAACTCTTAAGTTAAATGTAAGGAAATTTTGTGTGAGCTTATGAAAAACCCATATATTGTAAAGGTTTATATGAGTTAAAACCAAGTGAATATTTGTAGTGGCCACTGAATTGTTGAAGAAAATCTCTTAGATTTCAAGAGGGTTGGATAGAGGACAAGGGAGTTTGAACTATGATAATTTCACTCATGTTCCTTTTCCTTTAACTCTCATTTTTATTCCTTTTCTGCTATAACTGTAAGTAATCAAAACTAGTTTTACGACACCTTAAGATATTAAGAAAGAGAACTAATTTTTAAACTATTAGGCCTCATTTTGTACGCAGTAGTGGATTGTGGTAAAAAGAGAATAAGAATGAGAGTGGAAATGAGGTAGAATGGAATGGAAAATTTTAGATGTAAAAACTGTTTAGTGTGTTAGGAATGAAAAGAGGAATGAAAAATGATGAGTTTGTTTGGTATGATAAAGATAAGGATGGAATGAGAATGATAATATGGCCAAAAGACCAAAATGCCCTCCATTAATTTTTCTGCTTTTGTTGGACAACAGACACAGGGCTAGAAGATAACCTATAAGCAAGCAGTGTCCTTTGAGCATGATTTGTAATTTTTCAACGGAGCCTGTGATCGTCGTCTGGTGGTAGTGGTCAATTGCATTTTGACTTGTGGCTGGAAGAAAGCTTAATCTAGCAATGTCAATCTTCAAAATGTTTTGTGTGTAGCACTATCTAGTGGTAACATAATCAACTAGATCTAACAATGATAATCTTTAGAAAGTTTTTTTGGCTATTGCTTTTGCACATTCTGCATTGGCTTTTCTGTCCCGTACATATTGATATGGTAATGATTAATGAGGGACTACTCCGTAAATTTCTTTCCCATTCCTTGGAAAGTCATACATTTCCTTCACCCTTCTGATGGAATGCCATCTCCCACTGATGTTGGGAGACTGGTCTGCTATGGAATCCCTAAACCTATACACCAAGCAACTGAGTCCCTAACTCCATCACTCATTCCTACTGATGCTGGGAGACTGGTCTCCTATGGAATCCCTAAACCTATACACCAAGTAACTGAGTCCCTAACTCCATCACCCATGGCTTAATCTCCCGTGCACCAAACATACCCTTATATATTTCCACTAAGATTATTTTAAAATCTACAAACATTTATTCACCCTTCTAGGTGTGCTTTTCTTGTTTCTCTGGTCCCTCCTTTGACTGCACTTTCTGTATTGTGAGTCTCTTTGTTCAAGTGTTCTAGGTTATTTAGGTTATAAGTTGTTTATGACATTTCCAACCATATACATCACATTAAACTTTAAATCCTAAAACCATTTTGCCATTTATTAAACTCTTCACTAATTTTTGCAATTTTGTAACACACAATAACTAAATCTGCCATTTGAATGACGATGATTTTAGTGTAAGTATATAACAATACAAATATTTTACCTCTAATTTATTCAATTTCCTTGCCGCTTTCACCTTGTCCTGTTCACCTTTATGTATAATCAGTGGAATACGGGAAATTTACATACTTACCTACCCATAAATAGATCGACTTAATAAAGCATTCTACATAAGTTTCTTGCTATATTTTCCAAACAAAATTGCTAGCTATAGAGTGTCTGCAGTGCACTATTCTGAAACCATAAATTATTGCAATAGGTATCAAATATCTTTGAAAAGTAATCTTTATTATTATTTTTTCCATGGAAACAGCATGGTATAGGCATCATCCATGGCGTCTTTTGAAAAAGCCTGTGCTTTTGTGCATTTCTCTGTGGATGGTTCAGTTATTTTCCTTGAAGACTTCAACTTCCTGGAGTCATCACTTGTGCAATCTCTTTTGGGAATTTTTGCAACGAAAATCTGTATGATGTTGTAAACGTAAGACCATATTGATATATAGACTGCTCTAACATGAAGATTCCATAAAATGAAACACTATTCCGAAAGAACAATATTAGCATCAATTATAGTTAATTAAATTATTTCCTTTCCTGTTTGATTTTTTCTTAAAGGAAGTTTCATTGTGCACACCGACATTGAAAGCCAAAGCATAAGCTATGCCACATGTACAGCAAAGACCTCGCTCGAGCGGTTAAAACCAATTATCAATGGAACAGTGTTCAACCTAGGGACAAGTTCAATGATTTAAATTTTCATTTAAATTGTGCCATTCTTTTAATCTAAAATGTTAAATAAAAAATTTTGGTCCATATATTTCTTAGTAAATATTAAAAATCTGGATTATAAGTTAGAAGAAAAGGATGCATATGCTCTCTTTTTCTAAATTTTAAATTAGTTCTCACAGTAAGTTTTTTTCAAAATTGAGGAGGAAGACAATATAGACCTCATATGAAAAATGATTAAAATTTGAACAGAAATAATATTTAAAAATTTTATCATAAATAAAATTTATTTTAAATAAAATAAAATAAATATAATAACAGGTCGGGTTCAGCATCAATTTAAAATCTCATACGACCCAATTAAAATTTTAATTTTTTAATTTTAATCTAGCTCAATTTGATTTAAAATGACTAAGCTTATTGATATATGAATTTTAATACTTTTCCTATTCCAAAATTACATTAATTGAGGTTAAAAGTGAGAAATTAAAATTATAATTTACATTTATCAACTGTGCTAAAGATCCATTCACAAAATTTTATGATCGTTGCGTTGATTGAATCCAAATATTTGTATGTTCTTTTTTGTTTGGAAGTTGAGGATTGAAATTGTGATTAAACAAAAAAGAAAGCATTTCCTGTTCATTATAATATACACAGAATTTTAACTTTATTAGCAATTAATTACTAATGCATATGTTTATTCTTATCCCAAAATTATTGATAGTTGGCATCAAAGTGTCAATGATTTGGATGGCAAAGAATCTTAGACATATCTCATGTTTCTATAATGAGATACGCTTTCTAATTCAAATGCTTCAAATTTTTTAAAATTAGAGCATGTTTTTAAACAAAGTCTCCCAATTTATAAGAAAAAAAATTGTCTTATCCACCTAAACATTAGTGGTTGTGTTATATGATTAGGAAATGTGATCTAAGTTGTGTAACATGGTAGGTTAACATGAATTTGTTGTTTTATCTATAAAAGAAAAAAAATTTACATATCCCTTTCACATAGAAATAAAAAACGTTTTGAGTAAACAAATAATTTAATATTTCAAAAAAATATTAGCTTTTCAATTACTAAATTAATTTTTTCACAGAAATTAACTTTTTTTTTTTTACAATTTATGATCCATTTTATTAGAGTAAATTGTATATTTTTAAAAATAATTTAATATACACCTACAACAAATAAAATCTTGAGAGATTAATTCACATAAAAAATAAATATTTTAAATCATGAAAAATATAATTTCAAGAAATTAAATCATACAAATATATATTGATTTTTCAATTAATTATAGTTTTACGGAAGGAAGCATTCATACATATTACAAAAGTTATTGAGGATTAAGAAAGGTAGAAGACCCACAATTTTCGTTATGGAACACCGCCATTAGTATTAGATTTTTGAACAAATCATATTAAATTTTTATTTTTAAAATATACAAGAATTTTTTGAAATAAAAAGTTATACTACACTCTACTTTAAATTTTTATCAGAATATTATTTATCAATATATATATATATATACTTAACTAAAAAATTTTAAATAGAAAATAATTTAATAAAAAAATTTAAAATAAAAATATTTTAATAAAAAATTTAAATTAAACTAAGTATATATATTAAAATGAAAAAAATTTGTCTACTGCAACAAAAATTCAAAGAGATTCATGTAATTTATTTTAAATTTTTTAATAAATTTAATTTTTATATATAAAAAAAAAGGGTAGAATAGAATAGAAACAGAATGGAACAAATCCGGAGAATCATCCAGGTAAGCATTATGCAGGTTGGCAATTGGAGTCCTTGCCTTTCTCACTCTATTCCTCCCAGGGGGGAGTGAGAGAGAGAGAGAGAGAGAGAGAGAGAGAGAGAGAGAGAGACGGAGGGAGATGACAGACTGGCAATATTGGGAGGTCAAGCAAAGAGGCCCTTCTATGTCTGTCTCTGTCTAATGTCTATATATATACACTCATTTCTCTCCTACTTCAAATTTTGGCTTTTGTTTGGGGCCTTTCCTTCGTCCGGAGAAACAGAGACTTAGGATTTGGGCACCATGAGTCTCTTCGGTCTTGGAAGCAGGTACTCCTTCAATTTCTCTCTTTTTTTTTTCTTTTTATGTTTAATGAGTTTTACATTTTGATTATAATTCTGGGTTTTTTTCCTTTTCTTTTTTCATCAAGCAACGACAACGATCCATTTTGTCGAAGATGATCTGGAATTTTGATTGTGGAACTGTTATTGATCTCTTGATGTTTATAACCGTCTCGTTTAATATAGTGTTTTTCATTTCGTCCTAGTGCATCCTATCTTCTTGCATTTGCTGTGAAATACGTTGGTTGACCATGCTATTGACAGACAATGATTTTCTGTAAACATTGGCTGTTAAATTTCTAACTTCAATTTGATGATTCTCTTGTGAGGAAGCAATGCGAATTTGTCTCCCTGGGGGACTGCTAATAGGAATTTATCGGAGCAGACAACTGATGTTGAAATTTGACATGTGTTAATAGTTTTTGAGTGGGTATATATTGCTGTAAAGAAATGTTGTTTCACGCCTCCTTTAAGGCAACTCATTACTATGAGGTTCTTTTTAGCAGAGGTGTGCATTGCCCATCGACCCGTTTAGACCTGACCTAACCCGTTGAATTATTATTCCACACACATCATTTAAAAGCCAAGTTTGTACGTTTTAATCGGGACTAGAGTTATAAAATTATAATAGAATACTTTTAAGAATTTAATTATAATGGATTTACAAGTAAAATATCATTAGTTATTCATGTAACTTTTCTCTGGATAAATTGAATATAAAATATTGTTGTTTAATTTCAACATTTTATGACATAATGATTTACCTTGTCCTTTAATTGTCTTATATGTATAATATATTTATTATCGTTGTATTTATTCAACTACGCCATGAAATTATGTTTATTTCTTCTTCTTTTTTAATTTCAAACATGTTTTATCACTTGAATGATGCAGAAATTTAAAAAAAAAAAAAAAATCAGAATAAACGTTAAATTGGGCATGTAATATTAATATGGGATCTGGGTATGTCAAAAAATATATATTCTGTGACCTGTCCAAACCTGATTGGTGTCAAAAAGTTTGGATGAACTAAAGCTACTCCTGGTGTTGGGTGATTTGTTTTTCATCCAAATATTGATTTGTCGGGTTGACTTTTGTATGAAAGCCGACCAATGCTCACTTCATCTTAGCCATGCTTGTAATCTTATTACTTTGTTAGATACTGTTGGTGGATAGTGTCATGATTTGTCAAAAATTCTGCAAGTGTGTTATGGCTGATCATTCTGGGTGTACTATGAAACTCCTGAAGTTCCGATAATTTTTACCTCTTGTTCACTGTATATGTCGCTTGAAAATTTATATTATAGTGCACGTAGATGGAACTTATGCCATATTAAAGTGAATGCAGAAGGGACTTGAAAAATTCTGCAAGCGTTTGTGTTTATTTTTCACCACTTCCTCAATGGATGGCTTATGAGACATACCTGTCTCTGCATATATGGAAACACTAATGTAGAAGGTATCACACATGTATGGGGAGTTTGGAAGCAACAAATGATTGTAGGGTTTTTACTGTAATTAGTTTAGAACTTATAAGTAATGTTCATCTACCTACAAGTTTTGGTCATAAACATGGTCCACCTTTTATTTTCACTCTCCTTGTGACCGCTATTTTATGACCTTGTTTTGACTTATGCAGAAACCAGAAAACTTTTCGTCCAAAAAAAAGTGCACCATCTGGAAGTAAGGTTGGTTTTTCTTCTTTTATTTATTTATTTATTTTTTATTTTTCTTTTGTGTGGTAACTGGATTCTTTTACGCTCTTATTCTGTTCTATGTTCAATTCGTATATCCATTTGTCTCACGCTTTTTATTTCTGAAAGTGCAGGGTGCTCAACTTCAAAAGCATATTGATGCCACATTGGGTAGTGGGAACTTGAGGGAAGCTGTAAAACTCCCTCCTGGTGAAGATATTAATGAGTGGCTAGCTGTAAACAGTAAGAATTTTTAATTGATTGAGTTTCTGGCAAATTATGCTGGGAGGTTCGAATCACAAATTGTGTTCCTGCATCTGTTTATAGTTTCTCTTGAACTTGTCTTAGAAATTTTCCTTTGTTGGATATATGTACCATAATACATGCAAATATCCATATATACCCATAACCCTCTCTACAATTGATTTTCATTCAGAAATTGCTTGTAAAATTTTCCACTTTTGTCTCATTTTCTATGCAGCTGTGGATTTCTTCAATCAAGTGAATATCCTTTATGGCACTCTTACAGAATTCTGCACACCAAACAACTGTCCAACAATGACTGCGGGACCAAAGTATATAATCCTTCAACCAAATACTCTTTATTTTTTTTGCATCAACTCTTTTTTGTCATGTCATTAAGATATTAAGCAATCACTCTAGGAATTTGTAACCTTTCATAACAGGTAATATTGACACATGGTTTTAGTTTGTATGTACTGCTATGATCAGCACAGCTTGCCTGAAGTTTGGGGCGCTATGTTAATAGATAGTAGCTCTTCATAGTGGTATTGAGTATGTCTTGTCTAATAAATGCACCTAAATATTTGCTGGAAGTTTCTATGTACAACTAAAAATATTCCTTTCCCTTTTCTGAGCGCTGTATGAAGGGGGGAAGGGTACTGTGATAAATTTAATTCTTATTAACATGAAGCAGAATGGGTGCTGAATTATGTCGGAGATTGTTGGTGGTATGCATCAAATAGTACTCTCCTTAGAAGCTATGGAGATTTTTTGAGTTGATATATCTAGCCATAGCGAGTTGACGAAAGAAAGAAAATGTTCAAATGTAAAAATGGGAGAATCATTTTACATGTAATTTTGAATGAGAATATACCAATCTCCTTTAGTTTAGAGCACATTGTTTCACTTATTCTATGTCAATCTTCCCTTGTTTTGTTGTCTATGTTCAGTTATTTGCCCTGAGCTTTCTGTACATAAATTGGGCAAGTTGAATTATGAACGACATTAAATTTATCCATAAGGCAAGTATTTAATTTAGTCTAATTCACACTCTACAGATACGAGTATAGATGGGCTGATGGTGTTACTATTAAGAAGCCAATTGAGGTATCTGCTCCAAAGTATGTCGAGTATTTGATGGATTGGATTGAATCTCAACTTGATGATGAAACAATTTTTCCTCAAAAACTAGGTACGTTTACATCAGGGAAGCTGGACTGACTAGGCTGAATCTTCCTGTCGGTTAATATTAATGATTGTGTCTTTGCATTGCTGCAGGGGCTCCCTTTCCGCACAATTTTGGAGATGTTGTTAAGACAATTTTCAAGCGATTATTCCGTGTATATGCTCACATATATCACTCCCATTTTCAGAAGATAGTGAGTCTGAAGGAAGAAGCTCATCTGAATACTTGCTTCAAGCATTTTGTTTTGTTTACATGGGTAAGTGAAAGGTGACACAGTTCTAAGATGTACTGTTTCTTTCTCGTTTGGTTCTTCCTTGGGTTGGTTCTAATTTGGACTCTCCTTTTTTTCTTACGGTTGGGGGACAGAAAATTCCTGTCTCGTTCCAAAACCCCAAATGTAGAAGGAATAGGAAGCATGCCTTTTTAAGTTGAACTGCACTTATCTCTCTCTCCCCCGCCCCTCTTTTATTTTTGGAAATGGATCCTGTACAATATTGCATGGGGTCCTGTAAGAGAGATAAAGAGAAAGGAGTTGGACTCTGATGAGACTCACTTAAGTAGACCTCGCTCTCTATCTCCCTACCATATAAGACCCCTACACCCCGCCGAACTGATCTGGGTCCAATTTTTTCTTTTTATGGATCTTGTTATTTTGTCAGTCTGAATCTTCCTTACAAGACCCCTGCCTGAGATGCAATGTTGTGGTGCAGGAATTTCGTTTGATCGACAAGGCAGAGCTTGCCCCTCTCCAGGACCTCATTGAATCTATTATACAACTATAATGTTGTTTTGCTTCCCTTGTGCCTTCTGGGGAGGTTAGACATTGGAATGTCGGGTGCAGATTTTTGTGCATTTATCTTGCCCATGTAGAATATTTGCCGAGATGAAAGGTTTCTAGTGTCTTCTTCTATTTATCCAGGGGTGATCACCTCAAATTTCTGTGAATCAAGCAAATCCTCATTGTCCTTCAAGTAATATAGCCGCTTCACTGTTCATAGCAGATGATAAAAATGTTTATTTTTTAAAAGAAAATATTTAGGATCGGAATGGAACCATATAATAAAGATTTCTTGTGAACATGTCATAATATTTTAAGATAATTGAGATTTGAAGTATTTTGTTTGAAATTTAAATATGTATTTAAGCTCCCAAGTTCACCGTTAACTTTAACTTGAGATTTTTATTAAAAAAAAAATTTTAAAGATTATCGTGTAGAGCACGATGAGACTAAGTATTGGCAATAAAATCCCACATCAGGGAACAAGGCCCGGCGAAAAAAGAAAATCTGTTATATTTGATGACACATTTCTTAATACCATAGTACTTGTTTCTCATAGTTTGTGATATCTTCATGTTTGAATTCATATTTATTATAACTCAATTTCCGTTCATTTTCACAATGAAAAATTTTGGACTCAGTAATGTGCTGATAATTAATTGAATATAAATTATAATATATGATTAGCGAACAAATTGAAATTAAATATTACAATCTATATTCTTAAATTTAAAAAATTAAATAATGAACAAATAAAATTCTGTGTATGGCAAAGGTCGAAAACTAAATTATTAATTAGTTATAGTTAATATTATCTAGGCATTGGAAACTACTTTTTGTTAAAAATTTAATTATATATACAATACAAGTCAATGTTTTTCATCCTAGTAATAGGTGAGATATAATTGTCATCCTTGGATTGTGAATTACAAAAGTATATCCGTTTTTCTAATTATTATATTTATTTAAAAATTTCATTAAGATATAAAAGTTAAGTAGTACCTTAAATCATACATTCTGGTAAATAAAAATTATATAAAAATATTTTTCATAAGACGTAGAAATATAAAATAACTAATTATTTAATTTTAAAAAATTACTCTCTTTTCAATGCATTCTTCTAAAAGTAAAATTCCATTTTCATACATAAGTTTATTTATCTAATGAGTAGTTAGATGTGTCAAAACTGGCAAGTTTGGTCCACATGATGGCTCACAAAAGTTGGTGGGTTAGGACAATAAAGTTGACCCACCAAGTGAGTTAAATAGACCAAAAAACTTTTAAAAATTTGTAAGATATAAAAAGAATTTCAAATAAAAATATTTAATTATTAAGTCAAATATTTGATTTTAATACCAAAAATATATTCATATTGTCTATAGTTAATCAAATTTTAAATATTTAAAGATAAAATAATGATACCTACAACCTAAAATTATGTAATATTAAACTATTTACAAAATAAATCACAAAACTTATTAAGTAAGTTAATCCACAATCCACCGAACTGGCCCGTTTAACATGGGGTTAAGTAAGCCAAGTTAGTTTAACCTACTAAGATTAAATGAGTTGAAAATTACAACCCAATCCACTAAAATACTGAGTTAAACATATTCATTTGATAAGTAGAATTCGTTTTAATTGCTATGTGGGCAGCATTCATTTTCAATATTAGTAACATGATAATGTTCTCAAACCCTTGTGTCTCACTCAGTGGCATTAATATGGCAAACTCCTCCCTTGAATCACAACTATTCTTCTTGAGTTATATGGGAAACTAATACTCACCCTTACACAAACTTTTGACTATCTATGAAAGCTTATGGAGAAACCATATGACCATGCTAAAGGCTTTCAATGGATAGAAAATAGCTCCCTTGAACCAAATTTCTGCTTCTTCTGCCAACATTGATGATGGCAAAGGCTCCTTTTGGCTCCCACGAGTAGGTCCTTACTTCAACTTCTGCATTGACTTCGTCAATGAGACACAACAGTACTGACAAACTTGCATTCTCACCCTTTTAGTGGATCACAAGACCTTGCCAGTACACAAGCTTAATTATGCCATGCATGGGGCATGGAATCTATAAGACCAGTTTTGAGTTTTAGGGTAGGAGAGAAACATATATGTGATTGAATTCTAGAATGAAGAACATTAGTGTTTCATCTTCCATAATGGTTTATGGGCAATGATGAACATGTTGATCATAGTTGTAAATGGCAACCTAATATGATAATAAAAGAAATCACCCTTCATAGAGTTTCCTTCTAGGGTCTTCTCCCAAAGTATTATAATGAGGAAGCTGCAGAACTTTTTAGGAACTTGGTATGTGAACCAACTAAAGTAGAGGGAGGTTTCTAATTTTCAAAGAATCTTATATCCATCACGGTGTAGTGCTTAGTCACTCACTTCCTTTTGCTACTCATGGCGATAAGAAATAGGTTGTACAATTGAAGGAAAATGAAAGGATCTTCCACAGAAGTTGGCAATGTGGTTGTATTGGACACACCGTAAAAGACTGTGATTGGGACTCAAAACAAGTTTTGGAAGCTGAAAAAGCTCTAAGGCAAAACATTAAGAACAAACGCAATGTAGACTTCTTTCACAGTTTTAGGTTTTCGATAGTGACAAATCACTACATCGCTTTCAAAAAGAAAAGGTCAACAAGAAACACAATGTCACACCTCGAAATCCCTAGAATAGGATCGGCATAGGTCACGAGGAAATTCTCCGAACCTGCAAGCCTAACACTGAAGGGACAATCAATATCATGTTGTTCTAATCCATATAAATACCATTTGCCTTAATATAAAGTGAGAGTTCCAATACAAAACAAGGAAACTTGTAGAAATTTTGACAGCATTTCCCCAGTAAATAGGACGTCCTGAAATTTCTACAAAGTCCTGCAAGGCAATACATAAATAGGGGAGCTTCGCTCCCTCCACCCCAGTCCAATAAGAATTTATAACATACAACAATATGTGGCGAGTTCAACTGTGGTCACAAAATAATCCCAATAGACAAATAATGGCTATCAATCTAAATATATACATCCCAAAAAGTATCGATATCAATGTCATCTAACAAAAGAGTACGCCTCACACCAAACCAAGCGAGCTCACCACGGGCTCCCCGTCAGTGCTCCATCAGCTCCGGAAGGTCGTCTATCTCTCTATATGAGACCAAAATTTTTTCAGCAGATAACACCACAAATTAGTAAACAATTCATATGTAATAAATAGAAATTAAATGTGCTCAAAATTTAATAAAAACACAGTAATTTTAAAATTAATATTGCGATTCAACAATTCAAGCTAAGTAACCCATGTTTTTACAAAACACTACATCGAATTGTCAATCTCAGGGAAGCAAACAACTTATAAGAACCATTCGGGTGAAGGACTGCTAAGGATCAATAGGCGAGGATACACAATCCTCGAGGGCAACTAACCGACAGGCGAGGATACACAATCCTCGAGGGCAACTAACCGATAAGCGATGATACATAATCCTTGAAGGCAATTAACCAATAGGCAAGGATACACAATCCTTGAGGACAACTAACCGACAGGCGAGGATACATAATCCTCGAGGGCAACTAACCAACAGGTGTGAGTATATCTCACGAAGGTTATCATCTATCAATCCTCCCAATGAACAGGAATTTAAGTCAAATATGCATACAAAGATGGAAATATGCAGGAAATCGTCTGGGTTTTTGATCATAACTATTTAGTGATCACCTCTAGACATATTATGAGTCCAATACTGTAGTTAAGGTCATTCAACATATACAAAAGGTTCCTTACTCCTAACCCCTAATCAGGTGAGGCATAATCACAACGAAATTGGTTATATTTAGAAAACAATTGAAGCAAGAACAACCCAAGTATAATAAGAGTTTTTGGGGGTGCTATCTGCACACCTGGACGCCGATTGTCCCGAGCAATTCACTGCCTTCCTAGAGTGTCGGAATCACTCCTACGATTCACCTGCACTAATTTGAACGCAGGAATTATTCTTCTCCCGGTTTATTATCCAAATTTAGGACCCTAACTCCCTCTCCTTGACTCCATCTCTAACTTTCCCAAACTTGTGGTAAATTTACATTTTCTGCCCCACATACTTTTTCTAAATTTTTATTTTAGTCCCTCATTTCAAGCTCTAACCTTCAATCCAATGAAATTCAAGACAAATCATAGTTTTCATGCCCACCAACTTAAAAGTGTTAATCTAGAATCAACTTGAACCTATTACAGGTCAACATTTCACCATTTTCTAAAGAACCCAAAATTTTAAAAATGTTTCATTGTGGTCCCTGTTAGCAAATCTTCTCAAAACCAACCAAAGTTCATGGTTTCAGAGCTCAAATTCAATGTATAAGTGTCGGAAGTGCTACTCCTATCCTCAATCTCAAGAATGAACTGATTAAAACTCACCAAATTCACCCAAAATCGTCACTGTGTTGAGCTCCTCGGATTCCATCGAAAAACTACTTCACCAGCGGCCAACTGAACTCGACGACAGGCGGAAAGTGACGGTGAGGAGGTGGGGAGCAAAACCCACCCAAACCGCGATGCAAAACGAGCCACCAGAGCTTCGTTCCAGCTCGCGTCTCCTTACAGTGTTTGACAGAAAATCGAGCTTCTCTACCGGCGACGTGGTGGTAACGGGCCAGTGATAGGCCGACAACTTTCAGGGGGAGGAGGCACTACAACACCGGTGAGTGGACGGCCAACTACGGTGAACTTCCTCTCAGCCCTCTCACTGTTTGCACGCCTCAGTTGGAAGGAGAAGAAAATAAAATAAAATAAAAACACTAAGGGCATTTCGGTCTTTGCACATAGGGGTGACACGTGTCAGCTCCTAAAAAAATAGAAAAGTTACCAATGCCAAGACTCGAACCCCTGGCCTGTTGAGTAACTACCTGAAGCCTGACCATTTAGCCAACCTCAATCTCATTGTAAGAATCCACATAACAAAATAATATACCTCAACCCAATCCTATTGCAAAATTTCTCTCATTTAATCTTTATTAATTGACTTATTAACTAAAATTTACTACTTTAATTCTCCATTAGCTAAGATTATTAATTATAAATAATTGGGTCATCACACACAATTAAGGTCAAGTGGCATGAAAATAAAGAAGGAAACTTTTACTACATCTACATTAAAGAACTTAAGGCTTTAGAAGAAGACAACCTAGCTCGACCCCAACCCTGTAACATTATCAGCTTTTAAGATGACTCCTTTTCCTCAGACTCATGAAACGAGTCTGATCTCAATCCCCCACCCTCGAATGAAAACCATGTAGCATAAGAAAACAATAATATTCAGGTTGATCCTTCATATAACCACGAAGGAAATGGCCCCGTTAGGGCGTGATGGCTACAATGCATCTAGGTGGCAACAAGATCTCTCATACCTGGAAGATCCATAAGCTCTCATGGGTATAGGAACTGCTTTACATGCAAACTATTTCTTTGATGTCGTAGCTGACTTCAACTAGACCCTAACTGATCTTCATACAACCAATGATGCCACTTTCATGGATATTGATCATTGGGATCCCATAACTATTCCCTTCCTAGATGCACACCCAAATCTAAGCTTTCCTAATGAGACAAGAGAGACCTTAGCACTACAAACACATGAACCGATGCAAGTGGATCCTCCTCTACATGCCCCTACCTCAATGCAGAAAATGTCTCATCCTCATGGAGATGATGAGATTAGAAACATCTCATCTATCTCACTAGCACCGAACACATTGACTATTCAAACTTATTTTGACAATATCTTTTATGAAGAAAATTTTGATAACTTGCTAACCTCTTTCTTACTGAGTTTGTTCTTGTAAGACAATACAGAATAACAACACTTTGAAACTGCTATGCAATGAGTCCTCATTCCTTAACACCCTACTCATATGGCTAAAATCACCTTGTTGTGTCATTAGTAGAATGCATTTCAACATCTTCAGGAGGATCATGTCACTGATGCCTTTCTTTAGAACATGGGACTCATATCAAAAGCTATAAAGAACTCTAATTTGCAATGGCAACTTTGGCCATATGTCACCTTTAACCTTAGCAGGATTCAATGGAACCATCCATACCAATCCTTTTTGCCAAAAGATATTAACCATATAGTATGGACCCCGTTAACTCACACTTCAATAACAGACTCTTCCTATACTAATAGGCCGTGTGACAACTTCATGTTAAGAAGCCACACTTCTAGTTACTACAAAATCATTACCTGATATACACTACCACCAGGAGTGTTCTTTCATTACATGAATCTCCTTGTCGGCATTCATCCTTACTTGTGGTCCAATGGCAATTATGTATAATAATAGAAAGAGAATAAATCATTAAAGAGTTGAAAGGAAAAAGAAAATAGTTGACCAGGTCAAACATAAAGATAAAGTGAACTCTAATAACAACCCCTCGATAGCATCCAAATGGGTTTGGGAAGTTACTCCAGGGAAGCTTTCCTAAGCGCTACGAGTTGCCTTAGTTGGGATTGCCAGGGCTTCAAGAAAAAAATGGCAATTCATAGAATCAGGAAACTCATCTATACATTCTCACCAACTTCTCTCTTTCATGTTGAAACCATAATCCCTGTAGACCTAGTTACTAATTTATTGAAATTCTCTAGCTACTCAAGTGTTTATGGTTCGAACCCTTCTAGAAAAAGTGGAGGCATCTCCCTAGCAATTCATAACAATGTCTAATGTAATGTCATATCCCTTCACTAGATTCACATCACTTCAATCCTTAATAGTATAAATGTATATCTCACCTCTATATATAGGCACTATAAAGTTCACCAGAAGAAAATTCTCTAGAGATGGTTCAAAAAATTAACAAAGTAAATTTCCAATCCTTGGTTAATAATTAGGGACTTCAATCAGGTACAATATAATCCAGACAAACTCAACTCCTTCACATCTCTACCTAGAACTATAGAACTTTCTAATTTGATGACAAAATGTAGTCTTATTAATCTACTCCCCCATGGCTAATAGTTCTCTTAAACTAATAATAGAAAAAGAAAAGCACAATGTATGGGCCATAATAGATAAAGCAATTTGCGACACAACTTATATGAATTCCTTCCCTAATACCACTCTTACCATCTTCCCCTTTGCCGCCTTTCATCACTCTCTAACCCTTCTAAGAACTTAGCCATAGAAAGAAAGCATTTCAGGTTTGAAAACTTTTGGACCTCCCATCATGATTGCAAAAACATTATTCACATATGCTAGAACACTAAAATCAAGAGTTCCCTAGGTTTCTCCCTTCATTGTAAGCTCAATAGAACCATGACAACTTTCAAAAAGTGAAATTCTATAGTAATTGGCAATATCCTAGGTAGAATTAAAGACTTGGAAGGAAAGCTCAAGGAATTACAAACTAACATCCAACATATAGGCAATGCAGAAATAAAAAAGGAAACTAGACAAAATATGGAATTCATATATGACTGTGAAGAAATGCTATGAGATTAAAGAGCAAAGCAATCCTGGATGATTCTTGTTAACAAACACAAAATATTTCCACATATTGATGTAAAAAAGACACAATATAAGGAAAATAGTATGACTAAAAGATAACAATGACACATGGATGGAAGATTGCTCCTACATAGATAATCATGTTTCCTTGCACTTCAACAAAGTATACACTCTTCTTTGTCAACCTTGCCCTCATAACATATTAAGTGCCTTTCTTAAAATATATATACTTAAGTTGTTAACTGATCACATGAGAAGGCTAGTAAAATCAGTTGCAAAATTTGAGATGACAAAAGTAGTCTTTGACCTTAACCCTAATAATGCCCTTGGACCATATGGTTATAATGTTAAATTCTAACAATATTACTGGGACATTGTTAGGGAAGACGTAATCAAAATGGTCCTTTCTTTCTTTGACAATAGGCACTTCTCACACAGTCTCAATAAAACTTTGATTGCCTTAATCCCCAAGAACCCCTCCCCATAAAGAATCAAGGATTATAGACCTATAAGTCTATAATATCGTCTACAAAATAATCTCCAAAGTCATTTGTACTAAGCTCAAAGAATTTCATAATTGCCTAAAAGTGCATACCAGAAAGGTAGACTTATCACTGATAATGTCATAATTGCCTCAAAGATTATGAACTTTATCAAAAACCAAGAAACACCAAGAAAAGAGAAAGTGCTTTTAAACTTGACATTTCCAAGGCTTTCAATAGCCTATCGTAGGCCTTCCTTGAAGTTGATTTACAAAGGATGAAATTTCCACCCAAGTGGATAGGTATCATCATGAAATGTATGACTACATTCGCCTTTCAAGCCCTAATCAATGGCAACAAAACGCTAAGTTTCTAGTCAGGAAGAGGTATCCAACAATGAAACCTTCTTTTCCCCTATTTATACATTATTTACTTTAACGTCCTCTCTTACATAATTGCAAAAAAAGAGAAGAAGCACATCTAAAGAGGAATTAGTATAAGCAAACTAGTTGGCCCCATTATACATTTAATGTATGTAGATAACATTCTCCTTTTCTTTAATGCCAAAATAGAGGTATGCAATACAGGCAAGGAAATTTTAGAGTTATTTAGTCACATGTTAGGGCTCACTATTAACAAAGGAAAAATTAAGGTTTTTAGCCTGAATACCTCTAGATGTTTTAAGAAATTCCTTATGGGTACCTTTAAGTCAAATGTATGGACAATATTAGTAAATACCTAGATACCATATTGACGCAAACAAAAATAAGAATCAAGTCTATCAAAACATAATTGATAAATGAGCTATCGTGTGTGAGTCTCCTAAAAAAAATACTATACGCATATAGATTCAAAGATATACTACTTTTACTAAGGCTACTTAAATAAAAAACCCAAGATGCACCTAAAAACTGGAGGATGCTCCAAGTACACAAAAGTAAGAGCGATACAGGAATAAGGAGTACTCACAACTTTAACAAGGCCCTACTTGTTAAACAAACCTCGAGAACTTTGGAGAGTGATAGAAAGTCTAGATTGTCCAAAATCCTTGCCAAAAAATATCTTAATCCCTCTAGTTCCTACCTCATAAAAAGATCCAAGTCCTTTCGAATGTGGAAAGAAATACTCAAAGCTCAATGCTTAATCATAGAAAATCTACAATGGAGTGTGGGAAGTGGCAACTCAATCTCGATCAATCACAAACTCTGGGCACAAGTCAAGGAAGGCTTGGATGCACCCGACAATATGGTTAATGACCTTTTTCATTCTAATGGAATAGGTTGGAACCTCCACAAACTTAAATCTCTCTAGAACCCCCTAGACATCCAAAGAATCAAAGCCTTAACCTTCTCTACTATGGGTGGCAAAGACATCCTAGTTTGGGCTGGAAGTAAAGATGGTAAGTACTATGTTAATAAGGGATACAACCTTTTAAATGGAAACCACTCTAACCTAAGCCTTTTCACCAACTAGAATGTGCTTTGGAAAGTTAAACTTCCCCTTCGCATTCTAAATTTCATATGTAAACTACTCACCAAGGCAATCCCTGTTGGAAAAGTAATAATGAACCATCACCTCCAGGTACCCTGTTTCTTCTGTAATGAAGTTAAGGAGACCATCAATCATGTTTCTTGCAATGCCATGTTGCAAGGGTTATCTGGTTTGCTAACCCCTTGGGGCTCAAAGTGGATCATTTCAAAGACTAAGACATTATACTCTAGCTCTAAGAATGGTTTAATATCCCAAGAGGAACCCAAGCCCACCTGGAACCAATAACTAAATTCATCCTGGTTGGATTATATACAATCTAGTGTACTCGTAGCAAAATCATTCACTTCAACTACTTCCCTGACCCAACCCTTGTAATTAAGAGATTCTTAGGATGATAGATTGGTTAACCTTGGCATGTAATCCCTTAAGTAAAAAAAATTCCAATCAGATGATAGATCAAAACTTAACTTAGGATTTGCAATGCTCCTAACAAGGATGAAGCCTAATTCTTTGGATGAAAAAGCATAAGTCCTCAAAGAAAATCCATATAGTTATAATCAATGTTCTCCTAAATGAAACCGTGTCCAAGATTGGAGATGGTGTTATGATTCAAACCACAACAAACTAAAGTGCTTAAGCACTACAGTAAGATAGATACTGGTCTGGATTCAAATAGGTGACCAATGGCTAGAATCCTCTGAGACCAAGATCCGAATTCTTTTCACCTCGAAGGCTGATCTTTAACATTTCCCTCAGGGTCTGGAGAAGAACTATAGTCTCTGAATTATAAGACATGACATAACACTCTTAATCTCCAAATTTAAGGAATCTACATAGGGGTAATTGTCCATGACCAAGAGGACCATTGGCAAAGTTATTTCTTTAGTAAAGATGGGTTGCTTAAATTTCATATTATTCTTAGTCTTTAATTGTCCCTTATTGTATCTTCATAAAAAAAAATCCAAAAAAAATTAAGGTACTCTTCATAATCTTGTGCAACAATCAATATAAGGTCTCATATATTATTTTCTCGTGTTTGATTTCTTTCATTGAATGGATGCATCGTGAGGATTGCTATTGATACACCATTTGCTTTTAGAAGTTATAGCGAATTTTTTTTATTAAAGAATTCTACTATACTTTCACATTGTAGTATTACTCGTGAATATATTATGCTGATTTATTTGATCCATTTTATCAAGCTCATATGCTTCAGTAATTACTATTATATTTAGGTAATATTCATCTTTGGATTCTTATAGTTTACTTGAATTTTTAAATTGGTCCCTATAGTTTTTTTTTAAAATCAGTCCCTATGCTTTGCAAACATTTAAGATATGATCATCACTTAGCTTCTGTTATAACTCCATTAAATAATGGTTAATGTGGCAAACTTGTAAAACATATGTGCTAATAAATCCTAGTTGGCATGTTGACATGGAAAAAAAAAAAAAGCCAATTACAATAGGTGTCACTCTTTTTACCCTCACGTGTCTTAAATCTCATTTCTCGCTGTTGTCACTCTTAATCTTATATCTTAATCTCCTAGCTGTTACGAAGTACAACTCCAATATAATTAAGTATTGAGTTCTCTTAATTTCTTCCTCATATATGAGATGGATTGTTTTTGAACTAAAAATCTTTAATAAGTTGTACGTTGAGATTTATGTTTATTTTATTTTAGTTTTAACTTGATATAACTAGGAATTAAATCGACTCTTTGAAAAAATTGTAACCTTAGAATTATTTAATCAAAATTCTAAAAGGTTTGCTATATACTTAAATAATTCCCTTCTAATAGCAACACGACACTCATCTCTGTCCATATTTTTCGTTTCACAATACTTCTTTCTCGTAGATACTCACCAACAACAGTATGTTTAGTTATGAGATGCAATTCGGCTAAATTTAATTAAGTCAATCAGTACATTTCAACCATGAAGATTTATGAACCACATAAATCACAGGCAAAAGAACCCGTTTACACTCATTCCCTCTCTTGTCTAATATGTAGCTGCAGCCTAGACCCTTTCTATCGCTTCTTCGTCTCTTCTTTAATTTGCCACTATACGGCAAAGATGCAGGTGGTAGGGGAAGAAGCCCTACCCCTTGCCAATCAGTCACTTTCGGGTATGGAAGGGAAGCAGCGAAAAATGAGATTAAGACACGTGAAAGTAAAAGGAAGGATACCTATTGTAATTGACTTTTTTTTTTTCATGTTAGTTTGCCTCGAATTTTTTAGTATACATGTTCAACCAGTTCGCCACATAAGTGTTAATTAACAGAGTTATAATAGAAGCTAATGATGAAGACCACATCTTAAACATTTGCAAAGTATATGGACTGATTTAATAAAATAAATTATAAGGATTAATTTAAAAATTCAAGTAAACTATAGGAACTAAAAGATAATTTTTACTTCTATTTATCTCGACATTCTAAGGAACTATCTAACCAAAAGTTGATTTATCATTTATCTAACCACATTAAACCATTTACCTTACATATCAAATCAAACTTAAGTTATATATTCTTGTTACGATTATATAGTTGCTAAAGTATTCCGTAAGAAATCTAATACTTAATAATCTGAACACATATTACGAATATTTTGTGCACCTCGAAGGTAAAAATCTAGTGTGTGTGTGTGTGTCTCTATATATATGGTTAGTTAATTACTCAGTCATTGAGATTAGTTTGAAAGTCAAACCTATTAATGCCCTTATTTTTACTTTATTGTCTTCTTTTCTTGTTATCATGTATATTCTAATTTTGGTTATGTTCACATGTCAGAAATCTTTCTTCCGCCACTAAAGTAAATATAACAAAATAAATTTCCAGTAAGACTGTTCATCGCCCACAAAATAAAAAATATTCTTTTAAAAGACAATAAAATTCCTGATAGTGCATTATATCGCAAGCTTAATTTTGCAATTTTTATAGAATTCAATTAACACATTAAAATTGAAACTTTATTATATATTGCTTACCTATATCAAATCACTATTTTTTCAAGATCCAGTAACTGAATAATGCTCGAGGCATCATAAAGAAACCGGCTTGTCTTCGGAAGCTAAAGAAATCACAATATTTCTTATTGATATTTTATACTATAACATTACAACTTATTTGATATCACCATCCCCCGTCTCAACATCAATAGCTATCGTGTAAAATAAAATCAGAAAAATCATCTAAAAGGGCAGAATAAAGCCTTAGATTCAAGTGTGGTTAGAAAAAGTTTGAATCAATGTGTTGAGAATAGTGGTATACTTGACCTGCCAGGTCACTAGGTGTAACCCCCTTGGTTCTTGTAATAATCACATCTCCAAAAACAGCTAGGACAATCCTTGGCACCTTACCAGATAACTCCCTGCTTTTGAACATCCACATTGCTGTGGGTTCACCGGGTTATCGGTATCGGTTCAACCATCTTGTCCGGTTCAAGTTTGATAACCATGATCCTGGGTCTAGGCTCTTTACTCCTATGTTGTTTCACAAATACATCCTGGCAGAGGATTTGCATAAAAACTTTCCTCCAGCTTTGGAAATTCTCCAGGCTCTCTTAAATATGGAGCGCCTACTCGGTCTTTGTGAAGCTTCTTTACCTTGGAGCTGAACTTCTTCCAAGAAATTTTTCCTCCATCCAACTGATCAACAAATTTGACAAAATTCATCCTGCATTAACCATGAAAATCAGTTATTATGCAATTAGGATAATAACTTTCACACAGAATCAGAAAGAATACTGGCAATCAGTTATGCTAATAGTTATATGGAGGTGATGGAGTCAGAGTTTATTACTTGTCAGGACTGATGGTCTTCTTAAAGTTTTCAAAGCGCCTATGACCTTGAACTGCCTTCGCCATATTTCCATCGTAAGTATAAATAAATACGTCACTCTGAAGGGCAACAACATAGTCTATGCCAGCTAGCATGTTCTGGTGATTCTTGAAAGGATTCAATTCTTCCTCAGTAGACAGAGAAGAATGAGAAAAAATGTTGGGGAAATCATCCTCAAGATATTTCATACTTCCTCTCCCATATGCTTTACCAGCTACCAGGTAAATCCTAGTGCTGGATGGAAAACCCAGTGCTTTGAGCAACAGGGAAGTTTCCCTTGGAGTTAATGGACATCCTCCAAGCAATCGCCTCTCAGTCCCATTAATTTCTTTCTCCTTCCAGTGACTGACTTCATATCGCATCTGTCTCAGTTCTTCATCTTCTTCTGCAGTCAAACTGTGACTGCAGCCTGTAAATGCAAGCATATCCTTCTCATATCTATAACAAAAAGAAGATACAGTAGACGTGATTAAAAATCAAAACATTTAACTTTCAACTTCTTGACAGGAACAAAAATATTTGTTTCACAACACCTATCTAATAGTTGGCATTCTTATACTGCCCATGACTTTTAAATGGAAAATGATTCAAACTGTAAATTAAACTATAAGTGGTTGAGGTGTTGACGATTTGTATATGCAAAGAGAAAGCATGCTTTGAAAGCCTTGGTATTAAAGAGGCTTGAGCTATATATATTTATAATAGAGAAAAAGTTGTGTAGGTTCAGATACAACCAAGTTAGCATATGAACAAAATGCACCAAGCCTGTCATAAAGTATGCAACCCTTGAGATTGAAAGAACCCCAATAAAACCTAATTGTAGAGGAAAACAAGCTCAAATAAATATAATTCTATAATAGAAACTAGCTAATAGTACTCCTTGAAGAACTTCTATGAGCATCATGTTGACTCTAAGGACAAAAAGCAGCCGAGAGATGACCTAGACTAAGAACTCAAATCTGAAAACAGTGAGAACATTTAAAAAGTCACCATGTGCCACTAAGGAACATCACCAAGGAGGTCCAAAAACAGCATTTCTGCTAAAAGAAAGTAGATACACTGGAAAAACGCATAGTGAAAACAGTTTAAGTGACAGAGCCAGAGAGTAAAGCTCCGCTGGAATAGAACACAATAGGAAGAGCAGCTGGAATAACATGCAACCAGATAAATAAGGGCGACTAGAATAAAGCACAGTGAGAGCAGTAGTTGGAGCAATTGAAGTTACACATAGCCAAAGAAAAGTGCCGCTGGAATAAAGCACTGCAGGAAAGTAGCATAAAGAAGTGACCTAAGAATTACCAAAAAAGTTGTCAAGAGTTTTGCCAGAAAAGTAGTCGGATGACTGAAGGTGGATCAGAGTGCCACCATAGAAGATGACTGAACATCTGCTAGGGAAGGGGGGCAGAGCTCCACTGGAGATGTGAACAAAGCTCTGGCCCTGAAAACCCTCAAGGCTTATTTTTCTCTCTCCCCCAGCTCTGATAACATCTAGAAAATAAAAGAGGATGCTTTTAAAAGCCTTGATATAAAGGGAGGATTGTATTAACATATATTAATAGTAGAGAAAAGGTTGAATAGTTTGAGATACAACCGATGTGGGACTTCAATCATCTAACTAAACAACGAGGAAGACAAAATGAATGTTATATTATGACAGTATACTCTCTTTTGTTTTTATAGATTCAACTCAGAAAATGTAGCAGAGGGAATCAAAATACAACATACATAGAAACAACCCTAGCAATTTGAGGAGAAAGGAAACCTCCCAAACAGCACTTAAGTCTTAATCCAATCCAATCCCCCTACTCTACCAATCCTCTCACATATTCATTATTCACAATGATTTCAAACACAAATTCACAACTGTGCAAGCACTTCCATCCTTACTGCGCTATCCCCTCACAAAAGGGGTTCTAATAGAAATGTACAGAAAGACAGATGGACAACAAGACAGCTACTGATGAATTGGCAACTTCATTGACAGCCAAAAAGCAGCATTGTGGGAACAGTTCATCACCTTTTTCATTTCACAAAAGAAATTTAATATTCAAGAAGAAAAAGTATTCAAGCCTATCACCATAATATGATTAGAAGTCAAGATCTACCGCTCTCTGGAATTGAATAAGGTCCACTCAACACAATTTTTTCTATCAGGTTAAGAATGCATATAGGCTGTAGCCTTAGATTTTACTATAGCAAAATATTTATATAATAAACATGAGAAAAACTTTCATGTAAATGATTCTTCCACTAAGAGGTAAAAAGAAAATAGGATAGTTATGCTGTTTCAATTTGATCTTATTGTAAATCCACATAGATTCACGTGAAACTTCACTTTCTTGAAATGAATAGATCATTCCAGATGTTTGTATTACTGGATGATGAAATCCAACTCCCAACAAATAGGTGCACTCAGACACATCCACATGCATGCAAATTGAAAAAAGTACAATAAAGAAAGGAGATCCGGTGTCAACATTTGTGTAAAAGTATTAGAATTTCTACTTGCCTCAAATGAAGTGCAAGATAAGGATTTCCATTCCCTCGCATTCTGGATACCAAAGTTTTACCATGTTCTTCAATTGGTGCTGAATATTTCAATGCTCTGTAATTGGCCCGGCATCTCAACTTTTGTATAGAATTTGGAATAACATTGTTTGCAAGCCTGGAATCAGTGTGAGTAAAATAGACCACTTTGTGCTGCTTTAGGAGGGGAAGAACCTCAGTCCTGTAATAGCTGACCTGTTGGTAAGCAAGCAAATCAATTGACTATATTAACATCATGGAAACGGAAAGCAATAATAGTAAATTTTTGCTGTTATGAGTTATGACATTGAGTGAATCAAGAGTTTTATATATATATATATATATATATGTATATATATATATATATATATATATAACCCATATAACTCCATCACATCATGCTCTCATTTTTCTACAAACTTTTAATGGCTAACTGAGCAGAATGTTAGCTGCCTTCAATTTTAAGATAATAGATTTAATAAAAAATATCTTGCCAGGCTTGAAAAAAGTAGTAGGAGATAGACAAGTTATTTAGACCTTAGACCAAGATATTGGAGTTTTTATGAAAGGCTCAATTCCAGCATAGGCTGTTGGTAATGTCTCAACTATGTGAATATCATCCTTCAGGGTGTCAATAAAATATCCCCAGTCAAACAAATCCTTGAAGCCACTGCAAATAAATTGAAAAAAATTGGTTCAGAGAACACTAAAAGAATTAAATATGTTTAGCATATTTGTAACTGAGACACTGAGCAAGATGATTATCAATCTGGCAACCCATCATTTGGTATCAGCTACAACATAAACATGATAAAAGAAAATAGAGAAGATATAGGTTTGAGACACAGATTAGAAAATCCACATAGATCTCTCTCACATATGCATATTTTCCATTAAGAAAAAAGCAGTAAAAATTGTCAAATTAAAGAAGTCAATAGTAGGATTACAAGTGATGATATACTTATAAAAAATGTAGCATAGGCCCCTAAAGGCCAAAGCTGTTATCCCTGCATTTCTTGCACCAATGGAATGATATCTAGTCCTGTGCAATCCTTGATTGGACTAGTTGTCTAAAATTATTATAATTTCTAGTCAATTCATAAGGTGATCAGAATCCATTGCAAGATACAGGTTGGGCTTACAAGAAACAAGCGTAGCATGAACAAGCAATGCAGTAGTAGGTAGAAATAAACCAACCTCTCGTCAGCCCAGTAGGAAGTATGATCGAGGGAAGGAAGGACTAGTGTTGCCTTCATAACCTTAGCAACAGCAACCATATCGCATATCTGCATTCCAAGTGTATTGAGACATTAGAATATGCTTGCTAAGCAACTTTATCTTATAAAACAAAAGCAACCAAGACAGCCATACCCCAAATCTCATCTGATTTAGGCCACCATTAGCATTTATAAGAATGTAGCCATTTGTCTTCGCATCTAGCTCTGCTGAAGAAGTAGCAAGTCGAGAAGAGAAGACTTAATATAGCAGTGTAATACACTGCATGCATAGGTAAAAGGAATATACATGATAATAATGTTCATACTTTTATGGTTTCTGGGCAGATCAATGCATTGGGTGTAATTCTCACTGTTTAGTTTAGACCAGATAACTGATTCCTGAATAAAAACAAAAAATTAATACATGAAAAAGCAACTAAATATTTCAATAGGCCTTCAATTAAAGTTTTCTCTTCATTCCATATTCTTGTTTAAATTGAGAAACAAACAGTAAATCAAGAGAATATTAATAATACACCTGACAGCTTGAGACATTGAAATAAGAGTTAAGGCTTACTTCAGCCATGGCAGTCTGGCTGCCAGTTACTGCTGTTTCTAATGTCTTTAGAGTTCGTTCAACATCACTTGCTCCCTCCCTATATCCATGACCGTGGGTTCTTTGTTCCAGCAAATTTAGATCAGTAAGGGAAACAGATAGATCCTGATAGAAGGCAGAAATAATTTACAAAGTTTGTGAGATAAAAGAATAAAAGATGCAAACAACTGTCTCCCTGTCAAATGAAAAAAGTAATATGAACTGACATGCTATATAGTCATCAATCATGCCATGACCTACATCTACTTCTTAATCCTCTCCACCACCTAACAAATATTGGGCCTTTTACAAATTTAGTGCAATATATCTATTATCAGTGAGAAGCACTAGATGAAAGTGAATATATATATATATATATATCGATCATAATTCATTTGTTCTCCAACCCACTAAAGTTGATATGGTTCATGGACAGCCAATGAAATAATGATACGCAAAAGTTCAGAAAACAAAGCTATTTCTGTGTAGTCTCTCACAGTCTAAAGGGCTTATTCAAAGCAGAAGATATTTTTACTCAAAAAACAAAACAAAATTACCAGCACCACATAAATAGATTTAGAAAACAGGCACAAATGCCCACTTTTTACCATGATCATTCCCAAACTAAAAACTAAATTAAGAACTTAATAATTTGCAAGATGCAAATATGGTCTTCTATCTATAAAATATAAATCGATTGATAATTCTGACAAAGAAGCAGTCGCAAGCTATCGTAGCATCGAACAAATCGCCTACCCTCTACCATCGGGAAAGAGAGAACGAGGAACGGTGAGGAAGCAACATGAACAAGAACAACAATCAAAAGGAAAAACAGAAAGTAGACGTTCAGATCAGAAGAAACCCAATACAGAATATTATATTGATTCTCTGTCCAAATACTCTCCGTTTCAGAAACCCATCGCAGATAAGCCCAACGCCTCCCAGAAATAAACTTTTATATTTTTCTTTCTAGAAAATGTCATTAAGCATCATATTGAGGAAGAATAATACTAGCCCAAGTTTTTACTGCAGTTGAATAAGTATCATTACCCTTGGCATTAAGCAGTACAGTTAACCATGACAGCAGAACAAACTATGATGACGAATATAAAAGTGAGGAAAACAGAAACTAGCGCCAGTTTCTTGCTAACCTGACTCGACTCAGCTCTTTCTATGGCAGATCCGAACCACCCAGTAGCGCTTATCTTCAGAACACCCAGAAACAGGCACACCCCACAGAACACAATAAACATCCAATGCCCAATCTTTTTTTTCTCCCTCAAGCCCAAATCCACGACGAATGATTCAATCGGTTTCTTCAGCAAGCTTTTCACGGCCCTACCATGAGTTCTCTGGGTCACATAATGGGCGTGTTTCCTTTCCAAAACAGGCTCCAACACTTCAGTCGGAACGAAGTTTGTTCCAATTTCCGATCTGGGCGAGTTCGTTTGTAGCTCAATCTCGCAGTGAGGACTAAGACTCGTACTGGGAATGGAGTTATTGGAGATGGAGCAGTGAGAGTTGCCATTATTGTTGGAGTTGCGCTTGAATGAGTGAGCTCGACGAGTCATTGGACCCGAGAAGCGCGGGCTGTTGACTCGCTGAGAAACGCCATCGCTGGTGTTGTGATGATGATTGTGACCCATGTGTGTCTGTATGTGTATGCGAGGAATTATAGCTAGTGATTGGATTCAGAGGAGATCACCATTAAAGAAGCAGAGCTTGTAGCCCATCATCTCTCTTTTCTCCTTTGCGCGTCCGAAATCCGAGAAATATGCAATGCGTCAACCTGTTTCCAGCTCGGTTCCTTTCCTTTGGACTTTTATTTTTCATTTTTCCTTTTTCACGATAATATACATGCCATAATGGGGTTGCGGTGGAGGATGAATTCAAAAATTTATTTTCTTAATTTTTCCAATTAAATTAATTGCTTTCATTTCACCAAATAAGAGTTGTGCAAATACGGTTTGTGAGTTAATAATTTGCAAAAAATAAATATTTTGACATAAAACACAAGTGTGAACCTATCAACGTTTTCATCCCAAGAGGAAGCAGCTCTGGAGTCTTCTTTCTTTATATGGGATTCTTTCACCTTCCTTCGTTAAAACATTGACAAAGTAAAAAATTATAGTGTGTGTGATGACTTATGA
Organism: Delonix regia; assembly: GCA_037074485.1. NCBI lineage: Eukaryota > Viridiplantae > Streptophyta > Magnoliopsida > Fabales > Fabaceae > Delonix > Delonix regia. The sequence continues at coordinate 26,257,976 of CM073451.1, read as the reverse complement.
GTCTCTCATAAATGTTAAAAATATTATTATAGGTATTTTAAAAGAAATTTTATATTATTTTGGAGAGTGAAATATTATATAATATTATTTTTTAACAATTAGTTTTCAACAGTTAATTAATGATTAATTTTTTTCTTATAAATATCAAGTATATTTTTGGATTATAATACACAACAGTCCCTACTCTTTTTCTTTCTTTTTTTGCAAACTTATGCTCATGAGTTATATCTTAAAAAGGTCTGTTTAATCCTAAGAGAAATCTGTGTTTTTACAAAATATTTATAAGGACAGTGTCCTTTAACATGATTTAAGATTATCAATTTCTTAACAATCTTAAGAATATGAACACCACCAATACTACTTACCAATACCTATGATAATTTTACACTGTCACCTACCACTGGAACCTCCACTTAGAGAGTTATGACTATTCTCTATACCAAGCTATTTCTAGATATATGAAAAATCCGAGTGAGTGATGGACACAACATTTGAAGATGATAAAAGCTAATTTTCTTTACTTTGGATATGCATGGAGTTGTTTCATCCCTTATTGACCCAATGTCATCGTCAACATTTTATGTAAAAACTTTAGAACTATGGACATATGCAAACAAGGTATGTAAACATACAATAATTAGCACTTTGTCTAATGATTTGTTCGATGTGTATTGCACATATAAGGAAGCCAACAAAATTTAGGAATTAATGATTCTCAAATATATTGCCGAGGATGTTGGAAAGTAAAAATTTGTTATAAGCAACCACTAAAAATGGGAGATCATTGACGAAAAAGCCATCAAAATGCAAATCAATGAATATCACAAACTATTGGAGGAACTTCAAGCTAAGAAAATCAACCTCCTTGATGAGTACACGGATGGCATATTGATTAAGAAGTTACCAGATTCCTAGAGTGATTACAAACAGCAACTTAAGCACAAGCAAAGGTAACTATTGCTCGCAGATATAATCCCTTACATCATAATAGAAGAAAAAAATTGAAAAGAACTAAGTTACAAAAGCAAAAGAAATGACTACAAAGGCAAACTTGGTACAAGAAAAGCTAAACAAACAAAGGTATGATAAAAAGAAAACTGATTACAAGCCTAAATAATATAATCTCACCTTTAAAAAGAAAAGGAGATTGTTTTGTTTATGAGATGTTAAGTTACCATGCTATTCAATGTAGGAAGAAAGTAAGAAATAAGAGGCCTTTAAAGCCAAATACGAATTACGTTCAAAGAGATAACATAATTGTTGTAGTTATTTCTCAAATTCTCATGGTAACCAATGTGCAAGAATGGGTTGTAGACTTTGATACTACTAGGCATATTTGTGCAAACAAATATACCTTTGCCTCCTACACTACAGTGGGAGACGGAGAAGAACATGTGTACCTTGGGAGTTTATTGCTCAATCTAAGTATGCACAAATTATTAGGAGTTTATTGCATTTAATGAACTTAACCCTACCTGATATAATTTATGTAGTGTATAGATTAAGTAGATACACACATAGCCCAAACCATGATCATTGGACTGCAATTAATGAGATATTTAAGAGATACCATGAACTATAGTATCATATATAGTAGATTTCCTACTGCATTAGAATGATACAATAATGCTAACTGGATCTCATATTCAAATGAGACAAAATCTACTAGTGGTTATGTATTCACCCATAGTGGTGGTGCAGTAACTTGGATATTAGCCAAACAAACTATTATAGCGAGATTCACTATGAAGTCAGAGTTTATTACTCTGGAATTAGCTGGTAATGAGGCAGAGTGGTTGAGAAATTTCTTAGCTAACATACCATTAAGAGTAAAATTAACTCCTCTTGTGTCAATGCATTATGATTGCTAAGTGACAATAGTCATTGCTAATAATAAAACTTTTAATAGTAAAAGTAGACATATCTGTTTAAGACATAATGTGGTTAAGCAACTGTTGAAAAATAATATGATATTGATCAATTATGTGAGATCAGATATGAATTTAGCAAATCCTCTTACAAAACTTTTGGCGAGGAAATTAATCATTGAAACATAAAAAAGAATGAGATTTAAGCCAATTTAAAATTAATAGCAATAATAACCCAACCTTTATTATTGGAGATCTCATGAAAAAGGTTCATATGGGTAATAACAAGTTAAATGTTAATTTTGTTAGCATTATTAATTATTGTTTCTTCCTATGATGTAAGAAAATGCTAGAATGCATTGATTGGGAAGATGAACACAAAGCTCTTAATAATTTTCATATCCCTTATGGGTGGTGTACTCATTCTAGAAACACTTGATGAAATCACCTATATAAGTGTAGAATGGGGCCACTCTTATGAGATCTTGGCAAAATCTCTAGAGCATTCATAAACTACTAGGCGCACATATGGCTGATTAAAGTGTAAAACCGCGATAACAGAAGAATTGTGGGATGGGTGTAATATGGCTAATAAGATCTCCAACTTGTAAACAAGAGTTTATATAGTTCATAGAAGTTTTAAACTTCACCATAACTCTAAGTTACATCTTATCAACCTAGATCTGGTTCGTAGTCCAAAAGACACCAGATTCAAAACTATTACACTCGTATATTTAATTCAGAGATTTCTTTACAAACTAAAGTTTCTTCTTTAAATGATTCTTTTAAAATTTATGGGGGATTGTTAAAATATGATTATAGATATCTCAAAAAAAAGTCTCATATATTTAGAAGGATAAGATATTATATAACATTATTTTCTAAAAACTAGTTTATAATGGCTAGTTTTTAACAACTAGTTTTTCTTTTCTATAAATACCAAGTATATCTTTAGATTATAATACACAACAATCACTATTTCTCCTATCCTCTCTTCTTACTTAGAATGATCTATTTAATTCTACAGGAAATTCATATATTCACGAAATATTTTTAATGACTACATTTTCCAACGTGACTCGTATTACCAATTTCTCAACAATAAATAGTAGAATTTGATTGCAATGATCTAATGCATTCCATTTCTTGCTCATCTCTTACTACAACAAATTTTGAAGTTCTTGATGAAATTAAAGCTCATTCTCAAAGTTTTGAATTTTGCTCATTCAATTGGATTAAACACTACGCCAATTTAGTTACCGATTAAGTAACTCGTCATGATGTTAAAAAAAGATGTGCCCATTTGATTAAGTTTCTTAGCTATCAATTATATACACTAAGAAGCTATTTTCTGTTCTGTTCTTAACAACATATCTTACTGTTCAATGATTCAGCACATCTCTTGTTTTTATTTAGCATTTTTCCTATTATGTATATATAATTGTATTATAGTTTGAGTTTGTTTTGATATAATACTTTCGGTGGTAAGAGAACAAAATAAAATAAAAGCTGTCATTGCTCATCATGATGTGCAGCAACCCTCATCCTGCTTTCACATTGATCAGAAATAAAATAAGTATTCAGCATATAGAATGACGGATGTACAATTCAATAATTTTTTTAATAAATATTTGTAAGTATATTGAGTGTGATTAAATTATTATGACTATACATAAAATGGAGAAAATATAAGACTAGCGTGATTTCCTATTTTTTTAATATAGATATTAAGTGTCATCATTGTAATTAGAAGTATCGTCGGTGGAATGAAGAATTGGTTTTAAAAATTTCTGAAGTAATTAGGACTGTATTCAATTTTTCATGGTATTCTGGTGGGGATAGATTTCAGATTTGGGTAAAAATTAATTATTTATAAAATTTTATATTTATGAAATTTTAATAATTTTAAAATATCATATATTTTAAACTAATACTATCGACAGCATTATATTATTAACTATAAGTATATTATGTCGTTTGTTATTGGATTTTTTAAATTAATATATGTCAAGTGCATAATTATTTTTAATAAAATTAAATATGTATAACGAAATTGAAAAAATATTATTATTTATAATAATATAATATTATTTAAAAATTAATTCTAGTTATATTTTAATAAAAAATAGCATATATTTTTTCTACGTAAATGAAATAAAGGAGGTTTATGGAGGTTGAATTCAACTCAATTAATTTATTAAATAAATATTTAACCTAATATTATAAAAATATTTATAGAAAATAGATTGCAATGATAAAATCTAAATTTTAAGATGAAAATTTAATAATTTGAATTTTAATTATTATTAAAATTTAAACTATTAAATAAAAATTTATTTATTTAGGTTTTTTTAAGTACAAACAAATTAAATTCATATTCATATCCTTGATTCCTTATCTATAGCCTATTAAAATAGATATGAGTAAGAGTATACATGGACTAGGTCGTTTTACAAATATCAAGCCAGCATGATATTGAACACGACCCTTCAAATGGGACGATTAAGAAGGGGTCTATCAAGACTTTGGCAAAGGAGCAGTTGGCCATATTTCCACAATATGACGAAAATTAGGATAGAGATGTCCATTGATAGAAACTTGGATCTGTTTAATTCTATTTTATATTTTGTGTTTTTTGAAATGGTTTTGTTAAATTATTTTCATAAATCAGTTTTGTTAATAAAATAATAGAAATTCTTTTTGAATGAAAATTATCTATTAAGAAGTAATAGTGGATAAAAAAAAGATAATGTGTTGTTTTAATTAAAATTTCAATGATGTAAAATGGTCGTTTCCTTTTTTTCTTTTTTTCTTTTTTAAAATAAGAGATTAAAACGTTTAAAAAATGTTTTTTTTTAATTTTTAGTTCTTTAGTACATTATTTTGTTTTTTAGGTTTCTAGAATAATAGATAAAAAATAATATTATTGAACAATTTTTTATATTTAAAAGCAAAAATAATATTTATCTAGTACAGAATCCTAACAGGCCCTTGAGTACTAAATATATTATTATACACTAAAAGAATGAAATTTAAGTACATATTTTATATTTTTTTACTAAATCTTTTAATAAAGATATAACTCGTAAAAAAATTTAAAAGACATTTAGTTAAGAAAAATCTTTTGTCCTTATTTTATTTTATATCTTGTTTGATCATATATTATTTTTATTCACTATTCTATCATATTATATAATAATTCGTAATATCTATTATTATTAAAATTTGAATCCACAACTTACTATTATACTACTCTTACTATACTTGATCATATATCCTATTATGGTATTATATGTTTCTTACTCTAGATGTCTTGGATTATCACATGCTACTTAAAAATGCAGTTCGGTACTATAATTTTTATAATTAATATGTTCGATTTTTTTTTGACATAATTAATATCTTAGACAAATAAGTAGAATACTGAAATATTATAAATATCATGAAATTAAAAAAAATTAACTTTGACTAAGTTTTATTAAATTATTCATGATACATTTCTTGCTTTAAAATCATTATTTGATTCTTGTAATATTAGATTTTCATATCAAAGAGTCCTCTCTTCTATTTATTTCTTTCTATTGAATTTAACTTTCTGCTAATGTGACTTCATTCCAAAATAATAATATTGATTAGTTATCTTTATTGTCACATTAAGAAAAAAAAAATTACTTAAACAATTTTAGTTATATAAAAAAATCACAATCTTATATTTTTATGATAATCTAATTTTATCAACAAAAAATAGAATATATGAAAATTTCATAATATATATCAAGTATTACAGTAATCATATGTTATTTTTTTAAATACAAGAAACATTAAGTGTAATATAATTAATGTTAGCATAAGTTGATATAATTTATTATAAACTTCTTGAAGAAAATGAAAATTAAAACAAAGGTTTATGCTAAAGTAAGAGGCAGACAGATGAATTTAGGATTTTATTATAATTTTTGAAATTAATGAAACGGAAATATAAATACAAAAGTGAACTCAAGTTTAATATTTCATTCGTGCTTCAAATATTTGGCCAAAAAATAAAATTCATGCTTCAAATAGTTGGTGGGTTGTTTGAAAAATAGAAATAGAAATAGTTGGTGAAGGAAAATCGTTGCTCTTCTTTGAAAATTCAAGAAAAGCAATGGGAAGTCGCCTTTTTAACTATGCACTTTCCTAAACAAAAAGAAGCCTAAAAAAGAGTCCACAATAGCTATAATCTATGGAATATATTGGTGCGCACTTTCTCTTTTTAATTTATTTTAGAATCATCATATTATTTTTTATAAATATATATTTTTTAAAATCTGTTTATTTCAGAATCATGAAGTAATATTTTGTTCTTATTTTATATATCTTAAAATAAATATCATTTATTATCATTTCAATCATGGCTTTATTACAGTTAACTTATGGATACAAGTTTTAAAAAATTCTTAAAAAGTAAGAGATAAGTTAGGATGAATTTTCACATCGTTACAAACTGATGAGCCTCGTGATGATTTGATTTTTTTTTTCTTTACATGTACTTTTATACTAAATAATTCTATTTTTCTTCTACATACTAAAAAGATATACATAAAACTAATATTACACTTAATTTAGTAATTAGTACGTCGTGGATCATCATTACCAATACAAGTTTTAAGATACTTTTAAAAAGTGATAGAGTTGAAATAAGTTAGGATGAATTTTCACATTTTTCTTCTACATGCTAAAAAGACATACATAAAAGTAATATTAAAAATTTGAATAAACTTTTTCTCTGCTCTTAAAAGATGTCAACTAAGCTCATTTAGACCACAATATTATAAATAATAAAATTGGATATTTTATTAAATATGAAATTTATTAAAAAAATAATATTTTTAAAATTTTAATTTAATGTTATTTATTTCGAGCTAAAGCAATCAATTCATTTTATGTATGAACTTTTTTTACATTTATAATAATGCATATATTGATTAAGTATATAGTTAATGTAGATACTACTGTGAAACTTTAAATATATCTTTTAAGTTGTTAAATTTTTTAATAATTATTTTTATTGAATATTTGAAAGTTTGCTAATTTTAGGCGAGTGGTTAATTGTTTCTTTCCCTTTAAGGGTATTTTTAGCAAAGTAAATTTATTTGTAATTTATCTTGTTTGTATAATGTTTTTGTTTTTTATAGTATAAGGGAGATCCATATAATTAAATTTTAGGCATAAATATATTTTTGGTCACTTAATTTTACTTAAGGTTTTACTTTCATTCCTTAATTCCATTTAGTTCTAATTTAGTCCATTAACTTTGCTTTAAGTTTCATTTTTGTCTCATAACTTTATATAATTTTTATTTGATTCCTTAATATTACTTTAAATTTCATTTTCATTAGTAACAATGTCATTTAATTTTAAAAACAAAAGTAAAACTTAATATAAAATTAAAAGATCAAATTAAAACTGAACAAAGTTAAAAGACACTAGTGGAAACCAAAATAGAATTAAGAGATCAAAAGTGCATTTTTGCCTAAAATTTACTAATTTACTCTAAAAATTTTTCTTTCAAACTAATTCTCACTCTAATAATAAATTATAACTTGCAAACCATAGAGAACACACAGGTTACTATTGATTTCCTATTGAAAAAAGTAAAAATACTCTGTTTTAATATTGTGCCAAACTTCAGGTCGTGATAGTTAAAATGATTTTTTGTTGTTTTTAAAGTTGAGGACTTTGTAAATGATTTATAATTAAAAAGAAGTATTAATCTTCCCTTCTTTACTATACTTTTAAACAATATTGTGGCAATTTACTATAAGTATTCAGTTTCCAAAAAATTAAATTGGTTCCTAAATATATATATATATATATATATATATATGTCTTTAACTATTTGATTATTTACTTTTAAAAAAACACAAGATTGAATCTTTAAAATGTTTTGACTCAAGTTAGTAAAATATAAGGTTAAAAAAGACAAAAATTTTAAATTATTATATTGGATATTAATTAAAATTTAATAACCAAATAAATAAGATATATATCTTCCATGAAATAAAATTATCTTTCCCTCCTTTGGCTTCGCGGAGCGACGCCTCCTTTCTCCCGTCCTTCGGGAATGGTCCCACCCAAAGCCAAAACGACAATCAGCCCTTAATGCCTCTTCAAAATCGACGCACCAGACGCTTCTCCTCGTCCATCGCTACCTCCGCTCATGCCTTCCCCTTCTTCTGATTCTTCCAAACCCCACTCCAGTACGTCCCAATTGAATTTCGATTTTGATGGATTCGCAGCCCAAAAATGGCCCTCGCGCGTGAATGAGACTCGGCTCTCGGGGGACACAGAATTTGCTGGAAAAGCTGGTGCCCCGAGCATGAGTGGATTGGATGATCATGGAATGGGTTTGGATTCGAGTGCGAGCGGGTTTAAGGTTTTGGAAGTCGAGGAAGTGGAAGTGGACTTGTTGATGGACCCGAACGTGGAAATGAGTGGAAACGAATTATTTTCAGGTCAAGACCGATCAAGTGCGGATTCGCGGAGTTCTGGGTCGAAGGGGAAGGTAGTTTTGACTTTGCGATCAGGAATGAATATACTGAAGAGGGGATTAGATTCTTCGAACTATGAAGATAAGTCCGTGGAAAAGAGTGAATGCCGAGGACCAACGGATGATCATTTTGGGCAGGACGTGCCCGGTGAGGTGATTGATAGTGCTAAACGCAGTAGAATATTGCGAAATGATTGTAGAGAAAATGAAGAATGTGAGAAGGATGATGTAATGCCAACTTGCATAGATGCGATGCAATTGGACTTTGAATCTGAAACACAAAATATTACTAGTCGTACAGTTCAAACAGATTGTGCGAAGTTGGGTGATGCAAGACAGTTGGATTCTGCTGAAGGTGATGAATGTGGTATAAGAAAGACGGGTGGTGACAGTGAAAAGGGCATTGTTGCAAATGTGGATGAAGGACCGAGTTGGGATGATAATGGTAATAGTGGTCAAAGGAGATTCACCAGAGAACAGAAAGGGAAAGAAGCTCTTGGAAATGACCATTTATTGCCTAATGTTACTATTCATGAAACTGATTTAGGCTTGGAATATGAAAGGATGAATTTGAATGATAACATAAATTCAGTTGTCAACAATTTAGCTAATAATGTAGCCTCACAAGATCAAAATCAGTTGAAAAATACTAACACAACAGTGCAGGGTTCAAGGAGGACTAAATACATGGGACGTTTCCGAGCAGTAGCAAGGGAAAATGCTTCTCGCTTTGCTCATTTTACACCAGATCAAGAAGATGATCGGCCCTCTCCCAAGGCTGACTTTGAAAATGAAATTGAAGATTGGCCAGGTCCTTTCTCTACAGCCATGAAAGTTATTAGAGATCGAGGAACGAATAGTAGGAAAATAGGCCGTGCCTCTTCAGAAAGTTTACCTGCGTCCAGTACATGGGTTCCTAGAAGGAATCAAGAGAAAAGAGGTGCCAAAGTTTTAGTTCCCTCGCTGCAAGCACTGTGCCTTGATATACTTGCCAAGAATGCAGATGCAATTGTTTCTCTTGAAAATATCCCAGATGCTCTGAAGCACAAACTTAGTCAGTTGCTCTGTGATTCTCGAAAAATGAACAGTCACTTTTTTGAACTTCTTGTTAGTGGTTCTCCCACAGAGATTCGGCTAAGAGATTGCTCATGGCTGACCGAGGAACAATTTACAAAATCTTTTCAATTGTGTGACACTACTAATTTGGTGGTAACTTTTTTAAATTATTTGATACTCAAATTCTAACTACTTTTTTCTTGATAATTCCATTACATCTTGATGGTTTCTGGCTGTCATATATGTAACCTTAAATAGGATTGTTTTATGATTCGTGATGAGTAGCTACAGTGAGAGCTAGGTTACAGTGTTCAATTTTGTTTGGCATTGGCAATGGGTGTGATTTAACACTTCTTGTACTTTTGCAGCTCCATTTTAGTATTATCTTATATGGGTAGTTTACTATACTGAAATACTCATTTATTTTTCAGTTTAATTCCTTTTCATTTGTTTTATGCATGTGGGCTTTGAAATAGTAGGATAGTCTTAACTTGATTTCCCTTTGATTATAATTCGTTTCTAATCAGCTTCTGATGGCTTCCTCTATTAGTGCCCATCTTTACTATGCTTTACTTAACCCATCAGACATGTATAGGATAATCACTTTTACATCTGATTTGAATCGCAAGAAACTTGGACTTGGATGTAGGAGCCAAAGGAAATTGGGGTGGGGATGGTAGCTGATATTTTTTTTCTAGTCTTGGCCAACCTCAATTTGGGTTTGCATTCTGGTGCTTCTACATTACAATTGTTCTAGGTACCTTTATGAGTGGAAATTTATCTGTCTGTGAAGGTTTGTCCTTGTTCTGCTGTTCAATTTTAATAATACGGTAGCTTTTTAGTTTTAATTTTCTTTTTGCTTTTGAAGTTTTGATACCAGCTTATAGTCAGCTTCTAATTTAGAAATAGATAAGTTGAAATCAACTTATTTGTTCACATGTGGAATAGGTGTTGCAACTTGATCAGTGTGGGCGCTGTACTCCAGATTATGTGGTATCTGCTACTTTGGCGCAATCACCAATGTGGTTACCTAGATTAACTAGTCTATCCCTCAGTGGCGCATGCCGCCTTTCAGACCAGGGGTTGTGTGGTCTAGTTTCTTCTGCTCCAGCACTTAGATCAATAAATCTTAGCCAATGCTCCCTTCTTACATCTGCCAGTCTATATGTTTTAGCCAATTCATTAGGATCACTTCTGAAAGAGTTGTATCTTGATGATTGCCAAGGCATTGATGCTGCTCTAATTGTGCCAGCATTGCAGAAGCTTGAACATTTAGAAGTCTTGTCAGTGGCAGGTATTCAAACTGTTTGCGATGAATTTATCAAGAATTTTGTCATTGCACGTGGTCACAATTTGAAGGAACTTGGTTTGAAGGATTGTGTGTAAGTACCTTTGTGGCAGTCTATTCAATGTATTGAATCTCTCCGTAAGATGTGATATTGTCAGAAATTGTTTTTTTCCTTAATGTTCAATTATAAATCTTAATATGCAGAAAATTGACTGATTCATCAGTTAAATTTATTGCGGATCTCTGTCCTGGATTATGCTCCCTTGATCTTATGAACTTGTGCAAATTAACTGATTCATCCATTGGATATCTCACAAATGGGTGTCGAGCAATTCATACACTGAAACTCTGCCGCAATCCATTCAGGTTTTTGTTTTATCTGTTCTTGGTATCCTTCTGTTTTTCATTATCAATTTATTTGTTGCTTTTTCTTGGCCTTACATGTAAAGGTGACATTTAACTTCTTGTTTGTAAGCAATCTGCTCATTTCCAGAGTTGACTTATAGAAGCTTCTAAGATGTTAGAATTATAATTTTCTTGTCTGAATTATCATTTGAATTTCCAGCTTTTGGAACGTTGAGAACATATTTTCCAATGCATTAATTCCTTATCTGGCGTGTTGAATACAAATATTTGGCCTTCTTGTATTCAGTCTATACTATTATTTTGGCCAAAAAATCTATTTTTTTTATATATGTAATCTACATGTCTCCCAAATGTCGAAAAAATTATCTTCTTCTGTATCACAGTGATGAAGCAATTGCCGCTTTTGTGGAGACCACCGGAGGGTGCTTAGAAGAGCTTTCACTTAATAATGTGAAGAAGGTACCTTGTTTATCTCCCTTCCTGAGTCTCTCTTCTTCTAGCTTGCATGTTAATGAGTACACGTGCATGCACAAACACACTCATGATGTGCTGGAAAATATGCTTTGTGATCAGAAACGGATTTGTTCATCTATCCAGGTTTACTAATATATATGGCTGAGTCAGAGTTTGGTAATTTTGATCTCTTTTATTTATTCTGACGCCAACTTTGCCTAAGTAAATTAGGAGATTATGGTAGTAATATGAAGAGTCAACATCTATTTTTTGAAACCATTTACTCTCTTGTTTTCCTTCAAATTTGCTCCAAATATGTGGTTTTCTAATTATTTTATTTACCTATTTAAAATTGAACTCACTGGATGAGGTAGTGGATTGACCGGTTCTATTTTTTGTCTACTTTAGATGTTGTAATGTCAACCTACTAAGTTTTAATTAAATTGTTTCACACGCTGAGTGCAACATGTGATTTTATCCAGGTTGGCCATCACACGACCTTATCACTTGCTAGCCATGCAAAAAAATTGCACACTCTGGATCTATCTTGGTGCCGAAATTTGACAGACAATGCGGTGGGTTTAATTGTCAATAGCTGCTTATCACTGAGATTGCTTAAACTTTTTGGATGTACCCAGGTATATATGGATCGATCATTAAATCTTGTCTTCAAACAATTCTATGATCTATATCTTTTGGACATGGGCAAAATATAGTGCAGTTATGGGATTCACTGAGTCGGTATATGAAGAATAAATAATTTGTTCGGAAGGTTCTAAATGTTAAGACTCGTATTTTTGCAGATAACAGATGTTTTTCTGTATGGCCACTCAAATCAGGAGGTCCAGATCGTTGGTTGCAAGATGTCTCCTTTATTGCAACACGTCAAAGTGCCCGATCCTGGACAGGGTGCTTTGCATTATTCTCCAGCCCCATCTTATGATATAGATTAAAGTCGGAAATGTAACATATAGATGAAATATAGCAGTGGCATTTGACATAACTACGTAATATATTTAGTGGAACTAGCACAGTTAACTTTTTGTCACCATGGCTCAAATTGAGGAGTTCTTGTTGTATTTAGGATGTCCATTTTGGTCCCTGTTAAGTAAATGCACTGACTGTGCAACTGTATTTGCAAGAGGAGTGGATGTCGCCTTTTACAAGCATTTCACGTCCCAGCCAACCGTACAAACCAATTCTCTTTTTCTATTTGGAATATATAATAATCTAAATAGTGATTTTTCCTATTCGGCATTGGAAAGTTTGATGTCAGTTCTCTCGTCTCGCCACCGCTAAATGCACATTGAGATTTTCACTGTAAAATTGCTATTTTATAATTTGACAAATAAATCAAGGCAAGGCTTTTGAGTTAATTTAACCTGTTGAGGGATGAAGTTCTCTGTAGAATAATTCTTTTGAGTCTTAAACATTCTAATATATAAATTCTTAGACTTGATATAAGTGCCAGAATGATGCTGAGTTGAACAGATAATACTCCTTCGCAAGGCGAGCCAATTTTCTGGAAGTATAATCAAATTTCTGGGCGAACAGACTGTTGCATATTAGAAAGTTAAAGTTAACCACAAACAAAAGGCAACGAGACATAATAAGATAACGACGGTAAAGGAGAAAATGATGGATGTTGGGGGTGGAATACATCTGTGTCTGTTATTCTCCGTAATTTGTTCTACGCGGGAGAGTTTGTGACACTGTTAGCTTTCATCAACCGTTGGAAGTATATACATTTCTGTTTAGTCTTTTCTGAAACTTCATGCTGTTAGAATAGACAGACCGTTTTCCTTTAAAATGGAGAAAGGTAAAAAAAGAAAAAAAACCCAATTACAACACGGACTAGAACGTCATACCTCTAATAAACAATTTCGACTACACAATTTTTCAGAAACTAAACTAGTAAAGCATAGTATTTATGTCTGTAAACGAAGCAAGAGTAGTTGCTCCTGTAACAATTGAGAGTTTGCCATCTCAACCATCTGAAAAGGCGATGGAAGCTGCATTATTGTATTTTACAAAGATGGAATACTGTATAAGATATCAACGCAGAAAGTAGAAAAGATTTTGTTATGCTTTACCTCAAAGCCTATCTTTTGGTACAACATCAGTGCAGTTGTGTTATTTCTGTCCACATGCACGTATACTTGTTCCACACCTACTCAATGAATCAATGAATAGATGGTAAGCATTCTGTCTTGATTCACAGACATATCATCAGACAGTCGTACATTAAAGGAGTCAGTTACTCTCCCTTCAACTTTGAAATTACCGTTAGATTTTGCAGATCCAACAGCAAAGTACAACATGTTGCTTGCAATACCCTGACGACGAGCAGATTTGGCAACACACAAGTTTGCAATGTAGCCATATCTGTTTGGTGCTGCTCTGTTGATGCTGCAAAATGGAGGAGCCTTCCCCCGTTCCTGCACAAATGAATACATTGAAATTTGGGTGTTTGGTACACTGTAATTTCATATTCCATGGTATATACCGAGGTATGTCTAAGGTGTCCACGTTTGATATGACAATTAAACATTGTCATTGAAAGGAAACAAACAGGTTAATAGAGTAGTTACAGCTCAATGAGAAAGAAAATGTGTAATACCCCAGGATAAGTCTCTCCTTGCAGCAAATATCGGACATGCAAATCAAGAGTTCCTAAGACACTTTTCAATATTGGGCGTTTTACATTCTTCTGCTCCTTCTTCACCTGATAAACTTGACTCCATACAACATAAGGTTAAACGCTCTCATGCAAGCTTAATCAAATTTTTTCATTAAATCAGCACAATACATAGTATATTGCAACCTGTAATTTTTAACTGAGTTAGAAGATATAAGAAGTTTTACCGCAATAATGCATGTGCATCTATGCTCGTTTTGCCTTCTGCACCGCTTTCTTAGTGCATCAAATTCCTAAGCCACAGGGTGCCTTCTTTAGAAATTCATGAAAGACATACCATTGTATATAATATGCACAATGGGCAAATTGATCATCACAAACTCCTACCTGGTCTGCAAATTTCATTTTGTAATTATGAAGGTATCTGGAAAAAGCATAGCAAGAATTAGTGGCATTAAACTTTTCCTCTTGAGATGGAAACTACTATATTTCAAAGCAAAGTATGACTTTATTAATCATCTTGGTTTGGTTTTAGTTGATTGTCAGCTTTTAGAAAAGTGACGAAATCTGTTCTCTACATTCTTCACAACTCTTGTCACTAAATGTTGATGATCCTATTAATAAATGAAACATTGAAAGTAAAAACTGAGAATGCTTATGAAAGAATCATTCTTATATACCGGATGTCATATCGCTCATAAGTTGGCTTCTCCCAGTGACTTTCTGCCCTTAGCCATGCTGCTGCCTACCATAAGATTCCCCAAACAAAACAAAAAAAGAAAAAAATGCATAAATAAATCAACTCGTTACATATGAATGCAAGCAAAAATTCCGTCAAGCTCAAGAATATTCATGTCTTTTTAATATAATTTTAATCTATGACATACCCAATACTCTTCATCAAGCACGGCTTCCCGGGCAACAAATTGCCCAAATTCAAGTATATTATCTCCAACCAATTCATGATCCGACGGCTGCAATCGATCAAAACGGAGATCGCCAGACCTCAAAGTTTCCACCTTATGGGTGGGTGGTATTGAAATTGAAAGTTGCATTGAAGGGTCTTCGTCGTTATTCTTCATTCTACTACGGAAGAATTTAGAATCCTTCATTGTCCTGTCGATGTTATGGAAACCACCTATGATCAGCTTCGACCAACAATATCATTTCAAATATATATATATATATAGCGGAAAATTCGAGGAAATGGAAATTTGGAACTCACATAGTCCAAGAAGCAGCGATTCTTGGGCATTTGTAACCTCTCGGACACCCATCGAAGAGGAAACCTTGGAATTTTGATCTGTGAATCGAAATGGTTGACATAGGAGGCATGCTTCCCGGTTCAAGGGTTTATTGCACGAAAAAGAAATACTAATACTTTTTTCGGAAACCTCGAATAGGAGAAGATATGATTCTAAGTCTGGAGAAAGTTTCAATACGGATACAACAGCTATTAGAATTGAACTCAGAAAGCGGAAAACTAAATACTTCAGCATGCGCTCCAAATTATTGCTTCCTCTGAATCAACAAAAGCACCCATTAATTGTTTCTTGCTGAGAAAAGGGAAAGAGTCTTCAAGTGAGGGAAAGGGCATGACATCAGATTTCGATGAGACTGGAAGTTTGGCAGTTGGATTGTTTTGCTTGTGGTTCTTTTCTTTTTCAATTAAAAATTAATGATTATATCATAAGGATCAAAATTGGTTCATCATCCGTATTAACAGTACAATTTTGATCTATCTTGAGTTCAATTAATAAAGTTTCTTTTTCTTTGTCGTCGTTCATGTTAGGTTACTTATTCATATTCTTTTATAAAAGGTGAAATATTCTACCAACATGTACAGTTATCTTATCCATTGACTAAATAAATTTGCAATGTGTGTCTCATTAATTGGGTGGGTTTGGATATTGAACCAAGATATTATTATTACAAGAAAAGACATTGATTTGTCCTCCTCCTATTATTTATTTCTTGCTGTTTTATGTATTTCTTGTTTCGTACATTTGAATTTCAATGCATGTTTTTATATGCATTCCAGGTACTTTACTAGATGTACGTTGCTAAGACTCTATTTTATTATATCCGTATGTACTCTAAAAGACTAATAAAGAACAAAACTGAAGATTACATGTATATTATTAATTTTGGAAAATTTTATGGCGTTTCACATTGAAAACGTTTATTTACTGATTATAATGTTAACTTCTTCTTTTTTCAATAGTAAAACATAATAATAACACAATAGTTTTGGAACATGGTTTCGGCAGCAAAACCAGTGGCACTTGTGGTTTCTTAAGCAAGCAGCTGGCCGGCTTACCCTCAGATCCTATTCATAATTTTAAAAAAAAATTATTATTTTAATCTTTTACTTTTTGATTTGATATTAATTTGATCTTTTCTAACTTCATAGTACCAAAATTATTTTTAACAAATTCAATAATACTAAGAGATAATTTTCAAAATAGTTATAATTTGCTTTTCTTTAATTTAATAAAGGACTACTTTAATTATAGTTAAATTTTTTAAGAAGTATTCTGATATTATAAGTTTATAGACAATTAAATTAATATTTAAATAAGAATAAGAATTAAAATAATACTTTTTACTCTTATTTTTAAGGTAGAGTTTCTACTAGGGGTGGATTCAGACGATAAGAATCATAATCATTGCTTGGTGACAAGCATCTACATTATTCACCAATTATCAACGATATTGCGTCATATACTCTTCAATTATTTCTCGTATTGTGTCAAGGGAGATGTTATTTAACTCCATGATTGATTGCGAAAGTTTTGGGAGAATCCACTAAATATGTGAATTAGTGCACTTATATGATAAACTCATCAAATCTAAGATTTTATTTTATTTTATTTTATTTTTCTTTTCATTTCATGTGTTGATGATAAATTTGTATAAACATTTTGTATAATTTAATATATACTTGTTGCTTGATGTTTGTTAAAATTTATTTCTTTATTTGATACCTCTAAATGCTATTCAAGTTGGAGTTTGTTGAAATAATTTTGTTTTACTTATAAGTTATAATTAATTTATTTTAGTAATAACTGAGCAATAAGTATTTTTCCTAAATCTTGAATGTATTGGATCAACATGCAACTCAAGACTTGTTATTAAATTATTTACTAAAAGTTTAAAAATATATTTTAAGTGAATTAGTAATTATTTTAATAATTATTAATTTTTAAAAAGTCAAAGGGAGTGAGAGAGTTATTTTTTAGGATAAATAAATTAATAATTATTTTTATTATTCATTAGTAACTATTTTTTAATTGTACTCCCTGCTATCCAAGAGACTTATAGCTCATTTGGTTGAAAGAAATGTTTCATCTTGTTTGGTAGGTTGAATTCAGATGAGAGAATGGGAATTGGATATGTTTGTTGAAGCAACCAAGTGAAAGAATGTTAGGTGAAAGGGAGTGGCCATTCCTTGATATGTGGTAATGGCCATTCCATTGAGGCCCTAAAAGAAAAGGGGTGCACTCCCGGGAATGGAAAAAGTCAGACCATTATGCCCTTGTACCTTTATTATGTATCAGACTATTGTTTTGTGGATTCTTGATGATATGGATTCAAGTATTTCAATATATTGATTGAGGTGTCTAGATTTTCTAAAAGTGTCTAAATGGGGTTTATTAAATATATTGAGTTCTACATATGACTTCAAAACTTGAGACAACATTTACAGTGAACAACGTTCCAAAGTTACGAACATGTGAGCAAAATTGTAAACCTTTGAAGTCTTTGGTAGTTAGTGCTATGATATGCAACAAAAAGATAATTTAATACTAAATAAAGGATTAAGACATATAAGAGTCCAGCCTTCAACAAGGATTGGGAGTAAATATAAGGTTAATTAATTAGGGGCAATTTAGTCATTTTGGTTCTTATTCCATTCCATTCTATCACAATTTTGTCCTAACAAAACATTATATTTAAGAATCTTTCCATTTCATTCCTTGTCATACCAAACAAAGTAATAAGGCATATTATTCCTTTCCATTCCCACTCTCATTCTCATTCTTATTCTCATTCCCTTCAAATCATTCTTTCAACCAAACAGGTTGTTTATGAAGGAAAGAGAATGAGAATGAAAATGTTAATCGGAGAAGGAGTGATGTATGTTTGGTTTGCAAGGGAAATGAATGGAAAGGGTATGCTTCCCTTGGTTTGGTTGGTGGAATGACAAAATGAAAGGAACAGATAGATGGTGAAAATTCAAAAATACCCTTAGTTGAAAAGAAAAAGAAAAAACATAGTGGAAATGTCTTCTTTTATGGTTGAATGAATTTTTTGTGCTTGTCAAAAAATAATTTTTTTAATTTATGTCTAGATTTATTGTGACAAATATAATAATTAGAAAAAGCACATATGGTGCTATTGTTAGTCCAGCGTGAAAATTAGTAACATGGGCAAAATGCTCATCTTAAACCAAACTAAGAAATACAATAATTTTAAAAAAATACACGTGGTATTTTATCCTAATAATTTTTTTGAAAACTTGTGCGCACTAAATAAAAACTCAACCATCACACTTTACTTGTCAATGGCATGTGAAAGTGGATGTGATCAATTTGTGAAAAAGATGACCATTAACCACAAATTAAAGTAAGGGATGATCAACATTTTACAAATTTGGAAAAACATCATCTTGACAATAGGCTTGAGTGGAAAAGAATAATCAATTAGCATATGAACTTACCATTAGGCACCTTATATCACTTGACAGTAAGTGTCCGAATGGGAACATGTAAGTGGAGAGCATTTCACACATTATCCTTTACTGCCATAACAACATATATATATATATAGGTAGGATGCTACTTAGCACTAGGCAACCACATGATAGCATCTTTCCATCTACGCCCTTTATAAGGGAAGGAATTCAACTATTGTTTACATCTCCCTTTAAAGCCTCATGGGCCCTAAACAAAAAGAGGTATAAATGCCATATTACATAACAAGGCCAGGGGAAATGAAAGAGTACATCAGTTGGAACACAAAAAATTGTATCAGTTAGCTTTACAAAAAATTACATTTCAAAATACAACACCCATGGTTTGCCCAATGCATTAGTGGAAGAACTCCTTTAGACACTCCCCCTTCATTTCCATTGGGACTGATCCAAACACAACCATTAGCTTGTCATTCTTTGACAACTTGAGGTGAACGCAAAAAAATTCATGACTGGACAACCCAAGCACACAAAGGAGCTCGTGGATAAGTTTTTCTCTTTTGATATCTAGGTTTGCTTCATGGGTCAACTTGTCTATTGCCTTACATATGGTAGTCATACCTGCCTCCAAGGTCCTAGTCATCTCTTATATCATTGCAAGGAAGCCATCATCAATGTTGCATCTAAGCCTCTTCCTAGAACCAGAGGAAGCATCACTAACAACCAGAAGTGGCTGCTCATTAATTTCCATTGAGAGATTGATTTCTATTTCTTCTTCAGTGTTAACTAAAGGGGACACCCTATACACATCCTCCTTTTTTATCTCTTTATTAACGTCACAGGCGGATTAGGCATCCTTCCCTGTTGCACGGTCTTTGCCTTACTCATACATCACAGCCTCATAATGTAGAAAGGGCTTGTTACGGAACTAGGCAACCTTCTTATTGCCTTGTACGATGAGTATGAAGAAGTAAATAACACAATATAAAAATGCAAACCATTGCACCATCAATATAAAGAAATATAATACAGAATTATCTCTGCATATGTTAATAATGAATTAGTGCAACAGTAATTAGAATACACTAAACAAAGCATTTTGCTTATTGGCCAATGTTAACCAGCACACCATTAGTAGGAATAAATAAAATAAAGTGACGAACTTCATTGCATGTTTATAAAGAATCACAGCACCACAATTTATGTACATTAAGAATCCCAATTTTCACAACATGTTCATAAAGAATTAGTGCACCATAATGCATGTACATTAAGAATCTTAATTAATCAAACTTTACCAGTTTACTACTGAACTGACTAACAACAACCTTCTTTAAGTGTATAATAACATACCAGTTAATAATGAATAAACTACAGTATCAAAAATTCATCACTGGACACTAGCTAAGTTATAAGCATTATGGTTGAGAATTTTATAAATAACATAATATACAACATGAACCACTGCAGCTTGAGTGTGAATACATAAAATGTAGAATTTTCTCACCACTTGTTCACAAAGAATTAATGTACTAATAATCAGAATACATTGAACAAAGTATTTTACTTATTGTCCAATGTTCATGAACTAGCACACCATCAGTAGGAATTAATAAAATAAATTGTTAAACTTCACTGCAACATCAAAAAATCATGTGGCATGTTCCAAACCATTAAATTTTCAACATTTAATTATCCAAGTTTCTTGACATAGAAAATTACAGAAATTTTATCCTTTAGACATAGATGTTTATGTTGGTCATTTAAATGACATATTGCTTAACAAATCAACTCATTTATTTTACTCATAGAAATCAAAATCTGTATCTTTACATTACTTTTATTATTCAAAAGAATATTGCAGAATTAATGCACAATACTAGATGATGTATCTAACACGAAACAAGTGGAACTATATATAAGAGATTCATTACACACTGGAGGCAAAAAATTTATATATTTCGAAAGGAGTTGATTAACTACTCAAATGACCAACATCAATCTTGTTTAAATGTTTAACAATATATTAGTATAATAGCTACAACAGTAATGAACAAGCCATAGAACATGCAGTAAGATTATACTAGTAAGATTCTCACAATGCAAAGAGGGATGCAGTCAGTATAAACCTTTACATTCTTATCCTTAGCATGTTTTTCAGCAGTAACACTTCTTCTCCTATCCTAACGAAACCCACTAGTGTTAACCTCGCATACCATATCATGCACAACGATCCAACTGGTCTTCATTGTCTTGATTCGGGATTGAACGTGTGGTACCTCTATGGCAACACAAATGCACATGCATCTAAGTTCAAAATAAAAGAAACACAAATGGTAGCATTAATATATTAATGCTTTGAAGACCATCCATAATATGATCATTAGATGGAGATCATCAAATAACACAACAGTTGCATCGTAAACACACAAAACTAGTACTACAATATCACTTATATGTCCATTCACACAAGTTTGACAATAACAATTAATGTCATCATCTATGACATTGTCCCCTAAAGTCCATAAACATCTGTTTTGCTAAGTTATTTTGCCAATTACTCCATTCATCACTTAGCTTGATGGTCTTAATGGGGTTATCTTCCCACGGGCTTGCATCAAGTAAAGGGTTATCAACCTTAATGTCCAATAGGTCTAGGCCATTCTCTCTTCAAATCAAGTTGTGCAACAAATAACAAGCAATAATGATTTGATTATGGGTTTTGACGGGGTAAAAAGATAGGCTCCTTATTATTGCCCATTGGAGCTTTAACATGCCAAAAGCTCGCTCAAGCACATTGTGTGCCACAACATGGTTCATGTTGAAGTATTCATAAGCATTTGAGGGAGTTCAATCCTCTCTCTATTCACTCATGTGATATCATTGACCCCTATACGATGCCAAGAAGTTGTCGAAATTAGTGTACCTAACATCGACAAGATAATAACTACCTGTAAGACACAATTTATGATGTTGGTATGTTAGAGGGAGATTAGTATGGAAATAAAATACATACCAATAGATAGATAATGCTCACCTTGAGGAACTTGCAACCCATTCTGCCTGGTAATGGCATTGTATAAAATTCTCCCATATGCTGCCGATCCTTCTCACCCAGATAACACACAGATGAATTATGCATCTAGTGCACAAACAACTAAAACATTTGTGGTTAGTTCCCTTTTTCTATTTCAATATCTGGGCTTGTCCACCTATAAGACTTTTATCCTCACATGGGTGCCATCTAAAGCTCCTAAACATCCTTAGACAAGTTTAAACATATTACAACTTATTATAATTCATTACAAGCACACAATAAATAACACCCATATCCATACCTTGAACTACTTCCATCGCTCATCCATTGAGTCTGCAGGCATTCGCTTTGGGGTTTTTAATAGTTCTATATCCAACCATATCATTACAGTCATCACAATATTGAAATACCTACTTATGGTTTCCCCAAATCTCCCAAAATGGAATTGGATTACATGATTCTTAATGTGATGAGTAAGTATGTGCAGAAAAATTGCATCATCTGGCAATATGTGCTGTGTAGGTTTCAACCTTCATATGGTATCCAACATAGCACACAATCTATCAAAGGTTGGCCTACACATCCTCAATTGGTTAAAACAAGTGGTGTCACTATGGTACACTAACTTTCTAAGGTGAGCTCTCTTAGCATGGAAGTTCAGGCTATATGACCTATAACTAATGTGCATCCTACGGTGCCAAACTCGACCCCCGATTTGCACAAGTAGCCTATGCATACACATCACAACATGTAACTACCACCCTAACACATGCACTACACATTGTCGTCTTATTCAATCCATTGTTGTATCAATGTCAACTCATATACATAAGTGAACATGTTTTATGCATTCTAACCTAACCAACCTCTAATTTAATCTAATATATTGAAAATGTTTCCATCAGGTGGACTAGCTTACAACATATGCGTATATCTACCAAGAATGCAAAGAATGGAAAAATGTATTTGGTCATACCACAATAAAGGAGCATAAACAATTCTTTAAGAAATGGGAAATTATGTTTTAGATGAAATTACAAAGAAAATCCTTGAAGATGCAAAATATTCATAGAGCAAGGAAAACTAGTTAATAAACTAAAAAGGTTAAAAGAATTATCTAAAACTTTAGAACAAAAATATATGAAATAAATTAGATTTAGAAGAATTAAAAAAAGCACAGAAGAAAATTAATACATATATAGTAACATAGGGATAAGCTTTAAGAATAAGAGAAAAAGAAGGTATAAAACTAGAGACAATAAAAAATAATAATGAAATAAATATAATGAAGACAATTTTATTTTATGAAAATACAGAAGAAATTATTAAAACTCAAATTCCAAATGAAATAATATTAAATAATGAAAAAGAAATAGAAAGTACTGAAAAACAAGCAAAATTAAGCAAATTAAATATATATATATATATATATATATATATATATGTAACCATAAGACCACAAATGTAACATATATATATAAGTATAGAATAGCATATAATTGAAGGCACCAAATCATATTCAAAATTCATGGGAAGAAAAGGAGTAGTTCTTCTAACACTTTAGATTTAATCATAGAAGAGAGAGAATGTAATAAAACAAATAAGCATTCATGTATTAAAACCAAAAGAACATAATATGCTTCTTCATATTAAAAAGCAATTATAAAATGAACACCACCATAATAACTAACATAATCTGTCTCATGTAAATAAAAATGAATCAAAAGTTAAACTCTAAAATTTCAAAAGTCCATTTGCAAATATAATTGATAGAGTATGAGAGAAACAATGTCCACTTCTTAGGGAGATAAAGATTCAAACTAGCAATGATATTACGTTCTTTAGTCTTAATAATGTAATTGAGGGAACACCACATTAACAGAAAGCAATACCAAACTTCAAGACATACAATGACAAATATAAAACAAAAAACCATATATGATACCAAGTCTAAGACGACATGATTTTATAGCAACTAGTAAGAGCAACGGCAACCATTTTTCATTGCATTATACCAAATATGGTTTTAGGAATTGAGCAATCTAAGGTCAGGATGTTCTACTTTTAGTGGATGGAACTACCACAAAACTAGTTGGAATTTCCCAAAAAACATAATTTACAGTAGAGGTATAGATTGTTAGTTAATTCTTGGTTAAGAAAAAAATTATTACATCAATATAGGATGAACAAATGGTAATCAAAATTTACCTTATAACATCTATATGTCAAAGGCACGTATAAGACGACCACAAAGTCCAATCCTCACTTGACAGTAAATCCTAAGACATAACTATTAAATAGTTTTTCATTGCTATTCAATATTATATTTAATCTAGTTTTAGTTCAACTTGTGATGACTTCCTTCAATAAATATGCCCTATAAAATTGATCAAAGCAATTCAGTCTATATTTATGCCACCTCGTTGAAGACAAGATGGATCACCTTAATGGCAGAATAATGTCTACACCTAACTATTCTCACTATAACGGAAACAATAACCCTCATCTACCCTAGATCCTAGAACACATTCTTTTACCCTTTAATAACCCATTTGAACATGACAGTAGGCATAAAACAAGCTTACAAAGGGAGCAAACCCATACACACATCCACGACTTTTGAAAGCAACATATCTAGCACACACATACTCACAAAAAAGGGGCCAAATTGAA
This sequence comes from Delonix regia, assembly GCA_037074485.1. Lineage (NCBI taxonomy): Eukaryota > Viridiplantae > Streptophyta > Magnoliopsida > Fabales > Fabaceae > Delonix > Delonix regia. The sequence continues at coordinate 26,233,372 of CM073451.1, read as the reverse complement.
AAAATACAAACATTTGCGACTTTAACAAGCAATAAATGTAGCATGCACATACACAAAATAGGACGAATCAAACCCATACACCCACAGTGCATACCAGATCATAACAGATTTGTATATATCATAGAGAAAGTTAATAATTTTAAGTCCTCCATACTCACCTATAAGAGGTTGTGAATCACTGGTTTTCATTTTCTCCTCCGAATAGAGCTTCTTATAATTTTTTTCAATAGAGGAAAGTGGGTATCCGTCATATGTGGCCTGCTCCTTTCTTTTGATTTAACGATGTGACTCATGTACAAATGAGGGTGTTTTGGGCAAAAAAATTAACTCTTTCACAAAACCCCAATCTTTCCCTCCATATTTGGAGGGAAGCCATTCTCCCTTGTTTGTGGGAGAGATGTCTCCTGAGGTAGAGGGATTCCTACCCTCTAAAAGCCACCAAACATGGTAGTAAAAAAGCCTCTCCCTTTCCTACGGGCCATTTCTTCCATCCAAACATGTGTATTGTGGCTTTTTTCTCCTCCCTTTTGCTCTCTCTCTCTCTCTCTCTCTCTCTCTCTCTCTCTCTCTCTCTCTCTCCAAAGTATATTAAGTATTACATATTGTCTATTCTGCCAAAAATTTTGTTGACAAAATTACCATTGAGACTTTAGGGCCTTCTCCAGGTTAGTATAATGGTCATCATATTATTTTATTTTGTAATCTCCTATATGAAACTTTGATTTTTGTTTTTTTTATTATTAAATGTTCCTAATAATGGCCTTGACTCAAAACTAAATTGTCATTGAATTAATGTGAATAATTTTTATTTGAATAGAGTTTTAAATATAGAGGTTTATATAGAGCAACTAGTTGGTTTTGAAAGTTATAAGGCAAGTTTCCATAGTTTACATAAGGCTTTGTATAGCCATATGAGAGAACCAAAGGCTTCATTTGACCAAGTGGCATATGCACTAATCAAGTATGATAAGTCGTTGTTCATTGGAGTCATTTCACAATATACAACATATATTCATGTTTATTTGGATGACATATTGGCCATTGGTAGCCCCATTTCAAAAATTTCTAGATTGATCTCTAACAACTCAACTTTGAATTTTCCCTTAAAGATCTTGGATCTTGTTTTTTAGCCAAGGAACATAAATAGACATGTATCTAGGTTGGAACATAACATGAGTAGTGTTTTTAGTCATGTATTAGTACATTATATACTCAACACATACATACTCACTTTTCATTTATGTGAGGCCTAAAGCCACCACAAGCTTAAAATTGTGGTTTAGTGAATTACTTTTTGGGAATTGAAGTTAACAAACTCCAAAATGGAGGCATTCATCTTTCATAAATTAAATACACTAAGAATTTGCTTTTGTAAAGCAAATATGTAACTTGCAAACATAATAAACACACCAATAGCCTCCAATTTGAAAGAATTAAAATTTGGTCAATCGTTATTGACATAGATCTATTGTAGGTAAGCTCTAATATGCCATTATAACTAGCTTGAGATATGTTTCACTACGAATGGAGCTTGACAATTAATGAAAAATTTACTAAAGGAACACTAGAAAGTAATAAAAAAATATATATTAAGGTATCTCAAAGTGACGTAGCACACAAGCGAAATGAAAAAAGAAACACACTATATAATTAAGAATGCAAGAAGAAGATGAAAACACAATTATTTGAATATTGCTTTATTGATAAAATTCTACTCTTATAACAAGGAAGTAGGGTATATATAAGAATATTACTTGATCGAAAAGCAATATTACTTATTTAACAAGCCATTTGCTAATCCTTGTCAAAATTGAAAACACAAACAAATAGTTTTAGATCATTATGTCTTCACTTGTAGCATGCAACTTTTCCCTGTTCCTGTCGATTTTTGCTGTTTAGCATATTTTGCTACTTTTTGACCTCCCTAAGTGTCTAAATGATGGAAAGTGATATTGAAAGTCTATTGATCCATAAAAAGAAGGATATTGCGTGGGAGATACAAAATATCGAAGATGTTCCAAGCCTACAAGAGACAAATAATAAATTGTGCCTTATAGGGAGATTCTTAACATCGAGCATCATCCACTTCCCATTGATGAGGAATACTTTGGTTATTTATGGCACCAACTGAGGGGCATATGCATAAAGGATATTGGGCATGGAAGATTCAATTTCAAATTCTTCTGAAGTAGATATTGATTAGATTATTAAGGGAGGACCTTGGACCTTTAATAACCATCTACCTATCATTGACAGACTGGCCAAAGGAGATGACTACTTAGCATTTCGTTGTTCCAATATGACTTTTAAGGTTAGATACATGACCTTCTACCATGACTAGTCTTAAAAGCAATGGCAAAACAATTTGGAAACCTTTAAGTGGTTTTCTATCATATGATGCAAAAGCTACAAAAAAAGGCCAAAGTACATACATAAGGATCAGAGTGCACATTGATATGTGATGGCCTCCATAGAGATGAGACAAACTAATTTTATCAAGTGATGTGGAGATTTATAAATATATTATATACAAATGGCTTACCTTTTTAGTTTTCTTTATAGCAAGTTAAGGCATTTATAGTGTTTTTGTCAATTGAGGAAGGTGTTAGGGTGAAAGGTATTTAATGATAGAATGAGATTTGTTGTAAGGGCATGTGGTTAAAGAAACTTGTCAACAATGAGCAACTAGTAATGCAATGACTTTGAGAGAAAATTTTCAAACTAATATCCCACTAACTCCAAGAGTACAAAATACTATCCCTATTTGTTATAAGTGTAAATCCAAATATTGATAAGTAATCATTAGAGGGCATGAGTTCAGGTAGATTTCCACCTCAACAACATTTATCAGTGTGTGTACAAGGTGTTTCAAGCTTGAGCCTAGAAAGGGAGATGTAGGGTTTAGTATGGATATAAAAGAAGAAGACATCTTGCAATTGTTAGAAGAAAGTAATATATAGCCTAAAAAGGGATGGCAAAGTAAATTGGAGTTGAATGAAGCACATAAGGAAATCAAATCGACTAAGATTATATTGACATGACTAACTGAGCAAGTCCACTAGCAACCATGGTTCACTTTTGATAGAACTATTGTAGCTTAGGTAATCATCAAGTAGTTTAAGCTTGAAAAGATCTTATAAGGAGTAAAAAGCCCAACATCATGTTCTTAATGAAAACCTTGATACATGTCATTTATATGGATGGAAATAAAAATTAGTGAAGATAGATAAAGTCTTTATTGGTGATAGAGTAGGTAAAGGTGGTAGCTTAGGTCTTTAGTGGAATGAAAAAAGTAGAGTTAATGTTTGTTTCTATCAAATATTTTTATAAACTTGAAAATTCGTAGCTTTAATGATAAAGAGTATAGGCTCATTAATAACTATGGTTTCCTTAAGCACTTAAGAATAAGAAAGGCTTGGGACATGGTGAGGACTCCAGTTTCTTAGAGCACCCTTCCTTGGTTGTGCATGGTCAACTTTAGTGACATCCTCACAAATGATGACAAGGAAAGAGGTAGTGAAGTCTGTTGAGCTCTTCTCAATGGCTTTTGAATGACTGTCGAGAACTTAGGCTTAATTGATGTGCATATAGAGGGCTATCATTTTACTTAGGAAAGAAGATTAAATAGAAATATAGTTCTTAAAGATAGGCTAGACAAGGCTATGATATATGGCATGTGGTATAGTTTATTTCCAATAGGCTTTATGAAAGTGCAGATCATGTCCTATTCAAACCACTCTCTATTTCTAGTGAACCATAACATGGCTACTGAACCCTCAACTGGGACATGTGATCTATTTGATGCTTGAAATATAGGGACAGTCTATTATATTTCGTATTTACAACATCAACTCAAATTTTAGTGCAATATTTCGAGCATCAAATAGATGTTGTATTACTTGGATGCCTATCTTCTGTTTGATCATTGGTTTCAACACTTTCATGTATCTAAATACCTATTGACCTATGATTTTACTTAGGTTATTTCACTCTGCAAGTCTTTGGAACTCAATAGTATATACGTATACAGATTTTTTGCCTTGTTGACATTGTTGGTACCATTGAAATAATATATACTAAAGATAATTCATCTGCCATAAGAGTAGACAAGTGTTAGGCTCTAATACCAAATGATATAGTGCATAACCAAAACAAAGGTAATTCCTTTTTAGGTTTACATTTACCACCTTTACCTTTCTCGTAATTTCATCCTCTCTACCTCAATCACTATATGAAGGTGCTTACTTTTCCTTTATCATTAGATACTTGATAATTATTTACATTGTAAGTCCTACATGGATAGTTTATTCTATTTTGTACTTACAACATCAACTCAATTTTTAGTGCAATATTTCAAGCATCAAATATATGTTGTATTACTAGGACTCCTATCTTTTATTTAATTGTTGGTTTTAACACTTCCAAGTATCCATAAACTTTTTGACCCTTAGTATCACTCATGTCATTCCTTTTTACATATTTCAAGAGCTCAACGATATATTTGTGCTTAGATTTTTGGCCTTTGTGACACCTCTGGTAATGTTAAAATAAAATTTGCTAAAGACAATTAATATGCCATATGAGTATATAAGTGTTAGTCTCTAATACCAAATGATGTCGCGCATAAGCGAAACAAAGGTGCTTACTCTTTTGGTTTACATCTACCACCTTTTACCTTTCTCACAACTTTATCCTTTTTGCTTCAATCATTATGTAAAGGGTGCTTATTTTCCCTTGTCATTGGATGCCCAATAATTATCTACATTGTAAGTCCTACAAGGATAGCTTATTTTATTTTTTACCCACAATATCAACTTAACTTTTAGAGCAATATTTTGAGCATTAAAAAGATGTCGTATTATTTGGATGCCTATCTTCTGTCTGATCATTAGTTCAACACTTCCAAGTATCTAGATACTTATCTTTTCGATTCCACTCATGTCATTCCTTTCTACAAGTCAAATTCATTTGCTGTTAAAGTAGACAAGTGTTAGGCTTTAATTCCAAATGATATAGTGCATAAATGAAACAAAGGTGCTTGCTTTTTGGGTTAATATCTACCACCTTCAACTTTATCACAACTTTATCCATTCTGCCTAAATTATTGTGTAAAGGTGCTCGCTTTTCTCTTATCATTGGATGCCCAATAATTATTTGCATTGTAAGTCTTGTAGGGATTTTATTTCATATGTACAACATCATCTTAACTTTTAATGCAATATGATGAGCATCAAATAGATGTCATGTTACCTGGACACCTATCTTCTATGTAATTAATGGTTTCAACACTTCCAAGTATTTAGATACTTGTTGACACTCAATTTCACTAAGGTCATTCCTCTCTGCAAGTTTTTAGAACTTAATAGTATATTCCTCCACATATTTTTGGCCTTGGTGACAACTCTGGTACTATCGAAATAAAATCTACTAGAGACAATTCATTTGTCATTAGAGTGGACAAGTGTTAGGCTCTGATTTAAATTGGTGTAACACAAGTAAAACAAAGGTGCTTGCTTTTAGGGTTTACATCTACCACCCTCACCTTTCTCACAACTTTATCCTCTTTGCCTCAACCACTATTTAAAGGTGCTTAGTTTTCCTTTATCTTTAGCCTACTATAGTTTCTCTCTCTGTAGCTGTGCATGTTCAGAGCCTCTTCAAAGCACCTTTCTAAACACTAAAATTGATTATCCATCCTATGCTCTATAACATTAAGAGTCACCTTAAAATCAATCCTAGATCTCAATCTTTTGGTCTATGCCACAAAGAATGCCGCTTGCTAAAGCTAATTCATTTACCATTCGAGTAGATAAATATTAGGCTTTGGTACCAATTGATGCAATGCACTTGTGAAATTAAAAAAAAATAAAAAAGTTCTATTATTATAGACAAAAAGGTAAAAGAAAACACAATATTTTGAATATCACTTTATTGATAAGAATATTACTTGTTTGACAAGCAATATTACTTAGTTAATAAGCCATTCACAATCCTTGTCAAAATAGTAAACATAAACAAGATATGAAAGAAACCTTTAAAATAGGAAACACAAACAAAATAGAAAAGAAAATATCAAAAATAGGAAACAAGAACATAATATATGGCTCTTCAAAAATTTGACAACAATTATGTCATAGGGCCTTGTACTTAGGCTTTCATCGATGAGCACGACCCTAATAGTCATCAACTAGATGCTTTGCATTGGATTGTAACTTCTTGCTTATATCTAATCTATTCAAAGATTCTAAGGCTTATTGCATATTGTGATGTGGATTAAACCTGAAAGTTGGATAATTGAAGAACTTCAAGCTTTTTGTAATCTTGGGTGATAGTCTAGTAGCTAAAGGTTCCATATAGCAACATGTGGTCTTTAAATCCAGCACTGAGGCTAAGTATTAGGGGTGATCAAACTCCAAGTCAGTTTGGCTATTTGGTCAAGGTTGGCATCGAGCATTTCACAAGGCTTACTCATATCAATTTAAACCAAAAAAAAAAAAAACATTTTTGAAGGTTTCAGGCCAAACAAAAAGAAAATAAAAATTAGGGGACAAAAGTCAAATTTGAGGTGAAGTTAAATGACCAAATTAGAATCTAATGAAATTAAGGGAAGAAAGTGAAACTTAAGTTGAAGTTAAGGGAATAAATTGAAACCCAAGATAAATTTAAAGGACAAAATTAAAGGGTGAAAATGAAACATGGGTTAAATTAAAGGATCAAAAATATAATTTTGCCTACTAAATATTACTCTCCATATTAATATCAAGGTCACTACTGAAGAATATTTGTATCTATCCACTACTCATGTAATGCATACACTATAAAATAATAATAATAATAATAACTTAACAACATCATAACAATTCAATAAACAACTTAGAAGAGCATTTTGAGGGCAAAAAATTTATTTTATAAAGTATAAAAATGTATAACTATTAATTTGAAAAAAAAAATTTATAAAACATTTAGTGATATTATTTCATCCAACAATAGTTCAAAAATTTTATAATATTTTTAGAGACAATTATTCAATACAATGATCCATTCCACAGCAATAAGTGCACACTGCAATTGTTTTTATGCACACTGGCGTCAGTAACCTAATAGTGACAAGGTTTTTTACTTAACCAACAATTAAACTCTTGAATTATTAGCCCTTCAAGTAATTAATTGTGTGTCATTTAATAAAATATATGTTGTTTTAATTCTGTTTTTTTTTTTTTTAATAACTATCAGTGTTGATGCTAGACAAATACCGGAGAATGTGCTTGCTTTTGCAAATTACTAATTGAAAGTAATCCCTCTTCTCCCTTGAATCAGAAAGCGTTCTCTTATTTAAAGATTCCACAACATAAGCTTATGGAATTGCACAGATGGTCGTTTTCTCTTACTCTAGTACCTTATCAGCGACCTATACATCCTTTTAGATCCCAGTAATCGGCAGGCTATCGGCCAATCTATCCAACATTTAACATAAAAATTTTATAAAAAAAATGAGAAAAAAGTACTATTTTAAATTTTATTTTTTATCTATTAAATTTATTTAGTTTCAATCTAGTCTCATAATTTTATTTTAGATTTTACTTCATCTCGTAGTTTTATTTTGTTTGAATTTGGCCCTTAATTTTTAAAAAATAAAACTACTCAATTTTTTCTTTAACACCATCAAATCAAAATGATTTAAATATTTAGGCTTTGTATAAATTTAAAAATTAAGACAAAGTGAAAACAAATTAGATAAAAAAAAAAAAAAAAAAAGCGAAGATGCAAAAAACAAAAATCATCTCTTATAAATCAATTTAGTTTGTGAAAGAATATGACATAAAATCAAACTTTTGTGTTCATATAGAAATTATTACGATTCACAAGTCTTACTCATATCAATGTAGAGAAACAAAAATAAGTAAATAAATGAAAAGAGAACAAAATATTTGAGTAGTTTTTGAAAATTCAAATTCAAACTAGAAGAAAATAAAAATTAGTGGGCAAAAGTCAAATTTGAGGTGAACTTAAAGGACCAAATTAGAATAAAATGTAATTGAGGGGTAAAATGAAACTTAAGTTGAAGCTATGAGAGTAAATGGAAATAAAATGAAGTTAAAGGACAAAAGTGAAACATAAGATAAAATTAAGGGATCAAATTGAAACGAAATAAAGTTAAAGGCAAAAGTGAATCAAGGTTAAATTAAGGGATCAAAAATGTAATTTTGCCTACTAAATATTACTTTCCATATTAATATCAAATTTACTATCACTATGTGAGGACATTTGTGTCTATCAATTACTAGTGCAATGCATAACAAAGATACACTAGAACACAAAATATACGGACCAAATTGAAATCAAATGAAGTTAAAGGGAAAAAATGAAACCTAAGATATAATTAAGGAACCAAATTGAAAGTAAATGAAGTTAAAGGAGGTTAAATTGATAAAAAAAAATGTACTTTTTCCTATTAAATATTACTTTCTGTACTAATATCTTCATTGTGTGAGAACATTTGTATTTATTTACTACTCATGTAATGCATAACAAAGATAGACTAGAAAAAAAATATATCATTATATAATAATATCATGATAATTTAATAAACAATTTAAAATAGCATTCAAATGGAAAAGTTTATTTGATAAAGTATAAAAATGTATAACATTTAATTTAAAATAAAAAAGTATATTTATAAAATATTATGATTATTTAAAAAACATTATAGATATTATGTTATCCAACAATATTTCAAAAATTTTATAGTTTATTTTAGGTCAATTATTCAAGATTTAACTAAAAATAATATATTAATCTTTGCACTTGATTATTTTCTACTCAATCAATATAAAACTATTATTTTACAAAAAAATGAATTTTATACATAAATCAAATATACAATTTTATATATATATATATATATATATATATAATATGTGTGAGTTTAATGAGTTGAAACTAAAATTTCAATAATAACAATTAATATAACCTAATTATATAAAATATGTCAACGATCTCACTAGGTTAAAATTATAAAAAATAATATCATCCAATTATATGAGATTTGTGGCAGGAATGCATACAAAAAGGGAATAATGATCCATGGGTGGCAGAGGAATAACTAATGATGATAAGAGTGTGATAAGATCTGTTGACCAATAAAAGAAGAGTGTGATAAGATCAAGTTGTTGGCTTGTTCATAAACTTTTCATCCTCTGATTATTTCAAGATTCAGTCATCATAAAATTTGGGATAAAGTATATCTAATAATCATAACAAATACTTGAAACATTATCCGACAATGACAAGTTGAAAATTTAAAAAGCTTAACTCTTTGTATTATTGATCGTAGGTGCTAGGTTATATTTGAATCACATTTATTAAAAAATATAAATAAAAAAAAGGCTTGATAAGTTGATTGACCTAAGAATAGAATTGAAAACATTACAAAAAATAAGATTTTAGGTGGTAACTTTCGGCGACGACTTTTAACATTTGTCACTGAAAATGCACTTTAGTTGCTGCTAATAACAATTTTTTTGTAATGAAAGAAATTTATTTGTAGGTCAATAGCTAGTGTTGATGAATAATATCAAAATAACTTGTTAATTGTAAAATTAAAAATTATAAGGAAAAGGAAAACAAACAAGAAATTGACTAGAGTACTTGTGGGAACAATGGAATGCTGCAGTCTTTGGAAAGTAAAATTGTCAAACTTGTGAGTTTATAAAAATTTAAAAAGAGGTTATAAACTTGTAACATAATGAATTATAAGAATTTACCTTTATTAATAAATAACTATTGAACATAATTAAATTTTAAAAATATAAATAAAAATTTATACATGAATACAAAATACTATTGTAGTAATCAAAATTATAAAACAAAGGAATGATAAAAAAAAAATATGAAAAATATACCTAAATTATAGAATTTTTAATTATAATTAATTAGATAGAGATTAAATTTAAAAATTTTTCTTGGAAGTATTGAGTTTAAAACTATGAACAAAAACTTAGGAGAAAGCTTTGTTATATAATGCTCACTAATTTAGAAATTCAAAGTAATTAGAATTTAAAATAACAATAATTTCAATAATAATAATAATAATAATATTGTAAACAAGTTAAAATAAATGTTAAATATAACCTATGTTAAGTGGTTTTTTCCAATTTTGTTTCTTAGCCAAAAATTTTATATATATATATATTGATAATGTATTTCAAGCTATGTAATGGAAAAAAGTTAAAAGAATTAGAAAGTAGAGTTAACTATTGAATTACAATGTAATACATTATTTACTATTAATTACAAGTAGAATATATCATAGTCATAACAATCTAATTGTATTTGTAAATAACCTATGTTTTTCTTTTTATGTTTAATGGTTGAAATAGTTGGGTTGGGCTTAAAGTTAGTTATTTTTCCTTTTTAAAAAATTTAACTTGGTTGACTCTAATCGATTCTGTATGAGTTAGACTAAGTCTACTTTGATTCCAATTCTAATACTGAGTTAGAATTATTTTCCTACTTAAAAACATAAAATCAATGAGTTTAATGAGGTAACAAAGAGTTGGGAGCACTTATCAAATCGCATGATACCAAATCTAGTATTGTGCAATTTGCCATAATTAGGCTATTTAGCGATCCAATCTCATACGGGAATTGTAAACTTACATGAATTAATCATTTACTTGCCAAAATAGTGTGGTTCATGTTGAAAACAGTGAATCAATACATGAAATGTCACCTTGGGCATGAGGAACTCCAATTGATGAACCACTTCTCTTAGCTTATCATCCACTCCAAACTTCTCTTCAATCCTTCCAAAGTTATCCCTGATCAATATTTTTGCATAATGCAATGTTCAACTTATCCGAACTAATTAACTCAAAAGCTTCTTGCATAATTTGCCTTTTAACTCTAACTTACTTAGTGATATGGCCAATTAACTTACTTAATTCTCTAAGTTTTGAATGATTGATCTTGTCTCTTGTTGGAAATGTTGCGTACTTGTAGTACGAGATCTTACAATGTTCTTAAGTGACATACTTAACTTTGAAGATGAAGATGACAGTTGTTGTGATGTCATAGGCCTTGGTTGGAATGGTTGAGCATTTGGTCTTGCCCCAAAGCTGAAGTTGAAATATTCTCTCCACCTTGTATTTTAAGTGTTGGAGTATGGTTTAAATCTCCTTTGTGGTGGTTCAGGAAAACCCTTAATGGCATTTACTTTCTACTTATCCTCTTTAAAGTTTCTTGTCTACTCCTAAATTATTGGGACATGGTTGCCATAATAGAATTCAAGTCCTTTGTAGCTTGAAGGGTCTTATACATAATTAAACCTCCAATAGCCATGTCTAACATCCTCCTTTCAGTAGACAACAACCTTTCATAAAAGTATTGGATGAAAGAATGCATTGAAATGTCATGTTGCAGACAACTAGCATATAATCACTTGAATCTCTCACTATATTCATGAAGAGTCTCTAATTCTCTTCGCTTGATGCCATAAATGTCTCTTCTTATCAAGAAACAACTGTGTCATGTTTTCCCAAGTAGTGACAGAGCCGGGGGGTTGATGGAACAACCAATCTTTTGCCATATCATCCAAGGACAAGAGGAAGTCTTAAAGCTTAATATGTTCTTTTGAAACTCCCAGTAGCATTATACTTGAGTACACTATGTAGAACTCTATTATATGCTTGTATGGATCCTTATTGGTTAATCCTTTAAACTTGGTCAGGAAGTGTATAATGTTGATTTTAGCTCCAATGGTATATCCAAGTCCAGGTTAGTAATGTACAAAGGTGGTTGGTTCACCAGTGGCGTGGCCAACTCTTTTAAAATTCTTTCTCTAGCCATTTCTTCAACCCTTTACTTAATTTCGGTTAATGGTTCAACAAGTTCTAATGATGTTTCTTATTCTTCCCTTAAAGATTGACAAGGTGTAGAGCTTGAAGATAGAGCTTTAAAGATTTGTTTTTTCTTCTTGGTGGCTTTTATCATTTTCTTAATCTCTAGATCAAAGTAAAATTCTTCTTTGCATTTCATATCGGTCATAAAAAAATAAAAATTAGTCAAGAACCAATCCCCAACAATAGTACTAAAACTTAATGGGTGCCAAATCCATCAAACTAAAAATCGCATACTCTCAAGTGAAACAATTGTAACAATGGTGAGTAAGGTGATACCCACGACGATTGGTGATTTCAAGGCTTTAGATTAACCAAGAAAATAATGTGTCAAAGAAGAAAGTAATATAGGAGTTAATAAAATAAAATGTAATAAGACCAACAACTAAATTAACAAGACTAAACAAACAACTTGAAAGAAAGTATTTCAATTATGAGGAAAAGTCAACTTAAAGAAATTTAATCATGAAACAACCATTTAACTAAGGAATACACTATTTTAGTCCTTCTAAGTTGGTTGATTTAAATAATTATCCTATCTCTTTTTGGTAAATGGCTATGGCTATTAATAAGCTCTGATAACCTAAATTTCCTTAAGTATGTTGATTAAGAAGAGCTCTCTAACAAAATCCTAATTAGCTAACAATCACAAGTGAGCACTTAAGGATTTAATTAGATAATTTCATTAAGATTAAGAAATCACCATTTATAATTTGTCAAAATATTAAGTAAGTTTAACAAATCATCTTTCACACTCCATTAATATAAAAGAAAGCACATCAACAATCCCTTATATTAGTTTTCCATTAAGCATTGGTTTAACTAAATAATTACATATTTAATCACACCAAATGGAAGATATTTATCTTTGGGAAAAATAAACAACAGGTCCAATCATTCATTCACCCAAAGGCAATAAAACATAATCAGAATGCAAAAGGACTAAAAACAAAAAATGAAAGGGTTCAGAAATATCTTACTACACTTAAGGAAGCACAACAACAATCCTTAGTTAGATAAGTGAAATTAGCTACTCATGCGTGAAAGCATCCACAATCCACATCCAAAATTAGTATCACAGAGCTATAAAATGAGTTTTAGCCACTTTCTCTCACTAAAAACCAATAGAGAAAGAAGAAGAAAAAGAGGAAGAAAAAGGCCTAAAAAGAGAAATAGGGCATCTAAATCTAACTTAGAATGAAAAATCTCTCATCCCTAAATAATTTCCTAATATTTTCCCTAAAATAAAAAGTAAATATCACTCAAAATAACCTTAGGAAGCCTCTCTTGCCTATGTCCATCATGCAATAAAGTCCATAAGAGAGAATGTAAGTAAAATATGTGTGTTACCAACTTTTCTATTTAAAATCAACAACTTAAGTTGTGCCCGCAACTTTCTTTCTTACTTTTGGCTCTTTTGCAATATAACACATGCCCATACTTTACTTCAACTCTAAATCTACAATACAACTCAACTAAGCAATAACATCCTAATGAATTTTACAAGCTACAAAGAAAAGATAACTCAAATAATAAACTTCCACAAATCTCTCAAGAAAGAAGTAAGGAGTCAACAATAACATGCACCAAAAGAATCAGCAATCCATACATCCCAACATCAAAGTAATAACTTTAAACTTACTAACAAACAAAATACAACACCCTTGAAGGCCAATTCTAGATTAGTTAGTTCCATGGCTTAAAGGCCAGGCCGGATACTAGGAAATAATATATAAAAAAAAAAAAAAATACAACACCCTTAAGCACATAATGGAAGCAAAAGAGTAATCAAAAGCGATTGAATGGGAAAAAAAAAAAAAAACCATTCCATCTCGCTTCACTTATTTATACTATAACAAACTCTTTTTTTCTCTTTCTTTCTTTAAAGGATCATAGCATTGGAAACCTTCTGATGCGAACGTAAATATTGATCATACCCATGTCTAGTTACTTAGCTAACCAACACTTTTACTTTATTTTTCTCTCTTATTTGAGCTTTTTTTTTTTCGGGTCTTGCATAAAGTGTTACAAGTCTTTTGATGCAAGAATAGATATTTGTAATACCCATACTTGATTAATTAGCTAGTCACAACTCTAGGTGGCTACTAGCATTACTCATAATCACTTAAAAGAGATTATTGGAGTGAAAATAAAGAACTCAAGTGCTTTACTCTTTTCTTTTTTCTTTTTCTTGAAAGAAGGGAAAAGTAAACTAAAATTTAGCAATTCAACAACTCATCCAAATCCAATATATGCTCAAAAGGCCAACAATAACACTAACAATTTTTAGCAAGCTCAAAGAAATCCTAAGATGAGGCCAATCAATATCTTAGCATGCATTTAACTATTTCCACCAATTCTCAACCTAAAACCTAATGTTCCAAGCTTAACAACCAACTAGCAAATAAATGGAAGTAAATCATCCAAGTTTGCTAAATAGCTAATTCAATTCATCAAATACATATAGAGAGTTGTCCAAGTGAGTAATCCAAACTTTTAACAAAAATATTTTACATACTTAGAAGTAAAACATAGGTGAAATGTTAGAGGAAAAAAAGGATAAAATCTAAACTAAACTAGCAATGAAATCAAGCACCAATATACACTCTTCACCCACACTTATCTTTCAAATTGTCCTTAATGTGAAAACTAAATAATGGAATAAGAGACTTCCTTGAATGAATTTATGGCTGGTCAAGAGGTGGTGTGTAGCCCACAAAGTGAAAATAATGTTGGAGCTAACGATCCATTCTCTGCTGTGTTTGCTTGATACCTATAAGATTTTTTCCATTTTCTGCAGTTGCGCTTTAGTCACTTTTGATTACTCTTTTGCTTCCATTATATGTTTAAGGGAGTTGTATGTTGTTTCTTAGTACATTTAAAGTTGTTCCTTCAATATTATGATGTATGGCATGTTGATTCTCTTGGTGCATGTTATTGTTGACTCTTGGATCATATGTTTCATGTTTATATGCTTCTTGGAAACTTTCGTCTTTCCTAGAAGATATGTGGAAGTTTATTATTTGAGTTATCTTTTCTTGGTGGCTGGTGAAATGGATTAAGATGTTATTGTATGGATGAGTTATTTTAGAGTGAGCTAGATATCATTTTGAGTTGTATTGTTTTGAAACATGCTTGAGGACAAGCATTGGTTAAGTGAGGGGAAATTTGTTAAATTGTCATTTTTGCTTGTTTTTAGCCTTATTTTGATTTTAATTTTTAGTGTTTTGGCCATAAATGATTGTTTTGGTTGGTTTCAAGTCATGTGAATGATTGTGTTGGATTTAGAGTTGAAGCAAGGCATGTCATGTGAATGATTTTGTTGGATTTAGAGTTGAAACAAGGCATGGGCATGTTTTATATTGGAAAAGAGTTAAAAGCAAGAAAGTAAGGCGTTTGCATGACTTAAGTTGCTGATTTTGAACAAAAAAGTGGACAGCTTACCCATTTTACTTACATTCTCTCTCAAGGACATTACAACACTATGGAAATAGGCAAGGAAGGCTTATAGGGGTTATTTTGAGTCATTTTTACATTTTATTTTGGAAAAAATATTGCAAAGTATGTTAGGGATGAGAGATTTTTCATTCTAAGTTAGATTTAAATGCCCCATTTCTCTCTTTAAGTCATCTTCTTCCTCTTTCTCTTCTTCTCTCTCTATTAGTTTTTAGTGAGAGAAAACAGGTAAAACTCATTTTATAGCTCTGTAATATTGATTTTAGACATGGATTGCAGGTGCATTCCCCTATGAGTAGCTAATTTGGCTTATCTAACTAAGAATTATTGTTATAGTTTCTTCAAGTATTGTGCTCTATTTTTCTCCTTTTTTTTGATATTTTTGCATTCTGTTTATGTTTTATTGTCTTTGGGTGAATGAATGATTAGACCCATTATTTATTTTGCCCAGAGATAATTATCTTTCATTTGGTTTGATTAAATCTATAATTGTCTAGTTAAACTAAAGCTTAGTGGAAAATTAGTATAGGGGATTGTTAATGTACTTTCTTCAATATTGATGGAATATGAAGGATAATTTGTTAAATTTGCTTAATGTTTAGATAGATTAGAAATGGTGATTTCTTAATCTTAATGTAATTAGCGAATTTAATCGTAAGTGTTCACTTGAGATTGTTAGCTCACTAGGAATTAGCTAGAAACCTCTTCTTAATCACATATCCAAGGAAATCTAGGTTATTAAAGCTTATTAGTGGTTCATTAGGAATTAGTTAGAAACCTCTTCTTAATCACATATCCAAGGAAATCTAGGTTATTAAAGCTTATTAGTAGCCATAGCCATTCACCACAAAGAGAGAGAATAATTGTTTAAATCAATGATTAACTTAAAAGGACCAAAACAATATATTCCTTAGTTAGATGGTTATTTCTTGATTAAGTTTCTTTAAGTCGACTTTTCCTCATAATTGAAATACTTTCAAGTTTTTTTTTTAATCTTGTTGACTTAGTTGCTGTTCTTTTACATTTTATTTTATTAACCTTGTAGCATTCTTCTTTGACTCATATTTTCTTGGTTATTCTAATGTTTTGAAATCGTCAATCATTGTGGATACGACCCTACTCATCAAATTTTATCTCTCATCTATTTGCATTTTAGCAACTCGAAGGCAAGCCTTAATCACTGGATATTGTGAGTTGCTCATATCTGGGACTCTTGTTTGTTTTTATTATGGTTGGTATTTTTTTATCTTTTGGTTAGTTTCACTGCTTTTATAATCTCCTATTTTGAACATATTGAGATATGTTTTTTTAGCAAGTAAGAATAGGAACCTCTGATTTTTGGCTTGCTTCGTTAATTTAACTTATAAAAGTATTAATGGAGACAATTTTGATCATAATCTATATATACATAAAAACTAAAAGATAAATTCACTATTTACTATTATTCATTGCATTTTTCCTCCAAAATTTTTTCCTTCTCCTATTTTGGACCTTTTATTTTATTTTTTTTAATTCCTATGCTGCGAGTACTGCTAGTCTTTCCACTTAATTAAAACTTGGATTGTGTTAGCCTATGTTTTGAAGCGTTAAGGAGCAAATGACAGATTCTTGGCATGATTCCTTGCCTATGTTTTAGCAAGCAAGAAGAGGAACTTGTCCTAGATTACACTGATTTTTGGCATGCTTCATTAAAAGTATTGCATATTTCCTCAAATTTTTTTTTCCTTTTTTGGTCCTTTAATATTATTTTTAAAATTCCTATCATTTGCTGCAAGTGCTGCTAGTCTTCTACTTAAATAATACTTGGATTTTGTTAGCCTATGTTTAGAAGCATTAAGGAGCAAATGACTAATTCCTCAATTATCATAAAACTAACATTACCAGTTTGGTTTTTTTGGCCACAAACATTACCAGCTTAATAATTGCATGAAGTAACCCACATTACCAGATGCTACATGTTTTCTCATTTTATGCATCACAAAATTAAGAGCAGAGACTAAAGAAAGAGCAAATTAATTCTCACATATTCAACGGCCACACCCCAAGTGACCCAATTACAACACCAATAGGCCATTGAGATGGGGAGAAGAAAAAAGGAACAAAGGAAAATCAGGCCAACATTTAAGCCTTATCGTAGAAGAAAGAGGGGCATAAAGAGATGTAAAGTAGTTAAGAAGCATGGTTCATGGTTCAAGATTATAATTGCTTGAAGTAACCCTCATTACCAGATGGTACATATTTTCTCATTTTATGCATCACAAAATTAAGAGCAGAGACCAAAGAAAGAACAAATTCCCAAGTTCTCACATATTCAATGGCCACACCAATAGTGACCTAATTAAACGACACCAATAGGCCATTGGAAAGGGGAGAAGAAAAAGGAGAAAAGGAAAAATCAAGCGAACATTCAAACTTCATCGTAGAAGAAAGAGGGATGTATAGAGGTTTAGAGTAGTTAAGAAGCACTAACACTACCACACATGACAATCTGTTCATGAGGCTCATGGTTCAAAGTCAGTCTTGATCCACTGCCCATATTTGCTTCTCATTTTCTCATCCAACTCCTTAGCTTTGATTTCTGCAATTTTGTTTGCGTTTGCCATAGACTCCTCTTGCACTTTGGCCATCCTTTTACTCCTCTTTCGGGCAGAAGCCTCAGTCTGTGCTTCCAATTCCTGGTACTCTTTGACCCAGCAGCTATGTAAAGCACAGCTCAACACCAAGACCACAATCTGCAACATGAAGATGGCCATCAAAGCCCCACATTCCAATCTCACCAGGAGCTTGGCCTCTTTCGGGTCACGTGGTGATTTGAGCAGCGAAAGGCTTGCTGCCTCTTTCGTGAACAAGGCCAAGATGGTAAGGACTTGTCCGATCAAGGAGGCGAGGAGGAGGGAAATGTGAGTGATGAAACAGAAGTATGTGAGCTGAGAGTAGAAGCCGACGAAGGACGAGAGGAGGGAGATTCCAGAAACCATAAGGAAGGCCATGCCGAAGGAGGTTGGGGGCGTTCGGAGGAGGATTGTGGGAGCGAAAGAGGCGACTGAGAGAATGAAGAGAGTGAAGTTGAGGCAGGAAAGGAGGAGGCTTGTGAAAGAGCAGGTGCTTCTTCTGAGCTTAGAAACAGAAGAAGAAGGAGATGAAGAAGAAAAGGCCATTTCTGTGGTGCGTACGTGGAGATTTTCAGAATACGAGTCTCTGATTTGGTTTGAAACTTGAGAATGTGAATTTATAATGAAGTTTAAAGAAGTAGCCGTTGGGGTAGGATGCAACGGCAAACTAGAGGGCCCAACTTTATTTACTTTTGGTTTTGGATGGTGTAACTTTCCCACTTCAGGCTTTCAAACTGCCACTCGACGTATGCTGTGTCATAGAACTAACGGGTATTTTTTTTTTTTTTTGGATGGAGTCAATACTTCTATGTGGCTCTCCCATTGTCTACTTTACTAAAATAAATTTCTTTAAAAATCCATATATATATATATATGTATAACTCACACTCACTCACGCATATTATAGTCTCAATTTCCGAACTTATGTTTAGTGGGTAAGTTTTGAATTGATCGCAAGATATTTGAATAATAAACAAATTTTACACTTCAAGATGAGATTGTTTACATAAAATTTAGAGTAATTTACATTTAGTTTAAAGATACCTTAATTTCATAACATTTTCCTTTGATTAAAAAATTATTTTCTTTTTTGAAATCAGAAGATATATTTCACTAAGCTCTCTCTACAAGGAAAACCAAAAAAAAAAAAAGGATAAGTTACAATTTTATATTATATATATAGACCAAACTTCCTTTATATTTATTATTTATATAGTTTAACATGTATTGAATATTTAATGATAAGTATAAAAATATTCACTTTTTTAATTTAGAATAAATTAATATTATGATTTGTTACATAAAATAGATAACATTAGAATAAATTTCAAAAAATATATTTTCAAAGGTATTTTGGTAATAGTTTGGCTTCACACAAAATTTGTGTATATTTTCTTAATGAAGGGTTTAATTTAAGCATTTCTTATACAAG
Organism: Delonix regia; assembly: GCA_037074485.1. NCBI lineage: Eukaryota > Viridiplantae > Streptophyta > Magnoliopsida > Fabales > Fabaceae > Delonix > Delonix regia. Next base: position 26,213,975 of record CM073451.1, on the reverse strand, counting down.
AAAAGAATAATTTATCCTAAATCTTATTTATAATTATTAAATTATAACAACAATAAACTATAATTTGGGTTATCATAGACCGAATTAACCTAGTCAACCTAATCAAGTAAGGCCATGTATAAAAATAAAAGGCTTTTGTATTTTTGACTGTGCAAGATCGCATCCTAATTTCACACAAACATTAATTCAACTTAGCCTGATATTACTTTATTTTATATTTAATTATATTTTATGATAAATTTTTAACACAAATTCTTTCCAAATCTTAATTATTTTTCATTTAAAATCTTGATTTTTTTGTCCCATTCCATTTCTTAATCATTTCAAATCTTAAATTTTTTATTTTTTTATTTTAAATTCATTTTTATTAATACATTTTTTTAATAAATTCAAAATTTAAAAATAAAAAGAGAGATGGCCTAACCTGACTTTGTCACTAAAGAGGCTGGGCCACGTTTCGACCAAATAGGATGCTAGTTTTATGTAACTTCAGCCTGCGTTCACCCTTTTAACTTCGGCATCACACACACAGACACACACACACACACACATATACATATATATATAAATTATAATGACATAAAATGTTTCTCTCTACGTGACATCAATAAATGACAACTAAACATACTCTTTCCCATGATGTCAAAACAGTGCGCTTAATTCCTCTTCCACCCCACAGCCCCCCTCCCCCCAAAAAAAAATTCCTAATCCAATCCTTTGTGAGCGAGTCGACACAAGTTATAACAATTTCGAGCATTTGTATTGATATACAAGAGCAAAAAACATATGGTGTGAATATTCACAAGGGGCCATTAGCAATTCACTAGTCAAGAGACTATATTAAACCAATTTTGAAACATAGAAGACCAAAATAAGAACACTAAATTGAACCATGTTTTAAACATAAAAGACCATAATAAATATAGAACCAGCTGAAGAACAAAAATCAACAGAGAATAAACACAAGAAGTTCGTATGGCAGGGACAGTGTGAACAGAAGAAACTTGTGTGGTAGAGGCAGTGTAACTAGTACCTCTGCAGCTAATAGCAATAGCTTAAACATAAAAACCATATCTGATGACTGATGTACATAAATTAGGTATTTTGGAGAAACCAAGAAACAAGCACAAACCATGATGTGCATATAAGGGGTATGCTGAATAACCAAAAACCTTGCAGCACAAAAATTTAAAGTCTAAAAAGAATAAGAAATACAGCCAGATTTACAAACTATCATCACAAGTGAAGCTAGTTGCTAGTTAATAACTTGATTGTGTTAAAACAACGTATGCACAAATCAATTAGCTGTTTGACAACCAGACGAACAACTCTGTTCCCAATCATCAAGCCATCTTACTTGCCATAGCGTAATATCCACCAGGACCTGCAAAAACTTGGGAAGGAGAATGGATACTTAATTAGCAATTCTCAATAACTAGATTTTTTAATTCATCATCAAGATAGTAAAGCATTCCATACTTTCTGCAAAAGAGCATACGTATGAATAAACTCTGGTAAATATGAATCACAATAATAGATATTCTCTATCTTTTAATATATACTTGTTTAACCATTTAGTGGAGCTTCCTCAGAGGTATGAACGATATGCCTGGTTCACTTTCTCTTTAGTTATCTTCTCTTCTTTACCTGAATCAATCAGTATCACTGTGGGTTAGGATGGCCTCAACTCTATCAAGCGATGCTTGTAAACGTCCTGAGTTCATGTTGAACATTGGCTCACCAGTTCCCAGAGCCCTGTTAAAAAATTGATCAAATATGACTCGTAATTGTAAATGATGGGTGAATATATTTCATAGTATAATGATACAATCCTTAGCATATCCTTTGAAGAAAGCAAAAGATCACAAAACTTGCCCATTAAGTTCCGGAAGAACGTAATCTGCCCTCCAACCAAACCGTAAATCAAAGCCAGGAAACAAGCCAAGAGAAGTCTTATTTCGAATCCGAGATACACCATCTCCACCCAAACATGTTGTGAGCTTCCATTTCCACCCAGTAGCATGCATCTGAAAATTGTGTCCCACGCCAACCTGCATTGTTGATATCAGTTTAAGTCCCACAGTTGAAGTCTATGCGCATCCTATGCTTGCAATCCAAAGCATAAACATTTGTTTCACCAGTCAAGTCAAGAAAAGGAACACATTTCAACATCATCAAACCTGGAGATTCAGAAATTTGGTGATTGGGATCTTTTTTGAGAGAAGACGGACATCTTGATGAAGAGGCTCATAAATAACTTTCCACTTCCATTCAGGTGTTAAAGGCTTCAATACAACCTTTGCTTGATACTCATTGCAAGGAGCATTACAGAACTGCATCAAAATAATATCTCAACAAATTAGAAACCAGCAAGTACTGAAAGGTTGACTACTTACCAGATGCTCCAAATTATGAATTGAATACATCCAACAAAATGCTTAAACTTTGGTGGTGTATCACTCCTACTAAATTCATACTTCTCTGACACTCCTCTCACATCACATGCAAGCACAATAAACCAGTCAGCCAGCAGAAAATGATAATAAGTGAGCTTCAGTATAGAAACAGAATCAGAAACATTTCACAAAATATATGGTATTAGAGTGGACTCAAGAAGCAAAGAGTAATTCCATTATGTTATCATGTTAATGTAAAATCTTCAGAACTTAGATAATTCAAGCTACAGAGTGCAATGTTCTTGTTTATACAAGTGGAGGAGGAAAAGAGTGGGTGTTTTATAGTTTCCCCCCTTGTCACAAATCAAGAGTTCAATATAACATGTTAACTTTAACATTCAATGTGGAGGTACAAAGACAAGCTACAGTTTTGAATCTCCTACCTGATATTATAATCAAGTAATGCTACTTCTAAAAAGAAACCGAATTGAGTAAATAAGCTCAACTAATGGTAGCCTTTTGTAAAATCAGAGGCTGATTATCTTCACTAAAATTTATTTGTTCCCTAGCACCTTTGTGAGGTGGTTGAGCAGCTAAAACTAGATGCTATGATTGCCAAGAGAATGAGGAAATGAAAAAGAACACAAGTTGTATGAAGGATATCCGCAGAGTCACACTTTAAAGGTTCAAATTAATTCAAACCTCAATAAAAGAAAAAGGTGAAAAACTACACTATAGTGTACATAAACAAGTGATATCACCAAAATCAGAGTGACCATGGCATCAAATAAAATCAATTACTTGAAAAATATCTACAGTCTGACAATCTTTCTACATCTCAGCTCTGCCATGCTTTAACCATGAAGAACCTAAAAGATGACACCTTTATTTTATTTTATTTTTTAATTTCCATCACTTCTTTTCCAAAGTCATGATCAGAAATTACCTATGCCTGATGTCTAGCATGTAAACTTATCACAAGCATCTTATTCAATGTACATTACAGATAACAAACAGTTGTCTCCCACAACAACATGAACGTTCCCAGCCAAGGAAAAAAAAAAACCAAATCAGATATGGAATCACGCAAAAGAAATGCAAGCATACATTGCTCAAATTTAGGAAATGAACAGATTTTCTTAGCAGTAATTAGACCAAGAAAAACAACTCTAATACAGCTCTACTTTATGCAAAAGTTGCAACTCACTTAGACCCAGAAACCCTATTCCATTGGGCCAGAAACCCGATTCCTAGGTTTGTCCAAGCAAAATCATAAGAAAAGTTTGGATGGGTAACTTATTGACTGCATAACTATGCATCATTTCAGCTTCAATGTATTTTTTACTATCAAACGAGACACTGAATTACTAGCAATTTGAGTTGAATCGCCTATATAATAAATCCAAGACTGCTCAATAATCGAAAATTCTATATTACCTCCATATTAAGGCCAACTCGAAAACCTTGCACCTCCTTCCGGAACTTGAGGAAGAATTCCGATGGCATCAAATTAATTTTATATTGCTCATCCCACGAAGTGATTTCTTCCCCATTCGAGCCCGATTCCATTTTGAACAATTAGAGGTGCAAAATGAGCTTAATGTGATTAGCCGATTTCTCTCAAACCCAGAGAAAAAAAAAATACTCAAAACAGTTTCATTCTTTCAGTGCATATCGAACAGATATGAATCTTTTGGCTTTGAACTAATTATTAGAAGGGATAAAAGTGTTTATTTCATGATATTTGCGAAAAATATTTTGGGTTTCACAGTTTCGCACAGATACGGCAGAGAAGGTAAAGCGGCTAAACAATTTGCTCAGTCACCGCGGAAGTCCAACATTGTTATTATTATTATTATTATTATTGGACTTAGGTGAAAGTAAATAATAAAGTATATAATTTTTGTTGAAAATTTTAATTTTAATGTAATGAAGCCTCTTAATTTTATGGTGCTATTAATTTTTTTTAAAAAAAAGGCATTTTCTATCATGTGATATATAAAAACCTCATTCACAAATATATAAATAATACAGTATGTTCAACTTTAATGCTTAAAGCTTTTTTAAATTATATGTGATAAATATTAATTGATATGTCTATGTAGACATTATCTAATCAAATAAGTTGTATATGTATTTATTGTTAAATTTTTCAAAGGAAATATAAGACGTAAATTTTTCTTTTTCCGTTTTAGATCAGTCATGTGTCTCTTAAGACTTGCACATATAGTGAAGATGGGTGAAGATATAAACAACGTCAATAATTCAGATTAGTGATAAAACCAAACCAAATATTGAACAAAAGAGACTAATGGGTTACAAGATAATAGCCTCAACTAGTTTGATTAGTAGAATATTTTTTTTTCATAGGAGGACAAAGAGATGAGAGAGTGACAAAAGAAACAAACTAACAGGATAGGGCAAAAAGATAAAAGAAAAAAAGAAAATTAAAAGACAACCAAGATTATTATTAACTAAACTCAAAAATAGGTATTTAATTTGATTTTAAAAGGACAAAAGTCTTTGTATCAAATATTTAAATGAAAATAAAATAAAATTTTTTAGTCTGAAAAGAATGAATTTTTATAAATTAAAGAATTAAATTAATAAAATTATATATAAAAATTAAACATTTTAAAAGTTTTAAAAAAAACAACCGTCCCGCGCCTCCGCTTGGATCCATCCCCAGCGAAACCTACACTTACTTTAGGAAACTTGGTGGCCATAGGCTTTATATCTTCACCAAAGATATGAAGACTTGAATCCTTCCTGTAGTTTGGATGAACCAGGTTAGCCATATAACTCTTTGAGGAGTAATAGTTGAATGACTTTATCTTGTGGATTGCTCCAGCAATCTTGGATAAATAGCCAGAAGATTATTTTATGCAGAGCTTGAAGGAAGATGAAATGTTTTGACAGATTTCTTGTCCTTCCACCTCCATAATCTGATTAACTGGCCGTCCAAATGAAAGGACAAGAATATGGGAGAATTTGAGAAATCAATGGGAAAGAGTGAAAATTAGAAGAATTGGAGAAAAATTCAAATCTCTTGTTGTATAACAGAAAATACTGTGATCTTTCTTAATTTTAAAATGATTGCACAATCTAAAATAATCGTGCACAATTTTTTTTTTAATTCAAAAAATCCCATTACTCCCTATTGTACAATAAGAAAGAAATCCACTTACACTAGAGGGGGTGTGATCATCGTCACTAGTTTGCAGGTTCGAACGAACGATGTTTTTATTAATAACATGAACAATTCTCCTAAAGGCTAAGACGGGATCTGGTTTTAAACCTTTTAAAAAAGAGTCTGATTTCTCAATTGCCATATAATGTAGGGGATAACAACTTGTCATGACGCAAACAAGTAGTTGAACCCAATGATATCACAAATACATAAAATTAATTAATTAATCAATTAATTTTAAACTGAAATATATGTTATATTACAAAGATATCGTTAAACTTCACATTTATGACTTACAAATAAAACACGAACTGAATATAAGCATGTCATAGTCATCATCCACCTCGTAATTTAACCCACTTATGTACCATCATATTGGTTAAAATAGTATAATCGTCATTTAATTTTATTTATCATTTTAAATTAGTCTTTTAAATTTGAATTATTCCAAAATGGTATTTTAAATTTTTAAATCATTAAATAAAATTCAATTTAGATGGAATTAAGGTGTAAAAGAAACAAAAATGTATAATAGCTTATTTAATAAATGAGGTATCTCATATTAATGAAAGAGGTATATATTTAATTGAAAATATAGAAAAATTAACTTTTTTAAAAAAATAGCTTATATTAAACAAAAAAATAAAAATAATTAATTTTCAAAAATAATTAATTCAATAGGCAAGACTAAACTGAATTTATACATTTTCCTGCTAACAAGCCCAACACAAAAATAGCTTATATTGCCATGAAACCCTTTTTACTTACCCCAAAAGATATGTGACCTCAATTTTAAGACTTCTTGATTTCTTGATTTGTCCAATCCAAGTAATTTGGATGCCGAATACTTGATGGACTGAGATTCTACTTGTCTTTGCATATTTGTCTTCTACTCCCTACTAAATGTTCTTCAAGGTTTATCATTGTAACATGAGCATAGCTTTTTATTGTAGCATACGTTGGAATGATTCATGAAAACATTGACCCATAAGGACCAAATATCAGTTCATATTCATTTTAAATTGAACAATCACTTGACGTGGTCGACTGGTTCTAACAATTGGCAAATATCTCCATGAACTGCTCCCTATTTGAGAATTTCCCAAATCGATTCTATAAAAGGATCATTAGATTCTAACGAGTCAACGAGAACAAAAGGCTGAGACATATTTTATAACACTCTAGTCATTAATATACATACAAGGCGAGTCCACCGCAAGGGGCAAGAGACTAAAGAAGTGACTCTGCTAACCCAAATTACAAACAAGAACACTGAACTAGAGAACCACTCAACTGAAAAAGTAAAACCTGTCAAAATTTCAGTGTAGTTTGTTACCATTGTTTCCACTACAAATTGCCAAGCCAGATAAATCATGAGCCTCTGCATCTACAGACTGCAGATCAGACCAGGAGTAGGATCGGCAAGGAGTTGTTCTCAGAGGACAAGGTGTTGAAGCTTTTGCTGGTAATCTTTTGGCGTGTGGATGCAAAGGTGGAAGACAGCATGGAGGTGATACTGACGCCGAATTCCCCTCCTCACTATTACTGCTGCCACTGGAGCTACTCAACGCAATACAAGATGCTCCTCGACCCAAGTTAGCTGATCGCTTCGATATTCCGCCACCATTACCAGAGCAATTGCGGCTCCTGTCAACAAAAATGTTTTGAGCTAGTAAATTCTTGCGTTTCTTGGCATAGGGATCCTCTGGCTTTACTATGTCTTGGATAGAAGTTGTAGATGTAGCATCTGCTAAGCTTGTGAAGGACTTAGATTTGCCACTATAAAACCTGGAGATGCCTTTCCTGAATAGAAGCAAAGACGAAAAACGAACAGAAGTAAATAATTTTGATGGATCAAAAAACTTAACTCGCCAGTTTATTGCAGCTGGAGAAAAAAATTTTCCAAATGCTGAAAATTTTAGTCTCTTCAATTAACTTATTTCCTGCCAGAAGCCATAACCTCAAGTATTATTTCCTTTCCTTGGGTGAGTAAATAGTTTGTGAACTAACACAAGGAGAAACAATGAAGGGGTCACTTTTGGAGGGAACCCAGACCTCCAACAACACTAGTCTGTTGACTTTCAGGTAAAATTGTTTGGTTTTATTCATGAACTAGTGATATAATAATACAATGTCTTCAATGTCATTGTCTACTTGTATAAACATTATAGAATTAGTAAGATCAAGTAAAAACTTAAAATGAAGTTAAAAAAAAAAAAGAATGACAATCAATTAAAGACGACCAATTGTTCAATGGCTGAAGAACAACAGACATCTCACCTAGGCTGAAGTATTACATTAAGCTTATAATTATGTTGGCATAGCTATGAAAACTATCTTACTTTTTTTCCTGAATTAAAAATAGTTTTTAAATAATGTTTACTTGACCAAGCTGCAAAGCAGAAATTAATATCTAATGATCGGAGGTCAATATTTTCAATCATAGACAGCCTGAACAAAACTCACATAAAATTCCTTAGGTATTTGCTATTCAAATTCTCTAATAAAACATAACGTGTGAAGGGATTTATTTTTTAAAAAGAACTAATCATGCAATGTTGAGTGGTAAAAAATCTGCAAACTTAATAACATAAACCTAAAAAATGTCCCTCCTTTGTCCAGTAAACCCAAAGTTCCAGTTGTGGAAACAGTAATCCAAAATTTAAAGGTCTACTAGGGAGGAAGGAAAAAAGGATGTAAATGGTGGGCAATCTTTGGCCAAAACGCATGGAACCCCCTCCAATTTAGGGGCTTGTGCAATTTACTACTCTTAACTTCAAAAGTTGACAATGGACCCCCCAAACTCCTAAATTTGAGCAATTTACCCCCTCCACTAGCAAAACTATGAAATTGACTAACATCCTGATCAAGTCAAATAAAACATGTTACACCATCACTCTAATGTTAGCAATGGCATCTGAGCAAGCACATAGGACAAAAAAGGACATTTTGATATTTCCCTTCCCTTAGCAACCAATGGGTAATATTCCTATTTTTCCACTTACTTTCCAGAAAGAAATGAATAAGGGCATGAACCAAGTCCTTCTCATCCCCATCACTCAGCCAAACAAATCCTAAGCCAACTTCTCCGCCTCCTCCATCATCACCTTTTTCTCCTTATTTTTCTCTAACGTGATCCATTTATTTTACTTTTAAAATAACAAATATATAAATAATAATTAAAATAAACAGACGGCCAACAAGATATTTTCTCCTCACTGCCAACTCCCAAAAAAAAAAAAAAAAAAGAAGAAAAGCATAAAAAGAATAGCACTAAGGAAAAGGAAATCAGGGAGAAGAATAGAAAGAGAAAAAAGAAACAAAAACAAAAACCAAAAGAAGGTTAAATGGGCCAGGCTTGTTACATAAAGGGAAAATTCTTTCACTCTTTCCTCTTCACAAAAGGGCTAACATGCATTTACAGGAGAAGAAATAAAAGGAAGAGATCTCGAATCCTCACTTTCATTCTACAGTTCCAGAATCTTTGCCGATTTGCGGCAATGTCAATCTAATGGGAAATCAAAATTGAAATCAATCACTTGTGCATTTGAGGTTAATGGCAATAACAGATCCAAGAATGGGAACCAAATGCAGTTGAGAACCATTGAATTGGGGAAGGACTTAGGACATAATTACTTCCTCGGGTTGCCTGGCCAATTCAAAAGCCAACCTCACCATTTCATTGTCAACAACTAATGTTGGATGTTATAAATGAAACAAGATTACCTGCTTACCTACTTGGAGATTATAAGACCCAGTAATCTACACAAGAGTTGTAGTCTACTAACCCAATAATCTACACAAGAAATTCATAACCCCTTCAACATAGTTACTAAAGGTCTAGTTCTATCTAAAGTTACTAGTCTTTCTTTCACTGGATGATAGCCATTATGCCTATTAATTACATTACTGCCAAATGCCTCCTCACGTCTTTCAAACCCAACTCTTCTAAAACAAGTAAAGCAAGTCATGTTCAGGGAACTTGATTCCTACCCATTTTCCAAACCACATGAACTCAATAAAAATCAAATAACATAATCTGTAAACAGATGTATGCACCCTCCCCTTACATAAAAGAAGATCCTAAAATAAAGATAATTGATAGTGAATCCGACGGTTGTGGCATAATTTCCCAAGACTAATAGCTCAAACTGTTTGTCAACTAGTATTTCAAGTAACACCAAGTATTTTGAAAACACTCGCTTCCTTTCCTATTAATTTCTCACTTTTAAGATACATCATAGAATATGCTTAAGAAAAAATAATATGCAGACAGGGTTTATCCATCCTCCCCTTGAGAGTTCTCATAGTAATGGACGGTGAGCTCTGTATCTTCTGTGAGAGGAAAAGTAAATGTATTGACGGCAGGCTATAAGAAACTATTCAGACCATCCTCATAGATTAGGCTAACTCCAGCAAAATTTGTGAGAAGGATAAAACGAATAGACTACAAATTAACAATTAAACATTCGTTCGGGGAGGAGAAGGGAAGTGGTTTACACAGTTGACCATAAGACCAAAAGAAGACGAGAAAACGAAAACAAAAAACGGGTGTGTAAAACAAGGAACATAAAAATCGAACAACTAGAAGTAATCGTTGCATCATCTGTCTTTTATTTTCATTTCCCAGCAAGGCAATAACCAAGGAGAGGGTGAATAAAAATCTAATTGGTAAGGGTTTGCCATGTAAAGGTGAAAATGGAAGAAATGAAAACATAAAAGATAAGTAAACATGGCTTTTTTTTTTTTTTTTCTTTTACAAATTCCTGGTCAGTTTTCATTTCAAAACCTCGAAATTACTGTGAACCAGGAAAATATCAGAAATGGGTAAATCATAATCCCGTACAAGAAATATTAGTACTTGATAACTATCTGCTTAAACTCTTGAGCAGGTGATTAACGATCCAGTTATAAAGGCACTAATAAAAACTCAACACCTTAATTCTATTGATACAATCATAGTATTATTATATTAGCTAAACTGAAAGGTTGACGAAGCTTGAAAATGTCCCAGAAGAGTAGAAGGCACCAAAAAACTTACTTGCCAGGTAAAACCTCCTCCAAAACATGTACAGTATCCAACGGCCCCTTAAACGAGCTCTGCACCTCACTGTCGCCAGAGTCTTCCCGATCTGAAGAATCTTCCGACGAGACACTGTTCCTCCCGATCGAAGATGAGCTACTGGAATCGGAATCTGCCTCCCGCTCCGGGGGTGAACTCCGATCGCCAATGGAATTACAGGGCATGCCGAGAATAAACTCGGATCTTCGGATCGAAACGCCTCCATTGCTTCGCAGAGCTATCGGCATCGTTTCGCACTCAGAAAGTACCAAAGAGCGTGCAGCCAAAAGGCATCAGACAACAACGAAAAGGGCAAGCAATAGATTGGGGTATATATATAGCTGGTGAGAAGCACATGGCGAGACAGATATTTTTCACCATGGCCCAACAAAGGATAAAATTAAAAATTGATTAGTAAAATATAAATTAATTAACTAATATAAAAATATCGAAGAGTTGAATTAAATGAACGAATTAATAAAAATTGAAATGAAAAAGAACGAAGCAGGCGTACGACCAGACCTTATCCTGACTGAATCGCGGCTTAAAATATGGGAAAGGAGAAAGTAAAGAACATTATCTGTTTGAAAATAAATTCGTTTGACGGGAAAGGTATTCGCTGTTCCGAGTATGTACCAGAAGCATCTGACTGCAGACAGCCACGATATGCTGCAAAAAAAATTAATAGCTGAGTTTTTAATTCTTAATTTTTGTAAGAATAATATTTTATTTCAAAAAATTTGACCTCTTCACCAGTCAAGTTTTCCGTATTTTACCGTATTTTCTTAACTAATGTTGAATTATTCCAATACTACTGAATAAATTAAGTATATTAGGAAAAGATAAATTTTTAGATTAAGTTAATTATAAAAAAGAAAATAAATATATACATGACAAAATAAGCTTTATTATATCTATATGTGTCTATATATATATATATATATTCTATTTTTTATTCATATATTTATAATTGATTTAATCCACTCATGTAAAATCAAATTTGTTTACAGATCTTTCAAATAAGTTAATGTTCTTCTGATAAACGAGTTAAGGATATTAAACTTTTTAATTTTAACTGAGTCTAGATGTAAACTAGTTATGCTTGAACTAAATCATGTTTTCCAGAAACTCAATTTTTAATATAATTAATTATATTATTTAACATTAAAGATAACAATTATTAAAACTGAATTCAATTTATGTCACTAAAAAATTTAAAAATAAATTTTTAACTTATTCATAAAATAATTTGAATTAGTTAAGTTTTTGTTGTTAGAGTAAATTGAGCTCATGTACACGCCATAAATAAATTTGAATCTAATCGTCTTGATGTTATCGCCAAATATGACATCAAGGTCCCATACCCATTTTTCCTCTGATTTTTTTTAAGTAGTTCCTTTTCGAGAAGAATATTGCTTATGTTTTATACAGGTCAAAAGATATATTTATATCATAATTTTGCTTTCATCTATTAATTTTATTATATTTCAATTTAGTCCTTAACTCTATCCCATCTTATCACTTTTGTCTCTTGATTTTATTTTATTTTAATTTTTTTATTTTATCACCTTATTTATAAAAACCACATAAATGTTTACTTCTCTATAATATTAACAAATTATTCAATAGCAGAGTTTTGTACATTTCTTTTATGATTTAACTTCATGGCCTCTTACTAACTTGAATTATACTTGTTGTAATATTTTTCTTTTAATTTCCTAAACATTACATTCTGCAAGTTATATGGCTTAATGTTATGATATTCTTCTAATCTAACCATATATATTTTTTCATTTTCTTCCATTTTCTATAGACATTTGTCTATATCTATGGATAATATTCTCTCATATATTATGTGAATATTTCAAAATGCAACGAAAAATGATATAAAAATAGTATAACAAGAAAACTAAATTGTTAAGGTTAGTTAAATTAAGTTATTGTGAAGTGACGACTTTTCTATCTAAATGCAAGTTTGACTGGAGGAAAAAATATTTAAGTAATTTTAATAAATTAAAAAAATATAATTGATTGAAATATTTCGTTTGAATATAAAAAATTAGCGGAAGCTTTTGACACTCATTATAATCTGTCAAATTATATAAGCTTCCATTATGTGATCCAATCACGTTTTTGTAATGTTTACATTGTTTTTTAATTTAAAACACAGAACATATTCACCATTTTATCAACTTGAGCCAAAGAATCAAGTTCAGGCCAAGCTTTTAAGGCTCTTTAATTTATTGGTGGAAAAGACAAATTATGCGTTTGCCTATTTTAAGTATTTATTCAAAAGCTAACTTTCAATAACACTTATATTTTTGGATAAAGCATTCTGTTTTTTCTTTAAAATGATTAAAATATTATAAAGAATGTGTTTTTAATATAAATATAACACACACAAAATTCTTTCAATATTTTTATTTTATGTTAAAAACAACAAATTGGACTTTTTGCATTACAATGTTGTTTATGTACATGTTACTATTATGAATAAGTATTATCAAATATTGCTTTTACTTGATTAAATTGATTAGTCTGATTATTAAAATTTCGATAATTTAAAATTATACAGTTTGGTTAGTCTAATTATTAAAATAACTAAATGTCTCTTATATCATTGATATAAAATAAAAGTCTAGACATATTGTTCATGGAAAAAAACTCATATAAAGTTTCTTATATTTTTGTTATGTTATTTTTTAATTATAATATGAAAAGTGTTTAATTGTTCAATAATAAAATGACACATGTATAATTATTACAATTTATTTTTAAGACACTTGCGGTTTTCAAAATATTTATTAATAAATATGATGGTCAAAATTTAGGACAATATTCACATAAAAAGTTATTGAGTGTTTGTTCAATATTATATAATAAAAAAATTATACAAAATTTTTTAATTAATTATCAATATTATATACGTCTTAATATTATATAATAAAATGCATCTAATTTTTCTAATAAATTATTAATAAATTGTTTTGAACATGTAAATTATATAATATTATGTATGATCAAATATAATTTTTTAAGCATAACATATTATCAATAAGTAGTTTTGAGAAAGATTCAGTACACTGCGCTTAAATACCCACATAGTATTTAAAAATGACCAAATAGTTAAAAATTAAAAGATATATAATTTTTATCATAAAACCTGATAAATAAGATTAGTAACATTCTCAAACAAAAATATAAAATTATCATAAATTCAAATGCTTTTAGATTTACACAAAATTTTGTTATATTAACGAAAAAATAAATACATATCTTAATTCAAAAATTAATCTATACTTAAATGAAAGGAGTCTAAGAAGAATAAATCTGACTAGGAATATTAGCGGAGATTTCGTATGATTAAATCATAAGAGAGCAAATGAGAATTTCGCCTTATCTCGTAAATATTATAAAACATTAAAACATCATATTCGAGGAAGTGGGCACGTTGTTTGCACCGGAGAGGCCAGAGAGATGTGAGGACGTGCCACGTGTCTTAAAGACAGAAGGCGTCAATCAAGGCACAGCCACAGCGACATGTGGAATAGGTTCTCAGCGTTGCACGAAGCCCTATGACAGCTACTTTCATTGTCCCAAAGCACTATCCTTTTCTAGGTCCCATATTTTCGGATAAATTTATATATATTTTATTTATGGGTCCCTTCTTTCCAAGTTAATAAAATTAAGAGTAGATTCTGATAATTTATAATGCATTAAGTTGTCTCAAAAGAAAAATTTTATCCAGAAAATTTAATGAGACTCGATCTTAGTGTTTTTTTTTTTTAAGGAGTGAACAAGGAGAAAATCTTATTTTGATCCCTCACTTTATGGTCTATTTCTGTTTTAGTCCCTCACTCTTTCAAAATTTTATTTCCATCCATCACTTAATGTTCCCTCTACCAAGTTGGTCCCTGTAGCTATTCTAGTGTTATGTGGAAACTAAGATGGACTGTTAAATAATGATTAGGATGATAACTCACCTTTTCTTTTAACTTACATGGAGTGTCATGTCATACCCTTGGGGTGAGCATATGATCTAGATACCTAGCTAATCTGGCTCGGCTTGGTCATATCGTGCCTAATTGGGTCGGGTCTAAATAAAAAAATTTTAAAAATTCATCGAGCCTATCTAGGTTTATAACCGAGTTAAGCTAAGTCAAGTCTCGAGATTGCTATTAGCCCAACCTGCTTATATTTTCTATTTTTATAATTTAATTTGATTTATTTTTTTATTTATAATGAGCTTTTAAGATATTAATTATTTTCAAACCTTATTTATTTTTCATTCAAAATCTTAATATTTATTTATTGCATTTTTTTCACATTCAAATCTTATTTTTTTTTTTTTTAAAAACTATTCTTATTAATTAAAAAAATAATTTATGTAAATTAAAAATTAATAAAACATAAATATGGACCTGACCTAGTCAAATCTAATGTTGCTCAATCACTTACCGAATCATACCTGGCCGATCTGGGACATAAGGTAAATTTTGTTACCTCGGTGTTAAGTCGAGGCAGCCCTTGATCACCCTTATCATACCCTACTAACCCCCAAGTGACTTGAGAAGACCAGAGATGCTATATTCATATGCACAGAGCTGCAATACCCTTGCTCATCTACTCTGCCTTCATCGTTTGCCTGTTATCATCACTGTCATATTGTATAACGCCTTATAGTTGGTCACTGCTAGTGCAGGAAAGAGGTTGATGAAAGAAAAGTGTAGTTGGAGTCACAGAGGTAGGAAGTACGAACTCGGTTTGACAACGAAAGAGTTTATGGGTTCACATTTGCCAAGTTAAGAGGTATTGTTTGTTCAATGCATTCACTATCCAAAATGAAGCATCATGTAAAAATGACTTGGGTTATGGTACAGATTTGGACAATCAATTCTGTAACTATGAATCAATCGTCCAATGCCTTTATCCCATTCATCCCACATGTATTATTAATAATCTTTTTCATTCTTCACTTCAAAATTCTTGCATTGTTATTGGACATTACATTGGTGAAGTGCAGTTGGTGTTGTTTGTTCTGTAAGTTCACTGTCTAAAACAAAGCATCATATAAGAATAACTTGGATTATGGTACAGATTCAAAGAATCACTTTTATAACTATGAATAATTTCGTCCAATGCCTTTGTCTCATTCATCCTACATTTATTATTAATAATATTCTATTATTGTGAATGAAATATAAAAATAAATTTTATTAAATAATTAAAATTTTGTGCTTTTAAGTCAAATTCTTATGTGTTGCTGTCAAATGGAGGACTATTACTATAAAGTGCCTTTAGGAATGTATTTGTAAACACATTTTAAGTGCTTTCATAATGGTGTTTACAACAAGTTTTATTTCTAAATGTTCAAGGGTGAATTCAGGTTTCCTATCCATCAATAAGAAGATAGATTAAGTATTATTACAGTTTCATGCCCCCCAATAACCTCCAGAACCATGGATACTAGGAAAAGATTCAATTGAAAGAAACATTCAACAATTAAGATTTATGAAACAGCATTTACTACTGGTATTTCATTATAATTTTCTTTTAAGGTCAATCTGATTAGTAATGTTTAGGCTTACTTAGTTCTTTTATTTGGTGTTAAATAGATTGTGAATCAACAATTTACTCTTATTGGCATATGTAAATGTGACTGTAAATGCAAACTAAGGGAAATGGGCGGCAGTGAAGCATTATTTAGGGGTAAAGCATCCTTAGCATCCTCGTTTGCCAATAATACACCATATCCTTTAAACATATGGTGCATGTCTAGATTAAAAGTTGTATCAACAAGAAAGAATCCTAGCAAGAAGTTCATGGACTGTCCTTGGTACGACAAAGGCAATGGTTGCAACTTCCTTTTATGGGTGGATGATAAAGTTCCTACATTGCGAGAATGAGAATTTTAAAATGAAACTAATATCGTATGCAATGGTTGTAATGGGAGTTGTAACCATAGGGTCTTGAGTAGGTAGACTAATGTGAAGAGTGGAAGGTTTTGTATAAATTGTGGAATTTGTAATCTTAGGGTCTTCAATGTAGTATGAATGTATTAGGAACGCTCATTGTAATCAATATTAGTATGATGTATGGAGCTAAGATATGTTCAATTTTGGATATCTATTTATTTGTGATGTTTCTTAACTTTCTTTGGTCTATTGGTAACACATTTGGTCTATTGGTGATATATTTTTGGCATATTTTTGTTCTAGAAATGGTGTCTGTCACACCCAAAATGTAACTACTCGGCGTAAAAAAAGAATAGTTTTTAATTTTCGCTTTTTGAAAGAACAAAAATCAAGGTTTAAAAGTCGCCACCAAAATTTTTAAAGAAAAACCTTAGAAAACCAATTAAATTGATATGATGGCCTACAAACCAAAGATCAAGTTCAGGAATCGGTTGTGCGTGGGAAGGTATTAGGCACTCCATGACACTCGTTCTTAAATCTGATTACCCAAAGTTAATTATACAAAAATTATATGGCTTTAATTCAAATTTCAATTACTCTTATCAATCATAAAAAAAAAAAAGGAAAATAATGAAGAAATTAAGAAAATAAAATAAAGGGAAAAAAATTATTTACAAAGAAAGACTTGACCTAAGATTAGAGCCTAGAGCCTACATACCCTGTGATGGGATCAAATTCCACGTAGTTTCACTAGAAATGCGTGTCTGTTAGTTAATGAATTTTATTTTTTTGTGAACAGAACATGATGGTTGAAATTAATTAAATTTTTGTAAACAAAACAAACTTGAATTTGGTTGATGTATTTTAATTTACCAAATCGATTTAATATCACTTCCTTGCTCCTTTCATTTTTTTTTTTAGATTTTTTCTTTTGCCATTTTAAAGAAAGCAATTTTGAAAAATGAGAAGAGCTTTTTGAAAGAAGATATTTATTTGTATTTTGGATGAATTAAGAAAGCTTTAAAGAAAAATATTTTTGTTCTTTTTTTCAATTAACTTTATTTAAAACATGAATTGGGTATGGTTCATTGAAACCTAAATTTATTTTTAAGAAAAGTAACTGACTGATATTAGGTAAAGCTTAAAAAGATGCAAAGTCTTACGTGGCCCAACGATTGACTTTCTAAATGCTAGAGGAGACACTAAGTCTCACGAGGCGATTCTATGACAAAGAAAAGAATAAAAAAACAATCCGTAAATTATTTTTTTTATTTTGATAAACATGAATTTATTTTTGTTTTTATTTATTTGTCAACTTCTTTCTTATTATTATTTTATTATATAAATAAAAATAAGGGAAAAGGTGGAAAATTACAATGAAATAATTATGGTAACTAATAAAGAAAGAAAAAAAAATTCAAGATAATATAAGAACAAAACAAAAAAAATAGTAAAAAGAGAAGAAAATAGATTAAAATGAAGTAAAATTAAAATAACAAAAAATGAAAGGAAAAGAAAGAAAAAAAAAAAAGGGTGATAAGTGCATGTGCATCATGATGTATAAGTGGGTATGTCTAATTAAATATAATATAATGTATATGTATAAACTATGGTATGCCTAATTAAATATAATATAGTAGATATATATAAGCTATAAAGGAGTGAGAGGGTGCACGGTATTCATGATAGCTAGGAGGAAGAGTTCATTCAGCAACTCACGTAGGATTCATGTAGCAAAATTCGCAAATAAAATGACAGTGAAATGAAGTTTATATGCAGTGAGCTTTAATGGCAAAATGAAGATATACTGCATCATATTTTCATCAAGAATTTGACAACAAAATGAAGGTGCAATGCAACAGATTTGAGTGCCATTTGATAGCAAAATTAAAGGATATTACATATTCATATTTTCTCCATGAAGTTGGTAGCAAAATGAAGGTGTAATCCATAAAACCTTGAGCATGGTTCATGGTGGAACAATGATAAAAAGAAATGTAGCAAGTACGTGACTAAATGATAGCAAAACAGGGGAAAACATACAGCAAACTTCCAGCAAGGTTTTATGACAGAAAATTAGAGCAAAAATACAACAAATACACCACTAAATGATAACAAAATAGAGGGTGACATGCAAAAAACTTCCAACAAGGTTCATGATAGAAAAACAGAGCAAAAATACAACAAGTATACCACTAAATGATAGCAAAACAGTAAAAAAAAAATGCAGCAAACTTCCAACAAGTTTTATGATAGAAAAATGGAGTAAAAATATAACAAGTACACCATTAAATGATAGTAAAATAGTGGGAAACATGCAACGAACTTCCAACAAGGATCATGATAGAAAAATAAAGCAAAAACACAGCATGTACACCACTAAATGATAACAAAACAAAGGGAAACGTGCAGTGAACTACCAGTAAGGATCATGACAGAAAAATAGAGAAAAAATACAGCAAGTATGCCATTAAATGATAGCAAAATAGTGGGAAATATGCAGCAAACTTCCAACAAGGATCATGACAAAAAAGTAGAGCAAAAACATAGCAAGTACACCACTAAATGATAGCAAAACAAAGGGAAACATGTAGCGAAGTTCTAGCAAGGATCATAATAGAAGAATGGAGCAAAAATATAATAAGTACACCACTAAATGATAGCAAAATGGTGGGAAACATGCAGCAAAATTCCAGCAAGGATCATGACAAAACAAAATTGAGCAAAAATACAGCAAGTACGCCACTAAAAGATAGCAAAACAGTAGGAAACATGTAGCGAACTTCCAGCAAGGATCATGACAAAAAAATGGAGTAGAAAATATAACAAATACACTATTAAATGATACCAAAATATAGGGAAACATGCTGCAAACTTCCAACAAGGTTCATGATAGAAAAATGGAGCAAAAATACAAGTACACCACAAAATTACAACAAAACAGTGAGAAACATGCAACAAACTTTTAGCAAGGATCATGATAGATAGAAAATACAACAAATACACCACTAAATGATAGCAAAACAAAGGGAAACATGTGGCAAACTTCTAGCAAGGTTCAACAAAATCTCAGTTGAAATCGGAAATACAAAACATAGCTATGGAGGTTACCTTTTCTCCTTCCTTTAGCCTAATTTCTTGTTTTCACCCTTAACTCTCACTCTCTCAGATTTTTTCACCTTCTAAACTTTCTCTATTCTTAGACTCTCCTCCTTTCTCTTCAACTCCGTTTCACTTTCCAAGTTTGCATGCTTCTCGGCCTCTTCATGATATTGACTTCCCTCGAGGCTCACTCCTTCTACACAAAACTTCTCTTCCCTTTTCTTCTCGTGTATAAATATTTTTCAAACTCCCTCCAGCTCCCCTTTTTCAATCTCTCTTTCTTCTTCGTCAGCACTCTTTCTTTTTGCTCTCTGCCTTCATTGAGTCCTCTATTTTTTAGTTCTGAAAATAGGGGTTACTTTCTTCCTTTAGTTTCTTTTCTCTCAAACTCTATTTGAGCTTAACTCCTCTCTCTCCAGTTCTCTCTTACTCTCGGGCTCTCCTTCTTTCTCTTTAACTCTACTTCACTTTCAGGTTCTCTATTGGTTCCCTTTCTCTCGCCTTCTACCCCTCCTTTTATAGTGCAAGCTCCCTCTTCCCACACCTTTCCCGCAAAACTCTCTTTTCTGCCTCCTCTTTCCAGACTTACATGCTTGGAGTGTAGTAAGAAATAGTGCATACCCCTTCTTTTAGGCAATATTTGCGTGGCATTTCAAACTAGTGGATAGTATTCATATTGCTCCATTACCCAAAAAAGGGTGATGTGTTTTATTATTATTTTTCCTTATTCTTTGAATTTTTTGCTTTTATTTTACTTTTTTTTATTTTTTTATTTAATCTTTTGTTCTTATTTTATTTTTTATATTTTTGTATTAGCTTTATTCTTAATCTATTTTGGTGATAGGGTGTTCACAGTTGCCCATCTTTACTTGTCTCTTAGGTGTAATTTATCAGTCTTGCCTATAAGTAAGTAAAAAAGTGAACACACATCCTGAGTGCCAGCATAATTGAACTTTAGGGGTACCTACTATTACTAGGCCTTGAAAGATACCAGCCGAAACTGGGCTTTGGGGTGGCTATCGTTACAAGACTTTGAGGGTGCCAGCAAGAATCGGACTTTAAGGGTGTCTGCTGTTGTAGGGCTTTGAAAGATGTCTGTCTTTACAGGGCTTTGATGGTGCCAGTTGAAACTGGGCTTTAGAGAGTGTTTGCCTTTGTAAGGCTTTGAAGGCTATCTATCTTTACAGGGCTTTAAGAGTACCAGCTAGTATTAGGCTTTAGGGGTGCCTGCTGTTACCAGTCTGGGTTATCCATGGTATTAGGAAAGGTTGGATTTTTGAAATATGCTTATAATTGTGGCATATATGTATAAGTGATATGAGCATCTAATTGAGAGAATGCACTATCAATTGGCTTATCAAATGCATTAGTGATATGAATTTTATTCTACAACAATAGACTGAACTACACTATCAATTGGCTTATTTGATGCTTCTTTACGTCCATGGGTTTTACTATTAAACAAAACTTCCATTTATAATCAATATAAATTTTACCTCTATAGAAAATTATGTCATGTTAAAAGATAAGGTTTTTTAGGCATCTTAGCATATTACATGCACAATTGAGAATTAATAATATAATAAATTCTTTTTTTATACAAATTTTTCGAATTATATATAGCATATACTCATTACCAATCTTATATGTCTCAAAAAATATATACTTATAAGTGGACAAGTGCATGTTCCAAAAACTTCCTTTTTACATATTACATAAATAAAACAATGTTGCCATATATATTAGCTCCTCTTGTCTAATATCCATATGGATCGTGGTTGAGGCTTGAATTTAAAATTAATTATGCAGTATTTTGATAATTATTAAACAATATAAGAGATTAACACATTAGTATTTAAATATATAATATATTAGTAAATTACATAAAAACATTCAAATTCTTTTTTTAAAAACTAGAAATTAATAATAAAAGTTAAATCTACTTGCTCATGATTGTTTGGTTTCACAAGAAAACTTTGAGCTCTTTGCCCTTCACAACCATAGTCAGCACCAATAAATTGTATGTGTGTATGTGTGTGTCTATATATAGATATATATAAGAATGCATGATCATTTTATTCATAAAAAATTACTTATATAAAGGCATAATTTTATATGCAAATTGATTATGATAAAGGCATATTCAAAGATCAATGATGGGTGAAAAAGATGATTCTTACCAACCATATGGAAAAACAGAAAAGTTAAATAATAGAGAAAAACAAAAAAGTTCACTTTCTACCACTTAATATATTGCGACCTTTTTATGTGTGCTTTTGATTCTATAAGATCTCAAACACCAATAATACATGGAACTTGTAATAATATATTTTACCAATAAAACACAAGCTTTCAATGACGGCGTGCACAGATGGGTGTGTCAAATTCCTCTTTGGTTCATCCATCCACATATAATAATTGCTGCTTTAATTTAAGCAAAAAAACGATGTGCAAAGGTTAACAAAACTTGCTTCTCTACTCCCGGTACTAGTAGCTCATTTACATCTAGATTATACATCAAATTAAAAATTGAAGAATAGAAATCACTAATTCAATTCAGTGGTACCAAGACTCACACACTTACATCAGCTTCAATGATGCAGAGGCCACTTTCTTAACAGTTTAATTACAATTTTAGTCCTACAATTCTAATAAGTTTAAAGGGATTAAGATCCATTGAATCTAAACCCATACAACTATGATCCTACAATTGTAATAAGTATAAAATTTCATTGCAACCATATAAAATATAGCTCAAAAAACATGCAAACACAGTCTAACAATGCCTTAACCTAATGCCACAAAAGGTGAAATTAAAAAGAGACATCCCCATGCCCTTGTGTTCTCCCTAGATGATGATTCTTGAGCTGCCATGAAATGACCTACAACCCTTGTCCCATTACTAATGCTTGTGTAACTCTAGAAACCCCAATTTGACACTTACTCCTAGGATTGCTGTGTATGATCTCCTAATTATAATCTCGTAATTGACGATATTACTCTTTTCGTTCCCTTCCATAAGGTGCTTAGCCTTTTCCCATGCCCTATAGGCTCTACCTATTGGTACACTAAGGCAAAAAGACTCCTTTATGTAATTCACAATGTCTTTTCCATTTGGTTTTGCATTGCACCGCAAAAATGGCAACAATTGTACAACAAGCCAATTAGAGCTTGCCTGCTTAGTCTTCAATCTTCTATTGCAGGTATGTCAACTGTTAAATGTCTTCACTTAAAATAAGTTAATGACCTTCAACTATGAGCTAGGGTCTTCACATTTTGCCTTGCACCTATTTGTATCATTCTTCATAAACTTGACCTTCACACCCAAATTGATGGTGTAGTCCCTTACAGCTTGCTTAAATACTATGAGATTTTTAAACTCTATCCTCGCTTCAAACGAAACTTCCTTGAAACTTACCCCCTCTTGGAACTAAGGATATATGATTTTCCTTTTCCCCTCAACCTTTTCATCAGATTCAATGTCACTTATAAGTTCTTCAAAATAATATTGTTCATCTTCATACGAGACAATGTCATGCGATGGATGAGCCTCGTTCTCTTCTTAGGCAGGAATAAGATCAGTATACCTAAATAAACATCACATACATAAGAATCACACTTGTGCTTAATTTAATGGGTTCACATGTACAACTAAGACGATATACCATTCAACCAAATAATCATCCTCCTTATCCAATGCGTCATATCCATTCCCATCGAATTCACTTCCATACTCTTCAATATCAATCTCTTCCCCCTCTTAGCCAAACTCCACTATAAATCAATTTCCTTGAATATCTTTCCTAATTTAAATCAAAATAAATTTAACTTTTCTAATTTAATTCATATCTAAGTAAAATAAATTAAAATAATTTTCAATTTAATATTTCATAATTATTGCATCTTAACTAAAAAAGCATCATATTCGAAAAACATATAATAACTATTCACAATTTATATAATACTAAATTCCAATGTCTTCAATGCATTAGCAAAAGATTAGCAAATGAGATAGAAATTTCCATGTGGAATCCATATAAATTGACATGAAAAAAAACATACAAGAAAACCTTTGATTATGTATTGCAAGTTGTTATGTGGACCTAAATAAGTTATATATGGTAGATTTTAGTGTTAGTTACTAAAATATATTTCAGTATTCATTTGATTTTTTATTGTTAATTATGAAAAAAAATTTTAAAGAAGGACAACTTGCATTGCATAATCAAAGGCTTGCATTATATGTGGTAGATTTTAAGTGTGATTTATATATATAATTTTCAAAATGCATGATTGTTTTATCCATTGGTGAAAGATCCTACATGTAGTGCTAGTTTCATATATCAAAAACATTAAAATATGTCACACACTTTAAGTGTATGGGCCTAAATGAGTTATAGTGAACTTATTAAAACTAGCATGCCGTATGAATTAGTTATACAAAACATGGGATAGAATAAATACAACGGATTCATGAATATTATAATAGTCCAGGTAGAAAACTTCAACACTTATATGAAACTTCAACTTATCAAACTACTACAGATCAAGTATCGGAACTCCCTAACTTTTGTCATTATGTAGTAGGTGGGGTACTGTTATTATGTAAATGTCAACAAGTTGGGGACCACGGCATCATAATCAAACACAATCTCATTTTATGCACAATAACCCCATATGGACGATTCTAAGGACCAAATATTCATATTCCTTTTTATAATTTTTATTGTTTCCCATTCTCCCGTCATGTACCATGCCTTTCATTTATTCTATTCAAATTTATAGTAATCGCACAAAGACACTCTGTATACGTATGTATGTTGACAATTTGGTGGCCCCAGATATAGTGCATTTCAAATCGCTTTTCCACCATCCTAAAAGTTTATAGTAGTACTTTTAATGCTACCTTTTACTAATGGGTCTTGCAGAGATAGTTGCTATATTGGATGATGGTTGTTGCAATGGATGGTGGTCTTCTTCAGGTTGTCTTCTCGGGTTAACTGGTAGACACTGCTGTGAATGAAACAATTTTCCTAAAATGTCTCTTTGGTCTTCTTAAGTCACTTGGGGGATTTAGGGTTAGTGGGGTATAACATGGCACTCTATGTAAAGTAAAGAATAGGTGAGTTGTCATCCCAGTCATTATTTAACAACTCAAATCTGCAACTAACAACCACATTAACATCTACATAACACTAGAGTAACTGCAGGGACTAACTTGGCAAATGGAGCATCTAGTGAGGGACCAAAACATAAATAAACTATAAAGTGGGGGACTAAAATAAGGTTTTTCTCAAGTGAACAAGTTTAGTTGGTTAGATAAAGCAATTAGCATTTTTTTCAACAATTTCCTTTTCCATAATCATTTATCTCTTCTTTGATATGACCCAAGGAGAAGCAAGTAAGCTAGCTTGAAAAATTATGAATGTCTACTCCTGTAGTGTAAAGATGAAAATCTTAATCATCACTTTGACTAACTATCATGTATTGAAGAAAGTCCATAAAAAGGACTTGAATTCTCATGGACCATATCCAAGGATCCAGCTTAAGTCATGCCAAATGGATGTGAGAATAAAGAACTACTTACTTCTTGATATTCTAATAACAAAAATCCATATTTGATAAATCATCAAAGCTCTACAAAAAAAAAAAAACACAAAATATGGAATAAACATAAACTATTATCTTATTTTCTTAAGTCAAACATTCTAAATTAAATTATATATTTTCCCAAATGATCAAAGTCAATTATTGAGCTATGTTTTTCTTAATATATGTTACCAAAGAAAATTGTCCTACATCTTGTTCCAAAGCCTTTTCTTCATAATTTTCATAGTTGAAAATGTTTGTTCCATTATTGTTGTAGAAACATCATTGAAATTGGCTTGATGTAAATTGGCAGCACCGTCACATGAATGATAGATTCAATATCATTTTGGCGATGCAAATGAGTAAAACTAAGTTTTTTCTTTTTTTTCATGATAGCTATTAAACTATAAAACAAGGTTTTTTTATTTTGTTTTAGCTACTATATTAGGAAACTAGGTTTCGTTTGTTTTAGCTATTAAATTACAAAACTAAGATTTTTGTTGGCTATTAAATTAGTAAACTATTGGTCTTTTGTTTTAGCCACTAAATTAGGAAAAATAAATATTATTCAAGGATGAAAATTATAGAAAAAATCATAAAAAATATTGTTGACCTATGTAGCTTTGGTTTTTATGCCTTTTTATAAGGGAGGTGAAATCTTAGTAATTAATGAACCAAATGAAGAATATGAAGTAAAATTACTTATAAAAGTAAAAATTTTAAAAATTCCAAAGGAGGCAACTGCCCCGTACACACCTCGTAAATCCATCCCTGCTTGTAGTTAGGATTTTTCTATTATTGTTTCTAAATGATCGATCCATTGAGCATTTGAAGGAAATATATTGTTGGCTTTTTTATCCTACCCCCAATATCCTAAAAACCAACAATAATATACTACCCATTAAGAGATGGAGCACAACTTCTAACACATGGAAGGTGATCATGCAGTCTTAGGTTTATCATATTGTTTGCCATAAACCAGTTGGAATTAAAGGAAAACAAGATGTGTTTAATTTGTTACATGGCCTTTGCTATATTTGGGAGCTTATTATTGAGTACCAATTGATTCTTATAATACCAAATTACATTTGGAGTCATTAGAATTTCTTTTGAAGTATATTCTAATTGGCACCAATGCTTTTTATCCATTAATAACCAATCTTCATACCAGGTAGTTAAATTATGTGTTTCGAAAGGGTCAACTTGAAGCCCCAGTGCTGATGTAAACCAAAGGATTCTGGCAAATGGACATAAGAGAAAGAAATGTCTAATGGATTCATATAGGGGCCCACAAAAATAATAATATGGTATCATAAGAACATGATGATTAATAAGAGTCTCACCAATAAGAATAGCTTTAAAGATCAATTTTGATAAAATGATCAACATTTTTGGGGGGGGGGGGGAGGTTGATTAGCCAAAGAATTTCCCATTTTGTAAATGCTTAGTGCTACTACATAGTTGACTTTGATACATTTCTTATTAAATCACAATAGTTATTCTTGACTATATAAAAGCCTTCTCTATTACCTACCTATATGAGCATATCTGGGATACCAGTGATGGAGAAAGGTTCATATGAAATTTGGTAGAAGGTGTTTTCAACATAGTTTTCTACTTGGTGTTCTAAAAGACCAAATCTTAGTTAAGGACAAGAAGAATATGTCTCTTTTGTTCTTCTTGATAATGTCATTACTAAAGTTTTTAAATCGGCATATCCTATTTTGTACATTAACTTTCTAAATGTAGAAATTGGTAATGTTTTAGTGAATATATATGTCAAATTATCACATGAACAAATATGCTATAAATTTATATAATTATTTTTTCTGAAAGTTATGGTGAAAAAAAATTGATAAAATATGTATGGCTTTATGTCTTTTAAATTGTTGTCCTTTTAGTTGAAGAATATATGTTGTGTTATCTTGATACAATGTAGTTGAAATCTTATTCTTTAAAGGTAAAACTACATCTTTTGGATATGTTGGGCTATAAACCTTAGCCACATACACTCTTGATTTGTCTTATACATTACAATTAATTCTACATAATTTGAAGAAGTACTAGTGTAACTTTTTTTTTTCGAACTTTATAACATAATTGTATCCTAATATATAGATAAATAACTTGTTTAAGATCAAGATTTATGTATATTTGAAAAACATCCTATGTCAGCGTAGCTAATCAATTAAATTCTAGGCTCATTTGAATAAACCAAACCTATATTAACAATTTTTTAAATATATTAAAACATATGTCTTTGACTCCATTCTAATATCTTTGTATTAGAAAGGAAATAAATCTTGCTAAAACTTATTGAAAATGCTATAGCAAGTCATATATTATTGACAAGATACAATGGTGCTTCAAT
The DNA here is from genome assembly GCA_037074485.1 of Delonix regia. Lineage (NCBI taxonomy): Eukaryota > Viridiplantae > Streptophyta > Magnoliopsida > Fabales > Fabaceae > Delonix > Delonix regia. Next base: position 26,186,350 of record CM073451.1, on the reverse strand, counting down.
AGCATTAAGGTACCAAGACAAAAAAATTCTTTGTTGTTTTCTTGAGTTTAGAATATATCTTAATTTATGTCAAGCGATCGCACGACTATTTGTCACTTAATGGATGTGCCTTATCCAAGTAAGATTGCTTTAAAATGTTTCTTGTATAACTTGATTGATAAATACGAAATTTCCTCATTAAGTACTTGATTTGTCAAATAAGGTAAAACTTTGTTTTTCAACAATTTTCATTCGAAATAATATATTACTCTTAGAAATTCTTTAGAAATATTATCAATTAATAAACAAAAATAATGAAATTGTTTTCAAATTTGCATTTTAACTCGCATGATCAAAGAAAATTATTTATGATTCTTATATGAACATTTCACCACTAATATATAAAAAGTGCTTTTAATAAGTATATTGTGAATATGAATTTCATGCTTCAAGCATCTCATATTATTTAGGAGTTTTCTTCTTCATAATATCATGAATAAAGCCAAATAAATAACCAGTAACCGCATTTCTTATACATATGATAAATGTTTTAGATACAACCAAACTAAAGGTGTGTTTGGTATGCAAGAAAGGGTCTAATTGTAAGGCAATAGAGGAGAGGATTCACTTAGATAGAATGGTTGGTATGCAACAAAGGAATCCTGACCCTTTCCTTCAGGAGACCAGACTTGCTTACTTATAATAATCTTCATTCTTTCAAGGTACCTATTGAATGAGGCTAGTTTATGAGGAATTACCAAGATATTGGCAAAACTAGCCCTGCTCCATTCACTTGTCAATGTCATCACCACTATATTTGTTGGCGATAACTTGATGTTATCTTGCTGAAGTTTGTCAACCACCTTTCCTAGCAGTCTAGAACATCCACTTGTCACTTCACGATCTCAGCCTTAGTGTTTTATAAGGGTGTAGTCTTCGTTAATCTACATCTCTCCTACTTATATTTGCCTCCTTGATCTTCACAATGCTTTGAAAGAAAGAACCAAGAGATCTACACCCTTTCCCAACTTTAATATGCTATAAGAAGGATTGTCTAAGATGGACATCTCACACATCTAAGCTAAGATGGCAAAGCGATAATCTAGTTCGGCTATTGGATTTATTAAGATTCAATTAAAGGTTTGTTGGACTTCGGTATGCACATTTAATTGTACTTTGTGTTTTTTTTAGCTAAAATGAAACTCTAATTTGAGTTAGACTTGTTATTTCACTTTTATGCTTATTGAGTTTTGAATTTATCCCATGAAGTTGGCAGTAGGGGTTTAGTTTCAGGTCTATAACCTCCTTTTTCCCGCAATCTAGAATTGAATCTCAATCTAGTAAGAGTATGTCAAATTGAATGTATGGCCATTGATTTTGCTAATGTTGCTTTAGCTTTGATGATGTTTTATGCGAACACTACTCAATGTAGGCACCATAAAATAACAAAACATATAGTGTTTTACAAGGGTGTAATCTTTGTAGGAGAAAGGTATATCTTCACAATTCATATTTTTAATCGTGCTTTATAGCGGTATTTTAGTTACTCTCCACCCTTTCTTTTTCAATCTCCTTCAAACCAAACATAATTCTTTTTCAGAATTGATTCCATTCCAAACATACCTTTTGTCTTTATGATTCCATTCCATTCCTTATTCCCATTTCCATTCCAACAAAAGTGATTTATGCATACCAAACATGGCTTAATTATTTATATTTACCACCAAAAAAATATCTTTCCATAATCAAATTCCATGCCTAACAAAAATTCATGTGTAAAAATTCATCATATTTTTCTCATATTATTTTTGCATAATAATTGGCTTTGCACCTTTAGGTTTTTAAGCTGTAATTTCCTCTGATATCTTGACTTTCTCAAGTCAATTTCATTACATCTTTTAATTTGGACCAAGTATCTTTATATCAATACTTCTCAACTATTCAAAATCCTCACTCAATTATTTAATATTATGCATTACATAATCATATTGTTGCTAACTATTTCTTCCATGTAAGTGGGATCCACCTAAGTGGTAAACTCTATTTGAAGATTTGAAATTCACTTAAATGGTAAAGCCACTCACATTGTGTCTATTTCTATCTAATTAATTTAAAAAATGAAAAAAAATCCAATTTGGCACGAACATAAACCCTAAGCCATATAGCTTTAGTCTCACAATACATTGCTAAAATGAGGCTTTTTGACATGTATGTGTCATTGGGGCATTAATTACACCAAAAGTAACATTGCCATTTGAAATTTTACAGATTAGTTTTTCATTTTATTTTATTTTATTATGCAATCATAGGGTGTCAGTGCCCACGACCCTCATTTTCAGTACAGCCGTAGGCTTACTTAACCCGTAACATGTTGAAATTTAAAATTTTTTTTAATGGCTTGTGTTAGACCAATATAAGATAGTACCTTGACACAAGCCACTACATGTAGCATTCTAAACAAGATTGTTACATTAAGAGAGACTTAAGGGAAAATTCTTATTTTGGCACTTATAATTTTATTTGATTTTTAATTTAGTCCCTATAGTTTTAAAATTTGCAATTAAGTCCTTATAATTTATAAATATTTCAATTTAGACCATACTCATGTAAGTAATTTAATATATTTTGTCAATGCAACTAATTATAAATTGTCCCAATTCTCTAAACATGTGTGATTATACTAACAATAAAGTAAAAGTAGATAATGAAGCAAAATTAATGATTGATATTGAAAAATTATGAAATTTATATCGCAATAGATATTTGTAATTTAAAATTTTTAATATCTTAAAATTTTCAAAGATATTTCAAATGAAAATCATGGTATGGAAGAAAAAATAAATTTGAGTGTTCTAAATTTTTTTCAAAATTACATAATTTTTAATTAACTGTGTAAAATTAAATAAATATCATATAGTTCTAAATTACAATAAAAATATAAGTTAATTAATTATCATTTAAATTTTAATTGTATTTTAATTATTCAATTTTTAAAATCAATTATATAATTTGTAATTAAATATTATATACTAAATAAATGTGAAATATGTCAAATTTAAAATATTCGACTAAAAAAAGTCAAGTTTAGAATAAAAAAAATATTAATTAATTAATTATTAAAATTTATTTTTTAGTTCACTCAAAAATTTTGTCTTCCCTACTATAATTTTCATTTTAAACATATTTATAAATTTTAAGATATAAAAAATTTTAAATTAATAATAGCTATTTTGATATAATTTTTATCATTTTTTATTATTAATCATTAATTTTGCTTCATTATCTACTTTTACTTCTATTATTAATATAATCATACATATTCAGAGAATTGAGATGATATATGATTAGTTACAAGGGCTTAGTTGTAAATTTTTAGACTATAAGGAGTAAATTAAAAATTAAATAAAATTATAAGTGTTAAAAGAAAAATCTTCCCTTTAAGTCTGCTTTAAAAAAATTTCGCGGGGTCGAAAAGGCCCTTGATTGCACTGAAAACAAGGATCACAAGTTCTAACACCTTGCGATTGTTTTGAAAAAGTAAAAAAAAAAAATGTATCTATGGAATTTCGGATCTCGAGACAATTAATGTACCAAGGAGAGCGTATAGGTCAAAAATCGCTAAAATGGTGTAGCAAAGTATGTAGCCTTAGTATTAGGACTCGAATTGGCTTAAAATATAAAGATAACAAGTATTTAAAGGTATTTAGAAACTGTAAGTTCATATATAATAAAGCAACAACGAATCATTTATGAAACGAGGAAGCTTGATCTTTTTCATACTTTTTTAATATGCTTTCTCAACTCAAATGGCCCATATGCCAAAATTGGGTCATGACACCAATCTTAACTATGAAATGATTGTATACACTTCCATAAAAAGGTTGAGTTGGTTAGATGAAAGCCCAAGTGTGATCTTGGAACCAGAAATGAAGGCCCAATAACTGATCCAATCTAACTACAATTCAAGATTCAAACGAGATTGGACTTAGGCTTGATTTGTAAGTAAATGTCTAAAGTTTCCATATTTTGTGATAAAAGAATAACCTCACGTGACATTAAGTTTTTATATTAATCATTGACAAAAGGAAAAGGAAAAAAATTCATCCAAGAACCTTGGCTGTGACCTATTTTGTACATAAGAATTAAGAAATTTTGTATGTACGTGAATTTTTCTTTACATGTCACCGTCAGAATTTCATACGGCCAATAACTACAGGCTTCCAATTTCCAAGTTTGAACCAGAGAAGAGGAATAATCATAAGAAAATTGTGCTACTTGCACCATTAACTTTTCTCACAAAATGGATAGTTAATAATATACGTAATGGTGAATAATATAAAATAAATTAGTGCAATAGGTTTTAGTATGATTATATTTAAGGTACAGATAGATTATTGTAATTTTTTAATTTTAACCTATATTTAGCTGATTGAAAAGTTTTTATCTTTATTGAGTTCTTGTATTTTTAGACCTGGCCTTATTTATCAGAAAAATTTTAAATTGATCATTTTTAAAAAAGTTAATATTTATTTTATTAAAATATGTTCATATAATATCAAAGAGATATGAAATGTTTCAAACGACTATTTATATAATTCAAAACTCATAATATGTTATTGATATTCTTTTAAAATTAATATATACCCTCACATTATTAGTTTTGAAGAAGGATGTGCTTCATAGTATCTACACCCAAAATTATGCCTTTATAATATTTATAAAAATTTTTAATATATAAACTTAAATAAAAAAATAAATTATACGGAATCTTTTGTTTTTTTTTTTTATATATATTCTCATCCTTTAATTAGCAAGAATAAACAAATATCAAAAGTTTAATGTAAAATTTGAATAAGATAAATTTTTTAACATGCAAATAATTTGGAATTAAAATTAATACTTTAGGGGATACCAAATGGGAGCCACAAAAGGATATACTTTTCCCTATCTTGGTTACTAAGGAAGCAAAGCTATTGTGCCAAGGAAACGGAAGAGTCAACTAGGGACAATATATGAAGCAAATGACGGGTCGTACAAATAGATTAATTATTTTTTTAATTGAGACCATTATAAATTTATAATTCATGAGAAGTTATTAGAAAGGCATTTAATTAAATTGAAGGAATTGCTATCCATTGGCAAAGTTATAATTTAAATTTCAATATCATGATATAATTAAAATTTTTTAATTTTTATTACTCATAAATATATGGAAGGTAGTTTTGTCTATTATTTGACAAAAAAAAAAAAAAAAGAGATCCATAAAAATTTTGAGTTTCTGTGTTCAAAAGTTGGTTAAATTGTAATTATTTTATGTGCGTAAAAATCAACCGTGTGGAGAACTTTATTAATGCTCGTAATAGCACACACACTTTTGATTGACCAGTACTAAAGATGGATTTTCTTTTTCATTCTTTCTATTTAAAAAAAAAATTATGTATGTTCGCTGCTTGTCAGTGTCACTTGTTAGCCTTTTCTACGTAAGATGTCGCTTAAAAGAATACATTATTATTACTTCAAAAAAAAAATAGATTATTACGTCATTGTTATTTATTTTATTTTGGCCATGCGACTCGACATATTTTTTTTAGCCCAATAAGAGAATGGAATTTCCAATTTTAATCGAATTCTTATTTTTCTGAACCATCTGAACTATTATCAAGTGCTTTTGCTTCGCCATTCTTATAAAATATTATTAACTATATAAAAATGGTTCTACGTATACTAATTAAAAAACCATATGTGAAGCAAAATTTATAACTTTGTATTTAAAAATAAAGCATATTTTGTGAATAAAGGAAATTCAATGCATGTATTCATTTTGTTATTTTCTTTTCCTTTTTTTGGCTAAGCATTTTCTAAATGTTTGAAAAGAGTGTTTTGCTAATCATGCTAGTTAGCCTATGCCTTTATTAGAAGAAAAAAATTAGGAATCTTAATACGCTATATCTTTTTCATATCTACGCACAAAATATTTAATAAATATAGAGACTAATATTAGTCAATCTTATATATATGCATGAACAAGAATAAGGATAAAAAATTAAAATTATATTGTCTTAATTTCTATAATAATGTTATTATCCTATAAGATCAATAATATATATATATATATATATATGTGTGTATGTATGTATGTAAGGACTCTGGAAAGGATGAAACGAAAATGAAATTCTTGCTTATAAATTTTAATTTTGAATTTAATTTAAGAATAACATTAAGATTAACTTGGTCAAAACTCGAGTTAAGCAATATTGTCCACATAAATGAGGACAAATTAATAATAATAATAATTGATATCGGAGGGAAAAAGAAAGGACAACGGGTTCAATTATTCACAATTAGAAAACAATTAAATTCTTCCTCTAGAAGCCTTCGCTTTCGTCTTAGCAAGTGGCAGTTTTTTAAATACTTTTAATAACCACAAATTTTTATTTCTCTTGTTAATTTATTTTACACTGTAGTTTGATCTGCAAGCTTTCTTCTTGTTTCTTTCTTCCTTCCTATGAATAGTCTGAATCTAGAAGCATGAAATTAAATACATTTATTTATAAACTCAACCAAGTCAATAATCTTCAGAAAAACAAAATATTTGACCATATTTCATCTCATTAATAAAATAACCTCCTGATCCTCACTCTTGAGCAAACTGACTATTCAAATACCTAATAATGAATAGCATCTAAGTTCTTTGTGTTAAGTGAACTAATATCCAAGATACATAATTCATAAAAAAATATTAATTATAAAATATACTGTTTTGGATAAAATCTTACATCATCTAAAATTTATAGAGATTTCACATCCCTCAATGTTTAATCCTAACTCTTATAAAGTATGACATGTTTTATTTTTAATGGTAATTTTTAATTGCTAGAAAAAATTTTAGGTATCATACTATTATACATCATAATATCAAAGATATTAAGTAATGAATTGTAATTGGGTCCCACCTATATATCAAGTAAGGTTGCTCTTTCTATTTCACAATATTTTTTTTTTCTTCCTTTTTATATTTTACTCGAGATTTGCATTATGTTGTTTTCATTCACTAAAGAGAAGCATTATTATAAGAGACAAATCATATATACTAATTAAGTCAATTATTATCTGTATAGATGTATATAAGAACAATTTTTTTTTAAGGAATTATAAGAACAAGACATTTATTCTTATATATATGTACATGAGTTAGTCGTTTATTTTCTGTGGTCAACTAATTTGTGTTCACTTTTTTCCAGTTTAAAGTTTACATTTAAATTGAATAAAATTAAAAATAACCGAAAAGAATATTTACTTTTTTTTGTTGACCAAAGGAATTTCATTAATTAAAAAACAACACATCAATAGGTAGATAAAGAAGAATTATGTTTCACGTAAATAATTGAGCACCAAATCAGAAGCACGATTTTATCATTGAATTCAAGATAGTTTAGTTATAAGAGTCATAATCCTTAACAGCTCAACAAGATATTTAGAAGAATTGGTCATTTTCGACCCTGCAGAATATAAAATTTAATTCATGACACCTGTATTCTTGTTCTAATTAAGATACATATCATACAAGGATATTATTTCTAGAAGTTATCGTCACTTTTATTAATGTTAAAAAAGAAATTAAGCATTGCTTATACGTACCACCTTAATTAATTAACCTATGTGATAAAAACATAAAGCGATAACATGTCCCCAAAGTTTAATTATATGATAATCAGTTTTCTTCAATACAGAACTACTATATATATATATATATATATATATCGTCTAATCAAATCAACCTAATTTGATATAACATATGCCTTTGAGTTTGACCATACTGATAACAAGAGTGACACTAAGATTGGTCTCACACTAAAAACGTACGAACAAGAAACCTTGTGGTTCATACCTAAAAGAAAGAAAGTGTAATGGCGAATTAGATTTTCAAACCCCAAGTCCGCAGATTATATATTTATAATCAATTTAGTGCAAAAGATTAATGGTTCGATGTTCTTATAAAAACAAGACTTTATATTAGTGTTAGTGGATGTGAACGAATAGTGAAGCCTCAAGGTGTAAGTATTGTAGTATATGCAGATAATTTAGCAAATGATGTTAGGTTGAAATCCTTATTCCCTTATTCACATTTTATTACATCCCATCTTTGTGATGTGAAAAAGAAACAACAAAAATTCTTACTCTTAGTGTGATCAGGTGTGTGAAAAATAAAGTCAGTAGGCAATGTTCTAAGGTAAATAATTTAATAGGTAGTTTTAGATATGGTTTCAAATATACAAGTTTTATTTTTTAAAAGATGCTATTTTGATTCTTAACTTATCATATTCACAAATTAGTGCCCCATTGATTGGATGTTGCTATTTTTTGTCCTCACTTTTGAGATTGCATATATAGTCTCTTGAGCTAAACTCTATTACGTGGAAGGATCAAAGTGACGATTCTCAATCAATGGAAAAATTATTTTAAAAAATAAAATAATTTTATGATTGAAATAACAATTTAGTTATAAGTAAAACATCAAAATAATATTTTTCTTAATCTTTAACCTTATTATGAACATTTTATTTTTACATTTTTTTTGTAGTGTTGAGAAAATTAGATTGCAAATTTATTTGATTTCTAATTATATGGAATACTTAGTGTAATCATTCATGTTTGGATGGAATTAAGGATGTAAACAAGATTAATATTTTTGTTTGGAGGAATTATTTGAACTAACGCAATTATTTGTTTGAATCAAAAGATCATAAAATATAGTTTGGTATATGAAGGGACAATTCTTTCCTCTACACATGTGAATAAATACAAATGTGAAATATTTTTTTCATAAGTAACATTCAATGTTAAAAATGTCAATAAATATGTAAATATTTATGTATCATTATAATGGATATTTAAAATTTATGCCCAATACAAAGAGTCATAGTTTTTCATTGTACCCATTGATTTATATAAATAAAGACTCTCGTGTTAAATAATATGAAATAATAATCAATCATACAATTCCAGAAAATCTAAGTGAAAAATCTAAGAAATTTTTTAAGTTTATTAATAAAAGAATTCATAAAGTTTCGTTGTATGCTAAAAGAACATTACCTTAACCATCTAACAACTTTGTGTGGGAGTAAGTTATTCTCTTAAAAAGCGTCAGTCATATAGCAAAATTCATTATCAAAGTTCAACCATCACAATAGAAATCCCCAAAAGACGTAAAACAACAAAAACTTATATCCATATAAATGTTGGACAATTTCCTCAAGATAGCTATTTTATTATGCATGGGATCGGGTCCAAGAAAGGCAACTCTCAATTAAAGCAAAACTCAAAAACTCTCACTCTTTCACATTACCAAAATGAAAAGTAAAAGAACTTTTATAAAGTTTCCATATTGGCTCTTTGAGGAATCCAGCTAGTATATATGTGATACAAGTATTGTTGACTAATCCAAACGCGTCGTTTGCCATAGCACTACAATGGAAACGTTGACTTTTGACCAAAGATTCTACAGTCCACACTACATAGACATTAATGCTTTGCAATTATAGAACCTTCTGTGACTGTTTGTGTATCATTTATGGGCGTGTCTATACTAAGAGTTCCAATTTTGGACCGTTGTTTCAAAATTTATATCAAATAGAATAATGAAAGTATATGAAAATAATTCAGCAACTATGAATATTTTAATTTCAAAGTAATGCGTTAAAGATGGAATCTGTCGTTGAATTGAGATAAGAAAAATTCACGATATTAGGATTCGATTGTAATTTATTTGATGTCACATTTTTTTTGAAAGTATATAAAAATTATAGATATATAATGTTTTATTATTAAACCAATATATATATATATATATATATATATATATATAAATAAAATACAATTGGTTAAAATATAAATTTTGGAGAGAAAAAAGGGAAAAAAGGAAGTGAGTTAAAAGAGGCAGAAGTGATACCCATACAGCTCCCACTCCTTGTACTGCTTTTTTATTCAAAATTTATAAAAGATTTACGGAATAATATATAAAGGATCCATTCATCACAAATATGATAATAAAAAATTATGTGAAGCGGGTTGAAGAGAATTGAACGTCATAAATCACTATTATGAGATGGCAACATTTTAATTGGACAAAAAATAAAAGTGAGTGCAAAATCTATAGGCATCAAAATTAACCAATTTTTATGAATTTTAGTTGATCAATTTAGCCAATTTTTATCATTTTAGCTAAAATGCACAAAGACTCCTAAATTTTGGGCTGTTTAAATAATGCATTGACTTTCAAATCTTGAAACGAATGTTAATTTACTGTCAGAAAAGTGACACGTCAGAATAAATGACCATCTAGACTTTATAAGATCTCATTGAATATTAACCTTTAAATCATACGTAAATCAATCCCATGATGTATCACAATTTTAGAAGTAATATAATGTCCTAATGGCCAGAGGTTATTTAACATATAATCTCAAATTATTATTACATTTTAAATAGTCAAAAAATTTATCTTCACATTACCCAAAATTCAGATATTTTATACATTTAAGCTATTTCAAAAGAAAAATATATATATTTAGAGCTATATTTTTTTTATTACATATACTAATAGCCCCCACCGGACCAGTCTACTATGCCGAATAATTTTAGCCTAATAAGCCCCATGCACGGCATGTCACACTATTGTTTAACATCTTTCAATTATTACTCTTTAATTGTTTAAATTTTATATGATTGCATATCTGTAAATTTTGACTATTAAATTTTTATTTAACAATTGAGAACAAAAGTATAATCTTTATTTTCGCACCGAAACTTAAAAAAAGCTAAACTCAGAGAACCAGTTATCTCTTGCTTGTATAGTTTATATTTTACGTTCAATTATAAAAGATAAAAATTTTTGTTGTTAACAATTTCAATTTGACAAAAAAACAAATTTCACTAAGCTATATTTTTGACTTTTTAACAACTCTATTAATTTTGTTCTTCTTATTTTATATGAAAAATCGTAGTTGTTCTGGTTATATTAAATGAAAATAATTTTTAATCATCCAAAGGTTTCTCTCGTGCTCATGCTGAGCTAATTCTTTGAGAGTCTCGAGTCTAGGGTGGTTGAACTGTCATATACACATATACTATTTTACATCACGTGCACAATAATTTAATTATAAGCCTTTGATAAAATGGGATGCTATATAATTAGTTTTAATGGTTTGGTATCTTCATATGGATAAGCTTAACCCCATTTGACGAATTGTGATTTTTGACCCTTCCTCTTATTCAGTTAGGTTTCTTTTGTTTGACAGAGGTTACAAAAGCTGGGTCAACAATACATTCTTAATGATGGTCATTAATGTGCATATGTACACACAATGAAAAACCAATGAAAATGCGTAAGAGTAATAGTCTTACATTTTCGAAAATATCATATTCTCTAATTATGATATAATTAATTATTGATTATAAAGTATATTTCATTAAATCATTACTTAAATTTATTTTTTTTTGGTAATTAATGAGTATAATTAATATAATAAAATATACATGAAAATAGGCAAAATATTATTTCGTGCTTAGTACAAGATGGATATATATATATATATATATATATATATATATACATATAGTGTTCTTGGAACATATAATCATGATTTCAATGCATAGTCAAGTATATATACTATTTTCCGTGGAATTTTCAGATAATTTTATCTTGTATTAGGTACAATACCAGATGAATGGGATTTGCTATTTGTCTTGTGTTAGTTAGTTATCCTTAGTGTTGGCTGCAACTTTGAACAAGAATATTTGGATCATGCATGAGAGTATACATGCAGAAAAATTAGACGAAACTTGTAATATGAACAAGGTTAAGTCAATTTGGGAAATGTAAATTTTCAAAGTTTGGGTTTCTAATTTGTTTGGTAAAAGTCCACTGAGAAGGTGAGAATGGGGGAGAGATGGTAGTGGTTTGCTGGATTTGCTCATCCTAGTTTCTTGACCAGTAAGGAACACGAAAACATCACAATCAAATGATGAATACTTGTATAAACTTATTGATCATGAATTTAAAATGAATACCATAGAAGAAGGGTAAATGGATTAAAATACGTAACTTTTGTTGGCATTATAGATACGCGTATTTTACATATTCATATGTGTGTGTTCATATATAGTGATTACATATAAGCTTACGACATGAGAAAACTAGAATTAATTAAAATATAACATTTTTCTTTTATGGGATTGGCGTTTTCTACGGAGTATGGTTGAGTTGTAGTCATTCAATAATATTATAAGCTGACTGGATCATTGATAGTAATATTATGTATGTATAGCGACCAAGCGATGAGATTTTTTAAAATAAAGTCTTTAATATTGACATGGATAAACCATGCACCTTTAATCGAGCCAAGAATTAAAATATATAAAAATTTTGTTCAAATTTTTTTATCATAAAAATACTTTTAATTTAGTCAAGAGAGAAATTTACTCATTCTAATTATTTTAACTAGAACATACCCTTCTTATTTGTTTCTATTAGAGCATGCATTAATTTATTACTTCTAGTTAGTATACATTAATTAAAATAAAATTATATCTCCAATTATAAAATAACGGCAATTAAAAATAATAATTATCTAAAGAAATATTTTATTTTTTTAAATCAGAAAAAATGAATTTGTATTTGAATAATCGTTTAAAATAATAGTTATTAAAAATTGATTTAATTGAAATGAAAAACTAAATGTTTTAATAAATAAGTTACATTGATAAATTACTCTAATTATAATTGGGGAACTAATTAAATTTTTTGGTTGAATAATAAATCAGAAGAACTAAAGTGCATTAAATTTAAAAAATTTATGACGAGCTTAAAAAGAATATCCACTCAAATCTCCGAGAACAAAAAATAAACATATCTAATGGGGCTCCATATATATTTTAAAGGTCCAATTATATCTTTGACCACTTTAATTTATAATAAGGAAATATTATTTTTTTATTTTTTAAATGATTAAATTTTATTTATTAATCACATCATTCATCTAAAATTTAATGCTTGGCTTAACAATTTCTTGATCTGAGCATTATTTATTTCTCTAACTCTTTTATGTCACTCAACTTTATTGTTTTAGTCCAGCAAGTATATATGAATTTAGATGAAGATATAATAGAGGTCATTTTAAAAATTTAGAAGTAACATTACTTGTCTTTGAATTAAAAAAATTTTTAAGCTTAAAAATGATTATATATATATATATATATATATATATATATATTTTGAAATCTGAATTGTGATAGAGCATGGATTATCTAGGCTCTTGTTGCTAACAGCTTGTTAGTCACATACCTACTTCACCTCAAAAATTGAAATGCTAAATAATTGCTTGAGTGTTCCCTTATATATGCTCTTAGTTTTACTCTCTTTTTCGGCGTGCTTTTCTCTCCATCATTATTAGAATGCTACTTTCAACCAAAAAGGTATTCTATATAACAAATCATCAAAAACATGACAAATTATTATGATTGATCGTCTCATTGAGTGGATAACAGATTCAAGGTTAAAATATTTTCAAATAAATAATAAGGACAAACCACAGTCTCAATTTAATTTTATTTCTTTTAAGTACAAATTATTATCTTGTCAAATTATTAGGAGCAGTTTATACAAATTTTTTTATTCCAATGAGAATTTATCTTTCGTCAATTGATAAATACATTTAACGGAGATAATACTTGACTATATATATATATGAATAAAATGAGTTAATTATTATATTAACATCTAAAATATTTTGTTCTTTATCAATGTATTCTATAAATTACAATAATGTAATCCAGATCTTTATTCTTTATTACTAATTCCTGTATTTTTATAATTTTTTTGGGGTCAAACGATTTTTATAATATTTTTTACAAAATATTAAAATTAATTTATCCATAGAAATATTTTAAAATTAAATTGATAATTAATAACATCTTTTAAAGATGAATATGATACTTTCAATGGAAATATACATTTTTATTAGACTTAATTATCAGACTAGATTTATAAAAATCTTGTCAGACTTTGGCTTAAAAAAAGACTACATGCCCTTCTTTTAATTTTAGCTTTTATTCAATATTTTGAGCCAAGCTTATTGAGCCACTGAATTTTCTTAAATTATAATCAAATCTATTTATTATTTAGAATTTAAAATAAATTATATGGTTAATAATTATTATTTTTTGTATTATTATATACAGAGAAGTTATAAATATAAAATAATTGTTGTAATAGCATTAATCATTTGGATAAAGGCACTTATTAATGTTTTTTTACCTAAATATCGTGTCACATTAACATATAATTATATGAAATTAAAACTAAGTTAAATTCACTAATAAACTTATATTTTATATATTTAAAATTTAGATAATTTTATTTTGAATATCATAAATTAATTTTAAGTTATATTCTTTTTAATAATCAAATTAAGTTTTTCTTATTAAAATATGATAATTTAGACTTCCCAAAAATTGGGTTGAATTTTAAAAAAAAACATGAACTTAACCTGTTTCATAAAATAAGTTCTTTTAATTGAACTTTATATTTTTAAACCAAACCTATCAAACTAATAATACTTTTTACATTATGATTATCTCCGCTATATAGTTTGAGTTGGATGGTGGTAGCATTCATCAAAGTTAAGCTGTTCTCAATCTACTAGAACATCATTTTTCTTATTTTCTTTTTTGTTCTCATATGTATCTAATTCTTATCAAGAACCTCCATTATGTCTCTTCAAACATGCCAAGTGAGCTGTTTCCTAATCACCCGCTATCTGCGAAAACGCAAGGATTTTAGTTAGTGGGTCCCAAAAATATGATTATTATAAAACACACCAAACACAGCCTTCCTCACACACTTGGCAAGTGGCATCACTACTATTGCAAGTAAACTTTTTAGATGGCTTCCATCACTTCTATGCCTTTTCCCTTTCGTCTCATCTTGATTTGAAAAACGTGCTCGCCAGAACCAAAAATTAAAAGAAAAAAAATATTGCACTTATATATATATATATATATATATATATATATATATGGGTCATACATTTAAGTGTTAACTTTTTCTATTAGTAACTTTTTCTATTAGCCCTTCGGCCTCTTACTTTTCATTTGCCATCGATAATGTTCGGCCAGCTTTCATTTACAATTCTTTCGAATTTAAAGCATGTTGTTTGTTAAAGATATATTAATTTGAAACTTTTTATTTTAATTTGTAATATAAATGAACGACCAGTTGTTGAAAAATGTTATATATTTGTATTTACATGGATGTTGCCATATCAAAGCTTAATTAATTAGTAGAGTCTTGGCTTCATCTCTTGTTCTAATCTCATATTGCCAGGCGTTTACTTTATTCCCACCTCTCTTTGTTTATTATATTTCGACTCGGACAATAGATTTATTTTTTAAAAAAAAAAAGAAATTAACAGTTTTAAGGACACACTTACTCTTAAAGATATTGCAAAAAATATACTTAGTCGAACCAGTTTTTTTTAATATTAAGTAGTAATGTTATCTTCTGTGTTAATTATAGTGTGTGTAATTTCTCACTGTGATTCATAGGATGAGATTCAAGTCTTACATATAGAAGAAAAGTGTCTACACATGTGTATGTATAACTATAACAATATGTAACTCAAATAACACCTTCATTTAGTGTTTGGTTATATTTTTTGTTTTTTGCAGTAGTTATTTAACTTTTTCTTGTATTTTAAAATTTTTTTGAATATAAAAGCTGATTTTTGACAAGAGTAAAATTTAATTTGAATTATTCTCATTTTCTTTTTATAATTTTTTTGTCAATTTCAAAAATAAATAAATAGAATAAATGGTACTTGCTTGAATGATATGTTTTGAGAAAAGTATTAAATTAATTCATCACTTTTATACTTTGTGACAATTCAATCTCTCACAAATAACTATGACAAATCAGTATTTCAAAAATTTTATTTTATGTAAATTAATCTCTCATTAATTTAAATAAAGAGATTAATTTTGTACAAATTTAAATTTGTAATAAGTTAATTTTAAACAAATTTAAATTTGTAAAAGACCGATTTATCACGATTAAATTGTGATGAATGAAATGTTACAAAATATAAAAATAGAGGATCAATTTCATACTTTTTTTTTTTTATGTTTTACTTGAAGTAAAACTACTTAACTTAAAACTAATAAGAAATTGATTTTAAAAAAATAAAGAAGATTCCGCTGAGAGGAAAATTACATATAGATGCTAGTTTGGATGGGACCTATGGAAATTTCCTTGCAGTACAAGGATGCACCCTTCTCGACTGATTGAGAGGACCAGTTCGTTAACGCTAATAATTGGTGTGAAATGACAATTGTGCCCGTTGACACTGAGGGGGAGAAGACAGGAGAAGTGGGCCCACATGCGTACCAATTCCACGTACTGACGAAACTGCCCTCACTCAGCTCATCCGTGTATACCGCGGTTTTCATCTTCCGGATTTTGAAGCACATTAATCTTCTGGCGCACACAATATTTGAGTCCGACTTCCTAGGAAGATATCCTCCCACCTTCTTCCTCTTCTTCTTTTTCTTTTAAATAAATAAATAAATAATTACTTACCTCTGCTTTATTAAGAGCAAGACTGAATTATTCAAGGAAAGTTATGTGCATTTTTTTTAATCTTTTTCTTATATCATTTTTTATTTTTTGGCCAATTATATTATTTTTTAATTAAAATAATGACAAATATATAATTTTTTATTGTATAATTATTATAAATAACTGTATAATTTTTAAATTAAATTGTACACTTTTATACTATTATTAATTAACTATATATTTAATATTTGTTAATTAAAATTTTTTATGATAAAAATATAAGGAACCGTACCTATATCTAATCTATGAACTAATTATTTCCTGTGAAAAAAATATTTGTATACCAATTTATTCTATTAGTTCTATTTTCTATCAATTAAATTAAGAAAAATTTCCATATAATTTGCTCTGGTTTTTCCATTACTTGAATACACAAAATAACAAGCTTTAGATAAAAAAAATCCTTTTTCCTTTGAAGTTTTATATCTAGGTGTAACTTTATAATAGTTTGTATTACTCAAAATAGATAATTCAGAGTTGATAAATTTATAATTTTAAAGAAAAATTAAGCATAAAAATTTGTAAAGTCATCATGATTATACAAATTTCAAACACCGGATAGGATTGTCAAAGTGGTTTTTCTTTTTTTGGTCTCTTTGGCCATAGGATTGTCAAACTAGTTTTAGTTATGGGAGAATATTGTACTTGTTTATCATCTAGACAATATCTCTAATTATAACAGTTCCTTGCACTAGAAAAACAATATAATACTTCCTACTTTTTAAAATGAATAAAACACCCTATCTCAATGTTTAATACTCATTTTTATTCTTCACTTCGTTTTGTTCACCAACGTTCTCACCTTCAAAAGGATTTTTTATTATACTTAAATACAGTTTTTTTATACTTTTACTATTAATTTTGCTAATTAAATTTATAATGACAGTATAATTAATTAATAATAATATAAAAATATATAATTTAATTAATTTAAAAATTATACAGTTATTTATAATAATATATGCATGTTGTAATGTATTATTAAAAAATTATATAATTATTATGTTGTAATTAAAAAATAACAAAAAAAAAACTTAAATAAGTGCGTATAAATTTTTGTCATACGTCACGGTGGTCCCAACTTGTTGATCAGTGTATGAGCTCGAAAAAATGTGAAAAATCAAATTTAAATATAGTCTTGTCTTACCTGCATGCTACTGCTGTTACTTTTTATACCCTTTTTCTCCCTCGGAGTTTCAGAGTTTTTCTCTCGAGGTAAATTACGTAATTTTCTTAACTTGCATTAAGATTGGATTGGTCAACTCGGCGGGTGCAGTTTTTTTAATCACGTTTATGTCAAAACCATTTTAATTAATTTTATCTCAAAGCATAAATATTTATACTAATATATATGGCTTTAGTACCTTGTCACTTGTCAAAAAATTATTTATATTAAAATATAAAAAATTATATAGTTAGTAATATTATAAAAAGTGAAAGCTTATTTAATTTCTCTCCATTTTTTCTGACCAAAAAAAATTTCTCTACACTTTTCTTTTTTTGAAAAATTTATATAACAGGAGAGTGACAAGTTGATTAATTTATTTAACTTCTCACAGAGCTTCACATAGTTTTTAAAGTTGGCAATATTTTACTTTTATTTAAAAGCTAAACGAAAAAAAAAATTACCATGCACTCTAACGCATGCCAAGCTCTAGTACAATAGAATTTTTTTTTTTTGACTTACATAGATAGGATATTTAATTTATATTTTTTTATTGTTTTTTCATTTATCGAACCTTCCTATTTATTCATTTGTTTTTGTTTCCTACCGCCAATTTATACGTTTAAATTCAGTGTTTTTATATACACGTAAATATTTTAGCTCTAGCTTCTAGAATGTAACCCAATATTGTCGCAAGGAGACCATCACACTTATTTTTTTGCCCAAACTACCCTCTCTGGCCTCAGAATTAAATGCACTATCCTTTCTCATTCTTCTCCTCATCTATTTATTTATTTTTCTTCACATCGTGGAAGATTTAGATTTGTCTAGCAATTCTGTGTGCATAATTTCAAAAAAGCGCTGCCAATTAGGATCCATTTTTCTAGTTTTTGCACGACTTTATATCCCCCAGAAAATGAAAGGAAACATTCCGGAAAGTGCTTGTGCAATATATAGAAAATTAAATAATAATAATAATAATAAAAAAGATCACAATGAGCACGCACAAGCTCAAGCTTGCTTTTTCAAAATTATCAGCATAAGGCTACAAAGTCAAGGAGGGCGCCAGGGCAGCATCGTCATTTCCCTCTAAACCAACTTTCTTAGACCGCGAATATTATTACTCTTCTTACTCGGTTCTCCCTTCATCAAATATTAAATAAATCTCGCATCCAAATGTTTGGCTTTTTCTTCCTTCCCAAACAACCAACTCTCTCTCTCTCTCTCTCTCTCTATATATATATATATACACACACACAAAGCAGAAGAATCAGAGCATAGGTACACCTAAATAATCAAAAAAAGAAACTGCAGGAAAAATTCAACATCTTTTCTCTACCGGAGCAGTTGAAGATTTGAATACTATAACCCCTCAAGTCTCAACCCCTCCCTTCAAAACCCATTCCCATTCTGTATATGAGATTGTAGATTTCAAGATTACTACGCCGAATCTGCATTCTTTGGAATATAGTTAGCGACATGAAGATTTGGAAGTCTATGTTTCAGAGTTGCTTCAGGGGAGAGTATCCGTCGCCGAGGCCGAAGAAGGTGGTGGCGACGAGGCAGAGTTCGTATCACTGGGTCTCTGTGTCGGATTTGAGCAATCCCAGCGCGTCGCTGTCGGAGGATCTGTCGGTGTCGCTGGTGGGATCGAACCTGTATGTGTTCACGCTGGCTGAGCTGAAGGTCATCACGCAGGGCTTCTCTTCCAGTAACTTCCTCGGAGCAGGTGGGTTCGGACCTGTGCATAAGGGCTTCATCGACGACAAGCTCAGGCCTGGGCTTAAGGCTCAGACCGTCGCTGTTAAGCTCTTGAACTTGGATGGCTCTCAGGGTCACAAAGAGTGGTTGGTACGTACTTTTAACTTTTCTGGGTTAAATTATCAAACTTTCTTGCAGAACTTTGCATCCAATAGAAGTGTATAATGTGTTGCTACAAAAAGGTAGGAAAAAAAAAAAAAAAAGCGACCAAAATGATATATAAAAGTGAATTTATGCATGTTCTCACTTGTAGCTTTTTCTTTGACAGCACGATTTAGTCGTGGTGAAACGTTATACCGCGCCAAAGAAGTACTCTTTATATATGTTTCTTCATTTGTAAATGTTTTCACATCAATATTAAAAAGAAGTAAATTTATCCATGCATTTTCTTTAACAATCCAGTTTATCTTTTTTAATCATATATTTTTATCAGAAATTTAATGTTAAAATTATCAGTTTGTTAATTTAGACATTCTATATGTTATTCAAGTAAATAGTAGTAAGTAAATAAATAAAATTTATGTTAGCGGACTGTTAAATTTAATAGGACGTTTTAGATAAATAATATGACAAATAAATAGAAATTAGAGAGTTTGTTTTTGCCACTAAAAATTAGAGAGTTTAAACATCAAGAAAGTAACATTATCTAATTTTAAATAAACGTATATTTAAGTTTTGAGCCTAACTTTTTCTTTTTGTTTTTTCACTTAAAATATAGTGTCAAATATTTATATGCCGCCATGATTGAAAATACATTTTATAAGAAATCGCTTTCGTAGCAAGTGCTTTTGAGTTCTGACTCTTCTTTTGATTTTTTCGAATTATATGGTTGCAGACGGAAGTAGTTTTCCTAGGCCAACTGAGGCATTCACACCTTGTGAAGCTGATTGGATATTGCTGTGAAGATGAACACAGGCTTCTGGTGTATGAAAATTTGCCAAGAGGCAGCTTAGAGAATCAACTATTCAGAAGTAAGATATCTGAAATGTTTCTCCTAATAATCATGATTTCCTTCTCTCTTGCTTTTCGGAAAATTAAAGTTAATTACTCTTATTTTCTGGAACTGTAGGATACTCAGTATCATTACCATGGTCGACGAGAATGAAAATTGCTGTTGGAGCTGCAAAGGGTCTAGCTTTTCTTCACGAAGCAGAGAAACCTGTTATATTTAGAGATTTCAAAGCTTCAAACATCTTATTAGACTCAGTAAGTGTCATAGTTTAATTCTCCATCCACATATATAGGAATATTTTTTCCAATTAATTCATTAATTATTTTAACTCACACTGTGTGCATTCTGATTGATTAAATCTTCAGGATTACAATGCAAAGCTGTCTGATTTTGGGTTGGCAAAGGATGGCCCAGAAGGAGATGACACCCACGTTTCAACTCGAGTTATGGGTACCCAAGGCTATGCTGCCCCAGAATATGTCATGACAGGTAAATATATCTAGCAATAAATTAAACCACAAATATTTTAACTTATATACCAACGTATTAAGTTTTGAAGTAAATTGAATTTTTGGTCTCCCACAGATATATTTTGTTTTATTTTTTTAAAAGATTACTTATATAAAGAAAAGACCTCATGTTAAATTTGTCAATAAAAAGTTAATAAGACTGATATCTAATGCAATTTTATATAATTAGTGATAAGAACATTAAATATTGAACCATTATGTTTTATAAATATTAAGGACTTAAAATAGACATTTTGTAAGAATGCTTATGTACTGTTTATTTATAAAATAAAAAATTTGTCTTGGAGGAGTAAGTAATTAATCAAAATGGCACGTTAATCACTTGACCAATCAAATTGAGAAAGTGAGAGTACTAAAATTCTAAGTGCCTGTACATTGCATTCCATTGTTTAACATCTAGAAACTCAGGTTTAATTAATCAATATTCTCAAATTACAGGTCACTTGACAACAAAGAGTGACGTATACAGCTTTGGGGTGCTGCTTTTGGAGCTACTAACAGGAAGGAGATCAGTGGACAAAGGTCGTCCTCAGAGAGAGCAAAACTTGGTTGAATGGGCGAGGCCTATGTTGAACGACTCAAGAAAGCTAACCAGAATAATGGACCCAAGGCTCGAAGGTCAGTTCTCTGAGATGGGAGCTAGAAAAGCTGCTGCATTGGCTTACCTGTGTCTGAGCCACAGGCCCAAGAACAGACCCTCCATGACCACAGTGGTTAAGACCCTCGAGCCACTCCAGGACTTCGATGACATCCCCATCGCACCTTTCGTCTACACTGTGCCTCCTGAGGACCGTCATGACTCTCTGGAATGTGAAACCCCGAGAGAGAGAAAGAGGGAACATGGTCATCATCATCATCATCACCGTCTCCACCACCACAAGCACCCTCTGAGATCGCCCAGGTCACCACCTAAGTCGACAAGTTCACAGTCGCAGAGTGCTTCAAGTTCAACCAGTGGGTCAAACTCACCTCCTTTACACCACAAGGCTAAGGGAGCTTAATTTTAAGTTAAGCATCGAAAGTGGATCTCGTTAAATGTTTCACTGTACATAGATATTTAATTATACAGAGTGCTTCAAGTTACAGTGAGCCACATATGGCAGGCTAAGTGTAATCATCCCTTCAAAGTTCAAGCCAATATACAGAGAGAGAGAGAGAGTGCAATTGTAATGGTCACTGCATGGTAAACATGCTTGAGTTAATTATTAATATTTTTTTCTTCTTTCGTTTGATTTTCATCAAATGGTTTTGAATTGTCCATATGCAGACAAGAATGAATTAATATGGATAGTGAATGAATGGAAAGACCAGTTGGATAATGGAGAATCACCGACCTGGATTTGTTGAACGAATACAGCTAAGCGATTTGACCTACCAACCAACACGGAGACAGAAATAGTGAATCAGTGACTAATTAACAGGCCATTATATTTTATGAGAGTGCAAGGAAGCAGGAAGCGGTCTTCATATTATATTGTGATATAATATCATATAATATATAGAGTTTAAATATGTTAAGATATTATACAGTATTTATCTATAAAAGATACTTATTAAATAAGGATAAAATAGTAATTATAAAAATTATTACTAAACTTTAACCCTATTTATTTTTTAAAAAATGGTTAGATTATTATACAATACATAATTGAGATATAAAAGAAAACAATTTATAGAGACTTAAGATGTTCTAAGAAAAATACTTATAAGTATTCAGTAGTCGATATCTTAGAAGAGATTTAGGCTATGAAAATATGATAATAATCAATACACTGTGGGCATCTTGTAAGATCAGTAATCTCAACTAGAATTTGATCAGTTTCTATAATTATGAAAAATATGTAAATCTCATATCTCTTAATTAAATTATGAATGAGTTCTTTATTTAATTCCTTTCATATTAGAATATATATATATATATACTAAAATTTTACTCAACTTTTGATTTCATTTCAATTTTTGAAAGATGTTTAATATTATTCTCTAACTCTGTTAATTTCACTAACAGATTTTTCTCACACGTTTTATATATAATCGAATGGATTAAATTGAGACTACACTGAACAAGAATTTATTATTTTTAAGTAAGTTTTAGTTGAGTACTTCTTTGATCTTTTCCCTCTTACCGTAATACCCCATTCTAATCTACAAAAGAAACAATTAAATGACCACTAATTTATTGGCTTCATCTGTATTGCATTAATTCCCTTAACTGACGATTTAAAAAGTCTCTAAATGGTTTGAGACTGCAAATAATGGAAATAAAACTTTGGGTGAGTTGGTGAAGAAAAATTGAACCCCCAATTATCAAACTCTCTGGCATTACTGATGTCTAATTAGAAAAGTGTCACTTAGCCCAGGCACTTCTGTTAAAGGGAGAGGTGTGTACAAATGACTTCAAGAAAAGTGTCAATTTAATTTGATTATTAATTGATTTTATATGAGCATTTCTACAAAGAACTCCAACGCCTTATAATTATTAAGTAACGTCAAGATTGATAAGTAATAATTTAATTGTGCACAACTATATAATCACGGTTTATTAATCTCTGACTGAACAGTTTCAAACTTAAAGGGAATCGTAGTCACTGTATATATATATATATATACTTAATAGTTTACAAGCCTATTGCAATGAAGAAACTCTCAAGAGTACTCATAGGAATTTTTTATTGCGTTAAGCTGTAATCCAAATGGATAACATAAAATACATAAGGACAAGCATAAAATATATGAAAATGAGCAAACCTGGTGGATTTGGCACAAGGTGGCTTCTTAAATTCTGTGGGTTTGAATGACAAACAGATGGTATCAGCTGTCTTTATTTTATTGGACATGTAATGTTAAATTTACATTACTTATACATCATGTTAATATCTTACTATATAAAATTATTGAAATAAATTTATTAATAATTATATAAGCGTAAAATTATTACTTTTTCTTTACCTCATATACAAGGCTGCTATGATATATAGGACAATGGAAGTTAACTATAAGTTTGCTGCGCAGGGAATCCAGTTCTAGGGAAGTTAACTAATCATATATTGACTCCTACATTATAAGGATGATTTTTATCTAGGGATTTTATTTTATATATAATCTTTGGTAATATTTTAGTCATAGAAAGAGTCTTCATAATTAGTGTTCTGTATTGGCATAAAACGATATCCAAGCCAAACTATATGGGGACTCAACAAATCAATTTTCTTGGTCTGATTAAAGATAAGGTATCCACTCTGAGACCAAAACTTTATACAATAATTATTTGAATAAATAATTGGAAAAATAAAAGTTTAAACTTTTTTCAATAGATTATTCAATCACTTACTCGTGTCTACCACTAAGTTAATGCCTTGGTCTTACATTTACAAGTTAACGTACGAGTTAAAAATGTTAATAGTTGAAGCATCTGAGTTTAAGTCCCAGTCAAAATTAAAATTAACCCAAAAAATGAAAATAATTAATAGGGGTTAGTAATTGTTACTTGTATTCTATT
The DNA here is from genome assembly GCA_037074485.1 of Delonix regia. Taxonomy (NCBI): domain Eukaryota; kingdom Viridiplantae; phylum Streptophyta; class Magnoliopsida; order Fabales; family Fabaceae; genus Delonix; species Delonix regia. Next base: position 26,161,792 of record CM073451.1, on the reverse strand, counting down.
AAGTACTTAAAAACTTGCTATCTATGTTTGACATAATTGTTTTTTATTATGAGTAATATCTCAATATATAATTTTTAATTTTTATGAATTGAAGAGACCCTAATAAATTTAGGGTTGTCTAAAACCATACCTAACTCCAATACTACACTTCTAGATTGTCTGCTGGACTATACCTAACCCAAAAGCTTCCACATTCATCATCTTAATTGTCAACATAATTAACCTTCATATTATCAACTAATATTCTTAAATTCTGCTAAGACAAAATTTAAAAGGGAAACTTACCTTAATCATTGAAGTGACGACAAGCACTTCTAATCTATTACGCGTGCCAAACAATAGAGTAAGAGACAGACCCTCTGTTTCAGATTGACTTCTTTTTGGCACAAAACTGTTATTTTCTTTCGAAGTGTTCTTTCTGGCTAACGATGAAGAATTAATTACGTATAAGTCAAGTTTGAAAGAGTTCAAAAGCTTAAGATGTTAAAGGAGTTATTTGTAAAATTCTGTGTCTTCTTGTGTTTTTTAATATCATTAATTACAAACAAATCGTTTTGTTAAAGAATTAATTGGCTTCAATTTTCTTTGATAAAAATTATGATTCCAATCGATCTCTCTTTTTGACACGCAAGCTGTGTCCTATTTCGTGTCTTTCTACATTAATGTTAATTTGACCACAAGAAAAATGCAAAACAAAAGAAACATTAGGTATAAAATTCAACCCTTTGAACTTTTGTTAGGCGGCTTCTTTGTCTATTCTTTTTTCTTTTTTGGCCAAAGCTTCATTGTCTATTCAAGTAACCGTGCTTAATGTTGGCCAAAAACAATAATAACAATAGTTAACCGTGTTTAATATTGCCAATTAAAATTATTAATGCTACTCTAATTTTGCATTACCATATTAATGCTATACCCTGCAAGCATAGGCCATCTTTGTAGAAAATGTTTGTGATAATTAATAATAATGGAGCAGAGCGTTATTTTCTTAATAAAGATACAGAGCCAAAGTGATCAGCGAGTCTTGGCTTAATCTGTTTTATTTATTTTGTACACTTAATTATATAATATATTGTGTGAGTTGCATGATTTTTGAGATCTTTTCCATCAACATAAGTGGGATTTTTTAGGATTTAATCAGATAATGGTTATAATTAATACAATGAACATAATAATGATAATTAATAATGTTAGTGGGATTTATACCTTCATCTTTGTACCAACTATAAAGAAGTATATCAGTTAGGTTATACCGTACGTCACTTTTAAATATCCAAATAAACATCCAAAAATTAAATAATCTTATATAGAATCTATTTATTCTTCATATACTATCTAACTTTATAAAAGTTCTGACAAGTCTTATTATCCAAATGGAAATAAAAAAATTGATTAAAAAAATATAAACATAGATAGAGCAGGCAAATTAGACAGGTGAGCGAGAAGCATGAAAGGCACATAAATCTGTCACATGATTTGCAGGATTAGCTATAAGCAGCATATCACAGTAATCACATCAAACCAAATAGCACAACTTTGTCTTTATATATTCCCATGATAAAATCACATTTCCAACATGATTTAGAATTAAAAACAAGACATAAATACATAAATAAATCACAAGACAACTAAATAATACAGGGAATGATGCCAAGATGATCGAATTGACAGAAGATAGCAACTTTAGGAAAATGTGTGTGGGGTGTGATTGAAACGTATACGACAGTGCATATGCTTATCTCTAGGATGGTGAAGACAAACAATGGTGGTCCTCTATGCATTATCAATGAGCACTTATTAAGTATTCGAAGGGCAACCGGCCCTAACAGTTTAGATGTTGACACCCCATTTTATCTTCATTCATATGCAATAGAGACACCACTTTTGTTTTTAAGGCCCAAAAAATCAGTTATTTTATGAAACATGAAGAAAAAAAGCAATGAAATATACACCTACATTAAGTCTCTGGTGGAAATAGTCTACTTAATTACTGTGTTCAATTTTTCTGGGGATTAATTTGATTTCGATTACTATGATATGAATTTAATTTTTGAGACCAGATTTTAGTATCTATGAGCCAGTTTGATTTAACCATTTAAATTACCTCATCCATCAGATTAGCACAAGCTGGCTCATTGAAGGAAAATGGATTCAGAGTTCAGAAACTGGTCCATCTTCAAATTTAGCAATATAATTCATAGCTAAATGAATTGCATGTTGGACCACTGAAGATGGATGGTGAAACGGCAGTGGCACAAGCTAAGGCCTGGACAGAATAAGAACCAGGACCTCATAGGAGAGTTTAACGTTCTTCTTACTAGTCTTCTCTTACCTAGTCCCATAAAAGACCAGTTAAGAGCTCTGATATATAGTTGAAGAGAGAAAAGGAGAGAAGGAGTGGAGAAGAAGGCAAGAAAAAATGAGGAGCAGAATGTCATTTTTTCTGTTACTTCTCATATATATATATATATATATATAGGCACCATACATGACTACTTAAGAAAGCAACATTAAGTGGTTAACAACTCGCTAGAATCGTGGATAAATAACCTTAACATGTCAATTTTTTGATTGAGTTTTTTTTTTAGTATAAGTTTTATGGGTATTACACCTTTTATCTTTAATATTTTCCCTTAAACTTAGAGGACTGTTATAGAAAATAGACTCAAAGTTTATCACGTAAGAAAAGAAAACAAGTTCTTGACAAGGCCTTAGTATGGATATCAACTATCTAATCCACTGAAGGTATATGTAATACCTCTATTTTAATATATATATATATATATAATAAAATATATTTATCAACATCTTAAATATTTTATCACTCCAAATCATTCTTAATATTCCCACTAAAAATATTTTATCATAATAATTACATATTTTATCCCCACATAATTATTTTAAACATTCACTCATATCTACTATCCCACTTTAATTAAATTAATACCTAATTATCCTCCACTAACACTAATATATTATCTTAATCATCACTGCTAAATCTATTAACAATATTTTAATACACCATTACAACTTAAAAAATCATCATCACACCTAAAATTATATCGAACATCTTTAGAAACTCAACATGTCATCGTGTTAAAACATCCCAAAACACTCCTTCTTCACACTGCAACTTCATTCTTCATTGTGTTCACTGTTCCGCCAACTTCTGGCCACTGTCACCGCCTTCCAACCACCGTCAGAGGTTGACCGGCATCCCAACATCTGAACCGACCCAAGAACCACTAACGAAGAGCTCTAGGTGGTCGAAAAACTCAAGTAGTCCAATGGTCCAAGAAGGGGCAAAAATTTGAGCTTAAAATTCTCCAAATTGGTGCGTTTTTAATCCAAATAAGCATAGGGCTTCACTTTCTGCAGTATTTTCACACCTTTCTCCCTCATTTGCATTGATCAATTTCACCTAATTAGCTCAAAAATGACGAAACCCCAATTTTGGTATTGTTCATTTGCGAAAATCACTGTTCATGTGAGAAAGTGATGAAATTGAGCTTAATTCGATATAATCCCATTAAATTGAGTTGGGTTTTCACTTCCTGCATGATTTATGCACCTTTCTCCCTTAGGATTAATTGTGAATTTTGGCTTCAAGATTAAAAAAAACCACAATTTAAGGGTTTAAAAGCAAATTGAGAAATAAGTGAAATTTGAATTCTTAGGGCATCTTAAACTTTGTTATGCATCTAGGGAGTGATTTAGAATTTTTGAAAATTTTAGTTTGAATTTTAGAATGAAATTTGAATTTTTTTTGTAATTTTCCTAGATTTTTCATGAAGAAAAATGAAGGAAATTATAAGCAAAAAATTAGTTTGGCTTGATTAAATAGCAATAAATTTTATTTAAGGTTAAATTGGAAAATTGGAAATTTTTAGATGACCCTAAGTGAAATTTGTGTGATGGTAGGTGTTAGAAATTTAATAAGTGCATAATGTAATAATAATAATAATAATAATAATAATAACAACAATAATAATGATAGTGATAATAAGAATAATAAAATGAAATATGGGTCATAAGTATTTTGAAATATTATTTAAGAAAGTGACCCATAAATTTAATTCTAAAAAATTTAGTAAAGAAATATGTGAATTAGATAAAGGTGAATAAGGAATAATTAATCAGGCCTATGACAGAATTAAATAATTAAATTTATAAGGACTAGAAGATGAGAGTATTTTATTTAATGTTTTAGGTGACTAGAAAATTTTCAACAAAGGAATTATATTTAAGAATAGAATGAGGTTGGTATACTTCTCTCAGGTGAGTTGATAATTCTATTTATACAAAATAATACTTTGAATTATGATTCCAATTTTTGAATTATTAAAAATACTAAAATATGAACTATAAAGTGGTACGATTTTGAAATTTCTGATATCTGTACATGGATGTTTATTATTTTTGAAATATTAGGAATTTGTCTAAAATATAACCGGAAGTAGATGTTAGCCGTAGTGCACTGTGATTGATAATTTGATAAGGCTAGGTATGATACCCTTAGTTTAAGGCTGAGGGTCATTATGATATTTACTCAGAGCCTATGACTAAATGAGTATTTGTTCTAATCTGTTATCATTAGTTTTGGGCTAGCTCTATATTCTGTAATTATGACTGATTCTATAAGAGATTCCCAAATGCACTCTATTAATGATGATTCTTTGTTTGATTACTGATTTATGACTGTATGATATCTGGTTTTAATTTTGAAAGATGTACCATTGTAAGTCTATACCATTTTCTACAATATTAGAATTGCTCACTTAGTTTCCACTCACTTCATTATTTAACATTTTTCATATTCCAGCACCGAACCAAAACATCCACATTCATAATTTTAATATTGGTGATTAATTTCTTGGTAAACCTAGCCTACTGTTAGAGCTAGGATTTTATCTTATTTTATGGTTTAATTAGTCACTCCCTTGTATACAGGCTAAATCTTTTATGTATTACTATGGTATGTCAGAAAATGTTTGTATAAAGAGTTATAAGATCTAGGCTTATTTGATGTGAATTTATATAAGTTCTGTCATTATGAGGGTTCTAACGAGTTCACGAGGATGAAGGATACCTCATTCTTGTGCCGATCACGCCCTACTAGCTCAGGTCATGATAGTATATGCCTTACAATCAATTGCTTAGTAATTACTTTCTCCCTTACAAAGAAAAGATCAAACTCCATATGCTTAGTTTTATTATGTCATTGGATTATGAGCTAATAGCACAGTACTCAGATTTTCACAAAACACTATAGGAATCGTGTTGCTAACATCAATCTTAAGTTCTTTCAGCAAGGTTTGTAACCAAGTTACTTCTGAAACCAAATTAGCAAGACTTCGATATTCTGCCTCTGTAGTTGACCTTGCAACAAGACTTTGTTTCTTTGTTGTCCATGAAATCAAGTTCTTCCCTAAATAAATACAAGCTCCTGAAATAGACCTACGATCATCTTGATCAATTCCCTAATCAAAGTTAGAAAAACCTCTCAAACTAATGTCTTCATGCTTCCTTAACTTTAACCTATGAGAGAGAGTTCCTTTAAGATAATGAAGAATCCATTTCATAGCCTTCCAATGATCCTCAAGGGGTTGTGACATGTATTGACAGACTTTAATGACACTAAAGGAAATTTCAAGTCTAGTTATGGTGGTATATTGCAAGGCTCCAACTATTGATATAAAAAGACTAACATTAGTCATGAAACTATCACCATGCTTGCTAAGTTTTAAACCTAGAACTATAGGAGTAGGTAACGTTTTGACATTTTCCATTCGAGCTTTAATGAGGAGATCATTGATATATTTATTCTAAGATAATATTAATCCTCCATCTGCAGTGTGGTCTACCTCTATGCCAAGAAAATAACTTAACTCTCCTAAATTTTTAAGAGCAAAATCATTATTAAGATGATGTTTAAGCTATGAAATATATTGGTTGTTGTTGCCTAAAATCAAGTTATCATTAACATAGATCAAAATATATGTGTAAATATAACTATTAACTCTGATGAAAAGAGATGGATCATACTTACTCTCTTGAAAGCCATATTTATGAAAAGTTGCTTTGAGTTTTTCAAACCATGCCCTCGGACCTTGCTTAAGACCATAAATTGGTTTCTTCAATCAATAAACAAGCTTTGTATCTATGACTTCAAAATGATGAGGTTACTACATATAGACTTCTTCCTTTAAAACACCATTAAGAAATGCATTATTAACATGAATTTGAAAAACACTCCGTTGGTGTGCTAAGGCTATTGTCAACATAGTTCTAATGGTTGTTGGTTTGACAATAAGGGAGAAGGTCTTATTAAAATCGTATTTATATTGTTGATGAAAGCCTTTAGCTACCAACCTAGCCTTGTACTTATTCAAAGAAGCATTAGGATTCTCCTTAACCTTGAAAACCTGCTTACATTGTATGGCTTGCCGATTGCCAATTCAAATTAAGGCATTATATTAATCATCCATGGCTTGTTTCCACTGAGGGTCAAGAGCTTCAACTATTGCAGATTTAGGAATAGTCTTAGTAAGACAAAGCTTAAACACCCATGCATGTGCTCTTGTAAACATAAGATGGATGGACAAAATAGTAGGTACAACTAAATTATTATCATTTGAGGCAGATTCTCCTAAAGCATTAGTAAAAAATGAAACTGCAAGAGACTCAATGACTTTAATCTCAAGAACCAAAGACATATTGAGCACCATTTAATGATGTGGAATGTAACTGTGCGTTAAAAGATAGAGAAATCTAGACATCTTTTGGAGTATCAATAACATTCCTGACATGAGTCAAACTAGCTATTGGCAAACTTATATCACAATGAGGCAAATCATTCAATATAGAAGAAGAAGATAAATTCAACATATTAGTAACTTGGGCATTAGCTAATGACAATGGAATTTGTACAAATGGAATGTACTGAGACAAAGCAGAAGAAGAACTAGAAATAGGACCCTTGGTTTTGAATGGAAAGGTAAATTCATCAAAAGTAACATCTTTGGAAATATAAATTCTACCATTAGAATTAAGACATTTTTGCCCATTGTGTTGTGGATTGTACCCCAAAAATGTGCATTCTACTGTGTGGAAAGAAAGTTTATACATGTTGTAAGGTCTCAAAAGTAGGTAACAAGCACAACCAAAGACTTTGAAATTCTTATAGTTTGGCTGAACACCAAAAAGTCTAGACTGAGGAGTATCATTCTGTAAGGATGAAGATGGTAGATTATTTATGAGAAAAGTGGCTGTGATAAAGGCATCCTCCTAAAATTTTAAAGGTAATCTAGTAAATGACAGAAGGTTTAAACTTGTTTTCACCACATGTCTATGCTTACACTCAGCAGTGTCATTTTGAGAGTGAGTATATGGACAAGTAAAGCGATGTATTATGCCACATTGAGTAAGAAAAGGAGTGAAAGGTATAAATTCTCCCCCTAAATCAGACTGAACAGATTTAATTTTGGTACTAAGTTGGAGTTCAGCCATTGTTTTAAAGGTTGTGAAGGAAGAAAGCACATCTAACTTACGTTTAAGAGGATAAATCCATGTAAAATAGGAGTAAGCATCAACAAAAATGACATAATAAAGTGAACCATAGGTGGAAGGATATGGAGAAAGGCCCCACACATCAATACAAACCAATTCTAGAGGAGTGTTATACACATTAGATGAGGGTGGTAATGAATTTTATGTGCTTTACCCTGGCAGCAAGCAAAACAAAAGGGAAGAACATCTTTATAAAAAGATTTAATATTACAAGTATTCAAGATATTAGTAACAGTAGACATAGCTAGGTGTCCTAGTCTACAGTGCCAAAGGTACAAGTCATTTTGCTTATTTAGTAAATCAGAAAATACAACTTTTGATGAAGAAACCTTATGCAAAGGCTTAACTATAGTGTTAACATTAGCAGATAAAACAGATGAAGAATGTTGACATGAAGGTTGTAGACATAAGAAGGGCAACAATTTGACTGATTCTAAACTATATAAGCCATCAGACTTAACTTTACCTTCCATTAGAATTTTTTTAGTTGCTTATGATTTAACAAAATAAGAAAAAGGGTGAAATTCAAAAAAGACAAAATTGTCCCAAGCAAATTGTGAGACACTAATTAGATTTTAGTAATGGATGGAACACGTAAAAAGATTAGAAATAAGAAGAATAGATGGTTTATGACTAAAATACTAAATGCAAGAGTGCCCAAAATTATTAATATGTAAACAGTTCCATTCCCTACATGAACTTGTTCATTAACAGTATATTCTTTTCTAATGACCAGATTATAAGCATAGGGAGTAACATGATTAGAAGCACCTAAGTCATGAAAGTAGGTGGATGTATCATAACGAAACTTAAGTGTATGAGATACTTCAATATTCATGACAGTTAATGGAAAATATGTTTGATTAGAAAACATGGCAACTGAACTTGGTCTAACAATAGTTAGATTAAGCAATGCTTATGGATGAACTGATGAAACAGAAGTAGTCATAGAAGCTAAATATGAAGAATACACATATGGACGATAAGTATGCTATGAAGAAACTGATAAATAATATTAAGGTTGGAATGTGGAATCAAATCAATAATAGCATTGAGAAGCATTATAACTAAAATGATTGCAGACTTGGCAAGTAACAGAACTTCAACACCAAATCTACCACCTCAGGCACGATTCCTTCCTTGAAAACCTCTTCCTTTGTGAGTGGAAAACTAAGTTTGAGATCTGGATGAATCTTGCTTAAAATAAGGTTCATATGCTTCTATCCAATATTAACAATGTTAATGGAAACTAACTTAGAGGAAATAACTTTCAAATTACGAGTAATTCTTATTTCTTGTGCTAATAGCATAAACTCTAGCTCAGTAAGCGTGCAAGGTACTGTATGAGTAGTAGCAAGAGTTACAAGTGCATCAAATTCTTCTGGTAAGCCTTCAAGTATAATATCATAGTGTTCTAACTTAAAGATTGGATGTCCTATTGTAGCTAAAGGATCAACCAATGCTTTAATTTAAAGCAAGTATTTAGAAATTGTGCACACATCTTTCTTTATGTTTCTAAGTTCCATCTTGTATTGGTGAACTTTGGCCTTGGTATAAGAAGAAAAATAGTCATGAATGCACGACCAAGCTTACGATGATTTCTTATTGCCTACAACTCTAGTTAACATCATCTCAGATATGGACGAGAGAAGCCTGGATAATATGAGTTGGTCTTGTTTTATCCATGCAACAAATTCTGAATAAGCTTGTCCAGCTATAAGATTATCCTTTGTATTAAACTGAGCAAGTGGCTTAGCCTTTAGATCAATGAACTTTAAAATAACATGTCCTAGAATAGCAGTAAGGACTTGCTGGCACCAGATAAGGTAGTTCTTCTCATAAGTTTGACTAAAACCGGATGATTAAATAACAGTTATAGCAAATTTCACTACTAACAAAAAAGAAGAAAGAATAATATTAGAGAGAAATAGACTTTTTGTGGTTAGAAAAAGTGCTCTAATACCATAATAGAGAACTAAACTAAGAACAATAAACTAGCATTGCTATATCACATGAATAATAGGATAGAAGGTCATATTATAGGAAAGAGAAGAGTACAATATTTATAGACAAAGAAAACATAAGCTAATGTGCCACTTGTGAAGTAACAAAATAACCAACTTAAAGCTAACAAGTAAAACAAACTAATAGACTCTAATCTCTAACACCCTCTATCAATAAGATTTTGGGCATCATTCCAAGAACTTGAAGAGATAATCTTTTAAGTCAAATCTTTGGGTCTATAGTCACATGAATTCATGGTTTTCTTTTACATTATGCTTCTTTGAATTGTCCATAGTACCCTATCGCATAAAGATAACGGTGAGTTGCAAGTTCCTTAAAATGATGAAAGTGAACATGACGTGGAGTGCCTAGTAGAGGAGTTTATAGAGCAAGGTGACCAAGAATGACAAAAAGTTCTTAAATTTGGAGATCCTCATGAGAACTATCGTATTTAAGGATTTGTATTTAGGGAATTTTTATTTGTGGAGATGGGGGTGGGGGAAAATTTCTCCCTGAAGGAAGTTTAGAGATGGGGACGAAAATCATACCTCTACCCCGTGAACTCCCTGTCCCTGCTAATTATTTATATATATATATATATATATATATATATATTATATATAGACACATACACACTATTTTTTGTATTTTTAGCTATTTCACTTGTTATTTATATTTATAATAATTAAAAGGAAAAAATTCAATTTAACTTAAAAAAAATTCCACTCATTACATATTAGTTTTTCGTTTATTCAAAACTTGGACGACATAGTGAGATTATTTTTAAAATACATTATAACTACAATTACATTGTAATGGAGAATAGGAAATGAATATTAGAAAAGATAATATTATTTATTTGTAAAATAGAATTAAGGAAAAACATAGGAATTATAATTATATATATGGTTTTATTTTAAATTTATTAATCTTTTTGTTACACTTATTTTTTTTCATAATTAACATACCTTATTAAGTGTCATGTAATGTAAGTTATAGAACTTGTTATAAAAGTTTTATTTGAATATCTATAGTTTTTATAAAGTTAGAGCTTGTTAAATAACATAAATAAGTAACTTGAACATCAAATCTAATTTTTTTCAATATATATCAATATTTTTTTCCAATTTTTACAAAAAAATTCAAAATCTCTGTGGAGATCTACAGCTCCGTAGAGAATGGCAATTAGAGAAAAATCTCTCCCAAGATAAAAAAATGAGAATGAGAATGACAAATATAATTAATGATAGAGATAAGGGAAGACACTCCCTACCCCACCCCACCCTGCAAAATTATCATCCTTAAATGTAATAGCTAAAGATCAAAATTAAAAGCTAGAGTTATCTTGACTTTAAATAGTCATAAATTTCAACCAAGAAGGAGTTTTAGTCCTTATTGTATCCACATAAACCTCGGACATCGTCTTAATTGGGCAAACCTTGATTGAGGCTATTTTGAACGAGAAAATGTTACTTGGTAGTAACACACCTACATGCAAGGTTGGCAGTTGAGCTGTGCGTCACACCGAATTCTCACTTTTTTTTTAAATAATTTGATTGTACTAGAATACTACCATAAATTGCTCCAGCTACATAATTTTTAGTATCAACCAATATTTTTTTCCATTTTTAAATCCAAAATCTCTTGTTTTCGCACATTTTAAGGCTATATTAGTTTTTCACCAGTTTTTGTATTATTATCTTTAAAAAATAATTTGGAAACCCTGAAAGCATTTTGTTGTTTGGTTATGCAGCAAGATTCATGAATAATTTTTCTCTATAATCTTTCAAATTTTCTAATTGACTTTTCCAATTTTCACGCGTCATCAGGTGGGATTGAAGAATTTCCATACGTGCCACATTGCTAATTGATTAATTTCCATTTTTCTTTTAGTCATTGGATTAATTTCAAATTTTCACACATGTTGCACGAGAAGTAGAGTAGAGTTTTACTTTCTTGTTTGAATTGATTGATTGAGAAAAAACATTATTTTAGTTATTTTTTTTAATTTAGTTTTATTTTAATCTTCAACAAATTGAAAGTCTTAAAATAATGATCCACTTTTGAACATAATCTTATTTTAATCCTTCACAAATTAAAATTCTTAAAATTACCTTTTATTTTTCAAGATTTGTCTGAAAATGATCCTCTGTTTTTTAAGATTTGACTTAAAATTATATTTAACTTTTCAAAATTTGATTCAAAATGTCCTCATTAATTAGTCTTGTATAAAAAAAATGACTATTTTAGGTTAGATCTTAAAATTTGGAAGATCAAAATGAAATCAAGTTCAAAATTGGAGAATTATTGTGAGATTTTTAATATATGGAGGATCAAATAAAACAAAACTAAAAATTGAAGATCAAAATTGTTTATGAGCCCAATGCTACAAAGTTTTCAATGGGCTTGAAATTTCCCGTGACTGCGTTTAATTTATAGCTAAACGGCAACGTATTATATAATCAGGGCCCAAAAAGATATTCGACCTCTAAACTGTTGTTTGGTTAATTCTTAGTTCCTTCGGGAGTTTATTATTATCATTATTGTTGTTGCTGTTGATGATGATAATGAAATACCATAATTTATAAACCATTGAATTTGATTAGCTTCAAGTAATATGCAAAATAGAAACCTTTAAGAGGTTGGTTTAGTTGGAAGCATGTGATGCATACTTAAGTGTGTCATTATCTATATAAATCTTAATTTTGTCAATCTTTTAGCCTTAAGAAGTAAGAAATATTTATGTGAATCCTTCAATCTCAACAGTTGCCATCAATAGACTGAGAAAGTGAATTAGTCTGAACACAAGCTAGTCTAAACATCGCCTAATAAAAAGCATGCAGAGGAAATATGCAAAATTAAAGTTCCACAATTAGTAAGTGATTATTAACGTACATAAACCAATTATCCTATATATACAATTTCTCGTTTCTTTAGGAATTAAAGATCTACAGCTAGTTTGCCCTCAATTAAAATACTAAAAAAAACAAAAAGGAACACAATCTTTTGTAAGAACAAAATTCTACCTTATGATACTTCAGACATATCTTACCTTATGTTACTCGTATTATTATTATTTTATATTATATTTTTTTATATTTGATCTGACTTTAAAGTTACGAAATTAATTAATCTAGAATCGAATATTATCATATTTAATATTATATTTTTATACACAAAACAAAAATTAAATTCAAAATTTTACACACAACTTTTTATTACCCATGCCAACAATGATTGGTTGTTACTCGTATTATTAATTGGTTGATTTTGTAGTATAATAACTACTAGTCTGCCAAAATCATTATATCATCTAATACTGTCCCTTGAAAATGTACATAGGTGGGGCCAGATTTTCACGGGACCTTAGGCCTAACCTAGCTACATGACTGAGGCTATTGTTTGGCCCAAGACCCTACGTTGTTTGTTATGGAGCTGGGTTGGGTTTTATTGGATTGGGCTGGGTCTAATTTTTATTTTCTTTTAATTCAATCTCCTAATCACTTTTTGCTTATTTGTCAAACAAATTAATGCTTTCTTGAACTAGTGTATATATGCATCAATATGTCACTTTTTTTGTTTTATTAAGAAGATTCAATATTTCATATAACTTTGTTTTGACCCAAAGCATTGTTTTTATTAGCTTTTATATGTAGTTTGGGCCTATTTTAACAACATAGCTTAGGGAAAAAGGCCCAAAAAGTTAAATTTCCATAAGTCATGAGGTGGCAATTAAAATAAGAACCAAATGATATTTATGGACCACAGGCTTCAGTGTTTATCAATTTATACGTTGAGACATAACTCAGGATTAAGAAAAAAGAGAACGTAACTAGGGTGGGCTAGGTGTTATTGAACGTAGGAACCGACAATAAATTAGGCTTTCTTTTAATCAAACCTAAAGTAATATAATTGAGTGGGGTCGATCAACTAAGTTATTGTACAGCCCAAACAGACAGTATGTATAAGGGTATAAAAGTATTTATCGTTATCACATTATAAAAAAGTTCATTCATGCAATTATTTACTTTGTCATGGACATCTAATAATTACTTTGTTTATTGGTACCCAAAAGATAAATAAAATAATATAGAATATTATATTTTCAAATAAATAAATAAATATATATATATATAAATTATCTTAAAGTGGCATAAAGGTTTCAAAGGTTGGTGATGATCAGAAGATCAATACTGGCAACAAATAAGTCCATGTACTCTTTCTGCATTCAATATCTGCAAAATTTGTACGGTGACTAGCATTTATTGTTTCTGCCAAAGATGAAGTAATCAATCTGTTCCTACACACTTTTCAATCTCTTTTATTATTATTCTTGTTATCTCTTTGGCTTAATTGTGCATGACTCCTAAACTCTGATTTACTTAGAGAAATGATAGAAAAATGAGAATACAACTCAAGAACAGAGGACAAATAAGCAAAGCTCGCATTGATTTATTACAGGAGTTGCTAGATACAACCTTCATAGCACACGCATCACATGAAAGACTAACAACACTAAAGCAGGTCGACTACTGAAGAAGACAATTATGTATATGACAAGTACCAAACTAGAAGACAATACTTAACCTGGAAGTTCTGCAGACATAGATATTTTAAATTATTCACGACCATGAAAATAGTAAGAATAGCAGTAATGCCAATTTTCTAATCATTGAAAAGATGGAGAGGGAGTCTTGGCTCAACCACAGCAACTAGTGGGAATTTCCTCACAGTTGCCAACCCATACACTTCTTCCATGCTCAAGTCTTCTGGATTGAGATTCTCAGGCAATCTCCAAGTAAAGCCATGCAACAAGTTGGCCAAGCTACAACTAATCATCTTCAGCCCAAGGTTATACCCAGGGCACATCCTTCTCCCAGATCCAAAGGGCAGTAACTCAAAACTTTGTCCCTTCACACCAATCCCCTTCCCTAAGAACCTCTCTGGACAAAACTCTTCTGGTTTGTCCCACTGCGATGGGTCTCTGCCAATGCTCCAACTATTTATGAAGACTGTGGTTCCCTTCTCAATATCGTAGCCTCCAACCTTGCAATCTTGAAGAGCCAAGTGTGGTGCGAGGAGTACAGCCACTGGGTGAAGCCTCATTGTTTCTTTAATGATTGCGTCTAAGTATGGAAGGTGAGGGATATCACTCTCTTGTACCCATCTTTCCCTTCCTATCACTCTGTCTAGCTCTTCCATTGCCTTCTTCATAAGATTCGGATGCTTCATTAGTTCTGACATCGCCCATTCCACGTTTGTTGCTGATGTATCTGTGCCTCCAGCTATTAGGTCCTGTGAGTCAGAGACATAGATGTTATTTTAGCAGTAAGTCTTTCATTCAAACTATGATTGCCGGCCAAATTAATAAGAGAAGAAGAAAAAGGGATACAAATTAACAAGAGAAGATGAAAAAGTTGAAGATCGAACCTGAGTGAAGCCTCTAACACGATCATAAGTGAACGTAACATCAAGAGAAGGATCATCAGCCAATTCCAACAAATAATCCACCATATCCTTGGGCACAAAGTTGATCTCTGTTTTCCTCCTCGCCCTATGCTCTTCAAACACATGATCATGGAACCTATCAAACCTCTTCTTAAGAGCCTTCATTCGCTTAACATACCCTTGCAAGTCCAAGAAACCCAACCAAGGAATCCAATCCCCTATATTCAACACCCCATTAAGTAAGAACAACTCATCCAGCATCTCCTGAAACTCCTTGAGCCTCACCACACACTCCCCATCCTCCACCTTATTAGACTCATCACTGAAGTACTTCTTCCCCAACACAATCCTACTGATAACACTGAGAGTAAAGCGTGAAAGATGGTCTTTCACAGCAGTAGGCTTACCGGAAAGAGCAAGCAAGCGAGACATAAAGGCATGCCTTTCTTGCACACGAATGTCATGGAAGGATTCGAGCCTCTTCAAGCTGAACAACTCAGAGAGGTAAATCTTACGGCCTTGACGCCAGTATGGTACATAAGGAGCCCAAGTGATGTTGGAGTAGTTGTAGGTGGTGTATCTGCCAGCAGCAGTTTGGGGTCTGGAGGCGAAGACGTGGTCGTGGGTTTTGAGGAATTGCTTGGCCATTTCACTGGAAGAGGCAACGACAACATGGGAGGACCCGAACTTGAGGTGCATGAGAGGACCATATTTTTGGGACAGTTTGTGAAGGGATTGGTGAGGAAGGTGGCTGATTAGGTTGAGGTTACCTATGATAGGCCATGGTTTGGGACCTGGAGGGAGGTTTGGGTTAAGCTTTTGGAAGGTGAGGATCTTTGTGAGAAGTATGGCAAAGGAAATAGAAAGAAGACATGCTATGGCTATCACAGGCTCCATATAGAAACTGATTGGAGTCATGCTAATTGCTCAAGGGTTTTGGGTGTGTGCTAGTAAGGCAGGGGTGTCATGCATATATGTATATCGAACGGTTTCGTTCCTGTTTTCCTGCAATTGCAGCATTTTTCGGCTTTTTGAGCTGGGTATATTTTAAGAAAAAAAAACAGAGAGAAATTTGTCAAATTCTACCATCAAAAAAGCATTTTGTCTTAATGCTATGCTTTTTGAGACTCAAGTCTACTTAATCTGAATCTTAAAATTTATGAGAGAACTCGGAGTATTTCAATCTATTTTTCCCATTTTTTGATAAAAAAATAAAAATCTTAATTGAATCAAAAACTAAGTTTCTGAGTGAAGGTACAAAAAAATGAAGAAAATTGTGAAGCAAGAGAGGCGTAGCATTTTGAGACTCAAGTCTACTTAATCTGAATCTTAAAATTTATGAGAGAACTCGGAGTATTTCAATCTATTTTTCCCATTTTTTGATAAAAAAATAAAAATCTTAATTGAATCAAAAACTAAGTTTCTGAGTGAAGGTACAAAAAAATGAAGAAAATTGTGAAGCAAGAGAGGCGTAGCATTTTGAGACTCAAGTCTACTTAATCTGAATCTTAAAATTTATGAGAGAACTCGGAGTATTTCAATCTATTTTTCCCATTTTTTGATAAAAAAATAGAAATCTTAATTGAATCAAAAACTAAGTTTCTGAGTGAAGGTACAAAAAAATGAAGAAAATTGTGAAGCAAGAGAGGCGTTGCCACACACCAATTCTTATGCAAAAAAAATGAAACTTTTGTTGATTCAATCCCTATAATTTTATTCAGTTTTTAATTTAGTCTTTATGATTTAAAATTTTATAATTGAATTCTTATAGTTTACAAATGTTTTCATTTAGTCCTTAATTAATATTAAATTTTTTTAATATTCTATTAAATTTTGTTGATAAATTAATTGTATATTTTTTTTAACATTCTGAATATGCATAACTTATGTTAATGTAAGATACAATAAAAGATAATACAGTAAAATTAACTCACATATATAGTAAAATATTAATAAAAATATAAATGACAAGGAGTAAAAAAAAAATTATTAAAATTCTAAGGACCAAAAATATAATTAAAAACCAATTTAAACTATAAGGCTCATAGTGAAAGGAACAATTAACTTGACGTATTTGAGATTTTGATTTCAACTAACTTTTTAGAGGTATTTGTTATAAAGAAATACAATTTCTTCCTCTAGTATTAGAATTTGTTTGTACTTTAGAAAAATATTAAATTTTTTATCAATATTTTATTATATATGTAAGTTAATTTTATTTGTATTTTAATACTAAAAAAAAAAAAACAAAGCCTAATGGTTTCTAAAATACAAACAAATGGTAATCATTTTTAATTTAATCATTGTACATTATATTTTTTATTAATATTTTTTACATATGTGATTTAACTCTATTTCATTATCTACTTTTATATCATGTATTAAACCAAGTTATACATATTGAGAGTGTTAAAAAAATATATAATTGATTTATCAGCAACGATTAACAGAATATTAACAAAATTTTTTATTTTGAGATATGAAAATTTTCTTTTTTTTAATATATCCAGCTTAAAAAGTCTGTTCCACGTCGAAAGCAATTTTATGATAGGAAATGATTGATGGAGAAAGATAGAGAGAGAATCTTTTGCACTTTATGGTACATTTGCAAATTAAAATATAGAGAGTGGCATAATTGTGGAAGACAAAAAATTTTAATCAATATTGACCATTAATTTATTTTTTTAAGAGTAATTATATCTTTTTCTCAATTGATATGCTTTATATATTTCAAGAAAATTTGTTTAATAAATACCTTTACTCCCTTTGATCTCTTTCTCTCATTTTTGTCCAAATTAGCATGAATTATTATAAAAACTATTTTATTGTAAAACAATTAATTTGTTTTATTATATACTAATGGATTTTAAATTTATAGGCTTATAAAGAGGTTATTATTATGAAATATCTTCTTTGAGGTACAAAATAATTTTTATTGTTGCTCTTTCTAAAGAATTCTAAAATATCATAAATTGTTAAAATCACATTTGACTTTATTTTTGACTTTAAGTAATATATGACAATGAACTATCTAAATTGTTAAATAAGCCATTCGATTATATATTATTTTCTTATTTTAATTTTAGACCGTGTCAAATTATATTTATAATTTCTTATTATAAAGTTTAAGAAACAATTAATTAATTTATTATTCTTTTATTGACTCTAAAAAATGTCTGAATATCAAAAAATTCGTCAATTAGTTTATTAAATTTCTTGTTCACTCAAAAAATTTATCAGACTTTAAAGTATTATTGATTTAAGAGACAGATTCATTGATCAATTACTTTATAACTTTTCTAGTTGACTACAAAAATTTCATTAATTTTCTTGTTAATTCTAAAAACTTATCAAACTTCAATGAATTTTTAATTTAAGAAATGATTAATTAATTCATGAATTAATTATTTCATAATTTTTCTTGTTGACTATGAAGAATTTATGCATTTCAAAAACTTATTGATACATATATCAGAAAGGTGAATATCGTCATTACACGAAAAGTTGAAAAATTGATCAACTAAGACTTTTTATTAATCAACGAAGCTTCCACATTAAAAGGAGTCTACTTTACTTATATATAATAGGTTGATTACTTAGAATATTATGAATTATCATAATTTCATTGAATCATTAAAATTTTATCTTATTATTATTTTAAATTTTTTAATAAAACATAAATTTAGCCTCATGAAAGTAATCAATCTAATTAATTTTATTAGTGAATTACTTTTGAAAATTTGATGATTTTAAAACTATTCAGCATATTTTTAAAATTTTAATTGACTCACTATGTTTACCTTTTAAATTAAATATGCTCGTTATACAACTATTAAAGTTGGGAATATAGGTAAAGTTAAAAGGAGACTAGTTTATTTGCCCATGCAATGGTCCTAGAGAAAATTAGTCTATTTTATTATATATTAATACATTTTAGATCAACAATATTTGTGAATGTTGTACAAACTATGAAGCAACTGTCACTATTACTTTTATGAAAAATTTTGAATTCTCATAATTTAATGGAATCATTTTTTACTATGTCTATAACTTTGAGTGATGTATGATAAGGAACAATGCAAATTGTTATATAAAACATTCAACCATATATTGTTTTCTCTAATTTTAATTTTGCATCATATCAAGTTATTTTTGTAGCCCTTATTATGAAATTTAAAAAACGGTTAATTAATTTATTATCTTTCTCTTTGACTCTAAAAAATTTACATACTTCAAAAGATTTTTAATTTATGAGGTAGTTAATAAATTTATTAATTTTCTCATTCACAAATTCCATGACTTCGAATAATTCTTAATTTAATGCAATTAATTAATTACTTTATTATGTTTATAGTTGACTTCACAAAAATTCTTGACACTTGTATAAGAAATGTAACGAGTCATCTCTCAAGGCTTAAAAGAATCTCCTGACTTCAAAGATTTCTTGATTTGAAATGAAGTTAATTAATTCATTAGTTAATTGCTTCATTATTTCTTTCGTTGACTTCAAATCTTTTATGTACTTAAAAAAAATTCTCAATACATGTATCATAAAAGTGATGAGTTATCGCACAAAAAGTTGAATGAATGATTAATAAAGGATCTTATGATTAAATGGAACCCTCGTATTAAAAAAAAGTTTACTTTAAATATATATAATAAATTGACAAAACAAACTTCAACAAAGAAAAAATTAATTTTTCAACTTAATTATAAACGAAAAAATAAACAGAAAGCAATTATACATCACCTAGGCCGCCCATGCAATAGGCATGCATTTTTAACTTGGATTAGACTTAATTATACTTTATATTTTTTAATTAAAATAAAACAAGAATATGATTAACTAATACTAATAATAATAATAATAATAATAATAATTTATAATTTAATTTTAAAATATTACATTTATTTATAATAATTATATATGTGTCGTAATATAATTAAAAATTTATATATTTTTCATGTTTTAATTAAATAATATTATAAAAATATAAAAAATTGTAAATAAATTTCTTCATTTTTCTCTTCACTTGAAGACGACAAAAGATCAAAATGTTATTAATTAATTGTCACGAAAGTCTACTTTTATCTAATGGAAGCGTGGCGATTCCTAACAACCATTGCTTTGTTTTGTAAGCAAAAGTGGGAAGTCAAAAAGCTACCGTCTCGGTCACATTATTGATTTGATATTGTACGTCTACACCGTCATTATTGGTTTGATATATATAAAACAATGTATTATAAGTTAAAGGAATTAAATAAATAATATATTTATAATTTAATTTAGAGATATAAAATTTATATATTTTTTTATTATAAAAGTTGATCAAATTTTAGTTAAAATTATTGATCATATGATATATTTATAATGTATTTGATATATTTTGAATTTTCATAATATAAATTTTTTATTAAATTTTTATATATTGTTATTTTTTGTATTTTTATTGTTTATTGTATAATAATTTAGTCTTTTTATAAAAATAGTTAGGGTTAGGGTTTAGTAGTAACTTTTATAATTATTATTTTACTCTTACTTAATTAACACTCCTTATAAATAAATATCGTATAATATCTCAATAAATTTAAATCTTAAATATTATATAGTTATCTTATAATCTAGCATATATTTTCACCTTGCCGACGATCATATTTAAGAAGTTAGTAGTTTTATTACGATGCTTTAATTCAAAGACATCAATTGATGTCATCACAAAAGGTAATGGACCTATTAAATTTTTTATAATATCTTAATGAGACAGTTTATAATATAATGTGGTGCAGTCTTTATATATTATTGGTTTTTTATTTTATACGATTTTCTTAAGTAAGATTTTAATAGGACATATTATTTATTCATGGCATAAAAATAAATATTGTAAATAATATAGTCGTGAGGATATTCATTACTCTTAAAGTTAAATTTTTAAATTTTTCTCTTATTTTTATTACATTTTGATATATTTGTATATAACCCATAGATTTATCTTCTAAAGCCTGAAAGGTATGCTCGTGATTTCATTTTGTCCATTCTTTTCGTACAGATCCAAGTGTAATCGGATAAAACTAATAATTAATACCCTCATTCATCTTTTCCTAGATGATCAGGCTGTTCTCCATCAAGCAGTGTCACTATTTTGATTTAGAAAAAAGAAAAGTTGTTTCTGACAAGATATTTTTAAATGGTGTATTTAAATGAATGGAGCACATGCTAAAAAGATCACGTCAAGAGATTTAATTAGTTGAGTAAGTATGACAAAAGGATTTTAAAATTTGGAGATCTTATAGAATTATCTCACTTAGTGATTTGTATTTAGAAAATTTATTTAGGTGCAAATGGAAACTAGGGGAACCCAAGGAAAGTTTAGACATGAGGAGGATGATTATATCCCTTATCTTATGAGGTTCCGTTAATTTTATATAAATAATAATAATAATATTATTATATACTAATTTTTATATTTTAAATTATTTTATTTGTTATTTATATTTTAAGTAATTAAAATTAAATATCAATTTAAAAATAATTTCACTCATTACATATTAACCTTTAACTTGTTTGAGACTTTGATAACATGATAGAATTATTTATAAAATATTTTAAAGTTATGATCACATTGTAATAAAAAAATTGAAGTAAATATTAAGAAAAATAATATTAATTATTTGTAAATCAAAATTAAAGATAAATTAAAACTAGATTTATTTAAATGGTTATATTTTAAATTTAATTATCTTTTTATTAAACTTTTTTTAAGAATTAACTTACGTTATAAAGTGTTATTTATTGTAACTTATAGAACTTGTTGTAAAATTTATTCTTTGAATATTTATAGTTTTTAATAACTTAATTAGAGCTTATTAGATAACTAAAATAAGAAGCTTGAATTTCAAAAATATAGTTTTTTAATATATTCATATTATTTCTTTTTCTCAATTTTTATAAAAATATTTCAAAATTCTTGTGAAAATCTACATTCTCATGGAGAATGCGAATGGGTCCACAAGTTGAGCGGAATTTTAAAATGTTTGAATTTATTGATTTATTAAAATAGAGTGATTTTGAAAAAAAAAATTTATAATTTGCTAAACCAAACCCTTGGTGTTAAGTTTCACTTGATATAAATTCAAACAATTTACAAATAAAAGAGTTAAACTATTTATTATTTATGTGTGTATAATATACAGATTTTTGTAAATTTAACGAATTGTCAAAGTAATTATCAAGTTTGCCTTGTTTAACTTTTAAAAAGATCTAATATATTGTTTACACTCAATCATTTGATATATAGAGAAACTATAATTTGTTTTGTAAGCTGAGGTCTAATTATAAAATTAATATATGAATTTTTAAACATACTAAAACATACCCTGATTTTAGATAAAAATAATAATAATATTAGATTGCAATTAATTTTTAAAAGTAGAATAAAGTAACTTTTTGAAATTGGGAAGAGATCTTCAGTGCGTCCCCTCTTACCATTAATTATAATGGGGTGTTAACGTTTTTATTCTGATGTAAAGTTCAAGAAATGTGTAATTATATTTCATTTAAAAAATGATATATACAATTTTATAAGTAGGGTTTCACGGTTGAACTTGAATTGTAGTTTCCCCTTTAATTAGTAAATAAGGCAAGTCAGATTCAAACACTCAACAAACTAAATTCAATTGTCAGACTTAAATTTATAATTAATTATATACACCCCTACCATATACTTGGTGAAAATTTTATTGTATTCTTATAGTACTAAAAAATTAAGTACTATTACAATATGTTGCTTTTGGTTTTGTTTGTAATTCCCATTGATTGGCCTAAAAATATTTATTGCCTGAAAAGGATTTTTTAAAATTCAATTCAATTATAATTTAAATTTAGATTTCCTTTTTTGACAAGAAAAAACAAATATGTAATAATATATAAATAATATTATGTCTAATATATAATATCAGTAAAAGTACAAAAACATAAGTTATCATCAACCGGTGACGGATATAACATTTAATTTCAAGTAGTGTAAAAGTCTTCAAATCAAATATTTAAACCAAAAGATAAATTTTTATAATTTAAAGTGACAAATTCTTATAAATTAAAAAATTAAATAAAAATATAAAATGAAATTATAAATAAAAACTAAAATTTTAAAAATTCAACGAGCCAATTGGATTCATCATTGACATCAACAAAGTGCACCATGCATTTTACATGTTATTTTCTATCTCATTAATTACTATTTGAATCAACAAGGCATGCCTAGATTTTGCAGAGGACAATTGGCTGAAGTTCTCTTTTTGTCCTTGAATTTTGGAATGAATTTTGATTTCATCATAGCTGTTTTATTTGCCGTGTTAATTTCCACTTTAATTCTTTGAAAATTCTCCCCATTTTTATAATATTTAGTTGTGTTTGAATTAGAGTTGTATAAGCTTAATTTTGAATCAAGCGTAATTTGCAATTTTTATTTTTTTTAAAAAATTAATTATGTATAAATCTGGTTTATACTTAAAAAATTTTTAATTCAAAAGGTGAATTTTATCATTAATATAATTTTTTTGCCGACAAATATTATTAATGTAGTTTATCCAAGTAATTTTTTTATTTATATGAAAATAGTGATTTAAAGGATAAAAATAATTTTGAAAGAAATTCTAACACACTACGCACCATGCATTTGGCATGTTATTTTTCATCTCATAAACATTTGCAACAAGAAGGTATACCTAGATTCAGCACAGTGCAATTGCAAAATTATTCTTTTTTATCCTTCAATTTTACAATCAATTTTGATTTCACCTAATTTTATATTTTAATCTTTAAAAATTTTCAGCATTTTTATAACACTTAATTACACAAACTTAATTTTAGACTTACGTGATTTATAAACTTGATTTTAGTTAAAAGTAAATTTTTATGATTATAATTTATGTTTAATTTTTTAAAAAGAATAAATTTTATTATCAACATAATTCAAATAATAGGAAAAAAATTATTTTAAAAGAAAAATTATCTTTAAAAAATTAACATTAAATTTAATAAATTTATTTGAAAGATTAACCTTCCTCTCATTTTAAAACTTATACAAACTTATCAACTTTTCAAATCACCATATCAAACCATATTTAGTCAATGTCATTAGGTATCAGTTGACTTAGTGTACTTAATTTAATAAAATTAATCTAAAAAAAAATGAGACCAGTAAAAAATATATTATTATTCTAATTAATTGTCATATAAATAATTTTTTCAGTGAAGAGGATTGTTGCGATTTTCAAGAGATGCATTTGCTACACAATGTGTACATCCAAGTTGGGAGAATGAAGATTATATCATATCATATCTAAAGCTGCCCTCTGTGCCAAACTTGTTATAACTTTTACGTAACATTACCCACATCTGTTGTTGTTGATAAAAGGACCTATCTTCAAAAGGGAAAATCTGGGCTTGTGGATATTTCTCCATCATGTATAGACATGGCAGAAAACATTAATGCATGAACCCCCAACATAATTATGAACGCTGCTTTTGAAGACCTAAATTATATGGGTGCTTTGTCATCACATTGTTTGAACCAAAAAGGAAAAATAAAACCGTTAAATTGCTTTTCTCATATGAGCATAGGTGAAGGATTATCATACGTAAAATGAACGAAGGTGAAAATTTTGAAATAGAGAAAGATCCTTACTCGTCGATAAGCATAAGTACGACTTGCTGGCATAAAGAAAAGTCAAAATCAAATGGGAGAATAAAAATTTGCAGGAACTTTCAGTCTTAATATATTATTATATATTATATATTATGTTGAAACAATCATGATACGTATCAATATTTAATTTATTGTAGGATTATATTTAGGTGTAATTCCTATCAGAATCCTTAATAAAAATATCTAAATATATAGTTAACCAATAATAACTTGACAAATATATAATTTAATAAGATAACCATACAGTTATCTCTATTGTATGGTAAGATTACTCAGTACCATTATTGTATTGAAGAGTTTTTTTTTTCTTTTTCTTTTTTCTTTTCTCTCAAATTGAATCCTAATGAAGATAGCATTCCTCACACTTTGGAAACCAAGTTCGTAAACGGGCTCGTTTTCTATTGTTTATCTAAAGGCCCACTTGGAACATGAACAAAAGTTGAAATTAGTGTATCTTGACGGCCCAGATTTGAGCCATTTTGCTTTCTCCGTTCATTTCAACGCATTGTTCTCTTTGATTTAAAACATTAAAAAGAGCGTAGTGCCACTCAACGGAAAACAATCAGCAATAAAATTGAAAAGAATGGAAAAAAAAATTATACATATCATGAATCATGATCCTCTAATTCAAAATTGTTCAAACACTCTTAGAATGAGTCGTCTTACCTAAATATTTCAACAGTAAGTCAACTTGTTCGACTGATTCAAAAGGAAGTAACACACTAATATATAATATGGGTCAAGTAATTGATCTTGTTGCAAGGTAAATAAGGATTAATTTACCCCTTCTTGCAAGTAAGTAGATGAAGAGAATCAAAATTAAAGTCACGGTCAAATAAGACCACCCATGGTTAAGCGAGAGTCAAGTAGTATCAATAATTCAAACCCTCCAATTATATACTAAAAGTCAAGTGTTATATATGCTCAAATTGTGCATTCACCTATGAATGACATAAATTTGTTGAGAATTAAAGTATATCTAGAGGCCAACATTGATGAATTTATTACGTGAGGACAAAAGAAGTAAATTTACACAGATTTAATTAATTACAGACAATTTGATAAAAAAATTAATGTAGTGTGTGCGCTCTAGACTGGCATTAATACCCAACAAATAAATGCATAATATGACCCTGGGACATCAAGAATCCTGATCAAGTCCACTAGTTGGTCCAAGTCCAAAAGAAGAACTTGGAAGAAATATTGTTGGACTTCAAAGTTTTGGAACCAAAACCCAATCTCTGCCTACTTTCCTCATGGAACTAAACAACGTTGTGAAGTAAACTCCTGATATGCTCCTTAACTTCCTGGAACTTGCTGTGCTATTGCCTACGCAATCACCAGGCAAAACATGTCCTCTGAAATGGTTTCAATAATTAATCGCTGATGCTATCACTAATTTACTATATAGCATTGAAGGCTTCCCCCTTTCTCGTTATGCTCATGCATTCCCTCTTTTTCCTCAATTCTCTCTTCTGTGTCTCTAAACCTAACCTAGAATTTCCTTTCTGGGTTTGAGTAACTACTCGGTGGTTAAGTTGCCACTTAGGTTCCTCTCATATATTTGTCTAATATATTTTGTCTTTTCCTTTTCCGAGGAAAGGAAATGAACCGTGACAAAAGTATAGATAAACCAATCAAAGTCAAGCCACCACGTCGTCGACGTCGACGAAGGACCAATGTTCTCAGAGGCGGTGGAAGTGGTGGTGCAGGCGGACGCTATAGTCTGGTGGTCCACTTCTTATGGTTCCTTTCTGGGGTCGTCCTTTTATCTTTAGTCTTGTTTTTTCTCTTGTATTTCGTTTTTGATACCTGAAAAAGAGAATTGACTGCAGAAGGAGAGAGAGCTAGTAATAAAGAACGTATGAGAGATGAAAGAGAATAAGATCTATGTAAAGTGATTTGCTTGGTGGATCAATTTCCATGTGCCTTTCAGTCTCACACTTGGGAGAGATGGGAGGGTGGAAGATTGGAAGGCTTTGAAATGAATTAACGATTGTTGGCAAGAAGGATAGATGCTGATGGTGGATGGATATTGATCCCCAAGATAGGTAGCTAGATAGAAGTGTTTTCACAATCATGATGGTATATGTTTTTACTATAATGTTGAATAAAGCTGTTTAGGTTTGAGAAATCAAGAGCTAAATCTGAAAAACCCTAAATCTAGTGGATTAAATGTCGCACCCATCCACTAATTAACCGTGCATTGATTCTGTTAATTTTTTAGTTAAATAATTATGTGATTTTCTACAACTTTATTTAACTCTTAATTATAATTTAAAAGTTATATAATTGAATCTCATATCTAATAAGCATGTAAGATTTATGTTAACAAATGTGTGAATATAAAAGAGAGATGATATATAAATTGAAATTTACTCTCTCTCTCTCTCTCTCACACACACACAAACACATATACATATATTACGTCCAAATTTAACTATACTAGAGTTCATATATCAATCATAGATATTGAATATTCATTTAGTATGATAATATATGGTTCATAAGGTAAACAAAATTTAGCGATATATTAACTAAAATTTAATTAGATGTACCAAATTCAGAATTATCAAAAGTCTAAAAATTCAATTACACATTTTATATTCTAACTATGAAAACTGTAGCAATTTTAAAACCTTTTTAAATCATTGAAAAATATGATTATTATAGTGATTCCTCATGAGTTTTGCCTCTCCTTTTTTTTTTTTTCTTTTATAAATGGAATAAAATAAAATAATCATTGGTGGAATGTGATTTAACTTTTTTATACTACTGAATCAAGATCCAGCAAATCTCGGTAACTATGGAGTATGATAATTAACTAATATAGGTTAAGAGTTGGGGGCTATTGAAAGGGATGTAAATACTAAGGACAAAATGTGAATACACAAATCATCATAGGACAAGTTGAGGGTAAGTGATACAATGTAATAAATAGAATTAAGGAAAAGATACATGTGAAGAAAATGCAGAGACGTACTGATTTATCTAACCTGAAGGCTGAGATATTGTTCGCATGAAAAGACCCAAAGTCTCTTCACCACTTCGTTTTGACCTAAAATGGCCTTTACAGGGTCTCATCCTTCACAAATCCTGGCTTGGGTTTCTCTTCGTCTTCTTGGTTGTGATTTTTTTGAATTGAACTCTCATTTATTATGAGTTTAGGATTTAGAATTTAGTGGATTTAAATTCATATAAAATAATCTCTAACCCTAAATCCTAAAATTTTTATAAATAGTAAAAATGTTGTAGGTGAATCAATTTAACTTCATCATGTGCCATGTGCTAGTTAAAGGGTATAATAAACTTTTTTTTCTTTAAAAATGTTCATAATCATACATAACTTAAGTAATTGAGTCCAAAATCGTACCAATTAATATATACCGGGCTAAGATTCATTACCTTCTCGTTTGTACTATTTTGTGGGAATCCCAACTTCAAAAATTTTAGGTATAAAGGTAAACATCTTAATAATACATTTTGATATCCTTTGTTTTGGTTGGTATGCATTTTAGTATCTTATGGTTTAAATGTTAGTATCATGTAGGTACCTAATAATTTAAATTGTTAATCAGCACATTGGTATATGCTATGATTTCATTATAGTATTTTTTTATGAAGTCCAGTATTTAAAATTGTCCTATAAACTCTTAGTTGTTTTTAATAAAATAATTAATTTCCAATGCATAGAAGACTAAAATTTTTCTTTTGGCTAATTGGAATACTAAATTGGATGCTTGCAATAACGTATTCCCTTAATTTTGCCCAAAATTTTGTTCTTCAGTTTGTCCTAAAATCTTAGTTTAATTTCGTTGCACAATTATCTATCACGTTATTCTAGTTGCATGAAAAATTTCACAATTTTTTGAACTTCGTAGAATTTATTATGAATTTTTAAATTTGACAAGTTTACCATATGAACAATATCACCGAATTAGAATTTATCTTTCCTATTCAGCTATCATCCCACCAAGTTTCCTTCATCTTTTTTTATCACCGAATTGTCTCTAATTTCTTATGAACACTTGGACTACTTATTTAGATGATGTTATGTATTATAATTTGACTACTTAGGCATTAGATTGTTGATTTTTGTTATTTTTCTACCAAAATTTCGTGGTGAATGGATTTATTCAGTTTGAATACTCATGGTTCCTTTGTTGATTGACCTCTAATTAGGGTTTATACTAGGAATTTTGGGATTCTTGAAAGATAAGCCCAAATTTAGTCATAAAACTGAATACCACATATTTAAGGTTAATTAATTGTTTGAATCAACTCAATTTTCCTTTATGATAAACATATACATATAGGACTTGCAAAGTCATGATTAGCCGTACTTAATATGTCTTTCTAATTGGTTTTATAGATATGTATAAAGAATTAATTTAGAGTGATATAATTTATAAGGGATCAATATATTCTTATAATAATATTAGAGACTAAGACTAATTCATAAATCAATAAGATTTAGGTATGAATATAACTAAATTGCAATTGAACTTGTTACATCTCACTTGAAGTTCTCCGTTTAGTGATTTTAATTACAATTTTCTTACTTTTATTTTGAGAGTTTGATTGCTTGAATTAGGTCACTATAGAAACATTAGTAATAGGGGTATTCATGGAACTGATTGGCCTGACCAACCCAGTCTAAATTGGTCATTTCAGGGCGGGTTGGTTGGGTTAAAATAAAAAAATTGCAATTTTACCAGGCCAGGCTCAGTCACATAACCGAGTCAACTGGGACTCAGGGTTACATAAGACTTGTCCTGGCCCGACCTGGTATCTTATTTTTACTTCTTAAAATTTATTTTATTTTATTTATAATAACATTTATTTAAACTAAAATTTTAAAATATTAATTCTTTTCAAACTTTAATCACTTTTTCTTCCAAATCTTAATTTTTATTTTCATTCCATGATTATATATTTTAAATCTTAAATTTTTTAATTCTTTTTAGAAAAATTAGTTTTTATTAATAAAAATCTTTTTATAAAATAAGTTTTTTAAAAAAGTATATAGACTTGGCCTAAACCTAGTATATTCTGGCCCAACCTAATCACTTATCAAGCCAAAATTAGGCCAAACTGGGTCCCAAGTCTTGCAAAAACCCAACCCAGCCCATGAACACCCTAATTAGTAATGAGGGCAATACTTTTCATACTCTTTAGTACTTGTTAACGGTGTATATTTGCATCATGAAAAATTGCTCACAAAAAACACTCGCCCATGGCATACACCAACTTGGCTAAATGATTATTTTACTTCCACCACCTTAACTTCACCTCATACACTACCAATGTAACATCCTTAATTTAGTGATTTTAATACTAGCTAAATTAGATTATTTAAAGGAAATTAGAAAGAGTTGAGCAAGAATAAATATATTTGATTGAATCATTTAAAGAATAGTGTATAAGTCAAATTTTGGACAAAGAAGCAAAATCATAATTTTAGAAAGTCTATGGCAAAATTATGATTTCAAGAAGTCTATAAGTAAAAACATAATTTTAGTAAGTCCTGGGTAAAAGGTAATTTGACCACATGGAAATGGTCATTAATACTACGGGCTTGAAGGTAAATATAGCACTAAGATATTTTATAAAATAAAATTAAAATCTTAGATATTTTTAAAGATTAAATGATAGTCATCCACTTAAACTACATCATAATCGTAGGATCAAAAAGCTTGATTAAATCTTAGCCATTTAAATTCTCTATAAATATCCCACTACCTTAACCTATTTCTTCAATTCTACTCTACATAATATCTCACCTTCTCACTTTAAACACCACTTTTACTTACACTTTCCTTTTGACACTTCCAAATCACTTAAGGGAGGAAACAAGGAATTTAAAATGACTACAAGGAGAGTCACATCCAGGTAATATGATTTAACATACTCTAGGTTCTCCACTATTTTTTTTTTTTTCCTTTTTCATCTTTTTGAATGGTCTTCATGGTATTGCAAAGGCAAAATAGGTTGGCTATGGTATGAAAATGTGATTGAAGTTCGAACACACCATGATACTATATAACTAATCATTTTTTTGCCTATGGTCATTTATCTTAAAATTTTGTTACCGTAACCTTCTATAAGCCCATTCAAGATATAAAAAAGGAAGAATTAAAGAAGACTGAGGTTAGATAAATATTTTGAAATACCTAAGGAAATATTATGTAGGACATAATAACTCTAGGCTAAGCATTTTGATATGTAGATTTTCCTATGCATTATGTATCCTTACATAAATATTTTGTTATTCATACATTATAATTGTTTATGTTATTACGTATTTCAACATTGTATGATGAAGTGATAATATGGTAGTTTAAGAATATAACTATTCTTTGTGAGATTAAATTATTCTTGTACACTATGTACTTATTGATGTTTTGGAATCTTGTTTAATGATGGTTGGCTATGCTATATATTATGAACCCTATGAGTTCCTTAGCAAGACATTATATCTCATTAATCCTAGAATCTATGGCAGGTCATACTGCTTAAATGACATAGGAAAAATGGAGTTATTACGCTGTATGAGCCACAACTTAAATTTGGAGTTCAATGGTAGGCTATGTTGCCTAAATGATCTTAAGAATTCAGGAGAATATAACCTCACTGGGAACATCCTAAATTAAATTGACGCTAAAAGGATTCCTAATCGTTATAAGAACATTAGCATTAAAAGGAAGAATTTACAGAGGAAATCTTGATAGTTTTCTCTTAAACTAATTCAATTTTGACCATATGATGGTTTGGATAATATACTATGATAAAGATTGTATTGCTTGACTTTATTTTGGGTACCTACTAGGGGATGTCTCAGCTAAAGGTGGGTCGCACCTCTTGGTCAAGTGTCATACACTGGGGTTCGTGATACTTGATCGTTTGGGTATGATGGCCATATGTTACGCTTCATAAGACTAAATAACCGAGTTATGATGTCCTAATACCTAATAGTTGTAGACATTGTCTATCTCTGGTTGTCATATGTTTGCTAATATATATTTGTATGTTGTTTTTCATGATATCTAACATATATATATATTATAAAGATTATAATTTTAAGTCATATTATATTCCATGGATAGTATAAGTATCATATATGCTTTTTTTATTTTACTAAGAATCTATTTTTCACATCTCAATTATTAATTTTTTAGATGGAAATTTATTAAATCTCTCTTGAAGTCCAGGTAAAAAGGGTATTTGTCCTACTAATTGTACAAGTACTTATGATTGACAAAATTGTTGTTGTAAGCTATTATATGGCTTTACATGTCATACCATTTATGTTTGTACCACCAGATAGCTTAAATCTCACTGGATTTTTAAACCCAAGAGAAAACTTTTACTAAAATGCTAGTAGGAGTTTTAGGGGAAGATATGGGACATCTTTAAATGTATAATGATCTTTGGCCTAAATTTTCATAGTTAATAGATATAGGCTTAAAAGTCCTTCCCCCAATTTTGTTAAATTAGCTTGTAGATGTATGAACAATTAGTGGTATAATCTTTTTACCATCTATAATCACATGACTATGTTTTAGTAAATTCTTGTACATTTATCATAAATTTTGCATTTTAATAACTTAGAGTTAAAATTTATAACAAATTCTTTAAATATAAAGAAAGAGGTTTGATGATCCGCAAGTATACAGGTCAATTTGTAGTAAAGGATCTAAAAGATCTAGTATCGTTCCCATGAAGATAATGTGTTACCTTTATTGTTCTTAAAATTAATTTTTTTGTTTATCAAAATACATATTATGTATAAAAGTATGGGTTAGTGTGATTATTTATTTATTTACACTAGTGGCCTAAATAAACCTGTCATTAAGAAATGATTTGAGTGTAATAAAGAGAATAACTAAGCTAAACTAATATTTTAAAGGCTTAACTAAAAATAAAAGACTCAAAATACTATACTAGATTAAGCTAATGGAGAGTTAAAGTGAGGATAAATACAGTTAGTAAGTTCATTTTAGATTTTACACACATATAGTTTCATTCTACTTCTGGGTAGTTTAACTCACTAATAAGTTAAACCCGAATCCAATATATATCCTAATTCTAGTTTTATTTCCATTTAAAAGTCATATCCAAGCAATTTAAAGGAAACTAATCCTAAGGGGCATTAAACTCTTGCAAAGAATATTGAGAACTCAAGAACAAATTCACCTTAAAGTTGGTTCCAACCAGTCAAGGTAAATACACCTAATTCCTAATAAGACATTTCATCAAACTCCTTGTGGGCATTTAACTTCATAAAAAGAGATCATGGAAGAAATTAACAAAATATACCATTCAATTAACTTTCAATCATAGAAATTGACTAAAATATACAAAAGCCCCAAATAAGAAGCAAATACATTCATAAATCAACACATAATAATAAAAGGAAAGAGATAATCTCTCTTGACATATGTGGATACAAAAATAACAAACCGCTACTTAACATCCATCAATATCCTTTACAAAAACTAACAACAACCTTAAATTTAGATTACATCAAGGAAAAGAAAAGGAAAAACATAAAACAAAAGAAGAGGAAGAGTGGAAGGGGACCTCCATGGAAGAATCCATGCAGGTTTGGCTAATGGAGGTATAAGAAGACCAACCCTTAGCTTGTACTTCCAAGAGAATCCTTGGAAGCCCAAAAATATGCAAGATCTCCTTGATCTCCTAAAGGGAATTTTGAAACCCTAGCCTCCTCCTTGGCTTCCCTCTAGCTTTCCTCCCTCATAATCCCTAATTTTTCTTTTATAGCACTTTCTCAGTCAAAATATGCAAATACCCTCAATATGACTATGTTCTAGCACTTAGGCTTCAATTTTCAGTGCCTAAGTGTTAACTCTTGGCTTAGTCTATATGTTATAGCACTTAGGCTTTAATATCTGTGCCTAGCTACTAACTTTATGGAACTTCTAGACGTTCTAGCACCTAGGTGCCAGATTGTAGCCTATTGGACTAAATTTACTATTTTGGCTTTAATTTTGTATTCTAATGTCAAAATTTAGTTAACCACCACTAGTTGGAAAGGCCTCGAAGAATTCTACAACTTTTTATGAAGTCTTCATCTAAAAATTATGATATTTAAGGGTTTAAAAGTTGTCTCGTAGTTGAGTGTTCACCATTTTAGTTGAATATTGACTCAACTATCTTCCTTGGCTTCTTCTAACTGCCAAGTTATTTGTAAAATTCTTCATAGCATCCTTGAATCCTCCTTTTCCATTCCTCAAACTCCTTATTTCCTTTTATTGATGCAATTCTCCTAGAATTTTCATAAAAACAACATAAAATTAGAT
The DNA here is from genome assembly GCA_037074485.1 of Delonix regia. NCBI lineage: Eukaryota > Viridiplantae > Streptophyta > Magnoliopsida > Fabales > Fabaceae > Delonix > Delonix regia. The sequence goes on along the minus strand of CM073451.1, from coordinate 26,127,744 downwards.
AAATTGAATGCAAGGAAGCAATTGAATAGTTTAACCCATAAACTATATAAATTAACATTAATTGGTCACTAAATCAAAAGAATTTATCTAACATACATGATAAGTTCCTAGTAAAACATATACAAATATAACATGATTTGGTACTTATCATGGTTACGACCAACATTCCCTATTCATACTTATTCCACTTTTTCTTCTTCTTATCTTGCTTTTATAGCCAACATATTTGCTGGTTAAGAACGCATATCATACTGTGAAGCTAAGAATTGTAAGGAATAAATTGATGCCATGCAACGAGAGTTAAATGCTTTGGAGCATAATCATACTTGGCAGATCACTAACCTATCACCATGGATGAAACCCATTAGTTGCACATATGTTTATAAAGTAAAATTAAAACATGATGGCACTATAAATTGCTTCAAGGCTCGTTTAGTTGCTAAAGTATATACTCAAGTTAAAGGTATTGATTACACTAATCAATTTTTCCCAGTGGCAAAGGTTGTTATTATCTGCGTTGTCATGGCTCTTATTGCTACTCATGAATGACATTTGCACTAGTTGGATTTCAATAATGCTTTTCTTCATAGGCATTTGGACAAAGAAATTTACAGAAGTCCTTATATGAATACATAAAAGCACTTCCAAGACAAGTATGCAAGTTGACATGTTTATTATATGGCCTCAAACATGACTATTACTAATGGAACACTGAATTTGCTTCTAAGTTTTACATTTTTGTTTTTAAGCAATCTAGTCATGACCAATGCTTATTCATCTTTCAAATTGATAATGCCTTCATCATACTTCTTGTTTTTGTTGATGATGTTTTGTTAACTAGAAATTCTATAGAAATCATTTAACATGTAAAGTAATTTCTACATAAAATGTTCACTATTAAATATCTTGGATCAACTTGATATTTCTTAGGCCTAGAGATTGTAAGCTCTTCCACTAGGATATCATTACATAGAGAAAATATGTCCTTGATCTTATCTCTGATGTTGGCTTGTTTAGTGATAAGCCTACAACACTCTTTTGTCCAAGATAAACAAGCTTTTGTCAGCTCTAAGGATAAACTTACTGATCCTCAACTTAATGCGAAGAGATTGACAAACTATTTTATCTTGGTCTCACTCATCCCTATCTTATCCATGTTGTTAAATATCTCAGTTAATTTGTGCATTCACCATGTCAAGCTCATTGGGATGTCGTTATACATGTTTTTAAAAATTTAAAAGGAACTTCTTTCAAGTGGCTTTTCTACCTTGTTCAACAGAAATTAAATCATAAAAGATTTGCATATACTAATTGGGCTTCTTGTTTAGACACCAGACATAGTCTAACGAGCTACTAAATCTATTTAGTTTAAGCTCTCATATCTTGGAAAAAATATAACACAATATCTCCTTTGTCGGTTAAAGCAAAATATCGTGCTCTAGCATCCACAAATTATGAGCTTTAATGAATTTCCTTTCTTTTGCATGATTTATCCATTCTTATTCCTCATTAGATATCACTTTGGTATGATAACAAAGCTACGTTGTATATTACAGCCAATCTAATGTTTAATGAGCACAAAAAGCATATCAAGATTAACTTTCATATCATGCGAGATCAGTACAAAGCTGGCTTCATTTCTCTTAATTACATTCCATCTACATAACAGAAAGTAGATGTCTTCATTGAAGTTATTTCCATTTCAATGAATGGTTTCTAAGTTAAGCTTAGTTAACTACCATGCTCCAACTTTAGGGGGGATGATGAATTATTGATTTAACACGAGTAATGCATGAACATTTTATACACATATATCACACTATCATGCATATGGATATTACTTAGTCTTTATAACTTCTTTATAAATACATTTTTATAGCACTCACTATTTGTATACTACTTAGCAATAAGAAGTAGGCATGTGTACATAGCATATAATCTTTATTCACAAACTATATAGTCAGTTTTAGCTTTTCTCCTTAGATGTATATAAGAACACTAAATGATTTGAACAAAAGATAAGATATAATACTTACCACTTTTACTTTCTTCTTTCAACAACTCTTCCTCTATTTTTCAGTGCTGAAGTCCCAACCATTTTCAAGCCCTTGATTACAAGAAGAATAGGAAATAATGATTTAGTATTATTAATTTTACATATTATGAACTATGTTAAGTTATTCATCTTATTTAAGAAGGGATTACCTTTAAGCTTAAAATACAATTTCCTAGCTTCAATGGCTTTTATTTTTTTATAAACAACAGGGCAACAAGCCTAATAGCTCCAATGACTTTGATTGTAGATAATTTAGGTGTAATTGTAAACTTTCTACTATAAGACTCTCCCATAATGTACATAGTAGACATGGTTATTAGACCAAGCTTTTAAAAATCAGACTAAAAAGAAAAGCTTAAGCCCATATTTTATTTGGGCTTTTATTTATAATTTTCAGGTCAAGTTTATTAAGTCAATTGGGCTTTTTAAAAGTCATGATCAAGTCAATTTGTTATTTAAGACTTGGAGTAAATAACATAGTTAATTGTTATTATTAATTGTAAAATTATATATAGGGGAACTATGAATATAAATGAGTTATTGTATTGTCATAAATCTTTTAAATAAGAGGTATATGTTTTTTTTTTTGTTACCTAGAGTCACGATACACTAATTTTTCTTTAAATAATAAGTTTTTTTCTTATTAAAAAAAATTATTCGGGCTTTTTAGGCTTGGGCCAAGCTTTAAAAAGGCTTGAGCTTGACCCATTTTATAAATCAGGCTTTATATTTTCAGGCTAAAATTATTGAGTTAGACAAACTTTTTAATTTATGATCAAATCTTGTATAGAGGACTTTTTTGAAGACTTGTATCTTTATTGAATATTTTAATTAACAAAGCAGTCAAGTTAGTGGCTACTTGCTCATTGGTTTCACTAAGAGCTTGGGTTCTTGAAAAAAAAAAGTACCTAATTCCAACTAGATTTTCCTATATAAAATTCAACAAAAAGAACCAAAGATTTTATAAGAAAAGCAAATGACATAATTATGGAATTAATTGCTTAAAGAAGAACAACCTTCCATTGTGGCTTGCTTACCATAAACAAAAGACGTTTTTCACAACCACTTGCAATTTGAAAGTCTAAGTTAAACAAGTTAGGTAAGCTACATTGAATTGAAAGTCTATGTTAGGTGTATTTCTATGCATGTTTTTCCAAATTAAGCGAGAATTAGGTGAATTTTAGACTTATGCCATGAGGGTTGTTCTTGGTTATAAATATAGAACTTATTAATGAGAAATACAACTTTGAATGCTCTGAAATTTAGCTGAGTCTCTTATACGCAAATTTTTCATCTAAGTTTTTTAAACTTAGTGGTAAAATTATCCTTGATTCTTATCACTCTCCTTCTTCTATCCTAGAGTTTGGTGAATTAAACCTAATATTCTTGATTATGGCTTGCAAACTTATCATTCAATATTGCTAGTTATTCTATCTTTTCTTTTTCATTTATTTGTGTTTTGGGATTGTTCCTTCTGAACTTCCTTGAAGCATATCATTTTGGTATCAGAGCTCCAGTTGAGAGTAGGTAAAGAGAGAAACAGTTATTGGTAAGAGAGAGAAACACATGATAAGAATGGTTAGAATGAGATATGGTAGATAACAACCTTACCAGTGTTCCAAGAGGGCTTTCTTTGGAACATGTTCAGATTATGGACATACAACAAAGTCAACAAGAAATGAGAGAGCAGTTGATTCATCTAGAGCAGGCAATCACAAGATTGATTGTTCAACAACCTCCACAATGACGTAATTATCGAACTTCCATTGATTCTGATCGTGATGAAGAAATGAAAGATGAAGTTGATGCACATAGACAAAGGAGGTAGCAACGTGACTTGTGAAACAACATTAAATTGAAGATTTCACCATTCAAAAGTACTAGCTTACTAAAAGAGTACTTAGAATGGGTGCAACGAGGTGCCACAATTATTCTGAAGTTAAAAAACACAAAGTAGCTGCTCTTAAATTTATCAAATATGTAAATTTATGGTGGGAGAATTTGAAGGCACAACAAAGGAAAGATGGAGAAGAAGAGATTAGAAGTTAGAGGCTTATGAAGAGACTCATGCAAAAATGTTTTGTTCTGACTATTACAAGTAGGAATTATACATTCTGTTGCAAACTTTAGACAGGGGGCGATGTGTGTTAAAGATTATATGAAAGAGTTTGAAATGTTGATTATGAGATGTGAGTTACAAGAGCCTCAAGAATAATCTATTGCAAGGTTTTTGGAAAGTTTAGATAAGAAAATTGCTGATGTAGTGGGATTACAACCCTATGTAACACTTAAGGATGTAATTAAACTTGTTGTTAACATGAAAAAACAATGTAGAAGAAGAGCAACTAAACTAAGAAGCTCACGATCTACTAGTTTCAAAACAACAAACTTAACTTCTTTAACACCCAAAGATGTCTTAAAGTGGATTGAAATGTGAAAGGAAAAGACAAGTTCTAGTAACCATGTTGATTCATTTAGAGGAAAAGACAATGTTGATGATGCAAAGAACTCAAAGAGGAGCAGAGAAATTAAGTGCTTTAAATGTCTTGGTTTTGGACACATTGCTTTTAAATATCTGAGTTGAAGAGTGATGATTGTTCGAGGAGCACAAGGGGAAGTTGAAAGTGAAGATGAAACAGAAATTAAACAAGAAGATGATGAGCGCATTGTAGAGTATCCAGATGAAGGGAAGTTACTTGTAGTTCGACGAATTTTGAACTCACAAGCTAAGGTGGAAGATGATCAACGTGAGAACATATTCCATACTAGGTGTATAGTTAATGGAAAGGTTTATAGTGTCATTATTGATAGTGGTAATGTACTAATGTTACTTCAACAACATTAATGGAGAAATTAAACTTGAAGACCATAAAGTACAGTTATCTGTACAAGCTGTAATGGTTGGATGACCAAAGAGAAATTCAAGTCAGTAAGTAGTTCATGTAGCATTTTCTATTGAAAAGTCATACAAAGTTAAAGTTGTATGTGATGTGGTACCAATGAATGCCAGCCATTTGCTTCTGGGAATACTTTAGCAATATGATAGTAGAGCTGTGCATAACAGGTTCAAAAATACCTATTATGTTACTAAGGATGAGAAGAAGATTGTCTTAACACCTTTTAGTCCTTAACAAGTTTTAAAAGATCAGCTAGCAAAAAAGGAAAAAAAAAAAAAAAGGAAAACTTATGAGCGATTAAAGGAGAAGTTAAGAGAGCTTTGTGGTCGACTAATCAAATAATGATGCTAATAGTGAAGGAAGCTATGCCAACAGAGGTAGTGTCTATACCTCTACTGATTGAGAAGTTAGTAAACGAATTCACTGACTTGTTCCAGATGAAATGCTGCAAGGATTATTGCCAATTAGAGGGATTGAACATCAAATTGATCTTATTTCATGTGCTGCTTTACCTAATAGATCGTCCTACCAGTGTAATCCAGAAGAGGCCAAGGAGTTACAATGTCAAGTAAATGAGTTATTGGATAAAGGCTTTGTGAGAGAGTCAATAAGCCATTGTTCAGTACTAGCTTTATTAGTGCCTAAGGAGGATGGAACTATGAGGATGTGCGTAAACAGCCGGGCCATAAACAAAATCACAGTGAAGTATCAGTATCCTATCCCTAGGCTTGATGATATGCTTGATGAGCTACATGGCTTTACAATCTTTTTGAAGATTGATCTCAAGAGCGGGTATCATTAAATTCAAATAAAGGAAGGGGATAAGTGGAAGACAACTTTCAAGATAAAGCATGAGTTGTATGAATGGATGGTTATGCCATTTGGTTTGTCAAACGCCCTAAGTACTTTCATGTGTTTGATGAATCATGTCCTACGAAATTTTATTGGAGATTTTGTTATGGTTTATTTTTATGACTTTCTGATTTATAGTAAGGGTCAGGAAGAACATGTAGAACACTTGAGGAGGTCTTTGAAGTATTATGAAAAGAAAAATTAATTGGCTATATCAAAAAGTTCCAATTCTGCTAAGGCCGAGATTTTTTTCTTAGGTTTGTGATTAGTCGGCATAGAGTTAAAGTTGATCCAGAGAAAGTTAGAGCTATAAATGAGTGGCCTACTCTTACAAATATTTCTGAAGTGAGAAGTTTCCATGGCTAAGCATCCTTTTATAAAAGATTTGTGCAGAATTTCAGTAGTATTCTAATATATATTGTATAATAGTTTAATCCTATTCATAAAAGACTAACTAGGATTAGAGTTTAGTTGTAATTCCTATCATTACTATTTTATTATTACTTAATGAGCAACTCTTATGGGTAGACACTGTAAAATATTTTAATATATTTAAACCCTATATATTATACGATATCCTAACAATATGTTATTTTGAGTTTATATCTAGAAGCTAATCATGTTTTGTTCGAGGGATCCTGTGTCCTACTATTTATCTGTTCAGTAGCTTTTGTGAGTTATGGCAAAATTTACCTGAATAAATCTAGTCCTATAAATCGAAATTTCATCAAAACTTAAGTAATTAAATGTTACCTACAATCTCAACAAACATTACTAAATCCCATTATGACTTGTTAACATAGCTTTAAAATTTGTCTTTTTGAATGGTGAGTTAGAAATAAATATTGCAAAAGTTTATTTGCTTGTATTAATTAACTTAACCAATTGAATCCCACTATGACATTAATTGTACTAGTACAAGTATATCTGACTTTTAAATATAACAAAATAGTTCAAAGACAGTGCAAATTTGTTTCGAATACTTTATGTTCTTATTGCTTAGGATTCTAAGCTGGGACCATAAATACAGATTTAAAACAAAATCAAAATACTCTAAAGAGCCTGAATTGAAGAGATTTTCAGCATTGTGGTAAAATTTTATATTTGACACTAATTAATGTTATGCAGTCTGCACTGTACCTATATCCCAGTTTCCTTCTCTGCGATCCTTCATCATTCATCAATCAATTGATTTCGTTATTGACCATCTATCCATTTTAGATATATTCCTTTTATGATCTTTAAAAATTTTTAAATATAACTAATGCATAGTAAAATTCATATATTAATTGGCACATAATTGCTACTAAACTACCATTTCTCCTAAACTGATGTAGTACATTATTTCTATATGATGCAGTACACTACCAGATTTTTGCAATATATCAACTGTTGCACAATTTCTAACTAATGCAAAATTCTAACTGGTGCATAATTTCTAGCTAATGCAGTACCCACTTTCTAACTGGTATCCAATTTCTCCTAAACGGTATATTTAAGAGCTTTTGCACCTATTATAAAGCTTCAGATTTTCGACCCATCATATCTCAAGCCCATTCACTTGCAAAAAGTAGAAAAAATGACTTTCTCTTCTCCCCTCTCGTTTTGATCTGATAGATGTGCGATTCTTCCACCTGCTCCGATTTCTTTTAATATTCTCTGCTCTCTTCTTTGCAACTAAGCTCGGCCATCGTCTCTCGAGTGTCCCTATGAGTTTTGATTGAGTTTTTTTTAAAAGAAAATAAAAAAAAAATACAAGTTTTGCATGGTTGGCATCACATGTAGCATGTCTCTTTCCATCTCAACATAGATTTGCCACCTCAGCCATTTCATTCATTGACGGCAAGGAGTATTTTGCAAACTTTTGAAACTATAAGGAGTGAATTGAAAAAAAAAAAAAGTATAGGGACCAAATAATAAATTTTTTCAATAATAAATAATTAAATAAAAGCCAAAAAAAAAAATACAAGTGATTACTATTCATTGATTAAACTTGATTGGCAACATTTCACTTACCTTTCATGTTGTGTTTTGTGATGAGTAATACTTTTTTAATAAAGATATAATAAATAAATACATCATCTAAAAGCTTCAATTATATAAAATTATTAGTCATACTTAATATGTTGATGGATATGCTAATCCTAGATTGCTAAAAAGTAGAGAATTTAATACATGTGTATTTATTTTGGTTTTATTTATTTATTCTACGAAGTTAAAAAGCATTAATTATGTGGAAAGAGAAAGAAATAGAAACAATAATTTTTTAAAAAAAATATTAATTAATCATAATATATTTTTATATAATTAATTTGGTGTATTAGTCTTAATAAAATCATACATTTGATGATTCTCATTTTTTTTAATGATTTTATTGAAATTAATAAACTAAATCAATTATCACATAAATATACAAAATTAATCGATTTTATTTTGAATTTCTAACCCGATAATATAAGTTAATTAATTAATGAACCAAAAGTAGCACTGCAAATATTATTGCCACTATATATTATTTTAGATCTTTTATTATTCTGCATTTCTCTAGTACCCTATACAATTTTTATTTTTTTAATTGATCCCTTGCTGTAATAATTTTACAGCGTCCAGCAAAAGATGTATTATGTGTGCACGTGAGTGCGTGTGATAGTCACTAGACTAAGATGGATAGTTGGTGGAAGCGCCCACTTTCTATTGTTTTTGTTAAGTTTTTATTATAATAAAATAAATTTTATTTAAATTTTAATATAAATTTATATAAACATAGAATAAAAACATATTCTTTTAAAGTTTAATATTTTAAAAAATATATTGAAACAAATTTTTATTAATTTAACCACAAGTAAAATTTAGATGATTTTATTGATAGCAAGCTACAATTTATTGGTAAAAAGAGTTTAGATTTCACATCAAAATTTTATTATTTTCAATAATTTGATTGAGCTTTAAAATTTTAAATAATACACTGTGTTTATTTAAAATTATTAATTAATTTTTAATGAAATATAATTATTTTTGTAAAAGAATAAATTTGAAATGCATTGATAAGGAAATACACAAGAATTTTGTAAAAAGTAAGCTAAAGTTTGAAGTTTCCGTAAATTTATAACTTCCGTCCCCATTAAAGTAAAATAATGTGTGAGGTTTTTTAAAAAAAAAATTATTGAACTATCATTAATTTAAATTTTCAATTATTTATCAAAAATTAATATTTCAATTAGATTAATGCAAAATAACTTTGGTCCTCAGGCTATATTTGAATGAATGGCTAAGGATGGAGTAATAAAAAATGGAATGACTAAAATGGGTTATACTTATATTTGAATTTTTTCTTTAAGATATAATGGAATGTCAAGGGAGAGAAACTAAAACCTCTCTTTACTATCCAAAATTCCAAATTTGGAGTTCCTCAAAATTGAGGGGGTCAAGAATGAAATGAAGTAGTCTAAACTTAAATTATTAATATACACTTATCTTATTACTATTATACACAATTACAATTATTACAATTTTATCTAATTTTTATTATTATGGTTAAGGCCTTTCTCTCTTTATTTTTTTCACTTAAAATTTTAAAATAAAAAAAGAGAGAATGAAAGAATCTGCAATGCAGATTAATTTCATATGTTTTTTTAAATTTTTTGTCAACAATTTTTCTTTTTGGCTTTTTAAGTTTGTCTTTTAAAATTTTTTGAAGCAACATAGATATTTTTTAATAAATGTATTAGATAGAAAATATGTACATGATAGTATATAAAATAAAGAAATATGAATAGGATAATTACGTAACATTATATATTGAACAATAACAAATTATTAGTCATGTGTTTATGTTACAAGTGATAATATTAGAAAAAATAATTAATGAGTCATTATATTCCATTTATTTTATTGTAACTTTCAAACAAAATTAATAAGTGTCTCTCACTTTTTTCATTAAAACTTTCAAATAATATATCTACTCAAGTCATTCCATTCTATGACATTCCATTAATAATTATTATATTTTATCCTCTCTTAAACTTTTAAACATAATCTAATGGACTACCTTATGAAATATACTTTTTCCATGACAAACCCAAGACGCACTAGTATATAATTATAATGAAAAAAATAATTTTTCACTTATAATTAAGTCATTATAGTTTAAAATTTAGTTCTTATTATATATAAATTAATTTTATTTTATTATTTACTTTTACTTATGTTATTATAATAAGTTATTTATATATTCTGAATTTTAAAAGAATATATAATTAATTATATTGACAAATTTTAATAAATTACTTACATAACTTTGATTATAGAAATTAAATTAAAAAGTGATTGAAATTATCAAATAAAAAATATAACTTTTGTTTTTTCGAAAAGGGATGGTGAGGATGAGGTGAAAGGAAAGAATTTAAGAGGAAAAGTGACATGGCAAGATCTTGACCGTTGATCAAAGGAGCGATCAGAATGGAGTGAACTGACATGATGGTGTCATGTTCCCAGACATGAGAGGTTCAGGTCTAAGAAGGCGCTGTTTTAATGGGCCAAGATCTGCTCTCATAGGAACAATAAAGCGCTGTTATACTGGGCCTAGAAGGCCTACATGTGGCTGACAAAAGAGAAATTGCATATTTGTGCCGTCATGTGATGCCATCTGATAATTCATGCGTTACTTTAAAGTTTGCCACATCTTTGAAATAACTGGTCATTATTAAAATTAAATTAAAAGTGAAAGTATGAATAAAAATATTAAAATATTATTTAATTAAAAAATAATAAAAAATATATTTTTTATTTCGTTTAATTAATAAATTATGTATAAAAAATAATTAAATAGTATATATATTATATTATATTATTTTTTATTATAAAAAAATAAATATCTTTTCATACTATTAATTAATAATATAATAATATATATTTAATAAATTAATAATAAAATATTAAATAATTAATTAAATAATATAATAATAAATTAAAATTTTAATATATCACAAAAATATTTTTATTAAATATATTTTTATTTTTAAAAAATTAATCTTGTTTTATAACTTTAATTAACAAAAAAAAAACTTATATATATATATATATATATATATATATATATATAAAGTAAACTTTTAAAAAAATAAAAATAAAAATTAATCTATCACCGAAAAATGTTCCTCTATATTGCATCGTAACTTGCTACCTTATTCGCTTGTCCGTCCCAATTGGATCCCCGGAGAAACAGGAGTACCGTACTTGGAATTGGGAAAGTTATGGCTACTCTTGATTCCGACGTTCCAATGGTGCCGGCCGGCGACGTCGCCGGTCCTTCTTCCAAGAAGCCGAAGCGATTTGAGATCAAGAAGTGGAATGCCGTCGCTCTTTGGGCTTGGGGTTCTCTTCTCAACCCTAAACCTAACCCTAACTTTTTTTTTTTTTTTTTCCTGTTTATTTGCTTTGCTTTCTTTCTGATTTTCGTGTTTATGGTATTTTATATCTTTCATTGATTTGGTGATCGTCGAATTGTGATTGCGCAGATATCGTTGTTGATAATTGTGCTATCTGCCGGAACCATATTATGGATCTATGTAAGCATATATTGACTGGTTTTTTGATCAATGGGTGCTTTATTCTCTTGAACTAATTCTCTTTGATGACTGCTTTAGGCATTGAATGCCAGGCCAACCAGGCTAGTGCCACTAGCGAGGAATGCACTGTAGCTTGGGGTATGATCTAAAACCCTGTAATACCTGTTTTAACTTATTTTTTTCTTCTTTAGTAGCCTTCTTTTGACCGCCTTCAACAATGAAGTGGTGAAGGTGGTATCTTTAGTCACACCCTTTCTGGTAAAAGAATATGTGATTGTTTCTTAATCTGGCCAGTCTTGTCTGGTATATTGCTTGACCGTAGTTGTCACTCTACAGCTCATGGTGGTTTGTTAAGCTGCACGCCCTTCTGGACTTTTTTTTTTCCCTTAACATGGAAAGGTGGTCAGTTATTACGGGGAGTGATAGAGTACAATTTTTGTGTATTTATTTGTCTTATTTTGTCTTCAACCTAAGATAGAAGTTATTCTCTTGGGTTTTGGATTTCAGTTAATTATGCCGTGCTTATATGTAAGAATCATTGTGAATGTGTTATGCTTAGCACTTGGTATATTTTGTAAACATTGACAGGCACGGCATATAATGCAAATGGCTGCCAAAACTCGTTAACAGCACAGTTGAATCTAGGAAGATAAACCAGTATTATGCATTATTTTTGCTTTCATTCACATATTGTCAGGAGTCAGAAGTCAGAACAACTTACATGATGGTTCTCCTTAATGTGAAACTAATGGAGGATGGGAAGAGAATATCAAGAAAAATAATATTAATTATTTGCAAATTGGGATTATGGAGAGACATGGGAATTAGAATTATTTGAATGATAGTGTTTTGAATTTAATTATTTTTATAGTTAGGCTTTGATAATTATCATTTATTTGGCTTATTTTTTTATATATATTTTATTTCTGAATTAATTAATCCTATTAGGAGTTTGCTATTGGGCTCAAAATAACACACTTAGTAATTAGGGTTAGGGTAGGCTTTGATTAATTATTAATAAAATTCTCTTGGCTTGTTAGCCTCCTCTTTCCCTGCCTTCTCCTCCCTTCTCCTCTCTCTGCATCTCCCCTTCCCCCTTTTTTTCTTTTTTTTTTTTTCTCTATATCTCCCTACTTTGTCCTTCTCTATCCACCTGTATTGTTACTATTGATTTTACATCTAGTGGCATCAGAGATTCAGAGTAAGGTTTCAAGTCCAACCACTCCCTCTGCCACCTGACAAAACCTTCATTGTCCATGGTATAACTTCTTGCTTTGAAACATGCCATGGAATGACAAGCCCAGAGTTTTCAAAAAAGATTTGACAGAGGTTTTAGGAAAATAAACTCGTTTTGATGAGATAATAAGTGCTCTTAAGTAATTACTGGGTAAAGCTTAGAAGATCTAATTGAATTTAAAGGCGATTGAGCCAAGGGTAAGATTGGAGAAGAGTTTCCTCAAAATAGTGGAACCCTTCAATTGCCCACCCCACATAGATGGTGTTAATGTCATAGATTTTGAGGAGTAGTTGGAAGTGAAGCTAGAATTTGATGATGATCGTGAGGTTTAAGAATAGTGTGCATAATTATAAGTTAGATTTCAAACTGCAGAATATCACGTTTTGATTTAACCAAATGAACTTCTATACCCGCTCGAGTAATTATAAGTTGAATTTAATTTTCTTTTCGTTAGACTTGAATAATTATCCTTTTGTTAGGCTTATATTATCCTTTTGTAAATTATCTTTTATTTTTGAATTAATTTATCCTACCTGGAGTTATCTATTGGGCTCTATATAAAGCCCTTAATAAATTTTTCTATTGCCTGTTAGCCGCCTCCTTCCCTCACTTCTCCTCCCCCTTCTATTTCTCTTTACATTTACCCGTTGTCTTTGATTTCTCCTCCCATTCTTCTCTCTCTCCTTTTCCTCTATTAGTTCTATTGGTCCTCTATCAGAAACCTTAGAATACATGCAGATTTCTAGACCATGTACTGAAAATTCTGTTTCATTTGACGTTGTTATTGAATCATTCACATTACATTCAACGACTGTAATTTTCTCTACTGGAATCACATGAAACTGAGTACATTCTAGTATTCTACTTCTAAGTTATTTCAGTCATGGTTTTTCTCCACAACTAGCTGTACATTTTTGCTAGTGGGATATTTGGAGTTTTAAACCTTTGTTCTTGGAAGTCTTGCAATTTTCCACTAATTAGTGTATTTGTGGTTGTCATGCAAATGACACATTGGTTATTATGTACTCTCGTGTTACTTTTTTATATATATATATTTGGGGATAATATTGGAGGTACCAAACTTGCCTTTCTATCTGTAATTATAATAAAATTATTGATAATTTATGACTGAGCATCTTTCTTGCTATGATGTTGGATGTTAAATTAATGTGTACTTGCTGGATTAAGATAAGTTTTAGAGCTATTATCGGTGAGTTAAATCTACTATCTTATTTTGATCAGTCTCAACTATCAAAGAGGCCTGCAAGTTTTTGATTTTTTTTTTTTGGTTTTAAGTGCCTATTGCATAGATTATTTTACACAATGTTGATTCTGGAATTCGTATCAAACTCAGAATCTACATTTTATTTTAGTTTTCACAGCCAGTGGAGTATACCTCTGTTGGTTACTATGAAATATACCTTTGCATAGGCAAGAAACTACTATTTTGCTAACTCTTAATGTGTTTGTTGTGGCTCCCCAATGATTTTGGTTAAGGTAGATGCAGTTGATTAATATTTGAAATCCATACTTTGTTCTTTAGGCATAACATTTAGTGCACGAGTCATTTCACCGTGAGGAAAAATTGTCTTAGTTTAGTTTGGGAAGCATAAACATTGACATGGACACAATGTCATGTCAAAGTTCAAAAGATGCAAGACAATTTAGTGTGTATTTTGACATACACACATTAAGAAAAATGACTAAAAATATTATTTTTTAAGATTAAATGAAGAATCTATCATGAGGTTACATTGCAGATTTACAGCATCTTGGCATAAGTATCATACCTATAGTGTAATTTATTGAGCTTCGTATTTAATGAGCCCCCTCCTAATATCTAAGCAGTTGGTACCATCTCCTAAGCTTCTTGCAATATTATTTTCCTTAACATTACTAAATAAGGAGGATGTTAAAATGTTAAATTATCCATGAAGGAATTTTGATTATTACATCAAAATACTCTCTTTCCAACATTATGTTGGCTTTCATTCCCTCATTTGGGGGACGCAATTTTTTTATCAGCCATGTCTAATTGAGTCCAAGCCATGTTCAATGTGTGTCCAAACTGAAAGTGTATTCATGTCAGACAAGTGCTATTAGTGTGTTGTGAATACGTTCCGACATACGCATCAAAATATTAATTTTTGTGCTTTATAGTTTAAGATACATTTATATCTACCATTTGGGCTGTGACAGTCTGATGTGCGGGGTGTAATTGTCTCTATTTGAATGTCTGTTACTGTAGCTGTTAGTCTTTGTCTTAGCAATGCAAGATTACTGAAAACTTTTGCTTTGGCTCTTATATCTACTCAGGGGTATGTAACCACGCTTTTCACTTCCATTGCATTAGCCGATGGCTCAAGACCCGTCAAGTATGTCCTTTAGGTATGTTCCTAGTACCTCCACTTCTATTATCTGTTGTGACCCCTATTTACTTTATAACTGCTCTGTTCACGTCCTTGGTGTTTCTCTGTGGCTGCAGATAACAGTGAGTGGGAGTTTCAGAAATACGGTCACTAGAACATTGCGTAGTCAGGCTCCTTGGACACCTGGACCTTGTATCCAACTTTTTCAATAATAGTGTTGATGAAAGATTTCATTTACAGCTTTGAACTATTCTCTTTTGCTTATTTGCTGAATATATGATGATTTACAAAAGCTTATGGGAATACTGTGCATAGTATGTATCCGCATGAAGTCCGCTTTTTATGTGTCGAGCAAAATGAGGGCGACAATGGCTGCTCCATGTTTGCTTCCTATCTGTACAGATTTAAGGCCCCAGTGTTTGCGTATGTTCTTCAGGCTGTGCGTGCTGCCTGTGTTTCTCGTTAAATTGTGTTGCAAATGCCAAAGCATTGAAAATTTTGCCCTACTTTTGCATCCATGTAAAATCCCATTGTTGCGTATTTGCGGAGCCATTATTTTGATATGTCAAAAATTAGGTGGATAAGAACAGCATCTCCGTTACCCCATTGATGCAAATTTTGCGTCATCTTGGAAAATTAAAATTATCGTATTTCACGCCTACTGATACTTACTCGTGTTCCCTATTAGTAGAGGTGTAAAATGTTATACGTGATAGCTGAAATTTCCCATTAAGTAGCATATGGGTCAGATTTACTCTGAAATGCTAGCAATTAGACTAACCTTAGCATTGTGTAGTAGTTTCTACGCGATATACGCGTTCTTAGAATTCCTTAGCATGAGGTAACCAATAGCCAGTGCAATCCGTCTGCTTGTGCGTATCTAACAATTTTGGAGCTCTTTGTCGTAGAATGGCAAAGTTGAAGTATCCTGTGCGTCAGTCATGACCAAACAATATTTGGGTTAGCTTGCCGCCTCGTAGGCAAGATGAGTACAGAAATGTTTTATGACCAACGTAACCTTGGTAATAGTTACATTACAAAAATAAGAAACAGTTGTGAGGAAAGTATAAATATTAGCATCCCAAAATTAGCAAGCTTGTGTTGCGTTAAACATTACGGTTTCAAATCATCAGTTTTTGTCTCCCTCGCGGAGGATTCTTTGATGCCTTAAAGTAGGGCTTGCACAAATTTGCTTGACCCAAGTCAGTCCGCCAAGCCAAAAACTAAAGTAGAAAGATGGGTGAGGAACATTGGGCCGGGCAGGTCCCGAGTCACTTGTTATGGTCATTTTACTTTACCTAACCTGGCGTCTATTTATTTAATATATAATAATAATAATAATAATAATAATAATATATTTTTATATATGCCTTATATAATTAAAATGTTCTATTTTTTAAAATTGAAAAATAACATAGAGACAGAGGCATCTTCAATTGAAAAATAACCTTGAGCCCTATTTCCTAAATTCTCTTTAGTAGTTGTGTCGTCATAGTCTCTTCACTTCTCTTTAAGGCTATGTTTGAAAGTTTAAAGGAGGATGGAATGACATGATTATTAATGAAATGACATAGAATGGAATGGAATGGAGTGAAATGATTTGAGTAAATATGTTGATTGGAGGTTTTAATGAAGAAAGTGAGGGACTCTTAAAATTTTTGTTTAAAAGTTATAATTAAATGAATGGAATGAAATGATTTATTAATTATTTTTTCAATATTAACCCTTATAACATAAATATATAAATAATAATTTTATCTTTGTTCAATTTATGAAATAGGAATGTGACTCATTCTCCTATCTATATTTTTTTACTTTCTTTTACTAATTTTCTTAGTTTCTCTTTCTTTTGATTTCTCAACATACAAAATGCAACATAATTTTGAAATAAAATTAATATATACATTTTATGTAAACAACTTATAATATGTGAAATTACTTATTTTAAAATTGTTTTAAATAAATAAATTTGATATTTTAATTAATGATTCAATAGAAGAAAGAGACCAAGATTCAATTTGTTATTTGTTGAAGAAAGGAAGTTTATGGGAGAAATGCTTCAAGATGCAAACATTGAATAAACTTGTAATTTTAAGAAATTTGTAAGGGTATAATATTATTGTTAATTAGTGAGTCACTTCCTTCTATCCTTGACTCTTCCAATTTTGAAGTCAACAAAAGTAATATTTTGGATGGCTAGGGAAGGTCTTGGAGGCCTTCCCTTGCCATTCCATTTCATCCTCATAAAAACATTCAAACATGTATTCATCCCAATTTAACCATTCCACTCTTTACCACTCCCTTCCTGACCTTCTATTCAAACATAACCTAAGTCTCTTGCATCTTTATCTGTGTATATCGTCTTTTCTCATTGTTGTTATCCATTGCATAGCATGCCAGTAGCACAGTAGTCTCTGGTGGGTTCTCTCATTGTCACAGTCCCATCTTCTATGTCCATCATTTGTGTTTGAACTCTGAAAGCAGCAAGTTCTCTCCTAAAAGCTTCCGCTGTCATCGTCTCCTCCTTCATTCGAAAAATTTCAAGTTCTTTCTTCCTCTAAACATGGGTTTAGATTTTTTAGTAATAAGTCACTTGGACTTCTCAGAGTTATATTCTTGCATAAATTTTTAAAAGGATTAACCAAAGTCCAAATTCTTTTTTCAATTTGCAATGCTTTCTAAATCCCTTAAAATATAGGTAGTATACAATAGTTGTGAACCAGACACTTCCAAGAAAAAAAATTTCTATCAAGATCTAAAACACTTCAAAATTTTCATGTTTCAATGTTCATAACAATGAGCAAGATATTCAAGTTGTAAATCTATGTAAGATGTTAAATAAATGCCATCATAAAGTGTGAGTGTTTGATGAGATCACGAATAATAAAATTGCTTTGGAAAAATTTTAGATTTGTTCCATGACTATGGAATTTGATTGGCTCAAAAAATAGAACATACAATCCACAATTTTCAATTATATTTGACACTACAAACTTACCTAAGAGTTAGAAGCAACATTTGTTGGCTTTCTTAGAGAATTGTCTTTACCTTGGTGACATGAAATTGTTACAATAGCCATTAAATTTCAGAATTTTCTAAGAAAATTAGCTAGCTTAACTAGAACCAAAACAGTGTAGGTTGGGAATTCAAAATTTTAAATTTAAATTTTGCAAAGAACATATTGAATAAGGATTATGAAAAGTGAATAAGGAAGGATAAAATGAATGGATTAAAAGGGACTAGCTATCTAATCTTGAAGGAAGTCATATTGATATCTCTGTTATTTGTGAGGTAATAGAAGCTTATAATGCTTTTAATATCATAATTTAAGTAAGCTGCATTGTCTAATGTATTAATTTTTTTTTTATCAATATTCACTTGTCTATTGAATCAAACTAAACTATGATATGATGTGTAGGAAGGTAAATCTAGGTCATATATGTTGTGGTGCATATGAAGGAAAGAACTTTTTGGTTGTCTTTAATTTGAACTTAGATAAAGCTGCAAGCAAAATATATGTAAACACCTTAGAGTAATTGTATGAAAATAATTATACTTCATATAACACAATAGAAAACAAGACAATTATGCATTAATCTAAGTAAAGTCATAACCTTAGAGTAATTACTTAAGGATTTTTTTTAGTTAGAAAGCAGACCTCGACCCAATGAGTCAGCAAGTACAAAGTCTATCCTAAGGCTATATGCCAACAAAACTGGCCTTTAGCCCTTCAAATGTTAAAGTATTGCCACTAGCACTATTGCTATTGCTTTTGGCTCTACACCAACCACAAATTCCACGATAATAGGTGTAGGTGAAAAGAGAAATAATCTCCTAAATAAATCTTATGTGTAAGATCATTTTGTGAAACTTCTTTTAAAAGAAACTAGGGGGATATAAAAGTTGCTTGTAATTACTATGGTACTTTTTATGCTTATGATCTAAACAAACACGATACAAATTTACTAAAAAAATTTGCTAAGATGTAAAAAGCATTCAAATCAGGTTAAAAAGATGAAACAATCTATATCAGCATATCTTGAATCAAGTGAAGGAGGTTAAACCAAAACCTTGGTCCTTAATATTTACAATTTGGGTGGTTGTTGTATCACAAGGTTGCAACGATTCCAAAGTTTTGTAGAAAAAGAAAATATAGAATCAAACAATCTTCTGTGCTTAGATGTTGCAATTAGGTGGAATTTCACCTACTTCATGGTAGATTATGCCATTAAGTTTCAAAAGGTGTTAGAGAGGATGAAATTCCACCTACCTCATGGTATGTTGCACATTTTACTAAAAATGCTCATTATGTTAGCCCCATAAACACTTTAGATTGGAACAATGCAACTATTTTTGCTAAGTGTCTAAAGACATTCTATGATACAATCTTGTGGTTATCTGAATCATTGTATGTGACTTAAAATACTTGCTTGGATGACATTATAGACGTTCATGATATGTTGTTGTTGAATATTACACACCACGATCCTATTATAAGGGAGATGGTTAAGAGTATTCATGTTAAGTATGATAAGTATTAGGGGATATCAAAAAGTATAAACCTATTGCTAGTAGTTAATAAGGTTGGTATTTGATCCAAGATATAATATTGGCTATGTCTATTCTAATTTTAACAAACTATACCATGATCTTGATGTATGTGAAGCCAAAAAAAGCAAGATTAAAGATATATTGAATCACTTATATGAATAATACTCTAAAGGAGTTATTCAAGAATTAATTGAAACCATTTTTAAAATGTGGAATATCAGATTGTATGACTATGAATACAAGTTGCCTATCAAGTCACAAGCAGAGGTATTAGGTATTAAAGCAAATAAAGGTTTCTTCTGATCATAAATTTGAATTGGAAAGGTATTTAAAGCAAGAATTGGTTGATGATGGTACTTTTTTTTATATCTTTGCATGGGAGAAAGACAATGCCACAAAGTATAAAGTGCTATCTCGGATTGCATCTAATGTCTTGGCTAATTCTGTGCCAATTGTGGCTTTGTGTTTGCTTTTAGTATTGGCAGGCATATGCTCAATATGTTCAGGAGCTCATTGTCACCCAAAATTGGCTTTACTCTCATGTGGTTAACTTCAATTACTGTGACTTTTATCAATTTAAAGAGTTTAAAAGTCTTGCATCATGTAAGCTCTAACTTATTTTTTACTTGTCATCTTCTAACTTCTCTTACATTGTAAAATTTTAATGTTTCATATTTTCATTGATGTTCACAGATGTCTTTAAAGATTCTATTACAATTATTTGAGGTGCTATAGCCTTTAACTGACATTATGTCTTTGGTAATGCAAGTTTCTTTTATGACTAAGCAATCATTTTCATAACATTAAGTCTGGTGTTTAATTGAAATAATGTTTGGTGCAAGTTGAAGAAGCATTTTCCTCTAAGAATTTTTTTAAGAGCTGGATCTTTCTATGCCAAATTAGTTTTTCTTTCTTACTTAACTATCTTGTTCCATTCAGCTTGTAAGGTTTTACATGAATAACCTTCACTTTTAATCTTATGACTGTAAATTTGTAATCTATTGGGACTTTCGGTTGCGTTTATTCTTATGGACTTATGTTTTTCCTAAGATGGTTTTATTGCATTGTGTGAATTTAAAGTTCTAACTGCTTCCTCAAGCATCTGTATTAATGTTATAAGGGTGATTGATGGACACCTCATACCTTCAGCTACATTTGGTGAATCAAATGTATTTTACTATAAGATATGAGCACTCATGTCTCTTTCTCCATTAAAGATGTTGGTGTTTTATTCTTTCATTTTTTACCCAAAAATTATATTATGTTCCAATATTCTAGTTTTTGGAAAAAGAAATTATTATCGTTATGTTGCATAATTCAAGTTAGGTAACCAGAAGAAAGACGTTTTTTATCAATCTAGGAAGGCATATGAGGTGCAATTTAAATTCTCTTACTGCTTAAGTTTGCATTTTACATGATAGGATATATTATTATATTCTAGATTCTTTTAAGACAAGTAATGACTGTCAGTAATTGTTTTCGTTCACGTGACAAAATGAGGTTTGATTTGCATGTAAGCAATAATTTGAAAGCTCCCCTTTCCTAGTGTTGTCCTTCTAATATATACTTGACTTGATGTTCTTTTTTTTTTTTTTTTTCTTGGCATATATTTAAGAACAGTATACTTGAAAGAACTATTTTATAAATTAGTTTCATCTTATGAGTGTTGTATCATATGCCTCCCATTTATCTCTCACAACTATAATATGATTTTGCTAAACTTGGCATTCTAGAATATGGACTTGCTAAAGTTGCTAATTTAATATCACTCTATTCATAAATTATGGACAATCTTATTTCAATTCTAGAGGAATTGAATTCACTCTATTCATAAATTATGGACAATTTTATTTCAATTCTAGAGGAATTGAATTCAGACTCAGTAGTATTGAAAACAATTCTTTCATTGAATAGTAAAGTAAGTGTTATGTTGTATGGTTTCATAATTTCTGTGTCTCCATGCATTGCTAGTATATAGCAAATATAGCAGTAGTGAATTGCCTAACATGCAAAATAGGGGAATGGTTGCTTTCTTGGGTGCCTTATTGATTTATTTTTATATAGAATACCATCCTCATTTCTTTACATGTTATTTAACTAACATTGATTTCACCTAGATATCTGCTTTTCAATTTGCAGTTTGATCATTTGGATGAAGAGTTTCTCTATTAAGGAATTTTGCTAATTATTAAATTTATTTATAGAAGTATTAGCTACTAGAATGCTTCTTGGATCCAATGTTTTGGACAGTTGACATGGCCTAGAATATTAGAGTTGATAATATATAGCTTTCTTTCAAAGGTTTACATAAGGCTCTTAGCCATAATTCTTTCCTTGTAATTACTTAGAAAAGCTTATGATATAAGTAACTTGATTAAACCAATGCAGTATTGATATGAAGTGAAATTGGCTTGAGTGTTGTTGCCTCTTAATATACAAGCTCATATAATGGCTGCCTTTCCAGCCATATGGATATAAGATCTTGATGGTGTGGTCAAATCAAATGATTTAGACAATTATCTGGTGGTTAGGTGTGGTGTCTAAAGTAGGAGAAACGTTAGATGCATACAGGCCAGTTGATGGTTGTGCAATCATTTGCAAACATCAAGGTTCTCTATTGCTTTATTATGAACCATGTTAAGTTTGAAGCCTAAATGCTACTTTCTACTTATCAAAGTAGGATCCATGTTTGTTGGTAGTAATTTTGCATTTGCAATATTCCTACACAAATTGTTCTTGTTAATATTTTGTTTTGTTTTTTAGCCCACAACAAACTAATGTATCTTACACATTTTAGTGTGTATCAAGATATGCAGTCTTTTTACATCCTTATTTGCTCTTGTCCGTGGTTACCCAATCCAATTGTTCATTAGGTCTTAGGCTCAAATATAGCGTAGCATTGACCACAGTCTGGGCCTTGGGTTAGTTTAAGGCTTGGGCTAAGAGTTGTGCACCCCTACCTTAGAGAATTTGAAGACACAAATACCTTCAACAAAGTGGATAAATGAGATGTTGCCAACTAAATGCTAACTGAATCAAAGTGATGATTGTATATTAAAATGTTAAATTAAAAAAAGACCCAAATTTTTTATATTTATATTTTAGCCTATAATTTTTAAATTTTTATTTATTGTCTCAACTCCCTCAAATTATAAATTTCACAATTTCACCTTATACTTTATTTATTTTACTATTAACCCAAAATTATTTTATCAAAAAATGATTAAAAAAATATAAGATATATTTTAATCTCAAAATTATTTCATGTAAAATCTTTTGTTGAATGATAAAAATTATGATGGCTATAGCCACGGTAGAAGATAAAGATGGTCAACAATAGGAGATGCACGAAGGATAATAAAAATGATGATGGAATATTTTTGGGTTAATAGTAAAATAAATAAGGTATAGGGGTGGAGTTGCAAATTTTATAATTTTGGGGAGTTAAGATAATAAATAAAAAAAGTGTTAAAAATAAGGAGCTAAAATATAAATATAAAAAATTTTGGAGTCATTTTTCAATCTTAACATTTTAATGTACTGTCATCATTTTGATATTAATTGGCAATGTGTCATTTGTCTACTTGTTGAAAGCACCGACAAATCCACCCTCCCATAAGAAGTCAGTGCCACCTCTTGAAATAAAGGGCCACGTTAGGACGAGTGACGAATCTGTTACAAAGACTTGCTTGGTACTTAGAAAATGGTAGAATAATATTGTGCCAAGCAAAAATACACTTTTGGTCCTCAATTTATTTGAGATTTCAATTTCATCCCTTAATTTCATTTAGTTTTAATTTAGTCTTTTAACTTTATTTTAAATTTCACTTTTACCCTTTAACTATATTTAATTTTAATTTGGCCCTTAACTTTGCTTTAAGTTTTATTTTCGTCCTTTAAATGTATTTGCTTCCTTAACTTTAGTTTAGGTTTTACTTTTAGTCTCTTAATTTTTATTTTGTTCCCAATTCACCCTTAAAATTTTAAAATGTTTTGAATTTTTTTCCTCGAATACCATCAAATAAAATGCTTTAAATAACTAAGCTTTGTATAAATTAAGAGTTATAACCACTAAATAACAAATTGAGTAAGGAACACTCAAAATAAAGAAAGCAAAGAGAAAAACAAATTCGACTAAGTATTAATCAATTTAGTTTGTGAGTGAATAAGACAAGAATTGAATCTCAATATTATAATTACTTCAATTCATGGAACTTTCTCGCATATCAATATATAAATTAAATATAAAGAAAAATGAACATTGTTGGAAAAAAAACATTTAAGTAGTTTTTGGAAATTAAGGCCAAAATTAGAATAATATAAAATTAAATGACAAAAGTGAAACTTAAGATAAAGATAAGGGTAATTGGAACCAAATAAATTTGAGGAACAAAAATGAAACCTAAAGTAAGATTAAAGGACCAAATTAAAATTAATAAAAGTTAAAGAATGAAAACGAAACTTAAAATAAAGTTAAAGTATTAAATTAGAATTAAATATAGTTAATGAATGAAACTGAAGTCTCACATAAAATTATGGAACTAACTGTTCATTTTTGCATATTGGGCAGCATACCCCCACTCCAAGTTCCTATTAATACGTATATGTTTGTATATGAAGCTCTCTGTAATTGGTTTTTAACTCTATATATACAGATAACATTTTTATTTCATCCCTGATGTTATTTATAAAATATTTTTTAAATATAAAAAAATTAAAATTTTTTTATTTAACTTTTTTAATGTATTTTTATATTATCTTTGTGTTCCTTTAGAGTTTTTTCCGTTATTTTATTTCTGCCACTTATTTTTGCTATCTTTGTTAATTATCTACTTAAAATCTTTAATCTTCACTCTTAAGTCTTTATTCAATTATATTAAAAACTTTAGCACTCATCAACATTATTTACCGCACCAAAAAAAAAAAAAACTATCCACACTTTACAACGATTTGTCTTATTTTGTTTATTATCTTTGATTGAGGACTAGTTGCAATAATGAAATTAAAGAAACGAATGTGTTTGGTTTAGTTATGTGATCTTTTTATTTTTACTTAAACTCATTCTTGAATACTTTTGTTCGAATAAAATAATGTATATAAACAATATTTTTTTTATGTTTATTGATATTGACTCTAAATATATTTAAGTAATATATACTATTTGACTAAAAATTAAATTTTTTTTAATATAATATGTTGGTAATAAAATTCATTTCAATATATCAAATATCTCAATTGATTTTTGACCCCTTTTATTTTATATTTTGGGCTCCGATAGTCTTTGTTTAATTGCAAAATCTTATTAAATGATCAATTATTTTTTGGATAAGGTACTTAAGTTGAGGAAGGCTTACATCATTATAATGTCCATTTATCTTAATGCCCAACATATTAGAGATTGGGGATGGGCGGCTTATGGAGCTAAGACCTACCTTGCAATATACAATGTAACGGTTTTTTGAGTTGGATATACTTAAAAAAAAAAAAAGAGAGAGAGAGAGAGAAATTTATTAAATCTTTTAGTAAAAAAATTCTATGCTTTTTGGACTTGGATTGACCTAATCCGAATTCCCAAAAAATTATGAGCAAACTCGAAGCATTTCAATCCGTGTCTTCCATTTAAAACAAAAAAAAAAAAATCTTGATTGAATCATTGTAGAAAAGAAAATAAAGAAAATTGTGAAGAAAGAGAGAGGCGATAGTGCACATTAAGGCCATGTTTGCTTTTGGGAATAGGACGCAGGGAATGGGAATATCATTCCCAATCCATTGTTTGGTTTGAAATTTGACAAGCTTTCCTTATTCATTGGGGAAACCCATTCCCAATCTAGTGGGAATATGCAATCCCATTCTCAACCTAGAGAATGACACCTCTCTTCCAGGAATGAAATGGCAAAAGTCCAAATTGCCCATCTTTGACCATGTGCCATTGCCAGTTCCTTGCTCTCGATGGCACTGTTCATTGGGTTCTATGTTTGCTGGTGAACGGGAAGGGAGCATGTTGCCGATATAGACAAAATAAGTCACCGGCAACAACATATTGCCTGAGATCCTCTTTCCTCTCCTTTCCTCCATTTGTCTCTCTCTCTTTATCAGATTTCTAGCCTAGATCTTGGTTGTTTCTTCGTCCCTTTTCAGATTTGTTGGTCAATTGTTCTTAAGCAAGAGAGAGACAATGGAAGGATGAGAAAGACAGTCATTCTTAAGAGAGAGATTTCAACGAGTTTGAAATCAATTGAATCAGTTATAGATAAGAGAAGAAATGGAGCCTTCGTCGTGAACGACCTACACAAAAACGAAGACCTGCACTTGCCGGGAACAAAACTCTACGCTTGTCAATTTGCCATTTGCTTCACCAATGCTGTGTTTTGTTGGAGATTTGAGCATTGTAGAAGGAAGAGAGGACAGAGACAATCATTTGACATTTTTACATTATAACTAAGTGCATTAGTGCGCTTAAAATTATGAGTGTACTAAAGATTTTATCTTAAATTTATTATTATTATAAAATGTTAATTTTTAATAATTTTTTAACTAATATTTTTTTTTTGTAAATAAGGGCATTATGTTCATTTATTATATCTTTTTTCTCATTCCTATTCCTTTTTACAATATCATACCAAATACAGTTCACCGGTAAACTTGATCATAACTTAAAAAGTCTTCCTTGCCCGATGAGGCCGGACTGAAAAAAAATAAAGCCTAAACCAAAAAAGTCTAAATAGAAAGGCACAATTTATAAAATAGGTTGGGTTCTGGCATTTTTTAAATCTCAACCTGAGCTCAAAAAGCCTGAATAAATACTTTTTAAATTAGTAAAAACTTATTATATAAAAAAAAATTAAGTGTAATGTGCCATTTTGATAAAAAAACAAAAACTAATACCTCTTATTTAAACAATTTTGCCAATACAACAACTCATTTGTATTTATAACTTCTTTAGATAATCTTATATGTAAAAATAACGATTATTTATGTTATTTATCTCAAATCTTAAGTAATAAATTAATTTAATAGTTCTTTAAAAAGACCGATTAGTCTGATCCAAAAAATATGGATAAAAGCCCAATTAAAATACGAGCTCAGACTTTTTTCTGAGCCTAAATTCAAGTCTAATTTTTTAAAAGTCTGACCTGATGATTAGGTCTATTCATTGGCCTAGGATTTCATTATATCAAAACATATTTCCATTCTCATTCTCATTCTCATTTCTAGTTATTCTCACAACCAAACAAAGCCATAAAAAATCTTGTTTTTTGAGGTGGGCTATTTAGTAAAAACTCGTGCTTTTCCATGGATCATCTATCATTCCTCTGGTTCCCAGATGAAAATAACTCTACTACTTTTGATTCCAACAACATTCCCATGGCATTCCCATGGCAACCTACTAAACATGCGGTCAAATGGCTTCCCTCTCCCATACCCCTCGTTTACTCCTACTAAACAGCACCAAAGAAAATGACTAAAACAAAATTTTCACTTTCTTTTACCTTTCCTTGATTTTTATGCCTAAGAATTTTGTGTATGTGTTGGAAAGCAATGGTGATTGTCACACCTAAATGTAGTTGCACAAAAAAAGAATAATTTTGGAGATTAAAAAAGTTAAAATATTTTTTAAAATAAAAAACATAAAAACACAAAAAAAGAAAAAGACCAAATAGTAGTGGAACCCAAAAAAAAAAAAACAAAGAGGCAACAAATTGTAGTAATAATAATGAATAAAAAGACAGGCAAAGTCAAATAAAAAAGTTAAAGGAAAAGATCAGAATACAAAGAAGAAAAGAACTAAGTGATACTAGCCTCTATATCCCATTATGGAGTGTTAAAAAAAGCCTTAAAAGTAGTTGCGATACACACTTACATGAAATGGGAAAAAAAAAAAAAAAGGCTGCAACCTATTCCCCTATCAGTTACCTACTATGAAGTTTCAAAAGAAAGTTGGAAGGAGTAGAAAACGTTAAAAAAGATGGAGAGAAGCATAAAGCTGAAAAAAGGATGAAAATGGGAAGAAACAGGGAGGGAAGAGGGGAGCAAATTGGAATGAGGAGAACCAAAAAATAGAGAGACAATGATGGGGGAAGAAAGAAGAAAAAAAAAGAGAAAAAGAGAGTAAAGAGGCATTGAGAAGGATGAGATAGAGAGAACAAACGAAGAAAATGAAAGAAAGTAAAAAAAAAAAAAGAATCAAAAGAGATAGAGGATGAATGGTCGAAGGCATAGAAAGTAAAGGAAGTGAGTAAGAAACTTAAGCAAATGAGAACTAAAAACAAAAGAAGGAGAAAGATAAGAGATTAAAACAAAATGAAAGAGTGCAGGAGCCAGCCGTGAAAGAGAGAACACAAGAGAAGAGATAAAAGAGACCGCCTGTGATAGAGAGTGAGAGAGAAGAGGAAAAGGCAAAGGAGTTAGCTTTGTTTTACAGTGTCACGAATAAGGCAAATACATAGGGTGGCTGAGCAGTAAAAAGAAAAAAAAATAAGGAGCTCGAAGAAACGAAAAAAAAAAAGAGATGGGGAGAGGAAGAGAAAAATAGCTGATAAGAGAGAGCTCCATCTAACAAAAGTTCCCCTTTGTGCATCTTTGCTTCAATAGTTCAAAATAGAAAAAGAGGAAGCTGCAAGTGGGATGGCCACAAAACAAAAGAAAAAGGATAAAAGGCATCCATATTCTGATGTCCATGGGCAAGGGAAGATGTGGGGGATTCGGGCATAAAAAATAAAAAAGAAAGGAAGAGGAGTCTCATTTCGGTAGAAAAAAAATGACCGAACAAACCACGTTCACTAGCATCACACCATTACCACTCAAAAAGAAGAGGATGGAAGGGCAAAAACGAAATCGAAGGCTGTTATCGTAGGTGCAGACAAAATCGAAGAGAAAGGGAACCTTAGGCTGAGAAAAAAAAACTACAAGGTATGGTGATTCTCCTTGTGCATTGAGGGAGAAGGAACTATTATTGATTAGTTCTTTTGTTAAGTTATTTAAAAGTGTGAATGTGATTCTGGTGAAGTGTGACATTACATTCTGGGCTTTTAAGTTATATGAAATGGCAACACTTATGCTTAGCATCCTCTGGGTACTTTATTAACTTGCATAAACCAGATGTCTTGTTTGAAGTTGAATGCCTTCCATTAAGTGAGGTTTGCAACAACGTGTTCTTTAATCTACATGGGATATATATATATATATATATATATATAATCTAACAACCTGACAAACATTGCACTTATTATACCAAGAATACAGATATTAAAATAAGATCTCTTTAGACTTGTAGTCCTACAATTTTGGGTTTCTAGCTTATATACAATGAATTATTAATTATAATAATATTATAATAATTCATGGAATAATCTTTGACCAAAACTAAGCTAGTTGATAGAAGGAACTTTGCCCTTTTTTATGCAGAGGTCTTTTACAATACTCAGTGTACGGACTTTCCCCTTTTCAACTTAGTTCAGCACAACCTTCCTTCGTTTCCTATAGGAGGTGTACTTATCCCATAACTTATCCTAATATTATGATAATTAATAACCTTTGCTGGTAATCACATCAAGGATCATAACATTTTGATTAGAACTTTAGAAATTAATCCCCTTAATTTCCTATAAGGAAGTTAGAATTCCATACCTTAGATGGCTCAGAATAATTGTTGGATGATTATTAGTGAAGAACCTCAGATGTCTAGAGAAACTAAAAAATACTTGGAAATGGTACTTTTATTGATCAAACTATTTTGATACAATATTGGAATTGAAAAACAGAACACTCAGAAATCTTAAGAAAGTTTTTAATGCTCAAGTATGCTATTGCTCTAATGCTTGATGATTCTCAAATAGAAATTATAGGGCTTTATATAGGCTGGGCATCCCTAACCTTGACTTATTCTAATATTCGTTATTATCATCATGCTGCTTCTTGGTTGCTTCATTGATTGTCCTTTAGATGCTAGTTGTCGGCATTAATTGTCCTTCGGATGCTTCTGATAGTATTAATTGTCCTTTAGATGCATTACTAGAGCATGCTTGTGAAGATAGACTTGCAATGTTTTGTTGTCTTGTGTTAGCAGAGGATGTTTTTTCTTTTTCTCCTTTTTTTTTTCATTCTTCGAGGATGTTGATTAATGTTGGAAGATCTGAAATCTCTTCTTCTGGTGTTTCTGCCTTTTCTAGATTTTTACAATATTTACAATTATGAGTGTGATAGTCTTTGATTTGCTAGCATATTCTTTTCTTTGTTGATTTAGGATGATTGAAATTATTGATCTCTACCTTGTCATATAATAGGCTGAATTGCCTACTCTGTCTACTGTTTCATCCTATTAAGTATATGCATGTTGTTAGGCTTGTGAAGTATGACGATTGGGCTATATCACATGTTATTGTTATATTCATTTCAACATAAATTCCTTCCATTTCCTGGGCTTTATTCTAGAAAGAGTGACTACAAATTCTTCTTGGTCTATCATGTCCTTTTCAATTTGTTTGAAGTCAAAGGGCTTATTTGTTGTCCCAAATTTGGTGAGATTAATGGGTCACTATTCTTGCATAATGTTTATCTGCTTCTTGAATTGCTTGAGGTAGGAGGCTTATTTCACTGAGGTCATAGGATGGATATATACAATGAATTAGGTTGCAACTAAATTAGGTTTGGATAAGGGTAGGATTGGTACCTTTAATAAATGATTGCTTTATCAATGGCATAGTGTGAGATGTAACTAATGGTAGTGGATGAGGTTATTTGGAGAGTGCTTAATTTTTTAATAAAAAGATACAGATATTGGTATTGTTTGAGGAGTTTGGCTTAGACTTTTGGTTGTGGGGTTTGCTTCTGAATTGTTTTTTAAGGAACTTACTATTGGCTTTTTTTAAGTTTAGGTTTCACCAGTTTCTTGGCCTTTTTTTTTTTTTTGGGTAATAGCTAAAAATAATGGCTGTTTATTAGGTGTATAAGGGCTAAGATTGGATTTTTTATTTTGGTTTTGTGGACTTTCTGAAGAAGGCATTATTTGTCTTTCTATTCGTATCATTCGTTCTTCAACATCATTCAACTGAGTAATAACCTTACTCATTGACTAACTTAAAGTACTTATTAAGCTTGCAAAACTATTTAATTGACTATTCATCTGTGCTTGAAGCATTTAATTATTCATCTCGAGGATGCTAACCTTCATGACTAATTGTCCAATATTTGTCTGCCAATTTGTTTCCTCATGCTAAGGGCTATTGGGCTAGTATTTATCTGCTTTTGATGCTCCATCTTTGCTAAGATAATTGGAAATCAAGCTATTTTGGCCTTTGATGTATTGAAATTCATAATCGTAATGGGCTAAATTAGGTTGCCATTTCATTAACAATTTGTTTGATAACTTAGTCATCCTAAGTCCCCTATCTAACCAGTGCTTCACTTAGGTATTATATGTTCTAATAATAAAATGTGAGTTAACAATTAATAATTCAAAATTTTCTATAGCTTTTACTATGGTGAGAAATTTCTTCCAATTTGAGTGATATTTACTTTGACTATTATTGAGTTTTCCACTGGCACATTGGGTAATTATTTTATTTTCTTCATTGTTTTCATGATAAAGTGTTGCTCCCTTATAATTTTCATATGCACCAGTATAGGATTGTTAATTTTGGTAAATCTTTACATAGTAACTTAATTTTTTCTATTATTTTGCTTGTTTCTTCATTCCATTGCCATTAGGTTTTTTTTCCTGCTAATTTTGATATTTTAGATGTATACTTTAATAAATGAGGAATAAAATTTCTAGCTTGATTGACTATTCCTAAAAATGATTGTAACTCTTTTTTGTTGGTTATTTCAAGAAATTCTTCAGCTTTCTTACTGATGTGCTCTTGTAGTTCAATTCCATTTTTTGTTATATAATATCCCCAAAATCCTATTCTTTCTTTCCTTAATTCTACCTTTTTGGGTGAAATATTTATTCCTTTGGTCTTAACTAATTCCATAAATTCTAATAAATAGTTTTCATGTTCTTCCCTATTGTTTGAAAATATTAGGATGTCATCTATAGATATAACTGCAAAAGTTCTAATTAGTAGTAACAATTTCATTACATGTTCTTGAAATATACTAAGGCTATTGTGAAATCCCATTAGCAATATATTCCATTCATGTAATCCTTCAAATGTTGTGAATGTTGTATATTTTTACTATTTTCTTCTAACTTTATTTGGAAAAATCCTGATTTACAATCAAACTTATTGAACATTTGTTTTCCTTTTATAAGTTAAATAATAATTCTATTTTTCGTATTGGGTATCTATTCCGTACTACTATTTCATTTAGTTTTTTATAATTAATGAACATTATTGATTTTCTTCTCTTTTCTTCACTATGTTTTATGATTATCATAGTTGGGGAACAATAATTGGATATACTTTCCCTTGTGAGGTCATATTTTTCATTTCATTTATGTGCATAATAAAATCCTTTTTATCATTCTCTGTCCATGGATATGGTTTACTAATTATTTCTTAAGTATAATCTAATAATTCTATTTTGGCTAATGGCTTTGATTTTTCCCTGTGAATTAGTGGGTTATCATCATAGTTGTCTATTAATATTTGTTCTATGGTTTTTGCGTTCATATGTGTTATCATTATTTTTGTACTTTTTTGTTCTACAGGTTTTTGGTTGGGTACAAATTGAACTTCATTTTCATGTTTGTTTTTTTCTAAATTCAGCATCATTTCTGTTATAGGGATCAAATATCTTAATTGCCAAAGCTTCGTGTTGTTAAGACTAAGGCTTTATTGGCAAAATGTAATGTCATGTATTATTCTAAGAAATCCATTCCTAATATAATATCAGGTGTGGATTCATTATATTGATATACTATTAGTATTTTTAATTAATAATCATCTATTTGTACTGGGACATTTTTGGCTGATAATTCTGTCATATGTATTTCTTTTCCTGCACTACTCATTCTAATGGGTTTATCCATAACTCAGATAGGATTATATTATATTTGGCTGATGTCATGCTTGCTCTTGTATTTACCATTGCATGATATTTTTTGGATTGATATCTTTCATAATTGAATTTTAGCAATATATAATATAACTTCATTTAAATCAATTTTACTTTGTCTAATATTACAACTTTTTAGTCAATATTTATTAAAATCCTATGTTCTTGAATTCTATAAGGTCTTACTTGTTGAATCATTTGCTAGTATTAATTTATGGGCTTGACTAATATTTATCTTTGTAGCTACATATAGGTTAAGTCTTATTACATCTCTAGTGTTGAATCTTAGGGTTATCTAGGTTGTTATTTCTTCTTCTTCAATTTCAATGTTATTATTAGTATATTCTAATTGTATTATGGTTTTTCTTTGATTGGGTACTATTAAGGCTATTATTTCTATCCATACTCCATCCTTTTTTATTTCTACTATCACATTTATTTATTGTTATTCTTCTAGGTATTTATGGTAAATTCTAAGTAACTGGAATTTTTGCTAATTGGTTTCCTTCGTATGATGATTGGCTTTGGGATCTTAAAAGTCTTGATTCATATCTATATTCGTTTAGGCTTCCTCTAGGGGCTATATTAATGTTGACTTTAGTTGGTATAGTAATTCAAATATTCTGACTTCCTAATCTATTACTATATTCTAATCATGTGGGATTTTCATCTTGGTTTATTTCTTTGGTGTTATCTAATTCTAATTGTAATTGTCTTGAGATAGTTCTTCTTGCTGGATCTAATTTATGTTCTTTTAATACTGGCATAAAATTTTTATCTATTGTTATATTTCCTTGGTTTCTTTTATATATCTTGTGCCCATTTGAAAATTCTAATTCTACTATTCCTGTGATGCTAATTATTCTACTTCTTGGAAGCATTTTTATTCCTTTTAATTTGTGGTATATTACTAAAGTTTTATTCATATTCATCTCAGCTCTTGATATAACAAAGTTGGTATTTATTGTGAATTTTAATTTTTGATATATTAAATTTTCATTTAATGCTCCTAAAATATTATTTGGCACACTATCTATAATTCGATTTTTTGTCATTAATAACTTTATTGCTGTATCTATTCTTGCTCTAAAATATGCTTTTATTAATAGTTGTACTCCTGGGATATATATTTTAGTTATTTCATTTCTGATAATTAGTTTTTGAATTTCTTGATCTATTAATGTTTTGTTTATTAATGGTATTCTTAGAATTCCTCTTGTTTGTGTAGCTTTTATGGGGTACTTTTTTTTGTAATACTAAACAAGCATATTTTTCTCTTTCTTTTGATTTTATCATTTTTCCTATCCTATTAATTATTCCTTGTTGTCTTAAATATTAGGATGTTAAATCTAGTTCTTTGTTTCTAATTTTATCATATTGTTTTTGGCTAAATTGCATCATTCTTTCTACTATTCCTTCTTCAAAATTTCTTATTTCTTCATATTGTTCATATTCTTCCTGTTCTTGGATTTGGTTACTAGATTCATCTTGCATCATATTTATTTCATTTTCTTCCATTATATATTCATAATCATTATTTTCAGAACTATCGGAGCTGCTAAAAGTTTCTTCTTTAGTCATTTTATATATTTCTAAATCTGATTGATACATTTCTTCTTCTAAATATTCATCATACTCTATGGGTTCTAATCCATATTCTTATGCTATTTCCATTATGTTCATTGCTTTTTTATTTCTTGATTTTGTGCATTCTGTGGATATATGTCCTAATTATCTGCAATTATAACATTGGCATTTTCTAGGATTTTTCTCATAATTTATTCTTCTTCCTTTTTTGAAATTTTTCTAGGCATATAGTGTTTTTTCAATTTATACTTTGGATATTTGTTAACTTATATTTCTTATAGGGTTTAATGTATTTTTGTCTTTTATATTTTTTCTTCTCTGGCCTACATTCCCATTTATGAGGTGTTTCAAATTCACTACATTTTAATACTAATTTATTTGTTTTATAGTACTTTATATTTCTCCATGCTTTTTTTACATTTGTTGGGTAAATATTCGCTAAGATAATCTTTTCTTCTTCCTAGTGTGTCTATTAGTAGGATTAATTCTTGTCCATCATTAAAGGCTTTTCTATAATCTTTTAAAATTGTATTTGAGATTAGTCTAGGTAATTTTCTGTAATATAAATCCATATAAAATTTCTTTTGTTCAAAACTTGATAATTTTGCTTCATAATAATATTTTGAATATTCATAGATATACAAGTTTATGTCTTTTGGATCCAACGTGTAGTTTTCTATTTGATGTAGTTTGGTTATTGCTCTTTCTATTTTTGTAGTTTTATTGGCTCCTACACTTCTCCCTAAAAATTCATTTCTCAATATTTGTTCATATTGCCTTATTAAGGTGGCATAAAATTCTTTCCTTGTGTCGTATTCATTACTGTCCTTACTCTAGCTCTAAAGTCTTCTGTATTACTTTTCCACCATTCTTGAACTACTCCTGTAACTTGATTCAACTAATAAAGGTGCTATTGTTGTTTCTATATTTCTATTTAATAGTGTTATTAGTTGGACTTTAGTCCATCCTTCGATTATTCTTTCATCATCTATATTGTAATTTAAATTTAACCATATTCCTAAGTTTGGGATTTATCTTGTTTCGTATTGTTCTAAGGGTGGAGGTGTGAATGTATTAGTTGTTGTTGGGGCATACATGGTTTCATATAAAAGGCTTAGATCTTGGGATCTTAATGGTTCTCTATGTCTTAATTTGTCTTGTTCTATTTCTCTTTCTTAAGGATTATTATTTGAACCTCTTGTGGTTATTCCACTTTGCATATTTATTTCATTTAGGTCTTTTGATACTAGTGTCATATTTCCTAATTATTGTCATACTTCATTAGATATTCTTCTTCTTTTCCCATTCTGGCTTCTATTTCATCTTGATCTAATTCTTCTAATATTTGCATCATATTTATTTGTCTTTCTATTACTCGGTTTTCTTTCTTTTTCTGGGGTATTAATTTCAACATAAAATTAGGTAATTTTGATCTTATATGACATGTTATTTCAACTGATATATTAGGTTCAATCTCTGATTCTAATCATGATTCAATATCTATTTGGTTTTCTTCCTTATGTGCTAATTTATTTATTTCATTAAATATTGTCCATAAGTTATTATTTATTACTTCTTGTCCTTTTTGGAGTTTTTATATGATTATTCTAGTTTCTTCTACATTTATATATATTAAATATAATTTAATTA
Organism: Delonix regia; assembly: GCA_037074485.1. Lineage (NCBI taxonomy): Eukaryota > Viridiplantae > Streptophyta > Magnoliopsida > Fabales > Fabaceae > Delonix > Delonix regia. Next base: position 26,091,979 of record CM073451.1, on the reverse strand, counting down.
TATTTAATATATAATTATAATATATAATATTTTAATATAAATTTTAATATAATTATATAATATTTTAATATATAATTTAATATATATTTTATTTCATAAAAAATAGCTTCTCTCATTTAAGTTTATCATATTTATTTCATGTCCTTATCCTACCTTAATTAATTTTTCTTTTATTCCTAAAGCTGGTTTTATTTTTTCCATAATTTTCTTGATTTCTTTTAATTCATTTGTTATATTTTTGAGTTCTATTTTGATTTCATAGATTTTTTTGTTCTAATGGTTTTGCTAGTTCTTTTAATCTTTTTAGTTTGTTATTTTGAGTTTCAGCATCTAAGATCTTTCTAATTTCTCTAGGAGTTCTTTCTATTGTTCCATCTAAATCATAAATATCTAAATCGTTTTGTATATTGGGTTATATAAAACAACCTAATTATTTCATTAAAAACATAATTTTTCAGTTTAATTGATCAAAAGTACTATCTCCTTCACAATCTAAGATAAAAGGAGATGCTATGAATAATTCATTTACCAAAGGTATATATGAACTTCGGGGTAATCTATTCTGTTCTACACAATATATTCATGGTTCTACTCTTTTTATAGCTTCCATAATTTAAACTAATAGAGTTTAAAACTGAATAAGAACTTAAGAATTTAACTTCAAAATATTCAACATAGGAAATTAAGGTTCATAATTTTCTTTTATTTTAATCAAACCATGTTTGATACCATAATCTAATAAACCGACAAACCTTGTACTTGGCATTGTTATATATATATATATATATATATATATCTCTCTCTCTCTCTATCTCTCTCTCTCTCTACATATTTTGATGTTATATACTGGCCGCCCTTTTACCATCTTATTATTGATTTAGAATGACAACAATCCCCCTTGACACTAGTTGAACCATTATAGTACTCCATTGATTATGTTGATGTAAATCATGTTTTTTGGCGCCCACATTTTCTTTTCTTTCTTTATTTATTCTTTTTCTTTTTCCTTTTTTCTTATGAATCAGTTATTGTAATTTTTTTTAAATAGTCGTGTGAAATTATAGATCTCCACAAGCACTTGAAAGCTAACTGGTAGGAGTTATGTGGGATTTTTTGTCCCCATAGACTTCGAAAGTTAATTTATATTTTTCTCATAATAAATAAATAAATAGGTGAATAAATAAAAATGATTTCAATTCTCAAATATATTTATTTCACATTTTTTTATCTTATTTTATTTCATTATTTAATTTTTAAATTACTATGTGAGATCATAGGTCTCCGCACTTAAAAGTTAACTAGTAAAGGTCATGTGAGATCTCTAATCTCCTTAGGCTTTAAAAATTTACTTACGATTTCAAAAATAGAAAAAAGTCATAAACTAAATATCCTAAAAATCCCTTTTCATTACAATTTCATGTCACTTTTAAAATTGAAACAAAGAATTCCAAACAAAATTCAAAAAATTTAAAAAAAGATTAGAGGGAAAAAAAGGAAAGAGCTCGACAGCGATTTAGATTGATTTTTGTAAATAAAAACATACCAACAAAAATCTCAATTCATTTTCTTTTTTGAAAATCAAATCAATTTCCACTGTCTTGCTTGTTTCACAAAAACTAAAAATCACCAACCAACTGACACGTCTTTTTAGCCAAATTACATGGACTTTGATTCCTATTATAGGGTACATAGGCCTTAGGCTCTGACCTTAAGTCAAGTCTGCCTTTATAAATATTTCATTTTTTCTTTATTTTATTTACTTTTCCTTGTTTGGTATGTGATTGATAAGAGTAATCAAAATTTACATTAAGGTCATACATGTTTTACTTAATCAACCTTGGGTAATTGTTCTTAAGTACGAGTGTTGTGAAGTGTCTAACACCTTCTTTACACACAACTGACTCCCAGACTTAATTTCTGCTTTGCAAACTACCTTATCAATTTAATTGGTTTTTTAAGGTTTTCCTTTAAAAATTTTGGTAACAACTTTTAAATTTGGTTTTCATTTTCTAAGTGAAAATAAAAAAAAAAAATTTTTTTGCGCCTTACAGTCACATTTCAGATGTGACAGTGATGTTTTATAATAGGAAAAATTTTATTTCAACATTTAATTAAATAAATTGTTAAAGTAAAATTAATTTTTTTAAAGTATAATACAATGTGAAAGAGCAGTAAAATTAAATTTTAAAAAATAAGAGTTAGTACTTGTTCGTTTTAAAAACAAGAGGATTAGCTAATTTAAATTATAATTTTATGTAATATTAAAGAGATTAAAAATGTATTAATTCCAACAATAATTATAACTAAGATTGTCAAATTCACGAGTTTAGATAGACTCGAAAAGGAGGGTGTAGACTTGTATCGTAAACTCGTAACGTAAAATCATAAGAGTTTACTTTTATTAATAAATGATTATTTAAATATATAATTACATAGTTAAAATACAATATAGAACATGAGATTTATTCAAATACTAATTATATTTAAAATCATTATAAAAAATAAATAGGATATACCATTAAAAACTACAAATTAAAAAAATAAATTGAGCGTAAATTTGTTATCCTTAAAAAAACAGTAGGAGAGATAATTTTACACGTTTATTTTAGATATTTAATTGTATTATTAATATTAAAAATATATATTTGATACAATTTTAACTATATATATATATATATATATATGTTTGATCTTTTATTATTCATGATATTATATAAAAATTATACAGTCCAAAACAACATATGATGACTCATGAAAAAATGATATTAACATTTAAAATAAAAGATATTAATAAAAAGTGATAGATTTGAATTTTGTTTATGTTCTTAATTATCCTAAAATGAAATATAAATCAAATTTTTATATAAAAAATTATTCCATGCTAATCTTTTAAAATGGCTAACCAAGGGATTAATATAAAAATATGTTGGATATTACTGTAAAAAATGGATGGGAAATGATGTTATATATAAAAGTTGCATATTATATACTAAACAAGCTTGTTGGTTGAGATGGCAGAGACGCTGGAGCTGATGATGCTGAGTTCGAGATCTGTAACTCGTCCAACTCGAAATTGTACGAGTGAGGTGCTGAGCCAACTCGAAATTGATAGGTAGAAACGTCAACTCTGTAAACTCGCCGAGTGACAACAATGATTATAACAACGTATGAAATATTTTTTTTTCTAAATATCTAATATTCATCTAATGTTACATTATAAAAAAAATTATTTGTATTAATTCTTAATAAAAATTCTAACGTTAAAAAATGTAAATAAGTTTTTTGGTTTTCAAAAATTAATCATTTGAAGAGTAGAACCGGTAATTTACACAAAAGAAAATGAGCTACAATATCATATGCAACGTACCAAGGTGGATGTTTATATAGTTATAGATCAATTTTATAAACGTTTCTTAGATATGTATATGTTATTTATTATTAATTTATTTTGTAACCCATAAGATGGAAATTTAAGGGGCTGTTTGATTTCCTATTAATATTCTAAAAGCAGTTTTTGGTTCTTAAAAATAAAAACAAAAACACTTGTTTGAAAATACTGTTCTGCTTTATTCTTTTATAAAACAAAATATAGAGCAAAATTTAAGTGAAAACTAATCCATTTTATCAATATTTTATTATATACATGACTTAATTTTACTTTGTTATCTATTTTTATATTTTACATTAGTATAAAATATATTTATTTAGAGTATTAAAATAATATATAATTAATTTATTAGCAAAATTTAATAAAAAGACTAAATAAAAAATTAAATAAAACTATAAAAAAATAAAATATAAATTTTTTTCAATTGTAAAATATCACCAAGGCATTCCAACAGACACACACAAAACAAGAGTTAGACAAAATTATCACTTTCTTTTGCTTTTTTTGGATTTTTGTTTCTAAGAATTAGCGTGCAACAACGCCTCTCCGTTGCTTGACAATTTTCTTCATCTTTTCACCGTGATTCTTGTGTTTTTTCAAAAATGGAAGAAACAGATTAAAATGCTCCAAGTTCGCTCGTTGCCTCTTATTTTTCTTTTATTATATAATATTAATTAAAATTAAAAATACAAATATAAAAAAAGACGAAACAACCCCCCATCAACTGGAGAGAATTGAATCCAATTTGCCCTTTGCAAAGTGCCCAAAGCTATCTGGAAGCTTATTAGGTTAGTGGCTTAATCTGCAACAAACCACCATCCAACTTCTTTTTGTGCAGTCTTGAACATATCGTATTGTCTCACGCTTATATAACCAAAGACTTCGGACTCCGTGTGCTAGAATTGGATATTCATTCGCTGCGCCAGATTCTATGAAAACTCTTTTTTATCCCCAAATTAGATTCGCCAAGTGATATATCCTTGAAATGCTTGCTTACTTCATTGCTTTATTTCGTTGAATCACAAAACTGGTACTTTGGATCAACCAAAGTGGAAACGGAGATCATCATGTGGGTCTTTGTAAATACAAAGCTCAGAAAACTCAGTCACTGTCGTTGATATTATGAGTTGAAAGCGAGTTGACAAATTTTGTTTTTTTAAAATAATAATACAAATCTATTAATTTATGTTCAAAATTTAGTAACTTCTAGAAATATAAATAAAAAAAATTAAATGTATAATATTTGATATACTCAATTATAATGTAAAAATATAATTATAATATTATTATTTTTTAAGTTGATACGTTATAATTATATTTTTATATTATAACTAAAAGTATTAATACATTCAAATTGTGAGTGTATAAAAAATTTTATCAAAATTAAATTTTAATCATTTAGATTGCAGGGATGCACAACTTTTACCAACTTTGAGGAGTGGAGGGAGTTGGCAAAAAGAAAAAAAAAATAGAAGTATAATGAATAAAAATATTAAAAAAATAAAAAATAATGTGAAATTTCAAAAACTTAGTTTTAAATATATAAAATATAAAGATTAAATTAAAAATTATTTAAAATTATATAAGTATAACAATTCCAAAATAAATCTTTTGGTGTGACTGTAAAAATAATTATGTAAATGTATACATTAAAAAGAAGACACATGTTAATGGTGTATTAAAATAAAGTGATTATATGCTAATTTATAATAATTTATTGTATTTACACGTTAACTCTAATATTTTATAAATTATATTAATAAACTCAAAGTTCTTGTTGAATTTTTTAGTATCCCTCTTTTTTTTTATATCTCAATAATTCTCTTAAAATTAATTTATAAATTAAAAAAATATAATTAGATATTTGGGAAAAACTTTAAAATAATTTTAAATTCATAAATAAAATCTAAAATATATTAAATTAAAATTTAAATATAATAAAATTTTTAAATTGACATACAATAAATATATTTAGATATATTACTATATTTTTTTCTTGTCATGATTATTACAAAGTAATTACTTTTGTAGTTATATTTAAAAAATTTATAATTAAATATTTATTTGTCTTATTCAATTTTTATTGTTAATATCAATGAAAAAATGTGAGAAATTAAAAAAAATAATTTTCAAAAAATTCAAATGTTTAAATGTAATAAAATTTTGTAATGAAAGGATTTTTTTGTTTTTGTTTTTATAAATATTGAATTCAATTCTTAAATCCGTGCATTGCACGGGCCTGCCAATTAGTTAATGGCTATATAACAGAGAGTAGCCACGTTTAGTACGGTTCTTCGTGCTGTTTGCTCCTTCGGCCGTCATCTGCAGAGGAGAAGGAACGCTCTTCTCTGCAACATCAGTCATGGCGGTAGGAAAAAACAAGAGGATTTCGAAGGGAAAGAAGGGTGGCAAGAAGAAGGCGTAAGTACCCTTTTCATCATCTTCAAATTTCTACGTTTGTATTCTGTCTTATGGGTATGTGTTGAACCCTATTTCTACTTCTTTGGTTTTCAGAGCTGATCCATTTGCCAAGAAGGATTGGTATGATATCAAGGCCCCTTCTGTGTTCCAAGTGAAAAATGTGGGCAAGACCCTTGTCACTCGCACTCAGGGCACCAAGGTAATTTCGTTGTTGTTTTCTCTATCTTTCCTTTAAAGATGTCTTGGTGGAAAGAAATGGGAAATAGGAATTATATATGAATCTAGTACCCAGAAATGCTTTAAGTATGGAAACTTGTACATATGCTTAATATGAGTATTCTCTTTTCATTTAACTCGGGCCATGTACTAAAGTTGCGAAATTTGGTTTTTGTTTAAATTAATGTTGAGTTCAATCTATGCTTTTTTACTTGTTCTTTTTTTGAGAATTCTACAAATGGACTTTATTTTTTTTAATTGACTACAGTTGATCAAAGATTGTTTTGCTTTTGTTTTGTGAACTAAACTGAGAGGAGTGGAGCAGTTCTGGATCATTTTCTGCTTAAATTTCCTAAGATACACAGTAAATGAATATTAGGATATAATACTTCTTGAGGCGATGGTGTAAATGATTTCTAAGCTTCTTTGACTCTCTTAGGTTAGTGATGGAGTGGCTTTTAGGGTTTTATTTACTGGCTTAGTTCCCCCTCCACTTCTATTATTCTAAGAATATTTTCCATGGCTTGCCCCATGAAATAGATGCTTGTTGTGTGTATATGGAGAGAAGGATCGGGCTTACCTAGTTCATGTGAGCATCTACGATAGGAGTTAACGGAATAGTTTGATCTTAAGTGTACCTGTGGTCACTATTGAATCTTGTGCGTGTAATATTATAGATGCTCAGATGAACAATGTAGGCTAGGACTTTCTCTCCAATACACTCACAATAGATGAGTATTTGATGAGGCAAACCAAAAACATGTTCTCAGACTAGGGGAAATGGTAAAGGGGCCTAGCCAAGAGAGAAATTTGTGGAAGCCCTCTAATCATTGGCCTAATAAAGACCTACATTTTGCTGCTCTGCCACACCATTCCAAGAAAAACATAATTGCCTGTAAGACAGGTATCACTAAATTTATTGGTCTTTATGCCTGTCTTTTGAAATAGATCATACTATAAAAGCGCACCTTTTTAAAACTTGCATATCCAATTATATGCAGCCTAACATTTAAAAAATTCTTGCTTATTTTCCTTTAATTTGGTTCATTACTAGTTTTTTTTTTGGTATCATTTTACTATTCATGGGCCACTGGTTGATGTGTTTTAATACATTAGTGTGATGTCCTAACTCATCCATGCATAACAAAAATTAGGTATAATTATAATGTGTCTTTTATTTGTATTTCTTGCTTTCCCTAGTTCAGTGCCTTATTTCAAATAGGTGAGTGCCTTTTTTGGCAGCACCTTTTGCCTGAGACTTCCTTGGTTTTATTCAATTATTGATATATTGTTAATTTATTATTGTGGATTATGATGTAAGGTGGCACATTCCACCAGGTTTGAAGCTTGTGCTAGCTTATATGGATCATGTTTTTGGTAAATAACAGATTGCTTCAGAAGGACTTAAACATAGAGTGTTTGAGGTTTCACTGGCTGATCTGCAAGGTGATGAGGACCATGCATACAGGAAGATTCGGTTGAGAGCTGAGGATGTTCAAGGGAAAAATGTTCTGACAAATTTCTGGGTATGATTGATTGCTGAATTTATTTATTTATTTTTGGCTCATGCTATAATTGACTGTCCTGCATGATTAAATGAATTATCATCTTATTAAATATTGTAATCTTTAGGGAATGGATTTTACTACTGACAAGTTGAGGTCATTGGTGCGGAAATGGCAAACTTTGATAGAAGCTCATGTGGATGTGAAAACCACTGATAATTACACATTGAGGATGTTCTGCATTGGATTTACCAAAAGACGTGGAAACCAGGTGAAGAGAACCTGCTATGCACAGTCAAGCCAGATTAGACAGGTATGTTCACTAAATTGTATGTCGCATGCAAACAACAATTGTTTTCAAGTTCTTCAAGTTCAACTTACATCGTAATATTTAAACATGATTATACTTGTGTTTTGCTAGATGAAGTACCTAACAAGTAATAACTGAAATTTAATGGGCCTTAATTAATTGATATCATTACTCATTATTTTTTCATACCCTCCATTGGGATTGCATCCTTGTGATTTTGCTTCCGAACTTGACAATTGGAAAATTGTTTTAACCTTACGAGGTTATGTACTTTTATTGTCTTCTGTCTTTTTCTCCTATTAGAAGATTGCATATTTAAATGTGCACCTTTATCTCTTTAGATTCGCCGGAAGATGAGGGAGATCATGACAAATCAGGCTATTTCCTGTGATTTGAAAGAGTTGGTCCGCAAGTTCATTCCAGAGGTGATTGGCAAAGAGATTGAGAAGGCAACATCCAGCATTTACCCTCTACAAAATGTGTTCATTAGGAAAGTCAAGATCTTGAAAGCTCCCAAGTTTGATCTTGGAAAACTGATGGAGGTATCCCTTTTATATTAAATTTCCTATAGAATTTGTTTAAATGAAGTTTTGTTAACTTTTACTTGAATACGTACGAAGTGTTCTTGATGGTTACAGTTACAGCCTTATTTATATAACCAAGTGCCTTCAGCGCTTGTTTCTTTCTGATGCGTCATATCTTTATTTAGTTCATGATTCATTAATCTTTCTCAAATCTAAACTATTTCATAATGGAAACAATAATTCCTCAATTAAAATGACTTGTTTTAAAAGGAAAGGGGGGCGGGTGTGAAAATTCTCTATTTTGTGATCGCAGGCATATGGTTGAAAAGTTGATCAGCGGACTGATCTCTGATGCCTTTGCTGTTTTCTCCTTGTAGGTTCACGGTGATTATTCAGAAGACGTTGGTGTGAAGGTAGAGAGACCTGCGGATGAAATAATGGCCGAGGCGACAACTGAAGTCGTTGGAGCTTGATTCAATGACAATGCATCTCTAGTTTTGTTTAGAAGTTGTACTAGTTGTTTTTTTTTTTTTTTTTTTAACTGAATTTTAGTTTTTTATACTTCGGTTCAATCTTTTTTTTTTTCCCTACGCTGAGTGGAGCATTTTTGTATTGTCATTGAAACAAGAACAGTTGGGTGCTCTCTATGTATTTACAAATTGTTTTTTCACTCTGGTCATGAAATGGATCGACAGGTATTTGCAATCTGGTCATGTCCTGCAAATTGGCATTTCATTCATACAATTGATATGTTGTAATAGTTGGGCAAAAGGATTTTGGAAAGACTCGCTATGTTTGGCAATGGGGATGCTCCTTTGTCAAATTAATCTTAATTTCCTCAACCACAAGCATTCCATAGAAAGTACCTAATGTCAACGGGGGCCTAATAAAAAAAAAACTAGAGGAGAAGCACGTATGTGAACTTACAGCTTAAAACTCTATGATTTCATACAATTGCAGCGCTTGCAAGCTTCACCATCACCAACAAGCTCCAACTTACGCCTACAAACCCAACTAAGTATCAGGCTAATACAGGAAATCCTCAGAAATAATGGCATGGAAATTATCAAGCAGCAATGACACCACTTAACTTTTCTTTTTGCGGCTTTACGCATTAAAACCTTCGTCTGTAATATGGGTATCACTAGGAACAATCTTCAGCAGGCTGAACCCCATTGCCTTGAAAACCTAAAGTCTCCTACGGATGGTGCAGACACTGATGGTAATTGATGATAGGCTTGCAGAGATGCGAGGAATAAGCAGTGTTGGACAGATTAGATCGTATTATAGAAGGCAAATCTTTATTTTTGATCATTCTGTATAGGAATTGGTAGATGAAAGACACACATAGAGCTAGACATACTTAAATGCACTTAGTTTTTTTTTAGCCGCGGAAGAACTTCTTTCACACTGTAAGTATATGATCATGACAGGGTATGTTATGCTCAATAATTCGAGAATTCTCTTACATCGTCAGTATATAGTCATAACAGCAAATTAATCACTATAATATGTCACGCAGCACAACTATTTCAGAAGTTAAAACATACTATGATCTGAATAAAGAAGTTTACAGTCAGCAGATATAATCAAAATCATTATGGTCTGTATAAAGCTTGATTTCAATGGCAAAAATAGGAATTGATACTCTAGTTTTAATATTAGAAACATCCCAAAATCAAGAAAATAATTACAATAATTTGCTTCTAAGTTTTCTACCTAGTCCTCATTAGTTGAAGGCCTTGAACATCCACAAAAACACACTTTACTGCGCCTTTTGCTACTTTTCTTGCCATTGTGAATAAAATCCCTCAGCAAGACATCTGTTCGACCAGAAAACCTGTTTTTTCCTCTGTTTGTCTTTTCATCAGCCAATTTCAGCAAAATATATTGGATGTTCTGCACCTCAAACTGCAATCGCCCTATCTGTTCAGATCCTCTTCGTGCCTGCTCTGTTATTCTCTTTCTGTGGATGTGTACACCATTTTCAATCTCCACTGATGTCTCCGTGTCCAAAGATGACGAAATTTCTTCAATGTCCTTCGTCAGTTGATCGTTGAGGTCCACTAATTGTGCCACAGTTTCGTCAACTTCTTCTATTTGTCTTTTGACTGTCTCAGATTCAACGTTGTTGCCTTTCTTGCTTCTCTTAGTTGTCTCCATCTTCTTTTTCAAGTCTTGCACAGTCATCTTTAGAATGGTGAGTTTCTGAGCATCAGAGGCAAGTCTCTGCAAGATCTTTCTCTTCTTGCCATCTTGACTATTATCTCTTGTAGTTCTTGATAACTCGAGTTTGTCAACACCCAATTCCTTCTCAACCTCCAGTTCTGAAGAGGAATTTTGGAATTTACCAGAATTTGTTGACTGATGGCACCTGATGACATCATCCGTTGGAGCAGCATCCTGTCTATCTGCCGTACTACCCTGATCAGCAGTTTCCCATAACTCAAGCATCTGGTCAATAGTGCCATTACTCCTACTACCACTCTTTCTCTTGCAATTCTTAGAGGCCGAACCGTCTGAGACTTGATCGAGTGGAATGTCCTTCATCAATGAACCATTTTCATATTTTGGTTTCTGTGACTTGCGATTACCTGTAATTTCATCCTTAAGTTCCGTCTCAACTATTTCGATATCATTTTCTGGATATGGGGAAACCTTTGAATTTGAATATCCAGTCAAATGCGTTGGACCATTTACTTCGACGTTGGAGAAGCCAGTCGGACTTTTCTCCTTGAGATGTCTTTCAATTTCTTCCTCCATTGCCTTTTCAACTGCTCTAATTCTTGTCTGCATGTCCAGCAAATCTGAAACCCCTTCTGGTACTGGCATCAAAGTCTTTTCATTCTCTTCTGATCTGTGACAGCTATGCTCTTTATGACAAGTTTCAACAACTGCATCCTGGACAAGCATCCATGATAAAAAAGGATAAGTATATTATATATATGCCAAGTGCATAAGCTCTTTCTTTCACTAGAAAAAGGGAGTAAACACAATACCAAGGCAAAAGAGAATACAACCTTTTGTTGTTCATGGCCTTCAACAGAAGTTTTCTTTGTCCGATGAAGAGCAGTGTATTCTAGAGATGCCAAATCATCCTTCAAAGAAGTAATGACTGGAACATATGCAGATAACTGTCCCTCCAGTCCTCTAATTTCACTTTCCAGCTGACAAATTCTTTCTCTCATATGTTCAATCTCTAAGCTTTTTACAGTGCTTTCATCTTCAAGTCTCATGCAAACCCCAGTGAGCTCATTGACCTTATTTTCAAATAATGTTTCACTGATGGATGATATCTGAAGATCAAAATAGAATGTTGCAGCCTCAGCCTCCCAAAGTTCAGATTCATTTGTTTTCTCTAGCAGCTCCAAATTTAAAGTTTCTTCCCTCACTCTCTGTTGCTCAACTTCTTGTCGTAATAATCCAATCTCAGAAAGAAAACTTCCATTTGCTAGATTAAGGTTTTCAATTTCCCTTTTCTGATTCAAGCAATCCCCTGATATTTCAAGAACTTGCCTCTCCAGATTTTCCTTAATCAGTGTTAATCCTTGGCATTTCATCTTCAGTTCTTCAACATTTCTGCAAAGCTCCATGTTCAGTGTCTCTGCAGCCTTTAGCTTTTGTTCCATTTTTGATATCTCTGCATCTTTCTTCTTAAGACATTCCTCTATTTTTTCAATTTTATGACATAAATGATCATTTACGTTTTCGGCTACCTGCAGTTCCCTGTCCATCCCCTCAATTGAGTCATTCAGATACTCATTATCCAATCCTTTCAGCACAAACTTTTCTTCCATCACTTCAACTTGCTGCTTTAGGACAACGTTTTGATGGTGAAGAATGCTGAGACGCTCACCAAATTCTTCTTTTTCCAAGATCTTCTCAGTGGCAAAGCTCTTGTAAACCACATTAAGGTTGCTTAGAGCCAGTGCATCATGGAGGACTTCACTCTGCTCATTTTCAGCAATGGAAATTGCATCCTTCATATCTAAAACTCTCTTAACCAATGAACTTTTCTCCTCAAGCGCCTTGTTATTTTCCTCCTGGAGAACCAAATTTGTTCCTTGCAAATCCAGTAGCTCCACATGCAGAGTCTCCAAACTGGACTTTAACATATTCTCATTTTCCTCTCCTTCGGACATTTCAAACCTCAAATACCTGTTCATCTGCTGAAGTTCAAGCTTATCATTCTGCAACATTTCATGTTGCTCTCTCATGATGGTGAACTCCTGCTCCAGGTTCTTTTTCTTGGACACCATTTCCGCTCCCTCAGATTGCAATTGCCGAAGTAGAGTTAAGAGGACCAAGTTCTCTACTAGTAGCTGCTCCTTCTCGTCTTGGCTTTTTCCAATAGAACCTTTTAAGCCCTCAATATTATCCAAAATATGTGGTATATGCGTTTCCTCATGCTTCACCCCTTTGCCGTTCCTACCATCTGGATCAATTTGAAGAGCCCCATATACTTGATGAATACCTATCTTCAACTTTCTAATTTCATCCAACAAGAACTCCACTTCCATCTGTTGCTCAAGATTTTCACATTCCAACTCGGAGATGACTTTATCGGAATACTTCGATGCTTCAACATGTTTTTGACATTCAATTAATAAGTTCAAGTTCTTCTGCTCCAAGTCTTCCATAAACTTATGCAAAATAAATATCTCAACCTGAGCATTTACAGCCTTATCAAGTTCTTCTTCAAATTCTCTCTTCCCTAAATGCTGTTCCTCTTGTAGTAGACGGACATGATTCTCCAAATTTGCAAGTCGAGCTTCACTTGATTGTTTATGACTAGCATGCTCATTTTTTTCCACCAAAAGGGAAGCACGAAGTTCTTCTACCTGATTGACTGTGCTTTCTTTGTCCCTCTCCATATCAGAAGATTTTTGTTCTAGTGTTGCAAACCTCTTTTCCAAGTTTCCTAGTCTGGCTTCTACATTTTCCAATTGAGACACTAAGAAGCTTCTTTCATTTAGAAGATTGGACTTCTCATTATTCAGCAGCTTGCAGAATTCTTCCAAGCTACTTGATTTAGCCCTCAAACCTTCAAGATCAATGTTGGCATCAGAGAGGGACTTCTCTAGCAAGATATTCTTTTCCAACAGCTTGTGCATACTTTCAGTGACTATTTGCAACTGTGAAAATAGGGACGATTTCTCAGCAACAAGGATTGATTTTTCTTCCTGGAGAACTTGGTAGGTCTCCTTAAACTTCTTCTCTGTACTTTTTAAACCATCCAACTCATCATTCAATTTCAAGAGGGAACTTTCCATATAAGCATTTTCTTTTGAAAGTTTATCCATGTCCTTTGACTTTTCATAAAGAGCCTCTTTCTCATCTCGTTCCATTTTGCAGGCGTCTTTTAGCTTTGCATTTTCATTTTGTAACTCCTTCACAGTTGCTACAAAACATTCAGGATTCAAACTAACAATGTGTAGTTGTTCTAGCATAGCCTGATATCTCTTATTCAAGCCCTGGATTTCATCCTTTATTTCTTGAATTTCCTGATGGAGGGCATTGTTTTCTTCACATTTTACAGCAAACTCCCGTTCAAGTTTCTCTTTAATCTCCCTCAATTTAGAGATTTCCATTTGCTGATTCTTTAATGACTTGGTAGATGAAAAGTTAAGTTCATGAAGAGTCTTATTTTCAGCAACAATCTGTTTCATTTCTTCCTTGAAACCTTCCTTGGAAAGCTCTAACTCCTTCAGCAACCGAAGCCCATAATCAAGTTCCAAAGCAAGAGATCTTTGCTCCTCTTGTGATTGGAAGTACAACTTTTGCAGGGTCTGCAAAGTGGCTTCAATTTGAAGAAAGCGAAAATGCTCTTCCTGTATTAGATTTTGAAGCCTCTCTAACTCAGCATGCTTCTCTAAAAGCTCTCGATCTTTTAGAGCAATTTTCTGCACTAGGTCATCAGCCTCCTGCCGAAGAGATTGATTTGATCTTTCCAAAATATCACAATGTTTTTCAGAATTCCTGAGTTTTTCTGCCCCCATCTCAATTTCTCTGCTCAATCGTTCAGAATTTTCTTGGGATTGCAAAATTTCACTCTCCAATTTAGCTATTGTCTCCGTGCACCGATTGTACAAGATAGCTACAGTTTCTTTCTCTGTATGCAGTTCAGCAAGCTGCCTCCTAAGTGCTTTAACTTCTGCTTCTGCTTTTTCAATTTGCTCATTTAACATTTTGGAATTCTCCTCAGCATTAAATATATTAGTTTCCAAAATAGAAATTTTTTGAAGACATTGCTTATAACGAAGAAGCCCTGCTTCCTTCTCATCCTCCAATCTGACAAGTTCTTGCTTGAGATTTTTAACTTCAGTTTCTGCTTTAGCAGCTCTCTCATCACGTCTCTTTGCATCCTGCTGCGCCACAGATAACATTTCCTCCAGGTTAGCTATCCTCTGCAAACACTGCTTGTTCTGAAGTAGACCAGCATCTCGCTCAGCTTTTAGTTCTGCAAGGGCTTCCTTCAATATATTGATTTCAATTTCAGCTTTGCTAGCTCGTTCATCAAGACCTCCAGCATCTTTTTGAACATTATTAAGTTCTCTTTCCATTTCAGATAACTTTTCCACACTCCTTTGATACTGAAGAAGTATATTATCCTTCTCATATTGCAATCTGGCCAGGGCTTTCTTCAAGTTTTGAACTTCACTTTCTGCTCTCCCCGCATGCTTCGAATCAGAATGGGTCTGGGTATTGACATTCTGCTTCTCAGCTGATAACTGAGAGAACTCAAAAATTTCATTTAGCTGCTTCAGACCCTTTTTGCCTACAACAAAGTCAGATTCCTCTGTATTCCCTCTATTCTTTTTCAGACTATTGTGGATTGAAGAAAGCCCAAGTGCATCCTTCTGTAGGTCATCTGGCTCCAAGAATGCACGAATTGGATGCGGAACTTCTGGCGTGTGTGGATCAGCCTCAGGGCCTGAAGAACCAGATGGTGAATCATCGGCCAGCATGTATTGAGCTTGGTTCGGAAATGCTTCTGCCATGGTTCTATGAGCCTGGCGTAACTCCACTGTTGCATGATCATACCTTTCTGCTAATGCTCGGTATGCTCGGTAGAATTCTTCAACCAATTTCATGAGTTCTGGGCGCTTCTTATAGTACATTTCTGCCCTCCTTGCAAATGAATCTGCATCCTCTTCAATCAGCTTGATCATTGCTTTTACTTTTGCATCCATGCCTGAAAAATACATAATAAAGTCAATTACATGTTTCTGGACTAAACAACTCAAGCATAGACCACTTGGCTGCTATGTCCTTACTTAGTCATATAAAACGGTGACAATTTGACAAATTATAACAAATGGATTTATCCTTTAACATATATCATCTATCAATGTCAAAATTTTGTTGGTGAGAAACAGTTCAATCCATATACATCTAAATTACAGATTTCAGAGAAGAAAAACTGATTTATTTAGCATCTATTACCAATCTAATACTGCACATATAAGCTGAGTAAAACAAAAACAGAAGAGCCCTCAGCTTTAAGAGGTATTGAGTGGCCCCATAAGCACACAGCCTTGCCATCAAAAGGGTCAATGCAATATTCAAACCCTATTTCCTCACTAGTTCATTTATATGTTGGGATTGTATATGAGGAGCACATTTAATTGTGTTTATTAGTCATCCATGACTAGGGGGTTTCTTATTATTATTTTCGCCAAGGGAGTTTTAGATTGTATTGTTGGTCCTGATTTCAAATTTTTATACTTAAAACTATCTTTATTTAACAAGAAAAATTCAAAATCAACTACGATAAAAATACTCCTTAATAATGCATTAGTTAATATCAAATCTAATTTGAGACTCAATCTCCATTTATGAGGAATAACATTCAACACAATATATATATTTTTTTCAGCTTGACATTTTGTGTTGGGATCCAAGCAGCAACATCGACGTCTATATTTTTATTTTCCACGTTAAGCCGCTGATGGCCCAGCCCTAGTTATTCTCAAATGACTGGACTTCAAGTGTGAACGAAGCGCAAGCTCACCTTACCTTATCCTTAAAACAATTTTAATGAAGAGAACAGAGGGTTGTACAAGTTAAACTCTTAACCAACTGATCATAGAGATCCTAACTATCATTTCAAAAACCACTTCAGCTCAAAAGATTGAATTGTTGCATGAAAGACCCATGAATATTTTTATTATAATCTGTAAGGAAGGATGGGGCAAAAGATACAATAGTGATTTGTGAAATTCGGCCACGCTAAGCTTTTGCAAGTTGGAATAGAAAGACATTTATTTGAGGCAATTTTTGCGAACTATTGCAATAGACAACTTCTCAAAACCACAATTAACACAGGGCAGTAGTCCTCAGTTAGCTGAACTATGGGGCTACATTCTTTCAGAGATTTAGTTATATAAATTCCACCAAACAAGCAACAACTAGACAGCAATGGACCCCCATTAACCAGTTTTATGGTAAAAAGACTAACAGCAAACTGCTGAAGTCTGACATAGAAAAGGCAAAAATTGGCTCACTTGGAAGCCAACACTGGAATTGCAAGGAAAATTGTAGAGTTTCAACAAATTTCTATCATAACCGAAGCAATTTTAAGCTAATAAATCATTTCCCCAAGTCACAGCCAACTGAAAAACAAATTAATATGACCTTCTGATTCAAAAAAATGCAACATACTATTTGTATATCACTGCCATATGATTCTTTTAATGAATTTTATTTTGCAGATAATTGAACTCTGATAAAATTTGGCTTAAGAAGTTGAGCCATGAGTTAGTATGCATGGGAGTCTGATTTCTGTCAAAAGGAAAATTTGCAAGGCTTTTTATCTGCAAAGTATTAATATGGATATTCTCTATCAAATTGCATTATTGATTCTGTTAATATAGCATCATCTTTATGACAGAAAAATTGCTGAAACCCAGATTTTGAAGCAATGGTAGACAATCCAGATATGGAGGAAAAGTCAAACCTGTGAGGTTTTCCTGAAGCCATTTCGAATTCTTTGGGCTGATGTGGCTATCCCACCACCAAGAATATAAGCGCCTGGACTCACAATGTGACAAAGATGCCATGAACTTCAGCTAGGGACAACAGCACAGCTGGTTTTGATATGGCAAAAGTTTGGGAATGGATCCAAGCCAGACTATTATTTATGAGTTTCTACCACCAGAGCTGTTCTAATTTGAGCCTCTGTAGGTCCCTTTCACTTCCTTTTGTACCTGATATCAAATGATTTTTTACACAGCATAGTTTAAAAGATAGATTTAGATATATAAGAACTCCAAGTCTACTGTCTACAGTACAACTTATAAGAAAGTAGGAGACTACTTCGACATCGTGAGCAGATTTTCTCATTTGCAAGCGGGAACATGAGGCTTTTGTTTAATAATTTTGGATTGTTAAATACAAATTTAATGATTTAGATTTTTATCCATGACCGTGATCATATTTGTTGTTTGTAAATATAAACTATTGGATTTTTATTTAATAATCTAAAATAATTGCTCGAGCCTCATGTTTCCGCTTAAAAATGAGGCAATCCGGAACATCAAGGCTGTATTACCTGCTCAGTCGGACTCATCTCCATAATATGAGTGCACAGCTTGTTTCAGCAGCTTCTAAATTTGCAGATCAGGAGCAACTGCAAGAGAAAAGGAATTATAAAGAGTGAAAAAAGAAAAAAAGATCCTTAAACTACTAAGCAATTCCCTAAATCCGGGGACAACCAAAAGATACATTTCACTAACCCGATCGAATATACCCCCTACCATGCGTAATTTCGAGGCCTAAAATCTAAACAATAGATCCTCAAGGTGAAAAGTAAAAATCACATACACCTAAATATCAACCATGGCATCCAGAGGTTGTAGGGGTAAAGAAGAAGAAAGAAGTATGAGGAAGCAGCGACTGGAACGGAAATGCAAGGAATAGCAGCATCAAATGGATCGAAGAATTTTGCTTAAATTGTTCTGTTTAAAGTTACAAGATCAAAAGCCTACCAAGTGGCAAGATGGTAGATACTATATATTGATCAGCAACACCGCTCAGAGCAACGTCATTCGCCAAACTAAGCAAAGGGGTATCAAGAAATCGAAAAAGGAATCGTGCTTTAGTCTATATGTTTTCAGCTACCCCCCAAAAGTGTGAAATAAAGCAATTGGATCTCAGACACAAACTCCCCTCTTCTCTGCCCTTGTGATGGGTTCTACACGTTGTGTTCTGAGAAGCTGGCTCTGAGACTCTAGTAATTCATGAAATTCAGACCTTGATGGGGTAAATAAAAAACGAGAAGTACAAGGAACCGACGACGGCTACTGAAATGACAGTTATGTCGAAGGAACAGAAAGCATTGTTCGGGAACAAAGCGAATGAAAATTTCTGCGGAAACTGATCATCTGAGCGTTCAGGATCAAAAGCTTACCAAGTGGGTAGATGGAAGATAGTGATCAGCAACCCAGCTACCACTGAAATGAACATCATTACATCAATTTCTGCAAATGGGTATCAAGGATATCGCAAAAGAATCGTACTTTATTCCGAATCTTATCAAGTACACCACAAAAGGTACGAAATCTCACAATGGGATTCTCATTACAGCTGCATATCTTCCATTTTACCCCATCTCTCCAATCTGAGACTCAAACTTGCCCTCTTCTCTCTCCTTGTGATGATATCTTCAAGTTATATTCTGATGTGCTGGGTCTGACACTATGACTCATCAACTGTGAAAAGGACGACGCAGAGTGAGCAGAAAAGTACGGAATTTTGCTGCTTTTGATAATTCTCATATTTTGGTGACGTACAGGATAATTATCGCATTACAGTATGCTTAAGTATGGTGAATGCGTGTGAGTGCATTTTTTGAATCCCCAGTGGCAAAAATTGGGATCTGCCCATGAAAATTATGATTATGTTTTCATTGCATTTAATAATTAATAATGATATTTAGTAGACGGTCATGTTCGTCAGGTTTTACCTGTCCTTCATCGTAACTGTCAAAAACTGATGGATGAAATCGTGAAAAGTTATTATAATGGCTAATCTGTCCTTTCTCGTGTTTCTCGCACCCTGCTTATATTATTTTATTTTTTCTCACAAATTACACTGTCCTATAAAAATATATAAACATGTTTATTGAAGTTGAAAGCTAATCAAAATAATCATATTTTTTAAAAAAATAACTCATTGAATTAGATTTTATTTAACTATTTATTGTAATTATTTTATAATTTATCAAATCTATAATTAATATTTATTAAATTAAATAAATAATAAATATAATAATATTTTGATTAAAATATGTGTAATTATCAAATTACTTTTTATTGCTGAAAGTCAAGAAAAAAGTGTAACTTTTATTATAAAAGAGGTGAGAAACTTTTCATTCTTCCTTTAACCTTTCATGTTTCAAAATTGTCCATTTTAGTCCGTTACTAATTTTGATAAACAATCTAGTAATATTAAGTATTTTTTTTGCCACAAAAAATGTCTCATGTCATTAAATATAATTAGCAATTCATTAATGGATGAATTAAATTAAATACATTCCGAATCACCAAGACCAGAGAATAAAAATCTACTAGAATTAACTTAAGATTTGACAGACCCATTTAAGTGATAAAATACCTAAAACTTCCTCTTTCAAATTTGATTAATGGAATATACACCCCATTAATTAGATGATTTATTGCAGGTTTTCTATTAATATACTCTCTTAATTAGTTTGCCGCCGACAAATGCTTTTCAAACTAAACGATCTATGTTGATATGTTCAGAAAATTTTTTTTTTTCGTCTTCATATAGGTGCATTAAAAATAATAAAAGTATTGTAAGAAAATAGAAAAATGTGTGGTTGCTATGCCATAGAGAACTAAAACAGGTTCGAGATTTATGAATAATTAAACAATATCGAGACTAATCAATTCAACTAGGTAAAACATATATTATTTATTTATTTTTGCTTTATTTGTATTTTTTGAAGAAAAATTTATAATTTCATAAAATTTTAGTATGTTTAGTTTTTAATGGAAATTAATTTTTTTATTAAATTCTTAAAATTTAATGTAATACTTGCTCTTGTTTAATTCAGGCTCTATGATACAGGGCAATCATTTAGAAATTGTATGTTGAATATAGAAACAATCATGGAGTGTGATTTCATGTTCATCATTTCCCTCTTTGACAAACAATCTCCTTTGAAACCGACAATAGAAATATATGGAAGAAAGAGAGAGAGAGAGAGAGAGAGAGAGAGAGAGAGAGACTGAGCATCAAAATCATATAAATTTTGTAATTTAATTGTAAGATTCTCTTGTATTATTATATATATATATATATATATATATCTATTCCTTATTTCCACCGTGCAGATAATGAAATATATTGACAATTATTGTGAAAATTAGGTGAGATGCTAAAGCCAAAAGTAGCTTCCATTGAAGAGTTGTCCTTCCAAAACACGAAATGCAGTTTCCAAGACTTGTCTTCAAATTTGTATATAATTCTTTGGCTTTAAGATTATATTCTTGCTTGTGTTTTATTTGGATCTAAACTCTTTAGTGTAATAGTTTTTGTCTTTTGAAAAAAAACGTACTGCATTAATTAAAAAGAAAAAAGTGGTTTTTAAATCGAAAAGCTAGCATAGTATATAGAGACTCTAGCAAACTCATGCACTTTCATATTTGCTTGCCTTCGAACCCATGTAATCTCATCCCAAAAGGAAATAACAACAATCTTTAATAACCAGTTCATACTCACTGAACCCTCTAGATATGCGTCCTTAATCATGGTGACAATTCTCTAAGGGAATTACTTATTATTATTATTATTATTATTATTATTACTACTACTACAGTTAGGGATATTTTTGAACTTTGCCAAGTTAAATTTTTCTAGACTACATTATTCTCAGACATAATATTCTTTTAAAAAATAAAAATAAAACTCATGCTACGCATGTGAATATAGATAAATTTTTTTAAGCTGGAAAAGAAAGTGTTTGATGAGAAAGAGGAAGTGTACCACACCAAATATAAATCACAGTAGCAAACATTAAGAAAATACTTGTGGTGGTGGATCACCTGATATATATATATATATATATATATATATATATATATATATATATATTTAAATTGAAATGAGAGTGGGTGGAGATGAAAATGAGACAAAAAAGAGTATAGAGCACATAGATTAAAGATTAAATATTGTTTCTTATAGGTATATGTACGAGATATTATTTCTTGGGACAAAGTATCTATCAAAATGTAATAAAAGACGATGAAGAAGTATGAATTAAGAGGAGGGAAAAGGAAATGTGAAAAGGACAATGATTAAGAATGAAGATCATTACTCTTTCTTTTATACTTAATTTGTCGACAAGATCAAAGACACTTTTCGTTGTGTCTGTGGCCAGTGTCCTTCATTCTCTCTTTTGAGGAAATACACCAACTTTTTCTTATTTTTGTCCATTTAATAAATTATCACTCTAATTCTCATATTAATCATTTTCTTATAACAATACCAATTATACGAGCTTTAATTATAAAGATCCATGATTACTTATGATATAAGAATACTTTTCAAAATAAGAAAAATATAAAATTAGTCTCTTATTTTTATAATTTATGATAATTTAGTTCCTTAAAAATTAATTTTTTATAAATTTAAATTTATATAAAATCAGTCATTCTATAAGAAGGATTTTATTTACATAAAATAAGATTTTTAAAAGACTAATTTGTTATAATTAATTTATTATGAATCATATTATCATAAAATATAAAAATGAGAGGTTAATTTACTATTTTTCTCAGTTTCAAAACCAAAAAGAAATATTTTTATTTTAGAGGAAGTTTATTATAGAATTCAATACTAAAACAATATGTTTTTTTTGTGTGTGTGTAAAAAAGCATGTACCCAAAATTAATCCTTGTAACATTATTTACTATCCTACAGAAAAAGAAGGGACCAAAAAAACTATGCATTCTGGCTCGACTCTGTTTCTGATTATTTTATACTTAAAATGAAAAAATAATTTTATATTGTTATTGGTGGTGTTCCATCTTAGTCGTGGAAGTATTCTATTGTTTTTAATTTTGCAGAATAATTTAAAAAATTTAAGAAAACATCCAAATACAAAATTTTCTAAAAATCTTTATTATTAATAAGAAATAGTAGCAATAATAATAAAATGAACATAAAAACATAAGTAATGTTTCCATGTTTTTGTAAACAGATCTGTATAAATATGTATTAATTCAAACAATATATCATTAAAGTTCAAATCGGAAGAATTGACCCAAAATTGTTAAGAAAAAAAATATCTCTTATTATTAAATTCAGAGTAATGTGATCAGTTAGAAGCGTGGGTTCAATGATTGGCACATGAGGGTGATGGAAATGAATTATTGAGCTTTTATTTTCTTTCTATTTATGTATTTATTTTTAGAATCAAATTGAATCTTTATATTTTCCTCCTCCAGCGGAATATGAATCCAACATCCACGTGACTCAACCACATTTAGTCAATAAAAATTTAATACCAATAGCTTTCAAACTTCAAAGTATAATAAATATGTCACCTAAATAAGTAAACATCACAAATAACACTAAATTACATTAAAATACTGATCTCTTATAATTTTCTGCATGATATATTGCATTATTGTGAATAATTTTCTGGACGGTGAAACTTGTATTGTTAAGATGACGTTAATTCAAAATGAAAATGCTTTAAATAAAAAGATTGAACATATAAAGTGATCAATGCCATAGACTTCAAACATTTCTTACAATTAATTCTATCGCACTTTTTATTTTTCTTAAGAAAATAAAAAGTCATATGTTGTCTTTTTTTTTTGTAGAACATCTTTTTAACTTTATGGGGTTAGATTTTGTGAGAAGGTTTCGTTAAAATGTTTCAGATTGTCACATATTATAGAAGAAGACTACATAGCTCTTTGCTTTGGTAAAAAGATATATATTGCGTTGGGAGGTATTGTCATGAATGAATATTGCTGGGGACTTGAGACATTCCAAAGATCTTCCTCAACACTTCTAGTGTGTCTTTGCTTTTTTCAAAAGACTAGGTAAAGTGAACACAGTTTGTAAATTCCAAAAACATGTTTCACAAATTTTTAATAAAATTTTCACCAACTTTATACTATCTCATCATACATAAACATTATTGAAAGATTTATTTTAATTGAATTTTTCAAAAACATTTATACAAAACTTCACATATTGAGTTGTTATGTGATGAGAATCATGTGGGTAATTAAGGAGGAGGTGAGTGAAGGATTAGAAAGAGATTAGATATATAATTAGAGGTTAGATTGATTGCTTAAAAACTATTAGGCATGTGTTGGTTGAGGAGGCAAAGACAAAGATGTATGAGGAAGAGAAATGGGAGGGGTTGAGAATTTGATGTAACTGTCCACCAAAAAGCTACAATGCTTTAAAGACAGCACTCACAGGTGAGACGTTACAGAACGACCCACTTCCATGATGTGATCTCTCTCCCCACTTTCCTGGCCCCTCTTCACAATTTATTGCTTCTACAAGAGTTGAATCACAATTTTTCTCTTTTATTAATTATAACACATGTTTTTTTTTTCTCATTATACAATTAGAATTATATGCAATTTTTTATATTTGTATTATTCTACTTTTAATTATGATAATTGTATAATTAATCAATAATAATGTGTAATTTAATTTGAAACTAACATAGTTATAATATAATTGGTTAACTATATATTTATCATGCTTTAATTAAAAAGTAATATGATAAAAATATAAACAATTATACATAACTATTTTTCTTTTAGATTTTACTTAAGAATGTACAAAAAATAACAAAATATTGCTTTGTAAATCAGAATCTTTTCATGAGTGCATCTCACTTAAATTACATTGTTTATTTTTAAATAAGAATTCAAAGATTTGAAAACTAAACTTTGATTAAAAGAATAAAACATTATTTTAGTCATTTATTTATTAGTTTATTTTTCATTTAATCCCTCATTTATGTGCCAATTGATTTTAATTTAGTCTCATACTCATTTTCTTTCTTAATTTAATTCCTCACTAATATAAATATTAACACATTTAGATCATCAATCTTAACTACATTTAGATTAAATGTGTTACTATTCATATTAGGAAATGACCAAACATGATCTGATTAGTGAAAAATTAAAAGAATGAATTGATAAGGGATTAAAAGAGTATTTTTATTTTTTTATTAAAATGTAATTAAAATAATATATATCCTTGTATAAAAGGATCCCGTAAAAAAGTGAAAGTTGTGTCAATAAGAAGAATAAAATTTTAGTCTATAATAATAATAATAATAATAATAATAATAATAGTAATAATGAATGAGTCATCTACCTCTCACAATTCACACTTGCTATCCAGAACACCAACCAACAAGGAAGAAGTTGTGTTTGAAACGTAAAAAGGCGTGGTGGAAAAGGAAGAGAATAATATGGTCCCCATCCTATGTATATCTATATATTCCAATTCAAAAAAAGATGAGATCGTGTTTTCGTTTTTTAGTGACTTTGCAGATGTCGTCCATCTTCCCTACTCTAAAAGATTCTCAAAACTTTTCATATATAAACTCAAAAAACTATCATCAATTTTGAATCCCAAAAGTCTCAACCTGAAAAGGGTATGGGTTGGGGACAATAATGCTAACATTTTTCACACTACAATAATAACCTCTCATATTACAAAAGCAAGCATTAAAAGTTGAGGTTATAATTTGCCTGCCCCATGCCATTATGATTGTACCGTCCTCCCACGTGCACCAATGTGCCACCTCTTTGACAAATGTGAGAACGCATTAATTTTGGGAAGATTTTAAACCCAGCTCTTCTGTGGTGCTAGGATAGAGTTTGGATCGTGTACTGTCAAGTAGAAAATATTGTAATTTTTTAATTTTAAATAAAGATTGTTTTTTTAATTTAAAAATTTTACACCACCCCTATTACGCAGAAGAGATCCAGATTTTGGACTGGTGATGAGGTATTGGGAAGCAGAGTCTTCTAATCTATCAGAGACAGGCCGACGCATAGAAAAGAAAAGAGCATGAGGGCCTGCATGCGAGATTCAATGAAATAGTATTGGACCGAAGAGAAGTTGGGCTGACAAGTGAGCTTATCCTAGGCTCATATAACAATATATATGTAGCTTTTTTATTGGACAAAAAATTTGTACCACCCAGAAATTTTTAGGTGATTTGTACTAAAACTGTAAAACAGTTAAGGACCAAAAAAGTACAAAAAGAAAAAAGAGGGGAGTGTGCTAGAACAACTTCATTTAGGGGGAGAAAGTGTCCTTGTAAACATTATGGTTTAGCAGTATATCAAAAAAAGAAAAAAAAAAAATCCTAACAACTGTGCTACCGCAAATGTAAGGAATTGCAAAGGGGAAAACTTTAGGCCTCATTTTCGTGCATGTTTGAGAGTTTGATGCTTAATAAGAAACTTAAGAAGAAGTAATGAAGGACATTTAAATGAGATTAATTACACACTCCAATAATATAGAGATACTTATGAGAAATTTTTATACTAATGTTATTTGTGATCTGGCAATTGAAAACAGACGCTTCTACCAATTACTACATTTAGGCCAGATCAATTAATCCATTTTGGTCAACCAAAAGATGGTCCAGCATCAGACAATTGCCAAAGATGCTTATAGAACAGCTTTTGTTCACTGGACCAAGCAGGATGATAAGACAAGCATCCTCACTTTCTTCTGGCAGATTGTTACGTATCCAAATAAAAAATAACTGAAAACATTAGAGATGAAGATAAGTGTCCTTTTTCGAGCAAAGGATGAAGCTCCTTGAGTCTGGAGCTCCTCAGAATTCTTCTCTGCCCCTCCACAATTCCCATGGCTGAACTTATACCGGAAGAAAGAGAGCAGTAGGGTTCCTTCCTACTTTGGGCTTCACAATGATATGGGGCCATTTTCATATTTTCTTGGGCCATTTGTAACACGGATTATCATCCTTCCATGTTTGACTAGCAATTCTTCCTCATTGGAAAACTACAAATAGAAACTTCAGTATAAATAAATATTTACACCAACAACAACCAGAACGTTTGATTTCAGTGGTAAAGAAGCGGACTCCACCTCTTCTACAATCCTTACATTCCAAAATAAATCCAGAAGGCAGAAAAGATATCTAAATACACCTTGGTCAAAACAAATAAACAATATTTTGAATAAAGGTCATATCATAGCATGCAAAGGTATCCAATGTCAATGGCTGAAAAACAAAAGACCAAATAACAAAACAAAAGAGCAGCAAGTACCTGAGCTTACAACTTCAGACATTTGATTTCTTAAATTGGCAGCGCTTGCAAGCTTCACACTTAAGTATATAATCATAAAAGTGCATGTCATGCTCCAATATCGATTTAATAATTGGAGACTTCTTTTACACCGTCAGTATATAGTCATAACAGTGCAAATCCATCACCATAATATGTCACGCAGTACAACTTTTTCAGAAGTTAAAACATACTATGATCTGAATAAAGAAGTTTTCAGTCAGCAGATACAATCTAAATCCTTATGGTTTGTGATAAAGCTTGATTTCACTGGCAAAATTAAGAATTGATACGCTAGTTTTAATATTAGAAACATACCAAAATCAAGAAAATAATTACAACAATCTGACTCTAAATTTTCTACCTAGTCCTCATTAGTTGAAGGCCTTGAACATCCACAAAAGCACACTTTACTGCGCCTTTTGCTATTTTTCTTGCCCTTGTGAATAAAGTCCCTCAGTAAGACACCTGTTCGAACAGAAAACATGTTTTTCCCTCTGTCTTTCTTCACATCGGCCATTTTCAACAAAACATATTGGATGTTCTGCACCTCAAACTGCAATCGCCCTATCTGTTCAGATCCTCTTCGTGCCTGCTCTGTTATTCTCTTTCTGTGGATGTGTGCACCATTTTCAAACTCCACTGAATTCTCCCTGTCCAAATATGAAGAACTCTCTTCAATGTCGTTTGTCAGTTGCTTGTTGAGGTCCACTAATTGTGCCACAGTTTTGTCAACTTCTTCTATTTGTCTTTTGACTGTCCCAGATTCAACGCCATTGCCTTTCCTGTTTCTCTTATTTGTCTCCATCTTCTTTTTCAAGTCTTGCACAGTCATCTTTAGAATCACAAGTTTCTGAGCATCAGAGGTAAGTCTCTGCAAGATCTTTCTCTTCTTGCCATCTTGAACATTCTCTCTTGTAGTTTTTGACAACTCGAGTTTGTCAACACCCAATTCCTTCTCAACCTCCAGTTCCGAGGAGGAATTTTGGTATTTACCTGAATTTGTTGGCTGATGGCACGTGATAATGTCATCCATTGGAGCAGCATCCTGTCTCTCTGCCTCGTTACCCTGTTCAGCAGTTTCCCATAATTCTAGCATCTGGTCATCAGTCCCATTACTCCCACTTCGACTCTCTCTCTTGCGGTTGTTAGAGGCTGGACTATCTGAGATTTGATCAAGTGGAATGTCTTTCATCATTGAACCATTTTCGTATTTTGGTTTCTGTGACTTGAGATCACCTGTAGTTGTGTCCTTAGGTTCCATCTCAACCTTTCTGATATCATTGTCTGGATATGAGGTAGCTTTCAAATTTGAATATCCAGTCACATGTGCTGGATCATTTACTTCAGCATTGGATAACGCAGTCAGACATTTCTCCTTGCGATGTCTTTCAATTTCTTCCTCTATTGCCTTTTCAACTGCTCTAATTCTTGCCTGCATGTTCAGCAAATCTGAAACACCATCTGGTACTGGCATCAAAGTCTTTTCATTCACTTCTGATCTTTGACAGCTATCCTTTTTAGGACTAGTTTCAGCTACAACATCCTGGACAAGCATCCATCATAAACAAGAATAATATATATCTGTCAACTGCATAAGCTCTTTCTTTTGACAAGAAAATAGAAGGGGGTAAACACAATAATGAGGCAAAAGAGAATACAACCTTTTGTTTGTTATTGCCTTCAACAAAAGTTTTCTTTGTCTGATGAAAAGCCATGTATTCTAGAGATGCCAAATCCTCTTTCAAAGAAGTGATAACTGGAATATAAGCATATAACTGGCCTTTCAGTCCTCTAATTTCACTTTCCAGTAGAAAAATTCTTTCTCTCATATGTTCAATCTCTAAGCTTTTTGCAGTGCTTTCATCTTCAAGTCTCGTGCAAACTCCAGTGAGCTCATCAACCTTACTTTCAAATAATGTTTCACTGATGGATGATATCTGAAGATCAAAATAGAATGTCGCAGCCTCAGCCTCCCAAAGTTCAGATTCACTTGTTTTCTCTAGCAGCTCCAAATTCAAAGAATCTTCCCTCACTCTCTGTTGCTCAACTTCTTGTTGTAATAATCGAATCTCAGACAGAAAACTACCATTTGCTACATTAAGGTGTTCAATTTTCCTTTTCTGATTCAAGCAATCTCCTGATATTTCAAGAACCCACCTCTCTAGATTTTCCTTGATTACTCTTGATTCTTCACATTTCAACTTCAGTTCTTCAACATTTCCGCAAAGTTCCATGTTCAGTGTCTCTGCAGCTTTTAGCTTTTGTTCCATTTGTATTATCTCAGCCTGTTTCTTCTTAAGAAGTTCCTCTGCTTTTTCAATTTTAAGACATAAATGATTGTTTATATTTTTGGCTTCCTGCAGTTCCTTGTCCATCCCCTCAATTGAGTCATTCATATACACATTATCCAATCCTTGCAGCACAAACCTTTCTTCCATCACTCCAACTTGCTGCTTGAGGTCACTGTTTAGGTGCTGAAGAATGCTGAGACGTTCACCAAGTGCTTCTATTTCCAAGAGCTTCTCAGTGGCAAAGCTCTTGTAAACCACATTAAGGTTGCTTAGAGCCAGTGCATCATGGAGGACTTCACTCTGCTCATTTTCAGCAATGGAAATTGCATCCTTCAGATCTAAAACACTCTTAACCAATGAACTTTTCTCCTCAAGCGCCTTGCTATTTTCCTCCTTCAGAATCAAATTTGTTCCTTGCAAATCCAGTAGCTCCACATGCAGAATCTCCAAACTGGACTTTATCATATTCTCCATTTCCTCTCCTTTGGTCATTTCAAACCTCAAATGCCTGTTAATCTCCAGAAGTTCAAGCTTATCCTTCTGCAACATTTCATGTTGCTCTCTCATGACGTTGAACTCCTGCTCCAGGGTCTTTCTTTTGGACACCACCTCTGCTCCCTCAGATTGCAATTGCCGAAGTAGAGTTAAGAGGACCAAGTTCTCTACTACTAGCTGCTGCTTCTCATCATGGCTTTTCACAAGAGAACCTTTTAAGCCCTCAATATTATCCAGAATATGTAGTATATGCATTTCCTCATGTTTCATCCCTTTGCCGTTCCCACCATCTGGATCAATTTGAAGAGCCCCATATACTTGATGAATTCCTACTCTCAACTTTTTAATTTCATCTAACAGGAAATCTACTTCCATCTGTTGCTCAAGATTTTCACATTCCAACTCAGAGATGACTTTATCAGAAAACTTCGATGACTCAACATGTTTTTGACATTCAATTAATAAGTTCAAGTTCTTCTGCTCCAAGTCTTCAACAAACTTCTGCAAAATGAATATCTCTACCTGAGCATTTACAGCCTTATCAAGTTCTTCTTCAAATTCTTTCTTCCCTAAATGCTGTTCCTCTTGCAGTAGGCGGACAAGATTCTCCAAATTTGCTAGTTGAACCCCGCTTGATTGTTTATGACTAGCATGCTCATTTTTTTCCACCAAAAGGGAAGCACGAAGTTCTTCTACCTGATTGACTGTGCTTTCTTTGTCCTTCTCCATATCAGAAGATTTTTGTTCTAGTGTTGCAAACCTCTTTTCCAAGCTACCTAGTCTTGCTTCAACACTTTCCAATTGAGACACCAGGATGCTTCTTTCATTTAGAAGATTAGACTTCTCATTATTCAGCAACTTGCAGAATTCTTCCAAGCTACTTGATTTAGCCCTCAAACCTTCAAGCTCGATGTTGGCATCAGCAAGGGACGTCTCCAGTAAGATATTCTTTTCCAACAGCTTGTGCATACTTTCGGTGATGATTTGCAACTGCGAAATTAGGGTTGATTTCTCAGCAACGAGGACTGATTTTTCTTCCTGGAGAACATGGCAGGTATCCTTAAATTTGTTTACTGTACCTCTTAAACCATCCAACTCACCATTCAATTTTGACAGGGAACTTTCCATATAGGCATTTTCTTTTGAAAGTTTATCCATGTCCTTTGACTTTTCATAAAGAGTTTCTTTCTCATCTCGTTCCATTTTGTAGGCATCTTTTAGCTTTGAGTTTTCATTTTGTAACTCCTTCACAGTTGCTACAAAACATTCAGGATTCAAACCAACAGTCTGGAGTTGTTCTAGCATAGCCTGATATCTCTTATTCAAGCTCTGAATTTCATCCTTTATTATATGAATTTCCTGCTGCAGGGCATTGCTTTCTTCACATTTTACAGCAAACTCCCGTTCAAGTTTCTCTTTAATCTCCTTCAATTTAGAGATTTCCACTTGCTGATTCTTTAATGACCTATTAGAATAAAAGTTAAGTTCATGAAGAGTCCTGTTTTCAGCAACAATCTGTTTCATTTCTTCCTTAAAACCTTCTTTGGAAAGCTCTAACTCCTTCAGTAGCTGAAACCCATAATTAAGTTCCAAAGCAAGAGATCTTTGCTCCTCTTGTGATTGGAAGTACACCCTCTGAAGGGTCTGCAAAGTGGCTTCAATTTGAAGAAAGCTTGAATTCTCTTCCTGTATCAGAGTCTGAAGCCTCTCCAACTCAGTATGCTTCTCTAAAAGCTCTTGATCTTTTATAGCAATCTTCTGCAGTAGATCATCAGCCTCCAGCTGAAGAGATTGATTTGATCTCTCCAAAATATCACAATGTTTTTCAGAATTTTTCAGTTTTTCAGCCCCCATCTCAATTTCTCTATTCAATCGTTCAGAATTTTCTTGGGATTGGAAAATTTCACTCTCCATTTTAGCAATTGTCTCCTTGCACTGCTTGTACAAGATAGCCACAGCTTCCTTCCCTGTATTCAATTCAGCAAGCTGTTCCCTGAGTGCTTTAACTTCCACTTCTGCTTTCTCAATTTGCTCATTTAGCATTCTGGAATTCTCCTCAGCATGAAATATACTACTTTCCAAAACAGATATTTTTTCAAGACATTGCTCATACTGAAGAAGACCAGCATTCTTCTCAGCCTCCAATCTGACAAGTTCATGCTTAAGATTTTTAGCTTCAGTTTCTGCTTTAGCAGCTCTGTCATCAAGTCCCTTTGCATCCTCCTGTGCCACAGATAAAATTGCCTCCAGGCTAGCTATCCTCTGCAAACACCGATTGTACTGAACTAGACCAGCATCTCTTTCAGCTTTTAGCTCTGCAAGGGCCTCCTTCAATATTTTGATTTCAATTTCAGCTTTGCTAGCTCGTTCATCAAGACCTCCAGCATCCTTCTGAGCATTATTAAGTTCTCTTTCCATTTCAGATAACTTCTCCAAACTCCTTTGATATTGAAGACAGATACCATCCTTCTCAGATTGCATTTTGTCCAGGGCTTTTCTTAAGTTTTGAACTTCATTTTCTGCTCTCCCTGCATGCTCGGAATTAGAATGGATCTGGATACTGACATTCTGTTTTTCAGCTGATAATTGAGAAAATCCAAAAATTTCATTTAGCTGCTTCAGACCCTTTCTACCTCTAGTATAGTCAGTTTCCTCTGGATTACCTCCATTCTTTTTCAAACTATTACAGATTGAAGAAAGACCAGGTGCATCCGTCTTTAGGTCATCTGGCTCCAAGAGTGCACGAATTGGATCTGAAAGTTCTGACATGTGTGGTTCAGCCTCAAGGCCTGAAGAACCAGATGGTGTATCATCAGGCAGCATGTATTGAGCTTGGTTGGGAAATGCTTCTGCCATGGTTCTATGGGCCTGGCGTAACTCCACTGTTGCATGATCGTACCTTTCAGCCAATGCTCGATATGCTCGGTAGAACTCCTCAACCAATTTCATGAGTTCTGGGCGCTTCTTATAGTACATTTCTGCCCTCCTTGCAAATGAATCTGCATCCTCTTCAATCAACTTGATCATTGCTTTTACTTTGGCATCCATGTCTGTAAATAATTAATATAGTCAATTACATGTTTCTGGACTAAAAAACTCATGCATAGACACATATGACAAATTGTAAAAACTGAATTTATCCTTCTCTTTGACAATGCTTTTTCCTTAAACATAAATAATCTATCAAAGCCAAAATTATCTTCTGAGAAACAGTTCAGTTGATTTACATCTAAAGTATAGATTTCAGTGAAGAAAAATGAATTTATTTAGAGTCCATTATCAATTGAATACTGTGCATAAAAGCTGTGTATAACAAAAACAGAAAAAGTAAGTGGCCTCAGCTTTATGAAGTGTTTGAATTGGATATCATTGGACAAAACATTCAAATGCCATTTCCTCACTATCTCTAGTTCATTTTTATACGAGGATCATATTCAAATGCCATTTCCTCACTAGTTCATTACGATTCATCCATGACTAGTGTTACATCATATCCAGTTACTTCGTTTCATTCTGTTTTCTTATTTTATTTCGCCAAGGGAGTTTTAGAAGCACGCCAAATCTTGTATTGCTGGTCCAGATTTCTAGTTTCTATTCGTAAAAAATTTTATTTAAGAAAAAATATCAACTAAATATAGATGCTCAATAATAATGCCTCAGTTAATTCAAATTGAACAAGAGACTCAATCTCTAATATTATAAGGAATAACATCCAACAAAAGTATTTTTATTTCTAACTTCAAATTTTGTGTTTGGCATCCACGAATCAACATCAAAGTATATATTCTTATTTTTCACAGTAAACCGCTGATGGCCCAGCCCTACTCTGAAATGACTGATAATTTTAAGGAGAAACTATGACAAATAGAAAAAGAAAGCTTAATTTCAGCACTAAACAAAAATATTAAAGAGTCAAGGATAAATTAGAAAGTGCCAATACCCTCATCAAATCAAAAGCTTAAGCTGTTAAATAGAAGCCCATGAATAGATTTATAATCATCACTAACATGCCCTCTCAAATGAAAGCCTTTTGGACTTGAAGTGTGAACAAAGCACAGGTTGTCCTTATAACAGTGTTAATTAAGATAATGTAGGGTTGTACAGATTAAACTCTTAACCAAGTGGTCATAGTGACTCTCATACACTTCAAAAACAACTTCAGCTCAAAACCTTGAATTGTTAAATGATGACCCATAAGTAATATTATCATAATCTCCAAGGAAGGATGAAGCATAAGATTAATAGCCATTAGTGAAATTTCGTGAGGCTAAGCTTTTGCAAGCTGGAATAGAAAGACACATTTATGTGAGTCAAATTTTCCTAAATATTGAAATAGACATGTCAAAACCACAATTAACAGACGACACTACTCCTCAGCTAGTCAGACAATGGAGCTAAATTTTTTCAGAGTTTCAGTCATATGAATTGCACCAAAGAAATAACAGCCAGTCAGCAGTGACCATCAATTATCTAGTTTTATTGTATAAAAACTAACAGCAAACTGCTGAAGTCTGACTAATGGGAACTCCCACCAATCAAGCCAAATACTGTATTATTACTGATCAATAATCGAAAGCTTCTGAGAGCAGAAGCCCGATATGTGGAATACAAGCTGAAACCAAAAGGAAATCACAGACTAGCAGTAACCAACCCCAAGCATTTGAGAGGCTAGGACTCTCCACCCAAAACAATACTCCTCCCTTCCCTACTCAACAGCCAGAATGCTAATTTCCTTCCACCCCGACTAACAGCTCAACACGTGTCATTACTTAGTTATTCACTACATTCTCCTGACTCCCCTGAATAACAGACTCATTAACACCCCTCCTGCCTAACTTCCTTCCATAAACTTTTCCTCATCTCCCCGTGTTTGGGCCTGACCCATCACTGACCTATCTATAAAAGCCAAAACTTGGCTCATTTGGAAGCCAACACTGGAATTGCAGGAAAATTGTAGAGTTACAACAAATTTATAAGTCATTCATAAGTCACGGCCAAGCAATAACACACTCATATGACCTTCTGATTCAGAAAATGCAACAGACTACTTGTATATCACTACCATATAATTCTTCTTGTGAATTTCATTTTACAAAAAATTGAAATCTGGTTAAAGATGGATTAGGAAATTGAGCCAAGAGTTAGTATGAACGGGAGTATCTGATTTCATGGTCCTAAATTCTCCATTCTTGCCAAAATGAAAATTTAAAGGATTTCTAACTATTAATATAGCTAGCACTGTTTCTGTTAATATAACTAGCATCACCTTTTATGATTAAAAAACTGCTGAAAACCAGATTTTGTAACAATTGTAGACAATCCAGATGAGGAAGATATCAAACCTGTAAGGTTTTCCTGAAGCCATTTTGAATTCTTTGGGCTAATGTGGCTATCCCACCACCAAGAATATAAGCGCCTGGACTCAGAATGTAACAGAGATGCCATGACTCCAGCGAAGAACAGCAGAACAGCTGGTTTGGCAAAAGCCTGGGAATGGATCCGGGCCAGACTATTATTTTATGAATTTCTACCGTGAGGATTCTAATTTGAGAGTTTTTAGGTCCCTTCCTCTTCTTCCTGTACCTGATATCAAATGATTGTATACTCAGTATAGGTATAAAAGATAGATTTAGATATGAGAACTCCAAGTCTACTGCCTACAGTACAACTTGTAAGATAGTTCGAGACTACTTCATCATCAAGACTGTGTTACCTGCCCAGTCAGACTCAGCTCTAGGATTTTGAGCGCATAGCCTTGTTTCAGCAGCTTCTAAAATTCCACATCAGGAGCAACTGCAAGACGAAAGGAACTACTAAGAGTTCGTTTTAAAAAAATAAAAAAGTACATCTTGAAACTACTAAGCAATTCCCAAAATCCAGGGACAACCAAAAGATACATTTTCCAAACTTGATCAAATATACCCTATAGCGTACGTAATTTCGAGGAGGTGAAAAACAAAAATCACATACACCAAATGATCAACCATGCCATCCTGAGCCTGACAAGGTAAAGAGGAAGAGAGAAGTATGAGGAAGCAGCAACTGGAACGGAAAATCAAGTAACAGCAGCATCAAAAGTAACAAAACGCATTATTCACGGAACAAGGGATTGAAGAATTTGCTTAAATTGATCTGTTTAGAGTCAGGAGATCAAAAGCCTACCAAGTGGCCACATGGTAGACATTAATCATCAACCCAGTTACCACTCACAGCAACATCATTCCATCTACTCAGCAAATGTCTATCAAGAAAATCGAAAAAAAATCGAGCTTTAGTCCAATTTTTTTCAAGCACACCCCAAAAGTATGAAGTCTAGCAATAGGATCTCATCTTCCCTAATCCCTATCTTTCATTTTACCCCATTCTCTCTCTCTCTCTCTCTCTCTCTCTCAGAGGCAGACTCTCCCTCTTCTCTCCCCTTGTGATGGGTTCTACACGCTGTGTGCTGAAGCTGGCTCTGACACTATAGTAAGTGAACCATGGCATTTAGACCTTGAAGGGGTAAATAGAAAAACGAGAAGTATAAAGAAACGGCAAGGGGCACTCAAATGACAGCGACATTAAAAGTAACAGAAAGCATTGTTCACGAACAAAGGGAATGAAAATTTCTGCAGAAACTGATTTGCTGAGTGTTAAGGATCAAAAGCTTACCAAGTGGCTAGATGGTAGATACTGATTAGTAACCTAGCTACCACCGAAATGAACATCATAACAACATATTCAGTAAAAGGGTATCATGAACATCGCAAAAGAATCGTGCTTTATTCCAAATTTTATCAAGTACACAAAAAGGTATGAAATCTCACAATGAGATTCTCATTAGCAGCTGCTTATCCTCCATTTTACCCAAATTTTCTCTAATCTCTGGGACTCAAACTTGCCATCTTTTCACTTCTTGTGTTGCATTCTTAGCATTTTATTCTGAGATGCTGGGTCTGACACTCTGACTCATCAACAGTGAAATCTGAGAAGGACGACGCAGAGTGGGCAGAAAAGTACAGGATTTTGCTGCTTTTGATAATTCTCTGATTTTGGTAACTTAGAATGGAGGATAGTTATTATATAACAGTATGCTCAAGTGGTGAATGCGTGTGAGTGCGCCATTTGAATCTTCAACGGCAAAAATTCGGATCCGCGCATTAAAATTTTGACAATGTTTTAATCGCATTTATTAATTAATAATGATAATTAGTAGACGGTCATATTCTTCAGGTTTTTAGCTGTCCGTCATCGTTACTGTCAAAGATGGATGGATGAAGTTGTGAAGAGTTATTATAATGTCTAATCTGCCCTTTCTCGTGTTTCTCACATCCTGTTCATATTATTTTCATAATTTTTTCTCCCAAAATATGCAGTCTTATAAAAATGTATAAAATTTTTTATTAAAGTTTAATAATAATTTATAATATTAAAATTTTTATTAAAAATATTAATTAAATAATTATTTTATTATTAAGCATTTAATATAATAGTATTTCAATTAAAATATCTGTAATTATTAACTCATTCTTTGTTACAAAAAAATTCAAAGAGAAACTATTTTAAAAAAATAAAAAGGTGGCATATAATTAAAAGAAAAAAATAATAAATTATTATATTGTTTTGTGAGAAACTATTTTAGTCCTATAGATATAAATTAATTTTTAAAACGTTCCTTAACTACCTTTTGTTCTTGTTTCTATGTTTCTCAAAACTGTCCATTTCAATCTGTCAGTTACTAAATTTGTCAAGGAATCTATTGATATTTAAGATTGTTTCATTGTCCCAGGTCAATGTCATTAAATATAATTTTTATCTGATATACAACCAAAAGAAAGAAAACGAAATTAAGACGGAGCATAAGCTAGAGAGGAAGTGCCAACAAGGAGACCTAACTACTTCAAGGCATGGTTGAGGACGAGGCGACAAATATCCTCGGACACAATACAAATGTTAGGATGAGAAACAGCTCGCTAAAGGATCCCAAGGTCTTTTTGATTCCGAAAAAGTATTTGAATATGAGTAGGATACGTAGGAATCCAGTCTTAATTCGATGGCTAGAAGCAGAACAAGGTTTCTTGTAGCATAGAGTTTTTTCGTCCAACACCAGTCTCATACAATGGAGCCGTCAAGACGAATTAGGAAATGGAGAGAATAACGACATAACTTCTTGCTTTTATGGCAGCAATAGCATAAAACGGACCAGTCTGTGGAACAAGCAGGAAAATACAGTTGGGTAGAAAGTGAAGCAGGAATCTTGTTACCCTTAGTGGAGTGTGGATAAGTCTGGGCAAGGTTATTGTGAAAAACTAGGGTTTGAATATGTCGAATGACATCAATAGCAACAACTCTTTTCCCTTGATGAATTACTTCATTCCTATTCTTCCATATAATATAAAGGCTTATTAGAATCCATGAAGTAACACGTTCGACTCTGATCCCTAAGGGAGAAGCAAACCAGATAGCTCTCGCTAAAGGGCATTGCAAAAAGAGATGATTAATAGACTCAAGGGAATTAGAACATAAAGGACAAATGGAGTCTATATATAAATGATGTTGTTGTAAAATATCTCCCAACAGAAGCAAAGATATAAGGAGTCTCCATATGAAAACTATGACATGTTGGAGAAGTTTAATCTTCTAGAGGATTTTCTAATAAGTAAAATTATAAGATACATTTTGAGCTTCCGAGTTAGCAAGGGAGCTATATCTATATTTGACAGTATAAGTTCCCTTTGCATTTGTCCTCCAAATTATTGAATCATTGATACCAATAGCTGAAAAATGAAGGGATGAGATTTGAATAGGTTTCAGGTTTATAATAAAGTTTTAACATTTCCATATTCCATTGATTATTGTTATGCAGGATAAGGTCTGACACATGTGGGGAGTTAGCATGTGAAAAACTTGACTGCATAGACCACTAGAGATAGTGGTTAATGCGAATGGAAGTACCTGAACCTAAATGCAAAGCAAGATTTTTTACAAAAACATTACTAGCTCTTTCTATACCCTTCCATATCTAGGATGAAGTGGAGCGATGCACTAGGATCTTGTCAGGTAAAAGAGAGACATATCTATGCTTAAGGGAACCCAGGATAAAGTTAGGAGAATGAGAGGAATGAATAATTCTCCAAGCTTGTTTAGCAAGGGCCTTGTTGAAAAGTTTGATTGAACAAAATCCAAATCCACCATAAGCTTTTGGAATGCAGAGCTTTTGCCAACTAGGGAGGTGGAGATGATGTTTGTTAGGGCCACTACCCTAGAAGAAGTCAGAAATAAGAGAATCAATATTCTTACAATTGTAGTTCTTGAGCTCCAAATAAGAAAGCTGGTAAACCAATGAGGCATTTATGATAGATTAAATTAAGGTGATTCGACCAGCTTAAGATAGTAAGTTAGCCTTCCAGAATTGCAGTTGGGATTCAATTTTTTCAACAAGTTTGTCAAGGACAGGTTTTTTCTTGGAGCCAAGGTCAATCCAAGTACCCAGGTATTTCCTTAAATTATGAGCAAATTTGACTCTAAAAATGCCTAAAAGAAATTTCTTAAAAGGTGAGGGGTATTTGGATTGAAAACTAAAATGGATTTGCTTTTATTAATCTCAAGCCCGAAGAAGAAATATAATTGCTGAAGAATTTGATTGACATTGTTGCAAGTAAAGGTTTGTCCTTCAAAGACAAGCACCGTGCCATCAGCATACATGAGGTGAGTTATAGGGGGCTTGTTGACAGATTTTAATCCCCTTTCATAGCATGTTATGTTCAGCTCTGAAAATCATACAATAGAGAATGTTGGTGCAAAGTCTGAAAATATAAAGAGACAATGGGTTGCCACTAAAGGGGAGCTATTGATAAGTATTTGGCAGGAAACAGTGGTAATACATTACATAATGTACTGGATCCAAATAGGAGGACAAGACATTTTGGTCAAGACTTCTTTAATAAAGGTCCAAGATATTTTAAAATCTTTGGCTAGGTCCAATTTGAGAGCACAACAGCGATTGCGTTTTCCTTTTGTGTAATGAATTTTGTGCATGATCTCAAAGGCAACAATGATGTCATAAATTAAGCGACCTTTGAGGAAAGCACATTAGTGATGAGCTATGAGATCAGTAAGTATTATTTTAAGCCTGTTGCTTATGACTTTCAAAATTATTTTATAGGTCACATTATAGAGATTGATTGGACAATAATCCTTAAAAATCTGAGGGTTGATCAATTTTGGGAACCAGAGTGATGTAAGAATGATTAAGGCTTTTTAAGAGGAAACCTATACAGAAAAAGGAGTGAACTATATTGATGACATCTGAGCCTACAATGTCCCAAAAGGTTTGAAAAAAAGACCATGAATGCCGTCAAGGCCTGCAGCACTATCAGGCTTGATTCATAAATAGCATAAACAATTTCAACATCTAAACCAGGCTGGTTGAGAAAAGTTAGATGAAAGGGGGATAAAGTAGGAGTTTGAAGAGACACCTAGTCTTCAAAAAGATAAAACTCTGTAAGTAGAATTGGTCGAGTAAGAGTCTTGAAAATAAGAAAGTCCCATAGTTTCAATATCCTTATGGTCTTCAATCCAATTACCTTAGGAATCTTGAATACAAAAAATTTGACCATTAATTCTTCTTTTGACACAAGGGTGTGAAAATATTTGGTGTTTTTGTCTCCTTAAGCAAGCTAGATTTGATGTGCCCTTTATGCCCATAGAGATTCCTCACAATCATAATAAAATTCCAGTTCAACTCTTAAATTCCTCTCAATCTTTGTTTTAGAATCAAGAGAAATAGTAGACTGTAGATCTTGCAAAGCAGCTTCTAATTTTTTGATTTTGTTTGGAATGTGGCCAACATGATGTTTATTCCATTATGAAAGTGTAGTCATCACTCTTGAGAGTTTTGTACTAAGAATATAGCTGGGGGAGCCATTGACAAGACCAAGCTAGACTTCTTGAATAATAGTAGGACATTGCTAAAATAAAATCCAAAAATTTTCAAACTTCACAGGTCTATGACGATGAGGAGCCTAAGGATTGGTTCGGAAGAGTAAAACAAAGTGATTAGGAGCTGAAATTGGAAGCATCATCAAATTAGGGTAAGGACAACTGTGAATCCATTGTTGATTGCAAAAGGCTTTATCAAGCTTGGCCCAAACTGCATCATCGTCAAGCCTATTGTTCAACCAAGAAAACCACCGTCCTTTCGGCATGATTTCAATTACATCTATGAAGAACATCTTTAAAATTTGCAGCTCCTGGAAGAGCAGTGCAGTTGCTTAATTTATCGACATTTTTATGGATTTATTTGAAGTCACCAATCAACAACCAAACCATATTCATCATTGTGAAGGTATTAGAAATCCAAGACCATAAAAATGCCTATCTTTAAAACTGGGGAGGCCATAAATAAAAATGATTTGGCAAGATTCACCTTTGTCATTTCTAGTTGCAATATGAATCCAATGTTGGGTAATGTTAATCAGATGACAAAGAGTCTCTTTTTTCCAGGCTAAAATAAGACCACCACTTCTACCTAAAGCATTACAACTAGCCAAATACACAAAACCAAAAGCTTTAATTTTATTTTCAATTTGATTTTCAACTAACTTTGTTTCAGACAAAAATAGAAAGGTAAGCGAATATTTGCATAGCAAAAGCCTTAAGTCTGTGAACTGTCATAATCTTACAAAGGCCACGACAGTTCCAACACAAAAGAATCATGGCTGCTAAGGGAGCTTTGAGTCGGTAGCGCCCCAAACCTTTGCTGTCTTGTTAGAGTTGTCACATTGGCCTTCGTCAACTTCAAGGATTGTCTCAAGAGGCATGGCATTAATCTATCATTAAATTAATTAACGAGTCAATAATAAAGGCATTAAATTCAATGAATTCTGAAACTCCAAGACCAAAGAAATAATAATAATTTATTAGAATTAACTTAAGAATTGATTGACCCGTGAAAAAGGTTTTTGGGAAAATACGTAAAACTTCCTCCTTTAAATTTGATTAAGCCAGTACACATC
The DNA here is from genome assembly GCA_037074485.1 of Delonix regia. Lineage (NCBI taxonomy): Eukaryota > Viridiplantae > Streptophyta > Magnoliopsida > Fabales > Fabaceae > Delonix > Delonix regia. The sequence goes on along the minus strand of CM073451.1, from coordinate 26,050,489 downwards.
CCATTAAATGTGTTTGCTGCAAGTTTTATAGTAATATACTCTTTTAATTAGTTTTTCCACTCACAAATGCTTTTTCAGCTAAGCGATCTATGTTATTATGTTTAGAAAATTTATATGTCTTTGATATGAGTGCTTAAAAATGATAAATTATTGTAAAAAATAGAAATTATGTGGTTATCAAAAGGATGAGCTACAGAGAACCAATACAAGCTCGAGATTTATGAAAAATTAAATAAGATCTAGATGAATCAATTCAACTATGAATTGGTATTATATTTGAAGAAAACTTTATAATTTCGTAAAATTTTATTAATTTTAGTCTTATTTGTGTATTATTTTTAAATGGAAATTAATTTTTCATTAGTTTCTTAATAATTTAAGATCATATTGCTTTTTATTTAATCTAGGCTCTATGATATAGGACAATCTTTGAAAACTTGTAATCTTTAAAGTCGAATATAGAAACAATCATGGAATGCGATTTCATCTTCATCAATTTCCTCTTTGACACCTTTGAAATCGACAATAGAGATATATGAACGAAAGAGAGAGTGCATCTTATTAAATCATATAAATTTCGTTATTTAATTGTAATTAGGTTATCTTTTTTTATTACATATATCTATTATTTTCCAGCATGCAAATAATGAAAAATATTGACAATTATTGGGATAATTAGGTGAGATGCTAAAGCCAAAAGTAGCGCCCATGCGGGAGTTTTCTTCCCAAAATTAATAATATACATTAAACAAATTAGATGCAGATTCTAAGATATGTCTTCAAATTTATATAATACTAACATGGCGGTGGTGCTAACCTTGCCATCACTGTATATATATGGAATTATTATGATTATCAACATGTCTGCAAGTTCTTTTTCTTTTTGCAAAAAATATCTGCATGGTTATATATATATATATATATATATATATATAGGTGTGTTTGAAAATGTAATAAAAGACAATAAAGAAAGATAAAACTAAATAAAAGAGAAAAAAGAAATGTGGAAAAGGACAGTGATATAAAAATAAGAGCATTATTCTTTGTATGTAATTTGTGAACAAGATCAAGAGACTTTTTTATCATGTACTGGCCAGTGTCAACTATTGATGAATTACACCGACACTATTGAATTATCTGTTTTCTTTTAGTGTCGAATATGTTGGTCCACCAAAGAAGAAGAAGACGAAGTTGTCTAACTCACATAGTTTTGTACACAACGAGTGAAAAGATGGTGGCACTAAAAGCTACTATTTTGGTGAACAAAAACTTATTATACTGTACAAGTATTAAAATAGGCCAATTCAACTCACATGGGTTGATAGGTTAAATAGATTGATCAATTTAATTTAGTGTGTTAAAATACGCAACTCATCACGCTAAGGGAATTCACAACAAATGAAATTTAAAAGCAATAAAGAGTTATATTGGACTCTCAATTCTGAAATGCGAACAAGTGGTGTTTGAAATATAGAAAGGCGTGGTGGAAAAAGGAAGCCCATAACATGGTCCCCATCTTTATGTTTTCCAATTCAAAAAAGATGAGATTGTGTCTTCGTTTTTTAGTGAGTTTGCAGATCTCACCCATCTTCCCCCACTCCATCATTCTCAAATCTTTCCATAAACTCAAACACCTTTCATGAACTTAACATCCTACAAGTTTCAACATGAAAAGGGGAGGGAGCCGGGGAGAATAATAGCATGTCATATTGTAAAAGCAAACATTAAAAGTTGGACTCATAATTTGCCCCATGTCATTATCATTGTACCACTATCCACCCACGTGCAGCACACAAATGTGAGAACGCATTCATTATGGGAAGACTACAAAACTATCTCTTTCTGCTTTTGTTTATTCATGAGGGCCCATTTGTGTAATTTTCACCATAAATTGAATAAAATTAACCATAGGCTATGGACAAACGGCTTCATCATCAAATTGGACTTCCACCAAAATTTAAGTCAGAGAAAATTTTAAGCTTTTTTAAATTAAAAATTTTTTATTCAAAGTTTTATTTATATTTTTTAGTTGATTCTATTAAATAAAATTATTTTTTTAAAGTTATGATTATATCAATTTATTATTTAAGATTAAAAGTTGAATAACAGAATTAATTATTATTATTTAAAAAATTATATATGAAGAAATTGTAAACATAAATAAATTGTTATGTTAACATAAATCTTTTAAATAAATGATATTAATTTTTATTTTTTTATTAAAATATCATGTTACTCTAATTTTTTAAAATAATAAATTTTTATATAAAAAATTAATTTAGATTTTTTGAGTTGCATTTTCAAATATTTAAGTCCAACTTGTTTTATAAAACAGTCAAATTTCATTTTTTTTAGATCAAATTTATTAAACTAGACAAATTTTTAAAGTTACAGATAATCATGCTTCTAATCGATCGGAGACCTGGCCTGGCCAACGGCCAGCAAGGAAAAGAGCAGGAAGGCTTGCAGGCCAGACTGAAAAAAATAGTATTGGACCCAATAAAATATATGAGATTTTGGGCTGACAAGTTAACTGGGCTCCTGTGACAATATGTTTACGTAACTTTCTTATGCGACAAAAATATGTGTAGCACCAGACGAAGTGGAATTTTTGGCTTATTTCTTCTAAAACAGTTTAGGCCCGAAATTAAAAAAAAAAAACAAAGAGGGGAGGGGGCAAAAACAACTTTATTTAAGGGCAGAGAAAAGGTAAACCGATGAAGTAAATGGGGGAAAAGAATTGTCATGGTAAAATTATGATTTAGCAGTATATTAAGGGAACAAAATCGTAACAAACTATTGTGATAAGCCATGATCGATCAAGCGTAATAGAGGTAACAATATTTCAAGGAGGAGTGGATTCATCATAATCAGGCCACCAAGTGAACAAGAACAAAGACCAAAGGAACATGGCTTGAGGTGATATATATACCAGTCCCAATTTATTAACTTTGCTTACAGCTTCGTAATTTTAAATGGAAAATATTTTAGTTAAAAATTTAAGTTAAACTAAAAATGTACGGTAACTTTTTGTTTTATGAAAGATTTGTGTATATTTAAAAAATAAAAATATGCTATATAATTTCAACCAAACTCAGAAGAAGTCCACAAATAATGTACAAGCATAGGAAATTAAAATTTTTTTTTTTACAAATAAGGACTAAAAATTTAAATATATGCTATAAATTTGAATTCAAATTGATCAAATATTTGCTCATTGCATTCTTTATCCTTGAGCGAGTTGTTGCGAGTGCATGACAACTTCCCCAAGGTGGGTCCAGGCAGTGCTTACAGACTAGAGACAATAATATTGGTCAGGCACCCTCCCTTCCACCTTTGTGAGGATCCAGATTTGTTAAATTTTGGTCAGAATTTTCAGATTTTGTTGCTATTAATTAAAAAAATTGCGTAGATTTAATAGCTCGTATTATAATGAATGACTGCATATGTAAAAAGCAATCACATGTAATCTTAAATTTTCGTTTAACATTAAATTGTGCAATCTAATGACTGAATTAAAGACAAAAAAGGAAGCTAATCCAGTCTGAGTTATTATTATCATATCTTCATTTGACAACATTTGTTAACACTAAATTCGTCTGGGAGATAATTTATTACAAAATCCCTCTTTTTGTGACAAATCAGATCGCCAGTAGGCATCTAAACATATTCTCCGACACCATAACCAAAATCATGACAGAAATACATAAAATTAAACCTGGCAATGATTATTAGATCAACCGACGCGATATATTATTATGAAAGTAATATGAGGCTCTATATACCTAGAATCCTACAGCCTATTGCAAGAACATAGTTTCTAATTCAACGAATGAAGGGGGCCTAACTTGCAGGGAAGAAAAAAAAAAAAAAACAAGAAATATAAAACCTCATTTTAATGGTGATGGGTGAGAGAAGGAAACGAAGGGATGGATTGTAGTATCAACTTCCTGACACTTCTGCGACTAGGTGATGATCCATACTCACACTTGGGAGAGCATATCCTCTTGCTATTGGGAGAAGTCTTGATGCAGGTGATAGGAGAGCCATCACCTTGGAGAATCTCCGGCATTTCATCTTCTGGAATGCTTGGAAAATTCTTTACAAACTTCGGATGAGACCGAATGATGCTGGGTTTCTCGAGTTGGTGGCTGGCATACAACCCGGAAGCAGATGTTGTAGTAATGAACGATCTTGGTGGTCTTCCCTCTGATGAAATGGGCAACGGAAGCAATGATCTGCCACAGAAAAATGAATCGTAAATAAATAATAGACATCTCTTTTCATCATGATAAATATGTTTTATCTAACCTGCAATGCCGTAAAGGTGTTGAAAGAAGAGCAGAATCTGAATGGTCTTCGTCATTCTGAATTTCAGTTTTCTGTGAAGCTTTTTCCGCCATACGCATTTCAGAGGGTTCTGTTTCTTCTGGTTCAGCTTCTATTCTTAAAGTGGAAGAACCTGAATAAAAAAGCATAACTCTTAAGCGAATAATATTATGCAATACTACTTTGATAGACATAGAGATAATGTAGGTCAGAGATGGAGGGATCAGAAGTGATGGTTCAAATTGACAATATATGACAGTAATCATGTGCAAGCGTAATTCAAACTTACCATCCTTTCTACCATATGTGTTCTTGCACCCTTCACATCTACAGCCAATGGAGCAACCAGCACCACCCTTCAAAAGGAAACCGCCATTTGTAGTTCATATTGTAACAATTTAGAAGCATACACGATACAAGAAGGGGAAAAAACCTGGTAACATTCACAATATTTCTTTAGGCAGCCAGATTTCTTGCAGTTGCATCCTCTCTTGTGTCGTGCTGAAGCTGGAGTTTTGTTAGGGTCAACCTGCAAGAAGAAAAAGTAAATAAACAAAATATAACATGTAGTTTAGTTCAACTTTCAATAAGAGCAATGCTGAATTTAATTCCAACCCCAATTTCATGTAAAGAATCAGCACTTCTGATGACTTTAGGAGCAAATGCAAGAGGGTTACGAGACTCGATCTGCTTGCGAGTTGCAAGCACAGTATCTGAATGAAGTGGTTTGTTGAAGCAATCCTGACAGGAGCAAGGTCCTGTGCAGTAGACACCAGCAGCAAAGCACTCACAATAACTGATACAGGAGATATGGAGAACGAAGAAATTAATCCAAGGACATTACGGTACCCAAAGACAATCAACATCAATTTTGCAAGTAGGAGGTACTTAGAGAAGCAACAACAACTTATTAGACTTATGTTAGCCGACATAGTTTTTGAGGCTTTAATCTAAGGAATAATTGAGGTATGTTAACCAGACAATATTGCTGAAGAATTTCATAAGCTTAAACTCCTACTATAATTTAGTGTACCTGCCACATTGTAAGGATTACTGGAAATTCCGACCAGCTAAAATTCCAATGGAAGCTTACTGATTAGGTTATTCTTCCATGATGACCAAATTTACTAATTACTCCTAACAAAGTATATTTTCTAGTTAAAAAGCAATCTTCTTTGTGAGTGATATTGGCCCAGATGTCAACCATACCAACTTTTCTCATCTTTCAAACTAGCTCATCAGCAGAATTTAAAACTTACTGCACATCAGTATTTTCAGAGACATGTGAATAGGAAAGTAGTAAGCCTGGCCAATTTAGCAAAGGTAAGGATAGCATAGGACCATTCAGCACCTGTGCAGGCTCCAAAATGGTCCAGCAATCCACTTTTCAAGGTAGACAGGTGGAAGCGTCCCCCATAACCATGGGTTTAACTGTCAATTACCAATTACTACGTTTAGGCCAGATCAATTGATCCATTTTGTTCAACAAAAAGTGTCCACACTCAGATAATTGTCAAAATTCAATATACAGCAGCTTCTGTTATCTGGACCAAGCAGGATGACCAGAGAAGCATCCACACAATTTTGACGGAATATTGCCATTCTTCCATGTTTGACTAGCATTCCTTCATCATTGAGAAACTTCAAAAAGAATTTAACAGAAACGAAGCCCAATGCTTGATGTGGTGATGTTAAACAAAAAGTTTTACTATATAGGCTTCAACTACATTTCCAACGGCAATGACTCTATATCTAACTTAATTCATTGATTCAACAAAATAAGACTTCAGTACAATTGTATAGTTACACCTACAACGATCAAAATAGTTGATTTCAATGGTAAAAATGAGGACCCCATCTCATCTTTCCAAAATAAATCCAAGACGCAGAAAAAACATCTACATACATCTCGGTCAAAACAAATAAACTATAAAGGTCATACTAAAACATGCAAAGGTACCGAATGTAAAAGGTGGCAAACCAAAAAGTAAAAAAACAGCATCTGAACTTACAGCTTCAAACACTTTGATTTCTTACATTTGCAGCGCTTGCAAGCTTCACCTTCTCCGGCAGGCTCCAACTTACGCCTACAAACCCAACTCAGTATCAGGCTAATGCAGGAAAACCGCAGAAATAATGGCGAGCATGTGTAACCAGAAATGGCAGCACTTGCCTTTTCTTTTTGGGGCTATTCTGATTAAAACCTTCACCAAGAATGTATGCTGAAGGCTGGGAACAATCTTCAGCACGCTGAGCCCCATTTTTTTGATAACCTAAGTCACTTACAGATGATGCAGAGACTGATATTTGATGCTGCTGCTGGCTTGCAGAGGGATGCAAGGAAAAAGCAGAGTTCAACAGACTGGATCGTCTTCTATGGGGCAAATCATCATTATTGATCATTTTGTAGTCATTTAAGGTCGCAAGAGCATTCAAGTGTAAACCAATTCCAGGCAAAATGCACCCCTGTGAATCAACATTGCATGTTGTAAGCTTATCATTAGGAATACTCCTCCCATCAGATTGTGATGTTCTGTAACTGGTATTTGAACCACCTTCTGAGCTCTTCTTTTGCTTCCCAGCCATCTCAAAGTCTAGACAGCGCCTCAGCATACCGCGATGCGTTACAGAAATATGCTGAACACAAAAGACAAAAGTGCATTTAGAGTGATTGATTAATTCAACACATCAAACAACAAGTAGAACTTCGGAAGAAATAAATTTCAAATCGTAATGGGTCATCATTGCCATGCAGTACAGTCAACATAATAATTAAATTACAAACCACAGCCAAACCACAACAACACAGTATTTTGCTAGATTTAGAAATGCTAGTTAATAATGTAAAATAACAAAAGGTGAAATCAATAATAATCAGCAATCATAACACAAAATTGTAGTATTATTTAGTGGTATCATGTTATCAAAAAATAGCATAGGAAGTTCAAAAAGGAAGGTAATAATTATGAAAAATAGATGCCGGTCATAGAAGATGAAACTGACAATCCTATTTATACTATTACATCAACTACCAATTATTATGCCTTCGACATAAGCACATCAAAACATGCAACTCCATGCATGAAAAAGAATACACATAATTCACTGCAACTAAAACAGACTTCGCTTTCTTACCTCATTATACATCTTCTCATTCAGATAGCTAGCCATAACAGCTACATCGGAAATATTTTCCTGCATCTGGTCAGTCTCTGTGGCTGCTTTTGGTTTAGAAGGTTGGCCTTCCTTTGCATCTTCTAAACCAGAAGGAACTAGATCAACAATGTGCATTTTCCTGCCATAATTGACGGTAGTTTGTGGCAACTGAGTCATTAAATTGCTCAGTCGAATTGAGGGTACCAATGATTTCTCCATTAGACCCTGAAAAGCCTCTGTTTCATTGGAGGAGTTAAAAATTAACGGATCAGCGCCATCAGGAATAAGATTCTCCCAATCACATCCTGGCCCTTCAATTATTGGCTGCTGACGTTGTCCCTGAAGGTGCACTTCATACTTAGTTGAATCCTTTTCATAGGCTTCATGAACACAGGCAACATTTGATGCCAACTCACCAGGCAATTCCAAAAGAAAATTTGTCTCATCACAAGGCGTAGGATCATAAATAGGGCTACCGCAATCATATTCCAGAGTTTTTTGTATCTCCATTGTGAACTTTGTCCAATCACTCGATGACTCAATCAAAGCATCCCCTACGGAAATCCCTTGATCAGTATTTTCCTGTAGCTCACCTGAGGTATGATATGCATGATTTGAATCTGAAAGAAGATCCTCACTTGAACAGATTATATTCCCGCATTCAGATGAAACCTTTGGTTTTTGTGCCTCTAAAAGAGTATGCCTAAAAATGAGGTATAGCTAACAATCACAATTGAGTAACTGGATAATCAATACAGTAATGGGAATCTCACAAGGACAAGAACAATAAACAGGGAAAAAAATCACAATTACCTCCTAAGGAATCTAAATTCCTTGTGACAACTGACATGGGGTGACGTGAAAACTGATGGAGGGGACAGAAAGCTAAGGGAGCTGAATGTCTGAGTAAGGTGAACAGACTTAACTGGCTTTATTGGAGAAAGATTATTGATGTAGCTGAATATAGTTGAATCCTGCACACATTTGGACTAATCAAACTCAAATAACTAAAGGATAAGCCCGTGCACCCAAAAAAGGAAGACCATCTTTTGTTGCATTTGCAAAGCACAAAAATTCAATTAAAAGGCCTCATGCATCAGTCATAATAAAAATGAAAATACTTGGTAAATAATTTATAGATATGCTAGAGATCACGCAGGATCTGCTCATTGAACAGTACATATATGTATGTGTGCCTATATATATATATATATATATATATATATATACATATATAGATAGATAGATAGATTCAAGATGGCAGAGTAGAAAGTATAAAACGATTAAGCTGTCCAACAACCAAACCCATTGAAGAATGAAAATTAATCTCAAAACATAACATTGTAGAAACTTGAATATGCGACCAGAACGTGACTTCTTAGTAAAAGAATAATCCGCTTAAATTTCAGAGCCATTTAAATCTGGCCTCCTCAAATTAAGCCGGCTCACTGATACATTGTCAGAAGCAAACATAAGATGTTAATAAAGGGGACAAAATAAATCAATGTTGTTTTCAAAATCAGAGTAAAAACATACACAAATTCCTTCTTTTTTTGCAAAAAAAAAGGCAACGTTGTAGTAGAATTTCAAAACAAATTGTTGAATTAAATATAATTAAAAACTGTAGAATAAAGTCAAAGAACAAAAAAATCACTGAGAGGACTAACGAATTGAACTTAGTATTCATCACCATCAATGAATCCATTCACACGAAATTAACGAGACGAGTTCCAAAAAGTCAAAAGCACCACCCGCAGAAAATAGACTATTTACAGTTCGAAGGGGTAAACTCAACTTGCATAGTAGAAAATAAGCAGCTGAACTTGAGGAAAAATCGAATCCCACGAATATTCAATATTAATCCATAACAAAGCCCAATCAAGCACATGCAGGGACGGAGAGCAACCCAGAAACAAAACCAACACACTCGCGACGTATGGACTTCAAAACATCGCGAAATCCAGAAAGCACACTACATTAATGCCAAAAAAAGAAATTCGAAATGGGTCATGAACTTCACCTCAAATTTAGAGCGAGGAGTGTCGACTCGGTTGGCCTCTGGTGTGTCCATTTCCGGAGAGGCATTCCTCTCTGCACTTCACTGTACTTACTATGGCTTTCTTACTCTCTCTTCCTCTATCTTCATTTTGCAAATGAGACGATGAGGATTCAAGAAGCGGTAAGGCGGGAGAAGATTTTCTCGAGGGATTAACTCCTCGACCCTACCACGATCGCTTCACGGCTGGCTCTACGTGTTTTGTTACGTACTATTTTTATACTGTTCCCAACTCGTAATACTCGTGAATTTGGCTAGGGCTCTCTTTTCATTTCTCTTTTTTTTTTTTTAAGAAAAAAAAGAAATTTTAATTTTTTTTTCAATCCTATGAGGGCCTTTTTTACATATTGTATAAGGCTTTATATAATAAGATCCAATAATATAAGACTGGATAGGATTAGACCTAATAATATAAGAGGTTTGATAAAAATTTAATATTCTATGGCATGGCATTTTATAAAATACCATATTACATAAGATAATATGATAATATATTTAGTGGCAAAATATATAATACTAGATAGGATAAAAAATTAATTATTATGACAAAATTCTCTTTAACTTCAAGAAAATTATATTTAACAAAATACTCCAAAAAAATGAATTTGATTTTTTTGGTCACTTATACAAATTCATACTAATGGTAATATATCAATATACATTTAAGATGAAATGGGAAAAATTAAAATTTGAAATAAAGAATAAATGAGTAAAGTCTCTTTTAGTCGCTCATATATATAATATTTCCCAATTTTGTCCCATATAAATTTTTATTTCAGTTTGGTCCCTCACAAATATGGTGTTTCTCAATTTAGTCTCTTACAAAGATATTTCTCAATTTGGTCTCTTATAAATAAAATAATGCCATTCATATTTTTTAAATAAACTTATTTTTTGATAATATTATTGATAACAATTTTATTTGTGAGTATCAAATAGAGAAATGTCCATTTGTGAGGGACTAAATTGAGAAGACAATTTTGTGAGAGGCTGAAATGATAAGACAATTCTATGAGGGACCAAATTAAAAAAAAAAATGTGTATCTGCAAGGGACCAAATTGAAAAAAATTTTTACGAGTTCATATAATTTACATTAACGTGCTTTTTTAGGATATTATTAATAACAATTTTATTTATAAGAAATTAAATGGGAAAATGTATATATGAGAGGGACTGAATTTAGAAGACAATTATATAAGGGGTTAAATTGAAAAATATCTTATATGTGAAGGACCAACTTGGGCAACAATTTTATGTGTTCGTATTTATTAAATTAATTTATTTTTTGAGGAGATTATTGATAATAATTTTATTTGTGAGGGATCAAATAGAGAAATATATATATGTGAAGGACTAAATTAAGAAAATAATTTTAAAAGGGATTAAATTGAAACATATCTCATATGTGAGGGACCAAATTAAAATTTTTTATAAGCTTGTAATTATTAAATTAATTTATCTTTTGAAGATATTATTAATAATAATTTTATTTGTGAGAGATCGAATGAATATATATATATATATATATATATAAAAGAGACTAAATTAAAAGACAATTTTATAAGAGGTCAAATTAAAAATATCCTATATGATGGGACTAGATTAAAAAAAATTTATAAATTAGTGTTTATTAAATTAACTTACTTTTTAATAAACGTTACATAACATGTTGTCACACACACAAACACACACAATATATATATATATATATATATATGTAATGATTACAACAGTTAAACCAATTTTATGTATTATAGATTTTAAAATCTTATTTTATGCATGATAATATTATGATATCTATATTTATTATGGCATAAAAGAATTTTATCATGTGATTGATTGGAACAATATATATATATATATATATATATTATTAAAATGTTATATGTAATTCAGATGTCACTTAATTATAATAGAAATGATTAGAACTCGTAGTTAAGGTCTATAAAGTCAAAAAGATACTGAATTAGGCTACTCGAATGTGATTTATTTTTATTTCGCTAATAATGTGGGCTATACGCAATATATATAAGTAAAATACTATTCTTTATATATATATATATATATATATATATATATATAGCACTTCAATTAATTTGATCATTGAATTAATTTATGCTTCACTGGTACTTGAAAGAAAAATATGTAAAATTGGATATTTTCAAATAGTAATTAGATGTATTTATTGAAGTCACGAGAAGCGATTTAATTATAAAGAATCAATTAACAAGTATTAAATTTAAGTCTCTCTATTTAAAATTAAATAAAGGTATAGTTCCTGTAATAAACATTCTACAGCAATTTACGTGTAACATTAACCCATTAAATGCAGTCACGAGAGGTGTGGGTATTTTTTTCGTTATCATGATAAGAATTAATTTAAAAGTACACTTGGTACTTATAAGCTTTTAACTTTTTCCTTTGAAATTAAACCTAAGCTAGAAAGATAATATCATGGTTATTTTTTAGTAATAGAGATAATCATTAAATTAGATATATGTAGTTTTAATAGAAATCTTTTAAGTGTAAATCTTTAGTATGTCATGTGAAAGTTAAAAAATGCAACATTTACAGACAGTGAGATGCAAAACTAAAATGTTGATAATGAATTTTAAATTTCTTTATCTCTATAATTTTTACTTAATTTTTAATTTGATTATAATTTAAATGATTTGTAATTTAGTATAAATATTACTTAATTATATTATTAAGACTGTATATAATTAATTATATCAATAAAATTTAATAAAATATTTACATATTTTATTTACACAGAGTAAATTAAAATATTCATAAACTATAATAATTTAATACTAAAATTTTAAATTATATTGATTAAATTAAAAAATAATTGAAATTTTGAAAATTAAGAATTTAATTATTCTTAAATCAAATTAGGTGTTACCAATTTATTGTATCTTTATTGTATCTCTAATTATTTCCATTTTTGCCTTAATAATTTTCCCTCCAACGACACTTAGGTAGGACCCAACCCAAAGGGGTTTGGTAATGTGAGGCTTTGTGTTGCGCGTTCCCTCACAAAAAAATCACCGTCTCTTTTTGGGAACAAAGGGACCAGACCAGGTGACCTTGGCAAAGGCAGGTGGTCCCCGAGACTTAAACAGTAGGCGATGGTCACGTGACTCAGCCCTCCCCACATTAATACAAGAAGTCAAAAGACATGAAATTTAAATAAATAAAAAAAAAGAACAGGAAAAAAGGTAGGGAAATTAAGAAAAGAAGTGAATGAAAATTTATAAAGGATGTGGCCGTGGTTTCTTCTCCAAGCTCCGACATTCTCTGGGAAGGTGACCTTCATGCGAAATGATGGCGTCCACTATTGAGTCACAAACAGATATTGGTTGGGCTGGCAGTTTATCAATTCTAATAATATCACCTTCTAAATAATTTTATTAAAATTAATATACTAAATTATTTATTATTTAAGTGCATCATGACTATTTAATATTTTTTAATTGAGTCACAACGTCAATAGTATTTTGTCGGCCATGTCCCACATCCTTGCTTACGTGGCAAAGTTTCGTTTCATTTTTAAAGAAAAATAAGAAAATATAATTTAGATAATTTTTTCCCCATCTTTTCTTATTATAAAAAATTATTATTGTGTTGTACTTTTAAAATTTAGATTTAAATTTGAGAAAAAAAAAGTTTAAGCTTATATTTTAATTATATTTTTTATTTATATTTTTGTATATATTTTTCAAGTCAATTAAACTTTTTAAAATAATGATCAAGTCAATTTATTATGTAAGACTTAAAATAAATAATATAATTAATTATTATTATTATTATTTATAAAATTATATATAGAAAGGTTATAAATACAAATAAATTATTGTATTCATATAAATTCTTTAAATAAGAGAAGTTAGTCGTTATTTTTTAACTAATATGTGAAGTTACACCAAGTTTTTTTAAAAAAAAATAATTGAGATATTTTGGACTAACCCAACTCATTTTATAAATCAATCTTTTTTAATCAAATATTTTTTTTTAGGTTTTATTTTTTCAGTTGAATAATTTTTTTAAGTTATAATTAAGTTTATTTATTATAAGGGGAAAGATAGAGACAAAGTTAGTGGATCCACCAAGCAGGTTTTATATTTTCAATAAATAAAAAATCATTTAAGTAAACCTCAAGTGCTCGTAACTAACCCTCACCCAAAAAAAAAAAAAAAGAGATTATCTAAATCTGTAATATCACATTTATGCTATGCATGACAAGTGGTGTGCTTTGTTTGCCTCGTCCTGTATCACTATTCACTGCTTACTTGGCGAAGTTTCCTTTCATTTCCCTTCAGTAACACTGCTGAAAATGGATTTAATTTGGATTAAGGTTCATATTAATATATAAAATCCACCTTGATCCAACTGTTCATACTATATAGCATTGTGTGTTGTATATTATTAAATCAAAATCCAACACAGCCTCCTATAATAAATTTCTCACATTATTAAAATTAAAAAAATATATTTTTAATTTTTATTAATTTTTAATCTCACCTCTTACTTTATTATGCTGTTTGTAACTATATGGCTTATCTATGAAAACTTTTAATGAATATATTCCTCAAATAATGCGTATACAAAACAATTCATTTCATATTCAACCTCAAGCCTCTTTAATATTAACATATCATCTATAATTTGGTCACTCCGACTATAAGATAATAACCTTCTATTACTAATCTTTGAAGTTCGATTTAGAAAATAAGCCAACAAGAATGCCGTGTCAAGAATTGAGGATTAGTAATAAAATCAATCAGGATTATCAATTGCAATATTTAATGATGATCTAGTGGCATATAATTGTGCATAGCATTGCAGCTAATCCAAATTAGTGATAAAATAAAACAGTTTACTCAAATATTGTAATTAAAGCAGTGGTTTAGTTTGTTGATTTCTTAATTAAATGATGCCTTTTGCTTGGTGCAAATGACCAAAAGAAATGCCAAAGAGTCCTTAAATATACGAGAGAAGATTAAAGCGTAAGGGCCAGCACGCTATTGTCCTTATGTGTAATGGTTAACATAAATTTTTATACTATTCGTAGGAGTCAAGAAGTAAATAATATGCAACTGTCACTGCGATAGTTTTGAATATATATATATATATATATATATATATATATTCGTTTGTTTTATTTATTGGAGTTTTTTGTAGGGAAGTTTCTTACTTGGCTTTTTCAATGGTACCTGCATGTCGTGTTGGCAGTATTCTTGCTTTTCTTGGTGGAAGAATTTCGCATTCGATAAGGAAAAGAGTTCACTGTTAATAATAATAAAAAAATGATAGTTTAATCATTGAAATATCAGTTTATTATCTATTTCATCGTATAATGTAAAGCTTTTCAGTGTAGTTCTGAAAAGAGTACTATCCTCTTAATTTGGTTATTTATAAATAAATCATCTCAATTTAATCTCTTGCCTAATTTTACCAATCAAAATGGTTTATTGGAAAAGCATTTGTGAGCACTCTAACACAAAAATAGTAAATTCTTTTATTTTTCAAATTTTAAAACATTATCTTAAAAATATTACAATACTTTTATTTTTAATTTGCAAAATATATTTTTAAATAATAGAAAATAAAATGATTTTTATTAAAACCATTATTATACTATACAATGTTTTTAAGGTTTGAATACACAAAATTTCCCTAAATTTTAAATCACGTGGAAAGAATTATTTTTGATTTTAAAAATTAATAACTAAACGTCTTAAACTTAAGATTATGTGTCTTCACCAAAAGAAGTATGATTCATGTTATCTGTACATACATATAAAGAAAAGGATTTAAATACTACTAATTAAATAATGCTGATAATAATAATATAATAAACAAAGTGTTCTTATTCAAACTCTAATTTTAAAGGTTATTTGCACATAACTTAAATTTTGAAAGAATTATCTGCAGAAAAAAAAAAGATAAATTTTAGGGGTTTATCAAATCACCTATTTGTTAGTAGATTATTAAATTTATTAGTGGCAGGGTTATTTGAACAAATTTAAAATTTTAAGAGGTTCATTATCAAATTTTGAAGATAAAAAAAAAAATTTTATACGATCTAAAGTTAATGGAGATTTATGTACTTTAGCTTATTTTTATATACTTTTGACAATATTTTAAGTTGTTCTTTAAAGATTCCCATATTTTATAAAATTGCACACAGTAAAATGAGAAGATAATAAAATTACTACCATTTCTCGTTGCTTCCATTCCATTATCCAACAAAATAAAAAAACCATTCTACGTGGGGTACTGTTGATTCTTCCGATGATGTACAAACCATTTTGCGGATGTCGGATAGCGTAATACTGAGTGATTATTGAACCCAACCATGAAAGTTGACTTGACACTACCTGTTTTCTGCTCTGAAATCGAAGTCTTCTTTTGTCATTCAGCATTCGAATCGAAGTCTCTGACACAATTGACAAAATTGCCAGGCTCTTGAATTTCTGTACATATGATCTGAAGGTATATATAATTTTTTAATTTAATAAATTTAAATGTAGTTCAAATACACTAAATATAGATCTGAATCCCTTACAAATGACCAACAATAAAAGTCAATCTTACTGATGATATTGTCAGAATTAAACAAAGGAGTGACCCTACTCTTCGGTATCTGTGAAAAAGAACACCATACGTGAATTTTTCTTTCTTGTATCCTTCTGTCACGTTGTCACGTTGCTGATGAATTTTTCAAGATACTATGTCTCCTACTACGTTTAATTTTCCTTTTGATAGAGATTATAGTGACTTGAAAAGGAAGAGCTGTGTACAATCCAAGAAACATGTTTTTTTCTCTTTTTATTTTTTTTGGTTTTTAGATTTTTAAAATAACATGCATTCAGACCAGGGATCATCTCTCTTTTAGAAAAGTGTATCTTTTATTTGCTAATTATTACTACCGTTACCATTGTCATCGTGACTGGAGTTTATTTCAGAATGCAACACTTTTCATAATTGGGCTATTACAGTCCATGTTTGATATTGAATTCTGGGCCCACAGGTCATCTTTTGGTTTTAAAGAGGCACAAGGGCTAGTCCTTGAAGTCTTCATTCCAATAGTTGAAAAGATGTTGATTTCAACCCAATTTGACTTTTGGGTTAGTTAACCTTAACTTTTTTTGTGCACTTGCATAAATTTCATATTCCATTTTTTTTCAATGAAGAATTACGTTTTCTTATTGATGAAACAGATGTAAAATATCTATTATAATTTTAAAGTTATACTGATGATCAAGAAAAGTAAAATATATGTAATCAATATAATTATTTTATAAGAATATTCAACATTTGCTATGTTTTGGTGAACTGCTTTGGTCTTGATATAGTATGAGGATTCATGATGTTTTGCATTGAACTATTTTAGGTTGAATCATAGTTTACACGTATGGTATGGTCCTTTTTCATTCGAATACTTCTAATTTTTCAATTAGAAAGGTGTTTTTGAATAAGTAAACACAATAAGCACAAAAAATAAAATTACTTATAAAAGTTAAAATTTTAAAAATTTAATTAGACAACCGCTCTGTGCACTCTTTGAATTCATCCGTTAACCTATTATGAAAGGCTTATTCTTCAACAGTAAATTCCTAAACCAAAAAAAGCAACAAAAGCTGACAGAAAAAATATTTGTTGGTTGAGTAAGTAACATCTAATGGCAAAGCAGCATACACATGGCATGCAAATATTTCTTCAATTGCAACTAACAGGTAAATGGGCAGGAACTTGGGGGAACTGTAACTGGAGAAAAACCTTCCAGCATCAACATAGCCTTCTTCATTGTTGGCCTCACCAAGTGACTATCATCACAAACCTTTCCAGCCTCATCATCATCTTCAACCAAAATGTCTAGTCTTATACTCCTGTGGTAGTCATATGCCCAATCAGTTAAAATTGCCTTCTCTTCACTCCCAGTCTTCGTATCCACATTCTTCCTACAGCAATTGATCTCAAGCAGCAGCACACCAAAGCTGTAAACATCAACCTTCACACTGATTAGACCACTCTCGAACCACTCTGGTGCTACATACCCTTATGTTCCTCTAATGCCAGTGTCGGTGAGACTTTGGTTGATCATTAATAGCTTTGCTAAGCCAAAGTATGAGATTCTAGCATTGTAATACTGGTCCAGAAGTATGTTTTGTGGCTTTTATGTCGCAATGGATGATCTGGCTGCAACCATCCTCATGCAAGTAGACTAGCCCTCTCGAAACCCCAAAGGCAATGTGGACTCTGTGGTTCCAATTTCGTTTTGATTCACTAAAAAGGAAGCTTGCTGAAGTACAATTGTTCAAGAACTCATACACCAGAATTCGGTGTTGTGACTCGTCGTAATATCCAAACAAGCGAACCAGGTTCTTGTGATGAGTTTGGCCCATCACACTCACTTCTGTTTTATATTTTTTACCAGTGTCTTTGACCACTAATCTAATAGGCTTTTCTTGTTTTAACTCCTTCAAGATTATACTTGACCCCTACCAAAAATTAAATTTGAGCCCAAATGAAGTATGAAGTTATGGGCCAATTCTGTATTCTGAGTTTTATACATAGGCCACCTTTGACACATTAAAAAAAAATATATTTACAAAATTGTTTTATTGACCGAAATTTTTTTAGGAAATTTAATTTTAGTCAATATGTAATAGGCTTTTTGTCAAAATTTTATGAAAAATATATTTATGTGCCATTTGTTTTGTGTTTATTTTAAAATTGAATTTGAGCATAATTTATGGCATATTGAGCTGATATTAAGGAAGGGATTTTGCATTAATTAATTTTTTACATTTATGTTTAGTTGATTAATTAATTAATTAAATCCCATTATGTTAAAAAAAATTTTATGAACCTTAAGCATTTACAAACGTTTTCTAAATTTAGATGTCATGTAATTAGTATAATTTTAGTGTAATTAGAGTTTAGCCACAATACCTTAAGTTATTCTAAAATTATATATAAAGTATTAAACTTACATAAAGAAAATGACATCAAGTTGTAATTAATCATATTCAACATGATAATCATTAACCTACAGGAATGTTATCACAATGATATGATTAATTAGATAGGGTCTTTTCTTAATTTACCCACATGGATTGAGAAGAAGGGTATTATTTGCTAGTTTCATCATATAGTACATGAATCTAGTTAAATAAAACTTAGCCCATAAACAAATTTATTTGTTACTACGTTCATGTTTGATTTACATGTTTTACATGGGTAGAACATGTTATGTAGAATTTTTAAAGTTGTCTCTAATACTGATAAGTATTTAATTTTTATGTAGCTATCTAGCCACTTAATATATCTGATTTTCAAGTTTTTGAAATTGAATGAGGATAATTACAAAATTTGAAATGAGAGAATTCTCCTCCAATATGATACTAGTAATACATTTGACATAACCTTTTATGAACATTGTGAGCAATCTAATCGCCTCAGTATGATATATATTAAAACTAAGATATCTATTAGTATACATGGATTGTTAGGAGAGCATAAAAATGTTTGTAACTTGCTAAAAGTTATAGATGAACAATGTGAATCATTTGAAAAGGCTTTAACAAGCACCTTAATGAAAAAAGTATCTATCATGAAACTCACTAAAATAAGGGGTGTATGAGAACACATCATGCAGATGAGGGACATTGCGACTCAATTAAAGACTCTCGAAGTTGAAAGGTTATATTCTTTCCTGGTGCACTTTATTCTAAAATCCTTGCCACCTCAATACGAGCATTTCAAAATCTCTTACAATATATATAAGTATAAATGGTTGATAAATGAAGTACTAATCATGTATGTTCAAGTGGAAGGAAGACTCTTAGCAGAATTGGGAGAGAGTGCACATGTAGCAACACAAGGGAAGAACAAGAAGCAAAACAAAGCCAAGGAGAAAGGCAAAACACTAGTCTATACTAACTTCAAGAAGCAAACCATGTGTTTTTTTTTCTACGAGAAGAAGGGACACATGAAGAAAGATTGTAACAAATTCAAGACTTGGCTTGAAAAGGAAGGTAACTCAATTTCGTTCATTTGTTATGAATCTAATATGGTAGATGTTGGTAGTAACGCATGGTGGATTGATTTTGGTTCAACGATCCATATTTCAAATACCATGCAGGACTTTCAAAACCAAAGGAAACCGATGGGAGTGAGTAATACATCTATTTAGGCAACAAGATGAGTTCACTAGTTGTGACTATTGGGACATGTATTTGGTTTTAGATACTAGTTTTGTTTTGATTTTGGATAAGACTTTCTATGTACCAAGTTTCTTTAAAAACTTGATTTTAATTTCAAAGCTTGTACCATTAGGATATTCCTTTGAATTTTAAACAATTTTTTGAAATTATTTTACAAATATGATCTCATTAGAAATGGTACAATTAATGATGATATTTTCCAAATTCAATTATAAGACAATAGACCGCTTGATTCATTGCATGTTTCTAGTAGCATAGGTATTAAACGATGCATTACTAATGACAACTCATTTATGTTGTAGCATCATAAACTAGGTCATATCTCAATAGAGAGGGTCAAAAGGTTAGTAAATGATGAAATATTAAATGTTTTTGACTTCATTGACTTTGAGACTTGTGTTGACTATATCAAGAATAAGCAGACTAATAAGACCAAGAAAGGTGCTAATAAGAGTTTTACCCTATTAGAGATCATACATATTGATATATGTAGTCTAGATATAGACTCAAGTAGTCTAAAGTATTATATTACCTTGATTGATTATTACTCAAAATACATGTATCTCTATTTGCTTAATAACAAGTATGAGGCATTGGATGCCTTTAAAGTTTTCAAAGCAGAAGTAGAGAAACAATGTAGTAAAGAAATAAAGATAATGAGATCGAAAAGGACTAGTAAGTACTATGGTAGATACACTGAAGATGGACAAGCATTAGGTCCATTTGCAAGATTTCTTCAAGAGCATAGGATTGTTGCTCAATACAATATGCTTGGTTCTTTAGACTAGAATGGTGTAGCTGAAAGAAGAAATCAAACATTATTGGATATGGTTCGGAGCATGCTTAATAGCTATAAACTTTGTAAGTCCTTGCGAACTGAAGACCTTAAGATGACTCCGTATATTGTTAACCAAGTTCCAACCAAGGCTATTGAGAACACTAATTGAATTAATGAAAGGTTAGAAACTGAGTTTAAGACATGTGCGCATTTGGGGATGTTTGTCTAAGGTAAGAGTTTACAATCCACAAGACAAGAATTTAAACCCTAGGACCATTAGTGGCTCTTTTATTGGCTACGCCAAAAGGTCTATGGGATATAAGTTTTATTGTCCATCTCATAGCACTAGGATTGTGGAATCAATAAATGTTAAATTTTTTAAGAATGACTTGATTAATGGGAGTGATTAAACATAGGACTTAAATTCTGAGCATGATCATTTGGATACTCAAACTCCCACATTAAGTGATAGATTGGTTATTATTCATACCCGTCATATACAAATGGGTATTGAAGAACTAATCATTGAAGATCCGTAAATAGTTGACTATGATCAAGTTGATTTGGTTATGGAACAACCACCTAAGCTTGTTGAGCAACCAGTTGAGGAACATACTCCCGAAGAGAATATTGACTTAACATTAACAAGATCAACTAAGATTCAGAGGTTAGCTATTTCCAATGATTATATAGTATATTTACAAGAGTTTAACTACAATATAGAAGCAAAAAATGATCATAAGATATTTTCAACAAAAAATGATCCTGCGACATTTTCAATAGCCATCAATTGTAGATAATTTGAATTATGGCTTAATTCTATGAAGAAAGAGATAGATTCTATGGCATTTAATGGAATTTGAAATTTCATTGAGTTGCCTAGTGGTTCTAGGGCCATTGGGTGTAAATGGATCTTTATGACAAAAAAATGACTTATTAGGCAATATCGGGAGATATAAGTCAAGACTCGTGGCTAAGGGATTCACTCAGAAGGAAGGAACTGATTACACGGAGACTTTCTCTCTTATATCCAAGAAAGATTCCTTTCGTATAATACTGACAGTAACTGCGCATTTTGGTTTATAGTTTCATCAAATGGATATGAAAACAACATTCCTTAATGGGGATCTAGAGAAGGAAGTATATATGAAACAACTTGAAGGATTCTCCTCTAGTACTAGTGAACATTTAGTTTCCAAGCTTAAAAAAATCCATATATTGGTTGAAACAAGCCTCCCGCCAATGGTATCTTTTGTTCCGTAAAGTTATCTCCTAATTTGGATTCTTGGAGAATGTCATGGATCAATGTATATACTATAAAGTTAGTGGGAGTAAAATCTATTTCCTTGTGCTGTATTTGGATGACACATTACAAGCAACCAATGATAAAGGGTTATTATATGATGTGAAACATTGTCTCTTTAAGAACTTTTATATGAAGGATATGGGTTAGGCATCTTATGTCATTGGCATTAAGATCCAAAGGGACAGAGATCAGTGCATTTTTGGTTTGTCACAAGAAACCTTTATCAATAAGGTGTTAAAAAGATTTCGAATGAAAGACTGATCACCAAGTGTAGTACCTATTGTGAAGGGTGATAGGTTTAATTTGAACCAATGCATAAAGAATGACTTATAGAGGGAACAAATGCATAACATTCTATATGCTTCTATTGTCAGAAGCCTTATATATGCTCAAGTCTGTACAAGATCTGATACTGCATTTGTAGTTAAAATGTTAGTTAGGTATCAAAGTAATCTAGAAATGGATCATTGGAGAGTTGCAAAGAAGGTTATAAGGTATCTTAAAGGTACCAAAGATTACATGCTAATGTATAGATGAACTAAAAACCTTAAGGTAGTCGACTACTCAAATTTGAACTTTGCCGGTTGTATTGACTTTCAGAAATCAACTTCCGATTATATTTTTATGCTTACTGGTGGAGTTGTGTCTTGGAGAAGCGCAAAGTGGACTTTGACTACAACTTCAACCACAGAGGCTGAGTTTGTATCTTGCTTTGAGGCAACCTTACATGGTGTATGGCTTATGAGCTTTATTTATGGGCTTATAATTATGGATTCTCTCTCTAAGCCATCAAGAATGTATTGTGATAACTCAGCTACTATTTTTTAGGATAAGAATAATAAAAGTGGAAGTCAAAGCAAGCATATCTACATTAAGAACTTAGTCATTCAAGAATGTGTCAAGGAAAATAAAGTTTCCATTGAACACATTAGCACTAAGTTGATGATTATTGACTTTGATGAAAGACATGCTACTAATAATGTTTAAGGATCATGTAGCTAGAATGAGACTTGGTCCCATATTAAGTATGTGATCATTATTTGTAATAAAACTTTTACTGAATTTGATTTGAGTTTTTTTCCTCACTTTGTGTACACATTCATATTAAGAGAATAAACAATATTAAGAGGACCCAAAATAAGCATATGACTTATTCATTAAGTTATGTTGGGTTGAGGAAGCTATATGCATTGTAATACATGGAAGGTAATACTTGTATACAGCGGACTTATCGTTATAATTCATGCATTTAGTTTTCTGTTATTTAGAATATAATACTCATGAATTTTGAAATCATTACAATCAATCAGACTAAGTGGGAGAATGTCAGTTATTTTTTGGAATATTCTGGAATGTTGGTTATTAACATTCTAGATACAAATCTCATCTAATTGTGGTCTGATTATTTTAAGATTTCAAAAGACCTAATCTGGGAATATTTTGTTTTTGAAAACCCATTTGGGCCATCATCTGATAATATTCCATTTTTTAATAACATAATCTAAGAATATTTTGTTTGTGAATACCCACTTTGATGGGAAGTGAGCTTCAGCCTTTTTCTATACAGGGTCCGTGACTTCATTTTTCACACCAAATTTCTTCTACTTATATCATCTATTAATAAGAAATAAGAGTTCAGAATAACTCATATATAGTGTGTGTGTGTCTCATTTTTATATTACGGTATTTTGAATTCAGAAGAAACAATGATTGGAGATACGTGTATTTTTATGTTATATTTATTTTATATGAATAAATTAATTATTATTATATCCGTGTAGATATACTTCTAACAGCTTCTTCTTCCAGCAGCAACCACCACGCCGGAAAATAGAGACTGCTCGAAAGTAATCTTGAAAGCAGGCAATCTTGCAGTCATTTAAACTGTATCTTTCATAAAATGCATAGTCTGATAATGGTCAATCAGTGTTTGCCAATTCTCTAAAAAAATACATCTTCTTGCGTTCTCTGTTTACTTTTATCGCAATTGAGCATGAAATTCGGATCGCAACTTCCACACTTATCAGTTGAATCAACGGAGAATAACCTTCGGGGCAATTGCAGATTGGCTTTTTGTTTTTGTTGAGAGTGCAGATACTATTAGACCCACAGACGCCTTCACCATTTGCTGTATTAAACCCACGCAAATCTTATCTGGTAGTGCCTCCACAACGGTCCAACTTGAATTGGTAGCTGAAACCTTCAGGTGATATGATATGGTAAAAACTCCATCATAATTGATGGTTGCTCTATAATAATACTCATCAACCAGGACTATTTCCTCTGGAGATGTAGTATTCATCCTTTCGCCACTTCTTATTATGTATAAGAAGGCTGACTTATTAAAGACCAGTTAGTATGCAGAATTTGATTGATTGGTAGCGTTGTAAGTTGTAATGCTATAGTATGTTTCACGAATGGAGTTGGCAGCCCAGTTTATTGGATTAAGTACAACGTTCCCGTTTTCCAAAAAGCAAAATTGATACCTTCATCGGGAGAAATTGGTCTCTGATTATCTCGAGGAACACTGCCACTTACTTCTATAATTTGCGTAGGTACCAATGAATCAGCAGGATGATCGAAACTGTTCCACAACGCCTCAGAATTCTGGTCCAGACGTTGGAAGTTTCCTGTATCGTTCATAAGACCCTTGGAAACTGTACTTTCTGGGTTTGTTCTCCATAATTCTGTACCATCGGGGCTGCTGAGAATTAGCCCCTTATAATATATCACCAACGTTGAATCTTTAGGAGCAGGGTTGTTTCCATCCGCATCAAGAAATGATCATCTTCAAGCTGGGAAAATCCAAATGCAAACTCGCCTGACGGGGAAAGCCACTTTGCATCCCTACCACCGGCGACGAGTGTTTTACCAGCACTTACAGTGCCATCATTTTGAGCAAAGACATGGGGCAGCAACTGGAGAAGGACAAGAAAGCTGAAAAGTTTGAAAGACATTTTGTGATAAGAGAATTAACTGCCTCCGATGACCGATGAATGAAATATTGATGTACGTGAAAGATTCGAAGGCTTTAATCTTGAAGGAGTCAAGTGAACGTATTGGAACGGGTGGTTGGTACAACATTGAAGGCTTTATGACTTTCTCGTACCCTACAATGAAACTTCTGGGATTGTGTTTCCTTTGAATTGTTTCTTGATATTCTCTTAATAATAGAGTTTAGTGTAGAAAAAATTTATTAGTCTTATATATCATTTTATGTTGTTTTATGGTTAAAATATAATAAGTATACGATTTTTGAATTATATCAGGACATATATGACACATAATGGTATAATTTTTTTATTAAATTATATATATATATATATATTAATTATTATGAATTAATCATATATATATATATATATATTATTAAAAAATTAATAATAAATAATATAAAGAACTGTATTTAAGTTTAGTTTTTAATAGTAACCCAAATATTTTGTTTTGGTTTAAGTTACCATATATATTTTCATTAAGTAAAACTTATTAAAAATTTAATTTTCAACTTAATTATAACTTAAAATTAGATGACATAGTTTTGACCATTAATTAACTTAATTTACGTCATGATACATGAATGGTTGTTTACGTGCACAAAAATACCATAAATGTACTTAGCTTTTTTGGTCTTATTAGAACAATGGAATTACATATAATTTTTTAAACTACAAAATAATTATAACTTTGGTATGCAGATTTAAAAATGTAATATATTACCCTTTAAACCATAAAAAGAAAGTGAAAATGTCATACGTAAACTAAAATTGATGTATTATAAGAGCCATGTAATTATCACATAGTATCTCATATGTTTTTTGTCACCTTTTTGAACTTCTCCCTTACTTAGGGAATCAAGTGACATATATAGTTGTTAATTTTAACTAATATGTAACATTTTACCTTTTGTCTTAATTAAGGGTGAAAATATATATATATATATATATATATATATCTATCAAATTTTAGAGTTTATGTATCAAAATTGTACTTAGCATATAGTTATGTGAAATTAACAATCCATTTCTGTGCTTCTAGTAAGGCTTATAGATACTTAAAATTGAAGAAGTTATTGTGCACAACTCAAGGTGATTCCATAAGTCTAGCTGTCTGATATTACAAGAATATTTTAAAGTCACTTAAAATGTTTCTTTGTGATCTTAATAATTATCAAGGACTACTCAATGTGAAATGCATAACCATTGGATCTTATCCTAGAGAATTTATCCCTAGTGAACCTCGGCATACTGAATTTGATGTCTATGATCAAGTTTATCTTATTCCTGATCCATCTCATACTAGACCATTTTCCTCCGCCATTCCTCTATACACCTATAGAGTTGTATAAGAAGAAGTGATTTTTAGGTCACAAATCCTCATGGAACCACCATCCACTTCCACTATCACTCCTGAATAAGAAGAAGAAGTACAAGCTACAGAAGAAAGAGAATACTATCTTAGGAATCCTTATCTCAAACCTAAATCTAAGACTCCCAAGACCCTCTCTCTCCTGCCGACAGTCCAAGTCTGAGTGATCTTAATTTCTCTCCCGATCACAAGCTTATTCTCAACAGAAATAAAGATTAAAGTTAGGATGAATTGTCTTATCCTATGCGTGCTTTAGCTTTCAATGTGCAGTCATTGTTTGTATGAAAAGTTGTTTCGTCTAGTTAGTCTTTACTTTAAATTATTGTCCTTTATGTTTGCCACGTTTTCTATTTAGGTTGTTAGTGTGTTGGCAGTGTCGATCGTTCTCTCTATATAATGAGCCTCACCTCTTCACTTAGGGGCATCAGAAGCTTATATCAGTCATTTATCAATAATACATGTGTTTTTATGAATTCCTTCTAAGCTTTTCCCTTATCTGAAATCTTCTTTCTAATTTCTTATATACCCTCTTAATTAGAAATCCAAGTATGCTCTAAACTTGCCTCTAATGAGGATCCTGCGTATCAGAAAGGATTAGTCTAAGTGATCTATGTTGAGCTAAAACTGTAACATGATTGAAACAACTTATGTATCCTATGTGAAGATAATCAATTTTAACAAATAACAACATGTATAATTAGGGAAATAATGTTAGGTTTAGGATGAGAGAGAAGGTCTGCTAGGTGGTTGGTGACTCCTTTGATATGCTTAACATCAAATTTATAACGAGAGAATCATGCTTGCCATCTGGCTAATAGCTGATCTGGAAGGATTTTATTTTCAAATTCTAAAATTTTCGAAAAAGCTGTGTTGTCCATTCCCATAATAAAATGTCAGTGAGCTAAATGTAATTCAAACTTTTGAATTGTGTGTTTAACCACTAAAATTTCTTTGTACATGGTGTGGTAATGGAGTTCAGATGGTTTAAAAGATCCACAAGCATGTCCCCAATAAAATTGCTTTCTTCCATCTTATTCAGTGAGAATGACTCCCAAATGATAATTGCTGAATTTGCTTCTATGTTAAGTCTTTATCAGGATACCAGGACAGCGGCCAAGTGTAGTCCAAGTTTATACTAGTCATCTTCAAACATCATGCCAAGGAAATCAATTTGGGTCTAGCCCAATTGGCTTTTTCGGGTCGTGAGCATAAGCTCATAATCTTTTACAATTTTAGCAAATTGTTTGAAAAGTTGCAAGAGTTCCGCTTCTATTTTAGGAAAATAAGGATATCATCAATGTTGATAAGCACATTGTCTCCAATAGGCTTAAGTGTATGTGCTATGGCCTTTTGAAATAGAGATGGGGCTGTTTTGAGTCTAAAAGGCATAACAGTCCATTGGGATTGGGCATCAGGAATATAGAAAGTGGTCTTGTATCTTTCTTCTGGGTGGATACCAAACTGACAAAATTCAGCTTTGAGGTTAAATTTTGAAAATATTTTGGCACCCTGTAGTTGAGCCCTTTGTGTAGTAGGATTTGGAATAGGGAATTTGTCATTTTCAAGAAACATGTTTAAGGGCTTATAATCTATAACAAGTCTCTTCTTTCTTCGGACTTACTCTGATTTTTTTCCTACATGAAAAACTTGACATACCCAATCTAACTTGGTTAGTTCAATTAATCCTTATTTTAATAAGGATTCACATTCTTTTCTTACTAACAAAAAGTTATCAAGATTCATGCCCGGGTGAGTAGCCTTTGTGGGATTAACATCCTCATTTTTCTTGAAAGTCAACTTAATAAAGAATTCTTTATTCTTCCAAAGATGATGTGAGTGTTGAAAATCTGAATGAGACTCAGGATAATGAGGCAAAAGTTGTTGCTTAATTTCCTCATATGAGGGCAGAGCAGTATGAAGTAAATATAACTTTAGTACATCTGTGAAGTGTTTGAATTTTAGCTGATAACAAATCCCAGTGGGTTGAATATAAAGTTTTCCTGATTTGAGAAAAATATCTATTCCAATAAGAATATCTTTGCTTGTAATGTAGCTCCTGAGGATATGTGTCCAAACAATGTAATCAGGATCCAACTTTGTATCTTGTTATCAGGGAAACCTTAAAGATGGTGTCATTAGATACTTTGAAGTATGATGAGTTATGTGGGAGCCTGTATCAAGAAAAGTAATGACTAGGATAGGTTTAGCAAATTTGTTTGAAAGAATATAAAGATGGAGGTATGGAAAAGTATGGGAAATTTTTGTTGGCTAATGGGGATCATTGTTATAGACATGGTTAGAGTAATGTTCACATGGATTTACAGATTCAAAGTCTAGATTAGAATTTGTTTTCGAATCAAGCAAGGCGAAGATAGTATCTTTGTTCAGTTCACTCTATTCAAAGAGAACATCTTTAAGATCTCTGTTATCAAGTGGAATTTGCACGTTGATTTGTTCAATCATCCAAACTGCTTGTTTAGGCTTGTTATGACACTATCGTGTAAAATGTCCCTTCCTTTTACAAATGTAACAAGTGTCAATTTTTCTTTTCCAGTTCTTCTTGTGCTTGCTTCTTCTAAAATATTTGAGGGGCCTTCTTTGTTTGGAGTACTTCCGACGGATAAAGGTGTGTGAAAAATGAGACTTCTTTTTGGGTTTGCACTGATAGAATTGCTTGTCTTTGCACTTAATCTTTAGGTATGACTTTTGAGATATATTCTGGAATTTTGGCTTGCCAGAAGAACTAAGTGGAATAATTTATGTTATTAACAGAGTTTGTCTAAGATAGATAGAGCAAGCTAATAGATTTCTCCGAGGGAGATGTCAATCATGGGCTGATGGAGAGCTTGCAATGCCCTATTTAATTTTGACTGTAATTCATCAGGTAAGGAAGCAATGAAAACATGTTAAAGAATAACATCATTGAAACCATTCAATAAATAATATCTCTATCATTTTTTCATGTGTTTTTCCATATCATTCTTTTTCAAAGAGCAACACTTCATTTCAAATTTTCAGCCTGCCAATGAGTTGCAAGTCTCTGATAAACTCTTAATGAATTGCACCCAATAAGGTAGCAGGATGGTCTAAATGGAGACGTTAGAGTTGTTGATATTCTCCAAGGGATTAGAACCATATTCTAAGAGTTCCTGTAAATTTAGAGACAAACTCAAGAATGACATATGGAAGATGGGTATCAATCCTGGGCACTTACAAGTTAATCCATGCTTTAAATTCATGTAAACGATCTTGTCTCTGATGAGGCTAAATATCATTAAAGGTAAACCAGGGTCTATTTTGCAGGTTTGGAGGAGGTAGAGTCCCAATTAGTATGCAAGACTTTAGGATCGTCATCATTATCCACGAAATAGTACTATGGTGGATCTTCATGATCTTTAGGAGGGTTAATAGGTTCAGTCATGTAAAGGGCTGAAATATCTGCCAAATGTTGAGAGTCATCTGACAAAGTCACCATAGATTAAGTTTCTTCTCATGAACTAGAGTCAGAGTAAGACTAATCAAAGGTAGTATGGTTATAAGGTTCATCCATTACTACGTTTGGGGGTTTTTTTGGGAAAAGAGAGCCTTCTAGCTTGAGACTTTCTGCTAAAGAGGAATGAGCTTAGGACGCCAAGAGGACAGTAGGTTCTTTGATTGTGATGCCTTTAGATGGTGGATGAAAAAGCTTTGTGTATGAAGGGGTAGCCATATGAGTTTGAGAAAAATGTGGAGGTCTAGGTGTGGCTCTTAGTTTGAAAGGTTTGGAATAAGGAGGATGAGATTTCTTAAAAATTTTACTAGTCATTTTAAAGCATTTGGAATAATCTTCATTAGAAGGGTATAACGAATATGGAGGGGATGGTACATGGCTGGTCTGGTAGACCATTGGTAAGGTAGCAAAAGATTCATAGATGGATGGAGTATGACTAATGGTAGAAGGTGGTTTAGATCTCATGTCTACCTCAATATGCTTAAGTTGATCTTGTAAATACCTAATCTCTAGCTCTTTCTTTGCGAGTTTGGGACCATATTAATTATAAGAATTGTATTGTCAGAGCTCATAGTCTATAGACTTAATTTTCTCTTATGTTTCAAATCTTAGTAACTCAATTTAGAGAGAGAGCTAGTTTACTCTCTCATAAGTTTATTGATGCCTATGTGTCATCTGGTCCAATTTTGAGTCGATATTTCTGAGGACTCAATTTAGGTAGTGGCATTCTTGGATGCTAGTTTAGCACTTTTTCAGTGGCATGGATGGGTTCATAGTTTCCTATGGGCAAAACTTTATTGAGGTAACATAAGGTATGGTTTTGATCTTGTCTTCACCAATTTGCCTCTACAACGTTAGGAAATGATTTTCATAAGATGGATCATAGGGTGACAACATCATACAGGGTTTAGGATTAGATAAAGTTATTCCCATGATGTCGGGCTTGCAAAGGGATGTAAGAGGATTGACAAAATAAGGAGATACAATAGCAATTGTCTCTTGAGGTTCTTTATACCAACCAACCTCCTTCATGTGCTAGATCAAGATTTCTTTTCTAGAAGGTGCATTAGCAGGGTTAAGAATAACCCAAGGCTTCCAATTTGGATCTCAATCCTTTCTGGTATGCCTCAAAGGCTGTGAAGGGCAACAAGACTTAATTTTCTTCTTTTTCTTATTGTTCCAGGAGCTGTTGTTTTTTTTTATGACGTCATTTTGCCATCGTTTATACTTGGCAAGAGTATTGCATGCATATGCATGTGAGAGTTCTTAAAAATCACTGTTATCAGATGAGAGATTGATTTTATTATCACTATATAAGGGAAAGCCTAAATGGCAGCTGCAGCCTGGCTGACACATATCTAGGGCAACATCCCATATAAAATGATCATAGATATAAGAAGTATAGACAAGTTTCCTATTAGGTTCAAAATGGTGGGCAGGAATCATTCGCTTATTGATCTCCTGAACTAGTACATGAGTGATAGACATGAGTTATTGTGAAAACAAGGGAGCACGAGGAGATTGAGAGGTGGATTCCTCAAGTGTGAACACCCCATCCCCAAAATACATTAAGAATAAAAATTAATAATTGATTAATTAATCAATTGATTGATTCATTAATTTAGCAAATATAAAATGGGTGAATCTTAAAACAAAAATACAAAATATTAAAATAAGATAAACAAAATAAAACAATCAAAAATAGGGAAAACAATATAAAAATAAAAAATAAGAAAAACATAAAAGAAAATATAATAGTATAAAAGAAAAAAAAAACAAAGTAAAGGAATAAAAAACCATTAAAATGCAAGAAACCATACTTGTACTACTCATACCTCACCTATGCAGAATAGAAGGAGGTAGAGAAGAGAGAACAAGAGCATAGGACATTAGAGAAAACAAGAAAAACTCTTGACTAGAGAGAGAAGAAAGTGAGTGGACCAGGGAAACCCGAATAAAAGAAAAAAGGCATCAGGAAATTTAAGGACGACTAAATGAGGCAGAATAAAGGGAGGTAGAGAAGAAAGAAACCATATGAGGGCTAATGGGAAAAAGTAAGGACTAAAAACATGAAAGTAAAGGGGAGACAAGAGAGAGTGAGTGGTGAAACTAACTGCATGGAGATAAGCACAAGGAAGAATGAGGTAAAAGAGGTAGGGAAGCGAGAATAAAGGAGAACCGAGAGTGAGAGGAACTAAAAAAGATAGGAAGCAAATGTAAAAGGCAAATAGGCCCGATAAATCCTTGTCTATCTTTACAAGAATAGAAATGGCAATAAGTTAGTGCTGTAGTGAAGGGCAGCATGAGAAAGAGGGAAACTGAAAGAAACCAAAGAAGAGAAAGCTTCAAGGGAACCAACGTTCCCTGTTCTGGGCTCTAAAAAAAAAACTTATGCAATGTGAAACTAAGAAAGAATGGGAAAAGATTGACATGAAAAATAGAAGGAACTAGGATGATGGAGCAACGTGAGAGAGTGGAGGTTAGCGAGAAATAGAGATAAGAAGGAAAACCTAGAGCAAATGGGAGAGGAGCTCAAAGAAATGAAAAAATGGGATTCAAAACTGAAGCAAAGGGAAGAAACAGAGGATTTTAAGTGAGAAATAATCCTTGTTTTTTGATGTGAAGAACAAAGGAGAAAGAAGATAAAGAGGATAAGAGAAAAACAATAAAGAACAATGAGAGAGAGAATAGAAAATTGCAAAGCGAGTGAACTCATGAGAAAGTTTAGGGGAAAGAAATAGTGAATGGCCCATGTTTCAAAGGTGGCAAAGCAGAGAAAGTCAAAAGAAATGAGAGGAAAGATCAAGAGAATAAAAGATGAAAAAGAGATAGCCTCTTCCAATAACGAAAGTTTCGTATTAGAAAAAAGGTAGGGCTATTTGGGTTTAAAATATTGGAAAAGGAAATTTTAAGAGTGGAAAAAAGAAAAGCTAGTGGAGAGAAAGGAAAAATTCTATTAGATTTGCCTTTCAGGCTTGATTTAACAATAAGAGAACCATCATCTATTTATAGGACTTAAGAGAAGGTTCAAGAGAAAGTTACAATCAACAATAATTTAATGTAACTCCCAACTACTACATACTTTTACATTTATTTACTACATCTTCCAACCAATGCCTACTTCATTAAATAAGATAATTCTAGATAATAGGCTTAAACTAATGGGCCTAACTTGGATTGGATTGCAAGGTGTAGATTATGACTTACAATATATTTAGGCCAAAATTAAGTTTATTTCTAACATTCCCCCTTAAACTTGATTTTTGTAACTCCAAGCATGCTCCTTAATCTTCTAAAATATCTTTGCTTGAGTGGCTTGGTGAGAATGTCAGCAACTTGTTCTCATGACTTTATAAACTTTACTTGAATCTCTTTCCATGTAATGTATTCTTTGATATAGAGGTACCATATATCAATGTGCTTACTTTGATTAAGAAATACTGGATTCTTTGTAAGTGCAAGAGCGGACTTGTTATCAACATAGATCTCTGTTGCTTCTTCTTGAGGTATATGTAACTCCTTTAATAAATTTCGAAGCCAAATGGCATGGCAAACACATGAATATGCAGCAACATATTCAGTTTCACATGTAGAAAGAGTAACAATAGATTGCGCCTTGGAACTTTAAGTGAATGTTGTCTCTCCCATGAAGAATAGGAATCCTGTTGTGATTTTACGATCATCCAAGTCACCAGCCTAGTCACTATCATTGTAGCCAACAAGCTTGAAGTTATTTAAAGAGAAATAAAGTATACCAAAGTTAATGGTCCCTTTGATGTGTCATAGAATTCTCTTTGCTGTCTTTAAGTGTGTCATCTTCGATTCTTCCATATAACGACTTACAAGACTAACACTGAAAAGAATGTTAGGCCTCATGCATGTTAAGTACCTTAAGTTTCCTAACAAGTTCTTGAATTAAGTGGCATTTGTTGTCCATCTTCAAACTTCGATAATTTTAGTCCATATTCTACCAGAGTATCAATCACATTGCAATTCTTCATTCTAAACTTCTTCAGGACATCTCGAGCATGGCTTTCTTGTGATATAAAAATTCCATCTTCCATTTGCTTAACCTCGATCCCAAGGTAATAAGACATAAAGCAATATCGATCATTTGAAATCCTCAAGTCATTGCTTTCTTGAACTCTTTAAACATTTTGGGATTATTTCTTATAAAAATGAGATCATCCACATACAAGCAAACAAACAACATATCTTTATTTTCATACATCTTTACGTATAGAGCATATTCAAGTAGGCATTTGAGAAAGCCATTTTCTTGAAAGTATTTATCAATTCTACTGTTCCACACTTATGGTGCTTGTTTCAAGTCGTATAAGGCTTTTTTCAACCTCAAAACTTTATCTTCTTAACCTTTTACAACATAGCCCACTGGTTGTTCAATATGAACTTCTTCATCTAACAGTCCATTCAAAAAGGCTAATTTGACATCCATTTGTTAAATTTTGCATTTTTGTTGTGCTGCTAAAAAAATTAGTAATCTTATTGCCTCTAATCGAACCACTGGAGCAAACACTTCATCATAATCTATTCCATACTTTGGTTGTAGCCCTTTGCCACCAGTCATACTTTATGTCTCTCCACTTTTCCTTTAGCATTCCTTTTCTCTTTGTAAACTCATTTGACTCCAATCGCTTTTTGTCCTTGCAGAAGTGAGGCTAGCTCCCAAGTATTATTCTTTATAATGGCTTTAATTTCTTCGTCCATGGAGTCTTTCCACTATTTACTTTGAATCGCTTCTTTATACCTTATAGGTTCACATCCAGCAAATGGACAAAATAGAGTGAATTCATTTAAATTTTCAGTTACCTCATAAATTTCTAGGGGACTTCTCATATATGGGGTTCTTTCACTTGAACTTGCAGACAAGTCTTGACTAATTGGAGATAGAGATGGCGATAAAGGTGGGGTTGTAGGCTTTAGAGCTTATTCACTTGATTGCCCCTCATTAACTTCAAAAAAAGGAATGAAATCATACTCTTCTCTCTCCTTTTCATTCCAGCTCTATATATCTTCTTCATCGAACTCAATGTCTCTACTTATGACAATCTTCTTTGTAATGGGATTGTAAAGCTTGTAGCCTTTGGATCTCTTATCATGCCTAATGAATATGTACTTCTCACTTTCTCCATCGAGCCTATTACGCCTTTGATTAGGTACATGAGCATAAGCAATGCTTCCAAAAACTTATAGATGTGAGATAATTGGCTTTCTCCCACTCCATGCTTGTTATGGAGTTTTACCATCAAGACTTTTAATTGTGCATCGATTGAAAATATAAATAGCACAATCAACTGCTTCAACCCAAAATTTTTTAAGCATTTTCTTTCATTTTAGCATACTTCAAATTGTTTCAAGTATAGTCCTATTTTTCCTTTCAACCACATCGTGTTGTCATGGTGATCAAGGCATTGTTAAAGGACGGTGAACCCTATTTATATCAGAAAATTCAATGAATTTTTTTGATGTGAACCTCTTCTATCAGTTCTCAAGGCCTTAATTTTATAGGCACTTTCTTTCTCAACAAGAGCCTTAAACCTTTTGAACTATTCAAATGCTTTTAATTTTTCTTTTAGAAAATATATCCATGTCTTTCTTGAAAAGTCATCAATAAAGAGTAAGAAGTAATTATTCTTACCATATGAGTTTGAAGTTATAGGGTCATTCAAATCAGCATGTATAAGTTATAAAGGCTTATTAGCTCTTGATGTTGCTTCTTTTGAAAAAGCTTTTCTAGAATGCTTTCTAAGAAGACATCATTCTCACAATTGATTAAGATGATCTATTGGAGGCAATTCTTTGACTATGCTCTTTGTTGACATTAATTTCAAACTGTTAAAATTTAAATGGCCAAGCCTTAAGTGCCAAAGCTAATAGTTATCTTTCAAACATGCCTTCAAGCATTTAGCATCATCATTTTGAATTTCAATTAGGAACAATCTATTTCTTGCCATTGACACTTTGGCTATTAGAGTTCCTTCTTGATCTTTTAAATACAAATGAAGATTTTTCATTTGTTTATCAAAATCTTTTTCAAGTAATTGCCCCAAGCTTAAGATATTGTTTTTCAAACTTGGCACATAATAAACATAAAAAAATGAATTTGTGACTTCCATCTTTAAGAAGAACTAAAATTTTACCTTTTCCTTGAATAGATATCTTAGACTCATTGTCAAAAGCGACATGTCCATTAATTTGCTCTAGGTTCACAAACAGACTTTTATCACCAATCATATAGTTACTTGCCCTAGTGTTAAGATACCATTTGCTCTTCTTTGATTCACTATTCTCCTTAGCCATCAACAAAGTGAGCTCAACATCTTCCTTCAATTCTATGAGATTAACTTTCTCTTCCACACGATTAGCATTTATAACAGGTAAAGCATTTAATTTAAGATTTTTCATACCTTTGACTTTTACTTCTTCTTCCACGTCCTCTTTGAAAACCATGACTACTTTCTTCATAATTATTATAGTTGCCTCTGCCACCTTTTCCTCGGCCTCGACTGCGAGCATGACTAGAACCACGATCTTGTCCTTGCCATTTGCATTCTCTATCATGGTCTTTACTCTATTTGAGAGTGACCTTTGAGTAAAGAGCATGTTCCAATAGCTCATTTATCTTTTTTTTCCTCATCCTTTCTTTGTGAGCTTGTAATGACCTTATGAGTTGGTCAATAATCATGGGGTCTATATTTTTTGATTAATCGATTACAACAATAATATGTTGGGAGTTAAAGATCGAAGAATTTTCTCTGTCACTCAGGTATCGTTCAAGGCTTCTCAATTTCTTTTCATTTCATTAACAATAGTCAATACTCAAGTAGAATAATCAGAAATATTTTCAAAATATTTCATATGAAGTGTTTCATACTCACTTTGAAGGGTTTATAATCGTACCTTCTTTACTTTATCTATGCCCTTGTATGCATTTTGAAGAATCTCCCAAGTCTCTTTGGAAGTGGATGCATTAGCAACTCCCTTTAGGTAGGATTTAAGGAACCCTCATTTTGAGGTACCTCATAACATTGCTCTATCATCTCCCATATGTCATAAGAGCCTAGTAAAGCCTTTACATGAATACTCTAACTTCCATAGTTGTTTTTGGTTATGCGAGGAAATTAGAAGGGAAATATGTTATTTGCCATCTTTTTCTTAGATGGTTGGGTTCTGATACCACTTTTTTTAGAGAAAAGATAAGGTTATTTGGGTTTAGAATATTGAAAGAGGAAATTCTAAGAGTTGAAAGGAGAAAAGCTGGTGGAGAGAAAGGAAAAATTTTATTAGATTTGCCCTCTAGGCTTGATTTAACAATGGGAGAACCATCCTTTATTTATAGGACTCAAAAGAAGGTTCAAGAGAAAGTTACAATCAATAATCATTTAATGTAACTTCCAACTACCACCTACTCCAATATTTATTTATTGTATCTTCCAACCAACACCTACTTCAATAAATAAGATAATTCTAGATAATAGGTTTAAACTAATGGGTCTAACTTGGATTGGATTGCAAGGTGTGGATTATGACTTATAATATATTTAGGCCAAAATCAAGTTTATTTCTAACAGTTCTCCTTTGTACACCTCTATTTCAGTAGTTTGAAACAGAGAAGAAGAAAACTGTGTGTAGGAATGGACCAAACGGGAAAGGAAGAAAGTTAAGGACTTAGAGGTACTCTCCTATGGTTGCTTTTCTCTTTTCTATTTTTGTGGCTTCGTTATGCTGTTGATTTTTTGCCTTATATTGTTGTTGTCATTGCTTCGTTCAATCGTTCTTTTTTCTTTTGTTTTTGGGCGATAACTACATCTGATTGTGGGGTGCTTTGACAGTTTATTTTTTAGATCATTTTGATGTGAGTTTGTGTTCTTAGAATGTGATAGCCTATTTTTCCTTCTTCTAGTTTTGTTGTCATAATTGCATCTACGTGGCTACTATAATATCTATCAAGAAGTTTTGTTTGGTTCATTTTCTATAAATTTTTACATATGAGATTACTGCATTTTTTTGTCTTCTTTCTCTCTTCCTGTTTTGTCATCAAAGCTCCATTCATAGGGCTGTGCACACTTCTTTTACTTTGCCAGCACTTTGTACATGCGGTAGGATGTGTTCTGTGCTAAAGTTGCATTCATGGCAACAAGATTCTTTCTTTTTCCTGGTGAGAGGTTCTTTCTTTTATTTATCTATTTATTTATTGATTTATTTTATATATCTATCAAAGTTTTGTTCATGCCTTTATCATGAATTGTTACTTGGTTCACTATTAGAGTCATGTCCATGAAGCCTATGTATATATTTTTCTCTAATCTTGGGGTTGCGCTCTTTTCTTTTGGTTAGGGTATAATGTGGGTCTTTCTCTTTTAACGTGAAGTAGGTCTTTCTTTTAATATATTGAAAAGTGCATGTGTGATTGTAACTTGATAGTATTCTGTTACCATTGTCATACTTTTCATTATCTCATCCTTGTTTTATATTTCACCTAATCCACGTAAGGTACCAGATTGTTTCATTTTCATTTTATCCCTTCTAATTTTTGTTCACATGCCTCATGTATTGTTTATTATTTTTTTGTTACATTATCTTTTTTTGGTTTCTATTTCATATAATATATTACTTTATTTTATTTTTTATTTATTCACATCATGTTCTATATCACTCCAATTTTAAAGTTGCCATGTGAAAATGTTAATCTCCTTGAGAATTTGAGAATAACTAGTGGAGGCTGTGTGAGATCTTTAGTCTCGCGTCTTGAAAGTTAATATCTGTTTTCAAAAAATACAAAAAAAAAAATGAAATAATTCTAAAAATAAAAAAAAAATATATGGTATACTTTGCCCGTTATTTGTAATTAAAAAAAAAATCCAAAAGTACTTCCCTTGTATAATCTTGTCTCTTTTAAATTGAAATAAAGAAATCATTATTTCAAAATCCCAACAAAAAAAAAAACATAAAATCAAAAATCTCAAAAATACTTTTTCCTGACAATTTTTATTCCTCATTTCAAATCAAAATAAATCATGTTATTTCCAAAAATCCCAAAAAAGATGTTTCTTTTAATAATTTCATTCCTCCTTCTAAATGAAAAATAAAATTCTAACTTCAAAGATCCAAAAGACATGAATTCAAAGCTATAAAAATCCTTCCCTACCATAATTTCATTTAAATTTCAAGGTTAAAAATAAATTCCAAAAAATTTAAAAAGAAAGCAAAAGAGCAAAGATGTGAGATCAAGTTAATTTCGTAAATTAAAACACACCAACCAACTGCTAAGTATTTTTATGTCGAAATATATGGACTTTAATCCTTATCGTAGGATACGTAGGCCCTAGGCTCTGATCCTAAGTTAAGTCCACCCTTTGTAAATAAGCTATTTTTCTTTTATTTATCTTGCTTTATTCTGTCTGTCACTTTCATGTTTCTTTTCTTTACATGTGATTGATAAGAGTAATTCTTGTTAAAATTAAGACTATATAGTTTTTGCATAATCAATTTTGGATAATTGTTCTTAGGAATGAGTGCTTTAGGGTGCCTAACAGCTTCCCTATGCATGAATGACCTCCGAACTTGATTTTTGGTTCATAGAACACATTATCTTATAAATTGGTTTTCTAATATTTTCCTTTAAAAATTTTGATGGCGATTCCTAAATTTTGATTTTTTGTTTTTCTAAGTGAATATAAAAATTATTCTTCTTTTTTATGCAAGGCGATCACATTTTATGTGTGACAAACCCTAGAGCCTAATTACGCTAGTGCCCTTAAACCCCTGGCTCGTATCAAGCCATATGCTTTCAATTCATTGAATAATTGCGTGTTCACATCTTTACTTGCTCTTAGGTAAGACCCCCTTTTCACAACTTTCACATTGTCTTATCTAAGAGACAAGTAAATAGGGGTAATGGTGAACACCATATTTTAAACAAAAATTATAAAAAAATACATAATGATAAAATAAAATTCAGAAAACAAGATTAAAAAATTTTAAAATAAAAGGAAAAAACAAAATAAAAAAAACATAAGTATAATAGTTCAAAACTAGGATCTGTATTAAATACCCTTTAATCTCTAGGCTGCACACTTGGAAAAAAAATACTCATGTTAAGCTTATGACCAAAGTAGTCTTCTTCCTTGGCCAAAATGCAAAGTAGAAGAAAGGAAATTCCTATCAGGTTAGCACGTTAACTCTTCAAGCATCTTTCTAAGGAGGAAACCTGAAGGATAGATAGAAAGAGATTTGAGATGGTCAGGACCGAAGAGGAAACTGATCTTTGCACTCTAAACCATATGAAGCCTACTTTTATTCAATGAATGGAGGGAGACCAAATGTAAAGGTAAGGGGAGCTCAGGCAAAAAAAAGGGAGCGTGAGAGTGAAATAAATGAAGGAAAGGGATTCCATTTAGAGAAAAAAAGGAGAGACAGAAAGCAGACAAGGCAAAGAGGGTGAGCTTGTGAGGGTAAAGGAAAAAAAAGAGAAGGAACTCACTTTATGCACCTTGGTGTCATGCATCCTTGTTTCTTAACACAAAGTAATAGGCTCGACAATAGTGTTTAAGTAAAGAGGGAGAATTGAACAGAAAAGAAAAGAGAAAGAAGAGAATGTCATAGTGAAGGAGAATGGAAGAGAACACAAACTAAGAAGGAAGTGACCTGAGGAAAAGAGAAAGGCTACACCCCTGTCTTTGCGAGGAGAATAAAGTAGAAGAAAGAGGAAGAAAGAAATGTTCAAAGACCTCTGTTTTAGAGGTGGCGAACCAAATAAGGCTTGAGTAAGAGGAAAGAGAGAGAAACTAAGAAAGTTAAACGAAGCTTAAGGATAGGAAGGAAAACTAAGAGAGAATGAGGTAAAGAGTGAAAGAAAGTGGGGAGAATGTGAGAAAAGAGAGAGCTAGAGAGAGAAAACAAACTTAAGAGATTTAAAACCAAGTGAAACACATTACCCTATCCTAGCAAGTTGAAATTGAGCACGTTGAAGGGTTGTGGAAGGTGAAAAAAACCAAGTAAAACTAGATATCAAAAAAAAAAAAAAATACAAAGAATGGAAGAGTAGGGATTGACAGCTAAGTTATAATAGTTATAGTAGAAGAAAAGTAGTCAAACAAACCACATTCACAAACATCATAACATTACCATTGAAAGAGAGATGGGTGGAGGAGCAAACACAAAACTGAAGGTTGTTTACGCAGGTGCAGATCGAAAGCCAAGGCAGAAAGGAACCTTGGGCTGAGAATAAGAAACTACTAAGGAAGCTCAAACAGAGGAGAGAAGTGGCAGTAAGGAAGCCCGAGCAGTAGAGGATCTAGTGAAAAAGTAAAAGGAGAAAGGGAAAGGAAAAGAGCCAGTGAAGACCTTGGCAGCACTGCATGTTCTCATCATCCTTCACATTGTAAGTTCATGAAAAGTCAAGGTAAGATCTTATTCCTTGCATAGGCCTTTTTTTTCACTCTTAAATCTGGACTTGTTATTTTAGTATGTATAAGAGGTTGAAGCATTTCTTTCCATTAGGTTTGAGTGAATGTTTGTGTGTTTTATCCCTACTTCTTATGAGTAAAAATGCTCGATTATGAGGTCTTGAACCTCAGGTAGGTTACCTTTGCGCTTAATTTGAGTTAATAGATATTCTTCTTAAGGAGTTGTTTATTTCTTTATAGTAAACTGTATTTGAAGCAAACTACTACTTTTGCATTCCTTCCAATATGTTATTCCCTAACATAGTAACATTGCCCCATTTGGATTATAACTCTTGTAGGGGTTTAATTAATTAAAAGGATAAATGATAAATAATAAATAAATCTAAAATAAATCAATTAAGTTTAAAGGGATACAAATAAAAAATGACAATGATACTTTCTTGAAATTTAACTTGAAGGTATTTGAATTTTTCCTAAAATAAAAATAATAATAAGAATTGTTTCAAAGGGTATTTTCTCATTTTTAGAAATTACTTTAACGTTCTGAGTTGTTGTGTGAGACTATTGCCTGCTCAGACACTTTAGAATTAAATAGTAGACATCATGTGAAATCCTTAGTCTCCTCAGGTCTTGAAAGTTAACTTTTTTAAGAAATAAAAAAATGGAACAATTATAAAAAAAATGGTTTATTTTGCCGTTATTTGTAATTAAAAAATCCTAAAAAATACATTTCATTAAGATTTCACCTTTAAAATTAAAATAAAAATCCAAAAATTTAAAAGAGAGAAAATGAAGAGAGCAAGAGAGTGAGATCAATTAGGTTTTGTAAAGTAAACACACAAACTGAATTTCGATCTCATTTTGTTTACAAAAAATTTGTTTAATCTCAGCACTTCTACCTTTTTCTCAAAAAGTAAAAATCACCAACCAACCGCCATGTATGTTGGTCAAACTACGTGGACTTTGATCTCTATCATAGGGTACGTAGGCCCTAGGCTTTGATCCTAGGTCAAGTCCATGCTTTGTAAATATTCCATTTTTCTTCTATTTATCTTGCTTTATTTCGTCTGTCACTTTCATGTATCTTTTCCTTGCATGTGATTGATAAAAGTAATTCTTGTTAAAATTAAGGTCATATAGTTTTTGCATAATCAAATTTCGGTAATTGTTCTTGGAATGGGTGTTGTGGGATGCCTAATAATTTCCCCATGCACCAACGACTCCCAAACTAGATATTTAGTTCGTAGACCATATTATCTTATAAATTGGCTTTCCAAGATTTTCCTTTAAAAATTTTAATGGCGACTTATAAATTTTGGTTTCTTGTTTTTTTAAGCAAAAATAAAAATTATTCTTTTTTCCCATGCGGGGCAGTCACGTTTTGGGTGTGACATCAGGTCCCTTAAAAAGTGTCTTTACTTGTTTGTTAGGATGACGATAAAGACTAGGTGGCTCAGATGTGAAAAAGGGCTTATTGTGAACATGGAGTTGTTTATAATTAGTGACCGATTCAGTTGGCATGAGCTGAAGAAGATTACTTTGTGAAATTTGCTTTGGGATCTATATGATTGTTGGAACATTAACCCATTCAACTACAATCATAAGAGCATCATTAGTGTGGTTAGGAAGATGAATATCCATAGCATGATTCTATACCCTAAACACCATTTGATGATGAAGGGTAGCCATGATAGCCTGTGAAACCTGTTCTACTCTTGTGATCTAGATATGACCTTTTAACTGATCTTTAAAGGTTGGGTCAGATAGCTTAAGGTTGAAATCAAGGCAAATAGTTAAGATGACTACCTGCATTGAGGGTGGTCAAGGCTGTACTAATAAGAGCTGTTAAATAAGATATGCAAGTAGTATTTAGGATGGCAAGTCTTGCTGTAACAAGAAAACCTTTGCGGCTATGGTATGTAATATAGAGGCGGATAGCACCCAAGTGTAGTAGGTGTATCTTTGATCTAACTAATGGTTGATGAAGTCTTGAGGAATCTCAAGAGTAATATAATGTTCTTCTATAAAGGATTGGAGTTTTGCATGGTTCAACTTGGAAAAGTAGACATACTCTTTGACAGGAATTTTTCGTTTTGAAATGAGTTTATTAAAAACTTTTCCCCAAGACTGATCTTGAGTGTAGAGTTGATAAGGGTTCATAAGCGGGAGGTGAGTGTCTTTAAGACATTGGCTAGGAGGTA
This sequence comes from Delonix regia, assembly GCA_037074485.1. Lineage (NCBI taxonomy): Eukaryota > Viridiplantae > Streptophyta > Magnoliopsida > Fabales > Fabaceae > Delonix > Delonix regia. Next base: position 26,007,143 of record CM073451.1, on the reverse strand, counting down.
AATCTTTATAATAGATCTTTACAAGATTATCTCTTGAAAAAGATGAAGGGTAATATTGTAATAAAAATAAAATAAAAAATTATTAATTGAATGCAATAAAAAGTAATAAAAAATAATATTAATTTCTATTAGTGTGAGCAATAAATAGTGCCCTTAAGGCACTGATTAGCAAAACTCTTATTTTAAATTACTACTTGCTTTTCATAATCAAATTTATTCTAATAAATCTTGTATTTTCATTATTTTCTAATTTTTTTCATTATTTCTTGATTCCACAATCTTAATACTATGAGATAGACAATAAACCATATATCCCTTAGTCCTTTCGGCGTACCCAATAAAGTAGCCACTAATGGTCCTACAGTTTAACTCCTTCTCTTGTGGATTGTAAACCCTTACCACAAATGGATATCCTCAAATGCGCATATGCCTTAAACTTGGTTTTCAACCTTTCATTAATTCAAATGGTGTTTTTTCAATGGCTTTGGTTTGAACTTGGTTAAGAATATACGCAACTGTCTTATGGGATTCTATCTATAAGGACTCAAGAAGTTTAGAGCTACTAAGCATGCTCTGAACCATATCCAATAATGTTTGGTTTCCTTTTTTAGCAACATCATTCTTGTCTAGAGAACTAGGCATAGTGTATTAGGCAACAGTCCCATGCTTTTAAAGAAACCTGGCAAATGGACCTAATGCTTGTCTATCTTTAGTGTATCTACCATACTGCTTACTACCTTCATCTGATCGCACTATCTTTATTTGTTATTACATTGTTTCTTTATTTTTGCTTTAAAGACTTTAAAGGCATCAAATGCTTCATAGTTGTTGTTAAGCATACAGAGAAACATATGTTGTGAATAATCGATAATAAAGGTGATAAAGTACTTCAAACTACTTAAGTCCATATTTAGACTAAATATATCAATATGGATGATTTCAAATAAGGTAGATCTCCTATTGGCACCTTTCTTAGCCTTATTAGTCTGCTTACTCTTAATGCAGTATATGTAAGTTTCAAAGCCAATGAAGTTTTGAGCATTTAATACTCCATCCTTTACAAACCTTTTGACACTTTCTATTGAGGTATGACCTAGTCTATGATGTCGCAACATAGATGATTTTTTTATTAGTAACACATCATTTAATACCTGTGCTACTAGAACATACAATGAATCAAGCAATCTATTGTCTTGTACTTGAATTTGGTAAAGACCATCATTAATTGTACCATTTTAAACAATATCAAATTTTATAAAATAATTTCAACAAATCATTTGAAATTCAAAGGAATATCCCTATGGCACAAGCTTTGAAATTGTAATCAAGCTTCTGAAGAAACTTGGTACATAGAAAGTCCTATCTAGAATCAAAATAAAACCAATGTCTAAAACCAATCTTCATGACCCTACAGCCTCAAATAGTGAGCCTATCTTGTTGCCTAAAAAGAAATACTACTCACTTCTTATCAGCTTCCTTTAGTTTAGAAAGCCTTATATGGTATTTGAAATATGAATTGTTGAACCAGAATCAACCCACCATGTGTTACTACTAACATTTACCATATTATATTCATGACAAAAGTATGATATTGAGTTACCATTGTTAAAGCTAGGTCTTGAACTTGTTGCAGTCCTTCTTCATGTGTCCTTTCTTCTTGTAGAAAAAACATGTAGTTTCCTTTTTGAAGTCAGCATGGGTGGTGCTTTACCCTTCCTTTTGGCTTTGTTATGCTTCTTGTTCTTCCCTAATGTTGCTACATGTGCACTCTCTCCCATTTCTGTTAAGAGCCTCATGTCCTTTTAAATATATATGGTTAGTACTTCATTGATCGACCATTTATGCTTATGTGCTATACGAGATTTTAAAAAGCATGTTTCATGGTAGCAGAGAATTCAAAACGAAATGCACCAAGAAAGAATTTGACATCTCAACCTTGAGTATCTTTAATTAAACCTGCAATGTTCTTTATCTGCATGACGTGTTCTCATACACCCCTTGTTCTGGTTAGCTTTACAGTAGATAATTTTGTCATTAAGGTGCTTGCTAAAGCCTTTTTTAACAATTCAAATTGTTCGTCTATGGCCATTAGTAAGTTGTGAGCATTTTTATGCTCTCCTAGCAATTCATATATACTAGCAGATATCTTAGTTTTAATATATATCATACTAAGGCAATTAGATCGATCCCAACATTCATAAAAGGTTTATGTCAAATGTACTATTACTATCTGTGGGTGCAGGAAGTTCATCCTTTCTAATAGCATAGTTAGCATCTATTTGCCCTAATTAGAGGAGAGTTCTCCCCTTCCAAATTTTGTAATTATAGGAATTTGAAAATAAAAAATATTAAGTGGTTGGAAAGTTACATAAAAATTAAATGCTTATGTCAATATTTGAGAGAACTTTAAAGTTTCTTTATAACATGTTCTATTTATGTAAAATATGTAAATTAAACATGAGCCTAGTAACAAATAAAACTACTGGTGGGCTGAGTTTTATTTAATTAGGTTCATGCATAATATGATGAAACTATCAAATAATACTCATTTTCTCAGTCCTTGTGGGTACATTAAAAAAAGAAAATTTGTTATTCTACCTAATTAATTATATCAATATGATATTGTCATGTTGAATATAATTAATTATAACCTAATGTCATTTTTTTAATGTAATTTTAGCACCTTATGTATAATTTTAGAATTACTAAAGATGTTCTGGCTAAACTTTAATTATGCCAAAATTATACTAATTACTTGACATTTAAATTTCCAAAATGCTTGTAAATGCTTAAGATGCACAAACAAACTTTTAATATAATGGGATTTAATTAATTAATTAATTAATCAACTAAACATAATGTGAAAAATTAAGTAATACAAAATCCCCTTTCTTAATATTAACTCAGTATGCCATAAATTTTGCTCAAATTTAATTTTAAAATTATGCACAACATAAATGGCACATATATTTTTCATAAAATTTGACAAAAGACCCATTACATATTGACCGAAATTGAATTTTCTAAAAAGATCTTTTGGACAATAAACTAATTTTGTAAATGGTTTTTTTATATGCCAAAGGTGGCCCATGTCAAAAATCTTGAACACAAAATTAACCCAAAATAAAAGCCCAAGTAGGAGAAAGTTATTTAAATCACGGCCCAAAATCATGTTACGCCTATATGTCTAAACCACAAATTAGCAATTATGACCCCTAGCATTCAGGGTCTGCACATCTATTCATTGAGTAACATACCATCTGTTCCAACTCTCATTATGGCATAAATGTAAATATTTTTTTAAATAATATTTACAAATTATTTTGTGGCTATTAACCGGCAAGTCCAAAAACAAAGCAGCCCAATAATAGAAGAAAAATAAAATGACCAGAAATAAAAATGGCCCAAAATTAATCTAAAAATGAAAAAAGGCTCAAAGATGAAAACTCAATAAGGTCTAAGCTTAAACAAAAGGCCAATTAGGTAATAAATTTTTAGAAATAAAAATCCAGAAACTGTAGATAAATCTGGGCTGAAAGAAATCATAAAATGAAGCCCAAAGTATATGAATAGTTTAAAAACCAACGTTCACATAAATTATAAATACCTCCATCAAAGTGAGTATTCAATAATAGAATATTCTCAATTTATGCCTTTTAAAATCCCATAAAAATTGGACCACTATCTGATGAAATTTGCATAAAATGTTGATAACATTCCGTAATATCTCAAAAATAATTGACAGTAAAATGCATTAATGCCCTTTTTTTATTCACGCTTCACACACTGCGGGAATACACAATTACTTAACACACATGTTGGGTTTTATTTCTGAGTTCGCGAGCAATTTAGACTGGCATATATCTCTAGTGACTCCCGATGGTGCTTTATGCCTCCTAAGATTGCTTAATAAGTTTAGCCTATGGAGGACATTAATCATCCTTTCATGGCCTAGCTTGAACTGCACAATCTTTATGCTTGTGGTGGAATCAATATAGGAAAAAAAATGTAAAATATTGCACTTATACATAACCAAAGTACTTGTAGTTAACGTATTATCAAAAGCTTATCCTTGAACAGTAAATTCAGGAAACAAAAAAAACAAAAACAGAACAAAAGAGGTAACAAAACCTTACAGGAAAAAAATTTGTTGGTTGAATAAGTAAATGAGCAGATAAAACAAGGAAAAGAAGATGAAAAGCAACATCTAATGGCAAATCAGCATACACAAGGCATGTAAATATTTCTTCAGTTGCAACTAACAGAGCTAAATGGGCAGGGCCTTGGGGGAACTGTGACTGGAGCTAAACCTTCCAGCATCAACATAACCTTCTTCATTGTAGGCCTCACAGCGGGATCTTCTTGGATGCACCAAATGGCTATCATCACAAACCTTTCCAGCCTCATCATGTCATTCACAGCCTCATCATCATTTTCAACCAGAATGTCTAGTCTTCTACTTCTGTAGCAGTCATATGCCCAGTCAGTTAAAATTGCCTTCTCTTCACTCCCAGTCTTCGTATCCACATTTTTCCTACAGCAAATGATCTCTAGCAGCAGCACACCAAAGCTGTAAACATCAAACTTCACACTGATTGGACCACTTCTGAACCACTCCGGTGCTACATACCCTTTTGTTCCTCTAATGTCAGTGACAGTGCGACTTTGGTTGATCATTAATGGCTTTGCTAACCCAAAATCTGAGATTCTAGCATTGTAGTACTGGTCCAGAAGTATATTTTGTGGCTTTATGTCGCAATGGATGATCTGGGTGCAACAATCCTCATGCAAGTAGACTAGCCCTCTCGCAACTCCAAAGGCCATGTGGATCCTGTGGTTCCAATTTGGTTTTGATTCACCAAAAAGGAAGCTTGCCAAAGTACCATTGCTCAAGAACTCGTACACCAGAATTCGGTGCTGTGACTCGTCGCAATATCCACACAAGCGAACCAAGTTCTTGTGATGAGTTTGGCCTATCACATTCACTTCTGTTTTGAATTCCTTATCACTGTCTCTGAACACCTTGTCTAATTTCTTAACAGCTATAGCAGTAAACTCTGTATTACCTTTATAGACAATGCCACAAGATCCCCTTCCCAATTCGTCTCTGAAGTTGTTTGTTGCTTGCACAAGCTCTCTGTAGGTAAAACTATGCAGATTACTGTCTGTAACAGTTTTATTGCCATCGATCTTCTTGCGGTAACAGAAGAAGAAGCCAACACATATTGCACCCACCAGCATAAAAATGACAAACACACAGCTGCCTAGAAGGACTGAGATCACAATGATCAAAGCATGTTCTTTCTGATACTTTTTCTCATATGGAAATGGACTTTGAGGCCTCCCTAGGGTCTCATTACTTTTAATCAATTTGATAAAAGCTATTCGGTATACAGCCTTATCATTTCTCCCATTTGAGAGTGGCAGCTTCTTCATCCAGCAGGAACCACTATGCACGAAAACAGAGACCGCACAAAAGCAATCTTTCAAGCAAGCAATCTTGCAGTCATCTGAACTATAATTTTTATGAGATTGGTAGTCTGAGTCTGAGAATGGCCAATCAGTGTTTGGCAATTCCCTCATAAAGTACAGATCTTCTTGCGTGCGCTGTCCGTTTTTGTCGCAACTGAGCATGAAATTCGGACCGCAACTTCCATACTTATCAGTTGAATGAAGAGGAGCATAACCTTCGGGGCATTTGCACATTGGCCTTTTGTTTTTGTTGAGAGTGCAGATACTGTTAGACCCACAGACCCCATCGCTATTTTTTTCTTTTAAATCCACGCAAATGTTATCTGGTAGTGCCTCGACAACGGTCCAACTTGAATTGGCAGCTGAAACCTTCGGGTGATATGATATGGTGAAAACTCCATCATAATTGATGGTTGCTCTATAATAATACTCATCAGCCGGGACTACTTCCTTTGGAGTTGTTATATTCATCCTTTCGCCACCTCTTATTATGTACAAGAAGCCTGACTTATCAAAGACCAGTTGGTATGCAGAATTTGATTGATTGGTAGCATTGTAAGTTGGGCTGCTATAGTATGTGTCATAAGTAGAGTTGGTAGTCCAGTTTACTGGATTAAGCACAACTTCACCGTTTTCCAGAAAGCGAAATAGATACCTTCCTCGTGAGAAATTGGTCCCTGATTGTCTTGACGAAAGACTGCCACCTACTTCCATAATCTGAGTAGGCACCAATGTATCAGCAGGATGATCGAAACTGTTCCACAAGGCCTCGGAATTCTGGCCCAGAAGTTGGAAGTTTCCTGTATCGTTCATTAGACCCTTGGAAACTGTACTTTCTGGGTTTGTTCTCCATAATTCTGTACCACCAGGGCTGCTGAGAACTAGCCCCTTGTAAGATAGCACCAACGTTGAATTTTTAGGAGCAGGGTTGTTTCCATTTGCATACCATATGATGGTCTTGTTTGGTATATTCTCATACCATATGGCAAGCAAGAAATGATCATTTTCAAGCTGGGAAAATCCAAATGCAAATTCGCCTGACGCGGAAAGCCACCGTGCAGCCCTATCACCGGCGACAAGTGTTTTACCAACACTGACAGTGCCATCATTTTGAGCAAAGACTTGGGGCAGCAACTGGAGAAGGACAAGAAAGCTGAAGAGTTTGAAAGACATTTTGCGATAAGAGAATTAACTGCCTCTGATGACACTGATGAATGAAATATTAATTTATGTAAGAGAGGTTCAAGGACTTTAATATTGATGGAGTCAAGTGAACGTACTGGAACGGTTGATGGAGTCAAGTGAACGTACTGGAACGGGTGGTTGGTATAATATTAAAGGTCTTTATGACTTTCGCGTACCCTACAATGAAACTTCTTGGATAGGTGGTCCCTTTGAATTGTTTCTTGATATTCTCTTGGCAATAGAGTTTAGTGTAGAAAAAAATTATTATAGTCCTATATATCTTTTTATGTTGTTTTATAGTTAAAATATAATAAGTATTCAATTTTTGAATTATATCAGGACATAACATATACGACAGATAATGGTATAATTTTTTTTATTAAACTATGTATTTTTATTATTATTAATTAATCATATATATTATTATTAAAAATTAATAATAAATAATATAAAGAACTGTATTAAGTTTAGTTTTTAATGGTAACCCAATTATTTTGTTTTGGTTTAAGTTAGCATCATAACATACATATTTTCAATTAAGTGGAACTTATTAAAAATTTAATACTCAACTTAATTATAACTTAAAATTAGATGACATAATATTGACCAATAATTAACTTAATTTACGTCATAATACATAAATGATTGTGTAAGTGCACAAAAATACCATAAATGTACTTAGCTTTTTTGGTCTTATTAAGACCATGGAATTACATATAATTTTTTAAACTACAAAATAATTATAACTTTGGTATGCAGATTTAAAAATGTAATATATTACCCTTTAAATTATAAAAAGAAAGTGAAAATGTTATATATAAACTAAACTTGATGTGTTATAAGATACATGTGCACTCTCACATAGTATCTTATATATTTTATCACCTTTTTGAACTTCTCCCTTACTTAGGGAATCAGGTGACAATCAAGTTGCATATATAGATGTCAATTTTAACTAATATGTAACGTTTTAACTTTTGCCATAATTAAGGGTGAAATATATATATATATTAAAATTTTACATAGCTTATATTTTAAGGGGATTAAATGTAAATCCCTTAGTTTAAGAACCTTGACTCAAATAGTGATGAGGATTTGATATATTCAGGATGGATCTTTACTTTATTTCTTTTTTCAATTTTAACTCTTCAAATCTTTTATATATATATATATATATATATATATATATATATATATATATCATGAATGATACAAAAACACAAGAATTAAATTTGTTTGGTGTTTTGATTGATTTATCAGTTGTTCATAATTCTTTGTTGCTTTCGTAGACAATTTTTTTTCTCTTTGTTGTATATAGGGAAACCATATTATAATGCTTCTGCTTATTTCTCTTCGTCGTGGACAAATGTTATTTGCTTATGTCCTATGTCTGCTATGCAAGCTCATGGGGGATGTGTTGTACTGTACCTACGAATGACCTTTTTCTGGATATACATCAGAGAAGGTGATTGTTTTTGTTGTCTTTTTGCTTACTGGGTATATTTGTTTGATATGTTGTTTTGTATTTTAAGGTTATATTTAGGAAGAAATGAATCGTTTAGCTTTCTCTTATAGTAGTTTGTTGTTCCTAACGTTTGGTTGATTGGTATTTCTTATATTTGTCTTCAATTTTTTTTATTTGCATCTTGTTGAGATTTAAGTTATGCTGCATTCTTATATAGGGTTTAATATCTTTCATTGATTTTGGTTGGCTTATTCTCCTGAATTCTTCAAGGTATCACTTGTTATCTACAAAAGTTTCATTTCATCTTGACCTTAATTGCTAAGAGGTGGCTGCATAATTATCTAACTGTGAATAGATTTGTTTCCAATTGTTTAAACCATCCTATTACACCTCTATCATTTCCTCTGCATGTTTTCTATGTTCAATTTTGTGTTCAATCCTTTTTATTCTTTAAATTTCATGTATTGCGTATCAGTTGTATCATGTTATTACTGATATATTTTTCCTTAATGGATATTTTTTGGCTAGTTGGTTATTATTCTATTCCCTTGTCTAAAATTCATTGAGAGTTAGATATGAAGCAAAAGCATATTGTAAATTCTTAAAGAATGTTGTCAGAATAGAATGCTAGTATTAGAATGTCTCTAGAGATGTGGCAGGAGCAGAAAGACAAAAATATCACCAGAAGAGTTCTAAATTTGTGTCTGCAGTACTTCCAAGCCTTCAATCAAGGCAAAAAAAAAAAAAAACTTTTTATACTAGATGGAAGTTCATTGTAAGTGTAATATTAAATAAGCTATGATTCTATTTTTATGATTAGTTGACTGCAATATGCTTTATTTCAATGTACAACATGTTAATTATGTTGTAATTTTGACACAATGATTTTTGCTTGTACAGTCATGGAACCTTTAAGAAGACAAATTGTTCTTCGTATGTTAGTGTGGTGGGTGAAGGCAACCATAGCAGTTTATAAATGTGTTATGGCCATAGGTTGTAGGATTGCCCAGCGTAGGCAGTGTATTAGCTATAAGTCATACACATTGGATTTTCATGCAAAACGTGCTCATCTTAGGACCTTGATATACAGTAGTGACTCCACATGTTTCAACCAAATTAGGATGTATAGGTCCACCTTTGATAGGCTTTGTGGCATGTTGGATATTGTAGGAGGCCTAAAGCCTTCTCCACATATGCTGATAGACGAGCAAGTTGCGTTGTTTCTCCACATACTTGCTCATCATGTTAAGAATAGAGTCATCCAATTCGAATTTGGAAGGTCAGGGGAAACGATTAGTAGACATTTTAGATCTGTTTTGTATGCAATGATGCGATTAGAAGGGCAATTGTAAAAGAAACCTGAACCTATTCCTAATACCGCCATCGATGAGAGATGGAAGTGGTTTAAGGTAAACACCCCCTACTCCCACTAATTGGTTGTATTAATAGGGCATGGTCAACTCAGTTTAGCTTTGTTTTTTGTATAACTGTCTTGGCACACTTGATGGAACTCACATTAAGATAAAAGTAGCATTGAACGACCAAACTAGATACCGTAATCGAAAAGGGGATGTTACCACTAATGTATTAGGTGCTTGCTCACCTGATGCACAGTTCATATATGTGTTAGCGGGGTGGGAAGGGTCTGCGGCTGACGGGAGGGTACTACGTGATGCAATCAGTAGGAGAAATGGGTTGAATGTCCCACAAGGTCAGATTATGTGCATTCTCATAACATATGAACTTAAGTATTTTTTACCTTGCTGCAATAATCACCGTTGTACATGTACTAGGTTGTTATTATTTGGTGGATGCTGGATACACTAATTGTGAAGGATTCCTTGCTCCTTATAGAGGTCAACGGTACCATCTTAGTGAGTGGCGGGATGGTCGACATCCAACAACTCCTCGAGAGGTCTTTAATATGAGACACGCATCTGCACAGAATGTCATTGAGAGGTGTTTTGGAATGTTGAAACTAAGGTGGGCGATTCTTAGAAGTCCTTCATTTTACCCAGTACGTATACACAACCGTATCGTGCTTGCTTGTTGCCTACTACATAATTTGATACGACAAGACAATGCTCCTGATCCTTTGGAGTGTGACGTGGATAACATAGAGCCCGATAATACAACACTAGAGCCCGCCCCTGTATCTGCCATTGAAACTAGTGATGCTTGGAGCAACTGGCGAGATGAATTAGCAAATCAAATGTTCAATGAGTTTAGAGCGAATAGAGCTAATTGACTTGTTGTATTACTAAAATTTGTAATGTTATAAACTTTGTATTTCTATGCTTATGCTATGTACTAGTAAGATCTTTGTAATTCATTCATTAAGAGACACGAATTGTAATGTTATAAACTTTCTTTGTGCTATGTAATGTTCTCAACACAAATCTTTGTATTATATATATGTTATTTTGTCTTTATGCGCATGGTAGCTTGCAAGAACGACCTCATAGAAGCATAAGGAGGTGACGTGCAAGTAAACAATTCAACCCATTTTTCTATTGCTAATTGCTAATGCTTAACCAATTTTGCAGGTCTAATTGTGCCCCACAAAATGGAAGGGAACACTCAAGTGGGGAGCACACAAGGGGGAAACACCCAAAACGGAAAGCATGTTTCGACGGTTGAGGAGGATAAACAATTGGTGGAGTGCTTGGTTATCTTAAGGACAGAACAAAAATATATGCAAAACTGCCATTTCAAACCTAGCCACCTCCTTGAACTTGAGACAATGATGGAGGAAAGAATCCCTGGTTGTAGAATCAAAGGCATCCCCCATATCCAATCTCGACTGAAAACAATGAAAGGATGCTGGCAAGCAGTATTTGATATGGTGTACGGAACTAATACTAGTGGATTTGGATGGGATGACAACACGAAATGTGTCACTGCAAACAAGGAGGTTTGGGACGAGTATGTTAAGGTAAATGACTGCTACCACTTTTATTTAACTTTTATTTCGTACTCTGGTAACTTCATTGTGTTTCTACTTCATATGACTATTGTAGTATCTTTAGACATGGTATGAAATTCTCATTATATTGTGTTCTTTATTGCAGTCTAACAAGAAGGCTGCCCCATACAAGCACAAACCTTTCCCACATTTTGATGAGCTATCATTTGTATGGGGGAAAGACCGTGCGACTGGAAAATATGCGCAATCAGCGTGCGACACGATTGAGGAGACTGAAGCTGAACATGATGTTAGTAGACATCATGATTTAGATGAAACTGAACAGCCAGTCGACATTGAAGCTAATGCTGCCTACCCCGAGGCCCCAGTTAATAACACCAGTGAGGTAACGTCTGCCTCTATGAAGAAACAAAGGCGTAGTACTGATGATGGCCTGGTAGAGGCGTTTAACAGAATTGGGGGGCAATTAGAGGCTGGTGTCCAGACATTATGCTCTTCCATTGATAAGATTGCGCATGAGGCTGAGCTAATAAAGCGCTGAGAAAACTTAGGGAGTGAGCTAGCAAAAATTAAGGGTCTAACACGAGGAGAGTACTTTCGGGCCCACATGAAGCTAGCTGATAATGACCGATTAATGGTGGCATTTGCTGGGCTTGAAGATGACATGAAGGAAGAATGGATAAGGGATTTCATAAAGTAGAAAACATATGATTAGAACCTATTGTGTAGTGCATGTGGTTTGTTGGTTGTCACTTGTTGTCTATGAACTAGTTGTTATGGTTACATATTAGAATGCACCTATTTTCAGTTTCATGAATTTTGGGTTGTCATCGTGAAGATAAATTTCTCATTGCTAAAGTTGCTCATAAGTTTGAATTGACGCTGTTATATATGCAAGACTACCATTTTAATACCTCTACATGATTTTCTTTTGTTTCACTATCACTTCGAGGATACTCATTTTTTATTTTTTTTGTTCCAGTTATTTTTAATCAATTTTTGTTTCACTGTCACTGGATTGGAATCTCATGATTTTCATTGGCTTTTCTTGCTTCTTATTGTCATGAAGATATTTTCTACAGCAAATTTTGTGTCGTTCTGTGATATGGGCAGTAATGTTCTACAGTAAATTGTGGCTTTTCTTTGATTTTTTATTCGACTTGGTAACACAGGGTAGTGAATTGTTAATGCACGTTCCTTTTTTCTTTTTTTTGATCGATGAGTGGACGTTATTCTACCTCTCTTGAATCTGGTTTTGGTTTGTTATCTCTATCCTTGCATATTTTTAGCTGTTGCATCTGTATCTGCATGTTGAGTATATTTTTTGACTTCGAATAACAGTATGTGATTTTTGATAATACCACAATTTAGAAAGAGGATGGAACCAAGATTTTGTACAATTTAGAATAACAATATGTGATTTTTGATAATATCCCAATGGTTTACCAAAAAGAAAAAACTTGGGCAACATTATTGATTTTGTACTTTTTTTTTTTCTATTAATTAGTTACTAATTGAATTTTGATGCATTTGCCAGTTCTGCAGGTCTAAAAGTTATAAAGAAATCAATAATTGGGTGGCCCAAAGCCTATACCACAAAAAACTAAATTCAAGACAAGCATAAATTGATGAAATGGAGCAACTAGAACTATTTGGTAGTCTTGGTCTCGTAAAATGAAATAACTAAATTTTTCATGGAATTATTTGACATAATAACTAGCTAAGAGCCAATTGCGGCTCCTAAATTTCAAAACACATCCATTTTTAGGACCCAATTTTTCTGTTATTTCAAAACGGCTTTTTATTAGAGGGCCATGATCCCCAATTAAACCAATAAAAGAAAGGGAGCCCCAAATGTTAAGGATCGGGAATGACAATAACAAGAAAGAGATGACTTAGTGAGAGAAACTTATATTGCTCAAAGATAAAGGTATTACCATAAGAGTGCCAAAATTAGAGTATCAAGAATTACTAGTGTAACCTAAAAAGGTCACATACAAAATTCTTGTGTCAAACACCAATTCATGAAGATTTCAATTCAACAAGAAACACAGTTAATTAACGCTCTTAGAAAGTAACATTTGTATTCTAATTAACCAAAAATAGACTTCCAGTTTTTCCTTCGTCCAGATAGAGATTCCGATTCCATTTTCTATCCTCTTCACCTTCTTTAGGCTTCCTTCTTCTCATAATATTAAAGCCATCAAAATTCAGAAAAGCCAAAGACTTCCATTGTCATAATCACTTCCTTAGAAAAGCCAAAGAGATTAGGAAAACACATTCATCAAATCTTTGCTCATAGACCCACCCTTCCAAACTCCAAAATAATTACCTACAATAACACATTGGCTTTTCCCCATATGGAAAACTACTAGAGGTAACTACAAAAAATTTGCACTTTGGAGCTTTTATCTGCAAAGAAGGTCCAATCATTCAGAACAATAAGGGAGAGGAGATATCAGCACTTGTCTAGAACATATCTAAACATGAGAGTTCTGTTATCAATCTCCGTAGGAAAATTTTGGCACTCCCAAATTCCATAGTTGCTCTTGGAGTAACTGAAACATCAGCAGCAATAGTAGAATAGACAATGTCAGAATTGCTCAGAAATCCAGAGACAACAAAAGAGGCTCAAGCAGAGGTACGAAGGATCTATGGACGTAAAGGATATGTACATGAATCAGAACAGCACAACTTGAAATATACAACTACTGTGGTCAAAGAAACCTTGAGACTACACCCTCCTCTTCCATTGCTAATTCGAAGAGAAAATAGCTAGACCAGTGAAATTGATAATGCATCATAAAAAATGCAAAGAGCATAGTTCTGTTATACTTTAATGTGAAAAAGAATTAACGGATGTGAAACATTGTTTTATTTTTTCTAGTGGACTTGATGTTACAATTCGTAGAGGGATTACAGGGCGTTTCTTATTACAAAATATACAAGCTAATCATTTCTATAATACATCTATTATATCACCCTCTCAAAGAGGACTTTGTCGATGTGAGAGTTGATAGTGTTTGAATCACAATGGGCAGCGTAGTAAAAACTCTTTGTCTCTGTGAGGAATGCCGCAACCAAAGATTCAAATACAAACTTAAGCAGAACAATTAAGAAACAAGATTCTCGCAAAATGACTCCCACACCACAACAATAACCATTTTCGTCTCTTTGCTTCCATGGCAAAAATTCATTCCTCTCACCTTTTTCCCTCTACCAAACAAAGCCCGTATAAATAATTCTAAAAATTACAAAGAATTTAATCCGAAGCTAAAATGTGCCCGAAATTTGAATGCTAAGAAATGAATGATCAGCAACGAACAAACCGAATTCAATGGACAAGAAGAGGGCAGAGGGACACCAACCTGAATTGGAGTGTGCAATGGAGATTTTATTTCGGTTGTAGGTAGAACCGAGAAAGCCTTGAATCAACTTCGAATGCCTCTGACTTCTACAGCCTAGCTCGATGATGAAATGCCCTAGCCACCAATCAGAGTTTCTCGATCAGAATATCGACGTCGATATCCCCTTTCCCCTGCAGCGTCATTTTCCTCTGTGGTTCAATCGAGGTACTCAGCGACGTTCTCTCGTGCTTACGGAGAAGGGAAGAATGGCTGCGGCTTACAGAAATCTGATCGACGTCGATATCCCTTCTCCTTTGCAACGTCAGTTTCCTCTGTGCGAGGTACTCAGCGTCGTTCTCTCGTGCCTATGGAGAAGGGAAGAATGGTTGCGTCTTACAGAAATCTTATCGACGTCGATATCCCTTCTCCTCTGCAGCGTCAATTTCCTCTGTGGTTGCTTCGAGGTGCTCAACGTTGTTCTCTCGTGCTTACAGAGAAGGGAAGAATGCCTGCATCTTACAGAAGGTGAAGAATGCCTGCGTCACAAGTAGGGTTAAATTTGTAAATTATGCACTTTTAATAACAGATTCCCATATCTAATCTATCAACCAAACAAAGTAAAAGAGACATACACATTCCCATTCTTTTTCAATTTTTTATCTGATGGACTCTAACCCGTTCCTATTCCTATTCTCACTCCCATTCCCATTCTCATTCCTCATGTTCATTCCAGCAACAAAACGGGCCCTTAATCTTTTCAAAAATTGATGACGTGGTGCTTTTCTAATACGCCATGTCACTTCACAAATTCACCTAGAATTGGCCTAGATCATTTAGTTACTGAAAGTTGGACAGTTCAATTTAAAGCGATTTTTAAGCACCTAAATTATGATATACAAATTTTAAAATGTAATATATATATATTACTCCTTAAATTATAAAGAAGTGACAATGTTGCATATAAATTGATATTAATATATAAAGGCCATAGAATTAACGTGTAATATCTTATGTCTTAACATTTTGAATGTCTCACCTCACTTATGGTATCATTTGACAGTTATTTGGTTTTCAAACATTAATTTCACTGATATATAATATTTTTTTGTTATAACTTAGAAGGCAAAGTGTTACATTGTAAATTTATTTATTAAAACTGTAATTAAGCTATAATTTAAAGAAACTATATATATTTTTTCCAAACCCAGAATTCTGCCTCAAGTGGCATTTTTCTTTTTAGAAGTTAACGTGTGTGTTTTCTTTTTTCACTCTCAGCTCCGAATCTATGTGGCCATCTGGATTAAAACGAAAAAGATAAAAACTAAAGACAAGTCAATGGTAGCAAAATTCGAAATTCCACAAGAAAATTCATTACAATCAAAGCTTAATAAATTGATAGTCTTGGAATGTTACATCTTGGCTGCTCCATTTTGGCTTCATTACTGAATGCATATGCAACGACACAAGACTTATCCATACACGCGTCGCCCACTCCATGACCAATGAATGCATAGGAAGACTTTGAGAAGTGGACCTCGAATAGCCGTTAGATGCGCTCGAGTTCTTTATTCGCGTGGTAAAGTATAATTTTATTGGCAATAAAGAATGGGAATGCAAACTCCACGATTCACTGCGTGTTGCCGGGCTTTTTTGCAATTATCATGATTTTATATTAAGGGTTTTGCAAAGTATTTATTTTATTTATAAATAGTAATCATTAGTGTTTTTTTTTTTTTTACTATTTTTCATTGCATTTAAATGATTTTTTTTCTTTTATTTTTATGATAACAATACCTTTTATTTTTTCCTAAAGGCAAAATTAATATCTGTTTTTTTAAAAAATTATAATCAATCTCTAACCATTTTTATATCTCTACACATCTAAATAGTATTTTCATATTGATCTTAATGTCTGTTTTTGTTTTAAAACTAATTTTTTCAATTGAAGTTTCGTGACGTATTAAGAGTAATATAGAGTTATTACTTAGATATATGAAGATATAAAAATTTGACAGAAATTGATTAAAAAATTTTAAAGTAATATTATCATAAAATAACATAAAAAAATTATTAATTGAATGCAATAAAAAGTAATAAAAAATTATAATTTTTGCTATTAGCGTGAGTAATAAATAGTGCCCTTAGGCCACTGATAAGCAAGACTCTTATTTTAATTTATTACTGGCTTTCAATAATCAAATTTATTCTAATAAATCTCATATTTTCGTTATTTTCCAATTTTTTTCATTATTTTATTGTTGCAATTAGCATTGTGCATAACTTGCAATGATCGATCTTTTTTCTTCCATTAATTTTGTGTTTTCTCACATATCACATTGTTTATAACACATCAAGTTTAGTTTATATATAACATTTTCACTTTCTTTTTATAATTTAAAGGGTAATATATTACATTTTAAAATCTGCATACCAAAGTTATAATTATTTTGTAGTTTAAAAAATTATATGTAATTCCATGGTCTTAATAAGACCAAAAAAGCTAAGTACATTTATGGTATTTTTGTGCACTTACACAATCATTTATGTATTATGACGTAAATTAAGTTGATTATTGGCCAATATTATGTCATCTAATTTTAAGTTATAATTAAGTTGAGTATTAAATTTTTAATAAGTTCCACGTAATTGAAAATATGTATGGTATAATGCTAACTTAAACCAAAACAAAATAATTGGGTTACCATTAAAAACTAAACTTAATACAGTTCTTTATATTATTTATTATTAATTTTGTTAATAATAATATATATGATTAATTAATAATAATAAATATGTATTATTTAATAAAAAAACTATACCATTGTCTGTCGTATATGTTATGTCCTGATATAATTCAAAAATTGTATACTTATTATAAAACAACATAAAAAGATATATAGAACTATAATAAATTTTTTCTACACTAAACTCTATTGCCAAAAGAATATCAAGAAACAATTCAAAGGAACCACCTATCCAAGAAGTTTCATTGTAGGGTACGAGAAAGTCATAAAGACCTTTAATAGTATACCAACTAGTCGTTCCAGTACGTTCACTTGACTCCATCAATATTAAAGTCCTTGAACCTCTCTTACATAAATTAATATTTCATTCATCAGTGTCATCAGAGGCAGTTAATTCTCTTATCACAAAATGTCTTTCAAACTCTTCAGCTTTCTTGTCCTTCTCCAGTTGCTGCCCCATGTCTTTGCTCAAAATGATGGCACTGTCAGTGTTGGTAAAACACTTGTCGCCGGTGATAGGGCTGCACGGTGGCTTTCCGCGTCAGGCGAATTTGCATTTGGATTTTCCCAGCTTGAAAATGATCATTTCTTGCTTGCCATATGGTATGAGAATATACCAAACAAGACCATCATATGGTATGCAAATGGAGACAACCCTGCTCCTAAAGATTCAACGTTGGTGCTATATTACAAGGGGCTAATTCTCAGCAGCCCTGATGGTACAGAATTATGGAGAACAAACCCAGAAAGTACAGTTTCCAAGGGTCTAATGAACGATACAGGAAACTTCCAACTTCTGGGCCAGAATTCCGAGGCCTTGTGGAACAGTTTCGATCATCCTGCTGATACGTTGGTGCCTACTCAGATTATGGAAGTAAGTGGCAGTCTTTCGTCAAGACAATCAGAGACCAATTTCTCACGAGGAAGGTATCAATTTCGCTGTCTGGAAACCGGTGAAGTTGTGCTCAATCCAGTAAACTGGGCTACCAACTCTACTTATGACACATACTATACAAGGGCAACTTACAATGCTACCAATCAATCATATTCTGCATACCAACTGGTCTTTGATAAGTCAGGCTTCTTGTACACAATAAGAAGTGGCGAACGGATGAATATTACAACTCCAAAGGAAGTAGTCCCGGCTGATGAGTATTATTATAGAGCAACCATCAATTATGATGGAGTTTTCACCATATCATATCACCCGAAGGTTTAAGCTACCAATTCAAGTTGGACCGTTGTCAAGGCACTACCAGATAACATTTGCGTGGATTTAATAGCAGAAAATAGCGATGGGGTCTGTGGGTCTAACAGTATCTGCACTCTCAAAAAAAACAAAAGGCCAATCTGCAATTGACCCGAAGGTTATTCTCCTCTTGCTTCAACTGATAAGTATGACAGTTGCAATCCGAATTTCATGATCAGTTGCGACAATAGCGGACAGAGCACGCAAGAAGATCTGTACTTTATGAGGGAATTGCCAAACACTGATTGGCCATACTCAGATTACGCATATTATGAAAATTACAGTTCAGATGACTGCAAGATTGGTTGCTTGAAAGATTGCTTTTGTGCGGTCTCTATTTTCCGGGATGGTGGTTCCTGCTGGAGGAAGAAGCTGCCACTCTCAAATGAGAGAGATGATAAGGCTGTAGACCGAATAGCTTTTATCAAATTGAGGAAAAGTAATGCGACCATAGGGAGACCTCAAAGTCCATTTCCATATGAGAAAAAGTGTCAGAAAGACCAACATGCTTTGATAATTGTGATCTCAGTCCTTCTAGGCAGCTGTGTGTTTGTCATTTTTATGCTGGTGGGTGCAAAATGTGTTGGCTTCTTCTTCTGTTACCGCAAGAAGATCGATGGCAATAAAACTGTCAAAGACAGTAATCTGCATAGTTTTACCTACAGAGAGCTTGTGCAAGCAACAAACAACTTCAGAGACGAATTGGGAAGGGGATCTTGTGGCATTGTCTATAAAGGTAATACAGAGTTTACTGCTATAGCTGTTAAGAAATTAGACAAGGTGTTCAAAGACAGTGATAAGGAATTCAAAACAGAAGTGAATGTGATAGGCCAAACTCATCACAAGAACCTGGTTCGCTTGTTTGGATATTGCGACGAGTCACAGCACCGAATTCTGGTGTACGAGTTCTTGAGCAATGGTACTTTGGCAAGCTTCCTTTTTGGTGAATCAAAACCAGATTGGAACCACAGGATCCACATGGCCTTTGGGGTTGCGAGAGGGCTAGTCTACTTGCATGAGGATTGTTGCACCCAGATCATCCATTGCGACATAAAGCCACAAAATATACTTCTGGACCAGTACTACAATGCTAGAATCTCAGATTTTGGGTTAGCAAAGCTATTAATGATCAACCAAAGTCGCACTGACACTGGCATTAGAGGAACAAAAGGGTATGTAGCACCGGAGTGGTTCAGGAGTGGTCCAATCAGTGCGAAGGTTGATGTTTACAGCTTTGGTGTGCTGCTGCTAGAGATCATCTGCTGTAGGAAAAATGTGGATACGGAGACTGGGAGTGAAGAGAAGGCAATTTTAACTGAATGGGCATATGACTGCTACAGAAGTAGAAGACTAGACATTCTGGTTGAAAATGATGATGGGGCTGTGAATGACATGATGAGGCTGGAAAGGTTTGTGATGATAGCCATTTGGTGCCTCCAAGAAGATCCGGCTGTGAGGCCAACAATGAAGAAGGTTATGTTGATGCTGGAAGGTTTAGCTCCAGTCACAGTTCCCCCAAGTCCCTGCCCATTTAGCTCTGTTAGTTGCAACTGAAGAAATATTTACATGCCTTGTGTATGCTGATTTGCCATTAGATGTTGCCTTTCATCTTCTTTTCCTTGTTTTATCTGCCCATTTACTTATTCAACGAACAAATTTTTTTCCTGTAAGCTTTTGTTACCTCTTTTGTTTTGTTTTTTTCTGAATTTACTGTTCAAGGATAAGCTTTTGATAATACGTTAACTACAAGTACTTTGGTTATGTATAAGTGCAATATTTTACATTTTTTTCCTACATTGATTCCACCACAAGCATAAAGATTGTGCAGTTCAAGATAGGCTATGAAAGGATGATTAATGTCCAACACAGGCCAAACTTATGAAGCAATCTTAGGAGGCATAAAGCACCATCGGGAGTCACTAGAGATATATGCCAGTCTAAATTGCTCACAAACTCAGAAATAAAACCCAACATGTGCGTTAAGTAATTGTGTATTCCCGCAGTGTGTGAAGCGTGAATACAGAAAGGGCATTCATGCATTTTACTGTCAGTTATTTTTGAGATATTATGGAATGTTATCAACATTTTATGCAAATTTCATCAGATAGTGGTCCAATTTTTATGGGATTTCAGAAGGCATAAATTGAAAATATTCTATTTTTAAATACCCATAAAGGTATCTATAATTTATGTGAATGTTGGATTTTGAACTATTCATATACATTGGGCTTCATTTTATGATATCTTTCAGCCCACATTTATCTACACTTTCTGGATTTTTATTTCTAAAAATTTGTTACCTTATGGGCCTTTTGTTTAATCTTAGACCTCATTGAGTTTCCATCTTTGAGCCTTTTTTCCTTTTTAGATTAATTTTGGGCCATTTTTGTTTCTGGTCATTTTATTATCATTGGGCTGCTTTGTTTTTGGACTTGCTGGTTAACAGCCACAAAATAATTTGTGAATATTATTTTAAAAAATATTACATTTGTGCCATAATGAGAGTTAGAACACATGGTATGTTACTCAATGAATAGATGTGCAGACCCTGAATGCTAGGGGTCATAATTGCTAATTTGTGATTTAGATATATATGCGTAACATGATTTTGGGCCGTGATTTAAATAGCTTTCTCCTACTTGGGCTTTTATTTTGGGCTAATGTTGTGTTCTAAATTTTTGACATAGGCCACCTTTGGCATAAAAAAAAAAGATTTATAAAATTTTTTTATTGTCCAAAAGTTTTTTTAGGAAATTCAATTTTGATCAATATGTAATGAGCCTTTTGACATATTTTATGAGAAATATATACATGCCATTTATGTTGTGCTTAATTTTAAAATTAAATTTGTCTCTTCATTAACCTTATTACAAGCTCAATATCTAGTAGTCTCATATGTGTGACTGATTGACAATCTCATTATTGGGTGATATTGGCTTCCAATGATGATAGTGTGGGAGGCACGTATATGGTGGGCAGAAGCAAATTTGGAGCGTCGAATCTTAATGAAGCAGCAGAGATGTATGGGGAGTGGAATGATATATATATTTTTATAAAGTGAGGAGTGGGATGATATGTGATGTGAAAATTTGACTAATGAGAAGAGGCTGACCTCTAACCGAAATCCTATATTGAGAAACTGAGAAAGACCCATTGGGACATCACGTGGCGTCTGACCCACCAGTCCCCTCAAAGCCAAAGCATTTCATGAGACCACTCCATCATCATGGCTTCCTGGATGAAGAAGCAATTCTTTGTGGAAACCCTTGTCGGCGTTATGCCTCCGAAGAAGAATTCAATCCCCTAAAAATTCCTACTTCGTGCTCTCTAAACAACGAATATGGTCGGGGTTGAGTTGAACTACAAGTTGAAGTTGGAGAAGTGGATATCATGGCAGCTGACTCAGGCATCATTGAAGACCTTCGATCAGTCACACATGTGAGACTCTGCTAGACGTTAAGCTTGTAATAAGGTTAGTGAAGAGGTTTGCGAGGTTGGATGGTGACGGGGGGATGAGTGGATGTGTGGCAAATGACCCAGCAAAAAATAGATTATAGAGGTTTCCATGTCACTATTTAACTTGCCACAGCAATTTTTGGATGGTCAGAGGGACTAGAATGAAAGATGTTTGGTTGAGTCAAGGACTAATTTGAATTTTCAAAAGAGTAGGGGATCAAAATAGGGTTTTTGTCCTAAAGAAACTCTAGCGAAGAGTATATGCAAAGATAAAGAGGAGTGATTGAGATTAGATTTAATTATAGATTAAAAATAATTAGTCCAAGAAAAAAAATATGAGACCGAAGAAAGAAAATTTAGCCCAATTTTAAAAATCTGAATTAAGAAATGAGCCAACCTCATTTTTTTAATATAAAATTTGGTGCTAACATAGATAATGACAGTTATATAATTTTAAGATTATTGTTGTTTGGGTTAAAAATTAAAATAACAAAATCATATAGTTTTATATATAAATTTAAAAAATAATACATAGTCAATGTCTAATTATTAAAATATTTACATGTCAACATTATATGACAAATTTTTATCCTATCACATCATTAAATGTACTGGTACATTTAATATTATAGTTACACAAAAGACGACACATTAGTTTAAATTACTTATAATTTAAATTATTTGTATAACTTTATCATTAATTATGTTATTGAATTGACAAGAAATTTTGTATTAATTACTTTGATACTTCATCTTATTTCACACTTATTAAATTGTTTAATTTAAGTTTCATGTATATTATAAGTAATTTGTAAAATGTTATTATTATAACAATAGGTTGACTAAGTTTTTTTCACATAAACTTTTACAGTTTTATGTTTTATTCTGTCTCACTAAAATTTATTTTAAATTTTAATATTTCATGTCAAATACATTAAGCAAATTATTTTTTCAAAGAATAAATGGATGAAAAAAATATTAAATTTAAAGAAAAATGATTACATAAAAAAGGAGCTTAGACTAGACTTTTTGGGTTTTTGGCCGGGGGCTTGGCCCCAAACACAGCCATCAAATGGGCCTCGGCCCAAAAAGTTTTAGCCGAAAAAGGTGGAGATCTACCCATTTTTATGTGAGTCTGACTCGTAATTAGGTTTAATTCATATATAAAACTCTCATGTAATCCTTATATTTTCCAGAGGTGTGCCATTAAGGTTTTGTTAGGTAACAGTATGCATAAGCAAGACAATAAACAAAAATGAATCCTTTTCCTACTTAAAAAAAGAAAAAATTTCCGAGGAACAACAAACCAAATAATTGACAAACAATAGATCATCTCTCTGATCAGACAATCTTTGGTAGAAGTATGCCTATGTTTTCCTTTTTAACAAATAAAAAATGTGGTAATTTAAATTTCACCAAATGATTATAATTTCTTTTGGAAAAATGTTATCTACTTATAATTTGTGTTAAGGGTGAATCAGTTTATTTATCGTCAAAATGTAACCTTTTTCTCAATTTTATCCTTTAAATAAAAATTTGTTAGTTAAGAAGAGGACAATAAGGGTTAAAATTTTTGTAACGCCATAGACTATTAATAAATTTTAAGTAAGCAAATCACTCTATCTAATTCAAGATTGTCATTAAGATGCACTGACTATTAATAAATGTCTTTGAACATTTTGATATTTGATCATAAGAGTGGACGAGGATCAAATATTACAACCATATAGTAGTATATACACAAATGTGATCAAGAATTTGAAATAGGCAATTGTTATAAATTAATTTACGATATATTTTTTCTCTATGTTTTAATTTATTTATTTTTCTGTAAACATGATTTTCTGCTTTGGATGTTTTATTTTGTGTTTAGTTAGCATTTTTTTAGAACATTAATAAAATAGTATCCTTGCAAACTTGGTATTACGCATTCCTTCATGATATTTTGTTCAACTCCTCAAATGTGACTTGATTATCGTAAGACTTGATTGCTTGAATTATTTAATGATTTCCAAAACTTCATTATTTTCTTTGCTCATTTTTTTTTTTTGGTCACTCATTTGATTTCATTTATTTGGTATATTATTTTTATGTACATATACATTTGCTTTATCACAATTGATGCATTAGAATTGGTTAAACTTATCCCTTTCTTTTTGGTCACTTAATTAAACTTATTCTTTATGTCTATATTAATTTTTTTTTTCATTGATTACTTGATGCCAATGGTATTTCAATACTATGTAATATGTGTAACTTAATAGTAAATGATGAGGAACTATTCCTAACTTATTTGAATTGTTGCATAAATTCAAAAATTAATCCGTTTAATTAATCACTTTTCTTATTTTATTGCTTTCTTTATATCAAATTTTCAATAAATAATTTAATAAAATGCATCACATTATATATATAGACACACACAAACATACATACAACAATACCTCTTATACATTGCACTATTGAATTTGATGACACCTATTCTATTATTCAACATTTCTAAATAAAAAGATATAGAATTGTTATGGCTATTAAATACATAACAACGAAGCAGAAACAAATAAAAGTAAATGATATTATAGTAATTTGGGATTGTCTATATATATCTTTTTTGCCCTATATATATATATATATATATCCTGTCACGGATTCAGTTTTATGCATTTAAAGTTGGCTAAATAAATTATTAGTTTGGTTGTATAATTAATTAATTTGTTTTACTTTATCCTTTAATTTTTTAGCTATCAATTTGTGCTATATTTTTTCGTTTTTATTATACTCATTTGGAATACTACAAAGAAAGTTAAAGAATTATTTTAAAGCATTAAAAAAAAAAGTTGAGAGACCATTTTAAAATACTGAATAAAATTAAAGGACAAATATATTACAAATTTAAAATAAGGGATTAAGTTAGCATAAAAGATAAAAACTAAATCACAATACATAAATAAAATAAAAGATCAAAATAATAGTTAAACCTAAAATAGTTCTATGCATTTATGATATCTATTTTGCATTTTTGCATTCATATTTTTTCACCATGAATCCACTTCATACTATTCCTCTTCTTGTCTTCTATGCTTCTTTACAGAATTTTAAATTGAAAGAGTCCATGTCAACATTTCACAACATAGATGTGTTTCAGGAAGAAAACGGTTAATAACTGATTTTATTTTAAGATTTTAACCTAAATTTGTTAGTAATAATACAAATATTTTAACGTATTTAGGTTTTTTAAATTTAAAAAGTCAATATAATAAATATAACATAAATGTAATTTCCTCATTTGCTTGGCACCCACAACTTCCTCTTTTGGCTTTTTCCCTTCCTTTAAACTAGTCTTTCTGCTGCGCAATATTTCAGGGGAAACCCGCGCTTTTCTCATTCTCTCTCTCTCTCTCTCTCTCTCTCTCTCTTTCCTCTTTGGTTTGTTACTACGGTTTGTTGCTGGTTTTATCTTTTCGGTCTTTTTATCTTTGTTGGTTTTTCCGTTTGGTTTCTCTGTTTTATGCCAGTTAAGAAAATCGCTCACTGAAGAACCAGGAAAAAAGAAAGGGCCTAACCATATATCCGTCGTGTTTAGTCGATATTTCAATTTCGTTCAAGTGATGTCTTGTATATAAATTGGATTGGTTTTCGCATTTTAAAGCTTAGAATGGCGGTAATGATGACCTCCTCAATCCCCACTTTTTCTTGTACAAAAAGCTAGAGGCTTTGATTCCTAAAATCTTCAAAGGTACGTACCCTGCACCGACCCATTTCGTTCTTCAATTTTGCATTTAACGCGTTTAAGGTTTTTTCCTCTACTGTTCTCTTCCTCCACTGTTTACTTATTGCTTTCTTTCGCTTTTTTGGGCTTTTGGCTTTTGTCCCCGCCTGCATCCGCTTGATTCTGTTCGTAGGTCTTGATCTTGCTTTGAAGGTTTGTGCATCGTTAGTAATTATTTGTAAAATAATATTTTTTCTGGTTCATATTGGCCTTGGTCATACAATATTGGAACTGCATCAGTTTCTGTCCTGGTAGATTTACTTTCTTTTTCATATATATATATATGTGTGTGTGTGTGTGTGTGTGTATATATATATATATATATATTCAATCACACTGTCATTTGGAAAGAATAAACAGAGGCAAAGTTTGGTGACAGTTCTTTCTTATCAAACAATGTTCTATGAACAATTTGGGGCTGAAAGATTAGATTTTATTTTGATTGTATTATCATTTGGTGCTTTCCAAATTTGTTATGGAATTAAGGGGTTTACAATTTGGTATTCATGATGGATTTGGAAGGTTGAGGCATTTGGACGGCAAAAATGGATTTGGAACCAAAAGGAGCTGAGAATTCAAAGATGAAGGGTATTGGAAACCAGAGCAGTAAAGATATGATTTTTAGAGCCGACAAGATTGATCTCAAAAGTTTGGATGCCCAGCTGGAAAAGCACTTAAGCAAAGTCTGGTCGAGGAAATTGGAGCAAGACAGGCCTAAAGAAGAGTGGGAGATTGATTTGTCCAAATTGGATTTACGATATGCTTTTGCTCATGGGGCCTTTGGTACTGTCTACAGGGGTACCTATGATAACCAAGAAGTTGCAGGTATTTGCTCACTGTATTCTTTAATGTACATTCCTATGCTGGTTGGTTGTCATGGTTGCTTGAGAAATGGACGAAGCAAAGTTATGGGATGTCATTAGATACTACAAGGTTCTGTTATTGTCTTTTGCATGGTTGCGATTAGTGACGTAGAATTGGTCATTGGATGGATAAGTTATTTGAGAAAAATAATGCCATTCATCTTTGAAGTATAAACTTGATTGGCACCTTAATTTTGGTATCAGAGTGTTCCATATAATTCCTGGTGCATATCCTTATTCTATTCTTAGACTCTTAGTGGGTCTAAAGGTGGAAAAATACTACGATTTGATGATTGATTGTTATAATTATAACTCTAGTGGATATTATCTATTCTTTATAGTTTATTTGTCTAAAAATTCTCATTGTTGCTATAAACCTTGGATTAAATTTCAAATGTCTCTTGCATCCATTACACTGGACACAAATTCAAGATACGCACAAGTGTATAACACATTGGTAATAAAGTGTTGGTGTATGCCCTTTTGTATGCCATTTGGTGCTTGGTACTAGATCAATGGCATATGCACGAGTGTATGACATTTTTATCATATTCTTTGGATAGCAGCGTTTCCTCCAGGACTGATCTCATTTCTTTCTATTCATTGTTCTTCAAAGTTGTAGTTGCAGACCAACATAGTGAAACTGATACCAAAACTATTTTTGCCTCAAGCTGGCAGCTCTGCAAATGATTACTTTACTTGTTACCATTTAGAAACAAATCTGATATTGATCAATGGTGCTTTATTCATCCATGTGAATTCTGTATCCGGTATATCCAACAATGACTTATTTATGAATGTGGTGAAAACTCAGAATTCTCTACTTTAAATTATATCATAAAACAAGCAAGTTTGGAAATGGTTAGAAAGCTCATCAATCAAGGTTGTTTAACTTTAGCCTGAGATAGGGGGAATGAAGGGGAGGAAATAGGGATGGTTGCTTGCTTGTAATTGTGATCAATAAGTTGTTTTCCTTTTAGTTAAAATTACCAAAATACAATTAGACCTGTGTTATATTTTCATAAATAATTCTGATCTTACAAATTTTTCTGAACATACCCCAGTTTTATTTCGACGTGGGAGGGTTTTGAACTTCTGCTTGTTGAGATAAATGATATTTTTGTTTACATTCCATCGTAAATACATAATCTGACAAGTTGACTTGATTCTGTCATAAGTTTTCTTAATACCTGTGATAAGTTGAATGCAAGTGTTATGGTGGCTTCTTTGGGTGTGTGTAATTGAAGTTTGTTAATTTTTATTTGTGACTGTATCACATACGATGCTCTTTTTTGTTTTTCTTTTTGGACGAATATCTTGTATATTATGTAAAATTGTAAATAAATATGATCTTACAAATTTATTAAAAAATAGACCAATTTTATTCAGGTGTTGAGGGTGTCAGATTGCAATTCCTTGTTTAGGTGATAGTTATGTTTCTACTGCGTTTTGAATGCAGAATCTGACAACAACGTGGAGTTTGCTTATGTATCATAGGTTTGCTAAGCCATGTTACGAGTTAAATAATTTTTGGTAATTTTGTCTGTGTTTTATTCGACTTTGTTATTTATTATCTGACAAATAAGATAAATTATTTGGAACTTGGAGTTAATTTTGATAGTTGCTTTGTTTGGCTCTGTCCTCCCGTTCCCCTCTTCAAATAAATCAGACTTATTATCTTGAAATTGAATATTTCGTGTTCGTAGAAAATTCTCACTGTATAGTGATGTTGAATTTTATAGTGAAAGTGTTGGACTGGGGTGAAGATGGTGTCACCACAGCAGCTGAAACTGCTGCTTTACGGGCATCATTCCGGCAGGAGGTTGCTGTCTGGCACAAACTTGACCATCCAAATGTCACAAAAGTACAAACTCATAGTCTTCATGTTCATGAACTTAAAGTAGTGAATGTTACTTGTTACTTAGCAAAGTTCTGTAAGAATTGGGACTTTATATTGTATTCTTTGACAGACATGCTTAGTCTACCATAGTCTGCACTTGTTTCCCTTTTAAGATAGGGTAAATGAATTAATTGTTAGGTTCTCAGGAGAAATTTTGTTTATTTTAACCTTCAGTTTTATAATTTTCTTTTATTTATATTTGCAACAGTTTATTGGAGCTTCAATGGGAACTTCAAATCTTAAGATTCCGTCAAATAACTCTTCAACTGATGATCAGAATCCTCCTCCATCTAGGGCATGTTGTGTTGTTGTTGAGTATCTTGCTGGTGGGACATTAAAACAATTTTTGATTAAAAATAGGCGGAAGAAACTTGCTTATAAGATTGTGGTCCAGCTGGCCTTGGACCTCTCTAGGGGGTGAGTTCCATTTTATTCGCCTTTTACATTTGTAGTTTCAGAAACTGTAAAATATTATTACTGAAGCAAACATCTGTTTTGCCCCATCTACAGACTTAGCTATCTACATTCGAAGAGGATCGTACATCGTGATGTCAAAACTGAGAATATGTTGCTAGATGGAGATAGAAATTTGAAAATAGCTGATTTTGGAGTTGCTCGTGTTGAAGCTCTGAATCTGAGTGACATGACAGGCGAAACTGGAACCCTTGGATACATGGCACCGGAGGTATTTATTTTGCATTGGAAACCAAAAACTTTATGTTTCCAGCTTGTACGTTTTTATATGATGGTCTGAGACAAGAATGAGATGTATTCATAATACCGTCGAAGTTGCAATTAACTTGGTCACTGTCCCTCTCTGTCTTCGTGTTCCTGTCCCTACGTGTATGTGCATGCATACATTCACGTACATTGTTGTGAAATAGACACATCCATCAATTACCTATCTTTAATATTGGTGTTATACTGTGTAGGTTCTGGAGGGTAAGCCTTACAACAGAAGATGTGATGTCTACAGCTTTGGCATTTGCTTGTGGGAAATTTATTGCTGTGATATGCCCTATCCGGATCTTAGCTTTGCTGACGTGTCTGCTGCAGTTGTTCGTCAGGTCAGTTGATTTCTAAAATCATATCCTTTACTTCTTGCTAGTACAGTTGCCACTGTCATGTCCCAGGTAGGTCTGATTTCAGTATCTATAATTAATGAGGAATGACTTTCATGTCCATTATTTTAATGTTTTGTAGTATGTATTGTATCTGGATTTTGTAGTTTTATTCAATTTTGAGTTATGATAAAATTTGTAGCTGCAATACTTTCTTTGTTTTGTCTGATTGTAATTATGTTGGTCAGTTGTATGCAAATATGGATTGGACCAGCCGTTCTCAACCAGAGAACTGGTGAACTGGCTAGTAACATGGTTAGGTTGGCACAGAAAATCTGAAAATGATATGACTTATTTTAAGGGGTTAGCCAAGTTGGTATGTGATGGACAGTTTGGGTATTAGCCCATATATAAGGAGAGAGAGGGCTAAAATAACCAAAAGAATGCTGAACTGAGGAAGTTCTAACTAATTAGGACAAATGGATTGAGGGTGAGGAATGCATGTGGGCTGTGAGTTATTATACAGGGGCTTTAGCCCAAGGAAGGAGGCAGGCAAGATTTGGCATAGGCTTGGGCTCTATCAGTTGCTTGATTAGTCTACTTGTCTCCGCAGCCAGCTTAATTTGAATATTTTGATTTAGATATTAACTTTTTATTTAATAATTTAAATTTTAATAAATATTAAATAATATCTACTAACTTCTATAAAATACGAACGATTAAATTTTTATTTAACGACCCTTATCAACATCACCTATTCCATTTCCGTGTGATTCGTGGGAGACGATGGGTACCGACGGTTTGGAGCAACGTGTGGAGGAATTGGAACATGGCTTGATAGAGATGAAGACTGAGATATCAACAATATGGGAGATAATGAAGGATTTGTGCCAAAGGGTTGATCAATTAAAGGAGAGCGTAGAACTTAGAAGAGAAAAAGAGGGAGAAGGAATTAAAAGGGGATTTACCAGATGGTCTGACATTTGGAGTCGATTTGAGCAGAAATATACGGGCAAATCGATAGCCGAATCGAAGGTTGCTCCAGTTAACCATAGTAATGTATCAGCAGCTCCACCAACCGGCGAAACAGTCCCATCATCTGGCAAAGAACAATATGACGATGGGGAACCAGACCAATATTAGCTTCAATTTTGCTCAAAGGAAGAGTCAGCAACATCGAGGGTGAAGGAGGAGGTGATTGAAGTTGAAGAGGAGGAGAAGAATGGAATGAAGCCCGAGTGCAAATCTAAACCACAAGGTTCGGTCAATACGGAGACGTTCGAAGCTATGTTCCTGGAAGAAATTTCAGGTGATGCAATGATGCTGGCCCTTGAAGCTTCAGATGGCGTTCAAAAAGATGCGAACAAGAGAGCTGTCCTACCCAACCCATGATCCAGCGGTGATTAACGGAGCTAGTATATTTAGTGATAGGAAGTGGGTTATGGATCGGGCTAGAGAGATCAGTTGGGGTAGGAGCCCAAAGTCGAATGTCATGGTGGGTGAAGCAATTGTTGGGCCTGAGACATTTGAAACCAAAAAAAAATGGGTTGACCCAAGTTCACAAAATAACCCAACCTATTACCCATCTACGGGGGCAAACGGGTAACAACATTTTGACGCACCCGATTTGTCCATTTGAGAAAAAAGAATGGCGTTTGCAACTCCTGAATGATGCTGAGGTATTGAACAGAGGAGGGACACTGGGTTTCTGCTGTCACAGTGCGACAAAACCACTGTTGACTTTCTTGTTCCTGCCAATCAAACGCATGTGCAACTCTTATACATTGCAGAGAATATGAAAAGAAGGAACTTAAGACCCAATGGTCGGACGAAGCTCGGCACACACCACTGAACCCCTCAAATTCAGGCGGTGTTGGTTATCAAAGAAGATGATATGGGCAAACCACCTGGGAGAAATAGGCGAATGGAGATGAATGGAGAGGTGAGGCGATTGGCCTCTTCTACTCATTCTATTCCTTTATTTCCTTTCATATTGTTGTCTGAACAAATTGAAGTTGAAAGTGCTCACTCGGGGATGATAGAGGACAATGAAATAGCTGCTGAGGCTGCGGAAATGTCTGAAAATACAAGGGTTGCTAGAAGCACATAATCAGCAGATTATTAGTCTGTTACATGTCAATGCGGTTAAGAACCTAACAGTTCTATTGAGAGAAACAGTGATGGCTACATGGGGATCAACTATATTCTGTGCAATATCAGTTACAATTAAGGAAAGTAGAGAGGGTAGGGCAGTGCTGAATGTAATTGGTAACTTACAGCTCCCAGGTCATTATGCTAAAATTCTCAAAAGATTGGAGCACAATTTAAAGGATGAGGGGATCGGAGAATCAGCCCTTCTTGCTTCTTGTTTTCTGAATTATTCTTGTTTGATGAACCACTTGGCATCTCTGGACTATCCTGCATGGAGATATGGACTCAGAAAGCAGCGCATAATAGAGGTTGGTTTGGAGGAAGTTGCTGATTGTTGGCTTGAGATGAGAAATGCCTGGAAAGTTCCATTTTCCAACCATATGGTTTGGCCTAGAGTGCTATGGAAGTGGAGTTTAAAGTTGTTGCCAGATTCACTTCATCCACATGTGGAGATAATGAAAATGATAGATAAAGTGGTGACAAATGGTAATTGGTCATATGTGTTTTGTGGAATTGACATTTTTATTGAGCGTTTTGAATGTGCTTGATTAATAAACCTAATTCAATGACTGTGGCTGCTGAAAATGCTATTCAATTGAGCATTGTTTTATGGGCAGAAGTGTACAAGTACTGCTGTGGTCTGTGTTGGAAATTATGGTCCTTAGTCTAAGTTAGAGTGGGAGAGTTGTTAGGTCATCTATAAGTGTTGATAGTCAATCCTCTATCTAAAATGGCTAAGACAATTTGATAGGCTAACTTCAACAATTATATGGCCTTTTATCTTCCTTCAACTTCCCAATGTGGGACTTTTTTCTTTCTTTATCTTTTATATTTCAACAGCCTGATAATCCTATTTTCCTATAGCATAGTCTTTGTTGCATTCACTATTCTTTATAACATGGAGGCACACAGCAGCTCTAGTGGAAACATTGATGGAGATGGAAGA
This sequence comes from Delonix regia, assembly GCA_037074485.1. NCBI lineage: Eukaryota > Viridiplantae > Streptophyta > Magnoliopsida > Fabales > Fabaceae > Delonix > Delonix regia. Next base: position 25,974,609 of record CM073451.1, on the reverse strand, counting down.
GGATTTCACTTTCAATGGTTATACACTCACACCAGAGATGTTTTTCATTTCCCCGCTAGTGTAAAAATAAACAACCAAATGGTGGAGGAACATGTGGATTTTGGCAGCTTACATTTCAGCTATGTGAGAGGGCAAGAACAACGCAGAATTGGAAAGACAATACAAGTGCTGACTTCTAATTCTCACCTTGAGGGCAAGGTGAAGCTTCGAGGGCGGGGTAATGATGGCCCGAGTAGGTTGGGTATTAGCCCATACATAAGGAGAGAGAGGGGCAAAATAACAGAATGAGTGCTGAGCTGGGGGGGTTCTAACTAACTAGGACAAGTGGATTGGGGAGGTGAGGAATGCATATGGGCTGTGAGTTGTTATACAGGGGCTCTAGCTCAAGGGAGTGGGCAGGCAAGATTTGGCATACGCTTGGGAGAGTCTCTGGTCTCTCCAATACCAGAGAACCGTTTTGCTTTTCTGTTATTTTCTTCTTTAGCTATTCTACTTCTATTTCTTTGCTATTTCTGCTATTCCTAGTGAATTTGTATTTCTGTTTGGCTATTATCTAGTAATATGGCCCTATCAGTTGCTTATTTGAGTGTTTAGTCTACTGGTCTCCATCACTCTCACCCTAGCAACCTGGGTTTGATTAGGGAGCATTTTAGAAACTGGTTAAAGGTGTGCGCATTTCAGTGGACTAGCCTAGTTCTGCATGGAAGCTGGTTGAATGTTTCATTCTAATACTTCAAAGAGTATTTTGTATATCTTCCTCAAATTAAGCTCCTGTGTAGATATTCAATAGAGATAGGGGGCATGGCTTAATGTACAGTTGATTTGGTTGTTAAGTCCTAGTTGTCACTAAAAACATGACATGACAAACAGAAGATCAATATATAAATATAATTTAAATTTCATACAACTACTTATTGGTATAGGAACTCAAGTTCAACAGATGAAACTGTTTTATCGATGAATTGGCCACATGTCTAGTTCAGTGCCTTTATTGGACCGCAATGAACATTTGAGAACATAAAATTTCAAACTTATTCAATCTCTTCTTGGAAATGCATGAGATACTAAAAATTATGTGAGCCCTTTCCCATGGAAGGCCAAAGGGATGACAATTTCAAACATTTGCTATAACCTTATGTATATGGGCTAGAAAATTCAACTTGTTTTGAGAATATATGATGATAATTGGGGTTATTGAACAGGACTTACGGCCAGAAATTCCAAGATGTTGTCCAAGCGCTTTTGCAAATATAATGAGGAAATGCTGGGATGGGAATCCAAACAAGCGTCCAGAGATGGAAGAGGTGGTGAGAATGCTGGAAGCAGTTGATACCAGCAAAGGAGGAGGAATGATACCTGAAGATCAAACTCCTAACTGTTTCTGCTTTGCACCTACCCGTGGGCCCTGACTCTATTTTTTGGGTTAATTTAACTTTGACTTGGATTCATACTTGAATATTTCCTGCGATATATTTATGAGAGGCAAGTTTTGGGTGCCAATTAGTATTTCATGTAAAGCATTATTTTTCTGGGCTGAAAAGGGGACTGATTGCTTCCTCGGATAATGCATTTAATAGTGAAATTTTTTTAATCTGTGCCAGAGGATTGTACTGATTATATCCAATTGTTCCTTAACTACTGGTACCTGAAATATCTGTTGGTTTAAGGTGAACTCTCATGTTACCATAAAGGGGGCAAAGTTTGAGTCACTAGTTTGTTTAAATTTGGATTTAAATTTGAGTATTTGGGGTTTTTAGCCTTGTCGAATTCTTAATTCGGAATATAGGTTTCTGGACAGTTACTTGGAATGGTTCTCTAGTATTTCATTTTCATGTGGGCCTTTAAATTTCTTCCATTTGGATCATTTTCAGTTGGGTCATTTGCTTTTATGCCAGATCTAGTTCTACTCCTCTCTTTACGGGCTTTAGTCTTATCTTTAATTGGGTCATTTTAATGGAAGAAGAAAAAGTGGAGAGTGAAGTGACACATTATGTATCATTATATTATATGATTTAATGAGGGGAGAAAAAGGAGTAAAAAATAAAATAAAATGATTTATTAAATATTTTTTTAATAATATAATCTTATCAAATTTTTAGTTGAACGAACATCTTTTATCTCTTTCCTGTTTTCAAATACAGAAACTTCCAGAAAAAATTGAGAATTATAAAAGAGAAATCAAAGCGGGCTGCTCCTTTGAACTAAAGTTATGTAATGTTCGTAATTTACAAGGCATGGAGAAGAGTGCTTGATCCGTAAGCTAGAGCCCCCTCCACGGCACCTACATAGATATATGCGTATGAGCTGTTTGATGATAATCCCAAATGAAGTGTGTTCCCATGCCACCTTCATTTTCTTGCACGTAACTATAGATTTCCCTCGCTTCATTCGTTAATTATATCAAACTTCTTATCATCATCTTACACGAATTTCCTATCTGTCCCTTGTTATAATTATCATAATTATGTTTATTCCAAGTGTCATTAATTCCCCGCTTTGAAGGTTCCTGTATAAAAGTGCACATGTGTAATTTATGGATTAGGAATCTTATTTACGCAATTTAATACCCTATTCCATGATTGCCCTTAAAATTAGGAATTTCTATTTTAAAAAAATAGCTTTCAATTTAAAGGTATTTAGCTATATAGATCAATAAGATAAGATGGGGAAGAGTGAGAATCGGGTTAGGGGTATAGTGGTAAATTCGGAAGCCATCCTTTCCAGGCTTCTTCTGTATAAATATGAGCTTCACTTTCAAGTTGACATACAGCATCTTGTTGCTCAACAATGGGGGAGGGAGCGAAGGGAACGTCGTCGTTTGTGAGGGAATTCGTGGAGAAGTGCGGTGGATACGGTGTGATAGACGGTGGGTTGGCTACAGAGCTTGAACGTCACGGGGCTGACCTCAATGATCCACTCTGGAGCGCCAAGTGCCTCATCAGTTCCCCTCATCTCGTTCGCAGGGTACCTACTGCATTTTCCTTTCCCCCCCCCCCCCCCCCACCCCCCTTTATATAGCAATTTTACATAAAAAAAAACACTTACATCCAGATATTTATATTTTTTTAATATTATACTTCAATTAAAAAAATGCCAAATATATGATATTTTAATGAACTAAACTTTGAATATGTTGGTGGTTAAACTATAATAAAAAAGAGTAGAATGATTAAATGAAAATGAATGCATATTTAAAAATATTTTGGGATGAAATGGAATTGTAATGAAGGGCTTATAAGATTATTCCATGTTATTCAAAATTTTTTTTTTGTTATTTTTTCAAATTAGAGAATAAAAGATGAAATGGAAGAGCCTAGTGATATAATTATTATCACACCCTCCTTGATTAAAGGCTTAATATACTAACATTCTATTTAAAATAATAATATTATAAAAAATAATAGATAAGTTATTTCATTTCGAATATCATTCTAAAATTTTAAATAAGAGACTAACACATATCTTACTATTTTATTCATTGTCATTCAATTCTATTTTATTATTAGTTATTTTATTTTATAGATTTAAATATAATTTTTTATATATTTATTATCAAATTTTTTAATTAATACATAACAAATTTATGATTAACTAAGTGTACAATTTAATTTTAAAACTGTATTATTATTTACAATAACCAGTGTTGTACTCATGTAACAAAATTTTATCTTTTAAATTAATGATTAAGTAATATAATTATATAATTAAGTAATTTAATAGACAAAATATTACATGCCGTGCGGGCATGTGCTTATGAATTTTGTCTACGCGTTAGCAGTACATGGACTTGCGTCTTCTTTAGGTCAGGCAGCGACAAATATTTCCGTCATCATGATAATTAATAGATAAAAACATGATGCTCTCTTAAATTATTTTTTATAAATATTATTTTGTACTAAAAATATCTTAACAAACGTTTAGAAAACCTGAATTAAGTTTTGTCTTTAAGACAGCAAAAACAATTAAACAATTGCTCAAACTGAAATATATGAATGATTTAGAAATTATATGATTCTAATATAAATTTATTAAACCGATAATTGGTAAATTTTTATAATTAGTAAAATTTAAATGACATTGGTCGATTGAGAAACGCACTTTCTTAATTAAAATAATAGATTTCAAATTAATAAATTTTTATTAAAAGTTTTATATTTGGTTACGATATATAACGTTTAATTATAACAATTTGAATCTTCATTAATATTTTCAATCCTGATGTTACACACACATAGATTGCTCAACTGAACACGAGGAAGAGGAGGGATAACAATTTTACCCAAAGAAAGAAAGAAAGAAAGAAAAAAAAGAGTAACAAGAAATTGTTGGTAGTGATTAGCAATTTATTAATCAAATAATTCCATTGTTTTAATTGGCTTTATTTTAATGTGTAACAGGTTCACCTTGATTACCTTGACGCTGGGGCAAATATCATAATAACGGCATCTTATCAGGTAATTATTATTATAACTTCATCATTCATGTTAAAAAAAAAAGAAAGATTTTTAGAACAAAACATGCATTACTATCTTTCCGTTGAACAATATGTACATATATTTGATTTCCTAGTCTCATACAATTTTAACTTGATTTTTTTAATTAAAATATAATATTACCCTCAATTATTCAACTAAAATTCAAAACTAAACTTAATAGTTTGTTAACTTGTATGTTATTTTTTTAGTTGACATGTTAACTCATACTTAGTTTTGGTGTTCAAATTAGTATTGTTAAATTTTGGATGTAAATGTTACAGAAGAGAGAAATTGTGTCATGTATTAGAATATAAAAGGATAACATTGTCAGTTTTTTTTTTAAAAAAAGGGACTGAATTGAAATACTTATAAAATTAGAGGGATTAAGAATGTATTTAAGCTTTTTCACAAATAGTAATTTAATGATCTGAACTTTGTATGGCAGTGTTATTTAATTTTGATAGTCATTTGATTTTGTGGTATTCACCTAAACAACGCCGGTTTACAAGAAAATGCCGCTTAAAGCAAAGCCAAGTTATGAGTTAATAGGTTAACTCGTCATCAACTTTGCTTCAAAAGAGACCATTTTAATTAAAAAGAAAAATCTTTAAGGGATTAGATTAAGAAGTATGATCATAGAAAAACCAAATTGAGCGAGGATAATGATTTCTCAAGGATTAGATCATTAATTACTCATTTATATATTAATTATCATGAACAATTTTCCTGCTTCTTTTGGGTTCGATGCAGGCCACAATTCAGGGGTTTGAAGCGAAAGGTTACTCCAGAGAAGAAGGTGAAGCAGTGCTTCGAAGAAGTGTAGAAATTGCTAGGGAGGCTCGAGAAATCTACAATTATAGATGCACAAAAGACTCAAATGACTTCATCAGAAATGGAACATACCGAAGAAGTCCAGTTTTAGTTGCTGCTTCAGTGGGAAGCTATGGCGCTTATTTGGCTGACGGCTCTGAATATAGGTGACTGAAATCAATTATATGAAGCATATTCACTCTGAAACTTCATTATACTGTTGAATAAACTTTAAGCTAAAGCCCATGAAAGCTAAATGACTTGTAATTTTATGTTTCTTGGTTCTATTCGCAGAGGGAACTATGGTGATGCAGTTGCAGTGGAGACTCTGAAAGATTTTCACAGGAGACGAGTACAGATTCTTGCTGGCTGTGGTCCTGACTTGATTGCATTTGAAACTATACCAAATAAACTCGAAGCCAAGGTATCTAATTACTAATCCCTTGGAGCTCTTACAATATCATGCTCTTCATATTCATCTGTAACCTGGTCTGCCAAATGTAGAAACATCCATTAGCAAAAGCTAGTACTTGAAAAATTATACAATTCCAAGTTGGTCATAGTTTCACTTCTTGTTGTACAACCATGTTGATTTGGATAAAATTAATGCAGGCATATGCTGAACTTCTGGAGGAAGAAGGCATAGAGATTCCAGTGTGGTTTTCTTTTAGCTGTAAGGACGAAAGCAGTGTGGCAAGTGGTGATTCAATCTTGGAGTGTGCCTCCATTGCTGATTCATGCAAACATGTTGCTGCAATTGGAGTCAATTGTACTGCTCCTAGATATATTCACTCACTCATTGCCTCTATATCTAAGGTCAGACTTTTAACATCAAGTTCTCTTAGAAGGGCCTCTTAAATCAACGGCAAACTTTATTAATGAAATCATAATTTGCTATGAAGATTAATTATAAAATTAAAACATGAATTTTACACTTAAACGAAATAGCTTTCTGAAATTTGCTGTAGTATAAAAATATTAAGTTTTAGTTAAGATTAATTATAAGAGATTGTATTTTTATGTCAATCATTTTCATATACCAGTGTTAAATCGAACATAGATGTAAATATAAAAGATCACGTGAGGAGTAAAATTTAGTATTCATTTTAAATTAAGGTTGAAAAATGTATTTTGTTATATTCTAAAAGGGATAAAGTGCAGGTTATTCAGAATTTGATGAACGTTGTTTCTCACATGCACAATTTAGTTCTAAATTTCTGTAGTCCGCTGTTTATAATTTGGCAGTGTTCTTTCAAATTGATTCCAAGCTTTATGTGTTGCTTATAATACTTCATTTTTTCCTCCTGCCTGTACAAAATAAATCTCATACTTGCTCTGTGAATTGTGGAAATATCAGGTAACAAGTAAACCAATACTTGTTTATCCCAATAGTGGCGAGACTTATGATGCAGCAAGCAAGCAATGGGTGGTAAGTCCCCTGTTTTTCTCTCTCTTGTTATAAACCTACAACTCCATAATCTTCACTAAATTCCAATGTATTTATATTCTCTTTCTTTGAACCATAATTTCTCCCCATTCAAATAAACCTTAATCTTTTTTCTTAGTTCCCTCTTCCCAAACTATGAGTGCTTAAAATTCCCAGTCAGTAACTTGTATAAAGAACAAACTTTTATAACGCAAAGTATAGACACTAACATAATTAGATGTAGACTTTCTAGATATAAATAATTAATTACTTGATATATCCTGAATCTATCTCCATGAAGAATAAATCATGAGTTAAGGCAGTAAAATACTTGGATATATACATTATAAATAAGTTGAAATGAGGGACCAAAAATCATTTTTGCAGAAATCAAGTGGAGTGGGGGATGAAGATTTTGTGTCATACGTAGGAAAGTGGCGTGATGCAGGGGCTTCCCTTTTCGGAGGCTGTTGCAGGACTACTCCTAATACCATCAAAGCCATAACTCAAGCATTGTCCGGAAATGAGAAAAGCTTCTCTTGCTGATAAACACAATTCTTAGGGTTTATTTTTTTCACCACTTTTGGCCAGAATGGAAGAAATAACTGTAATAGTGCAGAAAATGGCTACCTTTGACATTCGTTTTGGTTTATTATTATTATTTTGTTATTTTAACTTCTACTGAGATTCACTTCTCGAGATGCCCCATTACTAATTCAAAACTCATTGTACAGTAGTGTAGTTGAGTATGTGCTGTTAGAGGCCTTAATTCTCTCTTAAAAGGTTCACTAATTGATCTCTTGAGCAGGACAAAGCTAGAAAAAGCTACTTAAGTAAGCAAACCGTATGTATGAAACGCTGAAGTATATATGTTATCGATTAACCTGACATGTTTTCCTATAATGACGACTTTAGGTGCAGCAAATTTGTTTAAATATATAACACAAATACAGGACTAATATGTCAAAAATTAATATCAGGTGTAAACCGCACATTTTTCCATAGAGCAAAACACTAGGAAACTAGACAGAAATACACATTTGACCATCTTGGGCAATTTCATATGGCCACATCTACAAGGTCTGTAAGATGTGCAGAGAGCTCTTGCAAATTGTTATGCATTGCCGTTTGCTCAACTGTTTTAACATGTCTATATAATAAGCATGAAAAGTCATCTTCCAAGGGTGCAAAACCTTCATTAATGTAATGAAAGACGAAAGATGCAGAGACAATCTGTGAATAACTGTTCTCAATGTCAAAACAAAAAATGATTCACTCCGCGTAAAATAGAACATTGGAATGATGATTTAACTGTCTCAATGAAGAAAAAACTGTAGCAGAACTCCTAAATTAAACTAAAGATACATTCCCGTTTAATCAAGCTCCGACCACTTCAGGGGTCTCCTCAGCCATTGTTTCATCTACAGGTCTGTCTACCTTCACACCAACATCTTCTGAATAATCACCATGAACCTACATGGACCAGACGGCAAAGACATCATCAGATCAGTCTATTGATATAGATTTCCACTGCATGCTTGAGACAATAAAATAAAGAATCGTCAACCCAAACCGAAGATGTTAGCTTAGTCGGTAAGAAGGGATAGTATCTCTCTTTTAACAATCTGAGTTCTTCTAAAGAGGATCTTAATGATAAATGCACCAGGCCAATCTAGAGGAGTGAGCACTTAAGACCGCCCAGGGAAGTGTGATCCGGACAAAGTCCAGAGATACCGCGACAATATTAAAAAGAAAACAGAATTTTTAGCCCTGGTCATTCATTAAACAGTTGTGTCCATTCCATAAGACGCTTTATGAATTGAGAAAGATCAAAGAATCAGAAAATAAAGTAAGAAATTATAATATCAGATAGAAACATATATGGAAGGCATTTAATTGATTTAAGGCTGTGAAGATCAAGATGTCAAAAAAAGGCATATAAATTATTAGACTTGCCAAAATTGGGCTCATTTCAATCATCTGGCCAAAGAATACAACAATGAATATCAAGCAACAGAACAAATGGATTCAATAACCAAGATTTTTAAAGGGTAGATATTTAGCATGTAGTTCATACTTCATTTAACCATTTTCAAAGAGAATTTGGGATGAGAAAAATACCTCCATCAGTTTTCCAAGATCAAACTTGGGAGCCTTCAAAATCTTGACTTTCCTAATAAAGACATTTTGTAGAGGGTAAATGCTAGATGTTGCCTTTTCAATCTCTTTACCAATCATCTCTGGAATGAACTTGCGGACCAGCTCTTTCAAATCACAGGAGGCAGCTTGATTTATCATGATCTCCCTCATCTTCCGGCGAATCTTTAGAAAAAAAGGTGCATTTATAAATATGCAATCTTCTAATAGGAGAAAAAGACAGAAGATCATAAAAATACATAATGAGGTAAAACCAATATCCCAATAGTCAGGTTCAGAAGCAAAATCACACTAGTGCAATCCCAAGGGTATACAAATTAACAGAGTATTGATATCAATTAGTTCATGCTTTAAATTTTCAGTTATTACTATTCAGGTACTTGATCAAAGAAAAACGCAAATACAATCATGTTCAAACATTATGATGCAAGTTGAATTGTTTGCATGACACAAACTATCAAGTGAATATACCTGTCTAATCTGGCTTGATTGTGCATAGCATGTCCTCTTCACCTGGTTTCCACGCCTCTTAGTAAATCCAATGCAGAACATCCTCAATGTGTAATTATCGGTGGTCTTCACATCAACGTGAGCTTCTATCAAAGTTTGCCATTTTCGCACCAATGACCTCAACTTATCAGTAGTAAAATCCATTCCCTAAAAATTACAACATTTAGTTATATAATATTCATTATGTCAAATTATAGTATGAGCCAAAAAATATTCAGCAATCCATCATACCCAGAAATTTGTCAGAACATTCTTCCCTTGAACATCCTCTGCTCTCAACCGGATCTTCCTATATGCATGGTCCTCATCACCTTGAAGATCAGCCAATGAAATCTCAAACACTCTATGTTTAAGTCCTTCTGAAGCAATCTGTTATTTACAACAAACATAGGAATTTGTATTTATACTAATTGTAATACCCATGAAATTTAAAATCAAAAGGGATGCTCAATAGAGAACTTAGTCAATGATGCAGATAAAAATTTATCTGAGATTGTAACCAAAATAAGTACCTAAGCCTTACCTAGTGCTTTCCTAGCACTTTTAACTCAACCAAGTATGGTAATCAAGTATGTATGAGGAAAAATTTGATCTAATAAAATACAATATTCCTCACCTTAAATATTTTAATATCCCTAATCATAACAATTATATCCACTAATAATATTTTATTACAATAATTACATCTATTATACCCACTAACCCCTACTAACAATATTTTATTACACAAATCATATCATAAAAACCCACCAGAACATCATAATCTTTGCATAACACTACCAATACGCGTTCCTCACTGTGTTGTCGGTTTCTCCATGTTCTACCGCTGCTAGTCAAGCATCGCCGGTGGTCGACTGGCCACCCAGCAACACCACCGACCTTTCAACAAGCTCCACCGACCACCAATTGCTAGAAAACGATGCGACTTTTCTAGTGGGTTTTTCACGTGCAATCCAGAGCTTAAATTTGCTAAATTAGGTGCATTTTGCTTCAATCTAGCTTAGAGCTTATGTTTCTGCATCAATTTCACACCTTTCTCCCTCATTTGCACCGATCAATTTGGTTAAAATAGCTCCAAATTGAAGAAACCCTAATTATGGTATCGTTCATCCGCAAAAATCACTGTTTATATGAGAAAGTGATGAAATTAAGCTTAATTTGTTGTACTCTCATCAAATTGAGTTGGGGTTTCACCTTCTAGATGATTTTTGCATCTTTCTCCCTTGAAATCACTGATCCCTTGAAATCACTAATCAATTGTGAATTTTAGCTTTAGGATTGAAAAACCCCAAATTTTAGGTCTAGGGGTAATTTTGAAAATAGGTGAAATTTGAGTTCTTAAGGCTTCTTAAACATTATTATGCACTTAGAGAGTGATTTAAAATTTTTAGAAATTTTAATTTGAATTTTAAGATGAATTTCTAATTTTTCATAATTTTCCTAAAATTTTCATGAAGAAAAACGGAAGAAATTAAAAGGGAAAAATGTTTTGGTTTGATTAGATAACAATAAATATTATTTGAAGTTAAATGAAAATTTTGAAATTTACTAAATGAAAATATAGGCTATAAGTATTTTAAAGTATTATTAACAAAAGTGACCCAAAAATTTAATTTCCTAGATTTGAGTGAAGAAAGAGGGCCAAATTAGATTGAAGAGGTGATTTGGATAAAGGGAATAAGTAATAATTAATTAGGCCAATAACAAAATTAAATAATTAAAATTATTCATGAAGACCGGATGTTAAAAGTATTTAGTTTAATGTTTTTGATAGCTAGAAAAATTGTCAACAAAAGAATTGTAAACAAGGAAAGAAGGAGGTTGATATTATCCTCTTAGGTGAATAAATAATCCTAATTATATAGGATATTATTTTAAATTATCCATTATAATTCCAAATTTTGAATTATTAGAAATATTGAAATCTGAAGTGGTACAACTTTTAAATTTCGATATCTAAATATGGATGTTTATACATCTCCAAAATATTAGGAATGTGTCCAAACAAAACCCTGTAGCTAACGGCAATAGACGTTAGTCGTAGTGCACTACGATTGGTAATTTGATATGATTGGGTATGATGCCCTTACCACCATATTTTGTTTGAGGCTTAGGGCCATTATTACAGTTACTTAGAGCTTATAGTTGAAATGGGTACTATTCTGATCTGTTTTCACTAGCCTCGGGCTAATTCTGTATTTTGAAATGTTGACTGGTTTTGTAGGTGATTCCTAATGCTTTTTGTTATCGATTATTCTCTGTTTGGTATTATTGAATTATAACTATATTATCTTATTTTTAAATTTCAAAATACGTACATTTGTAAGTCTGTTCCATTTTTTCAATATTAAAATTACCTACTCATTGAGTTTCTACTGACCCTATTATTTAACATTTTTTAGATTCCAACGCTGATCCAGAACACCCACCTACAGAGTAGAAACCATGGTGTTTTATTCTTTGGTGAGTCTAGCCTACTTCTAGAGCTATGGACTTTCTTATTTTATAATTTAGTTTAGTTGCTTCCTTGTATATTGGCTAAATATTTGATGTATTACCATGGTTGTAGGCTATGTAATAAGTATGTGTGGGAGAGCAGAGTTCTCCAATTTATCGTATGTTAGATAGCTCTGCTGTAGAAATTTTGGGAGGTCCATAACTCAGGGAATACCCTACCCAACTTCCTATATAGAGTTTAAATTGATTCAATTAATGTTTGCATGAAGAGTCTATGAGATTTAATGATTATTTAATGTGAATTTATATAAGTTCTGTCTTATTGAGGTTTCTAATTGGTTTAGCTACTTTCCAACTGAAGAAAGTTGCCAGATTGTGGTATGAGTCACTGTTACAAGGAAGCCCATTTGAGTTGTCTCCTCTTGAATAGGAAGAGTTCAAGAATTGTTTATTTTTACCCATGAGTGTAAGGGATGCTCGTGCTAGGGAATTTGAGAGCTTATGGCAAGTCCTTGAGGTATCAGTTGATGAATTTGCCGTTTATTTTATTGAGCTGTCCAAATATGTCTCTCATTTAGTTCCCTCTGAGAAGGACAATATTAAACGTTTTGTGAAGAGCTTGATGAAGCCATTATTCAAGGTTATGGCACCTTAGATCAATCAGTTTACCTCTATCACGACCTGAACTGGTAGGACGTAACCAGCACGAGGATGAGGTGTCCTTCATCCTTGTGAACCCATCAGAAACCTCAAGACGATAGAACTTATATAAACTCACCTTAAATAAACATTAAATATCATAACTCTTTATACAAACATTAACTAAATAAGTTTAATTTTTGTGTAGAATATTGGGCAGGCTATTCCCTGAATTATGGACCTCCCAAAATTTTTACAGCAGAGTTATTTGACATACCATATTAATACATCAAATGTTTAGCCTGTATACAAGAGAACGACTAAACTGAATCATAAAACAAGAGAAAATCATAGCTCTAACAGTAGGCTAGGCTCACCAAGGAATTAATTACCACGATTATAATTTCGTAAGTGGGTGCTCTGGAATCTGAAATATGTTAAATAATAGGGTGAGTAAAAGCTTAGTGAGCAAGTAATTTTAATATTGCAGAAATTAAAGCACTTACAATGGTACGCCTTTGGAAATTTAGAATCAGATATCATATAGTCATAATTTAGTAATTATAATAAAGAATCATCATTAGTAGAGTGCATTGGGAATCTCTTATAGAACCAGTCAGACTTTTGAAATACAAAACTAGCCTAAGGCTAGTGAAAACATATCAGATCAAATACTCATTTTAGCCATATGCTCTTAGTAATTATAATAATGACTTTAGATCTCATACAGAATATGGTAATAAGAGTATCATACCCAAGCTTATCATAATACCAATCACAATACACTACGACTAACATTTATTGTTGTTACCTATAAGGTTCTATTTAGACACATTCCCAATATTTCATAAATAAATATACATCCATGTACAGATATTAGAATTTCAAAATCATACCACTTTAGAGTTTTGATTTCAGTATTTCTAATAATTCAAAATTCAGAATAATATCGTACATAATTAAGATTATTTACTCACTTGAGAGAAGTATACTAACCTCCTTCTATCCTTGATTATAATTCCTTTGTTGATAATTTTCTAGTCACCTAAAACAGTAAATAAAATACTCTTAACATCCAGTCCTCATGAATTTAATTATTTGATTCTATCAAAGACTTAATTAATTATTCCTTATTCACCTATATTCAATTCACCTCTTTCTTTACTAAAATTTTAGGAAATTAAATTTATAGGCCACTTTCTTAAATAATACTTCAAAATACTCATGACCTATATTTTATTTATTTATTTATTATTATTATTATTATTATTATTTTATTCAACTATTTATTATGTACTTATTAAATTTTTAACACTTACCATCACACAAATTTCACATAGGGTCATCTAATAAATTTCAAAATGTTCATTTAACCTTGAATAATATTTATTGCTATATAATCAAGCCAAATTAATTTTTCCCATCTAATTTCCTTCCTTTTTCTTCATGAAAAATCTAGGAAAATTACATAAAAAAAAATTAGAAATTCATTTTAAAATTCAAACTAAAATTCCAAAATTCTAAATCACTTCCTAAGTGCATAGAAAAAATTTAAAAAGCCTTAAAAATTCAAATTCTACTTATTTTCCAAATTGTCTCTAGACCCCTAAATTAGAGTTTTTTTTTATCCAAATGCTAAAATTCACAATTGATCAGTGATTTCAAGGGAAAAATGTGTGAAATTCACCTTTGAAATTTAAATTTAACTCAATTTGAAACAAACATCTCGAATTGAGCTGCCTCTTTTCGAATAAATAGTGCCAAAATTAGAGTTTTCCAATTTGAAACAAATTCTAGTAGAAAGTGATCAGTACAAATAAGGGACAAAGGGCCAAAAATGTTGTAGAAAGCGAAGCCCTAAGCTAAATCGGATTAGAACACAACAATTTTTTTATGAATTTGAAGCTTGAAATTACCCCTTTTTGAACCACCGAAAAACTCTAAATTTTCAGCCACCTAAAGCTAGTTGCCGGTAGTTCTTGGACTGGTGGAGATACTGGGATTCTGATTGACCTCCGGCAGTGGTTGGATAGTGGCCGAAGTTATGGAATTCTAGTAAGCACAGTGAATGGATGAAGTTACAATGCTAAAGCTAATGTTTGAAGCTGTTTTGGTGTAATTTTTTGTGTTATGATAATTTTAAGTTGTAATTGTGTATTAAAATATTGTTAGTGGAATTAGTATTTATGATTAGGGTAATAGATTAGTGTTAGTGGAGAATAATTGGGGCATTAGTTTAATTAAAGTGGGATAATGAGTATGATTAGGTGTTTAAAATAATTATATGGGGATAAATAATATAATTATTGTGATAAAATATTATTAGTGGAAATATTAAGAATGATTAAGGGTAATAAAATATTTAAGGTGAGGATAAATAAATAAATATATATATATATATATATATTTAAAATAGGTATTACATTCTTCCCCCTTTAAGATTAAATCATCCACGTACCTTAGTTTTTAAAATGTTTTTAAAATGGGTATTACCACCAACACTGGTTTTTGATATTCTACTTTCACTTGTTGACAAACCAAGCAATAAGAAACAAAATTTGCTACGTCCTTCTTCATTCTTTCCCACTGATACAACTGTTTCAAATCTTAATACATCTTTAGCGCTCTTGGATGGATGGTATAAGCGTTTGATGAGCCTCTTCTAGCATCTATCTTCTGAGTTCACCATCATTGGGTACACATAACCTTTGACCATGCTATAACACCCCTTCTGAGTCTAAGTAAACTCGTTTCGTTTTCTATTCATGACATCTTCAATTAACTTTTGAATTTGAGCATTCGCTCCTTGAGCAACCTTCACCCTTTCACTCAAGGAAAAGGAACCTTGAGCACCCACTAATAACATGCTTGGCTCCTTGGTTCCAAGCTTAACGCCATTTCCTGTTAACCAGTGGATGTCCTCAATCAATGGTCATCTCATTTCAATTATATGTGCCTGACTTTCTACTCAAGGCATCTGCCACAACATTGGCTTTGCCTGAGTGGCACAAGATAGCACAATTATAATCCTTTAGCAATTACATCCACCTCCTCTGTCTCAGGTTGAGATCTCTTTGTTCAAAGATGTACTTTAAACTCTTATGATCTGTATAAATTTCGCAAGTCTCGCTGTACAAATAGTGACACCAGATTTTTAATGCAAACACTACAGTGGCCATTTTTAAGTCATGGATAGGATAATTCTGCTCATGCTTCTTTAATTGTCTTGAGGTATAGGCAATCACATGACCATGTTTCATCAAAACGCATCCTAATCCCACTTTGGAGGCATTATAATAAATGGTGTAACCGCTAGACCCTGATGGCAATGCAAGAATAGGTGCTAATGTCAAACAGTCCTTTAATTTTTGGAAACTTTCCTTGCATGCTTCGATCTATTGAAACTTTACATTCTTTTGAGTTAGTTTGGTTAAAAGAGCGGCCATTTTAGATAAATCTTTTACAAATCGTCAATAATATCTGGCCAAACCCAAGAAACTACAGATATCAGTGACCATAGTGAGTTGAGGCCACTTTAAAACTACTTTGACTTTTCCAAGATCCACTTGAACACCTTCCTTTGAAGCCACATGGCTTAGAAAAGCCACTTTATCAAGCCATAACTGGCATTTAGAGAACTTTACATACAATTTATTCTTTCTCAATATCTGCAGCACCATTCTTAAATGTTGTTTATGCTCCATTTGACTCTTTGAGTAAACTAAGATGTCATCAATGAAAACTATAACAAATCGATCAAGGAAAGGCTTGAACACTCTATTCGTCATATCTATAAAGGTTGCAATAGTATTAGTTAGTCCAAAGGACATCACTAAAAATTCATAATAGACATGGTGAGTTCTAAAAGTCATCTTAGGAATATCATCTTATTTAATCTTCAACTGATGATATCCTAACCACAAATCAATTTTAGAAAAAGCATTGTGCACCATGTAATTGATAGAATAGATCATCAATGCGATGTAAAGCCTTTATCTAACACACAACCTGAGGGACCCATTCTTTTTCTTCACAAACAGGACTGAAGCTCCCCACAATGACAAGCTTGGGTGGATAAAACATTTATTTAACAAGTCTTGCAACTGATTATTCAATTTCCTAAGTTCTAGTGGTGTCATTCTATAAAGAGGTATAGAGATCGGTTGGGTGTCCGGTAATAGATCAATGCTAAATTCAATCTCCCTATCAAGAGGTAGTCCAGGTAATTCTTTTGAAAATATGTCAGGAAACTCATTGACTATCAGAACTTGATGCAATGTTGTAACTGTTACTTCCATGTCTTGGACTAAGGCTAAGTAGCATTGACATCCACTTCTTAACAACTTCCTAGCCTCAATGGCCTATATTAAATTGTTAGGAATCACTGTACAATCGTCGTGGATAACAACAGGCGGTTCATTTGGGACGTCACATCTTATAACTTTGAGATGACAATCCATGGTGGCATAACAACATGCGAACCAATCCATTCCAAGGATCACATCAAAGTTTATCATAGCTAAAATAATTAAATCAACCATTGTTTCATGCTATCAATTGTAATCGTGCATGAATTGCATACTTGATCCCACTTAAGTGGATTCCCCTAACGGAGTTGTTATCATCAAAGAGCCCTTTAATTTGATAGGTTCCTTGCTAATCAATTTTGCAAAATGTGGGGATATAAAAAAGTAAGTAGCACCAAGATTAAACAACACAGGATCAAATCTAAGGTATGTGGGTGAACTAATTTGGGGACCAAATTTCTTAAAAGGGGAGGAATATAATACACATTTAAATATATATATATATATATATATATATACACATTTATCCTCACCTTAAATATTTTATTACCCCTAATCATTTCTAATATTCCCACTAATAATATTTTATCACAATAATTATATTTTTTATCCCTACATAATTATTTTAAACACTTAATCATACTCACTATCCCACTTTAATTAAACTAATACTCCAATTATTCTCCACTAACACTAATTTATTACCTTAATCATAACCACTAATTCCACTAACAATATTTTAATACATAATTACAACTTAAAATCATCGTAACACCAAAAATTACAACAAAACAGCTTTAGACATTAACTTCAGCGCTGCAACTTCGTCCATTCACTGTGCTCATCGGAATTCCACAACTCTGGCCACTATCACCACCATCCAACCACTGCCAGAGGTCGACCGACATCCCAACATCTCCACCGGCTAAAAAACTACTGGTGGCGAGCTCTAGGTGGCTGAAAATTTAGAGTTTTCCAGCGATATAAGAAGAAGTAATTTCAAGCTTCAAATTCATAAAAAATTGATGCATGTTAATTCGATTTAGTTTAAGGCTTCACTTTCTACAACATTTTTAGCCATTTCTCCCTCATTTGCACTGATCAATATAGTCTAATTTACTTTAGATTGAAGAACCCTAATGTTGGCACTGTTCATTTGAAAAAGACGCCAATTTGAGCTCAATTCGAGTTGTTTGCTTTAAATTGAGTTAGGGTTACACTTCAAAAGTGAATTTCGCACCTTTCTACCTTGAAATCACTAATCAATTATATCCGAATTGAAAAACCCCAATTTAGGGGCTTAGGGGCAATTTGGAAAATAAGTGGAATTTGAATTTTTTGGGATTTTTAAATTTTGTTATGTACCTAGGGACTGATTTAGAATTTCTGAAAATTATAGTTTAAATTTTAGAACAAATTACTAATTTTTTGTAATTTTCCTTGCTAAGAAAAAGGAAGGAAATTAGACAGGGACAATTATTTTAGCTTGATTAGATAACAATAAACATTATTCAAGGTTAAACGAAAAATTTGGAATTTATTAGATGACCCCTAAGTGAAATTTATGTGATGACAGGTGGTAAAAATTTAATAAGTGCATAATGAAATAATTGAATAAAATAATAATAATAATAATAATAGTAATAATAATGATAATAAGCATAATAAAATGAAATCTAGATCATGAGTACTTTGAAGTATTATTTAAGAAAGCAGCCTATAAATTTAATTTCCTAAAATTTAATAAAGAAATAGGCGAATTTGACAAAGATGAATACAGAATAATTAATTAAGTCTATGAAAGAATCAAATAATTAAATTCAATCAGATGTTAAGAGTATTTTATTTAATATTTTAGGTGACTAAAAAATTATTAACAATGGAATTGTAATCAAAGATAAAATGAGGTTGATATATTCCTCTTAAGTAAGTAAATAATCTTAATTATGCATGATATTAGTCTAAATTATGATTCTAAATTTTGAGTTATTAGAAATATTGAAATTAAAACTCTAAAGTGGTACGATTTTAAAATTTCGATATCTATACATTGATGTATATTTATTTTTGAAATATTGGGAATGTGTCCAAACAGATTCTGGTAACTAATGACAATAGACGTTAGCCATAGTGCACTCCGATTGGTAATCTGATAAGCTTAGGTATGATACTCTTACCACCATATTCTGTATGAGGCCTAAGGCCATTATTATAATTACTTAAAGCTTATGGCTAAAATGAGTATTTGATCTAATCTGTTTTTCAAAAGTTTGACTAGTTATGTAGGAGATTTTCAATGCACTCTGTTAATGATGATTCTCTACACAGGGAATAACCCTATTGTAGAAATTTTGGGAGGTTCATAACTCAAGAAATAATATGCCCAACTTTCTACACAGAGATTAAACTGATTCAATTAATATATGTATAAATAGTTATGAGATTTAATGTTTATTTAATATGGGTTTATATAAGTTCTACCATTTTGAGGTTTCTTATAGGTTCATGAGGATAAAGGACACCTCATCCCTATGTCAGTCACATCTTACCAGCTCAAGTTGTGATAAAAGGATATTCCTAAGACGGCTTTTAGGAATTGATACGACCATTATAAATTTTTAGTGATGTCCATTGGACTAACCAATGCCTTAGCAACTTTTATGGATCAGATGAATAGAGTTTTCAAGCCTTTCCTTGATCGATTTGTCGAAGTCTTTATTGATGACATCTTGGTTTACTCAAAGAGTCGAAAGGAGCATGAACATTTAAGAATGGAGCTGCAAATATTGAGAGAAAATCAAATGTATGCAAAGTTCTCTAAATTCCAATTCTAGCTTGATAAGGTGGCTTTTTTAGGCCATGTGGTTTCAAAGAAGAGTGTTCAAGTGGATCCTAATAAGGTGGAAGCAATTCAGAAGTAGCCCCGACCTACTACGGTCATAAAAATCTGTAGTTTTTTGGGTTTAGCCAGCTATTACCGTCAATTTGTGAAAGATTTCTTTAAAATGGTCATTCCTTTTGACCAAACTAACTCAAAAGAATGTAAAGTTTTAACGGACTGAAGCATGCGAGGAAAGTTTTCAAAAATTAAAGGATTCTTTGACATCAGCACTTGTTCTTGTGTTGCCATCAAGATTTGGCAGCCATGCAATTTATTGTGATGCCTCCAAAATGGGTTTAGGTTGCATATTGATGCAGCATGGTCGTGTGATTACCTACACCTCAAGACAATTTGAGAAGCAAGAATAGAATTATCATACCCCATGACTTAGAAATGGCTGTTGTGGTGTTTGCCTTAAAAATTTGGCGTTACTATATGTATGGCGAGATTTGCAAAATTTATACAGACCATAAGAGTTTTAAGTACATCTTTAGACAATGAGATCTTAACCAAAGCCAATGTTATGGCAGAAGAGGTGGATGGAATTGTTGAAAGGTTATGATTGTACTATCTTGTCCCACCCAGATAAAGCCAATGTTATGGCAAATGCCTTGAGTAAAAAGTCAATGGAAAGTCTGGCACATATAACTAAATGAGAAAACCCTTGGTTGAAGATTTCCACTAGTTAGCAAAAAATGGTGTTAGGCTTAGAACTAAGGAGCAGGGTGTGTTATTAATAGGTGTTCAAAGTTCCTCTTCCTTAAGTGAAAGGGTGAAGGTTGCTCAAGGAATAAATGCTTAAATTCGAAAGTTAATTGAAGATGTCGAGAATGGAAAATAAAGCAAGTTTACTTAGGACTTAGAAGGGGTGTTATGGCATGGTCAAAGGCTATGTGTACCTAATGATGGGGAACCTAGAAAAGAAATCCTAGAAGAAGCTCATCAAACCCCTTATACCATCCATCTAAGAGCAACAAAGATGTATCAAGATTTGAAACAACTGTATTGGTGGGAAAGAATAAGAAGGATGTAGCATATTTGTCTCACGTTGTTTAGTTTGTCAATAAGTGAAGGCAAAACATCAAAAGCCAGCTAGGTTACTCCAACAAAATTTAAATACCATAATGGAAATGGGAAAGAATAACTATGGATTTCGTGATAGGCCTACCTTGAACTTTGAAGGGTTTTGATTCCATATAGTTGATTATAGATACACTGACCAAATTTGCAACTTTTTGCCAGTGAAAACAACTTATGGTGTTGCCAAATTTGCTCAAAATATATCTTAATGAAATTGTGAAGCTTCACAGTGTTCCTATTTCAATTGTTTCAGATTGAGGGCCCTAATTTACCTCTAAGTTCTAAAGGGTTTTTCAAAAAGCACTTGGCACTCGATTAGATCTCAGCACTGCTTTCCACCCATAAACTGATGGACAATCAAAATGTACAATTCAAACGCTAGAAGATATATTGAGATTGTGTCTCCTAGACTTTGGAAGGAGTTAGGATGCCTACCTACCTTTGGCCGAATTTGCTTAAAATAATAGTTACCGAACAAGTATTCAGATGGCACCTTATGAAGCTTTATATGATAGGCAATGTCGGTCTCTTATCGGTTGGTTTGATATGGGTGAAGCAAGGATATTGGGACTAGAATTACTTCAAGATGCCATAGACAATGTGAAGTTTATTAGGGAGAGATTGTTAACTACCCAAAATAGGTAGAAAGCATATATGAAAAATCGAAGGCAAGATTTGGAATTCATGGTGGGCGATCAGGTGTTTCTCTGTGTCTTCGATGAAAGGTATAATAAGATTCGAAAAGAAGGGAAAATTAGACCCCTGTTATGTTGGACCATTTGAAATTCTAGAAAGAATTAGAGCAGTGACATATTATTTAGCTCTACCTTCGGAACTAGTAGGTGTAAATCGTGTGTTTCATGTATCTATGCTTAGAAAGTATTTACCTGATCTATCTCATGTGTTGAAAACCCAAGATGTTCAGTTAAATGTTAGGTTAACCTACAAAGTTACTATGGTGATTCTGGATAGGCAGGTTAAGAAGTTTCGATCAAAGGAAATTGTATCGGTGAAGGTTTTATGGTGTAATCATTCCCAGGAAGAAGCGACGTGAGAAGTAGATAATGATATGCAAACCAAATATCCCCAGTTATTTCAAAACTAAGGCGTGTAGATGATTTAATTTGAAGACTGAGTTTCTTAATGGGGGGAGGAATGTAATACCCATGAAATTTAAACTCAAAAGGGATACTCAATAGGGGACTCGATTAGTGATGCAGATAAAAATTTATCTGATATTGTAACCAAAGTGAGTACCTAAGCCTTACTTGGTGCTTTCCTAGCACTTTTAACTCAACCAAGTATATGTGAGGACAAAATTGATATGATAAAATACAATATTTCCCACTTTAAATATTTTATTACCCTTAATCATAAAAATTATTTCCACTAATAATATTTTATTACAATAATTACAAACATTATACCCATTAACCCTCACTAGTAATATTTTATTACACAAATCATATCATAAAAACCCATCAAAATATCATATTTTTCACATAACATTCCTAGTACGCATTCTTCACTGTACCGTCGGTTTCTCCACATTCCACCGCTGCCGATCAAGCAGCCACCCAGTAGCTTGCCAACCCTTCAACAAGCTCCACTAGCCACCAATCGCTGGAAAATGACGCAATTTTTTTGGCAGGTTTTTCACGCGCAATGTATGGCTCAAATTCACGAAATTAGGTGCGTTTTGCTTCAATCTAGCTAAAGATTATTGTTTCTGCATTAATTTCGCACTTTTCCCCCTCATTTTGCACCGATCAATTAGTTTAAAATAGTCTCAAATCGAATAAGCCCCAATTCTGGTATCGTTCATCCGGTAAAATCATTGTTCATGCGAGAAAGTGATGAAATTGAGCATAATTCGGTGTAAACTCATCAAATTAAATTAGTGTTTCGCCTCCTAGATGATTTTTGCATCTTTCTCCCTTGAAATCACTTACAATTGCAAATTTTGACTTTCGAATTGAAAAACCTCAAATTTTAGGTTTAGGTGAAATTTGAATTTTTAGGGTTTCTTAAATATTATTATGCACCTATAGAGTATTTTAGAATTTTTGGAAATTTTAGTTCGTAGTCCATTTGAGAATAATCATGAACAGAATGCATTGAGAATCCCCTACAAAACCATTCAGAATTTCAAAATATAGAACTAACCTAAGACTAGTGAAAACATATCAGAACAGTATCCATTTTAGCTATAAGCTCTGAGTAACTGTAATAATGGCCCTAGGCCTTAAATAGAATATGGTAGTAAGGGCATCATACCTAACTATATCATATTACCATTCACAATGCACTACGGTTAACGTCTACTGCTATTAGCTATAGGGTTCTGTTTGGACACATTCCCAATATTTTGGAGATATATAAACATACATATTCAAATATCAAAATTTCAAAGTCGTACCACTTCAAAGTTTAGATTTCAGTATTTCTAATAATTCAAAATTCAGAATCATAATAGATAATTAAAAATAATAACTTGCATAAATAGGATTATCTACTAACCTAAGAGGAATATACCAACCTTCTCTTATCTTTATTTACGATTCCTTTGTTGATAATTTTTCTAGCCACATAAAACATTAAATAAAATATTTTTAACAACAAATCTTCATGAATAATTTTAATTATTTAATTATGCTACCAGCCTAATTAATTATTACTTATTCCCTTTATCCAAATTACCTCTTCAACCCAATTTAGCCCTCTTTCTTCACTTAATTTTAAGAAATTAAATTTTTAGGCTACTTTCCTTAATAATACTTCAATAATAATAATAATAATAATAATAATAATAATAATAATATATTATTATTATTATTATTATTATTATTATTATGCACTTAATAAATTTCTAACATCAACACAATTTCACTTAGGGGTCATTTAATAAATTCTAAAAGTCCTATTTAACTTTAAATAATACTTATTGCTATCTAATTAAACCAAACAAAAAATTTTCCTCTTCTAATTTCCTCCATTTTTCTTCATAAAAAATCTAGGAAAATTATGAAAAATTAGAAATTCATTGTAAAATTAAAACTAAAATTTTCAAAAATTCTAAATTACTCCTTAGATACATAATAATATTTAAGAAGCCCTAAGAACTCAAATTTCACCTATTTCAAAAATTATCCCTAGACCTAAAATTTGGTATTTTTCAATCCGGAAGTCAAAACTCATAATTTATCAGTGATTTTAAGGGAGAAAGATGTGAAAATCATCTAGGAGGTGAAACCCCAATTCAATTTGATGAGATTACATCAAATTAAGCTCAACCTCATCACTTTCTTACATGAACTGCGATTGTTTTGGACAAAAGATACCAAAATTGGGGTTTCTTAGATTTAGAGTTGTTTTAACCAAATTGATCGATGCAAATGAGGGAGAAAGGTGCAAAATTGATGCAGAAACAATAACCCTAAGATAAATTGAAGAAAAATGCACCTAATTTCGCAAATTTGAGCCACAAATTGCACATGAAAAACTTGTTAGAAAAATCACGTTGTTTTCTAGTGATTGGTGGTCGCTAAAGCTAGCTGAAAGGCCAGCAATGCTGCTAGGTAGTTAGTTGACCAGCGACGATGCTTGACCAGTGGCGAGCAATAGTGGAAAGTGGAGAAACTAATAGCATAGTGAGAAACACATACTGGGAGTATTATGTAAAGATTATAATGTTCTAGTGATTTTTTATGATATGATTTGTGTAATAAAATATTGTTAGTGGGGGTTAGTGGGTAAAATGAATGTAATTATTGTAATAAAATATTATTAGTTGGAATAATTGTTATGATTAAAGGTAATAAAATATTTAGGGTAAGATATATTTTATTTTATCAAATCAAATTTTTTTTCACAGATACTTGGTCCCCATATCTGATTGAGTTAAAAATGCTAAGAAAGCACCAGGTAAGGGTAAGGCTTAGGTACTCATTCTGATTACAATCTTAGATAATTTTTTATCAGCATCACTGATTGATTCCCTATTGAATATCCCATTTGAGTTTAAATTGTAATACCCATGGCAACATATACCACCTTACATCATAATCCACACCAACATAGTAACAGCTTAATCAATAATTGGAGAAAGAACGAGAAAAATAACAGGGATAGAGGGTAACTAATAAAATTACATATAAACATTACTTGTTTATTTTCTTTTTTAATTTTTGAACATTCGTAAGCTATATGAATTGGCTCCATTTTAAGCATTTTAATTGTTTACCCTAGCGTTTTCTTTGGCTTAATGACCCTATACACATGGAAGAAACAATAGACATATAAACAATCTTAGACAGTTTTAGATGTAGTGCACCTACATGCACCACCTGATTCTCGTTAATATGCATAAAAAGCAAAAATGTCATGCTTAAAATGGTATTAGCTCAACCATTGGTCCAATAGTAAAATGAATAGAGAGTAACTGGTTCATGAATGAAAAATTAAAGGGACAAATACAAGTATGGAAAATCAATGAAAAACCAGATCCTGAAATTAGCTCAGCCTCTATCAGCAACCTCAAAGAAGCATAGAAATCCCTTTACCGTTTAGCATCAAGAAACAACATATCTTAATACTCATTCATTGAAGATTAGTATGAAGAATACAATGTTGCTATCAGTTCACATCAAATATTAGCTGGTGCTACTTACCAGCTCCTTGGCAATGGACTGGGCGAATTTTAAACGTGAGAATTTCTAATATTACACATGTATATTTATTTAAATCTGAAGAAGAAGAGGAAAGTGAAAAAGAGTAAATATACAAATAAAAGGAATTCAAACCATCCCAAAGCCCCTAATCTGGAGGGGTTTGGGGCTGATTAGGATATTCTCCCCACCTACCCGACTCCCAAAAATGCTCAGTCTTTGATCAAATTTAGCCAAATATTAGAAATTATGTCCATATGTGGAATTCTAAGAAATCTACATAGGTCAGCAGTGACTTACTAAAAACTCAAATCTCAAAACTTATACAAGGTCCAAGCCATACATGAAAGACTACTTATTTCTAACGAAGCAGACAGGAGACACACATATCGGAGACATATTTGCTGCGAAATGCATATATATGTAAGTTATTCAAAACTGAGACATTTATGGGTATTAGATTCAAATAAAAATTTACATTCTCCATACATTTTCATCAAAATATAGCACTAAAAAGCAGCGTGGAGAAAATAAAGAAGAAATTACCTTGGTCCCCTGAGTGCGAGTGACGAGGGTCTTGCCCACATTTTTCACTTGAAAAACAGAAGGGGCCTTAATATCGTACCAGTCCTTCTTGGCAAAGGGATCAGCCCTGAATGAAAGCCAAAGAAACAAAAGTAGGGTCGAATATATGCCCAAAAGAGAGAATACAATACTGAAATTTTCGAAGTGACGAAAAGGGTACTTACGCCTTCTTCTTGCCACCCTTCTTTCCCTTCGAAATCCTCTTGTTCTTTCCGACAGCCATGGCTGATAACAGGAGCTTCTTCTCCTATGCAGCTGACGGCCGTGAGAGTTCACTCAGAGAGAGAGAGAGAGAGAGAGAGAGAACCCTACGTGACTACCCGCACTCCGTTATATACGTCATCACGAATTCATTTTCCCCTGCACGGATTAAAAGTTCTTACCATATTGAATTTTATTTTCGTCATTATAAATTGTTTTGTTTGTCATTCTGTTATAAGTTATTTAAGAAAATTAAAATTACATCATCTTATTTGATACGGAATGTGTTTATTAGACAACTCAAATTTAATTGTTTGTCCTAGACGTTTTTAAAATAATAAATTGTCATATATCATATGTAAAAATATTTTAAATTCATTTTATATGTATAAAAGTGAAGTTAAGTTAGAATGAATTTCTGCCTCTTCAACCCGTATTATTTGAACTAGTATTTGTGAATGCACAAGTGTATTTTATAGTTATATTTTAATCATATATATAATTTCAATGAAGAACATTTATTAATTATTGAAAAATTACAAATTACGTAAAAAGATGGCTATAACATATGAGCAACAATACTTGAAAAAATGCATATGCCTTTATAGAAAAATAAAAACAATACATAAAACTAATAGATTTCACGTACTAACAAAGAATATTATCATGTGATTCTACTCTTTGTTAACTTTCTCATAATTTTTATTGAAAATAATTAAGTTTCTCAATTTTTGAGGTACACTTGAAGATTTTGTTGTATTAGTTACTGTTTGTGTGTGTGTATATATATGTGTGTGTGTGTGAGACTCTGAGTAAGTGAGAGAGAGGGAGAAATACACATAGAACTTCCAAGGTTTAGGAAGCAAATATAAGGTCCATAATCTACTCCTCATTTTTAATTTCTTTGAAATTGTAATTAATCAATATTCGATTGAAAATTCAAAGACTACATCAGCCAATACAAATCTAGCAGAACTTAGTAAATGTGATGAACTTTTAAAGGAATAAGTAATTGCTCAATCATTTTTACCAATGAAATTTCTTTAAACTTATGTAGTTGAATACTTTTTTGATAATTTGATATAAAACACCTCATGGCCGGAGTAATTACTTCAAGGCAAAGAAATTTGGAATCTCTAGCCGTATTTCGTTTTCATTTTGATATTTTTAGCTATATTTCATTTTATGTTCATGGATGTTCAATCAATGGGTTTTTTTGACTTATTTGTTGCTATACAAGCATTTAATAACCCATGCCTTTCACTATTTTTATTATTTACCCATATGCTTAAAGTATATTTTGCGTCAATGACTTTTTAGAGTTGTGTGAATATAAAATACGTAATTAAATTTATTTTATTGATGCATAACCACATTCACACGATTAAAATCTTTTATTATTGTCTAGAAAAACGTGTAGCAATTTATAGTCAGTAACATGTCCTCCCTTCAGATTATCCCTCTCATACTTTTTCACTTGAACTCCCTCTCCTCTCATATTTTCATAGAAAAAATATTTTTTGATGATTAATAATAAAAATGATATAAATTTATATCAAGATTAATTTATTAATTTAAATATATATTTTAAATAAATATATTAAATATGTTTTAATTATTTTTATCTTTAATTATTAAACTTCTCAAAAACAAATATTTCAAAATAAACATTAGTAATCAAAATACTTAATTATTAATTATTATTTAATTTATGTCTTGCATTTATTTTATATGATAAGAAAAACTTAATAGAAATGAAAAAAAAATACATATAATCACAGTTTAACTTATTTATTTCAAAATCTTAGATATGTTAACAGAAGTGATTAATAAGAAAAACCAAAGACGAGAGATAAACCTAGCAGTATGGTGTTTTTAGGTTATATTTGGGAATTTAAGAGATGATGAAATGTAGTGGTCATTAATGAAATTACATGGATTGGAATGAAATGGTTTGAGTTGATATGTTGTTTATAAATTTTAATGAGAAAAAAGAGAGATACCTATCAATTTTGTTTGAAAATTATAATAAAATGAATTGAATGGAATGATTTATTAATTATTTTTTTTAATATTATCTCATAACATAAACACATGACTAATAAATTGTTATTATTCAATACATAATATTACGTAATTCTCGTATTCATATTTCTTTATTTTATTTACTAATTATCATGTACATATTTTCTATCTAATATATTTATTACAAAATATCTATGTGCTTCAAAAAATTTTAAAAAAAAAATTTTAAAATCCAAAAAGAAAAATTGTTGACAAAAAAATAAAAAAAATATGAAACTTATTTACATTGTAGATTTTTTTATTCTTTTTTTTATTTTAAAATTTTAAGTGAAACAAGAAAAAAAAAAAAGAGAATGGTAATGACTATAATGATAAAAATTAGATAATATTGTAATAATTGAAATTGAGTATATTAGTAATAAGATAATGATATATTAGTAATTTAATTTTTTTAAACTACTCCATTCTATATTTGACTTTCCAATTTAGAGGGAGATTGAAATTGGAGTTTTAGATAATAATATTTCTCCCTTACTATTTCATTCAACTTAAAAAAAAAAAAATCTAAACATAAACCCAATTTATTTTTACTATTTTATTATTTGTCAATCCCTCTCTAAGGCCACTCGCCACTGTAATAATTAGGAGTTGCTGCAGAGTTAACAACTTGTTTTTGTTTTTTTGATAAAACAACATGTACAAATATTTATAGTCACTGTTACGTACAAATATCGAAAGCTCTTTTAGAAGCAATATGTGCATTTAAGAATTTTTTTCATAGGAAGTGATGATTCCCAAAACAGAAAAAGCAAAACACTAACTTCATATATATATATATATATATATATATACACGCGTGCACACGTATTAATATACTATGGATCTAGACAATTGTGATTTTTTAATTTGATATTATATAATTATATTTTCTAAAAAAGTTACGCCTGTTATATTTTTATGATAAAAATACAAATAATCATTTAATTTAATAGTTTTTATATATTTTTTTTTTAAAAAAAATTTGACTATGAATACTTCTAGTATAGCATAAGCTTTATCAATTTTTTGTAGTCTTTTTTGGGAAGTGAAGAACAAGGATTTTTTTTTTCCCATTTTTTTACAGCAAAAAAGTTTGATTTGTCACTTAAAATGACATGTTAAACAGTATTTTTTTGGTTCATCCAACCTCTTTCAACTTACATAAGGAGTCAAGCTACATTTATAAATTAAATGCAAGGCATAAATTAAATAATAATTAATGATTAAGTTTTTTGATTACTAATATTTATTTTAAAATATCTGTTTTTGAGAAGTTTAATAATTAAAGATAAAAATAATTAAAATATATTTTATTATGTATTTTATATTTAAGCAATTCTAAAGGATCACTGACACAAAATGTACTTTAAACATTTGGAGAATAATAAAAGTGGCGGAAGATACATATTATTAAATGCTTATAAAGTAACAAACGAGTCAAAAAAACCTCAATCAATGCACACCAATCTGAATTTCGTCAAAATACATTGAAAATCTCATGGAGACTTTTATTTGTGAAATAAATTATTAATTGTCATTAAGATGTCTTTTTAAATAAAAATAAATAGACAGAAAATATCATAGAGATTTAAATGGTATAATAGCATTGTTTTTAAATATCTTGAAGTTGCAAGCACAATATATCTTTTTTTCATATTTTTTAATGATTGAGTTATAATAATTTTGCTTAAAAATATGTAATTTTGTAGTTTTTTATGATAATTTATTTAGTGTACAATTATTTTGTGAAAATTTTGATGAGTTACATTATAATTTTGATAAATTATTGTTAGATTATGTGCAATTTTAAAGCGCAAAAAATATTGACGTATTTAAAATTATAGTTAATAATATTTATGTATAAACAAATCTGACTTTTTTTTTTCTTTTCTCTAATACGTGAAAAGAAGATAAATAATAAACACAAATTATAAAAGAATAACTAAGAACTACTAAGATTACTATTCATGTACGTGTTATTTAATTTTTTATTTTTTATCATTTTAATTATTTAATAAACTTAATATATATATATATATATATATAGGGAGTTGTAAATGCCCTGAACTTTTTTATTAAAAAAAAATTAATACTCAAATTAAGTGTTTTGGTGTTTTTATAGATCAGAATGAGATTCTAAAAAAAATTATTTTTGTTTTACATATTTTGCTCAAATTTCCATAAAATTCAAGGGTTTTTTTCCTTGTTCATGAAACTTATATTATTAATTATTGTAAAAAAAAAGTAATATTTTACATTTAAAGTTAAATTATCAAAATTGATGATTTTCTAAAATTAAAATTAAATTTTTTAAAGATTAATCTGATAATTATAAATAATTTACAAACTCAATTCAGTAATCCAAAATATTTACAAAAAAAAAAAAAAAACCTCACAAGGGATCCACGGCCCAATGTAAAGAGACATAAAGAAGACTAAATATTTGTTACCAAACTTTGTTGAAGCATACTGATGACAGATTTATAACACAAAACACTGGTAAATTAATAATTCTTGTATAACAACTTATGGTAATTATTAGATATTAATGTCTAAGTTGACAAATCACAATGATTATTTTTCTGTCTATTTTTTTAATAATATATTAAGACTTTGTTTAGCATAAACAATAACAATTTAAACTTGATACACTTAAAATTACTTTAAGATGGGATTCCATTCATCAAAACTTTTTGTTCCATTTAATTATTTTAATAAAAATGCTGGAAAAAAGGTACATAAGATTTGAACCTCACGATATAGATGTACTTTTCTGTTAAGCTTCAAATTCTAATAGTTATTTTATTTTATTTTTTATTTTTTGATAAAAGCATAAGATTAGAAAGTAGATATTATTTTCATTATATCTATTATAATTTTCTTATTATCACTTCTCTCAATTTGAGCTTCTAAACATTACATCTTTTAATTTAATCCTTTAAATATTTTTTCCCAATCAAATGGTCCATTCAAGGAAAAACAAAGATTCCACATACTTGTTAACTAGTAATCCAGATTTGTTTAAACGTCTTCTACTTATAAAACGATGCTATTTTTTGTATTTAAGAGCCCATAAACATTTCCACTGTGGAGAAATATTGTTTAGAGGATTAAACTCAGAAATTTTATTTTTTTAGAAAGTAAATTAAAAGAAGAGTAAAATTTTAGGAGTTAAATTTAAAGACTTTATCATCAAAGATCCAAATAAAAGAATAAATGATTTTTCAAGACTAGATCTTTGATTTACTATTTGTTTTTTCATGCTTTAAACTCATTCATTATTGTTCAAATTGAATTAGGTGCTCTACCAAACTTATGCTAAGAATGATTATAATGACAGAATACTGTAGGAAATTAAAAAAATTAAAATACCAAATCAAAATTATCTTCAAGAAGAAAAAAAAAAAAAAGTGAAGTTTTGACCTTCCTTCCTTCTAGCCTAAAGCATTAAAACCATCTCAAAACACATAACATGCTACACAGCAATCCAACAAACATGCATACGCGTGCCACTAAACAGTATAATAGTTAGGTTTCTTCGGAAATTTTAGAAATGTTAGGGCAATTTATGAGGACCTAAGCCTTTCGACCGTATGAAAGAACCATCACAAAATCTTTTGCAGAGCTGCCAACAAACGAACGCATCTTCTCAGACTTAGGCACTGTCTCAGACCACATGTCTACTAAGTTGTGCAGTTGAAGTGAAGGTAAAACTGGACGACCTCTTAATGAGATCTCCACCTGCAACAGTTATATTCAATCAAAGCCATTAGCTTCTGAGAATCTGCAATAATGATTCGTTTGCATAGAGATTATAGGCATTAGAGTTAGCAGAGACACAGAATGGAGTTACCTCGGCTTCGCTTGCAAGATCAAGCTTCTTCATGATGTACCTTTTGATGAATGAAACAGGTAAACTGCCATCCCTGTTATGATTTGAAGATTAGTTAGTGAAAATTTTCATTTTTCAGGTGTATTTATCTCAAGTATAGTAGACAAATTAAAGATAAAAATGTAGAAACTCCCTTTAAAGGCTATTTGCAAACACCCCCGTAAACTCAGAAAGCCAGGAAAAACTACTCTGTTCATTTCTTTGTTAACTTCATTAACAAAGATGCCACATCAGACCTTGTTATTTGTGACATAGCACACTTTTATCATTTGGGAACTACACATTATCAATGACAATGTCTAATGTGAGATTAAGAGATGAACAAAAGGATTTGAATTTGGAAGGGTGATAATTGACGAAGGTATTTTTCTGGTATTCGAAGTTAATAACCATAAATGGCAACATTGATAGGGAATCTAACTATACCCATTATATGTAGGTCACCATGGCACGAACAAGATAAGCAAGCACAACTTTCCTTATGGCACCATTTTCTCCAACATCAAAATGTAAGAGACGAGGACTTTCTATTTCAATAGTACACTAGAACAAGACCTTTGCACGAACTAAAATTAAGACTCACAAGACAAAAGATGCATGCATTAGAGGTCAAGGGAAGAGGGAACTTCAGTAAGAAATAATAGTTTTGAAATAGCTCAGTCCAAAAGATCAGGATGAGTAAATTCTTTAGTCTTAAATATTGCTTCCAATCCATGGCTTGAGAAAACCCACCTTGGCAATAACGTTTGCATCACCATTGTTTCTAGAATAAGGCCACATAATATTATAACTAATTTTTTGATTCCCCTTCCATTGATCTGAATTTGTGCAGCTCTGTTCAGCCTATGGAATTTTATACTCAATAGCACCCAAAGGATTTTCACGCATAATTGTTCTGACTAATCATTATTAGCTTTGGAATACCAATTAATCAAAGACTGTTCACATAAGAGTTCCTGATAATACTGAGGTCTTATGACCAGATTTTCTGAATAGTACATTACTCTGATACTCTGGCTTCAGAATTTTCACTCATTATGCTTGTAATGTACTTGCTACTTTTAAATGTAGTGATTACCTAAATAAACAAGATCATTATTTCTTTTACGAAAAATTAATTAAAAAAGAACAATTACAAAATTTACCTAAATATGAAATGTCAAAACATCGTTATATAGGCAATTTCTGCTCTTTATTATAGAAGCATCAAGCAGATAAACAGATATGTCATGACATTTAGTTCAACTATTGAGATGGAAAGCAATGAGAAGAGGGACAATAAAACTCACATGACCCTCAGGTAGCAGGAAGGTATCTGGGGCAATTGTGCATCTACTTCCCTGGAACCAGTAATTCAAATGTCAGATACTCAACACTTGAAAGCTAAATTAACTTCAAGAGATAACTACTAAAAGTTCCATGAAGAGTAATCTCACTTCTCTTGAGAAGCGACTAAAGAGAACCATATTGGACAGAACCTTTCGATGCTTCCACTGCTTGAATCAATTACAGGTTGTGCTGGAACATTTAAATCCTGTGAGAATTTTACTCTTTCTGGTTGGCTGCTCCGCAACCTCTTACTTTTGATGGAATCTTGCTGTACTGGAGTAGCCTCATTTTGATCACTAGCTACTTTTGTTTTGTTACGATTCTTAACTTCCACTGTAGAAGCTCCAGCTACTTTTGTTTTGTTACGGTGCTTAACTTCCACTGTAGGATCACCAGCTACTTTTGTTTTGTTACGATTCTTAACTTCAACTCTAGGCACACGGAAGTCCTTGTCACAAGGATCAACAGGCATTGCAGTGTCAGCATTTTCTTGCATTTTGATGGACTCAGAAGAATTTGCTTTTTGCGCAGCTTCCATCAGAAAGTTTAAGGGCTCCCATATACTAGTCTTTCCTTTCCATAACTCAGCATTGTTCTCAGAATTTTCATTGGGCGCTTTCTGGTGGCTTAACTCTGGTTCTAAAGAATTCTGCTGTTTATAAATACATAATTGGACAGGAAATTGTCATTTATCAAAGTATAGATGTGAAGATCTACGATAAACAAAAGGATCAGACTTAGAAAAAAACCCTATAGGTGCTTGTTATCAAGTTCATCAATCATGTGGTGCTGAGTAGTTAACAACATCCACTTGTAATATTTTCATTAAAAATCTTGATAGCCAATATGTAAAAACTATGCTCGAGATTTTCTTTTCTGAATTAAAAAGCTAGGAAAAGAAATGCAACAAAGTTGGTGAACTATGGAATGCGTAGGAGAACTAGAAAAATAAGAGAGGAAGGAAAGCTTTATTTTCTTTACCTTAACTCCACTTATTACATTTTCAGTGTCAAGCTCACAGTGCTCCTGGTCTTTCTTGTTATCTACTGCTGATTGGTGAGGTTGACTTGTTGATGGAATGTGTTCTCTTGGAAGGAATTTTTTCCTTGCTGCAGATTTTGTTCTTGATAAATTTCTTGGAATATCTATCAAAATTTCTATCTCTCTGTGTCTGTCATCTTTCTTACCATCTGATTTTTTATCAGATTGAACAGTAGAGCGAGCAGCTTCTTTTTCAGCTGCAGCTTTTTTTGCAGCAGTTTTCGCCCTTCTTGCACAAATACTAGAATGGCTAGATAGTTTAGTTGGATTGGCGCCTAATGAAGACAGAGATCTCTCCTTTTTTTTGGTTCGCAATGTAAATGAAGGCACACTCTCAGGTGTCTTGTCACTTTTTCCCTCATGAGGGAAAAGTTTCTCCCTCAAATCCTGCAGATTGTGATCTGCCCTGTAGATTAGCAAAAGGGTGTAGAAATCAGCAATATGCATGAAAAAGAATAGGAAGAGAGAAATTTAAGAGGAAAAAAAGTGATTGATTAGGCCAATGGGGCTATTGATTAGGCCATGGGACTAATGATACCACATATAGATTGCATTGGAAATAAGAGGTAGGATGTTCCAATATAAAATATTTTAGGTTCCGCAAATTGCCGATTTCTGAGTCAGCATAATTTTTGATTAATTTGTTCATTAGCGTAAACATTGATTGACAATATCACAGCATAGTTATTGATTTAAAGTCAAGTGATTCTACTAACATATCCATTAGTCATTTACTGGTTAATAAGCTAAAATAGCAACTTCTAAAGTGGTGGTCTCTGCATATACATATGATGACAGGCGCTACATCAGAATAGTACAAGAATGTGATCCTGAAGCAATAGCTCCAGCAAAGAGATTTTCTTTTTGGGCCAATATTATCACGGCAGATAGATTACTAGACTAAGCTGCAATCATTACCAAAAGAGGAGTTATGTTCACGGTGACTACCTTAGTTTTCCCAGTGGAAAACAACCCAGGTCTACTTTGCATACTGGACACTGCCTTAAATTCTCATCTCCTAGCTTCTTAAATATGCATTCCCTGCAAACTGTAATTTAATTTTAAATTTAGTTAGCTGCACATGGTAATATTCCAACTTGCAATAAATCAATGTGCGTAAACATCTTCATTTAACATTACAGAGAAGGCCAAAAAAGAACTGGGTCGAGATCAAGTTTTCACCAATACCCTTGCATAAGCTCATGCACATGAAATGCAAGAAGCGACATCAGAACCAGTAATAACAGAAACAACAAGAAAAAGAAAAGAAAAAATAAAAACAGAAGAAACTTCTTGAAGTCATATTCTCAGAGGCTCATAAATTATGCTATTCCTGAAGAACATGAATCCTGAACAAGCTTAAAGTAAATCATCTCTTAAAAGAAGACAACCATGACCAAACTACACTGAGGCCTAGACTATATATATGTTGATTGTTCTGTAAAGATATGTACAAATGTCTTCAACCATGTCTATTTGAAATTTGATCAACAGCTTCATTTTAGTTTACCAACAAAACTTTGATGAAAATAAGCTGCGTGGTAGCAGCAATTGGCAATTCAATGGAAACATTTTTGGCAAAACTGAAGTGAAAGAGACAAACACAAGGTCACGGCATGCAGGGAAAAGTACATTCTGCTAAACAATGTGGGATACTACCTTAAGTTTACCAGTTATCACATTATGCATAAATAACAGAATGTTACAGCTAATTTTATACTAATTACTTGCATGCAGTGCTTAATGCCAGAATAAGTTCCCATGAAGTCTACCAAAGTTATCAGAAGAAACAGATTAACATGATAATCAGGCCAAAATTGACAACCTAATGAATCAATATCAGTGGCGTTTGGTGCATAGGTATTCCCATGCACTTTAAAATTTATATATAAAAGTTTTCAGCATGAGATATATATATATATATTAAAAATCGATGTTTTATTACTCAAGTAACAAATGAATTTAGCAAATTCTATAAATAACTTGTTACAAGAGTATGGAAAACTAAAATTTTCACGTACCAAACGTCTCCAGAGAAAAAGATAACACCCATACTGTGTGCAACAAGAATCAAGAATCAGGAAAGATTGACAAGGTGGAAAAAGAAATTTGATGGGAAGATCAGAAATTATCGTGGAAACAGAGCATGTGAAACTGATAGGTGGAGAGAGAGAGAGAACTCACAGGTATGCAAGCATTCTGATATAGTGGTGGCGTCTCTGAAGAATTTATCACACAAAGGGCACGTCAAGCATGACGTGAGCTTCGTCCTCTTGACCTTCACCGTTTCGTCTTCTGTCATTGTCGTGAACATCTTTCTTTCCTCCTTAATTTGTCTCTCTCTCTGTCTCAGACAACGACAAACACATAAGAAACACACAAAACACCTCCTTACTCACGTACTCGCATGGTGCATGTCACCAAGTAGCAAGAAATCACGACAGTTTCCATCATTCTGGACGAGAAACCCGCGAGTATCACAAGAAAATTAGCAGCCATGACCGATAAAAAACCCAGGGTTCGAGAATACCACAGAATCCCATGCAGCAAAAGGATTGAAACGAAGAAGAAAAAAAAAGGCGGGGTTTTTGGATTTGGAGTAGTGGACGTGTAGCTTGTTCGATTTGCACAATGGGAGTGATCTGTTCGAGGCTCAAATGACAAGTGCGTATAGCATGAAGGAACCTATGTGCTTCGTTTGTGTGGTGTGGGCGCTGCTACGAAAGAGATGTTAGTGTGAACGAGGACGAAACGGTGTGTTATATATATATCAAAGGGAGTCGTTGACATGGTGACCCTGTCGTCTACACAATTATATATTTCATCAAACCTAAGCCCTCTTACTGTTTCTTCTATTTTTCTCTCTCCCTTTTTCCATATAAATTACGCTTCTTTAACTTATATTTTAGATGATCAAATTAAAATTTATATGATCATTTCAAATAAAAGAATTATTTATTTTTTTCATTAACAAATCATGTGTGATTTTCATGTGAAATATGTGCTCCTGTTTAAGATCTCTTTTGCCTATAGTCACACACACACACATATATATAGTCAGGTATATATTGTGACAATTGAAAATTAAATTTTTTTTTTTTTTAAAAAGGAGGGATCAGATCAAACAAGTATAAGGGGATAGTGAGAGACTTCACACTTATTTGAACTTGCATTCCTATGATTGAGGGCTTTGTGGAATCTACGTGGACTAAGCCTTTTTTAGTATAGTGGCTTCGGAATTGGGTTTGCTAACTCATGCTGCTTGGATAAGGACGACGGAAAAGTAGAAAAAAGAAGAAAAGAAGAGGCAGGGTTAATTACATTTAAATCTCTTTTCGATACTAAATTTTAAATAAAAAATTAACCCTTTAATCGCTATAATTTTCATTAGTTTTCATTTTGGTCACTAGACTTTTTTGTTTTCAAATTACTCCCTAAAGTTACCGCACAACATTTAATAAATATTCCCTACCGTTATGATTTGTTTGTCTATTTGGAAAATAGATCTCTTGTTCTAGAATTCTTACAGCAGGAGAAGCGGTATACAATTTTTTTAAAAAAATTTAAAATAAAAAAATGGCACAGCCCTTGGATGAGAGGCTAAATATACCTATAGCATCCCTTGTAAGATTCTATAGCAAGGGATTCATACTCGATAATGGATCTTATGTTGCTATTAAGCTAAAATTATTTTTATCACAATTTTTTTTCTTTTAATATGTATTATTGCTGTACAGTAGGGGGGATCTGATATCATTCATGCTCATATATATAACGATAAATTAACATGCAAAGATAATGTGGAGTGCAAATATGGCTACTTACTTGGCACCTGAAATCCACGTAAGCAAAAAATATATATATTTTCTAAATACAAGAGAGAGAAACCACCTTTCACCTACTCATCCAAATGGAAGAGTATCTGCTGCATGCCAACCTGCGCCTTTATCTTCTTCAAACAAGAACTTTGTTCACTCTCATACACCCTCTGTACCAAATTCTCATTCAAAACCAGAGAGTACACCAACAAAGTGCCTATAATGCACGATCACATCTTGTTTGGTGACACTCTACTCTATGTTTTAGTCTTCTGCTCCGTTTTCTTGAGTGGTGATGGCAAAGCTTCCGACTTTGTTCTATGTGAGGCACTGTTGGTCTTGTCCCCAGCTTTGAAGATGACTTTGGTACTGAAAATGGTGTAAAAAAAAGTGAAGAAGGTTCTTGTCAGAAGAAGACAAAGGCGACGGTGCGGTATGCTGCAGATACTCTTCCATTTGAAGGAGAAGGTGAAAGTGGGTTTCTCTCAGTTCTGCAAAAAATATATATTTTTTATACTTATGTAGATCCAAATTGCCAGGTAAGTAGCCTCATGTGCACTACATATCATCTATTTTTCGAAGGTTTGGTAGCTCTAGAAAGCATATTTTTCAATTAAAAGAAAATTTAGGGACCAAATTGGAAACTGACAAAAATTATAGAACCAGATAGTGAATGTTCCCTTTTAAAAATTTTCTGAGCACACAGAGTGCACATAGTGAATCTAAGACCCTCTAAAGTGATATCTACTTCATGAGGACTAAACAATCAGCAGCCAATCTACTATTATAAGAATTGCATTATACTCAGATCCATAGTTTTCATCTACACAACATAATGAAAGCAAACTATATGATATTGAGATTGCAATATATAGGAGTATGGAAGAAGAAGAGCTGTTAATGGGGGACCAAAAAAAAAAGAAGACCCCCTCCATTAATTCAGATGTTTAGTATCCAAATACAGCTAGAGATAAGAAAAGGAAACGGATTACATGAACTAGAAGGTCTTACATAGATATTACAAAGAAGATGAATGTTATAGCCATTAATACTTCTCTATGGATATCTTTCTTAAGATCATAATCACATTGGAAAGACAACAACCTAAGAACATATATTTCAAGTCACTAACTTCAATTAGCCAACAAGTTGGTAGCTCACATATTAAATTGAACATATTATGTCCAAAATTAAATCTTTGCCTATATCGTTTTCCCTACTTACTCTCAAAGCTTTAATTTAAACCTTCTTTCCTGACCAAAAAATTAACCAAGTCCAACTCTAATCTAAACTGGTCCCACTGGGGCCTCTTTTTAAATTTTTTCCTAAAAGAAAAATTTCAAGTAGGAAGCCCTCTACTCTAGTTTGTCAGCGTTCACTTTTCAAAACTTATGAATTGACTCAGAAACTGATCGGTAATGATCAGCATTATGAAGAAACAGATCCACTAACATCAAGCAAACACACTTATCAACCTAACCTTGAAATTACAATATTTAGTTTGTCTAGGACTGCTTCATGGCTTTTTATTTTTCAAGTTATTTGGTTATGCTTTCTTCATATCCTTAAATTCAATAAACCATTTCGTCTAAACATGTAATACTTGCAAAAATCAGGTAAGC
Organism: Delonix regia; assembly: GCA_037074485.1. Taxonomy (NCBI): domain Eukaryota; kingdom Viridiplantae; phylum Streptophyta; class Magnoliopsida; order Fabales; family Fabaceae; genus Delonix; species Delonix regia. The sequence goes on along the minus strand of CM073451.1, from coordinate 25,934,648 downwards.
TAAGCTAACAAAAGAATTACTCACATTAAAATTAAATAATACAATGGGTAAAGAGAAGGAAAGAGAAAATGCCTCGATGAGCCAAAAATTCGATCAAGAATTTTTTTGCTCTTACAACAATCACTTTCGCCTTTCTTTGAATTTTATTCGCAATCTAATCTACATTCATCTTTCAATTGCACGATTATAAGATTGACAATTTTTTCTACAATCAATAGTCACACACTAAATTTCATTTCATGCATTAAAAAAATAACTACATTTAATCAAATTTCCTCCTCTTTTTGCAACCATGCATGAAAATTAAATAATAGAATGGGTAAAGAGAAGAAAAGAGTGAATACCTCGATGAGCCGAAAATTCAAACAAGATTTATATTTTCACACGATTTCACCTTTCTTTGATCTTTCATTCGCAATCTAATCTACTTTTGTGCAACAGTAAAATTGATAAATTTTTCTGCAATCACACTAAATAGTCACATCAAATTTTGCTTGCATGCATAAAAAGTAATTCCATTTAATCAATTTCTTTTTTTTTTCTTCTACTTTCCTTCGCCGTCATGAACAATGGTTTAGAAAAAAAATTAAAACTTTTTATAAAAAGAATTATTTTTTAATAAATTTCCATCTCGACCGACATTAAATCCGATGGCAAAATCAACGAACAATGTAGTGGTTTTCAAAAGAACAAATTTTCACACTAATAAAATTCATTCACTCCCCTTACAAAACCCTAATTTTTCCTTTAATTTGGTCCTAGTAAAAGATTGATTCTTGTACCCAAAAAAATGTAAATTTCCCCAACCCTTCAATGCCATGAAAATGAGTAAATTAGAATTAGTGTGAGATCTATGAGATCATACAAAGGATTAAGAAAGAAAGACACAAAGAAAGTGAGAGAAAGTACCTAGTCAGTCAGATAGAAATGGTGTTGTTGGACTAAATTTTTCCATTCAAATGTAGATGGTCCACACTTTAGACTTCTTAAGCTTTATATTATATGAGAGAGGTTGGTGTACTTCAGTTACAATGAGGTCAAGCTTTCTTCTTACGCTGGATGCAACGTGTTATGTGTTTTGCTGTGTTGTTGTCATGCATGTTGATGCTTACTAGCCGTTACCATATTCTTTTTTCTTTTTTCTTTTTTAATAAGACAATGGGCTAGATTGAGCCCAAACATGAAAAAGAAACATATACTATTCCTAGCAAAATTTATTTTTGTTGAAAATCTCTATGGCCTTGAAAGGATACTTTTTTAATTGTTTATTATATACATTGAATTTGTCTTTCCAAGTCATTCACCATTTTTGCCTTTTTTTATAGTACAATTGGTAAAATAAAGAAAAAGAAAAATTAAAGAATATATTACAAATTGACAAATTTTTTATGACACAAATTATGCCTACATTTATTGAAGGGTTTAGGTACATTTTTTAGTAAATTAATGACTTATTTTTAAATATTTTTTTCTCATAGTTTGGTTAGTCAAAGTTAAAGCTCTTAATTTAGTTCCTAAAACATCATTCTTTTATCAATTTAGTCATTCAAAAATTAAGTCTTTCATCCTTTTAAATTTTATTTTCCTAATCAAGATAGTCCTTCCCCTAATATATATATATATATATATATGAATATAGGAACTTACTAGAGTTTCTTTAAATTCCCAAAAGGTCATTATTTTCATGTGAGAATTAGATTTTAGTGTTAGGGAGCCATAGATGCTTTACAAAGGAACCATTTGATTAGGGGAAAAACATGATTGAAGACATGATTGTTACATTTTACTTTTAAGCCCCGTTTGGTATGCAATGTGAGATTTTGATGGAAATGGAATATGAAAGAGAATGGGAATGGTTAGAATGGAAAGGAAATTTTTGGCATCAAAATATGTTTGGTATGTTGGGAATGGAAACTAGAATGGAATTGATAAGTTTGTTGGGTACGATGGAGATATTGATGGAATGGGAATTATAATGAAGATAAATGACCAAAATATCCCTTACTGAACTATTTATATTATTACATTGGCTTTAGATTTTTTTTTTCTCCTTTAGACGTCATATTTGATCACTTTGCTAGAAGGACTCAAAAAGGAAAACAACACCCTTTATGATGGCTGGTGTCTAAACACGAGCGTGGTTGAATGGCACCATTGTTCATCTTTGGTGATGACCAACTTTCTTTGGTATGAAGTTTCTATTGGTGGTTGTCGATTGTCATTTCGAGTAAGGCTTTGTAGAAGGGAGTCTCATTGGCTTTAAGGTATAATTGATTTGCAATAATTTTTAAAGGTATATGAATAATAGGTGTTGACACTTTCATAGATTTGAAACATTCCTTACCCTTATATTCGTACCATTAACTAGATTAATTGAATGATGATTCACATATTATTTATCAGTTTTTAGTGAGGCATTTGTTTTTTCTACTCCTTCTTTTCTTGCATACACGAAAGAAAAATTAGAAGAGTTGATGGAAATAGTGCTATTATGAAATAATGATTCTGTCATTTTTGATATGTGCATGGTTTTACTTAACCAAGATGTTATTGACCAATAGTTTAGTAAACAAACAAATCTGTATGAGTTAATGTGTTTTCCATTTTCAAATTCAATATCCTACATTTTATATACTTATTTATTTCTGGTTGTGTATGCTATATAAATAGACTTGAAATGTTATTATGTAAATATAGATAATAATATGTTTGTTGTATAAAGATATTTTAGATGAATTTGAAATGCTATGAGGTTGTTTGTTAGTGCAATTAACTGGGACAAAAAGATAAAGGTTATTTGGTATTTATTTAAAAGGTACTTTAGGTCAATTACCAATTCCTGCTCTGGACTCACTTCTCAATTTGTCTAGTTAGGATCAACTATATTGCAGGAGAGAAATTACATCCTCTTATGGCAAGGTCAAGTGTGGGCGATAGTTATGGCAATGAAGGACCAAGGTGGATGAATATGCATCAGTGTTGGTGAAGTTCACACAACATAATTGGAGAATGATCAACTTACCCAAAGAAGATTAGAAAGGAGACGGTGCGAATCAAGATAAAGCATGTAGGGTTGGCAATTTTTTGTGTTTCATTCTTCTGATGTTGTTTGCATGTTTTATGAAAATATAAATGTAGTGGTGTGTACTTGCCTTAAACAATTTAAGCTTTTAGTTGTAAGTAGTATGTAGTTAGATGGTAGGCTTTTTAGTTTTTGTGACAAGGCTTGAAACAACAATATTACTAAAGTATGCTTAGACCTTTTATCTTAATTTTAAAGACAAATTTATTGTTTGTTAATTTTTATTACAAATATACAAATTTCTAAACCCTTTTTATTCTTAAACTTTATTGCCATTTTAAATACTTAATGGTAAAAGTAAGCTTGAGTATGTATATATATACAAGTTAAAGAATTTTGTTGTGGATGTACATTTACGGAGAAAGAAAAATGAAAGACTGCATTCACTGAAGATAATTAAAGCTAAATTATCCATAATTAAAAACTAAGCTTGATGAATTAGCATAAAATGTTACTATACTTTAACTCTAATATACTAAATGTTATTTAACTCATGTTGAATTACCATCACAAGAAGTTGGGATTGCTTCAACAATATAATAAGTCTGCACAAATAATTAGTCACAACCAACAAACATACATCAACAACCATTCATGCTTAATTGATTAATGACACATTGGGGCTTTTTTTCCAGTCCAACTACATAGAATGTATAGATTACACACCCAAACAAGCATTGATAGGATATTTATGAGTCACATTTAGAATTAAACTTCTGGGCTTACAATACTGTTGAAATATGCATGTCTATTGAAGTGAGGTCCATGTCGAAGAATGACCATTACATAATGCAACCCTAATTCATATGCTAGAAGCCTACTAGGGAGATTCAACCACAATTAGGATAAAATGACTATTACTTATTTGAAAATGCAACCACAATTGATGTGCAAAAGAAATAATGAAGAGCACAGTTGAAAATGCAGTTTAGTAAAAGAACAACCCATACATATTTAATATATTTGTTTCCTTCTATTCTTTTGAAATTATAAGAATGACCAAAATGCATAAACATATGTATATTAAGCACACCACTATCTTGATAGTTACATCAATATGCAGATTTAAAACTAAACAATCTTTCAATCTTAAATCAATATAGAAAATAATAATATTGAAGATTAGTGATAGATATGCAACAAGGAATTTTTCCTTTAATGGAATAAAGAGCAACAAATTAATCATTTAGTCTCAGACTTGCCAGACAAATCTTAACCCAGGAGTATTCAAGCTTCAAGTTGCAGTGAATGCTGCTCAAATAGAAATCTAACAACTTTTACATCTTAACACATTTGAGAAAGACATTCATTTAAATGACTCATTTAGAATTTGACTGCCAGCAAATTATAAGATTTTCTTTCTCTCTAGATATAAAACAACATGTTACAAATGTAGCTTCAACCAAAAATGAAATCAGTGTTGGTAAATAGTAAAAAAAAACCTCTATAAGTCTTTATGCTAAAAAGGAACAAATTATAGTGGTGCTTTTATTGTAGTAAATGAATATACTGTTTGAACATTAAGTATAACATACAGACCTCTAACAAACTATTCTAAAGAATTAAAACTCTTACTCGTGGACTATATATTGAAACCATCTAAATTAGATATGTCTAATGTTGTCAAAGCACATGACAAAAGCAAAATTGGGAAAAGGGATCAAAGAAAGGAAAATGAGAGAAAAAAATCATATTATACGATTGAAATGCTTGATAGCAAATTTAGAAAGGAGATTTAAGAGAGAGGGGGGACTCAATACCTATCTTTAAAGCATCAAGAATGACAGTTGATTGCTTTCCACCATTTGGCAGAAAATGGTATGGAGTAAAATCACTTGCATCACTAAAATAATTAAAAGTCTTTAATTTGTACCAACTGAACTTATCAATCTTCTTGTTGGTCTTATTCAAGTCACCTATGAAGCATTGTCTATGCCATAACACCTGTTAACCTTTGGAAACACATAGTTAGAACATTAGTAGGGTGGGTCTGTATAATGGACCTACCAATCAAAATTGTATTAGGTTATACCTTACACAGTTCACGTGTATACCAAATGGGCCCCAAAATGCAATACAACTTTGTGCCTATAACTATGCTTAAAATATGTAGTTATATGGCAGCCAATGTAACACATTAGACTGATATAAAAAGAAGTCAAGTGAGGACTTTATAACCTTATCGACACTTACATTACAACCTAAAATATACCCCACTAGCCTAGTAACACAAAAAGACAATAACCCGGTGATATAGGATAACTACTTTATAACGTGCTGGATCTATGTAACCTTGGTAGCATCAGGCATAGAGGTAAAACATACTAGGATTTAGTGAAAATTTCCTCAATGGTTAAGCTATAAACTACCAACAACTTCAAGAATAAGTTCTTAGTTTTCTCATGAATGTCCTTGTTGTGAACCAACAACTCCACAACAACATAGACTTGTCAATAACTCTTTCAACGGCCTCATCAACAATGGTAAACACCTCTCTAATGACCTCAAAAAATAACTCATCACAGTCATTGCTTGGGTGCAACCTTCTCTTAATCATAACAGGTTCCTCGTTAGTAGGTGGACATATGGCATTGGAAGAAGGACATGAAATTTAATGTTGTTTTAGTTTCCTCTTCAACCTCAACATCTTGAGTCTCCTTGTCTAATTCCTCAACTATATTAGCTACAAATTAAGCATTTTTACCCGTTTCTCGATCTTTCCCTATATTAGGGTTAGCTCTTTATAGTGGGGGAATAACTTGCCCCTATAAAGGGATGCCTTTTTGTGAGTCTACAATGTTATCACATCCACTTGTTCAGTAAAACTTGTTGATGAAGTATAAAATAATTAAACATGGTTATGGCATATGAACTATTTAATTACGATTGGCAAAACTAAACTAGTTAAACATTATGGAAAAATTTGAATTGGTTAAATCTATTTTATTGGATTATGAACTATACATACTTATCAAATATGAACTTGACAAATGTGTTGATGAAATTTGAAAAACTTAAACAGGGTGATGGAATCTAAACTATTTAACCATGTTGATGAAATCTGAACTAGTTAAACATTAGGAAAGAATTAACCTTCATGTACTCATTACATATATGCTTGTTAGCAGTCACACACTTCGTAACCAAATCCTATCCAAACCCATTAGTGTCTTTCCTCACAACCTAGACAGATTGCTAGTTGCTTTTGACTCTTTTTAACATTGGTTGAATGTAGGGCACACCCATCAACCTATATCCAGGTGCCTTGTCCTCCATCATTATTTTAAGTCATAAAAGGAATCTTGATTTGAAACCACCATCTTGATGGTATTTACTTGCCTCTTTGAGCTCCCACATACACTTCACTAGCATGGCATCCCTATAGAGTGTCCATACGTGGTATCATTTCCTATACTAAGTGCTTGCTTCCCTTTCTTGTGCCATCTTTTGTAAACAACAAATAATATTAAACAGGCTATGTAGGCAATAACAAAAGCAACAATTTGTGTACAGTATCTTAGGTTCACAAACTAAGCATATTCAGGCATAATGACATAAAGACACACACATGCCACACCAATCTAGAATAAGTACTAGTTTAGTAACAATAGTCTAACAAACAATGACTTAATGGCATACAAACACACATATATGCTACAAATTATTAAGTTTTACATCATGTGATTGTCATTACAAAGCCTAGTACAAGTTACCTTGTAATCACTGTATATCTCAACCACTAATCTCTCTTGCCATGTGTTTTAAGCATCAATTGGCTCAATCAATTAGATATGGGTGTTTTCAACCAGAGGATCTATGTTGTCAATGGCATTAACCTCTGTCTCTAGGGGATCAGTGGCATTATCCCTCCATATTAGGTTATATAACAAACAACATGAGATTATCACCTAGTTTTATGTTCACACTGGATAAAATGATGTTCTCTATAGGATTGCTCAACATAGCCTCAACATCCCAAAACACCATTCAATTACGTTCTTAGCAGATGAGTGTTGCATGTTAAAGCATTCTTGTAGGGTATTTGATTGCCTTTCATACCACTACTCATGTAAATGGTATCCTTGTCCTTTAAGGGGTACAAAACAAAACCCTCACAATTGGTTTACCCAGCATTAACCAAATAGTATTGACCTAATACCATGAAATGCACCACATATTAGTAACAAAATAAGACATGCACTGTAATGACTCTAAAATATGAACATAGTTTCACCATGTGGAACTCTCAATCCATGCCTTCTTGTAAAGGCGTCTAAAATCCTTGCATCAACTGCAGACCCATCCCACCCAGGCAAAACATAAATTAATTGACCCTTTAGGACATTAGTGGTTATAATTCCTTTATGATTCAAATACCTTTGTTTGTCCTCCATAGGCACTTTTATCCATATGAGTGTGTGTCTAAAGCTCCCAAGCAGTGCTAAAGAAAAAGAAATGTTAGCATAGGGTATTCCTTCTAATGATATCTATAGACTTTGTAGTTTGGGATTATGTTTACCTTAAACCAGCTCCATCTTTCGTCCACTTAATCAATGGCAATTAGTTCTAGTTTCTTTGATAACTTACTTTGTGATACCATTATTGCATCTAAAAACCTATTAAAATAACTACTGATAGTTTTTCTTGATCTTCCAAAATGGAATTGAATGACCTTATTCTTCATATGATGGGCTAGGATGTGTAGAAAGATAGCCACCTGCTCATCTACGAGCATGTTTTTTGTTAGTTTAAGGCCCCTTAGTTCATCAAGCATACCATATAATTGATCAAATGTCTTCCTATGCATCCTAAGTAAGTTATAATAAGTGACATCACTACTATTAATTAATCTCTTGAGATGAGATCGTTTAGCATAGAAGTTCATTGTGTATGACTTAGGCAAGCATATTCGGCTATGGAGAGCAACACCTATGCATATGGCAACCATTTCTTTTCAATCTCCATTCACAAAGTCTACCTATCACGATAATATGCTTATGATAACATCTTGTTTTCCTTGGTCCATGGCTGTAAAGGGCACAATGAAATGTAAAACACATTGTATGCATGACATTTATGACATTTTACATACTTCACAATCATTAGGGTATGCTTGTATTGTCCAAAACTATAAAAACCTGTTATTAATGTCTACTGCATTGTGCATTATGCTTAAAATATCACTATTCTAATATTATAGTTATTTACACTTAAATTTATAAAAAAAAAATTTTCTTCTTGCAACAAAATCCACTAACCTTTTATCACTAATCAAGAACACTTTAGTACCACCACTTAAATGTACAACATCCAATGAGAAGTAAGTAAACAGAATCAAAACTCCATTAATAGAAATAACAAAAGCATCAGCTTATATGGTCTTACATTTTTTTATAAACCATAATCATGCATCAAGAAAGAACAAACTTACAATAAACATAAATAACGTCTTCAAATATAGTGATAGTCATAGGCTAAGACTGGGTACATATTATTTAATTTGAAATGTCCAACCAATAAGCTAACATATATTCCATCACAAAAAGCAATTAAGGGAATAAGCAGGCCTCATAAAAACAAAATCCACTCCAGGAATTTTTAATCTTAGGGTTGTACTAAGACATTAAGTTTTAAGCATAGTTCTTTAAATGTTTAATGTCAACAATGAGATGAACACAATAATGTCTAAATTTCTTATTAAATGACAACAATAAGAACAACAAGAAATCATATTCTCATATTATGAAAACCAATAAGCAGAATCAAACATTTTCATTCAAAAATATTTAAATACATATATGAGTGTAAGAAATAGGAATCATACTTTTTCATTCACAATCTGCTAAAGGAATATTGATTTTTAATAACATATATTCTTAGTTTAAATGGAGAATTACTTTATTATATCCATAAGTGTAAGAAATAGGAATCCTTTCGGGCAACCTTAAAGATGATATCCGAGCCTATAATGAAAGAAATTAGGGAATTTTAAAAGACGAACTTTGTGTGATGATATTACTAGTACATAGGATAAAATTAATTGTGCAATGTGTATGGCAACACCTCCATTAAGTTACTAATACATGTGCTTTATCACATCTATTATTTCCTGTGCAAGCCAGTGGCAAGAAGTCCCATTATTTCTTTATTATTATTATTATTATTATTATTTTATCATGTGTGTCAACATGCTTTTCTTTTGGGGTGATGTGGAAAGACTCGTAAAGCATCGTGTAGTTACATGGCAAAAAAATCACCAAGCCAACAATATTAAGTTTGGGTTAAAGAAATTTCTCTTCCTTTCAAGTAAAGGTTGCTTGGTAAACAGATGTGGAGATTGGTGTGTTCAATAACTATTTTTACATATGGTCATCTAAAAAATATAGATATACAGAAGACAACAATCATTCTCTAAAGAAGATAAGAAGTATGACCTCATTCAAAGGAAAGCATAGATACACATGACAACCATATAACCAAAAAAAAAAAAAATCAAAGAATAAAGAGATAAGAGAATGGAGAGATCAAAGACAACCCATATAAAGATCATATGAGAGGATATATGAGAAGCAAAACTCACCTATTTACTAACGGATTTAAGCTGGTCTGATGACACATGACACTTCCCAAATAATAACGTTATAGTAGGTTCCTTCTTTATCTTTCTATCTTTTTCTCCTTATGTTATAAAGTGGGCTTCTGTCAACAAATGAAGCAAAAAGGATATGGTAAACAAAAACATAAGGGCAAATTTATAATTCACCCTACCACAACAAAGGAATCATGTACAATTCCTTAGCCTCATTGATGGAAGTCTCTTTCATAATATGAAAGGGAGACTATATTCCTATAGCAATCTGCTTACTATCTACCAAACAACCTTCTTACCTTTTCCCTCAACCTTTCTATTGGCACTAAGTCATTTTTAGTAGCACCAAACACGACTTTAGATAACCAAATTGGAAGGAAATTAAACTTTCCAGGACTAAACTAAAAAAAATATTTGTTAAAGACCAAATTAAAGAGATAATTTTTTTAAGAACTATACCATTATAATCTACTCTACATTTTTTGAACATAACAAATACTACTCATTTAGGTATACTATTATTTATTAAGGAGAAGTCACTTGCAAGGTGAGGTGTTAATTTATGATTTGTATAAATTTGAAATTGAATAAAAAGAATACAAACAAATTAAGACCTACGCAAACACGCATAGGTACTAGGTTCATCCCCTATATAGATGAGCATATTATCACTTCCAATAAATACAATGAATAAGTAACACCATGTTCTAATTATGATTTGGCCCTTCACCATAAAACAATTATTGCCATACCTTAGCAAATAATCATAATCTCACACAACTAATTACCACTTGAGTTATCCTCTTGTAGTCATTTTGTATGCTTTATAGTCATCATAATTATAATAATATTTAATTGATCAATTAATTGAAAAAAGTAGTCAATTTTCATATGCTTGTTTGGTTTACCAAAATATTTTCACACACATTTTGAATATATGTTTAATCTTACTAAAGCCCCATTTGATATGTAGTAGTGAATTTTAATGGAAAAGAAATGTGAATAAGATATAATGGAATGAAAACTTGAGGACTTAAAACTTGTTTGGTATGGTGGGAGTGGAAAGAAGAATGTAATGGATAAGTTTGTTTGGTACCATGAAGATAAGGATGTAATAAAAACGATAATAAAACAAAATGATTGAAATATCCTTATTTAATTTTACTATACCATATCGTCTTTTCCTACACATAACATCTATCTCTGACTTATTGACAATAAGAAAATCATCTCTCTCAACTTCTCTTCATGCCAACCTTTATATAGTGGACAATGATGCTAGGATGCAAGATCATAAGGTGGTGGGGATTGTAGATTAGTTTTCTTAATTGGGTTTTAGTAGTGATGGTGGGCAGAAGGAGGATGAGGGGTTTGTTGTTCTAACTTCTCCTCCTCTGGTGCATGTGATTATCATAACTCTAGCAGGTGTGTCGATTAGCTCTGCCATAGTTTGTGCTGATGTATACTAGAAATGTTATAGGAGGGCTGAAATGAAGAATAGTTATGGGCAAATTTTTAAACTTGTTGCCTATTTCCTGGAAAGCCATATGTTTCCATCACTTTTCTAATGCTAAAAGACAGGTCTCTCTTGGAAAGCCAATGGTTATGCACCAAACAACACAATCCTCGATTCTATCACCCATTCCTTCTCCCACAACTTAGTCTCCCATGCACCAAACATACCTTAAAGGTTTTGATGACATTCCTTCTCACAATTATAATTTCTTGATCTATAAAAGCCTAATTGAGTAATCAGATGTGATCTTGATAGAAGCAAGGAATGTTTAAATTCTTCCAATCATCAATAAGAAAAATTTCATGAATAGAATAGACATCATGAAAATAGGGAAAACAAAGGTCAACAATAGATTTAGAATCCTCATTCCAGTCACCTTGAATGGTTTTAATATGGGAAATCAACCCATTTATTCTGCACTTATAAACCAAAGAGTGATTGTGTTTTTGTCCCCATTTATAAGCCATGTTTACCTAACTTTTTAAGCCCAAATTGCTACATCACGATTATATAAGAATTCAAGTTTTTTCCTAATATCATTTTCAATATGACTCTAACCATTAAGCGAGATGTTTGCCTGGATTTCTTTCAAGGAATTTTCAAGGACATGAATTTTGTGAGAGATATTACCAATTTCAAATTTATTCCAATGATGTAGTGCAACCATAGTTCTTGAGAGTTTGGTCCAAAGGGAGAACTTGAATAAGGATCTTCTTCAACACCACTACAGCCCCAACATTTATCCTTCACTGGCCTATCGGATATCCTCATTTGGGAAGGAAACAAGGAAGGTGTGTATACAGTTAAAGATGATTATAATATTCGCTTTTCCTCTTCCTAATTTGATCTTTCAAATAAATTCACTCATTGGAAGCACCTTTAGAAGATGAAACTACCTCCCCGCATTTTGGTCTTCATCTGGAAACTTCTTTCTTAGTCTCTTCCTTTAGGTGAAATTCTCCAACAGCACCATCTCCCCGTTGAGGGCATCTGTCATTTTTGTCACTCTGCCACTGAATCTTCAAATCATCTTTTCCTTCTCTGCCCATTTGCACGTGCCATCTGGTTTGCATCTCCTTTTGGTCTACATGTTGATGGTTTCGCTGGTCAAAATATTACCTCATGGCTTTAGTGCTGGTTCTCTACGGGGGTGGATAATCTAGAGAAGACCTATTTCCTTACTTCATGGATCCTTGTCGCCCTCCACACAATCTTGACTATTAGGAATGAAGTGGTGCATCAATGAAAAGTAGCCAATCCTCTAGAGGCCATTGCCAGAATCAAATCTTTTCTATTTAATAACAATCAGGCTTGGAGCAATCAACAAACTTCTGCTATCCTGACTCCACAAAAATCTATTTCGACTATTTCTTCTTTTCAGCCTTCTATGAATGGTTGGTTGATCATCATCTTCTTAAGGTGTAATAAAACTTATAACCGACGTTGGTTCAGCTTACATTTTCTTATCAAAATGGATGGTTATCTTATTAGATGTTAGAATTGGGAAGCATCTTTTGACGGCATTGCCAATATCATGGTGCTTCTGGCTCTTCGAAGAGTTCTTCTTTGAATTTCTCACCAAGACTGGCTTTCTCCCAGCACCAATACTATTCAGATTCTCTGCCGGACATGGAAAATCCTTCATGCCATCAACCAAGCGTCTTCCTTGCATCGCCATTGGCAAACTGTGGGGGAAGATATTACTAGACTACTCAGCTGTTATGTTTCTGCTATAGTTGGCTTACTAGCTTAATTTTCATTTTTTGCTTCTTTTTTTTCTTTTTTTCCTTGTTCTTTCTTCCGTAATGGTGTTTCCTTGCCCTCTTATTAAGAAGAAAATAAAAAGTTTTTTTCGACAAGCTTGAACCTCTGAACATTACAAAAGTCCCTCAACTGGTGAGCTTGAACTTAACACTCCATTCTATTATCTTTTTAAATAACAATTTTAGGTCTATTGCAATGATACTATTGTTGCTAGTATAAAAATGTCGCAGTTATACTTTTCTGGAACATATTTATATTTAAGCAAAGGCGCAACATATACCATATGAATCACTTGGACAATATATATTGTGGTTAATTTATCTTCAAGCGAAAATTAAAAGAATTTATTCATTTTAATGCACTCATTAACTAGGATACGCCTTAGGATATCTTTCTCATTGTAAATCTCCACCAAAAAAAATAGTTAATACTTTCATTGGCACATTACATGTTTCAAAATTTTTAAATACTTTCAAGCAATAATAATATCCCTATACCTTTATAAAACATTGAATTATAGTATATATGCTTGCAAAAAGAGTAAAAAACACAACTGAGTCACACTGTAATAATAATAGATATATACCATATAGAACCAACCATTACCACTCACAATACCACCATACCAGAAGCTCGAGAGATTAGAAATGTCGGATTCGTTGGGGAGAAAAAACCATCTTCAATAAAACATTTGGACGCATTTATGACGCTTAATATGGTAACTGATCCATTGACTCCTCAAGGATGAACAGTAGTAAAATAGTATACATTCAAAGTAAAGAATGTGACGATTATCAACACATTCAACTCAATCGAAATGCAAGTTCCTTGATGGTATTAAGAATTAAATGAGATTCAGTGAACTATTTTTCAAGCCATGGTGGTGTCCTGAGAACAAGGTAGTTGGGGATCTAAAGGGCCAGCCATGCTTAAAAAACTTGTCAATGTCAACGTAAATTCTTAGGAAAGCAGCTCTCAATGGATCCTTCACATTCGTTACTAAAGCATACTCAACAACAAAATCTTGAATCACCCCAAATAAAAATCTCTTGACAATAATCACAACCCGCTTCCAGTGGATTGATCAATATTTCAGGATCCGACTAACCCCTTCTTACGAGCGTAGGCAATAATTAAGACAAACATAATAGCAGAAAATATTCCTGATACAATAACTACCTGCCAATGAAGAAGATATTTAGTCATTATTCTGAATATGTCATTTAAAAAATTGCATCCAATACGTATGCATACATGCGTGCATGCACAAGAAGCAATAGTTTGCATACCCATTTGAACATGTAGGCATGGTTGTCATTCCAAGTATATGGGATATTCATGCCAAATATCGCAGCCACCAAAGAATAGACAGATAGACAAACAGTTCCTGAACTCAGAAAGAGCTCTAACTGCAGTGATAAAAAAGATTAGTACTAACATTATTAGAAACATCAGAACAATAATATACATCACAAAATAATGACACATGAGAATGCACAATGCAGAAATATAAAAGCACCTGGATTAGCTGATTACGATGGTTGTCAAGCTATAAAATGGGAAAATGGGCTCTTATTATATGCCATTCATCCAATAACAACCAAAAAAATATCAATAAATTGCTGGTGAGTAACCTGAATATTAATATAATCTTCTGTGTCATCAATATACTCCCGAAGCTGCAAATGAAAACATAAAAGAGAAAACAATAATTAGAAAAAATATGACAGTTGACAGAATAAACCTGATATATTGTCAATACTGATCTATAAAATTAAACCAATGGCAACTGTGTTGTTCAAGGCAAAGTAGACATAAGGTAGAAGAGAGCTTGTAAACCTAAATAAATCGCAAATACTAAGACTTCTAAAGGGGCTAAAGCGCACGTCAAGAGAGTGTCTCTAGTTTTTCAACCCTTTCTAGATTAGCTTAAGCTATTAAGTAAATACTCTCTAATAAGTCTCACTGTTAGTAAAGCCAAAGAGCTAGAACGCATGAGATTAACTATAGAATAAACATAAGCTCAATATAATTAAAACTTTACAATATGACAACCTAAATCAAAGTGTAAACCGTTTATCCAAAAGATTCTGGATTAGCATAAAGGTTAAGACAAATGAGGGTGCAAGAAAGGGCTCCAATCTCAAAAGGAGAAAAATAATACTTAATTACAAAATTGCACTTACGTATCACTCTATATCAATTACACAATAGAGTTTTGGCAAAGCAATGTCCTTGACTCTTGTGTTCCATCCCAAGGGTCACCACTTTATTCAGCACAGGAAACATTATAGGAACTGTTGCTCAAGATCAGCAAGAATTGTCATATACCCAGAAATTTTTCCCATAAAGTCCTAGTTCACAGTTCTAATTCAAGCTTACACAAACTATTCCACCATTTTATCCAGTCTTTTTTTTTCTCAACCCATGTAAATAGCCAAATCTAATAAAATAAAAGATCAGTTTCAACAGAGTGAAGGAAGGCTTCCTGGGTTAATAATAAAGGTAAGACAAAGGAATGAATAACACACTAAGGAACGAAAGAAATTAATCCATAAGAGGATGCAAAAGCTGATAATGGGAAAAAAAAAAAAAAAACTAGAAAACCAAAAGTCCAAAATCTCTAAAGAACGCATACAATATACTGGTACATATGACTTAAAGTTCCATAATCCTGTTGCATATTTCCTGGTAAAATTCTTGTGGTTTTTCTTTAATTTTGTAAGTTGTAGCAGTAAAATTTGAAAAGCTGTTTAACCACCAATTTTACTGTATAAAGATACAAATTGGATCTATCCTAAAATTCTAACCATTAAAAACATAAGGAAAAAAACAGACAGCTTAATTCATATTAAATTGAATAACAGGATCACTCAATCAAATAGACCTTGAAAGAATAGCCTATCAAAGAAGGTATTCATATATAATCTCAGGACATCCGTATAAGCTATAACTACAACGAGAGAACTGTTAAGATGACTGCAACAAGAAACTTTCAAACAAAATTCAGTTAAAAGGTTCAGTTTTAAACAGTAGGGCAAAGGGGACGAGCAGAGGCACATCCAATCTGTTCTCGACCATAAATTTTACAATATTAATGAGGTGAACACAATGGCAAACTATTAGTTTTAACTTTGTCAAACCTTAATGAGCCTAATAGTCTAAAACCAAATTCCTTTGTCCAAGAGGGCCAATCATGCGGTTGACTTACCGTCGATAATTTGTTCAATGTGCCATCAATTTGCATGAAATAAGCCTGCAAATAACATCATTACCATTTATAACATTTTTCATGAATATAAATGGAAGTTTTCTACTGTTTCTTTCAGAAAGAAAAAAAATCTTCCAACCTCCAGTAACATTTCAAGCTCCTCCACATTATTTTCATCACCACGGATTGTTGCTATACTTGCTCTACTTGCTCTGGATATCTTTGATCCAATGGTGGGGGAGGCAGTAAACCAATTGGCAGCACCTGATCCACTAACTGGCGAAGATGAGCCAGCTAACTTTCTTGATAAGTATAGGTCAGCCATGTCATCGTCATCATCCAGTAATTGTTCAAGCTCATCTCTAACCTACAGTACTAGAACTAGTAAGGTAAAGATGATACATTGCATTCCATTTAAAACTGATCTAGTATGTTCCTGTACAGCTTAATAAAATCTATCATCCACATTGTGAAACAATATTGTTGAGGACAATGAAGAGAACTCAATAAAATGATGTGTTCAACTGTTCTGCAGTTAGGCAGAACGGAATTGAATCATTGCAAAGAAAGAGGTATCATTACCACAAAATACTCAGGCAACTATTCTAAGTATTTCTATATAGATTTTGGATTTTTCCCGCTGTACTATTTTTATGTTATTGATCTTGTGAAACTGTGCAACAGAAAGAATGATCAACTTCTTACTAGGATCATGATGATTATAAATTGGTCTATCTATGAGCCCATAAATTTTAGACCAATATACCTGTTCTACAAACATGCAGATGTCATGGGAACGGAAGATAATTTCTATCTTATAAATTAACACATTAGCCCTAGCTGATGGACATAAACTTTTAATGTAAAAACCAAAAATCAACAGCCTGATTTTTCAAAACAAAGCTATCTCCTAAATTAGATCAAAATTTTATGTTGAACACACATAGCTCCCCATATTATAATCTCTTAGATTCATAAACATGAGCTGCCCAAATTAGTATATGGGGGCTCCAACAATTACCTCAGGTTAAGATATCCATCAAGAGACATTGGTTACTAAATGAATAAATGCTTGTTGAGTAAAATAAAATATACAGTAACTACATAAAATGAAGTAAAACATCACAAACTGATTCAATTTGGTAGATGTTAGGAGTTCAAGAGAACAAAAAAAGACTCATCTATTCACCAAAAAGAATAAAAAACTAAAATAAATATAATCCTCAATACATACAAAAAACACAATATAATCCAAGTAAATGATTCTACTAGAACCACAAATTTTAGAATTTCAAATGGTTAGAATCCTAAACAATAACTCTTCAAACATTAGCTTTAATCCTCAAACATTTCTTAGTTTTCATGATTATCCTACAATGATTCATAGGTCTTCAACAGGAATAAAGCAAGTGAATCCACTTTGAGTCGCATACATCTCCCTTTTCTTTTCCTTAGCTAAAGAAAAGGAATTTATCTTGAGAGAGAGTAAAATACAGCAAAAAAGGACCAGAAGTCATACTTTTAAAAAAGCCTTTAATTACTATTGAAAAAAAAAATTCTGTAAGATCCCTCCAATACCTTTGGTATCTGACAAAAAACATCTTTCACACATAAGATGAGGAGGTCAAAACTGGCTTTTGAAAATAAACTTACCAAAATATGAAACTTCAGAGAACTGACATGAAGGCATCACTATGATATTCTCATAGACTCATGCACCATCATGTAAGTGTATAACATCTTCCACTAATAGGAGTTCCAACTATCAGTATCTACGACATTAACAGGAAGAATATGCTGAATATCTTCAGATATAAGTAAATAGGTCTTTTCCAAATATAGAACTTTCAACAGCACAACAAAATACAGGGTTTAAGACATACCTTTTGAACCCTTGCAGTCAGCCTTGTCATTGCACTCTTTAGCTTACGAACCCTGTCCAAATTACGACTACTAATCTGCAGATTACAACAATCTAAAATAGTCATAAAATAGTTAAATAAGGAAAAAAGCATTACACAAGCTTGAAGCATTAAATTAGAGCATACACCACCAACCAACCAAAAAGCTTGAAGTAAACATTACGAAGATATATATAAATAGACAATCAAATGGTTAGATATCTAAAACTGACTGAAAAGAAAATTCCCATTGACCAATTTGAACAAGCTAGTTATGTGATAACTAGTTCAATATCTAACAGAAAGGGGATTTCAAATAACCAGGGGAAAAGATGAAACCTAAAGAATAAATATATCTTTTGCATCTTTACTTCAGATAAAGTTTCACTTTCATCATTTAACTTTAAAATTAAACAGTTAAATTTCGTTACTTATCTTTCAAAATGTTATAAATGAGTTCCTTAGACTTGATTCAGTGAGAATTACTAATTAAACATCCTAGACACAAAGGATGACAGTATGACACATAAGATGATGCCATTAGTGATTCTCAGAGAGTTAGATCATAAAAAACATTGATGATCTTTTGAAAGATAATGGACAAAAATGGAACCAATAAAAGTTAGGGGAAGAAAGTATAACTTAGTACAAGATTAAAAGGAACAAAATGTACGTTTTGGCATCAAGTATATCTGTACCTTGGAGGTAAGCTCATCTAATGCAGGATAAGCAGCCATCTCCAATTCTGTTGTTCGTGCAGCAAGGAAACTACAAATGGCTTCTAAAGCTACCTCCAGGGCACGGAACTCAAAGGGTGACTCTACATTGCATAATCTAGATCATTCAGATAACAAAGAAGTAAAAGCAATGCCTGAGCAAAATAGCTCACGTACAAATTAACAAGGGAATAAATATGATGCAAGTGTGAGGACAAATTTCAAAGGGGAACTGAAACCGTCAAAAATGTTTGCCATTACTCATAATTCATCTAAAATATAGCATACCATCTTCTTCAGCTGCTTCAATGTCATGCTGACCAACAGAATACTCTTTACGATCTCCTTGTTGGTTATTATTGTCACTTACATGAGGCAATCGCCTTTGAAGTTCCTCAACAACAGGAACAACATTTTCATCTGTTGGATCTCTCAGCAATACCTATCCAACAAATTAGTTACAATAACAATCTATCAATAGTGACCCATGTCAGACTTGGGAAAGTTTTATGCTCTACAAATGTAAGAAGTAGACGGAGCTAATAAATATAAAAACCAGGTCAGAGGAGATAGTTAATGAACTTACGGAGGCTGAATTAGTGAATTTTTCATTATACTTGTTTTATCAGTATATGCTCTTGGCTACTTAAGCATAATTCAAGTCTGCAATGAAGTCAATGCAGGCATTTTAACTTATAATACGTTGGCTGAGGTGCCATGATATTAAGGCTTAATGTTAATGGATGGAACAAGCCAAAAAGTAGTTTACTGTTTTCATAACCATTTGCATCAATTGACACGATAGAAGAAACACACGAGGCAATAAATTGTAAACAACGTTGTATCTATTCTTCATTCATTCACACGCCAGACAAGAGTACAATACTCGGAGAATGCCAAGTCCACCATTCCTCCAATCCGTATCAAAAAATCTGTCGAAGTTCTTCTCACAGAGCTTTTACCATAACTTCCTTCTACAAATTAGTTAATAACTATTTCATCTCCGTTCCTTAAAGAAAGTGGCGATGAACTTAAGGGGTTATCCACAAAAACGTCACGGTAAGATAATTGCCTTTAAAATAGTTTTTCTTCATTGCAAAACAAATTCTGACCGCAAAAAATGGGAAAGTTAGGTGCAACTGAAGAGTAAGGAAACTTTTTAGTAGAAGGTTACCACAGTAAAGAAAAAGGAGTATGTGAAGTGCTTTTTCAATTTTCAGATTTATTTAAATTAACACTGATAAACACCCTGTAACTCATTTATTATATTATCCCAACTTTTTCATCTGACAAACACAACCAGGGTCAATAAGAAGATCGTCAAAAACTCAAAATAAAGAAAATTGGCTAACCTCTTCAGCAGTGATAATCGCTTTGATATGCTGGAATCCCACAATCGCAACAGATAAAAACAAAAATTAAAATAATGAAAGGAAATGCTTGATCCTCAATAACAGAAAAAAACAAAGTGAAAAGAGAAACAGAGTGGAATGTCAAAATAAATAAATTAAGGTACCTCCAAGTTAAGAACAATAGCTTTTTCTCGACCCAATATCGTAGACGGGTAAGAAAGTAGAGGATCGAGAATCCGAAGATCACGAGCGTGAATCTGGACTCGATGCATGATGGCATACTTATCGACGTCGAGAATGGAACCCTGGCCCGTAGGATCGAAAAGAATCCAACTTCTGGACGACTGCGTTTTCTTCTTTACAACCACCAGAGCCTGGGGGTCCGCCGGGACAACGCTCCCGTCCCGAGCCATCTTTGACCATTCCCAGCCTCAAATCACACACCCCAATTCAAGGACAACAGTATAAGTAAACAAAATTGCTCATAGCGCGTCACGCACTTTCACAAACACAATGGGTATTCGCATTCGATTACGTAAAATTGTATTAAAGTGCCAGAAGAAAAGACCCGGGAATCAGATTCCGAGAATATGAAGGGGGAAAAAGAAATTACTTTCTCTTTGTTTTTGATTTTTTTGCTTTTCCAATTCGGGAATCGAGACTACGGTTATGGCCTTGATTGTATTTGTTTGTTTGCCATAGATTTCTCACAGTTGAGGAGCAGGTTTGGTTTCTGAGAGCGGGTTGTCGTATTTGACCCTCAGAAAGTAACGAAAGCGGCGTGTGATGAAGATTGCCGAAGCTTGGTGAGCATCACGTATCAAAGGGTACTTGAGTTCGGGTATGAGCCGCCGTAGATTGTTATCGTGAAGCCTACAGAATTGACAAATGATTTTATGACACGCAATCCACGAATTGCTGACCCTCTAGGCTGAAGGGTAAAACGGAAATTAAGAATGCAGCTAGATTCAATTACTACTAAACTAATTTACTTTTTAAAATTTTTTACCATATCTTTCCGAGATATAAAAGATTTAAATTTAAAGTAACAGTTATATCTAATTATAATATAAAAATATAATTATAATACTATTAATTTTTAAGTTAATATTATTATAATTATATTTTTACATTATATTTAATATTTGAACATATTAAATAATTTTTATTTTTTAAGTTTTTTTAATTATATGCTAACACAGCAAGATTTATTAATTAATTTAAAGGTCAAAATCTCAGCCTGATCGCCACCTCACATATGGTACGACGGATCTGTTGATGTTGTTGGTCGGTACTTGATATTACGTGGTGAAGGTTTTCGCCTTCTCCTGCAATTTCGTCCTTTACTGTGGAAAGAAAAAAAAGGAAAGAAAATCAAGTAAAAGACAATAATGATCCCCTTTTAGTAAAATATTTTCAAGTTGGTCCCTTATTTATTTCTATTTTTAATTTAATCACTTACTTATCTTTCATTTTTAATTTAATTACTTATTTATCAATTCATTTCCAATTTTATCCTACACTAATTTAAATATTAGCCCATCGTATGACAAAAAAGATATCTTATCATGGTGTTCTCTCGTGGGCTTGTTGTCCTTACCATTTTTTTTTTCTATTCTCACATAATTAATTTTATGCACTATCTTCAATTTATTATATTTTTTTATATCATAAAACATTACTAAAATGTATAGACATATAATAAAATAGATTATTTTGTTTTTGGATGTGCAAATAAACTAATTAAAAATGTATTTGTAATAAACCAAATTGTGAATCTACTAATAAGTAAATTATTAAATTAAGAAAAAATTAGTGAAAAATAAAAATGATTTTTTTTAATGAGACGTGATATTGAAATTACTACTAAAATTTAAAATTAAATTAATATCTTACAAAAGTTTATCGTACCTTCTTTTTCAAGTTTAGTAGCAATGGAGTGGATAATAATAAATATTTATACATATAAATATTTGATTAATTTATCAAATTAAATTTTATTTAATATATTAACAATTGTTCGATTTCATATCAAATTGTTTGGCCAAGAAAATTTTATATTATATTTTCATTATAATTTTACTTCTTAAAGATGTTTCATAAAAAAATTAGTTACAAAGTATAATACAAACTTTAAGGAAAGATTTGTATGATTTTATTTTAATATCATTGACATGTTTTTCAAATTATTTATATAAAAAATTTTCAAGTTTTTGTTAATACTGGGGGATGAAAAAAAAACATTGTAATGATAAAATTTTTAAGATGGATTAATTTTTCCATTAGTTAAAAAAGAATTTCAATTAAAGAGTAAATTACCATTTATCCTCTTAATTTGGCTCAAGATCATATCTATTACCTTCTCATGATTGAAAGTATCCCGTTCAACTACTTCATGATTTGTTCCGTTACCACTTAATCAGCTGTGTGATATTCGATCTTAAATTTGATACAAATAACCACATGAAAGTTATTTAAAATGATGAAAAATTTTATTATTGAGCTTAACATTTCATAATAAAACTGTTCATTGATGTTTTTGGCACTTATGTAATTATCTGCGATAAAGTGTTCAAAAAAATCATAAAGTGGTTTGAAAATCAAACAAATGACGAGAGTATAAAACAAAATTTTGAACCAAAAATAACAAAAACTAATTTTAATGAAATAAATTTTAATTTTATCTTCTATTAAAATTGCAAAAGTACATCCGTACGAATACAATAATATATAAATAATATATCCATGAACTATCATGCGAATTATTGGATCATCAACTTTCATGTTCACTTGTAAATTATTGCACAATTTATAATAGTGTATATTATCCATTATTATTATTATTATTATTATTATTATTATATATAAACATGTTGACAGGGAAAGATGAGAGTGGGAAAAGCACATAATTTACATCCAAACTTTCTATTATAGGAGTGTGGCTCACAATACAGATTAGCAAAAAAGTGTGACAACTCACAACTCACAACATATTCTGGAAGAGTGGTCCCATTGTCAAAAACGTACAAGCTTCCTTCATATTTTAAGAGCTTCAAACTCAGTCTTCTTCTGTGTTTGTTCGTAGTAGTGGCAATATGATGAAAGTAATGGTACTTTTGTAAAGTCAATGTACCTTGGGACTTTTCGACTCGAGCTCCGACTTCTCGAGTCATATGTAGAGGTATAATCTCATTTTATAATTTTTTAATAAATAAAATTATCTCCACTTTATATTTTACATTATTTATAAATTACATTTGTCCCAATTATCAAATATTTATATATTTTTTACTATATAAGTTTTATTTATAACTAATAACAAAAATAACTTATAGGTTTTTTATTATTATGACTTACACAACAATCATCAAATAATTTTATATTTTTTATTACATGAGTTTTAGTTTTAATTGGTTAAAATAACAAGTAATTTATAAATTTATTACTATCATAATTTATGTTACTTACAAATTACATTAGCTCTAGTTACCGAATGATATTACATTTCTTTTCATATAATTTTTATTTTTGACTAATTGGATTAATAAGTAACTTATGATCTATCACTATTATGGATTGCATTACTTACAAATTACGTTTGTACTAGTTATAGAATGATTTTGCATTTCTTATAATGTAAATTTTATTTTTAACTGCTTGGATGAATAAGTAATTTATGAATACGTAAACCATGGTACTTGTTAACCTAACTAGTTAAAAATAAAAATTACGTGATAAGAAATGTAAAAAATTCGGTAATTAAGACAAATGTAATTTATAAATAACTCAAATCATTGTGGTAATATATTTATAAATTACTTGTTAGTCTAACTAGTTAAAAATAAAACTTACGTAATAAGAAATATAAAAACATTCAGTAATTAAGACGAATATAATTCGTAAATAACGCAAACTATAGTTGTAATAAGTTTAATAAGTTTATAAGTTACTTATTAATATAATCAATTAAAAATAAAACTTATGTGATAAGAAATGCAAAAACATTCGGTAATTAGGGGAAATATAATTTGTAAGTAATACAAGCTATGATAGTAATAGGTTCATAAGTTATTTGTTAGTATAATCAATTAAGAATAAAAATTATATGATCAACAATGCAAAAAAATTCAATAATTAAAAGTACTTGATTCATAAGTAATACAAAACATGATAATATTAAATTCATTAGTTTAGAATAATTTTATCCATTAAAAAATCATAAAATAAAATTAAGTTAATTACAAAATTTAAGATTTTTTTTAATGATTAATTGTATTTACCGGTGCTAAATAGAAATTTTCCAAAAGAAAAAAAGTTCACACGCCAAATGCATAAAGGTTAATTGCCAACAACCTTTGTCCAGTGCATATCTATATTGATGGAACAAAAAGTAAAGTCAATATGTGAAGAAGCATAAGAGATTTAGATAAATACCAAAGAAAATGAACTCTAGTGGGAGCCAAGCATTGGGCAATGGGAAAAAATTACTGAAAAAAAAAACTTTAATATTTTTTCAGTAATTTTTTCCCATAAATTTTTTAAAATATATGAAAAAAAAATACTATTTTAAGTCTTCATTTTCACTCAATTATTATTTTGATCACTTATTCATTTTACTACCTTAAATGATTATTCACTAATTAAAAATTATTACTTTTAATTCCTCTAAATAAGTTAACTAGATCTAGCTTGATTAACTAAATATACTAAATATAGTAACAATCTTAAAAGTAACAAATTAAACGTGATAATGTCTAATAATTAACAGATAAAAAATGATAATTTTTAATTATTGAGAAACTATTTTATGTAATAGAATAGATGAAAGGCTAAAATAATAATTCAATAATAAATAAAAAATTAAATAATAATTTTTTCTAAAATATAATAAGTATATGAAATTTTAATTATAATAAGAGAAATGTAATTATAATTCCTTAATTAAATTATATATTTATTATATTTTAATTTAAAATTTATACACATAATTTTTAATACAATATTTAATAATATAGACCACATATAAGTTTGACTTACGACGTTAATTTGGCTTAAGGTAAAAAGAAGAAATTAATTTTCTGTGAAATTAAAATGTGGTGAATGCCCTGCATTAAATTTAACTTTCGTGATCAAGAAAGCTAACGGCCAATTTGACCATATAAAATCTTAACTGTAGATTTTACTTCGACAATTAATGATGATTTAAACTTTGAAGGAAGTCTGCGCAAAACTTGGCTTGCCTTAACTATAAGCTTATTTTCTTAGGCGTTGCACGTTCTTTACAAAAATTAGTTTGTATTATTATATGTTAATATATTTTATATTGATATCATAGGTAAGTGTTAGTAAAATATTAAATTTAGTAATATATAATGATATAAAAAATTAAAAATTAAAATATTTATAAAATTAATTTTATGAAATTGGTGAGAGAGAAATAATAAAAATGAGCTTATTATGAAGGCATCATTATAAATTATTAAATTATATATATATATATATTAATTACTTTAATTTTAAACCATCAAATTATATTTATAATTTTTTATTAAAAAATTTAAGAAATAATTAATTAATTAATATTCTCGTTGACACACAAAAATTTTAAATTTTAAAGAATTTTTTATTTAAAATATAATTAATTAATTTATTAATTTTCTCGTTCATTCTAAAAAATTTTTAGATTTCAAAAAATAATTTATTAATTTTTTTGTTAACTCTAAAGAATTTTTTAAACTTCAAATTTGTTTTAATTTTAAAAAATTATTAATTAATTAATTACTTCACAATGAATAATTTATACACTTAAAAAAATTTTAATATATATTTATATATAATATGAAAAATTAATTACATAAAAAAATATATTTATCAAATGAAAGTCACAGAGAACCACCTTACAAAAGTAATAGATACATAATCTTTTCAGTATACAATACAACTTTTACATTGCCCAATGCTTGGCTTCAACTGTACTTCATTTTCTAATAACTTCTGCTTTTCACATAATAGCTTTGGTGTGTTTTTGTTCCATTAGTATAGATATGTACCTTACTGAAATAGACACCAATGCCTCGCGTCAATTTTTTAACTGTAGTACCAATCAGTGGGGGAAGAAACTTTTTTCTCAAGTTTTATATTTTATTTAAAAAATTCAACTAAATAAAATTAAGTTATTAATAATATCACCATTTTATTTTTTAAAAGTAAAAATTTTAAAAAATTTAAATTTAAATAAGTATTGTGTCAAATAATATTTTACTTAGTACCCATGTGATGGTTAATAAAAGATAAACTAAAAAACATATTATCATTTAACAACATCACAATAATTTAATGAACAATTTAAAAGAACATTTTATCTAGAACATTGTAAGAATTTTATAGTTTACTTGGAGCCAATTTTTTAAGGTCTAATTAAAATAATATATTAATATATTTGAACTAATTATATTGTACTCAATTATTATAAAACTACTTATTGCAAAAATGTATTAAATGTATACATATATTAAATATAAAACATACACATGTGAGTTTAATGAGTTTAAATTAAAATATTAAATAATATAATATAATATGACCTATTCATACAAGATATACGTATAGCTTCAAATTTTTAGTGAGTTCAAAAATATTAAATATGTAAAAACATAAAAGTATAACTTAATACTTAATCTTCTTGGTGTTATTAGAAAATTAAATGGTTTTCATATACATACATAAAAGGACTTATAGTATTAATTCACGTATTCTAAGCGACACAGCTATTGAGCTATAGCCATAAACAATTTACAAATACATTTGCATACATTACATTATTGACTGCATAAGAATTTACGAACACATTGTTAACTTTATGAAACAAAGTTAACTTGCCTCATTTTCTATACAAAATTGCGAAGTCCAGGGTGTTTTACTAACTCCATTTGAGTTATTATTATAAGTTTGGTTATTTTGCACACGGAGTATATAGTTTTGTTTATTTTAATTTTTGAGATCTCTATTTAAATTTTTTACATTCATTTATTTATGTCAAAGTATAAGATTATTAACTTTCTATTTCTAATTTAGGTGCTTAAATACAAAAAAATGTAACGTCCAAAAAAAATTAAATACATTTTTTTATAATTTAAAACTTTATCATTATCTAGACCTTTTAAACTAATAATAATAATAATAATAATAATAATAATAATCATCATCATCATCATGGTAGATAAGAATCCTATTTATTTTCTTAAATTTTATTATGTATTTAGTTTCTACTTTTGTATGTCCAAATTAGTCCAAGAGCCTTTACTCATATAGTTTTGTTTATTTTAATTTTTGAGATCTCTATTTAAATTTTTTACATTCATTTATTCATGTCAAAGTATAGTATTATCAATTTTCTATTTCTAATTTAGGTGGCTAAATCGTGCTCTAATACAAAAAATGTAACATCTAAAAAAAATTAAATATATCTTATATATAATTTAAAACTTTATGGTTGTCTAGACCTTTTAAAATAATAATAATAATAATAAAATAATAATTATGGTGGATAGGAATTTCATTTATTTTTTTAAACTTTATTGTGTATTTAGTTTATACTTTTTTATGTCCAAATTGGTCCATGAGCTTTTAACATGATACATATTCTATGATGTTTTTGACAGGAAAAATTAGTAACCCCACTTTCTAGTGATCATTTAGGCGATAAAAGAAAAACTTGTTGTAGATCTCAAGAGTTATAGGATTTGAATTAATCATCTAGGTGGTGTAACCTGTTATAATCTTATATATACAAGGTCCATAAGACTTCTTAAAGGTACTATTTAATTTCATTTTTATATCTTATTTTACTCATTCCATTAATTGGGATTCTATTACTACCATGTACATAACATGTAAAAATTTATACAAAAGAAATAGCCTAGTATTCTAAAATGACAAGGCCTTATACAAAATTAATACTAATAATAATAGCAACAATTAAAATAATAATAATACTTGGTGTAACAAAAATCAATTCTGATTATTCATATCTAAAGTATGTATACCAAATATTTTATATGAAAACATATATTTTATTTATAAATACAAATAAGTTCGTAGTGGTCACATAATTCAGACATATTATACACATTATTTTATTATTACAAAAAATAATATGTTTCTCAAATCTATTACATAGTTTGCTTTCTTTTATCTACTTGGAAGTTTTCACCTGAAAAATATTATTAAACTTGGATGAGATTACAAATCCCAGTAGTCATATGTTTTATTCAGAATATATAAGTATTATTAACATACTATAAGAACTAGGAAAATTAATATGGGTTATGTATGATAATGCATGAATGTACATTTGATTTCTTTTGTAACCATAATCCCATATTTATGACTATCTCATCATATAATCATTCTCATTATCGTCATCATGTTTAAATATTAGCCAATTCATCATCAAGGTGAGTTTTAAAACTCAAGAATTCATTTTGCCTGTAGAAATTACCATATGGCAATTTACAGATGAACAAAACTTAACCAAATGCATACATAACATGATATACTAAAAAATATTAATAAACTAGTTATTAAACAGGTATATAAGGAATAAAGGTATAGACTACCTTTAATTTAAGTTTGAAATCTAAATTTTCTATGAGCACTTTTTCCACTATCTCTCTATATCTCTTCATTTCTTTTAACTTTGAATGAAAAACTTAAGAAATGTTCGTTTTATTTATAAAATTTTTTTTTCAAGTAATTATAAAGGTTACTGTATAAATAGTAAAAAAACACATTTTCAACATGTTAGTCGTCATTTACTATGCAGTTAGAAGAAGGCTAAAATTATATTTTTATCTTAAAAATATATCTTATTTTTATTTTAGTCCCTATTAAAATTATATTTTCTACCTTAAATATTAATTTTTCTTTTAAGTTGGTCCTTATGCAATAATTCCTCCACCGACACTTACTTTTTAATTTTTTGCCTCTTTTATAAAAAGTTAAAACTATACTTTTATTCAGATAAAATTTTTATCTTTTCAACTTAGTCCCTAAAAATTATAATTTCTATCCAAAATTTTTTTATCCTTTCTTAATCCTTAAAATTTTATTTTAATTCTATTTTCTTGGCACATTAAATTCTTATAAGTCAACTAATAATTATATGTTACTTTGCCAAAATTAATTTTCACTTAATTGAGCCTCATATATATATATATATATATATATTAAATTATCTAAATATATATTTTTTTAATTAACATAGATTTAAAAATTCTAGGATGTTACATAAAATTTTGTCATTAATGTAGTTTATCTAACTTAAAAATAGGTTCTTTTTATGTATGTGTAAATGAAATCTAAAAAATAAAAATGGTTTTTTAAAAATATAATATTATTTATAAAATACCTTGTTTTAATGTCCAAAAATTTTTTGTAATTTTTTAAATATCAAATCATAACAAAAGAAAAAACTATATTAAAGAAATTCAATAATTTAATCATAACAAAAAGTAATTATAACAAAAACTTTATTTTTTAAGAGAGAAAAAAACCACCGTATGGCTCCCTATTTTATAGCAAGCAGTTTTCAAACATGCTTCTGTTATTTTAACCAATTTCTTTTACTAAACCAATTTTTATTAACTTCAGAATAAACGACAAAAAGCAAGTTATATATGCTGTCGTATTTGTGATCGTCTGGTTGTAACGCCGAAAAAACTATTCTACGAAGGGATGATTATGGCCGGGTCAGTTTCATTTAACAAAAAAAAGTAAATTGCAAAAACTATTATTTTAGTTAATAAAAAAATTTTAAAATTTTAAGTAAAAAATAGAATTAAAAAAGTTATGATTTAGGACGAAAGATAATTCAGATTTGAGAAGAATCAATATTTTAAAAATCTATTATAAATAAAATTGAAATACATTATCAAATAACATTTAAAATAAAAAAAATATAATCCAGTCCAATTAAGTATTGAAGTAACTCAAAACTTCATTTAAAATGTAAATTTTATTATTTAGATATGGCTTAATTTGACCGAATACGATTAAATTAGACCGAGTTACTCAATTGATGTTTTCCCAATCTCTACTTTCACCAACTAGGTTTGAAATAACACCAGAGAAACATGTTATTTTTTAAAACTTTTCTTACATGTGAACAATATATATTTAATATACGTGTAATATATATTCTAAACAATTATATTACAAATTTCATATCAAAATTCATAATTTCTATGTCGACATTGTAGCCAGTAAATGGCAAGAAATATATCACAGTATGGAAATTGAAGGCTTCAATCTTATATAAGAGATTAGTTATGTATTTCGATATTTTTTATATTACTTTCTAATTATGATTAATTGGTGAATTATTAACACCAAAATTTTGAGATGTATTTAACAAGAGGAGCGCTCAAGTTTCAACCTCTAATTAAATTTATAATAAAATTGAGTTTTTACTGCCTAATTGACTCATATTTTAGTTAGGCTTGTATGCACAGATCAACAAGTTTAACGAAAAAGTTTGGACTGAGTCAGCTCCAAACTTCTTCATTGGTGTAATTACTTCTAATTTTCTTGAATAAAATATGCATCATTTATATATCCTAAGAAAATGACTTTAAGTGTTTTAAAAGTTCAAAATGAAAAAAGAATATATTCCCTCATGTTATCTCTTTAAAAATTGCCTTTGATATATATTAACAAGTAATAGTATACAAAGTTCTCATAATCTAATTGACTTTTTTCTTTAAATTTTTTTGTCTTTCTTCATTGGGAATTATTGACAGGACAATTCAGTTTAAATGAATATTAAATGTAAAGTTTTGAATTAATGAATAAACAACTTGATAGAAGTAAACGGGGATGGCTGACACAATCCATGTAACAAATCTGTTGTCGTTTGTCGTTTGTCGTTTGTATCATACAACCTACGTCCATATTCGATGAATGTTTGAATAAAGTAACGACAACATAGACGTAAACGACATGCTGATTAAGCCTGTATCCAATTGAGCAACTTGATTAACCAACACATTAAAGATTTAGTTGGTTGCTTACGTGTTCATCTACTTTTGTTTAAGCTATCAACACAACTACGCATAAGGGAGAAAACGATCATAATCACCTCGAGACATAAAACGAGGTCCATCGTGTGAAAACTCGATTCTGGGGTTTAATATTGGCTTGACTATATAAATATATAGTGATTTTTTAACAAAAAATATAAGACATATAAATGATATATTTTTTAAAAAAATTATTTTAAATTTTAAAAATTAAAATTAAGTCAAATGACTCAACTCAACTCATCATATTAAATTAACGAGCTACAAAATATGACTTGATGATAATTCCAAGTAAGGTCACCTCTACTCACACATATAAATGTTGGAATAATTTTTAAATATTCATGGATTAGCATTAATTATTTTATTAAATTAGTACCTAATTAGGCAATTAATGTTACAATTTATAAACTGTGAATGGATTGGGTTTTATTTTAATATGTGTGTGAATAATCGGTGATGGGTTCGATTATCCACAAGCCTACAAGACAGAAACCCAACCCACAGCCCGAGAGTATTAGTAATCATCCCGTCAGATTACTAATTCAAGATTGTTATCCAGAGAGAAGGATTTAATGGGCTTCATTTAAATTTAAATTTGTTAAAAAGATTCTGGAGAATTTTACTGAATAATATTGATTAATTATATTGGTTAATTAAAATCCTATAAATAAGAGAATGAAGCCCTAGTTTTTTAACAGATACAAAAATTAATTCTACAATCCTCTTTTTCTGCCGTCAAGACTCTCTGTGAAGCACTCTTGGGTATTGTGGGTTGAACTGATTGGACTCAACCAACATTCGGAGTAACGATGTCATCTCCATCAGGTCAGATTGTTGATTTATTCTCCCAAATTACATTTTGAATTATATATTTTGATTCTGCTAAATCCAGTAAAATGCTTTCAAATGGTATCAGAGCCTGGTTTTCTAATCAAAAAAACTGTATCTGACTGATATACTGGATTACTGTATTTACGATCAATTTTGTTTTAAGCCACCATGTTCATCTGTAAAAAGGGATGAAGAAAGAAATTATTTTTTGGCGAAACCATCAGTTCATAAATTACCGTTACCGTGAAAAGGAATCGTCGGCAAAACGCTTCCTGTCATCATCAGTGAAGTTGCCGGGGATTCAAATAAAACACTACAAAATCCATTGCCGGTGCTGCAATCCTCATCGCCGATGAAGCCACGTTAACCCGACGAAGTAACCAACAAAAAATCTAAAGAATTTCGATGCGATTTTTCACTCAACTGGGACAGAATCACTCGAAAACACCACCAAGAAACCGTAGATCGTGAAAAGACGATCAAAAGGAGGCAAAATCGCGGTCTGAAACTTCAAAAATCGACGGGTCACAGGTGGGTACCCGTCGGGTCTCTGGCGGGTCAAATCGACCCGCCAGAGGTTGAAGAAAGGGCGCGTGGGCGCGTGTAGGCGCGTGAGAACATGTATTGAGTCAGATGAATTTCAAATTTTGGAATCTGCTTCTACTCGCCCCGATCTAAATTATGGTAATTTTTTCAGAATTTTTGGAGCCCTGTAAATAGGATTTTTTGAATTTTTGCAAAATTAAAGGGCTCAAAATTAATATTTAAATAAGGTATTTTGATCCGAGAAAATTTGTATCTAAACTAGATACAATAAGGCACCATGTGTTAGACTCACTCTCTCTAATTATATGTAAATGAATCATAATTAATATTTTGTGTTAATTATTATGTTTTATTCCTAATTTTGGTTGTGCTTTGAAAGGGAATAAACCATTGGAGAGATCTATCCTAACTTTGGATTGCATACACCTAATGATTGCGTGTTCGCCTATCGTGAGCCCAATCATGGTGATATGTCTAATCATGAATAAACCACATAAGTTATTCAATTGCCTATAATTTTAGATAATTTATTTTTGCCTCATCAAGGAAAAAAAAAATCTAAAAATTGCAATAAGCCCATAAGAGAGTATATATATATATATATACATTAATATATGTTATATTGATGATGGATATACCCTATCGGTGTGACGTTATCAATATATTCATGAGAAATAAATACGTTTATGAATCCTTGGCAGCATCACAAACTAATGTCTTCATTATTTCTCATATCCTATCGATATGGAAACGATGGGTGCATTTTATTATTTCTTTTTATGGCCAAATCAATAGGGCATATGAGTTTTCTTTCATGATCTGTTATAATCCGAGACTTGAAATAGGATTATAAACTATATCTTGATAATACAGTTGCATAAGCTGAATTTTTGTAAAGGGAATCTTGTTTTATGATTATGTTTCCGGGATATAATTAATATTTCCTTGTTTTGCTTTATTAGCTTCTGTGTTCCAGCAACTGTCTGTGGTGAAAACTTTGAATGGGATGAACTATGACGACTGGTATGAGTCCCTTAATATGTACCTGATCATCTCTAAGGAGGATTTGGCCATAAGAGATCCAAAACCAGCAGATCTCACTGCTGGGTCTAGTGCTGCTGATAGGGCTTATCACAAGCAGTGGTACAATTCTAACAGGATCTGTTTGACGGTCATAAAATACACTATAGAGAAGACTATCAGACAGAGCATTCCTGAGAAGGACACCGCTGTGGAATACCTTAAAGCTGTGGGTGAAAAGTTTAAAAAATTTGATAAGACGCAAAAGACGTATTATCTTTCATTACTAGATAACACTCATTATGATGGAGTGTCTGGTGTATGTGAGCACATGATGAAGCTGGTGAATTATTTCAACAAGTTGAAATCTTTAAATGTGGACCTGGGCGAAAGTTATCTTGTCTACAAAGTCCTACAGTCTCTTCCGGCAGAATACGGGGTTCTCAGAACCACATATAACTCACAGGAAGCTGAGTGGACCATCGATCAGATGATGTCTATTGTGACTCAAGAGGAGGAGTCATTAAAGAAATCAAATTCATGTGGTCATTCAGTGAACTACGTCTCCCATGCCTCATCGAGTAAGACTGGAAATGAGAAACTGAAAGGAAAGAAATCTGAGAGCAAGCCTAGTGGGAAAAGGTTATTTGAGATCAAGAAAAACAATAAGAAGAACAAGGGTCGAAAGAGCAGATTTAAGGGTAATTGTAATTACTGCAAAAAGCCTGGCCATAAAATCTTAGATTGCCTTAAACTGAAATACATGCGTGAAAATGAAGGTATCTTTCCTGAAACTGCCCCCTTAGCTTTAGTTTGTCTTGAATCCAATAATTTTGAAACCTCTATGGATACTTGGTGGTTGGATTCTGGTGCAACTGTTCACGTAACTAATTCCTTGCAGGGGCTCAAAAACAGGAGGAGCCCAAATGAGAGAGAAAAGACCATTTTGGGAGTGGAAGGAAGTTCAGCTGCAGTGGAGTGCGTAGGAACTGTAGTTTTGAACTTGTACTCTGGACATACTTTAACTTTAAATAACATTGTCTGTGTACCTTCTTCAAGAAGGAATCTAGTTTCAAGTTCTGTGTTAGACAAAGATGGATATTCATTTTGGCAAGGAAATGGCAGAATTGACGTTTATATTAATTCAATCATTGTTGAAACTGCTAGATTATTGAATGGCTTATATTGCTTGAATGCGAATGTTTGTTCAGATTCTACTCTTATGGCATCAATTAATACTGTCATAAGACATAAACGTGGAAGAATTGATGAGAACTCTTCCATGTTGTGGCATCGGCGTTTAGGCCATATCTCAAAAGTGAGATTGGAGAGAATGGTTAGACAAGGCATATTGCATGACTTGAATTTTTCTGATTTTGAATCTTGTATTCACTGCATTAAGGGAAAACTTCCTGCTAAAGTTAGGAAGAAAGGGGCTAATCGGTCTGAAGCTATTTTGGAATTGATTCACACAGACATCAGTGGACCAATTACTCCATGTGCTATGGGCAATTACAAATATTTCATAGCCTTCATAGACGACTATTCCAGATTTGGCTGGGTTGATCTGTTGCATGAAAAATCTGACTCGATAGATGCCTTTAAAGCATTTAAGGCCGCTGTTGAATTGAAGTCTGGCAAAGTAATCAAGAGTGTAAGATCAGATAGAGGTGGAGAATATTATGGCAGATATACTGAAACCGGGAGAAACCCTGGTCCGTTTGCTCTATTCTTGCAGGAACAAGGGATTGAAGCTCAGTATACTATGCCTGGCACTCCACAACAAAATGGAGTTGCTGAAAGGCGTAATCGCACCTTGATGGACATGGTCAGAAGCATGATCAGTCACTCTTCGTTACCAGAATTTCTGTGGGGTGATGCCCTTAAGACAGCAACCTATATCCTGAATCAAGTACCAAGTAAATCTGTTAAAAAGACACCGTATGAGCTTTTCACCGGTCAGAAGCCTAGTCTGAGGCATTTTCGCGTGTGGGGTTGTAAAGCAGAAGTGAGACCCTATAATCCACAGCTTAAGAAACTTGATTCTAGGACTGTTAGCGGATTTTTTATTGGGTATTGTTCAGGATCCAGAGGATGCAGGTTTTATTGTCCCAGTCATACTACCAGGGTCATTGAATCTGACAGGGCCTTCTATTTTGAGGATGATTTGGATAGTGGGAGTAGTGTCCCTAGAGTAATTAACCTGCATTATGTGGATAACATCCTGCCCATACCATCATCGTCATCTCAACCAGTAGAACATGATATTGGAGATGACATCCTTGTTGAGAATCCAATTAATCCTATTGTAGAAGCTCCTGTAACTGATATAGGAGAGCCAGCTCTTAATTTGAGGCGATCACAAAGGATTTGTAGACCTGCAATTTCAGATGACTATATAGTGTACTTGCAGGAGTTCGAATCAGACACTATTGATGGCATAGATCCAATCACTTATGGCGAGGCTATAACAGGATCTCATTCATCTGAATGGTTGGAGGCTATGAATGATGAGATGTCCTCTATGTCTCGCAATCATGTATGGGAATTAACTGAGTTGCCGGATGGTTGTAAACCCGTTGGTTGTAAATGGGTCTTTAAAACCAAAAGAGGGGCTAATGGTGAAGTTGAAAGATTCAAAGCCAGGCTTGTAGCTAAAGGCTATAATCAGAAAGAAGGGATCGATTATACGGAAACGTTCTCACCCGTATCTACTAAAGATGCCTTTAGAGTCGTAATGGCTCTTGTTGCACAGTTGAATCTTGAACTTCACCAGATGGATGTTAAAACTGCATTCTTAAACGGTGATTTACTTGAGGATGTTTATATGACACAACCTGATGGATTCACTGAGGCAGGGAAAGAACATTTAGTGTGCAAGCTGAAGAGATCCATTTATGGACTTAAACAGGCCTCAAGACAGTGGTATTTGAAATTTGATCAGATAATCACTTCACTTGGTTTTACAGAGAACATTGCTGATCAATGTATCTACCAGAAATTTGATAAAGATAATTTCATGATACTCGTTCTGTATGTTGACGATATACTCCTGGCTAGCAACTCAGTAGTCATGTTGAATGAGGTTAAACACGTTTTGTCATGCCACTTTGACATGAAAGATCTTGGTGAAGCATCTTTCGTCCTGGGAATCCAGATTCACCGTGATAGATCTTGTGGCACTCTTGGTTTATCTCAAGCAACCTATATAGAACGAGTATTGAAGAAATTTAACATGCATACTTGCGCTCCTTGTGCAGCACCTGTACAGAAAGGTGAAAAGTTGTCTAGTTCATCCTGTCCCAATGATGACAATTCGAAAATTGAGATGAATAAAATTCCATATGCATCTGCTATTAGCAGCCTTATGTATGCTCAGGTGTGCACACGTCCTGACATTGTTTTCGCTGTCAGTGTGCTTGGCAGATACCTGAGTAATCCTGGCCCTGATCATTGGAGGGCTGCAAAGAAAGTCATGAGGTACTTACAAGGTACAAAGCATCACATGCTTACTTTTAGAAGATCTGAACCACTTGAAATTGTAGGTTATTCAGATTCCGATTATGCATCTTGCGTGGATGACCGCAAATCCACTTCTGGATACATTTTTATGATGTCTGGAGGAGCTGTATCATGGAAGAGTTGCAAGCAATCAGTCACAGCTACCTCGACTATGGAAGCAGAGTATATCGCTTGTTATGAGGCTACTCGCCAGGCCATATGGTTGAGGAAACTGATATCTGGCATGCATCTAGTTGATTCTATATCACGACCTCTAACCATATACTGCGATAGTTCGTCTGCTGTCAGCTTTTCTCAGAATCATAGGAACTCTAGTCGCACTAAACACTTTGATGTTAAGTTCCTATTCGTCAGAGAAAAGATTGCTGAATCTCATACTCTTTTGGTTCACATTCCTAGTGAACACATGTTGGCGGATCCGTTGACCAAAGGCTTGCCCGTAGGAGTCTTTAAGAATCATGTGACTCACATGGGCATTGTTAAAAATTTTGATGTAGCCTTGGCTTAGTGGGAGTCTGGATTAAAATTCCTAAGGGATTTTGAATTGTTGTTTGACAATTTTGAATGTTATTTTGTGTTCCATTCAATTCAGTTGATGAAACTTACTTATGGAAATGTTGGCATCACTTGAATCCCTATCGGTTTCAGTGATTTTGTGTATGGTTTCTCCACTGAATCTTGTATGGTTTATAAATATACATACATCCATGTATCTATGTTAACATTATTGTGCCTGATTAACTATTCGTCTATTGATCCAATAATTTAATTAATGCTATCCAAGTGGGAGATTGTTGGAATAATTTTTAAATATTCATGGATTAGCATTAATTATTTTATTAGATTAGTACCTAATTAGGCAATTAATGTTACAATTTATAAACTGTGAATGGATTGGGTTTTATTTTAATATGTGTGTGAATAATCGGTGATGGGTTCGATTATCCACAAGCCTACAAGGCAGAAACCCAACCCACAGCCCGAGAGTATTAGTAATCATCCCGTCAGATTACTAATTCAAGATTGTTATTCAGAGAGAGGGATTTAATGGGCTTCATTTAAATTTAAATTTGTTAAAAAGATTCTGGAGGATTTTACTGAATAATATTGATTAATTATATTGGTTAATTAAAATCCTATAAATAAGAGAATGAAGCCCTAGTTTTTAACAGATACAAAAATTAATTCTACAATCCTCTTTCTCTGCCGTCAAGACTCTCTGTGAAACACTCTTGGGTATTGTGGGTTGAACTGATTGGACTCAACCAACATTCGGAGTAACGATGTCGTCTCCATCAGGTCAGATTGTTGATTTATTTTCCCAAATTACATTTTGAATTATATATTTTGATTCCGCTAAATCCAGTAAAATGCTTTCAATAAATACCTTTATAGCACTCGTATATAATTAGTGTCATAAACAAAAGTATAATTTTAATCCTGACTAGTATCTAAAAATTATTTTAAATTGGCCACATAACTTTATTATGGTTCAATTTTGCTGCTTAACTTAATCAAATGTTAGATAACGTGTTCTTAATTAGTCGTGACCACCCTCTAAGTTATGACGTAATCATCTTATGTGTCGCTCTTTAAGATGGGCAAAATACTAATCTTAAAAATATTTGTAAAGTCTATTAACTTAGAGACATAGGTAAGAGAATTTTTATGGATATTCCAAATCTATTAACTTAGAGACTTAGGTAAGAGAATTTTTATGGATATTCCAAATGTCATGATTAGGGTACCTATAGCGCTTCAGACTTATGGGGTACATATATTTATTTTTTTCTGTGTGTGTGTGTGTATATATGATCAATTAATATATTAAGAAGTTAAAAAATACTATAATTTCAACATTGATGCATAACTAGTACTTTTGTAACATGTAATTAAGGAAGAAAACAATAATATATTAGCCACGAAAGATCAATGGAACTTGTAATAACCTTGAATCTTCGTACAAACTAGACATCTAAGAAATGAGCCAATGTGGCATCTTCGTGTAAACAACTATTTTAAAATTTTGTAAAGCCAATAAGTGCATGTTACATGTCCCACTATCTCCCACTATCTGTCACCATTCAATCTTAATAATTATATAGTGAGTTGCTTGACTATATAGTTGAACACCCTTATGGTAGCTTCCATTCATTCTACTAACACTTTTCATTAGATATCTACAAACTTGAAAATCTGATCAGTTAAAGCTAATAAGTGCATGTTATAAATTCTCGTACTTACTTTGTAAATACACTTTGACGGCCAAGTGAGCAGATACCCATTAAGACAGAATAAGTGAACAATATTTGTAAATGGGCCCATTAAGACGGAAGATGGGCCTAGTTAAAACGGCTTTCTGACAAAACATAAAGGCCCATTTCCAGTTGCTTTAGAGAAACCCGTTTTACTTAGTAAATTATTGATATAATTAAGAAAAACTATATAAATGCTATTCCTTAGGGGAAAAAGTCATTACTGAAATTTTATCCGCCCATGATTTATTATCTTAGGTTCTTAAATAATGT
This sequence comes from Delonix regia, assembly GCA_037074485.1. NCBI lineage: Eukaryota > Viridiplantae > Streptophyta > Magnoliopsida > Fabales > Fabaceae > Delonix > Delonix regia. The sequence continues at coordinate 25,894,989 of CM073451.1, read as the reverse complement.
TATTATTGGAGGAGTGGAACCTCTACCATACTGTATAACAAATTTTCAAGCAAAATTCTAAGTATATGAGTCCCAAAAAATATGTTGAGATTAAAAAAATATCTAAAATAATTTTTTTCATGTATTACACTCTACAGTCAATTAATTTGACGGGAGAGAATATTTTTCTATTTTTTGGTGCTTCCTAATTCTTATATTCACGGAAGAAAACTCAATGCAACGAGGGACTACCTATGGTTATTTCTTAAGGATAAATTTAATATATTTTTTAAAATATTATATAATAAAATGGGGAGACATACAATTGCAATTATATTAATTTAAAAAATAATTTATACTTCTTTTTATTCGATAAATAATCTTCATTGTTCTCTTATGAAACTTGCCAACAATAAAATAATAAATATTATTCATTTCATTATATTATGTGAGAAACTAATAATTTCCGGTGGTTCCACCGTTGCTTCCCTTCGCTGTTGAGTTGTTAGGGCATATCATGCTGGGTGGTGAAGAACACGGTGTCGTTTTAGGAAAGAGAAGACGAAGTGGAAAATTCGCCCATTGTCTTCATCGTTATGATTTTTTTTTTCTAAATTAAAAATAAAAATAACATTGTCGGCAATTCGTGACCGCAAAAGTCACGGTTTTCTCGTAATCTTCATAAAGCGGAACGGCCAAATCTGTGATTTTACGCAAGCAAATCGGGACTTTGGATCACCATTTGCTTATCATCTTAAAAATAAATTGTTAATTTGTCGGGTAGCTTTTATTTAAATCCATTTTTCGAAATAAAGATGCAAGCCTCGTAATCTCATACTATGATTTTCTTGCATTTTTCGAAAAAGAATGTTTATACTTATAAGATTGAGATATAATATATATATATATATATATATATATATATAAGTTTAGGAATGATATTTGAGTTAAAAAAATTAGAATTAAATTAAAGTAAACCTAAATTTTTATTTAAGAAAAGTCCCTATAATTTTAGTAAAATTCGAAGAACTCAGTGTAATTTAGTCTAATACACTATAAAACAATGTTACAGGATTTTATTCAAGACTTGTTCAATTTTTTGTTAGATTTATGTCTAATCATTTCAGAATTTAAAAAATTTAATTTATTACAAATTTCAAACTCAAACTCTCATAGACATTGAAAAAATTATATGTTTTTTCTTTTACTTTTTTTATTATCAAATTCTTTAGTTAAAATATGACAAGCATATAACTTTTCAATAATAAATGACAATGTTTAATTTTTGTGCATAAAATTATAATTTCTTTTTTCTAATGAATCTTTTTTAAAATGTTATAATATATAATCAAAATTAAACACAAACATATATTCCATGTACATGCAGGTCACAAGTCATGGTCAGTCCTCATTATGGACTGATTTCTAACCACAAGGCTAGGACCCACGTCCCCTTAGTTTGGTCCCAACACTCTATACCACTCAACCACAGAGTTGTTCATAATGTCTACATACAAAATGTTATATATAATTATTATAATATGTAATGCTTAACTTTATAATTTTTTTAAAATTATAATTAGATTAACTTGATATATTAAACACTCAATAATTTTAAATTTTAATCTAAATCAATCAATTTTTAATATAGTAAAAAAATTAAAGATTAATTATTTAATATAGTTATCCAAAAATAATAAAAAATTTATATATTATTAAAGCAAATTGTTAAAATTTAATACATATCTGGTTACAAAATTATTATTTCTCTTTCACTAATTTGTAATAAAGATTAATTTATAATTTTTTATTTTTTTTATAATGGTTAAAAAATTAAGATTTCTTTTTGATTAATGTAAACTTATTTATTATTTTTATTTGAGACTAAGTTATGTTAAATGAGTATTATTTTATTATAAATAATAAATTAAAAAACTTATTAAAATTTATATATTGACTTCAATAAAAAATATAAAATGTAAATTATAGATTATAAAATAAATATTTATATATAAACTTTTATGTATTTATATGTTATAATTATGTTTAATAATTATTATTATATACTCTTACAATTTTATATTATAAGTTTACTTTTTTTCCTACAAATTTAGCTAAAATCGCAATAACCTTTGTCATCAACCCTAAACCTTAACCGCAATCACTCCCAACCCAACATTCAAGTCAATACGCATCGGATTAATTCAAAAACTATAATAGACAAAGTACCGGAAAACTTAAGGACATTAATGAAACCCCCGATATAACATACACGTGGCCTTGCTCCCCCCTTCTCGCTTGAACTACAAAAATTTAATGCCTTCCAACCCATCTCCCACGTTATAATAATAATAATATTATTAATCATATTTTATTAATAATATTATTATTAATCTTATTTTATTTTAATGTAATTTAATTTTTCCATCATTAAAATTTTTGTGAAATTATTTCATCTTATCTTTATCCAACATTTATAGCAAATACTCTGTTCATTTAAACATTATTAGTTTACTTAACACCATCACTTCAAATCAAGCTTGACATTTAAATCAGTAATTAAGTTCTTAGATTTTTTTTCTTATCAAGAATTTTAGAAAGATCGCATGGAAGAGAATGATATTATGAATATTTTAATAGATAAAAAAATTAAAAGAAATTATACGTGAATAAGTTAAATATAAACTCACCTTTGTTTACCAGTGATCACGCAGTCAAGAATCAAATATGATATTTGGTGCTCAATTAATTAATAGACAAAAGAAAAATTACCTCATGTCCTTATATGTAACAAAATAAATATATTAATAAATTTTTTTTGGATCAATAAAGTATGCATTGAAATTGAAGGAATTAAACACACACCAGCCATGACAGCAATGAAGGAGCACATAACAGCTAGCAAAATTAATGCTTATATACTTAGCAGGTCACAAGTACGAACAAGCCAGACTGTAGAGGTGAACTCTGTTGCTACTTGTCATGCTTCTTAAAAGTTGACTCTATAATACAAATACCGAAAAACACATGCATATATATATATATATATATGCAAATTAACAGTGCTCTGATCCATATGTATTTTTCTCTGCATAAGTTCTTTACATCGATCTTTTACAGCGAGACTCTTGACATAGAACATGAGGGCCAGCCTTAGTTTCTGCTTTGGCGTTTTTCCATGGCTCTTGGAGCTGAGAATCCAGAATAAAAAATACACAGCATAAGAATATTAACCCAGAAAGAAAAAAAGGACTATATTTGCATAGTCATCGAAGAGTGAAAAGAAATTACATACCTAGCCCAATAGCTTCTGATCCTTTTATTATTCGCAGACGCTTGCATGAGTCAACGAACATCCTTCAGTAAATCAAAAGAGACAAAGTTAATATGTGAAGCTTATAATAGCTGCAGTTATAGTTTAACTAATTATTTGTAATATATATTATTTTACTCAGAGAATAATTTTTTTTTTTTTTTTGGGTGGAGGGAGAACTTACTCCCATGGGACATCACCCACGAGCATCCAGTCGCCATCTTTATCTTCATAGGTTGGCACATACTCAGAGCTGTTCAAGAGATCCATCAACTTGCTTTCATTCATGAAGTCTATCATTCCTTGGGTCCCATAGTTACCTGTATCAGTTGTTCAATGATAAGAAAGCCAAAAAAAAAAAAAAAATCTAGTTTAATATGCTATATGTACATTAATAATGAATCACCCATGAGCAATATTAACCCACAATTTCTAATTACTGACTGTAACATTCCCGAGACGATTCCACTTCCAAAACACTCCAACAAATACGAAACATTCAGGATCTGGAACGATATGGAGTGTGTGAATATATATATATATATATATATATATATATATATATATATGTTATATTTGATCTCATGTTACGTTGAAAAGAGGTTGCAAGGGCAATATAATGGAATGATTGACAGCCACAATAACATTAAAGATCAATTTTAAAAGGTATTCACTGCTGTATAATTTGAACATTTAAAATCAGTTTGCCTCCTGTTAGTTTAAAACATCTCATTTGATCTCATGCCACTTAATTATCAATATGTGATATTTTTATTTTTATTTTAAAGGAAATAATTATGTAAAATTTAAAAAAAGATAACAACAAATAATTTCAATATTTAAACTATATGGTTCACTCGTTTGTACCTTGGAAATTTTCATGATATTTTAAGACTGTTACTCTGCTCAAGTTGACATTTCAAATTTCAAATCTTCATCTAATCTTAGCTATGCCTTCAAGATCACTCTAAACATATTCAAATCATAAGTGAATTACATTTAGTAATAAAATTATTCATAAAAAATTCAACACTTACATAATTATTTTAATTAAAATTTTGGAAATAATATGCTGCATGATAATAAGTGTTAATTAAACAAACTATAAAATGTATGTTCCGATTAGAGTGGTACAAATTTGATTTTAGTCAATAAATAAATTAAAATGACCTAATTTTAAAGCAAAAAAAAAGTGACTCATATGGGATCAAACCAAAGTATATATAAGCTATAATTTATTAAAAAAAAAGAACAAAGAAAAGCAGCATAAAGTAGTTACCCTTGGTGAAAGAGCTGAACATTTTGGCCAGAGCATCAGATAATTGCTGGTAGCTTTTGTACATTTTCAAGTCCACCTTTCGAAGGTAGGGTGCACCATCCATGCAAACCTTCACAAGTGCTCCACCACCACTGCTTCTTGTCTTCTCTGAATCCTCTTCACTGTTCCCTTTTTGGGTCATTATGTTCTTCCTGTAAGATCGCACTGGTGGCCACCCCACTACTTGTGCCCTGAATTACCCATCTTTATCGTTAAGAGAATGCCTCTATTTTAAAAGTATTCAGCAAAGCTATAAATCAAGCATTAGGAAAATCAAAATTAAAGTACAAGAGTCAGTTATACTAAGTCACTTAAATTTTGGTTAAATTAAATTACAAACTTATTTTTTATTTTTTGAAAAGAACACATATTCTGCAGAAGAAGAGAGAGAGAGAGGAGAAGAGAATAGTGCCAACTGCAAACAATCTCTAATTGGTGGACTTACTTAGCAGGTGGCTTAGCTGGGTCCTTGAGGAGGCTCGTTTCCTTCGAGACATTATTCAAGTTCTCGTTAAGATCTTCTTTGGATTGAAGATTGAGCTTGAGATCTACAGTCTGAGAGAACCCTCTCTTTCCGGTGGCCTTCGGAGTTTCCACCTGGCCGCCGCAGCCGCCGGGCAACCCCAAACAAAGCTCAGTCTCCTTGAGGTTAAAACTCAAACCTTGCTCCTTGCCTAGCAGAGCTGCCATTTTTGGCTGCTATCGAACTTACTTCTTTAACAACAATAAATTTTTTCAAAAAAAAATTTCTATGCCTCTAAGTGTCTTCCAAAATGGGTAGTTTCTCTTCTTCTCGGCTTCTTCTCCTTGTGTCCTCATACAATATATATAATGTTAATGCTTGGTCTGGCTATATAGATGGCTGAGAAAGAGAGATCTCCAATAATAGAGAGAGAGAGAGAGAGATCCTCGGTAATACAACTATGTAAGAGCATGCGATTGTATGGGTGCTTCGTATGCCATAAAATTTTGGGACGAATGGCATGTAAACACGTGGACATTTATGGGGCGTTGATTTTCGGGAACAACCGACTTTGATGATAATTCTCGTATGCTGTTACGAGACTTGAGAAACCTACAAAAATGGAATGAAGGTGTGAAGGTAACAGTTATTGTCCCCCCACTATACTAATGATGAATCCATTTTGAGAAATTGGAAATCACATTCAATGCACTTTGCCTTGATATTTATCCATCTTCCATTAACCTATAATTGGAGGCTTCTTATATAATTTGCTTATCTTAAAAGTTAAAATACTACATATTAATGTGCATTTTAATTTGTGTCATTCAATAACGGAGCCCTTTTTGTGTGTGCATGTGTGTGTGTGACACACTCACATGTACATATGTATATATACTTTCTAGAAACCTTAGGCATATGAGCACGTACATTTAAGCAAATCTCACGTTTGAGAGGGCAAATAATCATTGCACAAATTTTAAACTAGAAAGGACTAAAGCCACATGAATAATTTATTTCGTGAAATTAAACATGAAAAAAAAAAAAAAACCTTCTAGTTCATGTAATGTATTATGGGATGTCAAAATGTGATTACCAGAAGAGCCGCTGATAATCCTCTCCTGCGCTGCCAGCACAGGAGAGGGTCCTATTTGCCATTTTTACCAAAAAATTATGATATCCAAACAAAAAATTTTAAATCATAAACTATATTCAATTTTAAATGCATATTGTTATTATTAATATATAATTGAGTGCAGTCTTCCCATGCAAATACGATGGGAAAAAGGAACTAGATTCTCTTTAGTGTGTACGTAGCAAAGTAAGGCATTAGTTTGTTCCAAAATGTATCCTAATACATAAACACAATACTAATATTTTATATATTTTTTATATAGGACACTATCTTATTAAAAAAAAAAACCTAAACAACTTTTAAATTTATATACTAACATTATATACTAACAATATACTAACATTTTATTTATATACTAACATTATATTAAGACAATGATAATTTTTTTTTAAAAAAAATTAGTAGGAAAAAGAATTATAGTATCATCCTTCCTTCTTGTTTATTATAATAACTTTTTTTTAAAAAAATTAATATGTAAAAAAAAAAAAAAAAGACAAGACTTGCTGTAATAGCACATTAAAGGATCTATATATTCTTAATTTTTTCGTAGGGCTTGGAAAAGAGAAATAAGATGTGAAGTTGAGCAATGTCGGAGTTGGATAGCAAGGGGTGTGTTATAGCAAATCCCCTGCAGGACACATGCATGATCATAATTCAAATTCTATCATCTCACTATAGAGAACCTTTTAGGGCACGGTGGTGCCTTAGAGACAGGTCACATCCCCACAGAAAGGGAAACATCCCAAGCTGCCCCAGCTGTGCCCTTCCCCTGTCAACGTCCCCTTAATTACCCTATATATTGTGGATTGAAGAATTTAAAAACTTGCATACCAATTTTGCGTGTATTACCAGGCTTTTTAGTAAAATCATAACAAAGAGATATTGCATCATGATTGGATCGATCTATCTAAGATTATCTTCATATGTCATATTTTTATTAAAGAGCTTAAAGATAAATAATAAAAAGCATACCCTCTTCATCTTTAGGACTTGGTGGAGTCATTATCCTTTAAGAATACAAGAAGCCAGAAGTTTTTTTTCTTCTTTTATATTGATCCAACAATATCTTTATCAAGTATAGAAAATGACAACAATTTTAGATAATCCCACATCCCTTTTCACAATGCAATGAGCTAGGATTTTAAAAGACACCAGTGCCACACAAAAGTTACACCTCGAGAATGGAGTATAATTTAGATCCTTTAATTTTACTTCAATTTTTTAAAAAAAATTTAGAGAGAAGGATATAAAAGAGGAAGTTGAATAAAGAAAAAAAAAATGTAAGCCCTTTTCTATCAAATTTATTAAAATTAAAAGTAAAAAAATCCATTAATTTGATACAATTGTTTCTCATAATTTCTAAGGGGACTCTATAAATAACTTAAACGCCTATATATATGACAAAATGTAGGCGACATAGTGGGAGAGAATAACAACAAATTTTGTTTTATTTTGATAACTATTTTCATTGACCTATAAATGTGAAAAAATCTCACACTTGGCTCTAGAAATTCACTGCCTTGATTTTGTAGATCAGATAGCCAGTTTCTTTCTCAATTTCTTTTTAACAAAATTATATATCAGTATTATAACTCAGTGGTTTAAAGTGTTGGTCCAACAAAATAAAATAAAATGATCATGATCTTCATACCTATAATATTATTCCAAATGTTGGCAGAAGTTTGGACCGTAGACAGTGGTGGGAGCTGTCCAGAGAGACACTTTGCATTACTTGGTTTGTTTAGTAATTAACATTATATATATATATATATATATATATATATATATATATATATATAGAGCCTTTCTTTGTTCGTGATCCTTTGATCCTAAAGCTACCTTACGCGGTTTTGTGTTAAGCTGTGATTCATGGGCATTTTGCAGTAATCTCTATCTTATATATTATATATATATTGGTTTATAATCTTGGAGTAATGATTACGTACATACTGAACCCAAATCAAAGAAGATACCGAATCATTCACTTGGTGGTTAACAAATGAATCACTTTTTGCCTTTAGAAAAGAAGATTAGATGCGTCATCTTCTTGGTTTATATATAATCTCCAATAAACGAAGTGCTCGCTTTCTGTCTTCCTCCTAGGGGAGAAAATCGAAGGAAAATATAGGATTTCTAATTATTTTCGAAGTTTCAAGCTTTTGACTAGATGTAAGTATAGGGAGGGAAGAAGGAGATCTTAGCTATTTGATCTCGAGCGATTAAGACAAGTAGAGTTTTACAAAAAAAAAAAAAGTATCGGGAGAAGTGATTTGTGTTGGGTAAATAATTTAATAAGCGCATTTATTAGACAAATATTTCAGAAAAATATTTTCTAATTTTAAATTATTAAAAAATGTATACATTCGAGAATGTAAGTGAAACAACTAGGAATAATTATGGTAATGATTTTGAATAAAATTACGAATTTTTTTTAAAATATATATATATATATATATATTGTATTTGCTTCCACTTTAAATTAAGAAAAATTTTAATTTGTTTGCATCTCTTTTACTGTAGAAAAATTAAGCTAATTCTATTATCAATTAGAAACCACATATATATGATCATGTTGGACACTTCACGAGGCAAAGCAAGCAGACATTTTTATAGGGATACTGTCCCCCCAAATTGTTTCAGCTTTTCCCATAGAAAGATACATGAAGATTAAATCTTTTTCTAGCGTCAGCGTTAGCTAGAGCTAGCAACACAAGATCTTCCGTATATCTTAGAAAGTCCTGAAGAAAGAAGAAAACAGAATGGACATATATAGCGCTAGAGAAACCTCTTCCTCGATTAGTGCCATAAGTTTTGGACTACTTAATATTTATTTTTGTTTTCTTGACTTGGTCTTATTAATAATAATAATTATTATTGTACAATAAACCAAAGCACAAAGGCCTATGAATCACATGAGCTTTGCTGTATATATTAAGAATACTATAAAGTGTTTAAGGAGAGAGAGAATAAACTATTCAAGTGAAATGGATTTAGTGAGGTTGAAAATTCAAATTTAGGTGAATATGATAAAATTTGGATTATTAAATAAAAATTTAATGGTCTGAAATTTTAAAAAATTGTTAAAAATTATTTAATATTTATTAAAATTTAAATAATTTAATTAAAATTTAATAACCAAATTTTTTTAATGCAGTAAATTTTCCAACCTCTTATGCGATTTAAAGGCTTTTTTTTTTTTTTTTAAGATAACCATCAAATTTATTACCTTTGACTTTAAAAAAAGAATTTCTCAAAGATTACGTTGAAGGTGGGCTTATTAAGATAAAGTAGGAGCCCAATTTCAACAAGTCCAAAATAGTTCCTGGCCTGTCTGACTTAAGGGTTCTAGAAGGTAGGAATATCAATTCTCATTTACCATTCTAACCCATGTTATGATAGTTAGCTCTTGAGTAATGAAGGTAATAAAAGAAACACAAAACAAATATAAATTTAGAGTTTCGAGTAGGAGATTTATATTGATTTCTTAATTACGGAAGCTTATTGATTTTTGACTGGATTACTGATCGAATGAGATACCCACAGTGTATTGGGTGTATATTAGGTTTTCACAATCTAAATCTCCTCTTGAATGCGACTGCAAAATACTCACAGGTATTTTACTCAGAATGTTTAAAGTCTCACTCTCTAATAAATTATATTAATCGTACACTAGTTAAACCCTATTTATAAAAGGCTAGTTAGAGTTAGGGTTTAGTAGTAATTCTTATAATTACTATTTTACTTTTATTTAATGAGCACCTCTTATGGGTGCACATAGTATAATATCTTAATAGACTTATTTTTTAAATATTATATGATATTCTAACAAGAAAATGGGACAAAATCGGTGCCTTCACTTCTAAATTACCTGTGGCTTTACTTTTGTCTAAAAGTTTGGCAAAAAAGTAGAACAAAAGTTAATAAAATCACTCAATTTTTTTTTGAAAATTTTTTTTTATCTATATTGAAGTTTTGACATTTTGATTTAAAAATATATGTTTAATCTAATCTGTTTCACATAAATTTTGTCATATATAAAATATTTTAATTATATATAATTAATAAAAAATATTATTTTGATTACTTACACATTTTGATCGTGTTTCAATTTGGTCATCTATATTTATTTTATTTTAAAATAGTTCTTCACATTTTTTTAACACTAAAAAAATTGATCCTCCATCTATAAAAATTAAGTTGAAAAATTATTTGTTAATAGAAGGATTTTCTTAAAATTCTTTAAGATAAAGCAAATATGAAGACCCAAATTAAAATTGAATCAAAATATAAGAAGTCAAAATAATATTTTTATTCAACCTCGGTCAAATTATTGAATAATCAGTTACTCTATATCCCCATTCAATAATTGATCCAACTTTTAAACTGTTTATCAAATAGGAACTCAACAATTCAACCTGTTGAACTATTTAAAAGTTTGAGTATAAATTTCTGCTGGTCGAAGTTTGCCAAATTAAAAATAAAAAAGGCAAGGAAAAAAATATTCAAAATAAAAAATTCCAAACGCACTACCACTTTTTCTATCACAGTCTCCCTCTAGTCTTCCTTTTCAGTTTAAAAAGATTTTGTTCAGGGATCCAAAACCTGCATGCTGAAAGTTTGGTTTGGCTGATTTTAAAATTGTCTAATCAAAGTGGTCAAATGAGAAATCAATTGAGTATGTACTTGGGGTGATATATAATGTTCGTACAAATGACAGTTTAATACATGTCAATTCACGTACGAATTCAATATCCTTCTTACGTCCACACTCATTACAAATCATGCAAGAATTTTTCCCAATGAAGTAGCCAACAGTGAACTCATTCTTACTTGTTAATCTTTACAATATGGATATTTATCTTAATTAAAATAATTAAATTATGTTTAGTCTTTCCTAAATTAATTTGAACTTAAAAGTGGTTGAATTTTATTTTACATCTTAAAAAATAATACTACGATAAGTAATGATAAATATGAAAGCGTTCTAAAATATTACAAAAATAACTGAAAATTAAAGAACTCATCACGAGTATAATAGGACCAAAACTTACACCATGCATTTCAACGACACCAAATTAAGATACAGGTGATGGCAATCCATAACCCAAAGATCACACTGATAATTTCGGGCATCATACTTGTCCATGACAAATCATTTTTAATAAAACGTGAAATTGAATTAATTGATTTATAATTAAAAATGATTCTTGCATTAACAATTTTATAATAAATATCTATATATAGTCATTGATATTAGTTAAACACCCATATAATCCTTGACAATGTGCTTTCCATTCCTCTTTTGACGCCGTGTGTGTGGTCATTTAAAGTTTCAAAGCGGGAAAAAGAAAAATAAAATAACATAAATTATCAAATGCATTCGTGATATTTTCAAGTTTGGTTCCCTTCTTGGGATCAGGAGCAATTTATTATTATTATTATTATTATGAAACATTCAAAATAATTCTTGCCAAGTGATAATTTCATCATATTGTCCAAGGAATTTGTTAAAAGTAATATATACCTAGATGTATAATGATGGAATATTTATTGAGTACTTTCGCATTGATTGGATATCGATTTTTTTTCTTCAATATTTAGGAAAAGAATGTAGATACTAAGCAATCTATTGCATGATAATTCACTTTATTTCGAAAACACCTCAATTGATGAGTGACTAATGATTATTTAGACAACAAAAAGAACGTATTCAATTCAATAACAAGTTAGCAAGAATGATTACATAGGATAGGTACATAGGTTGTTTTTGTTTTTGCAAGAGAATAGAACTTATAATCATTTACCTCAATAATTTACACATAAATGTTGGGCTATAGAATTGGTTCACAGTATAAATTATAATTATGTTAATGTGGCAATTAGCACCAAATAAGTTTGATAGAATTAAATCTATCAATAACACAACATAGTGAAAGTAAAATATGTGTAAAGCAACCTGAAAAGGAATACCAAAATTTAACACCCCCAAATACCGAGGAAAAAATCACGAGATAAACTCCTAAAAATATCTCACTATATTAAGAATAATTAAAAAAATATTCCTTTTACACTCTTTCACACAAGAGATAAATATAGTGTTCTCCAGTGAGATCATTCTTATTCAAATACTACAATTTTATGATAATTGCAATATTAATGAGTAATAGAGGTGATACCCAAAAATATTTCTAGTGTATTTTCCCACACCCTACACTTTTTGGGATTTATTCACACTATGTATTCCTTTCACACTAAAAAAAAAAAAACTTTATCACTCATTCATTATGTAGCTAAACTCTTTGCTGCTTGATGATGCAAATGAGTAAGAGTGAACTCCTATTTATAGAAGCTCAAAATTATGTAAAACAACACACATTTGGTGTATTGTTCACAAATGGTTCACTTACACATACATAGGATGCATATTTCAACATTTTCAGCCTATGTTGTTAGGCTTCACATTGTAGTACCACTATATTTCAACAAAGTAGTTTGTCTACTTTGACATTTAATATTTGGCTGGATCTCATATAATTAAATTTTAATAAGGTGGTTTATCTTTTTTGTCATTTAATGTTCGGCTAAATCTTGCACAACCAAATTTTAACAAGGTGATTTATCTTATTTGAAATTTTATGTTTGGCTAGACCCCATAATTCTCCCCCTCTAGCCAAAGGGGAAAATAATCTAGGAAGTAATCATTTTGGATCCATGCCGATTAACTCAGTACAAAGTTTCAGCTTTTCTCGTGGCATAACCTTTGCCATCATATCTACAAAATTTTTATTAGTGTGAATCTTTTCCAGCTTGAACTGTTATTCCTCCACTGCTTGACACAACCAATGATATTTGACATCAATGTATTACGTACGTGAATGGTACATTGCATTCTTGCTCAAATCAAAAGCACTTTGACTATCACAATGGATAACAGACCTATTCTACTTCATTCTTATTTGCTGAAGAAATCTTTTCAACTAAAACATTTCTTTTCTGGCTTTGGCCATTGCAACATACTCTGTTTCAATAGTGGATAGGGTAACACATTTATGCAATTTTGATTGCCAGGACACTGATCTTCTTGTAAAAGAAAACAAGAATCCAAGGTAGATTTTCTGCCATCTAGATCACTTACCATATTGCGTCAGCATAACCCTCTAGAATTGGTTCAGATCCTTTAAAGCTCAAGCACATTCTTGTACTACCTTTCAGATATTTCAATATCCATTTCACTACTTCCCAGTTTTACCGAGATTGGAAAGGAACCTGCTAAGAACTCCAATGGCGTAAACGATGTCTGGTCGAGTAAAAACTATGGCATACATCAAACTCCTGACTATAAAGGAGTAAGGTACATTAGCCATTTCCTTCTTTTCATCATTAATAGTGGGGCAACTTCATTTACTGAATTTGAAGTGATTGGTCAATGGTATGCTAACTAGCTTAGCATTCTTCATATTGAATCTTTTTAGAACTTGTTCGACATATTATTCCTATGAAAACCAAAGCTTTCTAGCCTTCTAGTCTCATAAAATCTACATACCCGGAATTTGCTTTGCAAGGACTAAATCTTTCATATCAAATGACTTAGATAACTCATTATTCAAATCACTAATCATCTTTACATCTAGTCCCACTACTAACATATCATCTACATACAACAGAAGGATGATAAACTTATTGCTAGGAAATTTCTTGACATATACATATTGATTTGTATCAGTCCTGGTGTATTTATGATTCACTATAAATGAGTCAAACTTCTTCAGTTTGCAAACCATATACTTATTCCCAGCATCCTCAAATCCTTCTGGTTGATCCATGTAAATTTCTTCCTCTAAATCTCCATGGAGAAAGGCAGTCTTTACATCTAACTGCTTAAGCTCTAAGTTTAAGCTAGTTGTCAATCTAAGTATAACTCAAATGGAACTCATTTTGACAATTAGAGAAAAGATCTCATTAAAATTTATTCTTTGCTTTTGTGCAAACCCTTTCACAACTAAGCGAGCCTTATATTTCACCAGCTTGATGCCGTTTTTCTTAAGCTTGAACATCCATTTATTCTTTAAGGCCCTTTTGCATTTATGAAGTTTCATAAGCTTATAAGTGCTGTTCTTCTGTAGCGAATCCATTTCTTTTTGTATAGCTTTCATCCAGTAGATTATACCCTGATGAGTTTATACTTCTTTAAAACTCTTTGACTCCCCTTCATTGGTGAGAAAGATATACTCCGAACTGGGGTACTAGTTGGATAGACGCCACTCTCTGTCTGATCTTCTGAGCTATGTCATAGCAATTTGCTCCTCTACTTAACACCTTCTGCATCTCCACTATCATCAATAGCTGGCTCATCATTAACCCTTTGTTCATGTAACTCTCTCCCTTCTGTGGCATTTTTTTTGGTATGATAGACTTGTGTCAAATCAACTGTACCATTAGGTTCATCAATTTTCTTTGGAATCACAGAATCTAACATATTTTCTAGTATATGAAATACTACGTCTTTGCTTCTAATAATCCTCCATTTTTCCAGATCCTATAATCTATAGCCAAATTCCTTATCTCCATAACCTATAAATATGCAAAGAATGACCTTATCATCAAGCTTTTATCTTTGCTCCTTACTTACATAAGCAAAGGCTTTGCATCCAAATACTTTTAAATGAGAGTAGCTAATATCATGTATGGACCATACTCTCTCAGGAATATCAAAGCCCAAAGGAACATATGGAGATTTGTTGATAAAGTAACATGTTGTTTGAATAGCTTCATCCTAGAATGGCTTAGGCAATTTAGCATTCTCAACATGCATTTTACTTTCTTCATAATGGTTCTGTTGATTCCTTCAGTCATATCATTATGTTGTGGGGTGCCAGGAACCATCTTTTCATGCTTGATGCCATGTTCAGTGCAATATTTGTTGAATTCATAGGAAATATACTCACACCCCTTATCGCTTCAAAGACACTTCAATGGTTTTCCAATTTCTCTTTCCACCATGGCATGAAACCTTTTAAAGTATTAAAATACTTGGTCATTCCTTTTAAGGAAATACACCCACACCTTATGTGAAGCATCATCAATAATGTCACCAAATATTTGTTACCACCTAGAGTCTCCACCTCTATGGGTCCGCATACATTAGAGTAAACTATACCTATAATATTCTCTTTCTACTTGTTTTGTTGAAAGACATCTTATGATGCTTGCCAAAGAAGTAGTAATCGCAATGATTTAACCTTGTTTTGGCATAAAGAATGAAGGACTTCCTAGCCAAAATCTGCAATCCTTTTGTTGCTTAAATGAGCTAGTCTTTTATGCCACAAATTTAGCAAAGTATAATCTTCAACTATACTTAACCCTTCGATCTGCTTAACTTGAGTCTTATGTAGTGTATTGGACACCATTCCCCTAACAATAACCATCAAGCCTTTAGAATGCTTCCGTTTGCCATCACCAAAGTTTTTGTGGTATCCGACTAGATCCAGAGCATGCACAGAGATCATATTTAACCGTAAATCCAACACATGTCGTGGGTCCTTCAATGTTAGTGTGCAACCGACATTAGTCTGAATGCAGACATCATTAACCCTCATAGTATTAGCATTGTGGTTATTACCCATATTTATTTTGCCAAAGTCTTTAGCTTTGTACACAACAAAGAATTCCTTGTTAGAAGTGGCATGATATGATATTGTTGAGTTAATGACCCATTCCACACATGAATCTACAACATAGAACTCTTTTTCTCGAACAGAAAGTATCACCACTTCCCTTTTTGTCACAAAGGTTGTAGAATTTTTATCATTAGTCGTTTCTTAATTCCTCCAATTTTTCTTATATTTGTTCTTTTAAGCCTTATAGTTCCTTTTAATGTGTCATTCTTTGCCACAATGGTAGCAACTAAACTTTTTTCTAGGCTGGGATTGCTATCGATTTATAAATTTTCTGAAATGTCCTTTGCTTATAGTTCTTACCTTGTTCTCTGTGACAAGGACTTGGGAATTATATGTCCCCAAATCTTTCATTTTAGTTTTTTCACTGAACATACTGTCTTTGACTTGGACTAAAGATAGTTTTTCGCTCGACGTAGAATTGTTTAGTGATACAATCAAGGTATCCTAACTATTTAGTAAAGAACTCAAAAGTAATAGTGCTTGTAATTCATCATCCAACACTATCTTCATGGTACTTAACTGATTTATCAAATCTTAGAAAACACTCAAGTGCTCAGCAACATATCTTTCATCTTAATACTTGAGATTCACTAACTTTGAAAACTATCTTCATGGTACTTAACTGATTTACCAAATCTTAGAAAACACTCAAGTGCTCAGCAACATATCTTTCATCTTAATACTTGAGATTCACCAACTTTCTAATTGTGAATGCTTTATTCTGTGCATTCTTTCTCTCATAGAGATCATTTAAATTCTTCCACAGAGTATAGGCATTAGTCTTTGTGGCCACATAGTGGAACACACAAATATCCACCCATTGCTTAATTAATCCAATGGCCTTCTGTTGTTGTTTTCTCTATTCGTCAGCAGTGACATCTTCCGACTTTGCTTCCTTTTTGTTCTAGGATTGTAAAGATCCTTGTGGTAAATAGGTAAAGGACATCCTCCATTTTTTATTTTCAAATAGAGTAATTTGCAACTGTCAGCTTGATCATGATACATGTATTCTCCTCCATAATTTACGCAACATAACCCACCTGAGTTCAACTAAGCTTTGATACCGCTTGTTGGGCTTTGGGATTAATTTATAGTGTGAATTATAATTATGTTAGTGTGGCAATAAGCATCAAAGAGGCTTGATATAATTAAATCTACCAATAACACAGCATAGTAGAAATAAAATATGTATAAACCAACTTGAAAAGGAACACCAAAATTTAACATGGAAAACCTTCCAAATATCGACGGAAAAACCATGAGATAAACTCCCAAAAATATCTCACTATATTCAAGATAATTACAAAATATCCCTTTTACACTCTCTCACACAAGAGATAAATATAATGTTTCTCAGTGAGACCCCTCTTATTCAAATACTACATGTGCAACATTTTAATATTTTCAGTTTATGTTGTTAGGCTTCATATTGTTATATCACCAAATTTCAGCAAAGTAGTTTATCTACTTTGACATTTAATATTTGACTAGATCCTACACAATCAAATTTTAACAAGGTGGTTTAGCTTTTTTTGACATTTAATGTTTTGCTAGATATCACACAACCAAATTTTAACAAGATGTTTATCTTTCTTGAAATTTAATATTTGGTTGGATCTCACAACAAATGCTATCAATTGTTGAACTCAAGTATGAGTTAATAAAAATTAAAGTTTTACATTAAACAAAATTGAATTAGAAGAATGATATATAAGTTTAGAAAACTTAGAAATCTATTATTTTAAAATTGAGTTAAGATTTAGTGTCATATTAATGTGTATATTCATTTTTTAAGTCTAATTAAATAGATCCATTAATAAAGATCTCCTCTTGATGTTGTAAGTTCTCCGTACTGTGAACCCAGCATTGTCCAAGAGTTAAAAACATGGTACCATCGTGATTTAAATAAATTTCCATACATCTTTCGATAAATACATTGTTATTGTATTCATCAAAGATACCCAAATTAATACTTACTTTTATAAAAGACACTAGTTTTTCAAAACCCGTAATATTTTCAAATTGTACTCTAACATTAATATGGAAGCAAAAAAGAAATAAAATAAAGGAAGGTAGGCTTCAAACATGGGATCCCCACAGGTATTAAAGAAACGAGAAAGGAGTCCCACATGGGTATGACCAACCCTCAAGCGGACCCTCTCTCTATTCAGAAGTCACATGGTCATTGCTTCCTTTGCTCTTTCCTTAAAACCAACGCTTCAGATTGTGCTGCCACAACCCCCCAAAACGCATCTTGACCGTACCCCACTACCCCCCCCCTCTCTGTCCCTTCTTGCCTTGCTCCTGTTCCCTTTCCTGCCCACACCTTCACCCTCCCGTTCTCACTCATTTCTGCATTTCTCACTACCAAAGACGTGTAGGCCCATCCCTAAGCTTTGGATCCTATGTACAAGTATTCTGTATGTGGTGTGTAACTAGAGAAATATAGTTCTATGATTGTGCTTGTGACATGTGTTATTGTTTACGTGATTAAAGTTTGTTAATATGGTTATTAAGTTTGAGTCTTTAAATTATATTATTATTCCATTGTCATATAGGTAGTGGTACAAGATGTGGCAAGGAGTACTTATCCATATATGTCAATAAGCTTTGCTTTAGTAGTTTTGGGGTCGTCTCAAAGGTGGAAGGATTCAAGTTTAAATTTCATTCAGAACCAAATTAAAATAATATAATATAAAAAGAAGAGTGTCGAAGAAATTTCCTTTCCCAACTGCTTTTCCCTTTATCTATACATCCTATAAAATACAACCTCGCATTTCTAACTTCTTCACAGTAGCACAGTGTCTTCAAACGTTTCTCAAGCTTGACCAGCTTCACAGGCAGAAGAAAGACACAAAGGCTTGGCTTGTGTGGACAAGTAGTTCGTTTAGATTGTTTTCGTTAGTTTTGAGGCGGGTGATTCTTCAGGGTTTTCTTTTCAGTCATTGATTGATCACTAGGAAAATGGAAAACATTATGGAATATGAGAATGATCTCAATCTAAAAGCCACAGAACTGAGACTGGGGTTGCCAGGAACAGAGGAAAGTGTTAGAAACAACAAAAACAAAAGGCTGTTGCCTGCAACATCTGAAGAGTCTGCATCAAATGAATCTAATGCTCCTATTGTGGATAGTGATGCAGCTTCACCTTACAAGTGAGTTTACAGATTACCCCAAAAGATTCTTGATTTATGAATCTTTTTTTTTCTTCTTTATTTGACTTCCAGTACATCAAGCCAAAGCTCGTAGGTATTAATCTGCATTATTTTTAACTCAACATTCATGGTGACAGGGCAAAGATAGTGGGGTGGCCACCAATACGGTCATACAGGAAAAACAGCTTGAAGGAGGCAGAAAGTGGTGGGAATGGGATCTATGTGAAAGTAAGCATGGATGGAGCCCCTTACCTCAGAAAGATTGACTTGAAGTTTTACAGAGGCTACCCAGAACTTCTCAATGCCCTTGAAAACATGTTCAAGTTAGCCATAGGTGAGAACACTTTTCATTAGTCTTGAAATCAATGAATGTACAAGTTAATCTACTTAGGTTAGAGGTTAGAACTGCTCATTGCTTTTTCTGTTGTGAACCACAGAAATAGTTTATCACTGTCTGATGCTTTCGCAGGTAAGTACTGTGAAAGAGAGGGTTACAAGGAATCAGATTATGCACCTACATATGAAGACAAGGATGGTGATTGGATGCTTGTAGGAGATGTTCCATGGGAGTAAGTTTTGTTTATCTATGATTTTGTCTCTGGTTCGACGATTAGCTTTAAATCTTAACCTCACAGAATCACTCTGCTTTTTGTGCAGTATGTTTATGACTTCCTGCAAAAGGCTGAGGATCATGAAAGCAGCAGAAGTTAAGGGTTTAGGTTGTGGTGTATGAGAAAAAAAGTGTTGTTTGGTGTCAAATGAATATTATTCTTTCGGCTTGTGTTCTCGGAACAGAATTACTTGGAATTGAACTCTGAAGATGGGAATGAAAGATACAACATTTCTGGTTGTTTAGCATCTGTGGAAGATGCATGGACATTGTTTTCACTGATAAGGAGAAACTTCAGAAAAATTTCCCTGAGGTGAACTTGTGTGTTCCAGAGTGATAGAAGAGTTTGATGTGTTCCTTCAAGTTTTGTTTTTCTTCTTTTATTGATGAAAAATACAGCGTATTGCAGCATATTGATACTTGAATGTATTATTTGTTTGTCACATTTCATAGAAAGTCTCATTTATGATTCTAATTACATGTGTTAATCTGAAAAAGAATGCATTACTAGTATAAAACAGAATGCAAAGCAGAACAGAGTTTTGTTATCCAGCACCATAGATAATTAATAATTTCAAATCTTTTGCAACATGGCATCCATGGTCACATTAATCCGACCGTGGACTCAAATAAATATCACATTTACTTTTCTCTCATTCGTCTTCATAGTTTCATCAAAATTTTAATTTAGCCCTCATACTATAGTTGTTTGCAATTGATCAGTCCCAGAAGTTTAGAATAACTTCTTAACTTTGTCTCAACCATCACCATTTCTATAAATAAATAAATAAGAAAAACAAAATTTTTGTCCTTCACATTTTGCCATTAGATCAATTTGATTCATGAAAAATGAAAATACTAAATTGGTCCACAAAGATTACAACGTGATCAAATTTGATCTTTTTATTATGAGAGCGTTAAAATGAATTTGAACTAGACCATTACTTGTTGATGCAATGTGCTATTTGTTGAAGTGAATTGGTAGCTTGTCTCTCATTAAACAACTTGATCTCTCATCTTCATCACTATATTAATTTGGTCCCTAATATTTTGTAAATAGATCATATGTCAAAACATGAGAGATCAAATTGATCTATTAGTGTAAGGTAAAGAACCAAATTGTTCAATAAAAAAAAAGTTACTAATATACTTTAACAAATAAATTGTTGTATTAGTAGAATATAATCTAACTCATTAATTTTAATATCTTTATGATAGAATAATTAAATCTGATCATGATATAATTTTTAAGGAATTAATTTAGTAAAATCTAATTTTGTCTTTTAAAAACAAAATTAATGTGAATGACCGAAAATAAATTTTTTTCATGAATAAAATCTTTTATGGTTAGTGAAATTCATATTGGCACTTTATAAATGTACGTGTACTTGTTTTCGTTTAGACCATTACCATGTCAAAATCCCAAGAATCTATTTCAATTCCTAACTTGAATGATAGTGACTGAGCTCTGAAGCCCTGCCTCCCTAACCAAAAAAATTCCTTGGAAGAAATAATCGTACGAATGTTTATTTGTCACATCAATATTTTACGTACAGCGTCATGACAATCATTTACTTCAAAGATTATACTGAAATGATTTTGATATTATAAGTACTCAACTTCAAATAGATATAGTAAAGAGATCAAACTAAAAATGAAATAATATTACATATATATATATATATATATAATTAATCAATTAATTTTATTATAATCATTAATAATTCCATGTGGATATTGTTATGAATATTTAGAAAATGAATACTACAGTAATGAGAAGTTTATAAACATGGAGCATAAATAAATCGCTCACCTAATAAGCGTATTGCGTTCGCAGGGGCATTGTAAATTGAAAGTAACCACATCTAGAGTTAACTTTAGGTTTAATGACTCTTCTTGGTCCAAGAGAAAAAAAAGAAGACTCTTCAATACAATGATGTGTTAATTGAGTGATTTTTTTTTTTTTGGGAAAATTGAGTGATGAATTAATGGTTTTTATAAGAGTATCTTTCTTAATTATGATGTCATAAATTAGTAAATGTAAAACAATGTTTTATGAAATAAATATTTCAAATAATAATTTATTTAGTAATTAATAGTTCTTAAGAATTAATTGATCTTTTATATAATTAATAAGTAAGATCATTTAATAAATTTATTGAAAAAAATATTATTCTATAATTAATAGTATTTTAAAATTAGAAAATATATTAAATATTTCTGGAAACGTAATCATTGCTTATACTAATTACCTAGTAATTCTATCCTTTACTTTCTTACGAGTTACATACACTTTCTCTGTTTTCCAGTTTTTGGTGCAGAGAAAAGATTATTACGAAGGGGATGTAGAAGTGGATTGTAGTTTCCATAAATCCCTAGTTGATAAAATTTATAGGAAAAACCCAATTCATCTCATTTCTATTGATCTTGCCATGAGTACTATTGAGAAGTGCCCAGAAGAAGAACAAAAGCAAAAATACTAAATATAGGGCTAATGGAAAATGCTTGATGAACTGCATTTAAATTGTTGGGAAACTTTCTTCTTGTAAGTATTGTACTGAGGAGATTTTTCTTCATTTGAATAAACTCTTTCTATCTTTGTCCAATAAAAAAAATTTCTGTACATCCATTTTTTCAGAAAAACTAAGGGAACAAGAAGCTAGGCACTTCAGTTATATATGTTATTATTAAACTTTAACTTTTCCAAATGTTACTGTCAATATGGTTGTCCTTTTTGTTAGATGCCTTTTCAGGATATGTCTACCCGTCAAATCTGTACCATCCAGATTTAAGTTGGTTCTGATATTCCATTAAACTTGTTATTATCCTGTGAATATCTTATCGAGCAACGAGAAAATCCAATAAACTCAGCAAAAATAATCTGTCTGATTAATATTTTATCTGTCTCCAGTAAGAAACCCAGACATAGTTAACGTGAAGCCGTGTCACACCATTTTGTGTTTTTCTTTCATCGACTCTTAAGATTAAGATGTTTCTTTATCAAAGAAAAGAGGATAATATTTACTTTAAAGGTGGTAAACAGAAAAAAGAGTGCTTATGATTCAGCATACTGATTCTGCACTGTGCAGTAGGAGACAAAGAGATCTTAGGCCAGCAAGAGTATAAGTTAAAGCAGTGATGTCTGGAATTAATGTTGTAGAGAAGAGGAACATGGTCTCACTCACATGTGCTGTAAAAGAGCTACATGACACGTTTTCCGAGCTAACGTCTCAGAAGCCTAACCCCAGCCGAGTGCATTGCGTTTCTGAGTACCATGGCCATGCCAACCACTCCACCAAGAAGACGACGCACACCTCTGCCATTATGGGAAACGACGATTTTATGCTAAGAAAGATACGAGACAAATGAATATTCATGTTGAACAACTGTGCTACAAAAATTTCAAAAAGCTGTTGGCATGTTGTCGTATTGAGTTTGGTATTTTGAAAGTCGGTATTGGATTTTGGCTTAATTTAATTAGAAATATCATTTAAAATATCGGACTAATTAACACTAAATGACAGGTTTTTAAGATAATGATTTCATGCCTTTCGAAAATGAATGGGGTCCCACATTAATTTTATATATATATACATACATACGCACACATACTATACCAAACGTAAATATTTTAAATATTGCAATATCTTATACCGTTTGTTATGACAACCAAAATATCCTAAAATATAGAATAACATTCGTCCTCTTAAATAAAGGTAAAATATACTATCTAGCTTGGCATTCATTTTCTTCTATCTATGATGTGTTTACTTTGGTATTTTAGATATTAAAAAATATGTTTGTATATCAAAACAAAATTTTACCGTATAAATGGTCTTATTATATTTAGCGTTAGATTTATTTTTTAAATTACTTTAGCCCTCTAAATTTTCGTTTTTTTAAAAAGTGAATTATTCAACTTTAATCCAACAATACTTGCTGCTCCATGATAATTGCTAAGTAGAGCAGAATTATTCAACTTTTCAGTAATTTATATATATGCATATATATATATATATATATATATACTGTACAAAAAAAACAAGTTATATATATATGATTCATGAAGGCAAAGCTTTATACACCGATCCAGAAGGTCAACAAGATAAGTATAATGCGTCTTGGAGATGATAAAATCTGTTTTCACCCTTCATTTTTTTCAAACCATTGCCTGTCCCTCATTGGCATGGTCCCATAGAGACCGAACTTACAAATTGTAGGGTTACTTAATGGATGCGTCATTAACTTTCCATAATTAAACTTTAGGGTCTTAAAACTAGTTTATAGAAAAGGCTTATATTTACTCGTGTTACTATCAAAGCAAAGACTTAAATTTTAGCCCTAATTAACCTCATCCTTTTTAGAATAGCTTGGGTAGGTAAGAGTAAGACTTCTGTAGAACCAGTATGTAGTGGCGCAGAGTTCTTTATTGGTTGATGCAGCTTTAGGTTCTGAATAAGTTTTAGTATCCAAATTATAAGAAAAAAAATTTCCACCATGTTAAAGTGTCATACTTTTCAAAAGTGAGATTGTCCATGTAAGCTTACGCTTCGATCAACCTATTTCCAATACTAACTACTATGCATTTCACATCGCAAACATATAGTTTTCGTTCAATTTTGTCGACGGTTTTCCTATGAAAGCTTACTTTTTTTGACATTGACATCTCAGATTATTCTCTTTGATGTTCTCATTTTTTCTCATGTTTCCGTGCTGTCACTATGGCACATAAGACTTTAAACATCACAGTACAAATAGATTTCAAGTATGAGTGACATATGGCTTTCTCTCGTAGTTTATTAACTTCTTAGTAAGCATGAGCAAAATAAGGCGTTGTCCCCGACACTACTTTATATATAGGGTTCAAAGAACTTGAAGAAGTTATCCTCCATGCAGAGCTCATTTGCTTCTGGTCCAGTTTGTGGGTTCATGAGTTCATCACTGCACACCGGAATGGACTCCCTATTCTTTCCCCTTCTTCTTGCTTTCATGCAGAAATTGAAATTCTATTTTTCTCTCCCAGATGGGTGGTATAGGTTAGGCTGCATCCGAACTTGGGCCAGTTCTCCCCGAATTTTTGTTTCGCTTTTAAGGGTAATTTTTTTAGAAACCCATTGTGAGTTTGTACCTTTAGGAAAATATGTACTTTTTGTCTTTATCTTGGAGTTTGCTGGTTTTTTAGCATAGTTTGACTGTCTTGTCTCTGTCCCTGCTATGTTTGTCAATTGTCTTACTTGCAGGACTTTTCTCTGGACCTAATAAAAGATAACAGAAAAAAAATAACACTCCGAGACTATCTGACTTGCTTCGAGACCCGTCCAAGGGAGTTATACATATTTTTGCTATGTGATGGTTGAAATATTTTGCTATTCAGTTGCAATTTTTGGTGATTATGTTGAGAATCTGAATGCATTCCTTCAACCACATGCAATGAAATATTTAAAAATTCATAACTGCTTGTCCTGCGGCCAGTCCACCTCAGCCATGTACCCACTAATGAAAAACAGATAACTTGTCTTACCTCTTTCTAATACATAGCTTCAAATCCAAAACTTCGATGACGATTGACGTCTTCCATGTCAAAGACAGTTCATTTAGGTATTAAGATTAACTAGTTAATATGTATTTTGGTTCAAGAAATAAATTTAGCCTTTGACCCAATACATCTTAATGAATGCCAAACCCAAGAACTTAAGCCCACTCCATATGTTGACCAAGAAAAAGGGACAGCTTGGACATTTTGAAAAGTGTTAACTAAGCATTTACTTTTGGAAACATACTTTAAAGTTTGAACCATCTCAAATTTTATGATGACACCTTTTTTGGTTCTCATTTATTATTATATTAGCATCTTTCCTTCCCATCTCCAACGTATAGCACCAAGAATGGAAGTCTCCATCAAGTTCGAAACTCTTCTCTTCTCTAAAAGTTGCAAACGTAAAGAAGATAGAAATGTTGGGAGAAAAACGAACTCAGAGACATACTTAAGATCCAGTGTGATCACGTTCAAGCGATCATCTTCTCGAGGAAAACCATATAATGATGAAACCACTTGAAGAATAAAATGAGATATGAATATCTTGAGTTTTTTTTGTACAAAAATAAAAATATAGTAAGCTTACTTTTGAAAGTTTTTATAATGTGCTTATATTGTGTTCTTTTTGTAAGGGTTTTAAAAATTTCATCTCTTCAGCAAAAACTTTCTTAGTTGAAATAGAGTGAAATTATAAGAACTTTGTGATTAGTTTAATTAAGATGGGTTTGGAAACCCTGTATTAGAGATAAGCATGAAAGGACCTTTGAATATTTGTTTGTAAGAACAATTTTTTAGGGAAGAAAATACATTAGGTGTTAAGAGGATTGAACATAAATAAGTTGTGTCCAATCAAGATAAATATGATATTCATTTTCTCTCCTTTTCTAATATTTTTGTTTATGATCTTTTTGATTTTTTTGTTGCTTTTCAATCCATTGCTTTTAATTTTAAGTTCACCGCTCATTTCCAAAATTTAATATTTCGCTTATGTTTGAAATTAAAAAAAAAAAACTGGTTGGTTAAGAATTTCCTTTTCACTCCTATTTAAAATCAAACTAGATTAAAACTAGTAAGTGTTTGACAAAAGTTTTTTAAAAAAATTATTTATCTTTTTTGTTTTAAAAAAAAACCTATTCACTCCTGTACATTCTTTGTCACAAATCAAATGGATTAATATAGAGTCGTACTTGAAAATAAAGTTACCAATTCAAGAAACTTGAATCTATAAAAAGGGACTCCATATCCTTCCAAAAGATGATATGCGACACCCTATATGCTCTCTTTGAAATATTTCTCAGCAAATTAAATAAGGTATTGGGTCTCAAAGCCAAACATCAAAATTTATACAACCCAGGTGACATTAAATTCAAGTAATACTTTAATTTACTTCTATATTCGGCATTAAAAAGAAGGAGTTATAGCCTAACGAAGGCATTTAACATAAGATTTAAACTTAAGTTTCATGCTGAAAATTCAATCATACACACCCAAAGAAAACCCCAACAATGGTCTGCTAATCAAACATAAAACTCAGATCTTTCTATTCTCTGCGCTCTTCGTTCTCTATCCATTTCTGCTAAATCTCGGATTGCCCTGCTCTCTCTCACTCTCACAAATCGAAAGAAGCTTTACTTATTTGTATCATCTCTCCTTTATGGTTTATAATGAGTTTTGAAATATAACACAGGGTTTGAGATTAAAAAAAAATTCTTAATTTATCTAATCTCTGTTATCTCTTATCTTGAATTGAGCTGAAATTTCTCTTCTTTTTTTTTTTCTTTTGCTTTTGGGTCATTCAAGACTTGATCGGTCCTGGGCTGTTGAGTTAACTTGGGCCTATACCGAAGGAGGTCTTAAGACTTCTCTGTTTTGGGCTCCTAGACTTGGATTTCTTATTATTTTACTGTCTAAATTTAAATTAAAATTGGCCAAAATTTAAATATAATTCATATGATTAAGTTGAAACGAACTCAAATTGAATTATCACTTATAATGGTTTAAAAATTAAACTACCGGTCTAGAAAAATAAAAAAAGACCTAATTAATGGCCTAAAATATAGAATTAACATTTTTTAATAATTTGCTAACTATTAATGCATGGTTATATGCTGAATTACTGTCTGGATCAGATCATGTGACAATTAGGTTGAACTATTAAGACAAAGGAACAACAACATTTAAACGATTCTCTCAATGAATTTGTTATCTAAATAACACAACCCATACAAGATACAATTATGCTTTAACGTGGGGTTTAATGACCAAACAAAAACAACGAATTAATTTGTTGGGACATTTTGACTATACCCTTCTTTTGAAAATAAAGTATTAATTAGTATCTATTTTTTTTATTTTATATTTTTAGGTTATTGAGTTGTGGAATTGGCAGTATCACAACTCAGGTGTGTAATTATTAAGTTGAGGTACTTCTAATACTGCAACCCTATTTATAATTACTGTAACCTAGATTACAATTACTGAGTTGTAGTATAATCAATGTTGTAACTTAGAATATTTTTTTAATTAATTTGGGTTGTGGGCTTTGTACTATTGCAGCCCATGTGTTTCTAATTTTTTGAATGATATTTTTTATTTTGAAATTGTTTAGTGATGAATAATTAAATTACTAATAGTAAATTGCACAAAGATATTAAATAATGTATATAGTAATAGGATATGAAGTATAATATGGAGCAAAATATTGATGTGATGATGAGTAATTAAAGAAAAAATTGTAAGAAATGAAAGTAAAGTATGTAATAGGTGAAAATGAAAGAGAAAATTAAAATTAGGAGAAAAGCAAATAAGTTCAAAGTTCAAGCATGAAAGCAATAAGCTAATTTTGTAAATGGCACAAAACAACAAAGCATGAGATGATTAAACATCTAACAACTAAAATAATGGCTCTCAGTGCCACGTCAAGGACATTGTTGGACTGGTTGTGAATGAAGCTACATGGACTTGTGTTGTTGTTGGTGCAAAGGTCCTCAAAGCTCAACAAATTGGCCTCCATACTCAATACTAAAAGTGAACAGGTCACTTTTCTTCTTACTTCTTCTTCGTCTAGTGATAAGCTTAGGTTGTTATTGGCCCAAAGGTCCTCTAAGATAGAAAAAAAAAAAAATGACCACCATACTTAGCACTAAAGTAAACATGTCACTTAACAGCACATAGGGAATGATAGATTGGGGGCATGGGTACCACCATACTCAACACTAAAAGTGAACAGGTCACTCAACAACACATAGGGAATAATAGATTGGGGCATTGGTGATTGTGTTGGCATCAAGTAAGATGGATTAAGCCCATTTGAGGTAGATTGCGATGGCTACAGTGTATAATATGGAGGACCAAAAGTGTTAAAATCTTTGAAGTGAATAAACATGGCAAAGGACAAAGGCCCAACACCCCTCATGTCAAGCTTTATATGTGTTTTGAAGTAGAAAGAGGGCTTGGTGCCTCCAAAAGTCATTGCAAGACTAGTATCCCCACTCCTAATAGCATCGTTGATGTGGTCATCCTTAATAAGTTCTTTGCAAGACATAAATATGTGCACTCTCTTTCAAGGTTTGCCTGTAGTGTAATACCTAAGAAATTAATAATAATAATAATAATAATAATAATAATAATAATTAAAAAAAAGATAAATTAAATTATTTTTAGAGCTAAAGAAGGGGAGAGAAATTCACTTGGGATAGGGGTAAGTTGGATACTCTTAAAAGAATTTTTTTTTACATCAAAGCTAATGATGTGATGATGGGAAGAAGCCAATATATGATTACATATGTAATTTTTTTAAACGATAATATTATACATATTCCTAATTCAATTTTTTTAAAAATAAAAAAGAATTTAAAATTATATAAAAGGGGATAATTTTAAGATAATCATAATTGATAATGTTTCATTCTTTTAAGTTCTTTTCTTCTATTTTTTTACCATTCTGTTCAAACATGTACCATTAAAACATGTCTGGAAAATGAATAGTTGTTGGTAGTCTCTTTCAAGAAAGAACAGAGAAGCCAACCACTTTTGTCTCTAGCATGTATAGTTTTTCCACTCATTTATATATTCCATTAATTTAATAGCCATTTGCTTATCTTCACATGCTATGCATCAAGGTATATGCTTGTTTCCATCCCTTTGGATTATAAGCAATAATTCGTACTTGCTGGTTATTTCATTCTTTACAAGACTTTAATGCTTGCATGTGCATCACTTCCTATATTATTTATTTTCTCTTTCACATCTTTGTGTGGAAAAAAAAGCAAGATATATGGTTAGATAGGACTAATTAATTAAACATATATTTGTCATCCATTCATCCATTTCTGTCTTCTTCCTATTTGTTCCCCTCTATGAGAATAAATAATTCTACAATTTGAGAATAAATAGTTACATTGAAATTTGAACCAATAATTTGGACAAAATGTAATGTTAATATTAAAGTGAAACTATTATACTTATCAAACTCTTCTCACTTTACCACTAAAATCATCTAGCTCTAGTTTGAGTTGGAATACGAAGGAAGGTATGGCAGCAGTTATGGTGGGACAAGCATTTCTCTCTGCTTCTATGCAAACTCTGATAGAGAGGATTACCTCTTGCGAGTTTCGAGATTTCATCACAAACCGAAAATTGAATGTTTCTCTCTTGGATGTGATCAAGATAACTTTGTTGATGCTCGATGCTGTACTCAATGATATAGAGGAGAAGCAGATCCTTAGTCTTGTGGTCAAAGAATGGCTTGAAGAGTTGAAAGATGCAGTGTTTGATGCAGAAGATCTAATGGATGAAATCAACACTGAATCACTGAGATACAAAGTGGAACATGATTCTCAAAATTTTGCTAACAAGGTGTGCTCCATCTTTTCTTCTTATTGGGGGATGAACTCCAAGCTTGAAGCAATATCTCGAAAGCTGGAACACTTTGTGAAACAGAGGGATATCCTTAGTTTGCAAAGTGTTAGCTTGAGGATGCATAGAATAACTTCATTGGTGAATGAATCTATTATGGTTAGAAGAGAGAATGAGAAGGAGAAACTATTGAACATGCTTTTGTGTGATGAAGATGTAGAGGGTAATGATATAGGAATGCTCCCTATTTGGGGCATGGGTGGTGTTGGTAAACAACCCTTGCTCAATTCCTCTACAATGACAAGAAAGTGCAGTAGCATTTTGATTTAAAGGCTTAGGCTTTTGTGTCAGAGGATTATAATGCTTTTGAGACTCTCATTTCTCCACGCACATCGTCCATTTCATGTTCATCATTGTGCTTCTTCTTCCATCGACATCCGAGCTTCCTTTGTCATCATAAAGGGTCGTTGGCACTCTATCCAAGCTGTAGCAACAGCACTATCGCTGCCGAGCTCCAGGTGGCCGAAGAATGACGCAATTTTCAGGGGCTTAAATGGGCACAATCCATAGCTCAAATTCACAAAAGTTGATTAAAGAGCCCTAATCCACGACACTGTTCACTAAAAAAAAAAAAAAAAGGCAAATTTGAGCTCAATTTAAGGTGGTTGCTTCAAATTGAGTTCGGATTACATATCATAGGTGGCTAGGAAAATTGTTGATGAGGGGATTGTAAACAAGGATAGGAAGAGGTTGGTATACTCCTATCAGGTGAGTAAATAATCCTAATTATGCATAATATTATTTTAATTATCCATTTTCACTTTAATGTTTATTATCACTGGTATTTGGGGCAGACTTATAAATTTAGAAATTTTATTCTGTATTGAGACATAAAAATGGTTAGTTCATGAACATTATGATTCTTTATTTTTAATTACTGAATATATTGAAATTTGATCTCTGATGTGGTATGACTTTGTAAATCTGAGTCCTTAATACGGATGTTTATATATTTTTGAAGCATTGGGAATGTGCCTAAAATATAACCTTGTAGTTAATGGCAATAAACGTTAGCCGTAATACACTATGATTAGTAATATGATATGAGTGGGTATAATGCCGTTTACAACCATATTTTGTTTGAGCCCTAAGGCATTATTATAATTATGCAGAGATGGTGTTTGAAAATAGGTAATTGTTCTAATCTATTTTCACTAGCTTTGGGCTGGTTCTGTATTGTGAAACTTCGACTAATTCTATAGGAGATTCACAGTGTATTCTGTTCATGATTTTCTCTACTTTTGGTATTATTGATTTATGGCTGTAAGTTATCTAATTTTTAAACAACGAAAAAAATTTACCATTGTAAGTCTGTTCCCCTTTTACAATATTAAAATTATTTGTTCACTTAGTTTTCATTCAACCCATTATTTAACATTTTCATATTCCAGTGTTGATCCTGAACACACACTTATGAAGTAGGAATCCTGGTGTTTTCATTCTTGGTGAGCCCAACCTATTGCTAGAGCAATGATTTGCTTATTTTATAATTAGGCTTAGTTGCTCCCTTGTATACAGGCTAAATGTTTTAAAGTATTGTCATGGTTGTGGGCTATGTTATAATCATGCGTGGGAGAGTGGAGTTCTCCAATTTGTTGTATGTCAAATAATTTTGCTGTGGAAATTTTAGGAGGACCATAATTTAGGAATACTCTGCCCAACTTTCTAGACAGAGATTAAACTGATTTAGTTAATGTTTGCAATGAAGAGTTTATAAGACTTGATGTTTAATCAATGAGGGTTTATATAAGTTCTGTTGTCTTGAAGTCTCTGATAGGTTTACGAGGATAAAGGATACCTCATCCCCGTATCGATTACGTCCTATTGACTCAGGTCTTGACACATAGAAATTGGAGGCCAAGGTAGTTCAGGTGCTTGCATGGTAGGTCAAGAGGTCAAGGTAGTCTTAGTAATCTGTAGTGGTTTTTGTTAGCCTTTTGGTAAGCTTTTAACCTCTAGTTACTATATACCTCATACTCTGGGGGCTGATACTCTTCACACTTACCATATGAATAATGCACCTTAACAGTATGGTGCGCACGAATGGAGTAAATCCTTATAGCTTGGAGTAAACCCTTGATGTCATTAAATCGTAAACCCATATGCAACTTTTGTTTGTCATTCATATCGAGTCCTTGCTTTGAATTAACTAACTCACACCCTTTTGGTCCCCCCATATTAGTTTGCCCATAAAAAGTAGAAGTAAGAGATGGAAGCCAAGAAGTGCCTAGTAAGGCATCATATTCATCTTCTTCAAACTCATTTGATATGTTTTAAATATCCTTATTAGCATATGGAAGCCAATAAATTCTTGTTGGGGTCTGGGACGAACTAGGCAATAAGGTATAATCAAGGAAACTAAGATCATACTATTGTGAACAATCGATTTGTCTAATCCAAGGCGTGACATTTGTGGCATGTAAATTTTCATGCATCATCTATTCATGAGTGTCAAGAAACTAATTGCTAGATGGCAATGTTGAAATAACATAGTCTTTTGTGGGTAAGTATCATCGTTCAGGTCAACTTTTGTCATTTTAACTTGTGCATATAACTCAAC
Source organism: Delonix regia (assembly GCA_037074485.1). Taxonomy (NCBI): domain Eukaryota; kingdom Viridiplantae; phylum Streptophyta; class Magnoliopsida; order Fabales; family Fabaceae; genus Delonix; species Delonix regia. Next base: position 25,862,326 of record CM073451.1, on the reverse strand, counting down.
AAAATTAAGTTAGGTTGCTAGTCTCACATTTGCCTCCCACATTAATTAGATGTTATCATCATCTTGTAATCTACATGCTAATATCGAGTTTGACATAGAGACACAGGATGTCTGTACACCAACTGTGACACAAACTAATTTTAACCCAACTAAAGCTTATAGGCAACAACACATTTTAGCCTCTTAAATTTGATCACTTTGTTAACTCTCATTAAATCAACCATGTCACACATAAATGTTATGCCCTCCTCAGTATTACATATATACCTATCTGCATATATACACATAATCTTTTTCTTTCTACTTATTTTTCTTATAATTGGACATGGGCATTAAACTAGTTAAAAAAATTTTTAATTAATCTATGACATTCTTTCTTTAATAAAATTTTGCGCCACTTAAATATAACTAGTTTGATCATATATTGAAATATATATATATACACACACACACATATATTAAATATGTAATAAATAATTTTGAATAATAGATTATATATAATATAAAATTAATCAAAGTTAAATTATAATTAATATTTTTTTTAGTTTTGAATATTCTAATATATACACATATTTAAATTTAAACATTTATACATATCATCTGCAACATATACACTTTTTTCCTTTATATTTTTTAAATTTTATTTATTATATTTTTACCATTATTTATAATTCTTTTCCTCATCATATCTTTTTGTTTTTTCATTTCTTCCAACATTACCATTATTACTATTTTCAATTTTTGAATTGATTTTTTCAACCAAAATTTTTTTCATTGTTTCATATGTTTGATCTACAAAGTATACTATTTTTTCCATATATTTTTTATTTTTCAAATTAAAATTTCCGATCATATACTTTTAGAATTTTCCTCCATACATTTTGTGGAGAAAATTGCCAATTTGGTCACTCATATTTTAACTTAGTGATAATTTAGTCGTATACGAATTTAGAGTAACAAAATAGTCTCTCAAGAATTCATTAGTAAACTAAACAAATTCTTTTGTCATCTTCTCATTAAAAAAATGCTGAGGTAGATTGTTTTATGTTGATGTGAAGGCTAGATCCACATGTGAGATAAGTTTTTTGTCCACCATTATGACACTTCACCAAGTGTGAAGTATTTTTAGGGTTTCTTTGATCAAATTTATACCATATTCACAACTTTTTTGTTTTAAATTCGATCAAAGAAACCCTGAAAATGCTTCACAATTGGTGAGGTGTTGATGATGGTGAAAGAAAAAAAACTTATTTCACGTGTGCATTTAGCCATTTTGTAAGAAAAAAATAGTTCACCTCAACATTTTTTTGGCGAGAAGATGATGGAGGGACTTTTTTAGTTTAATAATGAATTCTTGAGGGAGCATTTTGTCACCTCAAATTTGTGGAGGATCAAATCATCACTAAATTAAAATATGGGGACCAAAATGGTAATTTTCTCCATTTTTTTGCCATTGCTTTCATCATTATTATTATTATTATCATTTTTCAATAACTTGCTTTCAATGTTATATGCATCACATTTCTTAAACAAAACTAATATTTCCAAATATGATAATATGGCCAATACCATGATATTTTGAATATATAAGTAAAAGAAATTAATTATTGTCGAAGGAAGAATAATCTTACAAATTTGGGATTATTTGTAGGAGAAATCCACAACAGTTGAAATGTATGTCCGAAAAATAAAAATGGGACCACTTGCAGCAAAATCCAACCAAAAGAGCAATAGAGTAACAGAAGGTTATGCTCAGACTCCTCTCACTTTCACTTTTAGATCTCTCCTTCTCAAAATTCTTACTCTTAGCTTTCACCACCTGAAACACAAGCAAAATTAGTGGTAGGGACGTAGGGAGGCATGCTAGGTTTAGAAGTTGTATGGGGTAATATCATAATATCCCATTTTTTTCAGTTTTTTTTTCCCTATGATAATACTATCATTTCTTGGCCTTTCATGTGTTGTCACGTGGTGCTGCAATTAGAATTCTCAAATCACGTAGCACCATGTGGAGTCTCATTAGGGTCAATGTGACTGCTGTTCTTAAGGTCTGTATGATACCGCATTAAGTATGCATTCTAACAAAGACTGTCATTAAGTGTAGTCCAAGCTAAACCGCATTAAGGTTGTGGTCCGCTCAAGATTGTAACTTTCATAAAGCTTTTTTTTTTAAAAAAATATTTTGGCAGTTGAGTCATTAAGACATTAATAGTCTGTTTGATACGTGGAATGTAAGGCAGTGTTTGGTGTTGCCAATTGAAATAGGAATGTTATTGCCTAAGAAATAACCATTCCCATATGTGTGATAAAGTAAGTTCAAATCAGCGATTGTACAATAAATTTGCTGTATGGTTACTGCACACACAAATTTTTTTTTTTTTAAACGATCCATCACTATACAATAACCACTCACAATAAAAGGTCATTCCCACGGTAGGACGGTGGAATAGATCTACATTTCTATGAACGAGAACAAGGTGGACCACTTTACCCCTGTGATATTAGTAAATATCACACTACTATTTGTATTAGAATAGATAGCTGCGGTGAGCGAAGTGTGGGTCCAAGATAAAATATATAATCAACGCTGCATTTGAGTTGAAAGGCCCAAGACAAAGTCAAATAGCAGTAACTATTGCTTCTAATTTAAAGGCAACGCTATAAGTGTTTGTACATTGGACATTCAGTAAAAACCCATTATCCTATATTTTTCAGCTTAAGTGGCTTAAAGTTGCTATAATAAGATCAAAATGACCAAAAAAGCATAACGAAGACCAATTAGTAATACTAATGATGTATCATAGTATAATTATATATATATATATATATATATATATGTATGTATATATATATATACACACACACATGTCCCTATATTGATAGTGTCGAAATGCAGAATGAAGCAGAAGGAGTGGGTGTAACGTAATATATGTGGGGTTGGGGACAAATTAAAATCCTTCGATAGTATTGGGAACAAAAAAATGGAGAAGCCTTTAAGGTCATTTTAGTCATTTTGAATTTATTTTATTCCATTACATCATCTTTTTATCCTAACCAAATATTGTAATTAGATAATCTTTCTATTCCATTCATGATCAAATCAACCTTAATGATATGTCATATTATTATATTCTATTCTTTTTTTATTTCCTTCAACAATCTTAGCAATAAAATGAGTCCTAAATACTCCCGTAATAGGGAGGGGGTCAACAACTCATTTATTGGTATGTTTTGATGGAGTGTTGTTATTCATCTCAGTCTTATTTTCCTATTGGTTTTTTGTCCCCAACTACAATTAACAGTATATTACAATTCTTGATGCTACATGAGAGCTGAACTTTGGCAAGAGGAAATGAAATAAATCAAACGAGTCAACAACGAGATATTGTTTCGCAATCTTCATTAGATGGCCTTCATATGCACAGTAAAGAAAAACTTCTCAATTTATAATAATAATTATATTTCTTTTTGGTTAAGACCATGAGGTGTTCCTAAATCTTTAAATGTAGGACTAATTGCCATTTAAATGTAAGCATTTGTTCTGGCCACAAGTTATTATTAGTGGGATTCAAGATAGAGTCTGCTCACATGAGATTCAGTTTATCAACTGAAGTATCAAATAAATTTTAGTACTTTGCGTTCTTTTTTTTTTTTTGGGGAAATGTATTATCACAAGAATGTTGTTGAATGTTTTGAATTCTTTTTCTATTAGTTGGGGGATATGTTGATTTTATTCTATTTTAAAACTTAACTTGTATGATCTTTATAAACGTTGATGCAGTTAAAAGTTGACGTTTTTATATGGAGTTGTAATTTGATAATATGGTAAGACCACATAAGGTGTATTTATATAATATTTATATAATATTGTTCAATTATATATTTTGCTCATGATTTACCTTTTTTTCATATGAATTTTTTAACAATGTTAGATTGTGACAATATTTATGTTATTATGGTTATATTTGTTTCAAGATTATAAAACATTTGTGAAATAAAAAATTATGAAAACCTCTTTTCTGTTCACTTCACCTTGGTTTAAAGTTCTTTTACTTAAAAGAAAAAAAATGGATTATATATCAGCTGCAACAATATATAAGAGGTCTATGGCGTATGATGATTACTCCCATAAATCAAGTAAAAACTGCTTTAGCGGTGAGTATTTGTCCTAAATAAAAATCTGATTTTTTTTTTCATTTTTCATTTTTAGTCGAAGAGATCAAACATGCTAACGACTTTGAACGTCGCATGCACTAGCTATGAACTAAAGGGGAATAAATTCTCTATATTTAGAAATTTAAATGTGAATAAATTTAATAAAATATAAATCATTAGATTAAGATTTAATGGCTTGAATTTTAAAAAATTATTAAAAATTATATAACATTTATTAAGTCCTTAACTATTTGATGAAAAATTAATAATTTAAATTTCCTCAAATGTGGAGAATTTATATTCAAACTACAGTGCAAATTTAACCTTTTTTGGGCAAAAGTTTGACCATCTAATTGAAATTAAGAAAAACAAAAAGGCATTCAAAAGAAAGAACTCCATATCTATATGAAGTTCACAATGAATTAGCTCGTGAAGAAGACGAATTACTTAATTTGCATTAAGTAACATAGCAATAGGGAATATGCTCGGATATTCTGTTTCCAGATTGTCGCACGCATTTTGGGAAAACATGTGAATCGGATATGACATCGTCACTGATCACAACGACATTAAACAAATAAAATCCTCACTGAGCGGCGGTTATGAAAGGACGTTGTTAGCTCCAATCCATAGTTTTCTTGTCGCAATACTATAATAGAATTTCTAATAAAATAAAAATTATTAGATAAAAATTTAATAATTTAAATTTTTTATTAATTACCACGTATAAAATTTCCAGTGATCACTTCTACCGCGCGTGCGCGTTGTCAGCTCTTATATAGAGGACAGAAGTAAATATCTTTGATTACGCCATGTGTTGCCTAGGCTTATGCATTCTCAAAAGAGTCATTTATTATTTATAATAAATTAATTTATTAATAAAATTAGTCTAAAAATATTTATTATTATTGATAATCGTATGTGTATATATATATATATACACACACTATAGCACACACATACAATGTAACAATTCTCATAAGTGTGTTAATATAATAATATAAAAAGATGTATAATTTAATCTAAAAACTATACAATCATCAATACTAACCATATACATAATATTATACTATATAAAAATTATATACTTGTTATGTTTTAATTCGGGACTACAAATAAAAAATATGTATAAAAAATTACATAAATTTTTTCTATACAGAAGAGCAAAATATTGAAAATAATAGTTTAAGGCATTCGCTAAGTATTATCCATAATCCACTCCTAAATTCTATATTTTTTTAATCAGATTTAGACTTGCTAGAATTATTCAAATCTAATTGCAAATGGATTCTTTAATCTTTTAATGTAAATTTTTTAAAAAATATTGAATACAAGCAATTAATCAGTGTGTAATGACATTTTTTTTACTTACTCTATTTATTCTCTCTTCTCTTTTTAAAATTAAAAAAATTATAAAAATTCTGCTCATCGTATCATGTGGCTACTGCTTATACAAAATATTAAACTGAGTTTTGAGTAAATATTATTTTTATATAAAATTTACGCTAATACTAAATAATGTTTCCTTGAATCTAAATTATTTTCAGTAAAATAAGAATTATTAGACAACAATTTAATAATTTAGAATTTTTTTATTGATAGCCATAAGGCCATATATATTTTTTATAAATTTGAGCCAATCAATTTTTATCTAACAATTAAAATTGATTAATTCATATCCCTACCCGATTTCCTGCATGGCGTACCTGTAATCAAATATATGCCGTCAAAATTTTTCCTACTTAACGACCTAAGGTTTTTTATAAAAAGTATAAGTAATTAAAAGACATTATATATAATTGTATAAGTAAAAATAATAATATTTTTGGATGTTCCTATTTGGCCGTGATATTGGTACCGTAAATGGCACCATAAAATGATCGACTTCAAAATTCTTATTGCAAATTCAATAAGCCCACAGTTGTCAGTGATCAAAAGGATTGGTGTACCTCACAATGGATGATGATAGTGCTGAGTCTATATCATTAGATTAGATTGAAGCAAAAATTTAAAATTAGTTTGTTACTTATCTTTTTTGAGAAATATTTTAAAAATAAACTAAAGAAAAATTTAACTTTTTTAATGAATTTTCTTTTCCTAATAAAGATTCCCTTATCTTTAAAAATTATTGTAATCCATCTCAAAACTTAATGTCCTCTTAAGGGAATAATTTTTTTAAATTTTTATAAAAGAACTTTTAATTTTCATTTTGATCTCTGAATAAAGTGAATCACCTGTTATAACATAATGTTTTAACAAATATAAGCAATTAGATTTCATCTAATAGCCCATTTATTAGAGCACAATTACATTACGAATTCATTAATTATTCAATAACTTTTTAATAACTACATCAATTATAAATTATTATTTTTAAATTTGTAAAAAGTACGTAAAGGTTCATATTATTCCTTAATTCTCCAATGAAAAGGATTTGTTGGTTAAAAATCAGCAAATTAAATATTTTTATCTCATATTTAAAGTTTAGATATTGTAAATCAGTTATCTTTAATCACAAATAACCACAATAATTAACACGAGGCTTTACTAACAAAGCAAAAATGTCACGTGTAGCATTTGAAAACTTTCGAGTTTAAGCCAAACTCCTCTTTTTTATTCTCCCAAAGATTATGTGCATATATATCACATTAAAGCCAAGGGGTAGCACCTAAACGCTCCGTTTTGCCAACCCATCCGCCATGGAAACAGGGGCGGCGCCACCCATCCCTCCGCCGGAACTTTCCGGCACTACTATTCTCGGAAAGTACGAGTTGTCTCATCTTCTCGGTCGCGGTAGCTTTGCTAAGGTCTACAAAGCGCGATCCTTGGTCGACGGCTCCACCGTCGCCGTGAAAATCATCGACAAACTTAAAACCGTTAAACCGTCCATGGAATCTAGAATCGTCCGCGAAGTCCAAGCAATGAGCCGCCTCCACCACCACCCAAATATCATCAAAATCTACGAAGTTCTGGCAACGAAGACCAAGATCTACCTGATCATCGAGTTCGCAGCCGGCGGCGAACTCTGTTCCAAAATCGAGCGCAAGGGCCGGTTGACGGAACGGTCAGCGCGCAGTTACTTCCAGCAATTAGTCTCCGCTCTCTGTTTCTGTCACCAAAACGGCGTTGCTCACCGTGACATCAAGCCTCAGAACCTCCTGTTAGATAAGGACGGCAATTTGAAGGCCTCGGATTTCGGTCTGTCCGCTTTGCCCGAAAATCTCAAAAACGGGTTGCTCCGCACGGCTTGTGGTACTCCGGCTTACATCGCGCCCGAGATACTCGGACGGTGCAACTACGACGGCTCCAAAGCCGATGCATGGTCGTGTGGCATCATACTATACGTGATGCTCGCTGGGCGTCTACCATTCGACGATTCCAACATCCCGACGATGTTCAGGAAGACTAGATCGCGCGATTATCAGTTCCCAGAGTGGATTTCGCGGCCAGCGCGCCACGTGATCGACCAACTACTTGACCCGAACCCGCGTACGAGGATGAGCCTGCAAGCTCTGTTTGAGAACTCGTGGTTCAAGAAATCGCTGAAACCTGAACTGGAAATGAGCGTATTCGGATGGGGACCGGATTCGTGCGCAAAATCTGATGCGGGGTTCAATGCTTTTGATATAATATCAATGTCTTCGGGTTTGGACTTGAGGGGGCTGTTTGAAACGACGTCGGGGAAGAGGAAGGAGAAGAGGTTCACATCGAATGCGAAACTGAATGTGGTGGTGGAGAGAGTGAAGGACATTGGAGGGGGTTTAGGGTTTAAGGTTGAAACAGGTAAGAATGGGTCAATTGGTATGTGGAAAGGGAAGGTGGCTACGGTGGTTGAGGTGAATGAGATCGTGAGAGAGTTGTTGTTGGTGACTGTGAAAGTGGTGGAAGGTGGGTTAGATTTTGAGGAGCTTTATTGGAAGGACTTGAAAGCTGGACTTGATGACATTGTTCTTTCTTGGCATAACGATGCACTGTGACTCTACGATGTGAGCACTGAGCTAGCCTGTGATCATCTCAAGCAAAGGAGCTGCATGATGAAGGTTAACGCTTGATGATGTTCTATGCATAACGGCTTTTTGTTTTTTGTTTTTTGTTTATATTTATTATTGTTACATTTTTGTGTATGTAGTTTTTCTTGTTCATTTAGATTTCAGAGTAAATATCCGCCATTCTAGTTTCTAGATTCTGCAATCTACTCTGCTTTCCGAAATCAGTCTCGTTTCTAAGGCATGGGAAGATTCTCTTTCAGGAAGACGGAGAAAGAGGATGGTCAAAACATAAAGAAGAAAAAAAAAAACATAAATAAAATAGGTGAATATTTAAAATTTTAAATTATTTAAAAATAATGTAAAATGAAAAAATATCATCATTTATTTAAATTCTTTAAATGATTCAAATGATATAATATTTAATTTATTTATCATAATTTAATGTATACACCCAAGGTGTTATTTGACAATTAATATATATTAATCTAAACAAAGAATGAATTGAATTCATTTTAATTATGGATAATTAGTAATATGTTGAATTATCTATAAGTGTATTAAATAAAAACTTCAACCTATAATTCAATGTTTATTAATATTAATTATCTCATCAAATTACTAATAAAGAGTTAATATAAAAAGAAAAAATGAGCTAATTTAAATGAAATTTAAATGAGTTTGGTTAATAAGCTTCTTTTATTAAAATCTTAAAACCTATTTTTACTATTAAAAGAAAATGGCTTAAGGTATTCAATCTTTTCAGCTTGCTTAGAAGTTTTAGATTTGTATCTCTCTTTTTCTGTGTTCAACACTCTCTAAACTTGGGTTTTGTAGGTTATTTTTTTTCTACTATTTTATAATTTGAATATATATACTATGACGGCAGATTACTTTTTGTTTTATATTTTTCATTCTAAACATATTTAGATATATTATAGTTAGCATATCAACAATATCGTAAAGGAAAAACAATTTCAAATGTAACTAAGTTGATCATATAGAAGGCTTCAAAAGAATTTAATTGTAATTTTGTTGGAAATTGACTAAAAAGTAATTAATTGTTCAAAGCAGTAAATAAGGCCATAAATTTTAAACTTTTAAATGGAAGACTGTTATTATATATATTATTTTACAATATATATATTCCAAAAACTTATAAGGAATAGAGCTCTGCAAAATTTAAGTAAGGTCAAGTTATTGACACGGCCTAGCCCAAAATGCACATCGGGGCTATGTTTGGCACCCCGCGATCCAATACGGGTGGAAACCATGGTATTTCTTATCATTTTAAAACTTTTCCCCCATTAACTAGTTCTATTTCTTAAAATTTAGAATCAAATCAAGTCATGGTAAAATACCTACTATTCAATCCATATTAGACTAAAGCATATATTTGAGAATTAATAGATTATTCTAAAGTTTGATATATGAATCCGTTACAAACAACTAATATTCTCTCTTCTCTACTTTCATAAACAGTTAACAAATTCAAATTTATTTATTCACGGCAGAAATCACAACTAAATATATTTCAAAAATAATACATGACTCTAAAACCTATGACTACTTTTGTATGTAGTTATCCCATTCCATAAAAAAAAAATTATTTAAAGGAATCCATTAATCATATACTTGAGACCATTACCTGCATTTATGAAGCAGCAGCGACGAACTTCCTTGGGACCATGCAATCTTAGAGCACGTCCCTCATGGACCACACGACGGTCCATTAGGGACCATTATAATTTCTATGCCTAACAACGATCATAACAACCATAGTAAAAATTTGCTTTAAAGTTAAAGCTAATTTTTACTATGAAGGAGCAACATGAACAATCAAAACTATGAAGGAACAAATTTTTTATTTTTTATTTGAAATAAAAACCAATTGGTTTAAATTTTTAATTTTTTAACAACCTGAGCGATCAAAATTATGAAAGAACAAATATTTAAAAGGGCTAAAAATACAACTTTACTTGACCTTCCAATGAACGGGGAGGGGCCATGGCACATATATATATATATATAAAAGAAATTATACCACATAGGGAGTAATTAGATTTTGGTCCCAATATAAAAGAGAGATTTTTTATATGGTCCCCCAAATTCCTATATGTACATATATTATAGTGTGTGTAATTTAGATTTTGACCCCATATGTGAAAGACAAATTTTATTTGACCCTTCATGTTACTTGCAAAATATTAAAGGGTGATTTTCAAATAAAAAAAAATGTAACTTTTCTTTTTCATTTTTCTTTCTAATGTGCTTTTATGCTCTGTTCCTGACGTCTTTTTACTCTTTCTAAACTTTTATTTAACTTTAATTCAGTCATAAAATTATTTTTTCCATTTATTTTAAGCATTTAACTTTCGCTCAGTAATTTTCATTTAGTCTTTTGCATATATCCAACTTTAGACAAATTTAGCACTAAGCATTACTAGTCACACTGTACAGCTTCCCATCATGTTCTTAAGATCAGTTCATTTTTTATTGTCTAAGTTTGATACTTTTTCTCAAATAATTTGGCAATTTGAGAATTCCTTCATTTTATTTTTTTAGTATAAAAATTTATTAATTTTTTATTCATTACTTCATGGTTCATTTTTAATTCATAAATGCCTTCATTTTTCTTCATACATTCTTTTCGTTTGGTACAAAACTATTGCATCGTATGCATTTTACTAATAATTTTTTCTATTATAGTACATAATTTATTTATCCTTTTAGTTTAAAAATTATTTGTTACACACACACACACACTTGTACTTCTTATTTTATTATTATTGTTTTATCTACATTGTAATAATAAATTTTGAAAAAATAATTAATTATATTATATTTCCATTTTTACTAAATCTTAAATGATATATTATTTAAGCTTCATTTGGTTGTTGGAATGATTGAGTATGAAAATGAGAATGAATTTTAATGAAATGAAATCCTAAGTTATAAACTTTGTTTGGTATGATATTGTAAAAAAAAAATAAAAATGAGAAAGAAGATAAAGTAAATGATTATAATGCCCTTAGAAAAAAATAATAATAATTATTTACAAAAATGTATTACTATTAAAAAAATTATTAAAAACTAACATTTGATAAAAATAATAAATTTTATCATTCTTGAAAATGAAAAATTTATTATTAGTATTATTATTATATTATTATTTTTAAATTTTATAAAAAATTTCACTGCAGTTCATTAGTCCATCTTTAAGAACGAGTCGTTCACGGCGAAGGTAGCGTTTTGTTCCCGGCTTGTGTGGGTCTCTCTCTCACGACGAGTTGTTCAGGGCGAAGGCTCCCTTTCTTCTCTTATCTACAGCTGACTCGCTAGAATCTCTCTCTCTCTTTCTCAAGAACGGCCATCTCTCTCATCCCTATGTTCACTCTCCCTCTCTTTCTCTCTCTTAAGAACGACTGACCAACGGAAGGGAGGAGGCAGGAGACAAATCTGAAACCAGAGGGAGGAGGGACGAACACCACAGTTAGAAACAAACGAGATTTGGGATTCAAATCCGACGGAGAGAGGGAGAGAAAAACGGTAGAGAGAGACAGAAGAGAGGAGAGAGAGATGAAATGATAGAGGATCTCAGGCAATTGTTGTCACCGGTGACTTATTCTGTCTTCACCGGTGACATCCTCCCCTCCCGTTCGCTAGCGAACGATGAACCCAGTGAACTGTGCCGTCGAGACAAGCAGGGAAGGCATGGTTAGCTCAGAATTAGAGGGGCAGTTTGGACTTTTGACATCTCATTCTCAGGAGAGATGTGCCACCTTGGGTTGAGTATGGAATTAGAGATTCCTATTAGATTGGGAATGAGCTTTCCCAAGTTAAATTGCAAACCAAACAATGTATTGGCGTTGACATTCCCATTCCTTAATGTTAAATTCCAAAATCAAACAAGGCCTTAATTAATTGTCAAGTTTTTCCTTATATTATAGTTAGGATTTAGTTGATTTTTGATCCTTTAACCTTAAATTATTGACTCCGCCATTGCTAATGAACCCTAGAATTCTTATGTAACTAAGTTTTGTTTCATAATTGATGATTGAATTTCCTAAATTAACTAACAATTAATCCTTTGGAATGCTAGCCCTTTTCAATCTAAATGAAATTCTGTAATTCCTTAGGCAAATTCCAATTAAAAAAGACTTTACAAAGGAACAAAGAAATTCTACATGAACCACGTAATCAACAATATGTCTTCTTGGATAAAGTTAGTTTACAATGTTTATGATGAGAAAATTAGATTGCGAATTCATTGGACTTATAATTATGTGGATTACTTAGTGTAATTCACACAGAAAAAAATTAAGGTTTCAGATGTAAACAAGATTATTTTCTTGATTAGAGGAATTATTTGGACTAATGTGGTTATTTTTTTGAACTGAAAGGTCATAGAATATAGTTTCTTATATAAAAGGACAATTTCTTTTTCCAAACATCTAAATAAATGTAAACATATGAAATGTTTCTTTCTTGAGTAACATTTAACACTAAAAGAGATTAAAGATACTGATTAATGTGGGAATATTTTTGTGCAATCGTGGTAGATATTTAAAAGACATGTCCAAAACGAAAGGTCATGACTATTTGTCATGTCTATTGATTTATATAAATAAAGGCTTTTCTGCTAAATAGATAAATATAAAAATTTAAATATTGATCAATACAATTCTAGAAACTCGAGTGAGAGATCTAGGGAGTTCTTTGAGTTTGGAAATCGAAGAATTCGAAGGTAAGAGAACCTTTGCCATAACCTTCTAGCAGCTTCTTGTAGGGGTGAATAGTTTTCTTTAGAAAGCGTCATTCATAACTTGAAGTCAACAATCTCGATTTAAATCCCTAACAATAAAATAGAACTATTTTGAGATGGCAGAAGAGGCTACCACTGCATTCAAAGTAATGAATCAAGAGTTCATGAAACTTGATTGGTTCAATGGCACTAACTTCAATTAATGGAAGGATAAGACCTTGTGCCTTCTCACCATCTTGAATGTTGTATACATTTTAGATCCAAACTTGCAACTTGTGGATGACCTTTCTACTGGAACCACACCTGAGGAAATCACAAAATTGGTTGAACTCAAGAAGAAGGGCTAGGAGGATAAGTTCACTTGTTGTGGGCACATTTTCAACACCTTGTCTGATCGCTTGTATGATCTATACATGTCGATAAAGTCTTTACTAGAAATATGGAAAGCTTTTAAGTAGAAATATAACATCAAACTTCAAGGTACTGATAAGTTTTCAATTATGAAATATTTTGAGTTCAAGATGCTTGATAGTGTTCCCATCATGGATCAAGTCCATGAACTACAAATCTTAGTAAACAGGCTTCCTGACTTAAAAGTTGTGATTCTAGAATTGTTACAAGTCGGTGCTATCATCTTAAAGCTACCATTAACTTGGAATAATTATTGAAAGAAACTCTTACATATGGCAATGGATTTCACTGTGGAAAAAATACTTAAGCATTTGCATATTGAAGAGAAAACATGTAAGCATAATGTAGTGTATCCTCCATAAGGTTCTAAAGTGAATCAAGTTAGTGAGTCAAAGAAATCTTGGAAAAGCAAGATAAATGCCTCATTTGAGACCAAGGACAAGCAATAAAATAAGAAAAAGTCTTGTAAGTGCTATCATTGTAATAAGAAAGGGCACTATATTAAAGATTGTAAACTTTTCAAAAAGGAGAAGGAAGCCACAAATTCAAAAGCCAATATGGTAGAGGAAATGGACTCAGTGGCCATGGTTATGGGAGGAATTGAAAGCTTGGAGATTGGTATAATTACTAACCCAACTTAGCTACTATTGATAAATCATGTGAATTATGGCTTGACTCTGGTGCTACTATCCATGTATGTAATGATCGACAACAATTTAAGGGCTATGAACTAGAGGTAAATTGAGAGGTACTAATTGGTAACAACCAATCGGTTAAAGTGTATGATTAAGGGATGGTGGAACTTAACTTTAATAAATGTCCTACACATTCCTGATGTGAGGTAGAACTTAGCGTTTGCGTGTCTTTTAAATAATAAAGGATTCAAGATTGTCTTAGAATTTCATAAGTTTGTCTTACTCAATGGTTATATGTTTGTGGGAAAAGGATATTGCATTAAGGGCATGTTCAAATTGAGCATTGATACTAATAAAGTTAATTCTTACTCTTTGTGGCATGTGCGTTTAGCACATTCAAATTTTAAAACTCTTCAATATATGTAAATAAATGTATTCAATAAAAAATAACTACGAAGCCATTTCCTAAGTACGAATTAAATTCACAAGTTTTATATATAGTTCATTTAGATGTTTGTGAATTAAATGAAAATCTCACAAGAGGCGGAAAATGGTACTTTATTATTTTTATAGATAACTTATCTAGATTTACTTATGTGTATCTCATGAAGAGTAAAGACGAAGCTTTTAAAATGTTCCAATAGTTTAAGACTAAGGTTGAAAATTTTCATGATAAGAAATTTAAAGTGCTTCGTAGTGATAGAGGTAGTCAATATTTCTCTATTGAATTTGATTTTTTTCATGAAGAGCAAGGTGTACACAATACACTCTGCAACAAAATGGTTTAGCAAAAAGGTAGAATCATACCTTAGTAGATATGGTTAACTCAATGTTATTGAATGCTAAACTTCCATATAATCTATTCAGTGAGACATTATTGGTTGCATGTCATTACCATAATAGGATACCATTGAGAAACTTAAAGGTCTCTCCATATTAGTTATAGAAAGGTAAAAAACCAACCTCATTATTTTAAAATATGGGGTTGCATAGCCTATTATAGGGTTCCTAATAAATGGAGGACCAAGTTGGGACTAAAAGCCATTAAAGGTGTATTTGTTGGATACACCTAAAATTCTGAGGCTTATCAAATTTTAAACTTAGTGTCAAATACAATAACTGAAACAAGGGGTGTTAAGTTCATTGAAAATAAGTTTTTTTAATGATTCAATAGATTCAGAACAAGTGTTAAATTAATTAGTCTCAAGTGATTGAATTTTTAATGATTCAATAAATTCTAAAAAAGCCTTGAACATTTAATTTCAAGTAGTCAAACTAAAAATATCTTTGTGACAATAAGGTTATGGAACCAAGGAAAAGTCAAAGAACTAGAAAAGTAAAAGACTTTGGTCTAAATTTCATTTTTTTGGCAGTCTTTAGCTTACCTTGTTAAAGGAGATAGAGAGTTTGTAATTAAGAAGATCCTCATTATGCGAAGCATGGAAGGTGATCCATAATTCTATAATAAGGCTATGACTTCTAAGGATTCAACATTTTGGTAAGAGGCAATCCATGATGAAATGGATTTAATATTGTCTAACAATACTTAGATCTTAGTAGATCTCCCTTAAGGATCAAAGCTAATAAGGTATAAATGAGGTCTTCAAAAGGGAGAACAATCCTAAGAGTCATTGAGTGGCTAGATTAGTAGCCAAGCAATATAAGCAAAATAAAGGCCTAGATTACTTTGACACTTATGCACCGGTGGTTAGGATAACTTCCATCCGAGTTCTAATGGCACTTGTGTCTATTTGCCAGTTGCATGAACATCAAATAAATGTTAAAACAACCTTTTTAAATGGTGATCTCAATGAGGAAGTTTACATGAAACATGGAAGACTTGTGCTTCTTGGAAATGAACATAAGGCATGTAAATTAATCAAATCATGGTATGGCTTGAAACAAGCACCTAAACAGTGGAATGGGAAGTTTAACTTAGTAATATTGTCAAATTGGTTTTTGCACAAAAATGCATATAAGTGATTTTACATTAAATTCATAAATAAGTATGGTGTAATTATTTGTCTTTATATGGATGATTTGTTGATCTTTGGGATGAACTTAGAAAGTGTTTGTAAAATCAAATAGTATTTAACTTCAAAATTTAAGATGAAAGATCTAAATAAGGTTGATATAATTTTTGGTATAAAAGTTCAAAAGCATGAAGGAGGTTTTGCACCATGTTAGTCTCATTACATTGAGAAAGTTTCGAAAAAGTTTAAACTTTTGAGTATATAAACTCAAACACTTTATACAATTTGAACTTTAAGTTGAGTAAGAATCCTAGTAAGGCTATAGCACGGATGGAATACGCTAGTGCTAAAAGTCTAATATATGCAATGCATTGCGCTAGATCTGATATCGCTTTTGATGTGTGCAAATTGTCAAGATTTACAAGTAAGCCTAGTACCAGTCATTAGAAAGTATTTCTAGAGTTTTTTTATTCTTTTAGGAAGACGAAAAACTTAGGATTACTTTATAGTGATCATCCCACAGTATTAGAAGGTTATTTAGATACAAGTTGGATTATAACTTTAAGTGCAAACAAGTAAACTTCAAGTTGGATTTTTACAATTGGAGGTAGAGTCAATAGCTGGGCTTGTAATAAAAAAAATTGAATTTCAGATTCAATAATGTAGGCTGAATATATAGCCTTGGTACCAGCTGACAAGGAAGTAGAATGGCTAAGAGATCTTTTGTAAGATATAAAGTTGTGGCCATAATGTATGTTAACCATTTTCGTTTGTTGCGATAGTGAATCTATCATGTCTTGAGCATACAATAAGATGTATAATAGAAAATCTAGAAACATAAGCTTGAGACATGAGTATGTGGGACAATTAATTAGAGACAATGTAATAACTGTTACCTTTGTTTGGTCAAATGACAATTTAGTGGACCCATTGATGAAAGGTTTGTCAAGGGATTTGGTTAAGAGCACTACTGTTAAAATGGGTCTAAAACCAATTTACTAGTTGTGTCATTGATAATGGGAACCCCACCTTGTTTTAACCAAAGGTTACTTTCAAGGTTTAATGGGTAATAACAAGTTATCAAATGGCAATGTGCATTATGAATTAGGATTTAGTGCTTACGTTTAGGAGAATGAGTTATATACTATTAATGGATGGACATTAGTTGTTGTGAAAGCCACCTATATGGACATGAAGTGGTATCGCTTCAAATAAGAGTTTTCTTACAATTTTTATCTTGTACATACTTATAAAAACAGGATGAGCATATGGCCCTACGATGTTGAAGCAAAGAAACTCTTATTCGAATATTTTACAGTTGTGTAAGTGACTTTTCTGGTACCAACTTAAGAGTAATGGTTTAACTATACATGGTTAAAGAACAAAAATGGAGGTAGAAGAGGCAAATGTAAGCAAACTCCATAGTATCCTTGATCCAAAGATGGTTGTAGTGCTTTAAAATCCCTTAGAATTAACTTTTTCCTTCATATCTTCCTTTCTTAGCTTAATTTCGGCACTTCTCTCCTAAAAGTTACCCTTGAAAATGAAAAGATTATATTTATAGTCCAATTTTCACACATGTCAGAAAACAACAAATGTCTGGGCATCACTTTGGATGCCTAGGCATTAAGTGACCAAAATAGAAAGTAGGGGTTGCATTGCATGCTCAGGTATTGGGTTGGATGCTTAGGCAGTGGGTAACTAAAACATAAATTGAAATAGCAGTGAATGATTGAGCATTGAACCATCAAAACACACTTATTCAAAGTTAGAATCCAAGTCACTCTTTTGCTTTCAAATATGAAAGTAGTAAGTAAAACATTTAGATTTAGTGCACTCAAATCATGATGGGAGAGTTTACTAACTTGATCTAAATTACAATTCTAAGAGTGAAAACATGAAACTCATAAACATTATTTTGCACAAACAATTGCTTTTAAAGAGGGAAATTAATGATAAAATGAAAGTTATCAAGAATGTTGTGACATACAGACTTAGAGGCATTTCATAATCATAATGAATGTCTATCACCATTATTTTGAAAATTTGGTTTTTAATTGAAAAAATCTTTATTAACAATATATAGTGTATTTGACAACTAGCAAAAATCCGAAAAGTAATTAATTTGAGGGTCAATTACATTTTGTTAGAGTAAAAATGAGAAAATGATCATTTTGATCCTCTATTTTTTGTCTTTGTACTATTTTCATTCCTAAAATTTTATTGCGCTAAAAAGTCCTTTAATGACCATGAACCTTATGATATTAGTCTCTTTGTAGAATACCAAACTGGTAGTTTTGTAATTAAAAAAAAATTTTTGCACTTCAAATTTCTACAGAACCAATAGAAAGACAAAATGTGAAGGACTAGAATAATTCTTTTAAGGATTAAAAAATAAATGCTTTTTAGTGTTGTTATTAGGAACAACTTGTTCCATATTTTAACGCCATTTCCAAATTAGCTAATTCGAGAACCATATATAAAATTTTTTTTATGTAAAGATAAGTTTAATACATAGATAATTAGTTATGTGCAAGTTGATATTTGTTCATATCAAGGAAGTATCGATTCTAGTAAGTGCCTTGAGCCTCCATAGTTGTTTAGATATCAATCCCTGCAAAAGAATATAGAAGGATGGATATGTCATAGCCAATGTTCTTAAGGCTTCCATTTTTTGCCCTTGTTTCTTAGAACTATCAAACCGAAGCGCTCTTGGTGAATAAGATTTGTATCTTGAGCTCAGTTGGCCTTTGCCATAAATGGTGCTGACTATCTTGAGTGGAGTTTCTACACCGTCTCTAGTCTTTGATGTGAACACCATTGAGAAATATTGATATTATACTGTTTTGAAGTCTTTCTGGCGCTTTAACCTTCTTTTCCCAGTAAATGATGCTCCAGCCTCGGGTTAACCAAGGTTTCGGCTAGTGTTGCATGTGTTGCGTTTCATTTGATATACTTGTCATTTTTTCATGTGAGTTCCAGGTGAAGTTTGCTTCATGGATGATTTTTCTTATTTCTTGAACCGTCAAGGCATGGGTGGGTTTGTGATTGGAATAGAGAATTTTGTTTCTGGTGTCCCATATATTGTGTAGTCTAATCAGGAAGAAGTTGGTCATGAAATTTAGGGCTATTAGTTAGTCCTTCAGTTGGCTAAACCACTGTTGGAGCCATTAGATGATATTTTGGTTTTGATATCTATCTACCCTTATTTCAAAGGAGCTAGTAAGCCAAATTACTCTAGCAAAGTAACATTAAAGGAAGATGTGGTTTATTGTTTCTTCCTTCTCCTGATAAAAGAGGTAGATGGTGGGGACCTGTAAGTGATGTCCTAGAAGGACCTTGCCTATCGGGATAGCCTTTGAAGTTAGTTTCTATGTGAAGTTTAGAATCCTAAAGTTTGACGCTTCAAAGAGCCCTCAATTGGTTAAATGGGCTGGGGTTATAATGTGGACCTTAAAGCAATTGGTAACTGTCTTTAACAGTATAATTTCCTTTCTTATTTCCTATCCAGAGAAGACCATCCTTGTTTCTAAGCTTAAAGAAGGGAAGACTTGATATTCTGTCAAATTTCCCTGGCTGATATAATTTGGTTAGTCTTTTATAGTTCAAACTAGTTCTATCAGCCATAATAAAGTCACCTATTGTCAGATTAAAAAGGGTTTGCATTATTTTTCACCCAAAACTAAAGATGATGTGTGATTGGAATTGATTTTCCATCACCTATGCTCCAACATAGTTTCTCTGTTATGATGCTTTATGCCTTGATGATTCTTGTCCAAATCCAAAAGGATGAGCTACCCTTTTTTAAGTGAATAGTTATTCTAGCTAAGTACTTGTTAGCTAATAGCCTTAATAGAACTGCCTCTTGTTTGCAGTTAAAGAGTTGCCAAGTTTGTTTAGTTAGTAAGGCCATGTTAAAGTGATGCATGTTACTCATTCCTAGACCTCCATTTTGTTTAAAAAGTTTTCCATCAAGTTAGGTGTATTTTGGGTTTAAGACCAAAAGTTCCCTATTAGAAGTTTGCAATTTTTGAGTCAATTTATGCACAATACTTTTTGGGAAGGTGGATGTGAGAGAGATCATATATGATTGATGGATTGATAATTGATTTAATTAGCATCAATCTACCTGCTTCAAATAGTAGACAAGATTTCTAGGTTTGAAGCTTTATGTCAATCTTGTTAACAATTTGTTGATATAAGAGATTCGTTTTTGCCTTATGGTCTATTTGGTATCCCAAATATTTTTCTATACGCTCTGAGTGATTGATTCCAAAGGTTCCTATAAGGAATTTTTTAAAACACCTTAGCGTATTAGGACTAAAAACTAGTATCGATTTACCTTGGTTAATTTCTAGTCCTGACATGTAGGTGAATGCATCAAGAGTCCTTTTAACCGTGTCACAAGCTTTGACACTAGCCTCAAAGAAAAGTAATGTCATCTGCATGTATCAGGTGTGAGATGGCATTTGAGGCCCTTGTTATTTTGGCTCTTTTCCATGTTTGATTTCTTTCCTCCGTTGCAATTTGACATGAAAGGATATTGGCACAGAGGATGTATATATAGGGGGATAATGGGTTTCCTTATCTTATCCCTTAACCTGGGTATATGAAAAATGTTTTCTCTTTATTTATTAAGGCTTGGTAGGAGACTGTGGTAACACATTCTATTATCAATTTTGTCCATTTCAAAGATAAGCTCATTCTTTTACGTACAACTTTAACGAAAGACCAGGAAAGGCTATCAAAAGCTTTAGATATATCCACCTTAAGAGCACATTCTTTCTTTTTTGTATGTTTTCTTTTGTTAATGGTGTTCAATGCTTCAACAGCAATGGTTACATTGTTTGTGATAAATCTGCCCTTTATGTACGCACTTTAGGTCGGACATATGTAATTCATAGGATGTTTTTTAGTCGAATGCACATGACTTTAGAGATGATCTTGTATAAGACATTGTATAGACTGATTGGCCGATAGTCCTTCATTGATTACGGAGGTTTATTCTTTGGGATCAAAGCAACATAGGTTTTGTTGAGGCTATATAGCATCTGACCATGATTGAAAAAAGATTAGACCATTCTAATCACATTTGTTTTTAAGATACTCCAATATTGTTGGTAGAATTTGGTAGTAAATACATCAGGTCTAGGGTCACTATTAGGATTTAAATCAAAGACTGCTCTCCTGATTATATTTTCCTCCATATGTCTATCAAGAGATTGAATGTGCTCTATAGATAATTCAGGGACATCTATGCTCATTAGCAAGTCCAAGGGGTTAAATTTTGTATGGGAGGGCTGAGAGTATACCTTTATCAAATGTTGGTGGATCATTCCTTTTAACTGTTCATTATCTTTGATCCAGCTACTTAGATCATTTTGTAGGCAAACAATTTTTTTGCTACCTTGTCTCTTGGACACTAATGTGTGAAAGTATTTTATATTTCTATCTTGATGAATCAACCGAAATTGTCTAGCTTTTTGTGCCTACAGTATTTCCTCACAGTTATATAGGAATTGCAGCTTCTTTCTTGTTTCTCTTTCAGTCTGGTAGAGATCTTCAGCTTGGTACTAGTACTTATCTTGAAGTGTTCTTTGATGACATTGAAGCTGTGCTTCCAGGTCTTTAATTTTGTTTGGAAAGAAGCCTATAACCTCATTGTTCTTGAGTTGGAGTGCATCTTTTGTTTGACATAGCTTGCTATATAGGGAGAAACTCAGGGAACCTTGAACTTTAGGGTTCCAAGATCAAGTTATGATATGCTCACACTCTTTGTAGGTTGTCCATAAGTTTTCAAATTTGAACTGACGTCTTCTAGTTGGGCTTTTGAAAGCTTCCATTCTGAGTAGTCTAGGGCTGTGATCAAATGCTGCAAGAGAAAGCAGAGTGAAGGTTGTGTTTGGGAACTTGAAATCTATGTTGGGTTACACATCACCTTGTCAAGTCTTTCCCAAACAACTTGGCCACTAGTTTTCCTATTGTTGGTCCAAGAGTACCACTGTTTGTGAGGGAGTATGTCTATGAGGTTGCACTCTTCCATGAGCATAGTTAGGTTAGTAGCTCTAGGCATTGTCATGTTAGAGCTAAGTTTATCAAAAGTACGTTGGGTTAAATTAAAGTCCCCTAGTATGATCTATGGATCTGTGATGCTCTTAGCTATATAGGACACCCAATTCCAAATAGTCATTTTTTGACTCACATTTGGGTGTCTATAAATAAAGGTGATATGGACTGCTTGTTTCTTAATGTTGGTGGTAATATGTATCCAATTGTTAGTGCATTCAAGGACATTACAATTGGATACCTAAAAGATCTTAGTTTACTGGCAACATGAGTTACATAAACTAGTTACATAAACTAGAGTCTATACTAAGGAAAATAAAATTAGGAGAGTATTTACGAGCTAGTTTTCTAAGTTTGTGAACTATTGTGGCTTTTCTAAAGCTGTGACATTTCAACTTAAGCAAAGCATGGCATCCCAGGAAGTTTTGTAAGGTTAGCTTCCCAGACCTATTTGGATGAAGATGGGCATAAAGTCATACGATTAGCGCTAACCTACTATAGGACTTCTCCTTTTTACCTCTTACTCATACCAATGTTTTGATCTCCCTTCCTCTTTCTTTTAGTCCTCTGATAGTTATAATCCGGCTCAGTGAGTGAAGGAGGCAATATGATAGGGGTTGTGGCCTTGTAGTTTCTGTCTATGCTTCTAGAGGGAGAGTTTGAAGTTACCTAGGATATCAAGCTAAGAGTTTTCTTTTCTGCTTCCATAAGTTTTGCCAGCTGGTGTATCTGGTAGAGTTTATGGCAAAAAGAGGGTTGAAAAGGGTCTAGCAGATATTTTCTACATCCTTATGGATGAAAGCTAGATAGAGGGAGCACCAAAGATATTCACAGCTCCTATATAGATTGCATGGGCAAAGTTTCCATTTGATGACTTTATTGCCTCGTAGCTTAACTATCAATTCTGCGTCAATTGTCCTGAGTGGTGCTCATATCCTAATGCCATTGTATTGTAGTCTACCAGTTGTACAGTGTAGTCATCTTTGCATTGTGTAGATGGTATAGGGAGATAAGAGTGCATTGAATGGCAGATTGCGTATGAAGCATGGCATCTTCATGTTATAGAAACAAACTAAAAGGAAAGGACGTTAAAAGCATGGCAAACCGTGGTTCCTGCATTAGGCTATCAAAGCAAGAGTGTATGGAGGGGTTGGGGATGAACACATGGTGGGGGTTGAGCACATGTTACAGCCATGGTCTTGCTCTGTGTTAACCTTTTTAGTAGTGGTCTTACTCTAACTCCAATCGCATTCTGGTAGGACCAGGGGCTTGAGGTTTGTTACATTGCAGAAATTTAGGTTAGGGTTAACTTCAATCGGTAAGTAGTTCAGAGGTGTCCAATGCTTAATATCGATAAAGCTTGCTTCCATATTATTCAGTTCATGATTTGGGCTCCATTTGAAAACAAATGTTAGATTGAAAAAAATGTCTTATTGTATGCTGTCTATATTCTCCAGAGGGTCAAACTGAGTGGCTTCTTCATTTTTCCCTGTTGCTAGCTCTGTGTACTGTGGTTGATCAATTTCACCATGCTTCTTTAGAGGGCTTTGCTCTTTTGGTTCTTTGCCTCTTAGTGTTGTCATACCCCTCAGTTTTACATAGGTATCAATTGGGAAACGTAATAATGAGGAGGGGCTAGGGTCCAAGTCATTGGATGAGTTTGAAGAAAAAAAGTATTTTTGGGTGCTGAAAATGTTAGTTGGAGGGGGAGGTGCATTATTCTTGTCTTTAAAGTTTACTGGTTCCTTGCCATGCAAATAGTAATAACTCCCCGAAGCATTCTCTTGCCATCGAACTTTTGTTGTGCTTCGGTTCGATATCTTTTTTCGAAAGGCTATTGAATGCTGTGCCATTAGAGGAAATCTGAAGTCTTGAACATAGTCCATGCCTAGCTTATTCATGATTTTTGTATGCAATGTTTCTTGGCTTGCCAACACTTGTTGGGGTGTCCAGGTGCACTCCTTTGTAACATGACCAATGCATGCGCACTGTCTGCAACGTCTGAAGAATCTTTCATAGCGGCACTCCACCCAAATCCTTTTACCATTATCAAGATGAACTTTGATAGCAAAGAGGAGTGGGAGAGTGTGGTCGACAAGACATTGGACCTGAATGAAGTGTAGGTTTCAGGAGAAAAGAAAATCTCTTTCCACCTCATTTGGTTCTCAACGACATGCTGAAATGCTCGGTGACCTTTTCATTGTGATATTCCAATGTCATCCTCATAATTGTATCCATATTGAGACTCATTGGAGGGTGATTTCACGCAGGATTATATTCAGCTTCCACTTATTTATGATCAAAAGCATGTCCATTGCTAACCATGGGCCATTGTGTATAATAAAGTTTTGGTCTTCTTTATTTTGAAACTCTATCATACAGATGTTTTTTTTCCCTTCCTAGTACTCTAAAGTCATCTTGTAGGGACCATACAGGAGTTTGAGGACTTCTAACCCTTCACTTGGCTGATGATTCCATCATTCCTTTTAATTATCATACTTATGTGGATCAGTTACAGGACATAACATTCATATTTCTTATGGATGTTGGCTGCAAGAAGGCACGTTCATTCATTTCTTGATGCTTTATTTATTTATTTTATTCTTTTATTTATTAATTTATTAATTTTGTTTTATTCTTATCGTCATTAGTGTTATTATCATTATTATTATTATCTCATCTTAATTTCCAATAGTGTCGCGTGAGAACACTAATCTCATTAGGCGCTTAAGAAGAAGTCATGTGAGATTTCAGTTTCCTTAAACTTCAGAAGTCAATACATAATTTCTTAAATAAATAAATAAAATACAAATAAATAGTGATGAAATCAAATAATTTGTAAATTGTGAAATAATTGTTTTTTTTAAGGGTCACCATGTAAGGCTATAAGTCTCCTCAAGTACTAAAAACTAACAAATAGAGGTCATGTGAGATCATTAATCTCCTTAGGCTTTGAAAGTTAGTACATAATTTTTGAAAAATGAAAAAATAAATATCTTAATTAAATAACCTTTTTTTTAATTACAAAATGATTAATTTCGTCTTTTATAAAAATTAATTAATCAGAAAATGTCATGTGAGACCTGAGCCTCCGTAGGCTTTGGAAATTGGTTTTTTTTCAAAAAAATAATAATATAAGACCCAAAAAAATTAAAAGAATTCTAATTTCAAAAATCCCAAAGAATATTAATTCAAAAGTCATCAAGCATTTTCCATTATAATTCCATCCTCATTTCAAAATAAATCCTAACTTCAAAAATCGTTAAGGAAAGGGAAAATTCAAAAATTCTAAAAATATTCTTCCATCATAATCCTGCTTGAATTTTAAAATAAGGATTCTAACTTTGAAACCATTAAAATTCATGAAAATGAAAATCCCAAGAAATCTCAAATAATTTCTTCTGTATTTTGGGTTACTGCGTGTGATTTATTGATCTCCTCAGACACTCAAAAGTTAGCTAGTAGAGGTTGTGTGGGATCTTAAGTCTCTTCAGACTTTGAAAGTTAATATCTATTTTCAGAATATAAAGTGAGGATAATTCCCAAAAAGAAAAAAAGAAAGAAAGAAGAAGAGTTTATTTTTCCTATTATTCATAATTAAAAATCCTAAAAATATTTTTCCATGATAGTTTTACTACAAGTTTAAAATAAATTCTAATTTCAAAAATAGAGAAATCATAAGTAAAAAAATCCTTAAGAAATTCCTTCAAATTACAATCTCACTTTCAAAATTAAAACAAAAATCCAAAAAATACATAAATTCAAAAATCCTGAAAACTAGTTTTTCTATTATAATTTCATTTAAACTTCAACAATAAATTCTAAATTTGAAAATTCCAAAATTCAAAAATATTTTTATTATAATTTCATTTCAAACTCCCAATATCTTGAAATCTTTGCTCATTATCATTTCATCTAAATCTCAAAAATAATATTAAAATTCCAAAACTAAAATGAAATTAAAGAGAGGGAAAATGAAGAGATCAAGAGAGCTAGGTTAATCAGGTTGTCATAAATTAAAACACACAAATCAAATTTCAATCTCGTTTTGCTTACGAAAATTTGTTCAATTTGAACTCTCTTGTTCTCATCGCAAAAATTAAAAATCACTAACAAACAAATACATCATTTGAGTCGAACTACGTGGATTTTGATTCTTATCACAGGGTACATAGGCCCTAGGCTTTTATCCTAAGTTAAGTCTGTATTTTGTAAATATCAGTTCGTTTGCTTCCATTATTGTTGTTGTCTTCTTTGTTTAATGAGTATACATGTCAATAAAAGGGTAATTGAGATAAATTTAAGGTAATATTTTATTTCAGTTGACTAGTTTAAGGTAATCGTCCTTAGGGATGGGCGTTGTGGGGTGCCTAACACTTTTTTCACACTCAAACAGACTCCCAAACCTATATTTGATTTCGCAGACCATGTTGCCTTTTTCTTTTTGTTTTAAATTGGTTTTCCATTATAAATTTTGGTGGTGACTCCAAATAAATTGATTTTCAAGATTCATTTTGGGAATCAATTTAAACCACTTTTTATTATTCAGCCGAGAGGTCAGTTACGACGTTTATCATAAATGCTAATAATATTGAATAAAAGTTGGTCTAATAAATTAAAATGAAGAAAAATTTATTCTCTCAAACAATGATTTACCCATTGTCACAAAAAAAAAAAATTTAATTTACTAATTGTACAAAAACAAAAAATAGAAGTGACTAATATGAAGAAAAATCAAAATTGTCATTACGTTACTTAGGATTAGGATATATACAAAGCACTTGACAATTTTAATTTAATTTCTCATACACCAAACACAATGTTAAGAATTCTCAAAGATTTAGAATACATTAATTCTATGATAAAAGTGAGCATATTAAAGGAGAATTACAAATTAAGGAATGAAAATCTATAATCAATTATGTTATTCTAGGAAGAAAAAGAAAAGCGTAGGATCACAAACTCACATTCACATACATCGTTCTACCATAATAGTATAATTAATTAGCTATCCAACGTGGTACTCTCTTCATTCTGGAGGATTTCTTAACTAGGAGTACTTCACTTATAGCAATATTTTGCGTAGCGACAACGCTATAATTTTGGCTTCACGATTAAGCTTCAACACTAATACTCTAGTTCTGTGAGATTAGTGAATGAAAAGTAACGACAATGGGCACATTGGGATGACACCAATGAAAAGATCTTCTCTGTCGTATGAAGTAGTCATCCTTTTTGCTCTTCTGAACAACTTTGAAATCTCAGAAAATGATAGAACCACATTTGATTCTGCCTTTGACTTTAATAATGCATGATGATAAACGATCTAAATCACTTACTAAACCTTTCAATTATATATCATTTTCTCGTACTTTGATTTTAGACTACATTAAGTTATATTTGTAATCCTTTATCAAGAAATTTAAGAGGCAGTTATTTATTTATTTATTTTATTATTTTTCTCATTGATTCCAAAGAATTTCCAGATTTCAAAATATTTCGAGTGCATGCATCTCATTAATCAAACGGACCTCCAAATTTCAAAAAAATATAAAATTTATTCTTTTAAAACTAATAGTATTTTTTATGGACTTTAAAAAAAATTGTTGATGTCAGTTAAAATAAAAGTGTCAATGTATTCACTTTCCAGAGTAACCTTTATTATTTATAATTTAATTTCACATCATAACATCATAACTATCAAATAACCTTCTTTTTAATTTAAGAATATGGCATATAAAGCTTTAAAATTACAATTTTTAAGATTTTAAATTTTAACTTTAGACTCATCAATTCATCATTATTCAAAAAGTCATCAAGGACATAATTATTGGACTCATGTTATATTAAAAATTTAATAGTATTCATCTTAAAATAATTAATTGATCACTTTTAAAACTAAAGTCCAGACATGATTTATTTAAAGCTAAATTATATAATAGGAGCCTGTTTTCCTCTCAGTTTGCAAATTCAGCGCCCAAATGAACAATTATTAGTTAGGTGGGATAGTTGTAACATTCCCCCTACTCTCTTCCCTCCCAAAAACCCCTTTAAAACTCATCGTCCCATAAAACCCACTGTCTCATTTAACATACAGTCTCTTTCTAGAATTTATTTGACTTTGATCTTTTCCATAAAAATTTAGTTTCATTTTTCATCACGTCAAATCAAAAGAATTGAAACACAGAATCCTGAGGTGCCATTTCTATTGAAGCTCCATAACTTCTTAACTTTCTGCAATCAATAAGGCTAAAGTACATGAAGCCTGGGTACCACTACTTGATCTTTAATGCCATGTACATCTTTCTCGTACTAGTTTTGGCCTCTGCTTCGGCTCATCTATCAACTTTCTCAATCCAATACATTCTCCAACTATGGGAAAACCTCAAGTTCTATCTCGTCTCAATCATTCTATGTTCATGTCTTATAGTAATCTTCACCATCCTTTATTTCATAAGCCACCCACGAAGTGTTCTTTTTCTTTACTTAGTGGATTTTGCATGTTACAAGCCAGATATGACTTACAAGTGCACGAAGGAGATTTTTGTCCAAAGATCTAGCCTAACAAGTTTCTTCTCAGAGGAGAACTTGTTGTTTCAAAAGAAGATTCCAGAGAGGTCTGGTTTGGGACAAAAGACTTGTTAAAAATAAACTTGATTTTGGCCCATGTATTATAAGCCAATTTTCACACTTTGCAATCCAATCCAAGTTAAGCCTATTAGTTTAAGCTTATTATCTAGAATTGACTTATTTAATGAAGTTGGTGTTGGTTAGAAGATGTAGTAAATAAATATAGAAGTAGGTGATAGTTGAGAGTTACATTAAATGAATGTTAGTTATAACTTTTTCTTGAGTCCTATAAATAAGGGGTGGTCCTCCCATTTTTGTATCAAGCCTAAAAGGCAAATCTAATATAAGTCTTCCTTTCTCTTTACTAGTATTTCTTCTCTCCACTTTTAGAATTTCCAATTCCAATATTCTATACCTAAAGAGCCTTACCATTTCTCCACAAAGTGGTATCAGAGCCTAACTGTCTTAGAAAATATGACAAATAACATAATTTCCTTCCAATTCCCTTGTATGGGAGATGGTAGAGAAAGGTTATGAGATACCTCAAAATGAAGGTTCCTTAAGTCCTACTCAAAGGGAGATTTTGCATAAGGCAATAAGGAAGGATTAACAAGCGCTTACTCTTATTCACCGATGCCTATATCATGTTTGAGAAGATTGTTAATGCATCTATTTCCAAAGAGGCTTAGGAGATTCTTCAAAATGCATACAAGGGCATAGATAAAGTAAAAAAGGTACAACTACAAACCCTTTAAAATGAGTTTGAAGCATTGCACATGAAAGATTCTAAAAATCTTTCTGATTATTCTACTCAAGTATTAACTATTGTTAATGAAATGAAAAGAAATGGAGAAGCCTTGAATGATACCCGAGTGATAAAGAAAATTATTCGTTCTTTAACTCCTAATTTCGTACATATTGTTGTTGCAATCAAAGAATAAAAAATTATAGACACCATGACTGTTGACTAACTCATGGTTCATTACAAGCTCATGAAGAAAGGACGAAGAAGAAAATGATGATTGAGTCATTGGAACAAGCTCTTTACTCAAAGGTCATTTTTAAATAGAGTAAAGGTCGTGATGGAGAATGCAAATAGCAAGGACGTGGTCATGGTCATGCTTATGGTTGTGGCTGAGGAAGAGGAGGTAGAGGCAACTATAATAATTATAAAGAAAGCAGTCATGGTTCTCAAAGAGAATGTGGAAGAGAAAGCAAAAGTCAAAGGTATGAAAAATCTCAGATCAAATGCTTTACTTATCACAAATTTGGCCATTATTCTTCCAAGTGCAGAAATACTAAATGTGTGGAAAAGAAAGCTAATCTTGTAGATGTGAAGGAAGAAGTTCAACTCACTTTGTTAATGGCTAAGGAGAATAGTGAATAAAAAAAGAGCATATGGTATCTTGACACAAGGGCAAGTAACCATACAATTGGTGATAAAAGTCTTTTCGTAAACCTAGAACAAATTAATGGACATATCATCTTGGGCGATGAGTCCAAGATATCTATTCAAGGAAAAGGTAAAATCCTAGTTCTTCTTAAAGATGGAAGCCACCAATTCATTTTTTATGTTTATTATGTGTCAAGTTTGAAGAATAATATCTTAAGCTTGGGGCAATTACTTGAAAAAGACTTTGATATACACTTGAAAAATCATCATCTTTATTTAATAGATCAAGAAGAAACTCTAATAGCCAAAGTGCTAATTGCAAGAAATAGATTGTTCCTAATTGTAATTCAAAATGATGATACCAAATGCTTGAAGGAATATTTGAAAGATAACTCTTGGCTTTGGCACTTAAGACTTGGTCATCTAAATTTTGATAGTATGAAATTAATGTCAACTAAGAGCATGGTTAAAGGATTGCCTCCAATAGATCATCCTAATCAATTTTGTGAAGGATGTCTTCTTGAAAAGTATTCTAGAAAAACGTTTCCAAAAGAGGCGACATCAAGAGCAAATGAACCTTTACAACTCATACATGTTGATTTGTGTGGCCCTATAACTCTAAGCTCATGTGGTAAGAATAATTGCTTCTTACTTTTTATTGATGATTTTTCAAGAAAGACATGGGTATATTTTCTACAAAAAAAAAAAAGAAAAATTAGAAGCATTTGAAGTGTTTAAAAGGTTCAAGGTTCTTATTGCGAAAGAAAGTGCCTATAAAATTAAGGCCTTGAGGACTAATAGAGGAGGTGAATTCACATCAAAAGAATTCAATGAATTTTGTGATATAAATGAGATTCACCGTCCTTTAATATTGCCTCAATTACCACAACAAAATAGTATGGTTGAAAGGGAAAACAAAACTATACTTGAAATGGCTCAAAGCATGTTAAAATGCAAGAAGATGCCTAAAGAGTTTTGGGTTGAAGTAGCTAATTGTACTATTTATATTTCTAATTGATGCCCAACTAAAAGTCTTAATGGAAAAACTCCACACGAAGCATTGAGAGGGACAAAAGCCAAATATCCCACACCTATGTGTTTTTGAAAGCATTGCTTAGGCTTATGTACCTAATCAAAGGCATTCCAAGCTAGATGACAAAAGTGAAGAGTACGTATCCATTGGGTATGACAAGAGATCCAAAGGCTACAAGCTTTACAATCCCGTCACAAAGGAGATTGTCATCAGTAGAGATGTTGAGTTCGATGAAGAAGATATATGGAGCTGGAATGAAATGGAGAGAGAAGATTATGATTTCATTCCTTCTTTTGAAGTTAACAAAGGGCAATCAAGTGAAGAAGCTCCAGAGCTTACAAGTCCACCTTTGTTGCCATCTCCAATTAATCAAGACTTGTCTGCAAGTTTAAGTGAAAGAACCTCACATATGAGAAGCCTCCAAGAAATTTATAAGGTAACAAAATTTAAATGAACTTACTCTCTTTTATCTATTTGTTGGATGTGAACTTATAGGGTATGAAGAAGTAGTTCAAAGCAAGGAGTGGAATGACGCCATCGACCAAAAATTAAAAGCCATTATGAAAAATAGTACTTTTGAGCTAGCCTCACTTTGACAAGGACAAGAGACGATTGGAGTTAAATGGATTTACAAAGAAAAAAGGAATGTTGAAGGAAAAGTGGAGAGATATAAAGCAAGACTGATGGTAAAGGGTTATAACCAAAGGTATGGAATATATTATGATGAAATGTTTACTCAAGTGGCTCGATTAAAGACCATATGGAAGAACTGAAGATGACGCACTTAAAGGCGGCAAAGAGAATTCTACGATACATCAAAAGGACCATTGACTTTATTCTACTTTATTCCTCTTCAAATAAATTTAAGCTTGTTAGCTACAGTGATATGACTGGGCTTGTGACTTAAATGATCGCAAAAGCACAACAAGATTCCTATTCTTCATTAGAGAGACAACATTCACTTGGAGTTCCAAGAAACAATCTATTTTCATTCTTTCTACATGTGAAGCTGAATATGTTGCAGCAAATTCATATGTTTGTCTTGCCATTTGGCTTCGAAATTTATTGAAGGAGTTACATATGCCTCAAGAAGAAACAATAGAGATCTATGTTGATAACAAGTCCGCTCTTGCACTTGCAAAGAGTCCAATATTTCATGATCGAAGTAAGCATATTAACACATGGTACCACTATATCAGGGAATGCATTACACAGAAGGAGATTTAAGTAAAGTATGTAAAGTCACAAGAACAAGTTGCTGACATTCTCATTAAGCCATTCAAGCAAAAAGATTTTAAAAGATTAAGGAGCATGTTTGGAGTCACAAAAATCAAGTTTAAGGGGGGATGTTAGAAATAAATTTGATTTTGGCCTAATGTATTTTAAGCCATAATTCATACCTTGCAATCCAATCAAAAGTTAGGCCCATTAGTTTAAGCCTATTATCTATAATTATTTTATTTAATGAAGTAGGTGTTAGTTGGAATATGTAGTAAATAAATGTAGAAGTAGGTGGTAGTTGGGAGTTACATTAAATAAATATTGGTTGTAACCTTATCTAAAGTCTTATAAATAGGGGATGGTCTTCCTATTATTGTATCAAGTTTAAAAGGTAAATCTAATAAAAGTTTTCCTTTCTCTCTACTAGCATTTATCCTTTTTCTACTTTTAGAATTTTCTGTTCCAATATTCTAAACCCAGATAACCTTATCTTTTCTCCAACATTACTTGCCTCCTGTAGTGTTAAGGATACCCCCAAACGCACTTATGGCTGAAGCGTTCAAGGAGGCTAAGGAGGTGATGTTTGGAGCCATTGATGAGCTTCTGCAGAAAACTGGTGTGAAGGCTAAGGATTTTGGGATCTTGATGGTGAATTGTAGCCTGTCCAATCCCACACCATCTCCCTCTTCCATGATCGTGAATCACTTCAAGTTGAGAGGGAATATCCTGAGCTCTAATCTTGGTGGTATGGGATGTAGTGCTGGGATTATCTCTATAGACCTTGCCAAACAGCTCTTGCAGGTTTGTATTATTAGTTTCTTCTCTTTTAATTACCCAGAACTTCAACTACAAATATTTGACCTTTGTGTGTACGTATGTATGTATATTAATGCAGGTGCATCCCAACTCATATGCCCTCGTAGTGGCCACGGTGAACGTAAGGTGTGTGGGAAACAAGCGCTCTATGCTCGTGTCAAACTGCGTCTTCCGAATGGAAGGGGCAGCAATTCTCCTATTGAACCGTTCATCTGATCGCCAAAAAGCCAAGTACCAGCTGCTTCACACAGTGCGTACCCACAAAGGTTTAGAAGACAAATCTAATGGCTGCGCCTTCCAACAAGGAGACGAAACCAAAAGGATTGGAGTCTCACTCTCCAAAGATCTCATGGCTGTGGCAGGAGAAGCCCCCAAAACCAACATCACCACGCTGGGCCACACTAGTCCTTTCCATGTCGGAGCGGCTTCTGTTCCTCGCCACTCTGATCGCAAGAAGAGTTCTTCACATGAAGGTGAAGCCCTACATTCCAGATTTCAAGCTAGCTTTCGAGCACTTCTGTATTCACGCTGGAGGGAGAGCGGTTTTGGAAGAGATGGAGAAGAATCTGGAGCTCAGTGAGCGGCACTTGGGGCCGTCGAGGATGACTCTGTACAGGTTCGGTAACACTTCGAGCAGTTCGCTGTGGTGCGAGTTGGCGTACTGTGAGGCTAAGGGGAGGATCAGAAAGGGTGATAGGACATGGCAGATTGCGTTCGGGTCTGGGTTTAAGTGTAACAGTTCTGTGTGGCGTGCGTTGAAGACGACTGATCCAGCGAAGGAGAAGAATCCATGGATGGATGAGATTCATTCGTTTCCTGTCCTTGTTCCAAAGGTGGCAACCATTGGCTCCTAGTCTGTGTTAGACACTGCTCAGATGTAGAATACAATATGGAGTATTCCCCAACATTCAGCTACCGGATATTCTCAGAGGTTTTCTGGACTCAGATAAGAATGAGAATTTCATGCTCTAAATATTTACGTGGTTATATAATTTATTAATATGACCATATATAATAATAATAATTACTATTCATAAATTTAAATAATTATATTTATATTTAAAAGTTTAAAATAATAAAAGAAAAATCTGTAATAATCAACTACAGCAAATTCGAATTTGATCGCTCGAAAATATATAGTCATGTTTCTATGGCCTCGTCCTAGTAAAATTCCAAGAGTGTGAATTAAATTGTCTTAAAAATTTTGGGCGATTGCAAAAAATACAAATTAAATATGTATGATAATAATACTTAGGCGTAGAAGATCCAAAAAATTAGCCATAATTCATATAATAGAATTTATAATATGCAACACTCACCCAATGCAGAGAGAGAGTAAAAGGGAGAGGATAGAAAAGCCTTAAGCAACACAGAAAAAAAATAAAGTTAATAGGACTCGGAAGTTGACATGCGATAAAAAAAATTTCATAAATTATATTATGGATACAATAATTATTATTTATTTATTTAAAATTTCCACATACTTCCTTTTAGCTCTTTATTTTTATTTTTGGTCATTTTCTTTTAGCTCCTTAACATTAATAATTAATTAAATAATTATTATTGTGCTTTAAATCACTCTATTAACTATCAACCAATAATTTGATTAGATAATTACTAACAAGTCTTGGGTTACAAGTTAAAAATTCTAACTACTAGACTTGTAGAATCACTAATTGCTCATATTAACATAGACCTAATTCATTATTTATGCAAAGACTAATTATCCAATTAATAATCTAATAAAATTGCACTAATAATAAGTTAAGGTTAATTCATAAATAAATCTAAAATTATTTCAACAAATTGGTGCCTCATCTGTTTTAGTGATGATGTTATATTTTTTAAAATATTAATGTGATGTAATTATTTATTAAATGTTTAATAATATTTTATTAAGTATTTATTTAAAAATTAGTGCATTTAATAACTTATGATTTAAAAATAGTTAATCTGAGTTTTGTATCATTAATATAATTATAATGACAAATCGATTAAATTAAAGAACACATTTTTTATCTACTAATATATATATATATATATATACATAAACAATAATTGCGTAAAATATACTGTTGATCATCACACATTACCAATTATTTCAAAGATGTGGATTGGGATGAATTTAGATATTACATCTTACATAAGGTTTTGCTCACAAGTTCTTACAGGTTAAGTATAATTTATTATACATAATAAATTATTTTTAATTAATAAAATTAGTTTAAAAATATTTATTGTACTCATTACTAATTATAATGAATATTTACAAACTAATTTTATTAGTTAAAATTAATTTATTATGAATAATAGATCTTAACAGGTACCTTTGAGACACTTATTAACAAAGCCTTAAATATTATACAAACAAAACCTCAATTTTAGCCCTCTAAGAGACTAAGGCCTTGTTTGAATATTATTTTCAAAAACAGTTTTTGGTTTTTTTAAAAAAAAAAGAACAAAAAACTTTGTTTGGTAATGTATTTTTTTTATCAATTGTTCTAATAAATAAAAAACAGAAAATTATTTTTTAGAATAAAAAAACAACAACAAGTTTTAAATATTTTTTCTTGTTTTATAAAATTGTTCTCAATAATGTCAAAATTGTAATTCTGTTATAAAAATAATTTAAATAGGATTGTGGGTTAGATTTGAATAAATTTTGTGGTAAAACTTAATTGGTTAGTAATTAGTCGGGCTATGTCACATCTTATTTTTATTAAACAACATTTTTTCAAGAAAATAATTTTTTTAAAAAATTAAAAATAAGATTTAAAATGAAGAGAATAGAATAAAAAATATAATTTAAAATGAAAATAATTAAAATTTAAAAAGAATTAATATTTTAAAAAATTTTCATAAATAAAATAAATTAATATTAAAAATTAGTAAATGGTTGGGTTTTGAATAAACTCAATATGCAACATAACCTACTTAGAACACACACACGAGCTCTCACACACTCTTACATACTAATACGCACAAGCTCATACACCTACATGCACAAATATAAAGATATATATAATATAGTCGTTATATAGACATATATACGTATGCATGTGTATATAAATGCGTACACATATACATATATACCAAGTATGTTTAACACAAATAAATACATATAATGAATATGTAGTATCAATGCGCACGCACTGCACCTACATGTACAAATACACGCACATGCATATACACGCACAAATATATGTCAATGGACACCTACACACACACACATATATATATATATATATATATAATGAATTTGTTATATATACGCATATTTACATAAATGCACTTGCACATGCGCACATGTACATATATATTCAATATGTAACACACAAATACATAGACTAAATATTTATCTTTTGTCTAAATAGTATAACTAAAAATAAATTTGGAATTATATGTTTAAATTCTTTACATTACCCAAACATAAAATTTAAAATTATGAACTAATTTCAATTTTAATAGAATTATAATTAGAATTATAATCCTACATTATAAATTAAATTGTTAGTACTAACAAGATTTTAACATTTTCAAAACTTGTTTTTAAATTATTTTTTAAGCAGAAATTTTTCTAAATTTTGAGTGTGTTTCTAAAAATAAAAGATTGAAACAAATTTTTTAAGTTTTTAT
Organism: Delonix regia; assembly: GCA_037074485.1. Classification (NCBI taxonomy): domain Eukaryota; kingdom Viridiplantae; phylum Streptophyta; class Magnoliopsida; order Fabales; family Fabaceae; genus Delonix; species Delonix regia. Next base: position 25,825,666 of record CM073451.1, on the reverse strand, counting down.
TTTAAAAATCTATTCTGAAAAATAGTTTCATAAAAATCAAAGAAACCTTATATTCCAGTCAATCATGTCATTTCGTGACCGTGCCGTTTGTCAAGGTCACAAACATGTCCCAGTTTCTGTGATGTGTCACGATTAATGACCAGACAACATTTTTCCAAGGGTTAGGCATCTGCTGTTATTCTATCAAAACAAGTTTTATCTTACACTACCAAACGTGTCGGGGCCCTTTATTAAGCGGTCTAAATTTTGTGTCATATAGGATTCAAATGTTGTATCGTATCTTCTTTTTATTAAATTTGATCATAATTTAAAATATTAGATCTGATTATAATTTAAAATATTTGTCCGACCTTATAAGTTCGATTAAAATTAAATTTAAATAAAAAAAATTTGATTAAAATATAAGTTTAAAATTTTTTTGAATTTAAATTTAAGTCTAATTTTTAAAAATCTAACCCAATAATTAAGTCTAATTAAGATCGCAAGACCAGTTTCCATGCTATTTCAGTTTCTCCTCTTACCTAGATTTATTGCTAGTAATTTCTATTATGCTCCTAGTCAACATTGTTATTATATTTTGTATTTGCTTCCTACCATTAGTCTAAAGAAGTTTTTAGGGGTTATTTATAGTTGTAAAAACTTGCTAGCTGGGTCTATGTGTTCGAGTTACCTCAATGTAATTGATAGGTTGTAAAAGCACTCGTTGAGCCCTCAAGATTGTATTATGAAATAGTGATAAAAGATGGAAGCTAACTCTTTTTATGAGGCTTGCCTAGTTGTAATGTCGTAAAGTTTCTGTTGTTGTAAAAATTTTCTTAGTGTATACTTTGGAAGTAGATTAAAATTAGCTTATTCTGCTTCGCTATAAATTCCAAAGGGTGATTCTGAGATTCCCTCATTTTACGTCATGAACATAACAGGCACTTGACTAACTCATCATTTATCTAAAGTATACGAGTCTATTGGTTTTCATACTTAATTACTCTGCATTTTTTCCCGACTATGTAGGAACCCACAACTTTGAATTAACTGTGTTGACCTATTTTAGGTAATTTTTGGAAACAAACTCTTCAAGAGTAGTAATTATAGGAACCTATGCCTCTTAAGATCAATAAATCTATTAGTTAAAATCCCAAGATAAGAATATTCCATTTAATCTAAATCAACGTCTTTCTTGAATCTTCTATACTAACGTCATTGACTTGGATTAAAATTATAATTAAATTTATTCTTTAAAAGCTTTGAATTGAAATATCTCACTTGAATATAAATTCAGAATAGACTGATGTGTTTTTTTGGGGAGAAGTCAACATCTACTTCTGAACGAATTTGATAGAAAATAGAAGGGAAGCATTAATGATGATGATATGCTCAGATTCGAAGATGGGATGCTCACATTTTCACCCCGCGCGCTTGAGAGTCACTACTTGTTTCGATTGTGACGTGCTTTTGCATTTTAAATAATGACGTGGTTTTTGAATTTTAAAATTTTTTATTTATATATGTAATTTTATTTTAGGTTTTATTTTTTTTTAAATTATAAGAATTTATCTCTTTTAAATTATAAGAATTAATTTCATTTGGTTTAAATTTTTTATTTTTTTAAATTAAATCTTATATCTGTTCTTAATTTTAAATAAAAATTCTTTTACTTTTAAAAGAAAATTGTAACGCAGTTGTTGTTATTATTATCATTATCATCTCAGCCTTCCAATTTAATAAATTTTATATCTATGGTCGACGTCGAGCCACTGAACCTTCCCAGAAAAATAAAAGATATGATAGAGATTTTGGTGACTTTTTGAGCCATATATATTTAAAAAATAATTTTTTAAAATCCAATTCAACAGAAAATATTAAACATATATCTTATATTTTAGATAAAGTCTGAAGAAAACATAAGAGGAAATTAAATCAGATGAATAAAGGAAACTTACTGATTTCTCTTTAGTAGTAGAAGTTAGATTTGATATAGACTAGGATTATTGATTATGTAAGATACTTACGTTATGTTAGAGGTATCTTAGGTTTTCACAATCTAAATTTCCTCACTCAATGCTATATATCAGTTACAAGTATATAGCCTTTTGTTGAAAATAAACCTGCATGTAGATCATGAAATATGTATGCACTCTAAATCATAAGAATCACATTTAGAAATGTCACAACAATATCATTTATTATAATATCTTGTATTCATACTCATGACTCACAAGTCATAACTATAATACCCATGAATATAGAATAATGAGATTCTCACTATGATCTTCCTCTTATCATGATCCTATCAATACAAACTTAGCTCGTTTTTTCAAACATATCTTGCCAAACTAAATCATTACTCATAGTCTTTAGGCAACAAGCTAAGATAGTAAGCACCAAGCTCCATCTCAAGTACCTTATTGGAGTCCAAGGGTACAAATATAGAGCCAACACAAAGGCTTAAGGGTCTCACACAATATAAGTTGAGATCGCATTTATGTTAATCATATGGTCGTTGCTTGCACACAAGGTATGAAACATGTGCTACAACATTCATTCTTTTCCCATGGAGTGTATGTCTATTTCATAAGTAATGCTGTACATATGATATTTAGAAACCATGAGTTTAAAACTGAGTTCCTTGATCTAAACAATGTCTTGAACTTATATCTAACAACTAAGGTAGACTAAAAATGATAAACTCATTTCACCAAATCAATCATAATGACCCTATGTCATTAATTAGGTGACTTAAATGATTTTAAGTACAATTTCTCTCAAATTATCCTCTTAATAATTTTACTTAAATCTTATCTCATCTCTAATGTCACAAAGACATTAAGTTAATTACCTATGTGAGAAGGTTTAACTTTTTTGCCTACCCAATATACTTAATAACAACAAATAAACAAAGAATGTACATAACACTCCAATAAAAATATGTAAGCATGGAAATCAAACTTTATTGATTGTCAAAGAACATTAAAATAACTATGTCAATGAACAATGGGAAAATGATAAAGAAAAACAAATGAAGTATCCTAAATTCTATACAATCTTAGAGACCTAATATGTTTCACAAATACATCTCTCGAAATAAGTTTGGTCAATGAATGAGCCAACATATTATGTGTAGATACATACTTCACGTTCACAGTTTTACATGCAACCATGTCTTTCATATAGTGATATTTGATATTTTTGTATTTAGTTTTGCAATGATATTTTGGGTCTTTGGTATATGCGATTTTAACTTCACTATCACAGTAAAATAACACTAGTTCAATGTTTTCTGCTTTGCACAACAAGTGTTCCAAGAACCTCTTTAGCCAAACAGCCTCCTAAGCAGTTGATAAAAAAGGCCATGAATTCAACCTCTGTCGAAGACAAGGATACATAAGATTTTTTCTTAATACTCCATGATATGGTGTCATCACTAAGTAAGAAACACATATCCTGAGGTAGACTTTCACTTATCTAAGTCTCCTCCATAATAAACATTTATGTATTCTTCTAATTGCAATCTCTGTCGCCTTGGTAACAAAATATATATTAAGCAATCCTCATCAGATATATTAAGACCCTTTTTATTGCTTTCCAATGTTTAGGACTTACGTCGATTTGATATTTACTTAACAAGCTAACTGCTTGACAGACATATGTTTAGTATACATCATAGCATACATTAGATAATAGACTACATTCCAAAAAGGAGTTCAACTTATATGTTCTCTTTCTTTGGCATTCTTAAGATCCATTTTGGCACTTAAGGTTCAACTTGTGTTGATAGGAGTGTTTACAGGATCACAATTATCCATACTAAAACGTTATAGAACTTTTTAGATGTAATTCTCTTATGAGACATATAACAGTTTCTTAGAATGGTTTTTTGAAATCTTAACTCTAAGAATATATGCAACTTTACCTATATCTTTCATCTTAAAACAAGATGACAACCTGGTCTTTACCATTTTAATGAACTCCATATCATTTCTAGCTATGAGTATGTCTTCAACATATAATGTCATAATCATAAACTTGTATTTAAATCTTTTAGTATATACACATTTATTTTCACTTATCATAGTGAAACCACTAAAGATGATTGTATTGTGAAAACAAATATATCACTACCTTGAAGATTGTTTAAGGCCATAGATAGATTTTAATAGTTTACAATCCTTTTCTTCTTGGCCTTCTTTAATGAAACACTTAGATTATTCCATATAAATCTCTTCATTTAATTCTCCAATGAGAAATGTAGTTTTTACATCCATTTGATGTAATTCAAGATCTAAACTAGCTAATTTAGCTTGAAGTAAGTAAATAGAGGTAAATCATACAGTAAAAGAAAAAGTCTCCTCATAGTCAATTCCTATCTGTTATGTATATCCCTTTGCCATTAGCTAAGCCTTAAATCTTTTGATTATGCCATCAACTCTTCTCTTAATCTTGAGAACCGACTTGTTCCCAATAGCTTTGTCTCTCTCTGTAAGGTTAATAACTTCCTAAACATTGCTGACTCTTATAGACTTTATTTCTTCTTCCATGGCTTTAGTCCATTTGTCATTAAAAGGCTATAAGAGAGTCTCTTTCAAATTTCTCGGCTTATCTACATTTTTAAGAACATTTTGTAAAATTTTTGCCACCTTTGATCTCATATTGTTGGTGAGAAATCCTTTTACGTGAATCATGTCTCAATTGTTATTCATTAAATCTTACTTCATTGGTCACTCCCATTTAGAATAACTGGCTCAGGAATACTTTCATTCGCATTTAATGAAGAAGAAGGTTGCTAATGAGAAACTAATTCAACATTTATTATAATCCTCTCACTTGAATGAAGTGGCCCTATTTCGTTTGGATCCTCTATCTTAAATAAAGATAATTCTTGACCTACCTTACCTTTTTTATATATTCATCCTCTAAGAACGTGACATCTATTGACCTGAATTCAGTCACACTCCCACTATCTTGTTGACTTATAAACACATAACTTTTTGAAGTTTCTGAGTATCTAATAAAGATATTCTTTCCTTTCAAGCCCAATTTATCATATTTTTTAGAGGAATTATGTGTATAGGCAATATATCTCTAAGGTTTCAAAACACTTAAGTTGGGATTTTGTTGGGTCCATAACTCAGATGGAGTGGCTGTAATTAATTCTATAGGCATACAATTAAATACATAGGTTGCATACAACAAAGCATCACCCCAATAGGTGTTGGTAAATTAGTTTGTGCCCTCGTAGACCTAATAATCTCAAGAAGCATTTTATTCCTTCCTTTCACAGCACCATTATATTATGAAGAACTTAGAATAGTCAACTGATGAACTATCCTTTTTTCCATTTCATAATTCATTGAGTAGTACATGAGATTTTTTTGGATATGTGAGTATCAATGTAAATGATAGGAAAAAGCAATCATATTGGCAAAGTCCAAAATGGTGAGAGCAACATGTGGTCTTTTGGGGAATCATTCAAGGGTCATCGTAAAGCTTTAACCAGTAATGTTAGTTTTGGATGTGAATACTAAGAATCATTATTGGAGTGCAATTTAGTGGAAAAGATATGGACCAAGCATATAATGAAGGGATTTCTAAGTAGAGGATAGGAGAAGAAGAGATCAAAACTAATCCCCTGTTGTGTGAGGAAGAGAGAAGCACCTAACCTCTATCAAAGAGACTGGAATCCCCTTGTCAAAGTGGCCACTAAATGAGGTAAGGAAGACAATACCTGACCATAGCGTTTTCAGAATGCAACTTAAATGTAACATATCCCCAATCTCGATTGTACTCAAAGAGAAGAAAACAATGAAATCATGTGTCGGAGCTGCCCGCGGTGACCAAATAAGGTGAGGATAAGGAACATTTTCACATATGGCATATCACAATATACATATTTTATACTACAGCAACCCAGATTGCAATGTTTCTAAAGGGAGAAAAAGTTCCAAACACACCATTTTTTACTTAGAAAAAAGTGATGTCATTTTATTAACATAAGAATCTCCTGTAATATGATTATAAGAAGCAATCTGCACCTGTGTGAGTGGGGAGTAAGAGAGAGAAAAGTGGTAACAATTTAATGGGATCCACTTGTGCATATGGATAGGGAATGAAAAACAAAATGATACTAATGGCTTTTATTAACATTACATTAATAATATTTGTAAATATTCAAAAAATATATTTTGTAAATTAAATGAAAAATAATTTTAGTATTTTAATAATAACATTATTTTAATCATGTTTTTTAGTAGTTATGCATCATTCTATAATTTTTTAGTATATAACTTTTAGATTAACAATTAATTTAATTATAAATAAGTACTAAAATTAATTATATATGTAAGTATGATGTGAAATAAATTACATGCAATTAAGATGTAAAATTGTTTTAATCTCTCATTCATCATAATTTTTTAATTTTAGTATTTATATATACTTAAATTAATCTTTTATCTAACAACAATGGAAAACAATTAATTTAATTATTAATTAATAAAAAATTTTGAAATTTTCATTTTATTTTAAAAAAATTACATTTATAATAAAATAATTTCATTTAATGGTAATACTAAAAGCAAAACAATAAATGCAACAATAATTAGAATAATTATTTTTCTTTTTAATCTGTTAAAAATATTTTTAAAACACCATTAGTTAAAAAGGTTACAATTTTTTTATTTTTAATTTGTAAATAATATTTTTAAACATTTAAAAATATTATTAAATTAATGCTAATAAAAATAATTGGCATCATGTTGTTTTTTTCTCCCATTTATATGCACAAGTAGGTCATACTAAATTCTTTCTCTCTTTCTCACTCTCCACTATGACACACACATAATTCCCTTCCTCTTATAGACATGCACAGTTTCTAAGAACAACTAAGGAACTCAAATCCATTCGATTAGAGTTACCTTTTAAATTATCTGATCCAGACTTTATCTATTTGACTTCATTCAAAATATAGGATATAAATGTAATATCTTTTGTTGTATAGGGTTTGAAAAAGTTTTTTAATATATATATGTGTATATATATGGCTCAAAAAGCCAATTCTGGTCGTTCTTCATTCTAATTTGTGTAAATCCATCAAGCCCAAGGGACTTTCATGGCTCACTATTTTTCAAACATTAAAGTTTGAATTATGTGGGGGTTATTTATGTTAGATTTTTTCAAACAAAATAAATTATGTTAGATTTAATGTAGCCTTTAAGACCACTCAAAGAAATATAGTCTACATGAAGGTTACATAATCTAAAGGGTCATAAGATGCTTAGAATCACAAATAATTAGGAATAGTTACATGGTCATATATCTATTCTAATTATGAGATGCACATTAACTAAAGTTAATGTACCTCTAGAAATTCATGGTGTTTATAAACATGAATGGACATCTTATAATGTAGCCTTGAGGACCATATGGAAGAGACATAGTCTACATGAATGTTACATAATCTAAAAGGTCATAAGATGTTTATAATCACTAATAATTAGTAATAAGTACTAAGCCATGTTCAAATTATGAGATACACATTAACTAAAGTTAATGCACCTCTTGAAATTTATAGAATACACATTTTTGGCTAATTATGTACATGAATAATCTTCCACTTAATGACATGAAATAATAATTTTCATGAATGTAGAGGAAAGAAAGAGCTAAGACTCTTTACTATGTTTAGTCCTAAAATTTATATATAGGCTATTGGTCTCTCTCTTCACTCATAATCAACATTTAAGTTTGTATGACTCCCATAATTTAGCAAACATAATAGTTTTAAGTGAGAAGAGAGGCAACTAAGGTGTTATCTTTTAACCAACATTCATTCTCTTATTGTAAAGGTTAAGTTTAAGCTTAATGGTTTAAGGTATTCATTTATTTTATTTCATGATAAAGTTATTCTTATATATTTTTTGCAAAATGATTTTGTTCAAGTATCTTTTTTAAAAAATTCAAAATACTTAACTTTTGTTAATTGGCTCCAATTAAAACAAGCATAACTTCTTAAAGCTTAAAGCTAAGGAAACATAAAAATTGTTTAGCTAGCTTATGAGCTTATTGGCTACAATTTCTTCTAACCTAAGAGAAACAAAAATTCATTGTTTGAAACTAAAATATCTTTAGTCTTAAATGATACTTTCATATTTTGAGTCATTTGCTTGGTTTGTCATTACTACAACTATAAGATTCCAAGAATCTTTATGGAAATTGCCTTTTAACCTGAGGTTCAATGCTGCCCATATGAGTGCTTTCTTGAGCGCAAGTACTTTGATGCTTTCCAGGGAGAGGACTTCATGAGGTATACTGAGATAACTTTTATGAGATTACCATGATTGTCCCTAAATACAACCCTATAACCCAATTTACCTTCCCTTTTAAAGATTGCACCATCAACAAAACACAACCATCGAGGTAGTATATCCTAGTATATGTGTTAGTGGCATTCCCTATTGGGTATTTCATGAACTAGGTCATTCAATTTATTATTTGCTAGCTTCCAATCTACAAGGAAACTGAGGGCTACTTTGACTATTATGGCATGACTCTTATTCCTATCTTTCCATAGTACTTGGTTCTTAGCACTCCATATTTTGTAAGATATGCAGTAAAATAGCTCTGAAATTATGTTAAGATACAAATGCATAACATTTTTAAAACTAGAAAGGAAGTTTGTACCTAAACTACTTAGATCAACCTTATTCCATTCCCTTCAGTTGTCTTCCACTCTCGGGCACTTCAGGATTGCATGGTAAATGTCTTTTACCTTTAGGCAGAATTGGTAGCGTGAACTCATATCTATACCCTTTTTTAGTAGTTTTGTTTTAACAAGGAACACCCTTGTGTAGAATCACAAAATGAAATCTTTAACCTCTAGAGGGATATGTGTATTCCACATTTTGGCCCAGGTCCGACTCTCATTGCCACACTCAATACCTTTGGCCTCCATAAGTGCTAAATAATATGTAGATTTAATATTAAAGAATCCATTTCTATTATAGTACCATATTTGCTTATCACTTTAATTCTTAGTTAAGGGGATTCTGAGAATTATTAGTACATCCACCACTGCAAACTTGTCTTATAGCTTAGTTTTGTTCCATCTTAGTTTACAAAGTGATATCAAATCACACACCTTTTCATTTTCCTTTCTTACCCTTATTGCCTTTATGGGGGGGAAATTGCCAACTCTTGGTAGCCAAAGATTAAAATAGATATTAATACTCCTTCTATCTCCTACCTTCCACCTCATCCCTTATTTCAAAATATTTTGGGAAGACCAAACATTCTTCCATATGAAACTTAGGTTAAAACTTAACTAAGTTGACTAGAAGTCCCCATCCAAAAAATATTTTGCTTTGAGAACACAATAAACAATGGTGTTAGTCAAATGACATAATCTCCAACCTTGTTTTCACAGTACAACTCTATTTAAACAATTTAGGTCTTTAAAACCCATGACACCATCTACTTTTCTTTTACACATTTGATCCCATATTAGCCACCTTATTCTGTTATTACTATCACCATTACAACCCCACAAAAAAGAGTTAATCACTTTCTAAAGTTCATCACATAATGATGTTGGGATTAGGAATATATTCATACAAAAGCTGAGAATAAGTTGTGTAATTGATTTCAATAAAATTTCTTTACTTGCATATAGAAAGAATCTATTCTTCCAATTTTATATTCAATTACATAGTTTGTCCATTAAGAAAGTGAATATGTTCCTTTTGCTCTTCTCAATGAATGAAGGAAAGTCTTGGTACTTGCTATGATTAATGGGTATGTGGATTCCAACTATGTCACTAAAGTCCTCTCTAAGATTCATAAGAACATTCATGCTTAAGAAAATGCCCAATTTATAGAAGTTTATGGATTGCCCAAACTATTTTTCATACCTTTTTAGGAGTTCTTTGATATTAGTGGCTTCCCTTCCTGTGGCTTCACATTGGAGGAGTGAATCATTAACAAACAAAAGATGTGACACCTTTAGGCCTCTCAGACTTACTTTACACCCATTTAATAATCCATCACTTTTCAAGTTTTGCAACAAAGTTAATAAACCATCATAGATAATAATAAGCTAAGAGGATAATGAGTTACCTTGTCTCAAACCCTTTTGAGAAATAATAGGCCCACTACTTCTCTGTTGAACAAATAGGAGTATTTAACATTCTTAACACATTAAATCATCCAATTCACCCAAATTTCATTAAACCCTATAGTCACCATTATGCCCTCTAGAAAATCCCAATTCACTTTATCGTAAGCTTTGCTGATATCTATCTTCATAGCCATCCACCCTTTTTTACGTCTTAACTTCTTTTTCATTGTATATATAAGCTCAAAAGCTACTGAGATATTGTCTATGTAAGCCTACCTGGCATGAAGGCATATTGATATTTAGAAATTGATGAGATGAGCATCTTTTTCAACTTGTTTGCAAGAACCTTTGCTGTTATCTTGTGAATAACATTACATAATAAGATATGCTTGAAGTTTTTGAGTTTATGGGATTTCTATTTTTCTAATTAAAATAACTAAAATATCTACGAATGTCTCAGGGAGTTTTCCTATATATAACCATTTTGTGCAATCTTTAACCACCTATTTACCAATAATATACTAGAACTTATAAAATAGCTAGGCTAAAGTCGTCTGGTCTTAGTGACTTATCTGGATGCATCTGGTTAATTTAATCTTTTAAATTTTGATGCCTTAAAAGGCTTTGTTAGCTCTATATTACCCTGGTCTGAAACTACCTACAAGACAAGACTAAGCACATGACTCATCTCACTTCTTTCACCCATGCACAAACTGTCAAAGTAATTTAGGATAAGCACCTGTATTCCCTCCTCATCTGTTACCTACTTACCCTTATCATTCAATAGTTAGATAACAGAATTATTTCATTTATGTGTTGACACATGTGAATGAAAGAACCTTGTATTACAATCGTATTCTTTAAACTAAAGCATCTTAGCTATGTGCTTCCACTTTAGCTCTTCATAACATAAAAGAAGATTATTCCTTTCTTTCAAAGTATAATTGTTATTCCATCCTCTATGATTTTCAATTCAAATTCTTCTCATGTGATTATCAACTTCTATGATTTACGTTAAGAAATCTCCTCTTTGTTGTCTACTGCATTAGACTATTACATCCCTACAATTCCCTAATATAGTAACCACACTTCTTCTTTCTGTGTTGTTCCACCCCTCACCTACTACTTTTGATAGGCCTTCCTAGAGCAACCAAGCATTTTTAAACCTAAATCGATACTCCTTGTGAGTTTTAATCTTGACCTTTATTTCCATCAAGATTGGTAAGTGACCAGAATATGACATGATCAAAACCTCTATCTCACTATTTAGGAAGATATGAGACCACCTACTATCCACCATTGCACAATCCAACTTCTCCCTTATTATGTTACTCTTCCTTATTCTTCACTCCCAAGTGTAAGAATATCTTTTTGATGATAGATCATGTAAATAGCAGTATTGGATAGTTTATTTGAAACAAAAAAATATGGAGTTTGGATTATTACAGCTACCTTTTTTCATTATAATCATCTATGCACAACCATGGAAGGTTGTCTATCTATGCTAGCTCTCTTAACATCCTTCACACTTCTCGACTTCTGCTTCGTTTAGGGTAACCATAGCAACTTGTGCAACGCCATACCACCCTATCTTAAAAATCACATATAACAATTAAGGAAAGTTCCTTTTCTATAATCCATTTAAGGTCAATAAAATGTGTAAGGTATATAAGTGGGAATAAAATTAGTAAAGAATAACATTGTTAAATTAAAGGAAGAAATAATTGAAATTTATCAATGGTTTGAATATAATATAAGTTGGGACAAAACACAAGATTCAGGTAAGTTTAGTGGTCAAGACTAACAACCTATATCCTTATGGTATCCAATTCAAATCCCAACTCTTGTAAGCTAACCACATTTTTCTTCTTCCTGATAGTTTCTTCTCCTTCATGTGTAACTCCAATGTTCAAACAGCAATAGTGTGTCCATCCCTTACAACTTGAGGTCATTTTTGTAATGAAGTTTCAATTCCTTTTAACCTATGATATGATACAGGAACTACGACTAGGAATGGTTGTGCTAGGTGAATAGGTGGCATGAAATTTACCAACAATCGGAGTCAGAAAATGCAACTTATTCACGAGAATATATGATTGTGCATTTAAAATCATATGTGTTGTAATATGTATGCTTGTGGAAGAAACCTAAATAATAGGATAATGCTCATTATTTATTATTATTATTATTATTGTATTGTATTGTATTATATTATATTATATTATCTATTTAGTAAATTATTGTTGCAATGCGGGTGAAAAGATGGAAATCCCAACTATGGGTATATAGGGTGATATGGATAGGTGTGTTTTCCAATTGTTGATACACATAATTTGGAGAAAACATAAACTTTGTACTTAAAGCTTTAAGCCTTCTTGGTGGTGATGGTGTGGTTGAAGGACCTAGGTGTGAATAGAAAGATTTAATGGGAATAAGGCTAACTTTGTTGCTAGAGTTCCATGTGTATAGGATACTAAATAGAATTTTTAAGTTATCAATCAAGTGTGTTTTTGCTAAGCTAATATAGAGATTATTGAATTTTAGCTACATTGCCTTAATGAACTTCCATACAATCTAAAAAGTACTTTGTTTTTCTATATTATAAGGACTTACCTTGACATTTTTAAGTTTAGAATTATTTTCATCAACTAGGTGAGCAGGTGGCATTCTTAAGTTTTGCTAAATAATTTATTTGTGCATTCCTCATCAATTCATACTTTTAAGATTTTATTTCCCATTTTTCTTTTAATGTAAGAAATTATTTTCATCTTTTTTACAAAGCTAATATATGACTACAATCTGTTGATGAACTAAATCTATGCATAAGGTTAAAAATTTGTGAACATGCTAGTTGCATGTTGTCTTAAATGAAATACCATAACTTATGATCTGACAATGTTGATACTAAACGGACAAAACCCATGCACAACTATTTTCTTAGACTTAGGAAGGATTAGTATAGAACATTGATAGCTAACAGTAGATTTATTAGCCTATAGTGCACCATGGAACTACCTAACTAGTAGGGTGATAAGAGATACTAGCCCTATGTAATGGCCATCACACATAGATAAAGGGTGATGTAGTGTGAGCGTGAGACTCATGACCATATGGTTAGCTTATCCTCGAAGGCTATATGCCTTCGGCCAGTAGTGATTTTTCCTTGAGAGTTAAATGCCCTCAACATATGATGGTAATCCATGGGCTAGAAGCTCATGATCGATGGTTATGTCCTTAATGGTCCTCCCTTGTATATCGTTTCGAAGGCAACTATTTTTCCAATTAAAAGTAAGATTTTAAAAGTTATTTAGCAGAACTCTCGCATACTTGATAGTTTGTAGTATCCCACAATGTTGAATGCTCACATATATTGTTTTAAGTATTAACATGGATAAATTATTACACTAGGTTCATTAAGACTTAATTCTTGTTGTATAATTATCTTATTATGTTTTTCTGGAACGCTACTTGTTCATTTTTCTTTCTTTTTTGGATAGTCAACCAAGGCAGACCCCAAGACTTGGGTGGAGGTTAGAGACTTATTGGTGAGCCCCATTGGTTCCATGAGCGCCAAAATCCTATATTTTGTAGTTTTTGTAACCTTCTATTATTGGGGATTTGTATGGTATATATATTTCGTAATGATATCCAGATGACCATAGGCAAGGTCTCCCCTCCCCTTTTTGGTTGATGTACATTGTTTATTTTGTTTTATTAAGAGCTAAGCTCTCTTTAAGTGATTAATATGAGCTAACAGGTATTTGTAGAACTTACAAGAGGTCCTACTTACAGGAGAAGCATCAAATGTAAGTCTTGCTACAAGCTTAAGCCTGTGAATGTCCTTGTTGCTTATGTTGGTTATTGGAAAACCCTAAATGTAAGTCTTGCTTCCTTAAGAATTGAAAGATAGGAATAGTGTTGCATATTTTAGGCTTGCAAGAGAGGGATTTGCCCTGGATATCTCCATCAATCGCACTCCAGGTTTTTAGGGCGTGACATCACTAATCAAACTTATCATTTACTCAAAGTAATACAAGAATGGCAAGTATCTGAAGACACATTTTGAAAGTGCAAAATTAATAACTAGTTGCACAACTTTCACATTTGGCATATTTAGCATGTATTTAGATAGAAAAGATTAACAAAATATAATTTTCTCTTTACTCTTTTCTTTTTTTAAATAAACCCTTGCATGATTCCAAGAATCCATTTTCAATTATGGTTACTACCTTATGATTGGCTATTACATACACCTGTTATTATGTTTTTCAATCACGAGCTTAGCGGGATATAATTATTCAAATACCTTTTATCAATCACACAAATAATTACCATCTTAGTTCATTTTTTGTTTAAAGGAAATGTGAGGTATAGAATGGGATAGGTTGAAGAAAATGATGGAAGGGATGCTTAATTGGATGGAATTCCCACTTCCTTATAAGTAGCCAAAATCATGGACTTATGGAATGATGCACATATTCAATGGAATGAGACTTGTTTTTACCATTTTGTCCCCTCCACATGCTTTTCTATTGAGTTTAAAATTTTAAAAATTGAATATTTTGATGTTTATTGTATTATTGGTAATTCAAATAATATGTTTGAAATTAAATATGAAAATTGAATATTTGACTAATTTTCCATTATTTTTCAACTAATAAATTAAAAATCAATATTTTAACATTTTAATACATAAAAATATTTCAGCCAAAAAAAAAAAGATGATTAATTATTATTTTAATAATTTTGGACTAAGTGTATTTTGATCATTTGCATAGTTTTTTTTTTAAAATTGTTTCCATCCAAATATAAAAATAAAATGATATTTTTCATATCATATCAAACATAATTATGAATTGTAGAATATTCCATCAATCTCGGTTGTCATTAACCCTATTCCTGCTTTTGATCTTAAAAAAAAAGTTTTCTTATGTTCCAAACGTAAAATAATTAGAAAGAATATACTCAGGACAAATATACTCACTTGAATTTTACTAAATTGTTTGCCAAATTACTTTAAAAAATCCTTCAGGTGCAAGGCAGAGCCACGTTTCCTTCGCATTATTTTTGAGTTTTTTTCGGTTGCGAGGTTAACTAGTCTAGTAGATTGATCATTAAACTCCAAGATGAATTTTTCACGTAGTATCCACCAAAAATTCTCAATCCAAAGGAATTCAACTGATTTTCTTCCATTGCAAATTGAACGGAAATTCACCATGAAAAATTGCACTTTGAAATTGTTGTGACAATTCTAGACGAATCACGCAAAAACATATTAGCTGATCTGAGAAAGAACAGCGTCATCTTCTTTCGTCTTTTTGAAGAGATTGTAAGGTTGCAACTCTTCTCTCTACTGCTTCAAAGAATCAAACCCCAATTAAGGAATGTACACTTGTCTCTCAGGTTATTCACTTCAACGTTTAAAAACAGATTCTTTTGCAAAAAAATCGAGCCTCTGCCTCTTCGATTGCTTCAAAGTTTGTGCAATAGTTGTAAAATTTGTAATAAATAACATTTTCTAGTTACATTCAAATTTTATTATATTGGAACTCTTAATTTTTCTAAAAACATATTTGTACATCTTGTTTTTTCACTAACAACTTTTGAAACATTTACTTAATTTTTTTAAATTTTTTTAGTTGACTCTTTCGTCCATTATCTGATTATGGATCCTGAGTAACAACGTAAACCAAAAAAAAAAAAGGGGAGGGGGTATTTACCCGATTCACCATGTTTTTTTTTTTTTTTAATTAAGGATTAATTTAAAAAGGGCAAAAAAATGGCAAAATTTTTTCTACTGTTTCTCTTTGAGAAGAGAGGCTAATCCGGTGACGACCTTTGCTCCACTCTCAACACCCTTAGGCTTGATCGCCGGTGGTTTCCACGCCGGCACCGATGCCGCTGGCCTGGACTTCTCGTCACCGGAAACCGCCTCTGGCTCCTTCGCCGATATTGTTTTCTTTGCCCTGGTGTAGGAAGAGAGCCATTTGGCTCGCATATACTCCACCTTCCTCCACGGTGGAAAGTGCATTCCTTTCTTCTTTAAGTTCTGCTTCGCCGCCTCCGATACGATCGACACGATTTGTCCCAGACGTTCCGATTTCCCGACGAAAATGTACGGCAGCGATTGAAGGACGGCCTTGTAGCTCCCTGTTGATCGAGCTATCTCGAACTCTGATCGGAAATCGATATCGACTATCAACCTCACCCCTTCTAGAATCACATCGATGTATTCATATTCACCTGAGAAACAACGGGAATTCTTTTTAGTTGTTGCTCTCTTTATGGGAATTCAGAGAAAAAGAAAAATAGGGAAAGAAAGAATACCAGCCGGGTAAGATTGGGTTTTATCCCATTTGGATTTACAGATAGAAGAATCATAGCCAAGACATGAAAGGGAATCTGTTACAACACTTCTTAAATTGTCTTTTGTTCTGTTGACATTGTTGTTCTTCTCAACGATCTTTGCCGTGTCAGCTAACAGGTTCCTCTCGGCAACACTTGCACAAGGAATCAGACTCTGCAAATGATGCATTTTTTGGTTTCAAGCTCAAGAAGATTTTGTTTTGTTTGGGCGCTGAGAAACAGCTGAAAAATTTGAAGATGTGAAAAATTTTCAATATTGGTTAGCTACATTTACCTTCAGCGCGTCGCCGGGATCGCTGAATGATGCAGAGGTGATTGATTCACCGAAACCACCAAATACGTCCAGTTCGTCGTCGGAGCTGTCATTGCTGTTGCCGTTGAAGCAATTGCAGCGATTACGGCCGCATTTCGCCGCCGTTGTCTGCTTCTCGTTAGTCTCCTCCATGAAACTCTGCACCATTTTCTCCAAACAAACCGAACTCGGCTCGAACTCCGGCGCTCCTCCATCTTTGTCGGACTTGGCTTCACCAGCGATGGGTTTCTCGGTTGAGGAATTCCTCAATGCGCTCGGAAACTGCCTATCAAAGACGAACAGCCTTCTCAGCCGCGACTTCAACACTGGCTTCGCCGAATCGTTCCGAACCACCGCTTCCCTCAGCTTTTGGGAACCGATATCAATGGGTTGGATCTTCGTCGGAGGCATGGCTGAGAAAATTACAAGAGACTATCTATCAAACGGTGTTCCTCTTTCTAATTATACTAAATTTTCGCTCCCTCTCTGTTAGCTCTACTCCATTTTTCAGAACTCAGTGAATTCAAATTTGCCGAAAAAATCAATATTTCACGACCCGAATGTAAATCGAATTGATAACACTCCTCCCTTTCCAGAAAACTTGAAGATAAGAAGCTGCTAAAAAAAAAGAGAACTAAAATGTTCACCATCTACTACTCCGATTAGCTGCAGAAAACTACAGGGAAAAAACAAAAACAATCGGCACAATTTCCCATGTGAAAAGATCAACGAAACCGAAAGGGAAACACCTCCAAAACTTAGGTGCGAACGAGAAAGCTATGCTTTCCTGTAGGCACGAAGAAGAAGCATCGAATAACTTCTAGAGTAAGCGACTACAAGAGAAGATGGCTAGATGATCAGGAATTTCCTGGGAAACAAGACATCTGTTATCAGAGAGAGGAGCATTCTTCATCGATAGCGAAGTTGGGTAGGCCGTAATGGCCATTTCACCGGCGAGCACACGGTTGAAAGGGAAGATGGGTGTCGGGGGTTTTATAAGGGAGGTGCCAGTGTGGGACTGATAATGCCACGTAGGATATTACGTGGAAGGAATTACTTGGAGAACGCAGTTTGCTACAGTGCGGGGCGCCACACTGAAGCAATTTGTGTTGGGATGGGTTGCTCGTGAGTCGTTGACAATCGTGGGCAATACGTAATGGTTTTTTGAGTGAAATGACCATACAGCCCTTTCCACAGTATGGAATATCGGGCAGAGGCCCCTCGTATTCCTGGGGCATCGAAGACCCACATAGACTGGACAGTTACCACGACGTTTGTCCATGAAAATATGGTTTGGGATATGCACTCGAAGAAAGTTGAAGAAAATGAAAAATGAGACTTGGGAGAATCACATGAAAAAATTAATTATCTATATGAATTTTATTTTAAGTTACTTTTTTAAATTGTTTTTCTAATGCCATATCATATAGTTTATACTCAAGTTCTAGAGAATACCATTTTATTTTCCATAAATGTTATTTTGTTAAAAAATATTTTATAAAAAATAATTATACTTCTCTCTAGTGAAATGAAAATATATATTATATTAAGTTTAGTTGTTTTTTTGACTCGTGAGACCACTAGGTTATTCTTGCTATACTCATATTAAGTTTTCTTATTTTCACTAAAATATTTTTATACTCATTATTTATTTTAAACAAGTATTCTATTAATATCAAATATATTTGAGAGTTTAAAATTAATTACATTTATAAATTTTATACAAAATTAAAATATCGAAATGAAAGTTCAAAAATAAATATTTTCAATAAATTATATTTTTAATAACAAAACTTTAAATATTTTTTTGTTATATTTTAAATTTAAGAGGGATTTGTATACATTGTTATCATAGAGTAAAGGATGATATAATTTAAACATTTTTTTAGGAGATAAATTTTAATTTATCTTTTTATTAATAAAAAATGAAACATGAAAAAGTTTTGTAGCACTGACTGAGTCTCCACTTTTCTCAAACATCCATTTAATGGAAACTTAAGTGCAGGCGTGAATACAGTTGTATTATTTATGATTATGATTAAAAAAATGAAGATATGAATCTACTTTCTTCTCAATCTTGTATGATTGGATAAGAAAAAGACAAGATTTTGCAATCAATGAGACATAATCATGTTCAAGGGATTAGGTTAAAATCATGCTTGGTTATATCATGTCAATTACTTACTTTATCTGGCACTGTATAAATTGAGGCATGTTTAGTGAACTTCTTTTGATGATGTCTATTTAAAGTTCTCTAGAATCAACTCATCATTCTCTCTTACCCTTGGGAGGGGTGGGTAATTAGCTTTCAAAGGTTCAAATGTTTTACTTTTAGGAGAATTTTTTTTATTTAAATTAAATTTTAATCAGGAAACTGATACATACCATTTAAAATGTATAAAACTCTTCAAACTTGGATTAATATAAAATTAAATTCTAATTATTTTAAAGGATATAAAAATTACAGTTATAATTACCATTATTTTTCAATAAATTGCTAGACAAAATAAAAAATATAAAAGTATTTCATCTTCCGAGTTGGACAACCCAGCCAAGTTCCAATTCAATCCTCTTTTTGACACAATCAAACAATTATGAAATCTTGTTTCCAAAAAGATATTGTAAAGGATAATGTTACGAAATGTTTGACATATTTGAAGGATATGTATGATATAAGGAAAATAGAAAGGGAAAGAGAAATAAATATTTGGATACTTGGTAACAAGTCCTGTTTCCATATGAAGATTATATCATTTTGATGGAAACATAATTCTTGAGGAGGGATAATGAAATGGAGGTCTTTCCATTGGAAAGCCTTGTGAATGTCTAAATAACCCTTATAAGTGAAAGTTTGCTCCTAAGTTGCCCTTGGTGCCTTAATATACACGATGCTCATACCCATAAGTGGAGCTCTGGTGAAGTATGTGGCAAGGGCTCAAGTGATGACAAGCGACAACAAGTGAGCCATATTTGTGTCTGTACATATTTATGCCAATGAGGGAGAAGGGCTTACACAAAATCACAGGTGAGGGAAAAGGAAAAGTGACCAATTGTGTCTCTGAACATGTAATTGCCAGCAAAGCCAAGCTAAAATATGTTACTTTGCCGATGTTGGGGTCATCAGCCCCTGTGTACACGCCAACAAGACATGTCGTGTCCACCTGTGAGTACGACAAAGGGAGGCAGATCTATTATGAGGGGGTCTTGGACAATATTTTGTTCATCGAGGCCGAATTTTGTTGATAATATTATTTTTATTTTTATCTAAAGGGATATTTTGGTTAATACTCATCCCAAACCAAAAAAAAATTATCATTTCCATTCTTTTTGTCACAACCATAACAACATCACTAGTATAAAGAATGAAGTACTCCTTGCCCTCGTAAGCCTAATTATCATAACAAAACTTATATATTTATACAACATGTATATCTTTATCACATAATCTAAACAAAGTATCCACAGATACACATATTTAAAAATGATTAGTCATCTTAATGTAAAAATTTCGGCAGAGTCTCACATGAAATATGAACCCTCAAAATTTCTACAACAAAAAACTTGATACACACCACAAAATGGGGAGCTCTGCTCTCCCAATAAACATATATATACAATAACCCACAGCTAACAGATCATAACAAAAGACTAACTACCTGTACACAATGGAGCTACTAAATCTAATTATAGATTTACAACAAAAGAAAAGTTCTTGCCTATGCAACAAGGCTCACCAAGAATAAGAAACACCTACATGCTCCTACTTGGTAGGTTGATGTTTTTGGACTGGCATTGTGATATGGAAAAAATGTTAAATAGCATGGGATAAGTAAAATTTAGTAAATAGATAATACTAATTATACAAATAGAAGAGACAAATTGGTCACGATAGAATTTTTTGAGAAAAATCATACTTTTTGCCTTAAAACTATACGTTTTCCATGGTTGGTGTAAATAGTGCGGTATGTGCAACAAATTTTAACCTTAGTAAATGTCTTGATAATAAAATTATAAAACCAACTATGAATAAAAATATACCAGTACATAGGTAGCACATGGGTATTTCAAAACCAATTAAGTGCATTAGAAATGTCCTATAGAACCATCTGATAACAAAAACAGAGCTAACTGAAGGCTAGTATAATTTGAACAAAGTAGATATCATTCACAACCTTCAAGCCCAGAATATTCAAAATAATGGCCTTAAGCCTCAAACAAAGTATCATAATGGTGGCATCATGCTCACTCACATCAAATACAAATTGTAGTGCACTATGGCTAACGTCTATTGTCATTAGCTAAAGGGTCCTATATGGATACATTCTCAAATCTTTAACATATATAAATCCGTAATCAAATACTAGAGCTTTAGAAAACTCATAATTAAACTTTTTCATAGAGAAGATAAAGGTATCAGATTTCAAAATCTAATATTTATGTATAATTAACCCCTTCATAATTAAGAACTAAATATCTCATGAATATAGAACCAGAATACTTTCAAATATAATAGACAATTCAAAAATCCATAAATTCATAAATTCATTAAATGCCCTCATGTTTATATTTCAAAGATTTGCAATTTCAAAAGCCTACTACAAGGCATAAAGAGAATGAAGAAACAATCTTTTCCAAAACAGAGCTCAAAAAACAGAAATATAGCATAATTAGGATTATCCACTCACCTAGCCAAAGCCCACACAATTTACTCCTTTACCGTGGCGTAAAGTGCAATTGCTATAACCCTAAATCACAAATGATAGGCCTTAAATGTCTTATGCTAAGAAACATCTTAACTTAAATAAATTATAACAATTTCCCACAATGAGTTAGCATTTAAAATCCATTATAGTACTTTATTCTTTTCTCTAAGGTTATTCGTTATTTCTCTTGATGATTTCAATGACCATAATTAATACATATATTAACATATACAACACAATTGCTTCGACCACCCAAATAGCCCACGAATTAATAGTTTCATCATTACCAATAGCAACTCAATTAATTTACACTAAAATATTCTAGTGTCTTTAATAATACTCATATGCCTAAAACTTCACATAATTTCCATCAACTTCACCTCCTATTTCTTACATTATTTCCAACACAAGACCTTGATGCTTTTTATTATGAAAATAATATTAAACACACTTTGCCAATTATAATAATCTTAATTGCAAATTCCAATGTCATACTAGTCCCCAAATCGCGTAATCATTGCCTCTTTTAACTCTTAAATTGTCCAATCTTACCCATTGGATCAAAATTTGTTTCAATAATAACCAAGTAATTTATCCAGTAATTATAATCACTTTCAATGTGGTTTTCTCTAATCAACCATTAAATCTACAATAATTTGAGGAAAATTCCTAAGTGACTTACCAATTCAAACAATAATTTCCAATAACTCAATTTCTTCTCCTTAAGCTCTAATGACACTAAGGAATCAAGGAATCTCATATATTATCACTTGACACACTTCAACTCCTACCAAGAAAGGAGGAGTTTATAATTAAGTAATCCAATCATCAATTTGACACTTAAAAAGTGTTAGATACTTACCTAAGACCAAAACCCTTAAAGGAGTTCCTTGAATTCCCTTCAAATTAAACTTCAATTTCAAATTCGAATTTTTAGTCACTATTCATGTTCTTCACCTAAAAGAGGGATTTTAAAATTCTAAGGCCAACTCATCAAATTGGAAGCTCAAACAAGTAGGGAACCATGCAAAATTCATATAGGAATGAAAGCCCTAATGAAATTTTAAGTTATAATACCTGAATCGTGCCAAAATTTCATTCTTTACATTACAAGGAAATGAGATAAATCTCGCCCTTATAAGCCTACCTCATACTTAAGATTCCAAATACAATAAGATTAAATAGAATTCTCTATAGATAGTTGTGAACAACAAATTAGGACCATGTGCCTATATACCAGGGAGCCACTAGATCACAACTACAAACTTTACAATAAATAAGGACTTTTCGTTGCGAACAATGTAAGGCTCACATAAGAGACACTTGCTAAGCCTTTAATTCGTAAGTGGGGGTCTAAATAGCACTATCATATGAAAAATATTAAGCAACGAGGGGTGAGTAAAAACTCAATGAACTGATAATACTAATTACACAATAAAAGAGGCAGACTAGGTATAGTAGAGTTTTTCACAAAGCATTTATCTCAAATTTGAACATCTTAACAATTAATACAAATATTACTACTTAAGGAAAACTTTGTTAATCTTCATATGTAATCCCAAAAGAAAATATAAACAAACCCTGAATGAAAATGAATCAGTTTATTTGCAACATAAAAGCATCTTGATCAAAACTAAATGCTTGAGAGTATACAAATCAAAATTTAATTCTCAGAAACATCCAAATCAAAATAGAATGGTTGAGAATATCCAACAAAACCGTCAGAAGTCCAAAATAACATAATTAGCTCAAGGTTAGCACAATCAGAATATATCAATCACGAGCTTCAAGCTCAGAATAATTAGAATCATGTCTTAGCCCTCAAACAGAATATCATAATGGCAGTAACATGACAAGTCATATCAAAATACAGATCGTAGTGCACCACGGCTAACGTATACTATCGTTAGTTACAGGGTTTTGTTTTAGATGCATTTCCAAACATTTCTTTGACATATGTAAATTCATAATCAAACAACAGAGTTTCGAAAATTCAGAATCAAACTTTTGCATAGAGACAAATAAAATTATCCAAATCTTGTAATCCTAGTACATTGTATATACATAATAAAATGTCTTTATAATTAAAGAATCAAAGTATTACTTGATTATAAAACCAGAATACTTCAACTTGTAGAAAATAGAATTTTAGAAGTTCAAAATCATTTTTTTAACTCATAAATTCAAATCAAAGGAATTTTGAAATACATAATCAGAATGATTCAGAAGTACCGAACAAGATAATTTAGAGTTATATAATTATAATGCTTCAAAAAATGTAGAATTAGAGTAATTCAGACAATTAAAGAATTTAGCTAAATACTCAATAAGATTTTAATTAAAACGAAAGCTTACAAATACTCAGAAAATGAATAAATGATTAAATATTTTTAAATTTCAAAAAGTTTGTCCCGATATTCAATAACAATTATTTTCAAAGAAATTTGCGTAAATCAAAAAATACGCGTAATTAGTATTATCTACTTACCTGAAAAAGGCATGCATAACACATTTTCTTATTGCCTCCTCTACTACGCACTAGATACAGTGCACCTTTTATGCTTCTAAAATAAAATAAAAAATATGACCTTAATGTCCCTTGCTATAATCTTTTGAGGTCAAATATATTTATAATGAATAGTCCCATAATAAACTAATTAACAAGTAATTTGTCATCCTCAAATGACCTTAGTCCAAAATTTGCTTCCTTTCTTTAAAATCGCAATTATTCCCTCAAGTGATCATAATTGTCATGACTAACAATTACATGAATATACGTGTAGAAATATACTCATGGAACCCAAATGATTCATATGTTAAAGTTTTCATTCTTCCACCCATATATATTGCACTTAGAAAAATTCTTCAAGGTTTTTGTAACATTCGTATCTCCTTATGATAGAAATTTCTACCAATTGATAATTTCATTGCCTTTAAGTCCAAAAATATGATTTCACAAATATTCTAAGATTATAACCTTATAAATTAAATTTGCCTAAATAGGTTAACTAATCTATTCCACATAGCCCTTGATTTGATCGATATCATCCAATGATTTAAAAATTATACTCATCATAAGTAAAGTAATTATTCAACATAGCCATTTTCATCGAATTTTTCTTCATCAATCTTTCTTATACAACAATGAAATTTAAGATAACTTAAGAAACATTCTCAATATAACTTACCATTCCAAAAAAAAAAAAACTATCAGCAAATTTTATTCCTCTTTTTAAGGTCCAATGACGCTAGAAGAATAAGAGATTTTCACATTCCTCCACTTTAAACACTATAACTCCAAATTGAGCCCTAATTTGAATTCGAAATTCTAGTTACTATTCATGCACAAGAAGGGTTTCCAATTTAGTGTTCCAATCATCAAATTGACATATGAGAATTGTTAGAACCTCACTTAAGATCAAAAACCCTAAAACATTTCTCCAAACCAACTTCAAAACATGTCTCCATTTCAAATTTCAAATCTCAGACACTATTCACGTCATTATTCATGTTCTTCATCCAAAATTAGGAATTTCCAAATTCAAGCACTAGTTCATGAAATTAGAAGCCCTCAAGCAAAACAACAAAATTTCACCTAAATTCGGCCAAATTTCAAATTCATCATTACTATTCACTCACTATTCATGCATTGTTCATATGCAATGGAAGACCTAGAAGAAGCTCAATTTTTTATCAGTTTTCATGAAATTAAAGGTAAAAATCCATGGAGAACAAGTCAAAATGATGATTAGCATCAAAACCCCCATCAAATCAGATTAAAACGCCTAAATCACAACTTTTAGCTCAAAGAAATAACCTACCTTCACCACCACTTTCGTTGGATTTCTAGAGGTTTTTCGGTCATTGCAACCAACCAAGGTTGACAGTGAGATGTTAGGTTGCTGATGCTAGTATGGATCATGGAGAGGAAGTTGTAAAAAAAGATTTTTTGAATAGGTGGAAAGGCTTAAGAAAGAAAAAGGAAAATGGAGGAGGAGAAGATGTCTTAAGGGCATTTTAGTAATTTCACTGTTTGGAGATACGTGACAGCTCAGCAAATCACATTCTAATAAAGGATAGTGGATTTAAACACAAGTCCTAATGGAAGCTTGGGTCAGTCTTAGCCATTTAAGCCAACCTAGAATGCATGAAATTTTTTACTTGAATTAATATAATAACTCTCTTAAACTTTCATTTCTACAATTAATTTAATTGTTATTTTATTATTTATGTTTATCTTCTTTCCTTAACTAAATTTCTCCTCCCTCTTTAACTTATATACATGTTCGGAAAAATTTTCCCTCAAGGTTAAAATTTTACATATAAAATTTTAGAATATTACAATTCCTATTAGAACAAAAACCCCGTCAAACACAGAAGAGAAAAGCACAAATCAAGCTTGGATTTCTCTCCCAATGGCGACTAACGTAGGGGTCTCGTTGAGGGGAAGCTCTCGCCAGAAACTACACCTTCTCTAGCCACTAATGCGATGGAGGGTGACAAAGGAGGGCAAAGGACTCGTTGCCGGTGTGATTAGAGGATGGGGAAAGGTAAAGGTTCGAATAAAGTTGGAGAAAGCTCGATGAGTACCAACGAGAAAAAGATGATGATGCAAGAGGAAGCTCTTGTCAAAAAAATGCACCTTCTTTGACAACTAGCACAACGGAGGGCGACGAAGGAGGGTGGAGGACTCGTTGTTGGCATGATTTGAGGATGGGGAAAGGCAGAGGTTTGAATAGAGATAAAAAGACCTCAATGACTACCAATGGGAAGAAGAAGATGCAAGAGGGGTATTTTGGTAATTTTGCTACTTAGAGGACACGTGGTAGCCAAGAAAAAATAATACTCTGACACATAATAGGAGACTCAAACACAAGTCCTTATGGTTGCATGGGTTAGGCTTAGCCATTTGAGCTAGCCTTAAGATTCATAAAATTTCCTACTTAAATTAATATAAAAACCTTCTTAAATCTCCCATTTCTTCAACTAATTAGATTGTTATATTTTTCTTTAATTGAATTTCTTCTTCCCCTTAACTTATGTAAATATTCACAAAATTATCCCTCCAAGTTAACATTTTTTAATGCAAAATTTTGGAATATTACACCTTTACTTATAATTTTAAATTATATAATTATTTTCATGAAGACTCATTCTCATTGCCTTTTCCTTTCACTTTCTTTTTGTATGACCCAAGTGAGTGAAACTCTTTTATGATCAATTTTTTTTCCAAAATTTCTACAAAATAATTTTTTTAAACCACACGCACATGTCAAAAGTGGGTGACCACCCTAAAGAAAAGCCATATACTACATAACCATATAACCAAAAAGAAGGTATTGTCAGATATAGTTGTCCCTGTCCATATACCTTAATGGTACCACATTTGTTGGCCTACCAATGCCATACGACCCATTATTAGTTTCCCATACACCTAGTCAACTTCATGCCTTGCAAAGCCTTACGAACCTTTTTCTAATGTAACGTCTATTTAATTTGTTGCAATATGCCACAGAGGGTTTGGACCCACAAATTGATTGAAATTTTGGTTTTTCAGAGACTGAGAAGCTAAAAAAAGATGTTTTTGCTTTGCCTTGATAATGGTACGGGAGAATCAGCAGATATTTCAATGATAATATTTATTAAAGCTAACTCTCTTTTTCATCAATACATACGATTTTATCGATAGTGCCTTGCATATATAAATTTGTGAATAATGAACGCTAATTTGGATTCTTTGTTGATTTATTGATTTTTTATTAATTTAATAAATACACAATAAATAGAATCTATTTCAATAGTAAATCCTACTTGAAAATATAAAATCTAATTTGAGTAATGAGCTTACTCACTTTATATTTGTCTCTCTTTAAAATTAATAAAAAAATAAATGAAGAGAAAATGCAAGCCGTTCTAAGGCAATCCTGTTCTTTGTCACTCTTTTAGGTTTTCTTACATTAATTTAATCAAATATTAAAAAAAATGGATTTCTTGCTAAATATATTTATGTGGTGATGATCTTGGCATATAATTAATATTTGTCGGATATCATCCTTGATGAACGACCGATTCATATTGAATTTCTTAAAATTAATAAAAGAGGTTTCTATTTGTTAGTATCAATTGCAACAAAAGTTTGTGCCTTTATAAAATATTTTGGGAGATGATGACTGATGAGGACATAAAGGTATTTGAGAAGGGAAGTCGTATATGAAATGTTGGGTTTTGTTTTCCCATGTCAATAGCCAAACAAGGCTTTATTTTAACATTGTTCCCTTCACTAGATTTGAGGTTTAGGTTACTGTGGACCTTAAAATCCCAAGATGATGTGTCTATGAAAAAAAAAATTACACTATTTATTTACACATTTTGAAGCAAGAGTAAAAGATTAACCTCATCAAACGGCCAAATACACTCTTGTATACTTTTCAACTAAACCCAACTGGGATTGTGACTCGAACCATAATAATTGGCCATTGTTATATGGTGCTTTAAGTTTCAAGTCATTTTCAAAACTTTTTCCCAACTTGCATTTGCAATTTGAGCATCAACTTTGGAGACTAACTACCCAATCAAGTTAAAAAGATATTAATCGATCTTCACACACTTATATATCAACTGATGTAGTGTTTTAGTTTTAATTAAATTATTTTTTTAATAATTCTCATTCTTCTTTTTGAATAATTTAATTGAGACTACATATTATATTAATTTTTTTGTAAGTATGTTCAAACCAGCTAATATTTTTTCTGTTAAATTAGAGTTTTGCTAGTTTGAGCCTAATAACTAGCTGAGCAGGGCAAGTAGGAGGCCACTTTATAAAGTGATTTGTTGTATAAGTATGTCTCTTTATAATTAGTGTTGCATTAATCTTCTATAAACATTATTTACAAATCTCTCATGCGCTTTACTATGCAGCTTCAATTGATTATATTTACTTTTGATTTTTTTGTGTGCTAAAGACTTACAAGACTTTGGATGAAGAATATAAAAAAGAGGTGGGATAAAAATCAAAATATAATAAGAATTTTTGCTTGTTCTTTTCTTATCTTTTGTCCGTCTGATTTTTGTTACTTCAAATGAATGTTGGGATCTTTTTTTCCCCTTCCCTGAGATGGTTGTTTTATGCAATTATCTTTTTCTATTCGTTTATTTCTTTGTTTGTTCTTTCTGGTTCAAGTTAAAGAGAAAAAATCAAGAAAGAAGGACCAAAAAAACAGTTGTCGAGTAGACCCTATCAAATCTTAATAGAAAATAAGGTTAAAGAGCTCTCTTGCTGTACTTTGTTAGAGCGCAGAAGACTCAACAGGCATGTGGTCACAAGATTAAGGATGATTGAAGGTACTATGGTCCCAACTTTTTTTTTAATATATCATATGATCATATCCGATGAGCAAGAAATTAAGCCATAGCAAGCCAAAAATTGAAAAAAAAAAAAAAATTGGGGAGGGAGGGGGGTATTCTCCTTTTTTTCATTAAAGCCTCAAATCCCCGTTATCAAACTTATTTATTTAAAAAGAATTTTAAAGTGTAATATTACAAAATAATTAAAATTAAACTATTTTAAATAATTATAATTCAAAACTTGTAGAATAATATTATTTGGACGGTATAATATACATATATATATGGGTCACTAACACTACAGGAGAATAGGAATAACAATGGCTACCAAATAGAATCATATAATCTCAATTATGTTTGGTAAAACATAAAAAAAAAAAAAAAAAAGATTTCTAATTATATATTTGGTATGATAAAAATAATATAAAATTATATAAAAAAAAAAGCTAAATAAAATACTTAAAAATATTTATTCTTGTTCATTTTAATGTGTTGAAAAAATGTTTAAAATACTTGTATTAAAAATTACTATATTTTAATTTTTATTTTACATAAAATAATTTTAAATATTTTAATATATTAAAATATTATTATTAAAAACTATTAAAATACAATACGCAACTTTAAAGTATATTTGAAAACAATATTTTAATTATTTTTTAAATTTCGTTATTTTATAATAACATTGTAAAAGTGCTATTCATTCTTTTTCCTCTTCCTGCATCATGCGGGTACCCCAAAACTCATGAGGATGGCATTCACTATTACCAAAGCTATATTCATAAAATCTCATTTCCATTTTCATTACTTACTTCCCATTCCATCCTACCAAACATGCCTTACACATCCATGTCTTTTATCGCTCATTTCTCATTTTTCATTTTTCATTTTTTTCCACTTTTTATTTTTCGGTATGTGGCTTTGGGTGTTAGGAGACTGATAGTTCAACCAAATAACTCAGTCAAAGTTCAAAAATCCACCCGTATCATCCGAATTTAAATATTTCATCACTACTATGGTAGCAGAGTGCCCTTGTTACAGCATATGATTGAGACGTATTTGATGACAGTGAGTTACAGAACTTTGCTAGCATTGCTTCCTGTTGGTCCCATATGCCACTCATGCCTAAAAAAAAAGTGTCCTAATCGTGTATAAGACCTTAGTTGGAAGTTCCAGTATAATCCCTGCTAAAACAGAATTGAAAACAGAGCTAAATTCATCTATATGTACAATTTATGGTGATTCCTAACAGCTAAAACCAGTGGTTGCGTATGCCTATCTTTGCCATTAGTATTGGAAAGAATTGGAAAGATATCCGATTCCTCCGAAGTCACAAAGCTTCTTGTGAAGGTCAATGGGTAGAACAATTTGGCACATCTACCCAACTACAACCAGGAACTTTCTTCAAACCTTTCTGTTTCATGGCTACTCTCAAGTTATTGGCATCATCCCATGAACCAGAAAGGGAAAAAACATTAGCAGTAAGTACGTAGTTTGGCCCCAACTGCTCCAATTTAGACAGAAGCTTATCATCCAAACTAGGAAACCAACCGTGATTTCTGCAAGCACCCAGAAAACTCCTTAATATGACATCATTAGACTCCATGGGCATGTTCTTGATGACATCATAAGCTTCTTCTATCAAGCCCGCTCTTGCTAGCAAATCAACCATGCATCCATAGTGCTCAATGGATGGCTTTATGTTGTACAATGTAATCATCTGATCAAAATATCTTTTTCCTTCATTAACAAGGCCCACGTGACTGCAGGCTGATAGAATCACAGAAAATGATAGACTATCAGGTTGCAATCCTATATTTTTCATCTGGGTGAACAGAGAAATAGCATCCATATGTCGTCCATGATTTGCGAGAGCAGAGATCATGATTGTCCACGATTGCAAGTTCTTTCCACACATTGAGCTGAAAATTAGAAGGGCTTTTTCGACTAGTCCACACTTTGCATACATCTCAAACAGAGCTGTGCCCAAAGCAACATCCAGTTCTTTGTGATTCCTGATAATGTAGGAATGAATGGACTTCCCTGCACTGATATTGAGCACATGGGTACAGGCAGAAAGCAAGCTAACCAAGGTGACTGAGTTGGGCTTTTCAGTTGATAGCCTCATCTCTTGAAATACATTTAATGCATCTGAAGGAGAGTTACTGCAAACAGACAGATGCGAATATATATATATATGAATGTGTACATTATTGTCAAGAAATCACTAACAATGCACAATGGCAAAAAGGGAATAAACAGCTATGTTTAATAAATGAGAGATTATTAAAATTGTACCAGTTAGATTAATAACCTTTGTTAGTGTGATAACATGAAAATCCTTGGTTGAGAGCTAGAAGGAGCTTCAAATAAACGATCAGAAGGTACAAGTCAATATAACAGTCTAAAATTTTTTCTACCATCTCCTTGGTACAGGGAAATCGTTATCTTTCAGACACTAAAAATCTTAAATATAAAATGTTTGGATTTAACAAATACAAAAATTTTAAAAATTCATTTGTATATGTCCTAAATAATGTCAGGATATTATATAAATTTCCAAGGACATGGGAGATTAGAACACCTATCACCTATTTACCATAAAGGGAGTTCGTCATAAAACAAACTAAAATTATCACTAGTTTGCTTATGCCTATCATATTTTAGCCCTTCCTCTGGTTTAGCTCAACAAGAATAATACATGGCTGAATGTTATGGTACAATTAGAAAATTACTATGGTAATTAATTTACTAATACGGCATCTTGAAAAATTTTACTCTAACGTTCAGCCTCTAATGTATGAGACTTTCAATATGTATAAACATGGTCTGGAATGTTTTATTGGATTGAGTTCCAAGATTTCTCAGAGAGTTTCCCTATCGATTCTACATCACATAAACCATACCCCGTGACAGCATCAAAACTCAGGCTTATTTGGCCACAAGAAGAAAAGGCATGGTCAATGAAATATCTATTATGTACAACACAAACACCTAAATTTTAGAAGCCTTAAACTTACAAAGAAACTTGTAAATAGGAAAATGAGTAGAATCAATGGAATGCAAACAGCACAGTTAGTGAAACGTGAAAAAGTGAAAGATGCTGATTTATCATGAAGCCAATCACTATAAAGGTGTTCAAAATCATCGGCCCTGAAAATTATGAAAAATATCAGATCACTTTGTCATTGAGAGTTTTGAACATAAACAGAATTGGAGCATCATATAAAGAAGACAGTCTATGAAACCAAAGAAACTCAACAGATAACAGAACATCATCCTTAAAATAACACCCCCAAACACACACCTCGAAAAAGAATGAATGCAGAAGTGCTAGCCAGCATTATTAGCAGAGAAAGAAAGAGTACACCTGAGACTGAAGAACATATTTTCCTCCAATCACCTTGATGTAGAATATCCAGATAAGGGAAAATACCAAAAAGTTCATAACCGTTTCCCTATTAAGGCGTTGTTCTTAGTTACTAGTAGTAGAGTAAAAAATTGGAGGGACAAAGAGAAGAGAGTAGGTTTAAACCACTTAAGTTTGGCCACTATGTATGTATTTATACAAATAAAGTAGAGGGATTGTTAGGTCAATTGACAAGGGTCAGGGTCAACTATAATTATGGTTCAATCTTTTCAGAGCTCATCTTAATTTTGGTAGGCATATTCTTTTAAGTAATTTATTTATATATTTTAGGTCATTTGAGTTGATTTTGTAGAATTAGAGCCCTGCAATGTTACTTAATGGTTAAGGGATATTAAAGAAGCATTTTTACTTGTTAGTCAAGTTTTATTATGCCTATGGGCTTACTTTGCATAAAACAAAAAGCAAATTATTCTTCTTAATTATAACTGATATTCAAAGATTTTTCCTTCTTTCCAGTGAAAACCAAAGTTATTTGCCTAGGGGATTCCTGGTAGGTAGATTGATACTTATCCCCATTATGGCGCTCCAGTCCTACGTTAAAAATATAATAAAAGTAAATATATGATATTGATAGATAGCTAGCTCATGGAAGCCAAGTCCTTGGCTAGCTCAAATTCCCACTACACCATTATTGCCCAAAGAGCAAGTATTTAGAATAAAGAACTAAACCTCTCTATGTGTAATTATACATAAAACAAGCAAGGGTTCATAAGAATAAACATAAGACATTGAAAGATAACTAGCCTATGGAACTAGAAGGCCCAGAACACCACCAGGACTCAACAATTATTTTGACCTAACCCACCCTTAACATTAGGCCGACAATTTACAAAACAACAAATGATGCCTCTTACTTTCACCAACTCAAGGCCATTCAAAACACCAACTGAGCTGCTCAGAACTCTAAGAAATCTAAAACCAAGACAGATAGTAAAGAAAAATATTACACAAACAAGCCTGAACTGTAGTTATCCTACGAAAGAAACTTAGCACTCTATCAAATATTTAGGTAGATTGAATCTTGTTAGCAAATGGATTGCAGGATGACAAGAAACATATTATATTCATACAATACGACTATTACTTCTAATCATCTCCAAGCCAAATGATGTACATTCATGTAAACTATTTTATTCATTCCAATGAATTATATAATTTAAGCATCTGACATGTTCACCAACTTACCAAGCGATATATGCAGCAATCATGGAACTCCAAGACACAACATCTCTAACAGCCATTTCATCAAACGCCTGCCTTGCAAACTCAATTGCGTCACAGTCAACGTACATCTTTAACAGGGTATTGCCTATGTACTGATCAGAATCAAAACCCATCTTCAACGTCAAAGAATGCACCATCCCACCTTGTCTAACCAGTGAACAGCGCCCACAAGCTTTAAGGACGAAAGGGTAAGTAAAATTGTTAGGTTGAAGACCAAAACATCGTAACTGACGAAAGAGCTTGACAGATTCAACTGGAGTTGAGCTCTTTGCAAATGCTCTGATTATAGAATTCCAAGCAAATAGTGGTGGAACAATGGGTATGTTATCGAATATCAATTTGGCATGATTAACAGATATCGAGCAGGCGGACAAGATAATCTGGCTGATCAAGTTGTCATCATAATCGAGCGCCGATTTTAGAATGACAGAATAAAATTGAAGAAGATGAGAAACACTTTTGGATTGTTCGATGAGGGTCTGAATTCGGCGGGATACCATGGCAATACATAAGGAATAATGAGACGGGTAAAGCGGAGGAGTTACAATTTGGAAATGTCAAAATTTATTTTTTAACAAAAAAGAAATTGCAATAGACGTCTTCTTCAATTTTTATATACTTTTAATTTATTATTAAATTAAAATATTCTTTTTACATATTTTTTATTGACAAATTTTTTAATGTATTTATAATTTTAAATATATTAGTACACTTGATTATAATATAATATAATAATATAATTATATTATTATTATTTAAATTAATATTATTATAATTATATTCTTATATTATAATTAAATATTTAAAATTGTGAGTATATTATAAATGTCACCTTTCTATTTATATATTATTCAAAAAATTATTTATCTCATTTGAAAAGATTAAACTACCCCTGTCCTTCGGTGCAACTGCCATATAAGTGATCGCCATGTATGACAAGTTTGGATTTATTAAAGTGAAAGAACATTTTAATTAAATCACATTACAAACAGTTGCATCATTGCCCTTGGTCAATGCCAACGGTTAGACTGGCATGCTGGTAAATGGCCTCAAATCATTGTCAAAGTTGACTTCAGTTAATTAGGAGTACTAACATCCCGTTTGGTATAAAAAAAAAAAAAAAACAGCTTTGCAAATAAAAAATAAATAAATATTTAGATATTTGATCACACAGAATCTGGTTCGCATAAGAATAAAGATCTCATCATTTTAATGGAAATATTTTTTCTAAAGTAATAGATGGAATGAAGCTAATTTCATTGTAATGAAAAGATAAAAATGAAAATACTTCCATAATCATAAATAATAATGATATTAATAATAATATTATTATTATTATTAAAAAATAATGATAATAATAGTAATAATAATAAATAATAAATCATAATAATTTGAATTTAAAAGTAGTTTTATCTTTTTATTCTTTTTCTCTCTCAATTACTTTATTTTTTCTATTGTATACCAAACAAGATTTACGTGTCTAGATTAGTCAATCCAAATAATCAAATTTTTCACTCTTTTAAAATTTAAAATTTTAAAGAAAAGTAGATCAGTTAATTACTAATATACAAGGGACAGAACTTATGCTACAAATAAATGACATACGAAACACGAATGAACTAAGAAAACATGCATCTTACATTGTTTTATCATTTTTTATCTGTAAATCATCTTCTTCTCCTTACGAAGGTGATCTGTTCAAAGAATGGTTATAGGAATTATCTCTCGCCTAAGGTTTCTATAGCCTATCTCGTTAAATATTTAGAAGGATGTGTGTCACACCTCGAAGTATGTACAACATGGTCATAGTTGGAACTTGGGTGATGGCTTGACCGCAAAGTTCTAAACCGACTTCCAGGTTTCTGAATGCCTCAAGCTGGTTCTCCTCTCTAATCATGGGATCAGTGAAGAGGATATTAGGAGTTGTT
The DNA here is from genome assembly GCA_037074485.1 of Delonix regia. Lineage (NCBI taxonomy): Eukaryota > Viridiplantae > Streptophyta > Magnoliopsida > Fabales > Fabaceae > Delonix > Delonix regia. Next base: position 25,790,274 of record CM073451.1, on the reverse strand, counting down.
TGATTCTATTCCTTATTTTTACGTTTTTAGAATAATTTTGTGAAATTATTATTTGAAAAAGTTTTTTAAAATAAAAACTTAAAAAACCTATTTGAATACTTTGTTTTTTCAAAACAAACTCAAAACTAAAAGAAATATAATTTGAAAAAAATAATTTAAAAGCAAGTTTTAAAAATGCTAAAACTTTGTTTGGTACCAAAAATTAAATTTATAATGTAGTAATATAATTAATTATAATTCTAATTTCATTAAAACTGAAATTAATTCATAATTTTATATTTTATATTTAAGTCATGTAAAGAATTAGAACATAAAATTATAATTCTAAATTATAGATGAAAGATAAATATTTGCTTGATTTATTTGTCTGTTATATGTTCAATATATATATATATATATGCTTGTGTGTGCATATGCATATACATGTGTATATGCATTTTATAACAAATTTATGATATATATATATATATATATATTTGTGATTGTGGATGTACGTGAACATATATTTGTACATGTGCATATTTGTATACACATGCATATGTATATGCATATATATATATATATATATATATAACAACTTTATTATATATGTGTAGGCACATGTCTGTTACATATTTTGTATGTAGGAGTGTATGTGAAAGTGCATGTGTGCATTTTAATCTAATAAAATTGGGTATTGGGTTCATTCAAAACCCAATTATGTATTATTTTTTATATTAATTTATTTTATTTATAATAAATTTTATTTATGACTAATCTTTAAAATGTAAATTCTTTTTAAATTTTAACTAAATTCCATTTTAAATTGTACTTTTTTAATCCATTATTTCCATTTTAAATCTTAAATTTTTAAGAACTTGTTTTTCATAAAAATCATATTTTAATAAAAATAAAAGATAATTTGGCCTGACTAGTTACTAATTAGTTGGGTTATATTTCAAAACTTATTTAAAACTAACACATAACCCTACATAAATTATTTTTATAGAATTAGAATTTTGCCATTAATAAAAATAATTTTGAGAAACAACCAAAGACATCTAAAACTTGTCTACAAAACAACTTTTTTTTTTTTTTAAAAAACAATTGATGAAAAAACATGTTACCAAATAAGTTTTTAATCCTTTTTATTTTTAAAAGCAAAAAATTATTTTTCAAAACAACATTTAAACAAGGGCTTAGTCTCCTAGTTTATGTCCCTAATGATAAGGAGTGAGATTAGAGTAAAATCAAAATTGCTCTCTCCCTACTTATTTGTGTCTCAAAAATGCCTCCATAGTACTTCTTTGCATACAAGCCAACACTATAATATAGCCAATTCGATCCCTTCATATTATAGTGAGAACATAAAGTCATGTTCAATCACAGTAAATTATTATATAGAGATTTAATGATCTAAATTTATAGATAGAAAATATAAATGCAAGCATTATATTAATTTAATATAAATTTGGACTATCCAATCTCCATCCAATAGTCTACCATGATTGAATATGACATTATGTTCCTACTAAAACATGAAGGAATCCAAATTGATAATATGGATATTGTTATGGGTAAGGTTGTTAAACTCGTGAGTATAGGCAAATTTGTAAGAGAGAGGTAAACTCGTAACATAAACTCGTAAGAGTTTATTTCAATTAATAAATAATTATCAAAATATGTAATTTGATAGTTTAAATACTTTATACATTAAAAATTATTCAAATGTAATTCAAATTATACTTAATCAAATAAATGTTATTCATATTTCATAATTTGTAATATTCAACATGAATATTTTAAAATAATCATACATAAATAATTATTCAATATAAATAATTAAATAATATTTACTTTATTTTTTAAAAAAACACATATTAAATGTAATTTTATTATTTTGTATGTATATTCAAACTTATGATAAAATGAATTGTAAAAGTTTCATGGAAAAGAAGATTGACTATATCTTATTTAGTTTTGAGTTTAAATTATTATGTTGTTAACTTTACAAGTTAGTTGACACGCTATAATCTTAAAATTGGTGGACTCAATAAGTCAACTTGCGAGTTTACCTGAGTTTGTACTAATTTTAAGTTTAGATGGAGTTAACTAATTTTCTTTATGTACAATCATAAACTCGTAAACTTAAATAATAATGTTGCAAGTTTGAGAACTATGGTTATACGATCTTATTTCCTTTCTCATCAGCATTTATTACTATTCGAACTTGAGTTGATGCCTTGTTGCAGCGTATATGCTGGGCAAGCAGAGAATATAATTTAACCTTTCAGAAAGCGGTATTAATGCCCTTAGGTAAAAAGTTCAGAAGATCCCTGCTCCGTAAAGAATTTGATCTTTTGTTCGGTTGGTTTCCAAAGGACCGCATTCTTACAAATTCCTATAGCGCTTTTTTGCAACTTGTCTCAGTATAATCTTAGTCATAGGTCCAATGAATGTAACGAGATTGACTTGCATGCATTCTGAGACTACCCAAAAGTTAGACACATGTGGTTAATGCTTGGAGTTACTAGGTACTTCAAACAAAAGGCTGAGAAGAACTTGAACGTGTAATATTTAAGGATATTTTGTTAGAATAATTTTAATGTTTTATGGATAAGCATTAATTATTCTATTAGATTAATATCTTGTTATTATTGATTAGAAAATTGATATTATAATTTGTAAACTATGAATGAACTGTGTTTTATTTTATTTATGGATAATCGGTTATTGGTTCGATTATCCACAAGCCCACTGGATAAAAACCCAATTCACAATCCAAGAGCATTAGTAATCATCTCATCAGATTATTAATATGAGATTGTTACCCAGAGAGAGATTTAATGGAATAATTTTTTATTAATTAAAAAAAGAAATTATTTTAAAGATTCTAAAAGATTTTATTTTAATAATATTAATTATTATATTATTAAAATAAAACTCTATAAATAGCACACTAAAGCCCTAATTTGACACACTAATTTCAAAATCATTCTCTCTGGCCATCAAACACTCTGAGACACTTTTGGGTATTGAAGGTTGAAATATTTTGACTCAATCAGTGCCTATAGTTATTATATCGTCTTCATCAAGTCAAATCATCGATTAACTTAATCTCCCTATATTTTCTATTCATGTATCATATTCTATAATTGAATGTATACATACTCCAATCATGTTTTCAAATGGTATCAGAGCTAAGGTTTGATGGACTATGAAATTTTTTAAATTTCCTTTCTCTAATCTTGTCTTCGTAACATGATTTAGCATATTCTAATTTTTCTTCTTCTTATTGAATGATCTTCATGGTAATCCCTTGTTGGCTTATAGTCATTTATCTAAAAATTTTGTTACTATGACCTTCCATGAATCCATTCAAGGTCTAAGAATGGTAGAATTAGATAAGAATGAGGCTAGGTAAATATTTTAAAATATCTAGGGAAATATTGTATAAGCCATAACAAGCTTAGGATAAGAATTTTGATGAGTGAATTTTGTTGTACATTATGGAAATTTTTTTTTTAATCCTTTTCTCTGGATCTCGTCTTCGTCAGAGTCATTTTATGGATTATAAAATTTTATTCCTTTTTTGTAATGATCATCGCCTTCTTTGTTTACCATTGTTGGCAAGAAACTCACCTTCCAACATGAAATTTTCTTTCCCTGTTGCCATTTGAAGTAGTTGTGGTTGTCGACGATTCGAACAGAGACAGTCACGACTGTCAACTTGGGTCGCCGGTAAGCCCCATCTCGAACCAACGAACCAATTTTGAATCGAAAAAGATTGAAACCACTGGAAAGTTTCAAACTTCAAATTCAAATATAGCTTAAATGGAAGAGATTGACGTGAAACCGATATAAGGGTCTTAAAAATTGTACACAACAATTAAAACGGTCTCGATTTCAAAGTCTAAGGAGCAGAAAACCAACGGGTCAACATTCAGGTACCGGCAGGTTCTCTGGCGAGTCGAATTGACCTGCCAGAGGTTGAAAAAAGTGCGCGTGCATAACTAGCGCATGTTGGTGCGTGCGGCTACACCGCTGGTCAGATGAACTTCAAATTTTTTGAAATTAGCTCCACTCGCCCTAATTTAAATTATGATTTTTTTTTTGAGCCCTCGAAATAGGAGTTTTAAAATTATTTGAAAATTAAGGGTCTTAAAATAATGTGTAGATAAGGTATTTTGTCCTAAAAAAATTTTATGTAAAGACTAGACATAATATGGAATAATATGTTTAATTCACTCTCTCTGATTACGTTTAAATATATTATAATCAATTTCTTTGCGTTAATTATTAGATTTTATTCCTAATTTAAGCACATACATTAAAAGGAATAGGTTGCGTGTGAAAATTATAATGACTTTGTTTCACATACACCTATTGATTGTGTGCTTGCCTATCATAGGGCCAATCATGGTGATATGTCTTTTATAAATTAATACTGTATTTGTCATTTAATTTCCTACATTTTTTGAATAATTTAATTACTATTATCAGGGATGAGTCTGAATATTGTGATAAGTCCACTAGAGAAAGCGTATGTAAATATTATGTTGACAATGGACATGCATTATCGGTGTGACATTGTCAATATAATTTTGTGAATAAGGCCTGTTTATAGCTTATCAGCGGCAATTTGTTGACTGATGTATTCATGGTTTCTCATATCCTATCGATATGAAAATTGTGGGTGCATTTTGTATCATTTCTCTCGATAATAAGCTTCCTTAGTGTGTATGAGTTTTCTTGATTTATCACACTTCAAGCCCTTAGGCAGGATATGATGAGTATTTTGTTACACAGTTACTGAAGCTGAGTCTTGTTACGGAAACTTTGTTATATATATAATTATGTGTCTGGGACATAATTATATGTTTCCTATTCGTTTTTCCCTTAGCTTTTCTATTCTTGCAACTATTTATGGTGAAAACTCTGAACATAATAGACTATGATAATTGGATTGAGTCCCTTGATACGTATCTAGTGATCACCAAGGGAAGTTTAGGTATGAGAGAACCTAAGCTAGCGGATCTCACCGCTGAGTCTAGCACTGCTGACAAGGCTTACCATAAGCAGTGGTATGAGTCCAATAAAATTTGTCTGACAGTCATTAAGTATACGATTGAGAAGACTATTAGACAAAGTATTCCTAAGAAAGACACCGTAATTGAATATCTCAAAGTGGTCAGTAAGAAATTTAAAAAGTTTAATAAGACTTAAAAAGGCATATTATCTCTCTTTGCTAGATAACACTCACTATAACGAAGTGTCAGGAGTGTGTGAGTACATGATGAAGCTTGTTAATTGCTACAACAAGCTGAAATCCTAGATGTGGACTTGGATGAGAGCAACCTAGTTTATAGAGTTTCCTAATCCCTTTCTGCTGAGTATGGGGTCTTGAGAACCACTTATAATTCCTAAAAGTTAGAATGATCTATTAATCATATGATGTCCAAAATGACATAAGAGGAATAATCAATAAAGAAGGTGAATTCTTATAATTAGTGAACTATATTTCACACAGTTCATCCAGCAAGGCTGGAAATGTGAAATTGAAAAGAAAAGAAAAGCGAAGGTAATGCCTATGGCAAGAAGCCATATGGACTCAAGAAAAGCAATAAGAATAATAAACCATCCTTAGAGTGGAAGGAAGTTCAATTACAGTTAGCTGTATAGGCACTATAATCATAAATGAAGAATTGCATGAGGATGTGCTGTGTGTAGATTACATCCTATTGGCCAGTAACTCATTGTACTTATTAAATGAGACAAAACACATTTTGTCATGCTACTTTGATATGAAAGATCTAGGTGAATTTTTTTTTTTTAAAAAAAAGAATTTAGATTCACCATGATAGATCTTATGACATTCTTGGTTTGTCTCAAGCAACCTATATTGAACGAGTGCTTAAGAAATTTGATATGTACTCTTGCACTTTGCACTTGTATAAAGTGGTAATAGGTTGCTTAAATCATTATGTTCTAAATGATGAAGAGAGAACTTTGATGGACAAAGTTTCATATGAATAAATTATTAATAGCCTAATATATAGGCTCAAGTGTGCACACGTTTGAATATTATTTTTCCTTGTTGGTATGCTTGACAAATATATTTAACTAATTCTGGGCATGATCATTAGAAAGCTACAGAGACAGTTGTGATAATCCTGAACCCACTTCTAATTACATTTATACGATATTTTTTAAGGAGTTGTTTTGTTGAGAAGTGTTAAATGGACATTTACAGCTGCCTTATACACACACACACATATATATATATATATAAGTGAAGAGTATGTTGTTAGTTTTGTGATGGTCACTCGTTAAAAAATATGATCAAGGAAATCAATTTCTGTTATGTGTATATTTTAAATCTTGACCATTTTGTTGTGACATGACTCTATTATATGTTTTTCTCAAAGTTACAGGAATTTTAGTTGCATCAAATTTTGATACTCAATTCCTATGTGTTGGAGAGAAGATCTATGCATCTTATACTCATTTTGGGTGATCCGTTTACCAACACAAACCCACTAGAGTTTTGAAAATATTTGACTCTTGAGTATATTCAAATTTTGATGTGTTGTTTTAGTAAAAGTTTGAGTTGTGTTCCTTATACTTTGGCATATTTTGGCACTTATAACATTTGTTTCCCTATCGGATTCAATGTTTTGGTTATGCCAAAATTTTAGATATAATTCAAAATTGAAATTTTGCTGGCATTTATAATAATTATTTCCTTATTGGATTCAATATCTTTGATCCATAATTTCATTTCTGAATTTTCGTTATCTCATACTCGCATGGTTCACATTTGCAGTGAGCGCATGATAACTGATCTATTGACCAATGCCTACCCATAGGAGTAATTCAAATTGTATAATTCATATGGGTTTTATTGAATTTTTTATGTAGCCTTGGTCTAGTAGGAGTATGAGTTGAGTCCTTAAGGGACTTTTATGATGCAATTAGACACAAATTTATGAGTTGAGTCCTTAAGGGCATTTTGCGGTGCAATTTGACACCAAATTTCTGAGTTGAGTCATAACGGGACTTTTGCATTACAATATGATGTTTCAAATGTCATTTTGTATTCCATTCTATTCAAATATTAAAACTAATCTATGACAATGTTAATATAATTTGTTTCCCTATTGGATTCGGTGATCTTTGTGTACAATTTCATTTATGAATTTTGTATGGTTTATAAATACACACATCCATGTGTTTATGTGAACATTAATTGCCTGATTATGTATTCGTTTAATGACCTAATAAATTAATTAATGTTATCCAAGTGGGAGATTGTTAGAATAATTTTAATATTTTATGGATAAGCATTAATTATTCTATTAGATTAATATCTTGTTATTATTGATTAGGCAATTGATATTATAATTTGTAAACTATGAATGGACTAGATTTTATTTTATTTGTGGATAATCGGTGATGGGTTCGATTATCCACAAGTCCATTAGATAAAAACCCAACCTACAGTCCAAGAGTATTAATAATCATTCTGTCAAATTACTAATACCCAGATAGAGATTTAATAGGATGATTTTTTATTAATTGAAAAAAAAATCATTTTAAAGATTCTGAAGGATTTTATTTTAATAATATTAATTATTATATTATTAAAATAAAACTCTATAAATAGCACATTGAAACCCTAATTTGACACACTAATTTTAAGATCATTCTCTGACTATCAAACACTCTGAAACATTCTTGAGTATTAGAGGTTAAAATATTTTGACTCAATCAGTGCATATAGTTATTATATCGTTTTTATCAGGTCAAATCATCGATTAACTTAATCTCTTTATATTTTTTATTTATGTATTATATTCTATAATTGAATGTATATATATATGCTCTAATCATGTTTTCATATTTGGCATAGGCAATTGGAGGATTTGGTTGGACGAGAATAAAATTGTTTTCGACGAAGGGGACGCAGGTGCTGTGAACTGAATTCTGTAATAAACCCAGCGTGAGATCATCGTTTGGGTGGTTGTTTTAAGTAAGTCATTTCTTCAAGAGCAATATATGTAGACGATAATTGTCATCCTGATGGTGTTAGCATTGTGTGTAAAGGTGCAATCCATGAGGCGAAGCAACTTGGGTCAATGGCTTCATGTGTTGGTTATATTAATCCATATTATAATTTTAAAAGTATGCCTATAGAATTGGCCAAACAAAAAATCTAAGTAAAAGATACTCAATTAAAAAAATTTGTTGTTGTAAAACAAAACATGTTTAAACTTTTTTAAAAATTCGACTTGAGTTTGAAAATTTTAAATTAATATTATTTTATAAAAAAATATATTACATAAAAAAACTTAATTTAATTATTAAAGAAGAATGTAACACAAGATATTAAAAATAATATTATCATAATTTTAAAGGTATAAAATATAAATTTATTAGTGAGATTTATTTTTTTTAATTAAAAATAATTATGCATAACATCATAAATTCTTATGACGTGATATCTTAATAAAAAAATAACAATTAATATCTTTTGTTCAAAAAGATTTATCATAGTATAATAATATTGACTATATAATTTATTTAAAATTTTAAATAATAAACTGACTTATTTATAATTTAAAATATTTATTAGACTCAAATAAAAAATTTTTATTAAAAAATAAACTCATGCTTTTTTTCTTTATTAAAAATCTAGCCTGATTTTTTTAAAATTCGAGTCGATGGTCTAAGTCTAATTGGGATCAATATATGCGTCATAGATTGAAATTCGCATGGAGTAAAGGCATACGAAAACTCTGCGTTGAAGTTCCCTGGTGAACGGGTGTCCTCGTTCACATCCATATGCTATGGTCGTTCAGAGGTTGAAGTGTAGTGTTTGATCATTCGTACTTGCAGAGAAGGAAACTCAGTGGCCTGATCTGATTGGCTTGCTAAAGGTACCATGTAGCTTGTACTGAGGGGATATATGGCTGGGATGGGACGTCTCTGCCTCTTACCGTTCATGTTTAGCCTTTTTAGCCTCTTTAGCCTCTTTCTTGTAACCAATTATTTAAGAAACATTAAAGATTAAGTCTATTGTCAATCATATCAAGCGTCAGGATGTCATCGTTAATGCTTATTTATTTGTCTTGTTTTAAATGATTGCTTAATTTGAAATATAGTTTTTAGAAAGTGTTTTGATATAAGAAAAATAATAATTATTTGGACAAATAATTTAACAAGCGCTTTTGTCAATGTCATCAATGATTAGCTACTCTTTGGATGGATAAATAAGTTTAGAATATTTTATGATTTAATCTTGAGTAGTTATTCTTTTTATTTAATTTGATTTTCAAAAAATAAAGTCTCTTAATTTAGTATTTATGTAGCCTTGCTATGAATTATTTCTTATTTTTAATATATTTTTTAAAATTGATTTCTTTAAATGTGTTGTAAGAAAAGAATAGTTATTATTTGTTATAAATGCTCTTTTGATCCTTTAAATTTTATTCAGAGTTTCACTCTTGTCCCTTCATTTTATTTAGTTTTAATTTAATTTTTTAACTTTATATTTAATTTTACTTTCTTCCTTTCATTTTATTTAATTCTAATAAAAAAAGAAAGGTGAAAAATGTTGAGTATAGTTTTTGAAAATTAAGGCCAAAATAAAATAACATGAAAATAAAGGATAAAAGGTGAAATTTAAGATAAATTTAAATTACTAAATTAAAATCAAATAAATTTAAGGGACGAAAGTTAAACTTAAAGTAAGATTAACGAACCAAATAAAGTTAAAAGACAAAAGTTAAACATAAAGTAAAGTTAGAAAACTAAATTAAAACTAAATAAAATTGAGGGATAAAAATGGAACATAAAGTAAATTTAAGGGACAAAAAATACATTTGTGCTGTTATTATTTGAGCATAATTTTATCAATGCCATCAATGATTAGTTGGTCTTTGGATGGATAAATAATTTAAGAGTAATTAAATATATAATTTAGTCTCTTAAAAGATTATTCTATCAACGATTTAATTTAGTCCCTCATCATTTTTACTTAATTGAAATAATCTCTAATATTAGGCAAAGTTATAGTCAATTAACAAGCTAATTAACATGGCATAAATTGGAGCCCACATGGCTATTAACTAATGACTTTCCCAAGTGTTGTTCTTCCTCAAGTAATGTCGTTTTGCTTGATTTCCTAAAGTCTTATCCGCTCCACTAGTTGATAGAAATTAAGCAAAATAAGTCGTTTTGGAGAAAATGACACTTAAATGAGTCTATATACCATCGTTTAACTAGTAAAGTAATGTAACTTTGCTTGACGTGGGAGACCATTTTGATTAGGAGATTATATTGAGAAGTAGAATGATCATATTGAAAGTCAATGATCATATAGGAATTAAATTATTAATTTACTCATAATTATAAGAGTAAATTGACTTTTTGGGTCCTCTAATGGTAGACAATGTCAATTTCGTCCCCAAAGAGTAATTGCCGCATATTAGTCCTTAAACATTGTTTATGATTTAAAATAATCTTCATATTATGATTGTCAAAACATAATTAATATAGGGTTGGTGACGTGTGATAAAGTGGTATGCCTGTTGATTGCTTATATATATATGACCATCAAAACGTTGAATAATTACTCTTGAAAATTACAAAACACACTTTGTAATAGTGCTTAAGAGTTATACATCTCTCGTTATGACTTGCCATATCACTTATTTGGTTTATTATCTATATGCAGGCCTAATGTTAGGATTATTTTAAAATAAAAATAATATTTAAATGACTCAAACGAGATGCTTAATTTTTTAGAAGCCAGATTAACATCAGGTACGTCCATGGAGGACAAAAAGCCAATGCACTCCAATTTTAACTATTAATCAAAATTAATCAAATTTCCATTCCAATTATATATATATATATATATATATATATATATATATATGAGAGGAAGAAAGAATTGACAACAGTGTTAATTAAAATTATTAGTACCATAATGAATAGTCATTTATAAAATTTTTATACCAAATTAACCATTGGATTTAAAGTTATCATAATAAATATTATCCTTACAAAATTTGACATTAATTTAATTTTATCTTTACCACATCAATAAATTTAAAAATTAATTTATGATATACATTTTAAGCGAGATAGTATACAATCACTTCTTTGCCTAGCAAAATAATTATATGAAAGAAGCTTTATGCCTTGGCTTAATGCAACTAATAACTTATGAAAAGAAAAAGCATTTTTTTAAAAGGAAAATTTCTGAAAGGCCACTACTATGCTAGAATAAGGTGACACTCAAGGTATGTTTGCATAAGGGAAATAGAAGGGAATAAGAATGGAAATTTGGTCCATTCTCTGTTTGGTTGATTGATTGCAAGATATTTCTATTGTTGAGGCAATTCACACTCCCTTCTATATCAAAATTAGCAATACCTCCTTTGAGGGAGGAATGAGAATCATTTCTAGGAATGGGTTGCATAATTACCATATTGCCCTTTTGCACCTTTCTCCATCCCAACCAGATGCACCCACTTTCAGGATTATCATATCACTGCTTCTATGTCATCCAACGAAGTTCATGCTCTCTGATGTCGTCCGGCGAAGTTCATGCTCTTCGACGTCGTCTGATGAAGCTTGTGCTCTTTGATCTGGTGGTTGCCAGTGCCGATGAAGTGTGAAATGTTGATGAGAGGAGTCTCTCAAATCTAGTTACACATCCTGATTGTTCAATGTGGCTTGCTTCACCATACTATTCACTGGTGCTTTTGGACGACAAAGAGAGAGAAGACACCAGGGGCAGAGCCTCATACGAGTGAGGGTGGCACTCCCCACTTGAATTTTTTTTTTTTTATTTATATTGTATTAAAGTTTATGCCTATATATTTGAATTTTTTAAATTCATTGAAATCATTGATATTAAATAATTGGATCATGTTATTTTGTTCATTATTATTTGACATATTAATTTGAATTGATTAGACTTATATATATATATATATATATATTATGTATGTAAATTTATATTTAATTATTTTGGTAAACATTTAATACATTTTAGTAAATAGTAACTTTACAATAATTAAATAAAACATAATTAAGTTCGAATGTTAATATGTTATTTTTAGTTAAACTTTGAACAATTATCTTTATAAATAATAAAAAATGTTAAATGTTGATTAATAAAATAATATTTATAGTGCTCTATAAATATTTTATGCATCGCCAGTTATAAATTTTAATGTTTTATTTGATAAACTTATTTATTCTATTCAAAATACTATTTTGGGTTATTTATTAAGTTATCTTGATGTTGTCAAATAATAGTACATTTTATTTAATTTATCTTTGTTATACAATATATAATAAACGGGTAAATATGCATGTTTTTATGGATACTTAATTAGTAAACTTAATGTTAAAATAGAGAGTAATATATAGTATAATACCTTAAAATTATTTTTAAATTTAAAAATAAAAATAAATATATCGCTAGTTAATTAACCTCATTTATTCTCATTCAAAATGTGACCCTAATTCTGTGGTGTGATCTATGTACATATTCACGGAAGCCATCCGACTCGGAAGTATATCTTATTTAAATCGTGCTGAAACGAAGGACGGGTCCCGCAAATTAAAGTGACATATTCTAAGTTAGAAGGAAAAAAAAAAAAAAAACAACGATGAAAGAGAATAGTAATTTGAAGATAGTAGTTTTTCCTCTTCATTTGGTAAGAGAAAGGTAATGAATCAATAAGTGGCCCAATAAAAAAACTCATGGGAATTTCAATAGTGCGCATTTGAAAAGAATATCAGGAATTTTTTGTTTTAGGAGTTTAATACAAAATAAACAACATAATTAAATTTTGTGATTGCTTGGCATAGGCCTTAGAAAGAATATATTATAAGATTTAATTATGAAAGAAAAGGTAGAAAGAATCAGAGACCCTCCTCTCCTTCCTCTCTTTGTATAGACTATGCTCCAATTTTCACAGTTCACACACATATTCTTTATTTTAAACATCAAGTTGCCTTAATTAGATTAGACTCTCCATTTTATTTAAGGATTTAAATTTAAAATATATTAAAAAATAATTCATTTTTATTCCCTCTTATAAAGTGTCTTAATATCATTAAGCTTGTCTATTTAAACACCATTTTATGTGATTATTTACATAAAATAACATGTTGTGGTGCAATTAAGATTTATTTATGTGATTAACTTTTTCCTCAAAATTAATTTGTCTTAATTCGGGATTTCCAAAAAATTAGACAATTACAGAATCAACAATCATATAAAATATTATCATAGTACAGAGCTATTAACACGGATCACAGTGATGAACTTGACAATTTAAAATATTTATAAAATAAAATAAAATAAACTACAACAGACTATTTTATCGTGTTTCAAATTTAAGAAACTAAGTAAAATCATTAGTTATATACAATTCTATATTAACAAGAATTTTTTTTTTTTTTTATATCTAATGTAGTAGAAAAGCAATGAAAAGTTGAATAAATTTTCACTTGTTACATCCCAAATTATATTTTGAAAAAAGAATTATCATTATATTGATTGTAAGACCAATATGCCAGCCAATCAGACTCATAAGTATCGTTAATTACGAAGATGATTGCATCAGATCAGACTAATATATAAGAAATTATCTTAAGCGGGATACGAATAAATAAAAAAAAGTCGCGAGGATAATGATGTAATACCCGACAATGAAAGCCCATGTTAGCTCGCTGTCGTCTCATAAATAATTTCTTTATTAATTAAAGGGTTAAGCTCATGGGCTGCCTGATGCTTCGGCCATTATTCAATGGAGTCAGAAACAAATCTATATACATCAGAATCTTCAGAACCTTATATTTTGGAAAAAAAATTATATATATCATTAAGTTAAATATCTCAAATGATATCATATGCCAACTACTCCAGAAGAAGGAAAAGACAACAAAGACGATTTAAATTGAGGTTCTATATTTAAAAAAAAAAATGCACATTTGAACCTGTAAAGAACTGCAGGATAGTTTATGAGTTTTGTAAGGTGATTTTCTGTTCTTGATGTGCCGATGCAAGTTATTTCAATGTTAATTTTTGAAATTTATTTTTAAGTCGTTTTTAAATCGTTACATTAATGAATGTTTGGAAACAATTAATTTAAACTTTTAAAAATTGTTCAACTATGAATTCAGATCTCTCAATTCATTTTTTGTCACTTTCCAAAGAATAGACAAATAGTAAATATAACTTACCAATCAAATAGTAACACATATTTCAATAGAACTCATTTATTTCTGTTCATTCTATATCTATCTGTTCCAAATTGGCATCAGAAAAATTGAGAGGTTCTAAACTATACAAACAATCAAATCTACAAAGTTCACTAAATGTATAGGGATAGATTTAAGAGAAACAAGGGATATAATTGTTCCCTTATTTTTTCTTAAAATTTTACTTGTATATATAATTTTATATTTAATCTCTTAATTAATATAAACTCACCCTTTTTTCTATAAGAATCCGGCTACATCAAAGTCAAATCTTACATTTGAAAATTTTCTCCCCTTTATGATTAAACATTAAATTCATTCCTGTTATATATATTGTTGAATCTACATAATCCATCTTCCATTACAAACAATCTAAATTTATACTTGAAGTGGATCTAAATTTTTTGGACCTATTCATTGGTATTTTGAAACTTCACTCGATGAATTAATTATTTAACTTAGTCAGCCAAAGTTTATCTCAACAAAAACAAATATAAGTTAAAGTCAAATGTCTAAACAGTAATCGGTATTTTAAAAATTCACTCAATGAGTTAAGTATCTAAACTAATTCAGTACAAAATTATTTCAACAAAAATGAATTATAAATAAGGTATGATTCAAATAACTCTACATTAATCGGGACCGTCTATAGTTTATTCCCTCAATTGTAATTCAAAGTACGCCCACAATATTATTAATTATCAGACGGCCTTATGTCCTAATGTAGAGGATTAAGCTTTCGGGCTGCTTGAAGCTTCCTATATATATTCTATATTCTAGAAAATCAGCTCCACCTCATCTCACTCGTCATGTGTCATGTGGTCAACCTTTCATCGTATTTCCCAAGCCACCAAAATTTAATCTTCAGTTTGGAATTCAAAACTTTGCCTATCATAGAAGCCTCTAGAGATGAGACCTTTCACACAACTTCAATTCAACCCTAACATCCCTATTAAAGCCCACCCTTTTCTTTCTGCCCCATCAGCAACACCATCACCAAACCCCTCCTTCACTTTCCCTCCCTTTCTCGGGAAAATAGACCACCCACCAACACACCAACACAACAAGAAGAGAAGCATTCGCCACGCAAATTTGAATCATGGGCACTCTGGTCGGACATGTAGCTCCTGGTTTCGGCTTCTTGCTGATTGGTCTGTGGCATCTGTTCAACCACATCAAGCTCCATGCTCGTAATTCCAACTCCTACGTTTCTCCTCCATGGTTCCCCACCACCAGGCTGAAGTACCTCGAGCTTGTCCTTATCATGGCGGGCTCCTTCGCCTCCATATCCATGGAGCTCTTCATAGGCCCGGAGCGCCACCAACCCTTCGATCCCGACGGAACCATTCCGTCTAACCATCTTCACAATTTCGAGCACTCTTCCATCTCCATGACATTCTTCGTCTACGCTGCCTTCGCCGTCGTCCTTGACCGAGTTAGCGTGGCGGCGAAAGCTAAGTACGGGCTGACTCAACTTCTCGGCGCCGTCGCTTTCGCACAGCAGCTTCTTCTCTTTCACCTTCACTCAGCAGACCACATGGGCCCCGAAGGTCAATACCACTTACTGTTACAGCTCGTGATCCTCGTTTCTTTGTCCACTACTTTGATAGGAATTGGCCTGCCCAAGAGCTTCTTGGTCAGCTTCGTTCGTTCTCTGAGCATATTTTTCCAGGGCGTGTGGCTTATAGTCATGGGGCTCATGTTATGGACGCCTGGGTTGATACCCAAAGGTTGTTTCATGAACGACGAGGAGGGTCATCAGGTGGTGAGATGTTCTAACAGCAAGGCTCTTCACCGTGCGAAATCGCTGGTGAACATTCAATTTAGCTGGTTCCTGATTGGAATCACCATTTTCGGCATGTCTCTGTACTTAATTCTGGTCAAAGTTTATGGTAAAAAATCGGAGTATTTTTCAATAGGGGTGGAAGAAGAAGAAGAAGAAGTGCGGGATGGAGAGTCAAACGACGACGTTGAGTTGCAAAAGAGAAGCGTACTTGACAACTCGAAAAGCTTTATTCACGTGGGAAAAGCCTTTTCACCTATTGACATGGAGAGGTAGGGAAATTCAGAATGGGTGTAATTAGTGATCTGGGTAGGGTGGGGTATAGTGGTGGGTCCCACCTGTGTTTAATTTAGAAATTAGATTATTTATGAAGCCAGCAATAAGGTGGCTGGCTTAGGAAACTCGTACATGTGGGTATTTTCATAGAGAATATAATTTGATTTCATCGTAAAGGTACGTGGAGTCCTTTTGCTTGCCTTGTAGTAATGTCTCACCCTAGAAATTGTGTTCATTGAGTTGGCTTGTGTAGTAAAGTAAAAGCAATTGTTTATTTATTGTGTTACTCAACTTTTACTCTATCATCAATTTAGTGATCTTGACTTTTGTAATCTAAATAGTTTTATGACCGAAACACTCACCAGAGTCTTTATTTTTTATCACTCTAATTTTGTTTATTAATTTTACAAAAGATAAAACACAAAATAAACAAGTCTCACTTGAGTAATGAACTCATTTAAATAATGAGATTCACTCACTCTACTCTATGAAACTGAGATAAAATTATAAAAATTATGCTTCTGGTGTTTCTGCTCTTGAATTTCTGTTAACTTGACGATCATATGCCACATGTTAATCATTTTTTGCGTTACATTATTCTACATCAAGTCCGATAAAAGATTAATTTCTTAGTTATTTAAATATACGAGGAGTTCGCGTGCCCAGATGGGAGACAAACATATAATAGTATAGTGCACACAAAGATATAAAATAATATACGGTGTTGCATGCAATGCACATGAACCCAGCTTCTTTAATCTAGTCAAAATTTGTCACTCTTAAATATATTCTTGTAACACAAATCCTATTCGTTGTAATTTGAACAGTGATTTCATTAGTTTTAAGTTTTGAGCCATTTAAATGAAAAGTCTTTAATTTTAATTTTTTAATAATATTGCTTTAAAATATATTATGAGTAATCATTAAAATAATTATGAGATTTAAGTCTAGGGCCAAGCTGCTGTAAATAATTTAACATAAAATAAAATTGTAAATTATAAAGTTTTAATGTGTGATTAAATTACTGACATATCTCTTCTTGTGAACTCCTTTTAATTTACTGAATTGTTTTACATATTACAAAAGTATCTTCTCTAATTTATTTTTTATTCATAAAATTAACTTTCCACTTAATATGCGTTTTTTTTCAAAAGTAAATTTTTTTAGTTTTGCAGTAATATTTTAAAAGAATCATTTTTTGTTTTCTAAAAGATTTATTACTATCTTTTTTAAAAAATAAAATTACATTTCATATTATGACACATCAAATTAGATTGAAAATAGAATCACAGTTATACGTTGTATAAAAAATTAACTTTAGCAGAAGTTGAATTTAAAAAAAAAAAAGGAAAATATATTTTTGTCCCTCACTTATAACAAAATTGTTATTTTAGTCTCTCACTCATTAAAATGTCCAAAATAGTCTCTCATTCATTAAAAAATTTTACACTTGGTCTCTTACTTTTTAAAAAATTATCAAATTTAGTCCCTCTATCAAATTTTAAACCTTAAATTTAAGGGACTACATTTAGTATATTTTTAAAAAATAGAAGGTCAAATATGATATATTTTAATGAGTGGAGAATTATTTTTGATATTTCAATAAGTGAGGTAATAAAATAATAATTTTATAAAAAGTATGAGACAAAAAGTATATTATACTCTTAAAAAAACTGTAATATTTATCAAATATAATTTACCAAAACATAAAATGATGAACAGTTTTTTATTCAGTAAAAAAGAAATAAAAGCCTCCTTCTCACATACTCTCACACACTTCCCTAAACCCTAAGGTTGAAGTTCGTAGGACAAAAAAATAGAAAAAAAATAAAAATGAAACGCTTGGCCTGTCTCAGCTTGGCTTTCATGGAGGTGATGCTAGCTAGCATTAATTTTTTTTTACTAAAAATTGATAACAAACTTGAAAATATATACTATCTTTTCTTTTTGTTAATTATTATGAAAGCGTTCATTTTCTGACCACCGTGCCTTTTACTCTATTATTCTAAGCAACGAGAAAGTGGAAAAGGACATGTGGATAATTAAATTATTTCAATATTTATGTTTAATAATAAAAATGATTCTATATAAATATTAAAAAATAAAAATACCCAAAAAAAATGCACGATTTTCAAGAAAGACAAGCAATATCCTATTAAATAAACCTCGTTAGGATGACGATGATGATAACGGATATTAATTCCACTACGACCATGTTTTTTGGATAAGATACAACTATTGTGTGCCACGTCATATTCATAACAATATTTGTTTTTTGCATTGACTATTCATCGGTATTTTAATAAAAGTTTACTTGTCTTCCGCTATTAATTTATCTTATTCCATTATAAAATTATTTGAACGATATTAATTACACATAAGATAAATCAAATGACTTCACTGTAATCTGGACCTGTTAAAATTTGCTTATTGTAATTTAAAGTGTGATAGTGCGACTACTTTTCTTGTGATTTATTCACTTAGTAATTCATTCTAAAATGCTAAAAAGTAACAAATAAATTAAAGCCCAGGGAGGTAAGGTCAACTTTCAAGTTTCTACCACAATAGGTTATAGCACAATAGCTCAAACTACAAGGGATTATTGTATATTTATCTCTATATACTTTAAAATTAGTTTAAATATATAAGAATAACTAATAAACAAAATATTAATAATTAAAAGAGACATCGTGGCTTTTGAGTTGTCATATTGACTGACGACTTGAGTTATCATAATCTATGATGGCTTAACATGTTTAATAATAAAATTTTGGGGGAAATATACTATAATAATTATAATATTCCCTAATAAATTGGAGATTTTTTGTCCATCGACACTATAATAAAGAGAAAGAAAGGATTATCAACTTCGGAAATCCCCAAGGAGCCCTTGAAGATTTTTTCTTATATATTTAATATACATTGTAAATTTTTAAATTTAATTTAATTTAATTATTATATACAAAATTAATGTTTTTACACAAGTTGTGTTTTTCTTTTATTTACACTAAGAATATGATGAATTTATTCTAAAATTTAATATTAACTCAATTGTATTTATTATCACATTAAAAATAAAATCATATTTTCATATCGTATAAACAAATTCATTAACAAAATGTATAATAAAAAAAGATTTATAATAAGAAAATACTTATACGCATTTCTTTATAATTTTGTTATGTTGTTCTTCGATTAAATTATGACAAGTATATAATAATATATACTTGTATAGTTATTACATATAATTGAATTGTATTATTTTTAAATTAAATTATATATTATTAGTTAATTATATACTTATTGATTTAATTAAAAAACTATAAGAATATAAAAAACTATATATAAATTTAATTCTTTATAATATACATCTATTTCAAAAGTGACAATTATTCTTTTTAAGATTAGAAAATTACAATATAACTTACTCCAGAAGTTATATATAATTTCCTCAAAATTGTGTTGCATCTTCCATCTTTAATCAGGACAGCGGAGGCGGAAGACAGCTTCAGAAAAAGATAGTTATAAGCTGAATTTTTTATTTGTTATTACATACATAAAAATATCTAGTGCTGAGTACTTATGTATAAGGAAATTTCTGGTCTTGTTTCACTCTAAATGTTGAATCCGTTCAAAAGTGGTTCATTAATTAGTTTGTTTGTATATTTTAACCACTTTCTATTTCGTCGCATATGCTAGAGAGATTCCTGGTTAAACCCTTTGAATTCTTATTTATCACCTATGAATATTTAAAATATTATTTTTCTTTAATTTCATTTTTTCAAAAATAAAACTTTAAATATAATTTCTAACCATTTTTCTTCAATTAATATAGTTCAGTTTATATTTTTAGACACTGAAAGTTAATTTTAATTCACAACAATGTTATTTTTTAATCAAGACATCTGAACAAATTCATTCAATCATATCTGCAATTAATAATAGAGATCAAATACAAACTAAAGTGATTATTCACGAACTATATAATTAATTTATTTTTGAATTTTATTTCATATATAGGATTTATTTTAAAAACTAGATATATTACGTATAAATTTATAATAATAGAGTACGAAAACGACAGTGTAATACCATTCATCTGTACGTTTTCATATAATAGTCGTTTTCCTTATTCTCGTCGTTTAGGCGTTCAATTGGCACCCGTTTTCTTGTCCACGAAGCTTCCTATGTTGTCACATTGACACAAAATTGATAATTTGATTATTAGATATTTAGAAAACCTTATAATATTCATAAATGTGTCATACTAATGAAAGTGACAATTAGATATCTAAACGCATTCGATATATCATCCTAATTAATTATTGCAAATTGAGGACTTAGAATCAGATGGAGGTCATGTGTTGCCAACTTACCATTATTAGTTGGAGGAAGGATAAAAGAAAGAAGAAACAAAAGAGGAAGGTCTCCCACTTAAGAATATCATAAGGGTTTAGAAACTTTCTGACGTACCAAGCGTGCACACATCAAAATGGATCACCTCTAGTTATTGGGATGAATAAAAAATTATTTTTTTAATTTAATATATTTTTATTAATTTAATATTAATAAAATATTATTTTTAAATTATTTCCAGTTATCAGAGAATTTTCAATAACTGGATATAATCCAAATTGGTGCACACATAACAAACGCCACTTCTGAGAACTTGTAGTTAAATTCACAAAAATCTAGCAAATAATTAATTGGCAAAATTTATCCTTGTTAAAATAGGTTTGGCATGTATAACTCATTGTATTGGTGAGTTTGGTTTAAATTTTTAGATTATTTAATATTAGTGGATTAAACTAATATAGCTTACTTAACCCAGTGCAAAATAGATCAATTCGGTAGTACGGTTTATTACACTTGAGAGGTTTTATGTAGTTTTTTTATTAAATGTTTAATATTTTATAATTTCAAATCATTTTTCCCCTTATTTTGTCTTTAAATATTTAATATTTGGTTAATATAAAAAAAAATGAATATATTTTTAATATTAGAAATAAATATTTGGCTTAGTAATAAATTTTTATTTTAAATTCTTTTTTAATATTTTTTGTGTGAATTAAATGAGTTAATTTATTTAACTCATTTAGTGGACAAGATTTAGTATCCTAATCCAGTAATCCACAACTTACATAGACCAACATGTTTAATTCAGCTTTTGCAGTTTTAGCAAAATTATATTAATCTACCAAACATTATTGTCTTGGATTTATGAAAAATCTTCAAACACCTTATAGCACTAGAATTTGAATTCTCTTAAGTTAGACGAAACCACACACCATTAGATTATACATTTCATTTAATACATAATACTGAATTAAGGTTTTAGATTTTAACAAATTTTGTAACTAAAATTTGGATCTCTTAAATTTGACGATCAAACCGTACACTGTTAGATTATACATTATATTAAATGAAGATTGCCAAATAAAGTTTTTACATTTTAACAAGTTCTGTAACTAAAAACTACTAATTTTTTAACGTAGGCTATCAAATTTGCATTGTTCTTTTACTATAAAATATCAAATTTAAAAATTTAAAATTTAAAAGCAGAGATTCCAAATTTTAAGCACTAGCTACTGGACCAGAAAGTTTAGCTACGTGTGTTCTTCTAGTCGCGTTTGAAAATTTGTATATGATTATTAATTTTTTTTCCATAAATTTTGATGTAATCATCTAGATTTCGAAATAATTAAAGGAGCTAAGCTATCCCTAATTTAGCTCAAGAGGCGTAGGGCTTAACAAAGATTCTGAGAGAGCTGGCAATCCAAAAAGTAGTGGCACAATTCATGACTTGTCGCCGGAAAGTTGTATCCACTTGGAGAACTTATCCTTCAGAAATAAAAAGGATTATCATTCTAACCTCTTGAATATCATAAACAATAATTAAATAAAAAATAATATATAATATGTAATATAAAAATAAAATATATAATATAATGATTATCATAGTAAAATTATAATTATGATAATTATATATATCAGTAATAAAAATATATAATATATAATAAACATGAAAATAAAAATAAATAATGATAAAGAGTGAAATTTTAGTACATCTTTATTAACAGTTGAATCAATGCAATCAATACATGACCAATTAAGAAGAAAACATATAGTGATAACTTATTAAATTATATTCATTAAATGTTGATTTAAAAATAATTTATTTTCTTTACACTTCAATCCCAATATATTTTAAATATTAATAATGAACCAAAAACCAAATTTGTCAATTTACTCCTTTATTTATTTATTTATTTATCTTTCCAGTAACTCCCAAAACATTATTTTTGTAAATTTTTCAACTCATCTCTCTACTTCTTTATTCTTCCAATAACCTATCAAATCCCTAATATCATGCTTATTACTAATAAACAAACTAATGTTTCTAAGGGTTATGGGAAAAATATAGAAAATAGATAGGCAAAGACTAATTTAAAATAAACAGGCTTTCGATTCATAACCAAAGTCTTAAAATGTAAATGTTATAAACTATTTCATGTTGACCTTTAGTTAAAGATATTTTGATACGTCAGTATCAGGGTTAAACATAGGCTAAGTTGAGCCTAGTTTCTAGCTACCTTGAAACTCAATTTGGTCAGACTCGATATTTGACCGGGTCTATTTAGGATAGTCCGACTGGGTCTAATATATCTAAAGAAGATTGAGATGATATACATGTGATTCATATCTAATTTTACTTCTTCTCCTTTTGCTTGTATTGAGAGATTTGCTCATCTCCTTTGATTTGTTGTTCATTTTGTTCAATATGTTCGTCTTCTTCAATTTTCTTGTTAAACAACTCGTCTTCAATCTCTTCTCACTTCTTAGAAAATTTCAAAGTTCAAATTTTAGAGAGTGAGGCAATCAAAGAGACATGGAACCAAGGAATAGAGAGGAATTGAGAGACTCTTCATTCAATTTAAATTCAAAAAGTGAGAGAAAGTAAGCAGAGAGGGATCATTAAACAAGCAGCCGAGTAAAGAAGAAAGGGATTGAGATTAGAGAAAGAGCAAAGAGGTGGACAAGGGCTCACTATTAAGTAAAAGATGGAACTTTAGATTTTTAGGTAATATAGATTTTCTTGTAAAAATATATATAATATTAAGTCGAATCGAATCAGACATTATACAAAAATGTTATCCAATACTCTACTTGACCTAGTATATAACTCAATTATCTTTCTCTTTTTTTGTTTTTGCCTTCTTTTGACTTTGCACGACTTGACCAAATTTAGCTAAGCCAAACTAGGTTTCTCGAAGTTATTAGGCCTATGTTTAGCCCTAATTATTATCATGTACTGCATACGTTGCATTGATACAAACACCTATTGAAAATACATCAAATAATTTATCATGATAAAAATATTTTTAAGAATAGCTATATATTTTTCTTATATTTATTAAAAACAAAAGTTTCAAA
The DNA here is from genome assembly GCA_037074485.1 of Delonix regia. NCBI lineage: Eukaryota > Viridiplantae > Streptophyta > Magnoliopsida > Fabales > Fabaceae > Delonix > Delonix regia. The sequence goes on along the minus strand of CM073451.1, from coordinate 25,766,513 downwards.
AATTACAAAATGTGATAATATTTTCTTACACATTCAATATTAAAATTAATTTGTTTATTTTTATTGATTAAGAGTGATGTTGTCACTTGTTAGTTTTTTATTGTATTCCTGTTAGCATAGGAATGAAATGTCCATTCTTTTCAATTTCTTACCAGACAAAGATAATCAATTCCATTTCGTTAAGCTCATTTTTTTCTGCCTTCTTGTTCCGTCAAAAGTCATTTCCTTTTTCATCCCATAATGATAAGTCACATAATTCCATTCAATCCGACAAGATTTCATTACAATATATTTAATGTTTATAAAAAATAATTATATTAATTTTTTATGATTGCTTAACAATGAACTTAAATGTAGTTTTCTCGTCTTTTACGATACAAAATGTAATGTTTAAATTTTGACATGTAAAACACCAATTTCATACATAATTAAAAATGTACTTATCAAATAAATAATAAATATTTGATTTAATCCCAAAGTTCCATTGGCTTTCTCAATATAATTTTACTTTAAATTCCCAATTCAGTGTATAACTTCAATTTTCTTAGTCCTTCTATCAACTCAAATCACCCTATTTTTGGTGTCAAATTACCAAGTCTTCTTCCAACATATCGGTTAAGGACACTACGCATTTTTGTTCAACTTTGCCTATAATGGCAAAAGAGAAAATTTTGTTAATAAATGAAAATTATTTTACTGTAAAAAATTTTTATGTGTTTAAATATCAATATTCTTACATTGTTTCAAGATTACATAAAACTTTTAATACTCAATTTATATAAAACAACTTCTAAGCACTTCAGAAAAAGAATGTATTAAATGAGAATAATTCGGGTTTTATCATAATTTTTGTTGCCTTACTGAGATTCCGGAGTCATGTAGCGCATTAAACATTTCTTCTATCATTATTTATTAATACAGATTTCTTGATAACACTTGATTTACATGTTGTGACAGAATCTTATGTGGTGAATAATCCCCATAAAAGCTAGAATCTAACATTGTTTCAAAACTATATAAAAGTTTTAACACTCAATTTGTATAAAACAGGTTTTAAGCACAAAAAAAAAAAAAAGCATGTACCAAATGAAGAATAATTTTGGTTTTATTATAATTATTGTTGCCTTTCTGAGATTCCCAAGTCGGATACACTGCCTAAGTGAATATAACCTTTCTTCTATTATTATTTATTAATACAGATAACACTAGATTTACAACTTGTGACAGATATATTCTTGTTTGGTGAATAATCTACATAACAAAAGAAAAAAATTTGAGGTGCAGGTGCACGTACTTCAAGCGATAAGATCTATTCCATACAATATGGGGTAGATCTTAATTTGTATAAAATAGATTAAGGCAGTTAAGAATACGTGGACACCATGTACACAAGAATTTCTTCAAAACTAAAATATGTGACAGAATGAGACCCACCACAACCTGAAGCCTGGAGCGAACTCAAATATTATCTAATACGTTTAGATAACAGAGGACCTGATGTACTATTCGTTGGCAACCTTGATGCAATCGGCTTCTGCCACCCAAACCTTTGCAAGAACTCCTCAATTAGCCTACAGATTCAAAATACATAATACTACGGTATCAAACAGAAGGAAAAAAAAAAATACATTTTACCTCACTGCACTAAAACTTGGTTACAATATTGGTATATTTTGAAATATGACAAAACACTTCCTTATGCTTCAAATTAAAATGAAAACACCAAATTTCAATTAAAATTAACTGCAAGAAGCTATTTCCTTTTTACAAAAATCTATATACCACTGATATTGAGTTGGGATGACAAGACACACTCAAGTGGGAGTGGCCTTTTGCAGTTAAGTTTTAGAGGGATTTAATGCTTTGCATTTTGATCTGAAGTCCAGAGAGATGATTTGTTGCATTTTAAAGTTTAGGTAGCAATTTTTTGATCAAGCCTCAATTTGATAGGGATAAAACCAGCAAATCACGTGGACAAAGCAACTCACATGCTGCAGATGGCCTTTTGCGATGAAGCTAGCTCGTGGTCTGGGAAAGATTGTTCCAATCGAAAACTCAACCAAACATAGAGATCCAAGACCTTTAATTTGCACCATCAAAGTGATTCACATAGATTAGTGAAACAAAAGAGTATATTATCATTTTCCATGAAAAATAATACGAAGTAAGAGCAAACGGCACAATATAGCCATGTTCATTTAAACCAAGTCAATATTAGTATTTCTGAAACGATGCACTGCTAGCACAGAGTAAGTACAGATATAACATCAGATCCGTGAAAGGAAACTCAGATTAAACCATTGAAAGGACCCTACGGCCTAAGTTGAAGAACATTAGACCCAAGTTCTTAGATAACTAAACGATAAGCCTATATGCCTAAAAACACATGGAGAGAAACTCAAACTAATACTATCCAAACAGCTTAATCAAACTTCCAAAAAATATAACTATCCTATCATAACCAAAAAAATATATATATAAACCTAACTCTAGAATAAAGTAAACTAATATTGAAAGATCTACTAAATAATGATAAAACTAATATTTAAATGCTGCTTGATAAAAGTTAGCGTGATAACTTCTTCAAGAATGACATTCTCTAATATTATTTTAAAGTGCTGGAATCATGTGATTCCAACACTCCCTATCAAGCAGGAAACAACTTGAAGAGAGACAGTTTTGCTGTTTATTGGGCTTCAATTTCGCTAGTTGTGGCTTTAATTTTATAGTTCGTTTAAATAGAGGATACATCATACAAGCCATCCAGGCTCAGATACCATGTAGAAATTTAACTATTAATGTTTCTTCTGGACTTATTTTATTGAATTGACCCGAAATACATTTAAGATGATAAGAGAGAACTTATTTTATTGAATTGATCTGAAATACATTTCAGAAGATAAGAGAGAACTTATTTTATTGAATTGATTCGAAATACATTTACAGAAGATAAGAGAATTTATTTTTATTGAATTGACATCAAATACATTTATTGAGGATAAGAGAGAGTAACTAAGTGATAAAGTATAACAAGAAAATTAAAAATATGATCAGACAAATTTCGAGTCTGACCAGAAGATTAAACTAACATCCACTGACCTGTACTGTGTGTCAGACACAAGTAAAAGAATAGACTACGGTGATTGATACCTATCCACAGACATTGCTCTGAACCTTGGCAACATTTTATTGAGAAGTATACCCCCCTGCTACTGCTTAATGTGTAAGAGTTTATAGACCACAAGTGTCTGGGTTTTATAGTCACGTGTTCATCTAGATATTTTGTGAGCCTATAAAATCATGACGTATTTATATTACAGCCCAAGATCACAGAATGAAACAATTCTAGGTAACTCAGTTTTGCAAACGGCCACCCCTAGGTTTAGCATATGTATTATTCACGGCTCTGTTTTTCCTATATGCGACAGAATAACACCTTCAAGGGGGACTAGAACTTGTGTCAACCAAGATATTCAACTAGGAATAGTGACATTGACCCACAGAAAAAATAATAATAATAATAATAATAAAGCAAAACAGCACCTCACCTTGTGAATAGATTCCAGCTCCTCAAGAGCAGACGGTGTTTTGGGCACCCTTAGTGTACCTGGTGTAAATATTTCACGAAGCTGAACAAGGCCTTTCTTTGCATAATTCTCTGCAAACTGGTTTATGAAAAATTATACTATCACTTTTATGCCCTTTCAAACTGATATTAAGGCATCCCATAATAAGGAAGTACTGATTACCTGTGTCAAGCCCTGAGCTGAAATTACATCATCCATGTCAACTGGACTGAATATAAAAAATATCAGTTAAATGAATCTAACAACATAATTATGAAAAAAAAATAGACACCCTGATCTATTCATTCTGTTAACTTTTCAATTCAAAGAATCGTATATTGCATTTCAAATCTTTGTACTTTTATGAAGAGAAAAATGTACCTTATACAGAAAAGATATTTTTCATGCAATCCAAGTGGAAATTCATCAATAACAGCAGCCACTTTCTGATGACAGCAGTTGCAATTAACATCCACATTACAATCAAAATGACAACCAGTTAGCATATTGTAAAATGGGAGTAATCACCATCACCGATAAATGACCAAACACTGATATCAAATGTCCATGATTAAATGGCATGGCAGCTATACGTAAACATACCAATAAGTCTTCACAATTAACAATGAAATAATTTTCCGATAACTTGGCATTGTCAAGAAAATGCTCCTGCAATAAAAAAGGCAAAAAAAAGTAATATTAATACAGTACAATTGCATTTTCAAGTTTGCATAAATCAAATAGGCACAGGGCGGTGCCATCTGAGCTACAAGCTCAATGGCTTGTAGTTGCATTCTGACACATCTAAGGATCTTCAAGTTTGACTACTGATAGATAAAGGGGACAAATAACTCAAGTGACTTCCTCTTGGTAAGTCAGTAGTACTACTGAACTACCTATCATAAAATTCATGTTATACTAGTAATCGACCACAATTACAAAGGAATTGCTCATAAGAATCTCCATTGGTAGAAAGATCAAGTGTGTGTTGAGGATTACTCGGCTTTGGCTTACATGTACTAATCCTTTGTACAACCAAATTTGTGGTTATAAATAGATACATTGGGGGTCTAATTAAGTAAGTCAGCATATAAAGTCTTAAGTGTATAGTTTCAATTGTTTTCATCTTTAAGGCTAAAGCTCTGACCACTTCTCTATGGGGCTTTGGCCCCTGCAACCCCTTTTCATCTGTAATAGCTGTGTTTCCCCAATTCCAATCTTCTATCATTGACCAACTCTGTTGTTCATCTATAACATGTAGATTATTAGACTATTATGCCAACTTACCAATATTTGATAGAAACCATCTTCGGGGTGTAATAGTGAATACATATGCATGAGATCAAATGTAGGAAGTATTCCAGCACGCTGCACAAAAAAATGGGTATATCATACACAAATCAGCAAATGAAGTTTTCAAATTAACCAAGCACAAGTCAAGATTTAAATTTAGTACTAGCTTTCTTTTTCTTTTTCCTGTTTATATACTTAGCATTGGGTGCCCTGAAACCAAATACCTCTAAAGTGGGTGACGGAGAATTTAGTGATGAATGAAGCAAGGGTAGATCCTCTGCATTTAGGCATGTTACTTCCCCAGTTGGAAACTTAGACCCATATCTACCAGCTCTCCCTACAAGCAGATGCATTCAAGGCAACTTAAGAATTAACCCAAGATTGAAAGGTAAAGGACATATCACTCTAAACAACCAAACTCAGAATAAATAAATAGAAAGAAAGCACAAGTATACGAGTACTTTCTTATATACTATAGAGCACCATGAAAATAACTACAAGAATTGGACTTATTTCTGATTTAGCCTTGTGAAGGAGATCATTCTGTCACAAGCAGTCTTTTTTCTTTTTTGGGGTTCTAGCTGTGAAGTTGTGTGGCAGCTCTAGAACAAACTTTTTGCCGTTTTTTATGGGCAGCAAGTTAATCCATCTTCTTCAAATATTTTTTATCAATCCAGTGGAGAGCATTTGGTAGCAGTAAGGCGTGTAATATCCTTTGGCAGTTTGCTGTTTTCGCAGGCCTGTGAAGTTTATGGCTGGAATGAAATGCAAGAGTTTTAACCATAGATTTCTTACTTCCAACTAGGATAGAGTAGCTTTTTGGCTTAGATATGGGTTTTGGCCCATGCCTGTTCTAAGGCAGCTTCTCTAAGAACAGACTCACAGAATTAATGTATTTTTTCTTTTTTCTTTTTTTTTTTCCTTCATTATTTTCCTTTCCTTTTACATTTGTTGTCCTAGTATTTCTTATCATCCTTTTATATGCACCTATGTACTTTCTCATTAATAATAAATTCTCAATTAAAAAATTGCATATATAATGCCATAGAATATCTCAAACATGCATAATAAAGCTCTAATTATACTTATGTAGCAAACAGTAGTGTTAACGCAAGCCGCACCTATAACAAGATACAATGTGGATTAAGACATCATTGTAAAACTAGAATACAACATGTTATATGATATGGGCTTAAAATCACATTTTAAGTCCTCTACTTTATTTAGTTACCCCAATAATTTTAATTAACGGAATCTTGTCCCTCTAGTTTACTTATTATAGTAATTTAGTCACTTTAGTCAACTTAATAGCATAATTTAGTCGCTCTAAATTTAATCAGAGTAATCTTGCCCCTCTAATTGTCAGCAAAAGAGTAATTCTAGAAAATTTCAATTCTATTTCCAGTGAAATAACAAAATCTAACTATTGCCATTTGTACTTGATATTTAAATGCATTAACTTGATAGCTAGAGCAACAATATTGCTTTAATTAACACCAAAAGGACTAAATCGCACCAATGGCATATACAATGCTGCTTAGAATGAAATTAGAGAGACTAAATTGCTTTATTCAGTAAACTAGAGGAACTAAAAGTGAAACAAGAGGCATGCACGTGCGTTTGTAAATATTTTATATCATATTACAAATGAGTTCTCAATTGAAATAAAAACCACCTGTCCACTAGAGAGTAACAGGGATAAGGGTTTTTCTGCATGACATATAGGCAATAGGTTGAAAAAAAGGACAGAAATGATAAATGGAATGTTAACGCCAAAGCAATTTAGAACAAACTGGAATGATGTAGCATAGAATTTTAATCTAATTATGGTTTTTGATGAAAGAGGAATATGGGATAGAAAGGATCAAATTTGGTAAGAGTCATCATCAGACAGTTTCTTAACTGCCTAGAAATATGATTTTTCAGTTTTCCAAAAGTAAACCAGAGATTGTCAAAGGAAAAAAAAAAAAAATCATTAATATCTGTTGACAAAGTACATAGAAATCCTTATTTAAATATTGTTTTAGGTTATTAAATAGACTGGAACCTCTTCAATGCATACAGTACAGACTAGTAACTAAAAAGATTAACTTCTCCAAATCCTAGTTAGTGACTGTTGACCGACTTATCACACAAAACCAAGACTCCTATAAGTTCTGTTAGAATATTATACATAGTAGGATGAATGTTGTATATAAAATAGGCTAAGTATATAGGTGTCTAAATTCATCGAATGTACTTTACGTACCAGCTATACTACTCATTGTACTACATTATTTTCCTTTTTATACAAATAAAATAGAATGTAAAGGAGTAGACAAACCTTACATTTAGCAATTTCACATGGTATCAGAGCCTATGTTTCCTTCCAATAGTGCACATCCCTTTTCAGTAGAACCTGTTGTGTTTCCCTCTCATTGGCTATGCCTCTTTCTAGCCTAAACCCTAATTTTCCTTTTTTCACCATTTTTTTTCGTATTTCTCCTCCTCTCTCTAGGCTGCCCAACCTAGATCTCCACTGCCCACTTACCTTTTGACCACACGTGCCCCACCATTAGCCTCAAACATTGTTGATCAGCCGAACCTCAATACTCTATTGTCTAAATCTGACGACACACGTTGCCACATGCAAAGGCATGTTTCTTACTCAGTTTCCATGTGTCAGCATGTGTGAGCACGTGCAACACCCTCTCTGGCTGGTCTCTTCACATACTCAATTGCCCGCCTTAAATCCAACCTGTTCCCAATCTCTATTGATCCAAAAGTTGTCTCTTTCTGTTTTTGTTTGATTTCTCTTGGATCTAACTCAACATGTTCGCTTCCAAAGGTTCATTTCCTTCTATTCGCACCCAACATGGTCAATCACCATGGCTAGCTACTGTTGGCCACCCAACACCTGTTGAGCCAATAGAGTAGGATTCGCCATCTTCCAAAATCACCTTGACTAGGGCCAACTTTGATAATTAATTACATTATCAGCTATCACGCCAAATATTTGTTATTTCCTCAGTTGCTCACACTAGAAATCTGATTTCTTGTCAAGCTCACCCATCTCTTGGACATTGGGTTCTTAACCCTATGCCTTTGACCACATTTTTGGTAACAAAGCACTTTTTTTCCTCTATTTCTATATCCTCGTGACTTCCACTAGTTACTCTTGCTAATGGTTCACCATTATTGCTAAAGGCATTGGGCAGATCAATATTCATTCTTCTATTACTTTGGATTCTGTCCTTTATGTTCTTGATTTGTCCCATCAACCTTATTTCCGTGAGCAAGTTAGCTCAAACTCTTAATCGCTTTATTAACCTTTCTAACAAGCATGTCTCTCTACAAAACCGGAGTACTGGTAAGAGATTGTTATAAGGCGTGAATATTAGGGACTCTACTACCTTGTTTCCACTTCTACTCAAGTAGCCTGCCACTCTACCACTCTAACTCTTGTCCACAGATGCTTAGGCCATCCTAGCGTTACCAAACTTCATGTGGTGGTTCCTCCCATTTCTACCATCTTAGATTGAGAGTCATGCCAACTTGGCAACAAACTGGTGCTTTGTTTTCCAAGGGTGTCAATGATCGTGCTGCATCCCTTTTTAAGCTTATTGATTTTGATATTTAGGGTCCTAGTCATGTGTCGTCTCTTTCAGGTTTCCATTATTTTGTAATCTTTATTGATGACTACTCTTGTTGCACTTGGTTATATTTAACGAAATCAAGTTCGGAAGTCTTTCAAATTCTCCAAACCTTTTGTCCTAGGGTCAAAAATTAATTTGGTGCTTTTATTTCTATATTACGCAATGACATTGCCCATGAATATTTTTCCACTTGGTTCCAAGATTTTTTATCCTCAAAGGGAATCATTTATCAATCCTCCTGTGCATATATGCCTCAACAAAACAGCATTGTTGAAAGTAAGAATCGTCATTTTATTGAGACAACCTAAACCTCATGTACCACTCTCCTTCTAAGGCAATGTTGTTCTTACTACATGTTATCTAATTAATTGCATGCCCTCTTCAATGTTAAATCATTGAGTACCTTATTCTATTTTATTTCCTAATGAGTCATTATTTCCTCTTCCTCCATGTGTATTTGACTATACTTGCTTTGTTCATGATCTAACTCTTGGAAAAGACAAGCTTGCAAGCACGTCCTTCAAATGTGTCTTTCATGGGTAGTCTCGCTTCCAGAAGTTATTCAAGAGATGTTTTGTTTCTACAGATATGACATTCTTTGAGACATCTCCTTATTTCAATTCCTCCACAGATGGGCCTAACTCAGTATGTGACATTCTTCCTCTTCCTTCTCTTGCTCCTGTGCCAAAGTTCCTTTTGCCACCCCACCTTCTTTTCTAACATATCAATGTCGCCTTAAACCACAGCTTACTCTAGCATTTGAAGATGTCCTTGATGATTCACATCTTACACCAGGACCGAACCCTACCTTCATCCCACCTGAGAGCCCTCCAATCGTTGTTCGCAAAGGTATTCATTCCACTCGAAACCCTTATCCTATTTATAATTTTTTGAATGACCACTGTCTGTCTACTTCATAATTTGCTTTTGTTTCTTCCTTGGACTCTGTCTCTATTCCTCAAACTATTCGGGAGCCATTGTCCCATCTTGGGTGGCAACAAGCAATGCTTGATGAGATGGATGCTCTACATTCCACTGGAACTTGGGATCTGGTCTCTCTCCCACAAGGTAGAACCACAGTGGGGTGTCGATGGATCTTCACCATTAAGGTTGGCCTAGATAAGCAAATTAGTCACCTAAAGGCTCATTTTGCTGTGAAAGGCTACACTTAGATCGATAGGTTGAATTATGGAGACACTTTCTCCCGTGGCTAAAAAAACATTTGTTTGTCTACTTCTCTCTTTCACTGCTATGCAACACCGGCCTCTTCACCAACCTGATATAAAAAATGTATTCCTTCATGTTGAATTGGAAGAAGTCTATATGGAAAAACCACCTAGGTTTGTTGCTCAGGGGGGTCAGATAAGGTGTGACGGTTACGAAGGTCTATTTATGGACTAAAACAATCACCCTGAGCTTAGTTTGGCAAGTTCAGCTCCATTATATAGAAATTTTAGATGGTTCAAAGTGAAGCAGATCACTTTGTTTTCAATCGCCACACCTTGTGTGACCAGTGCATTTATCTAGTGGTCTAAGTAGATGACATGGACATTATAGGAAATGATCAAAATGGCATTCTTCAACTGAAATAACATTTATCTAGCCATTTTCACATTAAAATTTAGGAAAGTTAAAGTATTTCTTGGGCATAGAAGTAGCTCAATCTCATGCTAGAATCAATCGCAGAAAGAATATACTCTAGACTTCTTGGCTGGAGCAGGTCTCTTTGATTGTAAACCCATAGACGCTTCTATGGATCCAAATAATAAACTCATACCAAGGCAGGGGGAGCCTCTTATAGATCCTGGCCAATATTGGAGATTGGTTGGAAAACTCAACTACATTACTATTACCTGTCCAAATATCTCATTAGCAATAAGTATAATGAGCCAATTCCTGCAAGCACCGTATAACAATCATTGGAATGCCACAATTCGCATACTCAAAAACATTAAGGGAGCCCCAAGTCGAGGTTTACAGTATGAAAATAAAGGTCACTTTAAAATAGTTGGTTACATAAATGCAGATTGGCTTGGATCTCCTATTGACTGACATCCCACCTTAGGATATTGTGTCTTTATTAGGGGTAACCTCATTTCATGAAAAGGCAAGAAACAAAATGTTTAGTTGCAAGATTAAGTGTAAAAGAAACCTTGGTTATATATGAACTCATATAGTTGAAGCAACTCCTTCATAAACTCAAATTTGGGGACACAAATCAGATGGACTTGGTTAGTGATAGAAGCTAATTGTCACTTTTCCCTGAGAAGATTCAATTTGGTTGCGTTAGTACTAAATTTGTCAACTCAAATGATCAACTAGCAGACATACTAAATCTCTTAGGTGTCATCGAATTGATGATATTTGAAACAAGTTTAGCATATATGATCTATATGCTCCAACTTGAGGGGGAATGTTAGAATATTGTACATAGTAGGATGAATGTCGTACATAAAGTAGGCTAAGTTATAGGTGTCTAGATTCATTAAATGTATTTTATGTACTAGTTGCACTACTCATTGTACTACATTATTTTCTTTTTCTATAAATAAGATGGAATGTAAAGGAGTAGACACACGTTACATTCACCAGTTTCATAGTACCTGAATGTCTTTTAGAATGCCAAATGTGGCAAGTGGCTACTACTACTAATCACTCCTAATACACTTTTGCAAGGCTATCTACATCAGGGAATAATCTAAACTTCAATTCAAAATATCTTTTATGATATGAAATGAATTTTCCCTGAATTATCTTGAATGTTCCTATAAAGAACCTTGAAGTAACTGACTGTACCCTAGAAGATCAAACAAGTATTGTAGAAGTAACTGAAACAAAATATTAATTCATCTACATATTGATAAATACTCAAATAATATAACATGTTTTAAATGTCTGCTCTCTATAACAGAAAATTTTTATTTAATGTAAATATTGTGGTACAGCTGGAATGCCTTCTGGTTCCTTTGATATTTAAAAAAAGTAATTCAGCAAAGTATGTAGTAAGACTACATCAGCCCACAAATGGAGGCATTTTCTATTGAAACTTAAACTTTAGCACAGATGAGACACTAGTCTAAAGTCGACTCAATATATGCAGAATCTCGGACAAAGGGATTTCAAGCTAAACACATCATTTTTACCCTGAATCACCTACAATCCTCAATCAAATTCTAGAACAAAGTCCTTACATATTCATCGTACCTGCAATCTGCTTGATTTCAGGTACAGTAAGATCACGCATCTCAAAACCATCAAACTTCTTCAAGCTTGAAAATACAATCCTAGAAATGTTTAGATTGAGACCCATTCCAATAGCATCACTGGCCACAAGAACATCAAACTCACTACTTGCATCATTAAACTTGGTTGCCTACAATCCCAATGAACATTATATCTCAGTAAACGAATCAGCAAGTTCATACAATGAGAAGAAGATGACGAAGAAAAACATGGAAATGCAAGTAAACCAAAAATACAAGATGCTGCAATATATGCAAATATTTAGGGTAAATTACTCTCCCCTCCCCTAATAGATGCTCAAATTACACAGACCTCCCTTCATTATGAAAATATATACAAATCTCCCTGAAACCGAAAATGAAAACAATACCCTCAAGGATAATATTGATTTCTTTTATTAAGAAAATAACTTAATAGAAACTGTATCTCATAAACTTCTATTTCAATGTTATTTATTTTGTGTTAAAAATCATAAATGTGATTTATTCAAAGTTTCTAAGGTTAAATATGTATCAGATAAAGAATAAATAAAGGGTATTTTGGTCAAATTATGTGTAATTGTAGCTTATCTTTTGTTGCAAGAGAGGTCAATATAGCACATTTTTTAATTTCAAGGGAGGGGAGTGTAATTTTTCAAATTGGAGGAGACAGCCGTGTAAGGGAATGGTAATTTACCTTAATGTTTAAGCATCAAAGACAAATGAAAACTTATGGAATGTAGAAGAAAAATAAGGACAATAAGACTGAAAACATTTAAAGCGGATATGATCAGCATGAACATAAACTCTTTCACCAATCTGGATTTATCTTAATAGGATCTAATGGCTGAAAAAATTAATTTTTTCTTTTTAGTGAAATTTGACTAGAAAAGAGAAAATGAACGTTTTAATAATTCAAGTACCTTTACTCACCCTCATTTATTGTGAATTACTATAGAAAATTATTAATCATATTATTGTAAATTACTATGTTATTAATTAAATTATTTCAGTTAAAGTATATCACAAAGAAACTTTAAAAATTCAAATTTTTCATCCATGTTTCATTACTATGGTGGGATTTCAAAGAAATGGGCTTCATTTTGTAAGTGTCTCACCACCTGCATAAGTCCCAGTGCTGCTGGCATCTTTGTCAGTAGTCCTTGAACTCATTTTCTCTCTTTCATGCAGTTGGCACATGAGTACGTGTATTTGCTAAGATAATGGCTGGTCATAGTTCAGTAAAGATTTTAAGAGGGTCCTCTTATACTATTCAATGTTTGAATGATATTTAACATTTCAAGATATGAATCAAATACAATTAGTCTAATTGTCTTCAATAAAACAAATGCTTTATTTTTTGAAATTTTTACATATTAAAATATATTTGGTATATCTTACTAAATATTGCAAATATTCAATTTAAAATAAACATAGCAATTCACAATAATATGATTATCAAATTTTTATTCTAATTCCCAATAATTAAGATGATGAGATAATAAAGGCAGTTGATTGTTTTATAATGTTTCCCTTTCCCAATTAGAGTCTACTGCACAATTGAACATTTTTCAGCTGTAAGTACCTAATAAAATCAACTTGAGAATGGTGTAAAAGTCAAATCTTCCACCAATGTCAATTGATCCACAAAATGGGCATGCATGCACACGCAAAAACATTTTTCAGGTGCATTACAATTCCTCACCCTATAGTTTGCCCAAAATCAATTTGCGAACCTGCATTTTAAAGTGTGTCATTTAACCACCTTATGATTTGTTAGCCATCACTTAACCATCTTGTGGTGTTCTCTATCCAAATTTTAACATAAATATTCACAAAATGTTAGAAGGATGAATAGCTTTATAGTTAAAAATATATTTCACTTATATCTTCAACAATATCAGTGTTCCAAGGCTATTTTTGGGATTATGGTAACAGTATTCAATTTCCAATTGTCATCTTAACCTAACAACGAATATGAAATAACTTTCAACCAAAGCAGTCAATTAGTCCAAGCTCCCAAGGCCCAAGCCCACCCAAAACACACTTTTTTGGGAAAATTACAGTTTGTGTCCCTACAGTTTGACCCATAATAATTTTACACTTGTGGGTTTTAGAGTGCATCATTCAATTTGTTAATTTATTATTTAACTTTTAGCCACGTTAGAAGAGTAGGATCTATTAATCAAATGTTGTAGTTGAGGTAGAAAGTGAGGAGTATGCTTCCCATATTTAGGGTTGTTAAAGTTGTCCAAATGAGGTAAAGTCAAGAAAGAGCAAGTTTGGCTATGACTGGTGATCCTCGTCATCCCTGAAAGGTAAGAACTAGTTTAAAGCCACCCAAATGGAAATGAGTATAAACCTTCTATTATCTAGTGCCTGATGATCTGCTAAGGTACAACAAGGGTTAAGGGTTATATAATGTTCTTCAGGGGTAGCCTCAAGGGCACATTGTTCAAGTTTATAGGCTTGAACAAGTTCTTTCAGTTGATTTGCTGGTATACGCTAAGTACCTAACATTCCAAATGCGAGAATGTCTTCTATGGTAAATCTTAAAAGAGCTTAGCGGTGAAGTAATTTTGAGATCAAGCTGTTTCAAGGGTGTGAGAAAATGTTGTGAGATTGTCTATCTAAAGAAACTATTCTTGATAAAGGAAGAGTCGAAGAAAGACAGACTAGTTCACACGAAGTAGGTGATAATTTATTCAGAAATTCTTCATTACATCCTTTCACCCTGTAGCAACAAATCAAGTTATCTTCTTGGAACTTAGGCTTGATAATTTATTCAAAGATGTAAGATCATTTTTTATGGACACAAGTGCCATATATACATAGACAAATATATATGGTGACAGTCACATCTGCACTCTTATGAGACAATAGATGATAAACCTATTAATGAACTTTCAATCAAGATTTAAAAAAAAAAAAAAAAAAAAAAAATCTACCATGAACTTTCCCAGAAATAAGAAATCAATTAAAGGAAGGAGAAACTCACTAGATTTTTTTATAATTACATTATTCATTATTTTCCTAGTTCCACTTTTAATAACATGTTTCACTAGCCCTACTCTATTTTTCTTAGGGTTTAATAGGCCAGCCCTAAACGACAACTCTAATTTTGACATTCACTTTATTGCATTTTGAAGAAGATCAAAGAATGATGCTCTATTTCTAAATGGCATTCACAAGATACAAATAGGAAAGGAATCGTGTACTCATTTAGTCCTTATCCCATAAAATCAGCAAGGGATAACCTCTAATCAAACCTGCCTATCTTTGACCAAAATTTCATGGGGAAAGAAAAATTTTTGGGAAGAAAAGGGCAAAAGAGGGAAGTGACTAACAACAAAATAGGATATAAATAACACGGTAGTAAAGCAAGGGAAAAACATACTTATAAGCATGTGCCTGATAACACTCCCCACAAGAGTAGATATCTGAGTCCCAGCTTGGAAACTCAAGTCTCCAAACTTGTTCTTGGCACTGCCTTGGTCAAAATATGTGCCACTTGTGAGTGTATAAATATATAGGATATTTCCATATCACCTGAATCAATTTTTTCTTTTATGAAATGACGATTAATCTCAACATACTTTGTCCTATTGCGATGGATAGAATTTACTGTGCCAATGGTTGTGATGTTGTCACACATAATCTTCATATACATTTTGAATGGAATCTTCAACTCTTCAAGGACCCCATCCAAATTCCTAATGCAAAGAGCTCAATATGAATTTTAACATGTCTACAAAGGTTTTCAGAGATAATATGACCACAATTGGAATAGCTAAAAATCCTATGCACCATGATAGCACGAAACACGTGGAAATAGTTTGTCACTTCATTAAAGAGAAATTTGAGTATGGATTACATGAGTTACATTATGTTTCTACAAATTCCCAAGCAACAGAAGTGCTAACCAAAGCCATTTCAAAGGTGAAGTTTGAAGAGTTGGGTTCCAAGATGGGAATGATAAATAATTACTCCTAGCTTGAGGGGGAGAGTTAAGAGATGGGTTATGCAGCAACCAACGACTTAAAGCCATGGCATTAGGCCACTTGTGCTGCACACCAGAAAGCTAGTGCCATGGCACCAGATCTCAGCACCAAGTAGCATAAATGCTAACCAAAGCCATTACGGCCATTTTTGTCATCTAATACCAGAGTTTTTAGATGAGGATAATCTTAAATTTAGGATTTGTCTTACTTTTTGTTTCTATCCCAAATATTATGGGATTCGGTTGGTTAGGTTAGAGGCCAATATCAACCATATGAAATTTGCTTCCAATCTTGTATAAAGACAGAAAAATCATAGATCATTCTTCTCTTAATTTCATCACATACGTTTCAAGTAAGGGAAACTACCTAACCTATATTGCCATAGCATAATATCATCATTAGAGAGGTTAGAGACATGTAAAACTTTCTCAGGAGACTTCTCAGGTTTACTGGTTTCCAGTTTGTGGCTTGCCATGTATGTCCCGATAAGTATCCTTCGTGTGACCAGCCTTATTCCAATGGTCAAACCATGGTTTTCCACTTTTCTGCTTTAGGTCACTGTTAGGTGGTCCACATACCATAAAGGTTGAGGAATCAGCAGCTAGTTGGGTACTCAGAGACCCTTGGGTGAGTCTTTTTTGACTCTCTTCGTGTCTCACTTCTATGAAGGGCCCTCTCAAATGGCAAGGGACAGATAACCATTGTTCTCCCCATTATGTTGTCAAACATAGGATTGAGACCAAATAAGAAAGTATAGACTTAGTCTCTCTCCCCAAACTTCTTATAGTGATTGGCATCAACCGTACAACTCCATTGATGTGCCTCATACATGTCAACCTGCTGCTGGCACCTTACTAAGGAATTATAGAACTGAGTAACAGACAAATCTCCCTGTCTCAACTCATGGAGATGGATTTTGATCTCAAGGAAGGTTGCTGTGTCTGGAGTATGTCTCCTTGACAGTTTCCCAAGTCTCTACTGTCTGGTACAGAAGAAAATTAACATCAACTTCAATATTCTTGGAGTTGATCAACCAAGACATGACTAAATTATTTTCAAAAGCCTAAGTGTTGTGTTTAAGATCATAGAGACTTGGCCGGACAGCACCTTCAAAGATGTAATCCTCCTTGCCTTTTCCGCAATAAACACAAGGACACCTTCAGACTAGTGTAAGATAAATGGTGTCCAGTCAGCATGGTTGGCAGACCTTGAGAGAAGTTGTTCATGGCGGACAAATCAATAGAGACAACTAGTACACAAGGCATAACAAAGGCAGAAGACATATCCTTCTCAGCATTCAACACCCTCATTGTGTCTAAGGAGATCATGGGAAAGGTTCAGGCTTCTCAAGCTCAAAAACCATGAAGATCAGAGAATTATGCTCTAATTTTTTGTATATTCTGAATAGCATCCGAGAGATATAAATAGGGGTGGAATAATGGACAAACTTAGTACAGATCCCATAAAATCTGCAAGGGATAATGTCGAGACCCTGGACTCAAGTTCACACTTAGCAGTAATCACACAGTGAGAGATGACAGAATATAGCTGGGTTTCGTATTAATGATAATGAAATTACACTATCTCAACCCCTAAAGAGAAAGGCGGATGATATTAGCCAAAACCCTGACCTGATAGTAATCACCAGTGAACCAAAATACAGAAATACAAAATTACAAGAGACAATGAGCAAGTCACGAATTGGCTTTCGAGAGGCCAGCCCTCTCGTCCCAAAAGTGATTTATGAAGTGGAATTTTCAACACAAAAAGGGCTCTCAACCACTCCTAACCACCTACTGATCCAAAGATGTTCTAGGATTATATGGGTCAGCTTCCTTTCTCTTTCCTCCCTTACCCTTTCTGTTATAGACCTTAAAACCTTGTTTTGGTTGCCTACTATATTGCTTAAGAGTGGTTACAGGTTTAGCTTGATGGGTGGACCCATCGTATAATCTCTAATCAAACCTGCCTATCTATGACAGAAATTAAATGGGAAAAGGGAAAACAAGAAAACAAAAAAGGCAAGTAGTCTACCAACAAAATAAGAAACAAATAAAACTGCAATAAAGTAGGGGGAAAACGTGCTTATAAGCATGTGCCTGATAACACTTGTCAAAATTAGGGCCAGAAAGATTACAAAGTGGTTGAGTGGGTAATGATCAAACCAAGGGCAAATTGACTTTCACAATTTAAACATTTTGCATGATGTTGGAACAAATGTTTGAACCCACGGCCTCTTGTACCCTAGTAAACTAATCAAAGTCCACATATTAAATGGAAGAAAAAGCATGTAAAATCTAAAAACATCCTAAGAGAGAGATAAGAACTCACACCTGTCTTGTTCGAGTCTCTGGTGGCAGTGAACCATAAACTACCGAACAAAGATGCTTTCCTTCATTCTCAATTTTCTTCTGAGCAATAATAGTGAACATGAGTAAAGCAAAGTGTAAATATAATCCAAAACACACTCACACACACATATAGGAGAAAATCAACATTGTCATTTACTACTAAATTAGCTATGTAAATTAGGATGACACAACTAGCCAAATGTATTAGCAGAGTTAAAAATAAATTACATACAGCATTTAGACAAGTATAGAAATAATCAATTTCCAAAACAAAGAACACTAATGAATAAAGTAAACATGCATTTTGATAGAGTAAACCCCACATAGTCCATATCAACAGTTCCAACACTTATTGCCACCCTTCTATTAATACCACCTAGTGCAAAACTCTACAACAGTGCTCCCAGGTATTTTTTGGAGGTCAAGTTTCACTTTGGCCCTTGTGCAAGGTGGTATTTCACCAAACTACCCTAAAGAGAAGATTTGTGGGGAGAGCTAAAATTAAGAATATGAAAATGATAATACCAACTAACCAACAACAGTATTACAAGGAGTCTACAACTGCACAATAAATGAAACAGCACTAAACTAGAATAATACTAGGATACAACTCATGTTTGCAAACAATGACAACTCACGCTCATACCTAATCATGACTAGTGTTCACACCTATTATAATTATTGGTATCCAATCTGATTTGCTTAGAATTGTTTCTAATATCGTCAAATTGGGTCAACACTTTTAAGGGTCTTTATGTTTTAGATTTCAAACATTATTTTTCCTACCCTCATTCCTCATTTACGTGTAGTAATTCTCCCTCTATTTAGTATCTATTTTCGAGATTTTGCCCGGGCCTTGTAAATGTATCTCTCATTATGAATAAAAGACAACGTAAGTTGTCATATGACAGAATAAGATCTGGCACCCAAGTGCTAAATTGCACAAGAGGAGCAGAAACGTGACACATAGTTGCCAAATCCTAGAGCTTAGGCGCCACCTCGCTAGAATCACTAAAAAGAAGGGCTCTTTTGTCATTTTACAATGTTTTCCTCATTAACTTAAGATTGTATTTGAATTATTTTTATTTTCTGTTTATTCTTATTAATTAGGATTAAGGTTATTAAGGGCTTTAGTATTTAAGCTTCTTTTTTTCTCCATCAATGTAATTTTTGTTGTATGAATAAAGAAACCAGAAGTGTAGTCACCTCTGAGTATTTCCTCTTCTTTCATTTTTCATCATGGTATCAGACCCTATAAGGATCCATAAACCGTGATGATTTCCTTTGGCACCATGAATGCCTATTAGGCAACTGCTTCAGTATCTACACAAGAGTCATCCTTAAATTCTCAAACCCCAAGTCAACCCACTGGTCATGGTAACCCCTCCCCAATTTACATAATTGTAAAACATCCTCCTTTAATATCACTAGGCACTGATTTAGTGGGAATAACTACCTCCAATGGTCCCAAAGCACCCATATGTTCATTATAGGGCAAGGAAAAGAGGAGTACCTTACCAATGATGCTGGTGAACCATCTGTCACTGATCCTAAATACAAAATTTAGAGAGCAGAAAACAAAATGATCCTATCATGGCTTGTGAATTCCATAGCTCTAGACATTGGCAAGAATTTTCTACGCTATAAGATTGCCAAGGAAATCTGGAATGTAGTTTTGGAGACCAAATCTTCCATTGAGAACACTGCTAGCCTATTTCAAGTCAAAGGACAAACTTGTGACTTAAAACAAGGTGATATTGGAGTCACTCAGTATTATAGTAAGCTGGTGAAGTTGTGGCAACAGTTGGACTTGTATGAAGCCTTTCAACACTAGAAAAATTAAACCCAAACAACAAGATTTGCTTAGATTTGCAATAAGTCTTTAAACACTCCCCCTCAAGCTGGTGAATGAATATCCATCATTTCCAGCTTGTTGCTTAGTTCTTTAAACCTTACCCTAGGTAAGGCCTTTGTTAGAATATCTACAACCTGTTGTTGTGAAGAGGTATAAGTTAGTTCGAACAGTTTTGAATCTAGTTTCTCTTTGATGAAATTTCTATCAAGTTCCACATGTTTGGTCCGATCGTGGTGTACTAGATTCTTTACTATACTAATAGTAACCATATCATCACAATAGAGGTCTATGGGATAGTTAATAGGTACCCTGATTTCTTCAATGAGGTGTTTCAGCCATATGCCTTCACAAATGCCAAGTGAGAGTGCTCGATATTCTGCTTTAGCATTACTCCTACTACTACTAGTTGCTTTTTACTCCTCCAAGTTACCAAATTACCCCATAGATAGGTACAGTATCCAATGGTGAGTCTCCTATTTGTAATTGAGCCTGTCCAGTCAACATCAGTGTATATCTTCACACTTTTCTCACTTACCTTCATAAATGATATCACTTTCCTTGGTATCTTGTTCAGGTACCTAAGTATCCTATAAACAAGGTTCATGTGTTCATCAGTGGGGTTATGCATATATTGGCTTACCACATTGACAGAAAAGGATACGTCTAAGTAGGTATGTGAGAGGTATATAAGTTTCCCAACCAAACATTGGTACCTCCCAGAGTCTAGTAATGGGATGTCTTCTTTAAATCTTAGTTTAAAGCTTGTCTACATCGGAGTTTCAACTTGTTTGCACCCAAGCATCCTTGTTTCTTTTAAAAGATCTAAGGTGTATTTCTTTTGAGAGACCACTATACCCTTTCTAGACTAGGCAACTTCCATTCCCAAAAAGTATTTTATCTCACTAAAGATCTTGATCTCAAATTCTTTGGCTAAAGCAACCTTTAAGTTCTCCCTTTCTTGCTTAAAAGCTCCTGTAACCATGTCATCAACATAAACAATAAGTATGGATAGTTTTCCATCAAGTGAATGTTTTATAAAGAGGGTGTGATTAGCTTGTACCTGATTATACCCATAACCCTTTATTACAGTGGAAAACTTATCAAACCAAGCTCTAGGTGACTGTTTGAATCCGTATAATGACTTAAAGAGTCTATATACCTTATTTGCCCCCACATTAATTCCTAGAGGAACTTCCATATATACTTCTTCCTCCAACTTGCCATTTAAAAAGGCATTCTTAATGTCAAATTGATGTAGCTTCTAGTCTAAGTTAGCAGCCACAAAGAGAACTTTAATGGTATTAAATTTAACACAGGAGCAAATGTTTCCTGGTAGTCAATCCCAGGGATTCGAGTAAAGCTCTTGGCTACTAACCTGGCCTTGTGTCTGTTTATGCTTCCATCTAGATTATAGTGAAGATCCGCTTGCATCCCATTGCCTTTTACCCACTCAATACGTCAGTGATTTCCCATGTTTCATTTCTTTTCAGGGCAGTAATTTCCTCCTATATTGTAACACTCAATTATGCATTACTCAAGGATTCATGTATGTTTTGAGGTATTTTCTCACGAGATAGGTTAGCGATGAACATAGAATATTCTGGAGAAAGTTTATCATAGGAAATAAAATTCCCAATTGGAAGTTTAGTACAAGCTCTTACCACTTTTCTCAATGCAATTGGCGAACCCAACTGTTTAGTGTCCATTTGAGGAGGTCTGGAACTCAAAGTTGAGTTTTGGCAGTGATTAAGAGTGTTGTCTTCTATACCTTCACTTTGGTTTCTTGCACTTTTTGTTATAGGTGAGTTCACGGGTTCTGCTATAGGTGTTTCAACTTCAATTTCTAGTATAGGTGGTTCTTGGTTGGCTATTGTGGATTGAGGTTTTGGGCTGGATAGTGTAAATTTCGAATATGGTATAAGTGCTGGAATATTCTGTATTACGAGGAGGTTGTATTTTATAGTAAGGTCATTCTTCAATCCTCTCCCCTTGAATGGATTTGCTTGCAAAATGTAGGGTAGTTTCAAAGAAGGTGACATCCATAGTGATGCAAAATTTTTTTATGATAGGTGAAAACCACTTGTAACCCTTTTTAGAGGAAGAATAGCCAATAAAGACACATTTGAAGGATTGGGGATCAAGTTTGCCATAGTTGTATATATGAACAAATCATGTACATCCAAAAATTTTGGGAGGTAGGCCGCGAATGTGATTGACTGTGTCAAGGAAGAAATCATGCAGTTTTTCTAATAGGGTGATATAATCTAAAGGTTTAGAGGGCATGCAATTAATCAAGTAAGTGGCTGTAAGTAAAGCTTCCCACCAATAGGATTTAGGCGCATTAGAGGCAATCATTAAGGGTCTAGTGACATTTAAGAGGTGTCTATTTTTACACTCAAAAATCCCATTTTGATATGTGGTGTGGACTCATGTGCTTTGGTGACGGATTCCCTTGTCAGTGAGAAATTGCTTTAGGACAAAATTAAAGTATTCAGTCCTATTGCTAGTGTGTAAGATTTTTTAGTGTTTGAAACTGAGTTGTGATAAGGGAGTGAAAGGTTTTGAAGATATGAGGGACCTCAAATATTTCTTTTATTAAATATGTCCAGGTGACCTTAGTACAATCATCTATGAAAATAACAAACCAATGTTTACTAGTCAAAGTTTTTGTGCAAGATGGTCCCTATACATCACTATGTATTTAACACAAAAGCGTGTGAGGGAATGTGGCTATGTTGTGTATAAGAATTGCAGGTGTGTTTGGAAAATTGGCATACTTCACATTGAAAAAGAGTAAAATTCTCATCAAATAGATTGCAATACATCTTCTTCATGTACTCAGGGTTGGGGTGTCCTCAACTATAATGCCATAAAGCAAAATTAGAAAAATTTGTACAATTAGAAAGTGCAAAATTTTGGTAGGATTTCCCATCAAGTAAGACCGCTTTGTTCCTTAGCATTGCCAATCGTCACCCCATATGCCAGGTCCAGAAAACAACAGCCACTAGGAAAAAATTTAGTGACATAGTTAAGGTCTTTTGCAATTTTACTAGAGTTTAAGAGATTGCAGCCTAGATTAGGCACCAAAAGGACTCGATATAGGAGAAAATTATCATAAATAGACTGTCATAAACCCAAAAACTTTAGAAGGAGAGCCATCAACAAGGGTAACAACTAGATTGGGTTTGTAAGGAGTAAAGTTTGTAAGACAAGAGGGATTACCAGTCATATGGTCGGTAGCCCCGGAGTCCACGACCCAAGTATTGGTTCCTTGAATTTTTAATTGAAAACCCAAGGTGAATTACTTGAGTGGGCAATCAAACTTGTAGGAGGTGCATTAGTAGGGAATACATTGAAGTGGGTGTCAATTATCTTTAGGAGTGCCTCCAATTGATCCTTACTAAAGACCTCAAGGTCAAATTACTTGTCATCAGAATTAACGATCATTTGGGCTTGACCCTTCTAACGACTTCGTTGCTTAGTGTTAGGTGGTTTGACATGTAGTACCCAGCACTTTTCTTTTGAATGTCCAGCCTTATTAGAGTGACCACACCATGCCTTATGTGTTGCTCATGTTCACTATTATGAGAAAATTTGGTTGCAAGTGCAAAGTTATTAGTAATATTCATAGTAGATAATTTACCTGATGTAAGCCTTTTTCCTGCTCTCTTCTCATTTTACCTTAGAAAAGGCTTCTCTTAAAGAAAGAAAGGGATCAAGTGATAAATATTCTGCCTCTGATTTCCTCAACATTGGTGCTTAAGCCTACTA
The DNA here is from genome assembly GCA_037074485.1 of Delonix regia. NCBI lineage: Eukaryota > Viridiplantae > Streptophyta > Magnoliopsida > Fabales > Fabaceae > Delonix > Delonix regia. The sequence goes on along the minus strand of CM073451.1, from coordinate 25,742,820 downwards.
AGAATTTGTAGACTTTTTTACTCTTGTAATTTCTGGAAATATGTTGCATTGGCAGCATAAGCCCACTAGTGATTCTCAAACTAGTCTACCTGATGCCAATGTCGCAGTAGAATATTAAAGTATTGAGTAAATCAGTGTCAGACTGTCGAGAATCATGGAGGAAACTTTTTCTTTCAAAGATGACAACCTTATTTTTGTTAGAGGGGTACATTTCTTTTGCAACTTCCCAGGCTTCATGGGTTGTCTGATAGAAGAGAAAATTTTCCCCAATATTAGGCGCCATAGAGTTGATTAGTCAGGATTGAATTAGGCTATTTTCAGTGTCCTAAGTTTTGTATAAGGTGTCAATGGGTGCAAGTGGTTTAGTAGTTCCTATGAGGTAATCTGCCTTGCCTCTTCCTTTCACAAACAACATCACACTAGCCAACCATTGGAGATAATTATGGTCAGTCAAGCACTGAGTTGTGATAAGGGGAGATGTGGGCTCAAGTTTGTCTAGTCCTCGTGGAGCAACTAATCCGATCATGCAACTAGGGCGTTCGCTTGAGAGTGATTCATTACTACCCTAATCGTCGCTGCCATCCACATTCAAGCCAAAACCAAATCAAATCATGGTCCCCAGATGAGTGGCCCTAATACCATGTAGATTTTAAAAAAGTAATCGTATTAATTTTATTGATTGATAAGGTTTTTAACCCTATTTACAAAGTGTTGGCTTATTTAGCCGAAATATACAAGAGAGATAAGTTCAAATGAAACAGAAATTTAAATTCAAAAGAATATATAAATATGCCTAAAAGATAGGGATATCAACTAACTCCTAAAAAATAGTGATCAGTGCAAATAAGCATAGAAAATAAAGGAATAATTAGTCTAGAAAAATTAAACCCAAACAATAAGATTTGCTTAGATTTGCGATAAGTCTTTCAACATGTTTTTATGTTTCAAATTCAAAGGTTATTTTTCCTTTTCTGGTTCCTCATTTATATGTAGCTATTCTCCCTTAATTTTGTTGCCTTTTTCAAGATTTTATCCAGAGGCAGAATTAATGCCATTGGTCCTACAAATGTAATTCTCATTCTGAGTAAGAGACAAAACATTTAGAACATATTCTTTGACCATTTTCTTGATTACCATTCCCTCCCCCCAACCCCCGTTCTTTCTTTTTGTAGCTAGAACAAATGTCATTGTGCCAAACTTAAGTTATACGAAGACCTCTTAAAGAAGTGAGAATGACTTCCAATTGATCATCATTGTTAATGGAGCTAGCAATAATACGTCAAGAAAGAATATTTTCTTTGGTAAGGTGATAATCAACTTTCATGCGTTTGTTCCTCTCCTGTCATGAAACGCTATATTGGAGGCTATATGTAGGGCTGCCTACTTGTCACAAATTACTTCCTTCTTGTCTCTTTCTCTGAACCTCAAACCTTGAAGTAACTGTTTCAAAGATACAAGATCATAGGTTGGCAAGGCCAAAGCACGGTACTCAACTTCCACAATTAATTTGACAACATCATAATTCTTACTTTTCAATGAGACTATTTATCCCAACAAGAGAATGCACAAGTTTGACGTAGACCTTTAATTAGTAGAATAGCCCGAGACTATTTATCCCAACAAGAGAATGCACAAGTTTGACATAGACGTTTAATTAGTAGAATAGCCCGTCCAACACGCATCTAAGTAACATAACCACTCAAGCATCTTAGCAAACCTTATAGTGCAACCCCTTGCCTAAAGCTTCCTTAAGTCCATACCATATATTTTTTATGAACTTGCCCTATGCCAAACTGGTAAATGAGCAACATAAAGTACAAATCATGTCCACACCCAATCACACTCAGCAAATTTTCACACCTACTCTATCGACATTGATACAATCAATTTGAGTACATATATATATATATATATATATATATGTATGTATATCCTGGAAATATAAATTTATCCACTTAAACATAGCTATTTTCAAGTTCTCACTAAAATCAGTAGTGGGTTCACTCAATATAAGAAATGCAAAGGCTTAAAGAAATCATGCAAATCAATATTATTAAAAATGCTGCAGTAAATAAAGAAGAAGGAAAAACATCCTTTCAGCAAATTACCTACCGATCTCTCAATATTTTAGTATCTTAACGCAATTTCACATCATAGTAAATTATCTTTTTCTTTTCCAGGTTTTACTCACATTTTAAATTGATTGCAAACACGAAAGTAGTATATGAAGAATTCATGCACGTATTTTAGATACATCTGCCGCTTTAAACAAGAGGACATGAGTCAAGCTATTAACGCCAGGTCATCTAAGCTATTTGCTTGGTTTTGCAAGAGACAAGTAGTAAGACTACTTTGCCATTTATATTAGTATAAAGTTGCTTTTATAAGGCAAAAAAACTAATGAAGCCAACCACTTGTATTATTTATAGCCTTAGATAAGGTATTGATGTTTATTATATATTCACATTAAAATGCTCAGGCTTTTTGCTTTCACAAGGATGTCTGATGACTTCATGTACCAGAACCATTCATACATGAGAAATTAATGGGAGAAATAATGACAAATAGGGCTGAAGAGTAAACGTACTCCATTGTTTTAGCATAAACAAGAATGAAGACACACCATCTTAACTTCAGAATAAAATAACAAAGTAAAAACTGACCTTTAAACTGTAAATCTTCTTACGTGAAAAGGTAACAATGCAATCGCCCTTTCGTACATTTGAGAAGGATCCAAGAGGAACCTTTAATGGGACTAAAGGTGACAGTCTCTCATAATATAGAACCTACAGCAGGCATGAAGAAAATAATATATCAAATAAATTCAAAAATTTTAATGAAAACACCATAAATCAGCAGCGTGCCTTGTTAATGATGACCACACACTCACAGATTCACAAGATAGAATTGACCACTATAGATATTACCCCTGGCCCCCAACATCAAGTGTCCTTGGTGGTTGCCTAAAAATGGGATATTTTCAGTACCTCAACCTCATCTCCAGTAACTTTCAATATCTCCTGAATGAGGGGAACAGCAGCTGGATCACCACAAAGGTGAAGTTCATCTGCAGCTATTCCTAGTAAAGCACGTGTAAATGAAAAGCCCCTTGTATTACACCCCAACATCTGAAAGCGAAAAGAAAGATAAAGGTTAGAAGCAAAAGGAACAAACATGTCAATAAGAAAACTACAAGCTTGTGTATACTAAAATAACCAACATGGAGTAATGACTAACAAATATCACAAAGGCATCAACTACCCATATGCAGATATTTCAATCACAGAAAATTTTCTGACTCAATGAAAAATTAGTAATAATATCAATTGACTCACCAATGTAACATGATAACAAGAAGATTTTTAAGTTTTAACAAATAAATCCTTAAAGTTCTACCTTCTTTTGTTGATGTCAATTTATAATCTTGATTCATGTGACATCAACAGGTCCTAGGAGCTGTTTAAGAGAAGTCAAATATCAAAATGACCAATTGACATACCTGAATTTCGTCAATAACGGCACATTGGTAGTTGGAAACTACATCAGCCATCTCAACCGTCACAGCCTTGTGTTTTGCACCATCAACTTCCTCTCGCTCTTGACCTGTAATGAGGTCACAAGGAACTTTTGCCCTGTTCAACCGTTTTGCTACCTCCCATGCCAATAATCTTAAAGGACCACAATACAGGCCTGCAGAGTAAAAAACTGCTCAGCCTCTTCACCAAGTTTTAATCCTACCTTATCAATGTTTAAGGTCAACTACAGTAGAGAATAGAATAGTGACATACCAGAAGAACTTGACACAAGTTTCTTTAGAGCATGATAAGTTTTACCACTATTTGTGGGACCAACATGCAAGATAACCCTGCGCTGTTTCTGCCGGGCCAGTGGGTACCATGTATGAGGACAACTATGAAAACCAAGAAATTAGCATCAGCACTGTTGTTACATAAACAAAATCAAATAGCCATAATCAATACTATAGCAGCATTAAGACCATATTCTATGGGATTTGTAGTTGATTTATGGAGGGGTTAATTAAGCAGCATCATGTTTGCACAATACAGCATACATGAACAAGAAGAAATTTGAGAAGTAAAATGGCCATCATAAGTAAAAAATGAATCCTCTATAAAGATTATTAATATATATCACCTGATCATAATATTGCCAAATAGTAGATCATAACTTTGAAAAATAAATATATTTATGAGTACTAATAGGAGGGAAAATTACATGTTCCAAAATCTTATTCCTATAACATGTAAGAAAATTAAAATCTACCAAATTGTATGGAAAATCAAATATAAATGTTGGAAGTAAACAGATGGAAACCTGAGTTTCCAATAGGAATTACAATAGTGAAAACAGAAGAAAAATAAGGAAAAAGCCTCTAGCTCTTCAAGGGACCAGAAAACCTCCCACAATTTTGCCCAAATGTCTGCCTACTTTACCCTCTGCCGCTCACCCCTTTTTATTCCCATTTTTATAACAAACCCCTTCTGGATCTTCCCATAAACAGCCTCCACATGTCTCTCACCTCCTAGATAATTTTTGACCAGTTTTTCCCTTAATAGTCCCATATTCCTTCCTTCTGCAGCTCTTACTAGCTGTGGGGGTGGAATAATACCCCACCTTGAAGCTACTCCTTGCCCTCAAGGTTAGCAGTAAAAGTTGTAACACATGGCTTCTTTTCAATATCATCAACTAAGGATTTTTTTCAAACCCTCTAATTCTTCTTTCAAGCTTATGCTTTTCACACTATTCTTCCAGCAAGAGTGGCTACCCAATTCTTTATTCTCATGCTTCAATTTGGGCGGTCCCCCAAGCCCAACATTCTTCCTTGCCAACTTTAATTGAAAATAGGCCCAGTCTGCAATCCCTCATACTGTCTGTTACCCAATTCTTTTTCTTTTTTTTTTCCAATGTTCTAGTCTAAATGGCATCAGCCAATTCTTGGTCCAATCCAATTCACATCAACCTTAATGCCTTCACTAAGCTGCTTGATGAAATCCTCATTTAAAAAAACCATCTAAAATGTCCTTCAAGGGTGCCACTAGCAACCCAAACAGCTATATATCTCTGCCACTCCTCCCAACTGCCAAAGAGTCCTCAGCTTCTCAGAGGCACATATCCCCAACACGGTTGAATCCATGGTTATTAATTTGCAATTCACAACATGAATTGTGATGCTAATTTTTAAACCGTAAATCATAAGTGTATCGAATCGTAAGATTCAAAGATACAATAAAAAATTACTTTATATATGACAAGCCGTAAATAAAATGATATTAAAGCTCATAAAATACAAAGGGAATATATCTTTCACCATCTTTTTGAAGGAGGGAAATAGATAATGACAAGAAAAATAATGGATGATAGTGTTGGAGAATAGAGAAGAGAGTTGGCAGTAAAGGGAATCTATTCTAATATTATAATATAAAAAAATAGGTTAGAGGCTTTTCATATAAATAGCAGGGGCTAAATACACACATAATATTCAAGGTATAATGTTCAGGGTATAAAGTATAAACACCAGAGATTACTTATCACAACACACCGTTTGGCATGCTTTTTTCTTAATTTAAAAGAAAAAAAAAAAAAGACACTGTACAAATGCTTTTCGTCTTTAACCTTAGTTGTTGGGTCATTCACAACTTGACAAGACAACCCGCATCCCCGTTTGTGCAATGGCCTCCATGAATCATCTAGACAGCAGAAAAGTATGATTTGGAATCATTCTGGACAATTATGGCAACTCTAGTCACGATTCATGTGACTTTTCGATTGTAGTGTGCGATTTGAATTGCAAGGCTTCAGCATCGTGTCAGATCACACAATTTGTGATTTTGAATTGTGCGATTCGATAACTATGATTGAATCCTTTCCTTTTGAAAACTCCACCATATTTGTTCGTCTCTAGAAAGAAGAGGAAGTTCCAGTAAACAATGATGAAGCTCTCTCCTGCTCCAAGCTCTCACAAACCCTAAACCTTCATTTTGAATGCCAATATTAGCTTTCTTCACATTGTGCCAATGACTGACCCATTTGAGACTTCCCTCTTCATCTAGTTGGAAGAGAATTTCTCTAATTTCAGCTATACAATCTTTCGTAGCCTTCATATTTGTCTCAATTTCATATCCTTTCTTTAACTTCTACTCCTACCTCCTCTTTCATGCCCTCAACCTTAAAACTCATTGCAGTAATTACCATCCCCAAGAACGGACCATTCAAATAGCAATTGGTGGAAACCTGATTTTCCAATTGTAATTACAAAAGAGAAAAACACAAAAAAAAAAAAAAAAAGGCAAAGAAACTATTCAAGTTTTTCAAGGAGCTAAAATACCACCTACAATTTTCCTCTGATTTCTGCCTGCCTCATTCTCTGCCCACATGCACTGTCAATTCCCATTTTTCTAACAAACCTCTTTTGGATCTTCCCCTTAACAGCCCCCTCAACCTCATGTCCCTCTCCCTTTCTAGTATGAACCCAAGCAGTTAATCCCATAAAAACCCCATGTTCCTTCCTTCAAGAGCTCTAATTAGTTGTGGGGTTCCATCACCAACACATCATAAGTTAAAGGGCTAAAAACATGGTTATGTCTACTAATTTAAAAACTAAACTTTCTAACGATCATTTTAGAAAACAAACTTATTCTCATATTGAAGTCTATACAATAAACAACTTTTGTCAATAAAAGCAAAAAAATAGCACATCCATTCTCATAGTTGTGTGCATTCAATAGCTGCAAGACATATATACATACGTTAAGTCAGTTAAATCAATCCTGGTGGTACCATTGAGGCTGCTGTATGGCTGTATCTTGTTTGAAGCAATACCAAAACATCCAAACTTGTATTTAATGTACAGACAAAAATGCTCCTCATTACCTGTATAAGTAGTTTAGGGAATGAATGATGATAAACAAAAATACCATCAAACAATTAACATGAATAATCAAACTTAAGCAGCAATACGGGTTAACCGGTAACCTCAATTTGAGCAGCAATATTAACATTTATACCTGCTTGAGGGCATGACCATTTTTAATCATCCTCAAGCACGCAGGATTTACTGCCTTACCAAATACAAACATTTGATTTGAAACCAAGGAATTGTTCGAACTTCCTAGTCGAGAGAAGAAATAAATGGAAAATACTCAATTGCTCATATCTAATGCCCTTCCAATCATCCCAAAAATTATTGTCAGTCATAAGCCCTATGCTTCCCAACAAGATGCCAGACTAACGAAAAAATCTCTCCAATTATTAGAACCAGCGGAAGTTGAAATGAATCAAAGGTTCTATTTCACGTTGCTCAAGTGTCAAGACACTTATAAAACACTAGGACATGCTTTATACCTACAAGGCTAGGGTTTACGGTTGTTTTGCAGCCCACAGACCCCTGACTGGAAAAAGACAGGTAAGCCATTTGTGGCCTATGCTACAATTTGGTTGAAAAAAGGATTTACATATGAATTTACAGAGGAAATGTTCAAGGTGCTAATTCTTGGCTTAATACACAATAAACATAATATTCTTCAAATCGAAGAACCTAATTAAGAAATAAAAAATAGACAGAGATACAAACTTCACCAAATGAAACATGCCAAACAAAGAATAAACAGAAGTAAATCGACAATGGAAGAAAAGAAGAAAGCCACAATATGGATATGAAAGTCGAACCGAGCAAAGTGCGAGAAACCCCAGACGATAATATTTTCCGGCGAAAAAAATACGATGCCATGGCTGTCGGAAAGGTGAAAGAAATGGGAAAAATAATATTTTAATGGTGTTAGAACAATAAGCCTTTCAGAGGGAAGTCAAATACAAGAAATGGGTCAACGTAAGGTAAGATGCTGCGGAGCGAATTCCTGAAATGCTTCTTCGTTTGCCACTCATATTCCAAAGCTCCTCGCCCTGGTTGTAGCCTGAGATGCCGCCGACCTTGGCTCCGGAATGACAGTCACGGCACCAATTTTTTTATTGTAATAATAATTCTAAAAAACAAATTAAAATTATACTTGAATTTATAATTAAATTCCATGCTTTAAAGTTTTGCAATTAACACTTTGCTTCACTTTGAAACAATCTCATGTTCAAACCAGTGCCAAGTTTCGAGAAGTGAAAAAAACACAAGCTAAGTTGGCTAATAGATTCTTTCTTCTTGTCTTCAAGACTAATCCCCACTATTAGCTTCTGTTATTATGCCATCAGGCTCAGGACAAGTTGGCTAATGAATTATTTGTGTCATAAATAAATGTTTATGTGAATTTTATTTTGTAATGAGTTCAATTTGAACTTCAAACTTTTACATTTTTTAAGTTGGTTCTTAAATTTTTGCATCATTTTAATTTTATTTTTGTACTTTTATTTTAATTTAATCCTTCATAATTTACAAACTATAGTACATATCTAATATTATTTATCGATGCTAGTTGGATACTAAAGTAAACAATAGGTTTTAACTTTTGCTTTCATTTTTTTACAAATAAAAATCAAATTAAAAAGTTTGTCTTCTCAAGTGATGAATCCTATATTTTTTGTATTTTATATTATTTTCTCATTCTGTATTATTTAATGTCATTTAGGAGCTAGAGATGGATGAGTTTTGGTACATATAAATATGTTTATATATTAAATCCATATAAATATAATGAGTTTTAAGTGAACCAAATAAGAGAATGGGAATCATTGTTAGAAAAAAGTAAACCAAATATGTAACGTAAGTTTTACATTAATGGCGAATTGCAATTTCTTCTGATTTTATAATCCATATAATATCTTAAATAATATCATATATTAAAAAATCAACAATGATGATATAGTTGCTGGAATCCATATCTGGCTAGTGACCAGATGGAGAGCGGTCTCCCCCTCGCAATGGGAGAGTGGTCTCCCCTGAAGAGGCGACGGAATAGGGGTAGTTGCCTTGGAATGAAACTCGTATTGACCAAGATAACCCTATCCGTACAGGTGTCTTGTCTAAAGTTAATTCACATAGAGGAGGGAGAAGACACTGATTAAAATACCTCTACGCCTCTATGCGTTAGTTTAGTGCCCTTGTGTTTCGTTTTATGATTCTTTCATCTTGGCCTTGCCGGTTTTATTTGTAGTTTTTTCTGCTTTCTTTTGTTCAATTTTGCTGGTCTTTTTTTATGTGATGAACTGTGATTTCTTGAATGAATCCATTTTCAGGCAAAAAATAAAAAAACCAGTTCATTTAATTTCTCTACTGTTTTTATCCTTATTATCCGTTTGATTGCCAAGAAAGTGAAGAAACTATGAACAAAAAATAAAGAAAAGAAAAGGTCAAAAAATCTTGTTTATCAACAAGATATGAAGGCATGGGGGAGCGGAAATAAGATGTGGCGATGCTACTATTATAATATATTTTATTTATTTATTTATTTTTAATTAAAAATTTATATACATATTATATATAATGTGTATCATTATATAACATATATATTATTAAATATTTAAATATATATTTAGAATATAGATAAAAATTAATATATATATATATATATATATGTATTAAATAATATGAGTGTTATAGTAAATTCATTCATTTGTCTTTCTTTTCTACTCTTATCCTCCAACCAAACATGACAATACTATTTATTTCATTTCTTTCCATAGACAACTAAACGCACTTATAAACTCTCTTTTTTTCTTTTTTCATTCTTATTTACATTCCTTTGCAGACATTTCTACGAACCAAATGGGCCATTGTATCAAATATTAATTACTTTTATATAATGAATGATACAATAAGTTTAAATCACATATTCGTAGTCACAAAAAGTATAGAACCTATGTTTGGGGGAAAAAAAGGTATAGAAACTATGTTAAAGATGCCACTAAAGAATTTAATGATATAAATGAAAACAATAGGTAAAATATGTTATTTGCTTAGGTGTTACTTAGAAGTAATTACTTTGACTTAGATCATGAAAAGTGATGATTAAGTTTAGACTTTCAATTTGTGAAGAACCAAAATGAGATTGAGTTCAAATGCAAATGATCATATTGAGACTTTTAATTGGTAAAGGACTAAAAAAAATGAAATTTAAAAGTGAATGATAAAAATAATGTTTTTCTTATTCAAATAATAATTGGGTATACCACATTAATAAAGAAGATGGGATATTTAAATTAGTCCAATCTCTCTCAATTTAGATAGGATATTTATTGATTAACAATAAGTTGCAAGGTGGGCTCTCTATCTAGTGAGTTTGTGAATAATTCAATCTATCACAGATTACCTACAATTAACATGGATCCAATCTATTCCACAATATAAATCAAGATTAATTGCTTAATTAATAAGCATGAGAAAATTGCACTAAGAACAATGCTATTCTATAATATTATTTAAAATTATTCCAACAATTTCCCACTTTGATAGCATTAATCAATTATTAAGACAATCAATAAATCAATAAAACTAATCAATTAATATTCATATAAATACGTAGATAAGTATAAATATGAAACTATGCCAAGTTCATAAATGAAACCATACAAGATCACTGTATCTGATAAGGAAACAAGTGATGTTAACATTATCATAAAATTAATTTCAACATTCGAATAGAATGGAGTATGAAATGATTTTCTAGGTGTCATATTACATTGCAAAAGTCCTTCAATGACTCAACTCATACTCTAACTAGACCAAGGCTACATCAAAGATTCAACAAGTCTTATGAGTTACATGATTTTGAAATACATGCATAGGTTGGCCTTTGGTTAATGGATTTGCAAGTATATGTTCACTAGGGATGTAAACTATACGAGCCTGAGGTAAGAAAAATTCAGAAATAAAACAATGAATCAAGAACATTAAATTTAATAAGGAGAATAATTTTATAACTTATAAATGCTGACAAAATTTTAATTCTGAATTATATCCAAAATTTGGCACAACTAAGAACATTGAATCTAATAGGAAAGGAAATGATATAAATGCAAAAATAAACCAAAGTGTCATTTAAGAACACAACTCAGACTCCCACTAAAACAAGACATCGAAATTTCAAAATATTCAAAAGTTCAAAGTTTCCAAAAACTCTAATAGGTAAGTCATCGATAAGCAGATCATACAAACTGTTCAATATGAGCATGAGATTCCTAAATCTTCTCTCCATCAAATAGGAATTTAGTATCAAAAGTTCAATGCAATTGAAACTCTTGTAATTTTGAGAGAAGCTCATTATTGAGTTACTGTTGCAACAAAAATGGTCAAAACTTAAAATATGTACTTAGCATAAATTTATTTTCTTAACCACAGTCTCTAAAAAATGGACATCATAAAACAAGTGACATATTTTTCACTCATAGATGAGATAGCTAAAAGTGTCCATTTGACACTTCATAACAAAACAAACAACTCATTCAAATATCATAAATGTCACGACCCAAATTCATTGGTCATGACTAAAGCATAGGCTAAATTAATTTAACCCCAACCAACTTAAAATAACATTTTTTTACATTTTCTAAAAAAATTCAATGTAACACATTAAACACACTTTGAAATATAATTCAATAGTTTCACAACGATATTAAATTGATAAACTTAATAATGTCTCACAATATACAGATGAAATAATAAGGAAATAGCCCACACAAGGCTTACAATACTTTACAAAATCCCAAACAAATAGACATATAGTAGTCATCACCTTGGAATTAGACGTACAATATGATTAACCTAAAATAACATACCAAAAAACCTAAACAATAACAAAATTCCCAAAGCAACTTCATTAGAAAGGCGTAAGTCTACCAATGACTTAATAAGTGAATAAATAACAAAGCAAGCAAAAAGGAAAAACAATAGGAACATTAAAATTTTTAAATAACAAGAAGTTTTGATAAATAAGAATATTATTTCTAAACCTTAAATTTTATATAAAATGTATATCATGGAAAGAACTAAGATTATCATACTCATATTCATTTACCAGGTATGTTTTAATTATTCATACCCGTATCCCATTACCAGATATGTCTCAATATCTCATATTAGTATCCCTTTACTAGATACATCTCAATAATTCATACATGTATCCCTTTATAGGATACATCTCAATATGTCATATTCATATCCTTTCACTGGATATATTTCAATAATTCATACATGTATCCCTTTGACAGATACATCTCAATATCTCATATCCGTATCGTTTCATTAGATACGTCTCAATAATTTATACTTGAATCCCTTTACCAGATACATTTTAATAATTCATTTCAACAAAGTGCACCAAGGCTGTTAATGGAGGGTTCTTACAGGTTCTCTCATCCATCATTTAAATTATAAAAGTCGTTGAATAATGAAAATAGAATATATATATAATTTTATTTAAACATATTTACTACCATAAAGTAATTTAAATAAAAATAATCTTAAAGATAAAATAAAATAAAGAGTGTTTAAGAATGAAGTGACAATAATATAAAGGATTAAAATGGAACTTGCATTCAAATCACTTGAGAACCTATAGATCATTTGTATCTATACCTCAGTTGTTATATATAGAAATCATAAATCCTATATATAATATTTATTATAATAATAATAATAAGAATAATAATAATAATACTCTTGATAATCAGGAATCCTCTTTTATGTATTAAAATTTATTGTATATTTAGTTTCCACTTTTAAAAGTCCAAATTAATTTAGGAGCCTTTAACATGATACATGTTCCAAAATGTTCCTAGCAACAAAATATAGCAACCCCACTTTTCAATGACTATTTAAGCGGTATAATCTTGTTATAGATCTCAGGAGTTATGGGAAGAATTGCTTTGTCAAGGAACTCATAAGATTTAAATTAGTCATATATGCAACATAGCCTGCTTTAGTCTTATTTGTACAAAGTCCATAAGGCTCTAGAAAAAATTTCATTTTAGCGCCTTAATTCTACTTAATCTATTAAATGGGATTCCATCACTGTTATGTGCATAATATGTAGAAGTTTGTTGTATAAAATAGATCAATACTCTTAAAAGACTAGTTTAGAATATATAAATGAATATATATATATATATATATATATTTATATAATCCATATAAAAATAAAGAAATTGAAAGTAGGACAAGAAAATAAAGACGTTCGGTTAAATAAAAAGTGTTACTTTGCCAATTATATACTCATTGATAGGGATCATTAGTAAATATCCCTTATTCTTACAGCACAGCCTGAATTAAAGAAGTCTCTGCAAAGTTACCTCTCACACAAATACGAATGCTCCGACCACTACTCTCTTTCTAGTTTCAATGAGAAAATTAAGAAATGTTTGTGTTATTCATAGAAATTTTCAAGTTACCATTTAGTGCTGTACAAGCAATAACCATGCATTTTTGCTAAAATTTGCACAATAACCACACGTTTTTGCCTACATTTACTATGTAAGTTACTATGCAATGGTGAAAATTTTATTTTTATCTCAGAAAATATTTTTCTTTACATTTTAGTTCCTAAAAAAGTAAAATTATAATTTGTACCCTAAATACTATTTTTTGCTTTCATTTTTGTCCATAAAATTTTATTTTATTTTTCTAATGTTATTCTTAAAATATATATACATATATACTTTTGGGTTATTACATTCTCTCCCCTTTAAAAAAATTTGGTCTCTAAATTTTATAGAGGTTACTTACCACTAAAAAAAAAGAGATGGGAGTACTTGTCTCGCATGACTTCTTCAACTTCCCATGTTGCTTCTTCACCTATATGATTCTACCACACCACTTTAATTGAAGTTATGTCTTTATTCCTCAGTTTCTGGACATGTTTGTCGATTATGGCAATAGGTTGCTCTATGTAGGATAATTGTTCTTCTAATTATATTGATTGCAGTTGAAGGACATGAGAAGGATCGAGTAAATATTTTCTGACAATAGATACATGGAAGATAGGATGCGCATTTGCAAAATTTAGTGGAAAAGCTAGATGATAGGCTACAACACCCACCCTCTCTAATATCTCGAATGACCTAATGTATGTTAGATTTATACTTTCCTTCTTTCCAAACCACAAAACACCTTTCATGGGTGATACTCGTAAGAATACAAGGTCTTCAACTACAAATTTTAAGTCATGCCTTTTATTATTTGCATATCCTTTTTGCCTACTCTGGGTCGCCAACAACCTTTCATGAATTAATTTTACCTTGGCCATTGATTCTTGTATTAAGTCTGGTTTATATTCATGAACTTCAAACCTACCTATCATATAGTGCCTCAAAAAGTGTCATCTGTATACTAGATTAATAGCTATTATTGTAAGCAAACTCCATGCATGAAGCATATCTTACAATATTTGTCTATCAGTTTAAGGATGAAAAGCAGTGCACAGATCATAGTAAGTCCCTAAGGCTTCTAGGAAAGACTTCCAAAACTTGGCTGTAAATTATGGCCCACGGTTGGAAATAATAGACACTAGCACACCATGAAAGGAGACGATCTCATCTAAGTAGAGCTTAGCATATTAAGTTACACTATAGGTAGCTTTTATAGGTAGAAAGTGTGCAGTCTTAGTTAATCGATCTACAATTACCTATATTAAATCATACTTTAAGGGTCTTAGGTAAGTTGGTAACAAAATCCATTGTGATCTTTTCTTCTTCCATTCCGAAATCTCAATCTACTGAAGCAAGTCTACAGGTTTTCGATGTTTAGCCTTCATTTATTGACATACTAGGCATTTAGAAACGAACTCTGCTACATCCTTTTTCATCCCTTTCCACTAATACAACTCTTTCAAATTGTGGTGCATTTTATTGGAACCTAGATGAAAAGTGTATGCAGAGTGATGAACTTCCTCCAACACCTTCCTTTGTAAATCTTCCACATTTGGTACATATAACCTATAACCACATCTTAGAATACCTTTATCATCTAGTGAAAACTCATGTACCTTTCATTCATAGACTTATTCCATAATCCTCTTTGACTGAATATCTTAGTCTTGTACCACCTTAATTGTATCCACCAAGGTCAAAGGAAACTGTGCATGGGCTAGCAGTGAGCTAAGCCTTGATATCTTAAATCTTACTCCACTTTCAATGATCTTTTGGAATTCTTTTGTAATCAATCTCTGGTTTCCAGCTATATGAGCCAAGCTACCCATAGACATCCTACTCAAAACGTCAGTAACTACTTTAGCCTTATGTGGGTGGTATAAAATATTACAATCATAGTCTTTCAAAAGTTCCACCCATCTCCTTTGTCTTAAGCTTAAGTCCCTTTGTTGAAATATATACTTAAGACTTTTGTGATAAGTGTAAGTTTCACAGGTTTCACCATACAAGTAGTGCCTCCATATCTTTAAGGAAAATATAACTGTGGCTAACTCTAAATCATGAGTGGGATAATTCTATTCATGCTTTTTAAGTTACCTAGATGCAAAGGCTTTCATCCTTTTATGCAGCATCAATACACAACCTAATCCCACTCTTGAGGCCTCACAGTAAACTGTATACCTACCACTCCCGGAGGGAAGAGCTAATATTGGTGCTGATGTTAAGTGCTTCTTCAATTTTTGGAAACTTTTTTCACAAGCATTTGTCTATTGAAACTCCACACTTTTTTTAGTTAAACTAGTTAAAGGAGCAGTAAGCTTAGAAAAGTTCTTCACAAATCTACAGTAATAACTAACTAACCCAAGAAAGCTAGGTATCTTGGTCACTGTGGCTAATTTAGAATCGCTTATACTTTCTTTGAATCTATATTAATCCATCCTTAGACATAGTGTGCCCTAAGAAAGCCACATTATCCAACTAAAACTCACACTTAGAGAACTTTGTATATAACAGATTTTCTCTCAAGGTTTGTAAAGTCATTCTCAAGTGTTACTCATGTTCCTCCTTGCTTTTTGAGCACACAAGGATATCATCAATGAAGACGATCACAAAACATTATAAGTACAGCTTAAAGACCCAATTCATTAAGTCCATAGAAGCTGCTGGAGCATTTATAAGACCAAATGACAAAACCAAGAATTCGTAGTGCCCACAACAAGTCCTAAAAGTTGTCTTTAGAATGTTTTCCTCTCTAATCTTCAATTGATGATATCCTAATCGCAAGTCA
This sequence comes from Delonix regia, assembly GCA_037074485.1. Lineage (NCBI taxonomy): Eukaryota > Viridiplantae > Streptophyta > Magnoliopsida > Fabales > Fabaceae > Delonix > Delonix regia. The sequence continues at coordinate 25,726,709 of CM073451.1, read as the reverse complement.
ATCTTAGAGAAACACTGGGCCATTTGAAGTTGATCAAACAAGTCATCTATTCGTGGGAATGGATATTTGTATTTCATTGTCACCTTGATCAAACAAGTCACCTCATAGAACCATCTTTATTCTTCATGAACAATATTGGAGCACCTTATGGCGAAGAACTTAGGCTTATGAATCTCTTGTCAGGAAGATCTTGCAATTGCTCTTTTAATTCCTTAAGCTCTACAGAAGCCATACAGTACGAGGGTTTAAACGCAGGCTAAGTATTAGGAATAAAGTCTATGTAAAACTCAATTTCCCTATTTAGAGGTAAGCCAGGCAATTTTTTTGGAAAAATATCGAGGTACTCACACACTATTTATACATGCTCTAACCCATGTATCCCTAACCATCGCCAAGTATCCCTTACATCCCTTTCTTAATAACTTGCTAGCACTAATAGTCAAAATTAGATTATTAAGTGATAAGCTTTAATCTCCTTGAAAGGTAAAGTATCCCCCCTGGTAGTTCAAATTTCACCACTTTGTTGTGACATTCTAGCATGGCATGGCATGAAGAAAGCCAATCCATGCCTAAAATCACATCAAAGTCCATCATATCAAGGAATATCAAATCAACTAGCAACTAATTTCCATTTACCAAGACTTCACATTCCCTATACACACGATCAGTAATAACTGAATCTCTTACAGGTGTAAATACAACTAATGATGTATCTAAGAGTGTTGTATCCTTAGCAAATTGCAATGTGAAAAATAGGGACATAAAAGAATGTGTAGCCCCAGGGTCAAATAAAACATGTGCATAATAAGAACAAACTGAAAGTACACCAGCAACTACAATATTATATGTTTGAGCATCTTGATAAGTCATAGCAAAAATATGGGCCTGTCCTATCCTTGCATGCCCTGGATTTCTATTGAACCTCTACCTCTAGTTTGAGATTCATTTGATCCATGACATGTTGGTCCTCCAATTTACCTCAAAAGTTGTGCTGGTATTGGAGATGATGGTAACATAGTAGGGGCAGATGCTTGACTAGAGAATGGTGGTGCAGATAACATAAGATAATCATTCTTAAAGTGGCCTTGTTAACTACATAGGTAACATACCCTCATAGTCATAAAACAAATACCAGTATGCATTTTCCACAAGTAGGGTAAAAGGGATAGGACCTAAATGATTGCCTCCTACCACTACTTTACAAAATGCTAAAAGAATGACCATTGTGGCCTCCCCATTGGTGAGGATTCCTTTGATAGCCTTAATGACTCAATATGATTTATCTACTACAATAGTTACCACCACGACCTAGTTAGCCACTTTGATCACTCCAGTACATTGCCATTTGCAGTGCTCCTGCATATTTCTGCTACCTCTAAATCTAGCTTCAAAGAGTTTTGCACTACTAACCACATCTTCATAGGAATCATATCATGGCTTGGCCACTTATCTATATAAATAATCTAGAAGCCTATGGACAAAGCGCTTTGCACGGATGTCTTTAGTTTTCACTAAGTGTGGAGCATACCATGACAATAAGTAAATATCACTTCATATTCCTGAACAAGCTGGCCTATTCTTTATCTCAAGACCTTAAATTCTCTGGCCTTTGCGTCTTTTATTGATTAAGGGAGGCATTTCTTAAAAAATAATTGTGTAAATTCTTCCCATTTTAAAGGAGGCAAATCTTGAGGTCCTCCCAACGTCATAATTTCAAACTAAGTTCACCTACTCCTAATAATCGAAATTCTACTAACTCTACTGATCTAGTTAAGGGACACCCAAGTACCCTCAAAGCCTAAAATTATTAAGTCAACCATGATTTCGTGGCCGCCATTCATAATTATGCACGAATTGCATACTTGATCCACTAAAGTTGACTCTCCTAATGGAGTTGTTACTCTTAAAGGGCTCTCTAAATTAACAGAACCCTTGCCAATCAACTTTTTAAAATGTGGAGACATAAAAGAGTGAGTAGCACCAAGATCAAACAACACATGAGCTACATGAGAACATACTCTAATTGTATCCATAACCACTGTATTTGACACCTGAGTATCCTGTTTATTGAGAGCAAATACCTGTGATTGACCTCTTCCAGAGGATGCCTAACCTCTATCTGAATTACTTCTACCACCATTTCCTCTGCCACCTTAAACTGAAACTGCACCCTAGAACTTAGGTCTGATATAAGAAAAAGTTGATAGTCATAATGAACCTTAACTAGAGCTATAGGGGGTTTGAGGGCAATCTCGTATCATATGCCCTACATGGCCATATTTAAAACATGCCCCAGAGTCTCATGACATGGGCCAAGTTGAAATCTTCCACATAAGGAATAAGGAGATCTACCTTCTAGATTTTGTCCCAAATCAAATTGGGGAGCACGTATAGAGTCTCTAGAACTCCCTTTGTGCCTGCCTGTACTTGCCATTAACTAAATTGAAGATTCTGGGTTAGACCGAAAAGACTAAGTTGGACCTAATGCCCTAGGTCCTTTAGATGATCTACCTATAGTAAAGCCTCCTAAAGATTCCCCTTCCTTTGAATGTTTCCTTTTCTTTTGTACCGTATTGTTTTCTTTATCCCTCATTTCAATCATCCTAGTACAATCTGCTGCTATAATGAAAGAAGCAAACTGGCTAATCTGTGGTGCCATAACCCTGAACAATGGCTTTACCAAGCTCATCATGAAATGTTTGATTTTGCCCTTCACAGTATGAGCTAAATGATAAGCATACTTGGATAACTTGGTAAACTGAATGACAAATTCAACAACTGATACCCCAGGGACTTGCCTTAAACTCTCGAATTCCCTAGTACAAGCATCCTTGACACTCATAGGTAAAAACTGCTCTATAAATAGTTCTTTGAACTTTTCCAATTCAAGAGGAGGTAACTTAGCTGGCCTTCCCTGTAACAGTGACTCATATCATAATCTAACTACTTTCTTTAACTGGAAAACAACTAGAGTAACAGATTTGCTCTCAAGACAGTTAAGTGCCATGCATATTTGCTTAATATCCTCAATGAACTACTGAATTCCCTTGATTATCAACCCCTGTCAAAATATGAGGCTTAAATTTAATGAATTCAATTAAGATTCTTCTGCTATCGCCCTTTTTAACCATATCTTGAAATTCTCTTGCCTTAGCTTGCTTAGTAGGGGGCACAATGGTAGAAGGGGCATTTTTGCTAGCCATTTGTGTTACTATCAAAGTTGTGAGATTCTCTACGGCTCTCTAAACACCCTGAAGTCTAGCTGCTAACTCTGCATTAGTAAGAGCTTGAGGTAGATAAGGCTCTACCTACTCCTCTGAAGCATCTCTGATTAGAGGCCTGGCTGCTCACCCACCCCTAGCATGAGCACGTGCTCATCCTCTACCTCAACAGCTAAAAGATGGTACGTCAAGCTAAGCAGCAGCCCCTATGGAGGCCTTTTCCTCGGCCTGATTAGAAGTGGCATATGACCTAGATAACATTATCCCTTCAAACACAAGAAAAGTTTGGTCAACACTAAATCCAAATATATACGAAATAGTCCAAATGAATGACATTAAATAACCCATGAGACCTAATAGAAACTCAATTATGATTACGCTTGGGTGCATAATGATAACTAAGGCACCTCTTTGAACCCCTTGCTCTACAAGATACAAGCATACTAAGAACCCTTAAACCAGGCTCTGATACCACTTTTGTCATAACCTTAGCTGACAGGACGTGACCGGCACGGGAAACAAGGTATCCCTTGTCCTTATTAGCCTATTAGATATCTTAAAGATAGTAGAACTTAAATTGATACATAGATCCTCATTCACAATTTCAATAACTGAACAATCTTACATACAACAGAATGGAGAGCTTTGCTCTCCCACATATGCACACAACATAGCCCACAACTATGGAATTACATCAAGACATATAGCCTGTATATAAGGGAACAACTAAGTCTAATTACAAAATGTACCATAAGAAAACCATTACTCTGGTAACATGCTAGACTCACGAAAAGAATAAAAACACCATAATTCCTACTTTGTAGGTGGGTGTTCTGGATTGGCGCTGGGATCTGAAAAATGTTAAATAATAGGGTGAGTGAAAACTTAGTAAGCAGATAATTCAAATAATGCAAGAAAAAGAAGAGACTCATAATGGTAAGGTTTTTCATTGTTTAAAACCAAATAACTTCTAAGCATAAATCAATAATACCAAAATCAGAGAAAAACTAATAACTGAATACATTGGGAATCTCCTACAAAACTATTCAATGTCCAAAATACAGAACTAGCACAAGGCTAGTGAAAACAGATCAGAGCAATTACCCATTATTGGCCTTAAGCTTTAAATAATTATAATAATGGCATTAGGCCTCCAACAGAATATGAAGGTAATGTATCGTATCTAACCATATCTAAATACCAATCGCAGTGCACTACGACTAACGTCTATTGCCGTTAGTTATAGGGTTCTGTTTTGAACACGTTACTAAAAGTTTGAAAATTTATAAACATCCATATTCAGAAATCAAAATTTCAGAGTTATACTACTTTAGAACTTTAGATTTCAATCATTTAGATAATTCAAAATGTAGAGTCATAAAGTTCATAAACTAACAGATTTCTTGGTCTCAAAATACAAAATAAAATTTATAAATTGGTAAGTCTGCCCAAAATACTAGAGATAACAAACATTCTTATTTGAAAATAGATAATTTGAAACAAACTCCTACATAATTAGGATTATCTACTCACTTGAAAGGAGTATACCATCCTCTTCCTAACCTTGTTTACAATCCTTTTGTTGGCAATTTTCCTAGCCAGCTATAACATTAAATAAAATGCTTTTAACCTCTAATATTCATGAATAATTTAAACCATTTATTCCTACTTGTCCTTTATTCACCTTTAACCAATCACTTCTTCAATCCCACTTGCCCTTCCTACTTCACACAATTTTAAGAAATCAAATTTTTAGCCCACATTTCTTAATAATACCCTAAAATACTCATGGCCTTTACTTTTATCCAATCTACTCCAATATGCACTTATTAAAATATCAATAGCCTACCATCACCATTAATGTCACCATAGAGATTATTCAATTAGATTACAAAATACTTCATTTGACTTGCATTATTATTCATTGCTATTTAATCAAGCCATATAAGGTCTCCCATTTAAATTTCTTTTCTTTTTCTCTATGAACAATCTAGGTAAAATAAAGAAAATTAGCAATTCAACTTACAATTCAAAGTAAAATTTTAAAAAATCTTAAATCACTTCCTTGATACACAATAATATTTAAAAAGCCCAAAAATTCGAATTTTCACCACATTGTAAGATTATATGTACACCTAAAATTTGGGGTTTTTCAATCTGGTAGCTAAAACTCACAATTGATCTGCCATTTCAATGGAAAAAGATGTAAAAATCATTTGGGAGGTGAAACCCTAACTCAATTTGATGTGATTACATCGAATTAAGCTCAATTTCATCACTTTCTCGCATGAATAGTATTTTTGCAGATGAATAGTACCCAATTGGAGCTATTTTAACCAAATTGATTAGTGATTATGATAAAGAACTGGACAAAATACATAAAGGAATCAAATTCCTAAGGTAAATCGAAGTAAAATGCACCTAATTTTGTGAAATTTAAGCTAGAGTTCATCACTATTCACTCACCGGAAAGTTTGTCATTTTTCTGGCCACCTAGAGGCCGATGGCGGTGGGGCACAGGCCGATAGTGCTACTGCAACTTAGAACAAGTGCCAACGACCTTGCATGGCAATGGAAGGAGGTTCGAATTGCCAGAAAGGAATTTGCATAGTAGCGTGTGCAAGAGGTGAGGAAGTTGCGAGGAAATTTGAGGTTCTAATGGAAAATGTGATACAATTTGAGCATTATAATAATGTAAGTGGAAGTATTTCACATTATCAGATCAAATTTTTCCTTGAAGATATTGGGTTATCATTATTTGTTAAGTTATAAGTGTTAGGAAGGCACAAGATAGGGCTTAAGTACTCACATTGGTTACTATCTCAAATAAAATTTATCTGCATCTATATTTAGTACAACTTGAATTTCCCTTTTGAGTATTCCATTATCGTGTAAATTTTATCCCTATCCCAAGTGAATTTTTCTCCTCCTCCTCATCTCTTAAAATAAAATAAATTATCCATTATTATTATTATTATTTTCCTAAGGTATTTAATCTTATATTTGTATCCTTTCATAAGATACATCTCAATAATTTATACTCATATCCCCTTACCTGATACATTTCAATATCTCATATTCATACCCCTTTACTGGATACGTCTCAATAGTTCATACCCATATCCCTTTACCAGATACATCTTAATATCTTGTATCAATATCCCTTCACTAGATATGTCTCAATAATTCATACATATATCCAATGTTGTCAAACTCATGAGTTTAGATAGAACCGTAGAAGGGGCATAGACTCGTAACGTAGAATCGTAAGAGTTTACCTCAATTAATAAATAACTATTAAACATAATCAAATTTCAAAAATACAAATAAAAATGCATATATATATATACAAAATACTATTATAATAACCCAAATTTTAGAACTAGGAAATCATAAAAAAAATTATTAAGAAATATACTTGAGTCATAGAACTTTTAATTATAATTAATTAGATAGAGATTGAGTTTAAAAGTTTTTTGGAAAGCGTTGAGATTAAATTTATTAAAAGGAAATTAAAGGCAAGCTTTGACGTTATAATACTTACTAATACATAAATTAAAATTTAAAATAATAGTAATTTTAATAGTAATAAGAATGTAAACAAGTTAAAGTAAGTACTAAATACATATATATATATATATATGTATATATATTGTATTTTAAGCTATGTAATTAAAAGAAATTTTTAAAATTTGAAAGTAAAGTTAACTTTTTAATCAAATGTAATACGTTATTTGCTATTAATTACAAATAGAATATATTATAGTCATAATAATGTAATTATATTTGTAATATAATATTTTTTTTTATATTTAATGGTTGAAATAATTGAGTTGAGCTTGAAGTTAGTTAATTTTTGTTAAAAAAAATTGATTGGAATGTTAGATTATTCTTTTTCAGGCCAAAAACTTAAAAAAAAATTAATTTAGTTGATCTTGGTCAAACTTGGCAAGTCTAACCAAGTTTGACCGATTCTATCCAAATTTGACTGAGTCTGCACCGAGTCCACTCCAATTCCAATTATACGACCAAGTTAAATCGATTTCCTCACCTTAAAATGTAAAATCGACAAGTTTAACGAGTTGATTTGCGATTTTGACAACTATGTCCATATCTCTTTACCAGATACGTCGTAATAATTTATTTCAACAAGGTGCACTAAGGTCATTACCCTCGCTAACGTCTATAAGATTCTTACATATTTTTACATGAATTCTCATATATCCTTTAAATTATAAAATCCATTAAATAGTTTAAATAGGATATATAAATAAATAATTTTATTTAAACATATTTACTACCATAAAGCAATTTCAATAAAAATAATCTTAAAGATAAAATAAAATAAAGAGTGATTAAGAATGAAGTAAAAATAATATAATGGATTAAAATAGAACCTGCATTCAGATTACTTAAGAACCTGCAAATCATTTGTATCTATACCTCAGTTGTCAAATATGAAAATCATAAATCCTATATCTAATATTTATAATAATAATAATAATAATAATAATAATAATAATAATAATGATGATGATGATGATGATTATTATTATTATTATTATTATTATTATACTCTTCATAGTTTGGAATCCCCTTTATGTCTTTAAATTTACTATATATTTAGTTTTCACTTTTCTAAGTTCAGATTGATTTAGGAGCCTTTAACATGGTTCATTTTCCAAAATGTTTTTGGTAGGGAAAATATAGCAACCTTATTTTTCAGTAACTATTTAGGTGGTATAATTCTGTCATAGATATCAGGAGTTATGGGACGAATTGTTTTATCAAGGAACTTGTAGGATCTAAATTAGTCATTTAAGTGGTACAGCCTGCCTTAGTCTTACTTATACAAAGTCCATAAGGCTCCATAAAAGTACTATTAAATTTCATTTTAGTGTCTAAATTCTACTTAACCTATTAAATGGGATTCCATCACCATTATGTGCATAATATGTGGAAGTTTGTTGTATAAAATAGATCAATACTCTTAAAAGATTAGTTTAGAATATATATATATATATATATATATAATCCATATAAAAATAAAGAAATTTAAAGTTGGACAAGAAAATGAAGATATTCGGTAAAATGAAAAGTACTACTTTACTAATTATATATTTACCAATAAGGATCTTTAGTAGAGATCTCTTATTCCTACAGCATAGCTCGGATTAAAGAGGTCACCACAAAGCTACCTCTCAGACAAATATGAATGCTTATTCCATAAACTCTCTTTCCAGTTTCAATGAGAAAATTAAGAAATGTTTATGTTATTTATAGAGATTTTCAAGTTACTATACAAGCTACTATTTGGCACTGTGCAAATAATAACCATGCATTTTTCGCTGAAATTTCCATAGTAACCACACATATTTGCCGACATTTACTATGCAAGTACTATGCAATGGTTAAAATAAAATTTTTATCTTAAAAAATTTTTTTCTTTTCATTTTACTCCCTAAAAAATTTAAAATTATAATTTATATCCTAAATACTATTTTCTCCCTTCATTTTAGTTCATAAAATTTTATTTTATTTTTCTAATGATTTTCTTAAAATCTATACATATATGTTTTTGGTTTATTACAGTAAAGATGCATACAGAGGTTGAATAACTATAAGTGTTTGTATAACACTTTCTAACTAGACAATTCCTCCAAGATGACACAAAGATATATGCACAAGTTGATATTGCTATAAATGCCTATATGACACTTTATTATAGAAAGACCCTCTTTTAAAAATATCATAATCATCAAGTTAAGGCATCTATGATTATCTATTTGATACTTTACCAAAAAGTAGCTCCTCTCAAAAACATCATATGATGTATATATAAAGTGAATTTCAAATAATCAATCAAATTGTATAATATAAATCCAAATGATTAATAATTATAAGTGATTTAAATTCACCATTATAGAATATGCAATTCCCAATACCATGTAGGTATAACACAACTATCCAATAGTTATCCAATAATTCAAAATATAATTACTCAAGTATATACCAAGCACGTTATAGCACAAGCTATATTAGTACAAGTGCTTACTTGAACATGCATTAAGCTACCAACAGTGGAAACAAATGAAAATTTCTTTCTATCTCAATCTTTTCTTTGTTATGCTAAGGATTGAGATATCCAAATGACATCTCTCTCTTCTATCTGAATAGGTGCACTACAAAAGGAACAAGAGTACCTTTAAATTATATGATCACTTGGTCAACAATAATGCCTTGAAAAAGCTCGAAATCTATCATGACAAAACTAAATTTCATAAACATAAAAGGTCTCGTTAAGATATATATCACGTTGGGTAACACCAAGAGGTTAGCATCATAAAAAAGGTTAACTTCACTTTAATCTAATAGTGTGTCATCATACATTACGTGAATAAAGATGTGGCTACATATAACCATATCATGCTTAAGATAATATTGCCTAAAACTTGTTTCAACTCAAAATGGATCATTCAATTTGCACATCAAGTGGTCAATCCATGATTTCACAAAACCATCCACTCAGGTTTACTGATCTCTAATCAAAAGTCCAGTTAACTTTATAATCATTCCAAGAATGTCTTTAATGGACAGTAATGCTAGGTATAGGAACGATTAATTCCTTTGACCTTATTACAACCACCATGAACATATTAGGCTTAAACCCCTTCCAAATTTCTATTGTAATCCCATAATGGGTCTTTAAGACCCACTTATAATCACCAATTTAAAAAACCTAAGTGCAAATTCTAAAATTTCTCAAACATGGTGATAGATTAAGGTTGATTCTTAGTGAAAAGAAAGACAAATTTGAAGCAATATACATATAAAAAATATATTCTATAAAAATACCATACTAGTAATTAGAAATTTTAGGTGTCTAATATATCATACTTTGATATAGCATAAACATAATAAAGGACTAAAGGTTACCAACTTTCATGTCAGTGGTTTTCTTGATAGTCATAGACTCTCACTTGTCCCCTTGAACATAGCTCTAGAAAGAAATGCTCTTTATATAGTCCATAATAAAATCAACGATTAATGTTGTATGAAATATTCTGTTCAATCAGTCTCATCAATTTTACTCCAGAAATATGACTTAAACAGTAATCTCATAATAATAGATAATATTGTAACAACATATTTGGTGATGGAATTTTAAAGCTCAAATAGTTGAGATTTACAAACTCAATAACATTAGGTTAAAATTAGCTAAAGCTAGAAGGGCATATGTAATAGTTCATTATCTTATGATCTAGTTACTATAAAAACTCTTCTACCTTCATAAGGTCCCAAATAGCCAAGTTAAATAAACTTACTACTATTATTATAACTTATTAGGACTTTGACTTTCAATTCTTTACATACTTACATTCAACTCACAAATAGATCTAAAATTTAAAGAATTCACAATGGGGTATTACCTATTTCCTTTGAGTTCCTCATTTTAAGGAACAATCTCAATCGGTCCATTAACTATCCAATTATTTAGCTGGGTATAGTATGAAGCATTCATGAGTTAAACTAAGATATGAGATACTAAAAAATGTGTCAGATGTGGATGTTATCTCCTAAAATAAGACTAAATTATTTAAGTTTTATGATAATATACATAAGCTTCAATATGTGTTTTTTGAACACTACACACTCCTTCAAATCAAGTGTTTTCAAATTAGGATAGGTCATGACCCTCCTCGAGTCTTATCAAAGTTGTTTAAACATTCTCCTTAGTGGCCCTCACATATTCCACTATTGTTCCTATTAATGCCTTTTTACACTCACTCTAATTTGGTAGCGCCACTATTCAAAAAAAGATTTTTTAAATAAAGTGGAATTATTGCTAAGAGTAATATGTGTATCCACCCTAGGGCTAGATTCATTAGTGCAATTTCTAAACACATTTTAGGGACTTTTCAAGTCATTATAGTTTGACTCATTGAGAATTTTTACTATTAATAGTTGCTGAATACAAAAGTTGTGGTAACGAAATTAGGAAACATATATTATGTGCATGCACATAATTATGCAACAAAATTTCCTCCCAAACACTCTGCTTATACAACTATATTCACAAGATTGTTTATCATAATCCTGCCTAAGGGTCCTAAATTTCAATAAACTAAGAAGACTCATCATACATTAAAAGGGTCATATAACAAAATGTCTATAATATCTCTATACCGATATGATACAAGAAATATTAAGACATCAATTCAACTAAATCATAGTAATATCAAATCACATTATCAGTGCTACACCAATAAGGTGTATCCACTACCAATGCAATTTTCCTAACAATAACAATACGATATTAATTTGAAATGGATGCCTCAATTAAATTAACCAACAAACACCCCCCATAACTAGGCCCACAGTAGGTAAGCCTACAATTACAATGTGTCAATTGCCAAAGTATTTTTTCATGGTAAGTGAAATCTCTTAATCATGCCCAAGAGTAAGAAAATGCTAAAACTTTAGATGTCGTGTTATTTTAGAAAATGCATGATTGATCACCAACACTATGAAACAAACTATGCTTTCAATCTCTAATTTGGTTTAAATCATAGAACATCCAAAAAGTGATATATTTCAATTAATTTAATAAAATTGCTTAAAATAATGATGAATGTTCTTTAAGGCAAAACATAATACAAATTATGTGTATTAGGCTTTTATATGAAGCCATAAATCAAGTTTCCTAAAAAGTTAAATAAAATAGAAAAGGAAATATTAAAAAAATAAGAAAAATTAAAGGGCCTAAAAGGCAATGAAAACAATGGAATTCATGCCTGAAACTAGATTGAATCGCCGTTGGCAATTTGCCTAGGTGTCAGGCTCAAGGTGAGTTTTCCGAAATAAGTTCGTGAGCTCAAAAGCTCCTCACATGCCAAAGGTTATGCCTATTTAAAGTATACTTAAGCTTTTAATTATCATATTGGCCCTATTACACTATCAAAACACACTTCATCTCATCCATAACACATGACAGTGTATTTAATGTATGAAATATTTAGTACCAAAATTTCAATAACTAAATTGACAAAGTTAACAAGGAAATTAGCTATAAAATTAAAATTAAGCACAATATTGCATTTATAAATGCATTATTTCTCCCATAAATTATTTTGCAAATCAAAGTACTTTACCAATGAGAGTGTGAAAACCTATTATATATAAGTAAAGTAGGCTCATTTTAATGTGGGAGCTCTGTTTAACTAATAAGAAGGTTAAGTTGATTAAACCTTCTACTCCTCATGTGGTGAATTTTTACCTTGCTTATACATATATCAATTATTCTTTGAAGTGTATAAATTCTTCGTAGTCAATAAGAAAAGTAATGAAGTAATTAATTAAACGTCTCTTAAATTGAGAATTTTTTGAAGTTTGAGAATCTTTCGGAATGAACAAGAAAATTAATGAATTATTCTTCAAAGTTTGAGAATTCTTAAATTGGGAATTCTTTGAAGTTTGGCCATGTTTTAAAGTCAACAAAATAATATCTTAAATTTCTAATAAATGACTATAAATATAACTTGACATGATCCTAAATTAAGGTAAGAGAAAAAAAATATGGTTGAATGGTTTATGATGATGCCCTCTTAATGAGCTTATTGTTGTCACTTCTCTCTCATCAATCTTACATAACCAATTTTATGAACTTTCTCTAATTTTTTATGTTTTCTTTGTATCACAATATATTACGTAATTCAATTTTTTACTAACACTTATAAATAACATTGATTTAAAATGTATTGGCGTATAGTAAAAAAAACTAATTTTCTCTAAAGCTTGTGTAACACACGGGCAAATAAAACCGTTATATGGTACTTAGATGCACTTAAAGTGTGCACAAAAATTTTCAACCAAAAATTCAAAGAGTACATATCTAAAATCCAGTGTAGAATGTCATGAAAATTCAAGAACTCATATTTGAGGCTTTCAAAAAATTTGGAAAAATTACCATTACATTTAAAATTCAAATGTAATGCAAGAGCCAAACTTTTGGGCCAAAATGGGCTAATAAAGTGGGCTCATATGCCCCCATGCACCATGATATGAGTTCATTATCAATATAAAATATACTTTCTTACAAGCTTTTAATCTCATCCCTAATTATAATAAGTCATTTAATGAGTAAATAATAAATAATAACCACAAGATTGGTGGATCATAACAGTGATATCATCATGATTGGGTCCACGATAAGTGCACATATAACCATTAGGTGTATATGACCCATAATGGTCTAAAACAGGTTCCATTTATTCATCCTTTAAATATATGCTTAAATTAGGAATAAATAATTCACTAATTATGCATATAAATTAATTTAAAATTCTCCAAGCATCATTAGAGAGAGTAAGCATAACATGTTGCTTTTTATTGTGCATGGATAAAGCCGAAGTGTGAAATTTTGAGGAGCAAAACCCCAATATGTAAGCTACACGTGCCTACATGCTCGTGGCCTACAAGTGGGCTTCACTCCAATGCACCCTACATCATCTTCTTCCTTCGTCTAGTCAGTAAGGTGGGTCTTTTCAATCTGCTTTTAACCCATTTTGATACCTGTCTATTTCAAGATTTTAAAGCGCAAAACATGTATCAAAATGATCGTCTTCTCATGATCTATAAAACCTTCAATCCATTTTCACAATCAACACATCATTTAAGAGAAATTTCGGTCGAACAATTAAGGGTTTGCTTGACTTTTGGTTCAATGGCAGCTAAAAGTTTATCTATTTTTAGAGCATGAAAAATGCGTCGTTTTGTTCAAAACACCTCAGCAAGATAAGCCCCAAAGTTTATTTCAAAAAGTTTCTCTACAATATTGAGTATTTTTAAACCCAAAAAATGGAGTTTTATAGGGTCCTTGACAGACGCGCCCAAAAAACAATGAAGATGAACTAGTATACTTTCATGAAAGAATAGCCCATGGAAAAAGAAGAACGAAATTTCTAAGGGGGCTTAGATACCAATTGCTAAAAAAAAACAACAACATGACACAGTATGTTCAAGATGGAAGATAATAAGAATGGTATGTTGACCTGAAGTTGAAGACACACTAGTCATGATTTAGATCTACAAAGGTGATAGAGATGAGCAACCAACAATACACAGTGTTCCGAATACAGAACTATTCAGAGAAAGAGAGAGAGCAACAGAGACTAGAGTTTTCTAATTGAATTAAAAAGTCTTAAATAGCAATATTTAAATTAGCCTAATCTCTCCTTCAATTAACTCTCAATCAACAACTTGATAGGATAATTACTAATTAACAATGGACTATATGTTAGGGTCTCTACCTAATAAGATTATGAGCAATTTAACCCATCACTTATTACTTACAATTAACATGGACCCAATCCCTTCTATTGTTTAGATCAAAACTAATTGCTTAAATAATAATCATAAGAATATTATACTAATAAGAAAATCAATATAATTTAAAATTATTCCAACAAAAATGACATAAAGAGGAAAAAGGGATGGAGGATCTCACTCATGACAAGAGTTTTGAGTTAGTTAGACAGAGAACTCAACCAATACAATGCATAATCTTTCATCATTTCACCGTTCCTTAGCTTTTATAACCATTGAGAGCAATTCTAAGCCTTTAGAAAAATAAGCCTTCCTTTTCCTTCTCTAGCATCCTTCCAAAATTAACTTAATTTTATCAGATGGGTGGCACCCAATTCCCAAAAAGTTTACAGGAAGCTTGTAGGTGCCATGACCAAGAGAAATTGCAGGTTGCAACCTGCATCCTCTTAATAACCTTCCACGAATGCTAATTCATAAATTATGTCCTGGATCTAACTTCATTCTTTAACACAGGGACTTTTATTTATTTATATTCTTTGCTTACGAAAACACAAAACACGAATAAGAACTATTTACATCAGACCAAAGTTAACACGAATTAGAATGTGGACTAAAATAGATAATCAAAAGGAATATAGACTAAAATAAGATTTTCTTTATAGAGACCATAGATTAATAAAGTGATTCTTGTACTATGTTGCATTAAATAGCCATGAGAATAGCATTCGCAAGCTTAAATCTTGTATATGGGTTTTCAACCCCGAAGACTTAGGTTAAATAATTGCCATTTGCATTTACCAACTCAGGAGAAATATGTGAATGAAATCTCTACATTTTTCTCTGATAAATTTTCATTTTAAATTTCAAAAAGAATATGGTACAAAAAGTAAGAATATATATAAAACTCCCTTATTCTCTTTATACTCATTTAACTGTTTCTTTTCTCTTTCGGACAATTATAAAAAATTTACATTAAAAAAATATAGAGCATCCTGATTCGTGGAACACTTAAAGCCACGTCTCTTATTCATAAGCTTGGGGTCTCCTAGTGCAATGCTGGGCTTTGCTAGTCATGTTGGCATAAGCTTTAAAGGCAAAATCATTCGTGTGCGTGTGTAAACTTTTCCTCTGCCTGCTTTTTTTTTTTTTTTCTTTTTGTTGAATTCTAACTATTATTCTGGATTCCCCGTGCAACTTTTTTACATAGCCTCCACTCTAGTTTTGCTTAAAGTTCTTTTTGTATTAGACGTGTAGATAAATGAATATCTCCCTAGTTAATAGTACGATGAATAGTACTGGTTTTCATCGATGTGCCAAAATCAGCTTTGCCTAGTGATATACCAGAGATTTCTAACCAAAATGCCCCTTGGGTTGGTATATGTACTTGATTTCACATTTGAGTTAGCGCAGTATTCAATATATCTGTGTTAAGCTAGCGAATCATTCTATGAATCAAAGGCGACAATGTAATATTCAAATCCGTCACAAGTTGATAATCGACTTTACATACTTAAGGACAAAAAATGTATTAGTAAGAATCATGATCCTTTCATAAATGGTATTTTTATAATTACCAAATGATGCTTATAACGTACGTTAATCAACATTTTTAATCAATCAGAAGTCACTATATCCGGAAGACAAGACGTTTACCGTCCAAGAACTCAGCTCACCAACTTTGATATTCATTATCACAAAAGCCAATTCTCTGATCACTTCGTTTTTTCTTGAACGTTATCACAATATTTATGGAAAGGCCAGAAAAGACCCAACAACCGCCGCTTGATAACAAAAATGTTGAAGTACTTGCCCTCATTGCTTTTTCTGGTTAAACGAAAGAGGGAAAAAAGATGACCCAAAAAAAAAAGTAAAGAAAAAGAAGTAAAGAATATATTACAACCAAAATTGTTGAATTTTTATGGTTGAAAGTGATGTTACATAAGGCGTGCTTTAGTACTACGTTATGATATCAGTGCGTTTGAGCAACAATTGGCCCTCCTAGCAAATCGCCCCTGCCACATCACAAACAAGGCACATACGTGTTACCTTAAGTGGAACAAATGCCATACATATGAAGCCCTCACTTCGTTTTATCTGTTAAGCCATCCATTACACTAAAATTCTGCTCCATTGATTTTAATTTTTTTATTATCCTCTTTTTTGTTATTTTACTTGGGTAAACTATCTCATTTTTAAATTTAATTTCAAAGAGCACGACATTTTTCATATATTATTAAAATTCTTGATATAATAATTTTCAGTAAATAGTGTGCTTGTGAAATTTCTATATTAATGATGAGAAAACGTTTTAAAATGTCTGCCCACAACAAAAAAGACTTGGGATAATAGTACTAATACTAACATGAAGAGTAATGATTACACCAAAAAGAATAGGATAAAAAATCTAATCAAGAACGATTTTGAATGAGATAGATCCTACAAAACTGGACCATATACTCTAATGGGGCCCACTTCCCATCACTAAAGAAAAACATTGACGCGCCACATTATCCAATCATCATACCTAAAAGAAAGCAATTTTTTCTTTTCTTTTTTCTCTTTATAACAAAAGAAATAAACGTTCTCCAAACTGTCCTCATACCTTCATTCTGGGCCGTCGATCTGCGTTGACCTTTCTGACCTGGTATCTGATCTTCTTGGAGAAGAGGCGGGTTCGCCTCTTTTCCTTGTAGCGTAACACGCTAGCTTCTCTCATCACTCCCCCACTGTCTGAGAACAAATCTATCTGCGCCAGCCGCGCCTGCCCCCATAATGGCAAAAGTAGAAAAATATTCAGTGCCTCTGCACCAGACGCTCATATCATGCACAATATCAACAATGCATTAAATAACTATTCGGACATAATTGTTCGGAGATGTGTCAGAGCTTGACAACTACATGGTACAAATAATCCTAATATTTTTGTAACAAAAATTACTGAAAATATTATTTAAAAAAAGAGAGTGAATGATACGAAAGACAAGAGTCAATGGCATATCAAATTCACTTTCTCTTTTCTTTTTTTGGTTATCTCTCTAACTATTTGTGATGCAGCTCTGCTTCAACTGTAGAAGATTCTTTTTTCCTTTTTTTATTTACAAATATTCACTAGTGATTTGATTTTATTTTATTTTTTATTCTTCTCGGGCATGTTCATTCATTTATTTATTTTTATTTGTGAAAATTTTTATTATATAACTTCTGGTTTCATATACTTTGAGGTGAGAATGATACATGTTATTATTTGTGTGGGAGAGTAGTTGAAAACTCATGCACATAGAGTGTCATGAAGTCCTAGATGGCCAAAGAAAAAAAAAATGGAAAAAGAAAAGGTCAAATATAAGGGGAGGTTGATAAGAGTGTGGTGTAGTTCGTGGCGCTGAGTAATCCACTATACCTTTCACCTTTCGATTAGCTGTGTGGCTTGCAGTTTTGCTAAGAAAGAATATCATCTAAATTTGAAATACTTCAGATAGAAGCCCCATTTTGGAAAGGTGGCAATTATCAATAGCTTTATCCCATTTTTATGTTTAGTAATTTATTAACTTAGATGTTAATGGTATTAAATTTGACTTAAATAATAAGTCAAAATTAACATCTAAGTCTTAGATTTGACATTAAATTTTAAATAAAAATTAGATGAAACTGCAAGTCTTTCTGAGAAATTAAATTAAAAAATAACTTGAATATAATCAAAATGAAAATACACTCATTCTTATGGACTAAAATAAGATTTTTAAAAACATAATAAAAGTAATTAATAAAATATGAAAGTACATACATATATCAATCTTTGACATACTTATGCCCTTCTAAGAATTCAAGGAACCACAAAAGTACAGAGGAAGGGATTAAAATAACTAAAACCACAGTTTTATATTATGCACTGAAAATTTTGTGACTTTAGAGTCAATAAACAAAAACCAAAGTGACAAGTAATATATATATATATTTTTTAAAATAAAAGCAAATCCCTACAAGGATGCATAAAGTGTATGTACTTTGTTATAAACTGAAAAAAGTGTAACCCTTTAGTCCTAGGGGTCTAAATGGTGTTTAGTTGGGAGACTGCGAGGGCAAAGAAACAGAAGCGAGTAATGCTTCATGATAATACTTTGTTCCTCCTTTCTCTCCAAATCGATCAAACTAAACACACCTTAATAAGAAATTCAGTTTCAAATAAAATTTCAAGATGGGAAACATACACTAACATCATTTCCTGGCACATCGGAGGCGGGACTTTCGCCGGTGAAAGGTGAACCCCGGTCAGACCAAGCATTCAAAACCCCGTTGTAATTCAACTTCAACAGCAAACCAGGATTTGATTTTGGAATCGAGCTCTCCTTCGGCAATTCCGGGTTCTTCAATTCGATGGTCGTCGGTTTATCGACCTTCTTTGTCTTCTTCTTCTTCTTCTTCTTATTCTCCGGCGCAACGGACACCGCAGGAGGAGGCTTTTTTATTTCCGGTGTGATTTGAAGTATATCAACTACAGCAGGAATATTCCACCAATTATTTCCTTCATCGACTCGCCGGAGAGCTACTAGCCCGGAATCGAATTTCCCGCCAAAACCAAACCCCGTCGAATCCACAGTCCAAGGATTCACGTCTTCGCTGTGACAAGACGCGCCGTGGGAATCTTCGGCCCTGCTTCCCATGATGCTATCGATACCCTCTCCGATTTCCTCATCTAGAATCGATTCAGCGTCAAAATCTTCGTGGCAATCATCGTCGACTTCCTGAGTCATCACTCGCGAGCTAATCTCCCCAGGACTCTGGCACAGTTTTTCTGGTAGATTAACTGCTTTGGGCTCCATTGGGAAATTACTGGGCTTGTGTTGGATTGGTTGGTGTTGGAGTAGGAAAGAGGAGCTGTCAAATACTTGAAAAGGAAACAGCAATTCTGAAGATTCATTCCAAGAATTATTGGTTGGTTTTGTGAATTTGCAAGGATTTTTAAAGCTTTTGGTGGGGAAGAGATTTGGGTATGCATTGGAAAGCATTGCAGCAGCTTCATTGTAAGTTTGGTTGGGTCGCTTTCGAGGGGTTCGAGGTTTTCTGGTGGAGATAGCAAGTGGAGAGTCGCTCGATTCGGAGATAGTTGAAGAAGGAGAAGATGTATGCGAAGTTCGGCTCGATGTAGAAGGAGATTTGACAAAATCGAAATCGAACCCGTAGGTTCTTCCACCAGCTCCACTGAAACACGCAGACATTTTTAAATGGAGAAAGCTCCAAATCAGCAAGAAATTGAAGGTCTAAAAGCTCAAAACTTCAAAAGCACAAGTGAAAAAGAGGATTTGATTCAGCATGCATAATTCTAGAACACCTAGTGACCAAAACATGAAAAGATGTTTAAGAGTTTCAGTGCGAAATACAGTTGCAGGAACAGCTCAAACATGCTTCATTTTTTGCAACTGGGAAGTGGGTGGGAAGTAAAGCGAGAAGGCATAAGCAGAAAAAAGGTACAAAACCCTAAACCCAAAAAGTACAGGGAACAAAAAGGAGTAGGCTAGGCCTTGTCTATTTTAAACGAAATAGTAATTAGAAATGAAGAAAAAGCCAAGAAGTCTAGGAATAATAGGAGAGGAAAACCCCAGAACCACATAAAATAAGAAAAATAAAAATTCTTGAATTGCCTTATAGAAACAGGAATCAAAATTTGATGTCACTTCAAGTCAAGACTCTAGAGAAGAAGAAAAGAAACAGAGTATTCCAAAATGCAGAGCCTAGAAAACAACGAACCCAACAATAAAGATATCAAATTGGTTTTGATTATCGTAACAAGGGATCCAGAGACAGAGTACTGAACAGTGTTAATTTCAGTAACTGATACCGAGAGAGAGAGGGAGAGAGTGGGTCACGGGGGGGAAAAGATAGAAGGGAAAGACCCGTTGGGGGGGTCTGTACATATAGGCAATTTGGCAGCGAGGTATAGGCACACAGGAAGACACAATCACAGGCTGTGTGTATGGATGAAGGGAGAGAGAGAGAGAGAAAGTGAAGTCACTTGGTGCAGTGATGGAGGAGGAGGAAGGATGGTTGGAGATGAGACCGAAGGAAGGGACAATGCTCGGTTTCAGCAGCTCCGAACGTGGGACCACTCTCATTAAGCTCTTCAAGCTTTCTCTCTCCCTCTTTTACCTGTTCAATTATTTTACGCTGCCGTTTTACTAAAATATCCTTGGTGCCCATCTGGGTTCTAATTTCACTTTACCTAACCATGCCTGCAAATAATTTAGGTGATTGGTATTAGTTGTTATAAGCTTATAACGACGCAAAAATTGAAAACAAAAAGGAAAAATAAATAAATACTGATTTCGAAGGAATAATGAAAAAGACAATGATGCAATTGACGTGGTGAGGCGGCAAATTTTTATCGTATATCTTATGATTGTGGCTTTTAACTCTTACACATTTTATTTCCCTAAGCAAGTTAGCATATTTACAAGTTACAACATTAAGTTAATAGATTTAAAGATAATAATAGGCTTTCTAAAAAAATAATTTAATGTTTTTATTTTTGAAATAGATAATAGTATTCTCCTACTTTTATGATGATTCATTATTACCACTTTATCACATAATACAAAATTCAATAATCAATTTAACAATCTACCTCGTTGACTTAACATTAGGAAATAAGTAAAAGAAAATTTTCTAAATCAATAATTTATTAAATTTATCATTAAATTTTTTGATAAATTAAATAACATAGGGACATTATTTTAAGAAACAGAAAAAAAAATGTCTGTACATTAACCAAACAATTTAATTTTTTGAAAAATTAGAAGGATAAATTAAATATATTTAAATCATAGCATATTGATAATTGGTTCTTTCAAATTTGGAGAAGCAAGAGCGTAGTAGAAATTTAACCACGATCAACTTTTAACCTTTAAAAATCATATTTCGTTTAGTAAACAAAAAGGAGTACTGCTAAATGTCTTTTTTTCATTCATATTCAATGATGTAGCCAATGCAATGAATTGCCAAAATATATATCTTGTTTTCTAATAATTATTCTATGGAGAATCTCTTAATTAGCACGAGTTATCCATTATCAGATGTGTCTTAAAATTTTTGTTTGATAATTATTTAGTCAAATTATAAACTGGAAAACTATAATAGCTAGTTTAAGATGTGTAATTGTTGATAACTAGGGGTGATAACACCTTAAAGAGATAGAAATTTCTATAAAATTAGCCATCCATTTGGTAAGTACATATTAAAAGTACCCTTTTCAGCATTATAATGATTTTTTTTTTTTATGAGGCACTCAAGATTAATGAGAAAAAAAGACGAGAAAGAGTAGTAATTGAATTCTAGACAGTAAACCACCTCATAATTTGAAAAAATAATAATATGAGCTATTCACTTCTGTAAAAAAATTGATGTATATTAATGAACATTATTTTATTATAAATTTTGATAACAATCGAACACTTAAGAATTGTGTCCATTTAAAGCTCACAAATATATATAATAACTACCTCAATATATATATATATATATATATATATATATATATAATAACCATCATATGAACTGCAAATATGTTGACTCAGTGTTGGATATTACATAAAGAAGGAGGACATTATGCAAAACATATCTATTAGAAAAACAGCAATCAAATATATACTACTTAAATCATTTATGAAAATGGGCAAACTTATCTTACAGAAGATAAATTATGCATTAAACTTAAATTTACGCTTGCTATTTCTATTATTTACTGAAATAACATCAATAAAAACAAGAATGGGGTACTTAGGTAATTTGAAGGTCCTAAGCCCAAGAATGGCTAAGCATATGTGGATGTAGCCGAAGGATTATTCCAAGTGTCTCATCCTGTAGTAATAATACCTCCTGCAAAGGCTTACATGGGGCTTATGGAAAGAGGTCCTTATCTGCTGAGGTGGCGCATTCTGATTGGAGGCTCTAGATTCTTAGGGCTTGCGTGGAATAGGTTAATGGGCTAGCTATTGTCTGAGTATTCACGTGTATCAAGGAAAGAGGTGGGCTTTTGGATCTCTTGTTACGGCAATGATTTGAACCTTTTTGGTTTCTTTCGCCGCTTATCTATGGCACTCGATCCCCTCACGTTGAGCTTTTACGTTCAATGACTTCTAATTTAGAAATTCAAATTCTTCAATGACAAACATAAAATAAAATAATCTTGACCTTTTTGCCTTTGTCCCCATGCTAGCCATACCTTATTTCGAAAAAAATGAATATAAGAAGTAACATTAATTCCCCACATGATTTATGATTTTTCTTAGCAACCTTCTTAATTATGTTTACTTTTTATTAACAAACATAAATATACAAGTTTTTTAAATTCCGAGAAACGTTAGTTAATTTGGTTAGTGACGTAAATTAAGTCGTGTGTACTATTTTTTTTTTTTTTATTATAAGGAGGATGGATATTGTCCCCTCAACATTTTAAATTTTTAATTTTTATATATAATTTTATCTTATTTTTTTAGTTAATATTTTAATTAATATTAACACATCTGTTTATTTTTGTGAGAATTTGGCCACTTAGTTCAAATTTTAAATCTAAATATTTTTGTCTCCTTTATTATTAAATTCTAGATCTATTCTTGACTATAAGATAGTGGCATTAAACCTTAAGAAAGCTTTATTAATATTTTCTAATTTATGCTTTTGCCGAGGAATTAATCGAAAGCTAACAAATTTTATTTTCAAGAGTATATATATTCATAATAATTATAAAAAATTGATAGTATAGTAATTTTCTTTTTTCATACGCCTATCCTTGATCATACAAACTTGCATTATAATCAGGGAATTTTCAGACTAATTTGTGTAAACTTGCAATTAGTTCGTCCATCTCAAATTCGGTCGAAAGTAAACTATCTATGTCAAAACTGAAAAATTCCCAAAAGATATTACTAATGAATGAAAATATTAATGAAGTTATAACTATATATTTCACGAATTTTTGTACATACCTTTAGGTTGTAGAGTAATTAATATCAATTTATCTTCAATTACTAGTGTATTCATGTTCAATTTATCCGAATTTTTTAAGTTGGCATGTAATTATTGAAAAAAATGATTTAAAAATTAGTGATGTGAACAAGAAGTATTTGATCATTTCTATTATATTTATGGAAATAAAAAATGATTTTGCTCTAGTACGTCGTCCAAGGGTATACATAAAAAGACCTATATGACTAAAATAAACTGACAATTGTATAATTAATAACAAGATATTCTTCTGCTTCCGTCTCTTCCAGAGTATTGTTGAAACTTGTAATAATGATTGCATCCTGGCGCTGTGTTTCAGTGCCGAATGTCCTTTTCTTTTTAAGATATTTTCTAAAATATCCAGCTCTGTCAGTAAAGTCCACTTGAAGTATTTCTGGCATATTCCGTAAATATCAAATCATTCTAACCTACAATCATAATCACCCATATTTATCTATGTCAATTTTTTCGAAGGAATTAAATTATTAATTGAAGCAATTAATTTGTTTGATTGTGATTAATGTTCTTCCTCAAATAGCCTATCTTGATTGTAATAACCACAGCCACAAATTTTGATTGATTGAGAAATTGGGATCTATAAATGGAGAAGCAAGGCTATATTGGCGTCTTAGGAGTCTTTAGAACGCCAAAGTATTTTTGGATTTTAGAAAATATATATTTTTACATTTGATTTATATCTTTTTTAAAAAAATATTCTTGACTTTCTTGCAAATACAACATTGTTACAAGATTCTCTAATATTTTTTCCCCATGGGAGGATCGGTGGGAATATTAGAATCCGTAAAAAGGTTTCAGAAATAATGAAATGGCTACTTATGGTATTAAATTATACAATTATAAAATAAATCCAAAAGTAAAAATATATTGTAAAATTAAAACTTTTTATATGATAAAGTGATGAATACTAAGATATAAATAGAATTCATATAAATAAATAGTAAGTAAATTATAAATAGAAAATAAATATCCTATTTACTGAATAAATAATCATAAACATAAGATATGTGCATTTCATAACTTGCAATATATGAATGAAATTTAAAAAAATTAAATACATCAAAATATACTTAGAGATACTAACGATGAATCAATTTTGAAATGATCATATTCTTGGGAAAAATTATATTTTAAAAATATAACCATGATCATAGATATAAAATTCTGCATCAGTCCGATCCTTATATATAGAATACATCAAGATCTGGCATGTCCATACATTCTAGGCCAGTAAAGTCATGCCCAATATGAACTGATAAACTAGTTGATATTTGGCTGTACCTTATCTTTACAGGAGAGTGACTTGGAAACCCTACAGCCACTGAAGATGGATAAAACGTACAACAATAAAATGTTGTTAATTATAGTTCTATACTTGCATGTGACACTAAGGGTCAATCAGCAATTAATGCCCAGCTCTTTATGTTATCAACTCACCATATATAAGATTATCTTGGACCTCCTAAGCATTTTAAAAATTTGTTAAATTGGTTCATTTAAAGTGATGATAATTTGTAAAGTAGATGTTGATGAACTAGAACAATAAAGCCTGTATTTACTACCAGAGTTGGAAAAAAATTGGAATTTTATTTAGTGTAGCTCCGGCTAGGGTTTAATAATCTCTTCGTTGAGGCTCTGGCATTCCTTCATAAGTTTGTTGAAGCTCTAACGAATATTTGAGAAATGCTAAGCGAGACTGGATTACTTGTACTTGCATGTAAAAAAGTTAAAGAGAAAAGAGGAAGAAAAGGAGTGAGTAATATGAAAAGGTAAAATATATATGGGTTCACTCTCTTTATTTTCACTCTGTTTTATTTCTCCCTAACTGCAAATGCTAAAGACAAGCAAGAAATTTGATATTTTGATTTCACACTTTGTATTAAATTTAAATTGAGATATTATTAAAGATGAGATATTTTGAATTATGGAGATGGATGTTATTGCATATGAGAGAGGTAAATTTTTCCTTTACGATAATTTAACAATTTTAATGAGTAAATGTTGCTCATGAGACCTCAAGAAGTTAGAACTAAGGAAAGTATTTAATAGTTGGGGGGTTATTGCCATGGGAATAATGTAGACCAGTGGTAATTTTATTTTATTTTTTTCATAAATCAGGGAGTCGACATTGCAATTAGATATGTATTTTAGGGTTGGTAAATGCTACTTTCCCGTATAATTAAATCAATATAACTCTACTCTCTTACATGTATATCAAATTTTAATATTATAATTTGTATTATACTTATCTATGTGCTATGATTTTGAAATCAGGACCCTAAATTATATGCTCCGCAATCATATATGTTACTGTGTATTATATATTTATAAAGCATTAAGAATAAATTAATTTATAAAAACTCATTCATCTACTTCTTTTTCTTAAAAAAAAAAAAGCCTAATAGTGAAAGAAGGTGATATTGAAAGTTATTGTAATAACCCAAAAATATATATGTATAGATTTTAAGAATGACATTAGAAAAATAAAATAGAATTGTATGGACTAAAATGAAGGAGAAAATAGTATATGAGGTACAAAGTATAATTTTAACTTTTTTAGAGACTAAAATGAAAAGAAAATATTTTTTGAGATGAAAATATAATTTTAACTCTTGCATAGTAGATATTGGCAAAACGCATTTAGTTACTCTTTGCACAGTAAACTGTTGGCAAAAATACGTTTGGATACTATTTGTATAGTGTCAAATAGTAACTCGTATAGTAACTTGAAAATTTTTATAAATAATATAAACATTTATTAATTTTCTCATTCAAATTTGAGAGAAAATAAAAGAAAGAAAGGTCATGGAAAAAACATTTGTATTTTAACTTGTGTGAAAAGTAACTTTACAGACACCTCTTTACTCAACGTTGTACTGTATGCATAAGGGATATCTACTACTGATCCCTATCATTGAGTATATAATTAGCAAACTAACACTTTTTATTTTACCAAATGTCTTTATTTCTTGCCCAACTTTAGATTTCTTTATATATATATATATATATATATATATATTCTAAACTAGTCTTTTAATAATATTGATCTATTTTATACAACAAACTTCTACATATTATGCACATAATGGTGGTGGAATCTCATTTAATAGATTAAGTAGAATTAAGACACTAAAATGAAATTTAATAGTACATTTATTGAGTCTTATTGACTTTGTACAAGTAAGACTATGGTAGGCTATGATACTTAAATAACTAATTTAGATCCTACAAGTTCTTTGGCAAAATAATTCATCCTATAACTTTTGAGATCTATGGCAGGATTATACTATCTAAATGGTCACTAAAAAGTAGAGTTATTATATTTTTCCTACCAAGAACATTTTGGAACATAAACCATGTTAAAAGCTCCTAGATCAATATGAACTTAGAAAAGTAGAAACTAAATATATAATAAATTTTAAGATATAAAGTGAATTCCAAACTATCAAGAGTTTTATAATTATAATTATTATTTTTTAAAGACTAGACACTCATATAATTTTAAATTTTAGAGAAGTAATATTTTAGGCGTTACATTTTTTCCACTTCTAGGTATAATTGGTATTTTTGCATTAATGATTAGTGGTTGAACCAGTAGGTGGTTGAATGTTAAATGATTGTTTGGTTTCTACTTATTATTAATGTTTAGATTGATTCAAGGAATAGTAGTAAATGAAAATTTCTAATTTTTGCTCCATTAGGAATATGATTCAATATAATTGATTTAGACTTAAATAGATATTATATATAGGATATATGATTTCCATATTTGACAATTGAGGTATAGAAGCACATGATCTAGTTCTCAAGTGATCTAAATGCAAGTTCAATTTCATTTATATTATTATCACTTATTTCTTAACCACTCTTTATTTTATTTTATCTTCAAGATTATTATTATGTAAATTACTATATGGTAGTAAATATGTTTAGATAAAAATTATTTATTTATGTATCATATTTACATAATTTATTTATATTCAATGGCTTTTATAATTTAAATTATGGATTGGAACACATGTAAGAACTCCGTAGCCATTAGCAGGGGTAACAACCTTGGTGCATCTTATTGAAATGAATTATTGAAACGTATATGGTGAAGGGATACATGTATGAATTATTGAAACGTATCTGGTGAAGGGATATAGGTATGAGATATTAAAACTTATCCGATGAAGGGATACAAGTATGAGATATTAAGACATATCCGATAAAGGGATACGGGTATGGAATATTAAGATGTATCAACTGAAGGGATATATGTATGAATTATTGATATGTATCTGGTGAAGGGATACATGTATGAGATATTGAAACATATTTGGTAAAGTGATATGATATGAATTATTGAAACATATTTGGTAAAAGTATATAAGTATGATGATCTTGGTTCTTTACTTGGTACCCACTTCATATAAAATTATAAGGTTTAGAAATAATATTTTTATCGAAACTTACTATTATTAGAAATTCTAAGATCCCTAATGTTTCCCTTTCTGTTTGCTTTGTTATTTATTCACTCATTAAGTCAGTGGTAGACTTACACCTTTCTCTTTAATATTTTATAGATCAGTAAGTGATTGTGAAGTTGTTTTGGGAATTTTCTTATTGTCCAGACCTTTTGGTATGTCATTATAGATTAATCACAGTGTACATTTGACTCCAAGGTAGTGACTACTAAATGTTTGTTTATTTGAGGTTTATAGATGTTGTGAAGTATTGTAAGCCTTGTATGGATTATGTCCTTATTATACTAAATATATATTATGAGACATTATTAATTTTATCAGTTTAATATAATTATGAAATTGTTGAATTATATTTCAAAGTGTGTTTAATGTGTATCTTTGATATTTTTATAGAAAATGTAAGAAAAAAATGTTATCTTAGACCGACTATGCTAAATTAATTTTGCCTATGCGCCGATTGTGAAGTTATAATAATAAGAATAGGCTATTGTGAACTAATAAAGTTATGAGCTATTAGGTTGACATAAGGTTTTGAACTAGCAATAGCAATTTTAAGAAGGTTCATCTTGAGATAAGAAATAAAATTCACATCGTGGCAGCACAAATCTCATAATAGATGATTGCCTTCAATTTAAATTTTTTGACATTTGAGATCTAAATCATTAAAATTTTCATCCAACAATTTAAATTTTTATCAACTTTTTAAAATTTATATCATTAAATTTTTATCCAACAATTTAAATTTTTATCAACTTTTTAAAATTTATATCATTAAATTTTTATCCAACAATTTAAATTTTATCAATTTTATCTCCACTTGGTGGTAGGTTTATGGCAAAGTGAACTGTATAGGGTTGAGATCAATGAGTATTATATGTTACACTTAACTCTGCTAATGACAGATTGTTGATATGATAAAATGACTACTAATTGGATTTTGAAGCTGAGGCTAAAATATGATGTTCATGGGAGGCTAAGCATGCATGATTGTTTCTTTGATGTGGTGACTATATATCATATTCGAGTTATGTAATGAACTTTTGATATGATCTTATGCATGGATCATAACTATATATATATATATATATATATATATATATATATATATATATATATATATATATATATATGTCATACAATCATATAAAGTGTCACTTGAAAGCAGTAAAATTTGATATACCAATAAAACCAACATGTCATGCTAAAAAAATCAGGGTTCGGCACAGTTTTATCTCTTTGAACTAGTAAATTAATGATCCTCTACAGCTGAATGCATTATATATTTAGAGAGTAATAAAAAAGAAAAAAGAGGGAATGAAATGAGAGAAATGGTCCTATACCCATTTATACTACTTTTGTGTTACTAATACGCGTATATTTGACTGCAAATGATTTGTGGTTAAACTAATTTAAGAAAATGGACAATGAAGGTATCAAAATAAAAATCTTTCGAGGTGGTTGAGATATTATACAGAAAGCATCAAAATTACATTAAATTCTAGTTTAGAGAACTTTAGGAGGTTATTATTTATAAAAGAATGCACCACAGAAGAAAAATAAATTTTCAAATTATGAGAAATTAAAATGGTGCAGTCCCAAATTATCACAACTGTCTAATTAATTTGATAAGTAGGGAGATTCTACAATTTGAAGTAATACTATAATGATTAAATCATCTTTTAGATAAATAACAGAATTAATATTGTTTTTAATTAAAATGAAGAAGTTAAAAATTTAAATAAATTAAAATGGCTAAAAATAAAATTGTAAAAAAAATTATTTGTAAGCTTTGCAGATAAGATTACAAGTGTCATTTCCCTCCAAAAGAGGCCCATTCGTTGAAAGATCAATCTAATCTCTATTGTCTGCAAAAGGACTTGTAGTAAACCAAAAATGAGAAGAAACAGAAATAGACGTATAATTTTTGACCGTGTTAAAAGAAAATCTCTTGAATTTGAGTTAAAATGCATTCATTTTAAATGACCTTTCATGGTTTACTTGGGTCGCCACTACTCCGTTGTCACCAATCACTGTCCTACACAGAGAGCCATTTGATCAACAAGCACATGCTTACAAAAAAGAACACCCCATTTGGGTTGGGGACCAAGTCATCCATTAATCTTAAAAAAGAATGGAGAATCTTGAATTGAATTACAACAATGGACTAATTAAGAAAAAAAAACATTACAACATATTCTATATGTCGCATATGCCATTATGGGATTTATCTCTTCTTCGAAAGGTTCAATCGTCTAATTTTGTACTTTTCTTAAATTAAGAGAGATAAAGATAACTGTTTCTGTCTAAGGAGTTTAATTCACTCAAATACTATCTTTTGCTTTTTCTCTTTTTTTTATTCTTTTTATTAAAGTCAATTTTATAATTTTTTTTTTATTTTAAGGTTATATATGTGTTCTGAGCATCGCAAAGAAAAAGAGTTAATAGTTAAATACTCTTCCATCGCATTTCAAATAAAAAATATGAGAGAAACACTGTTTTGATCTTCACTTTTAAATTTGTCTCTTAATCCTTCACAAATTAAAAATCTCATAAGAGTCACCTACTTTTAAATATAATTTTATTTTGGTTTTTAGTTGTAAAATAGTTCTTAACTTCTCAATATTAGATTTAGAATGGTTTTTCTTAATCTCATTTAGAGAGGGATTACTTTGACTTAAATATTGAAAAGTCGAGGTTTTTAATTTGTGAATAATTAAAATAAGATTAAATTTAAAAGTAATTAACTATTTTAATACCTTCAATTTTGGAGTACCAAAACAAAACTAAATTAAGAAATGAAGGAATAAAATAGTGTTTCTCTCTAAAGGATATTGATATTTAAAGTACTTTAATATAATTTTTAATAATACTAGAACTAACAATAAAAATTTATTTTCTTAGGCTTGTCCAATTTTTGTTTTGATCAGCCTAATTTTAGTTCAAACATCATAATTTAGGTTGTAATTTTCATTGGGACTTCATTTTTTAGCCTAAGCACTATTTATTTAATGCCGGAAAATATCTACTTGTTGAAGATAATACTCTAGTTTGAATCGTTCTCTTCAAAAGTTGACAGGTAAAATTTATGTGTGAAATCTTTTAATGATCCTTTATATATTTATTTTGACATTTTGTCTTTTATCCATATTAAAAATAGGCCAACAACATCATAACGTAACAGATACACCATAAAACACAGATTAAGCCAGGTTGTAATTTTGAAACGATAAAAATAAAAAATAATAAAAGATAGCAGTAGCAGAACTCTAAAGCCACTAATGGCCGTCGCAATCTGTAGAGAAGAGAATAGAACCTACCTGGTGCAACCCTAAGCAATTTGGATTTTGAGTTGTCATCTTATGACAGCAACCCCACCTCCTTTTCTTCTTTGAATTTTAACTTTCAGAGTTTTTTCACTGGTTGCTTTTTTTTTCTTTTGTAGAAGCACTTTTTCTTCTTTTAAAGGGTTTTTTTTTTTTTTTTTTACTTTTTTACTTCTTTTAAGATAGAAGTCCTAAATTTTGGTTTAAGTTTGTGGAAATCTACAATAGTTTCATCATATTCAAAATGATTGTCTCTTAAATGTCATACTGTTTTTCTGTAAGTGGTAATCATATATCTTTGGTGATACCATAATCAATGTTATAACGTAATTTATTATAAAATGTTACCAAATGCATTACAATGTTTTGGTTATTTTTATTATTTTATTATTATAATTAGATTCGTTAATTATAAAAAACAAAAAGTTTTGATAAAATATTCTATAATATCTAATATACGATTAATTGCATCATAATTAAAAAAATATATGGTTTACTCGAGGATATAAGATTATCACCCTCTCTTTAATTTCTTTTGGACCACAGATGTGAAAATGCTGACAAAAATGGATTAGATAAGTTAGAAGCATTTATGGGGTAAATGCAAACATTTCAAATCATAAACCAAGCCTCTTGAAAACTAAAGTAAATCAAATCATAACAAGAGGAGGCACTAAGGTCGTATAAAAAAAAATTTATAATACAATTTTACATAATTGCAAATTATAACAAATATATAATATAGGCGTCTAAAAGACATTCATACAAGTAAAATATAGTTCAATTCACACAGAAGGTTTTGCCTTTTTAAAGTCTTATTCAAGACCTGAGTTCCTTGATCGCAAAACCAATAAATGCATTGTAAATTTTCAATATGCACAAATAAAATTGAATGCTTCCATTGTGAAAAGTGAGTTTCCATACAGGAATCGAGAGGCTACCAGAAAAGGGGTGAAAACGATCTCACTAGGGAAGAATATGAAAAAAAGAAAGTAAGAAGAAGAGAAAAGAAAAAGGCAATTTTTTAAAGGATGATTTTTTTTTTTTTTCTTTTTTTACACATAGTTATCGTTCTAGCTTTGTCGAATCAAAAGGACCAACGTTTTTTTGTCTTGAAGGACCCAATATATTAGAAGGATAAAACAACACGAGAAGGTATAGACTAAAGAGAGTTAGACCATGGAGAAGTTCGGAGTATAAATTTGTTGGCGTAAGTATATCTTGATTTCACTTCAAAAGAGGATAAAGCTCTGAAATTTTACCCAAACTCTATTTTTTATGTAAGTATATGATACACCTGCAATAACTGAACAGAAAACACAGGGATGCAAATAGGCTGTTTATTGATAGAAAAATTTGCTAGTGTCCCATATTCGAGTCAAGGGAAAACTCCTACCCATACAAAGGTCCCATATAATTCTTCTGTCTCTCTCCCTTACAATACCGTTGGCACACTCATTTCGAGGCTGTAACCGAAGGAATCTTTGGCAGCTGGCGTAACAAACTCGGCTCCTCGTCAGTGGTCCCTTGTCTACGTGTCTCCACCTCTCCGGATGCTTTTAATTTTCCCATATGGAATTCCTGAGTCCACTTGGGTGCTTTCCTCTCCCTTCTGGGCCTCTCCTGTTGGTTTTCTGCTTCTTGGCCCTCTTCCACATCTTCTGGTATAGCTCCAATAAATCTGCCCAAGTTTCCCATGTTGCTTCCTCCCGAGATTTTCCAGCCCATTCCCCCAGTACCTGGTACTGCTCTTGTCCATTTATCATTATCTTTCTAGCAGCAATTATAGCACAAGGAGCAGGTTCAAATATTTCGGGGTTTGTGGGTAATTCTGGAATATTTTCAGGCACTTCCCCTTTGAACTCCTTGAGTAAGGACACGTGGAATACATGGTGGATTTAGCTGGTGGCAGGCAGTATAACTATAAGCTACAGCCCCAATTCGTGCCTTCACCTGGTATGTGGTACGCAGAGGAATGTTTGAGTTCTTTATTAATTTTTTCACACTGATTACATTCCTTAATCCCTTATTAATACCCTCATAGCTGCTAACAACTCCCAAACTAAATTAGTTAGTCTAACTGACTAACCATCATTCTGTTTCTCTCATTAACTGACACATAACAAAGACACCCCCCTTCCACATATCCTTGTCCTCAAGGATCAGCTTTAGTATCAAACTCTGGATATTTATGTTTGATTGCAGGCAGGGGTTCCCATGTAGCATCTTTTGGTCCCGCATGTTTCCATTGCACAAGAACTTGAGTCAATGGTAAGTTACTACTCCTTACTAAAATCTTAGTTGGTTCCATTATGAAATAACCATCACTATCAACCACAAGTAGGCCTACAGATGCCTCTACTTTACTCTCTTCATGCTTCTTGAGCAAAGAAACATGGAAAAAAGGATGAATGCGGCAATCTAAAGGCAATGCTAATTTATATGCCACTTCTCAAATCTTCTCGTAACTTCAAATGGTCTGAAATACCTTGCTAACAGCTTATGTAAAGGGTTATTAATCAAGGTATTTCTTTTAAAAGGATGTAATTTTAGGTATACCCAGTCCCCAACTTCAAATCTTCTATCCAACCTCTTCTTGTTAGCTTGTAAAACCATCCGATTCTTAGCCTTCAACAAATTCTGTAGGAGCCTTTGAATGACAGCCTCACATTCCTTTAGTTGAGAATATACACACTACCAACCTTAGGTGTTTAAGGTTCCAAGTCAGGACCTTGAGTGTATCGTTCAGGTTTTAGAGGAGGTGAATCTTCAAGTTGAGGTGCTTAAATATTGGCCTCAAGTGCTTGAGAGGGTGGAATTGGAATAGTTCTTATCCATACCCCATTTTCAAACTTGAATTTCATGGAGGCAAATATGGTAGCATTATAGAAAGCAGTCACTCTCTTAGAGAGCATGTTTGAGAAGTCTACCTTTTTATGCTTGAATAGCTTAGTCAATAGCATACCATATGGAAGAGAGGCTTGGAAATTCATGCTCTAATTACTTTCTGCCATGTGATTCAGTATCTAGTGAGGTAGATTTATATAAATCCCAGTTGTGAGACAATATAGTAGAAAGGTCTCCCTTCTGTTAACAACTTCTAAAGTGCAAGATCTTGGAAAAACACACGTATATATCATGTGTGCCAAAACCTAGTGATGAAATGGTAGAGCTATAACACCAAGTTGTTCTTTCTTCATTAAACTCGATGTCGTCACCATGATGCTCGTAACTTCTTCATAGCTTACAGTAAATTCAACAGACCAGGTAGTCTTGAAGTAAAGGTCCTTTCCTCCAAAAGTTGTGCCAAAGATAGAATTATTTCCTTCTCCCTAATAATAATAATCTTACCCTAAACCAGGGTTTCAATAAATATCCCATTAAGCATCCATCTCATATTAGTGTAGAATTTTCATACTAAGTCATCATACATATGCTCTCTAATAGTGAAAAGAGGGGTCCATTCAACACCATCAATGTCTCCCTTGAGTATGCCACAATGTAGTTACTCTAACTTCTTTAAGTCAACAATTGTCCTTTGTGCAATTCACTTGTGAGCAAATAAATTTTTGTACTTCGATTTCTCAATCCATGACCAAAAGTTTGCATTATCAAAGGGGTCTTCCTCTTTATCATTAACATATGATAAAGAAGACATATACTTCAGAATCTTTTAGCTTCTTTTTGTGTCTACTGTGTTGTTTCTCTTTTTTCCTCCAGTAAGCTTTCTAACAGGCTCTTTTTCAATATCCTCAGAGTCAGTTACATGAGTATGTGAATTCAATAATGCAGGATTCTTTGCCGTAGATTTAGTGCCTTGTCAGATCCTTCAAGGGCCTGAACTTTGTCTGATGCTTCATTCACTTCCTCAATGCCCTGAATTTCTCTAGATGCCATTTGCTTCCTTAATGGCCTAAACTTCTTTGTATGTCTTATTTGCCCTTTCAATGCCCAGAATTTCCTTAGGCACTCATTCTGCAACTTCCATCTCCTTAAGAATGGAATAATTTAGTTCAAGTTCTTTAGAATTTTCACTTGGCACTCCTTAGGGGTTAAGTGAAATCTAATTGTGACCTAACTCATCTTCTTTCAAGATATCGTCGAGTATGACAAAAGGGTGTTAATCTCCTCCTCGACTAGCAATGGTGCATTTTCAGAAGTTAGTATGGGTGTGATTTTTACCAGAACTTTGAAAATGCCTTATATGGGAGTGTCTTCAGCTTGAAATGCCTTACATGCAACAAAATGATATTCTTTTGGGTTAGCTTGAAATCTAACACATTTACAAACACTAAACAATATGTCAAGCCTACTTGCTATAAGATAAAGTAAGGATCCAATCATACCTCGATATCTTTGTTGATTAAAATCTTTACTTTTTTATCCTTGTCTTACAAAGTAGCCAAACTTATAAGCATTCCTATGGGTTTAGCATCTTCAAAGCTAAATTTCTTAAGTAGTTCTTTGGTATACTTAATTTGGCATGTGAAATTGTCATTTTTGGTTTGCTTAATTTGTAGTCAAATAAAGAAGTTTAACTCTCCCATCATACTCAATTCAAATTCTTCCCATATTAACTGTGAAAAGTCCTTGCGCATATTCTCGTTGGTACTCCTATATATAATGTCATTGACATGTACTTGATCTAGTAATGCATCCTTGTTAATTTTTTTAATAAAAAGTATAGTGTTAACCTTCCCTCTTAAGAATGTTTTCAATAAGAAAATTGTTCAACCTTTCATGAGAAACTTTAGGGGCTTGTTTTAACCCGTAAAGTACCTTAGGAAATTTAAAAACATGGATAAACAATTTCTCATTTTGAAATCCTGGAGGTTGTTTTACAAACACTTCTTTATTAATATAGCCATTTAGTAATGCAATTTTGACATTCATTTAATATAGCTTAAAATTTATAGGAAAATAACATTCAAATTGATTCAAGTCATAAGTAAAGGTTTCTTTGAAATCAATACCTTTTTGTGATGTGAAATCGTGGGCCATAAGTCTAGCTTTGTTTCTTACTACCATGCCTTTCCTATTCAACTTGTTACGAAACACCCATTTCGTTTCGATGATAGTTACATCTTTTAGTTTCTCAACAAGCTCCCAAACTTGGTTTCTTTCAAATTGATTTAGCTCTTCTTGCATTGCTTGTATCCAACTTTCATCTTTGAGAGCTTCATCAATATTACTTTGTTTGATTTGGATTAGGAAAGCAAGGTTGTTTGCTTGCTTAAATGATGATTTAGTTCTTAAGCTATCTATCATTTGGATTTTTAAGTATGTATTACATAGGATATGAGTTTGAGTGTTTCCATTTCTAGGCAACCTCACATATGATTGTGTCTTATCCGAGTGCTAGAATTTTGATTTAAGTTACTGGATATGTCATTTAGTACATGGGTTCATTATTTAAATCGCTAATTGCTTCCTTAGTCTTTTATTTTTCTTTTGTCAAATTAGTGCTTGTAATTGTTATTTTAGGAAGTTACTGAGGTTCAAATTCTTGATCCTGTACATCTTCATCATTGCATGCACAATTTCTCAAAATTGAATTACATTTATAAAAAGCAACATGCATATATTCTTCTACAATTGAAATTTTTTTATTATAAACTCTATAAGCTTTGCTAGTTATAAAATATCCAAGAAATATCCCTTTCTCATTTCTAGCATTAAATTTGCCTAAATTATTTTTTCCATTATTGTGAACGAAGTATGTGCAACCAAAGGCGTGAAAGTAATATACATTGGGTGTCTTTCCTTTTCATGGCTCATATAATGTTCTTATATGTATAGGCCTAATAAGACATCTATTTAGGATTTAACATGTAGTGTAAATAGCTTTGGCCTAGAAGTACTTATGAAGATTATTGTCAATCAACACAGTTCTTACTATATCTTGTAAAGTTCTATTTTTC
Organism: Delonix regia; assembly: GCA_037074485.1. Lineage (NCBI taxonomy): Eukaryota > Viridiplantae > Streptophyta > Magnoliopsida > Fabales > Fabaceae > Delonix > Delonix regia. The sequence goes on along the minus strand of CM073451.1, from coordinate 25,689,438 downwards.
CTTTAAAAAACTTCATTTTGTTGTAGAGTTCTTAGAGTATAAAAATTATGAGTAAAACCATATTTATTGCAAAAAAAAAATTTTAAACAATTTTCAAATTCACCTTTATGATCACTTTTAATACTTGAAATAAAGTAACCTTTTTCTCATTGAATTCTTTTGCAAAACATCTTTAAATAATTAAAAACTTCATCTTTGAGAGCTAGGAAGATTACCCAAGTGAACCTTGAGAAGTCATTTATAATGACAAATGCATAACTTTTACCACTAAATTCCTAGTTTGTGTTAGGCCAAAAAAATCCATGTGCAATAGTTTCAAATGTCTGAAAGTTGAAACATTGCCTTTTCCTTAAATGAAATCTTGATTTGTTTGCTTAGCTTACATGCATGACATAAATGATTCTTTTTGGAATTGATTTTAGAATGGCCTCTTACAAGGTCTTTCTTTCATTTATTATTATTATTTTTTATAGTTTTGAAATAAGATGCATGTTAATATGTCCAAGTTTCTTATGCCAAGCCCATAAACCATTGCATATGAAGGAAAGACAAAATATTTTCCTTTCATGTAATTTATTTAGATTTGGTATATAGATATTTTCTTATCTTTACTGCAAAAACAATGCTTTGTCAATATTTGCAATTGTGCATTGTCTAGATTCAAAAGTGCCCTTAAACCATTTATTATAGACTTACTAATGCTAAGTAAGTTACACCTAAGTCCTTGAATAAGATAAGCATTTCCTATACAATAGTTTGGGGAAAGACTTTCCTTTCCAATATCAACAACTTATCTTTTTTATTGTCACCGAAGGTCATTATTCCTCCTTCCTTAGCAATAGGGACATGAATTTTGATTAATCCGTAGTTATATGTCTTAAACAACCACTGTCTAGGTACCATTTACCTTTATGGTATACTTGCAAGAGTTTATCTACATTTACATGCCCAAATCTTTTTAAGTCATAAAAGGTTAATTTCAAGTACCTTGATTGTGATTGAACCTTTTAGAACCCATTTTTTATTTCCCTTCAATTTTTGACAGTTATAGCATGCATGATAGCATTTACAACAGTATAGTATGCAAAAGTGAAGAAGAAGTTCTTATAGAGCTTCATGCTAACTTGTTCATTATATCCTATGCTAGTTTTATCAAACATACACTTTTGATCTTCTAGAAATATATTTAGATATTTTCTCCTCTAACTAATTTTGCTAAATCTTTAGTTAGAATTTTTACATGATTTTCAAGCACCTTATTTTTATGTTTCAAACCTTAATTATGATTTTCTAGTGCCTGAAACTTCTCAGTTTCTACCTTGGTTATTTTCAAAGTCAATGCTCTATTTTCCTTATTGGCCTTATTTAACTGAATTTGCAAATCATTTCATTCTTCTTCAAGTTTAATTTTTAGTTATGTGATTTCTTCATATTTTGAGAGTAGTTCACAAAAATTAGTTATGAGTTCATCGAAACCTTCTTCTAAATCATCATTGGTATGTTAGATTTTACCTTTTCTATAGCCATGAAACACAGGTTTGCTATCTCCTGTTTAAGTTCTTCTTTATCATTGTCATTATCATCATTCCTTGCAGCTAAAGCTTTTCTTCTTATAGGCACCTTATTTTGCCTTTTCTTTATGTGGGGACATTCAAGCTTGACATAACCAACTTGTCCTCATTTATAGCATGTTATAACATGCTTGCCATGTTTATCCTACTTTGGCTACTTTTTGAACAAGTTTCTATATTTTGATGGTTTACCTTTTCTTCTAGCTTGCTTTTCTAATTTCCTTGAAAAGTAGTCTAATTCTTGTATGGCAATTTTGCTAAGATCATCATCATAATCTGGATGATCAACAGAGGTAGTAGTAACCTTGAGTACAATGCTTTTTTGTTTGTTTAGCAACTCATGTCTCTTGAGATAGGTCTTCCCATAAGCAATGAGTTTGCCTTTGAATTCATCGTATGATATGTCACTAATATTTCCACTTCCTATGGTGTTTATTTTAGATTGCCAAGATTTTGGTAGACCATTTAGAATTTTCATGACTTTTTCAAAGTCATTGTAGACTTTCCTAAGTTCCTTTAAGTCACCAACTATTTTTGAAAACCTAGTAAACATTTATTCAATTCCTTCATTTTCTTTCATATAAACTAGTTCGAACTCATGAACTAGCATGTTGATTTTGATCTCTTTCACTTTGCTCGTTCCATGTTTGCACTTCCAGTTTGTCCCACATTTCTTGTGTAGTTTTGCAATTAAAGATTTTATCGCATTCTTATCCACTGATAATACTATACAAGATGTTGATGGCTAGTGCATTAACTTGACAAGCTTGGAATAATCTTCTGTCTAGTCTTTTCTAGGTTTAAAATCACATCATCAATCATAGGGTATTTTGGGTTTTCCATGATTATGTCCTATACTGGATAGTCAGTTTCCTGATTGAAGATTTTCATTTGTGCCTTCAGGTGTGTGTAGTGGCTCCCATTGAAGTAAGGTGGTATAATGGCAGAGTGATCTTCAACGAAATAGGCTCATTTAAGTTGATTGTTCATCTTTTGTCCAACAATAGGGAAAATGAATCTTTTCTCTGTGTGGTTATGCATTTGTTCATCATTTTCTCTAATACCAATTGATAGTATACCTAGAAGGAGTGAATAGGTATTTAAGATGAAATTATTGTATTTCTTTGAAAAACTTTGCAAAATATTGATAACTATTTTCAAAAGTACCAATCAATTCCTTGAAGTGGTGATTCAGGTGCTGGAATTTTTAGTGCTTGAAATATGTTTTCAATGACTAAAAGAAGATTCTCAAGTAGTGCAAAATATATTGTGAAAACTCAGTTAAGCGATAGAGAGAAATGCAAAAATGACTTATATTAGTTCGAACAATATCAATCTTACATTCAATCCCTTTCAATTTGAATAGTTTTTCATTATGATAGGGTTTTAATTTGGATACCCACAAATTTTTACAATGATGGGTTTTAAAGTGCTAATTTTCAACACAAGGTTTAAGATAACCTTAAACTATTTTACGTGGGTTTTCACTTAGTTTATCCCTAATTAACTTTCACTTAAAAAAGATTTGGATAGGATATAATATTTTGAAAACCTTTACTAAAGGGCAGCTCAAGGGACTCAGGTTTTTGAAAGCTAGATTAAAGGACCTAAAACTGGGCACAAGAATATAATTTTCAGATTGCTCTCAAAATGATTTTCTTTCATAATCTTTTTTTTTTTTTTTTTTTTTTTATGTTTTCTTCTGTAAGCCTTCCTTTTATAGAAATGATCTGATGACCATTGCATTTTGAATAGATGGGCTCTTTAATGCTAAGGAGACGTTGGGCACAATGAGAGAGGGACATCGGCTTTGCAAATCTGTTATGATGGCTTTATGCTTCTCTGCTGTGGGCATCCTTCCAGTTCAGTAGGCAAAGATGTCTCTGCTTTTGAAAATAGAATGGCAGAGAAGGAGAGAAGCAAGCTTTCTAGAAGTCAAAGCTTTCTCTTGCACAATGTCTTCTTTCTTTTTCCTTCGTCGCCTTCTTCGAGATGGATGATGCTTTATGTGCTGGATTTCACTTTTAGCAATTCTGATGCTTTTGTTTTTCAGTTGTTCTCTGAACTTTATTAAGTTTGTCTTTATCTCATAAAGAAGTTGACCTCTTGAGCAGAAGAGGATATTTTGTTTGTATCTCATATGTTTTTCTCTTTGCATTTTACTTTCACTTTTTTTGTTGCTCGCCAAAAGTGACTTTGCTGTTTCTGCAATTTTGTACCTTTCTGAAGCTTTGTTATTCTGTCCATTGTTTTGACCTCATGCGATGTGAAGTAATTGGGAATGGATCATTTGGGCTACGAAAGACTTGGTCTAAGATTTTTTTTTATAAATATCAAATGACTTTTGGACTAAAGGGATGGGCTATAACGAAGTTATTTTTAGGTTGAAAACATTTTTCAAATAAGTTTGGGTCAAGCCATTAATTTATTCAAATGAATTTGTTATCATCAAATCCATTAATGGGTCATGTGAAACCATTGGGTTAACACATCTATTTATTCTTTGCTCTAATCTTTGCTGTGAGGCTATAATGGACTAATGTATGTAGATGATACCTTGTTGTTTGTTGAAGTCGTGATAAAACTGTGGAATATTCTAGAATGTTCTAAATCAACATAACTCAAGCTAATTTATTTTTCAAATTTAAAATTGTTTTAAGTCTAAGGTTTATGCATATTTTAAAGATCTTTGTGAGGGGTTTTTTGGTTTGTTATAAATCAAGATTTGGTAAATACTGAGGAACTTAGGTGGATCATGGGCGTAAGAAGCAGTCCATTTATGAGGAAGTGGTTAAGTTGATAAGAAATTACAAACTTGGAAATCCATGCTTTTGTCACAAGTAGCTCAATTGACCCTCATTTCTGCGGTGATTAATTCTAATCTTGTTTACCCTTTATTTTGCTTCGAATTACCAAGGAAACATTGCCATATTCTTGACTCAAAAATTGCCAACTTCTTTTGGGGCGATAACAAGGATTCTCCTATGGTTCATCACCTTAGTTGGCATAACGTGCGTTTACATAAGACAATGAGGGCCACAGTTTATGGGTAACCCCTATTTTTATCAAAGTTCTTTTGGCAAAAGAAACTCAGAGAATGATGGATCTCGATCACTCCTTTACCAGAGTCATGTAACCAAAATATAATCATGCTCCTTTTTTTTTTTTTTTTTTTCTTTTTGGCTCTTTGAATTAACATTCTAACTCAGCTTGGCTGTGGAAAATAATTTATAGGGCTATTAATATTATATGGTCGATCTTGAAATGCCCGACAGGAAATAGCCTATGCATTTTCGTCAGCCTCAATCCTTAGTGGCTGATGCAGCCAAGTCGATGCTAGCAACCTGGTGTGATATGGTTAGTACTACCTTATTTCGCATGATAAAGGAACATGGAATTGTACAGTATTGGAGAATCAGTATTCTAGGCTAGTACTGGATCAAATTTCCAAACAGACTTTTTCTCTTACAAGGAGTTTTGACAAACTAATTTGGAATCGTAATAACTTAGGATAGCATAGGGTGGCAGATGGCTAAAGTATCCTACCTCATGAGATTTTGAAGCCCACTAGCTTTGCCTTTTTTGGAATAAAAACAACAATGGCAATTTAAAATCCTATTTACATAGTTGTTATCTTTTATTAGAAAATGTTAGTGAAGGCTCTACCAGTAATCCCATCATCTGAATATCGAAGGTCTGTGTCCTTTTTGCTATGACCAGCCAAAATCAGCGAATCACATATTTATTCAATGTTATTTTGGACGAGTTGTGAATATAGTGCTATGGTTGATGGCATGGATAATTCATAATTCTAATCCAATCAGATTTTGAGGATCATACTAGATTGATTCTATTCAAGCTTTATGTTATCTAGTATTTCTGAAACAAACAGGTATTTAATTTGAAGGCAAACATGGCTCTCCAGAAAAATCTGCACAATTGGCGTTGTGATTATGTTCCTAATATCACTTTGCTTGGAGTAGGAGCAAATAAAGTTGAATTGATCAGTTAGTTCCCCTTATATGAGGAGGGTTCCAAAAATAGAGTAATTAAATGTTGTAGGTTGGTTTATGGTGAAAGGGCATGCTAAGAAGAAAAACAGAGGGCGTTTGACTGGTGTCATAACCTATGTGGTTTCAAACTTCAGATGGTGCACAATTGGATCACTATGGCTAGAAGGGGAGTTGACTGTGATTTCTCATATTTGGAGGAAATTTGAAGCACTTTAACTTTTCTTTGTCAGCAAGGTGTCATTTCTTCTTTAACTTTCTTTTCTTTGAAAATTGGGGCTTTACAACCTACTGCTTTTAATTTATTTTCTCAGGGATTCCAACCGTGTTCACATTTACAATTTGTAGAAGTAGATATATAACAACTTTGAGAGAGATCACTTGGTCAATGATTAATTTTTATATTTGTTGGTTCGTGTCAGCACCTGCCAAAGGAATATTTAAGGATGGTCGATAAATAGCTACGTTTTTAACTTTTTGCCATTAATCTTCGTCCTTGTATTAAAAAAATTATGAATTTTATATATTTTATGATCAATTTATCACTTGTTCTTTAAAGTTTTGTTTGGATTTGTCCACTTCATCCAGAAAATATTTTTATTTCTATGGTGCAATATTTATAATTAAATTAGGTAAATGGAAGTTGATAAAGAGTCAACTTTTATTTTTTTGTTTAAAAATAGAAAAGAAAAAAAGAGCACTTGATCAGCACATGCAACTTGTAGCTGTGCACTTCCTTATCATATGCAAATTTTCAATTAAGGGTGTACATTTGTTAGATTTTCACCGAACTTAATTTGATTATATAACTAATACCTTGTTTGACGCCAAGAATTGAACTTTAGAATTAGAGTATAGAATTAGAATTGGACCCAATAATTTCAATTCTTTTGTTTGATTAATCTTTTAGAATTATATTTCTAAGTCTAAACACTAATTCTATAGAATTGAAAGATAACTAAAAGGGTCATTTCTAATTTTTACCCCTAATATAAAAAATTACAATTCTAAAACTCAAAATTGAGATGTAATTCTTTTATTCCCAATATAATATGTTCTTTTTTTAATGATCGAGCCACTTTTTCAAAACCTAAGACCCAACTAGGAATTGATTGGATCACATTGAGATTGACCATATTTCATTTTTTTTAATTAACAAAAATATTTGTTTAAAGAAAAATAGAAAAATTAAGATTTAAAATGAAAAAGAAATGAAATAAAAAAATTAAGATTTAGAATGTAAAATTAATCATAACTTAAATTTAATTTAAATGAAAATAAAAATAAATAATTAAAATAATCTGACATATATTTAATGAACATGTAACGTTGTTAAGATTGTTTTGATGATAACAAATGTATGAAAACTATAGGTTACAGATATAATAGTAATATGTGTTTAATTGATTAACTATTTGAACTAACTATTTAGTTTGCTAGTTGAATATCTATTATGTGTAAGATGGTCTAAAGAAGGAAGAGTGAGCATTGAAGTAAAGAGAATGAAATATCAATACCACGTTCTACCTAAAATGATAACAAGCAAGAAATGTGCTCTAAGCTTTGAAAAAGTTAAAAATTAAAAAAGTTGGAAGCTTAGATGCATCAAGATAGCCAATAGATTGAATAGGTATAATTATCATAGGCTAAGTATTATTTTGTGAAATTCAATGATTTAGATTTTTATTTATTGGCTTAAGATATTTTGGCTCTCAAAATATAAGTTTAGACTTAAAAGATAGTGAGATATAGATGTTGCTTAAAATCATTTTTGACATTTGGTCACTATTTTACATATATCTCACAAACCGTATGGGATATTTCTATAAAACTTATTTCATTAGAAACTAAACTCAAAGAGAGTTTTAATGATATGTCATTCACTTAAAATAGAGTTCAAATGAAAAAGCTATGACCTTATAAAGTTGAGTGGCGAGATATAAATTCTGCATAAAATTATATTATGACCATTGGTCAATTTTTAAATCATATCTCCAAAAATATATTTATTTTTGATATAAAACTTCTTTCATTGGAAAATAGACTTACATAGCTTTCCAACCATAGGTCATGCACTTAAATTAAATTTAAAATGAGAAAGTTATGACTATTTGAAGTTGGTACTACGTCTTTGTATGTGACCAGTCGACTGTCCACCTGTGGCATGTTGACTGGTATAGTCCAAAAGTGAACAGTCGATTGTTCAGCCTCTGACAATCAATTAGTCAATCCTAAATTTGAAATAACGGTCATATTTTGATGGGCAGTCAACTGGTCACTCCCATAGACAGTTTTTAAAAGTAAATAACGGTTTTTTTGAGCGTGTAACGACTATATCTCATCTTGATCTATAAATATGTCATTCCAAACATATTTTTAAGTAGAACCAAATGTTATAATGTGATTTTTAACTTGTTATGCCATCTTTGAGAGAGAAACAAATATCATAGAGCTAAACTTGCAAATTCTTTGTCATTTGAGTTTTTAGAGCTTTATTTATATATCTACCTCTTTGAGAGGTTATTTTTTTGTATTCCTTTATTCTTTAAGAGAGAAAAGCTTAAAGAGGTTTCTTGAGGGAGTCAAACAAGGATGTGCCTGGGTTGAGGGAGAGGTTTCTTTGTTTAAGTTTAAGGAAAAGATTTTTTCTAGGAATTGAGATTAAGGGAGAAGTTCTCCCTTATTGTGATTATAATTGATTGTCGAGATAGTGGAAAACCCCAAGATGTTACTTGGGGATTGGACTTAGACTTGAATTAGAGCCAAATAAAGATAAATCATAGACTTTACTTTACATTCTTTATATTCTTAATTATCATATTTATGCTCTGTATTTATTGTTAATATTACACTCGAAGTGTTGATATATATACACCCCAAGCATCTACATTAAGTCTTCATTAATTCATATAATTATTGTTTTACATCATACTCTTTCAAGTATAATTTATAACAAGAATTTCTATCAAGCAATTATAAAAAGAAATGAAAATTTTGTTAACACTCAATTCATCCCCTCTTAAGTGATGGTCATTCCCTCTTAAGTGATGGTTGTTTAGGCTAACAAATGTTTATGCCTCCATATATATATATATATATATATATATGCATGTACATATAAATATATATATAACATTTATGCAACACAACTTTAAAAATTAATATATAATGTAAACGTATGATACTGCACATATAAACAAAAACACATAACATAATATCACATATACAAACATATGTTAACATATAAAATTTTAAAAGATGTAAAATACATATACTTGATATAATACTATATATATACTTATACAAACACATATGAACATTTTATATATGCTTAAAAATAAAAAAAATTACAAAATTGCATATGCATATATGTTTATACAACATAATGACATTGTTTGTGTAAATATGCATCTCTGCACATACACATATACATGTATGTGAGTGCATAGACACAATATTGAACATTCATAATGACATCATATCGTACATGTATACATGCATGCAAGCATGAACATACAACATGACATCATACATTTATAATATTATATCATATTTATATAAATATTATATCACATAGCACGAAATTGTACTATGCTCATGTAGGCATGTGTGTTTATAACATAATATCATACATGTGTGGATATTTGTATTTATGAAAGGACATTACATGCGCACATACATGTTAAATTTAAATCATATAATTTTTTAAAAAATATAATTATTACATATTAAATGATATAATATTGCAATCACTATGAAAAACATTTTATCTCGTCTAAACTAGATTGAGGAAAAAAATATTATTTTATATTATTTTTATTACTTGTATGTATATGTGTGTGTATATATATATTAATGTTTTTTTTAATAATATTTATCACTCATCTACATGGTAGAATTGAAAGTCAATATAAAATTGTAATTTCATGTTTTAATTTTTTACATGACCTAAACATGAATTTTAATATTCTAAATCAATTCCAATTATATGAAAATTAGAATTATAATTATAATTCTATATTATAATTCTAATTTCTTATACCAAACAAAGCTTAGGTTTTTTTGAGTCCAAAAACTTGAATTGTAGCTTGATTAGGTTCAAACTTATTAGATTGGTCGAGTCTAGATTTGTTTTGTTCTTCTTTCAATTTCAACAATTTCTTGTAATCACTTTTTATTTATTTGTCAAACAAATCAATGCTTTATTAAATTAACATATTTATGCATAGATATGTCACATATTGATTTTATTAAAAGAATTTAATATGTCATATATCTTTATTTTGACCCAAAATATTCTTTTTTATTATGAACTATATGTAGTGTAGGCCTATTTTAATAATATAGGTCCGAGTGGTTAACACATAAGGCCCGAAAAGTTAAATGCCACAAGCCATGATGTAGCAACTAAAAATAAAGACCAAATGATATTTATGGACCATGAATCTCAATGCATATGACTTGATTTTTTTCCTTAAATGAATGTAACCAAAGCCAAGTCAAACCAGGTCCCAATTGAACCCAAAATCCCATTTAACTAATTGCAAACCTATTCATGATAATGTTTTGATTTTTTAACTTTATTTATTATTTTAAATTAGTCATTTTATGTTTGAAATATATTGAATTGGTATCTTAAATTTCAAATTCATTTCATATTTATTTTTTAAACATATTTTATAAGAAAAATTTGAGAAGAGTTTGAAATTAAATAGATTATTTTAAAACATTTTAAAAGTAAAAGATTAATTTGATATAATAAATAACGTTAAAAAATTATAATATATCTTAACTTTTTTTTATTATGTGATATATGATTGTTTTTTGTTTTTAATTTTTTCTTTCAGGTACCTCTTTTTCTCTTTGTTCTTCCATACAAATTTAATATTTAATATAATCAATAATAAATATGAGATGAAAATATGAAATAAATAATATTAAATAAATATATATAAAAGTAAATAAATATATTAATAAATATGTATAATTATAATAACACAAATAATATTTTTATTTATTTTAATAATTATCTACTATTTCTGATTTCTTACATTTCTGTATTTTTATTTATGTTATTTTTTATTACCATCATCATCTAATTAAATAAGACAAACTCATAAAAGAATCGTTTAATTTTTTTTCTTTCCTTAACTTTACAAAATTACACATTATATAAAAAATAAATACAAAATACAACAAATATAAATAAGAGAAATAGAGACAAAAATAATATTTTAATTCCGTAACTTTATTCGTTCTTTTAAGTTTGTCTCTTAACTTTAAACCGTTTAAAACTTGATCCTTTAAATTTAAATCATTTCAAAATAATGCCATAAATTTTAAATTCCTACCTAGAACCACTTTGTGGCAAATCAAAATGATCGGAAACTATTATGATATGGTTGGACATATGATAGAAGTGCTTAAAACAAGGACGATAACACTTTTCATTTGGCTCGGCCAGGCAAACCTTCTACAAACCCTCCATTTTCTTCCCCTCGCTCCAAGAACTCAGCTTGACTTCTCGCGAGCTAGCTAGAATGGCCACTGCGGAACCATCGGAGAACGGCACGGCCACCGCGTCAGAACTTGAGCAACAAGCAGTCCCTTCGGAGAATGCCTCCGCTGCCGAACCACCCATCGCCAACCTAGAGGCAACTACTGTAAACACCACCTATCCCTGCTCATCAATTCAGGAGCCAGAGTCTCAGCCAGCTCACACTTCCAGCACCGCCACTGCCTCTACACCCGAGAAGAGATGGCCGGGGTGGCCGGGGGACTGCGTGTTCAGGCTCATTGTGCCGGTCCTCAAGGTAGGTAGCATTATTGGCCGCAAGGGAGAGCTCATTAAGAAGATGTGCGAGGAGACTCGAGCCCGCATTCGCGTTCTTGATGGTGCTGTCGGCACTCCTGATCGAATTGTGAGTGTATTATATACATCTTTCACATTTTCTTGTTACGTTTTTGGACTTCATAATGAGCTTTGCTCTTTGGTTGCTGGAAAAAGTCCAAGGAAAAGGATAGATAGAAGGACAAAGTTTGGACAATATTTTTCTCCCTCTTCTTTTGGCAGCTCCCTCCCAAATCCCCAACCTTGCGTTGTCGGTTTTCGTTAGGATCCCATCCTTTAATTTCTTTGTTAGACTACTTGTTCTCTTGGCGGGGGAGTGGAGGCTGATAAATGTAGCCGTAATTTGGAATCCGTTTTATGTTACATGGAAATTAACCAATAATTCGTCAGGTTTGATTTTCTTTCGACTGCTGGGAATTTATATGGTTATTCACTGCGCTTGCTATTCGTTTTCATGTTCAAGGATATTGTAATTTAGCGGATGATTGTTTCCATATTTCAACTTCAATTTTATCATAACTTGATCACTGTGGTGATGCGTTTGTACTATTAATCTACGAGTATACTTTGAAGACTTTGTATTAGGGGTATCAATAATGACTAAGTTACCTTGTAGGATTTATGATACCTGTATGCTTATAGGAGGCATGTCCTTTAGTGCTACCTGTATACTGCTCCTAATTTAATTTCATTTGTTTTAAGTGAGGCTTATATGCATCGAACGCTCTTTGAGTTTACTTAAAAGCTGTAGCTTTCAGTGCAAGTGGTAAACTGCCAAATTGAATGGAAGTTCATTCTATAATTTTACTTTCATAACTGCTTCTCTCTCTCTCTCTCTCTCTCTCTCTCTCTCTTCTGAATATGGTTTACAAACTTTTATTTATAGGTGCTCATATCAGGTAAGGAAGAGCTGGAGGCACATCTTTCTCCTGCTATGGATGCTGTGATAAGAGTATTCAAACGTGTGTCTGGCTTATCTGAAAGTGAAGGCGACAATGAAGCACCAGGAGTTGCTGGGGTTGCATTTTGTTCCATTCGTTTATTGGTGGCATCAACACAGGCTATCAATTTGATTGGAAAACAAGGATCCTTAATTAAATCCATACAGGAGAATACCGGTGCTTCTGCTCGAGTATTGTCAGGAGGTATGCTTCCTGGCGTATGCAACTATGATGTTCCTTCTAGTTCTTATCAGGAATTGTTCATCATGCCAAGCCTAATATGTTGTTTCTTTTGACATTGTTTTATGGTTTGGCTGGCTTTTTAAAGCTGATTGTTAGAATATGGTGTTGTTTTCTTGGATGCTTTACCTTTTGGATGCAGGGGGTGGGGGTTTTAGTGTGAATGTTTTGCCTCACCGTGTGCAACTTTAGGTGGTACTTCAAGCATTTGTAGTGCCTGCTTGGATTGGATTTTTCTTGCAAAACTAGAAGTGGCTTTGGTAAAGGTTTTATGGAAAATGGTTGAAAAATTAAAACATTTAGATATCATTTTTTGGTTCTTTTTTCAGAAGCTAAAATTTTTCAGTTCCAAAGTGATTTTTGCCCCCTCTCCCAAAAAAAAAGTAGCACCTTTTGAATAAAGTAAGCTGAATTCATATAGGCACATACTTTTGGTGACTTAAGCACTATGCATGAAAAGAATTTTTTTTAAAATGCTGGTAAAAACAGATAAAACTCCTTTTTCAGCATGTTCAGCATTTAGTTTTATTAGTTTATTTAGCTTGAATTTTAGTCAGTGTTTTATTGTTTCATATTCCCTATTTTGTCACACTAGTAGGTCAAAATCTGTTGTTAATTTACTTATCTGTTGGGATGTTTTGACTAGGTTTGTAGCAAAATTTTCCTTACTTTATGTACTGTTTGTTGCTGAAATAATATTGGACATAGAGACTTTTAGCTTTGTGATTTTCATCATGGTATCAAAGCTCAAGGGCACAAACCCACGCCGATGATCACATTTGGCTCTATGCAAGCCTTTCAGGTTAATGTCCAACGCTCTACATCAGAGTCTTTAATAGTTTCACAACCATGACACCCTCTCCTCTGGTTTCATGGCTATCAATAACCCATTTTTTGATGATCACAGGTCATTGATTCACTGGATATAATCACCTTTCATGACCACTAGTCACTGATTCATTGGATATAACCACTTCTAATGATCACTGGTCATTGACTCATGAGATATAACTAACTTCAATGTTCCCTATGTACTATTATGTTTATCACTGGTCATGACCTTGTACCTCAGTGGAGAGGTAGAGGAACTTGCTACTACTAATCTCAGATACAAAACATGGTGAGACGAAACTAACATGATCATGTCTTGGTTGTTGAATTTCATGACCACAAAAATTGGCAAAACCTTCCTTCAGATGACAACCTAGGAAATCTGGGATGGTGTGAAGGAGACATACTCCTCTATTGAAAATACTACTACTTTGTTTCACATTAAAAGGCAGATTCATGACTTGAAGCAAAGTGAGATGGGTGTAACTTAATACAATAACATGCTAGTGAAGCTTTGGCAGTAATTGGATATGAGTTGTATCAATGGAAGTGCACTGAGAATGTTCTATGCTATGAACATTGTGGAGAAAGAATTTATTTTTACCTCTTAGGCCTCAATCCTATTTTTAAAGACATAAGGGGAGAGTGATTTCCAAGAGACTTCTACCCTCAATGGCCAAGGTTTTTGCAGAGGCTAAGTGGGAGGAAAGGCAAAAACAATTGACCCTTGGCAATCCATCTTCTCCACCTATGACTTAATCTTAGATAAAATTTCATTTTAGTTCCCCACTTGTAGAGCCATTTCCATTTTAGTTCCCCATTCATCATAATTCCTATTTTAGTCCTTCACTTAACTTAAAGTTAGCCAAATCAGTCCCCACTGTTGTCTAACGATTACTTAGCAGTTGATGTGGCACATTTTTTGCTGACATGTTGCATTAGAAACTGACATGGAAAAAACTAAACACCCAATTTACCATGTCAGCAACCCACTCACCAATATTTGCACGTCTCACCAATCCTTCTTAGGCACACTCACTGAAAGAAATCACTGTACCACCACCTCTGCTTTTCACCTGGAATCTGAGGGTCATCGTGGCTGGTTTTCAACACTGCCAGCCATAGTCTGTTCATACAAGGTGGTGATCAAACATCAGGGTCAGACCACAGAGCTGGAAGTGGAGCCCGATGAGACCATACTTTTCTACTCGATTTGGCTGTTTCTTGAAAACATGGCAACCCTCCAATTCACGGCATCCCCATCCTTTTCACATGGTATGGTCTTTGTTTCAGCCATGGTTGTCTCTGCCATCATCATCCTCCTTGCCCTGCGTCTCTAGAGATCTCTGCAATTCCCACTTCTCCACTTGTCCCCTGCTTTTTCATCTAACAACATTTGTTAATCATACTTGAAACTAGCAAGATTCTATCTGTACATTGTTCTCGTTGACTGATTCATATGTGCTCCAATTAGTAGAGACACAGGAATTGAATATGGCAGCTAAAAATATTGATTTGGTTGTGTTAAACATAGTTGTCTGATCCATTTGAAGTAGTCCCAACTTCTTCCGATGTGAACATAGAAAAGACTTCGACTTGGCCCTTAATTCTGATACATCAAATGTACCTAAAGCGGGCCATTCTAAGGGAAAGCTTTCAACCTTTTTTTTTTAATATTAAATTACTTTTCGAGTAGCATTTCTTCTTCAAGGTTTTTTTCTTCCAATTGAATGGATTGATAGTGATACTTTAGGTCTCAACATTTTTCTCTTGGTCAGTTGTGGATAAAAAAGTATAAATTTGAGTTTAATAACATTTTTTAAAGTCCTTTTAATGCCAGTGAGAAGTAGTTAGGGATGCCTTTCTAAATTTTTACGCAATCAAGATATTAATCACTTTTAAATATTTATTGAAAAAATTATAAAACTTGGCATTTAGCATTTTTATTTTTTCCTGGGTGAATATCATTTCCATTTTTAAACATATTAAGATTATTTTATAACAATTTTTTTAAAAGTAAATCATGTAAAACTTTTGTAAATTTTGCTAAAATTACATGATCCTTTCGTTTATATTCAAAACATAGACTTTAGTGCAATTTTAAGATTTTTTTTTTTGTTAAGGTACTTTCAATAAAAAGTGTAAGAAAATATTTTAGTTAAAAAATTATGTATTTAGCTTAATGAAGGGTATCTTGGTATAGAAAAATTATAAAATTGGACTAAAGTATATTATAACCTTTTTTTTTTAAAAGAAGTAATAGAAAGAAAGATAGATGGCTGGGAAGGTGGATCAAAGAAAGGTAGCTTGCTTCTATCCTAGACTGATGGTGGCTCATGTAGTGGAGAAGGAGAAGGAGAAGAAGAAGAAGAGGAAGGAGAAGAAGGTCTAATGGCGGCTTATGTAGTGGAAAAGAGGATGAAAATGAAGAAGAAATAGGAACTTTAGACTCAAAAACAAAGGTCTAAAGGAATTGCAGTAATGCCAGAAGTGAGAGCAGAGGAATGACGGGAACTTCGATGGAAGAGGTGGGGTGTGCAAATATTGCTGAGTGAGTTACTGATATGGCGAGTTGGGTGCTCAATTTTTTCCCCATCAACTTTTAATGTAATGTGTTAGTGAAAAAATGTGCCATATCAGCCCTTGAGTAACGGTGAGATAATAGGATGACTAATTTGGGTCACTTTAGGTTAAGTGGAGGACTAAAATGAGAATTATGATGAGTGAGGGACTAAAATGAAAATAAATCTATAAATGGGGGACCAAAATGGGATTTTTGTCCTTAATCTTTTGCTATGGTTGCTAGAAGTAACCGTCTACTAACTATAAGTAGAAACGAGGTGTGCAACCATGGTGTGACTGTGACCATTGTAACAAAGTTGGTCACACCAAGGATAAGTATTGGAATCTTCTTGTTAAGCCTGCCAAGGGAACATGTGGGCTTATGGTGAGAAGAGAATAGAAGCCTAAAGGTCCTAGTGAGTCTAATATGTCCAATAAATAGTTGCTAGACATTCTGCAATGCATGATCACTAATCAAGGTCTCAAGTCAATGCAATTGTTAGCACTAGAGTTATGGCTCAAACAAAACAAGTAACTCTTCCATGGTTCTACCGTAGAAATCCAACATGGATTATTGATTCTAGGGCGACATATCATATGGTTGAGATGCAAAGTTTGCCTTATGTGCCTTTGTCTTCTTGCCCAAACACCACGTTTTGAATTTAGATATAGAGCCCACAATTCATATTCCTTCCCTCTTTCCCGCTCCTTTGAATTCAATTTTCTTGTGTCGAGCTACTAAGAGAAGAAGTCCTTTGAGTCTATTTTTGCTCAGAAATGAACTAGAATGTTGTCCAACGTTAAGGCATCTTCCATGGGTCTTTTCAATTGCTTTGTGTTTTTCGCGTTTTCAATTGTTGCAATTGTCTTGTAAGGAATATTGTATGAGAATTGGTGTTGAAATGTGGGCTATAGACCATTAGGCATTTGGATGGGTTATATCTAGGTTGGAAAAATATAAAATAGAGATTGTAGTAGCTAGACCTTGCATGTGGTAGTTTTGGTTAATTAATTTAATTGATTTTGCTTTAACTAGACAATGAATGTAAATAAGTCTTTTGAAAGGTGCGCAGAATCAATTTTCTTGTTCTTTTTCCATTCATCTTAGTGTAAAATCAACTTTCTTGTAGGAGAACTTGAAGAAAACTATCAGCATTAATGTTCAACAAACTAATCCGTATAACATTATAAAAATCCTATCATGCTTCACATAACTAAAAATTAAATGGTAGCTCCAAAGACTTCAGATTTTGTGGACCTCTTTGATTGCTTTGGTGTTTTGGCCAAAACACAACATTTAATTTAAATGAAACCCTGCGTTTCAATGTCTTGAACACACGTGGCAAGCTTTGCCTCATAAGATGAGGTGGACCGCCACGATTCTCTGAACATGACTGGATCATGTTGGCGTGCTAAAATGAGACAATCTTGACACCTAATTTTGATGCTCATGGTTGTTCTTTCAGGATTTAGTGTTGGGGAAGAGAATTGGTAGTGCTAGGGTATGTGCTAGCCTTTATTGGATTTGGACCTGATATGCAAATACTGCTTTGTTATCTTTTATCTCTTCTAATTCTGAAAATGTTGTTTTCTTATGACATTATTGGTTAGGCCATCCCAGGTTTCATTATATGCAAAAATTGTGCGCTAATAAAAGTCCATCTTTCTTTCAATGAGTTATTTGTCAGCTCTCTAAACATACTCGTTTTACCTGGCCACCTAAAGCACATCAATCTTCTCACCTACACAATGATGCTTAAGGCCCTGCCATTGTTAAGAATATCTTTGGTGCTTAACAGTTTGCAATTGAGTTTAAAGTGAAGAATTTGAGTAGCTTGAGATACTTCCTAAGAATGGAAGTTGCAAGAAATGATGAAGGCATTTCCTTCTCTAAGCAGTAATATACTCTAGATCTTTTTGAAATGTGCAAAACTAATTTATTGGAAATATAAAGTAAAATGGAGGAAAAGATGGAAAGGATGCTATATATGTAGCTTTCAGTTTAAAAAGTAGTGTGTTAATGAAAATCATTCAAATGGACAAATTAGTGGGAAAGTAATTTAATGGAAAAATTAATCAATTTAGTAAGGAAATAATTTATGGAGTTCATTAGGAGATAAATCAGGAATAGAGATTCAACAAGGAAGGAAAGAATCAGTGTTGTCAAAGGTAGTTACAATGGTCTTTACTATTGAAAAGATTTTCTAATATTGTTGTAGAACATTAACATGGCACTTGGCATGCCATCTACGATGGTGCCTTTAGGGCTTTATGCTGTAAACCATTGACAATACTTGAAAGATTTTAAAAATTAATCATGTTAATACGATACTTGTGATGGTGATTTACATTTTGAGCTTGTTAAAAAAAATATGTTGAGTATGAACCTTGAAAGGGTATATGGTGGAGCACAAACTCTTGGAAGGAATCCACCCAAAGGACTAGCCTATTAGGGGTTTGAACTTCCCAAATATATAAAGCATTTCTATCTCTCAAGGAGACCTCCTTGATGTGAGATTCCATGATAGCATTGCCCTTGAAGAGCCGACATCTTGGCGGTTGTACGCTGTGACACTTTACTTGGCAACACTTCACTCTACCATGGTTAGTCTCTTCGCCAGTCATAATCTTCCATAGGTAACCCATTCCATGAGTGCAATGCTTCACTCTATCATTGGTAGGATCTCATATTAGCAAAACTATAAGAAAAAGAATATGAGTGTAAGAATCTTAAAGCACTCATAAAGTCCATATGGAGAGGGCTACTCTCCATCAAAGTTTTATCTGAATAATTCCATAACATTCAACAGAACATTTTACAATACATATTGGTAACTGCCCTCTAAGGCAGAAACTACCAAATAACTATCAATAACTGTCTGAGTAACTACCACAAACTGCTTTCTTAGACACATAACTAACACATTCAGACAGCAGCATAGACAATAACTGACTTATTACAGACAAATAATATAATCATTATAAAAAGTGTTTATCATATAATAATTAAGTCAGCAACCAATGTATGATTCCCATGTTCATTTTCTGCCAGTTGAATTCTTATTCTTTCTAGAATAAGTCTTCAAAGGTGGTATTATATCACCCATCTAAAGGATTATATTAGGGGGTAGATCTCCTCAAGTTTATAAGATTCCTTTCTAAAGGAAACCTCTCCAATATAGGATTCTGTCAGTATTTTTCTCTTTTACCCTAATTAATGCTACCTAGGTAAATTCTCCAAGTGTACCTTGAGCTGAAATAGTTAACCAAGTCTACGGCATATTTAGCCAAGTGATGTGCTGGTCTTTGCGCTTGTGCTATGGCCTAGAATGCACTACATTCTTGTTAACTATGGATTATAATGCAACTGGTAGGCCTTTTCTCGTAGGACAAGACTCAAGGAAAGTTCATTAGGCATTTGCTATCAAGTTCTTCAATGAAAAGATGACGTGGAGTAAATGTATTGAAAGATTCAATCATGTTATGCTAAGCTATAAAAATATGTACTGTGCATGTTTATATTAGAGAACTTGATAAACACCTAAACAATGAACTATGCTTTGGGCTTTCTTTTATTATATTGCTTCGGGTGCAGTCAGAAAATTATAAGTGTATACTTCCTATATAAGCCTGTTTCTTCATTTTTACAAAATTTAAAATTTTCAAGTAGTGTTTCTATAAAATTTGTTGCTGAATAAGTAATGTCATTTACAATTGGTCATGTAATTGTGGTTACATTGATGTTTTTTATAAAATATCTTTAATTAATAATGTAAGGAGATTAACTAGACTGAATAATTTTTCTTGATAGACGAGTAATTGATGGAATTCCAAATGAGGTATTACAAGAGTTTTCCTGGGAGAACATCTCTTTAACAAATTCATAAATTGCCAGGAAATCTAAATCTTTGTTACATTTTTTTAGGAATGGGGTTAATGATTGAAGTGTATTTAATAATGCCTTTTAGGACCCTATTTCTCTATACTATAAAAAGAACAGGGTTCTTATTATTCCAAAGTGGACAGTAATTGCAATTTCCAGATATAAACCATGTCATTATTTTGTCTAGTTTGATGTTCAAGTAAGATGTATCTGACATTGATTCTGGGATAGTGTGAATTGCTAAAATCCTATTTATGCACAATACAGTCAGTTCAAACTTCAAAGCTTATGTGGACATCCCTCGACAGCTTGTCTACTCATGATCTTGTTCCTTGGGATGGTGCAACAGGGGGTGTTAATTGAGCCTAGTTGGATAGTGTTTTCCATTGCTAGTCTAATGTGCATGCGAAATCCACTATGACAAGATACGAAGAGAAAATCCATGTTTTAATAATCCCTGTGAGAATGAGCACTTCATTATTATTTTTAATCCCACACTTATCTGTTTGCTCAATGATGGAAGTTAATACCATCAAAACTTGGATGTTTCTAGTGCATGGTCTTTGTCATGTTATCTGGTTGATATTGATTATTGAAGACAAGCAGAAAAGAGTATATTGGACATATAGTGATATCTGATTTAAATCTCATTTGTCAACCTTTCTGTTTCTGATTAATTTTCTACTTAATTAGATAACCACGCTAATTTTTTACCCACCCAAATATTACTCTGCTTATATCTTGTTATGAATTCAGTTCTCATATTATAATGCGATCTCTTCCAAAATTTTTCATAAATAATTACTTGGAGAAATCTCTCTGGTGTAATTAGTGATCTTTTACCTCTCCTTTTATTATAGCTGGATGCTGGGTACTATTGTTTCTAAATACTATTAGTCCCTTCTCCGATTGGAGCATGACACTGTTCTAGTCAATATGTGGTAAGTGAATCAATATTCTATTAATTCTAATGTAATAAGTTTCCTTATAGATGAGGTACCATTTTATGCTGCTGCGGATGAGAGGATTGTAGAACTGCAGGGAGAAGCCTTGAAAGTACTTAAGGCACTGGAAGCAGTGGTGGGTCACCTGAGGAAGTTTTTAGTTGATCGTAGTGTTCTTCCCCTTTTTGAGAAAACAGTAAGCTCAATATCTTTCAAAGTTGATTTTTATGTTTGATATAAAACCTTATTATGGGTTGATATCAGTGCATATTCCCTGTCTTGGGAAATGGGAAATTGAACATTATCTCACTCCTACTTTTAGACTGATGTTTGTGTTTCCTCTGTTTGTCTAAGTACAATACGACAGTCACTCAAGAACGTCAAAATGATACCTGGGCTGACAAGTCATTGTTGCATAGTGCTTCACAAACCAGCATTAGTGCTGATTTTTCTCTTCCAACAAAAAGGGATTCTTTCTATGCTGAGCGTGAAAGTCAATTGGATAAACAACTCTCTTCCTCTGGATTGTCACTTTATGGGCAAGATTCTTCACTTTCTGGTGTTCGTTCTTCAGTACTTAGTCGTGCTGGTGCTCCTATTGTTACCACGGTTAGTTATTTTAACCACTCTCTTGTTTTAGTTGTCTTCTGCTCTGATTGAAATCTTTCTTCTGAATGTGACTATTTTCTTGGTAGCCTCTTTTATGTCAAATTTTATCAATTGTTGCGCAAAAATCTATTTTGTATGATAATATTTTCATCAGAAAAAAGATTTATGTGGTCATTGTCCTTTAGGCTCTTCTGTGGGGATACACACACACAATTTGCTTTCTATTGCCCAAATTTAATATTCGAAGAGTTAATAATTTCTGACTTTTTTCTTTTTATCAATCCCAAAAGAAACAAAATTTCTGACTTTTTTTTACATGCACTCTTGCACCTATTGATATATCTGGCTGTAGGTTAAGTTACATTATATTAAATAGCCAATAATCTCTAGTTTTTTTTTTTCAATTTCTTAAACTAAGAACTGAAGGTATGCTTCTCTTTCATTTTCAAACATGCCTGCTCATACTTTTGTCTTTACCAGCATCTTGTTTATTTAATTATTTTTTCTGTTGATAGTTGTTATAATTCCTTTCCCTTTATTGTTCCATTTATCAGGTAATACAAACAATGCAAATACCATTATCTTATGCGGAGGACATCATTGGGATTCAAGGGACTAATATTGCTTACATTCGCCGTACTAGTGGAGCCATATTGACTGTGCAGGAGAGCAGGGTGCCTGATGAAATCATTGTGGAAATAAAAGGCACCTCATCTCAAGTTCAAACGGCACAGCAGTTGATTCAGGTAGGATATTTGAGTGGGCCTTTGCTTCTTGAAAATGAAATAGTTACTTCTTGTTTTGTTAATGTCTGTACAATAAGGAGATATACAAGGTTATGTGCAACTACAAATCGAGGGTGATTTATAACTGTCTTATTTATTATCTATGCACATGGAAGCTTTCTCTTAACTGATTTTAACATTTTACCTTTGTGACTGTTCATTCTTGTAGGTATTAATTCTTCACTTATTAATATGCTTTAGACATATTTGCATTTACTTTATATCCTTATCCTTCTTCTCTATGATTAGAGACTTTGGCTGCTTAATATTTCTTTTATATTCGTTTGCTTTTGATTGATGCTGAACCGAAGTCAGTGGTGCATGTTGCCCCACCCCACATGTGGTTGCTGATCTGTAGTTTTAATGTTGCATGCAATGTCTGACAGGCTAAGAAGCATGGATATGCCCAAATATATAGGAAGCGTATTCATATTGGATATGTCTAGGATACAATACGTGTATGATACACTTGCATACATGTTAGTGGCTTTTTTATTTGTGGGATATGTTTTGAAACGCACTGGTGCATTTTGAAATGCATCAAAACAACACTAAAACGTTTGTGTCCTTTTTTTATTAGTTGCAATGTCATTTTATTGTCTTATCCTCTGTTCTTTCTACCAAATTTCATGAAATCTGTGAGTATCTTTATTCGTCATCTTAATTTGTTTTAGAATTTGTTAGTCTTCTTCCATCATACCTGTCTCCGTATTCTTAAATTTTAAAAATCTGTCTCATGTGTTGGGTCACGTCATATTGGATATGTGTACCATATCAGTGCTTCTTAGGTGGCAGGCATGTTATGAACACCACATGAGCAGCATTGATAATATCCGTGCATTGGGAATTTTTAAATCTTTTATAAATGGGACAGAACTACTTTTCAAAGATAATATCTGTCCATTGACGGAACATACAAATTATTGAAACTTCGGACTAACAATGTGAAATTTCAACCTTATTTTGGGTTGACTAGATTCATTCATTGTCAGATGAAGGTGCTCTACTCACCTCTTCATTTTTATTCCTGGTTACTTCTATACCAAAGTGGGTATATGTACCGTGTCTAACATGCACCACCTGTTATACCTCCAATTCCCGCCTGATCTGGACAGTTTTTCCAGTCATTCCATGTTAATGAGTGTGATGCTATTGTGGTCTTTCATGTTTGTTTTGCTGACTGATTTTGATGGCATTTTCGCATCTGATTAAGTTACTTAACATCTCGATACAAATTGATGGTTAAACAATTGGTTCAGTTTCCTTCTGCTGATATAACTGCGTCCCTTCTCCATCACAGGAAGTGATAGGCAATCATAAAGAACCTGTTGCTAGCAGTTACGGCAGGTTAGATGCAGGTCTGAGGTCATCTTACCCACAGTTGGGCAGTACATCTTACTCCTCGTCCTCTTTGCCCTCAAAACCCCACACAAACTATGGAACTTCTGGTGTGGGAGGCTACAGTTCTTACAGACTATAAATTAATCTCCATAAGATCATGGGTGCTCAATTTGGATTAGCTTCTTTCCATTCGGGTCTGATTGGAGAAAAATACTGCTGGAAGGAATATAGTGCCACCAGATGCTTTTATATTATCTGAAATCTTGTATTGTGGGTATTTTCGAGGTGGCTAAGATTTGAGAAGTGCCACTGAATTATGGAAAATGTACTGAAATATTAGCTATTTTAATGATTTTGTTTTCTTCTGTATATGTGCACTGATTTAAAACATTGATGTTGGCGTTCGATAAACTTATTGTTTAGACTATGTTATGATTTACCTATCTTAAGTAGGATCATTATATCTTATCAATGATCATCCGAAGGCAGCAGGGAGTGTCTCCTAGCCTATGGCCTTTTAGATGCTCGTTAGGATTATATTACTATTTAGTATCTACTGTCTTTAAAACAAAAAGCTTGGAGTTAAATGAAGTGATCAGAATGATTTTCTGAAGTTCAAAATTTTTGTGACTCAGCATAAGATATACAAATGTGGCTGGAGTTTTATCTTTAAGGAAAATATCTATGGTATCAGTATTCTGTGTTTCTTCATGTGAATATTTAAATTGATCTAACAATTTTTAACAGTACTAACTAAAAAATTGAAGCCATTGTCACAGTCACGGCCTATTCTCTCTAGGCACGAAAGAAAGAGAAGCTTGAGCCCTATACAAAAAGAATGGGTTGGTAATGAAATGGAATGGAATAGACAAATTTGATGTGAAATTTTATTTGATATTTCAGGAATAGAATGTAGAATGGAATTGTAAAATGTATTTGGTAGTGGAGAGAATGATAAAAAAAAAAATGGTAATAGATCAAAATGACTATAATACCCCTTAATTATATATTATGAAAATATGCCTTTACTATTTTTTGGTCTCTGCTTGCTTTTTTATTTTTTATTTTTGGGTCTTTCCTTTACTTGCTCGATAGAAGGGACTAGAAGGATGCTCACACTTGCGTGCATTGTTGTTGAAGCTCGAGCTCTGTAGAGTTGCGATGACCGCCAGCAAAATTTAACACTGATGCCGTGGAAAAAATTTTAAGTTCGTGAAGATTATATGGAGTTAGGGTATAAATTAGAGGAGACGTTGGCATTTAGTTAATGGTACACACTATCTATTGACTTCGTCGTCCTCTCTCCCATTGGTCGGTTGCACATTTATGTGAAA
This sequence comes from Delonix regia, assembly GCA_037074485.1. Taxonomy (NCBI): domain Eukaryota; kingdom Viridiplantae; phylum Streptophyta; class Magnoliopsida; order Fabales; family Fabaceae; genus Delonix; species Delonix regia. The sequence goes on along the minus strand of CM073451.1, from coordinate 25,664,536 downwards.
ATGAGGGCCAGTACAAAAGAACAAAAGCATGTGGGCATATGTGAATTGAGGGCAAAAATGTCATCTCTCTCCCTTAAGAGAATTCCGTCCGTGCAATTTCATTTTCCCAAGTCAAGAACCCCGTACCATTATGAACAGGAATGCCAACTCTAGTGAAATCTGACCTCCATCGCACCAAACAACTCAACAGAACTTTCCACTGCCTTTTCTCTTTTTGTTTGAATAATTTCATTCACACTAAACATGACCTAAGAGTTTGTGACCCTAGAGGATTTGTGACATTTAAAATGGAAGAGATGAAGGTGAGAGTTTATTTGATTCTTGGAGTTGATTATAAAGGTTCTATGAAATGCGCGATTGGTAAGATATGTAGGGAAACCCAATTTTAATTATGAATTTAGGTGAAATGTTAAAAAGATTGAAAGCTCAAGAATCGAAGTCTCTAGGTTTGGTTTGGGATCCAGACCACATTGGAATCGTGAACGCTACTACATTGTCTCCTAATTTGTTACTACCTTACTACTATTGTTACAAGTATGATTGAGAGTAATAGTTAAACAATTGTGAGACTCACATGGGCAGGAGTTAGTTGTCACTGTACTAATTAGCAAATGAGGAATAAATAGAAGCCTCTGAAATGTAATACAGCATCGATGAATTGAATAAAGTTGTCAAGGCTATTGGATTTGGTTTTCTGGTAACATTGGTATCAGAGCCTTTTTTTATCTACTAGGATGGCTAGAGAAACTCTATTGCATGATAAGCTCAAGGAGCTCGAGCAAGAAGTTGAGCAGAATGAGCTAAGATGACGGACTTATGGAGTTTGATTTTGAGAATCGAGGGCTTAATTGCATAAATGGCTTCGACGATTGTGCAGTTAACGATAACAATTTTGGATGGGGGAAATGGAGCTTATATGTGAACGAAAACAAAGGTAATACAGCTTGACCAAAAATTCGATTCTTATGTAGAAGTTTCGACTACCAGATATTCGCTCCCAACTAGATATTCAAGGATTGAATTTCCTAAGTTTGAAGGGGTCGATTTCAAAGAGTGAGTTTTCAGATGTTGCCAGTTCTTTGATATCAATGAAACACCTCCAGAGCAATGAATCAAGCTAATAAGCTTGCATCTGGAAGGTTGTGCATAATAGTGGCACCAGACATTCATGGCGAGAAGAAATAAGGAGAGGTGAGTTAGAATGATTACTTGAGAGCTTCGGGTGTGAGGTTTGGAGAAACTTTGATAACATATCCTATGGCAGAGTTAAAAAACTTGAAACAAGAGGGTCTAGGGTTAGAGTATCAGGAGAATTTTGAGGAATTGCTAGCAGAAATTGATTTGCCAGAAGAGTTAGCAATTAGTTTATTTGTACGAGGACTAAAAAAGGAGATAGAAGCTCGAGTGAGAATGTTCAAGCCTATTATATCAGTCAAGGCAATGTATTTGGCAAGACTTTTAAGAAGCTGCAAACAAAGCATTCCAAGAACAGAAAATAAGTGGGCTATATTCCAAGAATTCAATAGCAACTACCCCAGCGGCTACCAGTAACAAAAAGGAGGAAGTTCTCAGCAATAAGGAGGGAGATGGTGACAAAAGTTATAGTAATCGAGAGAAAGGAATTAAGCAGCTTACAAAGAGAGAGATATATGATAAAAGAAAGAATTAAACTACTTGTGCACTGAACGATATACCCCAGAGTACATATGCCAGAATTTACAAGTTTTCATGAGCTTGGTTCAAAATGGCGAAGTACAAGGTGGAGATAGATTGGTTTAATGGAAGAATACAAGAACGGAGAAATAAGCTTGGGAACCACTGGGGGCTATTCAGTAGCAAGTCCCAGAATCTAGCACTTCAGCTTAGTCCTTCATTCACGAGGATAAGGATTGTTTTAGGGGAAGAAATTATAACGGGTGAGAGTGAGAGTGAGGGTTAAACATTGTGAGACTTTCGTAGATAGGAGTTAGTCCAAACTGTACAGTAGAACTGATGTTTAGAAACAGAGGAATATATAGGATTAATGCGGTGTGGATGAATTGAAGGTACCTAGGCTATTGGATTCGATTTTCTGTTAACTATATTTAACAAATAAATAGATAAGAACATATTTTGAGTATTTCTAAAAATGAAACCCTTTTTTTTTTTTTTTTTCGTGTCACGAATAATTTATATGATACTAATCTTTTTGTTCTAGATTCAGGTGAGCATGACCCCTTTTGCTGCGATATCTATTCGTTGCCTTTTGACCTTTTTCTATTTTCTCACTCTTTCACCACTTAACTGAAAAAAAAAAAAAGAGTATATTAATCGTCACATTTGATAGATCAGGGGTGGCGCTACATGAATGACGCGACAAAAAAAAAAAAATCAAATTGTCTCTCATAATAATTTTAAAAACCAATTTATTTGAATTTTTATCAAAATTTTTTACAAAGAATTTTTAGAAATCATTTTAAAACAAAAGAAAGGGACAATGTGGTTTCTATAAACATACATGTATTTCATAGTTTATTTGAGCATAAAAAAAATGTGAAATACTCTATAACACTTGTTTATAAATCAATTATCTTAAATTAGTAAAACAAAACAAGGGAAATATAACCTTAAATTTATTTAGATTGTCTATATCAAAACATGCGTTAAAATAATCAAAGAGAACAAAACAAAATTAACGCAAACAAAAAACAAATATTTATAAAGGACGAACTTGATTTAAGATGAGAGTCTAAAGTTTACATTCTATGTAATAGAGATCGAAATTCACTTGATTCGTCATAAAAATACATGACAAATCAATTAGTTTTTCTTTGTAAAATTTGCAATTTGGTTAGTATGTTTTAATTATGAAAACAATGTGATCTCACTATTTATTCTTTTTGTTTTCTATTTTAAAATTTTTTGGTATTTTGAGATTTTGAAATTAGACTTTTTATTTTGATTTTAGAGGAAGAAAGAAATTCTAATGGAAAAGTATTTTGGGATTTTTGGATTTAATAATTTTGAAAAGAAAAACAAAACAATTAAGGAAAAGGATTTTGGAGATTTTTTTTTTATTTTTTCATCATTTAAAGAAAAAGGGTTTTTTCTTTTTAAGGAAACCATGTTTGAATGCGAGTTTTAAGCTGAGATTTTTTTTAAACACAACCAACTATGTAAGACCTGAAGTTTCACACGACCTTATTAGTCAATTCTCTAATAACCTAAGAAGAACACTCAGCTTCTTTAAAATGGAAAACTAAAAAAATTAAATTATTTTGTAATTTCTGAATTTGGGAAGAACAATGTATTATTTCATTATAAGATAAAATGCTAGAGGATTTTTAGGACTCATGTAAATCTTTTTTTAATATATTTGAAATTTTGATTAAACATGAGCTATTAAAAGTGAAATTTATTTTAAACGTCATTGGCTAGGTAAAATCTAAAGAGAAATAAGATTTTACGCGACTTTACCAATGGACATCATATGCGTCCATCTCAAATGACAACTTTTAGAAGATAAAATATTTTTTTGTCTTTTGAAATGGCAAGTAAAACAAAATTTATTTATTTCTAACAAAAACACCAAAGTACTCTAGATAATTAATCGAAAATTTGTTTTAATATTTGATAACCATAATTGAGAAATTATTTGAATGTAACTAATTGAAACCCAAATATTTACAAAAATCACTAAATGTGACTTAATTAATATTAAGTAGGACATAAGGAAACAAAGGAGTCTCGTATAATCTCCACTAGTAATTGTCTTAAATGTCTGAGGGACAATTGGTCCGGCACGACAACTATCAACACTAAATAAGCGAATTCCAGCGAGACAAATATGAGTGGTGTGGGCGTGTTGCCACATTCAACCAAACACATTATCCAAATATTAAACACATTTGGTGGCATAGGTCTTTTTATTTTTCTTTATCTTTCTCTTCGCTCCATCCTCTTCTCTTTGACCTTGTTTGTTTTTTTAGAAAGAATCTACCTTCTTCTTCGTCTTTTTTCTTCAGATTTAAAGAAGAAAAAAAAAACATTTGGCATGGGTTTGATTTCACCAAAAAACAGTACCAAAGTATGTCTCGAAATTCTCAGCGTGTTAAGACACGTACACATATTAAATGAAGGAAACTTACTGACGATAACCATTTACAATAAAACCATCAGCAACTTCATCATAAAAGAAAGTTATACGTTGAAAATGTAGTCTCACAACAAATAGGTTCCATTTGACACATCATATAAGGTTTAATAAGATAAGGTTTGATAAAATTTCAATGTTAAACAGTGTTTATTATGATACTGTATAAGGTCTTGCATTGTGTAAAATAATACTATCCTATGTTTGGTAATTCATTGTACAACGTTGGATATGATATAAATGAACCATTTTGACTAAAATACCCTTTATGTAAAAAAATGTATATTCATTCAAATTAGTTATATTATATTAAATTTTTAAAAAAACATAAAATTAGTCCTTCACAAATTTAAATTTATACAAACTAGTTCCTTACAAATTCAAATTTGTACAAAAACTAGTCCATTTGTTTATATTAATATGAGACTAATTTTGCATAAAATAGGATTTATGAAGGACTAATTTGTCACAATTATTTGTAAAAGACCAAATTGTCACAAAGTGTAAAAGTGGAAGACCTATTTGGCACTTCTCTCAATAAATTTTGGCAAAATAAAAAAATTTTAAGAATAAAGAACACTCATGATAATAAAATTTCATTAACTATCTTCAAGCAATCCTTGCATAATCTGAACTTGTAAATTTATCAAATAGGCAAAAGAGATCAGCATGTCCAAAGGTTCTACAAACACTACCAAATAATAAATAATTTCTCAAGTTCTAACAACAATCCACCATAATTTGAAGTGCTAACTAAAATATACAAAATACAAAAGCCTATTTTTAAATTTGGAACATTAACATCATTTGTTATCTTCAAATAAATCCTTCACAAACCTAACTTTGTTAACTTTAAAAACTCCAACATAAATGCATTAAAGGGAGATTTTGTATAAGTAAACAACCAGCTTTGTTGCATTCTTTGGATGTGAGGTCTTCTAATTTCATCAATTTATTAGCAATAGCTCTTGAATCATCATACAAGTCTTTCACAACTTTTACACCTTTTGCAATAGACTTAATGCCATCAGCAATGACACCCATCCTATTAGTAGATTTACCAACCACATCCATAAGTTTATCAACAAAATTGTTCATAATAGTAGCTAAGACATCTCCTTTTGACCTCGTTCTCACTCGTTAACCTTCCAATTGAGTTATTCTTGGTTTATTTTTATTTTAGGTCATAGAAATTAATGAAGTGTCAGTGTTGCTCAACCTAATAACTTCCTTTGGAGGTTTTTCAATAGTATTGTTGCCATTAATGTGTTCTTCTCCATCTAAATCTTCAAGAATATCGTTAAGAGCTTGAATACTTTTTCCAACAGCATGATCCTATCCAAAGATAACCACCAATTGATCATAATAAGGAAATGCTTTGGCCAATAATTTTTCAAATTTACATTGCTCTACATACATAAAAAAAAAAAAAAGGTTGTGGTATGCATTAAAGTATAAAACTAATTAAAGAATAAATGAACCTTACATGATTTATATGCATTCTACACATCATCACTGTAAACTAAAATCTTCTTATTCGCATCATTCCATCCAAAGCTGCTGGTGTTTAGCATGTCATATATATTATCGTACTTTGTTTTAAGTCTCCTTATGATTAACTCAATATGTGGTTGCACCTTAATATCTGCTTTAGGAAACCTGGCCTTTAATTTTTGTCCCAAACATTTAAAAGTGGTAGGTTCAAATTGACAAGCATCAATTTTTTTGCCCAAAGCAACTGTTTCCTCTAAAAAATACTAATAATGACTCAAACTTTTCATCACTCCTACCCCTTCGTTCTCCTAAAAAATTACTAGCTTGTTGAGTGATTTCAAATGCTATTCCTATCAAATATATATAAACACATTATACAAGTGTATAAAGAAAAATAATTAAAGCAAAGACAAAAAGCAAATGATAATGCATGTATTTTTATTAATTGAAATACATATACCATAATATAATACTTCACCATAACATAAAAGTAATGACTTTTTGATTTCCAAGCTATTAGGAGGGCATTAAATGCCCTAAATCTTGACTTAACATATGAAATTCCACATATGCATTTATTTATTTTTAATTATTTCATAGAGACCGCAACCCAAAATTATTTTATTAATTTTATTGGATCACGAGTTAGCCCAATCAATGACTCAACATTGACTTATAGCCCTTCATTCTCTATCAAGGGATGTCCCCTAATACTCAATTGGGAGACGTCCCCATTATTTATAAAAATATTTATTAATAAAGTAATTAATTTATATATAAATTTAATTATATTTTAAATTTCATAATAAAATTACTTATTTTTTAAAATAAAATTAATTTCATAAAAAGTTATAATATAATTTTATTAATCAAAATACTTATTTTTAAAATTAAAATAACATTTTTAATAAATTTATCTATTTTTTAAAGCAAAATTATTATTTTTTCACTAAAATAAACTTAAACTCCTTTAATTTTTTAAAATAAAAAAGAATTAGTAGAGTTTAAGTTTATTTTAGTTAAAAAAAATTGATCTTGTTTCAAAAGGTAGATAAATTCAACTCCACTAATACTTTTTTTTTTCAAAAACCAAAATAAATGAATAAAAAATAACTTTTTTTTTTTTTTTAATTTTACAGCTCATTACTATATATTACTCAAAATTAATACTCAAAACCTAGGTTTAGTAGGATAAAACTAAAATAACTTAGGTTTGAGCTCTTCATACATATTACTTAAGTTATTTGTTCTTCTACGTCTTCATATTATTTTCTGATGTAATATTCCTTATATATATCATTATCTTTTAGGAATCAGAATATTATTGCTTCCATTCTCAATCTCAAAAGGTCAATCTGACGATAATCATGTATGTAGCCCATATCTTCGACTTAATCTGATGACCCTATTAATTCATTGGCAATTGTGTATTTTTTATTACAAAAAGCAAAAATGTATTGGCTTGCATTATCTGTGTAACAGTATTGATTGGAATTTAAAATTAGTTTCTGATCATAATACAGTTTAATCATATAACTCTTCATTGGATATAATTTTTTTTTTATTTTCTGATTTTTTTTTATTAATTTATAAATTAAGAGTTGCAGGAATGAAGAAAAGAAGAGATCCAATATCCTTAATGAAAGGGATGATAATATGCATGTTTGATCGAATCTTATCGTAATTTTTATTAATTTATTTTGGTTTTTTAAACAATGTATTGGTAGAGTTGAATTTATCTACCTTTTAAAAGAAGATCAAATTTCTCAACTAAACTAACCTTAAAATCTACTAACTCTTTTTGGTTTTAAAAAATTAAAGGAGTCTAAGTTATATTAGTAAAAAAATAAATTTGCTTCAAAAGATAGTAAATTTATCAAAAATTTTATTTTAATTTAAAAATTGAGTATTTTGATTAATAAAATTATTTTAAAAATTTTTATAAAATCAATTTTGTTTTAACTGATAAGTAATTTTATTATAAAATGTAAAATATAATTAATTGTATATCTAAATTAATTACCCTATTAATAAATAATTTTTTAAAAAAATCAATGAGAACATCCCCTAATAAGTATTAGGGGACGTCCCTTGATAGAGAATGGGGGCATAACCCTTATAAGTTAGAGTTGGATTGTAGGTTGGCCTAGCTCACGACCCAATAAAATTAATAAATAATTTTGGAATAATTAAAAAATAAAAAAATGTATATGTAAAATTTCATATGTTGAATCAAGATTTAAGGCATTTAATGCCCTACTAATAGCAGGGATGTCAAAAGGCCTAAAAGTAATTTATAACTTCAAGTAAGCTAAGCATAAAAGTGCATTATAACTTAAGGTACATCATATAAAATAGTATCAAGAGATACAACAAGCCTAGATGCAATCTCAACAAGTAACCCAATCATTACACATTTCATTTGATAATGCATCTTTCCATGCACTCTATGCTTCACTTGATTTAATGATTTCTATATTATCATGTAGGTCTACCTCTAGCTCTTCATTAATTGGCATGTTATACAATTCCATTTCTAAAGTATCTACCAGCATTTCCTCCCAAATCAAATTGTATAATAAGCAACAATCAATAATAATTTGATCATGTGTCTTAACAAGATAATAACTTGGACTTCTAAGAATTACCCAATGCATCTTCAATAGTCCAAACTCTCTTTATCTATCACATTTCTACTTGAGTGTGACACTTACTAAAGATTTCTTTACAAGTTGCTAGGACATGTCCATGTCTCTACTCACTAAGATGACAACAGGTCTCCTTATAAGGGGTAAAAAAAACCCTTCATTGTTAGTATATCTAGCATCTACCATACAGTAGTACCTTATTTCATGAAAAAAAATACATAATCAAGATTTTTTTTTTCATGATAATAAGGTTATTAATTTGAAGGTAGTTGTAACATTGTCACCAGTTGGAATCTTAAGTCCATTTTCCTTATTAATTGCATCATGTAATACCCTAGCATCTGAAGCTAAACTAGACTTGACAATATATATATATATATATATATATATACTCCATGTCTCGTAAGCACACTTTTAACACATTTGTGGCATTTTCACCTTTTTGTCTTTTATAACTTAGCTTGTCTACCTTAGGAACATTAATACTTATATAGGTTCCATTTAAAGTTTCAAGTCAACCCTAAAGTAGATTTTTTAAAAAATTGACCTTTTGAATTATTAAGCAAAGTGAATCCAAAAATGAAACAATATAATAGCTCATACCATAAACCATTTCCACTTATCATCAGTGCAATCCTCAAGAACTAGATCTAGTGCCTTAAAGTAAATTGCCTTACAACCACAACACAAACATAAACACTAAATTAAAGTATCTACTAACAATTTTTTTCAAATGTTGAAATTCAAATTTGATGACACGATTTGTAGTATGGTGAGCCAATATGTGTAAGAACATAGCAATTTGTTTCTATTGATGTTAACCCTTCTTCTTTTAGCCCATCTCAAGATGTATGAAAGATAACAACACTTTGAATGTATTAGAATCCATTCATATTGACCCTAGTTTCTATGTTATAAGTTTTGATGATGACAAATATGTAACAAATGAGTTACAAATATAAGACCAATGTATGCTTAATTGATAGGTCATTAATTTGTAATGCTTTATACTTGAATCATCCTTAGATGAGATATGCTTGCCCATATCTTATCCAATAGGCTTTAACATTAGATATACTCTAAATTGGATACATGATCATAATTATCTCATGTATTTGACAAAAATATTAGTAGTGCACCAATTGCTACTAAAGTTTGTGTATTGTTAAATATGAATTGGACTAACCATTTAGCTTGCAAGTAAAAAATCTATTTATGTAGGATGATTCATGGAAAGAAGAGTGAGCATTGAAGTGAAGAGAATGAAATATCAATTCATGCTTAATACAAAAAATAGCAAAAAAGAAAGATGCTCTAAGTATTGAAAAAGTTAAAGATTTGAAGATATAGAAGCTTGACTGCATCAAGATAGCCAATGAATTAAATAAGTATATCTACTATAGGCTATGAGTTATTTTGTAAAATTCAATGGTTTAGATTTTTATTTATTGGCTCAAGGAAATCTAGTTCTTAAAATATAAGTTTGGATTTCAAAGATAATGAGATATAAATCTTACCAAAAATCTTTTTTTGACTTTTAGTCACTATTTTGATTATATCTCACAAACCATATGGAAATTTGATATGAAACTTATTGAATTAAAAAATATACTCAAAGAACTTTCCAATGACAGGTCATTCACTAAAAAAAGAGTTGAAATTATAAAGTTATAACTATTTAAAATATATTCTATGCAACATTGACTAATAGCACTTCTGTAAGTCATTGGTTGACTGGTGGAACCACTTGGTCAACTGATGGAGCTTTTGTAAGCCATTGACCAATTGATGGAAGCCATTGGTCAACTAATGAAACAAAGAATATTCAGAATTCAAATTTCCAGAGCAACCGTTGATTGATGGACTTGATAGTCGACTGATGTAGTATAGAAAAGCAGAAATCAACTTTTTAAACTGCTCTTTTACTTGTCTAACAAGTATTTTTCATAGAACCCTATATATATGACCCCCCAAATATGTTTTTGAGTAGAACCAAATGCTAAAATGTGATATTTATCTTGTTTCATCATCTTTTTGGAGAGAAATAAACATCATTGAGCTAAAACTTGCTTAATCTCTATCATTTAAGTCCTTAGAACTTTATTTTGTTGAGTAAGGTTGGAATCTAAAAGGTGGTGAATTAGGTTTTATAAAAATTTTACTGAAAACTTTCTTTTAAAACTGAAGTAAAACAATTAGACATAAATATTGAATGTAAAGAGAGTAAGGGAGATGAGTAGACATAGAGATTTATCCTAGTTCAGCTTTTACTCAAACCTACGTCTAGTCTTTAAGCAACCTCTTGAAATTATTCACTATCCCATAAACTCAATACAACACCTAAGAGAATCTCTCTTGATTCTCAAGCTTTTACAGCTTGACACCTTCAAGGAACCTCCTTGAATTCTCTCTCAGGAATATACTCTCCCTAAACCCAAGCTCTCATGGTTTGACACCTGAGAGAGAATTCAAGGAACCTCCTTGAATTCTCTCTCAGGTTTATACTTTTCCTGAACCCAAGCTCTCTCTTAGCTTGACACCCTCAAGGAACTTCCTTGAGCTTCTTTCAAGAAAATATAAATTACAGATGACAAACTTTCTTAAACAAAGTAGATGATACAATGAATCATTATTATGATGAGAGCTGATAAGATGATAGAAACTAATGATATAATTACTCTTGAACGTTTTTCTTGTTGTTTTAAAGTCCATAGGTCAAGTTTACATAGATTAAGATCCAATAGATCTATTAGGAATAAGTGGGAAGTCAGAGATTTTAAAATATGTTCATTGTAAAGTAATTATGACTTCTTTGTCATCGACCAGTTAACTGTTCACTATTGACTAGTCAACTGCTCACTTTTTTCCTCTCAATATTTTCAAATTCTGGACTCCGACAATTGACTGCTCACTAGTAACCAATCGACTGGTCACTCACGGAGAGCTCCTAGTCGAAGGTCTCAAAGCTAGCAGTTGATTAATGCTTGATCTAGGTGTGGTCAGTCGACTGCTAACAAGTGGCTAGTCAACTACTCACTTATAGTGAGCTCCCATTCGATCAAGGCTTAGGCTAGTAGCTAACTGGTGCCTTTTAGAAGGCAACCAGTTAACTGTGCACTCACAGAGAGTGACTAGTTGATTAGGCTCAAGTTGATAGCAGACTGATGACTTCTCAGAAGGTGACCAATCGATTACTAGCTAGTGGCCAATCAACTATTCACTCACAAAAAGCTCTCATTCAACTGGTTAAGACCTGATAGCTAGCTGGCAAAGTGGCCAGTTGATTGGGGATTTCTAGAGTTCCCTAAATCAGCTTTTTCTTAACCTTTAAGACTTAAAATTAATTATACATTCATTTTAAATGATTCCTATTAGCTCAATATCATTTTCAAAGGTTCTTAAGATATGATTAAACATTGAAAACATCTCAGACCTAAGTAATATATAGGAAAACTTTTCTTCTCATGTTGTTATCATAAAAACTTTGGTCTTTCAACAAATGAGCTCAACATATTTTGTATATTTACTTGTTGAGAGAGTTTCTTTAAGCAATATTATTTATCTTCAATCTTTGCAAAACAAGTATGGTGTATCTTTTGGGAGAGAAAACATGAGTGTGAAATCTCTTAGAATGAGTTTCCTTTAGGAAGAGAGATATTCTTTGGTTTTAGAGTGAGAAATAACTCTAGTTTAAGTTAGATATTATAAAAGCTTACAAGTGCCCTGTTAAACTTGTGGAATTATTAGACAAATCTCAAGTGGAAGCTTGGGGACTAGATGTAGGCTTGGATTGGAGCTTAATCAAGATAAATCTTAGAGTTTGCTTTCTCTATCCCCTTACTTTTTATAATTTCTATTGCTCATTTGATGCTCTATTTTGTTTTTGATATTTTACTTAATGTGTTGTTATTATTTGCTTGATGCATCTACTTTATGCAACCCAATTGCTAAAGAAATTGTATGGTTATTCTAGTTTACATGAAAATAAGCTTTTGAATTAAGTTCAACTACAAATTGTTAAGTGCTCTGTTTACTCTAAATATTATCATAAAATCTTTCCTTAATTGATATAATAATTGTTTTGCTTCATACTCTTCCTAATAACTTTCATTACAAGTATTTTGCATAAAAATTTCTTAAAGAATTGAAATTATTGCAAACACCCAATTCATTCCCATTCTTGGGTATTTGTTGTCTTGTCTAACAATTTAAAGTTGCTCAACCCATACAACATCATCATTTATTAGCCTCCTTACAAACTCTACCCTTGATTGTTCCCTTACCTTTGGTAGCAATTGTTTATTTAGGGACAATCTCATATGTTGTCTTTGTGCTTGATGACACCAATAAAGATATAACATAATACAAATAATTATTTTCCAAAATTTTTTTTTTTCATAATCAAGCACATTGATATGACATTTAGGAGCTCACTTAAATCATTAAGCTACCCACTTATGTCATTTATCCTTTCATTTGGGTCAAACTTTTTATTTCAATGCATAACATCTATAAAGTACAATGTAGTGTTTTATTTAAACAAAATGGAATGCTTAATCATACATATACCCAATTATCCATGTAAAAAAATATTTAATGTTAAACAAAATACTAAAAAAAATATGCAAATTGTGATAAAGTACAAAGTGAGTAAAACAAATGACAATTCGTAATGAATCATATCTACAAGATATTAAATACTGTATAGAATTGCACTTTCAATTACACATATAATTGTGTAGAATTTATACGGTGAATAATATGTAGATAACCATTGTTTCATATGTTAGATTTTGGTCTTACTAAAGCACGCCATGATCATTTGAATCCTCGCTCAGTGATGTTTAGATTGAAAAAATTTATAAGAAATACTTATCCAGTAACAGATAGGCACACCATTCATAACAAAAAGCAAATTTATAAAAATAACATTCATCAAACAATAATGATTAAGGTGACAAGTAAGCTACCATTAATGGTACCATATTGTATGATCCAAAAAAGTATAAAACATTACATATCATTCTGATGTTATCTGTTCACAAGATATAGGAATCTAATTGATGTTTCATAGAACAACACACTAAGGGGGAGAACAAATTATGATCAATGATAGCAAAGAAAGAAAGAAGAAAAAAACTTGAGAATCCTGTAGCAAATAAAATGTAAGGTAAACATATGTTGGAAGAGATTATTTCAAAGACACAAAATATGGAAAAGATTATTCCCTTGAAATTGATTTAAGGACTCATTAAATTTTTCCTATTTCTCTCATATTTTGTCAAAACATTTCCTTCACTTAATTAAATGGAGCCACACAGACTATATACAAGTTGACTTGTGTTCAAAGTAATATATATGGGTTTTATTTATTGTTCTTGGTCTTGCAAAATTCTATTTTAATATAAAAGAGTTAATCTAATAACATGATTGCTAATATGACATAGTGAACCACTGTTGTTGTACATTGGATTTAGTTTTATCTTTATGATTTTTACTTTTATTATTTTTGGAAAATTAACCTTTTGGTCCTTAGACTTTACACCTATTTTTAAATAAGTTCTTGTAGTTTATTTTTTTTACAAATCACTCCTTACACTTTCTCGTATATGCAAGTTGCTTCTTGCCATCTAATTTTGTGCTAACAACATTAATTTTAAGATGATTTGGCAAAAAGATCTTATGCGTGGGACATTTATATGGCAAAATTTTGACTAAGCGAATGCCAAGCAAGTAAGTCCCTTATTCTTTGCTAGATAAATGCATATTCACTAAAATGTGGGAAGTCTATATGGCAATTCTGGTATCAAATCTCCACTGCATACTTGCTCCTCAGCCTCTGTCGAACTCCTCGTAATGCTTTTTCTCTCCGCCTGTTGAATTCTTTTGCACCAACATCTCTATTACCTTTTGTTGTTACAAATTTCCAACTTGGATCACCACTCGGTTTTCTTCGGAAGCAAGATTTGCAATGATGACTTACTACTTGAAAGGGATTTCTTTTCCAATGTTTGAGGTCTTAGGTCAAACTCGAACACATAACTATTGGAATTAAAGCTTGCTTGTGAATTTGGTTTGTAATTGAAAAAGACAATCTAGTATAAAAAAGCATATGCATTTGATTTAACAATAGACCTAACCATCTATAATATATATATATATATATATATATATATATTAGGACCCACAAGATGGAAAAATTGATCTAGTTAGCTAGATAATACTAGAATCCAATTTTTAACTTTGAAACTAGCAAATGAGAGAAGATAAAATAAGTAATCAAGCACTGTGTTTCATATTAGAGTTGCAAGGAAACGTAACAAGCAACCACTGCCTTACATATTACTTAATTTGTTTAAATGGGAAAAAAGATTTTCGAAAAGCAGATAATGCATCATACTTAGTACCTTTACATATCAATTTGGTAAGTTTTAGTTTGAGAGGAAAGTGAAAATGCAAATACTAATCATGCTTGATGTAGTTGTTAAATCATGACACATATTCCTACAAATTTTACATACTTTTGAAATAGCACTTTTACAGAATAAAAAATAGACAAAGGCCTAGTAAGATCTCCTAAAAAGGAAAAAGGAAAATTTTAATTATGAATGGGTAAAACAAAGGAAGAATAAAAGGTAATAAACTATGCAATTCATAATCATGAACCCAAAAAATAACGTAACAAAGAAGAAGAAGAAAATAACAGCTCAAAGTGGGACACATGCATGCTGATAATTGAATTAGAAAACTCAAGAAAAGAGAAATCAATGAATTCATGGAGAAAAAAAAAAAGACATGAACCAAGAAAGAATTAGCATGCAAATGACAAAGTAAAACTACAAAATTTGATTATTTTCAAAGCATTATTACCACCTTCGGTGAAAAGAAAATGCTTCATCGTCTTTTCAGGTATAATTTATTTTTTTTTTCCACTTGTTTTGTTAATATAAAAGCGTGGGAAAGAAGAGAGAAGGATAAGAAAAGAGGAAGAAGGAGAAAAGCTTCAACTGATACCTTTGAGAGAGATTTCATCTTGATTGCTTGAGGCCTTGGGTCAAACTCCAACATGCAACTACGGGACTGAGAGCTTGTCTGTGAATTTTGTTCTTAATTAAGAAAATTCTTATAAATTTTGGCCACTTAGACTTTCCACATATTAGCTCTTTCTACCATATCATCACAAAGTGGATGGTCTTAACACAAGATTGGATGGCAAGGAACATCTTGAAAATATGAAAAAGTATAAGGAGTGATTTGCAAAAAAAATAAACTATAGGGACTGCTTTGAAAATAAGTGTAATGTCTAGGGATCAGAAGGTTAATTTTTCTTATTATTTTTTCTAAATTATAATCCTAGTAGCTAATATGTTCTTTCACACCTAAACTATAAGTATAAATTATACTTAAGAATTTTTATATACCTAACCTTAAGATAACTATAAGTAAGTCAAAAAATAAGATAATGTATAATGGTGCAAATTTTTTTGATATCCAATTTAGATTCATGAAGATAAGCCTCTGTTAAAGGTTTTAACAAGAATGGAGGTAGTTCAAAGAAGAAAAATTTAGAAGACATTATTCTTTTAAAATAGATTGAACAACCCACTATATTTTCCCTATTTCATTTTCCTTTACAAAACTAACCATTACTGAAAATACTAATGGCAATCCTTGTCACACTACTAAGAAACGAGACAGTGTAACTATTCAAAGGGGAAGCAAGGTGGCAATTCGAGTTTCTTTTAAGGAGTTCTCTAAGATGCTTATAGGTGAAAAAGAGTGTAACACCAGATAGAGGCAAAACAGAGGAGAAGTAACAACAGAGAGAGAGAGAGAGAGAGAGAGAGAGAGAGAGAGAGAGAGAGAGAGAGAGAGAGAGAGAGAGAGAGAGAGAGAGAGAGAGAGAGAGAAAGGAGGGATTGTTCAATGTAGTAGCTTTTTGGACAATGTTCATGGTGATATGGTGAGGAGGAGCATTTTCAATGATGGTGTTGAGAGAGAGATATGGTTGCTAAGGTAGAAATTTAATTGGGTCTTGCACTATCATCCTTAATTAGATCAAAGGAAGCCTAATTAGTAATATGATGTTATAATGTATTAATTATTGTTTACTACATTAACCATATAAGCTTATACAAGACGTACTAAACATTTGATTAAAGTAGTCCATATTGTATATGCTTATACTATCATACATGGAGTGTACCAAATGACA
The DNA here is from genome assembly GCA_037074485.1 of Delonix regia. NCBI lineage: Eukaryota > Viridiplantae > Streptophyta > Magnoliopsida > Fabales > Fabaceae > Delonix > Delonix regia. Next base: position 25,648,047 of record CM073451.1, on the reverse strand, counting down.
TTTTGTATAATCATGATAAGAGAAATTATATGAACCTAAAGGAAACAAAGCTTAAGACCAATATTGGAAATATTTACTAATGAGGAACCTCGTGTCCAAACTCATACAGATAACTTTACCCACAAAATAAAATTTAATCTTAATACAAAAAATGGAAATAGGCTTAGCATACTACTTGATTAACTATAAGTGCAACACAATATAAATATTACACGAAATGAAATTGAAAGAAGCAAATACCTGGCTGCTGAGATGATTCCTTGGTTTTGCCCTCATTGTTCTAGTTCTTCTTCGGTACTCTATGCTTTACTCTTTCATTAATGAAATGAAAATTATCTCCCATTTCTCTTTCTTTTCTAAAACTTTGTCTAGCTCTGCTTTGTGTAATCGAAATACGGTGGTTCCTCTTTAGGATCTCCTTTAGTAGCTTTGAGCTATTGGAGATTCTCCAATAAAGTTTGGATCATTAGATCTTGATCTAATGGTCTAAAATTTATTGTTGTTTCTCTTGTTACTTTAGGAGATATGTAGGGATTTTGTTTTATCCCCTTCAGCTTTTCAGTTTCTCTCACTTCCTTCACCCCTTCTGCATAGCTATTTGTTTCCAAACCTTTAAAGCAAGGTCTTCCATATGTTTCGATGAGCTTAACTTAGAAGCTCATATCACATTTTCCCTTGTTCTTAAGCATCAAAATATGGATGGTTTTTCTACATCAAACTCCTTTTTCTTCTCCCTTAAGCTCTTTCCTCTTTCTCTCATATCTTCTGTCTCTCTATTGTCTCATGTTCATTTTATTTCTTTCCTTTGTGTTTCTTTTTTTGTTCCTTAATCATTCTTCATCCTTATATCTTCTTCATTCCTTTGCTACCTTTCATGCTCCAAAACTAAAGTAAGCTTGGTCTCCCTTTCTCTAACTATACTTCCTTTCTTCTCTTTCGATTTTTTCTGTTCTCAAGTCTTCGATGCTTTAAACTTCTACTGAAAAAATATCATACCTAAACAAGATTAGAATGGGAGATATAAAAATAAGAATGATCTGACTAGAATTTGTGGTTGCCATGGTGCTTTTCTTCATATGAGAAAATTAGAAGAGAATTGTAACCCACATTACCTTAAGTCCTCACAAAGAGAGTAATGCTTAAAAGATAGAGAGGCACACAAAAAACTAGGGCTTCACTGATAGCTAAAGAGTCTTTTTATAATCTTAAAAAACCCTTCGACCAAATTAATAAAATAGATTGTAATATTTTAATAAAAACAAGCCCAATAACAAGACTCATTTAAATAAGCCTAATTTATCTCTCAATCATCAACTTTCAATTAGTAACCTGATGGGCTAATTACTAATTAAACTTGGATCATAGGTTGTGGTCTCTACCCTATGGACCAGTGGATAATCCAACCCATCACTGATTACCTACATTCAATAACAACCCAACCCAATTTATTCTTAGTTTAGATTAATATTGATTGCTTAATTAGTTATTACACAAAATTATTCTAATAATAAATTACTGTTAATATACTAAAATTATTCAAACAATCTTCTACTTGGATATCATTAATCAATTATTATTGGGACAATCAATTAACAAAGTTAAGCAATCAATATTTGCTAGAATATAAAAATGTGTATATGTTAAACCATATAGTGTTAAAAAATATAACTACATAAGATCATTGGGTCCAATAGGGAAACAAGCGATATTAATATTGTCATAGACTTAGTTTCAATGTTCGAACATAATGGAATACGAAATGATATCTTGGTGTCATATTATAGCACAAAAGTCCTTTAAGGACTCAACTCATACTCCCACTAGACCAAAACTTTATTTGAGGTTCAACAAAACCTATATGAGTTATATGATTTTGAAATACTCCCATAGGTTGGGCTTTGGTCAATGGATCCATAAACATAGGTTCACCATGAATATGAATCACATGAGTATGAAATAAGAACATTGAACCCGATAAGGAAAACAATGTTATAAATACTTGCAAAGTTTCAATTTTGAATTATATCCAAGATTTAGTACAACCAAGAACATTGAATCTAATAAGGAAATAAGTGTTATAAATGCCAAAATATACCGAAGTGTTCCTTAAGAACACAACTCAAAGTCCCAATGAACTAAGCCATTAAAATTTTGGAATACCTAAGAGTTAAAAGTTTCTAAAAAACTTTAATGGGTTAGTTTTGGTGAACGAATCACCTAAAATATTCAATATGAGTATGGGATTTTCAAATCTTCTCTCTAACAAACAGGAATTATGTATCAAAAGTTTAATGTAACTAACATTCTTGTAATTTTAAAAGAAGTTTATAATAGAGTCATTGTCACAACAAAATGTTCAAAACTGAAAATACGTGCATATTTGAATTTCATTTCCTTGACCACATTCCCTAACAAATTGCCATTGCAAAACCAGCGATATGCTCTCTACTCATATATATGAGGTAGTTGTAAGTTGACACTTCTTCATAAAGAAGCTCTTCTAATAGATCATAACGATGCAAGCAAAAGTTGAGACAACTGTAAGTGTTAATTGTCACTTCTCAACCGAACATATCTTCCAAAATATCATAAAGATGCAAACAAAAGTTAAGTAATTATAAGTGTTTGCATGACACTTTCCAATAAAACAATCTCTTTAGGACATCATAAAGATATATACACAAGTTGAGGTAGTTGTAAGTATCTATTTGACACTTTACTACAAAATAGCTTCTCCCAAAAAACCACAAGATATACATACAAAATAAATTTCAATTAATCAATCAAATTGCATAATTTGAATCCAGATTGTAGATAATTATAAGTGAATTAAATTCATTATAACAATATATGCGATTCAAAATACCTTGTTCGTAAAAACATAACTATCTAAATAGTTATATAATAATCCAAAATAGGATAACTCAAGTATATTCAAAGTACACTATAAAACTGACTATATCAATGCAAGCATATATTTGAGCAAACGTTAAGCTGCAAATAGCAGAAGCAAATAGAAATTTCTTTCCATCTTAGTAAGGAACAAGAGTGCATTCTGAATTCTATGAGCACTCATTCACTATAATGAAATTAAATTTCAAGAATATAACAAGTTTCGCTAAGATTTATCATATTAAGTTAACATTAAGAGGTTAACATCACAAAGAAGTTAATGCCACTTCAAGCTAATAATATGTCATTTGCCATATATTATGAAAATAAAACTATGGCTGCATATAACCTCGTTAAACTTAAGATAATATTTCTTAAAACTTGTTTCAACTTAAGATTGATCATTCAATTTACACATCAAGTGCTTAATCCATAATAAAACCAACCACTAAGGTTTGTTGATCTCTTATCAAAAGTCTAATTAACTTTATAATTATTCCAAGAGTGTCCTTTACTGGACACTAACAAAAGGTATAGGAATAATTAATTTCTTTTAACATATTACAATCACCATGATCATATTTAGCATAAAACCTTTTTCAAATATCTTTTGCAACCCCTTGCGTGGTCATGAAGACCCACTCGAAATCACCAGTTTGAAAAACCCAAATGTTAATTCCAAAATTTCAAACATGATGACAGATTATAACAAACCTTTTATGAAAGGTAACAAATATAAAGTGTCAGTCATAACAAAATATGTTTTACAAATAAATTATGCCAACAGCTAGATACTTTAGGGATTTGGCATGACATACTATAGTATAGCAAAAACATAATTAGGAACTTAGGTTTACAAACTTTCATGTCAGTGATTAATTTAATAATCTTGGACTCTCACTTGTCCTTTGACTCTTAACTCTAACAAGAATGATTTCTTTAGTACAATTTATACAAAATAAAAATATTAATGTTGTATGAGATGATTTATTTAATCAATCTCAGTAACTTTTCTTTCCAGAAATATGACTTAAATAATTAACTTACAACACTTGAGAGTCAAATTTGGTGATGGAATTGTAAATTTTTTTTTAAAAAAACTTAGAACAATAAACTTAACAACATTGAATTCAAATTAGCCAGAGCCGGAGAGACAATCCATTATCTTATGATCTAGTTACTATAAAAGATCTTTCGCCCTTACAATGTCCTAAAATAATTAACTTAATTATTACATTAACTCATTATTCACTATTCTTATCACTAATTAGGACTTGAGTATTTAGTTCTTTGCAAACTTACATTTAACTCACAGCTGGATCCCAAATGCAAAGAATTCACTACAGGAGCATTAACCAATATCTCCTTTAAGTTTATCCTTTTATGGAACAACTTTAATCACTTCATTGACTATGTGTTTATCTAGTTGGGTCTGGTATTAAGCCTTTAGTTGTTAAACTATGACTAGAGATATACAAAAGTGTGTCAGATGTGGGGTTTATCTCCTAAGACATGACTAAAGGATTTCAGCTTTATAATAACATACATGAGCTTCAATATATGTTCTTTGAACATAAAAAACTCTTTCAAATCGAGTGTTTTTCAAATTGTAAGAGGTTATGACCTTTCTTAAGCCTTAACAAGTTGTTCAAATTATCTCCCAAGTGGCCCCACATATTCCATTGTTATTTTCATTAATGTAGTCATACACACACACACACACACTCACACACTCACACACTAATTGGATGGTGTCACAGTTCAAAAAAGACTCTTTAAAATAGTAGGATTGTTGCTAAGTAGAATAGGAGCATTCATTCTATGGCTAGGGCTAGGGCCATCAATGTAATTGCTAAAACATATTTTTAGGGACTTTTCAAGTCATTATAGCTTGTCCTATTGAGAGTTTTCATTATTAATAGTTGTTGTTAACAAGAGCTAAGGTAACAAAATTAAGAAACATGTATTATGTGTATGCACATATTTATAAAACAAAGTTTACTCTAAAAGGCTCAGTTTATGTAACTATATTAACATGATTGTTTATCATAGTGTTACCTAAAGGTCTCGAATTACAATAAACTAAGAAAACTCATTACACATCAAAAAACCCATATGACCAAATGTCTTTATCATCTCTATAATGATAGCGGACAAGAAACATTAAGACATAAATCTAACTAAACCTAAAAAATATCAAATCACATTGTCAATGCTACACTGATAGGGTGTATTAACTTCTAATGCAATCTATCCAACAATAACTAGGCAATATTGATTTGAAATAAAATGTTTAGTTAAATTAACCAATAAACATCCCTATAATTGGTCCTATGATAGGTGACCTCATAATTGCAAGGTGTCTATTACCCTAGTGATCTTTACGGTAAGTGAAATCACTTCATCATGCCTAAGAATAAGTAAATTCAAACATTTTCGTGTTATTTCAAATGATGCATGATTGACTGCTATGAATATAAAACTAATCATGTTTTTCATCTATAATTTTGTTTAAATTATAGAATATCTAATCAGGCAATATTTTGCTTTTTATAGTTACAATTCTTAAAAGTAGTGTTGGCTTCAAACAATCTTTGTTAGCCTTTTATACGAAGCCAACACACATGTTTCTCGAATTTCAGAGTCTCAAAGTCAATGAAAACAATGGAATTTGGGCTTGAAAATGGACCATATTGCCCTTGACAATTTATCTAGGCATAGAGGTATAAATAAGTTTTCTAGAATGGTATTATAAGCCTAAAAATTCCATTTGTGCTAAAAGTTATGTTTATTTTAAGTCAAGTTGCCCATTTTGGCATACACTTGGGCCTTCGACAACCAATTTAGCTCAATTGTTCAGCCACAACAATTTATGTCACCCTTTACATATGAATATATTGCTCAAAAGGTTTAAAATAATTTCCATAACCAAATTCACCAAATCCACATGGAAATTGCTCTTAGAATTCAATTTAGCCTAACATTGAATTTATAAAGGCATAATTTTGTCCAAAAAATTATTTGTCCCATCAAAGTATTTCACATCTAAGAGTGTGAAAAATATATGGTACTATGATGCACTTAGAATATGAACAAAAATTTCGGCCCAAAATTCAAGAGTGTTATATCTGAAATATAGTTTGAAATATCATAGAAATTCAAAAATTCATATTTTTAGAATTCAAAAAATTTTAGAAAATTTACCATTAATTAGGAAATAAAAAATTGATGCATGAACAAAAAATTTGGGCTAAATTAGGCCCTTTAGGTGGGCCTACATGCCCCCATGCGCCCTAGGGCACTTGTAGGTTTTGATGGATACCATTGTTCATTATCTTCTTTACTTTTCTGGTTTTAAAATAGGTTAAATGACCCGGTCTTGATCCATAATGCGACTTGTTGATTTCTTGGGTTGTTTTGGGCATTCTTGGTGTCAAAATCTTTAAAATTTCAAGATGTACAAAACTTCTATGATTGTTTTGGTAGAGAATGCATCATTAGGGAGTATTTCAAATCGAAAAAGTTTAAGGATTTTCTCAAGTTGGAGCTTCAATGAAAGTTAAGTGATTTTGCATTTTTTTGGACATGTTTTAGGCACTATTCTACTCGAAATTACAAGGTTAATAAAACCCCTATGGTGATTTCGATCAAAACCCCTTCTTGTTTAACAAATTTGGCTTCGAAAATTTTGGGGTTTTTGAGTTGCATCTTTAACAAAGGACGAGTTATTTTATTCTAATTTAAGGCATGTGTTCAGCATAATTCCATTTGAAATTTCATGATATGTAAAAGCCCTAAATTAATTTTGAAAGAATATATGGAATATTGGTCAAATTTCATTTGAAAATTTTAGGTTTCTCCTTTTTTTCATGAAGTTTCTCATTATAATTCATCCATGGAAAAAAAATATAATATACAAATCTAGAACCTTAGGCTTTGATACCAATTGAAAAAATATCATACCTAAACATGATCAAAATAGGAGCTATAAAAATAAAAATGATTTGACCCAAAATTGTGGTAGCCATAGTGTTTTTTTTTCATATGAAAAAATTAAGAGAGGATTGCAACCCACATTACCCAAGTACGTACAAAGATAGTTGTGCTAAGAAGAGAGAGAGACACACCAAAACTAGGGCTTAACTAATAGCTAAAGAGTCTTTTTATAATATTAAAAAATCCTTTAACCAAATTAAAAAAATAAATTTTAATGTTTTAATAAAACAAGCTCATTCACAAGATTAATTTAAATGAGCTCAATTTATTTCTCGATCATCAACTTTCAATTAGTAACCTCATAGGATAATTACTAATTAAACTTACGTTATGGTTTAAGGTCTCTACCAAATGGATTAGTGGATAATCCAATCTATCATTGATTATTTACATTCAACAAGAATCCAATCTATTTTTTATTTAGATTAATATTAGTTACCTAATTAATTATTATACAAAATTATTAATTAATATTAATCCACTAAAATTATTCCAACCTCTTGTATTCTCAACTCTTGAATCTTTCTCTTCTTTTTTGTCTCCCTCGAAGCTCTCTATTCTCATTCTCTCCAGTTCCTTCTACTCGGGCTTTGCAGTTTCATTTCTCTTCTCTCCCTCTTTCGTTCCTCACTTCTCAATCTTTCGATAAGATTCTCTCCGCTCTCAGCTTTCTCAATGTTTGGTTCACTTGCTCTCTTACATTTTGTAGTCATCTTTTCCTTTCTAACAATTAATGTCGTGCCATTCTTCTCTCTCTTGGTGTGTTCATTTTCTTTTATCTCCCAGACTCTCTCTCGAGGCCCCCACCCCAAATCTCTTGTACTGCTTTCTTATATTTTCCGATCAACCCTCATTTTTCCTCCTTTGTGCACCAGCTTGGTCCATGTCTTTCTTTTCAGTTTCTTCCTTCTTTCTTCCCTACTTTTACTTACATGTTAACTATTCTACTTTGTTTTTTTTATTCTTTTAATATTTTTACTTTAGTTTTTTTAAATTATTCAATTATTATTATTATTTTTAAATTACTCGGACAGGTTAAGGTATTGAATAAACACATTATTATAATTAGACATGAATTTAATTATAATTTGCTTAAATTTTGTAATACAATTTTTTTTTAAATGTATTTTACTTGAACAGTTTAAATATGTTTGGTTGATACTGATTTTTATTTTTTGTGTGGCTTTCTTCTTCAAAACATTCGCCTTAGTCACCTCTTTTAGCATTACCTCATCAATCCCTACTCTCGTGAAGTTGGCTAGTGTCTTTTGAGAGAACATCCCTTGGTATAAAATAATTACGGAAGAGGATGCTGATGAGAGGGAGGGATTTTTGTATTTTTTAAAATTTTTTCTTAAATTTTATAACTTACAGCAACCTCTACTGTGAAGATTTGTTGTGGTGTTGTTTTCGTACATGGTTATGTCTTATCTTAGTTTCTCGTGTTTTGGTTCTTTTGTTGTTATTTTGTATTTATGATTTCGAAATTTTATTAGAGTATCAGTCTCATGTATCTTTTCTTATTTAATTTAATTTTTTAGTTTATAAAACAATTATGCATAAGTTAAGCATTTAAGGTAATAAATTAAATTTATATACAATTCCTTATATTTTTATGATATTGTTATTTAATTAAAGCATGATAAATCTTTAATAAACTAATAATAATATATAATTTAATTTAAAAATAATATACACATCATGATATAATTAAAAATGGAAGAAAAAATTAATCATTTAATCCTTATATTTTACCAAAGTTTGCAAATTGGTCATTACCCTTTATTATTTTTTTTAAAGCACTCCTTATAGTATTATTTTTTTTTAATTCAATTCTTAGTTGAAAACATGGCTAGATGTAATGTGGTGTGGATTGTTTGCGTGGAGAATGATGCCAAGTCAGATGCATGTGTGGAATATTTTTTTTATTATCTAAAATATGGAATAAAAAAGGTCTTATAGTTTGACACGGTACATATTTAAAGCTCCTAGTTTTTAACCCCAATTGATCCATAGCTAATGGTTCTGTGCTCTTGGTAGGAACAATAATTAGGAATAGGGATCCCTTACTGTATAACCCTTTCGATTGTGTAACAGAAATCGTTAAATTGAGATGGGTTTCACATAATTTAACGGTTTCTGTTGCACAACCGATTTAAACTCTGGAATTTAGTGCTATTTTATCAATTATTATATTAGTAGGAGAAGGAATAGATTCAAGGTTACTTTCAAAGAAGTTGCTCGTATTAGGCGGCAAGGGAGAGTTGTGTAAGACATTAGTAATTCTTGATAGGGACCTAAAAGTATCAGTCAATCAAATGATAATATAGTTAGCTGTACTAATAACCTAAGCATGTAATAGAATAAAGATAATAGTACCATACCATCAAGTTTGCCTCGCTTGTTTGAATGGGATGTTTCATAATGAGAAGAAAGATCACTAACACATACAAATGGAGAATCTTGTAAAGAACTAAGGTATCCATATTTTTCTCATAAGATAAACCAGTCTGCAGAAGAGTTCTGTTGTCATCTGACTTTTTTCCCCTGAAGAAGAACACTAACATGCAGTCCACCTCCAAGTATAGCCGTCACTGCCTCCATAACTGCCCTCTAGGGAAAAGAAATGTAAAAAAAGTAAAGCGGCAGTTTGAACATGATAATACAATCACTGGTTGTAAGTTATGAGATCCTAATTTTGGGGAGAGAGAGAGAGAGAGAAAGAGCAAACACACAACAAATGCCGATGAATAAATAACATAACAAATTAGTCAAAGAATAGGCCTCTAAATAGAAGAATCTTAGAGTGAGAAAAAGAATACTATGCGGCCACTTCAATGTGCAGAACTGCAGATGAAGCTTACTGAAGACATTTATAATTCTTCTAAAATAGTACTATAGCTATATCAATGTTCATACCTTTAGAGAAAGAAAGGGGTCACGGTAAATATAAAATCCACTGGAAGGTAATTGCTTTACCTTTAGTGAAAATGAGAGAAAATCAAAATACAACTCGAAGTCAAGTAGCAAAAGCAATCTAATGAAGTGTGAGGTTCAAAAAGATTTAAATCCAGTCTTCTGTTATTTTAGCTGCAAGAAGCATAGAAAAAACTGAGATGGATTCTCGGTTTTTCCCACTGAGTACGAATGGTATTGACTGTCAAATGAGAAGCAAAACTTCATTAGTCATCGCTAATTAACGGGGAAAATAGAAGACTCTCGCACGTCGTGATTGAATTAAGCGACTAATATGATACTGTAGAAGTATTCAGAAAATTTTCTCGCAAAATAACAAGTCAAAGGAAAAGTGGATGACTTGGACTTGGATTGGTAAAAGACAGGAAGGGAGAAAAATTTTAATCACTTGTTCATTGCACGTTAACCAAAGATCAGACAACCATCAAATGGGAAAATTTTGGTGAAGTCAGGAATATTAAGTGAAATAAGTCAATACCAGGAGGGTTTGGTTTAAATTGAAGCAGAAAAAAGAAAAGAGTTTTCCCATCAAACTTTATCGAGCCAGTTAATTAGAATTTTAGCCATACACGTTATTTATATCAAACCATAAATGGAAACTGGAGTAGAAATTAGAAGATGGTTCGTGTCTTATTTCTGCATAATTTGATCAAATTTGACTTGTAAATGACTAGATGAAATGTGAAAGAGATCGTCAAATTTGTTCAACCTTCAGAACTGTTGGGTAGATCTTTTATTTCAAAAACGCAAGTCAGATAAGTTCTTTAAACCGCAACTGCAAGGTGGCCATAGCTTGCGTTTGCATTATTTGCAGCAATAGACTTTCTTTGGTTCTTGCGTCTTCTTCCTCTCCTTCTAGTTGTAATGGCATCTTCAAATTTCAAGTTTTAGATAATTTAAATAAACTATTCCACATGGCCGTCAGAGTTGGCATCATTCTCTACGGAAAGTCTACGTCACATTAGATCTAACAGCTAAGAGTTCAACTAATAGTAGGGACTAAATAAAAAAATTAAAATGATAAAGAGTATTTTAAAAGATAAAATATTAAAATTAATTTACAAACTCAAGTTATAAGAACTTAATAATTATTTTTTTTCAAAAATCAAACATTTATCATGTTTTATCTAAAAAAATAACATAATAAAAATATAAGTTCTTTCCTAAGTAAATTAGACATAACACATAAATATGTCCATAAGAAATAATAGAGTTTAATGACGCGTAACATGAACATAGAGCTACATTAAGCAATGCATACTGAAAAAAAATGGTTGACGTAGTCTTAGTGACTTGAATTGAAAAAAAAAATGGACAAGTAGCCTCCAGATGATACACTTTCTTATTATTTAATTTTTAAAATTATACATCAAAGGTGTCAAACATGAGTTCTTCCACTAAATTATATATTTATTCTATTTTAACGCATTGCCTTAAAAAAAAGTTCATATTGAAGGACAAAATTTTGTGAACAAAAAATGAGGTGTTGTGTTGGGGGCATCAATTTGCATATCCTCACAATATAATAATCCACTCTGTATGTTTTCTTTATTGCCACTCCTCAAAGAAAGAAACGTCTCGAGCAAGTTGATCGAGGCAGCATAGTTCAAAGGGAGAACATAGCAAATTTGCAACTTAAGGTTGCTCCTTTCAACGCTTTGCCTGGCCATGCAATAATATGCACCGAGAACTTTGGCGGTTCCTCGTTCAATTGAAAACCCACTTCACCAAGCATCTTCGGACTTTGTCGTACTCGAAACTCAATTCAACCACAGTGAGGGATCGTTTTTGTGCTAATGACGGACCAGACCGAGTTCAGTGTTCTATGCAGCCTCTTCACGTGGACTCAGAGAAGCAAGTCGTCAGCCAAGAAGCGCTCCAAGTTCCGCAAATTCCTCGATAACTTCTGTAAAGACAAAAATTATTTCAGCGCAATTCGGTTGATTCTTCCGAATCTCGACCGAGAGCGAGGCTCCTATGGACTCAAGGAGTCGGTTCTTGCCATCTCCCTCATTGACGCTCTTGGGATGTCTAGGGAATCCGAGGACGCTCTACGACTCATTAATTGGCGCAAAGGTGGTGCAAGCACTGGTGCCAATGCCGGAAATTTTGCTCTTGTCGCTGCTGAGGTTCTGTGTTCCCTTTTCTTGTTATTTGTTTATATTTTGTTTGTGGCATCAGTATGGTTTTGTATTGTTTGGTTGACGACTTGTGGCTTGCCTGTTTCAACTTAATTTTTGGTTTTCCTTTCTGTTTCTACTTCTGATGAATTGGAGCTCTGCACTATAATGTGCACTTTGAGATTTACACTCTTAATACATCATTGGTTGAATTATAAATTTCTAAATGTACATTGTATGTAAAGAGTTGCTCCTCACGAGATTGAATCCTTCATAGAATTACCTTCTGTTGTCGGAACCTGTGGTTGGTTCGGAGTTGGGAGTTTGTGCTTTATCTTAAGTTCTCAGGTCGTTTTCACTCGATATTTATGTTCCATCTTTGAGATAGTGGCTTTCGGGGTTTCTTCTTATTTGTCATTCGACATTTATACTTAAAACAAGCCTCACAATCACATACTTTTAATTTTGAGGACTCTATTCTTCGGGGCCTAGGTTAGCTGGAGTCTTATATTGTATTACTGGGATTCAAGTGTTGTTCTCAGGACATAATATGATGTGAGAGACATCGATTACTAATAATCGAAGTTATGGTATGTTTCATGCGCCATCATGTTGTTTGACTTGCATTTTGGAGTTTTGATACTTTGTACCAGAAAAAGAAAAAAGGCATTTTCATTGTTTATTGATGTGAATAAATGAAATAGGAAAAGAATTACGTGTTTCCAATATCACATTCTTGTTTGTGAGACAGGTGCTGCAGCGTAGACAAGGGTTGGCATCTGGTAGATTAACAATAAGGGAGTTAAATGACTTGCTTGACAGACTAGCTTCAAGCGAAAACAGGTTTATACTTTAGTTATTTCTATACCTTATCGATGTCTGTAACTGTTAACTGAGATCTGTACATTGCTAAATATCTTTTATTAGTCCCTTGGTTTTGAATTTTTTTTTTTTTTGGAAGCCAAAGGTGTCATATTCTATGATCAGTTGTTAACTGATGAACATAACATGTAACACCATCTTGTAGCCAAAAAAGGACCAGTTAATGGGAAAGGAGGATTGATAGACATCATGGAAATAGATGTTGCATGTACAATTCTTCAAACCTAGTGGGAATCCAGGATTTTGGAAAGTTTTTCATTCCATCCTAAATATCCAACATCAATCAACCCAAGAGTGCTTTCTGATGCACCAAAATGTTAGGAGATCTGACTGCTTAAGTTTCTTCTCAACTGACAAGCTGGTATCATTCTCCTCATCCTCCCCACATTCACCCCTCGTCTTATAAAGATGAAGAAGAAAATGAAGCTGTTACTTTTTTAATAATCTCATTGCTGCTGAATCTTGAAATGGTAATGAGGCATGAAATAAAATTGTCAGGTTTGTTTGTGTTTTTGGTGATAGGAGTTTCTTTTGAGTTATTTAGGTGATCAGTGTTTACTTAGTGATGCCATAGAAGGGTAAAATCATTTATTGCAGATTCTTCGTAAGCAGTATTTTTGTTTCCCAGAATCTATAGTTTTTTTATGAGCTGCAGATGGGATTGCCTGCAATATTTTTATATTGTTTGCTGGCCACGTTGTTAGTTGCTTGTTAAAAGTCAGATTTTATTAGTTGCCCTAGTTTATCAGCCTTTACTTTTGTTATACTATACTAATGGGCCTGAGAGAGTGGGCCAAGCTTGTAAGGTCTATGTAAGAAAAAGGGGAAAACAGGCTAGGGGTGTGTTAGTTAATGGAGGGAATATTTTTGATTACTAACTCGTGCATGTGTATAAGGTGATGTGGAGACAAAGCGTGAGTTTGGAGAACCTATATACTATAATGTTGAGTTAGTTAAAGGGTAGGAAGGAATTGGATTGGCTGTGGAGAGTCCCTGGCCTCTTGAATGCCAGTGGGTCTTTGTTTTCTTGCTTCCATCAAGTTAGTCACTGTACTGTGGATTAAACTGCCTCTTCCTGCTTTCAGAGCGGTGTCTTCTTGTGTTTTTCCATCAATAATATAGTACCTGGCTCTGACACCAAAATATGACGAGAACTGCAAAAGGGAAATTTGTACTGTATTATTTATGGAAAAATACAGGAAGAAGCCCTTTTGAAAACTAGCAGAGGTGGGTTCAATCATGAGTACAATGAATGACTTAATGAAAGCAAAAAAACAAAGACCCATTGACGTTTGAGAAGACAAGGACTCTTCACAACCAATCCAATTCCTTCTTACCTTCTAACTAACTCAACATGATAGTATATAGGTTTTGTCTGACTCACTCTTTCCATGTCACCTCATACACATACACAAGTTAGTTATCAGAAATATTCCCTCTGTTAACTAACACACCCTTGGCTTGTTTTTCCCTTTTTCTTACATAGACCTTATTAGCCTGGCCCACTCTTTCAGGCCCATCATATACATAATAAAATCTTGCTGTATCCCTTGTTCTTGTATCTTACACATTGCAATATTTCTTAAAGTTTATTATATGATGCTAAAATGTATTATCTAATTTTTGGTGTTTGTCTTCGTTATTGTTTATGGCAATTTATAATGTGGTTCTTGTGTGACTACACCATTATTACAGGGCTGAGAAGACTTCAGTACTTTCTACCCTTATCCAAAAGACAAATGCACAGGAAATGAAGTGGATTATCATGATAATCCTCAAAGGTGCCTTTCCTTGATGCCTGTGGATTAATTTCTATACCATATGTATGTTTTTAACATCATTTAAAATTCTTATGCAGATCTAAAGCTTGGAATTAGTGAAAAAAGCATTTTCCATGAATTCCATCCAGATGCTGAAGACTTGTTCAATGTAACTTGTGACTTAAAATTAGTTTGTGAAAAGCTAAAGGATCGGAATCAACGTCATAAGCGGCAGGTTAGTTGTGTTATCAAAATGATTTTGGAAATCTTACTTTCCTGAATATATATTCTTGTTACATCTTAAATGGAAGTGAATTTAACATTGCATTGTTTTGGCCAGCTAAAACTAGCATAGAAGTTTTGGACAAATTTATCAGGAGTGCATGTGTGTGTCAAGTCTTGGCCAATTTAATTTTTTTATTAATTTATTCTTTTGGTTTATATATTCTGAATTCATTGTTCTCATTTTTAAATAAAGTTATTTTTCTTGGGGCTTTCATACATACTACGCACTACAACTTATATATGCTTTATGTAAACAATTTAAAAAGTTAAGGGCCTGTTTGGCTTATGTTTTTGAGATGATTTTTTATTTTCTCTCTTTCTTTAGAAAATCAATAGAACATGTTCAGGAATGGCATTTTTTTGAGGGGTTTACATTTTAATTTTTCTGCATTGTTTTAAATAAAAAAAATTTAGAACAAGTAAAAGTATTTTCAAAAATTATTTCTGAGAACATTTATTTTTATGACTGCATTTTAGTGATTAGAAGGATCCATACATGGATTTGTGGTAATTATGGGTCGCATTAATTTCAGCCCTTATTATTCATTTCTATCATATGTCTCTAATTGGAATCTTTGTGAGAACCACACCCTAAAGATAGCTCATGAGGTTGGGTAGCCCATGGTCCTTATAAATCCCACACTTCCAATGTGAGACTCAAGTCCTGTACCTTGCAATTGGATCCTAACATTCCACCTCACTCCACAGCCCTGATGCTCACTTAGGCTGGCTTTATGCTAGCTTTCTAGCCTTAGGCTAACATTGCAATACTAAAGCCACCAACTATGCCACATGATTGCAATTGGGACATAGTGGAAGGCTTTGATACCAATTGATAGGAGCCTTCGAGAGAATTGCACCCAAATAGCTAGCTCATGATGTTGGAGAGCCTAAGGTCCCTAAAAACCTCACACTTCAAAATCCCATACTTTGCAATTGAATCCTAACAGTCTCCCAGATTTTTTATTTTAAAAAAAATTGTTTGTGACAAATTATCCAGACAAATTTCTGTTTTATTGATTTTTAAAATCGTTTTCAGAATAAATCTTCCAAATAATTTTTTTGGCTGTTTTGTTCTCTGATGCTGTTTAAATTGTGGTGCAAATCAGTTTTAGAAAACAATAACAAAAATAAAATTATGCAAGCCCCAAATTTGTTACTTTTCTGCAGGATATTGAAGTTGGAAAAGCTGTGCGCCCTCAACTAGCTAAGAGAGTTGCTGATGCAACTGAAGCATGGAAAAAGGTTTGTTTCACTTGGCAGTTAATTACAATTCCTAAAATAGATACAGTGCATGAAGGAAACTATGGATATTGGATCCACTTAGTGGGAAAGATGTGTTGAATTTCTTTCTATATCTTCACTTCTATGAAACTAATGGAGCCCATAATACGGTGTATAAGAAAAAACAAGGAGAGGTCACTGGGCTGGCCATAGATTATCTCCAGACATGCTTTCAATTCTGGCTAAACATCTCCTATCCAACTTCCTTGTCTTTCTTATGCTATGGTGCTAATTGACAATGATGATCATTTGACCTTAGATTGTCTGCTAACATTATGCATTCTTCTGTCTAAGGTGGCTTTTGACACATAAAAAGGAACTAAAATGATAACTATGTCAAATGGCTTGACATATCAAAATGCATGATTATTTGTAAGGTTTATTCGTTAGTTTGATATTTGTTTTGCTTACATCTGTCTAATGCCTCTCCTCATTGATTTAGCTTCATGGAAAGGAAGTTGTTGTGGAGTGCAAATTTGATGGTGATCGAATCCAAATTCATAAAAATGGAACAGATATACATTTCTTCTCAAGGTAAGTGCATGCATACACAAATATAAACTGATTTTCCTGCATTTTATCCTTCTGACTTTGTACTTTTTGCCTCTAGAGGATTCCTCCCCCTTTGGCTCTTTCTCTCTGTTATTCCTTTATTTCTTACTTTTGAGCCATAACATTGATAAATTTTATTTCTATTTGGTTTTTCCATTTGCCTTGGCCTTCTCAGAACATGTTGTATTTTATGCAATTTATTTTAATTAAAGTTCTCTTTTTCTTAGTTAGTGTGTGTGTATTATTTTTAAGCTAATCAATTTACTATTGCAGGAACTTTCTCGACCATTCAGAATATCAACATGCGATGTCAGGCATCATAGAGCAAAATATTCTTGTCAACAGGTAGATATTTATGTCATTACCAAATCTTACTTATCTGTTCCAATTTCTCTGTCTTTTCTTTTTTCTTTTCTTCATGCATTTATCCTAAATCTACTTCTAAACCTAGAGCATCATAATTATAAAATACACTTAAGATGGCATCAAGAAGGCATTGGCAGGAATGCACTCTTTTTTTCTCAGTTGTTCTTGTTAAGACAGAAAAGACTTTTAAGAGAATGTATTCAGATATATATATATAACACAGGATTTCAATTCATAGAATATACATGTTTTTTGGTTGTCCCATTTTCTTTTTTCTTTGGAGGCACCTTTTCCTCTGTTCTTGTACTTTTCCCTCCTTTCTTATTAAGAATTTTTTGTTTCTGAAAAAGAACAAGAGAAGAAAAGAACTAAGAAAAAGTTTATTATAACATCGTTACCTGAGTTTTTCAAGTATACACTTATTTGTGAAGCATATCCTTAACCGACATTATGTCTGTCACTCATGTGTGAGGAAACAATGGACTTTTCATTTGATTAGCTTACCTTCTTGTAATTTATTTTTGCCTTTTGATCTTGTTTAGGTGTATTCTTGACGGTGAAATGTTGGTTTGGGATAAATCCTTGAACCGTTTTGCTGAATTTGGTTCAAATCAGGAAATAGGTACTTGCTGTTGTCTGGCTTAATCTAACTTTTTCTTCTCTGGTCATCTTAAGCTTTCATTTTCCATTTACAATTTTTCTGTCTTTTACAGCTAAGGCAGCAAGGGACGGGCTTGATAGTGATAGACAGGTTTTTGTTTTAAGATTTTGTTGATTTTTCTTTTGTATCAGAATTATCAAGTTGAAGTTTAACTATCTCTTGGTCTTTTCATTTTCTCCCTGATGCAGTTATGCTGTATCCTTGAATTTGATGACTTCAAACATTCAATTCAGCTTTCAAGGGCCTTTCTGTGGGCTGGGTGTCAGTGGAAAATTGGGTGTCTAATTCTGTATGTGTTGTAAAATTAGAAAGTATTATTGAATGTATTTATTTGCTGTACAAGTAGAGTATATATACAAGTTTTCAATAAAACCCTAATCCTAATCCTAATCCAAATAATCTACTAGAATCCCTACAATTTAGGGATAAGATAATCTCATCTAATCATATAAGAAATACATTTGAAATTTGAAATAAAATAGAAATAAATCAATATTGGGCTCTTTAATTAAGCCTATTAAACTAGTGACTTTGGGCTTTAATCCAACACTTTCCCTCAAGTTGGTGAGTGGATATCTTCCATTCCCAGCTTGCAACCAAT
Source organism: Delonix regia (assembly GCA_037074485.1). Taxonomy (NCBI): domain Eukaryota; kingdom Viridiplantae; phylum Streptophyta; class Magnoliopsida; order Fabales; family Fabaceae; genus Delonix; species Delonix regia. The sequence continues at coordinate 25,629,672 of CM073451.1, read as the reverse complement.
ATTGTGAAAAACAGTACTAGGTAGTCTTTTTGTAAATATATCCGTGAGCTGATCCATGGATGATACAAATGGAGTACAAATCAACCCATTATTTAGCTTCTCCTTTATAAAGTGCCTATCAATTTCGATGTGTTTGGTTCAATCATGTTGAACAGGGTTGTGGGTTATACTTATAGTAGACTTGTTGTCACAGTACAACCTCATAGGTTCTTGTTTCTTTATCTTCAGATCATCTAGAATTATTTTCAGCCACAATAATTCACATACCCCTAATGCCGTTGATCTGAATTCTAATTCAGCACTTGACCTTGCTACAACATTTGTATTTTACTCCTCAATGTTACTAAGTTTCCTTCCAAGAAGGCACAATAACCAAAGTTGACCTTCTGTCTACTAAGGACCCAGCATAGTCCACATTGGTGTAAACTTCTAAGGCTAATTTTCCACTTCTTTGAAACAGAGTCCTTTCCTATGAGAACCTTTTAGATACCTCAATATCCTGTCAACTGCCTTCAAATAGCTTTCTTTAGGATTATGCATGAATTGACTAATAACACTTACAATGAATGCAATATTGGGTTTGGTGTGGGATAGGTAAATCAATCTTCCCACCAGCCTCTGGTACAAACCCTTGTCAACTGTTGGTTCATTGGGAGCCTCACATAGCCCATGATTTTACTCAATGGGTGTGGCTGCTGGCTTGCACCCTAGCTTGCCAGTTTCTTCCAATAAGTCATAAATATACTTTGCTGAGAAATGAAAATTCCTTGCTTGGAATGTCGCACTTCAATACTTGAGAAATACTTTAATTTCCCAAGTTCTTTGATGTAAACTCCTTAAGTAAGCTCATTCTCTAGTCCTGAATTCCTACATCATCATCACCAGATATAATAATATCATCTACATACACAAGTAGAATAGTTAACTTCCCTGACTCAGAATGTTTCATAAATAAGGTGTGATCTCCCTGGCTCTGTTGGTATCCCAGGGTTAACATTACTTTTATGAACCTCCCAAATCAAGCTCTCGGGGACTGTTTGAGTCCATAGAGTGTTTTCTTAAGCTCGCAAACTTTTCTCCCTTAGGTCTTAAACCCAGGTGGGACCTCCATATAAATCTTCATGCAAAAAGGCATTTTTAACATCAAATTGCTACAACGACCATTCGAATATTATAGCTAAGGACAAAACCACTCTCACGGTGTTCATCTTGGCCACAGGGGCAAAAGTTTCAAGGTAATCTATGCCATCGCTTTGTGTGTAACCTTTGGCAACCATTCGTACTTTATATCTCTCTACCATCCCATCTAAGTTATACTTTATAGTAAATACCCATCTACATCCCACTAACTTCTTATTTTTTGGTACCTCCACCAATTCCCAAGTTTGGTGCTTTTCAAGTGCTTCCATCATTATGCTTATAGCTTTCTCTCACTTTTTATTTCAGACATGGTCCTCAGAATAGGTATTGAGTGCAGGTTACTGATTAAGGCTTTGTGTTGGTGAGAGGTTGTTTTAGGACAATAACAGGTGTATTGGGTGTTTGGTACAGGTCCTGGTACCTTTTCTAAGGGCTATGGGCAAATCAAATTCAGGATGTGCTTTTAAAGGTGGTGCTAGATGTGCATTATTTGGAGCATAAACATGATCAGATGAATGAGCCTAGATAAGAGGGAACTAGTCTCCTTTTCTCTTGGAATAGACTTGCAACTTTTAAGCACTATCTAGATTTATGTTATGGCTTATTTTGCTGGGAATTGACTCAGGCTCAAGTATGGAAACAAACTCAGGTTCGGGTTCAGGTGTGGAAGTACTTAGAGTGGAGTTAAATGTAGAGTCACTAAAGAAAAAATCATCACTGAGAAATTCATTTTGAAAGCTAGAATTATTCTCACACTCCCTTTGAGGATAAAATTCACCAAGGAATGACTTAGACTCAACAAATGTGACATCAGTTGTGACATAGTATTTTGTGTAGGTCAATGGTAACATTTATACCCCTTTTATGTGGGTGAGTAACCAATGAATATGCATTTGATAACTTGTAGATCTATCTTTCCCTTTATGTGAGAGTGAATATGGACAAAGGCTAGGCAGCTAAAAATTCTGGGTGGTAAATTTTTTTATGCATAAAAATGCGGATAATGGTCTTTAAGGGTGTCAATGGGAGATTTGTTATCCAAAAATGTTGAGGGAATTCTATTACTAACGTAGGTGGCAGTTAGAACGACTTCACCCCAATAACTTTTAGGCAATTTTTAATGAAGGAGAAGGGAATGGGTAATATTAAGCAATACACCCATTCTTTGTTCAACTACCCCATTTTGTTAGGGTGTGTGCATACAAGAAGACTCATGAATTACACCTGCCCTTTGAAAGAAAGACATCAAGTTTTGATTGAAGTAGTCCTTAGCATTGTCTGATTGAAATTTTTTAATTGAGGTATTGAATCGATTTTGGATCATTTCAAAAAATTTTGGAATAATAGTATGAGCATTAGATGTTTGTTTTAGTAGGTAAAACCAGTTACTCTCGTACAATCATCAATGAAAGATATAAACCATTTCACACTAGAATTGTTAGGGATATTAAAGGGGCCCCAAATATCACTATAGATAAGTGTAAAAGGAAGGGTACTTCTTTTATCGCTACTAGGAAAAGATACACATCTATTTTTGGTAAGTTCACAATCACTACAATGAAAGGAATCAAAATCTAAATTTTTGAAAAAGAGGGAAACATTAACTTGACAACTCGAAATGACGGGTGACCTAATCGCCTATGATACAACCAAATTTTTTCTTGGTTTGACATGGTTGACTTACAGAAAAGGGATCTGGATAGTGAAAGTTAGTCATCTAGGTAGTAAAAGCCTCCTTGCTCTTTAGCATACCCAATCATTGTTTTCATTTTTTGCTCCCGAAAGAACATAATGAGAAGGAACAAAGGCTATTTGCCAATGTGAATCTTGGGAGATTTTGCGAATAGAAATAAGATTATTAAGTAAAGTGGAGACATGAAGGACATCTTCAAGTGAAAGGGTATTCAGTTAGTTATCTCCAATTCTAGCTACAGTGGCCGTGGAACCATCTGCAGTAGTTATCGTTTTAAAGCTAGAATAAGGTTCATAAGAGGAGAATAGTTCATAGGTAAAGGCCATATGATCAGTAACACCCGAATCAATTACCCATATAGATGAGTTTTTTGTCATTGCATTAGAAACAAAAGGTGAGAAAGATATACCTGAGAATGTAAGAAAACAAGTACCTTCAGAGGAAATAGATTTTTCTAGAGAACTTAGCAAACCTTGCAACCTTTTAATGTCCTTCTTACTGAATTTTGGGAAGGATTTAGCTAGTCTTTCCATTTCCTCAATGTGAGAATGCAACTGGAATAGCAGAACAACCCTCAGCAGAACAAAGGGAATATGTTAACTTCTGATATGAACAATGGTAGAATGGGCGACAATCTATATGAGGATGTCGGTAGAGAGGCGCTAGTGCGTGGAATAGAGTGCAAAATCACGCGTCTGGAGAGTGACGGCGGCGATTGACCTTGGACCATTGGTGTTTGGCCAATCCAATCAATGGCCTCTAAATCTATTTATGGGGCGTGTGTGGGCTATGGATAGGCAGGCAGTAGAGATTTAGGATGGGTAGCTTTGGGAAGTAGGAGAAATTTGAAAATAAAATTTAAAAAGGAAGTAAGAGATTAGGGTTTAGGTTGAGAGGAGCTAAGTTAAGTAGAAGGGAACAAACCCTTGGATTTTTTTTTGGAGGCTCTGATACCATGTTGTAAAATTAGAAAGTATTATTGAATGTATCTATTTGCTGTACAAGTAGAGTATATATACAAGTTTTCAATAAAACCCTAATCCTAATCCTAACCCAAATCTCTATAATCTAAGGATAAGATAATCTCATCTAATCACATAAGAACTACATATAAAATTTGAAATAAAATAGAAATAAATCAATATTGGGTTATTTAAATAAGCCCACTAAACTAGTGACTTAGGGCTCTAATCCAACAATATGTCATGGAAATTTGCTTATGCAATAAGTGACTTATGTTTATATATGTATTCCCTTGACTTAAGAGTGGCCAGATGTTGCATTTGATATCCTTTATGTTGGAGATACAAGTGTAATTCACCAAAGCTTGAAGGAAAGACATGAGCTTCTCCGTAAAGTTGTGAGACCCTTAAAGGGAAGTTTGGAAATTTTAATACCTAATGGTGGTCTCAATGCTAATCGTCCCCCTGGTAAGATTCTTTCCAAAATTAATTTCTCTGTACTTAAAAGGGAAGGTTTTTCCTCCTCTTCATGTGAGTAACTGTTCACTGATATATAAATTGGAAGTTGGTTTATTAAATGGTTTCATATTAATATCATCATCTAGTTTATTTGGCTGGTCAACTTTGTGATATAGGCATAAGAGGGTGAAGCCACTTTTGGTAGTTGATCTTAAGGGATTAATCTGCTCATTGATTTTCTTTTTAATCTAGGTCTCATATTATCTGATTGTTCCTGAGGTTTGAGTTGGAATTTCTCTTGAGACCATGTACATGAAATTTAATTACCAAGGCATGTCAAAATAATTGTAGAAGTCATTTTTTTATTCATTGAAGTCTTTGCCTGGTCAAATGCAATTTTGTTGTTATAATATAACCTCAAGACATTTTAACATGTATCCCTTTATTTTATTTTATTTTTCTTCAGATCGACTGGAATATCTGACAGCCATCAGTCATGCATCTAGTCTATTTTGCTCTAGGAACTTGATGCATATACTACTGGGATTTTCCTTGGTTTTGGGTACAATTTAAAGTGTTTAATTATATATGATTCTCTCCTTTCTATAGCGAGCAGTCCAACTTAAATTGGAGGGGAATGGAGTGTGGTTGTGTGAGCATAGTTACTAAAATTGGACTAGAAGGTGAACCAGTGAAGGAACTGGGTCACATACTAAACTTGTTTAACCAGTTATACACACGTTAATTTAGAATGTAATATATATTGGGGCAAGAAGAATTGTTATAATAATAGTCAACTTAAAGTACTTTTTATACATGGTTTAGTATGATTATACATTAACTTTGAATTTAATGATAAAAATATACTTTAGAGAATATATTTTGATAAATCAATAAATAAACATGAAATTATAGATAAAGTTATTTTGTACGAAATTAATCACTGACATGATTTGTCCAATCTAACTCAGTCACCTCATGTCAACTGATCAAATTGTTCAATTGCCATAGGCACAAGTTCATAAATTATCTTCAATTTTTGATTACTTGCTACACTAACTATAACTATACAGTCTAGCTGATGAAAAGATATTTTTTTATTAAAAGCTGTAAATGTAGACACTGTCTAATACAATTCTTTGGTTGCTTGAAAAGTGACTCCTTGTGTGCACTACTTGGCCCGCTTTTACAAGCAAAAGAGGGGAAGGGTCAAAGTTTGTTTTAGATGTGTTCTGGATGTAAGGAAATTGGAATAGCAGAAAAGGATGATGACATGAATTATCGATCCTTGAAAAATTCAACATGTTAAATAAGTTGTTGGGACTTCTGGCTTAGGATAATATGAAGACACTTTTGTACATGTTCTGGCATATTCAAGAGAGTGTGTTTGCAGATTATAATTCTCTTCGTTCAATAAAATTTCTTTTTCACTTAAGACGATTCACTTCTTAAGAAAAAAGGATTATCCTTTCCCTGACCATTCATGCCATATAAAATTTATGATATTTGATCCTCTGAACTAATTTTTATTGTATAGAGATACTCAAATATCAATACGGAAAAGGAGGCAACAAACTATGCCACTTAAATCCCGACTCTAACTAATGATAAAGCTTAAACTAACGATAATGATAAACCAAAATAAATATTTGATATTGATGAAAAACGCAAAGCTAATGTCTCTTTATTCTCTATTATTTTGTGCAGCAGAAACAATACATAAAGGAAGGGAAAAAACTCTACAACCCTATTCAAAACAAATCCCAACAAATAAGGAAACTAATAACGAAAGAATTCCAGCCTATTTATGTGACAAAATAGGAAAGAAATACAATAAAATGTTAACCAACAAACAAATAAGCAACCAATATCACATGCTAAACATGTAAAAGCAAGGGAGAAGGCATCAACAACCAACACCCCTTCAAGCTAGGGAGTAGATATTGATCATCCCCAGCTTAGAGCTTAACTCTTCAAAATTGACTCTAACAATAGCTTTAGTTAGAACATCTGCAACTTGGGGACTAGAAGAAACATAATTGAGCTCAGGCAAACTAGATTCAATTTCTTTTTGATAAAATGATGGTCAATTTCCATATGCTTCATCCTATCATAGTGAATCAGATTCTTTGCTATTCTAATAGTTGCCATATTATCACAAAATACTTTCATAGGCTTGTTAGCACCTACATTGAGCACTACAAGAAGTCTCATTAACCAAATTCCCTCGCAACTTCCATGTGCTAGTGCACAATATTTAGCATTTGCGCTACTTCTTGCAACAACTTGTTGCTTCTTGCTTTTCCAATTCACAAAGTTGACCTATATGGATGTATAGTAGCTAGTAATAGATCTCTTATCCAATCCAATCTACATTTGAAAAAGCTTTGATACCTCTGTGAGTACCCTTTTTGAAAAATAACCTTTTCTAGGAATCAACTTAAGATGCCCTAATATCATGTAAACAGTTTCTGATTGTTCTTCATTTGGTTTATTCATAAGCTAGTTTCTACACTTACAAGAAAGCTAATATCTAGGCATGTACGTGATAGGTTTATCAACTTACCTACTTGTCTTTGGTATCACCCAGTGTTGACTGATGGAATTTCTTGCTTGAGTCCTAGTTTATAGTTGACTCCATTGGCATGTTTGTCTGGTTTGCAACCCAACATACTAGTCTCTTCAAGTAGATGTAAAGTATGTTTCTGCTGAGAGATGGAAAGGCTATTTTTTATTTTTGCAACTTCCATTCCTGGGAAGTATCTTAAGTTGCCCAAGCTCTTCACTTCAAACTCAATTGCGAGCGTTCATTAACCTATCAATGGCATCAAAATAGACTCTTGTAACAAAAATTTCACGTACATATGCAATTAAGATAGCTAACAACCCATTAGGACCAATTTTAGTATACAGTGTGTGATCAATTTGATATTGAGTATAGCCAAGATTCTTAACAACAATGGTGAACCTCTCAAACCCAGCTCTTGAAGATTACTTGAGCCCTTACAAGAATTTATGAAGTCTACACACGTTGCTGGGATTGTTCCCTAGTTCTAACCACGTTGGAAATTCAATGTAAACCTCTTCCTCAAGATCAATGCTCAAACATGAATTTCTTATATCAAGTTGATGAAATGGGCAATCTAAAGGGACGAAAGATGTTTGGGAGTAAAATGGCTGATTTTCAAAGGTGGTAATTATCATGGTGGTGTAAAACCTTTTTGTAAAAGGAGAATATCATTTCTTTCCCCGTTTGGTGGAAGAGTATCCAATAATGATACACTTTAGAGCTTTGGGCTCAAGTTTCCCCTTATGGTCATTATGGACAAAAGATGTGCAAAAAACGGTATGGTTTGGTTAGTAGCACAAGTCTCAAGGAGCTGTTGGTTAGGTGAAAGTAAGTTTAGAACTTGTTAAGGCATTCTATTGATTATGTATGTGGATGTTAAATACTTTCCCCCCAATAGCATTTAGGAGCATTAGAAGTAAGGGTAGACCTAGCAACATCTAAAAGATGATTAATTTTTTGTTCTACAACTCCATTTGGTTGGGGTGTATTAACACAAGCTTTTGTGGAGACGAGTAAGGTAAGTGTCTAGGGAAGAATTAAAGAACTCTCTACCATTATTAGTCCTTAAAATTTGAATGAGTTATGGAAAGTTTGAAAAATCTTGACACTTTAGATATCTCTGAGCATGTAAATCCGTGTTAACCTAGTGCAACTGTTAATAAATGTCACAAACCTCCTAGCATCATTGATATTTTAACAGTGGAAGGGCCCTAGACATCACTATGGATAAGGGAGAAAGGGTGAGAAGATTGATGTGTTGTAGGCGGATAGGGAGAAAAGGTATGTTTGGAGAGTTGACAAATTTCATATTGAAAGGAAAATGGACTTTTATTTATCAAGTGAGGGTATAAATTATGCATGTAACGAAATTTTGTATGGCCTAACCTATAATGCCATAGCAAAAACTTCATTTTCATAATTAGAATAAATAAAAGATGACGAAGTAGTATGTCGCATCTTTGGTCCACCAATTCAATACAGGCCAGCACATTCCCTGACACTGCCAATTTCCTTCCCTAATGCCAAATCCTGAAAATAACAACCTTGACTAGTTGTGCACTTCAAGTTCTTTACAAGCTTAATGATAGACAAGAAGTTGCATTTTAAGTTGGGCATTAAAAGAACATCTTTAAGAATGAAATGTGCTGAAATTCTTACAACACTTGCCACCAATTTCAGCTGAGGTACTGTTATCAGTTCTTATAAATTTGCCTCTTTTCGACAATCTTTCTGTAGTTTGCTGCATCGGCAGTGTATTCTTATATGTCAGTTTCTAACCTGTCCAACTGGTACCAGTGATGTTTAAGTATGTTGAAGTATTAGTTTACAGGCATCTCCCCCTGTTGATGATCTTGTATTTGGCTTTTTATCTCAAACACTTGTTCATTGTTCTCTTGGGCTGAATATGACTTGAGCTGTCTTAAATAAGAGAAAATTTTCTCCTATCTTGAGTGTCATGGAGTTAAGCAGCATTTGATTCTTAGCATGTCAAATCTTGTACTTGGCTGGCAAGCTTTGCTGTATAGAAAGTCCTCCTTCCCCTTTCCATAGTTAAATAGGAGGATGGATTGACCCCACTGAAGGTGGTTGTTCTCTTTAGGTCTATGACCTGTAAATTGGATGGTACAGTATCGGGGGTGGCTTGACAATTTTGAGTAGTCATCTGACTCGTCTCTATGGATGATTATGGGTTTGGTAGCCATATTTAGGTGTAAGTTTGGTTCAAGCCTGATGTGGTTCTGATACCATTTAGAAATTTAGGGCATTTGACCCTTTGAATTTAAATTTATTGAATGAAAATAGTTGAATATATAGGAAAAAAGAGGCTACAAACCTTCCACTTAAAGCTTAAAATCAAAGATAATGATAAGCCGGAAAATAAATATTTGAAACTCCTATTATCTAGGTTGCCTATCTTTATAGAAAAGCATAATACTAATCATATCCCAAGAGCCTAAACACATATAAGGAACAAACCCAAGAAATAAATATGCATATTAATAATGCTGATTAAATAAAAAGATTTAATCATGTTTAGATAACGTAATCTCCAACTGTTCTATTTGTTACGGATATGCTAAATTTTCAATTTTGAGCATGTGTCAACTTTTTTACTTGCAAAACATATATATGATACACGTTTTTTGTATTTAATCTGTTAACATTCAAACAACAGTCTATTGTGTTTCATCAACTATATTTTGAGTCACCCATAATAGTAATATTTGGTTAATTTCCAGATTTTGAAAATTTTTACATGCTCTATTGATGAATGCAACAACTTAGCATATATTCACAATTTTTGGTGACTTTGTTATATATTAATGTATAGATCTGGCTTTTCACCCTTGCTGTTATGCAGGGGAACCTTGTTGGTCATTTATTGCCCGTGATGTGGATGCAGTTGAGAGTTTTTTCAAAGAAACCATAGAGAATAGGTCAGCAAAAAGCCTCATTCCTTTTTGCATAATAGATTATATTAATATGAGTATATTTGAAGCAGCATTCTGTTATTTCTTTTCAAAATCTGTTTATTTTTTTGTAACTTGATCATAGACTGTGAAGTAGGAGAGTTTAGAAAGTCATAAACATCTAACTTGATAGCTTTTTGGTTGCTTCTAATATTACATGGCAGGAAGAGTAGTTAGATATTTAGCTAGACTGAAGTTGGGTTTAATAAGGGTTAGAGCATGGATCGTAGCACACTGAAGGGATGGTGGTGTTTTATGGTTGGACATGTCATTAGGAGCCATGGAGCACGAGCAGTTAGAGATAGGTCCTCTATATGTATTGTATATTTATCACATATCTAAGGAAATTTAAGGTAGACCAACTGTCTTTATCACCCTGTAAATATAAGAGAGGAGGTTAAGAAGATTTTCTGTAATCTAGCTGTAATTGGATTAAGAGTTAGGTCTCTTCTATACTTCTTGTCCCTTTCCCGTCGTCCTTTCTTCAAAATTAAGAATTTGTCACTCTCTATCTTTATCTGACAAATAAACTATTAGGCAGGACATATAATTTACCTCATCAATTGTTTGGGTGCAAACACCTTTCCATTATGTATGCAATCCAGTAATCATTTATGTATTATTTTAAATAGTTATTAAAAGTGGGCTATAGTACTTAGCTCATTGCCATGAAGGATGACACTATGCCACTAGTGTGGCATTGCCATTTATCTGCCGTGTGGCTATGACTGCACTACATGCACTATTTTTCCATTTTCTGAGGCTAAAGATCACTAGCCTTCAACTCTCCTGTCTTTCAGCAGTCTTAGTCTCCATTTGCACCATCTTCTGTCACGCACTGTCACTTGCAGTCACCGGAGAATTACCTTTTCTTCTTTTCTTTCTTCTCCTTTTTTCTTCACCTTTTCTCTCTATGCTGTAAGTGTAATAAGCCTATTAATATATGATCCCAAACAAGTACGCTTATGCGCTGGTCATCTGGTTTTATATTATCTGAAGGGAACTCCAAGAAATGAGATATTATTTAAAAGAAAAGCAGAATTAACTCTAATGGCCTACACAGATGTAGACTATTCAGGTTCTTTAGTAGATAGATGATCCACCACAGTTTATTGCAATCTTCTAGGAGGCAGTCGCGGAACTAAGGAGAAGTAAGAAAGAATGTGGTGGTGAAGATCTAGTGTTGAGGTCAAGTTTAGAGCTATGACACTTGGAAATTGTGAATGACTCTAGTTAATGATCATCTTGGAACACCTAAACACTGATTCAGACTATGCAAGCTCTTTAGTAGATAGGAGATCCACACAGGTTATTGCACTCTTTTCGGAGGCATCTAGGAACTTGGAGAAGTAAGAATAAGAATATGGTAGCAAGATCTAGTGTGGAGGCCGAGCGTAGGGCTATGACACGTGGAATTTGTTAATAACTCTGGTTAATGATCATCTTGGAAGGCCTACTAAAGATTAATAACTCTGTGTATATCTTTAAGTATGCATATTTCATATATAATCTGCTCTTAGTATCAATTCAAGTTGCAGATATCTGAAAGCTATGGTATTTTCATGCATCATGTATTATAATAGGCAGCTTTCGGATAATATTCTATAGATGGCTTTTGTTTTTTTTACTGGTTCTAGTTTGATGTATATGTACACAGACACCCGCATATTGCAAATTGCATGATGCATGTACTTCTTCTAAAGTGTTTTAGTTTTCTCCTCCATTTAGAGATGAGGGAATTGTTTTGAAAGACCTCGGTTCCAAATGGGAACCGAGCGACCGTAGTGGAAAGTGGATGAAATTGAAGCCTGAATACATTAAAGCTGGTGCTGATCTGGATGCACTTATTATAGGTATATGATCTTTTTTTCTAAACTTCAATACATTCTAGAGCAGTCTGTTTTCAACATGGCTAATTTGACTGGTTGTTTTGACCTTATGAAGGTGGCTATTATGGCTCTGGACGAAGAGGAGGGGAGGTTTGCACAATTCTCCCTATTAGTTGACGTTTTACCAGTCTATTCCTGTATATGAAGTTATAGGGGCTTGCTTCTCATTTCAGGTTGCTCAATTCCTGGTGGGCCTTGCCGAGCGTCCCTCCCCAAATGCATATCCCAAGCGGTATGAATTTTTATGAAAAATATAATTTACTTCTGCTCTGCATGTTTAAGTGGCTTTTCCTGGTCATCTTTCCTCTTGCTATAGGATCAATTGTTTAGAACATATGAGATCTGCTGCATGTAGATAGTTCTTGTCAGTTGTCCCATTCCTGGACCATGTAGGTTACACATTTTGGATGAGGTTCATTTTCTGTTTCTCTTATCTTATTCTCTCTCTTTTTCCTTTGCAAACTTCAAAAAACTTTTTAAGGTTATAGTTCAAATTTTTAATTTATTTCTGCACATTTCAATGTAGGGAAGAGACAAAATTATTTGATTTAACATATGGAATTATGGAAATGGTCTGAATTTTTCCTACTTAAATCTCTTATGAAGTATTTGATAGTTTTTGCTTCCTTAATTCTAAAAGGTTGAGTTTTTTTTATTTAGGATATGCTAAACTAATTTTTTGTATTAACATATAAGAACTTAAATCTATACCTATTGCCACCAAGATAATACCACAAAATTAAGTAAAGTGTGCAACTGTGCAGTAATGAACCACAGTAAAAATTTCCTACATTATTTTTTTTTTTCCTTGTAATGTGGAGCACTATGATGTATTAGAAGTAGCTTTCTTTGGATTCTGTGCATAGTAATCTATAGATGGTTATAATTGGGTGTTTCCTTTGAATGCAGATTTATCTCCTTTTGTAGAGTTGGTACTGGACTTTCTGATGATGAGCTTGATGCTGTAGTAACCAAACTGGAACCGTATTTCAGGTAACTTGTTTGTGTTGGCAAAAATGTCTAATGAGGTGATTGAAATTCATGATGGCTGATTCCATGTCCATTTCCTGGAAAATTGAGAAAAGTGCTGCTGAAAAAAAGGGTTATATGACGTAGGGCTATACAGAGGATAGGCCGGGCCTTGGGTTAGGGCCAGGGTTTCATCTAACCCAAGGCCCGGCCTGGTGTTAAACAATGTAGACCTGGGTTTATGGCCCAGCCAGACCAGACCCGGGACTGTCCGGGCCACCGGATCTGTCCAGGGTCAGATTTTTTCTATTTTCTTTTTTTCTGCTTTTTAATTTTTTGGGCCTTCAATATTCAAAAAAAAAAAAAAAAATCTCTCTTAATTTACACAGGCCCATTTTCTACCAATATTGCATACACCGTTAAGAAGCACATCCATCCATCAAAAGCTACCTATGGATCCAATCGACCTTACCTTAGTGGTACATAGAGTCCCAAAAGGATCAAAAGGAAATGGGTGTACCTTAGATAACTGCATATGGTAATGGAAAAGGTTGAGTCAACCTTACATAATTGCGTATGGTGATGGCAAAAAAGACTCAAAAGTGTCAGCCCAGGATTCCAAATATTCAGTTGCCTACATGAAAACTATATATGAGTATGACTCTTATGCAACTACTTATGGAAAATTATCAAATGTTCTTCCACCACCAAGACTGTCCAGAAGAGAAAACAAATTTAAAATGCTTAGAATTCCAACCAGAAAATCTTTGATAAATATAATGGCTCCACCCATGACTCCTACATCTGCAGATTGAAAAATAAACCAATTAAATTATTATTTTCATTCCAAACCAGGATCAGAAATAGAGCTTGATATTAAGATGATTTTTAGCAATTTCCTTGAGTATAAAGTTGAACAGACAGAAAAAAAATCACAGCCAAGAAATGTTGGAATTTCTTTCACCTTTTAATATATGCTATATTGGAATCTAGATTTGCAGATGAGATCTTTCCAGATCTAAGATTTGGAAAGAAAAAGTTTGGGTTATTCATGGCCAACTTGTTACAGGAGTCGGGCAATATAAATGATGGCAGCTTAATTGCAGTATTAGTTGAATAGTTTTGTTAGCAAGTGGCTTATCTGTTAAGAGTTGTTAGTAAATACAGTTGTATGAAGTTAGTTAGGGTGTCGGTTAAAGAGTAGTTAGCAGAGTTAATAAGTTCATTAGCTGATAATTACCAGAATGACTATTCTGGGAGGTGTGTATTGAAACTCTGAAAGCAGTAAAACACATTCTTGCATCAACTAGTATTAGAGCCGGTTACGAGCAAGATGACACGTGACACGCCATCTCAAGACTGAGGACGGGAGTTCGAGGCCGAGTTCTTGCAATCGAAGGCAGACATCCAAGAACTGCAGGGTTCTTTGACACAAATCGAGGAGTTGGTAGCAGAGTTGGTGGTGAAAGTAGCTCAGACCAATGAAGTAACAAGCGGCCTGAATAACGGGAACTAGTCGTCGTCAAACAACCAACCTGAATTTGGATCATTCAATAGCAATTCTGGTTCCCATTACTCCTTTCCCATAAAACTCACTAGAATTGAATTCCCAAGGTTCAACGGAACGGATTTTAAAAGGTGGGCCTACCACTGTTGGTAATTTTTTAAAGTGGATGAAACACCATTAGAGCGGTGAGTGAAGTTGATGAGCATCAATCTGGAAGGAAGAGCCTTACAATGACACCAATCTTTTTTCAAGAAGAGGCGACTACAGGAGGTGCAATGGACAAAATACTTAGACCGCATGGCAGAAAGGTTTGAGGATCTGTCCAAGATTGATCCATTGGCAGAATTGAAGAATTTACAGCAAGAAGACTCGGTGGGGGATTATCAAGAACAGTTTGAGGTTCTATGGGCTCAACTAGATTTACCAGAAGCAATGGGGATCAAATTGTTTTTAGCAGGATTAAAACCAGAGGTGGAAACATTAATCAAGATGTTTAAACCTCAAACTCTTAGCAACACTTTCTACTTAGCAAGGCTGCAAGAGAAGTCAGTGAAGGCGAGGCATGTTCCTAAAGCAGGAGGATCATTCAGGAGTCTAAATTCAGGTTCAGCTTTTCCAAATTCCTTTGCTAAGACAAGTCCGTTAGCTAGCAGTTCGTCAGGATCAAAGTATATGTCGATAGTACCTAATTCTCAAATGGAAACAGCAATTTCTAGGAATGCTCAGAACTTTGGAGGAGGGAAACAAATTCAGCAACTCACAAAGAAAGAAATGGAAGACAAAAGGCGCAAAGGACTCTGTTATTGGTGTCTCGAAAAGTATTCTCAGGATCACAAGTGTAGAAGTTCTCAAATCTTTATGATAACTGCGGAAGAAGAAGAAGAGCTAGAGAATTCATATACAAACATGGTGAATGCTTCATTAAATGCAATAGAGAATGGTTATTCTAACTGTTCTACAATGAAGATACAAGGCTTTATTAAGAAGCAGGTAGTCATTATTCTTTTAGACATTGGTAGTACTCACAATTTTGTGAGCACTGCTGTGGCAAAAAGATTGAAACTCAGAAGTTGTCTAGCTAAAATGACCAATGTATCAGTAGCAAATGGGGAGAAAATGGTGATTACAACCAAATGTCCTGAATTACAATGGTGTATGGGAAATGATTATTTTTTAGAGGACTTTTTAATAATGCAGTTGGGAGATTATGATCATATTCTAGGAGTTCAATGGCTGGCAACCTTAGGAGAGATCACTTGGGATTTATTCAATCACACTATGACTTTTCAACTCAACAATAGCCACTACACCTTACATGGAATCTCTGAGGGGGCAGAACAGTTGGAGAGTAAAGAATTCCAGAAAAAGAATTCTATACAGGGGCATCAGATGTTCCTTCTTCATGTGGGACACTGTAACACAGAAGGGTCGCTGACACTGGAAGCAGCGTTAACCATGGAACAGCAAAGAGAATTGGAAAGATTATTGCTTCTATACAAAGATGTTTTTGAAGAACCCAGGTCTTTACCTCCTAAGCGAGTTTTTGATCATGCTATCACCTTAAGGGAAAATCAACCTATATCAAGTAGGCCATATAAATATGGACCCATGCAGTAAAGGAGATGTTGCAGAATGGAGTCATTAGAGCAAGCTCTAGTTCATTTGCTTCACCATTCGTTTTGGTTAAGAAGAAGAATGGTTCATGGAGATTTTGTGTTGATTACAGAAGGTTGAACATCCAAACAGTAAAATATAAATTTCCTATACCAGTTATAGAGGAATTACTAGATGAACTTAATGGGGCAAAGTACTTCTCCAAGCTTGACCTTAGAGCTGGCTATCATCAAATTAGAATGAAGGAGGAAGATGTCCACAAGACTACATTAAGAATTCATGAAGGATTGTACGAGTTCACTGTGATGTCCTTTGGATTAACAAATGCCCCGGCTACTTTCCAAGGGCTAATGAATGCTGTCTTCTGAACTTACCTTAGGAAATTCATCTTAGTTTTCTTTGATGATATCCTAGTGTATAGTTCATGTTGGGAGGATCATATAGAGCATCTGACAGTCACCTTGCTGACACTAAGAGACAATGTCCTATTTGCAAATCAGACCAAGTGTATATTCAGAGCCTTGCAAATTGAATATTTAGGCCATGTCATCTCATAAAAAGGGGTAGAGGCTGATCCTAAGAAGGTGGAGTCTATGCTGACTTAGCCAATTCCCCACTAACATCAAGTCTCTTCTTGGATTCCTAGGTTTGACAGGGTATTACAAGAAGTTTGTCTCTAATTATGGGTTGATATGTAAACCTCTAATAGACTTATTGAAGAAGAATGAGGGTTTTGTGTGGACTGAACAAGCTACTATAGCTTTTGACAAATTGAAGGTTGCATTATTGTCTACACCAATTTTAATCCTACCAGATTTTTTGCAGCCTTCTATACTAGAAAATGACGCTTCAAACATTGGGATAGGGACTGTATTATTGCAGAATGATCATCCAGTAGCTTTTGCAAGCAAAACATTTTCTCATAAGAAGAAGATTTTGTCTACTTACAAAAGGGAATTGACAGCTATTGTATTTGCTGTAAAGCATGGGAAGCAATATCTTTGTGGGCAGCACTTTATCATTAGAACAAATCATTTACCACTCAAGTACATATTGGAGCAACATACTATATCTCCTGAACATTTTAAATGGATTCACAAACTGTGGGGGCCAGATTATGAAATTTGTTATAAAAAGGGGAAGGAGAATGTGGTGGCTGATGCTTTATCAAGAAGGGAGGAAAGTAGCGGTTCTTGTGCAGCACTAATTCCTATTGTATCTAGTTTAAATAGAAGAGTGCAAGAGACATGGCAGACTGATGACAACTTAGTATCTTTAATCAAGGACTTAATGAACAACATAGGTTCACACATCAAGTTCTCATGGTCTATTGGGATGCTTCGAAGGAAAAGGAAGTTAGTAGTGGAAATGAACCCAAATTGCAATTGGAGCTTTTGTCTCACTTCCACATTGATCCAATGGGAGGTCATTCGGGAATGTTGGGAACATATAAGAGGATCTCATCAGTTTTTTATTGGAAAGGGTTGGAGAAAGAAGTCCAGAGGTATGTCCGAGAGTGTTCAATTTGCCAAGTTAAGAAGGTGGAAAATGTAGCTACACCAAGATTACTACAACCACTTCCAATTCCTCAGGCTACTTGGACAGATTTATCCATAGATTTTATAATAGGATTACCTAAATCCTATCATAAATCAGCAGTGTTAGTAGTGGTGGATAGACTCTCAAAGGCTGTTCATTTTATACATTACAGCACCCTTTCTCGGCAGTAGATGTGGCACAAGTGTTCTTTGATCAGATTGTACGTTTACATGGGTTTTCGCAGAATATTGTAACGGATAGGGATCCAATTTTTTATGGGAAGTTCTGGAAAGCTTTGTTCAAATTCCAAAAAGTACAGCTTTGTTACTCTTCTGCCTATCATCCTTAGTCCGATGGGCAAACAGAGGTATTGAATAAATGTTTTGAGACTTACTTACGGTGCATGATAGGAGATCACCCTAAACAGTGGGTGAAATGGCTTCCATTGGCAGAATATTAGTACAATACAAGTTATCATTCTTCTATTGGAATGACCCCTTCTGAAGCAATATATGGGAGGCCCCCACCAATCCATCTACCCTATTTGGCTGGGGATGCTTCTAATGAAGTGGTAGATAAAAGCTTGAAGGATGGAGAAGTTACTATTAAATTCTTAAAAGATAATTTGAGAAAAGCTCAACATCGAATGGTGCAAAATACTAATAAGAAGAGAACAGAAGAATTTTAAGTGGGAGACCTTGTTTATGTCAAAATTCAGCCCTTTAGAAGAAATAAATTGACTAATAATTCCCTACATAAGTTGGCTACTTGCTATTTTGGGCCATTTAAAGTGGTGGAAAAAGTGGGTAAAGTTGCATATAAACTAAAACTGCCTCCTACTTCAAGAATACATCCAGTATTTCATGTATCCCTATTAAAGAGACAAGTGGGCAGAGAAGTTAATGTGCAGGCATCACTACCAAAGATAGACAATCAAGGGTATCTTCAGATGGAATTGCAGTACATGTTGGGATGGAAAATCATACAAAAGGGCCAGCTACCTATTACTAAGCTTCTAATTCAATGGAAGTTTTCTAACCCAGAGGATGCCACTTGGGAGGACACTACCACCATTCGGGAACTTTATCCAGATTTTTCTCTCACTTAAATCCTTGAGGACAAGGATTATTTTTTCAGGGGGGATGCATTGTTATAGGAGTTGGGCAGTATAAAGGATGGCAGATTAGTTGCAGTATTAGTTGAATAATTCTGTTAGCAAGTGGCTTATCTGTTAAGAGTTGTTAGTAAATACAGTTGTAAGTAGTTAGGGTGTCAGTTAAAGAGTAGTTAGCAGAGTTAATAAGTCCATTAGCCTATAATTACCAGAATGATTATTCTGGGAGGTGTGTATTGAAGTTCTGAAAGCAGTAAAACACATTCTTGCATCACAGCCTTAAGATGAGAAATGCAAGAGAATTAATTTTAAAAGAAAAACAAAAGAAAGAATGAGAAGAATATTGAAATAGTTTTAGCTTGTTCAATATATTGAATTCCTTGCTTGAACACTAAAAATTTGTCTAGTTAACTGAGTAATTAGCTTAACGACACCAGTGAAGCAAACAATTTAAACAGGAAGAACATCTAAATACAAGAATAAGACAATTTAAACAAACTCTTCAAAAACTTAGATTAACAACACCAGTGAAAACAATCATACCAAGAAATCAAACAGTGAAAGACGCTTCATCCAAATACTACATCAGGATGTAGAGATCAACAATTATACTTGACAAATAACATTACTACTATATGCACCAAAAAGGGATAGCAGGAAATGGAAAGCCCAATAACAGAGAAAGATAGATCAGGAGATTGAGAGGGAGGACAGACCTTTACAGAAACAAAATAAAGATGAAAAACCAAGGAGGGAATGCTGATTCCGAAAACCATAGATGAGGTGGACGTCGATGATATCAAATTAGAACGGGTTGTCAAGGGGAGAATTAAGATGTCGGAGCAGTTTTGACGGCCTACAAGCGACTAAGCAGCATGAATGGTGATTGTAGTGGTGTGAGTGTTTGAGTGGTGTGAAGTATAGTGAGCAAGTGCTTAGAGATAGGAAAGGAAGAAGAAAGAAAAGAAGGGCAACCTGTGTGCGAGCATTAGGGCAAGAAGAAACGACAACATTTAGTAAAAACAAGAAAATAAAATTTATATATATATGCACCCCGGGCTAGGTTGGGTAACATAGCCCAATGGCGTGCCCTGGGACCCAGCCGAACCAAAGCATTAACCCAGAATTCTGTCCCTTTTTTGGCTCAGTTGTTTAATGTGGCCCGGCCAACCCGACCCGAATTGGTCGGGCCAGGCTGGATTTGCTAGGTAAATCGGGTTACTATATAGCCTTAATATGATGTAGCCCGTGTATTATTCAGCAAATATGGACTAGACAACAGCTCCCCTACTGGACAAAGATCCAGAAGAGTAGCTACATTACACAAAAGAAAGGACCAACAAAATAGAAAACAAAGAAACTCCCTCTAAACACCAGGCCTCCTTTAGCTTTTGAAAGGCTAGAGACTCTCCCTCAACTCATTGAATTCTTCCTTAGCTTCCTCCCCTCTTGCATCCTACCCATAAGACCTCCTAACAACTTATTCCACGCCAACTCTGCCACATTAGAGTTAATTATTTCCCTCGTGTATCTTTTCACCCTTCTCGCCACTCGTCTTACTCTTTTATCATAATGGGCCTTTTATTCTTTCTAACATACACACGAGATAGACTAGGCTTGTTGGGCCCATCATTATATTAGACATTTATGTGATGTTTCTAAGTAATATTAGGTCAAGTATGCTTTTTCATATAGGTTGTCAGGTTTGCTGTGTTTTAAAGAAAATCATGTGGTTGAAGATTGAATGTATAACGTATCAATTTCCTCAATGGTTTAGTGGAATTTCTTTTGTTTTTTTTTCCCAATTAGGAAGTATGAATACCCAAAGAAGAGGCCGCCAAGTTTTTATCAAGTTACCAATCATTCAAAAGAACGACCTGATGTGTGGATTGATAGCCCTGACAAGTAAATATATTCTTCTTAATGTCTGAAGTAAGTATTGCTTGCACTTCCATAGTTCATTAATATTTACCTCTCATGCAGATCAATAATTCTCTCTATAACCAGTGATATTCGAACTATAGAATCTGAGGTCTGTCTGTGTCAACTCTATGGTAACTGCTAGGGTTGCCTTGTGTATTTTCTTGTCTCCTAAATTGCACAGTTTTCATTTGAGTGGTTGCATTTACAGGTATTTGCTGCACCTTACAGTCTCAGATTTCCTCGAATCGACAGGGTGAGATATGACAAGCCCTGGTATGAATGTCTCGATGTGGAATGTAAGTAAAACGTTCCTTGGTATTACAGCTGTATTCATGATCAATATGACAGTTTTGTCTTCTTTTTTCTATTTCTTATTCCTTCAGACGTGTTAAATTGATGGTTTTGATGTAAATGTAACTCACATTATAAAACTTAAGGTTTGCAGCATTTATAGAACTAGTGCATTCCAGCAATGGCACCACAACAGGGGGTGCAGAATATGGCGGCAAGCAGGATGGTAAATCAAAACGCATGAAATCCTCTAAAAGTGGAGAAAAGAAAAACATGTCCATTGTTCCTTCTCATTTAATTCAGACTGATGTTTCCAATGTTAAAGGGGGCTCATTAATATTCTCAAATATGATGTTTTGTATCCTGGAGAGTTTAGCAACTTACCTATGATTTTTCCCTCTTAACAGATTATTGAATTTTTTCTTGGGATGCTGTGTTGTTGATATCACCTCATTCTTTATATTTCCTTGTATGTTTTTATTTTAACTTGAAACGAAATGCTTTTTGAGTTCTAAATGAGCGGTTGTGTATGTAGAAGATGTAATGATAATCTCTTAAGGCTCCTTTGTTTTTGTATATCTATTATAAAATGCATTTTTTTGGTGGTAAAAACAGTAGGAAAGACATCTTTTCCTGTATGAAAATATTTTATTTTCCTATGATCTTTTTTCTGTGTTTCTCTTGAAGTGGAGGACATTGCAATAGCTTTAAGTAATATTGTTCCATATCAGTTGTCCAAACTAAGTTGAAAAGTCTTGAGGATGCAATCAAATTTTCCTTGACAGATACAGATTTCGTTAATGTGCCTCCATCCCATTCTCTGGAATCCTTGCATAAGATGGTTGCTGAGAATGGGGGAACTTTCTCAATGAATTTGAATAATTCAGTCACCCATTGTGTTGCAGCAGATAGCAAGGGTTCTCTCTCTCTCTCTCTCTCTCTCACTTTCCTTTATGTGCATGTGCCCTCTTCTTGTGAGTGCCACCATGCAAAAGGGCCTAGTTCATTGTTCCAATATTTAATACAGTCTTCTGGCAGGTTTTAAATTTGAAGCAGCCAAACGTCGTGTTGATATCATCCATTATAGTTGGGTATTAGATTGCTGTAAGCAAAAGAAGCTTGTGCACTTACAGCCAAAGTGAGTTGTGTGATTGAGCCTGGACTTACTTAGCTTCATTAAAATCATTTCTGACGGTATATTCCTTTCAATGGTCCTGTTTGATAGGTACTTTCTCTTCCTTTCTGAACTCACAAAGAAGAAGTTACATGAAGAAATTGATGAGTTCTCAGACTCTTACTACTTGAATCTAGATTGTGCAGACATCAAGCAGGTAATAGTATTAAATATATATATAGATATATAGATATATAGATATATGAATTCTTGAAATTCTGTAATTGTATGCTAAAATGGAAGCATAAGGTGCAAACATAGAGAACCCAAGTTCATTTGTTAATTACTCTGGGCAGGATAGTTTCCTTGGCTTCTATTCGGTTCTTTGCATGTGTAAATAATACAAGAGGGAGGGATTATCTCGCCCTTCTCTATTTTTTTTAATACCTTTGTTTACATCTGCTATGCTTTATAAGAATTATAATTGGATCGCTTGGCGTTTCTCAAGAATGAAGAGCTATTGCTCTTTATAAAGCATCAACCCTATTAGAAAAGTCGCATAGAAGTTGAAGGTGAGGGTCAAGTATGTCTATGTTAAATTGGGGCACACTTTCTCCAATCAAATCAAATGTTCTTTGATGCCTCTTATCCCTTTGATTTGAGCATATTTGGGGCTGGTTGTTAAACGTAAGATATCCTACTATGTGATCCTTCCCCTTTTTCTGTAAACCGTTTGCCATAAGATGGCTTGTTTACATCTTAATTACTCAACAGGTTGTTTTTACCTTAAATAAACAAAATCAACTTCAATCTTGCTCCAATAAAATTGTGATTTGACTTTGTTTCATCTCTCTTCCAGCTCTTAAGCAATATTCGCAGATCAAAAGATGTCAGCACTACTGACTATTACAGGAAAAAATACTGCCCGAAGGATAAGTGGTCTCACTTTCATGGATGCTCTATTTATTTCCACACTTACATACCACCTTTGTAAGATGATCTAATTATTTACATTAGCATATAATATTTACAGTTCAGAACTATGATGTAATTTTTAAGTCTTGCTAAACACCTCTCTGATTATTCAAATTTTACATGAAGGAAAGGAGATTGGGAAGTTCTGTTGGGACTTTCTCTGAGGAGGTTGCAGTGTGAAGTTCTCGTGAGTGGTGGCAAAGTTACCAATAGTCCCACATGTGCTACCCATTTTGTGGCCTTGTCGGTGGCAGGATATAATATAGACTTTAAAGAAATGCTACGAAGGTTAGCTGCTTGTCTGTCATCATGTTATGTGTATTTATTGATAACTGCTAATGAGATACGATTTTTTCAACAGACAAGTGTTTTTGATTAATTTGAGTTTTGATTTTTGTTTTTTGAAGTCATTCTGTGCATGGCTCTCTTGTGCCAGTTTCTTCTTATCATAATTTACACCTTTAAAATTTTAAAGTCCCTGGGTTTGGCCTCAGATCACATCTTTTCGTTGACTCATTTGATTGGCAAGAACAAAAGTATCCTTAAAAACATCAGAAATAATAACTTCCATGTTCGTAAAAAGAACAAGAAACTTCGAGAACATACAGGGCAAGTAGAAAATTTGCATGCATCCCCATTTCCATTTTCTTATTTACTCTCTCTTTAAGTATGTACCCAATTTTTGTTTGCTCGTCCTTTCTTACCTTATTATTTACATGCTTGTAAAATTGTGTGATTTAAAAAAATAGAACAGAATGAAAGACAACCTGTGTGAAGGTGCTATTAAAATGAAACAAACATAGCATCTACATTTTTAATTGTTTATTATCTTATATATTCTCAGTTGAATTTACCTTATGACATTATAGCATGGTTTGGTATTGTTGGGCTTTCTAAAAGCTGCTTCAAAACGTCTACTTTATTTTCATTCATTTTCAGCATTACTATTTAGTAGACGTGATAATTTGTTCTGATACCATTAGGATACAGCAACCTAACTAGCTACTCATAGAATTATCACATAAACCAGAAGGGAAAATGGCCAACAAACCCGCAGAAACCACTAAACAGTGGTAGATGAGAGTAGAAAATACCAAGATGACCATTTTGAGATGCCAAAACCTTGTACCAAATTTTTTTGGTGCTAGCCTCCAACCTCCCAACTACCCTGTATTGTTCCTTCCTCTCTTTCTAATTATTTTCCTTCCTGGGTGAGTTATTTGTTGTCAGCTATCCATATCTTCTGCTTCTGGCTTCTCTGGTGGAAAACCTGTGCGATGGGTCTTAATTGCCCCATTACCCATCAATACCTTCTCTGAAATACATTTTGGACTGGGGCCCTAACATTTTAGTTTTGTTTGTTTGCTGTTATTCCTGCTATTTTGTACTTCTCTTCTTCTCTTAATGAATTCTCTTTTTAAAAGAAAAACAACTAAACGAAAAAAAAGCCCCAATACTTGTGAAAACTTACAATCCTGAATGTAGGATTTTTCATTTGACTGTCATGCAGACATAATATTTTGAACTGTCTACTACTTACAGAAGCATCTTCACTAATGATGGCTAATTACAACTGTGGAGTAATGACTATGCTATGTGTGTACTGGTTGCATGATCTTGACTTTTCATCAGTCCATCTTCCTTGGCATCTTGAGCTGAAATCACTTCTTTTCCAAAAATGTTATGCCATAAATTTTCGCTTACTCCAGTTTTGCATAAAAAGGTTCATTTTGCAGGAGAACTAACCTTGCATTTGTTCTTTTTCTTTTTTCTTCCTTTTTGGGGTGGGGGGGATTTTCAATTGTATATAGTTTCACTTCAGTAAGAGGAAAACTTCTTTCAAGTAAGAGGTTGCATGTTGTTGGATCCCAGTGGCTCGAAGATTGTTTAGAACATGGCCAAAGATTACCAGAAGAAACATATACATTGAAGCCCAGCGGCATAGAAGAATTAACTGCTGAAGAGTGGTAAGCTAAGAAATATGGATGATTATCCACGTTTCCTAGATAGTATGAGAAAAAAAAACTCGAGAAACTAATGACATGAAACCACTGAATTTGATAACACCTATGCTAATGCTTAAACTTAACATGTATGA
Organism: Delonix regia; assembly: GCA_037074485.1. Classification (NCBI taxonomy): domain Eukaryota; kingdom Viridiplantae; phylum Streptophyta; class Magnoliopsida; order Fabales; family Fabaceae; genus Delonix; species Delonix regia. Next base: position 25,604,844 of record CM073451.1, on the reverse strand, counting down.
CGTGCCAGCGCCACTTGTTGGAGTGATGATCAAGTGGATATTTTAGACGTTAGGAGTTTTTTTTTTTTTTTTTGGGGTGGATTAAAAACATACTCTAGTGTACTTAAATAATTGGGATGATAGACCTTTGGTATTTTTGGCATCTGATGCTAGTTTAATATTTTAGTCGTGATTAAATGGGTACCTTGCAATATAAGTGCAGATGCTGATTAACGTGATGGTTTTTTGCTAACTGTTCCAGCAAACAGGACTTGGCTCTAGAGGGTCATTTTAGTGGGGATAATGTAGAGGACCAAAATTTGTCACTTGTCTCTGAAAAGGGAAGTAAGCAGAGAAGTGCAGAAGCTGTGGTTTCTCTTGAGAAAGGTGGCAAAAGGGAACAAGGAAGACCTGCAGGCGGAGGCAGAAAAAAATTTAGAACAGCTGGCAACCAAACTCAAAGACCACAAGCACGTTTAGGAAGAAGGCCTGCTAAAATATGTGAATATGAATCAGATGAAAGTGGTTCTTGTGATGAAAAACCATTTGAAGATGAGATTGACACAGGAGAAGTCAGTCTTGACTCTGGCAAGAAACCTCTAGATACCCAAGAGATGGGTAAAAGCGCGGAAGTCCCTGAGAATGAAATATTATCGAGTTCTGAACCATCAAAAAGTGACCATGCAGGAAAGCAAGAGGTTTTGAAGGACAATGGATGTGAAAAACAGTCTGTACCCGAAATTGAAATGAGTGAACAGCATAATGACCAAAACAGTAAGGCTGAGAAACTTGAAATTATGGCTGATCCAATACAGGCGATGCTTTTTGACATGATTCCTAGCCTTGTGACGAAGAAAGTCGATGAAACTATGAATTATAATGTTGAAGATGAGAAGCCACCCCAACAATCCAATGCAGAGCCTACAAAGAAAAGGAAAGTCAGCTACAAGGATGTTGCTGGTGAGCTGCTCAAGGATTGGTAGAGCTCTCGTTGGAATGTGATTTATTGCTTCAACTTTTCCGTATATATCTGCCAAATTTTCTTTGCCAAACTACGTACTTCCTAATCTTATATAATTAAGCTGTTATTATCCTCCTTTGCAAATCTGACATCTTGACTTAATTTGAGCTGTGACTAGTTAGAGAGGATGGTGGTTCGTGCTAATTACCATGATTTCACGTGACTTAGAATTATCGTTAATGCGTACACTGGCATGCATTTGCGTAAATCGCATTACAATTTACTAGCTATGCAGCTGGCCTAAACAATTATATATAATATCTTATTAAATTCTTTGAAATTTTGCTAGTTTTGGTAAACTGTCAGTTGCTAATTTCGCAAACTACAAAGTTTTGATACTCAGATCACTTTTAAAACCCAAAAGACTTCTAAAATAGATTTTAAAAAACTGCCATTGTTTGTTTTCTTCTGAAGATAACGGGCGCATGACAACGATTTCCCTAATCCTCGTCCAAGTAATTTCAGCTATAGATGCTCAGCAGAAGGTAAGAATAGGAAACGAACAATAAGAATAGCTGCTTCGATATTTTAAGGATTGAGGTAAGGCAAAGCTCGCAACCCTTGCATCCACGTGCGGATAGTCAAAACCTCGTCCTAATGAATTTGAACTTACCGGCGTTCACTTACCCAAGAATAATTGTAAATGACAAGGTTTATATTCCCAATCAGACCCCCGAAAGCCAATATAAAATATCTTAATTCTTTGCCGCGGAAAAAAATAAAACTACACCATCCAGGAGAGTACGTTGTGCTGAAATAAAGGACAAACATATACTATTCTTATTTCAGGACACCATTTTTTTTAGGTAAAAATCTTTTGATACCATTATACAAGATGTAAACTATCTTTGTGACGCCTGTTCTTACGAGAGCAGTTCATACTTCATAGAATTACAACAAAGAGAATGATCCCTAAATCACCAGCCATACTTGGCATGGGTTTCAGCTTTTGTGAGCATGCCCTTTGCACGCCGCTCAGCAAGTTCCATTTCCTTTTGTTTCATATCGAAAAACAGAGAACCTATTTGATGCTTCCTCTTATGCAGCTTTGAAGGCTTCCCCGCTGCTGAAACAGGCTGCAGGGGGGAAAAAAGCCCAATAAATATTCCATAATAAGAAATGACAAAAAAATGCTGTAATACTATCAGCTTTCTTTACTATGGTCTCCTGTTGTATGAATATTGTTTACTGGACTAAAATCTTTTGGGCTTTTTTTCCCATGAAACTTACAAGTATAAATAGAAATAGATGATTGGCCCAAAAAAATAAATACAAAAAGAGGAGTAGATTGTGACAAAGTAAGCAATTAATCTAAAATATAATGAAGAAGAAAAGCCCAAATGAAAAGCACAAATCCTTGAGTGCTAGAGAAAGTGCATTAAATTTAAAATGTAATTATGCCTAACTCAGGATACCTAAATCATTAGCAAGCTCTACACATCTCGGCCAGAGCTAGCTAATATGCATGCTAAATAAGAAAAACCCTGTTCTTTCAATATGAAATGGAGATCAAACCCTAATATAGAAATAAGAAGTAAATCTGACATACAATAGATCCCAAAAATTGGAAGCTCCGAGTTAATTAACAGTCAAACAATGTTCTCCCATACTTCTGTAGACTGATACTAGCTAAAGTCTTACCACAATACCTATTTTGAAATACTTCTATTTCGGTTATATATGCATCCAAAAGAAAATAACGATGCAAGGTGGAGGGAAGAACAATTTATATTTCATTTTAGAGAAAAAGAAAATTAAGAAAAAAAGTAAGTTACAAGAACAAAGGAGGAAGATAAGAAATCCTTTGAAATAAACCACAAAAAATGAAAGTCACGAAAACCAAAATCCACAAAAATCAATCGTGCAACAAAGCAACTTAATCTCTCTGCTATTCCAATATATAAATACCTTTATGATGTCCATGAATTGAGAACCCAACGGAAGTGATGAAGACTATTCTTTCCCTCACCAGCTCAAGAGATAAAAGGTATTTCAAACCACATATGCCATAACAACTTCTCAGACTACACATTGCCACACAGCTTTGGCCATGTTTTTCCTTCCAAAATTTTTGGACCTTATGAAAAGGATCCCAAGTGGTGAAGGACATACTCATTCACCAAAAAACAGCAAACAACTTATTGTGTATTTGGACTGGAGTCGTGCAAACTTGATTTTGGTCAAAAATAAGTTTGGCCAATGGATGTCATGAAGACTATTCTTTCCCTCACCAGTTCAAAAGATTGAAAGTATTTCCAACCACATACACCATTACACTTCTAGGACTACACATTGCCACACAGCTTTGGCCATGTTTTTCCTTCCAAAATGTTTAAACCTTACAAAAAAGATCCCAAGTGGTGAAGGACATACCCGTTCACTAAAAACACCAAACAACTTATTGTGTGATTGGATTGGAGCTGTGCAAACTTTATTTTGGTCAAAACTCAAAAGTTTGCATAACCTTGATTTATGTTAGAAAACTTTTATCTAAAAAGTGAGTTTTGCTACCAATGCAGTTCATTTAATGCATAAGCAAGTTTTTTTTTTTTTCTTTTCACTTCTATGTAATCGAGAGTTTGGAGGAGAAACGTAATTGGGAAGGAAAATTCAATACCAAAACAAGGCTATCTAGAAGGCAAACCTATGTTTTAATATGCATAAAGGTTTTTCAGCCCTTCAAAACAGCAAACCAAGCACACTTTTAATCAAGGAACTGTCATAAAATTTTTTAGAAAAAAAAATGATGGGTCTGATAATCCTATAGGTGGTCCCTTCTCATATCACTAACCTCAAACAACAGAACATCCCGTATGATCCTCTCTAACCTCAGGACCAGGCTTTAAAAAAACCCAATCATAGATAAACAAGACCGAATAAAGGTATATGGCAATCCAAGTACTAAAAAGTTCCCTTCCACTTGTGCAAATGCTTTGAAACTTTCTAAATCTCAGGATAGCCAAAAGGGGAAAAAAAATCTTTGCGCTGCCTCCTAAAGGAATACCAGGGTAAATGAGAAGCCCATGAAGAATCTAACATCCAGCCAAAAAGGAAAAGATAAAAATACAGAAGGGCCTGATTAGATGCACTCAATCCTGCCAAACCGCTCTTAGCCAACCAAATTGATAATTTGTTCAGAATTTGTCTCGAAAACTTTGAATCATCTTCTGCAGAATGATTACGTTCCACTTTGTTTAGCCATTTGCCCTCCTCAGACAGAAAACAGGGCATAAATGATACTTGAAAGAAAATCAGCCATTAAAATGTTGAACATGTCTTTCAATACATAGCCAACTCTAAGCTGCCTAAACATTATGCTTCTGACCTGCCCCTAGCGCAAGAAAAGTAACCTTTAACATTTCTAAAACTATTCTGGTCTACTGACGTAGGACAGAATAGGAGAATGCACATGATTTCTCAACATATCTCAAATATATTAATTTATCAATAATGAGGAGGTAAACATTTTACTCGGGTATAACCCCATTTACAGGTAACCTTAAAAAGAAACCTAATCCTACTGAAGAAGTACTATAAGGGTATAATATCTCTATATGCTAAACACTGTTATTGATAACTCCTACTTAAATCCTAAATTACCCCAATTGTCTAGTTACAAAACCCATAAATTCCCAGGTGAAATACAAGTGTATAAATAAAATAAACAATAATTCTATCTTCTAATCTCACATGATCTAATCTCCTACTCTCCATTATATCACCAAACTACATTAGAAAAACCAAGTCAAATCATTGTGCCCACCTCCCACCCCTCCATCTACCCACAGTAATAACTTGTGAACTTCTAAAAAAATGGTCCCAATAAATCACAATCAACAAATAATCACTAAGATCATCATAATATCAAATAACCATTAATGTCCTCCACTAAAGACTACGAGAAATAAAAAATTTGCATCCCTCAAGAACCAGTTAAGCTTTGTCTGCCTTGCCTTCATTACGAATGATATCCTCTGCATAGTATCCCATTCATCCTTCTTCTACTAAACTTAAACGTTAACAATGCTCCCTTTACTCTGAGAACAATCATAAAAATGAACCTCAAGTAGAAAATTTATTTGAACATTACCATGATTATCAGCTAATAATCATTACCAACCCCACATATGGAGCAGCAGACATTCTTGGCAAGAAAGGAAGAATGGAAGAAAGAGTAAGTTATAAAGGTCACCAGAGGCAGAACTAACTCCAACAGGGGAAGCATAATACTAATTTAGAATCAACTTCTCACTATCTAGATCTATAAAGCATAGACCTCTGAGAAAGAGTTGTGTCCGCATCCAATACATATCAGACACCAAATTGGACAAGACATGGCACCTTAAATTACATGTCCAGATTTTGTGATGTTGCAGTATCTGTGTTAGTGTCGTCCCCCATGGTATCTCAGTTTCCATGTTTTCTAGATGTCCTCCTTGAGAATGCCACAAATACAACTATTTTATTGTAGAAGTAAAATTGTATTAAGTAAAAAGAGTTACAGGATTGGAGAATATGATATGGTCCAAAGTAAAATTCCCAGACAGAGAACAGTAAATGAGAAGGACTTTAAATCAAAAATGCAGCAAAGCAGCCCAACCTCTTTGCAAATCCAAGATACCACCACTTAAAAAAATAAAAAACCATTAGCAGAAGAACAAACTCAAAGCTTCAGACTATCCTTTCCCATAACACGTCCAAAGTCATAAAAACATCCTTGAAGATTTGAGAATTTCTCTTGAACCAAATACACCATCATGCTGCAAATCTTACATATTGTGACATCTTAGTTTCCTTTCCCCTACCCAGACCCTGTAAGTGTAACTCTTATAGTAAGAGATGCTCCAAAGATCAAGGACACACCCAGTGTTCTCCAAATATACCAAACTGCGTATTCTACAAAAAAGAAGCCACAGGACAGTACTTAAAGGAAAAAAAGTGGAACTGTTTCAGAATTATCATATACATTGGCACATATATCGAAAGAAATAGGTGCCTTAGGCCTATGAACCCACAATAAATCATTAGCATTAGTCCTATTCAGTACCACAGTCCAGAGACTTGACTTTTACCTCGAGAGGAGCTTTAAAATTCCAAATGGGTTTATCTATAACAAACTTTCCCCCATCAGGATAATGGGTTAGAAAATGAAAGAACAATTCCTATAATAAAGACCACATCTAAGTCAACATTCCAAATTCTCTTATCTGGATAGAGTGACAAATTAAATGTCTATAAAAGAAGTAGGTTATAAATCTTAAACACTGTTTAGATTTCTAAAAAAATGGAAAGTCCAAGACAACTAAAATACAATGTCAAACGCAAAAGTTTTGATAAGATAAAGAAGATAGGTTATAGAGGTGCAGAAATGCCTCCATGAGAGAAACATCTCAACCAAATATCCTCCAAAAATCTGATATGAGCACCAGCAACCAATACTAAAGAGACAAAAGAGTTAAAGGAATCAAAACAACTGAGAGATAAATGCCCATGGACTTCATGAGTAGCAGTAAGCACCAAGTTGGCATCCCATCCATTCTGGTTTAAACCAATTGCAAATCACCCGATACCATAACAAGTCACTTATAAAATAAATAATTAAAAAAAAAAAAAAAAAAACCTCCGCAATCTCCGCAGCGAAGTTTCTTTGCTGCAAATTTCCTAGACACACCCTCCATTTTTTGCACGATAACAACTTTCCCATCCTACAACTTTAATTTCTCCAATGCCAGAACAAAGAAAGTCCAATGTAACTAATTCTAATCTCTGAGCCACTCCTACTGGAATAAGAAGAATGGAAAGATAATAAAGAGGACTGAAAAAGGGTAATTCAGCAAGCAAAGGGACCAAAAAAAAAAGCACCCTTCCAATTATCCAAGCTTTATTAAACCAAACAAGCTCTTAAATTAGATTTGTTCAATCTTCCTATTTTATAAGGCACATTAGTCACAAACCCTCTCAACACTCAGCAAATTGTATCAATAAACCCAACCTATTATAATATCTAACATGAGGCAGACACCAACCCTTGTAAGTTGAGCATTACATTTTTTTTTCCCACCAGTTATGGTATTCAAGCATATATTCTATCAATTCTGGTTATGAAAGAGATCTATATCTCAAGCTTATCAGAGCAAGCATCATCTTGGTGCAAAGTTATTGTATATAAAAATTATCTCTACCTGAGCAAATTATATGAGACAGAATATTCAAATGGCACAAATTTTCATTTGGGACAAGAATTTCAGTAGAGGTTGCTTTCAACAGTTAATCCTTTCACTATTTGAACGTATTTTCACATCAAGGAGGAATGGACCCGTTGAGGCAAACAACATAATTCAAAGATTATTTTGTTTATGCAAATTGTCCAACTCTACCAAGATTCAAAAATGTGTTATTTCAGAAGGACCAGTAACTAACACCAAAATTTAATACTAGAGCCTCACTACTGCCAACTATAGCTGACACAACGATTAGCTCCTTCAATTATTAGTCAACTCGACATAGTCGTAATATGCAAAACCATACAATAAATTTTGACAAAATCCGAAATAAATTGAAAACAAAAAATGCCCACACATGAGAAAACAGTGAAAACACAAGCGAGCAATACCTTATAAGAGGGTCCAAAAGCTATCCCGGTTAGCTTGACCTGGTCCTCTCTTGGCCGATTCTTAACTAACTCTTCTTGCTTCACCTCAATAACTTCCGAGGGAATCTCATTCCTTCCTCGCTTCCCAGACACTTTCACAGCATTGTCACTGATCCCAGACATAGCCAGCAGTGCTGTCCCGGACCCATCAGCCCAGTTATTTCCATATTGTCCGTAATCACCATAGGTGTTATAACTCGCAAATGTCTCATTATTTACATAGTAAGACGAAGGGGTGTCACTGCCAGCAGTCCCAGCCTCCGGCTGAGCACCCACACTTTGATCAATACCCGAATTATAGTTGCCATAGCTATAGCAGCCCGGATTTTGTTCAGTACCATATTGGTAATTTCCATAACTCTCATAGTTTGCATAACTCCCTGCGTTTTGATCAGCGTTAAAATTATTCTCCACCGTAGAACCGTCGGCATTCGATGCTGGTACGTCCGCTTCAAGTATCGACCGTCGACCTGAACCAGATGTTGTTTGAACGCCCAATGTGGCCGTATTTCTGGGCGCCGGGATACTGGATAAGAACGACTTCACCGACGAAGTTTGAGGCATAGAGTCCAACTTTTTTCTCTTGTTTTCTTCTTTTTCTCTGCCATCCTCGTCATCTTCATCATCATCCAGTTCGCTAGATTTCGTCAATGGAATCATGGGAGGCCTGAATTGAACAACCTTTTTGGCGCTAGGGCCAGAGGCAGAAACCCTAATGGCGGGTTCTTGCTCGATTTGGGATTTAGGTTTGGGGAGGGAAGAGAAAAGAGCAGTGCGTCCACTAAATTTCGAAGTGCTTATTGAATCTAATTCATAACCATCAGTATCATTGCTTACCGTTGAAAGTGCTGCAGGTGAAGGGTTAATGGAATTTTGTTTGGGTTGAGGAAGAGACGAGAAAATAGAGGACGATTTCGCGACGCTTCCGGATAGAGGTTCTGATTCATCTTCACTTATTAGAGCGCTCGAGGTATTGGATGATTGGTTAGGTTGAGGAAGGGATTGAAAGAGGGAAGAAGATTTAGGTTTTGGAAGAGAAGCGAAGAGCGAGGAGCCTTTAGATGACGTGGGCTCACCATGCTCAGAGCCGAGGGTAGATGAAATTGGTCTCTGAGCTTGCTCTTGTTCATCTTCATCAGAAGATGCGTAGTTTGCTAGCAGCGACTCCATGCGAGAGAGGGATATGCTACAACAGAGGTACAAGGCGATTGGGAGAACGGAGGGAGAAAAATGAAAGAACGAAAAAACCGGAAAGCGCGCGTGAATTGGGCTGGGCTAAGTTGGGCTTATATAGATTTACTAAAGGACTTGGACTCAGTGACTGAACTTTTAAGTCAGTTGAGCCCACTTACTACAAAGTGGGTTTAGAATGAGACACCCTTGCTGTGTAATCTAGCCCATTTACTCTCAATCCCCTTTTTTTAAAAACAAATCGGCTTCGTTCTCACTTCTGCTTCTATTGCAACAAAAGATATTCTTTTTGTTCTTTATTGCTGATAAATTTGAACCAGCAAGTAATTAATAACAATATTTTGAGAGGATGAAAGACAAAAACAAAAACACGTCGAGTATAATAATAGTCAAATCGATTTTGGTCGTGTACAGTATTATTATAACTAAAAACTGTAATATTGTCAATTATAAGTTTTCATTACCAAAATTTTTGTAAAGGCAAAAGTAAGCGAGTGTTGAGGACACAACTGGCACTAGGATTGTTACAGGGATATCTAATAAGTAATCTGATTGCAAATGATAAAGAGAGGAAGAGGGAAAGGTTTTTCAACCAAAAAAGCTAATTATTTTGCTGGTGTATGTTAAGCTGGTCATTGTAGTAGATTGGAAAAAATTACAAACAAATAAGTTTATTGAGATAAATTATATCTTCGACTATGTGAGCATTTTTCCAATCCTGGCATAGAGATAGTGATTTAACAAAATCAATCAATCCCTTCTTGTCAGACTCAGCTTCAATTACCCTAGTGCCTAAGCCCACAGTCATTTAAAGACCTTTTGATTATACGAAAAACACTGAAGCCGCATCACAAGAAAAGATGAGAAATCCCTTCAATTACATGACATTGTCAGAGAAAACTATCCTAGAATTAGTTAGGAAGTTTTCCAAGTCAACATTTAGTTATTAGTTGTTATCAGATTTGAATATGTAGAAATTGCTTTTTGTTATGATGACTCAATAAAAGATCTCTAAATTCTTGATCATACTTCTAACTTCTCCCAATCTCTTTCTCAAAAACTTGACAATAGTATAGAGATAAAGCAAGAGGCCTAGTATTCAAATCCCAGTAGAATTTGAAGATTAGTGCTCTAGATATTCTACTACCAAAACTAACATGAAAAATTAGGGGGAAATCAAAGACATAAAAACAGAAGAGCTAATTCCATGAGATCACCAAATGCAACTTTATTGCAGGAATGAGGAAACATCCAAGTTACAAGTTCTAGGTACGCACATTTTGACTACAAAGCAGAAGAGAAAAACGCGGCAAGCTTCTCTGGCAACAGAATCAAAGACTCTCCACTATGGGAAACATTGAGTGAAACAAAGAAGAAAACCCAACAATTTCTTTCTGCTATTCATCATCGATCAGATACTCATAGGGCTTTGAGGACCATTAAGAGCTTTAATGGCTGTTTGGATTTTTATCTCCAAGAGGTCTTTCTCTTCTTCATCTGCCTGAAAAAACAAATGTAAAAGCAAAAGCAACACGGAAACGCATGGATCAGCATTACTTGTACGTATGCCTCTTAGTCTGAGGTTGTTGTTTAGTTGTATCATGCAATTAGTTTCATCGAATATAGATATGAATCTTGTCCTCGACCACTTTTATCAATCTGGTAAAGATCAAAGGAGAATTAAATTGCATATCAAATTTCAAATCACTTAAACATTGCGTCATTATCAGGAGCTAGTCCAGCTAAGATTGGATTCAGCTTTCCTTCCTGTTCAGCACAAATGACATACGGAATCTTCAATTTTTACATATAAAACGAAGTGTCTTTCGGTTTGAGTAGAAATAATTGATGATGCGATGTGACTGCTAGCTCATTTTATTTTTGACCTGAGGGGTTTTTCGGTCTTTTTATAAAAATGTGTAGTTCCAGAAATATTTAGAAATATTTTTTTCTATCGATGCAGACTACATGTTTAATGGAGGCTAGAACTTAAATAAATGGTAGAAAATGTAGTGGTTTTCAAGCAATGTTAAAATAAAAAATATATCAAATGAAGATTTGGTTGGAATATTAGAATGCTTAGAACTAATGCTTACTAGAATAAATGAGGCCACAACACGTTCAAAAGACTTTATATTTAGTTTGACATTTATGTTTATAAACTGGATTTTTATAATGCAATGATAGTATTAATGAATACAACTAATAATGCACTTGACAAAATTCAACGTACGTACAGCACAAAGAAAATTCCGCCTTCAATTTTGGAGCTAGATTAAAAAAAAATATATTTTTACTTTAGTTATTTTTCTCATCCGGAATAAATTTTTATGTATAAAAGTAATTAAGCTATTGTCAACTTCTTTGATTGTGACTATATATATTATGAAACATAAGCTTTCTATTTTTTGTTAAATATTTCAAGAATTTGTTTTTAGCATAAAACGTATTATACGAGATAATGAAAGATGAAAGTCACTAAGATATATAAGCTTTATAGTTATACACAAATTCATTTTCAAGTTAAACATACAAGTTAAGTTGATTTATGTGAGTACTCTACAGAAGATATTTCAAAAAAAAAATTCAGCTCAATTTTTAAGAAAATAATGTTAAAAAACGAGGTTTTTTATTTTAATGAATAGAGACAAAATGGACAAATAAAGATTGAGACTTGGAACTATCCAAGTTTCAAGCACAATTAAGCACTCAAACAAATACTACACTATTATTTGGATGCTTAAATCATCTAAACACGTTTTTGTCTATTCTATTTTGATTAAATGAATGAGATTGCGGAATTTATTTGACTTCCATATAAATATTAAAACACGTTTTTGCACTAGAAGTTAAGGAGGTGACGTTAGAGTCAGTGTTAACCGTAGACGAAACACCCTGTCCCTCATCTATTTGTCAATGACAAAGCGAGGTGAAAAGGAAATAAGCGGTGAAGACCTTTTCCTATACTAGGATAACGTGGAGAGAGAGTATTTGTCGCATTCTGAAATACGTAAGCAAAACGACGCGGGCTAAACGACAGTTAGTTTAAGCACGTGAAGTTTGTCATAGTGGTGGGCCATAGTGTGTATGTGGCAAGAAAGTGCAAGGTTCAGTGGATTAGCCGGTAATGGTCCAAGTATGAACCCGATACGATAAGGATGCGAATGAAGCTGCGCGTTTTCCTGTGACTGGTTGTGATGTGATTGCCACCGCGTGCAACGTCATCCTACGGACCAATGACGCCAGTCCAACATTTTCACAATAAGCAACACGATTTAAATTCCTGTGGTCTATTTTATAAAGTTTCATTTTGTCCCCTTCGGTGCTACAAGAGACCCACGTTGTGAAACTAGGAAAATTCTCGGGAATTAGGTTGACTCCTGTTGGAAATTTGAATTCCTCGTTCTTCCACGAGCTAAATATGTTTCTCCTTGCCAAAATTTTGGCACATGAGGCGGAGTTTTGCCACTTGCCCTAATCCAATCAAAACGTTGCGCTCCCACCCCTTTGGAAAGAATCGAGGCAACTGTTTTGGTTACGTGAGACATAACTTATGCCCTCATGGTATATTTTGTTCAGAATGGAAGAAATTTTGGTTATAGCCTATAGGTAGTTTATACCAAAATTGAAAAGGATTTAGTGACCCTATTGCGTCTATAAAGGAACTTCGTTAATGTGTCAGAACGTACCTGATTTTAAAAATGATTTTATAAATTTGTAAATTTTACTTTTAACATGTATTATGTTCTACGTTTGTGGTACCTTAGGAAAGTATTTTACTGTATGATAACACCTTAAAATTTTTTCGTGCAAATGTAATATTCACAAAAACGAGTTGTATTTGCATACAAGTTTTGAAAAAGAAAAGAAAAGTTAAATTTAAGGAGAATTGAGTAAAGGACAGAGAATAATCTACTTTAATTTTTGTTGATGACATAAGAGGATTGAGTAATGACTATGCGACAAACAGAGGAAGGAATTATGTCCCTTTGTGAAAGGGACATAATAGAGCATGAATCCCTTACAGTTAGACGATTTTGAGCCATTAAATTTTGCCGATTATATGACTCACAATGGCTAGCAAGGGCTCCGTGGGCGACCTAATAGCTCCGGAAAAGAGGAAGATGATAGATTCATCTTTGTTAAAGCTGCAATATTGATTGGGGACCCACCCTCACTTTCCTTTATCGATTAGTTTATTCGGACACACTGGAATTTACAGCTCCGTCATTGCCCTTTAAAAACCAATATCCCACTATGGCACATCCACTTTCCTTAAAGTTGTCTATCAATTTCCAACCAAATAGGCCCCAAGGTCTACCGATCATTTTTTCTTTTTTTTTAAAAGAAATCATATTCGTTATAATATTAAGAGTATAAAGCCATGGTACGGTGGCACTTAAATATAACAAAATAAAGGGATGGAAAGTTACGAGCGCAGAAGAGGGTGAAAGGATACCGACCTCGACGAAGACTGTCTTCAAGAGCCTGCCTGATACACAAGTTATATTGGCTGTTATAATTTTGAGCTTCAGAGATTCGAACACTTCGCACAGTTTCACCATTGTGTTCGTCCTTTTACTACATGTCAAACTCACCACAGCTGTCTTCTCTCCCATGTATGTTACCCTGAGCTGAAATTAACTAATGAATTATAATATCAATCATAGAAGAGAGAGAGAGAAAGAGGGGTTAATTAATTACTTAATTAATTAACTACCTCAAGGACTTCAATCGGGGAATTTCTTGAAGTGATGACAGAATCGTAAAGCTGCTGCTGCTGTTCTGTTTTTTTCTTCTTGGACCTAAGCAGAACAGGGAGGTCTTGTTCAAAATCAGTATTGCTCGAGCTTTTCATCATCTGCTTCCCAGATTCGAGCTCCGTTATCTCTGCTTCGATACTCTTCTCCTGCTCGTGCAAGTGTTGGATGTAATCTATAGCATCCTTAATTATCGAAGCCTTGTCCATCTGCGTATTCATGTCCCAGAAATGGTCATTTCTCATCGGTCACCATTAACAACTACAACTGCTGCTGCTACTCCCTAATATAATATAATTAATTCTTAATTCTCACCTTGCTTATGTTGGGAACCACAGCTCTAAGAGCAAAAAGCCTTTCGTTGAGCTTCTTCCTCCGGTTCCTCTCGGAGACAATGTTCTTCGACGCCGCCGATGACGCAGCGCCGTCGGGCGAGCTCGAGTCGTAGTAACCGGAGAAGGCCTCGTCCAATCCCCAGCTGCCAGCTCACCAAAATTAAGATTTGAGTTCTTTCAAAAACTAATTCAAATTTCAGTTAAGGTGAGTAATTAATTTAATTAAATACCTGTCGAGCTCTTCGGTTTGAAAGAACATGTTGGTCTCCCAGTAATGCCTGTACTCTTCACCAATGTTCTCCATGGTTCGGGGGATTCAAACACAGAGATTGAGTGCGAGAGGAAAGGAGGGAGGAGAACAGATGCTCTCTTCAGAGGAGGTCTGTTTCTTTTCTCGTCTTTTTCTGTGTGGGGGAGCACCGGCGGTGGGGGGGTATATATAGGTGAGGATAAAGGTTGGGTTTATTTACCCACGTGGGAAGATATGTCTTATGCTGTTTTGGCATGAGGGTACCGGTTGATGTTGGCTGCTTCCAAGAAAGATCTTAACCGTTCAACGAATGTCAGTCAAAACTACCGCGTTTAAGATGGTCTATCCATTTTCTAGACAGAGCATGTGCACAGGCAGCAATAATATAACATTACCCACAATAAAGAAAACAATAATATAATGTGATTCTAACAACTAGACTTTTTTATTGATATTTTTATTTCAATGACTTATGAATTAAATTTAAAATTACAAATTGAATAATACTTATATAGAAAAAAAGTTAATCTCTGTGACTATAATTATTCATCATAAAACATATTTATTATAAAAATTTTACATATTTAATATTTTTATATGTTCAACATAGTTCAATCTACATTGTCAAAACTCACATTATTAAGATAATCCTATATAATTTTAACGTGTCCTATAATAGTTGGCATAAATTAATTTTTGTACGTACTGTACTCAATATATTATATCTTCCAACAATATTAATTAATATTTTAATATTAACATTCATACATAGCTATTTTTATTGCCATTTCTTAGTAAGTGTCAATTATTTTCTTTTACACAACTCCTTAGTTAAATTACATATATAATTATTTTGTATGGATTTTAGTTCTATTTTACGAAAGTTAAAAATAAAAATTTTAACAAATTTAGTATAAAAAATATATAAATTTATTGCAGTTTCATGTCAATTTGAAATCCCAATATGGCGTAGGTTACTCAAAACAATTGGAGGGCTTGTGGGTGTTGTGGTCGAATCCAGATATTTCATGGTTATTTTAAAAAACAAACTTATCGTTGAATCGTATAATTTTTAAAATTTAAAATATTAGACCAAAATTTGAAAATTGTGCCGAATCAAAAAAAAAAATTAACTATGTATGATCGTAGAAATTAATCTAAATTATTAAATCATATATTTTTTTTTAATTTTAATCATTTAATTTATATATTTTTTCTTAAATACAATAAATCCAAATTCGACGTAGTCATGGGTCCACCACTCGGTTGTTGAGCCTCGGACCAAAGCCGGAAGTAAAAGCTGTTGTATGGCCCTGCGCCCATATATATCACAAACGCGCTATTTTGGACGAGGATGACCCCCACTTATATAATTAGTGAAAGTACCACTTTAATTCGGGTAATAACCGATAATATTAATAATTATATAAGTCTTAACCAGCAATCATTAATATTGTAGACTGGGAACCATAACGTTGTGGTTAAATTGGCATTTGAATCATTATTTTAATGTTAAAAAATATATCATGTATATTTTAAATCATCAACTCTGTCTGATAAATTAACATAAATATTGCCATCAAAAGTGTAACTCAAATGATAAGGTATATTTGAGTTTATTAAGTGAGGAATTTCTAAACATTTAAGTTCTAGATTGCTGAAATGTACCAGTGAAGAGGAGTAATTACAGGTTTCACTTGAAATTAGACCAATCCTGAAGAGTATTAAAATACTCATGAAAATTTAAAAAAGATAATATAAATGTTTAGTTAATACTATTGAGCATATTTATCTGCATAAACAATAATCTAGAACTAATTCATATGAATAAAAAAATTAAGGATTAATTTGAGCCGATGGAAACTTAAATTATCGAATTGAAGCAAAATTAATTTTTAATTAATCAAAATACTAATATTTTTTTCTAATGTCTCAAAAGTAACATCTCTTTGTTTAGACTTTTTTCATGTATTTCCGCTTTGCTTTTAATGGCTTAATTATACAAAGACGTAGTAAAATTCATGTGACATAGATTGACTGTGTTGCACTTTTATCATTATTATATATTGAAAGGATGTTAACAAATAACAATGAATATTATAATGTTTTTAGACCTTTTGCCCTTAAGTATTTTTCAGTGACTTCAATTCAAATGAAATTGACATTTATAGAGATTGTAATGGCAAAACTGCTGGGAAGGAGTAACCTTCTTTCAATAATGTCGTAAAAAATGTGCCAACAACTTGAACAACCCCAAGTTGTTGAATTGAGAGATGAGCATTAAATATTGTTTGAACGCAACAAAACGGAGGAAATTATTTATAGAAGAATGCAACCTTTATAAGAAAAAAAAAATGATAATATATTTTAAATTAAATATGGGAGAGTTTATATACGACCCTCTTCTCAATTATATTTTTTTCTCATCCCCTAACAGATAGTTTAATTAAAACAATTCACCCATAATTAATTGTGTAGCAAAGTTTTTTTCGGTTGCATATACCCTTTGTTTGAAATTAGAATTCTATAGGGATATATTTTCGTAAAATTGATGTGTTATACTTTAAATTTTATTCTTAAAATAATTTCCACCAAAAAATTAATAATTAAAACTACTTTGAAATGAAATTTATCGTATAATCCATAGGCAGGGACCTAGTGACTTTCACAGAGGATAGGAACATAAATGAATGACGGACGGTGGTGCTGTAGTGTGAAATGATGAATTTTTTTTTTAAAAAAAAATTGTCATTCTTTTTCTTTGATTGTTGGATCGTTTGGAAACTAAGCCATTA
The DNA here is from genome assembly GCA_037074485.1 of Delonix regia. Lineage (NCBI taxonomy): Eukaryota > Viridiplantae > Streptophyta > Magnoliopsida > Fabales > Fabaceae > Delonix > Delonix regia. The sequence continues at coordinate 25,587,861 of CM073451.1, read as the reverse complement.
TTTTTAAATTTATGAAAATTAATATTTTTATAATTATATATGAATATTATAAAGTTTGAGGTGAATGTGTTTAAAAATTTTTCACGATCATTCAAATTTCCCAATTCTTAAATGTAAATATATTTATTACATCAGATTAAGATGAAATTTGTTTGCTTTACTCAACAAATCACTCATGACAAAAATAGAATAATCAGGGGCCCAAGTCCCATATGCCGAACAGGAGTAGCTTGAGTATGCTATTTTCCTTTATGCCTTACTTGCTTATTGAAAAAACCAAAGACTCGCCGGTAAGCTTTTTCGCGGATAACGTCACCATGTTCTGTTGGATGACGTCAGGAGCGATGATGTGATGTGAATATAGGATCAAGCCGTCAACCATTTGATGGACGGTTTGATGGCCGTGACCAAAATGAAACGGCAGTGGGGAAGTACAGGATCTTAGCTCGTGCTTTTGTGTCTGCGGCGCGACTTTAAGAGGACCGAGTTATTGCGTCTACACGGAATAACTCGGTCCAGTAGTTGAGGCAATATTGGGGTGCGTCACGTGGAAGAGAAGGATATGGTGAACTTCGGATATGGGCAATCGGGGAGGAAGGTCGTGTGGGTCACGTGACACAATTAAATTGGTCTAGCTTTTAATATTTTGAGTTTTGGGCACCTGAAGTATTTATAGTATTAATTAATAATAAAAATTATTTTTTATTGTATGTAATTAATAATTTTTTATTTTTATAATAATATTACCTTAAAGGTATAATTAATATTTTTATTTTTAAAAATTTAGGATCAATTTTTAATAAATTATCATACATTTAAGTATCTCCATATTATTTTTAATTTTTGTTTTTCTAAAGTAATTTTTATTTTTTAAAAAATAATATTTTTAAATGAAGTTTTATGAGATTTTTAAATTAATATGAAAAAATTACTTATATGTATGGAAATATAAAAATACATTAGAGATTGACTATAAAATTTTAAAAGTAAACAAGATCGATTATATTTTTTGGAAAAAACAAAGAATAACATTGTAATAAAAATAAAATAAAATAACTATTAATTAGATGTAATAAAAAATAATTTAAAATATTAATTCATATTTTTTTGGACAATCAAACTGGTGTTGCTTGGAAGGAAAGGAACCGCTTCAACTTTATCCCGTAACTTTAACTGCTTCCATTTAAGTTAATGGTGGTCATTATCGGCATCATAAGAAAACTGGCACAAACTGCGAAGTCTTCTTGAGGACTTGCGTTGCATTTTAACGTAAGCACTCCTGAAAATTAATTATAATTGGAGATTCGCTCTTTAGGTATATAATTATATATTTGAGCAATGTAATTAAACACCCATCTATTTTATTGTGAAAATATATGCATTTTTTATTTAAATCTAAATGCATACTACAATCAAAATCAGTTATAGATTAGAGTTTATTTTTCACTTCAATATACACACTATGAACTTATTTTTGCTACGAATATTATTTATTTTTCAATTTTAAATTTTAAATGTAAAATTTATAGATAGATACATCTCTTAATTTCTTATTTTTCTTCTAATTTTCTAAAAATGAAAGATGAAGTCATTCATGAGGCAAAGGAGGAAGGCTTGACGATTGTTTGTCTATTTCATAATTTCCATATCTTAAACAACCCAACGTAAATTTCGTGCTACCCTCTGTTCTTGTGACAACTATAGCTACTCATTTGATCCTGCGTAACTTGCTTGGTATTTGGCCTTTTTCAAAGTCTTGTACAACACATTTCATTTGACGTTCTTGCCAAAGGAATTGAAGCTGCATGCCTGTATAGTTTTCACAAGAATAAATAACAACTTCATAGTGTTCAAACACTAGTGACCCTGAGTCTTTCGGATTTATCATTTTTTATGATCTTGGTGCTGTTGGAATATGAAGTAAAGTGTCCTGTATATTGTCGTAGTTAAGTGGGGTTTAGTTTAGATGAAGAAGAATGGAGGACATTAAGGTGTGGAAAGGAAGTTAAATTTCTATTGAAATAAATAAATAAACAAATAAATTTTACATTTTATTCATTCTTCTTAATGTAAACGTATTCTTAAAAAACATTAAATTTGGCTAAGGATATAATATATAATATTTCAGTTATTTAATTCAATAAACGTTTGCTTTCCTAATTTTTGACTTTGTCATCTAATTTTTTTAAAAAGAAAGAAATGAATTATTTTTTGTATTTGAAAATTTAAATGCAAGTGCATTTGATGAAATTTGAATTGATTAATGAAAATTTAATAATTTAACTTTTAATAAATTATTTAAAATTATTTAGTTTTTAATATTTATTAAAATTTAGACTACTAAAATCTTAATCCATAAAAAGGAGAGATTTAGTCATGGACAATGAATGCTTGACGATAACTAAGAGAATTTTATGAAAATTTCTATCTGAACAATCATACTACTTTCTATTTTTGTGACAATTATCAAAATTTTTATGAATATGGATGTACCGCTGTACAATAGATCAATTGTACGATAGCAGCAGATCTGGATTCAATTTTCACACACATTTTTTGCATAAATTTCTTAGTACGTACCTAGCCTTTTTCAAAGTCTAGTTAGTACAATAAACGTTTGACATTCTTGGCAAAGGAAGCTGCCTCTCTAATTTTCACAAAAAGGAATTACCACTTAATTCTTTGCTTTCAAACGCTAGTGATCTGAACTTTTTGGATTTGTCATTTTCATATGATCTTGCTGTAGCTGGCCATATTTATGTTTCTTTGAAAATGTTGCTTTTCGCTTTAGAGCAGCCACGTAGTGTTCTAAAGCAATGGTAGCCTTTACCGATAATTATTATTAAGTATGGTACATTCAGCGTCTTCTGAGTTTCCTGGAGATTTACCTCATGCATCATACAGCTATATTTCTCTTAAACATAGATCAGTCATATAATTTCATAATCTAACTTAAGGTTAAAACTATTTGCACCTATCAACGTGCCAAGCTTCAAAGCAACCAATATTCTTGAGCATAATATATACTTCCGGATAATCATTTTTGGATAAGTTATAATAAGTTTTCAGTGTTGGGGGTGGGCACCTCTAATATCTTTCTTTACGTCAATTAAAATTTTCGTGGAATGCGTTCATTAGAGACGTGGAAAAAATTAAAAATTAATGTAAAATCTTGTGGAGTGTGTTAGGTAAGAGATGCAAGCGTGTCACTCCCAAAATTACATCGTTCATTCAAAATTCATTTTTGGTTTATTCAAATGAAGATATACACTGTATATTTGCATCTTTTTCGGTCCTCTTTCTCAAATAAAATACAAAGTCTTCAATCCATTAATTTGGTTTTCTGGTAGTATCTATATTTATTATTAAGGTAGATTATTCTATCATTTCTAAAAAAAATCACTAAATTAACTATACTATTAGTTGATTTACGATATTTTTTTTCTGCGGGAAAGCCGGAAACCAAACAAAATAATAAATATTTATTTTTAAAACATTAAAATCCTTTTAGATGACTATAATAATTTCCCATTAAATTTAACATATTATAATATATATTTTTTGAAATAATTAGATATTAGAATTATTTACTAAAATAAAAAACTTCTTAACAAAATAATTTTTAAAATTAAAAAATATTAAAAACAATAACTAATGTTCATAAATTTTAGTAATAGCAAGTTTATCAAATATACATTTATACTATTATAAATGAAATATATTTTAGAATAAATTGAATCTATTTAGTTTTTACTAAAGTAAATTATATTAAAATCGAATTTTTAATATTTTTTTACTTACTATTACATTATATTTCATAATATCTGTCTTCATTATAATTTAAGCCCATAATTACTAGGATAAATGTGAGAAGTCACTGGGTTACTCATATTATGCTCAATAGAATTTTTTAATGTTCATTTGATTTGGTCAAAAATAAAAATAATTTTAATTGTAAGTTATTAGTTGATTTTATGGGAAGGGAGAATAACTTTTCCAACCAAAGGTAATGAAGCTATTTTAAAAGGAGAGCAACTTTAATTGTAAGTTACAATCATATTTTCTCTTTTTATATCATTTGTCTGTTTTAATTAATTCTTAAATGCATTTAGAATATTTTAGCTGTTTCACTCTACTCACATATATTTTGCGTTTTATTTTCTCAGGCGCCTCCGGACTCCATGCTATTCCTTTGAAAGAACTACCAGAGAAAGGATCCCCATTGTAAAATAATTACAGCAAGAGATGCTGAGGAGAGAGAGAGAGAGAGATTTGTTTTATTTGTTCTAATTTTTTTCCAAAATTATTTTAACTTATAGCATTCCTTGCTATAAATATTTCACAGAAAGGGATTTGTTATGGGAAAAATTAAGAGATTATTAAATGTAAAAGTTTTTTTTAATAAAGAAAAGTTAAGTATTTTGTAAAATAAGATACATATTTTTATCATACAGAATGATATTTTATTTAAAAAAGCAAACTAGTTTTAATATCTTACAATTTATTCCACACATCTTATAGTATAGTTTAATTTTTTTAATAAAATATTATTTTGTACCAAAAAATCTAAAATATTAATATATTTTATTTTAAAAAATACTTAATTTTATATTTTAAAAATATCTTTACATTTAGAGACATTGAATATCCAATGGCCCAATAATTTATAGGAGAAACGATTCCCTCCAATTACTACACATACTTTTGTATGGTGAAATAGGAGGCTAATGCATGACAGCATGTGATCGTTCTCAACTATATCTTTGATTATTCTTGCAAAATACAGTTTAACGACGAAAAAGTAAAAGAATTGGTTCTAAAATTATGCATATACTAAAAATATTATTTTAAAAATTGGCTCTCCTATTCTAATTAAGCCTTTTATGTGCCCAGATTAATTTTAAGAAAAACACTTTATTTTTAAATTTAGTATTATTTTAATTTTTTTACAAATTAAAAGTCTCAAAATAATTTTAAATTTTAAACTTATTCTTATTTGGATTCTTTAAAAATTGAAACTCAAAATGATCATACGTGTTTCTAAGATTTTACCCAAAATAGTTTCACTCTACATAAAACTATAAGTTAAAAAGTGAATGATCATTTTGAATAAGATTTTTAAAAACATTTAATAATTAATATATCATATTATAATTTCATGGTATATATATACACACACACAAAAATTCATAATATATTCATCGAATCAAAAGCAAACTATTATATTTAAGTGTTAAACTCCAAACTCTTGTTGAATCATCATTAATTCTTCTCTTTAAAGTTTCATAATAACTAGCATATATAGTGTTCACTCATGAAAAAATGTAGCACCGTGATTTATTTGTTAGATTTTGCTAATAAGGACACTTGATTAAGGATAATTTATTATACATAATAAATAAATATTAAAAAATAAAATTATTTTATAAAAATTATTATTATTAATAATATGTACAATAAATAAATTTTGATAAATTTTATTAATTAAAAAACATTTATTATGTGTAATAAATAATTGTTAACGTGCTTATTAAAAAAATTCTTATTATTTGTTTAAAAAAAAAAACTTTGAAAAGAAAAAATAGTTGGCCTTTGTTATGCTTTTTTTCCTTTTAAAGGGTGAGAGTTAATTCTCCGGAGTCACAAAATTCCAAGTCCACAAAGGTAATTAAGGAGTAGGAAAATGGAGCCAGCCAGCCGCAATATGTACAGGAACATCACATGAACGCAAACGTTGTCAAACTCCATTAGTACATACTCCATATTATATCTCTAGGAGGCGAAGTTACATGGAATCTCTCTCACCTAGCTTTCAACCACGACTTTGACTAGCCGTCTAGCAGAGTGACATGTTTCCTTACTTCGTTTTAAATAAATTATACAATTTTTTAAGTTGAATTAAATTATATTTAAAATTTCTTTGTAAAAAATTTCATTCAGTATCTCTTCAATTATGACTTTTTATCAATAAAATTAACATTATGCCTTTTCTTAAAAATATAAAATTACTAAACTATCATTATTTTTATATTAAAGATGAACTCATAATCTTACGATAGAGTATAATATATAAAGGTAGCAAATTTTTTCCTCTTATTAAAAATAAAATCATAATTTATGTTGTGCAAGAAATTACTTTTTCTGACGGAAAATAAATTATATAAAAATTTCTACAACATGTATGTGTATGTAAAAACGTTAAGAGAGTTAAGTGTAATTTTTTACGTGTAATTAACTAAACTTTATTATTATTATTATTATATATATATATATATATATATTATTTTTTTAATTTTTAATTTTTAATTTTTTATTATTATATTAAAATAGAAACCTACCCCATATTCGGGTTTAAGATGTATATCAAGGTTTAATTTTTTTACCTTCTTGCAAATAACATTGCAACAATCTATACTAAAATCTTTTACAAATGAATTATACACACACACACACACACACACACATATATATATATATATATATATATTCCTTTATTAGATTACATTTAATAATTTTGACAATTTGATGTTTTTATTTAAGGTTTTAAATGTTTTCTTAAAAAAATTGTGGCGAGGTATAACATATTCTATTGAATATCATATAAAAATACACTTATAAGGGATGCCAAGAAGAATATGTATAAATAAGATCTTTTGAAGAACATGTCAAGAGAGAATTGGATTTAGTTAGACAATATGTGGTTGGTAAACAAGGATAAGTTTTTTAGCAAGGTACGAAACATATCATTAAAATGTAGGATGGTAATTTCAGTAATTACCACTAAATACTAAACCCTAGCTAGACCTTTATAAATAGGCAAGCCTGATATATTATAAAAAAGAGAATTAATCTTATTAGTCTAGATATGCTCAATTAAACACCTGTTGTAGTACTACAATTGTGTGAGAGGATTTAGGCAGTTCAAACTTGAGATACTTTCGACATACTGTTAGTATCTTACACGATTAGTGATCCCAGTCTTATCAGATTCAGCTTCCACTATTAAGGAGAAATCAATAAGTCTCATAAATTCCTCTGATTGAATTTCCTTCTCTGTCGTCCTTCACTGGTATTAAAGCCAGGTTAAACTAGTTTTTTTTTTATCACAATTGTATAATCTATTAGGATCATAGAGAATAAATTTGGGGCTTATTAATTAGGGTTTTGAGATTAAAAAAAATGAGTCTTTTTTTTTTTTCAAAAATTTCCTACGCACATGAATGGACGGCTGGCAAACTGTAGCAAAGCCTAGTGATGATGGCGACTAAGAGGGAGAAGGGAAGAGGAAGAAGGGAGGAAGGAGAAAGGGAATTAGGGTTGTGCTATATTTTGGATATTTCAAAAATTTAAAAAATTTCAAAAACCATAAAAAGAATTTTGTTATCTGAAACCTTAAACTTTTTTTGGATCTTTCCACCTTGTCTTGGACCATTACAAGGAAAATTATAACCAAAATCTTTTTTATTCGGTATATACTTGGAACCACATGCATCCAAAGTACCTTTTACTATGATCAATGTAGTTGTATGTAAACTAAGAGCAATAGCATGTTGAACCAAGAAGTATCCGGGCCCAATTATTAAGAATAAGCAATTTCTATTTTGATTAATAGCATTTAACCAACTAGGCAACCATATGCTTCACCTGGCATTACTTTTTTTAAAGAATCCAGGCGTCTACAAGTTTGAGGAGATTTTTTAGCCTTAAATTCTCAAGGGATTTTGGGCCTAATGCTTTTTTTTTTTTTTCAAATCTGTCAATTGGACATGTAGCTCATTCCAAATAACATTGATTAGCCCAATTTAATCCCCCTAATTAATGATTTTTTAGACATGTTTCAAAATATAATTGTGTATTTATATATTACCCCTAAATAAATGCAATTAATTAATTTTTTAGTGAAATATTAATTAAATGCCCCAATAAATTTAGATTAAGTAATATGTGATTACTTGCTATTACTTTATGTTAATCAGTTTAACATTGTTTTATTAAATTTTCTTGTTAATTTTCTTCCTATAAAAAATTTAAAAATAAAATGTTAATTTGTTTAACGTTATGTGTTTAATTTATTTATATGCTAATTTTGTTTCACATGTAATAAATTTGTTTATTAAAGCATCCATGTGTATTTTATTAATATGTTAATTAATTTAACATGTTAGTTCATCAATGTTCATTAGTTTAACATTATATGTTTATTTTATTAATATGTTAATTAGTTTAACATGTTAGTTAATAAATGTTAATTAGCTTAACATTATATGTTCATTTTTTAAAATGTGTTAATTAGTTTAACATGTTTATTGTTAAATGTTAATTAGTTTGACATTACCTGTTTAATTTATTTGTATGTTAATTAGTTTAACATATGATAAATTTATTTGTTAAACATGTGTTGCATTTTAGTATTAACTATTATTAATATTTTTCCTTTAAGTGAATTCCTTAAAATTGAAATGTTAATCTGTTTAACATTTGTGAATCATGTTTTATAATTTGTTTTTCTTATTATTAAGACATTTAGCTATGTTTTAATTTTGTTAATTTTGACCTTTCATACAACCTCAGGATGATAATTGGCACTTCGTGCTCTTTTGACTCTAGGTTATGCATGTGTTTATTAACTTAATCAAACGATACTAAGTGACAAATATGTATGCATGGTGAACATGTAATCTTGTGTGCTTTCATTTTAATTATTTGATCCTTATTTTGTGTTTGTCTTTCTTTTGTGTAAAGAATGACTACTATTTCTAAAAACATTGTTGAGCTCAACAAGTGGTTGAAGCTCAATAATAACAATTATGAGATTTGGAGTATGAAAGTCCATTATCTTTTGGAAGAGCAAGAGGCTCTTAAGGCTTTGAATCATGTTATAGAAGAGCCAAAAGTTGGTAACACGACCCAATATAGGTTGGATTGTAAGGCTTATGACACTTGGAAGAAAAAAAACTCGAATGCTCACATTATGTTATTAAGTACTCTTGATAATGACATCCTAAGGAAATTCAAAGATCACAAAATGCTATGGTGCTTTGGAATGCTTTGAGAACGAGGTTTGGAACTACGTCTATATCCAAGTTGCATTATCTAATGATCAAGTTTAATTTATATATGAAATGCCCAGAATATTCTATGAAGAAGCATATGAGGCTAATGACAAACATGATTGATGAACTAATGGATGTTGGAAATGTCATAACTAACAAGTAGCAAATCCAAGTTACATTCACTCTTTGCCTAATTCATTGGAGCACATGAAGATGCATCTTACCCACAATGATAGAATCATGACTCTGGAAGATGTCTGGAGGCGCTTTGAACTTAAGGAAGAAATGCTTGAATCAGCTAAACTAATACTTAAGTTGCATATGGCAACCTTCGGTGGATGACGTGATTCAAAGAGAAAGAACTGGAGAAAGAACAAAGCACTGGCTTAATCTAAAAAAAAAACTAAAGACTAATTAGCAAGGCGAAAAGAAGTTGCGAAAGGTGAATATGGCAAAGATTAAGTGCTATAGTTGTTAACAGAAGGGACACTATGTGAATGGTTGCCCTGAGCCTTCCAGAAAGGTAACATGTACTGCTTATGCTAGTGAACTTTGTGTTTTTAGCTCTATTATGCTGATAAAATTTTGTCCTGTGTGGATTGTAACCTCATAAGCCATAAATCACATAGCGAGAGATTGTGAAGCCTTTGTTGATTTTTAGTGAGTTCCATATGAAACATTCTGGGTATATGTGGGCAATAGCATTAACGTTGCTGTCAAGGGGATCAGAACATGCAAGTTAGTCCTGCATGGTGGTCGAGAACTCATCTTACATGATGACCTCCATCATCTCAAATTTTTTCGAAATGTTATTTTAGTTTTGGTTTTACTTAAGCTAGGCTATAATTTATATTTCCATGACCATTGTGTTAAATTGAATATTGGTTCAATTTTCTATGGTTTTGTTTATGTAACTAGAGGTTTTATTTCTGTGGATTTGGATGATGAATCTTATATTAATAATAACATCAATTTTTCCATGTTTGCCTCAATATATGATTTTGATCAAGATGTAAACATATGGTATGTTAAACTTGGTCATATTGGCCAACAAAGAATGTAATGGTTTGAATGAGTATATTTGTCTACTTGTGAATCTTCTTTAGTAGGAAAATATGCTAAAAAGCCTTTTGGTAAAGCAACCAAAGTCAATTTTCCAATGTAATTGGTTCATTTTGACATCTGTGGGCCAATGAATATTAAGGGTAGGCATGGAGTGAACTATTTCATCATATTTATTGATGATTACACTCATTTTAGTTATGTCTATTTGATTTATGATAAGTCAAAAGCATTGAGTTGCTTTAAAAACTATATGAGCTTAGTTGAGAGTCAATTTGATAAGAAGATTAAAGTTGTTTGAACCAATTGAAGCTGAGAATATTTGACGACTTAATTCAATGAATTATGTGATGAAAAATGAATAGTTCATTAGTTGACTATTCTAAGTTTTCCACAACAAAATGGTGTTATGGAAAGAAGGAATAGGCTTCTTGAGATTGCTAGGTCTGTGATGGCACAGGCTAATTTGCCAGTCACCTATTAGGGTGATGTGTGCTGTTTGTAGCCTATGTTCTTAATCGTGTGCTTATGAAATCAGTTGTAAACACTCCATATGAGTTATGGACTGGGCAAAAGCCTGACTTGATTGTTTTGAAACCTTTGGGATGTGCTGGCTATACACATGATTCCTTTCATAAATATAGTAAATTAGGCTCGAGAGGAAAGAAAAGTATCTTTATTAGGTTCTAAGAAACCTTAAAAGGCTATATGTTTATAGGTTAGCAAGATAGTGGGAACAACTAAATTTGAGTCAATGTCACATTCTTAGAGAATGAATATCCTAAGAAGGGTGAGGTAAGTCAAGACCTGTCATTGTTTGAGATAAAGGACCCAAATGCACCAGGACCAATTCATTCAAGTGGGAGGAATATACTAGATAATAAATTAGTTTCTTATCAGAAACCTTCATAATCATTGGATGCGAATGAAAGTATTCTTAAACCAATTACTCTAAGTGGGAGTGAGACCATTGTTCTTGATCCAAGGGTGAGCAACGTTGATCCAAATGGGAACAACGATGTAAGATTTAATGAATTACAACTGAGACATGGTTCACACAAAAAGATTACTCGTCGAAGTTATGAGATTGAATGTGACAAACTTTTTACAATGCTATTGTAAAATGAAGATGAGCTAAGAAATATGAAAGAGGCTCTCTTATCCTTTTTTAAGGATAAATGGACTAACGCTATTGAAGAAGAAATAAAGTTTATGAGGGTTAACAATGTTTGAGAACTTTTTGACCTCTAAGCAGGGCACAAGGCTATTAAGAACAAGTGGATTCTCAAAATCATGAAAAGAGCTAATGCCACAATAGAAAGATTTAAGGCTTGGCTGGTGGTAAAAGGATATATATAGCAGGAAGGAATTGACTATGACAAGACTTTTTCTCTCATACAATTTACCTCTATTCGCTTACTTCTAGCTATAGTGGCTTGCTTAGATCTTGAGTTACATAAGATGGATATAAAAATTGCCTTTTCCAATGAAGAATCAAATGAAGAGATTTATATGGAACAACCTGAGAGTTTCATGAAAGAAGGCAAAAAAAAAAAAATTTATAGACTTTTGAAGTCTATCTATGACCTTAAATAATTTTCAAGATAATGTATGTTTTTTTTAGGATACTATCATCTCTAATGGTTTCATTATGATAAGTGAAGACAATTGTATATATACTAAAAGATCTAAAGACAAGTTTATGATTATGAAATGAAAGATATGGGTAAAGTTGTATACATTTTTAGAGTTAAGATTTCAAGGAACAATTTTAAGAAATTATTATATCTCTTGCAAGAGAATTACATTAGAAAAGTTCTAGAATATTTTAGTATTGATAATTGTAACCCTATAAACACTCCTATTAGCATAAGTTGAACCTTGAGTGCCGAAATGGGTCTTAAGATTACCAAAGAAAGAAAATGTATGAGTCAAACTCCTTATAAGAATGCAGTTGGCTATCTAATGTATGATATGAAGTGTACTAGACCTGATATCTATCAAGTAGTTGGCTTGGTAAGTAAATATCAAACCGACCCAAGTCCTAAACATTGGGAAATAGTAAAAAGGATCTTAAGATATCTGAAAGAAATTGTTGACTATATACTCTGCTATCAAGGTGGTAGAGATATGCAATTAGATAAATACATAGATGCTGATTATAGAGGAGACTTAGATGAGTGAAAGTCTACCTTAAGATATGTTTTATTAATTAATGATGGCACCATATTATAGAGTAGTAAGAAACAATCTTGTATATCCTTATCCATGATGGAAGCTAAGTTTGTGGGCCTCTCTTCAGTAGCTTAGAAGCATATTTAGTTAAAGAGGTTCTTAGAACACTTATTGCGAAAAGCAGATTACACTGAACCAATGTTAGTTTATTATAACAGTGAGGCTGCAATTGCATATACCAAGGTCTTGAAGTATATTTGCAAAACCAAACACATTGATATCAAATATAACTATGTGAAGGACATGGTTACACATAAAATTGTTAACACGAAGTATATATCTATCATGAGATGCTGGTAGATTCCGTTGGCCAAGCTTATTTCTAGAGATATGTTTGTGAAAAATATTAGGTCTTAGGGATTGTAGAGAATTTAGGATACTTCATTTGTTTTTTCTTTGTCATTTTCCCATTGTTCATAAACATAGTTGTTTTAATGTTATTTGACAATCAATAAAGTTTGATTTCCATGCTTACATGTCTTTATTTGAATTTATGTACATTCTTTATTTATTCCTTGTTGTTAAGTATGTCCGGTAGACAAAAGGATTGCCTTTCTACATAGGTAACCACCTCAGTATCTTTATGACATTGAAGATAAGACAAGATTTCATTGAAGATAAGATAAGATTTTAAGTGAAATTATTAGGAGGATAATTTAAGAGCAACTATATTTAAAATCATTTAATTCACGTAATTAATGAAATAAGTCATTATAATTGATTTGATGAGATAAGTTCATTATTTTTAGTATACCTTAATTACTATATGTGAGTTTAAGACATTGTATAAATCAAGGAACTCAATTTTAGACTTATGGTGTCTAAATATCATCTATACAATATTATTTGTGAACTCAACATATACTCCACAGGAAATGGAGGAATGTTGTAGCATATGTTTCATATTGTGTGTGCAAGTAACAAACATACAGGTTAACATGAGTGTGATCTCAACTTGTGTTGTGTGAGACCCTTGAGCCTTTATGCTGCTCTATATTTGTACCTTTAGACTCTGATTAGGTACTTGAGATGTAGCTTAGTGTTTGCTATCTTAACTTGTTACCAAAGGACTATAAGTAATGATTCAATCTGATGAGACGTGTCTAGAAAAGTGAGTTAAGTCTGTGTTGATAGGATCATAAGAAGAGGAAGATCATAAAAAAAAAAAAATCTCATTATTCTATATTCTTTGGTATACCAGTTATAACTTGTGAGTCATGATTGTGAATATATGATATTATAATAGATATGATCATTGTGAGATTTCTGAATGTGATTCTTATGATCTAGGGTGCATGCATACTTTATGATCTAGATGTAAGTTAATTTTCGATGAGAGGCTATATACTCATAACTGATGTTTAGCATTGATACTCTCACAGTATGCTGGTTGCATGACCTACTTTCCTTATACGAATGATTACATATTATAAAGAGAAAGTGTTCTCTTAGTTCATTGAGATTATGTTTCTTGGGTTTAAAGTGTATGAGAACTCCCATTATGTGTGAGTGAAGGATGTTAGATATTGTATAAAAATACAACCATAAGGGGTGCTCATTAAATAAGGATTGGACATTAATTTCAGTAATTACCACTAAACATTAAACCCTAGCTAGGCTTTTATAAATATGCAAGCTTGATATACAATAAAAATGAGAATTAATCCTATCAATCTAAATACACTCAATTAAACACCTGTTGTGGTACTACAGTTGAGTAAGGGAACTTGAGTTGTAGAAACCTAAGATAATTTTGACATAATGTGAATATCTCAGATGATCACTGATCCCAGTCTCATTAGATCTGGCTTCTGCTGTTAAGGAGAAATCAGTAAGTATCCTATATTCCTCTAATTGTTTTTTGTATTCTATTATCCTTCAGATTTGATATTTGATCTTCCACTATTTGTTCTTTTAGTTTATGTGTGAATAAGAGAAAGGATAACAAATTTAAAACTAAGTTTAGGATTTATAAGAAAATATGATAAAATAGAATGAAATGACAAAGAGTGAAATGACAAGGTATGTGTTATTCTATTGTTTAGAAGTTTAATGCATGAAATGAAATATCTTATAAATTATTTTTCTATTGTTACCATCATAAGTAAAATTTGATTATAGCAAGTTTTTAACCAAAAAGGATATAAATATAATTTTATCATTTAGCCATTCTATTACATCTCAAATACCCCAATTTGGAGGGTTAAAAATATTTGAGTTTTGGATCTCTAGGAAAAGTCGTGAAGTCCTTCTTTTGGTTTTTTGACTAAGTAATAAGATAAACATTAAATGTTTCATATCCTGTGCCACAATTGTTTTACACTATAATGCTTAAATTATTTTTTATAAAATAAATTATCAACATCACAGGATTGAGAATTCTATGATTGGTTTTGTCTTATTGGATCCCAAGATCCTGCAACCAAATAAACTTATATTGTTGTTTACAAAAAAAATGTACACATGACATAGAATAAATATCCCATGTCAGGCACACATGAACTTTGGGGGCCTAAGTTTCATGTGAAAAGGATGTCCCCCAATATTGGATATCCCCCCGTCTCCCGTCCCATCTCCTAAAAAATGTTTTTAAAAGTTAATAAAAATAAATTTAAAATATTATTATAAATAAAAAGTATGTTTAAAATCTTTAATTAATAATTTTTTTACAATAAAAATTTTTTAAATAATATTAATAATAAAAATAATTAATTTATAATTAATAAAAATATTTATCTTCCAAAATAATATTAATTATATTAAAATTTTGAAATTAATTTTAATAATGAAAATAATTTATTGAAATCTTTAACAAGTTAGAGTTTTTAAGTAACTTGAATTTATAAAAAAAAAAGGTTCAATATTTTGAATATAATATACTTGTTAATTAGTGGGTGATAATAGCATAATAAGAAATTTCATTTAACTATTTACTACATGTTTTGAGAGCACAGGTTGTAAAAGCCCTTTTGATGTTTGAATATGATCACAAAATAAAGGAAAAAAATTTAATTTTTATTCTAAGACAAGAATTTAATCAAAAGGAGTTATCACAAAATATTTTAAAAAATAAACTTTAGAATGCTGAATTAACAATATTTCAAAAATAGTTTGTGAATTAGAGATTCAATTTAGAATTCGATTCTACATGGAAAAAATATTAGAAACCCCACAACACTTATTTCTAAGAATGATTATCTTAACTAATTATGCAAAAATAAATATAACCCTAATTTTATTCCAATTACCCTTATCAATCACATGGAAAAATGAAAAAAAAAATAAAAAGAGAAAAAAAGAATATTTACAGGGATAAATTTGACCTAAGATGTTTGAATAAAAATGTATCCAAATGAATATATTTGATATTAGGTTGGTGATTTTTAATTTTTGTGAAAGAAAAAACCAATGAAAATGAGTTTAATTTTTATAAACATAATGAACTTGTCAAATGATTTATATGTTTTAGCTTGCAAAATCTGCATAAATTTACTTTCTTGTTCTCTTTATTTTATTTATATTTTAAATTGTAAAGTATAATCATATGTGCATTCTAAGCTTTGATTAAGGTGTAAAATTAAAAAAAATGTGAAGATATAAAAGAAATGAATTATTTGATTTTGGCATTTTAAACAAAAATTTTAAATGTAATAAAGATTTTGAAAATAAGACTTATTTTTATTTTAAATTTAGAATATAAATATGTTTATATTTTTAAAAGACAATTTTACAAAAAAGCTTGCATATAGTTTACAAAAAACTTTAAGCTTAATGGGTTGCGAGATGCTCAATGCCATGACCTAATAACACAAAACCCTACACGAGATTCTCAATCTTGTGATGTTGACAATTTATTTAAAAAACATCTGGGTGAAAAACAATTGCTTCATGGGATGGAAGCATTAATGTTTGTCATGTAGCTTCTCAGTAAAAAACCTCATTCTCCAATTCCACTTCATCCTTTTTTTTTTTTTGTAAATCCCAAACATTGATTATGTCATTTCTTAGTATTTTATTACTTGCCCTCCATTCAAACATACCTTTACTTTTCAAAGCAAAAGTGGAAAAAGCAATCAATGATTATTTTACATTCTTCCATGAATTAACTTCTTCACTAAGTAATAAGATATACTTAGATGTTGACTTCTTCATGTTAACATATCTTGTCAAACGGAATTTAAGTTTCTAACAATCTCGAACCTGTAAATTGTCTTATAAGTAAGCTTGCAACTTTACAAACCTTGGGAAGTAACTGTATAACCTTTTTTCTTAGGTTTCCAATTATTGATACCTAAATTACTTTGGTATTTTCCCAAAATCGCACTGAAAGTTATGTTTAATATTGTGTAAACCTGTGCTAACATGAGACTCCTAATTGTTGAGGTATAAGGAATATTCTCCATCTCTTTCCTTTTTGGTTTATTATTGAGACATTGATATAAACTAAATCTATCCTCCTTCTTAATTGGCACTACACTAGGTTAATCATATTTCATTAAGAATTGTTCAATACCATTATTAATATACGTTCCTTGTGTTAGTCCTAAGATACCTTACCACCTATCTTTATGAATCATTATGCTTATTGTTGAGCAAGACTGGCATCTAGGAGGAGGCTGAATTGAGTGTTATAAAAATTTTACTAAAAACTCTATTAAAATTAAGGTAAAACAATTAAAGATAAATGCAGAATGTGAAGAGAGTAAGTGAAAAGAGTGAACACAAAGATTTATTCTGGTTCGGCTATTACCTAAGCCTATGTCTAATCCCCAAGCAATCTCTTAGAATTTTTCGTTATCTTAATAAATAAATACAACACCTAAAAGAACCTTTCCTAATTTCCAAGCTCTCTTAGCTTGACTCCTTCAAGGAACCTCCTTAAACACACTCAAGGATATACTCCTCCCAAAATCCAAGCTCTCTCTTAGCTTGACTCCCTTGAAGAACCTCCTTGAGCTTCTCTCTCACATGAAAGAAACAATTATAGATAATGAACTCTCTGAAACAGAGTAGATGATATAATGAAGCACTAATATGATAAAGAGCTGATAAGATGATAGATACTAATGATATAATCACTCTTTGAATGTTTTGATTATTGTTTCAAAGTCTACAGGTTGAGTTTATATAGATTAAGGTCCAATAGATCTATAGGGAGTGAGTGGGAAGTCGGAGATTTCAAAATATATCCGTTATAAATCTATTATGACTTATCTGCCATCGACCAGTCAATTGTTCACCACTGACCAATTGACTGCTCCTTCTTTCCGTCTCACAATTTATAAATTCTAAACCCCAATAGTCAACTACTCACTTTTGACCAGTCAACTGGTTACTCATAGAGAGCTCCTAGGTGATGGTCATAAGGCTGGCAGCAAACTGATGCTTGATCTGGGTGTGGCCAGTCGACTGCTAGCAAGTGGCCAGTTGACTATTCACTCATAGAAAGCTCATAGTTGATCAAAGTTTGAGCTAACAATTGACTAATGCCTCTCAGAAGCTAGTTAGTCGACTATTGGCTAATGATCAGTCAACTATTCACTTACAAAGAGTGCCCAGTCGATAAAGGCTTAAATTGACACCAGACTGGGAACTTCTCTGAGGGTGACTAGTTGACTGTTAACTAGTGGCTAGTCAACTAGGGAAACTTCTAGAGTTCCCCAACTTAGCATTTTCTTAACCTTGAAGACCTGGAATCAATTATACATTTATCCATAAGCTCAATATCATTTACAAAGGTTCATAAGTTGTGATAATACAAAACATCTAGGACCTAAGTAATACATACAAAAACTTTTCTTCTTATGTTTGTTATCATCAAAACCTTGATCTTTAGCAAATGGCCTCAACAATCTCCCCTTTTTTTTATGATGACAAACCTGCAGTTGTTTTTTCTTTACAAGGAAACTTTTTTCAAGGTAGTTTGCTTACAAAATCCTTTATTTTTGTGAAAGTTGGATATGATCACATTGTTTTTAACTTTCACTTCTTTTTGTTTCTTTTGGTTTCCTTGATTATCTACGCATGTACAGATAAAAAAACAAATATCAAGCAATCATAGTAACTGAAATAACTTCCTTTATTGAAATCAATTGATTTAAACATAACTGAAGCAAATAATCACAAAGTTCATCAAGGAAATAAACAAGGAAACAAAATTCAAAATTAAAAAAACAATGTTTAATATTCTAAATCAAACATCTCCTATATTATTTTCTTCCTAATCCCCTAGTTTCTAATTTCCTTATTTCTCTCTCTTTTTGTCATATTAAAAAAGGAGGAAGAGAACCAAGCCTATTTCCTAAACTCCTAAGCTCCCTAGAAGTCGAAGTGAAGCTCTTGATATGCCTCAATATACTCAAGCCTAGTATTCATGTCTTCTAAAGTCTCCTGAAAGTTCTGCATTTGGCGATTATGAAAATCCATGTTCTGACGATGGCATGAATCTCAACAAGAAGGATAGGCTCAGGGATTACCACAGTCTCAGAATGAGTTTAGATGTAACTAGTCAGAGTAGGAGGCGGTGGAGATAGAGGCATAGGAGTAGAAAGACCTTTTTCTTCTGTAGCTTTATATGTAGGTGAAGGAGGCTAGGAAGCACCAGAGGGAGGAATGTCAGCGGCTGCATCTGGTTGAGGCCTTTGGGCTCTCTTAACCTATTGGCCCTAAGGAGTTTTAATGAACCCCATACATTACAGATTGTTCTAACCAATCTATAGAGGAGACTCTACATCATCCTTTAAAGGGGATATGTTGTAATGGCGAACAATGGACACGATGATAGTCCGAGTGGTAGAGGAGAGGTTTTCTTCTTCTTATAGGTTAACATCCTTTGAGTAATCAACCATGTAAGCCTGATGCTTTTGCCCTTTAGGATGTAGTTCATCTTGAATAGCTTAGGCTCACTCAAGTAGGCAAAGTTACCTAACTTGTTGATCAGGCAATGAGCAATTATGTAATACAACAGCTTATTCTCCAGTGATAGGTCATTGACATTGATTAGAGTGTTAGGGTTGTCAATGGCAACTTCATTGATATGATTAATTGCCTCCAACTTGTTGTATCATGACACTATCTTGAACAAGTCGGGATGATCGATGAAATAGTGGTTGGCAAAAGGAGGAAGGTTGAAGATCTCAGCCAAGGTTTCATCACCAAATACAACCCTTGTTTGTTAGACTTTTATGGTGATGAGATAGGTTATGAGGTTGTATGTAAGGTTAGAATAAAATGCCCTGATGACCTTAGGGCTATAATCTAACGTGAGGCTTAGTAAATGATCTAACCTGGCATTAGAAAACAAATCAAATAGGCTAAAACCTCCTTTTTAGAGTAATTAGAGATACACATACCTATTAGGAAGGACACCCCTTTGTTGAAAGTTCTCTATGAATGCAATCTCTTGAACATGAGAAGAGAAGAGAGCAAGAGGATTAGAGGAAGAGCCAATGGATGAATTCTTGGACGTAGCACACTTCAGAGTAGGTCTCTAAGCTATGGATGATGATGGAGGTTTAAGAAGCTTAAGAAAGATTCAAGATTTTCGGGTATGAGAGGAAGAGAGCAGAAAATCCCTTTTTAAACAGATGAAACCTTAGATTGTGGAGTTTAATCAGTGGTTCTGAATGATTTAGCAAAAAAATCACCAAGATTTGGTAATGATTTGGCTGGAAAATTGGAGAGTAAGAAAGGGAATGAGCAGTTGACTGTTGGCCTTATTTTTACACAGCATCGCTTTCTGGCATCGACCAGTTGACTGGTCACTTATGAACAGTCAACTATCGACCCACTTTTTTCACAGGATTACTCTTTAGGACCTCCCAGTCAACTGGTCATTGGGCATCAGTCGATTGTCAGGTTATAGAAGGTACTCTGTTGACTGACTGCTCTATTACAGAGAGCCTTTAGTCAACTGCTCCTTGCTTCCCTAAGCTGCTGGTCGATTTTAGAACCTTCACTAGTTGACTGGCCACTGTAAAATGTGACTAATTGGTGAATTTTGGGCTAACTTTCTTAATTTCTAGAGAGTATTCTACTTAAATACATATATATGCTCATACATTTATCCAAACATCATGTCAAGCAAGTAGAAATTGCAAGAGATCATCATATACATTCTGTAAAATAAATTGAAACCACTCCGATGCTTAAATTAATTAATGTTCTCTTCAAGCAAATGGCGAAACAATTTAAATCTTTATTTTTACAGTTCATTTGGATTAACTATTCCAATTTCACCTTTTATAAAACAAAATCTTTCAATAGAGAGAGGTTTAGTAAAGATATTAGCAAGTTAAAACTCAGTTTTGATAAATTCAAGGCTAATATCTTTCTTTTAGACATGGTCCCTAATAAAGTGATGCTTGATTTCTATATGTTTAGACCTTGATTGCATAATGGGATTCTTAGTGAGGTTAATGGCACTGGTATTGTCTTATTTGATTGGAATCTCTTTAAGATATATACGAAGATCCTTTAGTTATTACTTCATCTAAAGGATATGAGCACAACAATTTCTAACTGTAACATATTCAGCTTCTACAGTGGATAATGCTATACTATTTTGTTTCTTATTAAACCATGAAACAAGAAAATTTCTAAAGAATTGGCATGTTCCACAGGTGCTTTTTCTATTAGTTTTACAATTGGCAAAATCAGCATCTGAATATCCTACCAAAGTATTAGTGGAAACTTTTGGATACCATAGTCCCATTTGTATTGTGCTAGCAATATATTTAAAAATTCTCTTTATTGCTAAGTAATGAGATTCTTTAGGACAAGTTTGAAAGTAGGCACAAATTCATACACTAAACATAATGTCTGGCTTACTTGCTATTAAATATAGAAGGGATCTAATTATACTTATGAATTTTGAAATGTCATAAGGTTATCCCTTTTCATCAGCATCCATCTTTATAGTTGATCCTATTGGAATATCTTTTACTTTGGCATTTTCAAACCTAAATTTCTTACATAATTCTTTGACATATTTGGATTAGTTTATGAAAGTTCCATTTGCTTGTTGCTTGATTTAAAGATCCAAGAAGAATGTAAGCTCCCCCATCATAAACATTTCAAAATTTCCCTTTATCATTTTAACAAACTCTTTGCATAGAGTTTCATTAGTAACACCAAATCTAATATCATCCACATCAATTTGAACAACTAGAATATCTTGCTTTTTCCTTTTAAAGAATAAAATTGTATCAACTTTGCCTCTTGAGAAATTATTCTTAATGAGAAATGTACTCAGTCTTTCATACCATCCTTTAGGTGCTTGCTTAAGGCCATTTATTGTTTTTCTTAATTTGAATACATGATTTGGAAGATTTTCATCCTCAAAACCTGGAGGTTGTTTGACATATACTTCTTCCATTATGTATCCATTAAGAAAGGTACTCTTGACATCTATTTGATACATTTTAAAATCATTTATGCATGCAAATGCTAGTAGCATATGAATTGCTTCTAATCTATCTACTGGTGCAAAAGTTTCATCATAATCAATTCCTTTTTCTTAATTGTAGCCTTTTGCAACCAGTCTAGCCTTATTTCTAATAACAACTCAAAATTCATCAAGCTTGTTTATGAAAACCCATTTAGTGCCAATTACTGTATGATTATTAGGTCTAAGAATAAGTTTCTATACTTGAGTTATTTCAAAGTGATTTAATTCTTCTTACATAGCTAAAATCCAATAGTCATCTTTCATGGCTTCATTAATTCCATTTGGTTCTATTTGAGATAAAAATGCTTGATGATTATAGATATTTATAAGTGAGTTTTGAGTTGTTACCCCTTTGGAGACATAACCAATTATTTGTTTAGGTGGATGATCTTTTTTGTAGTTCCATGCCTTTAGGAGATTATGAGTGACTTCTTCCTCTATTCTTGATTAGATTCTTCATGCAAGGAAGATTATTCATCTGTCTTGATGGATTCACTTTCATTCTTGATTTCTTAAACAAATTGTTTGCCTTTTATTATAAGATCATTAAACTTAGTTGTAATTTCTTCACAAGATACGTTTCTTGGCTTAAGAGGGTTAAACTCATCAAAATTTATATGTATAGACTCTTCTATAGTCATAGTTCATGTATTATATACTTTAAAGGCTTTGCTAGTACTAGAATATCCCAAGAAAATTGCTTCATCAGATTTTGCATTAAACTTACCCAAAAATATCTTTTCCACTGTTAAGCATAAAGCATTTATAGACAAATACATATAGATGGGAAATATTAGGCTTTCTTCCTTTGTAAAATTCATATAGAGTCTTTTTCAAGATAGACCTTAGATTACTCTATTCATAACATAACATACATGATTAGTTGCATTAGCTAATAGTTTTAGCTAGTGATTTAGAAAGGAAGCATATTATTAATGGAGGTCAAAGAGTTCTTACCAACTTTTCCAATACCAATGATTTTTCCTTATCCACTACCTCCAAATGTGACATTTCCTCTATTCTTTAGTTGAAGGGAAATGAACTTGGATTTTTCTTCAGTCATATGCTTGGAGCATCCACTGTCCAAGTACCACTTTGTTCTAGTAGCCTTCATATGCACCTACAAAAGCATTAAGTTTTATTTTTATGTATCCAATTCTTATTAGGTCCTTGAATGTTAGTTGTTTCCTTAGGAGCCCATACTTTCCTTCCTTCTAAAATTATATTCTTTTCGTAGGGCCATGCATATAATCCATTTCCCTTTTTACCACAATAAAAACATGTAATGAATGTAGTGCTAGTCATAACTGTTGGAATAAAGAAATTCTTATAATATTTTTGTCTTTTATTAGGATTATATCCAAGGCCTGCCTTATCAAAAACACATATTTGTTTTCCTAACAAATGTTTATATTATCTTTTCCTTCAGTGAACTTTGCAAGTGTGCTTATCAAATATTTATTTTCTTTTTGTAGAAGTTTGCAATTACAAGTAGCTTTACTTTTGAGAGAAATATGTTCTTCTCTAATACTTATATAGTCGTATTCTAAAGTTTTATTTATTTTTTAAATATGCCTTTGTTTGAAGTAATGAGCTATTCTCCTATTTCTTCTTTTCTAGATTGTTTTCTAAAGATAGAATTTTGCTTTTTGAAAGTTTCAAGGTTTTAGCTATCATAAGAAATTCATCATGTAAGTTTTTCAACTTCATTTCATGCTCTGTTCTTCCTACATGAAAGTAGAGACCATTTTCTACTGTCCCCTCTTCTTTTTCTTCTTTTTCTTGGTTTTGGTTTCTCTCTGCTACCCTCTTCCCCTCTCTTCTTCTTCCTTATCTTCTTCAGTTTCAGTTTTTCCCTGCTCGGCCCATCATTTTCTCTCTCTTTAGCACCAGACTCTCTCTTTCTCTCCTCTTTTTACTGCATTTTCTTAAGCTCTCTTCCTCGGCACTCGGCCTCTCCTCCTCTTCTCTTCTTTGGCTTCTTTCTTCTTTCTTTAGTTACAGCCCTTCGCCTCTCTCCTTCTCTTTTTTCTTTCCTCTTCTTCTTTCTTCTCTTTTTCTTTCTTCTCTCGGTTCACCCCCTCCTTGTCATTTTTCTCTTGTTTCTTCTTCTCTTCGGTCTCTCAAAACTCCACCGCTAGGTCCCTTTCAGTCTTTCCTCTATCTTTCTCTCTGCAGCCCCTCTCTCTCCAAGCTTCTACCATTTTTCCCTTTCTAGCTTTTTTTTTTTGTAGCTCCCAGTAGGTTACAGTTCTTTCCCATTTCGTGAGAGCCACAGTAAGAGCAATAGGAGCCAAAGTGTCTTTGCTTTTTCTAATTTTTATGACTATTATTATATTTTTTATTTTTTGATTTTTTAATTTTCTATTTTTGTTTTGTTATATATTTTTTATTTTTTATAATTTTTCTTTGGTTTATTATAATTATTTTAATTAGATAATTTTATTTTTTAGGTTTTAAGTTTATTTAATTGTCTCTCATAATTTATTTTTAATTTCAAATTGTCCCTAATTGAGAATGTCATTTGAAGCTTTATCATTTTTAATTTTTCCTATTTGCTTAATTATTAATTAATTGCTGTATCAATTAATTAAATAATTAGGTAATTAGGGATGAGGTGTTCACATCCCTGCTACTCATCTTCACTGTCTGAGAATTGTATTAGAAAGGAAAGCTACCAAGTGACCATCACCTTACTTTTTGCCACACTCACATCTCTAAGCCACAACCTACTCAATGACAACATGGAAGAGGTATAAAAGAACAAACCATTCCTTCTGCCTTTATCCAAAAAGTTGAACAGATATAGAAAACCTTGGGGGGTTGCTAGTGTTGACTTCTGACCTCTCTATCTGATGGGAGGCTCGAGGATGGCAGCGAGATGGATAAGTGAATGGTAGAAAAAGGGATGTATGAGAAACAAGGATAGACTAGAGCACTCCTTACCACTGCACGATAAAACAGACAAGAGTAAGAAAAATCAAGGAGGGGGGCGAGTTCGAAGCAAACCAATGTGCTTTGTTTGGGGTCCTATAAAACGTAAGTTTTGCAACACAAAGAAATGGGGAAACAAAGGAGAAGGGAGAGCATGGTGAAAGTAGAGAATTGAAGAGAGTTGAAAGAAAATAGTGAAAGCCAAGGTTAAGAAAAAAAAAAAAAGGGAGGTTGGAGCTGGAAGAAAGAAAGCTAAAGAGCGAGAGGGAGAGCTTCGAAAAACCATGGGAGCCAGAGAGAAAAAAAGAGCGGATGAGATAAAATAGAGAGTGTGAGAGAGCCAAAATACCCTTGTTCTGACAAACAAAAATAGAAGCGCAATGCTGCTCAACTGAAGAAGTGAGAGACACAAAGGGATGGAGGAATGCAATTATAAAAGCTTCGAGGGGAGAAAGACGAGGTGGATAAAGAGTAGCGGGAAGGCTCTAGAAGGAAAGAGAGAGGAGAACATAAATAAATAAATAGAAAGACTTAAGCAAAAGAGAAAGAGGAGAGAACTGGGAGGGGGGAAGAAAAAGAGAGGTTAAGTGGATTCAAGTGGAAAAAACGAGCTTTAGACCATGACACTGAGAACAGAGAAGGAACACAGAGAGAAGGAAAGAGTTGAGAAAAGAAGGGGACGTTTGAAAGAAAAAGGAAGTGAAGGAGAATGAGAGGGAATAAGTTATTGTGCCTCTGTGTTCTCCATTGAAACCAGAGATAAAGTGACAGTAGAGAGGCTCAAGCAAGAGAGAACCAATAGATCAAAAAGGAAGGTAACAGAGGAAGAAGGAGATAGAAGGAAGAAGGAGATCGATGACTTTGTTATGTGCAATATTCTTTGATTTATCACGCACCTGTGTATTCTACTTCCACTGAGCATAAACATGTTCAGTTGGAAGTAATGGTCATATAGAGGTTCGAGAGCTTTTGAAGTTATTCTATCTTGCATGATGTTGATATTTAGAAATAAGATATGGTGTAGTATACAGATTTTGTGTGCTTTACTATAGCGTGGCATAAGGATCCAATGTGGGATGCAAGGTTTTACAGGTTTCTCCATGAAATTGCACGCCTGATCTAATAGAGGTTACTTTCCGTTTTTATTAGTTTTCTTGAAATTCATTATATTTAGCATAAAATAATAATAAGCAAATGGTGTGTCTAATATAAGTTTAATTTGGTCTCTTTATAGAGTGATGGGAAACATAAAAAGGGAATTTACTTAACCAATGATGGGACACATGTGTACTAGAAATAATAAAAAATTTTCCTTTTAGATAAAATTTCATAATAAAGGAGACATAAAGAACATGCATAACTTTCTTTTAGTGTGATGTGATATTAAACTAAATAATGGTATTAGAAATGTGGCACATTTTTATATTTATTTAATCTCACTTTATGTTATTTCATGTTTTTTTTTTTTAAATGTAACCGTGTGAGATCATTAATCTTCTAAGCACTTGAAAATTAACCAGTAGAGACCATGTGAGATTATTAATCTCCTTATACTTCGAAAGTTAATGCATAACTATTTTACAATAAATTAACAAATAAATTAATTGGTTAAAACAATTTAATTTACAACAATGATCTCCTCTGTCTTTTTATTTATTGATTTTAGTTATCCTTGAGTTGTCGTGTGAAATCGTCAGTCTCCTTAGGCACTTAAAAGTAAGTTAGTAGGAACCATGTGAGATCTTTAATCTCCTTAGGTTTTGAAAGTCAATATATGTTTTTTAGCAAAAATACAAAATTAGAATAATTTCTAAAAATATAATGATTTAGTTTGGCTCTTTTTTTTTTCTAAAAAAAAAGAAGCCCAATGTACTCTTCTTTAATGATTTCATTTATTTTGGAGAATTAAAATAAATATTCTAATTTCATGAATCCAAAAAAGATAAGTTAAAAAAATCCTAAAAAATTTTCCTATTATCATTTCACTTCATTTTAAATAAAAATTCTAACTTCCAAAATCACAAAACAAAACATAATTCAAAAATCCCAAAAATAAAAATAAAAGCCACAAATAATTTCTTTCGCATTTCAAATGGCCATGTGAGACGTTAATCTCCTCAGGCGCCTGTGAATAAATTAGTAGAGGCCACATGAGATCCTTTATCTCCTTAGGTCTTGAAATTTAATGTCCATCTTCAAAATACAATGATGAAACAACCACAAAAAAAGAAAAATGAATAAACAAAAACTGTTTATTTTTGCATGTTATTTGCAATTAAAATTCCCAAAAATACTTTTTAAGCATAACCTCATTTTCAAATTAAAAAATATAAATTAAAAAATCCCAAGGTTCTTTTCCATTATCATTTCATTTGAATTTCAAAATAAAAACTAAAATTCCAAAAATAAATGAAACAATTAAAAAGGGAGAAAAATAAGAAAGCAAGAGAGCTGGATTAATCAAGATTTTGTAAATTTAAACACACAAATCAAACTTTAATCCCGTTTTGTTTACAAAAATTTGTTTAATTTGAACTCTCCTGTTCTTTTCATAAAAATTAAAATACTAACCAACAGACAATCAAAGATAAATGTATAATGTAAAGAGAATAAGTGAAAAGAGTGAACACAAAGATTTATCCTGGTTTGGCTTCTACCCAAGCCTACTTCTAGTCCCCAAGCAACATCTTGGGATTTTTCACTATCTTAATAAATAAATACAACACCTTGGAGAACTTTTCCTAATTCCCAAGCTTTATCAGCTTGACTCCTTCAAGGAACCTCCTTGAACACTGTTAGCAATATACTCCCCCTGAACCGAAGCTCTCTCTTAGCTTGACTTACTAAAGAAACCTCCTTTAGCTTTTCTCTCACAAAAAAGAAAGAATTACAGATAATGAACTCTCTGAAATAGACTAGATGGTACAATAAAGCACTAATATGATAAAGAGTTGATAAGATGATAGATACTAATGATATAATCACTTTTGAATGTTTTTATTATTGTTTCAGAGTCCATAGGTTGAGTTTATATAGATTGAGGTCAAATAGATCCGTTAAAAGTGACTAAAAAGTCAAAGATTTCAAAATATATCCGTTATAAATCCATTATGGCTTGTCTGCCATCGACCAGTCAATTGTTTACCATTGACCAATCGACAGCTCCTTCTTTCCCTCTCACAATTGTCAAATTTTGGATCTCAATAGTCAACTGCTCACCCTTGGCCTAGTTGATGGTCTTAAGGCTGGCAGCTGATTGATGCTTGCTCTAGGTGTGACTAGTTGATTGTTCACTTACAGAGAGCTCCTTGTGGATCAAGGCTCGAGTTGGTAGTTAACTGATGCATCTCAGAAGCTGACCAATCAACTGTTGGCTAGTAACCAGTCAACTGTTCACTCACAGAGAGTGCACAGTCAATCAAGCCTCAAGCTGGTAACAAACTGGGTACTTCTCTGAAGGTGACCAGTAGACTACTGGCTAGTGGCTAGTCGACTAAGGACTTCTAAAGTTCACCAAATTAGCATTTTCTTAACCGTTAAGACCTGGAATCAATTTTACATTAATTTTACATGATTCTTATTAGCTCAATATCATTTACATAGGTTTCTAAATTGTGATAATACATTGAAAACATTTAGAACCTAAGTAATACTTACAAAAATTTTCATATTGTGTTTGTTATCATCAAAACCTTGATCTTTAGCAAATGACCTCAACACTTACGACATAAGAGGCTGTATATATATCCTTCATATCAAAGTTCTTAAACAATAACTATTATACCTCATGTAGTCGAAAGTCACTAGATGCAAATATTATCTTATCCACATAGAAAAATAAAATGACTTTCTTTCCACTAAATTTATGGTATCTATACTGATTATGATGTTCCTTACAAAATTGGAAGATGAGATCACTTTAAAGAACATAAAGTACTAAAGTTGTGAGGCTTGCTTGAGTCTATAAATGGACTTTGTATGCTGTCAACGCTTAAGATGAATCCCTCATGGTGTTTCATGTATAACTCTTCCTCATGATTAACATTGATAAAGTTCATCTTCAAATCCATTTAGTGTAATTCCAAATCTTAAGCAATTAGAACAATGGTGATATAGAAACAATCTTTCTTCGATAGAGGAGTAAAAATCTCTTCATAGTAAACTTCTTTTCATGGGTAAAAACCTTCAATCTTGTCCTGTAGCATTCAATGTTACCTAATGAGTCACTCTTGGTCTTATAGACCTATTTCTAGCTAATTTCATTGGCTCCTTTAGCAACTATACTAGATCTAATACATTATTGTTTTCCTTTAATTCCATTTCATCTATCATAACATTATGCAATTTGACATTTTCACGACAAGGTTATTTTTTATATATGTGTGTATATATATATATATATATATAGTCAGATTCCATTAGATACATCAAGTAGTTAGTTGGAATTTCTAATTTTTTAACCCATGTTATTCTTCTTAATCGACCTTTTTGTGAAGGTTAACATTACTTAACATGAGTGCAATATGTCACTTTAATATTATTAGATGTCTCACTAGGAATGTAAAGATTTGTTTGATATAAATGCTCTTGATTTCTAGATTGATCAACTTGGATTTCTAGAATTTTATCATGTTATGTATTTACTCGAATTAGATTGACATCATGTAAGACTAATGTATTATTATAATTAATGGAAGTTGTTTCCTAAATAGGATCATCTTCAATGGATACATCATGTGACTTATCATCCTATAAATTATATAATTATTAAGGAATTTGGCATTTTTAGAATTTGTAAGCTTCACGGAGTGTGAAGGAAAGTGAAACTTATAAGTCTTACACTTATTTAAATATTTTGAAAGATATAAAATAATAGTAATAGGATTCAACTTTCTCCCTTTTCGATGTGTGGAATCTTATTAACTTAGGATGATCCATACATATATATATATATATATATATATATATAATTCAAGTAGGGTTTCCAACATTTTTGTTGTGGCCATTTTTCATAGAGTTACATGCCTAGTAGCTTTATATGGGGCCTAACCACCTTAAACTATAAGTCTATTTTTCTCTTGCGTACATATGGTCAATAATTCTTTCATTGTTCATTTTTCTTTATATATGTTGTAGAATATCTTGAATGACCTATATAATTGAAGTAATGAATTAAGGATAACTACATCAAGAATGTGCCAGATATCTTTATCTCAAGAAACTTTAGTTAAGTCATCATGTCTCTCCTTTACATTATGTGCTGTTATACCCTATAGTGCCAGTTAAATTCATAGAGCTTGATTAAGTTATTAATATTGTAATAACTGATTTATGGAATCAAACTATTTTTCTATGACTATCATATAATCCTTTACTAGGGTTAGTTTATTTGATCTCCTAACAATATTCCATTAGATGCCTATAATAGTTCTTCTCACTGCTTTCCATAAATCTCCTACCCTTTGTCTAAGCTCTATAAGCCATGGTTGTAGGTACACTCAAATAGAATGCCTCCTTTATGATGCCACTATATATGAAGCTTTTTAGAGTTATATATAGTTCATTTACCTATAAGCATACATCCATAATCAGTTATTTGATGAATACATTATGATGGTAACAATTGGTTTTCTTCCTCATTTAGTATAGGCTCTATGTATCTACACACACAAACAAGATATGTTATTTATACATATGCCCACATATTGAAAAAGTGAACCATTGACGTGATTTACTATGTACAAAAATTTAATGAATATAAGGATTGCATGCCTATCTAGGATAGGATCATCTTCTTTGTCAAATGATTCATAATTATTGTCATCATATTCATAATCTGCCTCAGAGCCACTTGAGTTTCTGTAATCTCAATCTCATTTTATTGAAGATGATAAACTTTAAATGGTCTACTTGTTACTACAGTTCTCTCATCAACATCACGGGATAACATTTTTGGCATTTTACAATGAGGTCACATTCTAAGCAAAATTGTGATGCATAAGATATATCATCAAGCAATCATGTGATTACATTTTTCAATAAATTCAAATCCTAAACTAATTAATGAACAAAAAAATTCTTTATGGTAACAACTAAGAATTTTTATTCTTCGTATTATTTCATATATAATGGCATTGATGAGTCCCTGATTTTTTTATATTTATATATGTTTTACTAGGAACTTATCATGTCTTTTGGATAAATTCTTTTGATTTAGTGACCAAATAATGTTAATTTCATGTATGTTTGGAGTTGGACTATTTGGTTGCTTTTTTGTGTTAAATTCAATTGATTTTCCACTGCTTTGATGGTTATTGTAAGATAATTATTTTAATGAAAGTAAGGTAGGGGCTAGAGAGATGGAAGAAGAAGACTCAATGATGTTTGGAATGCTTTCACAAACATCTTAGAAGTGGAAGATGCTAAGGAAGAAAGTTAATATGGTATTTAACCTTAAGATGGTCTTGGAAAAGCAAGAAATTGCATTGAGTTTGCAAAGCCTAGGCCTCAAGAAGGTGCTTTATTCCATACAAATTGTATAGACTTGAAGCCTAAGCCTCAGCTAGTGAAGCCTAGGCACTAGAACAAGAATTTACTGAGGGTAACTTCGTAATTGGACTTTTTGGGGCCTTTTAAATAGCTAAAAAAAGGATTTTAGGTTTAAAAAGCTAGCGAGGAAGGCTGAAGGCATGAAATAAGTATAGAGAATAAGGGTTTTTGAAGGAAACTTAAATTTGCTTGCTCTTCCAAGGTGCTTTCTTGGAATGAGAGACCAAAGGTTGGTCTCCTTGGACCTCCCTTGGCTAAACCTCTATAGATTCTTCCATGGAAGATTCCTTCTACTCTTTTCCCCTTATCTCTATTTTCTCATTTTTAAGTTTCTTTATATAACATAAATTGAAACTTGTTTTTAGTTGTTTTGTTGGATGATTGAGAATATTGAGTTGGGATTTGTTCTTTGTATCCATATATTTCAATTGAGATTATTTCAATTCTTATGTAATTATGTGTTGATTAATAAGTGTATGTTACTTCTTTATTAGGACTTTCATATCATTTACTTAATTGAGATGATTGCAAGTGGATTGAATGAGTTGTATTGTTGAATTTCTTAGTAATCTTTTGTCATGGAATTAAATGCCCATAAGGTGTTTGATAAAACGACTTATTAAGAATTGAGTATGATTTTCTTTAAATATTTGGAGACAACATCTAAGGTAAATTCATACTCTTATTTTTAGTGATTTACAAGGGATTAAAGCACCTTAAGATTATTTTATCTTAGATGTTTAGAGACAACCTCTAAGGGACACTAGTGGTATGGTAGTACAATTTTATCTAAATATTTGGAAACAACTTTTAAGTAAATTGTGGTTGATAATTTAACTCTTGAGCTTAATGCATTATAGGAAAAATTATTCTTAAATATTTGGAGACAACCTCTAAGTGCCATTGGAACTAGAATTAAGATAACCATTGAAAATAAACTTATCTTTTTAGTGAGTTAAATTATTTAGAAGTAGAATTGAATTACGTTAGTGCAAGATTAATAATGAATTTAATAACTCAATTATCCTCACTTTAACTCCTAATTAGCTTAGTCTAATGTAATAATATTTTGAGGCTTTTATTTTTAGTTTGGTTCTTAGTCTTAGTGTAGTTTAGGTGTTTTATCTACATTTACTATCCTTGAATTGATTCCTAGTAACTAGATTTATCTAGGCCACTAGTATAAATATGTAAATAATCATACTAATATATTTGGTAAAGAAAATTTTAATTTTAAGAATAATACAAATAATATCTTATACTCATGAAAATGATTCTGAATTTTTAAATTTTTTTATTATAATTTGACTTGTATACTTGCAGTTTGACTATAACAATTTTATGCACCTTTGACAATAAAAAGGGCTTTTTTTTTTTTTTATTCACCACGGCAAGGAGAACTATCCAATAAAAGGAGTTATCAGAGAATACAAGGTCCTTGTGTAAATAAGTAGTTCTTTGGAGTTTAAAAGATATTGATAATTGTCATCAACACAATTATGTGTCATTCCTAACTCTGCCAATATACTATGTTTCTAACTTATAGTGACAGTAGGGGCTACAAGCTTTTCATTAGACTTAAATTCAAAATATATTAGCATGCAATGCATTTGACTAAAGCTATCTAATACAACCTTGAACTACCAATCCATTGACAGTTCCATGCCTATGTGTCAGAAAACAACCAACATCCATAACCCACTAAACAATGAAAATAAGGAAGCCGCCAGAACCTAGAAGAGATTACCTATTGTTAAATCGAAGTATGATAATATATTTCAAAATGTCATAATGAAGCAACCGACAACCTTGCATTATCATAAAGTGAACTAAAGGTATGGGGTCATCAGATGATGTAATCAAATTTACTCTCTCCAAAACTAAAATGTAACGAATAAACCAAACTCACCGAGTGTGTGTGCATAAAGAAGGCTACGTGACCATTTAAAAAACAATTAAGAAAAAAAGGAGAGGAGCAGGACCCTTTAATAATGCTTGAAATAATTAAAGTGCATTTCTTTGGAACATATAGCTATAAAAAAAGAAAGCAAAATAGGAAAAATTTTGAATTAATTTTTAATTTAATTCTTATAATTTAAAATTTTGTAATTAAGTCCTTACACTTCATAAATATTCTAACTCAGTCCTTACAATTAAAATCTTGTAAATATTTCATTAAAATTTTTTATTGTAACGTATTACATACTATCATAATAGTATGAATATACATAATGTATGCTAATAACAAAAGTAAATATAGACAATGAACTCAAATTAATTCATATATAATAAAATATTACTAAAAATATAAAAATAAGGACTCAGTTGAAAATTATTTAAATTATGAGGGCCTAATTATAAGTTCTAAAGTATAAAAGTATAAGGACCAAATAAAAGATTGAATAAAATTATAAGAATTGAAAAAATAATTTTCCATATATTAATTCTTTTCCTTTTGCTTAATCATTCATTTTCATGAATTCAACACGTAATCAAGCATTTGTTTGAGTTTGGTTGCCTCCTCGTATGTGGTGGCATTGTTCTAATAAGCGTAAAAACTAATCAATTTCCTTTAGAAAGAAAGGACATCAATTTGTCAAATTTGCTCCATAATTATGGTTGGCACACGTAAAGGTTTTCGGTAGTGCCAGCCGAGGTCATTGACTTCTCTATTGTGCAATCGGCCTAATCTTTTTATTAATAAAATGATACATATAATATTAATGACGTCTTCCTTCTTACGTACATATACTTTTGTTCCCATCTAACTCAAAATTAGGCAATACTAATTTTCTATATTAACATTAATAATGTATTGAATTAGACAAAAAAAGAACGAATATATAACGTCA
This sequence comes from Delonix regia, assembly GCA_037074485.1. Classification (NCBI taxonomy): domain Eukaryota; kingdom Viridiplantae; phylum Streptophyta; class Magnoliopsida; order Fabales; family Fabaceae; genus Delonix; species Delonix regia. The sequence continues at coordinate 25,553,728 of CM073451.1, read as the reverse complement.
AAGTTAAAAGAGAATTGATTTTAACATTAAAGTTGTCACACTTGATATTGTGTTGAGGGTATGCAAAAAGAAAAAATAGATTGATTTTCAGAATTAATTTTAGACACTAACTTACTAAATTCGTCACCAAAATTTTATAAAAGGGAAATTTTGGAAAATAGTTTTGAAAGAAAAAGGGTAGTCTGCTTAACAAAAGACGGGTTTGAAATTTTATTTGTGTAATAGAAAAGGTATTAAGCACCTCATAACACCCGTTCATAAGAACAATTACTTTAAGTGCACCACGTAAAATAAATATGACCTTAAGAATTATTTTAATTACATTGATTAAAACATTTGTGAAAGAAAGAAATAAAAGAAAACAACACACCAAGATATATGTAACAAGTCGATAAGATAAAATAAAACAAAATATGAACAAAATAATAAAATAAAAAAGATATTAAGAATATTTGTGTAAAAGGAAAAACTGAATATTTACTGAAGGAAAAAAGGAAATATTTACAAACATAAAAATAAATGAGATATAATATTTACAAAGAAAGATAATTCAATCAATATATAAACAAAATGAAATATTTACAAGATTGGACTCGACCTAAGAATGGGACTTAAGGCCTACGTACCATAAAATAAGAATAAAAACCCACGTAGTTTGCATTGGGTAAAAAACTAGTGTCACCGAGTTGGTTTTTTTTTTTTTTTTGGTGAAGAGAGGAAAATAGAAAATAACTTAATTTTCCAAATTTTAAGAATTGGTTAAAGTGTTTTAACTTGTGAATCAAGTTAATCTATCTTCATTGCTCACTTAATTTTCCTTCTTTTCTATTTTGTTTACTTTTGAAAGTAAAATTTTTGAAATTTAATTTTTATTTGTCAAAAGGAATTCACATAACAACTACCAAAAAAGAAAATCAACTAATGTTGTGAGTGAGTGTGTGTGTAACAAAGGGGCCTGATGTGAGCTGTTGAGATTGTTTTGATTATAACAAATATGTAAAAAATATAAGTCACAAATATAATAATAATTTGTGATTAATTGATTAACCATTTGGTCTAACTATTTGGTTTGCAAGTTGAATATCAATTATGTGTAGGATGGTCCAAAGAAGGAAGAGTGGGTATTGAAGTAAAGAGAATGAAATATTAATATCATGCTCTACCTAAAGTGATAACAAGCAAGAAATGTGCTCTAAGCTTTGAAAAAGCTAAAGATTGAATGAGTTGGAAGTTTGGATGCATCAAGATAGCTAATAGATTAAATAGGTATAATTATCATAGGCTAAGTGTATTCAATGATTTAGAATTTCATTTATTAGCTCAAGATATTTTGGTTTTCAAAATATAAGTTTGAACTTAAAAGATAGTGAGATATAAATTTTGCTTAAAATCGTTTTGGACCTTTGGTTACTATTTTACATATATCTCACAAATCATATAGGATATTGATATAAAACTTATTTTATTAGAAACTAGACTTAGAGAGTCTTTTAATAATAGATCATTCACTTAAAACAAAGTTCAAATGAAATAGCTATGACCTTATAAAGTTGAGTGGCGAGATATGGATTCTGCATAAAATTGTATTATGACCTTTGGTCACTATTTTAATCATATCTCCAAAACAAAATTGATTTTTGATATGAAACTTATTGCATTGGAAACTAGAATTAAAGAGCTTTCTAAACATAGACCATGCACTTAAATTGAATTTAAAATGAGAAAGTTATGACTATTTGAAATTGGGACTACGTCACTGTAAGTGACCAACCACCTATGGCAAGTCGATTGGTACAGTCCAGAAAGTGATCGGTCAACTAGTCAACCCTTGATAGTTAGCTGGTCAGTTCCAAATGTGAAATAACGATCATATTTTGATAGGCAGTCGACTGGTGAGCCCCCGAAAGTCAACTAGTTGCTCCTAGTGATAGTTTTCTAAAGTAAATAACAACTCTTTTAAATGTGTAAAACTATATCTCATCCTGATCTATAAATATGTCATTCCAAACATATTTTGAGTAGAACCAAGTTGTAGAATGTGATCCTTAACTTTTTATATCATCTTTGAGAGAAAAACAAAGATCATTGAGCTAAAATCTGCATATTCTCTATCATTTGAGTTCTTAGAGCTTCATCTTGTATATCTACTTCTTAGAGGAAGTTTGTTTATTTGTATTCCTTCCTTTCTTGTGAGAGAGAAGCTCAGGGAGGTTCCTTGAGGGAGTCAAGCTAAGAGAGAGCTTGGTTTGAGGGAAAGGTTCCCCTTGGTTATGTTCAAAAAGGTTCCTTAAAGGAATAAAGCATGAGTGCTTAAAAAAAGGGTGACGTTCTTCTTAGAATTTGTAATTGAGGAAGAGGTTCTCCTGAGTTATTGTAATTGAACATTGAGATAGTTAAAAATCCCAAGAGGTTACTTAGGGATTAGACATAGGCTTGAATTGAAGCTGAACCAAGATAAATCATAAGTTAACTTTATCTATCCCTATACTATTTATATTTTGAATTATCATTTTTGTGCTCTGCATTTATTGTTATTACACTTGAAGTGCTCATACATACATATATATATATATATATATATACCAGGCATCCACATTAAGCCTCTATTGATTCATATAATTGTTGTTTCACATCATACTTTTCCAAACACATTTCATAACAAGAATTTCTGTAAAGCAATTTTGAAAAGAAATAGAAATTCTATAAACACCCAATTTACCCCCTTTTAGGTGTTGGTTGTTTGGGCTAGCACGAGCAAGGACTTTGAAAATGATGGGGCCTGACACAATTTTGAGCTTTTAAATAGAAAAAGGGTCTGACCCAAGCCAGGACTTTGAAAATAAAGGGAGGGTCTAATGCAAGCCTAAGCTTTGAAAATAAAGGGTGACCTGACACGAGCTAGGGCTTTGAAAAAGAAAGGGGCTTCATGCAAGCCAAGGTTTTCAAAATAAAAAAGGTTTGATGTGAGCCAGGGCTTTGAAAGTAAAGGGGATTTGATGACCAAGGCTATGAATAACAAGGTAGGCTTGACGTAAGCTAGGGCTTTAAAATTGAGGGCCTGACACAAGCCATGTCTTTGAAAAAGGGGCCTGACACAAGTTAGGACTTTGAAAATGAAGGGGGTCTAATGTGAGTCAAGGCATTTAAATAGAAAGGTGCTTGACACGGGCCAAGGATTTGAAAATAAAGAGGAGCCTGACATAAGCTAGGGTTTTAACAATAAAAAAAGGTCTGACACGAGCCATAGCTTTGAAATATAAGGCCTGACGTAAACTAAAGCTTTGAAAATGAATGGTCTTAACATGAGCTAGGGCTTTGAAATTGAGGGCTTGATGCAAGCTAGAGCTTTGAAAATGAAAGGGCATGACACAAGTAGGTAGAATATCATAGGTGTTTGTGCCCAATAGGAACATGATCCCCTACAGCACTTGTTTTTGTAATTATAAAATGCAATGTGACATTTGTCTACATGTGAAATGCATCTCGCATGATTAATGTGCATGGTTTTTTTTCATGATGACAAATTTTGTATGCATGGTTTATGTGAAAATGTAGTATGATGTATGTACACATATGATGCATGATGCATTTGGGATGCTCTATTTGGATGTTTTATTCTTGTTTTGCCCCAAATAGAATGAAAAATATCATATTTGAAAATCCTTTGCTCAATTTTTTAAAATATTTTTTAAACTAATGGGTGAGGACAGTGAAAATGGAATCTTTCTTTTCTTTTTCTTTGATTTCAAATTAGAATTAACTTTAAAAAAAAGGATAATTTAAAACAATGCTATGGTAGTGTGAAAATTTGATACAAGAATATGATTGATGGGAATGCCTGAGATATAGAAAAATTTAAGATTTTCTCAGTTATTTGCATATTGGAAAAATTCTTCATGTCTGCTCTTCACTTGTCCTAGTGTGGAAAATTTAGCCCTTAACATCTTTAATGATCTATCCCTTATCACTTTGATGAATAACTCTTTTGATAGTTAAAATGCCCCTGGAAGAGTACATATAGTTCAAAACATCTAGGATTCTTGCTTTGTCCATTTGTTTTTTTTTTTTAAATTACATTTCTTTTTTTTTTCTTACCTCAATTCAAGACTATTGATTTTTCCTATGATTCAATTATTTGGCCTAAAGTTAAAATTCTTGATTTGTCACAACAATCTTTCTTATCAATTTTCCATTATTCATGCTTGAATGGTTAGCAACTAACATATGCTCTTATCATATTTAAAAATTACAATGCAATCATGTATTATGGGACACAAAGCTATTACTTTAAGAAAGAAATGGATTCTAACATTGGTGAAATTTAGGGAATGGTGAAGATATGACCATGTCAGACGATTTGAAACACCAAAGCAATGGATTTGATGTGATAAAATAAGAAATACCCCCAATTCAAAACTTAAAGTATTCCCGAGAAATAAATTGAGCGCCATGAGAATGAATATGATGGAAAAAGGAAAATCCAATTTCAAGATTCAAAATATTCCCATTGAAAAGGCATATTGATATGAGTGAAAATTTTCACTTTGAGTTAGGCCTTTTACCCCTGTTTTAGTTCTTTTCATTTTGAAATTATTCCTTGTAATAACAATTTTGCCCCAATTATTTTTCACAAGCCAAACCATAATAAGCTTATAACATGGCCTTGATAAATGGATTTAAGAAATGAAATGATATTAGTTTAAAGGTTGCCATGCCATAGTCAATCATTCCATCAATCTTCTTTGTCTATTTTGCCAATAAGATTTTATCCTAAAAATTCAGTTTGCAAAAAGAGGATACTTCATGGTTGTAATGTGGCCTGATAGGTAAACAATTGTCACTCAAAAGAGAAAGGTTGTAGAGGCCCAAATATTTATGTGGGGTTACAATGAGAACTTTACTTTGATAATCACATTTTCTTGGTGAGGTTTATTGAATTTTCTTGTTAATAAGTGCTTCCAATTTTTAAACTTTGCTATTCCAAGTCCATGCTAAGTGTAACTTCCTCTTAAAAGGCTTTTGCTATTTCGATCTTTTATTCAGCATGAGCTTCCTTTTTTATGATTTTGTTCTTTTGACTATTATTTTCTCTTCTTCTTTCTATTTTTTTGGTCTCCTTTTGTATTTTGTCTTTTTCTTTCTTTTTTAAAGGGACTCATTCTAGTGCCAGGATTGCATTCTTGTTTTGAATTCTTAAAGTTTCACTAGTTTGACATATGTTAGGTATTTGAAGGAATTTAAAAGCTCAAAGTGATTAGCAAAAGTTGAGCAGTGTTTAGATAGATGAAAAAAATTTGATCATTTTTTAGTCTTTGAATACGTGGCATAAAATCTTGTTAAGATACTACCTTTCCTAACGTACTTATGAGACATTTTGTTATTTTAGGATATTCTTTTCCGTTTTAAAGAATGTTTAGGGTCTTATGTTTGCATCACCCTTAGAATTTATCTTTATTCACATTAATATTTGTTAATTTTCATAAGGAATACCATGTAGCTATTGTGAAAAAAATATTGCCAGATAGAATTGTGAGTTGTAAGCAAACAAAAAAGTGGGAAATGAAAAGCACATAATTATTGCATTGACAAAGTAAAATATGATAAGACACAGTAACAAAATAATTTCTACCTAGCTTTTGATTTTGACTAGGTGGAATTTGATTGACCCAACAAGCATTGGTCAATGGAAAAATGATATGAAATATTTTGGAAATTTGAAAACTCTTACTCAATAGTGTATAGTCTTTTCTCGCGTTGGAAGCTTTTTTGTTTTTCCTTTATCTCTTTTCTTTTTTGCACCCCTTATTAATGAAAGCAATGCAATTCTCTATTGAGTGCTCAATTTCCTTGAACAAAATCTTATACTTCTTTCGCTCAAGTGCCCACCTTAATGATATGGGCTTTGGACTCTAGTAGTGAAGCTAAACTTTGCCGATTAGAATTTGCATCACTTTCTTATTTTTTTTACTTTGTTCGAAAAAGGTAACCAAGACCCAAAAAGGGTGAATTGGCTGTTTACAATAATTTCATTTCTTTTGGAAATTGCTTTGAAAAAGACTTGTTATGAAAGATACTTAGAAGTGTATAAAGAAAAACTACAATTATATCAATCAAGAAGATTTAATGTAGATGCTTAGAGTATGAAGATAACAAATTTCTTTTCCAATAATAGAGCATTCAACAATATGTTGTTTACTTAATTGAAAATCTTGTTCCAATGTAAGTTAAAACAATCATACAATCACTTTAACAATTGGATTATTTGAAGTAAATATAAAAGAATATGTCCAACAAGAGATCACAATACTTCAAGTGAAATATCAACAACAAAAGTAAAGTATAAATTTAACAATTCAAAATATGAAGAGTATAAGGGCAGAGAAAGCAAACTCTAAAATTTATCATGGTTTAACTCTTATCCAAGCCTATATCTAGTTTCCAAGCAAACTATTGATATTTCTCCACTAATTCCTTAAGTTTAATGAGGCACTTGTAAGCCTCTAAAACATCCAACTCAACTTAGAGTTGTTTCTCACTCTAGAACCAAAGAACACCTCTCTTCCTAGAGGAAAATCACTCCAAGAGATTCCATACCCTTGTTTTTCTCCCTTAAGGGATACACCACCCTTGTCTTACAAATATTGTAGAAGAATGATATTGAGCCTCTCTCAATGAGTAGATATACAAAATAAAACTCTAAGAACTCAAATGAAAAAGATAGCTTAATGATATTTGTTTCTCTCTCAAAGATGATAAAACAAGTTAAAGATCACATTTGAGCATTTTGTTTCTAGTGAATTTTGCGCTCTTGAGACAATTATTTATAGCCCGAAAAAGCAAAAGAACCATTGGGAGCCTAAGGAGAAATTCAAATTTGTACATCTTGATTGTTGGAAGTAAGTAGCTTCATTTGTTGACTTCATGACCATCCTCTTTTCCATAGCTGCAACTTTAGATACTTATAACTCATTCATTGCAACTTTATTTTAAAAACATTATATATTACTAGAAAGCTTTGTAAGTCTGTTTTCTATCCTGACAAGTTACAGTGCAAAATTCTTTCTGGTTGTTAAGATATGGTTGAAAGAGTGACAAAAAATCATATAACAAATTGGCATACATAACTACAAATTGAGACGCTCATGACTCCTTTGTTTAAATCAATTTTGAGCATGTGATATACGAATGGAAAACTGTGTAAGTTTATTTCATATTAAATAAACCTCATTTCAAAATTCTTACCGATTGGGGAGATATTATTCAAAATGTGACTAGAGGTTAGGAAAAAATGTGATACCATACCTACAACTTTGACAATCATAACTTCTTAATTTCAACTTTACTTTAAGCATGTGATATATGACTAGAAATATGCTTAAGTTTATTTTCAGATGCAATAGCATTTCAACTCTACTTTAAGCATGTGAGATATGACTAGAAAGATGTTTACGTCTATTTTCAGATCCAATAGCTTTCAGTTCAAAATTTCCTCTGATTTGTGAGATATGATAAAGATAGTGATTTAAGGTCCAAAAGCAACTCCATTAAAATCCATATCTCTCTTATATTTTTAGCTCAAACTTATATTTTGAGGACTAATATGTATTAGGCTAATAAATATAAGTCCAAATGAATTCAACAAAATAATAATAAGCCTATGATAATTAGTCCAACTTACAAGCTAGATACTTGGTCAAATTCATATATCCCAATATGAATATTTTAATAACAATTAGTAGAATATAGGCATGTTTACCATGCATATGAGATTCCTATAAATATATATATATATATATATATATATATCCAATTTTCATTGTTTATAACATTAGAACCTATTGGATATAATATGAGCAGGTATATCTCATATAAGGGATGATTTAAGTATAAAGTATTACATGTTAATGATTAATCAATTAAACACATGTAGATACCATATGTATAACTCATTTGTTATATATTTGTCACATTTTTTTCATCATCAAAACTTATAACATTGAACCTTAGGCTATGTTTGGGAGTTTAAGGAATGATGGAAAGTAATGGAATAGAGTGGAATAGTTTGAGCAGATATATTGTTTGGAAGTTTTAATGAGGAAAGGAAGTGACTCCTAAATTTTTTGTTTGGAAGTTACAATTAAATGAATGGAATGGAATGGTTCATTGATGACTTTTTCCAATATTACCCCTTATAACATAAACACACAACCAATAATTTTTATTTTTTTTTAATACATGGAATAAGAAATTGACTCATTTTTCTGTCTATATTTTTTTATTTTCTTTTACTAATTCTCCTATTTTCACTTTCTTTGATTTCTTAACTCACAAAATGCAACATAATTATGAAATAAAATTAATATATATATATATATATATCTATATATCTTATGTAAACAATTTATAATATGTAAAAATTCCTTATTTTAAAGTTATTTTAAATAAATGAATAGGCACTCTCAATTTTACAAACTCAGCTTCATTTAATGCTTGCTTTCATCTTGCGAATATAAACAAAATTTATTAGTCATAAACTGCACAACAGGTCACCATCAAAGGTATTATATCAACGAAATATACATAAACAAGAAGAAAGAAAGGATATATAACCAATAAAGTAGGCATACATCATATAGGATAATACCAACAGAGTACAAACACTAATGAAAAATAGGGGTATAATAGTACTGTTTGATCATTGAGCCACTTCGTTTCACTCTTAACCCCCCCAATTTTGGGGGATAGAAAAAAAGCTACTGTTGATGGTCAAGGAAGGTCTTGGAGGCCTTTCCTTGCCATTCCACTCTCTTTAAAAAAAATCATCCAAACATACATTTTGTTTAAATTGGCCATTTCACTCTTTGCCCTTCCATCGGTCACCCTTCATCCAAACAAACCCTTAAGGTTAACATACTTTTTAGATGATCCTACATAGGTGAAATGATTAGAATGCACTTGTATTGCTCTTTAAATGATCCTACAAAGTCCCTCCAATGAAGAATCTTAGCTTGATGCAGCTAATATTTAGTGGAGGCTACTCCTTCAGCTATTTTAGTTACAATATCCTTACCATTAATATGAATCATGATTGATTTTCCTAATATTTGCATGTGAAAATGAAGTGGAAAACTCTTATTTTAATAGATATCAAGCTTTAAGATAATGTACCTTTAAAAATGACATAAGTTAGCCTATTTTGAAATGACAATGTTTCATAATGGAATGCAGACATGTGGTGAAGAACATGTCTTTATTGGAACATTATTTTGATGCACCCTTAATCTTATTGGTATACTCCATTTGGCATCAGAAGGCTTTTCTTTTTTCTTTTGGTTTTCAAAGATTTTGTTTCCTCTAAATGCTTGTTAACTATTAATATGTGAGAAATTAGGATCTCCACACAATTAAGGTTAAAAAGAAAAAAGCCTTACATGCAAAAGTGAATTTGTAGGCCTACTAATATACTAACAATAGATATCACACATATGGCCATTTTATATTACGCATCCAACCAACGTATTACTAAGATAGGTTAGTTTTGACACAAGATAAGAGTGAACAATTCTCATCTCCTCCAGGCACTTATTGTTCTATAGGGCAAAAAAGAACATGACGATTAGTTTGGGAGAAAATTGATTATTCACCCAAATAATGCCTTTTGAAATCTTCATGTTTCATTCTTATCTTTTTGGTAAATCTCCTATTATGCTCAAAAATATATTGGTTAATAGTGTTGTGGACAATACATCAATTTTTGGAAAATTTTTGGATATGCCAAAATTAACTAGTGTATTATAGACAAGTTAATTTTGGTAAGGATAAGAATGGAAATTTCCTCTTCCTCTAAATACTTATTTGTTCCATGGGGAAAGAAAAGAAATAACAATCAATTTGGGAGAAAAAAATTCTCCACCTAACCAATGCCATTTGAAATCTTAGAATTCATTCTCATCCTTATCCTACTATAACCTATTAGATTAAATATACACTAGTTAATAATGCTTTGATCATGATGTCTATTTTGGAATTTTTTTGGCAAAAATTAATTGGTTTATTTTCAAACAATTTGATTTTGGTACTGGATAATAGTGAAAATTTTATCTTTCCTCTAAGTACTTATCATCATATGGGAAATGGAAGGGACTGATAATCAATGTAAAAGAGAATTACTCCTTTACTTGACTAATGCCCTTTCTTATCCTTATACTAAATTCATATTAGGTTTTAATAATACACAGGTTTATAACATCATTACCACAAAAGAACAATCCCTCTAAAGTAGATCCCCATTTTCGAGGTTTTTCTAATGTGACAAATGTACAACCCATGTACTGACATGGTCTAATAGGGCTGGAGACCCACAAATGAAGGATTAGGCTTTTAATATCATACTATTCTTATGGTATATACCAATGTCAACTAACGTGGTGACATTACATATTCAATTAGTACAAAGCAATTGTCTATCACTCTTTTCCTATACACTCTGATATCATGACATGTCAAAATGATAAGGGAAAATGTATGTTCTTCTTTATCTTATCTCGAGCATACCATAGGTTAGGATGTCTAACCCTAAAATGTTAGGTTCTACTTAATCAGGTTAGTTACTAGGCCTCTCTAACAATGTATAGAATTCCAAGGTTAGCCTATCATCTTGAAAGAATTATAATGGTCCCCAAGTTGTCTTTTCCCTAAAGATGAAGGCCTTACTTATCAAGTATGACCTATCAAGAGCTTAAGAGCTCCATAAGAACCAAGTCTAATAAATAGGTAACAACTTGAGTGAAGTCTTCACAATAACCTCTGAGAGCTTAGGAACTCTAAAGGGAGACTATTACAAACCTCTGCTAACCTAGGGTACACTCAGACCTAAAAATAGGGCCCAAAAGGTTTGTGAGGTAAAGTGAGAGTGCTCAATGTGTAGGGAGATCATACAAACCTGATTTCCAAAAGTTACAAAACCCTTATCTACTAAGTAGATTAAGCAAAGGAAACCGAAAAATATATTTACACCAAATCATATATACAATGAATAAATTGAACAAAAAACAAAATAAAAAATTCAAAATTTTAATCATGTTAGATAGTTCATTGATGCGAAGCATGTGACGTACAAGGTATTTAAAATAAAAAAAAGTCATTATTTTACAAAATTACCAAAAAATGGGTTTGATTATTAAAATCTCCCCAATGGAGTCACTAAACTATCACACCTAACATATCGTTGAGGGTCATAAAAAAGAGAAAACAAATTGATTCTCAAAAATAATATGGAAAAACAACTTATTGGAGACGCCACTAAAATTTTTTAAAAAATAAGGTTTTGAAAATTGTTTTGAAAGAAAAAGGGTAGTCTGACTAACCAAAGACAGGTTCAGAAGTCTATTTGTGCAACGGGGAATGTGTTAAACACCTTATAGCACTCGTTCATAAGAATGATTACCTTGATTTAACAATATAAAATTTATACAGCCCTAAAAATTATTTTAATTACCCTAATTAAAACGCTTGCAAAAGAAAGAAATAAAAGGAAACAATCCATGAAGATATATCTAATAAATCAGATAAAATTAAATTGAATTAAATTAAATATTTACGATATAAAAAATAAAAATATTAAGAATATTAATGTAAAAGGAAAAGTTGAATATTTACTGCAGGAAAAAAGGAAATATTTTCAAAAGTAAAAATAAATGAGATAGAATATTTACAAAGCAAGATATTCAATTAATACAAAAAAAAAAAAAAAGAAATATTTGCATGATTAGACTTGATCTAAGAAGGGGACCTAGGGCCTAACAGGGATTAAAGCCCACAAAATTCACATTGGATAGAAAACAGGTGTTGTTGTGTTGATGTTTTTTTTTTTTTTTTTTGTGATGAGAGGAAAATAGAAAATAACTTAAGTTTTCAAATAATTTACGAATTAGATGAAGTGTTTTAATTTGTAGATCAAGTTAATATATCTTCCTTGCTCTCTTATATTTCTCTTTTTTATTTTTTCACTTTTGAAAGTAATCTTTTCAAAATTTTATATTTATTTGTCTGAAAAAAAAAAACACAACTATCAAAATAGACAATCAACTAGTGCTGTATGTGATATGTGTGTATAACAAAAATTAGTCATAAAATAAAGCAAATTATAATTAAGTGTACAATGTAAACTTCGTGAGTTTGAAATCAAGCACTTACCTTCTTCCAAGCTACCTTTAACTCAAACGATAAAATTAACTTTAAAATAATGTGAAGTTAATTCCAAATTATTATTTTTTGTAGAAATACATAAACAAAATATGGTGTTCACGAAAGTTTAAATAAATTATGTAATAAAAGAATAAATTAATTAAATTTAAATTTTTTTACCCAAATAGGAAGATTATATATATATATATATATATATATATATATATATATTCAAACCTCTTATTTCAGGAGGAAAAATAAAATGGATTATCCTGAGTCTGCAAGTACAGGTACCCTTTTCTTGTTTTGAAAACATATTCTCGTACATTTTAAAAGTGTTCTACCATTTATTGATTTTGTAAAATGATATATACTTAGTATAGTCATTAATTGGAACAATAGAAATCGGTCAAAACCTAAACCTATATATAGATCAAAGACAAAAGTAGTCTTAATTGGAAAGACCGAGATAGTATAGTATACATAATGGCATTAAACATTGCACGTGTTCATTTGGTCAAAAAGATTAGCAGTAAAGTTGAATATAATTTGACCCCAAAAAAAAAAGTTGAAGATAATTTTTAAATTCGAAAATAATTTGGAGTTTTAAATGTCCTTAATAAAGAGTAGTTTAGGTATTTGACAATCAAATTTAATATCATAACTGATGTTTAATGCTTTAACTTAACAATTATGTTGTATATACATTTAAAAAATAATAATAAGAGCGCTGGAGATTCTAATGCATTTTGATCTTCAATTCTTAATTCATCATTTTTTTTAGGTGCTTTAAAGATCTCGTAATTATTTTATAGAAAATTTATATTTATAAAATGTAAAAGGTTTGTTTATAATTTTTAGATATAAATTTTTTTTTTATAATTAGTACTAATTCAAAATAAGTCAAAATTTTCATATTGTTGTTTGATTGATAAATGAACACAAACGTGATCTACAAGCTTAACTAGGAGAACTGAAAAAAGCCATATAGATATTTGTGAACCCATATTTTTTTAAAAAAAAATTTAATTTCTAACAATTACGGCTAACAGATGGATGAAATGAAAAATTTTAAAATAATATATTTTAGGACTTTGAGAAGGTCATATGATCAAATTTTAAAACGTAAATCATATATTAAAATTAGGTAAAATATTTAGCGTACTCACAATTTTGAGAGCACCAATGCACCTAGTTATAATATATGGACATAATTGTAATATTATTATTTTTTAGGGTCTAGGGTTTATGATATGAAATTTGATATGAAGTCAAGATTTTGGCAAATTCAAATCAAAGAATAAGACATGTATAAAACTGCCTTTAATGTCCCTTTTGGACAATATGAATGGAATGTAATGTCATTTGGACTAAAAAAAATGCTCCTTTTGAATTTCAAAATATTATGAATGATATATTCAATCCATATATCCAATTCATTATAGTTTACATTGATGATGTTCTGGTATATTCCCTATCTATCAATCAACATTTCAAGCATGTTCAATGTTTTATCAATATAATCAAAAGAAATGGTCTTGCTCTTTCCAAAACAAAAATCTCTTTGTTCCAAACTAAAGTCAGATTCCTATATCATTTCATCCATCAAGGAACAATCACCCCAATTGATAGGGCTATCCAATTTGCTAATAGGTTCCCTGGTTAAATCATAGATAAAACTTAACACTATAGATTTTTTTGTTCAATTAAGTTTCTGATGTCTTAGGAAGATACAAGTTATTCAATTGTTTTAGTGATTATTTTGTATGGTGAAGCTACACCTGGTTTGCTTCTGTATGGTGATTATTTTGAAAGGGGTAATTTAGAGTGAATTACTTCCTTTTTTGTTGTATGCCAAGTAACTTTAACATTAAGAGGGTTGAAAAAAGGGTAATTAATCTTTTGTTCCAAAGTATGCTTCAATTCAATAAAAAAATAGGATATTAATTTTTAACTTTGAAATGAATTTGTAGAATTTTTTTTTTTAAATTAATTTTCTTTCTTTTGTTGGAAATGTTTTAAGAAACCATTCTCTATATGGAGTAAGCTCATCTGAGTAGAACTGCTTTTGAAGGGATTTTTTTTTTTTTTTATCAATTTGGAATTCTTGTCTAATAGTGTTATTTTATAGGGTTCACCATTCATAGATGAATAAGTTGGAGACATGATAGAAGTATTGTCATCATCTTTATGGTATGTTGGTCATGGCAGGTTGGATGATATGGCTAATCCTTGTAAATGGATTGTAGATGATATTTGTTCAGAATTAGTTTTAATAGTTGATAGAGGTTGAACTAGGTAAAGTAAATTTTTTTTATCTAAATGAAATTCTTACTTCCCCTATTCGTGATTGCTTTATGTGTCTTAACTCATGAGTTAGCTGTGGTAATGGTGGTATGGCTTTTTCTAATTTCTATTCTTCCAGTAAATTTACATCCTTCCATACTATAGTTTGGGGTCTTATAACATTAGCTATAAAGGTATATGTTATAAACAGTAGTATCATTTGACATGTTTGTTTTAGTTTGAGAACCCTAGAACTAAATGAGTTCATTAGTTTGTATTGAGTCCTATATATTAATATTACAGGAAATGATCCAAGCTTCATATCAGAACCATAAAGTTTGATATTTAGTTTTAAAACATCCATGATGTTTTCATCATTTAAACTTATGGACCAATATAGAAAACAATTAGAATAAATTGGTCCAACATGTAATCTAACTTTTACCATTACTAAGAGAGAATCCATGAATTAGTTATGCGTAGTATTTCTAAGGCAAAGGAAGCAAGAAATATTCAAGTTGTCTCAAACTAAAGGTTTTAAGGTCACTTAAACACATCTTATGTGTAAGAGTTTGTAGTGTTGCTTATGTTTGGAAAGGGAATTTTTTATAAAAGGAAATACTCTTCGTTTTCGGGTTTGATTGGAACAAGTTCTTCGCATGATCTAATTATATAATCAAATGCTCAGAAGAATTTTCCATCATAATCTGATTATATGTCTTTGTTGATATCTTTAAAGTGGATTTCTTCTTTAAAGATGTTAATTAATGATGAAGGTTGAGATTTGTTAGAAAGGGAATAGGAATGGGGAATAGTAGATCTTCATGAAAAAGAAAGAGATTTAAACATATTTAAAATAGTTCTCCTTACGCTGATACCATTACCATCAGGTTCCATAGAGATAAATCATATTGGAATACAATTATGATTTACTAAACAAATATGAAATTATAGTATTAATATCATCAATTATTTCTTTAATCTTAGTCATCAATCAGACAAAACATTTTCTTGATCTATTATAATTTTCATTTCTCTGTGAGTTTCTACTAAAGTCTGGACTTACCACCCTATTCATTGGGAATTACTGCTATAACCTTACAAATCTTATGGTTCCTTTTCCAGATTTAAAAAATATTCTTTCTCAAAGAGTAATTCGTGCTATCAAATTGAATTCATTGATCATATTAGTAGTTTAATATCATGTTTGTAAAGAAATATTAACTTTAAACTAATTTAATCAATTCATAGTTCCCCTTCAAGCTCTGATACTAACTTCGGAAGAAGGCCCAAGTAAAGAAAAGAAAAGAATATGGTGAGAAGTAGAAAAGAATTATAACATAATAGAAATAGCTCACATCTCCTGGGTAGAGGCAAGTAGTTTTAGCTTAAGAGAACCATAATAGTGGTCTTGAGGTATTGTTGCCTGGAGAGGTTTTTTTTTTCCTCGGCCTTACCTTGGTTTTTTGATTGTTGAAGGTTAGGAGTGTTTTATACATGGTGTGGTAATAGAGTTCAGATGGTTTGAAAGTTTGATGGCGTGTCCACAATAACATTGCTCTCTCCTGTCTTGTTCAATGAGAATAGCTCCCCAATGATAATTACTAGCTTCCATAAAAAAGATAAGGATGGAATCTAAGCCACGGATTTTGAGTGGTAGAGAATTTTTTGAAATCTCCTTAAGATATTTGACAGTTGTAGTCTGATCCAGACTTTAAGAGTATGATGTACCTTTTTACAGTAATTTAAACAGCTGGCTAGTGTGAGTTCAACATTTGAGGATAAAGTCTCGGACAAAGCTGACTATCTTGAGGAACTATTTAATCCATTTCAATGTTAAGTCTTTATTAGGAAACTGAGATAATTGTTTAGCCAAATGTGGACTAGGTTTATACCAACTATTTTCAAACATCATGCCAAGGAAATCAATTTGGGTTTGAGCCAATTGACTCTTTTGAGAAAAAAAAATGAGCCTATAGTGTTTTACAATTTTGGTAAACAATTCAAGAAGTAGTAAGTGTTCTGCTTCTATCTTTGACAAATGAGGATATCATCAATATAGTTCAATGCATTGTCTCAGATGGCCTTGAATATTCTCTCCGTGGCCTTTTGAAATAATGATGGGGTTGTTTTGAGCCTCGATGGCATGACAATCCACTGATATTGATCATCAAGAATACAAAAGGTAGTATGGTGTCTTACTTCTAGGTGAATACCTAATTGCCAAAATCCAATTTTAAGATTAAATTTTGAAAATATTTTGGCACCCCAGAGTTAAGCCATTTATGTAGTAGGATTTGAAATTAATCATCTTTATGGAACATGCTTAGGCGTTTATAATATATAACAAGTCTTTTTTTCCCCTAACCAGCTTTGATCTTTTTTCTATATAAAACGCTTAACATGCCCAATTTGATTCGGTTGGCTCGATCAATCCCTATTTAATAAGGATTCACATTATTCACTTGCTAACAGAAGGACATAAGGATTCATGCCCAAATGAGCAGCCTTCATGGGATTAACATCTTTATTTTTCTTGAAAGGCAACTTAATAAAGAATTCTTCATTCTTCCAAAAAGGATAGGAATTTTGAAAATCTGAATGGGAATCAAGTCAATAAGGCAAAAGTTTGTGCTTAATTTCCTCATATAAGGGCAAAGCAGCATAAAGTAGATATAGCTTTAGCACATCTATGAAAGGTTTAAATTACAACTGATGATGAATCCCAATGGGTTAAATCTAAAGCCTTCCAACTTTAATGAAGACATCCATTCCAATGAGAATATCTTTTCCTATAATGTGGCTTCCAAGGATATGTGTCCAAATAATGCAATTGGGAAAAAACTTAATTCCAACCTTGTGTCTTATTATCAAGGAAACATGAAATATGGTGTCATTGGCTGCTTCAAAGTATTATGAATGTTTTCTCAAGGCTTTTGGAGGCAACGATGAAGGATTTATGATAGTTGTCTAGGAGGTTATATTAAGGAAAACAATGGTTAGGATAGGTTTAGTAAATTTGTCTAGAAGAATGTGAAGATGAAGGTATGGGAAAGTATGAGAATTCATTGTTGGCTGATGGGGATTAATGTTATACATGTGGCTAGAGTAATGGTTAAATGGATATTTAGATTCAGAGCCTGGATGAAAATTAGTTTAAGAATCAAGCATGGCAAAGATAGTATCTTCATTAAGTTCATTCTATTTAGAGAAAACATCTTCAAGATCTCAGTCATCAAGTGGAATTTACATGTTGATTTGTTCAATTATCTTAATTGCTTGTTAGGCTTGCTAGGACATGGTTGTGCAAAATGTCCTTTCTTTTTAAAAATCTAACAAGCATCAATTTTCTTTTTCCAGTTTCTCTTGTGCCTACTTCTTTTGAAATATCTAAGGGGCTTTTTTCATCTTGAGTATTTTGGATGGATGAGGTTTTGAGAACAATAGGACTTTTTTTTGGGTTTACACTGACAGCACTTTTTGTCTTTGCATTTGATCTTAAGATATGACTTTTGATATAACTTCTGGAATAGTGGTTTGCAAATAGAACTGAGTGGAACAATTTTTTATATTCACAAAGTTTATCTAAGGTAGACAAAGCAAGCTGTTAGATTTCTCCAAGGGAGATATTCGCCATGGGATGATAGAGAGCTTACAATGCTCTATTTGATTCCAATTGTAATTCATCTGGCAAAGAAGCAATAAAAACATGTCGAAGAATCACATCATTGAAGTCATTCAAAAGATAATATATCTCTGTCATTCTTTTTATATGTTTTTCTATATCATTCTTTTTCAAAGAACAATACTTCATTTCAAAGTATTCTTGTCTTTTTTGCTTGTCGATGAGTTGAAAGTCCTTGATAAACTCTTTATGAATTGCACCAAGTAAGGCAGCAGGATACTCCAAAAGAAAGAGTTGAAGTTGTTGATATTCTGCAAGGGATTAGAACCATTATGTAAGTGTTCTTGTAAATCTAAAGACAAACTCAAGAAAGACATCTGGAAGATGAGTTCAGGTCTTGGGCATCTGTAAGTCAATCCATGCTTTTAATTCATGTAAATGGTCTCTTCTATGATGAGGCTAAATATCATCAAAGGTAAACTAAAGTCCATTTGCAGGTTTAGAAGGAGTAGAGTCCCAATTGGTATATTGACCTTTGGGTTCATCACTATCTACAACGTAGGACTAAGATGGATCATCATAGTCTTCAGGAGGATCAACAGGTTCTATCATGTAAAATGCTAATATGTTTGCCAAATATTGAGAATCATCAAACATAGTCACCATAGATTGGGTTTTTTCTTGGGTACTAGAGTCAGAACAAGACTTATTGAACACAGCATAGTCATAAGGTTTAACCATTGCTATATCTAGTGGTTTCTCTGGGACCTTTTTGCTTGAGATCTTCTGGTGAAGAGGAAAAGGGTTACGAGGTATGAGGAGCAGTAGGTTCATTGATTGTGATACTTCAGATGGTGGAAGGAAAGGCTTTATGTATGATAGTGTAGCCATAAAAGTTTGAGGAAAATGTGGAGGTCTTTGTGGTGGTCTAAGCATGGCTCTTAGTTTGAAGGGCCTGGAATAAGAAGGATGAGACTTCTTAAAAATTTCATGAGTCATCTTAAAAAATTTGGAATAATCTTCTTCAAAAAGACATGACGAGTATGCAGAGGATGGTACATGGTTGGTGGCTAGTCTGGTAAACCGATGGCAAGGTAGGAAAATATTCATAGATGGATGGTGTATAAGTAATGGTAGAGGGTGGTTTAGATCTCATGTTAGCCTCAATTTACTTGAGTTAATCTTGTAGATATTTAGTCTTTATCATCTTCCCAATAGACATGTAAAGACGGTTTTTAAAAAGCCTGAGGATCAACCTTTCAAGCTCCTCATATTCCTCTTTTTAACAGCAAATCATATCTATAACTCTTGTACCAATTCATGAGATCAAGAACCGAATGATTCCTATTTACCAATTTGAACCTAATGGGAAACCATCTATGTTTCTTATATTTATGATCATTTCATATGGGACGTCGCCCCTAAAATGTGCCAACTAGGCTGCAACTACCATACAGGCTATCCCTCAGGTAGTGATAGTGAAATCAATCTCTCATTATATGATAGTGATGTTGAAGAGCTCGCCCAAGCATATGCTAACAATACCTTTGCTAAGTATAAGAAATGGTAAAAACGCTTGTATAAGCCCGGTCCACATTTAGCTAAACAATTATCTTAATTTCCTTATAAAGACTTAACACTAAAGCAGATTCAATAGTTCCTCAACATAGTCAATTATGTCAGAGACTTTATCCCCAAATGTTCAAATCACACCAGCTAACATTCAAACTTATTGAAAAAAAGTTACATTATACTCTTGGGGTTCAGATCAGATTGCAGTTGTTAAATATCTCAAGGAGATTTTAAAAAATCCCTCACCACTTAAAATCTCCAGCCTATCTTCCACCTTTATCCTCTAGACGGATACTAGTAATTATCATTGGAGAGCCATTCTCATTGAACAAGACAAGAAAAAGTAATATTATTATGGACACACGTCATCGGATCTTTCAAACCATCTTAACTCTACCACTACACCATGTATAAAGGAATCTTAACAGTCAAACTTGGAAATCAAAGGTTTGAATTTTATCTGGCTCACTGATATTTTATTATGGAAATGGACAACACTGCTTTTCTGAAGATTTTAGAATTCAAAAATAAAATTCTTCTGGATCATTAGCTAGCTTAATGGCAAGCATGGCTCTTTCATTAAAAACTTGATGTTAAGCATATCAAAGGAGTCACCAACCACCTCGCCGATCTCCTCTCTTGTCCTAAACCCAACACTCTCACCCTTATCATACGTGTTGTCTCCATCCCTTTAATCCTTATGGTCCAACCTTATTCTATACCCATTAGTCATCCACCCACCACCAAAAGGTCCTTTCCTCTTTTAGTTGAAATTTCAACTAGACCTTCTTAGATTATAGAACTAGCCAAGTCCTCCATATTCTACTACCTCCACTATTATCTCAGAGACATCCCTCTCTCCAAATTCTACATAATGTTTCACCCTAATACCCCATATCTCACTCTTTATTGGATCCAAGTGAAAACATTCAATAAAGATATCATTTAGTTCCAATGGTCGCTTGCGGTCCTCTATACTATAGTAATAGAGTTTTCTCCAATGGACATGTTTCACCATCTTAACAATGATTTGACCCATACATCCCTCATTTGGGCTCTCTTGGAATGGTACACTCCCCTTTCATAAAGGAGAAAATAGATTAATAACTCTATCAGATAGTTAGACTTATGGAATTACCTTGAGTTGTGCTTAATAGCCTCTTCAATTTTCATTATCCATAAGCTTTACTGGAAGTACAAGAATGAACTATTAATTTCACAAGTTCATTCGTATGAGTGGAGCACGTTTCCTAATTTTCAAAAAGATTACAAGAATATTTTAAAGTCACTTAAAATGTTTCTTTGTGATTTTAATAATTATTAAAGCCCACTCAATGTGGAATGCACTGTCATTAGACCTTTTCCTGGAAAATTTATCTTGGTGAACCTTGGCATCTTAAAATTGACATTCTTGATCAAGTTTATTTCATTCCTAATCTATCTCGTCCTAGGCCATCTTCCTCCACTATTCCTCCATACAACTATGGAGCTGCAAAAGAAGAAGAGATTTTTAGGACACAAATTCTAATGGGACCCTTGACATTGACACCTATATCATCTTCTTCTACTATCACTCCTGAAGAGTTGGTAGAATTACAAGCCGTAGAAGAAAGAGAATACTATCTCGAGAATCCTTCTCTCAGACTTAAATTCTAGACTTCCAAGACCTTCTCTCTCCTGCCAACAGTCCTACTCTGAGTGATCTTAATCTCTCTCCTTATCACGAGCCTATCCTCAATAGAAATAAAGACCAAAGTCAAGACGCACTATCTTACCATATGTGATGTTTGCTTTAGCTTTCAATGTGTAGTCATTGTTTGTACGAAAAGTTGTATTGACTTTTTAGTCTTTATTTTAAATTATTGTCCTTTATGTTTACCATGTTTGTGTTGGTTGGTCCCTTTATATAAGGAGCCTCTTCTTTTCACTTAGGGGCATTAAAAGCTTGTATCAATCTGTTGTCAATAATATATGTGTTTTTATGAGTTTCTTTTAAGCTTTTCCCTTATCTGAAATCTTCTTTCTAATTTCTTAAATGTCCTCTCAAATGGAGATCCAAGTATGCTCTGAGCTTACTTTTGATGAGGATCTTGCGTCTTAAAAAGGATTAGTCAGAGTGATCCTTGATGAGCTAGAATTATAACATAATAGAAATAGCTCACATCTTTTGGGAAAAGACAATTAGTTTTAGCTTCAGAAAACCATAACAATGGCCTTAAGGTATTGTTTCCCCAGAGAGGCTTTTGTTTCCTCAGCCTTTTAGTTATGTGATTGTTAAAGCTTAGGAGTCTTTTCCCAGAGACATAAGCCCTTACATCTGTGTTATAGCTTAACAATCCGTATATCAACTAGAAACCTAGGGTTATAAGACTACTAGTCCTAAAATATCCTATGGATCTATACTTTTGGTATAACAACACCACGTATGCACACCCAACTTAGTAACAGAGCCTTCATGTGAAAGACAACTAAGAATTCTAGTACAAAAAGAGAGTAGGAGGAGAAATCTCAAACCATGAAAGTTGATACTCAAACTCGACCTATAGAACCCATTACACTTTCTTCTTCTCTTTCCAACCCAGAATCTTGCCTTCAAGCAAATGCTTACAAGATTGATAATCTTGTTGTGATCTGTTATAAAGATCTACCTTCCGAACAACATCTTGAAGATACCCATCTCAATCCTTATCAACTTTATATCCAAGATTGTTCCTGGGGAAGAGTTTTTAAGAAGCTCATTTTCAAACCAAAAATTCATGTTAAAAAGTATGTCTACTCTTTTAATCTAAACCATGCAGAATTCTCATCTTCCATTGAGGAATAGTTTGTTACTCTTGCAATACCTCAAGGTCTTATTAACCGTTAGTTAGATCAATGGTACACTCATATTCACCTGGGTGCTATCCACTTTTGTATCACATACTATGGTCGCAAAGGCCTTTCTATTATAACTAGACTTGTCATCCTGGGTACCACCTATACAACATATCAGACAACCATTATTGGTATAGCCTTGACCACTTTGAATGCAGGAACCACTATCTTGACTATTTGCCCTGATTTCAACCTCAAGCTCTCTCTCATTATATGGCATTTAGAGTATAAAATCATGCTATGAACCTTCATCTTCCTAACAACACTAATGATGCTCTTATGATTGTAACTGAAAGAGCTAATGTTCCTACAATCATACAAATCCTAAAGTAGATTTCTCAAATTGATCTTCTTCAGCTCATGCCAACTGAATGGGTCACCAATTATGAATAGCTTCAAATTCACGGTAAGCCCCTGTTCACATTTGAGCCACCTAGTCTTTATCGTTTACCCAACGAACAAGTAAAAAAGACTTTTTAAAGGCCTGAGAATCAACCTCAAGCTCCTCTTGCTCCCCGGTTTTTGCACATGTTTATTGCTCCTGTACCAATTTAGGTGATCAAGAAGTGAATGATTCTTGTTCACTGCTTTGAACCTAATGGGGAACCAGTCTATGTTTCTTATATTTATGACCTCTTATGCTAGTTCACAAGAAAAAACTCAATCTATGGTGACTATGTCAGATGATTCTCAATTTAGCAAACATATCAGCACTTTACATGACTGAACCCATTAACCCTCTTGAAGACCATGATGATCCATCCTAGTCCTATATTGTAGTTGATGATGAACCTAAAGTTCAATCTATCAATTGGGACTCTACTCCGTCCAAACCTGCAAATGGACCTTCATTTACCTTTGATGATATTCAACTTCATCAAATAAGAGATCGTTTACATGAATTTGGAGCATGGATTAACTTATGGATGTCCAGGACTAGAATCTATCTTCTAGATGTCATTCATGAGTTTGTCTCTAGATTTATAGGAACTCTCAGTGATTGGTTCCAATTCCTTAGAGAATATTGACAACATCATCTCCTTCATTTAGACTATCCTATTGCCTTACTGGGTGCAAATCATAAAGAGTTTATCGGAGGCTTTTAACTCATCAACTAGTAGAAAAGACAAGAATAGTTCAAAATGAAGTGTTGCTTTTTAAAAAAGAATAATCTAGAAAAAAGGTATGAAAAGAATGACAGAAAGATATTATCTTTTGAATGGCTTTGATGATGTCACTTTTTGACATGTTTTTATTGCTTCTTTGCCAGATGAATTACAATTGGAATTAAATAAAGCATTGCAAGCTCTCTATCAGCCCATGATTGATATCTCCCTCAAAAAAATCTACCAACTTGTTTTGTTTACCTTAGACAAACTTTGTGAACAATGAAAATTGTTCCACTCAATTCTATTTGGCAAGCCAAAATTCCAGAAGATATGTCAAAAGCCATATCTAAATATCAAATGCAAAGACAAACAACTCTGTCAGTGCAGACCCAAAAAGCAGTCCCATTTTTCTCAAAACCTCATCCGTCCGAAATACTCCAAATAAAAAAGGCCCCTTAGATATTTCAGAACAAGCAGGCACAAGAGAAATTGGAAAGAGAAAACTAATACTTGCTACCTTAGTAAAAAGAAGGGACATTTTTCACAATAATGTCCTAATAAACCTAAACAAGCAGTCAAGATGAATGAACAAATCAACATGCAAATTCTTGATGACCGAGGTCTTGAAAATGTTCTCTCTAAACAGAGTAAACCTGATGAAGATAATATCTTTGCCCTACCTGATTTTGAAACTAATTCTAATCTAGACTTTGAATATGAAAATCCATTTAACCATTACTCTGGCCATGTCTATAACATTGATCCCATTAGCTAACAAAGAATTCCTACACTTTCCCATACCTTCATTTATACAATTATCTCCCAACATTATCACTCAGTATACTGGTGCACTATGGCACCTTAAAATTATTTGTAGGCAACGAATTTAAATTTATATATAATTATATACAATTTGGTACTTTATAAGAAGTAATTTTCTCCTATTTGTGTTATATTTTTCATTCTCAACCATGTTAAAAATTGGCTCCTAATTTTTTTAGTTTGGCATTATAACTTAAATAAGGTTGAATAGGCTAACATATAATCATAATTTTAAAAGTTCACTCTATTTGATTTGGCCCAAAAAAGTAAAATCTAAACAAAAATATTTGATAAAACAGCTTGTTTTGTAAATGAGCCAAGCTTAGACTTTTGAAAAACCCGATATGAATATGAAAAGCCCGAATGAGTATCTTTTTAGTAAGAAAAAACTTTATATTTAAAGAAAAACATAATTTATCGTGACTTCTTGATAGTGAAATAAAAATAATATCATTTATTCAAAGAATTTATGCAATAAACAACTCATTTGCATTTACAACTTTTCTATATATAGTCTTACAAGTAATAATAACAATAAATTATTTTATTACATTTTAAGTAGTAAATATATTTGATTATGACTTAAAAAGACCCGCTTAACTCGATAGGTATAGTCCAAAAATATAAATAAAAGTGTGATAAAAATGAGCTTAACTTTTTTAACCCAAATTAAATCCTGATTTTAAAAACCTAACCCAATGTTCAAGTCTAATTAACAACCTTGCATTTGATCAACTATGTCTTTGTTGAGTGGCCATAAAACAAGTAATTGTCTTTGTCATGGAAAGTAAGCATTTGCCACCTTTTAAAATAAATTAAGGATAACAAGCATTAACGCATCAAAATATAAAATTATTTTGGATACATTGATTAAAATTTATAAAACATAAAAAATTTAAATTAATTTAATAATTGACAATGTTGAGTATTTTGTATAATGTTGGGTTGGGGCCTAGGAACCCTACAATATTGGAGGAGAGAGATCTTTTGTTATACTTGCAGGGAGAATAATACAATATTTTGGTTCAAAATCATTAAATTTATGGGTAATTTTTCAAACATTCGACTTCTACTTTAATTCTACTCACCATGAGATTTTTTTTATTCTTACTCTTATTCACACTTGATCTCAACATATAAAAGGCTTGATTTTGTGATCCATACTCATTATTTTAGCTAGTTAGGTTGACTCGCTTCAATAGACTAAACCTACGTTGCCAGTTTTAATTGAAAACCTATTTGTTTTGTACAATAAAAAAATTAAACCTAGGTTTATTTTTCATTTGGTCTTTTGGAGGTTTGATTTTGATTTTGACCTGGGAAGTGAGCCCAAAGTGATATCCATATTCAAGATGCTCTTCTATTAGTTTCGAACTCTACTATTGGATATCTAATGAGTAAGGCCCAAGTTACTCGGCCCAATACTGGAGAGAGTCAAAAGAGCGTCAACTTTACGTGCGAAAGAGAGTTTCTGAATAGAATCAGCAATGGCGGCAACCAGTGACGAAGAAATGGATTCTCTGCTCTCTGGTTTCGATCAGATCTACGAGGTATTCTACATCTTCGTATTCGTCTTCCGGTGCAGTTTTGACTTTAGTTACTATTCACCTTCGTTTGTGAATTGTGGAAAGAAACGGAAAGAAAGTTTCCGCAGCTTATATCAAATTTCAAAATTAACTAGCAACTCGAACTCACCACTAGCGAGGCCTTCGTAATGATTCTTTTTCTTGCTTTCATTTTCGTACAAGGTACCAAATGCAGGCTAATGTAACATCCGGTTGATCATTTGTTTCTTAATAGCGGAAAATTAGGAAGCATATATTTCTATCTGTTTGTTTTGTGAGATTTCAATAGCAGCGAATTCTTGAATTCAACTGGATCGTTTTTGGCTGGTTTAGGATGTTAAGAGCGGCATTGCGGAGATCCAGTTGCTGCAATCTGACTACAATGCGGAATTCAAGAAGCGAGAATCTCTTGAAATCACTTGCAACAGTCTGAGAAAAGGTTGATTGTCATGGACTACTGTCGTGTGTTAAAGCTCGCTCAGTGCTTGTTGCTAATTGCATTTACTCCTATCTTGGCTGCCTTATGGCATTGTTAATGAAGTCGTAATGCATTGTGTTTTTAAAAACGTTATACGAGTGGATGCTGATTCAAAAAAATAAAAAAAATAAAAATGCGAACCGCACATATTGGAAATATTAATACACTTCAGGAATCTTAAATTAGCAAACGCTGTTCGCTGGTTACAACATTATGAAATAGTTCTACGGTGTTGAGGATAATGATATGTTTAAATATCTTTGTTGTTAGTATACTAGTTCCTTCATGCAAGAGTTTTGCGTTTGCGGAGACTCAAAATGATAAATTTGAAATTGTAATGGATTTGGACGGTAAAGAGTCAAGCTTATATCCTGATGCCAACACATTTGTGATTCTATTATTTTCGAAAACTTGCATTATATGTCTCCAGACTAATTTGATTAGGTTGTAATGTTGCAGAAAATGAGCAGCTAGCAAATCTCTATACAGAGTCTTTAAAAAACTTGACTGATCAGGTGGCTTCATTATATGTTGACCAATAATCCCTTCCAGTTTTTGATCTCTTGACTTGGAGTTTGCCATCGAACTATTTGAGTTAATACTAAGTGGATGAACTTGCATATTGAATAATTTAGACTCATTATTGCACTATTTCTTGACCTTGCAAACGTAATTCATCAATCTTGTGACATCCAGCTTGACTTCCGTGCCAAATGCTTGAACTTGAAAGAGGAACTGGAAAGAGCAAGTCATGAACTTCTCTGCAAAGAAGATGTAAGTTACTTTCATGCTTGAAGTTAAAGTCCATATGATTGGTCCAGTTCATTAATGTTTGCATCACTGCTTTGTCCTTGAAATACGTCTGCCATTTAATTTAAAGATTAAATATAATAAATTACTGCCCTGTTCTGTTCCTTTGGATAATACATTACAAGTTCAGACCTTAGGTTTAGTTTTTTGTGCAGGGACATAGGAATGCTATGGCATTGCTGAAGCAAGACTATGAAAATAAAATTGGAAATTTGGAGGCTGAAGTTAAGTGAGTTTTGATCATTTGATTCAGTAGAAATATTCTCTTAATAAAGTCTTTCTTCTTCTTCTTCTGTATATAATGACTGTTGATTTCACTCTATTTTAGGGCATCTCTATGTGAGAAAGAAACATACGAAGCAACCATTAGTCAACTCCACCAAGATCTAGCTGCAGATAAAAATCATATACAACTTTTAGCGAGCAGGTTGGATGAACTTAATTTCAAAATGGAATCAAAATGTGAGGCTTTTGTAATACAGAGCATATTTGTATTTTCTTTTCCACAATTTTGTAATTCTAATATGCAAATAAGGAGTTTTGACTTCTGAGCTCTGAAGATCATTTGCTTGCTATTGACAGATAATGTTGAGGTTCAGGATCTGAAAGAATGTCTTCTGATCGAGCAGGAAGAAAAAAATGAGCTGAATAAAAAAGTCCAACTTTTGGAAAAGGAATGTGAGTGTCAATTGCGTCCGTGCCCTCTATTTTCTAATCCATGCATGTTCATTTCATATTTCCCTATCTTAAGACTGAGATCTGCTAGACCCTTCTATTGAACCTTCCTTTTCCAATCCCATAAGCCACCAAAACAATAAAATTCAGTTTTACTTATTGCGTACACAAAAAATTCATAGCTTTTTGGTAGCATTTTCGTAATTTATGATCTATCACTTAGTAATAAGCAGGCAACTTTTTGCCTCCTACAGTGCTGATATGTAAAACAAAGATGGTTGACCAGCAGCAGGATATGACCTCAAATTGGCATGTGGAAACACTTAAGCAGAAAATCATGAAGCTGAGGAAGGAGAACGAGGTCCTCAGAAGGAAGCTCTCTCACTCAGAAGACATCTAGAGAATGGCATCCGAACGAAATTAACTGTGCTTAAGCCATACCCAATGTTAGGATAATTAAACGAGTTACGCTACTTCAAGTCCACGTTATGAATGCTGTATCTTTCTTTTTTTAATCTTTTAAATGCCAATGAATGTTGTATCTGAGATTATCATACTAATCCACTTTCCAAGGGTTAGTTTTAACGAAGGCAAGAGGGGAGTATTAACCTTTTAAAATTTACTTTTACAAAATTGAAATCTGTGTATGAAACTATAGCTTTCCCATACGATTGACGGAAAAACAACTTAAAAGAGTGTGAGGATAAAAGAACCATAGAGCTTAAGTTTCAACAAAGTATTAAAACAACTTATGAAAACATAGGTTTCAAATAAATAGGAGATTAATCTTTTTGGACTAATGTGTGATTTTCAAAATAGAATTGTCAGTATAAAGTTTAACTTCATTTGTTTCCTATAAATTTATGTGAGAAATAGTTTCATGAAAGACATTGTGATAAAAAAAAAAAAATGAAGGAAAGCGTGTAAGCAAGTATTAGGAGTAAATAATAGTTGATTTGGCTAATCAGATTTTGGTGAATAACTTGCAGCATGACATCTCGAAGGAAGGCTGGTTGTAGTTAGTTTGGATTGCAAAATACAAGACGAGAAAAAACGAGTGGACTGATTAGTGTCAAGGTGTGATCCCTGGGCTGTAAAATCATTATCTTTCAGATCTTGTTATTGGAAAAGAAACATTGTGATCTTGTAAATAATCAATTTCAACCGGATTATCTTCTTCAATTGTGGGTCATGGTATCCATGTCATTACATCCAATTTTTTGCAGCAATCAGTTAGGAATCTTGAAGAGGCCGAATCTGGGTGCACTGGAGGGATCAACTACAAAAGGATTCTCAGTTGTACTCTCTTTACAGTTATATTGTTGTTTAGTAAGCTATAGTTCTCTACTTCACTTGCTATTAAAATTCGTTAATTAGATTTGTTAAAGGAGTGACAAACTTAGATTTAAGATTTCGAGAATTACAGCAATTTTACAAAGTGGGAGCAAGACGAAATAGTTTATACATGATAATAAGGCAGAGTTAAAGGAAAACAAACACATGCTATTATGAAAATTAGCAGTTACAGAAAGCTATATGACTTCCATTATACATATTGTGGATGCTAAATTTTATAGAAAACCCCCAGTACCCAGTCAATCCATGAAGTAATTGACTTGGATATTTCTGGGCAGACATGAACTCATGAACCCACTGTCCAAAATCCTATCTCCTTTACCACCCCAACAAAGTTTAAAAACTATACCCTCCTCTTTCCCGCCCAAGTTTATCGCTTGTAAGCTCGATTGAAAAATGTCTTTCAGCCATTTCTCAAACAAGCTGTTAGTAAAAGAACCACACCCAGCACTTATTTCCTCTAACACCCTCTCTTCTAAACTAAAATTCTCCAACCATTGCTTCCCACAAATCTCCTCAAAACACCTTTTGATCTTTGATGAAATATACACTTCCATCTCCCCTTGGTCCGGACCTGGATTTCGATTAAACACAAAGCGTTTATCAATTGAGTCAAGAACCACATTTGTTCCTCTTAAATCGCTTGAAATGGGACTATTTTGCCCTGCTTTTTCTTCCCCATCTTCATTGTCTTCGTCAGCTCTTATGTTCAGATCAAGTGTGTTGAAGCTCGATTGTCTTGGAAAGTCTTTCTTGAAGTTTCCTTTTTCAGAAACCAAAACCACCTCTTCTTTCTCTTCAATTCGAGGTCTCTTGAACTTGGTAAGCAGATCCCATTTAGCCTTCCGCTTGTGGTCCAAACTAGGTTTGGTTTCACTGATGACCTGCAACACCAAATTGACCACAGACTCATCCTGACTCTGTTCTTTCGTGGAGCCATCGTTAGTCAATATGAATATTGCTTGTCTTGGCTTCTCCCCTGCGCTGAAGTCTCCGAACTTTCCTGCTTCAAATCCATCTGCAAGGAACTTCTTGAACTGGGCATCTGCAAAATCTGCATTTTCTATTAATACGACAAGCCGTTCATGGGTTTTCAATGCTTTGCTCAGCATTTCAGAGCAAGGAGATACTAAAGTCTCTTTCTTTCTCATGTCCAAGTGTAAGAGAAGATTCGCTGAGCCAAAAACTGATTCTGCAATAGCTCGGGCCAATCTTCTTTTCCCAGTAGAGTCATTGCCCTGCATGTACAACCAAGAACTACTATTTTGCTTCGCTGACTTTGAATCAACCATGAAGGCCTCTGCTATTGAAGACAGTAGTGTTTCAGACTGCCATGGCACATTCTCCTGCAATAGTTTACAAATATGAGCTCGTCGCAGTTGTGTTGTATGATCAGTTATATTTTCCACCGTTTGCCCCGACTCACCGAATGAGGAATTTCCAAGAGCAAGAGTAATCTTTACTTCTTTACCTTCCGTGCCCTTGAGAGAATCCAAGTTCGGCTCAGTTGCCTTGTGTTTTTGAGTTTCATTGCAGAAATTGAACTCAATGGTGCAAGATTGTTGCCTCCGAAATCGAGGTGCAAGATTGGAGCTATTGCCATAATTGGGTTTAGCAATGGAGTCTGCAAAGCATATAGAACTTGAATCTGTTGTCATACTATTATTAACTTGGTTTGGCCACCAGGAATATGATGAACTGTAAGGGTAGATCTTTGTGTTTGAGCTGTGATTACTGTAGAGAGTGTTGCTCCAGTGGTGGCTCTGAGAATGATTGCTTTGGTGGAGACAGTGGCATAGTCTATTCCATTTTTTTCTCAACTGTGTTAATTCATCCTGAAAACACACGATTAATCTTCCTCAGGACTAATTTCAAGGGAAAATCAATTTTCAGCCCCTGAACTAAAGCATAGTTACTCAATTAGTGGATAAATTTTAAAAATATAATAAAACATTCGTCTAGACTTTGAATAAAAATAAAATCGTTAAATCTCAGTTAATTTTTAAAATTCGAAATAACTTTTTTGTTAGTTAAATATTAAGCCATATATTACTACTATTGGAGTCAAAATCACATGGTCTGTTATTACATTTTTATTTTAGTCTGATTTTTTTAAAAAAAAAAAAAAAAAAGCATTTTGTTGTACTTTAAAAAATTTTATGTATCAATTTTATAACTAAATTCAGTTCGAAGGAAAATGTAGTTTCTTCTAATTTCAAAATGAGATTTGCTACCTTGTGATGGACTTCGGTGCTGTGTGACTGAAGCCAAGAAGGCAACAGTTTCTTCTGGCCTGGTTTGAACTGCTGAGCTTCTTTTTCATAATTGGAGGCACATTCTGCACAGCATGTAAGCTTATCCTGTTCCTCCTTGTCATTGAAGGCCTTTGAATCAAGGACACTGCAAATTGATTGCACAATCTCCAATGAACATCCAAAATTAAAGAAATAGTCATCTGCAACTATGTTGTGCTTCAGAATCACTAGTGATATTTTGATTCATTCTTGTCAGATTATTTCCTTTTAATATATACCATAACAAACCATAATTGAGGGTACGAAACATTTTGAAAAATTTTAACTCTTCCACTCTTCAATTTCTTTTGGTGAAATATAGTTTCTACCAGAATGTCATGCGAACGTGAAATTTCAAGAAGTAACATAATGACAAAACAAAGTGAAGCAGAAAATGCACTGCATTGCTTCTGAACTTACCAACCAACCAACCATACTTTTGACAGTATGTACTGATCAGCAACAAAATGAAAGCCAAATTAAACTTCAAGGAGCGACATCACAAGATAACTTTTCTAATGATTATATTTTCTTTTTCCCTTTATTTGACAACTGAATATAGCAACCAAACTGAGCAGTTAAGAGATTGTTTACCTGGAAGCATGAAGACTCAAGCCAAGTCCACTTGATGATGGAACAGGAACAGCCTGCAGAGCCCACTGGGTTTCAAGAGGTGGTTGCCTCATTTGACACCTCATGTACGTTTGGTAGCTTGCAGTGCCCATTAGCCATATCTTATTATTATTATTATAAGCTTTTGAGCTGCTTCCATAGTCACAGAATAACTTGCCTATTTCGGCAACTAGATGTTCAACCGAAGAGTATCCTTTAGTTTTTTCACTCCGATTTGCCTCCTCCACTATCCATTTAAGGTCTCCGATATACACAATAACACCCCCTCCTCCCAATGATGCAACAGAGTCCACCTTTCTTTCCAGTTCCGAGAGGCTCATTTCTACCTGTTCTCTTTTCATAAAGCTCAAAGAAGAAGATGCAAAACGAGATTTGATGAAACGGGTCGACTTTAACTCATTAGGAACCTCTCCTCTCTCGAACCTTCCCATCAGCTCTCCCAAAAGGCCTTCAGTTACAGAGACAGTGTCACCAACTATCACTGTATTCTTCCTCTTCTTCCTGAGCAGGACATCCAGAAGCAACTTTATATCTTCATTATAACTGGAAGAGAATGCCACTGGGGCTCTCTTGATAGGAGAGAACAGAACAGGGTTACTGCAGTCAAAAGAGTAAGGCATTTCACCGGTGGGAGAAGGTGAACCAGGAGAAGAGAAAACACCACCAGAGCTATTATAACACTGGAAAACAGAAGAGGCCGAAGAGTCATCTAGGTTGTTCTTGACAGCTGTACTAGAGAACCCAGCCTCTCTCATGACCCTACTAACACTAGGGTCATCGAGAATAGATATGATAAGCTGTTCAAGCTCGACTTTAATGGTAGTCAAAAGTGGCTGCTGCTGCTGCTCAATGCATCCTCGTCTGTGTTGAGCCTGTGCTCTTTTCAACGCGGCAACGAGAGCGTTGGAAAGAGAGGGCTGGTGGGGATGGAGCAAGGAAGGAGCGGGCGAGGTTGGGAGCCTGTTGAGGGCGACATTGAAGCAGAGCTCCAGGGCTCTGCATTGGAGAGGATGGGACGACGTCGTGTGGTGGTGAGGCTGAGACTTGAGGCAGGCCCTTCTGAGGGAACTGGAACGGAGGGTGAGAAGAGTGGCGGCCACATGGAGAGGAGTGACCTGGGCGTGGCCCCTCCGGCGAGCCAACCCCAGAGAGTGCTTCAGCACCGAAGCAGCCTCCGCTGTGAGGGTCTGCGGCAATCCACAACCTCCTGAGCGCATTACTTGAACCCGAACCCACCCCCCCACACCGCCAAAACAACACAGCCTTCCGCTTCAGAACCACACACTGCTTCTCTTCCTTCGTCTTCTTTTCTTATCCCCAAAACAACCACCCCACCCCCTTCTTTCAAGGATTAGGAGCTAGCCTTGTAAGCTCAAACAGTACGTTGACAGAGAGAGGGAGCGAGAGCGTAAGAGTTTTGGGTTTGAGAAAGAGCTTAGAGAATGTAGCGAAGCTTTAGAATTATCATAGCAGGCCTCACCGCCATCTTTATACTTCTTTCTTGTCACTATTTTACTTCGGTTTTTTAGAAGTATAATTTTTAGTGTCTCAGCCCACTAATTATATATAATAATATTAATTAAAAACTAATAAATTACAATGGTATAGAATGGGATTGTATTCTTTACCTATTACCTCTCAGGTTCCAATCCGTGATAAGATGAGAATGAAAAATATTTGTTTAAGAGATTTCTCCTAATTTGAATTAAACTATAAGTCAAAAGAATTAGTTACTACCAATATGATAATAAATATCTTGAGCAATTAAAAAAATAATTGAGTGTATTAATACACTTAAAATTATAAATTTATTAAAAATTTTATTTTTGTTAACAAATTTTATAATTTCATCTCTAAAAAATATATTTTTTGTGGCCCTATAAGTCTATTTAATTTATAGTCTCTTAAAATTTATAATCTATATAAGCACCTTTAAAAAAAAAAAAAAGAATATTTCGTTCTAAGTTAAATATTTTTTTTATCATACTAAATTATATACTTATTATATTTGAAGAAGTATTTAAAACTAAAATGCATTAAGTTACAGACTTTTGCGGGCTAATTCATATTCAAGAATAAATTCAAAGTCTGAAGTGGCAACATTAGGAGATACATAAGACTAAGACTGCATATTTTCTCTTTTTTCTTTCCATTGTCTTTGAGATTTTAGTTTAAAGAAGCAGCTTTAGCTTACCTTTTCTTTCCACTTCATTGCTCTCTCTCTCTCTCTCTCTCTCTCTCTCTCTCCAGTTTACGGTTAACGCTGCAGCGCATTTTCTTCTATGATCTCCATTATCAAAATGTTCCTGTGATGAAGTGTTTTCTGGTGACCGATACGTGACTTTTACTTTCCTACTTTCTTTCTTTCTTCTTTTTTAATGATCGTTTTACGGTCTTCTGGACATGTGGATGAAAATGCAAATCGGGCCAATAGACATATAGGTAAAAATTTGAAGTGCCATCAATGCACCATGAAAAGGACGAAAAGCTGAAAGATTGCTGCACCATCGATCAGCTTCCGCTGTAATATATGTAGCAATATGCATGCATGCTGATGATCAATACCATATTACAACGTGCCAGGGAAAAAAAAGTAGTTAATTCTATTGATCAGAAGTTAGTTAAGTTCTTCTTTACTGTGTTATATTTATGCAAAATAATAGAGTTGGGCACCCTGAATTCAAAATTTTACTTGAAAACTCCCAAAACTTTCCTCTTCTACGTATACTTAGATGTATATAATGGACCATGTGATTATTTAATGACTCCATAAACTCGCACTAAGATAATTAAATAGTGCAGATAGTTAGGTCTACCAATGTAACCAGTCTCTAATGGACTTACCACATATAATCGAAATGGATAAGGGTTTAGGGATCTTTAAACGCAAGTGCAATTGTTTAAATAATAGTTACCTAATCAGGTTTTTATATTATTTATAATTATCTGAAATTGTTGCAATTCATGGATTTCGATTATCTTACAATTATTTTGTTATGAATCATTGGATTCCACTAAAGAAATAATACTGTATATCTGGATTCACATATTTTATATACTATAAATATTTTCTCCTATTTTTTGGTCAAAAAAGTATTTATCCTATTTTACACACCTTCCTTGGAATGGACAGACAAGGCCAGCAGAATTTCAAAAAAAGTAGTAAAGGAGAAAGGTTGAAAGAAGGTAGGAGTGTAACTAAAGATAAAAGGGGAAGTGGTGTATTTATTTGTTTCATTCAATAATTTTAGCCTTTCTCATTTATGTGAATGTGTACAGCTCTAATATTGGCAGGTTGTCAATGAGTGAGAGAGAGAGAGAGAGAAGAAAAAAAAAAAAAGCAGAGTCTCTCTTCACGCCAATCCTCGTAGAGAGACATTATTCCCCAAGTACCCAAAAAGCAACCATCTGTCTGCTATCCTACATTGCATTATTGGCTCTTTTTCAGCCTCCCCCTCCTGCAATCTGCAATCACCTTTTGTCTTAACCTCTTCTCATAATTACCAACCTTCCTCTTAACCCACAAAAATAACTGTGTTACCAAATAAAGCAAGCAAAACTGACAGATTTATACTGCTCTAATGGACACAGGTTTGTGTTCACATTTTATTTACGCATTGCTTATAGCTTCATTTGTCGTTTAATGGAAACATGAAAACATGTACTGCAGGAAAGTTTAACTATGAATTTTCAATAAGTAATTTTGTCACTAATTTCATGTTTTATCTCTCAAGAATCAAAATGGATCATCTGTTATATAATAGATCTGTTGTACGCAAATAATCCATTATTTTAAATAAATTTAACAAAATAAAAAAAAAAATCTGTTCAGATAAAAGTCGTATAACAGATTTATAACTTGAACTCCTCAAGATTAGCTCTCTCATTTTTGCCTTTTATTGGTTTATAATGTGGAGATATAAACTATACAAACTCAGCATATATTGATGCATAAAAGGCAAAATCTCTTGGGGTTTTATTATAGCATATATATTTTTTATATCTGTGGTACATACTTCCTTCTCCCGTTTCTTAAATAAGAGTATGTATATAATAATATTGGTGGGCGTAATCTAAAATAACACTGATGGTTTACCTTGAGAATGAGAGTTCTTCCTTGCGTATACATTCAATTCATGCTGCTCAAATTCCATGAAACGTACATGGCATATGATGACGTACCATATCAATCTTTTTGAATGGCTCCCACAGCTTGAAAGCTTACCAAAATTTTATACATGAAAATATAATATAAAACTGAATTGGTAATCGGACTTAAGAACATGTTTGGAGCTACCTGTGGTTTATCAAATAAAGGTTTACAGAATGAAGGGAAACATTCTTTTTTCCCAATAAGACATTAAAAAAGGAAAACAAAGATATAGGGTAATAATAGAGACCATATATATATATATATATATATATATATATATATATCTATATATTTATAGTTTCTTTGAAGCTTTCGATTAAGAGTAATTATTTAAGTACATGGAAGGTGAAAATTGAATGAAGCAATTACACAATTTGATTTAAGTTTAAAAAGTTGTATTTAACATATATTAACACACTTGGTTTATATTCTGAAAAATACTGGTAATAATAATGCAGTTCAATAAGTTAATTTTTAGTTTCAAATTGATTAAACTAATTATGTATCTGGATTAATTGTAAATACTGATTAGTTTGTTGTTATCTTGGTTACATGAAAAAATATATATAAATTCATTTAAAATTTGCTATAGATTATTTTTATAATATATTCATCAAACGAAGCATATAAAAATGTTGTGTAATTAAATTAGTTCTTCTTGAAGTTTTACCTCATCTGGGCTTCTAACACATAAAAACTGAGTTGATACAAAATAGTTTCTTGGTAGGTAGGATTAGACATAACTGATAACTTAAACAACTGTTTAATTAAGAAGGAAGCATACGGGTCCTCACGTAGTCACATTAACTGGACCCTTGCAAAATTCGAAGCTCGATGTGAAAATGAATCATTATAAGCTTCACTTTAAAATCATAATTTAAAGAAAAAAAAATTATATATATAGCATTGAGGAAGCTTGATCGTGGAGGCATTATCGCGTGGATTCCAAGACTAGAATCTAATGAAAAGAATCTACTGCATTAAAAGAAGACCAAAAAAAAAAAAAAAAAATATACTAAGTGCTAATTAAGAAGTGCTTGATGAGAGCTGAAAATTACATTAGAATTTTGCGTAGCTAATATTCAAATTATAGTACAAAGGGTATGACATGAGTAAAGTGGATATATATATATATATATATATACACACACACACATATATACCCACACATATATGTTGCATCCTATTCATTTTTATTATTTTTAATTTAAATAGCCTCCTCTATATATTTATTCTTCTTTGTTTATAATATTTTTAAATGAATATCATGGATCAGAAGAATTATACAGTCAAAAAATTGCTGGAAAGTACAAACTTTTGAGGAGAAGAAAAAACTTATACTTGGCACACCTCATTTGCAGTCAAATTCGCCAGAGGTTATAATTACATTGCGAAATCTGATTTATGGAATTTATTCAATTAATACTTCGGTCACTTACATCTTCTCATGATTAAAAGCATCGTGTCGCTAGATTGCTCGCTGATGAAAAAGAAAAAGATAGAACAGTACAGTAGTGAGCTATATACCTTAATACGGGATCGATCTGCAGGTGGGGGCATTTGCATTTGTTCCTTTAAGCACTCTTTTTATCTCTTTCTTGTAATTAAAAATGGATCGCCTACTAAATGATAATGATGAGAGGCTCATTCTGTGGTCACCAAAGGCCGATCCTCTAACAGAAAAGGATGTGGGATTGAATGATGATTGGAACATTATGTTTCAAAGTTTGAAAAGTGAGGAAGACACAGCACGATGGTTTCTCTACTAAGAAGAAAAGGATCACTTTTGTAGATTAATTGTGAATTAATGTTTAGTACTCTTTTATGAAAATGAACGCTACATAGATCGAATGATTTGGTTTGCATGTTCCCTAACACATTTTCAACAAAGCAGGAAAGTGAAAATTAGAGACTCCTTTAACTGAAACACGTCAGTCCCACGTTACAAAAAGTCCAAACAAGCGCGCGCACACACACACACACATATATATATATAACAATGTTTTACCTCGAGATCATAAAACGACAAAAGGTTCTCATTGTTGTTTACAATTAATGAAGAAAATCTAGGTGCAGTTGTTTAATTGTTTATAATTATATTATTTAACTAAATTATAACATACGAAATTTTTTTTGAAAAATGTCATTGAGATACTCATTGGCAAAAAAATATTCACATATTATGTTTTATTATAAACTTTAATTATCACAAATCCTAAAACTGCAAATCATGTCTTTTAATTTACAAAATCATATTTTTGTGAAATGGGTCAAATTACAGCTAGGATCATAAGTTTGATTTTAAACTAATGATTAAAAAGACATGCTGATCAGATGCTTAAGCCAGGAGCTTACCAATACCAAAAGGTCGAATTATTTGCTGGCAGAAGAGTACAAAGCCGTCATCATGATCAACTGGTCTTCCTAATTCTTTGCTTAGCACATAAGCTTAATTAGCTAGGTTCAGCTTTATATATGGCAATACGATAATAAATCTGATAAAAGGGCAATATTGAGAACCTGACTTAAGAAGAGTTGGAATTGGGTTTTCTTTCAAAAGGGAATTCCATACAGACTCATATTGACACGTACGGATTTGATATCAACATCTATCAAAAGAAGGAAACTTACATTTGGGTTTTGAGATACTTGATAATTTTTTTAATGATATAAAATATATGGGAGTTTTCTTGTTTTTGGAAGAAGTTAAGGATGTGATGATGCTGGAATGCTGGAGCTAGATAAGTTGTCGACATGATCTTTAATCTTTATAAACAATTATTAGGCTGCATTTTTGTCCAAGTCAAAATGATGCTTGTTAGTATAATTAACCACTAAGCATAAATAAGATTAGATGTGATGCTCCCACCATCCTATATAAGTACCTGAATATAGGTTAATAATTCTAAATCTACTAGCAAACTGATCATATAATTAATCATGATCTTAGAATGGTGGGTATGAAATGCTTCAGCTGACAGACTCAAGATTCTGTCTCATAAACGAAGAACCTAGTATCCCTTTATCCCCTTCTATGTTCATGAGAAGAAAAATAACATTTACATATTTTTGTTTCAAGCCTGAATATGAGCCAAAAAAATCTAATATTAAATAGAATTAGACTAGAATAAAGATATACAAATACAGTGGATCCATAAATCTAATGCTTTAAACTTTTAAATCATGATGTAATATAAAGCCTATAAAATATCAGTATGATTTCTAATATAGAAGGCCACTTGAAGAAATGGCAAGACGTAAATCCAGAGATAAATATCAAGTCATGAATTATGAAAATTAGAAGTAAGGAGGGCCCCAGCACATTTTAGAGCGCATATATGTTGAAAAGAAAAGTAAGTATATATATGGATTGCATCGATCCAAGGTACATTGATACGGAGGACCATGCACTACTCATAAACAAAAGCAAGGCTCTACCTTTTTTAAGTGGGAATGCGAGGGAAAGAAAGAAACGGAAAAAAGAGATGGGAATGTAGGGGAGGGGTCCCACAGCTTATAGGGTAATTAAAAGACAAAGGAACCCCACAATTTGCAAGGCCCAGTGCAGTTGATTCACATATCTCTAGTCTCTACAAGTCACCAAATTCCCATCCACACCTGACTCAAAAGTTTGAATAGAGAGATTTTTGGGGAGCTGAAAAGAAGGCCTAGCGTGCAACTTTATACAATAAATGTCCCCAGAAACACATCCTATCGTATATGAATGATATGATCTCTGTCTTTCTCTCTCCCCGATTGAGTCTTTTCTTTCTTTGCTTTTCTTTTCTATGCACAGTTCAACCCTACGGAGTACGTACTGGTCACTTGAATACATTCATTCCAACCCAATTTCACATATCAATTATTTTGATGATAATTGGGAGTCACTGTGCTCCAGCTTCATGTGCGTGAAATATATACTATTCTTGTTTTGGAGGGAAAATTAATCCCCCTTAACTGAATGGTAGCTTCTTTTTTTTTTTTTTTTCCTTTTTTGTACTAGTCAAGTTAATTTTTACACTAACGTATGCTAATCTAATTAGCTTCTATGTATCGTAGTTGGTGGTGAATGGAGGCACACAATTCTGAAGAGAAGCTGAGTACGTAAGTACGTGTATATATATATATATTTACACATACATATATATATATATATATATATATGTATTGCGAATTTTTTTTCTTTTTTCTAGATATTTCATGCAAAAAAAGAAGGGAGACTAAAAGGATGGCCATCATGTACCTTTAGTTTTCTAGTGGTAAAATAAAATCGAATTAACAAAAGAAAGCCAAGGCTTTGAGAGTACTAGTCTTGCCAATGTTTTGACAGAATATTGCCAGTTTGGCATCTCCTAACAACAGCAAATTGTTGGGTTTAACTATGAGTTGGAAGATTTACGCATTGAAAAGAATTGGACAAGGATATATAAATGGATTAAACCAAATACATATTAGCATTTTAACCTTTCACTACATAAGTTTAATTGCACTTAAAAGTGTTACGTTAAATTTTTTGTTTAATCTTTGATAATTTGTAATAAACTAATTTCATGTGTTTTTGTTGGGTTTAGGTTGCTTAAAAAATAAAGTTTTTAAATCCAAAAATCATTACCCAAGAATGAAAGTCAAAACCCTAAGAACAATCGAGTTAACTCGGTACCTAACTCAGACACTACACAAAGTCGCTCGAACTCAGTGTCAACTTGCTCCAACTCGGTTGCCACCTCATGTTTTAGGTCAAAAAGTATCATCTCCGCATCTCAAACTCAGGCACCAACCATCGTTAAAGCACATCATGCCACTATTCCAACATCATCCTTATGTATATATATGCAACATTTTATATATATTTGCTCTTCATCATTTTATAGTTCCAAAAAATGTCACCCCCACGTCTCAAACTTGGACACCATCAACTGTGAAAGTATGTCGTACCACTGATCCAACACTATTGTTATAAATATAAATGCAACGTTATATATATATATATATATATATATATATTTCTTTTTATTTTTTTATAATTTCAAAAAAAGTAGAACTTAGACAATTTGAACATGCGCACAAAGAAAAATGACTATTTACACATAACTAGTATCATATAATTTATTGCACCTATTTTTAGAATTTTATTTTAAATTTATTTAAAAGGATATCTATTTTGTGTTTTAATCTAAATTATTTAAATATTATTATATTAATTTTTTTATTTTTTTAATATTTATAATATGATATTTTACCCAAAAATAATATGAAATTAATATATTATTAATTTATTTGTTTTAACAAAATAGTCTTTAATAGTTATATTTATAATTGTATAAATAATTTTAATTCAAATTTCAAATTATTAGTACTTGTTTATTAATACCTATCGTATTTAAATTTTAATATATAATATTAAAAAAATATTTATGTTTAGTTATCACCATTTTAACTATAGTTATACTAGTAGACCATTAATCATTACTTTCACCAATTCAAAAACTAGTTTGAATTTTAAAATTTTAATTTTAATGATATAATTATATATTTTAATAGTTAATTACTATTATAGGTAAACTCTTATGATTTTACATTACGAGTTTATGATACGAGTTTATCCCCCCCAAAACGAGTCTACTTATAATCGTAAAAATATTGATTAAGACTATAATTGAACTAGGATGCACT
Organism: Delonix regia; assembly: GCA_037074485.1. Taxonomy (NCBI): domain Eukaryota; kingdom Viridiplantae; phylum Streptophyta; class Magnoliopsida; order Fabales; family Fabaceae; genus Delonix; species Delonix regia. The sequence goes on along the minus strand of CM073451.1, from coordinate 25,511,617 downwards.
GGAGTCGCTGCCTAATTAAAGATATCCAGTATTAAAATATTTTAATGATTGTAATTGTTCTTTAGTTCAAAATGTTAATATTTAATTTTTCATATTTTTGAAAATTTTTGCACACTTATATCAGACATTCTTTGATTGCATGTTATTAGAAAAATATCTTGTGTACATTAATTTGTATGAGACATATTCTCAAATCTAGGATTCTATAACTTGTTTCATATTCTTCCGAAATAAAATCTTAGGCGTTTCATGATCTCGGGAGATTATTTAGGCACTCCTTTGATGTGTTTGAGCCTTTTAAGCTAACTCGTTTACATGTTATCCCTTGCACCATAATTTTAGGCTTTTTATCGAAAAACCGAAAAACCAATTGATTATATTAGTTCATCTTAACCACACTAGCCCGGGCTGAAAAAAAAAAATAACTGACAACGAGAGTGAAGGATAGGATGAGAGAAAAAAGAAAATGAGGAAAAACGATCTTTTTCAATATTAGTGCTTGCGTTGAAATTCACTTAAAATTTTTGTATTTTTTCATATCTATTCTTGAATAGCCTTAACCTAAAGCCACTCTACAAGCCTTAAAGAGTTTATGATTAAAAGATTGTGTGACGCATGTACATTAGTGAAGAGAGAATAGAAGAGCAAGAATAATTCTTACATTTGAAATGTTTTTTTACATTTTAAAGTATATAAATTTGATTCAAATGCTTGCACGAAAATATTTGTCAAGCTCAACAAACAAACACACACTTCGTGAGTACTTAAAAAGAGCACTTGCATTATATTTTGAACCTGTGTACATTACTCTGTCAACCTATGGATTATATTGTCAGAGACAACTCTTGCAAGTTTTAATTAGCATGTTTCTAAGTTTGCACTTGTATGGTTCAGCTAAATTATTGTTGCAATTTGTTTTACACGAGAACAAGTGAAAGCTTAAGTTTACAAGTGTGTAAACTCTAAATAATTTAGTTATTCTGCCATGATTTTAGAAGTTTGACCAAGTTTAGGTTTTATGGTATCAAATCTAGTGTTTTAGTTTTCAGTTTCAATTTAATCAATAGATTTAATCACGTTTTAAAGTAGTTTATATATTAAAATTTGGTTTAACATACGATAATTTATAACTAATCAATTTCATGTTTTTTTTTTTTCGTAAAGTTTTAAGTTACCAATAAATAAAGTTTCAGGGTTCCGAAATGATTACCAAAAGAACTGAAGTCAAAACCCTAATAAGAGCGCAATTAGGCCAAGCGAAGATGTTTAGGATGTGACTGAAACTAAGCTAGTTGGCACCAGAGCTGTGATTGAAAATTCCAAGTCATGGTGTATACAGTAAGGCAGCTAAGGGGGCCATTGTATGTCATGGCACGAGTATAGATCCCTTCCAATAACATAAAGGAGGAGATTTTTTCCAGAATGATCAATGACCCTCAATTTTATATAAAATATATTTATTAAAAAATAAAAATAATTATTTTTATATATAAATATATATTAATATTTTAAAAATTTTTATAAAAAAATGATATGTAGTTGAAGAAATAAAAAGATTAAACTATTTTTAACATCTCACAATTTATTCTGTATATTTTATGTAAGATCAAACACTTACTACTATGTCAAAAATTATAGCTATTAATCAAGACACAATTTTATTTCCTCAACAATAACTTATCATAAGCGTCATATTTCAACTGTGACTCGATCCCACACATGGATCTTCGCCACAGGACAATTACTGTTATGCACATTGGCCAACATCTTAGAGTCTATTATTTTTTAACTAGATATCATTCTTTATAAAAAAATAATCTAAAATATTAACATGTTTGTTTATAAAAATAATTATTTTTTATTTTTTTAAAAATATGTTTTATAGAAAAATTTGAGGGCCATTCATGGCTTACTGGATAAAATCTCCTCTAGTATTACTAGAGGGGATCCACACTCGCCATGACACCCCCCAAGTGTTAGATGTGTGTATATATTTCATATGTATATATAATGTGTGTAAATTTATTTGGACTTCCATAGAAATATTTTCTATCATTTGGCCCCTATTCCTTTTCAAATGAAACAAAGTTAACTTTCCCTTTTTAGTTTTTTTATTCTATTCTCTTCTCTATGTCTAGCTATATATTTTTATGATTTACCTTCTTAATTAGTATATGTTTACACTTATATGTTAGTACAGAGTATAAACTAAAATTTGAAAAAGTGAATATCACAATTTTTTTATGTATCTTATTTTCACTTCCTAGTATTTTTATTATTCGGTCTCCACTATTTCTAATTTTTTAAAGATATTTTTATCTTTTGTTTGTTTTAATGTTTTTAACTTGTAATTTATATTTACATTTGTTTACAACTTTTTTAGTCTCTCTTTATTTTTATGTGTGATATAATGTCTTATGTATTATTATTATTATTATTATTATTATTATTATTATTATTATTATTATTATTATTATTGCCATCATCATCATCAAATTATCAATGAGTATGTACGTGTCTGTGTGTGTATATATATATATATATATTACTTATAATTAGTTTATAATTTACAAAAAAATTAGCCTATGAGATAAATTATATAAATTGGGACTTACTTAAAAAAAAATGTTTCATTTCACGCATATTTTATATTACAGTTGTACAAATAATTATAATAGTTCCTAACAAACTGTAATTTATCTAATTTTGGGAATATATATATATATATATATACACTCACAAAACTATACCATATATTATAATTTGCAATCTTAGCCCCCCTAAGAAAAAGGTTTTGCCTCCGCACTGGGTGTATGGGAAGAAAATTTCTTCTCATGTATAGAATTGAATTGCACCAAGACTAGAGATCCTTAAGGAACAACGCTAGGTCGTATGTAAGTGAAACAGAATGTTTTTTTTTTTTTTTAATTTGACTTATTTTTAAGGGGTTTCAAGGGGTTCTGAAGGGATTTGGACGTTCTGGGGGCCAAAAGAGCAATTTGGAACTTCAATTTGGTAAGAAGAAAGTTTGAATTTGGGGGGGATTCATCGATTTCTTCAATTTTCTCTTCTTTCTTTGCTTCCATTTTTATTTATTGACCCTGTAGTTGAATGCTTGTTCTTTGTGTTGTTTTCTCATGTAGTTAGGAGTTAAATTTGTTATTTTGGAATTTTATAGTAGGAAGTAATTGCTCACTTTATACTTGCAATTATTAGTATGATTTGTTTATTTAATCTTATTCCTAATGCATTAATAAATTTGCAAAAGGAATTTAGGCCTAGCCATAGATTGGATAATGTAAGTTTATAAGATTTGCAATGTGGCGTAAATTGATTCATTTATCTGTTGAGTGAATCTCATTCCATGGATTGGAATTTAGGCCTATGTAACCACATGAAGACCCCTTCTTAATTAAAATATTTAATCAATTACATGCGTAAGAAATTATAAATTGGCAGGAAGGAAACGTCTATAAGTAATCTGAAAAATGCTTGTAGATAGTTAAGAGTCTCCTGTTAGCAAATTGTGTCACTAAGTACAATGCCAAAGAGAGTATGTTAGATTTCCATAATATACTGGAGAAAATCATATCTAAACATTTTAATTATCTAATTGGTCTAGAACTCTATCCTCGTTTAATCTTTTTCATATCTTTAATTTAATTTTTTCCAATTACGATTTATAATTTTCTTAATGTAAATTTTAGTACTTAAAAATTACTTTAATACCAAGTCCCCGTAACAATAACACTTGACTTCCCACCATATTATCTGTATGATGGTCTATCATCTAATTCTAGACTAGCATATATGGTAGAGTGTATATAGTAGAAGAGAATTTTATACCGACAGACATATGTAGAAGTGCACTTCTTGGAAGGAGAGATCTAAAATGTCATCATGCTACGTTAATGTTATGGTCATGGTCATGAGAACCCATATTTCTCCTAAGCAAGGTTGTTAAAGTCGCGAGTTTAGGCAAACTCATGAAAAAGAAATAAATTTGTAATATAAATTCGTAACATAAACTCATAAGAGTTTATCTCAATTAATAAATAGTTATCAAAATATGTAATTGTATAGTTTAAATATTATGTATATTAAAAAATTATTCAAATGTAATTAAAATTATACTTAATTTAACAAAAGTTATTTATATTTTATAATTTATAATACTCAACATGAATATTTTAATATATTAACATAAATAATTATTCAATATAACTAATTAAATAATATTTATTTTTATTTTTTAATAAGTACATATTAAATGTAATTTTATTATTTTTTATATATATTTAAACTTGTAATAAAATAAATTGTAATATCTTCTTGGGAAAGAAATTTATCTATATCTCATTTAATTTTAAGTTTAAATTATTATATTGTTGACTTCACAAGTTAGTTAATATGTTAAAATCATAAACTTGATAAATTTGGTAAATCAATTCATAAATTTACCCAAATTTATTCTATGTCTGAGTTTATATCAAATTACCTAATTTTCTTTATATACAATTATCAATTTATATAATAAACTAGTGAGTTTAACAATTACGCTCCCCAAGAGTCCCATTACATCTATTAATTAATAACCATCCATTGGATCCTATTCCTTCGTATCTATGGGTGCTTTCAGTGTTTGGGCCCCAATTTGTTTTTCAGTTTCAGATATTATGACCAACAAAGGTCTTTTAAAACTTTACAGAATGAAGCCAACTCTGACTTCTTCTCCTCTAGCATTGATCCCCCATAGTGGTTGTCCTGGGAAAATGTTCATTATGCTTTTCTTGCTTAGCTGAGAATAGATCAATGAACAAATAAATGCTATTTCTTAATTTTAAATAACATCCTTCATAATATACAATATAAAAAAAAAGATATAATGTAACAAAAAGAAACTGTGTATGAGATCTATTATTTATCTCGTTTTGTATAGAGGATCCAAATTATATTAATTATCTGATTAAGAGACATGAATCCATCTATATATATTCATTTCAGCAAAACAAAGTAAATTTGATTAGCATAAAATAGATATTTGTTTGCGCTTATAGCTGAGTATGAATTTGTTGCGGTTGATGTACGTCAACTTTAGCTATGGTAAAGATTTGATGGCTGTAATTTATTTTTAAGGACTGCCTGCGGTCAAACAAATAAATATATCTGCATGCAATCATAATTTTCATATGAATTACAATTTTATTAATTGCAGAAAATTCAAATCTCCTTATGCCCCTTTACTCCTGCTAATACTGCATCAGGTTACATACTTTTCAGTCTTCTTCCCTGCTGAATTCTGTGTTGTCTTCTTTTTCTTTTATATATATATATATAATTTATTTTTAATGAAATTTCCGAATATTACGTTTCTAGGTTGTGATGTCATGTGATACAATGATGATAAGATTGACATTCATGATTTATCATCACTTATAAATCATTCGCTAAATCATTATTTGATCATGAGTTGATCATTCACGCTAAAAGATATTTGTATATAGGATTTTGTAAGTAGTTAAATATATGTAGTTAAATAGGTTAAAGATATAATAATTTTTTTTGGGAGTGGGGTATACGTACTGAGAGTTTCAAAGTTCTCCTATTGTTCTTATAACTAAATGTTAGTACATGAAATTTTAATAATCTGGAACTTTATACAGAGAGTTTCCCAATTAAATTGATACTATATCAATTTTAGAAATAAAGAAATATAAAGTGTGTGTGAGATTTATTATTCATGTAAAATAACAGCTCAAGTGGATGGCATATATCTATGTGTATTACTATTTAGAAATTGATAGATGGTATATATTTTCTCTTAATCTCATTTTTCTACCTGCCCATGTAACAGGGAAGATCTAATAATCATTGGAATTTCCTATAAAATAGACCTCTTTTGTGTTAATTATAAGACTAGACAGTCATATAATGTGATTATTTCAATTCAATCTTAATTTAATTTTGAACTGAAATACCATATTATTAACTTGATTCATTTATATAAAAATGATCCTAAAGAATGATCTCCATTTTATAAAACTACTAATATCGCTTTCTGATAGTATAATCAACTATTGTTTAATTATTTACATCTGATTAAATAATTATTCTATCTAACACTAACAGGATATCAGATCATAAAGTACTTTTTTGGCATTTGTTTTGTACATAATTAATCCACATGCTTATGAATCAAATGTAATTAAGTCTAAAGAATGGAAGACACAGTGCGAACCGTAGAAGCCAGACAGATCATTATCAGTAAAAGCGAGCAAACAAAGAAAAAAAAAGGAAAAAAGAAAGAAAGAGGAAGCTTTTGCTGAAATTTAAGAGACTGATTAAAGGGAGTGCGATCGTAAAGCAAAGAAAGTGAAAGGAAAAACAGAAAAGAAAAGAGTTATATCTGAAAGTGTGTTCCTTTGATCCTTTTCTTTCTTTTCCCATCTTTCTATATTGCATGCAAAACGATGACCACCCTAAATCATCATTGCTGTCACCTTCTTTGTTCACTAATCCCCATAAAAAATGTCATGCACTTCCTTCTCACATATCGGCAATAGGCTCCCCTTTTCTCAAAAATAAATTTAATATTAACAAAGGGTATGGTCATAAGTTAATTAACTTAAAACAATCGGAAAATAATTAATTTAAATAAAAAAAAAGCTGTCCCACAATAAGAATAGAAAGAATAAGAATTTCTCAGTGGAATACACACCTAGATGTATAGCTCAAGATCACTTTATTCATATACTGTCTCTAGTCTCTACATCTTTTAATATATATATATATATATATATATATATATATATATATATATATATATATATATATATTAATTGAAACGTTTGATTTACATATTCAATTTCATATTAGAAGAGTCTCCAAACTCTCATTACAGACTTTGCATGCTATAACTTTTCTGCATTTATTAATAATGTATGAATCTGATTAATATTAACTAAAAAAAAAATACAATTTTGGTCTTTCATTTTTTGTCTTAAGATCAATTTAGTTATCTAAAGATGGAAAATATTAAAATGGTCCTCCAAAAATAAAATTTTTTAAAAAATATAAGTTTTCCAAAAATTAATTTAGTCCTTCATAAAGACCAATTCTATTTATATTTTTATCTTTGAAGGGTCATTTTGATACCTTCCATTTTTTAAGGATCAAATTAATACTTTAGCCACAAGTGAGGGATTAAAATTATATTTTTCTCTGTTAAATAAATTGTGCAAATCTGACACTTTAAATTTAAATTAAATAATCTTATACAGTAAAAAAAAAAATCGACTGTTTACAGTTTTAAAATCTAATCTAACATTGCGACAAATTCATATTCAGTCTTTGCATGGTAGACTCACAAGTTCCACAAGATAGTATCACTATATATAAGGCATAAAATTGAGTTTTGAACAAAAAAGATATTAAATCACTGATGCATTTAAATGTGTATGAGAATGTAGCTCAAATGGTAGAGGGCTCGCTTTGCATGCCAGAGTTCGATCCCCTGTATCTCCATTGTTTTTGTCCTGTCCTCGTCGACATTACGATATTCATTCCTTTTTGGGTCTAACAGTAGATAATTGTAGCACTGCAATATCATAGGTCGAATACAACTAAACGTTGTCCTGAGCGTTAAGTTAGCACTGTTAGGACAAAGAGAAGAAGAAAACAAAAATAAAAAGGATCAAAGCCAAAGCAAAAGAAATTATATATGTGGAGCATTTAAATAGAGGACCAAGAAGAGCCATGCATAACCAAAAGGAATGGAAGTATATATGCAAAAATGCTCTAGGGAGATCCAGAAACAAGGACAGAGAAATAGGAAACAGAGAGGAATGGATCCAATGATGATTTACATGGCTGGGAACAAACATTAATATTGTCGGTGTGTCTGGCTGTGCATGCATGCTGGGTAGTGGGTATATTGAAAATGGACCTTTCAAGGAATAACAGTGAAGCGTGGATATATAATGCATGCATGGACAAAAAAAAATGTTCAGAATTCAGAACCCTTTTTCTTGTTTTCTGTCTACTGTTTACCAAATGATTCTGTTGGTTTTGGCATTGTAATGCACCTATCACTTACTGGGTTTCCACTTCCTTTTTGCATTTACTTACATATACAGTATACGTACAATTTGCTACTTTAACCTCTCTAGTAATTCTTGTGAATTTTGATGACGTTGCTCAACTCCTTTAGTTGTCTGTCTCTGCATGCATATCTAATTTTAGACATCCAGAGTCATATTCAACATCCTGCATATGTATTGGACAAGACTTAGTGATGTTACCTAGTTGTTTCTTACGTTATTATAAATCTAGATGTTTAAGGACAAATAGGATGATCTTGAATTTATTTTTTTAAAAAAAAATTGAATCAACGAAAGAATACAAGTTCAATCTTTGAAATATTTCTAAAGTTGAAAAGAAACGAGTCTAAGCTACTCTATTGGGCTCCTGGGTAATTTAACCAAAGAGGTAGTTTAAGTAATAGAACAAAGCTTGAACCACAGGAATGCAATACCGATTCCTGGTAATGAAGATTTGGTTTCACATGGCTCTTAAAAAGAGGAGGAAAAAAATAAAGGAAAGAAGATTGGTATCCATGGTAAATGGTAGGCATTGATTTTGTTTTGTTTTTTTTTTCTTGCTTCTCTTGCAGGATTGGTGATTATACAATTGGGTTTAAAACTATAAATTCTTACCAATAAGATCATTGGAGGAGGAAGAAGAAAATGGTGTAAATTTGGTGAAGATTGATTACGAATTTTAATTTGTGTTGGGAATTGATTTAGAGCGGAGCTGGTGATATGGTTATTGGGGCTCAAAATTTTGGAGTGATATAGATATCATGTGATTTGGATTTCCTGCAGTTAACACAACAAATCTTGGTCATATCAGCATTTTCTGTCATTCTAAAGTACTTAGCTATTAGAATTTTTTTTTTACAAAAAAATCTAAGAAAATTTAGTGGTGTAAAATATAGGTAAAGTACTTTTTTTCTTTTTTAAAGTAATGACTTAATTGCACTCCTCATTTCTCTCTAATAAAATCTGTATAAACCTCACTTACAAATAAAAAAAATAAACTACTATTAGTTATAGTATAGCAAGTCCATATATATATATATGCAAAATATGAAATAATTACTTCTCTAATTAAATTTTAAAAAATTTTAAAATCATTTGATAATAAATTATAAATTCTCAAAAATGAAAAACATATTAAAAATTTTTTTTGAATAACTTTAACCAATAAAAATAATATTGAGTTTCAACAACATATTCAATCTACTTAATTCGTAAAAAAAAAAAAAAAACGAGAGAGAGAGAGAGAGAGATTGCATGCCAGTTAATAAAAGACGAAAATAAAAATTTGCAATTTTTATTGTATATGTATTGCAAGAGCTAGCATTATCCTTCCTTTCATTTCAATCCAAATCAGTGAGATGAAAGTGAGATATGAAGAATAAATACCAGAGAAAAGATAGAGGATAGAAACGAAATCTCTGAAAGATTCTACATATAATGAATATTGCAGTGGAGAATAAGAATATATATGTAAGCAAGGGTACCACAGCTCATGAATGTCTCTAATTAATTGTTTCATTCATCTGAAGCAAACAAATCGACCCTGAAACCTGTCCCATACATCTGGGACAGTTTGGGTGACAATTGACAACAATTTGAGAGCTGATGTAATGTTGTTGTCAAGTTTCCTGTCCTTCCTTTTTGTCCATTACAATTCAATCATATTAGTACTTGCAATTTTATGCGTGCGAAGATTATAAAATTATTTGTTTCTACCATGAACAAATATGGGAGATAAGTATAATGCAATAGGAGATCACAATCTATATATGACGTTAATATATCATGGAGGAAACTATGTAGCATCCCATCGGCTCTTATTTTTATTTTTGGAAAAATTATACTTTCACTCTAAATTTCATTCAATTTTTAGCTTGGTTTCTATAATTTATAAATTTTTAATTGGGTCCTTTCAATTTAAAAATGTTTTAATTTAATCTTTATATTATGTTAAATTTTAAGTAAGTAATTATATATTATTTTAATACTTTGGATAGCATGATTTACGCTAATAAATGAGATAAAAATATATAATAATGTAAAATGAACTTACGTGTATAGTAAAATATTGGCAAAAGTATAATAAGAGGGACTAAATTAAAATTTATTTAAATTCTAAGGGCTTAATTACAAATTTTAAACTATAAGGACCAAATTAACTATTAAGTAAAACTATAAGAAACAGAAATATCTATATTATTTGACAAAATGATAAGAAGCTAGATTATTCTAATATTTTGGTGGCAAAATTTTTTAAGCTTTTCATCTACATTGTCAAATTCACTCCAAGGGGCGAATTGAGAACTTACCTGGAAAGGGTATGACTCGGTGATTTTAAGAGAAATCACTTCTTAGTTTTCAATTTTTTTTTTTTTGGTCAAAGATAAGATAGGATAAGAAGAAACTCAAATTTTTCCATGTATTTAGATGATTGATATTCAAGACTATAATATAAGCGTAATGCAAAAGTCACTGAGACTGAGGTATGACCCAAAACCATGCAGCTTGTCTATCTGAAGGAAAACGCCAAATGTGCTATTTACTGTTTACTGCTCACTGTTTACTGTATAGTTACTGTTATTTTGAAGTCTAAGCCTCTCTCTGGAGACTGCAAACTTGTACATGAAAAACACAATTAACAAAGCATCAAGGATGTCTAGTCAAAGATCAGAAAAGAAGGGTTGAGTAGTTATGGGTCTGATTGGCTTGCAGCACTTTTATGTACGCAATACAACTTTGAGGCAAAAGCCCCTTCCAACGCCTAACAAAACCACAAGCAATGTGGAAAAAGCTTAGCCCTGATCACAAAAATTAGATTAAGAATAAAAAGTTGATAGCTAGTGTGTAGATGTAGTGTATGTACACACCACTATTGTAGTCAAAAAGCTTTATTCACTTTTTTGCACCTTTTTTTTTGGACCCTCTTTATTCAGTAATAACAACTGATGATATTTGTTTTTAAATCATTGGATAGTGGATCGAATCAGAAAAAGCTTTTTTCGGATCTTTATGTATATTTTTATGCCATCAAAGATATTGCTGCCAAGTGCCAACTTATAAAAATTACCAGAATAATAAGCGCATGCAAAAATGTACAAAATCAAAGAATTCCCACAAAAGAAGAGAATGCATTGATTAATTCATAGGATAGAGTGTTCATACTTCCTACTTCATAATTGTGTAAAATAGCTTAGAGAGAGAAGGAGAGAGAGGAAAGAAGAGAATAAGGTGAGGCTTGAGGTAACATGGGAAAACGCCAAAGGGAAAGAAGCCATTTTGCCCACTAAAATTTTTTTAGTGCAGACACATTGGCAGCAAACAAACAAAGTTCCTTTGAAGTTTGAAGAACGCATGCCCTATCAAGCTGACACAAACCTCCTTATCTCTCTCTCTCTTATGGCTCGCCTTTTCAAGTTCTTCACCAACATATGGATTCTCTTGCTCTGCCATCTGCAAAACCCATCACTTCTCTCAAGAGATAGTACTAGATTCTACTTTGCCACTTTTCTCTTCTCTTGTCATCTTTAAATGCTCATTCTTGAGGTTAACATTTAATAATGCATATATAATAGTCTGTCTTATGTCTACCCTCAAATTTGCATGGGAATTTTTGAACTAAAGGATAAGTGATCCTTTTCGGTCATTATTATAGATGTTGAAGCTTTTCTCTTTAAAAGACTCCACTGGCCACTCTTAGTGTCATTATTGCAGCTGAGTTGGTTGGGTTATTACTTTAATATATTTGCTTTTGTTTATCCTTTTTTAGTTAGAAAGAAGGAATTTCTCTTTGCTTGAGCTTCTAAATTCCCTCTTTTTTGGTCTTATGCTTTGTGCCACCACTTTCTGACAGTACAAATAGTAGAAAATTCAAATGTTAGTTCTGAGGTTCACTAACTAATTAATGCTTGCAAACAGGTCTAACATAGTACCATACGTTTAAGGATATAATTTTGGCAGATTAGTAAATGGCAGTCTCGGAGACTCTGATGTACACTATTAACAGCTTAACATATAGTTAAGGTCACAGGAGGAGCAAGGTGATATATCGTGCTTATTTTCTTTTATTTCTATACACAAAAATTAATCCAATTTGAAACTGCTACAAGCTTTGACATGAATTCCGATATATTAGTTCCATATATTTTTGCAGCCACATAATTTTTCTTTCATTTCTTCAGATCAGATTTTCAGGTCTTTCGGACGGTGGTGTAATTAAGCAGAAATATATATACCAATCACAAACACATAATAATATGCCTGTCGTACCAAAAAATTAGATATAATTGTAGTTCTATTGCTTGATTACTTAGTAATTAATTAGAACCATGAAGTTAATTAATACATTTTGCTCAATGTGGTCCATATATTTAAAGTAGTGTGATTCATGAATCATGTATTTAATATAGTTGACGTAACTAGTCGTAGTGTATTTCACCCCCCCCCCCCCCCCCACACACACACATATATATATATATATACATACATACATACTTGGTGATTTGATGTAAGTTATAACTCAACTGGAGTAAAAGTGACTTCAAATAAATTCCAAAAGTTAAAGAGGACAATAAAGATAAGTAGAAAGTACCAGTAGCATGTAAAATAAAAAGATTAAGGATTGGTGGAATTGCTTACATACACACACACACACTTCGAACGTAACGAAAGGGAGATGTTAAATTATTCAAGCTATTCATATTTGATTTCAAAAAAGGAAAAAACTAAGTAAAGTTAATCATCCACAGTAGATGATGAAAACTCACAAAGAGGGAGTTCATATGGACCCCCTATATGATACTCGTATTTGTAGAAGAGAAAGGTTGGTGAACAACCCTATGAAAACTCCAGCTACTGAAATTTAAAAGTGTTGAGGGCTCTTAACTGAAACCTGTGACATTTGAAAGTGGTAAATAACATCCAATCAAGAATAATTAAATTCAAAGATATTTTCAAATTATATATGGGGAGTGCCAAAAAATAGTAATTTGACATTCTAAAGTGGTTATGTTCAACATGTATATTTGAAATGATTGATTATGTAACTAGAATCATTAATTTCAAGATATATCTTCTTTAATGTATTTAGAGTTGTCTATTGATCATCTAATAAGTATTAAATAGGCTTCATGAAGTAATCAAATACTGTATATATATCATGTGCAAAGTAATTTAATGGAAAATTGAAAAGCAAGTTCAAATTCTAACAATAATAAAAGATCTACCCATCATCTAAACTTGATAGTGTCAGTTAATAGTGTACTGTAGAGCAGTCTTGAGCCTTCTGAAAATTTTTGTGCTTCATTATGTCATGATTGCAGTTAATTTAATCCAAAAGTCATATATAACAATAATACAGTAATTAGTACAACTTGCTTTCCTAAGCTCACTCCTGCTAACTTTACTTCACAAAGCATGGCACACTCCAGATCTCACATAACCACTGACACATAACAAATTAATACATAGAAAAAAGTTTCTATCAAAAGTCTTGACAGTCACAGCAAATAGTATCAAACTCGCAGGACTTTCACCATAGAGAACCACAATCTTGAAATTGCAAGAGCCATTTTGAAGCTGCTCTGAACCAGAAATTGCAAGAACACTGTTTCCTCCAAAGTGACGATTATTTCTGACTTTATTCGCTTTTCCTCCTGATCTAAGTATTCCCCAGATGTTAAAGCCCAATTCGTGACGGATCTAAGTTGTCTGTATTTGAAATAGTCTGCATTTGACGCATTTAAACTATATTTAGTACATTTGAACTTATTACATTAGAAATATAATGTAGGACTTCCCGGCTAAATGTACAAAACCCCACTGATCTTTTTTCACTCCTAATTAACCCTTGAACATATTTATGAAGAGTATTGAACAGTTAAGATAAATACCCTTAAGTTTATGCAATAGAAGAATTATTTGATAACCAATATGTATGGATATGTGTGAAAACCTCCTCTTCACTTAAGGATGCGTGACAACCACTTGATAATGACACATGAATGTGTAATCTTGACCGTTTATATTGGTATATGACTCATCTGTCACACCTACTTTTTTATGATAGCATCCTTCTGTTTCTTGTTTGCTTTCTTGCTTTTCAGGTGTTGAAACGAGAATTTTAAAGCAATTCATCTTAATGCCACTGAAAACCAGAATGGTAAAGATATATAAATATATTTAAGTTCTTGGTGGCAAATATAGATTAAATAAATTAATATTCTCCGCTGGTAATATACTATTTAATTTTCATATTGTAAGTAGAACTTAATTATAAATTTGTGAGCTTTTTTTTTTCCATATTGACTTTATGTCAATCTGTTGCTCACGAGAAAAAAATCGTAAGATATAACTTACTTACCCCTATGTAAAATTAAACAATCCGAAGGCATAGGTTATATTTATTTTAAAACATCATGAAGCTTAGACGGGAACTTAATCATGAAGAACTTAAACAAAATATGCCATGGGATAAAACACAACAATAGCAAGCAAAAGTGTGTGCAAATTAAAGAGATGATGAAAGTAACTAAAAGCACAAAATAAAGAAGCTTAGACGGGAACAGTTTTTTCTATATTCAGCCCAATAATAGTCTATATTGGGTCCCCTTAGTTTTCCAATAACTCTTCACCTCTTCAATGTCTATTTTTATCTGTTCACAAGCCCTGAATTACAAGGGTTTAGATCCATTACCATCGGGTATTATAAATGTAAATAATAACCGTTTGTAATAAAAAATAATTACATGCGATATTAAAAAACTTTAAAATAACCTACAGTATCTATTATAATAGCAAGTGATGCATGAGTGAATTATAATGACTAGTTAAATTTCAAATGTTAATTACTATCAATATATTAAAATCTTTTCATGCTGACAAAAACTTACAATATGATTTCATATGACGCCTCTGAATTCAAGAACCTTGGAAACTTTTTCTAAGTCTATTTTACTATGTATATGTTTAGAGCTTGAATTCTAAAAAAAATAACTTCTATAAATTGAAACCAAGTATTTTATCATTGTGCTTATATTTCCGGATAAAAAACTAGTAGAATAACGCATTTGAAAAGTTGGCAGAGATGTAACTGCGAATTTGAAAAGATAAAAATGAAGCAGAATTGTAATTTCAAGGTTCTTCAACGTTAGGATTGTGATTTCAAAAGTTTATGTGTCCAGAATCATAATTTTCAAATTTGAACTCATATTTCACGGTCTCCACCCCATTCTAACCAAGGTAAGTCATTTTATTAGAATAAATTATTGTTTTCGTCCCTAAAAAATAATTAAATTTTTAACATAGTCAAATGAAACATTATCTTTATAATTTAGTCATTCAATAACTTTGTTACTTATTTTTATTTTTCCATCTGATCAATTATGAGGACTAAATTATTAATTTGGTCATTTAAAATGAAAATTATTAATAAATAAATAAATTAAAAAATTAGACTTCAAATTATCAAACTGGGAAATTAATTACTATTGACTGACGGATCCACATTGTGGATTAGGTTGAATGATAAGTAGTCTCAAAATCAACGGTTTAGTGCATGTGTTCATTGCCTTTTGGGCCATTTGGGCCGGCTTCCTGGAAAGTGGTGTAAATTGCAGTAATGAAATTCTTGTCCAAAAAGTTGTACAGACATGAATAAGCACCCTAGATTTTTAATACTGTGACAAATTATTACTACAAGAAACAACTTTTTAATCAGAAATAAAATAGTTGTACTCAAGACAAAGAATCCAACTCAATTTATCAGTCATATTTTAAAATTGGGGATTTGGTTTGGCCAAGTTCGTTAAAAAAATAAAAGCGGTCTATTAATTCTATAATGTAATAATTTATTTTTTCACAAATTAATTATAATAGATCAATCTCTCACAAATTTAAATTTATACAAAATAGTCTTTCGTAAATTCAAATTTATATAAAATTAGTCATTCTATTTGGATTAAAAATAAACTGATTTTGCATAAAATAAAATTCTCTGATTGACTAGCGGGTTAATTTATGAGGAATCAAATTGTCACAATATGTAAAAATGAGAGACTGATTTGATACTTTTCTCCTAAGCTAAATCTCCTCTTTTTAATTTTAAATTGATAAAAAATAATTTTTAGAGGAAAAGAAAATTTTAATATTTGAAATGTAAAGGACATTAAATAAAAAAATAATTAAAATTTGAATAGAATTAATATTTTAAAATTTTTTATAAATACGATTTATCTAGAATAAAATAAAGTATATAATAAAAATAATTTATTTTTATAAAGAATAAAATTGTACCGAGCCAAATATTAAACCAACTTGAGACTTGGTCCAATTAAAATTTTTTTTTTGTCAATTTTTTTCCATCCAACCTAATTCAATATAACTAAATTAGAAAAGTCCACCATATTTATATACCATGGGTTAATTTCAACTTTCGCCAATAATAATTGATAAAAAGGCTTATTACAAAACATTACTTGTGACCAACGAAATAAGACTTTTTGAGTCTAATACAATAAACAAATAAATTAAAATGTCAAATCTTACGTCAGATACAATACTAATAAATGACTCAGTAAAATTTTTAGGTGACCCCGGACTGATTGTGTCCGAAACTGGCTTCCAGAGATACAAATGCCATATTTTAACCATTACATGATAATGTTAGTTGAGTATATTTGTGCCTTCTCTCCAATAACCTCTCTCTCCCTCAGGTGGCCTAGTCATTATACCACGTGTCCTTCTGTATTTGTCCAATTTGAACCCTTTGTGCACACTCTTGCCATTTCTAGTTTTCTACCTAAATTATATAAAAAAAAAAACTAATTTATAAATATCACATCATGATTTTTGAAGTATTTTTTTGCTTCTTTATTCTTTCAAAATTATTAAATTTTATTTGTTTTTGTTACAAATATATAATTAAAAAGAGAATATATATATATATATATATATATATATAACAAAGACAAATTAGATTCTATTTAAAAATATACAAAATTATTTGTGAACATAAGAAAACTATTAAGTATATTATTATAATATTATAATGATAATATCATAAAATATATAACTAAACAAGATATAACTATAACGATAATATTATTATCATGTTTACGAATAAATTTTATTTTTTATTTTCACAAATAATTTTATCCTGGAATAATTTCATATACAAAACTCTTCTCACCAAATCTTTCAATGTGCACACCTTTTTATTCCTTCTTCCTTGTTCAGCATCTAATTTTTTAAATAATTTTCTCTTCCTCCTTATATGTTTGTTATTAATTTTATTAAGCTCCCAATGTCACAAAAACAGGTACTAAAATGTAACTCAAAATCTTACCTTGTGTAGTGGACGCCTATGAATATCAACTACTTCCACAATCGCTCACATTTTGGATATGAACTCCCCCGTTGAGCCAGAACAAGTCTACTCACATTCAAGTTGACTCCAACATCAAGAATTTTAGAGCTCATGGTGCTTTTATATAATTAGACTTAATCATGATTTAAAATTTTATTTAGCTAAATAATTGAGAAACCAATATAAGTTCGTGAAATAAAATCAAATATGAAAATGAACTCATTTTAAAAGATATTTTGTAAAATAAATTCAATATAAGTTTTTTATGATCTAACCGCCCAAATTAATATATTCATTTTAGAAAAAACTTCTTGAATAAGTTTAATTTAATCATTAAGAAAATATAACTTAAAAAGCACAGTATGAAAGTTATAAATATTTCAATTTTAACAACCTGAAATATTGATGACTCTTTGAAATAGAGTCATCTTTTAGGTACAATTTGGTTAATTTGATAATATTTTAGCTTAGTTTTTAAATTTATGATTGTTTGTATTAGTTTAAGTTGAACAAGTTCACATTTGGTGTCTTTTGATTTGTTTTTGTAGGTTTTGTTTGTGTTTTGAATCTTTGGGATAAAGAAAATTGAAGAAGAAGCAATAGAATAAAAAATTACATCAAAACATGGATAAAAAGAGTAAAAGATAGAGCAAGTGATAGAAAACCAATTGCATAACCAGGAAAATCATACGGGCACCCGGCTAGCAAAATAGAAAAATTGTCAAGAAAGTTGCACACACAAACAGAATGCTTTCTAGGGGGCTAAGAAAACTTACCCCTTAAGATACAGAACGAAGGTGTGAAAACTTGGGAAAGAAAAAGGGGAGGCAGCTGTTGGAAAGCATAGAACTAGTGGAGAGCCAATTGAGGGTTTATGATTGCTTTTGGTTTTCTTCTCTCCCGCATCTCTTTACTATTTTATCTTTATGAATTTAGGATTTGTTGCAACTCTTAGTATAGTTGTCATTACACTTGTATTGAAGTAATTTTCTATTATAGGGATCTAATAAAACCCTAAGTTTTCATTTTCGATTAATTTTATGTAATTTTTTATTTTTTATAATTGGGTATTCGTGTCAATTTAATTTTAATATTTTTCATAATATGATGAATTGTGAAATTAATATATTAGTTTAGTTGGAGTTTGAAAAAGGAAACTTGAACTTAGAACCAATTGATATAACCTACAATTAACTTATAATTATTAATTGGTAATTAGGATAGGAATATACTTAATTGCCATAGGTAATTAATTTAGTATTGGAACTTAAAGCTACTATTAGAAAGCAATTTACCATTAGAATATATAAAATTGATTTAATAGTTTGATTCATATGAAATTCAAAAGAATCATATAAATACTTGTGAACTCTAAGCTATTATTTAAGATAAGAGAATAAAGGAGATGGAATTTATTTAATAAAAAGGAGTTAAAAGGAAATTATAGACCTAATTTTTTCTTCATCGAATCTCTGCAAAATAATCTACAATCATTTTCATTTAATTTTTTTATTCATTTAATATCATTTAACTTTGTTTTCATCACTCCAATTAGGTATAATGGTGTAGGATTGATTTAACTTAAAATTTGGGCTCCATAAAAATAATCTTATTTATTACTTATTTGCAAATCCGCAACAAATATAATTAAAATATCTTTTTTACATTGAATGAGTAACCCATCACCAACCTAAACCCAAGGACCTAAATGCCAAGGCCTATTGCCAACCCAGTTAGCTTAATATTTCCTTCCCATCATATATTTAAGATAAGAGAATGAAAGTGGTGGAATTCACTTAATAAAAAGGAGTTGGAAGGAAATTATAGACCTAAATTTTTCTTCACCGAATCTTTGCAAAATAATCTACAATCATTTTCATTTAATTTTTTTATTCATTTAATATCATTTAACTTTGTTTTCATCACTCCAATTAGGTATAATAGTGTAGGATTGATTTAACTTAAAATTTGGGCTCCATAAAAATAATCTTATTTATTACTTATTTGCAAATCCGCAACAAATATAATTAAAATATCTTTTTTACATTGATAAGTAACCCATCACCAACCTAAACCCTAGGACCTAAATGCCAAGGCCTATTGCCAACCAGTTAGCTTAATATTTCCTTCCCATCATATCAAACCCAACACACACGGCTTTTGGGAACCCAGATTTTCTCCCATTATTAGAGGGAGAAAATAAAATATTATTATTTTTATTAATATTAAATTAAAAATTATATTAAAGTATTATATCACCTCCAGTTACTGTGGAGAATATTGAAAATTTTTCAATAAGTGGAAATGATTCGGAGGACGACTTATGATCCAAAGCTAGAGCCTTCATCTTTGACAGTCTGACTCTTCATCTTGTCCTTGTTAGCACTTCTTTTCCGGTGGGCCACGTCATAGGCCTCCTTCGTCTTTGCCTCCTCTTTCAAGTCTATGAGATTCAAGCTAAGAGTTAGACCACTTGGGCGAGTTTCACTCTTCGCACATCAAACTTTCTTTTCATCTTCCCCTTGCCTTTGAAGATTCCAAGTTTGAGATGACCATATTCCTATTTCTTTTAGAGATTGAAGTTAACTTTGGAATTTAGGGTTAATAGATTATGTTGAGTATATTTTTATTTTCTTCAAGATGTTTCTTTTTATTGATATTATTTATTAACAAACACTCACTATAGAAAACCCAGAATAGCAACACGATAAATATACCTACACAAATATACACACCTTTTCAGACCGCTATAATAGAAAGGGCTAGGTAAGTCTCCTCCATTATGTGAACAGGTTAGTATGGTGCATGTGATGAATAATAATAGAAAAAAAAAGGTTAGTATGATTGGATTATTTGTAGCCTCCTCCATACCATTGGACGCAGCCATCTAGACGACTGGACGATAATTTGTTCTTTATGTTTAATTTTTCCCCCTCGTGTTCCAACTTGCACAGAGATCCCATCATCTTATTTAATTTTTTAATAATGATTTATTCATTATAAGCTGTCAGAATGGAAAACTAGGAATTTTAAAAAACTGATTCATGGATCTCAGTTTCTGTTTCATCAACCTGTAACCGCTGTATTGACCCTTATCACGCATGTTGGATATTATTTAATCGTAACACTAATATATATATACACACACACACACGAGGATCAATTGACATGAACGTGAAATCTATTGCTCTTGCACTCTTTAATATTTTATTATAAAACTTTAGTTTGATTACTTCAATGGTTGAACTAAAAGTAATAATATGTTTGCTCATCTTTAATTTATGTCAAATTTTATAAGAAGTGGATAATTATAAGCATACATTCAAATAGTTAATAATTTTTAGTATTTAAAGTATATATTTTATAAATTAATTTTTAGACATATTGATGGGGCATCAAATAAGTTTAAACTAATGTCTAATTTTATGAAGATGATATTAATGCATAATTTTGTTCACTAATAAAACTTTGCAGTTAAAAAATCCATACAAATGATATTCAAAGGTCTATGACTAATTAACACAGGTATTTTGATTCCTTACATACACACACACACACATATATATATATATATATATATATAGCACAAGCATAAAATTTATCTTTTATATTAAATTCTAAAAAATTAGAAAACCATAAGTATGTAGCTAATTAAACGATAAATTTAAAATTCAATATATTTATAAGATTATATATTTCAGGAGAAACACATAGTTACTGCCCATATAAATTAATAGTCTCTTTATACATTATAATTATACATATGCATGACTTATTTGGATGTCTTCGTAAAATATGACTCTAATGTTTCTTTATTTTCTTTTAAAATTGACGTCTCGTGGAACCTCATTTTTAACTTTTTTTAGTGCATCAAGAAGCTTTGATGTAGTTTTTGTGTATTGCAAGAGAAAATTATGCAATGAAATTGTTACTTTGAATACATCATATGAGATAAGCTCCAATGCAACAAAAGTAATTTAAACTGTTGCAAAAAAATGGATAGATCCATGACTTATATTTAATACTAATTGTGTTCATAAACATGTTTTGGTCAAACACAATGCACAAAATAATGATAATGTGTGATTTATAATTTAGGTAATATTTATATAACCACAATACACTATATGCACTGATTAAGATCAATATTTTGTAAAAAATAAAGAAAACTTTAATAAATTAATTTTTTTTTATAATGTACAATTTAATGAATTCTTAAGTCATATATTGAATAATATGCACTGGTTAGTATCTTTTAATCTTTTGTCACATCATGATTAAAATATTATTTTATATGTTAATGATGTATAAGATATTATTGAATTGATATAAAATTTTGTGAGTACGGTGATTTGAACGCATAGTTAGAACGTACATATCCTCTTTCACAGAAAAAATCTTTCATAGATTTATTCTAACTAATATAAAAGATGAACATATTAAAATCAATTAAAAAAATAGTAGCGTAGAGGTATCAAAAGTATGATTGAATTAAGAAGCTAGTAGATATACTCACATGCATGCACTTCATTTAGTTTACTGATATAAATTATAAATTAATAGTCTGTCATTAGTATACTCTAATTAAAATAAGTAATATCAGTAGTTTTTTTCTTTATATAAATGGATCAAATTAGTAGACAATAACCAAGAGTGCTCATTCGTTCTCCAAATTGTTTTTTCTTTTTCTCTTTCTACAAAGAAGCGGCGTAGGAACAAGTCAACAAAAACTCCTGCGTGTGTTTTGATTACAACTTTTCTGGTTAATTGATTTTTTAATCATCACATTACATCATTAATCTTTGTTTTTATGCCAAAGGTCTTAATATATTTAGGCGTATATTAGCGAAAGCATTTGATACGAAGGTGTGGTAATTGATAACCTAGTACGTGCTTAAATTAGAATTGGATAAAAATAATATTAGCTCAATTTAATTTTTAAGAGTAATTTTAATTAAATATAACTTGCATTATAGTAATTTATATTTAAAAATTTTTATATAAAAATTAAATTTTATTATTTAAACAATTGATTCAGTACCAGAAAAAATGTTTTCTGTAACTTTACAACTAAAGATTTATAAAATAAAAATATTTTTAAATAAAATCAAATGTCAAACTAAATAAGTCCATTTCAGGGTATAATTTAAATTTTTTAAATATTAATCAAGGACATTAATTAAATGAGTTTTCAAAACCTGTCATTTTTGAAAAAACGTGATAAACACGGACGGTGGATGGCAGCGCCAGCCTCCACAGTAGTCTTTGCAAGTTGTTAAGAAGTATAGTTTCTTTTACTTTTACCAGTCAACCATATTTCGTCGTCCCTTCTTTTACGCGCAATTCTTATCACACCGCCCCAAATATATAGTAATAAAAACAAAGAGGAAAAAGGAAAACCAAACACTTTTTCCCTTTTATATTCTTTTAAACTTCACTGACGTCTATGAAACTATATTATTTATGTCATTATTAAAATTATAGTTGAGAGAGTAGAAAAATATACATAAATATTATTTATATTAATATAATATGCCCAGAATGATAAACTTTGATTATATCACACTGATTTTTTTTTTTTGAATAATTCAGTGTGCGAGAGAGTAACTGTAATTGATAGAGACACAAGGGATAATAATTTTGACCCACTCACTGCTCGTCCTCGTTTGCTTTTGTGTTCACATTACAAAACCAAAAAACGTTTGTCTACGGCCGCACACCAAATTTGGATGTTTTTATATTCTTTATTGTGCTTGTAATATTAAAAAAAAAAAAGGCACAAAGCAAATGATATTTATTATTTAAATAAAATTAAGTATTATTTATTTTATATTTATCTCTAACGAGAATATAAGATCAAATTGCCACACATATTTGTTGATTTGCAATTTGGCTACAGAAGTTGTCCTCTTTGTGAAGCTTTTTATTAATTTAATTTAATTAAGAGATGGAAGTGGTAACTGAGCTTTATAAAAAAGAATATGATAGTTAATTAATTTTAGTAACTTGAGCAGAATTGTTTATAAATTTATGAGTATATTTGGTACTATACGAAACTTATCATTTGACTAAATCATATTTGGTACTCTTTGTTTAAAAGCATTATTTGGTTCACTTTTTATATATATTGCAGAAAATAATTCTTATTCGATTTATTTTTTTTATCAATGTATTTAACTTTTTGCATAATATAAGGCAACCATTTATTTCGGCATATGATATTAATCATGGCAGTTGAATTGATATTAGTTTTTTTTATAAAAAAATGACACTGCAATTTTATTTTTTAATATATATATATATATAACTGAAAATACAATACTTTTGTAATGAATGCATGTTGTACCGAAGCTTAGTTTTGTTCAGAAAAATTAATTTTCGAGAAAAAATTTTGTAGTACATCATGATTTTTTTTAATACAAAAAAATATAACGTGTAATTTAATCAATCCTAAAGTCAGTATTATATACTTTAGATTTATTTGTTTTTTAATATTGTTGTCCATTAGTGTCTACGCAAAGATGGACAAGATCTACTACGAATTTTCTATAGAGTGGCACTAAAAGCTTAATATAATTAAAAAAATTCAAAGCTGTGATAGCATAATTAACTACACTTTATTATATGCTCATATCTGTTAGGTAAATCTTTCTCCTTCATCATCATTTAAAGTGAACAACTTTGAGTTCGTATAAGTCTTCCATCAATTATTAGATCTTTGAATTATATATTGTTATTGAATTACTTCCAAAAATTGTTTAATTTATCAATACATTAGTAGTACAGAGGAAACTGATAGTTAATATATTTACGACAAGATCAGATGATGTGTTTTTTAAATTTATAGTCAAATGACATAACTGTATTTTGAATCTAAATTAATGAAATACGTAAGTATGTTTAGGATAAAATATAATTTGATACTTATAGTACAAAAGTTTGCATTACACTGATTCCATCCTCTGAAAAGCTAGTCCACCATTTTCATCAATTTCCACATAAATTATGAAAGATGTTGAAGCTCTGATTATTCCAAGTTGTGAGCATTTAGTAGGATTTTTTATTATAAATTTATTGATTCATTTTTTAAAAAAATAATAAATTTTTAAAATGTATAAAAAATATAAACTATAAAATCTTAATGTAATAATTTTAATAACAGAAAAAAATCGTCTCGACGGAACCCTGAAAGATTGTTCTCTTATTTGAGGATGCCTCAATTTCCTCGAAAAAACGTAAATAAAATCGAATCCCCCATATTAATTCAAGTTTCATATTAGACCAAAGAAGGCAATAATTTCCACATAAACTCTTATTCTAGTACCCTAGATAGTTCACTTAATATATAATTATATATTGTAAATACTTACTAATAATTATTATTAATTACTTTTTACACTTCATTTCTTAAATCGCAACTTGCGCTTCACAATTTATTTATCTTAATTAATTTATTTTTAAAGGAAAATCACTCTATGTTTAAACTCCTTAATCAAAGAATATACAAATACAGTGGGCGCTATTCATTTTTAGTTGACACGCGAGATATATATTGAGGAATTTGAGCTGTCAAACATTAGTACGGTGGGCCCCATCATTTGGAAAAAAAGGTATTTTACACATTATTATATTATATTTTATAGTATAATTTAAGTTTGAGACCATCAAAATAAGGAATCTGGTCATTAAGTTTATTGTCCTATTCTCAAATTTTTTCTAGCAATATAGAAAATATAAAAAATATAATGGCCGGAAAAGGAATTTTGCATAATTTGAATACAAAGTATACGAAAAGCTAAGTAGCAGATTGCTTCTATTAAGGTAAGCGACAAGGAAGTAGGTTCAATATAGAAGTAGATAAGGAAGGACCACAAGCGAAAAAGCTATTCCTTCTCACACCGTTCTGGGATACCATGTCATATGGCCTGTCAAATTTGCCTTGGGATTTTGTTTCACCTAACGTACTGTCTTGCTATTATTATTTGAACTAATAAAAACTGGTGTGTTTTAATATTGCTGTGTTTATTTATTATATTTATTATTTTATACCATTGAGTTTTGATAACATATTGCAGAATAACGTAATTGGGTGAGTAGATATTCGCGTTGAAATTCAAGTGCCTGCATCAAATGGGTCTGTTACAATTGCCCACGTTTGGCAGTCGACGTTGGATAAAGAGGGAAAAAAATTTGAGTGCATTTATTGCATGAGATCCAAATTATAAAATATAGTATGATATGGATATATAAATATTTGGCCAAAAATATTTTTTTAATAAAGAAATTAATATAGCTTATATTCTGAATATTTTACACATTATATTGCAATTAATAATCATTGGATAATTTATATAGAATTTTCATGAGACAGTTGAAAATATTTTTTATAATCATACATATGCATTTCATATTTTCATGTATATTAATTTTTACTTTAAGTCATATGACAGTATATTAAAAGACTTAATACCTTAAAAAAATTAGTTTGAAATAATAAATAAATTTAACATATAGATAATGTATTAATGGAAATTTAAATAAGTAAATTAAAAATAAAATATTAAATTAAAATGCACAACTAAAGTAAGGAACGAAAATGATAGAATAAAAAAATTAACATACACTCAATGTATATAAATCAGGACATAATGAGCCCTACATAATTTTAATAAATATATAATCACATATTAATTCTTAACTGTATCAAGCAACAAAAAATTTCCCTTTCAATTAAAAGTGAAAAGAAAAACGAGTAATATTTAAACTGACAGAATATTCTAGATATATATATTCACACATTCAGATGGTATCAAGCAAAAATTAAACTTTTTACTATTATTACTTGGGCCCCAAATTCAAATAAATAATAACTTTAATTTTTTAAATTATCTGAAAATATATTAATATTTTAGTTCATTCCTACACAATAGTATAGAAATTTCTAGCAAACGTAGAGAGAGAAAGAGAGCGAGGAGTAAAAGGGAATATTCTAGGGAAGCAGGACCGAGTGAAGCAACCACCACGTTGGGCTATCTCTATAAATATGTATGACATGCCATCGCTCCCTTGACCCCTACGCCCTCTCTCACTCAGCGAGGCTGCCCCACCGTCTCCCCCAACTGCCCTAAGTTCTCCGTCAACAACATTAACAACGAAGAACCGAAGCAGAGGAAATTGCAGGAGAAAAATGTGGTTCGTCTACGTTTGCGACGAAGAAGAGAAGGAGCTCGGAAGGCAACAAGCCCCTGGATCCTGCCCTTACTGTGAAGGCAAGGTCGAAGCCATGGACGTTGAGATCCAGTGGAGGCTCTGTTTCTTGCCCATGTGCTTCAAGATCAAGCGCAAGTATTTCTGTACTCTCTGTGCCAGACGCCTCGAATTGTATTACTAGTTGGTCAGGGAATTAGTCTACATATATATATATATATATATATATCTCTCCGTAATCTGAATTAACCTGTGTTTATGTGAAGTTTCTAGAAGAAGAAGGCCTCCGTCATGATGTATATGGGAATCCTTAGTGGTATCTGAATTTTTTTTCTGTCTGTTTTGAAATATCCTTTTCCTTTTTCTTCTTTGTAATTTTGACGAGGGATTTTGATTCCCGTTGAGATGCTCTGTACCGATTGCTTGTCAAATAATTGTAGATGAAGGAGCTCTCGACTTTCGGCTCTCTCTCTCTCTCTCTCTCTCTCTCCCCCCCCCCCCCCCCCGGCCCCCCTTTTTGAATGCCTATTTAAACTGAAAACAAGCTTAAATCCTTCTTGATTGTGATAATTAGAGGCAGCTTTGTTGATCGGCACTGCGAGAAGCGTACTACAGAGGGCTTTGTCTCTATCCCCTATCCCCTGTTTTTTCTGTTCTTCTGGGTAACGTCTTGGAAATGGAGTTCTGTGTGAAACATGAATCGAGCATCAATTTTAAAACGGAACAACATTGAGCACCTGTCGTAAGGAACACGATGAGTTTTCAAAAATAATCGTATCGAAGACAACCAAATGAATGCTCTTTTTTAAATAATTAAAAATATAAAAACACAATTGCATGTTCCTGAGTTCTCTTTTAATCCTATTTATTTATCATTTCACTCTCTCTTAATTATTTTGTCAACCAAATTTCAATCTTTAGTACAGAGAGTGGTAGCATTAGTGGTTCAGAAATAAAGCCATTTAAAATCATCGGATCCAATCAGTCATTTCCGAGAGTCCATCATATCCCTTGAGATTCTCGCAAATGACAGAGATTACTATTCCAAAACGTTTAAGGACCTCGTAATTAATGCCAAGTGACAATCAGTTTTTAGATCCCAATGCCTTTAGATCGGGAAAATTTGTCAGCATGATTCGATGTCTGGGAATTCATTTTGTTTTTAAATTGAGCAACTCTTTATTTATTACTAGCTTACCACTTCCTAGCGTTAAATAAACTATTGTTATAAACTAATTAAACTAATAAATGAATATTTGAAAATTTTTAATTTTAATGATCACAAATTTTATATATTTATTATAAAAACTTTAAATTTTAAGATATTTTTAAAATATTTGGAAATTAAATTTTATTTATTTTGTAAGACTTGCCTAAATATTTCAAATATATAGTGAAAGCACTTCATGAATTAAAATTTATTGTATAATTTTTAAAATTTAAAATTCTTTACAAAAATATAATCAATTTATAGTATTTAAATATAAGTTCTCCTCCGTCGTCAAATGCATGTGCCTATAATCCGTGTAGTACCAGCATTCGTATGCCTATTATTGCACGTGTGGGAGTAAAATGTAAGTAATAGGAATTGTTTAAAAATTAAAGAAATTAATTTTTATGATTATATATTGCTATCATTAAGTACATTATAAATTTAAGACTTACATAAATTGTTTTTATTTTTTAAGACAGAGTATATTAGAATTAATAAATAGTTATTATTAAAGAATAAAAATTAAACCTTTGTTATTAGTTACTAACTGAATCAATTTATATACTATTATTAAATTACTTATACTTGATAAAATGTATATAGCTGTCATCAGTAGCCTTATACCCTGTACTTTTTGTCTCAAAAATGAAAACTTCTATCAAAGAAAACAATTACGTGCTAGAAAATAGGGAGCTTGCGGTTCAAATGATAAATTATAGTGTTCAGTTGTGCATTTTATATAAAATAAAATGTTAGATTTAAATTTTAAAATCATATGTAATCAAAATAAAAATTTTTAACTGAGACTACTGTACTTGATTTTGAATCATTAACTTTGGTTTGTTTTACTACATTCTACGAAAAAGTATTAAATGACCCCGACACTGTACAACTATTCTTTATATACTTAAATGCTTAAAGCATTTCTTAAAAAAATAAAAATGCATTACGTATCTCACATGTATGCATTGATTTTTGTTTGACTGGGCCACGAAAAGCTTATTCTGCGACCCTGATAAGATTCATTGCGAGGCATGCAACCCCCATTTTAAATATAGGGGGGCTCTCCCACTTTTTTAAATAATAATAATATTTATATTAAAATTAATACTAAAATATATTAAAATAAAAGTTATAGAATAAAAATATATTTTAATATATATATATATGTAATTTGTTATATTTTATTATTATTATTAACAAAATTATATTTAATGGAAACTTAAATAATATAATAGATGTTATTTTTTATAATTATATTGTTCTAATTTAATTATTTTTTAAAATTTACTATATTATTTTTAAATTTTATTGAATAAAATTTTGTGAATAACTATAAACGAAATATTAAAAACTTATAATATTTATTTATTTGATAAAATTTCTTTTTAATATATATTTTGTTATTAATTTTTAAAAATATTATTATTAATTAATTAAAAAAATGCGGGAGGGTGGGGGCGTGCCCTTCCCCTTATTAATTATATAGCATAGGACATATGCGTGCCTAATGAATCTTCTCATGATTGTTTTTTATGAGTCACAAGTTGAACAAGAGGTTGACTTAAGTCAAGAAACTCCATCTGGATCGATTACTTGTTCTACGGCTAAGAAGATTCGGGCCATAGTTATCTGAAAACTCAAAATGGAATCATATCATTTAGGGTCTAAGCCCAACTTTTATATGGAACCTAAGTTTAAGTGGGACAATTTGATCATGTGCTATAGTGAATGAATTGTAAAAAGTCAGTCATGCATGTGATGAAAGCTGAAATAAGTATTAGTTAAAGTCTAAGTTAGATAATCTACATTGGATTAAAAGTCTATATTAGGTGTATTTTTATGTATGTTTTTCCAAATTAGGCAAGAATTAGGTGAATCTTAGACTTATGTCATGAGGGTTGTTCTTGGCTATAAATACAGAACTTATCAATGAGAAATACAACCTTGAATGCTCTAAAAATCGGCTTAACCTCTTATATGTGAATTTCTTATCTAAGTTTTCTAAACTTAGTAGCGAAATTATGCCCAATTCTTATGACTCTCCTTCTTCTATTATAAAGTGTGGCGAATCAAACCTAGTATTCTTGAGTGTGGCGTGCAAACTTTTCATTCGAGATTGCTAGTTGTTTTGTCTTTTCTTTTTCATTTATTTGTGTTTTGGGATTGTTCAATCCTTAAAGCACATCATTTTTGTATTAGAGCTCTAGTTGAAAGTGGATAGAAAGCTAAACACTTACTGATAAGAGAGAGAAACACATGAAAAGAGTGTTTAGAGTGAGATATGGCTGAAAACAACAAAACCAATATTCCAAGAGGTCTTTCTTTGGAACAAGCTCAGATTATAGGCATACAACAAAGTAAAAAAGAAATGACAGGGCAGTTGATTCATCTAGAGCAGACAATCACAAGATTGACTATTCAACAACCTCCACAATGACATAATCATCAAACTTACATTGATTATGATTGTGATGAAGAAATGAAAGATAAAGCTAATGCATATAGAATAAGGAGGCAATAGCATGACTTGGGAAATAACATCAAATTGAAGACTCCACCATTCAAAGGTACTAGCTCATAAGAAGAGTACTTAGATTGGGTGCAATGAGTGGAAAAGGTGTTTGAGTGCCATGAGTATTATGAAGTTAAAAAATGCAAACTAATTGCTTTTGAATTTATTGATTATACAAATCTATGGTGGGAGAATTTGAAAGCATAACGAAGGAGAGACGGAGAAGAGGAGATTAGGAGTTAAAGGCTTATGAAAAAACTTGTGTAAAAGTACTTTGTTCCTGACTATTACAAGCAAGAACTATATATTCGATTACAAACTTTTAGATAAAAGGCAATGTGCGTTGAAGATTATGTTAAAGAGTTTGACATGTTGATGATGAAATGTGAGATACAAGAGCCTCAGAAACGATCTATTACAAGGTTCTTGGGAGGCTTGAACAAGGAAATTATTGATGCAATGGAATTACAACCTTATATAACACTTGATGATGTAATTAAGCTTGCAGTTAAGGTGGAAAGGTAGCATAGAAGATGAGCAACTAAACTAAGAAGCTCACAATCTACTAGTTTTAAGGCAACAAACTTAACCACATCAAGACCCAAAGATGTCTTAAAATGGAATGGATGATTAACGGAAAAGACAAGTTCCAATGACCATGCTGATTCATCCAGAAGAAAAGACAAGGTTGATGATGCAAAGAACTAAAAAAGGAGCAGAGAAATTAAGTGCTTCAAATGTTTTGGTTTTGGACATATTGCTTCTAAATGTCCAAATCGAAGAGTGATGATTGTTCGAAGAGCACAAGGGGAAGTTGAAAGTGAAGATGAAACAGAAACTAAACAGGAAGATGATGAGTGCACTGTAGAGCATCCAAATGAAGGGGAGTTACTTATAGTTCGACGAATTTTGAACTCACAAACTAAGGTCAAAGATGATTGATGTGAGAACATATTTCATACCAGGTGTACAATTCATGGAAAGGTTTGTGGTGTTATTAATGATAGAGATAGTTGCATTAATGTTGCTTCAACAACATTAATGGAGAAACCAAACTTGAAAACCACAAAGTACCCTCGTCTGTACAACCTGCAATGGTTGAATGACCAAAGAGAAATTCAAGTCACTAAGCAAGTTTAAGTACTATTTTCTATTGGAAAGTCTTACAAAGATGAAGTAGTATATGATATGGTACCAATGAACGCCAGTCATTTGCTTTTGGGAAGACCTTGGCAATATGGTAGTAGAGTTGTGCATGATGGGTTCAAAAACACCTATTCTATTACCAAGAATGGGAAGAAGTTTATCTTAGCACCTCTTAGTCCTCATCAAGTTCTAAACGATCAGTTAACAAAGAAGGAAAAGAAAAAGGAGAACTTATTTGCAACTAAAGGAGAAATTCAAAGAGCTTTCCATTTAACTAATCTAATACTAATGCTAATGGTGAAGGAAGTTATGGCAACAAAGGTAGTGTCTATACCTCTGCTAATTGATAAGTTAGTAAAAGAGTTTACTAACTTGTTTCCAGATAAGATACCAAAGGGATTACCGCCAATTAAAAGGATTGAGCATCAAATTTATCTCATTCCAAGTGCTGCTTTACCCAAGAGACCAGCCTACCAGTGTAATCCAGATGAGGCTAAGGAGTTACAACGTCAAGTAAATGAGTTATTGGAAAAAGGTTTTATGAAAGAGTTAATGAGCCCATGTTCAGTACTAGCTTTGTTAGTGCCAAAGAAGGATGGAACTATGAGAATGTGTGTAGATAGTCAGGCCACAAACAAAATCATAGTGAAGTATCAGTATCCTATCCCTGGGCTTAATGACATGTTTGATGACCTACATGGCTTTATAATCTTTTCGAAGATTAATCTTATGAGCGGGTATCATCAATTCGAATGAAGGAAGAGGATGTGTGGAAGACAACTTTCAAGACAAAGCATGGGTTGTACGAATGGATGGTTATGCCATTTGGTTTGTCAAATGCCCTAAGCACCTTCATGTGTTTAATGAATCATGTCATAAGGAATTTCATTAGAGATTTTGTTGTGGTTTATTTTGATGACATTTGATTTATAGCAAGGGCCAGGAAGAAAACAGAGAGCACCTGAGAAGGGTCGTTGAAGTTCTGCGAAGAGAAAAATTAATTGGCAATCTCAAAAAGTGCCAGTTCTGCCAAGACCAAGTTGTTTTTCTTAGGTTTGTGATTAGTTAGCATAGAGTTGAAGTTGATCTGGAGAAAGTTAGAGCTATCATGGAGTAGCTTATTCCTATAAGCATTTCTGAGGTGAAAAGTTTCCATGGGTTAGCATCCTTTTATAGAAGATTTATACAGAATTTCAGTACTATTCTGGTGCCTTTGACTAATTCTATCAAAAAGGGTGATGACTTTAAGTGGAGTGAGGCGGCCCAATGAAGTTTTAAAATCATTAAATAAAAGTTGTGTTCAACACCAATTCTAGCACTCCTTGATTCTTCTAAAACTTTTGAGATTAAGTGTGACGCATCAGGTGTAGGAATTAGATGCAAGAGAAATATCCCATTGCCTATTTTAGTGAAAAGTTAAATGAAACAACTTTGAATTATTCAACTTATGACAAAGAGTTCTATGCATTAGTTAGAGCCATACAGAATTAGGAACACTACTTTTTACCCAAGGAGTTTGTTATTCATAAGGACATAGTCATTGAAATATTTGAAGGGTCAGACCAAATTAAGTAAGAGACATGCTAAATGGGTGGAGTTTTTAGAGGTTTTTCCTTATGTCATCAAATATAAAAAAAAAAACCAGCTAATATGGTTGCAGATGCCTTGTCATGAAGGCATACTTTAATCTCATTAATGAATGCTAAATTGATGAGATTCGAATTAATGAAGGGTCAATATGTAGAAGATCCTAATTTTTCTTATATATACTTGGCATGTGAAAAGAGTGCTATTGATGGTTTCTATAAGCATAAGGGATTCTTGTTTAAAGGTTCCAAACTTTGTATTCTTAATTGCTTTGTCTGAGAATTATTAGTAAGAGAAGCTCATGTGGGAGGTTTGGTAGGACACTTTAGCAAAAGGAAGAAATTAGAGATGATCAAGGAACACTTTTATTGGCCAAGAATGATCAAAGATGTGCATCATGTGGTAGAGAGATGTGTAACTTGTAAGAAAGCAAAGAGCAAGGAGGTTGCACATAGTTTCTATATGCTATTACCAGTTCTTGATCAACCATGGGTTGACTTGAGCATAGATTTTGTGTTTTGTTTACCAAGGACTTAAATGGGCAAATATTCAGTTATGGTGGTGGTGGATTGATTTTCAAAGATGTCACATTTTATTCCTTATTATAAAACTGATGATGCTTCTCATATAGTATATTTGTTCTTTCGGGAAATTGTGAGATTACATGGCATTCCAAAGAGCATTGTGTCAGACCGAGATGCTAAGTTTCTGGTTATTTTTGGAAAACATTATGGAAAAAGTTTGGGACAAGATTACTTTTCAGCATGACTTGTCATCCTCAATCTAATAGGCAAACAGAGGTAGTAAATAGAACACTTTCTTCCTTACTTAGACCTATTGTTAATAAGAATATGAAGAATTGGGATGAATGTTTGCCCTTTGTTGAGTTTGCATACAATAGAAGTGTTCATGGTACTACTAAGCATTCTTCATTTAAAGTGGTTTATGGGTTTAATCTTATCACACCGCTTGATCTAGTACTGTTACCTTCACGTGATAGATTATGCATGGATGGAAAGAAGAAGGCTAAAATGATTCAGTCCATGAAAATATGAAGCACCAAATTGAAAAGAAGAATGAAGCTTATGAAAAGGCAACAAATAAGGGAAGGCAGTAGCTTCAGTTCATGCCGAGAGATCATGTGTGGATTCATCTTAGAAAGGAGAGGTTTCCTAACAAAAGGAAGTCAAAATTGATGCCCAAGGAAGAAGGTCCATTCAAGATTTTAAAGTAAAAAAATGACAATGCTTACAAGGTTGATTTACCAGGAGATTACAATATTTTTGCCACATTCAATGTAAGAGATTTGACGTCATACTTAGATGATAATGAAGACTTGAATTTGAGGATAAATCCTTTTGAAGTCGGGGAGAATGATGAGCCTTAAGTTGAATAAGAGGCTGACCTAGGCCAAGAAGCTTTATTTGGACCGATTACCCATTCTATGGCCAACATGATTTGGGCCATAGTTGTCCAGTAACTCAAAATGGAATCATACCATTTAGGGTCTAAGTCTAACTTCCATACGGAGCTCAAGTTTAAGTGGGACAATTTGATCATGTGTTATAATGAATGAATTGTGAAAAGTCAATAATGCATGTGATAAAAGTTGAAATAAGTATTGGTTAAAGTCTAAGTTAGGTAAGCTATATTTCCTTGAAAGTTTAAATTAAATAATTTAGGTAAGCTACATTAGATTAAAAGTCTATGTTAGGTGTATTTCTATGCATGTTTTTCCAAATTAGGTGAGAATTAGGTGAATCTTAAACTTAGGGTTATTCTTAGTTATAAATACAGAACTTATCAATGAGAAATACAACCATGAATGCTTTGAAAATTGGCTTAACCTCTTATATGCGAATTTTTTATCTAAGTTTTCTAAACTTAGTGGTGAAATCATCCCCGATTTTTATGACTCTTCCTCTTCTATTTTAAATGTGACAAATCAAACATAGTATTCTTGAGTATAATGTGCAAATTTATCATTCAAGATTGTTAGTTGTTTTGTCTTTTCTTTTTCATTTATTTGTGTTTTGAGATTGTTCAATCCTTAAAGCACATGAGTTTTCTCGCAATCCACTAATATAAAAAGCAACACATATATGTGAGATATACAATACACATTTTTATTTCTTCAAAAATATTTTAAGCATCAAATTATAAAAAGAGTAACTGCATAATGTTAAATTCGTTTTATACTTTTTCAATACCATGTGAGTAAAAAACCCCCATTGACTTTGTGTAGTTATCTTATGTATTGAGAATTTATTAATTGATTGCTCCATCTTATGCCACATGCCTTAGGTTATGTTTTGATGGATAGTTGAGGAATGAGTGACAAGGAATGGAATGACCAAAATGGGTTGGACTTACATTTGAATTTCTTTTTTCTTTAAGGTGGAATAAGATCGCAAAGAAGAGACACCAAGACCTTTCCTTACCGTTCAAAACTCTAATTTTGGTGTCCCTCCAAATTATGGGGTCAAGGATGGAATAAAGTGACCTAAGAAATTGAATTACTAATGTAACCTTATCTTATTACTAATATACCAATTTCAATTGTTACAACATTATCTATTTTTTATTATTATAGTCATGGTCTTTCTCCTTTTTTTTTTTTTCATTTAAAATTTTAAAATAAAAAAGAGAATGCAATGTAGATTAGTTTCATATATTTTTTAAATTTTTTTGTGAACAATTTTTCTTTTTGACATTTTAAGTTTGTTTTTTAAAATTTTTTGAAGTACATAGATTTTTTTGTAATAAATGTATTAGATAAAAAATATGGATATGATAATTAGTAAATAAAATAAAGAAATATGGATAAGATAATTACGTAATATTATGTATTAAACAATAACAAATTATTAGTCATGTGTTTATGTTACAAAGGGTAATATTGAAAAAAATAATTAATAAATTATTTCATTCCATTTATTTTAGTGTAATTTTTAAACAAAATTGATAGGTGTCCCTTATTTTATTTATTAAAACTTTTAAATAAAATATTTACTCAAGACATTCTACTCTATTATAGTTCATACTATTATATTAATGACCACTTTATTTTATCATCCCTTAAACTTTTAAATATAACTTTAGTTCTATTGTGTTGCATTAAATATCATGGATGGCTGAATGGGATTTCATTTCTTTCTGTTTATGTGGATAGCAATGTTACGCAGAAACTAGCTCTTTGATTTTCCTTTTACTTGTAGAGCAATTTTGCTAGTTATTAAACACATGTTTTGCAGTAATTTAATGCTGGAGAATTTAACTTTTAAGAGATAAATTTTTTCATAGCAAAGCTAAACGTGGATTTAGATTCTTTAAAGATCTCTACAAAAAGATTTATGATGTAAAACTAAAAAGGAATTAAAACAAACAAATAAATGTGGAGGCACAATTCCGTTTGTATGGTATAAATACTTTCCATGATCCAATTTCTTATATACGTAATTGATGCAATATTTTATTAAAGTGAATCATTTAATAACAGGGATTCTTGAACCCTCTCTAAAGATGATTTATGTCTATCCACGGGCAATTAATTTTTCTAATTTCTACCATGTCTCTTCTGTTACTTTTAAATCAATATAATAATATGAATATCTTTAATCTATCATGAAATGAATGTTGAGGATAAATTCTCTAGCATAAATCTTATAACTCACAAATGAACTAATCTTATAATTAATCTTAGCATGCATGTAATCGGACAGACCAACAGTAGTAAAACTAATTTGAAGGAAAAATAAATGCACTAGAAATGATAATTTTCCCAGGCGAGCTACTGGTTGCTATCTAAATCTTCAAAACTACGAGTAAATGTAATTCAACCTTTCAAACTTCAATTACAAGCATATTGAAAGCAATATTAATTTATGTAATTCAGATTTTGAGCATACACTTTTAATAGAGATATTAGAACAGTTGATTGGTAAAATTGGCACTAATTTCTTCGTTATTTATGGATGAACAAATTTATGAAATTTGGTTGAAAATTTATCAAAATCATATAATTGATTCAAAATTGCTCCGTAAAGTGAATCTCAAATCTATTGAATGAAAATTGAAAACAAGTTGTAGAGTTCTTTTATAATCATTCATTTAGAGCCCGCAGTTTATTAGAAATTGTTCAGTAATTTTTTCTTTTCAATAAAATATTATCTTATATGAAAAAGGTTTAAACTATTTATATGTCTGTACATGTATTATAATATTAATAAATTTTTCAAAGAGAGAAATTAATATTTACTAATATAATCTTAAATTTTAATCTAAAAGGAAAGCAATTCCATCTCATGATATTCAATTCGTGTAGTGGTACATCCTTTAGCAGTCACTTGTTCTGCAGCGAAATGTGTCCCACTACACGAATTCAATGTCTATTGGTTAGTGCAGATTACAGGTCACTAAATTATTGGAAATAAGACACAGGTCATAAAATTATTGTACTTGTCAATGTGGCCCACGGTGATATTTTTTTTCCAAACTAACCAAACCACACTATCGTTCAACTGTCACCAAATCTGAATCAATCTCCCCTCTATTAATTTATTGCCCTTGCATTTGTGGCCAAGTGTTCCATCACCCTGCAAATTTTTTTTATTTTTACGTTCCATCACATAATAGTAGACACAAATAAATATTTTGATATAATACACAGATTTTTATATAAAAAAAAATTTTAATAGGATAAAAAACTATAAATAAAAAAAATAACTTTACTATAAAAAAATAAAAGTTACAATTTCTCCTTCTACAGCGAGGATAATATAATATTTTTATATCTATTGGTAATAAGAGAATACTAATATCACAATTCTCTATATATCTCATAACTTTCTTTCTATATAATATTGTTCATTTCCTTGTTGTTAAAAATAAGGTTTTAAAGCTATTTATTTATAAAGAAAGACGAAGGATTTCAATAAAATTTTTCAAGGATTAAAATTGTAATTACAATAAAAAATTTTTTCATTTTCTTTGGGTAGGTTGCCTAACATACCAAACATGCACTTAAATGGTGTTTTTCTTTGACAATCTCTCACTTGAAGATTTGATTGAGAATCAATCAATTTTCACAGCGTCCTTCCTTCTTTGCCATCTCTTATTGCTTACGTCTTTGTTAGGGCAATAGAATATCTACACCATATGAACTTATCAATATTCACTGGCTTTATTAGTGCATCTGCTAGGTTATCTTTAGTTTGGATTTTTTGCATATCCACACTTCCTTCTTCTACATTTTCTCGGATAAAATGATATTGAACTTATATATGTTTAGTCATATAATGGAATTTGGAATTCTTCTCTAAGTGGAGAACACTTTGATTATCACAAAATAGTGTAATCTTCCCAGGATTGTACTTGAGCTCTTTCAATAATATACATAACTAGATTACTTCTTTGCTAGTTTATGTAATTGCAATATATTTTGTCTCAGTCATTGAAGTGGCCACAATAGGTTGTAGTTTTGAAACCCAACTTACAGCTTCGCCTGCAAAAGTAAACATATAACCACTGGTGGATTTACTATTGTCAAAATCACGTGCAAAATCTAAATCTGTATAGCCTATGATAGTGAAATCTGATCCTTCATAATGCAATGCAACATCCATGGTCCATTCAATGTATCTTAGGACCCTTTTTATAACATTCCAATACTCTTGGCCAAGATTTGCCATATATCAACCAACCACTCCCATTACTTATGCATTGTCAGGTCTTGTGCAAATCATAGTGAACATTAGGCTACCAATTGTTGATACATACTATACTTAAGACATTTCCTTCCTCTCTTTTTCATTGCTAGGACTCATGCTTGAGGACAACTTGAAATTAACAGGAAGTAGGGTAGAGATTGGCTTAAAATTATGCATATTGAAGCGACGCAAGATCTTCTTTAAATAATTCTTTTGAGAAAGCCAAATCTTCCTGTTATTTTTGTCTCGATGAATTTGCATCCTTAGAATCTTGTTTACCGATCCCAAGTCCTCCATATCAAATTCCCTAGTCGAACAACCGGAGAAAATATTTCATTGTAATCAATGCCTTTTTTTCTGAGCAAATTTTTTCACCACTAGTCTAGCATGATATCATTCAACTTGATCATCACTAGTTTTCTTGATCTTGTACACCCATTTTGTTCCCGATGGCCTTTTGTCCTTTTGGTAGTAGAACAAGATACCATGTCTTGTTCTTATGGAAGGCTTCAATTTCTTCTTGCATTGCTGCTAACCACAGAGAAGCTTCTGAGCTTTCCATAGCCTCTCAAAAAATCAAAGGCTTTCCATCTTTTGTGAGTAGACAGTATTCAACATTTCCTTCCATAATGTAATCTGAGTGTCAAATTAGTTCTTTCCTCACCTATGTTGACCGTCAGACTTGTGGAGTTATAAGATCAGATTGTTCTTATTCATTGTACTCATGTGCTACTTCAAAAGGAGCAGGTACTTTTATTTTATTTTCTTCTCCTTCAATCTGCACTGTAGTGTTATCTATTATTTCTTTTGAAGTGTTATCACCTTTATGTATATGTTGTTTTTCTTTAGGAAAGATGACGTCCTGCTGACTATAACCTTATGGTTGGTAGGATCTCACAGGTGATACTCCTTTACTTCGTCAGCATATCCTTAAAATAAGCATTTTCTAGATTTTGGATCTAGCTTTGTAATTTCATAGGCATTGTACATCATGTATACTAGACTTCCAAACATATGAAGGTTTGTATAATCAGCTGCTTCCCAGTCCATATCTCCATTTAGGTCTTCAGATCAATTGTGGCTGATGGTGACCAATTGATCATGTAGTAAGTTGTCTTGACTGCTTCTGCCCAAAATGAATTGACTAATCCAACAGTTTTTAACATTGCCCTTGTTTTTTCCAACAAAGTCCTATTCATCTACTCTACTATTCCATTTTGTTTTGGAGTGTACACCACCGTGAATTCCCTTTTGATACCATCTTGTTGATAGAAAGTATTAAATTTATCACTGGTGTATTTTCCTCCATTTTTTTATCTTAAACATTTAATCTTTTTCTCATATTTATGTTCCACACGTGCTTTAAAAGTTTTGAAAACTTTAACACATCTCCCTTTCTCTTGATTGGATACACCCAACATCTCTTGGAGTAGTCATCGATAAATGACACAAAATACTTTGCTCTTCCTAGGGATAAGACCGGTGCTTGCTAAACATCAAAGTGCATTGGGTTTAAGATAGCTTTACTTCTTTATTTAAAGCTGTTGAACTTCAACCTATATTGCTTACTCATAATACAATGTTCATAAAAAGGTATAGGTTGGCTACTATCTTTTCTGCTTTTATAACTACAAGTGTGTCATTAATGACCTTTAGAATGTCACAATGTATCTAGGTTTTATACCCATTGCTATCAAATTGTCCTAAAGACAATAAATTTTTCTCGAGACCCTTCATATGTTAGACCTCCTAGATGGTGCGAGTCGTACCATCATACATCTTTAATTTGATGGTGTATATTCCAACAATCTCTAGGAAACGATCATCTCCAATAAACATATATCCTCTAGGGACATGTTTATATTAATGGAACCATTCTCTCTGTGAGGTCATGCGCCATGTTGCAGCTGAATCTACAAGTCATATATCACTAAACCATTTTTTACCTTTAGCAATTGTTGTTGCCTCATTGTATTAGACTTCTCAGTCATTTAAGGTACTAGCAATGCATCCTTGAGCACTTGAAAACTCAGTATCATTGCTTTTGACGTTTGCGTTCTTCTTCAAATTCCAATACTCATTTTTGTAGTGTCTTTTTTATTACATTTAAAACACCTAATATTATTCTTACTCTTTGATTTTGATCTACCTTCGATTCTGGCTTCCACTTGAGCCACATTTGGTTAATCTTCTTCTCATCACTGACAACGCTTTTGCTTGTTGTGAATAAATTAACTTGTCTTTCTTGTTTTTGCTAAGATTTTCTTCTTTTAGAATAGCCGGTGTAATGTCATCAATTATTAAGTAGTCCACAAGAATATTATTAATTAGGTTGATGACAAGTTAGTCATTGGATTGGAATTGGGTAGGCTTTGAAGCACAATTTCAGCATGTTCATTCGCCTATATTTTGTAACTTAACGATGTGAGCTGGGAAAATAGAGTATTTAGAGTGTTGATATATACTGTCACTAAAGTAGTTTCGGACATTCACAGAGTGTATAATTTCCTTTCAAGGAAAATTTTATTCTGAAGTAACTTGGCCTCGCACAATTTAGTCAGATGATCCTAAATTTCTTTAGTCGTCATATTCTCCTCTATGTTGGACAATATCTCATCTGCAAGTGCTAGATGAAGATTTGTAATTGTATTCCCGTCCATCTCGTTCCACTTATTTTCATATGTGAATTCTACTGGTCTTTTACTGATAACCGCAAGACAATTATCTTTTCTCAAGATAACTTTTATCTTTAGCTTCCACAATGAGAAATGATTGCCATTGAACTTTTCAATTTCAAATTTTGTCACCGTTGCTTCAATCATAGTCTATTTGTGACTAA
Organism: Delonix regia; assembly: GCA_037074485.1. Classification (NCBI taxonomy): domain Eukaryota; kingdom Viridiplantae; phylum Streptophyta; class Magnoliopsida; order Fabales; family Fabaceae; genus Delonix; species Delonix regia. The sequence goes on along the minus strand of CM073451.1, from coordinate 25,469,942 downwards.
AAATAACTCTTATAATTTTTTGTGAATAGTAACTACATGTATGAATAGTTCACCGTACACGTGAATAGTCACCAAGTACCTTATAATGGGTGAAAATAATCTTACTTATTTTCTGATGTGGAGGATCTACTATATCAGTGGCAACTACAAAGCATACGATAAATAGATTTTAACACACCCAAATAGGCTCTAATATTAATTGTAGAGAAAATAGACAGTAGATAGAAGCAAAACTATAGTAAATAATTTAAGATGACATAAAATTTTACGTGGAAAAACTTTAATAGGGTAAAAAGCCATAGACAAGGAAGAAATGACTTTATTATGAGAAAAATAGGAGTTATACATCCTCTCTATATAGTAAGGATAATACAATATTTTTATATTTCTTGTTAATAGGATAATACTAATTTCACAACTTTTTCTCTATATAGGATTGCTCCTTTATTGGTTGTGAGAAATGAGGTTTTGAAGCTATCTATTTATAGAAAATGATGAGAGATTTCAATGCAATTTTTCAAGGACTAAACTGCAATTACAACAAAATTTTTTTTCAGTTTCTTTAGTTAAGTTGCCTAACATACTTATCATGCACCTAAATGGTGCCTCCCTTTGACATTAATGGCCTTTTCAAATATAAAATTAATGATTATTTTATGTAACTGTGACCGTTTTCCATTTTCAATTTACTAACGTCGTCCCACATTTGAGGTTATTCAAATTAAAAAGAATGTTAATTGATACTAATATACTTATATGACAGTTGATTTTGAATATCAGTTATAATAAAATTATTTTAAAAAAAAATTAAACCTATTAAAAAATAATTTTATTAGAATTAAAATATCCAATAAGTTATCACATAACTATATCAAGACTGACCAATATTTCTTTCTTAAAATTGTCTTTTTTCTCTGTAATTGCAATGAGCAAAGACAGACTGTATATATGTAGAGATCATTAGACTTAGTTTTATAGACGCTAAAATGTACATACAAAGAGACATATATATATATATATATATATACCATTAAAATATTTGTAAAATGACTCATGGTTCCAATTTCTTCTCTTATCTTTATGTTTGAATGTTATTTACATGTTTCACATTTACGATAAAAAGAATTATCATTCTCCCATAATAAGTTTAAATTATTAGATTAAAAATTAATAGTTTAAACTTACAAACAATAAATATAACAAAATGAAATCATAAAAAAAAAATTCTCAACTATTATATTGTTACCTAATTATCTAACATAATTACTACAAAGAGTAATTACTAAAGAGAATTGAAATTTTATTGATGGCATACTCGGAGACAGAGGATTCTCTCTTGATCACGCGGGAATAGAAGAGGATTTTTTTAAATTATTATAATATACATTTTAATTTTAAAAATTATTATTGTTATTTTATATAATATTTTATATATTTTTAATAATATTTAATAATAATTTATTTAAAAAAAGATATATATTTTTTAATTGAGGCAAACCCTCCCATGGGCACAGGACCCTCTCTTGCGCAGGAGAGGATCCGTACTCCGCTTGGAGTTCGAGGGAGAGTGGTCCAGGGTGAACCGCCCTCAATAGGTGTGCCCTTCGCTAAATGAAGGGTAGTAGCCCTCAGTGGAGGAGGTCATAGACTCATAGTCCACCATTGATTGGGAGTGCCATTTTCTCTTTTGCAGGCTAATTACTCTCTGGATTTACTTTTAAATGATATTAGACCCATTCCAATTTACTTTGGGATTAAAGGCGAATACCTTATAATTTATTCAGCTAATTTTGACCACCAATAAGAAAAGCCATAGAATTTTAGTATTTTAAGGTATTTAGAAAAACAAAATCTTCTTTTTAAAAATTTATTTATCTTTAAATTGCAGTGAGAAAAAACAAAGTTTTCCTCGAAAGTAATTGTAGAAGCAAAAGTTTTTGTTGAACATAAAAATATTCCCAGTCAAATTTATTGATTAAAATAATTTGTTAATTTATTTACCTCCCCTTTTAAATATATAGGCTTTTGAATAACTTGAAAATACAAAATATTTTTAAAAAATTTGCAGAAAACAGAATTCTTTACACATAAAATAATTGAAATCAAGTATAGATTATTTCTCCCTCACAATATTTCATATAAAAATTCATCTTTTACCAAAAACGAAAAAAATCTTTCAAAATAAAATAAAATTCAACTGTGATGTGTGTCTAAGCAACTTAATGAACTTAACGTGTGTGATTAAAAATTTTTTATTTTTTAATTTTTTTTAATATCCCATACTACAATATTATTACTGTATCTCGGAAGAAACATTATCTACGTCTTGAATGTAGTACTATTTTGTCATATTGTGAAAGGCTGGACGGTGAAAGGGGACCATTCATCATGGCGTATAGCTCAGCAGTGTGTTAGACTTTGGCAGAACCACTATGCCAGATTCTGTACGTGGCTTGGAGACGATGATAAAAGCTGGTAGGTTGTACTTGTGATTGTAGGGAGGTTTCAGACAACAGTCACAGCTTGCAAGAGCCCATCACATGCATATCAACCTCACTTGGAAAGCCATCCATGCTTCTTTTGCTTATTGGATTGCTATGCACCTAGAGAATCAGAGAAAGAGGATAAAAAAAACAAAATGGGGGTGAGATATTTTGCTGTGCGCTTTTAAAATTGATTGGTTTCGTTGAATTGGATTATTTAATTTATTATTTTGATGAGTTACGGTATAATTAAACTAATTTAATTCACTTAATTTATAAATTGATATGTTTGATAGGTTGGTGAATGTATTTAAGAGACTTTATGAAATATTTTTTATGAAGTGTTTAATATTTTATAATTTCAAGTAACTTTTATTTTTATTTTATTTGTAAATATTTAATACTTAATTAACAATAAATAGAATGAATAGATATTTAATATCAGAATTAGATAATTAACTTGATGATTGAAGTTTTTCAATTTTGGATTCTTTTTTTACAATTTGATTTTTTTATTTTTATGATACTTGATAAGTCAAATTCTATATCTTAACTCACTTGAATAAGATAAGTTTAATGAGCTAATCTATTTAACCACAGCTCGCATGGACCAGTTCAATTTAATCCATATAGTATGTTTTGACAACTTTAGTAGGTGCCATTTTCCAAACTATTAAGATCTTAAATTTGATTGTCTAGATATAATCTCAAGATGATCAATAAGGGAGTGTCAACAAGGTGCCATATGGCAGAGGATGCTAATAATATAAATGGATATTAGTGATTTGAGATATTGCAGAATTAGCTAATGATTGAAATCAATTAATTTGTGACCCAATTCAGTTATTAGTTGAACTCCGTAGCAACGTAAAATAAACAAAAAAGTTGTCATCAATTTTTCATATTTAAAAAGTTATCTGAGATTCAAATTTGACTCAATTGGCATTCCTAATTAAATATGAATCTCCATTTCAATCTTCAATTTTGTTCCATAAATATCGCGAACTTCTCATTGATTGTCATCATTGTTTGCCATACGGGATTTATGAATTTAATTGAAGTATATGTGTCAAATTAGCTGTTCTGATAAAAAAAACTAATTGTCCATGATAAGCAGTCATATAAAATTCCTTATTTACTAGTGTTTCATTTCGGACAAAAAAAAGATGTTGCTTTCATATATATTTTTGCTATATTTTGCGTTTAAGTTTGATGTTTGCCCCATTTATAAAGTAGTTGAAGGAATTGATTTTACTCGTGGTTACTTATTTTAGATGTGTTATTTGTACACTTTTCTATTGGTTAGCTTATTCGCTCATTGTTTATCCATAATAGATGGTAAATAAATTATGACAAATGCTGCAAAGTGACACAATAACTTATTTAGCAAAATTGTATTTGATAAGATAAGGTGATACTTGTTAGTTTGGTTTTTCTTTTGAACTTCATACGTTACGCGCTTTACAAATGAACTGAAATATATAAATAACAAGAAAAATAAGAACAATAAAGTGACTTTTACTAGAATAATTAATTAAATTGTGGATTAGTATTAATTAATTATTAGGTTAATTAATATATTATACTTTAAATAATATCAAATATTTCATAGATGATATTTGGCACTGTATAAATAGATTATGTCATATGATTAGATAACTTGTTATAAGTTAAACTATCCATAAACCCATATTTAGAGAGACCTTAACTCACAACTCATTACTAGAGCTAGTTATCCAATATCTACTAGCTAAGGTTTCACTTTTAGTGGATAACTCTTTTATCTGTTGGATTGTAAGTTGTAGTCATTTTCCACCGTAAAAAAGCTATTCACATCAATGGTTTCTTGTACTATTACAAGTCAGATCTAATTATTTTATTTTGATCTCATAATTTTTATTCTAACGATTGGCATTATAGCCTATGGCTCTTGCTTAATTTATTTCCTTTTCTATTTTTTTATAAATCTAAAATTATTTTTTGCAAGTATATTTCTTATATGGTTTAAGAAGGAAAAAATTTGTTTTGCATGTTCCCCCTTATACATGTTCAACCATAGACAAACTTGAAGTTTTGGAAAATGTATGCTTGTTTGTTTTTGGTGAGATGAAAACCCACACATGCCTTCATACATTGTAATAAGATGTCCAAAGTATAAAACTATGTCTTCCTAAAAGCACAAAGGAGAAAAAGCCCAAAATTGCCATAATGGTGGGGTTTTGATCGAAATTGTTTTATGGATTCTACATGTCAAAGAATTTCGAGTGAAATGGTGTATATGCCATAGATTAATAGAAACAATCTTGACCTACATTAGAAAAATTAAACTTAAGAGACCCTGATTTTTTTTTTAATTATTATTATTAATACTAAGCAATAGAGGCGTTTCACTCCAAATTTCTTTAGGGATTTTGTAGATCTTAAAATTTTGAGCAATTTAATGCCAAAAAGGCTCCAAAATGAATCATAAAATCAACAGGTTACAAGCTACCTCTAAATGGGTCGTTTTATCTGTTTCAAGTTCCTTCTAATGATGAAGACAACAAACTATGCACTTTGACGCTGCCTACTCGTGTATTGAGACTCGTGGGCCCACTTACATGGCCTATTTTGGCCCACTTTTTTTTGGCTCCTAATTGAATTTCTATTTTCTATGTTAAGCCTTAAACAGCAAAGCATGACGGGTATAGAGAACACGGTAAACCTTGTCTTTGTAAGTTAAACAAATCTGACAAACTAACTTATCCAAATATTGATATATCGGAAGACATGAACAATATTTAATTCAATTATTCAATACATACAACTAACTCGAGACTACACACTAAACTCTCTTCCAATAACAATGGAGCTACTAGAGTACAAAGAAAATATTCCTAGACGTTTAACTACCAAAAAAAAAAAACTCTTTGCTTTTGCAAACAATGCATGACTCATCAATAAGTCTTTCAATCATTTATAAACCACGAAGTGATAACTAGATCAACACTACTCTTTGAAGAAAAAATTCAACAAGAAAAAGGATGAACGACCATAGTGAATGAGCAAATATTACTAACTATACTATGAAGGAACACGCAAATTGCTATAGTTTTTCGTAACCAGATTGTTTAAGAGTTCAAAACATATCAAACTTACATAAGTTGAAATTATTTTAAAAAGGAAAATCAGAAATTGTATAATATAACTTGAAAAACTTAGGCAAATTCAAAGATACTTAGCCAAAAAGACCATACTAAAAAGCATTTAAAATTCATAAATGATTTTAAAGGAGTAAAATTAAAATAGAAAATATGTTACAGGAGCAATCACAAAATTCATGTACGAATGCTAGCTCAAGGCTAGGTTTCTCAATCTATAACAAAAGCTAGTCTAAGGCTAGGTATCACATTCTATAAGGAGAGCTAGCTTGAGGTTAATTGTCAAAATCACAAGTCAACTCATTAACTCGTTAATTCTACGTTTTTAGGTGGAGAAATCGATTTAACTCGGTTGTAGAATCGGAATCATAGTAGACTTGGTCAAACTTGATAGAATTGGTCAAACTTGAGTAGACTCGCTGAGTTTGACCAAAGTCAACTAAATTATTTTTTTTTAAAAGTTTTTTGCCCAAATATAAATAATCCAACATTCCAATCAATTTTTTTTAAAGAAAAATTAACTAACTTTAAGCTCAACTCAATTATTTCAACCATTAAATATAAAAAAAAAACTTATATTATAAATATAATTACATTATTATGACTCTAATACATTCTATTTGCAATTAATAAAAAATAACATATTACATTGTGATTAAATAGTTAACTCTACTTTCAAATTTTTTAAATTTTTTTTCCATTGCATAGATTAAAATACATTATTATTATATATAAAATATTTATTCTAACTTGTTTACATTATTATTACAATTAAAATTACTATTATTTTAAATTTTAATTACTTCGAATTTCTATATTAGTAAGTATTATAATGGCAAAAGTTGCCTTTAATTTTTTTTAATAGATTTAATCTCAACAGTTCCCCAAAAACTCTTAAACTCAATCTCTATGTAATTAATTATAATTAAAAGTTCTATGATTCAAGTATATTTTTCTAATGATTTTTTTTTATCATTCCCTAGTTCTATAATTTAGGTTATTACAATAATATTTTGTATATATGTATGAATTTTTATTAGTATTTTGAAATTTAGTTATGTTTAATAATTATTTATTAATAGAGGTAAATTCTTACGATTCTATATCATGAGTTTATGTTACAAGTCTATACCCTCATCTATAATTCTGCCTAAACTCGCGAGTTTGACAACATTGATCACAATCAATATCAAAAGCTAGCTCAAGGCTAGGTATAATAATCCATAATAATCGAAATTGAGCAATAAGGCTTGCATATAATCGAAGGCTGAGACAATGCTCAGAATAACGAAAGCATGATACACCAAGACTAATATCTATTGTCGTTAGCTACAGGGTCCTATATTAAATGAATTTACAAAAAAAAAATTTCTATAATAATATAAATACTCAAAATTTTGCATGATAACGAAATTCCAGATTTTCATAAATCCAAATAGTAAGAAAATAATTTACGAAAAATCCTAGAAAATCATAAGGTATGTCAATTGTTCAAACAAACATTCTAATGCGAAGGAATATCACAAGGAAATTTATAAGAGTTCAAAGTGCACTAATAAATGTAAGGAATTTCATAATAGTTCAAGAGGTCTATTCATAAGGCATTGGAATGTATAAACATAAACATTTTACAAATGAACAGTTTAAAATATTAGAAACTGGTATGATTAGTATTATTTACTTATTTGGAGGGAATGCACATGACAATCAAGTTCCTAACGTCATTTTCCTTATCTCACTTAGTCACAAAACTAATGCCTATAGCTCTATAATTGTTTGCAGATTTCTATACATGCAAGTGCACATGGTCGCGAAAAGTAATAAAGAGTGAGTAAGATATCGTTCCCACAAGGACTTGGATTTAATTCTAGATTGATGCTATTATCAAACTTTTAAATAAGGTAAATGGATGGAGTGTGTAATAACTTGAAAATAATGTAAAATTGAGTAAACAAATATTTAAATGAATCTAGCACCGTGACTTCACCTCAATGTGTAGTTACTTTGTATTGATAGTTACTTATTCTCGAGTTATGAATTTGTTTACTAATATAGGGATTCAACTGTTTATGAAGTTCTGTCAAATCATTATAAGCCTAACTACTTTCCCCAACTCCCTTTATTTTTATGAAAGCCAGCTAAGAAGACAATTGATACAGAGTGCTCCCTTAATCTTCGTTATCTAAGACAATTAAGTACTGTCATCTTGATTGCTAATTGGTATACTTACTACTCTACTAGCATGCAAACAGATATTATCTTCATCTAGTTCTTCATTTAAGGTTTCCCTGTCAAGTTAGCCTAAATGCTAATATAATTCAAAGGTGATTAAGCTCAAAAAAGCATTAAGAGAAGAATGAAAATAAGTAAACAAAATTCATAACATCAATTAGAAAATATTGTCATACAAAAGTAATCCCATAAAGGGTTAAGCCATAATACCAGATAACACCTACTAGTCTCTAATAGGCACTAGTACAAATTCAGATAATAAAGAAAAGTAATAAAGAATACATGAAGCAAGAGGAGAGGTAGGTGTTCAAATGAGGAAAAACTCTATACAAAGCTTTCACTTTAAAACCATCCCTCTCCTCAACAAATCTCAACTTAAATTTCTCCCTAAGTGATTTCCATTCCTTTCTATGCTTCCTCTCTACTTAGATGCCATGTTGCTTGCCTTTAGAACCCTTTATATAGGCCTCATAACCTTAAAAGTGGAGTATGGGTCGAGTATGTAGCCTTCAATGATTAGACAAAATAGGGTTTCTGGCGGTACGCCCAGGCGAGGCCAATTTAGTTCCTGGACACCATGTCTTTGGTTTTGGGGCTTAGACGCTACATTTCTAGCACTTAGGCACCATCTTTTTGGCATGCGTGGTGCCCAGGTGCTATCTTTATGGTGCCTAGGCACCAACTATCTGATTTTGGCACCTGGGTGCTATTTTCTGAAAAACTAGCACCCTAGCGCTAGAATTTTAGAGGCTAGGTGCTATTTTTCTAAAAACTAACACTCGGGCTATGGAATTCTGGCGCTTGGGCATGGTACTATTCACTATAAAATTTTGAAGTGCACAATTAGGGCCCAGATGTTGGATTTTTGGCACCTAGGCGCTAGAATTTTCATTTTTCTTCCTTTCTTTGCTAGTACTTTTTGGGATCCATTTCCTATAAATTCATCACTCGGAATGCTTAAATCTTTACTTAATAATGGTCAAAGGTCCATTTCCAAGTTATAAATAAAATTTCTTTGCAATCATTGAGATTTTATTTATAAATTAAGTGTTTTTACTATCAATATTGTTTTAGATAACTTTCATTTAGAGAGTTATCAATAATGACAAATAATATGGATTTAACTTCTTATATAAAAAATTATCTTTAATTTATCTAACTTCCTAATGCCTAACCCAATACTTGTCTTTTTATGGTATAGCAAGTTTCTTTAATCTCAGAGTGCGTTATTAATCCTTCATCTTCCAATATTACAAGTAAAATATTTCACCACCTTGGCTTAAATCTTATTTTTATTTATTTATTGTTGATTTATTTATTTCCATTTACATGTTTCTAATCCTATATATACCTAGGACCCAAATTAATTTCTTTTACTTAACTATGTGTTGCCTAACATTATCAAGAAAATTTGAAAATTATCCTAATAAAAAACTTAAAATTTATTAATCAATTAAGTTACTAGGGTTATTTAGTTAATCACTATATCGTTTTCATCCTCTTTCTTTAAAACAACAAAAAAGTTAAAAAAAATTAAGAAAAACTACTGAATCAACATACCACTTCAAACGTCAACTTCTAATTGCTTAATTTGTTCTTATAGTAATGATTCTAGAGGAAAATTAGTTTAAGGTTTTCAAAATACCATTACCTCATCACACATTTCGTGCAACTAAGAGGGGTGTGAAATTGGAGACCAACCAACTTAATTTTAAGAAATCTCACCAAAATCAAGCTCAATTTTGAATTTTCACAACTAACACCTTGAAAGGAAGGGTTTCAAAATCGTGATTCCAAATTTAGAAATTGATTGCGAATTATATAGGGGAAGGAATGAATTTGGTGTTAAGGGAAAAAGTCACAAATCAATTTGAAGAAATCCTTCACCAATTATGTTCAATTCTCCTCTTATGGAACTCGAGATCACATAATTGGAAAAATTCGAAATTGGGGTCTAGATTGCAAAATTGAGGGCCATGATAAAATTGAGCACAAAGATTATTAGAAAAGGATTAAATTACATACAAGAATGTGAAGCCCTAACAAGATTTTAACAAACCTACACCAATTTGGGTCTATTTTGATTAGATTACATGTGTGAGATGTTTGTCAGAATTTGAGACTTTTCTAGCTAGCATCTATCGTAAATGGATTGGAAAACATGATAAAACTGGTCATAATTGATGGGGATGATGAGGAAATGTTGAAATCGGAGCAAGGAGAGGAGAGAGATTCTTAGAGCTTGAGAATGGGTGTGTGTTTGCATGAGGAGGAAGGAGAAATATGGAAAAAAAAAAAAGGATTGAGGGCTTTCTTGTAATTTCCTAACAAATGACATGTGTTAAGCTTAGAAAAAGGAAGAAATTTTTTCTCTAATTATTTTAGGATTTTATTCTTTATGAATTATTTAAAATTTTAATTCATACTACATCTACATTCTCTTTTTTTGTGTTTTATTAAACTAACCATTTTTTTTCACTTAAAATTAACTATTAAATAGGTAAATTTAAGGAGTGTTACATTCTATTTAATGGTGCTTTTTCCATAATTTTTGTAACAACAAAAAATATGAATTATTGAATTTCCAAAGCATTTTAAATTGGACTTTGGATGGGTACTCTCCAAATTTTGGGCTGAAAATTTGCTAGAAAATTTTAAGTGTCATGGTACCATATATTTTTATACTCTTAGAGGTGAAGAACCTTTGTATGCCAACTAATTTATGGGAGAAACTATGCTCTTATAAATTCATTATTGTATTGAATTTAAGTTTGAACCAAATTTCTATGTGAATTTCATTAATTCTAGTTATGAAAAATCATTATTCTAATTATTTCACACTTCTTAAGCAATATATTCATCTACCATGGGTGACGTGAATTCTTTTAAATATGTAATTGGGTTAGATTGACTATTCCAAGTCTAAGTGTAAGCCTAAACGAGAGGTCTAGCTTCAAATATTCATAATTTCAGCATAAATGGAATTTTTCAACTTGCAATACGATTTTGGAAAGCTCATTTGGAGCCCAAGTCTTAGGCAAATAGTCAAAGGTGATTCAATCTAGTTTTAGGCCCAAATTCCATTATCTTCATTAACTTTTGGGCCTTTTATGAATTAGGGCTTTAATTTTATTTCGGGAAACTTAGTTGATGGCTTGATATAAAAACCTAATGGAAACTTGGTAGATTGTTGACATGTAATTTGATTTTGCCTTCATGAATGTTGTTAAACCATTTGAGACAAATTTTCTAAGTTTAATTTAAAGTGCACTCATTTTGGATAACCATATTGGTGATCGAAAGCTTGACTGGTTTTACAATCTTAGCAATTAATTAATTTTTTTCCATTACTTTGAATATCACTTTGGTTGTTGACTTCTTTCATGATTATAGGACTTAACTTTTGATATCTAGTTCTTATTTGTTAGCGAGTAGATTTGTGGATCACTACCTCATATTGAACATTTTGAGTGATCTATTTACCAAGGACTTTTCGATCGAAGTTTTGAAATCATATAACTCTTGGTATTTTAAATTTTGATGTCCTTGTTCAGTAAAAGTTTAAGCTGTGTTCTCATAGTACGCTTTGGTGTATATTGGCGTTTATAACAATTTTTCCCCTATTGGATTCGATATTTTTGATTGTGCCAAATCTTTTGGATATAATTCAAAAATAAAACTTTGTTGGCATTTATATAATTGTTTTACCTATTGGATTCAATGTCCTTGATTGTTTTATTTCATTCATGAATTTTCCTCGACCTAGAGTGAGGTGGTTCATATATTTGGTAAACATATAGTTATAGATTTGTTGACTAAGGGCTTACCCATAAGAATACTTTAAAATCATGTCTTATATGGGCTTTGTTAAATCATTGATGTTACCTTGATCTAATGGGAGTAAGAAGTGTTGAGTCCTTAAAGTGGCTTTTGTAATACAATATGATATCTTAAATGTTTATGACATATTTCTTTGCTATTCCATTTAATTCACAATTAAAAATTGAATTAAAACTTCATTGATATTGATAACATTGTTTTCCTATCAAATTTAACATTCTTGGTTCTTTGTTTTAATTTGTAGATTAGTATTAATTAATTATTAGGCTAATTAATATATTTTACTTTAAATAATATTAAATATTTAATTAATGATATTTGACACTATATAAATGGATTTGGTCATGTAATTGAATAATTTGTTATATGTTAGACTATCTATTAACTCATATTGAGATAGATCTCAACCCATAGCCTATTACTAGAGTTAGTTGGCTTATACATACTAGTTAGGATTTCACTTTTAATAGATGAACTCTTTTAATAGATAAACTCTTTTGCTTATTTGTGAGTATTGTAAGTAATAGTTCTTTTCTATTGAGATTACACAAATATTGATAGATTTTTGCATTATTGCATGTTAAATCTAATTATTTTATTTTGATCATCCAATTTTTATTCTAACAACTTTATGTGATTTGTGGCCAATTATCTCCCGTATTATTTGCCACTTAACATTTAAGGTACATGTGTGTATGATCATAAAATGTAAACTGTGCCATATATATATATATATATATAATTGGTTGACTATTCACACTAAGTGTATAGCAAGGGATGCACAAGGGATGAATATGTTGGATTTGCGGTCAAGCAACTTAGCACCAACGGAAAATATACACGTTAACTTGAAGGTAGAATATGTTGGATTTAGATAAACATAATTGTACACAATTGCCAATAACTTTTATTTGATGAAAAATTTTTATGCAAATATAAATATAGCGTACCTTTTACAAAAATATCATGTTTACTAGAAAAATCTCTGTAATTAGATGCAAAAAAAAAAAATTCTTGCGATTTGTCAAAAAAATCCCTATAATTATAAAATTACTGCAAATCATGTCGCAATTGACGGTAATATTTCATTTAAATAATTTGCTTAATTTCCATTTTCCAGTGGTTAGGCAAACCGCTGTGAATTATTCTTACCATTGAACAACTAAAAGGCAATGTTACTCACATGGTTAGATTAAAAGCAATTTTATTTAACCACCTCTTTCACAAACAGTTCCAATTTAGGGCGAAACAAACTGGACAAATCGAAACTTAACCCGACTGACTCATATTTAACTTCTTAAGCGATTTGAACCTCTTTTAAATTAAATTATTTGGGTCAAATTGAGTTGGATTGTTACGGGTTACATCACAATATTTTTTTTACTCACCCAACATTATTAGTTTTCTAAAATTGTTGATTCAATTATATTAAAACAACTTAATTCAAATTCATTGGTACCAACTCAATAATGGATTCATTTTTCTTTTCTCATATTTGATCGAGTCTAAATAAGTTGATGTCTTGTACCCATTCTAATTATATTTGAAAGAAGATAACCTTGACTGGGCACCATAAACATTTTAATGAAATTGGAGAAACAATTCGAGATTTTGTTAAGCTCATACATTGGCGTCACCATTATTTTGAAGAAAAGCAAATATCGTAGTATTACAATCCATTTTACCTGCCTTTTGAATCGGTAGATAAATTACATTGCTTATAGTTAATGATTTAATTGCTCAAAATACATATGAGCATCTAATAACTAATATAAGGGACTTAGATTCCTACAGTTACTCTTTCCCTTTATACCATTTCGACCGTTTCATACTGTGAGATTAGTATTAAAAATCTGATATGAAATATGCTTTTACTCAAGGGAGCAATCCACTTTATGAACAGCTCGGGAGAAGGCCAGTACATTATCAAGAGCAGGAGATGCTGCTTCATGGTTATTTGCTGCACCATCAGGATCGGAAATAATAGACTCACCAATGATTCTTTTAGCAAGGGGATCCAATTCGGATTTGATACTACTGTTGTTTTCTTCATTCATTATCCTGCTGGGTGCTTTCTCTTTCTCTACCTGCTCCTTCCTCTCCTTATGTCCCTCCATAGCTTTATCGTCGCAACAGCAATTATGAGTGACTTTGACTGAGTGAGTGTTACTACTGAGTGTCCATTCCTCCTACTTATGGAGCTTCATGCTTTCTCCAAGACGGTGAATCAGTACACGCGTCCTTTCGCCTTTAATGAGGATGGCTACGTGGCTTCTCTTTCGTGTGAAGATGGACCCAGTCTATGCTATCATGAATGACAGAAAGAACTAGAGCGTTGTAAATTTAAAATGTTTAGCATAAAAAATTAGGAACTTTAAATTATTTCAATTAATTGATAGATTATTTTTCTTCACTTTGGAGGACCTTGCCATAAAAGTCTGTGATTTTGTCCTACGATTTGAAACCTTATCTTCGAATTCTTTTAATATCTGTATTCAAAATTTAAAACAAGTATTTTAGAGTGCAAAAATAATAATATCGAAATAACTTCTTAAATGTTATGAAATATATATTTAAATATTTATTATGAAATATTTTAAATTTAAATGATTTTAAATGATTGAAGCACTATTTTTTTTTATTATAAAGATCTTGTGTTCAAACTCTAAACCATGTCCAATTTTTTTATTATGTATTCCAAAAAGCCATTGAATAGAGTTTTTTAAAGTAAAAAAAATTCGGTGTCTAAATCTTCATGATAATATTAAAGCCTATAATCTTTTATAGTAAATAATTTAAAATTATGAGCGAGAAAAAAATATTTTATATTTATGATTTTTAATTGTAATTTTTTCTAATTAATAACTACAAATTTTATGAATTATTCAGCGGCATATTAAAAGAAAGTAAAATATGTGGAAGACATTATAATAAATTCAGACCAGATGTGATTGATGAATTATGGGTTGTCGATGGAGGTGATGCAAAGTGGATCTAACGTTGGAAATCTTGGAAAGTGATATCCATAAAGCCTTTCGGTGATTTGTGGGCTCACAAATTAATGTTGTGGCTTACTTCTTCGACGATGCTGAGGCGATGGGGAGCTTTTGTGTGGGGTGGCCCTGCCTTCTATCGGTCTCACCATTTATGCTTCTTCACCCTTCCTCCATGACAGTAAATGAGTACACGCGTCCAACCTTTAATCAGGAGGGACATGTGGCATCTCTTGCATTGAAAATATGTTACAATATGGTATACAATGATGATAAAGATAAATTATATATTTTTAATTAAATAAATATAAATCATTTAGCCAACTTTATAACAGTTTTCAATTTAATCTTTATAGTTTATTTTTCTTAATTCACTTTTTATTACTTTCAATCAACTAAAATTTCGTCCTTGCTGTTAAAGATCATTATAACACCGTCTGGAAGCTACTTAGGTGGAGAAATAAGCGAATGTGGCGAGTCTACATGATGTAAGTTTGCTAAGTTGACGCCACGTGTGAATAATATTTTCATCTCTCTTGAATGACTAATCTATGGCAAGACCAACAAAAAAGGAAAAGAAAGATATGTTTTCCCAAAGAAAAAAAACAATAGTGAAGTACCGTGATTGATGCGATCTTGATAGAAATCAAACATCATTGAAGGCGATATAAGTATGTATTTGTTGGTTCAACCAATGTTCACAAAATCACCTTGGGTTGCCTAAATATGGTACAAGTATACATATTGTCACAAAGTTAATATGTATCGGCACAAAGTTAATACTAATTGTAACATTAATCACTAACTATTATTCTGTATTCTATCTAAATCAATGATAATGAGTTTCAGACAATTAAACAACTTAAAATTAAATCACAAGGTAATTAAAATGGTTAAAGTTGTCAATATAATGAGCTTAAAATTACAATTTCATTTAATGTCAGGTTAATTAAATTATTTCCTTCCTATCTATTTCAACTGAGCTTGATTAGGGAACCAAAATTTCTTTAGTTCTCTTCCAAGCAACTAAGAAACTAATTTAATCTACTCATGGAACTATATTCTTATGCCAATGAAAGTAAATTGAATTGTTTAAGTTCAATTCCAATTTGGCTACCTAAGGTAATTAGATATATTTCTATCTTAATGACGAATCAAATTAACCCATTGTAATGAATTAATTTGAACAAAGGTTATTCATTTTAGACCTGAAGTCTAAAGTCCTTTTTCAATTATTTTAGATTTTGTCATATTAATAGTTAATCAGATTATTAACATTCAAGAACAAGAATGAATACATAAATAACTCTCAATTAAAAATAGGATGGTTTGGGAATAAAAACTTCAATTAGCTAACCATAGAATCTATTATAACCCTAGAAAAAATAGTTTAGCTCATCATAATGTCAAAGAGCATCTTAAAATTAATATAAGAATTGAACATTAGAATAAATAAAGTAAAAGAAAAGATGCAGAGAGAAAAACTCAGTAGCAACAATCTTTTAGCATCCACCATCTTCAATTCCCTTGCAAAAATCATTTAATTCTTGGTCTCAAAAGGCTATGGAAGCTCCTTTGGTCCCTTTCTGCCACAAATCCTTTATTTTGAATGTTTATTAGGCCAAAATTAGGTTTATAAATGGTGAAACTACGTATTTTAATAAAACTGTGCATTTTGGTATCTGACATTGTCGCCTAGGTAGTAAAACTTGCCACCTAAGTAGCAACCTTTCTACCATTGACAGAGAATTTAGTTTGCTGGGTTGCCTAGACATGAGATTTTACTGTCCAGGCAACTATTGTTCTAACTTGAGCATCCCATCTTTTGTTTTCTTCACTTTTTAAGCTACTTCAGAACAATGTCCAATACTAACATGATCCTCATATCTATCTTAAAGAAGATTGGCCTAAAATTAGGTATGAAGAACAACAAAATAAGCTGAAATGAAATTAAACTAAAATTTTAACTAAACTAAACTTTTGCTCATAAATCAACTATAGTTAAGATAAAATGACTTAAAATCTACTTAAATTAAGACTAGAATGACTATAAAATAGAGTTATCACCTTGCATACAACAAGAGAGGCCAACCACAATATGACTTTAGATATGACTTGCTTAGATGCTCATATTGTTATAGTTGGTGTCCTTTCTCTACTGTTATACTTTATTTATTCGTTGTAAGAAGGTTTAAAGCTAATGAGAGGAGAAAGGCACCTGCAGCGAGGGTGGGTAGCCTATAACCAACTACTTGAATTTATTCATATTTTCCTATTCTTCTTGAATCATACAACTAGGTCAAACCTACCTCCCTTCATCAACAAAGAAAAGAGAAAATAATTAGAAAATTATGATTTCTCTCTCTCTTCACATTAGTTCTAGTTTTGCAATTTGTCAAACCAGAACAATGTAAAAGAGTTGAAAGGAAGAAAGAAATACCTGATCTTAAATTATAATTCATCAGCACTCCATATGATTTTCAATGATGTGCAAGCAATGATGACAGTTGGTAATACAGTTCTCAATTTTGTTAAGCAAGGTTGGCACCCAAGAAGGGGTGAATTGGGTGTAATATAAGATTTGCAAATTTTAAAAGTTCTTGAAATAGTTTTTTAAACTTGAATCAATAAAAATAAATCTATAATTTGAAAAATGATAAATGTGGAGAATTAAACAGATATAGGAAGAGAGTAAACATAGGTATTTATCCTTGTTTAACTCATACCTAAGCCTATATTCAGTCCCTAAGCAACCTCTTAGGATTTTCACTATATCAACAACCAAAAACAACAACCAGGGAAAACCTCCCCCTTAATCCAAGCACACTTGCTTGATATCCTCAAGGAGCAACCCTCCTAGAACTTCAATCCAAGCACTATTACTTGATATCCTCAAAGAACAAACCTCCTTGAACTTTTCACTCTCAAAGAAGAAAGATTTACAGAGAAATCAACTCTCAGAACCAAAGTATATAGAACAGTGAAGCACTAATGCAATAGAGAGCTAATATGAAGATGATTCTTATGATATAAACACTCTTAAATGTTTTTCCTTATTTTTTTTAGAGTCTATAGGTTTTGTATAAATAGCTAGAAGTCCAATAGATCCATTAGGAGAAAGAGGGAAATCAAAGTTTTCAAAATATATCTGTTGTGAATTAATGACAGCTTGTCTACCACTGCCCAATCGATTACTCCCTATACATAGTCAATTAGCCCTTTTTCTCCTTCATTAAAATTTCAAATTTGGATCCAGACAATCAATTGTTGACTAGTGGCTAGTCGACTGGTCTTTCACAAAAAGCTCATAGTCGAATAATCCTGAGGCTGACAATTGACTGGGATTGACTTGGGTGTGGCCGGTTGACTGTTAGCTAGTGGTTAGTTGACTGAGAACTTATGGAGAGCTCCCAGCAAATTGAAGCCCAAGTTGGCAATAGACTGGGACCATACAGAGGCACATAGTAGACTGGGACCAAGAGGCCAGCTGACTATAACCTTTCTAAAACATCCAAATTGACTAGGACAAGAGTTGATAGCAGACTGACAAGAGGCCTGTTGACTGGGAACATCCATAATTCCTAAAATAAGCTTTTTTCAACATGTAGGACTTAAAATCACTCAAATAATTACATTTAAATGTATTCTATTAGCTCAATATAGCATACAAAGGTTCCTAAAACATGATAACACAATAAAGAACATCTATAACCTATGTATTGCATTGAAAAACTTTCTTAAGAAGTTTGTAATCATCAAAACCTTAATGTCTTCAATAATAGGCTCAGCAAATTTTTCACTAGTAGTATAGGGGTTTTATCGAGATAGTTGAATACTTAAAATTCATCAAACTAGTGAAAGAAAAGAAAATGCTTGATCTTTGGGCATAATGTGAAAAGAAAATAAATGAAAATAACAATGACATACATGAGACATCCAAACTTAATTCGTTATTTATTTTCTACCATATATGTTGGCCACATAATTTATAATTAGCTTGAAAAGAACATGTGCCTTGTCAAGCCTTGCATTAGGATTTCCACCATAAGCAAAACTAAATAAAGAATTGCGATCCCAAGGTTTCATGAAAACTAGAATATGACTGCTAACGTATTACCTAAGGGATAGAAGAAGGACAATTTATTCTTGATTAATTTTCTTTTTCAATATTCTTGATTCCAGGTAGCAAGGAAGTGGCAAGCAACTTGTCAAGATAGATGGTGATAAGAATCTCATTTTTGTTCATCATATTAATGCAAGTTTACTATGCAAATTTAATGTCGATATCGAGAGGGACAGAGCTAAAGCCTGCATTCCAGGATGTAGAAGTGATTAAAAGAAATAACTTATCCGTGGGATATCAGAGGGAAGAAACTAAAAGAATGACTCTATGTGTTTTTCTGATATCTTCTCCTCTTGTTACCATTACTTTCTTTCTCCACAGTACTCACTTCACTCCATCACAGAATTCCCCGTCTCTTTTTCTCAGCCTCTATTTCTCAATGTAAAATTAGGGGTGTTCTAGGTTTCGAAGTGGGATGCCACCTAACCATCCCATGTGGCGTCAAGTTGTCGAAATTCCTCCTTATAAGTAACTCTTAGACGGTATTATAATGATCTCTAACGACTAGGACCAAATTCTAGATAATTGAAAAGTATAGAAAGTGAATTGAAAAAAAAATAAACTATAGGGATCAACTTAAAAATTACTATAAAGTCTAAGGACCAAATGATTAATTTTCCTTTTTAATTAAAATATGTTTTTCATTAAGTTTCAATATTTATACTTTTGTTTTATAAAATTTATTCTTTATGTAATATAAGAAGTATTCAATATACATTTTATCAATATGCAAATGATTATTTTTTCAATTTGGAATAAATTGAATTCATAGTTTTCAGCATAAAATGAATAGCATTGAAATAAAAATATGATAATATATTGTTTATTGAGTTAAAATTTTAATAAAAAGATTAATATTATTTTTTATGGTATTTTGGTCATATTTTTAGCTTTAAAGTATTTGTCTAATAGATGACAAGAATATGTAATCTAAACAATTTTTAAGAAAAGTAAAAAATTTACCTTAAATTTTAAGAATTTGTGACCAGCTTCATTTACAAGAAAAAAAGTAATATTTGAATTTTTTTTTAATTCAGCAGCGGAACTATAGTTAATTTAGTAATTAACTTTTTTTGGGTCTGAAATTTTTAGTAATTAACTGAACACAAATTAACAGATTAAATTTGTATTTGAATTTCTTAGAAGAGCAGTTTCAAAATATTGTAGCATTTAATTTTATTTATTAATTTTTTATCGTTAACAACTGCAAAAAATATATATAAAATAGAGAGTGGTGGACGTTAAACTATTTCATATTTGTATGATCAAATGGGAAGGAGATCTCGAGTTAGAAAATGAAGAACCATTCAACTTAATTCACATGCAATAAAAGGCTCTCATCGTACGTGAAGCTGTTATAACATCTGCTATGAGAATAGCTATAGATACTTGAGCAGAAGTGATGCAACCATTCATAATAGACGCTTTTAAAGTTTTTAAAGTTGTGTGTATTAGTTAAATTCTTTCATAGTAAATTCTTCCCTTTAGTATTCGAGCGCACCGGTACCTCTATACAATATAACCCTGTTGATATTTTATATATACTGATGCTTGATACTGATAAGATTTATAGGTGATCATATATTTTATATATTTTAGTTTCAAACCCAACTTAATTTATGTTTTCCATTTTTTTTTTGGAAGGCAGTTCTATACTTAAAAATAAGTTTGATACAAATTGTAATTATTTATATGAAGAAAAGTTATTATATATGCTCGTGTAAAAGATATAAATAGACTATTTTAACAAAAAATAATTGCTAATTTATAAAATAATTAATTTTAAAAATTAAAAAATTTGCTGAAAGAAAACTCAACCACTTTAGTCCCTCTTGTAATCATTATTGTTCTCTTTCATCCACCTCTTATGTATATTTAGATATAAAAAGAAAAAAAATAGATGCCCTTTAGAAGCATATATAGTTTAGTGTTGTTTTTGCAATTTGCTTTGGTACATGTTTGATTTTATTTCTATTTAAATAAAATGAAACTAAGATTATAAAAAAAATTTTGCTATGAAATAATTTGATAAAAATTTGATATTTTAATTAATTACTTATTATTAATTACTTTATTTTTCCAGGTGTTATAATTATGTTGAAGAGTTTTACAATAAACAACTAATAATTGTACATAATCTTTTATTTGGGGTATATAAATCTTTTCATTTGTAATGTTTGTGTAAATACTTTTATAAAAATATTGATAATATGTATGTTCGTATAGTTACATTTTGAATGTGATCTCATTCTAATATATGTTTATTAGATATGTATATATAATTAATTAATAATGTATTCATCTTCTATATTCAAACTCATAAGAGCATAAGAGACGAAGATGCCTATTTTCGTACCACAATTTTCATATTCTAAATATATAGTAACCACATGTTTCATATTCAAAATATATATTAAGCAATATGTTAGTGTTTACCATGTTATCTTCTCATAATTCCCACTTCAAATTATTTAAAATATATTTAAAAGTTTTAAACTACTTTAAAAAATCTTAGTTTAATAATATCTATTTTAAGCCAAAATTTAAAAATTAAAAAAAATACATTGAATGGAATGATTATATCAAATTTTATAGTCATATTTTATCTGTCTATAAATTATAACATTAATTAATTATTATAAATATAATTATAAAACTAGGTTGTAAAAAATATAAAAAATTGGAACCTCTGACTGTTGTATGGTTGGAAATTCTGACTGATATGTTTTATTTTATCCGCATTCACCTGTCAGGCATATAGGCACCGGTGCCCTCAACTATTTGAGGGCACCAAAGAATTTACCTTCTTTCATTATATAATTTTAGTTTTCTTTTCCTTCTCAAATGTGTATATATAATGGTGTAAGATAGCTTTGTAAATTAGAGTGAATTGTTATATATTCACATTACCTGAAAGCTTTTGGGCCAAAAAGAAAAAACGAAACATTATCCTTATTTTCCTACTCTTACTCTCTTAACTACTCTATTTTTGTTACTATGGTGGATTCTCAGAATCGTTCCTCGATTAGCAAAGATCCTTTGGCCCTCCATGGCTCTGATACTTCTGGAATCTCTCTCATTACTGTTCTATTCAATGGCACAAATTATAGATCATGGAGTAAATCCATGCACATATTATTGGCTATTAAGAACAGGCTTAGTTTCATAACCAGCAAAGTTCAGAAGCTTGTCGAAAATTTTGACGCCTGTGACAGTTGGGAAGGAGCTAACGCATGGTTGTTGCTTGGATATTTAACTCTTAAATGAAAGAACTCCATGAGATATACTACGAGAAAAAGTATTATTTTTTAGGGTCATAGGCATCTAAACAAATAGCTTTGCTTGTCAATATTTGTTTTATTAACAACTATTTAATCGTGGATCATCTTCAATAAAAATATTGTTAAAAAAAGTATTATCAACAATTAATGGTTGTCGATAATAATGTTTAAGTAATTTTGACAGTCATTGGCCGTCAACATTGATATTTGATGAAAGAAAAAAATTTCCCCTATGTTATTCTTTCTATGGGGTTATTATTTTTTAGTCAATAATATTGATTATATATAGAAATATTAGTATAAGAAGCTATGATAAAAATATTTTTTCACACTTGCACTTATCATGATTTAAATGTATTTCTATACAAGTCAAAGTTACATGAATAGTCTATTGATTATAAAAGTATCCATAATACATCAATTGAAATGTTTACAAAACAATTCCTGTCATAGCAATGAAATCAGGAAGTTGAAATGGCTTTTGCTTCTCAATAATTCATTTACCCTACAAAAACCAAAGAACATAATTTTCAATTAGACACAAGCAATCTATAGAATAATTTTGTAACAGTAACATCAAATCATGAAAGAGTGGAAATTATTAGCATCTCAATTATATACAAATGGAAGGTAGAATTATTACCTAAACAAGCAAGATTAGATGTCTTTCTCAATATACAATTAAAAAATATATACAAAAAATTTACCTAAAATATCTGGGTAGTGAGAAGAGGGACAATAAAACTCACCTTACCTTTTAGTAACAAGAAGGTGTTTAGGGCAATCGTGCATGTACTCATTTGACCCTTAGAAAGTTTAATAATATTCAGGTTGTTAAAGTCGCAGTCTAGGCAAAATCATTTGTGGAAGGTAAACTCGTAACGTAAAATTGTAAAAGTTTACCTATAATAAAAAATAATTATTAAAATATGTAATTACATAGTTAAAATCAATATTTTTAAATTTAGACTAATAACTAAAACTACTAAATACAATGATTAATAGTTTATTAGTTTGATTATAGTTGAAGAAGTGATAATTAAATATAGATATTTTTTAAAATTTTATATATTTAAATCTAAATATAATAACTACTAATAATCAAATACTAGTAATTTTAAATTTGAATTAAAATTAGTTATAGAGTAATAAATATAATTATTAAAGATTACTTTCTCAAAACAAGTCAAAAGATAATAATATATAACTTTTCAAGCCATGACTAATGAAAAATTCAAAACAAAATTTAAAAAAAAAAGCCAACAATAAATATATATAATGCATTACAAATTATGAACATGAAGTTCTTATTGGTTATGTGGTAATGGGTGATGAAATTATTCCTAATTGTTTGGGTCCAAATTTAAGGAGATGTATTTTTTGAAACTAAGAAAATGAAGTACAAATATATATAAAATAGTGCACATATATACTAGAAGACAATGTTGGCTTGGTAAAGAAGCATCGGATTGCTGGTTCGAGTCCTGGGAATAGCTTGTTTTTTGAAAGCAATGTCACTGAGTCAACTTGCTTGAAACGGTCTCAACTATATTGCTTTAGGTCTAGCATGTTGGAAATGATGGGCCTTGGTCCAAGTTAGAGAGAGAGAGTTATTGGGTCATTTATAAGTGTTGATAGTCAAGCCTTTATCCAAAATGCCTAAGGCAATTTGGTAGGTTAACTTCAACACTTATATGGCCTTCTATCTTTTTTTAACTTCCCAATGTGGGATTTCTTTCTTTCTTTATCTTTTCTATTTCAATACTCCCCCTCAGTCCAATTGGCCTTGTCTTCATGCCTTCATTTTTATCCTAGGCTTGTGTTCTTTTTAAGTTTCAGAGGCCTTAGTCATTTTTTTTTGTTGCCTCGGCTTGTACTCCTTTGAACCTTAGAGGCCACTGGTCATTTAGGCCTTCTTCACTGAGCTTTCCTTTTTGGGCTTCACGTTTTGGGCCCCAAGTCAAGTTGTTTAGGTCTTTCATACGTTGTGAAACCATTGGACTCTGATACCATGTTGGAAATGATGGACTTTGGTCCATGTTAGAGTGAGAGAGTTGTTGGGTTATCTACAAGTGTAGATAGTTAAGCCTCTATCCAAAATGCCTAAGGCAATTTGGTAGGCTAACTTCAACACTTATACGGCCTTCTATCTTTCTTCAACTTCCCAATATGGGACTTTTTTCTTTCTTTGTCTTTTCTATTTCAACATGGCATCATTCATTGGTTCTTCTATTTTTGCCTATTCTTCAATGACTTTCTCTAGCCTAATTGCCTAAGTTGCATAAGTTTCTTATTGAATCTTACACTTAGTAGTCATGGTTATTAGAGATTGAAAAACAAAAGGCTAAAAGGAAGAAGTTTAGCATGAGTTACCTACTACAAAGTCCAAATCGGAATGTTTTTCCAACACTTTTTCTCTCATTCTCTCTCTCTCTATGTCTGTCTGCCTATTTTGTTGCTAAGATGGTGGTGTTTGCTTGCTGTTGAAAGTTATAATAGTTATATCAAAGCCTTTGGAATGGTTTAGGTTCATTGAGATTGATCTAAGCCACCAGGCTTTTGATATCAATGACCAAAATGGTTTTCAATATTTTCGTCCATGATGCAGGGGATGGAAAATATGAAATATGGCATCAATCTCTCCTTGCTTAGCTCCCATGTTAGCATGAATTCAACTTTCATTTACCACATTGGACAAGATTATAATAGTGTTAAGACAAATAAGAAGGAATGGATCCATTCTTACATTTAGTAAAGTATAGGGACGAATTTGGAAAAAAAAAACTATAGGGTCCAAAATATGAATTTTCCCTAACTATTAAATGGGATATTTTCTAATTAATTAATTGAAAAGTAGTTTCCTCATGCTTATATGTAACTAACCACTTGATAGGAGTGGTTAATAAGTAGTTATCAGATAATTTAAAATTCAAAAATATTAGATAATAAAGAGTTATTGGATAATAATGATATTTATGTAATAATGAATATTTATTTGGAAACTGATCCCTATCTCTACCTGTGAAAAGGAGTTACGTGCTCTCTCTTTATCCATCACTAATGCACACATAAATTAAGAAAGACTAAGAAATAGACACATAGTTCCCATCTCCATATAGTTCTCTTCTAAGTTTTAGAAATCTAAAGATTCATGCCAAACTTAAGCAATTAAGCAATGAATCATGGTATGAGTTCTTTCCTAAATTGATATTATATATTGTACGGCATATGAAAATTCATGAGTTTCCAAGATCTTGTAAATAATTATTGACTGAATATTTCTATCATCAGGATTAGATAGAAATTAAGAAAAACTTACATGTGGTATAAGAGTCAGGTTTGAAAACTCATAAATTTTCCATTAAGACATATAATCTATTAATGAAGAATTTTTTTTAAAAAGAATATTACAAAAATTTAATAATTCATGATGTCCCATTGAAATATTATTGTTTTCATCAATTATGAAAGTTTAGAAATTTATCTCCACTGCATTAATGAAATTTTTGAAACTATTATTTGACAAATTTAGGATGCATATTCATGAATTAAGTGTCAATTGCAATATAAAGATTCAAAATAAAAGTATTAGTGATGTTATATGACGTTTATCTTCAAGTTTCATAATCTTTATATTTTGCATCTTCTATGTTTATATGTGCCTCTTGTTAATTATGAATGAAAAAGTAATCTTTAACTAGATATTTTCATGTGGCCAATGATGGAATTAAAGTAGATGGATAATGAAAAACTCATGCCACGTTTGAATTTTCAACAACTGTATATGACAAATTAAGTTAGATACATTGTTTGTCGATACATTATATTGTGTAGTATTTAAATTGAGTTTTATTTTAAATCACTACATTTATATATATTACATAGATGACTTATTAGTTATCAAATGACTTAGCTATAGTATTATGATTTATTTTGATATCAATATTATGGTAAATTGTTAGTCACCAAAGCGGCCGAATTAAAAAGTTTTGATAGATGTTAAATTAAGTAAAATTTAAATACCCATAATTATGTGATCCTATGAAAGATTTAATGATAATTGTTTTATGAGTATATTAAAGTTCATTGATTGTAAAATATTTAAGGATAAGCTAAAGGTTAATTAGTCATTATATAATCATGAATGTGATTGTAGTTAATTTATATCCTTAGTTAGATCTGCTTAGCATATCCAAAGATAACAAATACATCTAATTAAAGTATGGTGCCATCTTTGGTGCACTCACAATTTTGAGTGCACCAAAGATTTCACTTTAAAGTATACATCATTGCTAATGATCAGAAATTAAAATTCAGCAGTAATTATGTTTCATACATGAATGTGAACATTAATATACAATTGATTGTTAAATGAATTGTTTTCAGAATTTATATAGTATGACTTAAAGCATTAATGTTAGGCATATTAATTCTTGCAATATCTATTTCTAATTTCCTTCATTCGCAGTTTTCTTTATTCCAATTTTTTTTGGGTTAAATTTTTCTCACTAGAGTAAACAAGTTCAACTTTACCTTGGTGTATTGGATCTTGATTTGGCACTCCAGGTTAAGTGGCCTACTACTATTATTGATGCCAATAGCAATGAAGAGAAAGCCTATTAAAATAATTGGGAAAGGATATACAGATTAAGCTTAATGTTTGTGCGAATGAATATAGTTAATAATATCAAATTAGCTTTTCCCAAAACTTAAAGTGCCAACAAAAAAATTGAAATTTGTAGAAGAGCTCTTCCAAATAGTAGACAAGTCTCTTGCTAGGACATTAATGGGTACTTTAACCACCATAAAATTGAATTGTTCACTTACCATGCATGAACATGTCATTGAGATGACAAATATAGTAGCAAGACTTAAGTCAATCGGAATGAAGGTGGAAGAGAACTTCCTTATACAATTTACTATGAACTTATTAAAGAATTAAGGAAATCAAACAAAAACACAAAGAAAGAAGCCACAAGAAACACATGTCTTTTTGAGATTATACACATCAATATATGTGGATCTTTTGATGTTAGTTCTGTTAATAAAGGCAAGTACTTCATCACCTTTATTATTAATAATTATTCATGTTATGGATATATCTAGTTATTACCTGAGAAATCTCAAGTAAGGAATGCCTTAAAAATATCCATAAACAAAGTTGAAAGATAATTGGATAGGAAAGTAAAAATTAGCTAATTCAATAGAGGTTATGAGTATTATAGAGATAACACAAAATTGAGCAATACCCAAGTCCATTTGCTAAATTTTTGGAGAAAGACAACTTATATACTCAGAGTTAAGTACACTACAACATAATGGTGTATCAAAAAGATGCAACAGAGCATTAATAGATATGGTTAGAAGTATGCTAGGTTATTCATCTTTACCCATCTCACTATGGATGTGTATTTTGAATAATTGTCATGTATTTGTTAAATAGAGTTTTTAGTGAGGCAATTCCAAAGATACCTTTTGAACTATGAACTGTTAGGAAACTTAGTTTAAGGCACCTGCGTGTTTGAGGTTGCCAGGCAGAATTAAGAGTATACAACCTATAAGAAAGGAAATTAGATGCATGAACAATCAGTGGATATTTCATTAGTTATCAAGAATAATATAAAGGGTACATATTTATTATCCTAATATAGCACAAGAATTGTTGAAATTGGAAATTTCAAGTTCATTGAAAATGGTGAAACCAATAGGAATAAAGTTCCATGAAATGTGGAAATTAAGGAAATAAGAATGTAAGTTCCATTAATTTGCAATTATTTTAAAGTCATTGTTCCTCAAATTATAAAACATAAACCAATGAAGAAGAACAACAAATTAATGATCCCATTGTTCACAATGAACCTTGTAACCATAAAAGATAGTATTAAGAAGATCTCAAAGGTAATAAAGACCAACTATCTCAAGTGATTATGTAGTTTAACTACAAGAGTCAAAAGCTAACTTAGAAATTAATGATGATCTAGTTTTGTTTTCTCGTGCCATTAATAATGGTAATGTTGATAAATGTTTAAATGTCATGAAATAAAGAGTTAAAATTTATGGAATAAAATTGGTCTTTGTAGAGTTGCTTGAATGTTGCAAGAGACTCAGAAGCGAATGGCTTTTTAAGATTAAATATGACTCTCATGGAAACCTTGAATGTTATAAGGCCAGAGTTGTTGCCAAAGGTTTTGCTTTGAAAATTAACATTGACTATAATTAGACATTTTCACCAATCTCTAAGAAAAAATCCTTCAAGATTATCATAGTATTAGTAGCTCATTACGATTTGTAGCTACATCAAATGGATGTAAAAACTATGTTTCTTAATAGAAATTTAGAAAAAGTTTACATGACTAAGTAATGAGGTTTTTGGTTGAAGGAAATGTACATATGGTGCGTAAACTAAAGAAATCAATATACATACTTAAACAAACTCCCAAGCAATGGTATTTCAAGTTTAATGATACAGTTGTTACCTCTAGATGTGAAGAAAATACTATCAATCGGTGTATATATCCAAAGGTTAATGGAAGTAAGTTTATATTTTTAGTTTTGTATGTTGATAATTTCTTGCTTGCTACTAGTGAATTCTTTATGTATATGTTGTTACGAGCTTTATGTATACAAAGAAAGTTTTAGATACACATAAGGAATTGAAGATCGTATACTTAGATATTTAGATTCAACTTGGTGGACACAAGGGAATCCACTTGTACTTTTTGTTGGAAATGTCATATAATGAAAGATAAGCTTGTAGCATGGTTTGAAAATATTGCTAATGATTTATGACTGTGAAACTTTATTTCAGGACTTAGATTTGTCGATAGCATTAATAAATTGCTAAAAATTTATTGTAATAGTTTCATAAGTATCTTCATTTGAAGACAACAAGTATTTCAATGTGCTAAGTATATGGAATTGAAATACCTTGTGATCAAAGAAGAAATTCAAAAACATACAGCAACTATAGAATATATTAGCACCAATCTTATGATAGTTGACCTTTTAATAAAAGGGTTATCATCCACGGTATTTAAAGATCTTATTATAAATATGGGCATTATTGATAATAAGGATTGTTGAATATTATTGTTAATCTATCATGTATTTTGACACTGTGAGCTCTCAATATGTTTCTGATTTGCTTGTTTATTAAGTATTGTATACATGAATGAATTAAAATGATGAAAATAGATTTTGTCTTTATTAAAGACATTATGTTGGGTTAATTATGCACTTCTCACTTATAGGTCATGATAACGAGAAGGGAATTATATTGTAGTACATGGAATGGAGAATGTCGAATAAATAATGTACAATCATCATGACTCATATATGATGAATGATGTAATCAATACATGAGAAATTAGCCATTTCCATGTGTATTATGATTTATTTGACCTTGAAGGAAGGCAATATCACATGAGCTAAGTGGGAGATTGTGAGACTTTAGTGGCCCAAATGATATTGATCAAGTAATTATTAGTTAAATAAATAATTGTTAAATGAGCTAATTTTTAATTAGTTAATTGAGAAATAGTTTCTTCATGTTTAGCTGTAACTAACTACTTGATGGAAGTGGTTAATAAGTAGTTATCTAACGATTTGAAATTTGAAATTATCAGATAATAAAATGTTATCAGTTAATAATGATAATTATCTCATAATGAATGTTTATTTAGAAACTGGTCCGTATCTCTACCTATAAAAAGGAGTTATATGCTTTCTTTATATCCATAACTAATGCACACATAAATTAAGAAAGACTAAGATATAGAAACACAGTTCCCCTCTCCTTATAGTTCTTTTTAGAGTTTTAGGAATCTAAGGATTTATGTCAAACTTAAGCAATCAAGCAACGAATCTAGCTATAGGTTCTTTCCTAAATTGATGTTGTATATTGTATAACGTAAAATTTATGAGTTTTCAAGATATGGTAAATAATTATTAATTATAGATTTCTATCATGAAGATTATATAGAAATTAAGAAAAACTTACACAATCTAGCTAGCTAACATAACTATGATAAGCGTTTTTTTTTTTTAATGTTTTTCTCCCTCTCTCTCCTGGAGTCACATTATTGAAAGGCAAAACTACAAGTACAACAAAGAAAATGAAAGTGAAACTATGTATGAATGGGAAGAAGGATATGTTAGCAAGCCATACTTTTTAGTAATTGGTCCATGCCTTGGGTTTTTAAAGGAATCTATCATTTGTATCCTACTGACGTAATTGTGATAATCCTTATTTCTTTAGTACTTTAAGTGTTTTAATGACGAAATGATATACTCTCTTCACCTCACAAAGCTCTAAATATTGTTTATACTAATACAGACATTAAGGCCCTATTTAGCGCACCGTATAAGGCTTGATAAAATTTTAATACTATACAACGTTTGTTATGATACTTTATAAGGTCCTGCACTGTATAAAATAATACTATCCAGTGTTTGGTAATGCATGGAATAATGTTGGATTGGATACAAATGAATCATTTTGACTAAAACACTCTTAATGTAAAAAAATTATATTCATTCAAGTTAGTTATATTATATTAAATTTTGGGAAAATAAAAATGTTTTAGGATTAGAAAAAACCCATGGTAATAAATTTTCATTAATTATCTTCAAGCAAATGTTGCACAAACTTGACTTGTAAATTCATCAAATATGCAAAAGAGGTCATCATGTCTAAAGGTTCTACAAACACTACCAAATCATAAATACGCTATAGTTTCAACATGAAATACCATCTTATTTTAAATTGCTAACTAAAATATACAATATATTAAAGTCTATTTCTAATTTTATAACATTAACTTCAATTACTATCTTCAAGTAAATCCTTCACAAACTCAACTCTATATTCACCTTGAAATCCCTAAAATAAATGTAGTAAAGGGAGATTTTGCATAATTAAACAACCAACTTTGTTGCGTTCTCTGGGTGTGAGGTCTTTTAATTTCATTAATTCATCAGCAATAGCTCTTGAATTATCATAAAAGTCTTTTACAACTTTTACACCTTCAGCAATAGACTCAACAATATTAGCAATTACATCTTTCCTATCAGTAGATTTATCAACCGTATCCACAAGCTTATTAGTAAAATTGTTCATACTAGTAGCTAAGATATCTTCTCCTTTTAACCTTATTCTCACTCGTCGACCTTCAAATTGAATTATTGTTGGCTTCTTTTTAAATTGATGGTGTGTCATCGTCACTCAACCCAATAACTTCCTTTGGAAGTTCTTTAGTAGTATTGTTACCATTAATGCTTTCTCCATCTAAATCCTCAAGGATTTCACCAAGAGCTTAAGCACCTTTTCCAGTAGCATGATCATTTCCAAAGATAACCACCAATCAATCATAGTAAGGAAATGTTTTAGCCATGTAGTTTTTGAAGTTTACATCACTCTGCATACATAAAAAGAAAAAAATAAACATAAGATTGTGGCTTGCATTAAAGTATAAAACTAATTAAAGAATAATGAACCTTAGATGATTTATATCCATTCTACACATCACGACTATTAACTAAAATCTTCTTATTCATATCATCCCATCCAAAATCGCTTGTGTTTAACATGTCATATATAGTACCATACTTTATTTTAAACCTCCTTATGATTGACTTAAATGTGGCTTTACCTTTATGCCAGCTTTAGGAAACTTAGCCTCTAATTTTTATTCCAACCATTTAATAGTGTCAAGTTTAAATTGCCTAGCGTCAACCCTTTTGTCCAAAGTAACTTCCTTATCTAGAAAAACTAATAGTGATTCAAACTCTTCATCATTCCAACCCCTTCATACTCTTCTAAGTTTACTAACTTATTGAGTGATTTCATATGCCATTCCTATCAAATATATGTAAACTCATAATACTAGTGTTTAAAGGACAAAGTAAATATTTAAGACAAAAAAAGCAAATGATAATGCATGTATTTTTATTAATTGATATACATATGCCGTAATATAATACTACATTATGACATGAAAGTAATTCATAACTTCAAGCAAGCTAAGCATAAAAATGCATTATAACTTGAAGGTACATCAATTAAGAAAAAATTAAGAGATATAATAGGCCTAGATGTAGCCTCACTGAGCAACCCAATCATTAGACATTTCATTTGCTAATGCATCTCTCCATGCACTCCATGCTTCACTTGGTTCAATGGTTTCTATGTTATCATGTTGGTTTGCCACTAGCTTATTATTAACTGACACATTATACAATTCCATTTCTAAAGGATCTTTAAGCATTTCCTTCGTAATCAAATTGTACAATAAGCAACAAGCAATAATAATATGATTATGCATTTTAATAGGATAATAACTTGGACTTTTAAGAATTGTCCACCGCATCTTCAATAGTCCAATTGTTCTTTCTATCACATTTCTAAGTTGAGTGTGACACTTATTAAAGATTTCTTTAGGAGTTGCTGGGACATGTCTACATCTTGACTCACTAAGATGATAACAAGTCCTTCTATAAGGGCAGGAAACCCTTCACAATTAGTATATCTAGCATATACCAAGTAGTAGTACCCTATTTCATGAAAAAAAAATTACATAATCAAGATTTTTTTAATTATGAAAAGGTTATTAATTTAAAAGTAGTTGTAACATTCTTATCAGTTGGAATCTTAAGTCCATTTCTCCTATTAATTGCATCACATAATACCCTAGCATTTAAAGCCGAACCTCCCAACCCAGCAAAATATATATATAAATTCCATGTCTTGTGAGCATACTTTTAACACATTTGTGGTGATTTCACCTTTCTAACTTATGTATCTTGGTTTGTCAACCTCAAGAACATGAATACTAATATAGGTTCCATCTAAAGCTATAAGACAACCCTAAAATTTAAAAAAAAAAAATTTTGAAATATTGAGCAAAGTTAAAAAAATTGTAGAAATCCAAAATTGAAACTATATAATAGCTCATACCTTAAACCATTTCCATTTATCAACAGTTCACCTCAGGAACTGGATCTGGTGCCTTAAGTAATTTTCCATGCAACCTCAACACAGACTTCAACACTAAATTAAAGTATCTACTAATAGTTTTCCTTTAACATTGGAATTTAAACATGATGACATGAATTTTAGTATGGTGAGCCAATATGTGTAAGAACATAGCAACTTGTTCTTTTATTGATACTAACCCATCTTTTTTAAGCCCACCCTCAACATGTACTAAGGAGTATAACACTTTAAATATATTAGTATCCATTTGAAGTTGCTCAACACATGCAACATCGTCATCTATTAACCTCCTTATGAACTCTACCTTTGATTGTTCCATTACCCTTGGTTGCAATCGTTACCTTAGGGATAATCTCGCATGTTGTCTTTGAGCCAGATAGCACCAATAAATGTATGACATAATACAAGTAATTATCATCTCCAAAACAAATTGTCCCATAATCAAGCACATTATTATGACATTTAGGAGCTCACTTAAATCATCAAACCACCCACTTAGGTCATGTATCCATTGATTTGGGTCAACCTTTTCATTACAATACAAAACACCTATAAAGTACAATATGCAATTTAGTTAAACAAAATAGAATGTTTACTCATAGATATACCCAATTATCCATTAGAAAAAAATATTTGATGTTAAACAAAAGTCTAAAAAAAATATGTAAATAGATAAAGTACAAAGTGAAAGCCACATACTTAATTTATCATGTCTAAGTATCCAAAAAAAAAAAAATCAATTCCAAATGTCTACAACTAAAACAAATGACAATTCATAGTGAATCATATATGTAAGATATTAATTACTGTATAGAATTGCACTTTCCATTTATATATTTACACATATAATTGTGTTGAATTTATTTAGTGAATAATATGTAAATACCCATTGTTTCATACGCTAGATTTGTACTTACTAATGCACAACATATATTTGATGAAGTGCATATGGTTGATCTTATTTCTTACTTATATATACATACACACACATACGCACACACACTTTTATATATATAAATATATATACATATATATATGTATATAAATATATATATACTTACATATATACACATATATATTTACATATATATACTAAAATGAATATATATATATATATATATATATATATATATCCTAAATGAAAGGTATTCAAATATCAAGAAAGCAAGAAAAAGTCAAAAACTACATATATACTTATATATCTTAAAGGGAGGGTATTCGAAAAAAAGTTAGGAGCTATATACATGCTTAGTGTGTGTATATATATATCTTAAAGGAAGGTATTTGGATATAAGGAATGTAGGAAAAAGTCAAAAACTATAAGGACCATCGAAAGAAGTTTCGAATCCAATCCTTAGACTTACTTTACTTCATCAGTGTTTTTGACGTAAGATGGTTGGATCCGAGCTAGGTTAACTTCTTATATTATGAAATTGATAGTTAGAGATTTGATCTATTTTATAAAAAATATCAAAACAAAGATTGATAGCAAGTTATACCTTTAAGCTAGTATGTTTGTTCTATCAAAAAGCTAAGATTCCTTTACAAAAAAATAATTATCAATTAAGAGATAGGTACAATCACATAGAAGCCAAAGGGTTGGAAGGAGTAATTGATCGAACAAGGACATTTTGATTGGAACACACTTGATAATGCTAAGAGAAATTTGGAAATAGATTCATTTTTTGAAAAGAATGGTGCAAATAGAAGCAACACAAAAGAGAAGCGATGACCATGGAAAAGAAGCAACATCAAATAGAAAGAGAGATCAAGGTGTGGTAGCTTTCTAGATGATGTTCATGACGATATGGTGAGGGGAAGTATTCACAGTAACAGTGTTGAGAGAGAAAGTATTGAAAAAGAGAGAGAAAGGGGTGCTAGGGTAGATATTTTATCGAGTCTTATACTATTAGGCCTAATCTAGCCAAAGGAAGCTTGATTGGAAATATAGTGCTCTAATGTACTAATTATCCTTGACCGACATTGACTATATAAACTTATACAATCCAATATATGCACCAAACACCTTATAAGAGTGGCCTGTATTGTA
Source organism: Delonix regia (assembly GCA_037074485.1). Taxonomy (NCBI): domain Eukaryota; kingdom Viridiplantae; phylum Streptophyta; class Magnoliopsida; order Fabales; family Fabaceae; genus Delonix; species Delonix regia. Next base: position 25,434,807 of record CM073451.1, on the reverse strand, counting down.
TAAACTTATATAATCAGGCCTTATTGTACCAAACATGGCCTAAAAGTTTAGTAATGAATAAATAGTTTACCAAATCCATAAAACCATAAAACTAATAATTAAACAAAAATAAAGTAACATCAAAGCATGTTTTGCTTATAATTTGACCATAAAACCATTGCCACATAAACGTAATAAACTAAATATTAGACTAAGATTTTAAAATTTAATTAAAAAAATTAACATAGTTTTATTTATGAAATATGCTAATCATTTTGGCCATATCATTAAGAGGACACCTTGATTGACAAATAGAACCTAAATTTTCTTCACTTTCTCAATGTATAGAAGAAGAAAGTATATGTTTTTGGGGGAGCAGTCAAGTGGTGTCAAATAGCATAAGAGACACTTCTGGATTCACAAAAGATCACATAAGGTAACAATAATTCAAACCACTAAAATACTTTTCAATTGACTTTATTAAGACACACCTTGTAGATTGACTAAATCAATTCAAACCATGAAATGGGGTAAGAACAACACCAAAATTTTGGTTGAACCAAAAGAGGGCATGAATATTATCACCACAAAAAATCAACACCCAGCTTCAGCTAAGCCAAATTTGTTAATCGAGAGATTTGATTAGGCTATACAATTCATCCAAAAGGAGGAAATCTAAAAGGAACAATCTAAATAGAATAAAAAAGGGTAGAATGAACAGAAGATAAATAGATATTATCTTAGAGAAAGAAGCACAGGGGAGGAGAGGAGACTTATCTCAAAGATAAAGCAAATATGACTACTCACTTTTGTCAAAAACTTGAGACCATACTGGGTCTTCATCTTCTTTGATACTATTCAACTCCACAATAAGCTCGAGCTTTGCCTTTAACTTTCTCAAAAATTATTTTAAGCTATGAAGAAAAAAGGCAGTCCCTTAAGCCAGTTCCTTTAGTAAGGCAAAAATTGAATAAAATGCAAAACCTATGACAAAGGATATGCACATATTAAATGAAAAATTTTAAGCTAGATAATCTCGTAATTGAATAATGTTCAAAGGCAACATAGAAAGGGAATACCTGGGCCTTATTGTTACAATCTCGAATTTGATATCTTGAGCTTTGGTGTTAAAGAAGTACTTAATGAGTTTCTTAAATGTATCTGGAACAACCGGAAACTAGAAAATAGAAGTAACATAATGCCCAAAAAAGAACAAAATTAGTGAATCATAAGAATCACTTAAAAACTAAATCAAAGTTGGAAGAGATCAAGGCTATAAAATTTCTACAAAAGTAAGTGGTCAAATGACACTAATTCACTAAATACCACAAGATTCATGAAGAATCCTATTCTTTTGCAAATGTTAGAACTCAAAAAAATGGAAATAATATCGCAGATGAATATGTCAAAGAAATTATGTTATTCGTGATATATCTAAAAGAATTAAATAAGCATATATACAAATTGAAATAAAGATTAGAATGTACAAAGAAGATAGAGCAAATAAATCAAAGAAAGGTTAAATCAAACATAGAGGGAACTATAGAAAGACAAAACCCTCCTAAAGCAATTTTCTCCCCACGTTATCCTTTTGAGAAAACCATCCCAAAGAAAGTGCATTAGGAAAAGTGGGGGAGGGGAAAAATGCAAGTCTTTTGCATGAAAAATAACTTTTTCAACTAAAAGCGGGGATCGTCAATACCAAATTGAAAATGACCACTTTTCATGTAGTGATCTTTTGTTTATACTTCCTTTGCCAAAGAACATTGGGATAAGATTGAACAATGATTTAATAAATCTAATGCACCACTAGAGTACAGCTTACTAAAGACTTAATTTCTACTACTCAAGGAAATATGTCTTTTTCTGTGTATTTCATAAAACTTCACAAGTTAGAAGATGGGGTTGCTTGTCTTGTTCCTCATCCTCTCTAGAGTTGTGGTAAATGTATATGTGGGCTTTCTGTAATTGTTGCTAAGATCCATATGATGTAATTCCTCATAGATCTCAATGATTCATACATTCATGTTCAGAATCAAATTCTCATGCTCAATCCTATCCCAAGTTTGTAAATCTATTCCACAGTTTCTATTGTGGAGAAGCATTGACATGTCTCAACAAAACTCTATGAAGTTACTAACAATAGTGCTCTTGTAGTTGCTTTAGAGCCTTCTCTAGGGTCCAAAAGTTCTTTTATAGTAAAAACTACTTTTAAAATGAAAGATAATTCAACAAAAAATGACTGATGTTGTACACATTGTAGTACAAAGGGGCATTTGGTTGATTCATGCTTCAGAAAGCATGGGTACCTTGACTAGTATAAGGAACTAAAAAAGAAATAGTAATAGTCTAATGTCAATGCATGCCTCTCTGACCCTTTTACTCATTGGGAAGATAATTCCAAGGTAGATCTTACTATTAAAATTGCTAAAATTGTCTAAAATATGCTTTCCAAGATTATGCAAACTAAAAATTCCTTGGATACACACATTAATGTAGCTTGATTTTATAGATTTTACAAGTACTTCCATTCATTTTGTTTGTCACACACTTGATTGTATTGGTATGGATTCTAGGATAGTGGATACAGGTGCTACAAAGCATGTCTCACCCAATTCTTATTTGTTTGATGCCTTATCTCCTATGACAACTTGTTCATTAACTTAATGGTCATCCTTAACTAGTTACTCAAATTGGTTCCATCGTCATTCATCCTAACTTTACACTAACTAATGTTTTTTATATTTCAACTTTTAAATATAACTTGACATTTATAACACATTTCTTCATAGCTACTTAAATGAAGAAGTTTATATGCTTCCTCCATATGGGTGTCATAAAGCAGTATTAGGGCAAGTCAATAAATTGAAAAGATCATTTTATGGCCTTAAGGAAACCTCATACTAATGGAACCATGAGCGTGTTGCTAAGTTACAACTCTAGTTTCATGCAATTCTCTCATTTTAATTGTTTATTCATGCTTAAACAAAAGCATTTAATTCTTAACCTTACTTGTGCACACTAATGATGTGTTAATTACTGGTTCTTCACTGGATACTATTCAACGAGTTAAAGACTTTTTACTTTGTCATTTCACAATTAAATACCTTGGTTCAACTTGTTATTTTCTCATGTTAGAAATAGCATAGTCATCTTTAAGGATGTATATTCATTAACGAAAATATATCATGGATCCACTTGAAGATGCAATACTCCTAAGAGCAATGCTTGCTAAAAGCCCTCAACCCACTTCTTAGAAGTTATTTCTTGACCAAGATGAAAAATTGGCTGAACCAAAACCATATCGAAGGGAGATTAGTCGATTACTCTACCTTGACTTTACTAGACTTAACATCGCCTATGTTGTGTGGCAATTAAGCCAGTTTGTTCACACACACATAGCATTAGTCATTGGAATACAACTATGCATTTATTGAAATATCTCAAGGCATATCCATCTAAAAGGTTATTTTACCTTGTTCAATCATCTTTATTTATCGATGCTTATTCCAATGCAAACTAAGCCTCATGCTTTGACACTTAACCCAGCCTTACTGGATATTGCATATATTTAGGATGCTTTTTAATCTCAAAGAAAACAAAATATTAGTCCACCATTTCCAAATCCTCAACTGAAGCATAGTACATGGCTTTAGCCTCCACTATATGCAAGATTACATGGATCTTTTACATACTTCATGATCTTTATATATCAATCCCATTGCCTATTCCTCTCTAGTGTGACAACAAGGCTGTACTTCATATTACAGCCAATCTTATTTTCCTTTAGCATATAAAACAATTGGATATTGATTGTCACTAGGTAAGAAATGAGTATAAAGTAGACTTCATTAGACCTTTGAATATTACGTGCTGATTTGTTCTCAATATTGCTTACAACTGATTAACTTCAACACTTCCTCTCTAAGTCGAGATTGATAGATTACCACTCTCCAACTTAAGGTGGGGATGAAGAACCATTCAACTTAATTCACATGTAATAAAAGGCTCTTATTCTACATGAATTTGTTATAACGTCTTTAATGAGAATAACTATAGTGACTTGAATGGAAGTAATGCAACCATTCAAGGATAGACACATTTATAGTTTTTTAAGTTGTGAATATTAGCTAAATTCTTTCTTTTTCTAATTTTAGTTTTCTTTCCATTCTCAAGTATGTATATATATTGGTGTAAGATAGCTTTGTATATAAGAATGAATTAATATATACTCAAATTATGACTTTTCAAAAAATGCTACAACTTTTCTTTTTAGTATGAGAAAAATGCTACAATTAAAGGTCCAAAAAGTAGCTTCCAAATTTGAGGCATCAAATACATCCATTTATTCTTCATGAACATAGCTTGTTAATTGCATTGATGATTTGAGCATATACAAAACATATTTATATATATGAATCTCTATTATTTTGAAGTGAGCATAATCATTTTCTTAAATCCCCTTCTTACTCAAACTCTATTAAGACTTATAAAATTAATTGTTAAAACCTGTAAAGTTTTCCATTCTTTTCTCACTTCCAATTGAATGTCTATCATTACCACAAATCAAAACTATATGTTCACTTGAGACTTGAGTGTTCATTATTGGATATTATCTCAACCTACTATTAATACATAGATAAAATGATTATGGTGAATGGGTAGCTTTGAGGGTAGTAAAGAGTAAAGAGAAGGAAATTCAAAGGGGAGATAAATTTGATGACAAATTAGTGAACCTTGGACTATATGACGAGCTAAATGGCATGATTATGACTTATGAAGAATCAAGATCCCCTGTTGTTGAGATCCAACAACAAGAGATCCTATTGAGCAGCATTTGTTGTGTTCACACCTCTATCTAGTACTTTTGATACATATACACTCATATATAAACACAAAACACACACAAACATGTAAAGTTAGTTTCTATTAGTCACAATAAGAAATCCTAGGGTAATTATGAGTTGTCATAGGAGAGCAAATCTCCTTTAGTAGCACTGTGCTATTAGAGAATTTGTACCAAATACCATCAGTCGTTGGATTCATCTTGGTCTGTTGCCCTTTTGCCATGTGGTTACTTTTTTTTTTCCAAATTCTGAAGCTCAAAATGTACTATTTCAAGCTTCTAATGTAATTTTCCAAACGCATCATTTTGGAACATGTTAATAGGAAGCTTATCACCATGATTTTGAAATCTAAAGACAAAATGTTGCTTGATCTACTTCTCTGAAACGCATCTTCCTCCTCCCAAGCATTTCATATGATTTTAGTTTTATTATGTTTCAATCATCTCCAATGCCTCGATGCTGCTACACCATCCTCGATGTTTGCACCGATGATTTTAGTTTTGGACCATTTTTTTTCAACATATGAAGCTCAAAACTCACCGTTTTATCAAAATAAAACGATGTGTTTTGAGTTTTTGATTTTAGTTTCCCAAAAGCATTTTATACGCACAATTTTGATCCAATTCTTTTAAAACTTGCTAACTAGTCATACCAACATCATTTTGGAGGTCAGAAAATAAACTCCTAGCATGCTGAGGATGATGTCGTTTTTGGAGCTCTGAAGTCAACATTAAAGCTAACGTCTTGATCATCTTCAACTTTGCTCTCCCCTGATTTAGGGCCAATGTTCCAGCTCATCTTCTTTGTGAGCATCTTTCTTGATGAACAATCTCAAGGTAGTCTTTTGTCATCTATTGAAGCCTTTGAACACTGCCCTTTTAAAATAACTCTTTGATATTAAGGTTGAAAATTTTCTACCATTGACAATGAGGATTCTACCAATATGCATGAGAAGTTTCTATCAATGTGGTGAGGATTTTTTATTATGCCATTAGCTTGATTCCTTTAGCATATAGGTAAGCTTAGTGGCTATTAGGTTGATGGTCTAAGTTTTCTGTGTTTGTTTGTACATAGTGAAACATTGAGCTTGTTTCTATGCATGTGGTTTAAACCCACACATTTGAGTTTTCAATTTAAGCTTAGAAAGTTCTTTATTTAACCATATATCATATGTATATTATTTTGAACATATAAGAAGTTTGATGCTTTTTTACTCCCGGTATTTGCTAGAAAGTTATTATATTAAGAATCCATTTCTCGAATAGTTTATTTTGGTAGGTGAAACTAATATGTGAGCTCTTATAATGAGGGTTTTGGTGAGTTCTAGCACAGTCATGTGAATTTTCATTCATATTAATCCTTCCTTCTTGCTTCCATTTGTGATGCCATATAAAATGCTTGTCTTTTAGTCCTTGTTACATGATTTTATACACATTTATCATTCTCATTTTAGTTTGAAATGTTATCCTTATACTTTGGATGACAAAATGCATAGTTATAAGATTTTCATAATTAAAATCTGAAGCTTCCTTTTTCTTTTTCTTTTTCTAAATGAAGTTATTTTTGTTACCAATTATATTCTTAAGTTTATATTGTGCAATTTGTTTGGCTTATCGGTAAACAAAATAGTGGCTTAATTTGTCCAAACATATATTTGAAACGACCTGTTTTTGCATTCTTTTTTTTTTTTTTTTTGGTAAATAAGGATCAAGTTAAAAGAAAATTTTCCTTTCCAATTAATCTTAGCATTAGTAATCACAATACTTAAATAGTTAAGGGAGGGCTTAGATTTTGTGAGGATGGAACATATAATGTAAGCACAATGATATTAGTGTAAGAATTTACTAATATCATATGATGTTCATAAGTACTTTCCCAATAATAAATTTTAGGGGATTAGGTGCGTCAACCATTCTAATGACCGGTGATCACAACTTTAAAGTTGAAATCAAACCTATAGTTGGCATGAAGTTTGATAGTTTAGATCAAGCTTGGCAATTGTGGACTGAATATGATGGAAAAATAGGATTTAGAGTAAGGAAACGATACTTGAATAGGAAGAAAGATGGCTCTATGACTTCATGACATTTTGTTTGTTGCAAAAAGGGTATTTGTGAGCCAGACAAAAGAGACACTTTGGCTAAGAATGAAAAATTGATGATCAATAAGTTTATGGAAGCCTATAACCATCCTCTCCAACTTCTAGAGACAACATATATGTTGACTTCCCAATGAAAGATATTAAAGTTTACGCACATGACCTTAAATTGGCTGAGGATTTTGGACTTCAACAAAAATCTGCATTTCAGCTTATGAGCACTTATACGAGAGGGAGAATCAATCTTGGTTTCACTATATTGGATGCCAAAAATTATCTTCAAAGTATAAGACAATGCAATATGGTTTATGGGGAAGCATGTTGCCTTTTGCAATGTTTCCAATGACAGTTATTAGATAAGCCAACATTTTTATCCATGCATACTAGATGGATGTTGATGAACAAATCATAAATATTTTCTAGGATGACACTCCAATGATTATTAACTATGAATATTTTGGTGATATGGTCTCCCTTGATATAACTTATTACATGAATTGTGCATATATAGCACTTGCAATGTTCTTTGGATTTAACCATTATAGGAAAATGGTAGTATTTGGAGCTACAATAATGTATGATGAAACAACTAAGCCCTTTAAGCAGTTATTTTATACTATTTTGGAAGCTCATAGGTAAAAAAGACCACTAATTATCTTCACTATTTAGGACCAAACAATGTCTAAAGCTCTAGGTAAACATTTTATTTTCTTATGTTATAAATATACTATTGTTCTCTATGTAATGCTTTCTTGTGTGTGTCTTTGTAGGTGATACGATGCCGCATATGTGTCATAATTTTTGTACTTAGCACCTATTGTAAATTGGAATCAAACATCTGGGTAACTGATTTCAAGAAATACATGTACGACTACAATAAAGATGTCCAATTTTAGGCAACATTGATGAAGATGCTTTCTGAGTTTAATGCTTGCAACAATACTTGGTTGAAATCTATATATGTTGTTAAAGAAAAATGGGTAGCATATGAAGCATACTCTCACATTTAGCATGAAAAGCTCATAATTGAGTGAGAATTTGAATTCACATTTCAAGTGTTACATGAAGTCGAAGGTGAACATTGTATAATTCTTCAAATATTTGAACTGGTAGTTGAGGAACAATGATATAATGAGTTAAAATGTGAGTTTGATGCTTGATATAAGCTTCCAAAGTTAAAATCTCAACAATCCTTAATTCTAAACTAACTTGCACCAATATACACATTCCAAATCTTCTACTTATTCCATAAAGAGTTTGAATTATTCTTTGTTATTGCCATAAAGTAGAAAAATGAAGGTCACCTGTCATTTGAGTATTTTGTGTCCATGGTCAGCCAAGAAGATGAATAACGAGTCTTATTTAACCTTGTTTAGAAGTTTATGTCATGTTGCTATAGGAAATTTTAGTCATTTAAATTTTATGTAGTCATGCTTTGAGAGTATTCATAATGCTGAATGTGGAATCAATGCTTGACCGGTATATTTTAAAAAGATGCATTAAAGACACACATAACGGTATTTTTCATGATGTTAAAAAAAAAAGGTTGTAAAAGATACTAATCTGGGTAGCATGCAACGGTGCAGGCTTTACTATAAAATCACTAAATTAGCATATGAGGTAGCTACATGTGAAGAGTCACACTCCCTTGTTGATAAGGGTATTATTGACTTATCCAAATGGGTAATGGATATCCATTTGAGATAACGAAGTCTTATTGAAGATGCTAACCAAGTTGTAGCCTTAGTATGTGAAGGTCTAAATTAAGTAAAAGGTCTTAAGATGTGGCCTCGGGTTAACAAAAAGAAACAATCAAAGAGTTAGGTTGAGCTTTAGTCTCATAAGAAAAGAAAGGCTCAACCTATTAGAAATTCATAAAATCCACAGTACATGGTTCATAAAATTCCACTTTTACAAATTTGTAATTTTCATTCTTTGATTCCATTTATAATTAAGAATTATTTTTCTTGCTCACAGGGGAATGAATCATCAAGTACATTGACATGTAGAGTGTCCTGTTCGACACCACCAGCATCATATGAGGACCATTGAACACACGGGAGTCAATTTAGTTTCACTAAATCTTTAATAGTAATTGAAATATATGAACATTCATGTGTTACGTTGATGTTTTCACTTGGCATTATCTGTCTTGTTATACATGAGTCATTAGAGGATCCCGTGCAATCACTCGAAGATCCAAACATTTAGGTTGATATTATAATTAATCAGTCTCAACGCAAGACTTACGAGCTTATTTGGTCATTTTTTGTTATTACCTGTATATACTCAACATTTGTAATTTTTTGGGGTATCTCATTGCTTACATTTTTAGGGGATGATTAACACTTGTATTTCTTATACACATATGTTAGTAAACAAAAAAACTCGTGTATTACCCTTGAAAAGTGAAATATAATTTTATTACTTTACAATAGTCAAGTACAAAGTATTCATAAGTAGAATCAATAATAAGGAACCATGGCTTTTCATATTTCATGTACATTGGCTACTTGCCTATTCCTATATCCTATAGAAGAATGACTATTCCTACATGAATGAGTCACATCATTCTTTATGCTGCTTCAATGTGCTTCATGTCTCTTCATATTGCTTTATGTTTCCTTACTTAGCTTCATTTCTCCTTCTTCCTTCATCTGCTAGTAACTTAGTTCTACCTACATATAAGTGAATGATATTACTTGTCACATTTCCATACCAGCATTCAGACTGACCCATTCCAACTAACCATATATTTTTTTCTATTCTCTTTAAACCAACATTCTCATAAAAGAGTGGAAAATAACAATTGACATATAATCCAAACATCAGTGATAAAGATAAAAAGTTTGATAGGAGTAATAAGCATTTTTAGATTTCATAAAAAGCAAAAAAACTCAAATGTTGAATATGACACTATTGAATTACATACAGTATCTATGACTACAAATATACTTCCTTAAATTCTTATGCTCTCATACTTATGATGTCTAGAGCTTCTTTTTCACTTTTTAATAATAACAAGTTGAGCCTTATTGTAATATGTACTTAGCATATGATTCTATTTTCTTGAAACTTATGTTTAATATTTATTTTCCTATATTATATATACATAAAAGAAGTTTAAAAAATTTGCAAGGAAAATGTTATCATTCACACTATTTAGCTTCATATATATACATAGTGGCCATTTGATATTGTATTTAAGATGGCTTAGACTTAATATTTCAATGTGTATATATATATATATATATATATATCACTTCATCTCAATTATAAGTAGTATATAGCAAAGGAACGTACCTAATACCACAAACACAAGGACCATAACACCTAGTGAGAATGATGCTTCGGTATCTTTCTTAGCTTAATCTGGCATAACCAACATTCTTTTTGGTTTTTAATCTACATAGGTATTTATAACTAGATTAGTTCTCATTCCCAAAACCCTTTGTAGTAATATCTTTTTATTTCAAAAAATATTGGGTAGATTGTTTCTTTCTTTAACCTCTCTAAAACTAAAATGGCATTGACAATTGATCTTTCTCATCCAAATGAGACATACAACATTTAGTTCAAAAGAACAATCCTTCTCTTCCTCTCTCCCTATGGTGTTTTTTTTTTTAAAAAAAAAGGGTGTCATTTTCAAATTAACAACATTGTCACATTCTTGAACCTTTTGGCCATTTGTTTTCTTGTCTTCTTTGCCTAATTAAGGACGATTTATTATCCTCTTACCATGTACTTCACTCCCACTCAAATAATTATTTCTTCTTTTCTAAAACAAAAACGTTAGTAATATTATCAAGTAGTTTAGTAGCTCGCTCTGCTTGTTTTTTTACCATTTTGGGAGAAGGTGCTTGAGCTATTACCAACGCAAACTTTTCCCTTATAAGAGAATTAGAACAAAATGATTATTATATATGTGGTCTTTAGTAAATGTTTAACTTAGTTTGAAAGCCCAAGTAACCATATGATCAAAACTATTACTTTTGTAGGGTGCAATAACTACTTAGATAGACCTTGAATGGCTATATTAGTCCAATTCCTTTACTTTTAGTGAACCTTCTTCAACAGCTAAATTGACTACTAAATCTACATGTAAAATGAAAATATTGTGTCAAAAGTATCTCAAATAATTGTTTAAAATAAACAACTCACAATTTGTTTAAACTCTAAAATTGAGAAAAATTTATCAAACATATTTTTAAAACTATGTGCAGCAACTACTAATTGCTTTTAAGGACATCAATTTATGTTGATAGATGAAAATCATATGCCATATAAATAATTGGGAAACTTCAATTAATCTAAAATGAAGCCAAATAGTGCTTTCACTTAAAAATTGTTGTTCCTAGCCCTGAAGTATTTTCAAAACAAGGGTGAGAGGATTAATGTAAGTACACAAACAAATGTATCAAGGTGCCAAACTTATAAACGAACCTTAACAAGATACAATCAATATTCAGTTCAAACCAATTGAATTTAGCAATACCTTTGTTTTCTTGAATCAAATGGTCACACATAATTACAATTTTCTTAAGTAACTAACCAAACAATAGCCCACTACATCAACAAAAATTTTGAATTACAACAGACACTAAAGGAGCATTCCCAAATACTCATCAAAATAATAAGAACATCAAACTTGAAAGAATTCCAAACCTTTAAAGCAGTATAGTTTTGACTCCTGTGAAAAAATAGTGAATGAAAAACAAATTGATGGGATGCATATTAGATAAGATTAGGACTCGTCAAAGGAACTTATAACCCAAAACTCACCAGATATGAAGATCAAAGACAATAGAAGCACGATGTAACCCAAAACTCGTTGACCAATCGCTGACCTTTGGGGAGGAATCAATGAAAAAGTGCATGGCATCTCAGATAAGCAAATTGAAAAGGAGCATTCAATGTGCATTTTTTGGCCTTCAAAACAACACTATTGAGACATTGTTGGGCAATTGAAATCCTTCACTCAAAACAGTGCATTTGATAGTGCTTTAGTGAAATAGTGCAATTTGACCTATAATTTTTTTAAAAAAAAAAAAACGCAATGACATGGTAGAAGGACAATGGACCAGATGAATCCAACAGTTATTAGAATTTATTGCAAATTTTCTAGTCGTATAGTGTTATTGGAGGAGATATGCTCTCGTTGTCATTGATAGTTCTAAAGTTACATTGAAATCTTTTAAAAGTTATGATTACAAATGATGTATGAAGAATATAAAGAGGTTGAAAATAATTTAAAGCACTGTCAACATAATGATGATAGCATAATATTCAAATTTTACACTATCTCTAAGATATGAGGTCAAAATTGTTCTTTTATTACGGAGTTGATTCATTACATAGTCTACTAATTATCACCTCAATGAATGTTAAATAAAGGGTAATGATAACGAGAATAAATCATCAACAAAATCAAAGTTTAAGACAAAGATGAACAAGGAGTTTCCTAAAGGTTAGCACCCACTAAAATCAAAGAGCATTTAGGATAGAAACAAGAAAGGGTTTATGGGTAAACTAACATCAAGAAATATAGAAAAAATTAGCCCAATGGAGGAAATTTAGCCAGCAAACTTGCAAAGGAGCTAATTTGAAAATGCCTTCGAAATTCCAAGATAAAGAGCTTAAGAGATTATCTATGCACAATCAAACTTAAAATAGGTAAGCAATAAAGGCATAGACTCTTTAGACCTTGAGTAATAAAGATAGCTAAGAATTACTTAGCTTTTAGTTAACTAAAATCTATAACATATGTGACAAAAAAAAAAACTATAACATTTGCAATTAGTTTGAAGATACTTGAGAGTTAGAATGGTTTAGTCAAACGCTTGAGATAAATAGGAGCCGAAGCAATTACGCCATCTAAGCTACTTAGTTGCACCAATGATTTGGTTTCTAGCTTTGGATTCCTATACCTAAACTTGCAAATTCTTTAAGAATTCTCTTGTGGGTTTGTGTCAAGGATATTTCTCTACTCTATTTAGAGTGCATGTAGGTGTTCAAATTTTCACCTCTTCACTTTTTTAGTATATCACGTATATTGTCAATCATTTTGTAAAATTCCTTGCTTTCTAGTGAAGTGAAAATGCAAGTACTCTTTGTCAGTGAGTGAGTGAAAATTATCATTGGGTCAGTGGGTCACATATTAGGCCTTATTATAGAATTGGGCATTTTTTATTTCGAAATAGTTTTAGGTCAAGATTCCAAGTTAAGCAGAATATTACAATCAAGAGAAAAACCTCATTTTGGTCCTCACTTTTCCTCTTATTTTTGTTTTAGTCCCTCACTTCTTCATCAATCCAAATTGATCCCTCAATAAGTTGAATTTCTCCTATTTTGATCCTTCTATTATCTTACCTTCCATCAACATCTGATGTGTACAGTTAAATGCTGAGCTGTAATTGACTTAGAATTTGACTTCTACTATTCTTGCCAAGTCAAACCAACATAAAAGCTACAACACTACTTTAACCTCTTACCATCTTCAGGACTTCAACATTGCTTTCAGTATCACCATCTTCCCCTTCAATGCGGCTTACGTGACTCACTACCCTAACTCATGCATCTTTAGCATCTCCTCCCTGTCCGACTACTCCAACCCCACCGACTATGAACTCCTCTTAAAGCTCTCTCTACGTATCGCAATTGATGAGCTTGTGAAGGAATAGGGAGGAGAGGTTGAAAATTTGATGCTTTAGAGAACAGAAGGCCATCGATGTTTGCAGAACTGTTCTTGACGATATGGTAGATCGACTTAATGACTTTTAAAATTGAATAGATAAATAATTGGGTATATATAATATTTTGTTTGGCAATTAGATCGTCCATAGTAGGCCCAGCAAACTTGCATTCTCAATCGTAAGCTAAAAATACAATCGAGCCATGTGAGACGTTGAGAGCACAGAAAGGTGACAGTGCACTTAGAGGGGAGAGGTGAATAGGTGCTTTAAAATTTTTTGCGAAAAATTTGTTATAATAGTTAACTGAAAAATGTACAGTCGACTATAATTCACAATAAACAATTGATTGAAATAAAATACAGTTGACTAAATTTTTTTGTAAGGCATTCACTCTATCAGATGAAAGGAGAATTAACTGAAAATCTCTTTAGTCAACTATAATTTGCAATGAATAGTTAACTGTAATAAAATAAAATTGACTAAACCTTTCAGCAGTGGGTTCACTCTATCAGAAGGAAAGATAGTTGACTATAAATATTTCAGTGAACTGTATTATTTGAAGAGAAAATATGAATGGATCAAACAGTTAACTATAAAATTTAAAGTTGACTAAAAAATAAATTAAAAGGCAAAGTTTAAGAAAAGAGAATTAAACACACTAGTTTATCTTAGTTTGGCCAACGATAATGCTTACTTCCAGTATTATTGACTTTCTCAAGAGATTTTTCACTAAGAATAGTTTTCTTACAATCTCTCACTGAGTTTTCACATGCTAACCTCAAACACAAGGTTTTTTAGTTCAACCTCAAACTCTAAATAGATCTTCTTCTCCTCTAAAACAGAGGTACAACACCTACAACAAAAGAAAATAAGTTTTATAGACTCTTACAAATTGGTTTTTCTCTAACAGCTTTGCTCTAAAAAGCAAATAAAACTAGAAACTAAGCTCTAAGATAAAAAAACTTTTAAATATTATAAAAGTGAAAGACCAATTTGAATTTTTGTAGAAGTGAGAGACTAAAATGAAAATAGGAGGAAGAGTGGGGACCAAAATGAAGTTTTTCTCACTGCAACCAATTTTAATCCATTTTTATTTTCATATTTGAAATATCAATTCTTTTTTAATTGTGACATCATTTTTTGTAATATTGTATGTCTCCCTTATAATAATATATTGATTTTTCTTCAAAGTTGCTCGATCAACGGGCATTGAAAAATAGATGAAACAAGAAAAATAGTCGTTAAAATGTCACTAACGTAAATTTATCGGCATTCAGGCCATTCTAGCTCAGACATTGTCAAAACCCTAACACCTTTCGCCTAAAACCCTTCTTTCCCAAGGGGGTTCGTTCCTTTCCTCGGAGAAACTCAAAGCGACTCGGTAGTTATTCTACTGAGGATCTTATCGACCGAAGAAGCTCTTCGTATGCCTGCAACTATAACTGATAACAAAGCTAATTCTACTTTCGTCGCGTTTACACCTCGCCAAGTTTTGTTAGGAATGAAGCACAGCAGTGATGAAAATGCCTCCTCCAATGGAACTGTGCAATTGAAACAGGGAGACAAGGTTCTTCTTCACAGTTCTATGGCACATTATTTGTACCGAAGTGGGTTCTCCAAGACCCTGAAAAAATTTCGTTCTGAGGCGCAAATCGAGGTGGGTTTGTCTTGATTCCCTTTCCTTGCCTTGAGAATATGGGGGAGATATACCCTTCCGGTGATGCGTGTCGGAATAGCTGAGTCGAAGACGTTGAATCGTATACTTACAGGACGTAATAAATAATAACTGTTCAGAAAACGGTCTAAACACTAATGCAATAACATTTTTGTGATAAATTTTGCAAAATAGTAAGGAAAACATGCTAAAATATTTCGAAAATGTAATACAACGTCAAAAGATAATGCTTGTCTATTCTTTTTCTAATTTGAATTGAATTACTTATATTTGGTGTTGTATGACATGAGATGACTTTGAAAACTTATAGAATATGTTCTGTTGTTTTTCCATTGGTGCAGATAAATGGCATCAACCAAGGGTGTCAGATCTTAATCTATGAGATCTAAACGATTTGTGTCTGTCAAAATATGAGTCTATAGTTGTGCATGTCGTACTCTGGCAGTAGTTTTTTTACTAATTCTTTTTTTTTCCCTCCTTTCATATTTTTTTTCCTATGTCGATGATATACTGCAAAATAGCCTTATACATGGTTTTTTTCAGTTCATACTACGGAATTGTGCTTCCAGGCTCTTACTATATTATCATATCAATTATATGGGTATTTTATTTCAAGAAGGGTTGTACCATTTGACGGTCAGTGGAAAAATTAGCAGTGAAAGCATCTTACGTACTTGGATAATGTGCTTGCTTTGAGAATTTATTTACAGAACAGCTGTTAGACTTAGGAATATTACATGCTATCACTTATACATTAGAAGTCTACTCTGTCCTAGCTGTGCGTGAGTCCCTTTTATTTATGTTTCCCCTGTCAAAATTCAGCGATAAAGAAGTCTGGTTTTTGCTTAAATTATTTAATATTATTGCATCTTTCTCAACTTTTTACAAGACATCAAATTTACAAGGAAGCGTTTTACTTGGATAGTGAGGTTGCTTTGAGAAATTATGCGCATAGGAACAAATAGGAATATTGTATGTTGTCACAAATAGGTTATTAGTGTACAATCCTTGCTGTGTGTAGTGCCTGTTCAATTATAATTCACCTTTCAATATTCAGCAATAGAGAAGCTTGGCTCTTGCCTCAACTGTTTAATTTTGACCGGCTTTTGGTGCAGAAAGATAGTGTGGAGGGCTCCTCAGTTGATCTAGAAGAAATGTGCCTCAAATATTTAGAATTATGGTAAGAAAAGAAAGCACAAAACCCTAGCTTTCTTTTGTTAAATACTCATTTTCTACAAACTGCCAAAATTATTAAATATGTTCATGATAATTTTTTTCTTGGACCAGAAAATTAATTCAAAATGAGGTGATGCCATTTTGATAGTCTCTAATAATTGGTATCATTAAATCATATATTTTTTAACTGTGTTCTGTATTATTCTACCAAAATTTTTGCTATTTGAGTTGGCTTTGAGAATACAATTATAAGAGTAACTTCTTGATAAATTTGGTGCTCTGTATGCCTGTAAGCTTGTTTCATGGCAATTGTGTCACTGAACTAGCACTGGTTTGAATGGTGGTCTGGGAATGCCTGACTTGTAAACTCTTCTGCAAAGTTACTGAGTGATTGTATTTGTGTGGTCCATTTGGTTAATCTGAAATTATATAATTTTATTTGTGGTAAGATCTGGCTCTGGCCTTTAGCCGCTTCAAAAGCTAGTTGACATATGAGCAAGTATATTTTTCGTAGATGTATTTTAGGCCATTGAGTACCCAAAACTTAATGTATCGCATCAGTTTATTCTTACTGCGGGTCTATGTACTTATACAGTGACTGTTAATGAAGAACCTTTCTGTTTGACCCCTAATTCTCTGTGTCTCTTGTTTGATGATCTTCAACATATCAGTAATTGAGGCCAATTATGGTTTTGTGCATAGATTTTACCCTATTGGACACTTTATGTTGCTTCAGTATATCAGTGCCTCTGTTTTTGTCACGCTTAAATCCATGAGACTGTTTCAACTTTCAATGAACCAACTAAATTCATCTGGGTGTTCTGAGTATTCTAAATGATGATTTGCTAGTAACCTCTGATGAAATTCAACCCTGCAAAATTTAAGAGGCCAATTCTACAGTCCTCAGTTGTCTGTTTGACTGTTCCAAACTTTTGATAATCTATAAACTGCAAACAGGGCAGGGTAGCACTTGGGGGCACTGTAGATTTTGGTATAGAATTTAATAGGATTATCTTCTGAAACTAAGTATATCTGGTTCCCATCTGATGTCGCATGTGGGTCCTTGTACACATGGTACTATCAGGTTTATAAACAGGAAGAGGCAATTTTATGTTTTGCAATTCTGCTGCAACAATCAGCATCTTTAAATCTGGATTATCGTATTAATTTTTAACTGCTATATATGTCTCAATTTGTACATTTTAATTGAACTTTTGCTTTGCTCTCTGTTTTTCTCTTTCCAGCTGTAAGGATGTTAAGACAAGTATCAATCATCAACACGAACATGGTATGTATGACTAAAATATTTGGGTGTTGTCACAGTCACTTTATCTTTTGCATGCTTATTTCACTCTTTGCTTCACTAGCCTTAGCAATTAGATCTTTACATTGGCATTTCTACTAATTTGTTGCAGGTAAGCAATCTAAAAAAAGATAGAGGGGATAATTTAACAGCTGATATGGATAATGTTACTAAGAAAAAGAAAAAGAAAGAGAAGAGTGACAGTGTTGTTGTTCAATCTGAAACCGATAAAAATTTTAATGGTTCTATGGACTCTGGGGAGAAGAAAAATGACTCAGACCCAGAATCAAAAGTAAAATCTAAAGAGAAGGTCAAGAAAACAAAAAAAGACATTCTAATTCTGACAGTCAAGGAAATGAGCAAATCAGCATATGGGAGGCAAAGGAACTTGTTAACAAGAGATTTTGTAAATTACTGTTTCAGGTTACTGACAAAAAGTGCAAGGAAAAAAAGAAGAAAAGCAAGTTAGCTTCTGATTCTCTTGCTAACAGTGTGGAAGATAACCAATTGGAATCTCAGCCTACGCATACAGAGGTCAACAGTGCTGAGGCAGAGAAGAATTCCAAGGATAAAAATAAGAATAAGAAAGGCAAACCCTGTTGTGATGGAGATGCAAAAGAGATACAGATACGGGACCCGAATGAAATTGTTTCTAAAAAGGACAACTTTGGAACATCAAATAATGATGTGACGGATAAGAGAAAAGATTCTAAAAAAAGGAAAAGACTGACTTCTGAAGAAAATGATGTGCAACTTGCAGACCCAAAGGCAGTTGAGGAACCCAAGCGCAGAAAGATAGACAATTTCAAACAATTTAAGGAAGGAAAGCAGTCAGCAAAAATGAATGCAAACCTGGGGAGTGATTCAAATTCTAAAACGGAAAATATTGGGGCAGTTGGTGAAGTTTGTGATGATCAGTCACCAAAGACATATAGTGAACATGACAGGAAGACAAATGGGACTATTGATAAGTTTTCTGTGAAGAGCTCCCAGAAGAAACAGGGTTCAGTTGAGGTATGTTATAATTGCACCTTTGGTTTGTACTAAGCTTAGCAGGTAAGCCCTTTCATATTTTGCTCCGTTGCAACATACCTTATATTAATTGATTAGTCTTATATATATTTTTCGTTGTATCTTTACTATGTTGTAATACAAAGAACTGCATATAATAAGTGTTTTCTTTTTTTATACTATTCTCAGCCAAAGAGGTTGGTTTCAGTTAGCCTGATAATTTTTAAAGGCAAATATGTTCTTTGTGGAGGGTTAGAGCATTATCCAACTTTTTGAAGTGAATGTAGGTTTTAAGGAATTTTTAAGACCATGCCGAATTTTTTTAATATCTTTTAATAAGAATGAATTTGGTACCATAAATCTCTGTCATTATTTTAAAGTTTGGTTTTACTTTTTATTGGAAGTGAATTATATTTATCTGAAAAGAATGATTTTCAATTGATTTATGAGTGAATCCTAATTTTCAAAACCTATTTTGAAAATTGTAATTTCAATTGATTTACAGATAAATTCTACTGTTTGGAATGTTGTTAAAAAATAGAATCTATAGAAATTGATTGCATAAAGTCCCTTTAAAATTGTTGGATTTCTTCATCCATAATATTAAACAAAATTTGCCTTGAATGTCTCGCACATGTTTACTCAAGAATTGATTCATAAATGAACAAAATGCCATATTTTTAATTGTTCCCAACACTGTGACGTTCAGAGTTCTTTTCTTCCCAGATTCATGTCATCTGTGCTTGTTCTGGTCCTGGGGCTGATCACATTGCTTCTTACTGTTTGTTTCTCGTCACTCTTGTTAGAGATTATAAAATAATTATTTATGGGTTTCACTAACAGTTTAAGCTTTTGAGTTGAATTGATCATTGACACGATAATAGAGTCTGGAAGACCATGTAGTCCAAAATGGCTTGTGTGAAGGAGTGTTGGGATATTATTTAAAAAAAAAAAAAAAAAGCTATTTATGGGTCTTACTTAAGAGCTTAAAGTTTTGAATTGAATTGATCCTTGACATGGTATCAAAGCCTCTAAAACCTTATGGTCCAAAATGGTTTGTGTGAAGGAGTATTAGAAATTATAATAAAATCATATATAGGACTTACTCAACAGTTTAAGCTTGTCTTGCATTGGTCCTTGACAATTGTCACTCTTTGCTATCTGATTGAAAATACTTTTCATTACTGATTGATGGTCAACTAATGAATTAATTTTTCTGATGTCAATTCCAACACTTCAAATTTTTATTAAATTCAAGCATTGACACCTGTAATTGCAGCCAAAATCAGCAAAAGCATTTCAACGAGTCAAAATTAATGAGGTAAAATATGTTGATAAGAGGCTTCAGGATAACTCATATTGGGCAAAGGTATGATAAACTAGTAGTTCTTACAAGCACTTGATTTTCATTGTTGAAGTTTCAAAAAGTAATGGTGTATTTCTCTGCAGGGTGGTGCTGACAATGGTTATGGTGCAAAAGCTGAAGAAATTCTTGGCCAAGTTAGTGGAAGGTATGTTATCCATGTTGGTCATGTTCAATGATCTTTATGGGCAGTTGCAAAAGCCACTATTTTTTTTTTCTTGTTACATTTATAGTGTTGATTTCACTCTTTATTAAAAAAAAAAAAAAAAAGCTCTAATTCCGCAATTGTGCTAATATGCACCTTTTGTTATTGCATTTTTTGCACTATGTGATTCCCGTGACATCTGACTTACTCTTTCGCACAGGGATTTTCGTCATGAGAAGACCAAGAAGAAGCGAGGGAGTTATAGGGGAGGACAGGTTGATTTAGAATCCCACTCGATTAAGTTCAACTATTCTGATGATGACCGACAGGAGAGCATAGTGTACCTATTTTGGCAAGGAAGTGTCCTTTCATTTTTGCTCTTGGTTGATTTGCTCATTGCTTTGGATACAAATAGAGTGATTATTATTTTGGAGCACCATGCTAATTGTGGTGTTGCCATGAATGTTTTCATGATTATGTTTTACTGAAACAATTCAAGTCATTTAAACATTTTTACACATCTTTATAATTTTGTTTAATGCATGTAATCTTTACTTAATATAACGTGTTATATTTTCTGTTTGTACAAATCTCTTTAATTTATTCATTCATATATTCTAAAAATTATGTGTAAATAATTTAATTCAATTATTGGATAATGGTTGAATAATAGATTGATCAATAAATTGTGAATTACTATTTTCCTATTCGTGTATTTTCTAATTCAATTGCCACTTGCAGTCAATTGGCTAAAGGAAAAAAAAAACATACGAGTCCTTGAAACATTAACTAGGAGAGAATTGACCCAAACTGTGCTAGCTGTATGTTAATGAGTTATTCAAACAATGGAGGGGGGGGAAGAAATTTTTTAAAAAGGTTTCACTACCTAATATTGAATTATAAAAAATTATTTAATAATAAAAATAAAATTTTCTATCCGAGTTCTTTTTTTTCCTGCTTCTTTGTGTTTATATTATAATGTTTTGAGTAGCGATGCTAGATTTAGATTAGCGAGGAGCTTAAGTAATTAATCCCATCTCCAAAGGTTGCAAACTTTTATTTATTCAATATGGAATATCTTATACAAAATTGACCTTTTAAAAAAATGTAACCATTAAATTGGCGGATTGATATTTAAATAATTAATTGGATTTAATAGGTTTTATGACGTTTGTAAAAGTAAATTTGTAAATACATTACTCATTTATAACTTTCTCCAAAGTCTAAGCTATGCAAGCAATATTTCATACAAATGCAAATAATACAATGTTTACTTTTTTTATTACTTAAAAAATATCTATCTCTATCATTTGGAGGTATTATGAAATTATTTAAGGTATCAAAGAATTGAAAATCATGAATCGTCATTCTAAAACATTAGGTTAAATATCGCTCACCATCTTGTGCACGTTTTAAAAATGTTTGATTTAATTTTTATTTGCTCCGTTAAATATATGACAACTATCATTTAGTGGTTATTAAAGAAACTCTCCACCTATTAATATTGAACTTTTAGTATATCGACTGTCTCGTAAAAACTATAAAATTACATGGTTCAATGTAACTATTATCCTTTCTTTTGGTCAATAAATGTAACTATAATCACTAGTTAAAATTAAAGTACAATTAATCTAGAGGAAGTTATATTTACAACTATTTACGGTCAATTAAAGTTATTCTTCCGTCATACTTTTAAATTTCTTACGTAGAAATTAGCTTGACTTGTGTCTAGCATAGTAATAAAAACGAAGGCGTAATACTCGGGCCGTGGTCATTTTAATGGGGGAAAAATCTGTGGATTTTGTTAATACAAAAAAACTGTTAGGCCGTCGACCCCGAAAACTTATGACATTGGGAGGATTTTCTTTGAACGGGTCGTTTTTACTGGACTTGAAGAGGGAAATACACATGTACACCACCAACAATCTTGAGACATTTATAGATCATTTCACTTTATATGTCTTTTTCTTAGTCCAATTTTATACAACATCTATTATAGTTGACCGGTAAGAAAATTTTATTGACTAAATCATCAGCTTCTTATATGACGACTTTTTACCTTACTCATACATGTATAAAAATTTTTTTGGAGTACATAAATTCTTTGTAGTCAATGAAAAAAATAATAAAGTAATTAATTTTTCAATCAATTAACAATCTCTTAATTAAAAATTTTTAAAAGTTTGAGAAATTTTTGGAGTAAACCAAAAAACTGATGAATTATTTTTTGAATTTTGAAAATTCTTTGAAGTGAATAAGAAAATTAATTAATTTTAATCTTCTCTTAAATCGGTAATTCTTTGAAGCTCGGACATTATCTGGAGCCAACAAAAAAATAAATTAATTAATTAGTTAACTGTATTTTTAAATTTTATATTAAGATTTATAATTATAACTTGATATAGTCTAAAATTAAAGTAAAAAAAATAATATATGATTGAATTATTTATGATAGTGTCTTTTCATTAAGTTTATTATCGTCACTTCTCTCTTACCAATATTACATAACCAATTTTATAAATTTTGTCTAATTCATTATATTCTCTTTATATCACAATATATTGTTAAATTTAATTTTTTATTAAAATTTATAAACATTTCATTTAAAATATATTAATGTATAATTAAAAAAACTAGTTTTCTCTAAGGCGTGACGTGCAAATAAACTAATAAGAATTTATTACAAATTTTATAGGAAAATTTTACAACTTTAAATTTTTTATATAATCAGACAGTCTCAAAATTAATGTTAAAGTAACATTTTAGTATTTGATAGAAATCTCAAAATAATTCAACAAATTAAAACTTGACAGCTTTTGTGGATGAACACAAGCTTTCCTTAATTTGCATGGCCCATGCACATATCATATCATCATTATTAATTACGTGGGGACATGCATTTAATTATGGCGATGTCAGCCTCACGGATTTATATTCACTTAGAATCCGCCATGTATTAGGATGCATCTTGCGTATTTATTCATATACTGAATAGTGTGTTTTCCTTTTTCTTTTAATGTTTAAATAAAAATGCATTATTTCACAAGTTGTTTAATTTTAACGAGACAATGTTTTACGTTTCGTATAACAATCAACAACATGAAATATCATATTAGATTATGAAAAGTGATAATTCAATAAAAATAATATTGATGAATCTTTCAATCATAGCTGGGGGAATCGTAGTGTAGTAATTAAAAGTGAGTATATTTCATGACACGAACTTGACTTTTTAAAAATGATAAAAATGTGTTCGATCTGTTCTGTCTTGTTTAAATTATTTACTCTAAAATTTGAGATCGCTTTTGTTAATATAAATAATTAGTATTA
The DNA here is from genome assembly GCA_037074485.1 of Delonix regia. Taxonomy (NCBI): domain Eukaryota; kingdom Viridiplantae; phylum Streptophyta; class Magnoliopsida; order Fabales; family Fabaceae; genus Delonix; species Delonix regia. Next base: position 25,411,188 of record CM073451.1, on the reverse strand, counting down.
ATTTTAGAAAAAAGTTTCATTTAGAATTAGTAGATATAATTAATTACTAAAAAGGAACTTAAGTTTTAAAATTACCTTGAAGAACATAATCTCATTTTATGATTTTTCGATAGACAAAATTATTTTAAATTTCATGTTTTGTATTATTTACAAATCACGTTCATCCTAATTACTAAATAAACTTTCATTTCTTACAACATGACTTTTATTCTTAACTAGTTAGACTAACAAATAATTTATGAATTTATTGCTATCATGGTTTGCATTACATACAAATTATGTTTGTCATAGTTACCAAATGATTTTGCATTTTTTACCAATAATTTTTATTCTTAGTTGATTGGACTAACAAATAACTTATGGATTTATTACTACTATGATTTGTGTTACCAGTTAAAAATAAGAGTCCAATTCAAGTAACAATTCAAGTAACAACATTATTTTAATAGATCTATAAGTTATTTGTTAGTTCAACCAGTTAAAAATAAAACTTACATGGTAACAAATGTAAAAACATTCAGTTAATAGGGTAAATGTAATTTGTAAATAATGCAAATTATGATAATAATAAGTTGATAAATTACTTATTACTCTAACCACACTACCAAAAAAGTGTTTTTAGTAGCAACTTTTAGTGACAACAAATAAAAAACATCACTAAAAGTACATTTTTAGTGGCGACTTTTCAATTGTCACTACTAAAAGTCTTTAACGACGACAATTTTGTCGCCACTTAAAACATTTAATGGCGACAAGTACAATGCCACCATTATAACTTTTTAATGGCGACAAATGGTCACCACAAAAACACTTTTGGAGATGTTTTTTCACGTGTCACTGCTAATGGTATAAACAAATAGTTAAACTAAGAATATTTAGTGTAGAACAAAAAAAACCAATCACCATTAAAACACTTTATGTTGCCATAAAAAACTTTTAGTAGCAACAAGTATAATGTCGTTACTATAACTCTTTAATGGCAACAAATAGTCATACAAAAAGACTTTTAGTGGTGTCATTTCACTTGTCATTAAGATAGTCATAAACAAACATTTAAGCTAAGAAAACATTTAATGTCAACAAAAACAAGTTGCCACTAAAACACTTATAGTGGAGTCTTTTCACTTATCACTTATAAAGTTATAAACAAATATTTAAACTAAAAAAAATTTAGTGACAACAAAGAAAAGTTGCCATTAAACTTACAAGGTCGCCACAAAAGCGTTTGTTAATTATAATAATTGATATTACATTTTATTTATTAAATAAAATTAATAATTCAAATAAAATTGAAATAATTCTAATAAGGAATAAATAATTATTTAGGAATATAAGTAATTAATAATTAATGAGTTAATAATTATATGATAAATAATTCAATTTATCAAATAAAAGAATTGTAAAAACAATAAATAAATATGAAATATATAATTTATTTGTAAATGGACTAATAAATATTAATCATATAAAATTTTAATTTCAATGAATTTTAAATTTATAATGTAGTTAAATATGCATGGAAGTTAGTTTTGTGAAATAAAATTTAATATAATACATGTCATATATATACTAATAACACAACTTGCTTAATTGGAGGAATAGTTGGCACCCAAGCACATGGTTACAGGTTCAAGGCTGTTGGATCGCAAGTTTTCATGTTTAAATTTCAACTTGATCAACATGGAGTCGACTTGCCAAATTAATCAAATAAGAGTCCAATTCAAGTTGAGTGACAAATCAACACAATCTTCGAATCAACTCGCGAGTTTGACTAGTCACCACTAAAGGTTTTTCAGTGGTGAGATTGTCACCACTAATGTCACCACTAAAGGTTTATCTTTAGTGGCGACTGACGAAAAACAATTTAAAAACTTAGTATTTAGCTAATTATTAGTGGCAACTCTTTTTTTGCCATGAATGATCTTCAACGATGGGGGCTCATGTGGCAACTTAGTGAAAACAAAAATGTCACCACAAAAAATAATTAGTGGCAATGTAAAGACCTAAAAGTTGCCACTAAAAACAATTTTTTTTAGTGTCAATTAAGAATAAAACTTATGTGGTAAGAAATGCAAAAACATTCAATTATTAGGGCGAACGTGATTTATAAGTAATGCAAACTATGGTAATAATAAGTTTATAAGTTATTTATTAGTCCAACCAATTAAGAATAAAAATTACATGGTCAAAAATGCAAAAATATTCAGTAATAAAAGGGAACATGAAGTGTAAATAATGTAAACTATAGAATAATAAATCCATAACTTTGGGGGTAATTTTAATTTGTCTATTAAAATATCATAAAATGAGATTATGTTCTTTAGCATAATTACAGAAAATTCAAAGTCTTTTTTAATAATTAATTGCATATACTGGTCTTAAACATGAATTTTTGCCTAATTTATTAAGACATGCATGCCTAGGCACTAGACTATAAATTTATGCAAAATATTGTAATTCGGGTTGTAGTCGATGAAATTGAGGAACAATACAAAAATTCTGCTTAGATTCTGTAATGCATCTTTAATAATCTTTTAGAGCACCAAAAATAGCTCTTTAGTGTAAGCATAAAAGTAATTGTATTAATATAATTATTATATAATACATTAAAGAAAAACATGTAACAATATCGTGTTAAAATATGTTAACTTAAAATGAGATTTTATATTTATGTTTTAATCCCAATATTTTTTTAATTTTTTTTGTTTAAACTCAATTTTAAAAAAATTTTCAATATACTTCCTCTACTTCTTTACTTTTTATTTTTAGTAACTCTCACAAAAATAATTAGGTTAAAAACTTATTAGCTTACTCTTGTACTCTTTTTATTTTTCTAATAAATCCTCATATCCCTAATTTATTCTTATTTCTAATTTAAAAACTAATGTTCTGGGGGTTATTGGGAAATAAAATGTATAGGGAGTAAATTGAACATTTCAGAAAAAAAATTTAGATTCATAGATAAAATCTAAAAAATATTGATTTTAAAATTTAAATATAAAATATTATTTTAAATTAGTATACAATTAACCTATTTTGACACATCATTAATTACTACATGTCTTTCTCCTATGTTCCACGTAGTTATTGGTCCGGTGCAATTAGTGTTACAATTACACCAAAGATTTCATCTTAATTTTATGATTAGTATTAACTAATTATTAAGTTAATTAATAGATTACATTTTGAATAATATTAAATAATTAATTTACATGTTTGATACTATTTAAATAGATTAAGTTATATGATTGGATCTTTTATTATAGGTTAGATTATTCATAAGTTCAATAAAAAAGGACATGGCCTACTACTAAAACTAGTTACCCTTATATTTTAGTTAGAGTTTCACCTATAAAATTAATCCGTTTGTCGATTTAAATATTGAAAGTTGTGATCTTTCTCTTTTTTATTTTATCTAACCATTTTTTCTACAATAAAAACTGTCAAAATTCAAATATAGAATAATTCAAAAGGTGATTAAATGGTAATTCAAATAATGTAAAAATGTATTGAACAACACAATTTTTTTTGGCCAAAAGAATAACACTTTAAATCATCGAAAAAAATTTATTTTGGACTCCCGGAGAGTAAATATATAATTTGCACTTTGTTTTAAGTTATTGAACTATAGTATTGGTTGTTTGTGTTGTGGAAATTGCCATGAATTTTTAGCTCAGGAACAACATAAATTCTAGTTTGACCAGGGGAAACGACATCGTTTGGTTTTTGTAGCCAGGGTATTTGCGTGGTGTTTTTTTTTTTTTTTAAGAGAACAAAAGAAAAACATATTACAGTAAACAAATATTCCTAGAGCAGTCCCTAAACCATTTATGCCACTTATCAGACATAGCCTGAGGAAGAAGTTCTACCCTATGTGTGCTGAATCAGTGCAAAATACACTATATATCCCTTCCAATCGCTCGAAGGTCAAATCTACTATTGCCTAAGCTTCCCACTAAATTCAGATAATGCTTCCTTAGTTGTAGAACAGATAAGGGGAAGCTACAAGCATCAGGAATAATGTCTTGCTGTAGAATCCAGTGAAGAACAGTCCGAAGCTGATCGTGTGGAAGATGGAGTCTTCATTATGCTGACCAATTTACTTTGGAAAACCCTATATTCTGACCACATCATTTTGAAATTTGATTAAGGATATAAGCTTATAACGAGAAGACTTTGTTTAGTTATTGCTTTTCCAGAAGAACACTGTCCATCCATTAGTATACCAAATTTGATTCGATATTCTTTCACTGTCTTCCTGCCCACTGTTTTGCCAATTTTTATGACGTTAGAAGTATAGTAAAATACCTGTCTGGACTCGACATATAGTTTCCTTATTAACTGGATAGCTTGCAAGGGACAAGGTTTCAAATTTTCATGAATGATCATGTTTCTAAACATCTAAATAACGTAGAGAGATATCAAGATTTGATTCGTGTAGCTTTCAAGCAAAATGAGAGACTTGGAATTCGGACCGAACCAAGTCTTGCAGCCAGAGGCAAATATCCTGATCTGCTAATCGATCAATGCGAATGATTAAAGGCAACATAAACCATATTGCTCTGGTAAAATCACATTTGCTGAAAATGTGATTAACAGATTCCTTTGAGATTAAACATAATGGGCAAGTAAAGTCACCAGCTAAATTATGCTTTTTAAGAAGGTGACCAACTGGAAGAGCATTAGATAGGAGCTTCCAGGCAAATAAGGTAATTATGAGAGGAAGCTTTACTTTTCAAAGTATTGACCAGTGCTTGAAGACATTATTAGTACTAATATCTCGACCAGGAAGAAGACAATGATAGCCATCTTTAACTAAAAGATCTTATGCATCTTAGATGTGGAAAAGTGTACTACATGCTTGAATTAACAGGTCTGCAGCCTAGAATCAATTTTTTTTTGTGGCTTCCTAATATAAGTAATTCTTATTATGACTCAACCCAAGAACCCAGGTATTTACCAAGTCTACCTGAATATTTAACCTTAAAGAAGCTAGCTAGAATTTTCTCAAAGCGATGCGGGGTATTGGAATTAAACACCAACAATAATTTTGATGAATTGATTTTCAACCCGGGTAAGTCACTGAACGAGTTCAGGGTTGATAAGACCAAGTTGCACAACTCAATGGAAGCTTCAAATAAAAGTATAGTATCATTGACATACATAAGATGGGATAGGTCAGGTGTGTCCTTGCATATTTTGATTCCTTTCCATCTACCAGTTCTTTCTTTTTCCAGAATCATACAAGATAAGATGTTAGAACACATAATGTACATATAAGGGGAGATGGGGTCTCCTTGCCTAAGACCGTGCCGTGGAAGAATAGTTCTAGATAAATTTTCATTAATAAAATTTGATAACTCACAGTGCTAACACCAAGAGCTTTATCCACTTGTGAGGAAACTTCATTCTGATTAAAATTGCATGAAGGAAATCCCAAGAGATACTATCAAACACTTTTGAGATATTCAGCTTAAATGAACAAAATCGTTTGCTTTTTCCTTTTGCATGATGCAGTTTATGCATGACTTCTGAAGCTAGCAAAATATTGTCCAAAATAAATCTCCCCTTTAAAAAAGGCACCTTGATTTGGGGCTACATAATTATCTAGAACAGCCCCAAGTCTATTACTAAAGCAATTTGGAGATAATTATTTATATCACATTACACAAACTAATTGGTCGAAAATCCTTCATGGTTTGAGGTAAATCTGTCTTAGAGATCAACGGAATAAAAGTTTTGTTCATGCTCTTAAGTAAGAAGCTAGAGTTCAAAGCTGAAGAGATCATATTACCAACATCCACCAGAATAATGTGCCAAAATTCTAGAAAAAATTTAGCTGTGAAGCCATCTGGGCCAGGAGCACAATCAGATGGAAGACTACAAACCATATTTTTAATCTCTTCAGTTGTGAAATTCTTTTCAAAAAAATTAATGTCATTAGGAGTAAGAGAAGGAATTTCAACCTGAATTAGGACTTCTAGAACTTTTTGGCATGTTTAAGGATTTTGACATGAATAAATAGTAGAAAAGTAATTTGCAGCTGCTTCTTTAATCTAGCTTTGCATTTCTAGCCATTGACCAGTATAATCATGAAACTGAGTAATAATGTCAATAGATTTTCTCCTTGAAGCTAAAGCATGGAAAAATTTAGTATTTCTATTGCCCTGGATAAGCTAAGTGCGCCTTGATCTCTGAGCCCATATAGCTTCCTCACACCCAAAAAAAATTAACTGACTTCTAATTTCATTCTCCATGCTTTTTTATCCCGATTATTAAAATTTTGTTGAGCCTCGCAATATTCATTCTAATTCATTTATTTTAGTTGGAATAAAACCAATTACATTGTTGTTCTAGATTTGCAGGGCTCTTATAGTAGAAGACAACTTCTTATGAACTATAAAGCTTGGTGAACCACTGAAATGCTGAACAATTGCACCACATTCTTTAAATTTAAGCCAGAAGAGTTCAAACTTATCAAGCCATCTTTTACCTGTCCTCAAAAAATTAGAAGAGAAAGGAGTTGGTGAATGATCAGAGCAAGCCACAGGTAAAATGGTAAAAGAGGTGGTAGGAAAAATTTGAAACCAATCAGAATTGCAGAAAGCCTTGTCTAAGCATTCCAAGACGTCCTTTTTGCAATTTTTCCATGAGTACCATTGAACTTTCGGATATATATCAATTAATCCATATTTATCAAGCAGTTCACGAAGAATCGTTGCTCCTGGAAGAGTGGAACAACTACTAAGCTTATCTTCATGATGGTGGGCTTGATTAAAATCGCCTGTTAACAACCAAGGTCCATTGATGCAACGTGATGTGTTTAAAACCCACTGTCAAAGGACTTGTCTTTGATTTTGTTGGGGGAAGCCATATATGAAAGTTATAAACACAGTTTTTCCATGTTTGCCAGTTACCTTTGGATGAATCCAATGCGGACAACTACATAAATGGTACAATTAATCCGGTTATTCCATGCAAGAACCAGTCCCCTACTTTTACCCAACGAATGACAACCAAACATTCACATGCTCAAAAGGGAAAATTTTATTAGCAACCTTTGGTACAGATAACTTGGTTTTATCTAGAAATAAAAACAAAGGCCTATATTTACAAAATAGCCCTTTGAGATGTTGAACAGTCGTAGCTTTACGCATACCGCAACAGTTCCAACTCAAGATCATCATGGTGCCAAGGGTAGCTTCCTAGACCCTCAAATCATAGATAGCAGATGAGGAATTATCATTATCCTCTACTCTATCATCTTCTTCGACTATAATTTCCAGAATAGAGAAGGGTCTTTGAGTCTTTAGCTTCTTCTTGTGAGGACCACCTACGAAATAATACCCTTTTCAATTTTTAATAGGCAGCAACATTTAAAAGTACAATGTAGTCTATTGATTTCCATGCATCGTTTAAGCAAGGTCATTAAGATAAGCCAATAACGTTCCGTTCAAGGACGTGAGAAGGTGGATGAGCTAGAGACAAAGTTTTTCGCTGAGGCCGCTAATGATTTAAAAAGCCAACTTCTTTAAAATCTGAAGACAAAAAACTTCATGAAAAAGAGCCCAAACCACTTCAGCAACATTATTCGGTACGTAACATAAAAAAGGATGGGCCCAAAGTAAAACGGTGGATACAGGAATATAACAGGGCCAATTCTGCCAGGTGGGAGACCCATCTTGATTGGATTTAGAAATTAGGCCCACATTAGAAAAAAAGTCTTACTAGCCCAAAAGGAGATATTCCCACCAGCTGTGAAGGCCCATCGCTGAACCAGATAAGCACGAGAGACCCGACCTGCCAACGGTATGCGCAGTAGGACAGAAGCTGTCATAATAGATATCTCCAAGAAATGTCTGAGCAATATAGGTGTCAGCAAACAAATTTATAAAGTTGTCATCAATCACCTTGAAAAATAGCCCTGCAATTAGTTAAACTCTGAGTTCACTAAGAAATTTCTCTCACAATCTAGATTTCCTTTACTTAGTTTTGGTGCATTTAGAGAAAGAAAAGAATTAAAAGATTATTATTTCTCTTTTCTTCTATCTTACTATAATTTTATTTTTCATGTCAGCAAGTCCAAGTCTACGTCCACATGCCCAGTCAACATTTAGTCATTATTTGTTTTCTTTTTCTTTCATGCTTTTTCCACACTACTACACGTTGCATTTTAGAAGATGGTATAAAATGTAATTTGGGTTCTTCACTTTTGGGCTAAAAATTAATTTAGCCCTTCAAATATAAAAAAAATTAGAATTGTCCTGCAAAAATAAACCATAAGAAATCAATGGCTATTCAAAGATTAAATTGGTTCTTTGAAGGGACCAAATTAGTTTTTTTTTTTTTAATTTTTGAAAGAATATTTTAATATTTTTCATTTTTAGAAAAACAAACTGATCCTAAGGCTAAAAAGTGAAATACCAAAATCACATTTACTCTCAGAAGATGGGACCCATTTCATTCCTCTAGTGGACTTTGTTGCATCCAATGGTTTGATTTGCAAGAACAACAGAGTATATGTTCAAAAACTTTGGGTTTGATTTGCCATGTAGGGATTTAATTAGCATATATGAATGCTAAACCATTAACTGATTGTAATGTTGGCCAATTAACTTCGACTAAATTATTTTTTTTACAATATGGTACAAGATCATGATAAAACCTCTTTTATAAAGACTCATAAATATAACAAAGTATTACGCTTACTGAAGTTTCATCCCAGCAAAGGGAAAAACGAACCAATAAGAAGAGTGTAAAATGAAGAGGCTTAGCCAATTGAAGCCAGAATTGTTTATCATTGTGAAATTCAGCTCATTTACTAACAATTTATTAACCATTCAACTATTATATTTTCTTTATCGTGAAATTTAACTCATTTACGAGAACGAAATTCGAGATTCTACCCAATTTATATATGAATTATTTTTTAAGACCTAAAACTTGATTTGATTCAACAATTCATAAATTGTTTTGGCATTTCAGCACCTTCAACTTACTTTGTAAGTTGCTTTGTGTTTGCTTATTTTGGCAATTACAAAGAGTGAACTGTTGGAAGAAAGTAATAGGATACTATTCGGCCATTGTTGTAGACTGCATAATCATTCTCTTATGTCAGAAGAAATTATGTCAAAAAAAAAATACATTTGGCCTCTCATCCTTCATTATTAAATCAATTTAATTAATGAAAGATAAAAATTATTAAATTAGTTTCTCAAAAATTGTGTCTTATTCAGATTTAATCTTTTTGTTATAATGACGTTAAAATTAATTAGAATTGTACCATTTTTTACTAATACAACACATTATTTTTTTACTTGGATTATTAGCTTGCCTCCTTGTTGAACAATTTGGACCTTTAGCTTTCGTTACTAAATTAATTTGATCTCTCATCTTTTGTAAATAAATCAATTTAGTCCCTTGACCTTCGGCATTAAATCATTTTGGCATATCATCTTTTGACACTAGATTTATTTGGTCCCTCACCTATTGTTACTAAATCAATTTGGTCCCTTATCTTTCGCCACCAAAACAACTTAGTCCCTCAAAAATTTTAATATAATCAAAGTTAGTTCTTAACGATAAAAATAAAATAATAATAGTGTCATTTTCTAAAAATTCTTAATATTAGCTAAAATAAAATAAGAATACATATAGGATTTAATAGACATAATAAATAATCTACTTCATCTACATAAATACGCAAGCCTATAGGGTTTTTTCTCTCTCATAAGTGGGAGTTTGGGTTTCTTCGTGACAGCAAGGAAGGCTTTTTGATTCACATGCATAAAAAAAATTATTTTTTAAAAAATCCTATAGTGCATAAAGTATTACACCAAGATGCCAACGTGGGACTCATTAAAACATTCTTTTACATTATCTTGAAAAATTATAATTATATCAAATTAATTTTATATTTAAAAATTATTTATTTTTTATTTTAATAAACATGTAATAAATATTTTATTTTTAAATTTTTAACATTATATAAATGGGTCTTTGGAATTTTTTTTACATGTATCATATTTTAATTAGATAATTTAATAATAAAAGTTAAAAACTATTTCAGAATCTATTCATTTAAACAATATATCATTTTAGTTCTAATCCTAAGTTAAACAGGGCTAAATTCATAACAACTTTTAAATTAAAAATAAAGAAATAGCAATAAATTCTTTATAATTACACTAACCAGGACAATAATTTTTAGGACAAAATGCCTTTTTTAAAAAAGCAAAAATCTAAGTATCTTTAAGAGAGTGGATATGGTTTAATAAACAAAAAAAGCTCAATTAAAAAGCCTGATTTATAAAATAGGTCAAGCTTTAGTTTTTTTTAAGCCCAACATAAAAGTCTGAATAAAAAAGTTCAATTAAATTTATTCAGACTTTTATTCATAGTTTTTGGGTCAAACTTAAAAAAAATTCAAACCTAACTCATTTTATAAATCAGACTTTTTTAATCGGGGTTTTTTTATTCGAGTATTTTTTTTAGATCGGATTCATCGAGTTGAACAGACTTTTAAAGTTATGATTAAATCAAATAGCAATGCTATTTCATTTTATTATATAAGATAAGCAAGTTATTTGAGTTTTTGTTCTTATTATATGTAGAATCTAATTTCTAATAAATAAAATGGATCTATGGAATATTTAATGGCGTGTTTAGTTTAGGTCTTGCTTGTAAATCAAAATAAAAATTTGTCTTACAAATAATTTTAATTATTTTGACATTAATCTCACTTAAAGTCACATTTTTCATCTAAAACTTTACGCATTAAATCAATTATATTGAATGTATAAATTATTTTTAAAAAAATAATCATTATACATGCTTAATTATGACTAAATTAAGTTTTCAAATTATGTTAAAACTAAAATTAAATTTGCATAATTTTAATTCAAACTCACGATAAGAAACCTTTTCATAAAGGCAATTATGTGAGTATATTAAACCATATCCACTCTCTTAAAGATACTTAAATTTTTGTTTTTAACAAAAAAACATTTTGTCCTAAAAATTATTGTCCTAGTCAGTGTAATTATAAGGAATTTCTTGTCATTACTTTATTTTTAATTTAAAATTTTTTTTATCAATTTAGTCCTATTTAACTTAGGATTAGAACTAAGATAATATATTGTTTAAATGAATAGATTATGAAATATTCTTTAATTTTTATTATTAAATTATCTAATCAAAATATGATACATGTAAAAAAAATTTTAAAGACACCTTTATATAATATTAAAATTTTAAAAATAAAATACTTATTATATTTTTATTAAAATGAAAATAAACAAGTCTTAAATATAAAATTAATTTGATGTAATTATAATTTTTTAAGATAATATAAAAAAATCTTTTAGTGGGTCACATGTAGTCCCAATGTTGGGACTAGAATTAATTTAATTCGAATCCAAAAAGTATAGCATCTGAAATAATACTTGTAGGATTTTAAAAAATAATAATTTCTTTATGTAGGTTAATAAAAAAGCCAAGATACCTATTTCTTCGTCTTCTCATCATGGTGATAGTGAAGGTCTTTGTTTACTTTCGGTGAGGCGTCACGTGCCTCTGTTATAATTCTTGGAGACATTGATATGGAGGGAAAAGACTTTACAGAGGGGACAATTTTCCAACTACTCTTGGTTAGGATGAAGATCAGGGGAAAAGGATGGAGGGGAAGACATTGGTCGATAAATTGATGACTGATAAAGTTCTTAATAAGAGTACGATGACTTCTACGATAAAGATGGGATGGAATCTTCATGAGGGATTGCATATTGTAGAGGTGGAAAATAATTTGTTTTTTTTTTTTAACTTTTGAAAAAGAAGAGGAGTATGGAAGAAGTCTGAGGGGAGGCCTTGGTTGGGGCTAGGTTGTTTGCTCAATTTACTGGAGTGGAAAGGCTTTATGGTGTTCAGAGAGGTAGTATTCAATCACAGCCTTTATTGGGTTCGATTCCATAACTTTTCATTAGAGGCTGTGAATTTCAGGAATATTGTCAAACTGGGTAACATAGTAGGGGAAGTAATGTTGGTCGAAAATCCAATAATGAATGGAAGATGGGTGAGGAACTTTGTAAGGACGAGGATTATAGTGACTTGAAGAAACTTAAAGGAAATAAAATAATGAACATATTCATAAATAATTTAAGGTAGGAAATTTATATACTTCTCTTGATTGCGAAAGCTGATCGAACTCTGGTTAGGATTACTGATCAAATGAGATACTCACAGTATATTGGGTGTATCTCAGGTTTTCACAGCCTAAATCTCCTTTCAAATGCGACTGCACTTCGCAGATATTCTTTTCAAAGCCTCTATAGCAGTTTATATCTTTCTTATCTATCATATAATAGTCTAGCCCCATTTGTAAAGGGCTAGTTAGGGTTAGGGTTTAGTAGTAATATCTATAATTACTATTTTACCCTTACTTAATGAGCACCCTTTATGGATGGACTCTGTATAATATCTTAACAGATTTAAACACTAGATATTATACGATATTCTAATATCTCTCACTCCCACATAATAGGAGTGTTCATACGCTCTAAACTCGAGAAACATATTCTTAATTAACCAAAAGAACACTTTCTCTTTATAATCTGCAGTTGTTCGTACAGGGGAAGTAGTTCATGCGACCAGCATACTATGAAATTCACGATTTGTATTCACCCTGCATTGTAGATCATAAAGTATGCATGCATCCTATATCATAAGAATCACATTTAGATATCTCTCAATGATCTCATCTATCATAAGATCTTGTATTCACAATCATGACACACAAGTCATAACTGGTATACCGGTGAATACAGAATAATAAGATTCTCTTTATGATCTTCCTCTTCTCACAATATCAACACAAACTTAGCTCACTTTTCTAGACATGTGCTGTCAGACTGAATCATTACACATAGTCTTTAGGCAACACGCTAAAATAGCAAACACCAAGGTGCATATCAAGTACCTGATTAGAGTCCAAGGGTACAAGTATAGAGTCGGCGTAAAGGCTAAGAGGTTTCACATAATCATGAGTTGAAATCGCACTCATGTTAACGCATATGGTTGGTATTTGCACACATGGTATGAAACATGTGCTACAACATTCCTCCTTTTCCTATGGAGTGTATGTCTATTTCATAAATAATGATATACAAATGATATTTTAGACACTACAAGTCTAAAACTGAGTTCCTTGATCTACAAAATGTCTTGAACTCACATCTGGCAACTAAGGTAGACTCAAAATGAACTTATTTCATGAAATCAAATATAATAACCATATGTCATCAATCAGGTGACTTAAATGATTTTAAGTACAGTTTCTCTCAAATTATCCTTATAATAATTTCTCTTAAAATTTTATCTTATCTCTAATGTTACAAAGATACTGAGGCAGTTATCTATGTAAGAAGGCTAACTCTTTTGTCTACCTGACATGCTCAACAATATATAAGAATGTACACAACATTCAAATAAAAATATGTAAGCATGGAAATCAAACTTTATTAATTATCAAAGAACATCAAAACATCTTTGTCTGTGAACAATGAGAAAAAAATTAAAAATACAAATGAAGTATGTTAAATTCTACACAATCCTAATGACCTAACGTGTCTCACAAACACATCTCTAGAAATCGGCTTGGTCAGTGGATCTGCCAGCATCTCATGTGTAGATACATACTTCACGTTCATAGGCTTGCATGAAACTATGTCCTTCACTTAGTGATACTTGATATCTATGTGTTTAGTTTTATAATGGTACTTTGGATCCTTGGTGTATGCAATCACAGCCTCACGATCGTAGTACACTAACATTAATTCAATGTTTTCTACTTTACACAATAATTGATCCAAGAACCTCTTCAACAAAATAGCCTCCTAGCCTGCTAAAGATAAGGCCACAAACTTTGCCTCCATTGTGGACAAGGATACACAAGATTATTTCTTACTACTCCATGATATGGCGTCATCATTAAGTAAGAAAATATATCATAAAGTAGACTTTCACTTATCTAAGTCCCCTCCATGATTTACATGAGAGTATCCTACCAATCATATATTTATGCTACCTTGATAGTAAAGCACTTAATCAACAGTCCCCTTTAGATATCTTAAGATCCTTTTTCCAGTTTCCCAATGTTTGGGACCTGGGTTAGTTTGATATCTACTCATCAAGCCAACTGCTTGACAGATATCAGGTCTAATACACATCATAGCGTACATTAGATAACCGATTGTCTTCGTATATGGAGTTCGGCTCATATGCTCTCTTTCTATGGTAGTCTTAGGACACATTTTGACACTCAAGGTTTGGCTTGTGTTGATAAGAGTGTTAGAAGGGTTACAACTTTCCATACTAAAATGTTCCAATATCTTTTTGATGTAATTCTCTTGCAAGACATACAAGAGTTTCTTAGAATGATTTCTTGAAATCTTAACTCCATAAATGTATACAATTTCACCCATATCTTTCATCTCAAAACGTGATTACAACGAGGTCTTTACCTCGTTGATCAGCTCTATATCATTTCCAACTATGAGTATGTCATTAACATATAATGTCATAATCATATACTTGTCATTAGATCTTTTGGTATTACACAGTTGTCTTCACTCATCATAGTGAAACCACTAGATATGACTGTATTGTGAAAACAAAAATGCCACTACCTTGAAGATTGTTTAAGGCCATAAATAGACTTCAAAAGTCTACAAATTTTTTCTTCTTAACCTTCTTTAATGAAACCCTCAAGTTGTTCTATATAAATTTCTTCATTTAATTCTCCATTGAGAAAGGCAGTCTTTACATCCATACGATGTAATTTAAAATCTAAACAAGCCACTATAGCTAGAATTAAGCGAACAGAGGTAAATCGTACAACAGGAAAAAAAGTCTCCTCATAGTCAATTCCTTCTTGTTGTGTATACCCCTTTATACTAGTTGAGCCATAAATTTTTTCAATTGTGCCTTGGCTCTTTTCTTGATTTTAAGAACTCACTTGTTCCCGATAGCCTTGCATCCCCTTGGAAGATCAACAAGTTCTTAAGCATTGTTGACTCTCATAGACTCCAATTCCTCTTCCATAGCTTCAGTCCATTTATCCTTAGAAGGGGATAAGAAAGTGTCTTTTAGATTTCTTGGCTCATATTCATTTTGCAGGAGCATTGTAAAAAGTTCGCCACCTTCAATCTTATATCATCAGCAATGAGTCTTTTTACGTGAACCACATCTCAGTTGTGATTCATTGAATCTTGTTTTATTGTTCCCATTTGGATCAATATTACTCCTACTCAGATCAAGAACGTTGGTCTCACTCCTACTTGGAATAAAATCCATTTGGTCACTCCCATTTGGTGCAACTGGCTCAGGAACACTTTCATTCGCGTCTAATGATGAAGAAAGTTGCTAATGAGAAACTAATTCATCATCTATTATAATCTTCCCACTCGAATGAAGTGGTCTTTGTGTGTTTGGATCCTCTATCTCAAATAAGAATAAGTCTTGACCTACCTCACCTTTTTTAAGATATTCATTCTTTAAGAATATGACATCTCTATATTTGAATTCAGTTATACTCCCATTGTCTTACTGACCTATAAACATATAACCTTTGGAGGTTTTTGAGTATCTAATAAAGATACTTTTCTTTCCTCTTAGGTCCAATTTGCCATACTTGTGAGAGGAATCATGTGTATAGGCAACACATCCCCAAGGTTTCAAAACACTTAAGCTAGGCTTTTGCCCAGTCTATAACACATATGGAGTGGTTGCAACTGATTTCGCATGCACACGATTAAGTACATGGGTTGCAGATATCAATGCATCACCCCAATAGGTGATTGACAAATTAGTCTGTGTCATCATAAACCTAACCATCTCAATGAGAGTTATATTCCTTTTTTCCTTAACACTATTTTGTCGTGGAGTACTTGGAATAGTCAAATGATGAACTATCTCTTTCTCATCACATAATTCATTGAATTGAACCGACAAATATTCTTGGCCTCAATCGATTCAAAGAGCCTTAATCTTCTTATCTAATTGATTCTCAATTAAGTTCGTATAGTTTTTGAAGCAGCTCAATGCTTCTGACTTATGAGAAATCAAATAGATATAACCAAAATGAGTATAATCATCAATGAATGTGATGAAATAATTCACTCCATGTCTGGCCTTGATATTCATAGGCCTACAGATGTCAGAATGAACTAACTACAGTGGAAAATCAGCTCTAGTTGCTTTACTGAATGGTTTTCTTGCAAATTTTCTTGCTAGACAAGATTTACAAGTATACAAATCCACTCATCCAATGTCGAGAAGCAAACCTTCTTTTGCTAACCATTACATTCTTTGTTGGCTAATATAACCAAGTATAGCATGCCATATATTTACATCGTGATCATAATCATGCGTAAAGGCAAACATGGAAAAACTAACATTATTATTAATGTAAGATTCGTCATCCAAATCTATAGAAATAAAACCTCTAGTTACATAACCAAAACAATAAAAAAACACTTAGTCATAACTCAATTTAACACAATTGTCATGGTAATACAAATCATAACCTAGCCTAAGTAAAACCAAAATTGAAATAACATTCCGACAAATTTGAGGTACATAAAAGACATCAAGTAAGATTAGTTCTTGACCACCACACAGGACTAACTTGTATGTTCTGATCCTTTTGACAACAACCTTAGTGTTGTTGCCCACATATATCCTGAATGCTCTATAGGGAACTCGTCGGAAGTTAACAAAGGCTTCACGGTCCGTCGCTATATGGTCTGTGGCTCCTAAGTCTGCAATCCGCATAGGACAAAATTTAGTAAGCATAATAGAGCTAGAAACACAAAGTTTACTAGCATAAGTAGTGTAGGTTACCTTTTTGGAAGGCTCAGGGCAATCGCTTGCATAGTGTCCCTTCTTTTGACAACTAAAGCACTTAACTTTTGTCATATTCACCTTTCACTGCTTCTTTTTACCTTGCTGATTAGTTTTTGGCTTCTTCTTAGGTTAAGTTAGTCCTTTGTTCTTTCTCTAGCTCTTTCTCTTTAAATCACGTCTTCCACCTAAAGTTGTCGTGTGCAACTCAAGTATCGGCTTGGCTGATTCAAGTCTTTCTTCCTCAAGTTCAAGGTGTTTCCGGACATCTTCTAGAGTTGTGATTCTGTCATTGTGAGTGAGATGCATCTTCATATACTCCCAAGAACTAGACAAAGAGTGAATGATGACTTGGATTTGCTACTTGTTTGTTAAGATATTTCTAATATCTTTTAGTTCAACGATCATATTTAACATCAGCCTCAGATGTTTCCTCATCGAATGTTCTGTGCATTTCTTATATGAGTCAAATTTGCTCATCAGATAATGCAATTTAGATACAGACTTAGTTCCGAACCTTATTCTCGAAGCATTCCAAAGCCCCATAGTGCTTTGGTGGTCCTTGAACTCCCTTAAGATGTTATCATCTAGAGTGCTTAACAACGTAATGCAAGCAGTGGAGTTTTTTTTCTTCCAAGTGTCATAAGCCTCACGGTCCCACCTATGTTGGGCCGTATTTCTAGCTTTTGGCTCTTCCATGACATTCTTGAGAGCCTCAAGAGCCTCTTGCTCTTCCAGGAGATACTGGACTTTCATACTTCAGATCTCATAATTGTTGTCATTTAGCTTCAACCCCTTGTTGAGCTCAATAACAATACTTTTGGAAACTATAGTTATTCTTTACATAAAAAGAAAGACAGACATGTATTAGGATCATATTAAAAAAAACACGCAAGATTTCATGTTCACCATGTTTACAAATTATGACACTAAATATTGTATGATTAAGCTAATTAATCCATGCATAACCTGGAGTCAAAGAGCACAAAATGTCAATCATCGTCCTAAGGTTGTATACAAGGTGTAAATCAACGAAATCAAAACACAACTAAGTGTCCTAATCATACTACAAACAAATTGTAAATCATGATTTTTAAATATTAAACAAATTAACATTTGTTAACTATCATGTCAAACTAATTAACACATTAATAAATCAATTATGTAATGTTAAACTAATTAACATTCATTAATAAATATGTTAAACTAATCAACATATTTAATATATGCATTTAATGTTTTAACCGATAGTGGATCCCGTACATGGCATTGTTAGACCAAGAACATTGATCTAAAACAGATCTCTTAGGATCAGTAGCCCGCAGTTCTGGGTTTCTAACTGATATACGAATCCAAAGAGTAATAATATAAGGGTAAAGGCTCATGCATGTTAAAAAAATTAACACAGTTAAATAATATTAAGTCAATTAACATTATATTTTTAAATTTTCTATAGGTAGAAAATTGACAAAACAATTGAATAAAAATAATGTTAAACTAATTAACATAATGACAAGTAATCACATATTACTTGATTGTAATTTATTGGGATATAAAAAATTAATTTTTCACCAAAAATTAATTGTATTTATTTAGGGCTAAAATATTAATATGCAATTTATATTTTGAACATATTTAGATGTTTATTAATTAGGGATTTAACAATTATGCCTCTAATTATTATTTTGGATGGGCCACATGCCCAATTAAAAGAACAAGGCCTAACTCTTAAAAAAATGAATGGCCAAAAAAAACTTTTTTTTAAAGGCCCATTTCTTCTCCAAAATTTTTTAAAGACCCTAAACAAAATTTTTAATAATGAGCTCAGATCAAACCTATAAGCCCATTTACCAAAAATTTAGGGTTTCTAATAAAAAAAAATTAGGGTTTTTAAAATTTTTTTTAAAAACCACCCAAAAAATGAGAAAAGCCTAATTTCTTCTTCCTCCCTCTTTCTTTTCCTCCTTTGTAGTTGGCCATTTCCAACAACGAGTGACACCGGCATCTAGTTCCAGCTCAATAAGACCATCACCGGGAAGGGAAGATCATTGACGACTATTACCACTTGGGACAAGGCAAAAAGAGTCACACTCTCTCTCTACCACTCTCTCTCGCGCAACATAGAAGGTGGCGATTTCTTTTCTTTTTTTTTCAATGGCTCAAGAGGTGCTGGCGATGTGGTTGCGGGCGACCATAGGCTCCACCTGATGAGGGAGTGTCACTGGTGACCAATGTCGCCAGCAACAGTGAAGAAGGGGAGAAGAAATTTTTCCGGTAGTGGGTCACCCTTCGGAATTCTTCCAAAGGAAATTTTTTGAAAAAATTCAATTTTTTTTTATGAATTCTGAAACCCTAATTTAAGAAATCTGGATAGAAGTAGGTGATTTCTTAGTTGGAATGAAAATTTCAAAAAAATTTCAAACAAATTTTATCTTAAAAAAACCTAATTAATAAAGCCCTAAATAATATCTCAGATCCTAATAAAATATACAAATGATTAGAAAACTAGCCTACTGCTCATATACCAATGAAGGAAATAAAATAATGAACATATTCATAGATAATTCAAGGTAGGAAACTTATATACTTCTCCTGATTGCAAAAGCTGATCGAACTCTAGCTGAGATCATTGATCGAATAAGATACCTATAGTGTATTAGGTGTATCTCAGGTTTTCACAACTTAAATCCCCTCTTGAATGCGACTGCAGAATACTTCGTAAGTATTCTTCTCAGAGCGTCCATAGCAGCCTATATCTTTCTTATCTATCGTATAATAGTCTAGCTTATTTATAAAAGGCTAGTTAGGGTTAGGGTTTAGCAGTAATTCCTATAATTACTATTTTACCCTTACTTAATGAGCACCCCTTATGGGTGGACTCTAAATAATATCTTAACGGATTTAAACCTTAGATATTATACGATATTTTAACAAAACCTTTGATAGCTAGCTTCTGGGTACCAAGACCAGGTGTCTATGAAATATAAGAAACTATAGGATTTTTACTGTAAGTATGGTATGATAGGGCATAACTCAAGGAACTGTAAAAAAGAGAGGATTATGTCAATAGAAAACCCAAGTAAAGCTATGTTTGGGGCATGGATTGGCACTGCTAACGTTAGGGGGAACGATAAAGCATTTGTAATCTATAACTAAGAGTGGTACAAAGCTGAACGAGGATTAAGAGAAAGGGTATGAGGGAAACTAAAGTTAATGAAAATGAAGTAAGGAATGTTGAGGGATGGAATCATCAACATAAATGTCAAGGGGACGTTAGATCAGAGAAGAATAATAACTATTTTGAGGATTTTTAATCCAATAATAAGGGGATAAGGAAACTAATGATCAAAATGGCTTAAGGAAAGAAGTTAAGTGGAGAACATATAAAGGGGATGGGAAGAGGTCGGAATAGATTAAGCATATATGCAAAGAGGCAGTAGCTTTTGTTGTGAAGAAAGAATCCTTTAAAGTGGAAATGGATTTTGATAACAGCCCGTGTTTTTCAGAGAAAAAAAAATGGGGGGAAAGGCAACTCTTCGATAGGGAAGTTTGAAGATAAAGGAGGTAACAGAGGATAAAAAGATGAGTTGCAAGGTTGTATACACGGTGGAGATTCCTTTTGATGATGACAAGGAGGAGAAGGTTATAGTTCCTTTTAGATAGCCAAGGATGCTATCTGAGTTGGTTGAAAAGTTCTAAAGAGTTAGGATTTAGAGGAAGGCATAAGATGTTTGTAGTCCAGGGAAAAGAAAGAGAATAAAAATTGGTGAAAAATTTACTAGTAGTAAAGTGAGCATGTTTCTACTTGCATCTAGTAGCTGTACTTCCCTTAGGAAGAAAAAAAAAGTTGAGAAGAATAGGGTGACGAAGTGTTGAGACTACTGAGGGCGTTAATATGACGAAGGATATGAATTTGGTTAAAGTACTACCCTAATACAGCCATTAAGGGGCCAGGAAACTTATATTGTGGAATTACCAAGGCCTTTGGGTGGCTTTTGCAGTTAAAAACCTTAGGGATGTTCGTAGGGTTGACAAACCAAACTTGGTTTTCTTAATGGAAATGAATAGGGTTACGAGGAAGGTGGACTTCATTAGGAGAATATTAGGTTTTGCTAATGGAGTATGTGTTGATCCTAAAGGTCTTTCTGGAGGTTTAGCTCTTTGGTGGGGTGTGGAGGTGTCGGTAAATTTCTTTATCTATCATAAAACATAATTCACATTAAGGTTGATTCAAGGGGTTTAAGGGTGTTGAAATATATCTTTCTAGTCTGTGGTCCGCCTATAGAGGGTCAGAGGAAGATTATGTGGGATATCTTGAGAGAACTTATGGAGAAGATTAATGAAGCTTAGCTTTATGTTGGGGACTTCAATGATATGGCTTCATAATTAGAAAGATTAAAAGGCAGGCTGATATTAGCTAGGAAGATATTAAGTTTTCATAAATTGATCTTTGATTGCAATTTAATGGATTTAAATTTCAAAGGGGCGAATTTTACTTGGTGTAATAAGAGGCTTAAGGAGAACCATATTAAAGAAAGGATTAACAAGGCTCTAGGGAAAACATTGAATTAAGGGAACTTCTAATATCCATGCTCTCAACCTTGAACTTATAAGGTCAAACCACCATGTTATTTTGGTAGATTTGGAGAATGTAAAGAAGGAAACTCCTAAGAGTTTCAAGTTTGAACCTTCTTAGAGTAAGGAAAAAGACTTCTTAAAGGTGGAAGGTAGTAGCTAGGGGAGTGTAGTACTGAATGTAGAGTTGAAAGTGTTGGATTTAGTTGCAAGATCGAATACTTATTGTAGGGCCTTGATTAAATGAAGTATAGTTACATTCCTAATAATAGAATCCTTATTACTCGCCTTACAGCAAAGTTATAAGAATGTAATAATGGGATTTTGACATGTGAGAAGGTTAAGGAAGTTGAGAGGATTGTCAGGAGATTGAGACGGCTTAGGATAGGGAGGTGCAATATTGGTGTCAAAGATCCAGAGTCAATTGGCTTAAGCTAGTGATAGAAACACACAATTTTTTTATGCTACTTTTACTCCAAAGAGATAAAGAGAAATAAAATCATATGATTAAATAATAGTGATGGTATATGGTGTGACAAAGAGGACAACAATACTAACACTTTCTGGACTTCTATTCTAGTCCCTTCTCTTATTTGAATTCTAGTATTATGGAAAAGGCTCTTAGTTATGTGGATAAGGTGGTTTTTTATTAGGATAATAGTGTAGTAATGAGACCCATTTCTAAAGAAGAAGTGAAAGTTGTTGTTCTTTAGCTCGGGGCCACTAAAGCCCTAGGCCTTTATGGTTTTTCTAGTCAGTTTTATCAAACAACATGGAATGAGGTTGGTAAACAGCTTCTTGCTTTAGTTAGGGAGTTTATAAGTAATGGTAACTTAGGAGGCAAGGTCTGAGTTGCTCTTATATTACTCCTAATGACCTATGGAGGATTATCATGGGGTTAGGGTTCCTATAAAAGTGAGAAATTCCTTTGAAGAGTTATCAATGGTTGTTTGGCAACTAAAGAAGCTTTGTGGAGGGGAAGATGCTCCAATGATTTGCTTTACCCAATTTTTAAAAGTGAGCCTCAGTCTTTATAGCATCATTTTTTGCTATGTCAGTGAGTTGAACGTGCCTAGTTTAGTTGGCCAGTAACACTAGTTGTGGGTAGAGACAAGGTGTTTGGGTTTGAGCCTTGATGTTACTCAAGGCATAGTTGGCGTGTCTTTACTGGAATATTTTGAAAGAAAAGTGCAATTGGGTGTTTAAAGAGCTCAATGTAGACCCTATGAGGGTTATGTTAGAGATAAACTTGATTTTGGGCCAAATGTATTGTATGTCATAATCCACACCTTGAAATCCAATCCATGTTAAGCCCATTTGTTTAAGCCTATTATTTAGAATTATCTTATTTAATGAAGTAGGTGTTGGTTAAAAGATGTAGTAAATAAATGTAGCAGTAGGTGGTATTTAGGAGCTATAGTAAATGAATATTGATTGTAACCTTCCCTTGAGTCCTATAAATAGGGGATGATCCTTTCATTGTTGTATCAAGCTTAAAAGGCAAATCTAATAGAAGTTCCTTTCTTTCCATTTGCTTTTCTCCTTTCCACTCTTATAATTTCCTCTTACAATATTCTAAACCCAAATAGTCTTACCTTTTCTCCAACAAAGTAGTCTAAGAGTCTAACCATCTTAGAAAAAGATGACAAATAATATATTTCTCTTCCAATTCCCTTACCTAACCAAAGACAACTATGGAAGTTAGAGTATTCGTATGAAGGCTTTACTAGGCTCTCATGACATATAAGAGATGGCAGAAAAAGGTTATAAGGTATCTCAAAATGAGGGTTCCTTAAATCCTACCCAAAGGGGACTTTACATAAGGCAAGAAGGAAGGATTAACAAATGCTTACTCTTATTCACCAATGCCTAGACAACATCATGTTTGAAAAGGTTACTAATGCATCTACTTCCGAAAAGGCTTCGAAGATTCTTCAAAATGCATACAAGGGCATAGATAAAGTAAAGAAGGAATGACCACAAACCCTTTGAAGTGAGTTTGAAGCACTTTACATGAAAATTTCTAAAAATATTTCTAATTATTCTACTCAAGTATTAGCTATTTTTAATGAAATGAAAAGAAATGGAGAAAATTCTTCAATCTTTAACTCCTAATTTTGAACATATTGTTGTTGCAATCGTAGAATTAAAAAATATAGGCACTATGACTATTGACTAAATCATGGGATCATTACAAGCTCACGAATAAAAGATGAGGAAGAAGAAGATGATTAAGCCGTTGGAACAAGCTCTTTACTCAAAGGTCACTCTCAAAGATAGTAAAGACCGTGATGGAGAATGCAAATGGCAAGGACGTGGTCGTGGTCATGATCATGCACGTAGTCGAGGTCGAGGAAAAGGAGGCAGAGACAACTATAATAATTATGAAGAAAGAAGTCATGGAGCTCAACGAGAATGTGGAAAAGGAAGCAAAAGTCAAAGGTATGAAAAATCTTAAATCAAATGCTTTATCTATCACAAATTTGGCCATTATTCTTCTTAGTGCAGAAACGTTAATCGTGTGGAAGAGAAAGCTAATCTCGTCGAAGTGAAGAAAGATGTTGAGCTCACTTTGTTGATGACTAAGGAGAATAGTGAATCAAATAAGAGCATATAGTGTCTTGATACTGGGGCAAGTAACCATATAACTAGTGATAAAAGTCTGTTTGTGAACCTAGAGCAAATTAATAGACGTGTCACCTTTGGCGATAAGTTTAATATATCTGTTCAAGGAAAAGGTAAAATCCTAATTCTTCTTAAAGATGGATGTCACCAATTCATTTTTTATGTTTATTATGTACTATGTTTGAAGAACAATATCTTAAGCTTGGGGCAATTACTTGAAAAAGATTTTGATATACACATGAAAAATCATCATATTTATTTAAGAAATCAAGAAGGAACTCTAATAGCCAAAGTGCCAATGGCAAAAAATAGATTTTTCCTAATCGAATTTCAAAATGATGATGCTAAATGCTTGAAGGCATGTTTGAAAGATAACTCTTGACTTTAGCACTTAAGGCTTGGCCATCTAAATTTCAACAGTCTGAATTAATGTCAACTAAGAGCATGGTCAAAGGATTGCCTCCAATAGATCATCCTAATCAATTGTGCGAAGGATGTTATCTTAAGAAGCATTCTAGAAAAGCTTTTCCAAAAGAGGCGACATCAAGAGCTAATGAGCCTTTACAACTCATACATGCTAATTTGTATGGCCTATAACTCCAAGCTCATATGTTAAGAATAATTACTTCTTACTCTTTATTGATGATTTTTCAAGAAAGACATGGGTATATTTTTTAAAAGAAAAATTAGAAGCATTTGAAGTGTTCCAAAGGTTCAAGATTCTTGTTGAGAAAGAAAGTGCCTATAAAATTAAGGCCTTTAGGACTGATAGAGGAGGCAAATTCACATCAAAAGACTTCAGTGAATTTTGAGATATAAATGGGATTCGCTGTCCATTAACAGTGTCTTGATCACCATAACAAATGTTGTGGTTGAAAGGAAAAATAGAACTATACTTGAAATAGCTCGAAGTATGCTAAAATGCAAAAATATGCCTAAAGAATTTTGGACTGAAGCAGTTGATTGTGCTATTTATAATTTCAATCGATGCCCAACTAAAAGTCTTGATGGCAAAACTCCACAAAAAGCATGGAGTAGGAGAAAGCCAATTATCTCACATCTACGAGTTTTTGGAAGCATTGCTTATGCTCATGTATCTCATCAAAGGCATTCCAAGCTCGATGGAAAAAGTGATAAGTACATATTCATTGGATATGATAAGAGATCCATATGCTACAAGCTTTACAATCTCATCATAAAGAAGATTGTCATCAGCAGAGACGTTGAGTTCGATGAAGAAGATATGTGGAGTTGGAATGAAAGGGAGAGTTAAGATTATGATTTCATTCCTTCTTTTGAAGTTAATGATGGGCAACCAAGTGGAGAAGCTACGAAGCCTACAAGCCTACCTCTGTTGCCATCTCTATCTCCAACTAGTCAAAACTTGTCTACAAGTTTGAGTGAAAGAACCCCACATACGAGAAGCCTCCAAGAAATTTATGAGGTAACCTAAAGTTTAAATGAACTCATTCTCTTTTGTCTATTTGCTAGATGTGAATCTATAGGGTATAAAGAAGTAGTTCAAAGCAAGGAGCGAAAAGACGCCATAGACGAAGAAATAAAAGCCATTATAAAGAACAATACTTGGGATCTAGCCTCACTTCTACAAGGACAAAAGGCAATTGGAGTCAAATGGGTTTACAAAGAGAAAAGGAATGTTAAAGGAAAAGTGAGGAGACATAAAGCAAGACTAGTGGCAAAGGTCTATAACTAAAGGTATGGAATAGATTATGATGAAGTGTTTGCTCTAGTGGCTCGATTAGAGACAATAAGATTAATAATTTCTTTAGCTGCACAACAAAAATGGAAAATTTATCAAATAGATGTCAAATCAATCTTTTTAAATGGACTGTTAGAAGAAGAAGTTTATATTGAACAACCAGTGGGCTATGTTGTAAAAGGTCAAGAAGATAAAGTTTTAAAGTTGAAAAAAGCCTTCTATGGCTTGAACAGTAGAATTGATAAATATTTTTAAGAAAATAGCTTTCTCAAATGTCCACATGAATATGCTCTATATGTAAAGGTGAATGAAAATAAAGATATGTTGTTTATCTGTTTGTATATAGATGATCTTATTTTTACAAGTTATAATGCAAAAATGTTTGAAGACTTCAAGAAAGCAATGACTCGAGAATTTGAAATGACCGATATTAGCCTTATGTCTTACTACCTTGGGATCTACATTAAGCAAATGGAAGATGACATTTTTATATCACAAGAAGGCTATGCTCAAGATATCCTGAAGAAGTTTGGAATAGAGAATTGCAATGCAATCAATACTCCAATAGAATATGGACTAAAATTATTCAAGTTTGAATATGGAAAATAAGTAGATGCCACTCAATTCAATAGCTTAGTTGGAAGCTTAAGGTACATAACATGCACGAGGCTAGACATTTTTTTCAGTGTTGGTCTTGTAAGTCACTATATGGAAGAATCGAAGATGACTCACTTAAAGGCGGAAAAGGGAATCCTACGATACATCAAAGGGATCATTGACTTTGGTATACTTTATTCCTCTTCAGATAACTTCAAGTTTGTTGGTTACAGTGATAATGACTGGGCTGATGACTTGGATGATCGTAAAAGTACAACAAGATTCCTATTCTTTATGGGAGAGATAACATTCACTTGGAGTTCTAAGAATCAATCTATTGTCACTCTTTCTACATGTGAAGCTAAATATATTGCTGCAAATTCATGTGTTTGCCATAATAAATCCGTTCTTGCACTTGCAAAGAATCCGATATTTCATTATCGAAGTAAGCACATTGACACACAATACCAATATATCAGAGAATGCATTACATGGAAGGAGATTCACGTAAAGTATGCAAAGTCACGAGAGCAAGTTGTTGACATTCTCACCAAGCCCCTCAAGTAAAGAAATTTTATAAGATTAAGGAGCATGCTTGGAGTCACAAAAATCAAGTTTAAAGGGGGATGTTAGAGATAAACTTGATTTTGGGCCAAATGTATTATATGTCATAATCCATACCTTGAAATCCAATCTATGTTAAGCCCATTAGTTTAAGCTTATTATCTAGAATCATCTTATTTAATGAAGTAGGTGTTGGGTGGAAGATGTAGTAAATAAATGTAACAGTAGGTGGTATTTAGGAGTTAATTAAATGAATATTAGTTGTAACCTTCTATTGAGTGTTCTAAATAGGGGATGATCCTCCCATTATTGTATTAAGCCTAAAAGGCAAATCTAATAGAATTTTTCCTTTCTTTCCACTAGTTTTTCTCTTTTCCACTCTTAGAATTTCCTCTTCCAATATTCTAAATCCAAATAACCTTACCTTTTCTCCAACAGGTTATTAGGGGTACTAGTTTAATGGTGAATGATCAATGGAAGGAAAATAAGTTGTTTTCTTCATTTAATTCTTCAAGTGTAGGCACTGATGAGGATGGGAAATGGGTTCTACCCTCTGAGAATCAAGTGAAGATCAATGTGGATGGCTTTTACTACTCGAAATCTAGTATTGCAAGGATAAGGGTGATTTGCATGAGCTATGTTGGCAATATTTTTAGTGGAGTGGTAGTGAAAGTCCAAGTTTTCTTATCGTTAATGGTAGAAGCTCTTGCTGTTAGGAAAGCCCTGCTGATGGTGGATCAGTTTGTAGGTAGGGGAGTATGCATTGAGACTAACTGTGCTTCCATTTATTTTTTTTATTAGAGAAAGGCAGGAAAGCTAGATGTGATTGGAGATGTGCTCATGTTTGGAAGATCTAGTTAAGCTTAGGATGTCTCTTTCTCCTTAGTTTGTTGCTGGAAGAATGAAGCTGTTGACTGGTTAGCAGTGGAAGCCGCAAAGAGAGTGTGCCTAGATGGGTGGGTTTCATCTCCACCATTCACTTTGTCTAACATTTTGGTGCATCCCTCTGGAGGCTCAGCCACTTCTGTGGATTTTAGAGAGGGCATTAGTTAAGATTGGAGGTTGGTGTAGAATTTATGGTGTTGTCTATTGAGTGGGCTATGTTTTTTAAGTGCATTTGTTGGTTGTTGGGGCATAGTTTTTCTCTGTTTATTCATTTATTGGTACTCTGCTCTTTTTTTTTTTTTTTTGGGTCCTTTTGTTGGGTGGTTTTCTTTGCTAGTGCTTGTTTGATCATTGTTTTCATGTTTTGGGTGGTTTCTATTCTATTTCGTTTGGTTTTATGCTGCATTTGTGTGTCTTATTTTGTCTGCTTTTGCTTGGTGGCAAAAAAATACACAAATACATACAAATACATATTTATAAAGGAACATAACATACATATTTCTATACCAAATATAAATGGAGGAACATGCAACTAATACATATTTAGCATTTTATAGCCTAAACACAATCTATTTAACTAGAATGAGGCAATATAGACTTTTTAGACTTCTTTCATTTATTAGCACACCTCTCAAATTGAAGGTTCATTCATTAGTACCTAAATTAATGGGTCATTTATTAGTACTTTTTTTTTTCCTTCCACCTATAATCATTTCCACGGTTTAAATATTCACTTTCACCCCTTTCACTTTACAACAAATGCAAGATTGGGCAATATATGCAAAAACTTCTTTCATGGATGTGACCTTAAATCTTAGAAATTAGCAACACATTTTTTGAAAGCCAAGTTTTGAAAAAACACGTTATTGCCACACTTCATAATGTAAAGTTATTAAGAGCAAACAAATCATTCAAAAGGTAAGATTTTAGATCTCACACGAGTTTAAAAAATTACACCAACACCCAACATACATAGATGCCCAATCATAGAAATTATAAAGGACTAGATTGATTTAATGTTGAAGGTTGAATGATCAAATTGATCTAGTGACACAAGATAAGGAACCAATTTGTAAAATGAGGAGGCAAGCTACTGATTTACCTTAACAAATAATATGTTATATCAGCAAAAAATAGTCTAATTCAGATTAATTTTAATATTTTTAGACTGATCTTGATGTAATATTTAAGGGATTAATTTAATATTTTTATATTTTAATAACTAAATTGATCTAACAACCAAAAATAAAAAAAGATCAAAAATATATATTTCTCTATTATTTTGGAAAGAAGCATGGAACTGGAAAGCGAGACAGGAGAGACAGAAACTAATGACTAGGCATACTGATTGAGTTCCAAATGGACACAAACTTGTTGATGAAGAAATTTCAATAACATTTTTAATTTTTCTTATATGTAAAAATACCCTTGTCTATATGCCACTTTGAGTCCTACGTTATTATTAGTGGGTACCACATAATTAATCAATTACAAAGTTAAAGGAAAAAAAAAAAAACATGAACCTTCTAGTGAAAGAGAAAACATGAACCTTCGAGTGCTTCTAAAGCGTTTGCTTTCTTTGTCCCCAATAAAGCCTTTGGAGCAAAGTCTTTATTTACATGCCATTATTGATATGCGATTAGAAAGCGAAATGACATCGATTTATTGTCTAATTTAGCATTACACGAGAAGACTTGCAGAGGGTTGGGGATCTGGATCCTTCAGTAACGGAAGAAGCACGCAAAGGACCAACCTAAATTTGACGTGTGGAACACGGAAATACAGGTATTTGAGTGCAGACCGGGGCCGACCATACCTAATAATTCATATTTATAAATGTACCTTCTCTCGTCCATCTATTAATCATAGTAGAAGTAGTTTATTGGTAAAAAATTTTTATATTTATCTGAGTAATTTGAAGTTCAAATTTTAATGAAAAAAGTTATAAATTAAGATATAGTAATAAATAAAAAATTAATGTCGGATAAATTAATTAAAATATAGTAACAAGTAAAAAAATAATGCCAGAATAGATTGGGTGTGGAGGAGTTCAAATAACCACCAACAGTGCTATGCTACTGAAAAATTTTCAGTAAAATGAAGATCACGTATAGAAATTCAATGGATGAAAATTTTTTTTTTAGATGATGGTATATATTAATAATTTTATCCTCAAATTTAAGCTATTACATTTTTATCGAATGATTCCTATTTTATTAAAAAAATTTAATAACCATATGTTATTGGAAATTATTCGTACGCGTATATAGAATGAATAAATAGTCTTTATTAGCTACATCCAAACAAAAAAAAGGTTTTGGATTAATAAAATATTTTTAAAGTTAAAGAAAAGGAAAGAAATTGTAAAGGAAAAGAAAATTAATCTTATATTTATTTTTTTCACTCTTTGTGTGACTTCTTTAATTTAAAAAGTGCTGTTCAGACTTTATTTTTTAAAAGATTGAACTTCAAATATATATATATATATATATATATATATATATATATATAAATGTTTTTTAACTCATGAAGCTGGCTTCTTTTTCTTGGTCCGTATGAAACTGGGCTCTTAATAAGGAAATAATGAACAAAAAAGACTGAGAATTTTGTAATATTAGACGTACTAATCATGATAGAATTTTAGTTAAAACAATTAATAAACTAAACTATTGATAAGCATATATATATAACTAATTAATTCTTTTTAAAATCAAACATAATTCGAAATCCTTTCATCAAGTTATAAGTCCATTTGTAATAGACCTCTTCCGCGTTGTCACATGAATATATCATTTTCTGTCAGAGTTTCTGGACCTCTGTCAGCGACGTACTTGCCCAATCCTTTAATCTTCCCTGAAGCTATATACAAGAAAACAAAAAGGACTTATAGAATTTCCATGCATGAATTTCGGATTCTCTAATGTACATGCGGGTCAAAGTAAAAGACGGCATGCAGTAATACCTTAATTAGATTTATTATCAGATTGGACTTTAAATATTAAATTTAAATTCAAGCTTAAAAAATAATCTGAGCTTGTTTTCTATTTAGTCTTAACTTATTTTAGAGAGCAAAAAAGCAATATTGAAAGGGTTTAGAATGAGATAAAAATGTTCACATGACTTGCAACGAAATAAGTGAAGTGAGCCGGCGAAATTTGGATTTATGCCTATTTTTACATTGGCCCATCCTCATATTATTGGCAATTTCTGTGAGGGCCATTTGAAACTTAGAAGCGAAGCAAAGCTCTTAATCATTGTATTTTCCTCAGAACATGGCAGACCAGACACTATTGTTAATTCGAAAATTGAAATTGGCTAGAAATTGATCCTCTGGGCGGGAAATTCTTTTCCTTCATTATCGTTTTTGTTGAACTGAAATATTAATTAAAATTCTAGTAACCCATGAATTATATCTGAGAAGATAATTGGCCATCATAATCGGTAATTCATAAGAAGGAAAAGTACAACTAATTAAAGAGAGTTTAAAACAGCTCAACAGCTTTTATATATATATATATATATATCTTTCAAGAAAAGCAAATCAAAAAATTGAACATATTTAATGTGATAAAATGTTAAAAGATATTTTGTGTGTGTGTGTTTGGATTGGAATTTAGTAAAATTTATTTTTCATTAATTTAATATTTAAAATTAATTTTAATTAAACATAATTTTATATGACTGTGATTTATATTTAAAAATTTTTATTCAAAAATTCAGTTTTGTCATCACTATAATTTTATGAACACAAGAACAATTTTTTTTTTTGTATAAAAGATGATATTTTATTTTTAAAATAAAAATTAAATGTTTAATTAAATGAGTTTATTTGTAAGATAATTTCTTATTTTAAAATGTAAATAAATTTATTAGCATTTAAAATACTAAATCAATCCCAATATTTATCATATCTCTTATAAAGGGATTTCTTAATTAAAAGAAAAGGGGAAATATACAGAGGATGAAAGGAGGACTACATCCAATAACTAGCTATTCGAAACAGCCACAAAAGATAAGAGCTGGTTTTACACCCAACAGAAAAAAGAAAAGGAAATAGCTATCACTATATACCAAAAAGTCAGAGACTTCCTCTGTAAACTTCCCCAAATTTTCGGTGGGGTTTGTGGTGCAGAAGTCATGTTAGAATTCGGAACAGAGACTTCATATTTTATATATATATATATATATATGACTTGTGAAATTGCATTCCTTTTCATATATAGGAACATGAAATTCTACCCGGAAATTTACAGGTACTTAAACTGATAGCTTCCAGCGTTAGACCCAAAAATTTCTACTCCATTTATATTTTGACAGTGGAGTAGTTGGTTCAGCAATTGAAATTATCATTTTTTTTTTCTATCTTATACGTTAACATACATGACCAGACAACATGATGCATGCTAACTTCTAGTACATAAATTCCTTGCGGAATCAGTGTATCATGCTTATCTATTATATACATATATATATATATATATATATATATATATATAGTGCGTGAAAAATAGATCCTATATTGAACAAGATACCAGAGTCCATATTGACATATTTATAATTCATGTTCTTAAGAATTTCTTGTCATTTATAAATGCTTATGAAGTCGCGCATCGAGTGAGCGCATAGTGAGTATGTCTAGATCGGCTTGGCATTTTTCTGTGTTTCTCAAAGTTTTAACTACACATGTATTTAACTTATTGATACAGAAACTTAGTATATTGCCGCGTGTCCTTTTCGACATATATTCTATGGCTTTTTGAGACAACTCCTCTCCATAGAAAGAGAAAATATCGAAATCCATGGCAGCAATTGTAAATTCCAGAGATATGTTTCTCTCTCTTTTTTAATTATTTTTCTTGATTGTGGTACGGTGCAGACCGCAACTCAGTTAATTCATTGAGTTGCGGTGTCCGCTGCACCGCAACCCAATTTCACTTTATCCAAAAATTGCCACTCATGAGACTCCAATTTAGTGTGATGCTGGTTTGCAGAATTCAAATTATTATCCGAAGCAACATAATACAAGACATCATGCTTTTGTTTGGTGAAAGAAGCTTAAAAAAATGTTTTTTACGTGAAGATATCTGCATGATCTCCAAATTTCAGGTCGTTCAATTTTTTTTATCATTAATAATTACGTTAAATGTTTTGTGTAACTATAAAAGTAACAGTATAGGTAAAATAATTATGTTATACACTGAGAGCAAAACACGTAAGGATGATATGTCAAAATATATTTATTGTATGTTATTTGAAAATAATCTTTTGTATTTATATTTTAACTCAACTTTTTTGAATTTTTAATTTATCCCTCTAATTTTATAAATATTTTAACTTACTCATGTACTCCTCCTTTTATTTTTCTAATAATTTCCCGTATGTTTAATTTATCTTTATTTCTAATTTATAAACTAATATTTTGTGGGGTTATTGAAAAATAAAAAGAATAGGGGTTGGGTTGAAAATTATTAAAACATCTTGGGTTTAGAAATAAAATTTTTAAAAAAATATTGGAGTTAAAATATAAATATAACGAAAAAATTTTGGCATAAATTAAATATATTTTAACATATCATTATTACATGTCTTTATCTTAATATGTCACTTTTGATACAAAATGATATTTTTGGTTTAACTATAAAAATGATCTTTGGTTTAACTTGTAAAAACGTTATATAACTAAACTAATAATTTAATAATCACACACATAAATAAAAAAAATTATATATAACAAAAATTGTTATATTTATATTTCAAACCCAATATTTTTTTTAGATTTTATATCTGAACCCAAGATTTTTTAATAATTTTCAACCTACCCCCTATTCTTTTTATTTTCTAATAACCCCACAAAAACATTAATTTATAAATTAGAAATAAGGATACATTAAGCATACAGGGAGTTATTAAAAAAAAAAAAGGTATACATGAGTAAGTTAAAAAAAATTATAAAATAATTTTTGTGTAAATTATTATATAATAAAAATTTAAAGGGAAATTAAACATTCAAAAAATTGGGTTAAAATATAAATACAAAATTATTTTAAAATAACATACTGTAAATATATTTTGACATATTATTACTACGTGTTTTTCTCTTAAAATATAATATAGTATAATTATTGTACTTATACCATTATTTTTATAGTTACAAAAAAAATTTAACTTAATAATTAATGATACAAAAAAATTGAATGACTTGAAATTTGGAGATCATGCATATATGTTCACGTAAAAAAAAAAAAAAATTTAAGCTTCTTTCTCCAAACAGAAGCACGGTGTCTTGTATTATGTTACTTCCGATAAGAATTCGAATTCTGCAAACCATCGCCACACTAAAACGGAGTCTCATCAGTGGCAATTTTTGGATAAGGTGAAATTGGGTTGCGGTGCAGCGGACACCGCAACTCAATCAATTAACGTTGCGCTGTGCAGGAAAAATAACATTTTTTTTTTTAAAAAAAGAGAGAAACGTATCTTTAAAATTTACAATTGCAGCAGTGAATTTCGATACTTTCTCTCTCTATGGAGAGGAGTTGTGACGAAAAGCCTATATTCTATGGTATTAATTAAATAGATAATCTTTAGTTGTTTGATTGATCAATGGATCACACATAGCACCAAACTATTTGTAACTGCAAAAGCGGATGAATAGGATTTGAGAAATAGGCATATTCTTATCATAATATTGGAACCTAAAACAAAAAAACAGTGAAAGAAAAATACGAGTTTCTGACGAGAAAAAGTAATAGTAAGGGTGAGTTCAGTCAGAAAAAATTTCAAGGAAATTCAGAAATTCTTTCAAAAAAAAATTGAAGAATATTAACGCAAAGAAATTAAAGCTGTCGCATATTGATAAAGACACGTGCATGAATGACAAAGCACATTCAATTTCCACGAAATTTCCTGAGATGTTGACGAAAACCCATAATTTCCTATGAATGAAAGATTCTGCAATTGTATATATCTCTGCATATGTTTGCATCCCCACACTGGTATTTGCTACTCAAGTCTTATTGCAAGCTTTCGGTGAAATTAAAGGCATTATAGCAAGAGTGGAGTGGAAAATACTGGGTTTAATTTATTGCGTTTGATCGGATTTAGGTGTGTGGATTAGATTTGTTGCTTTTAGTGCTGGTTCTTGTGAGAGATAAAGCTTTCAAACAGTGGCTGTTTCTGTGGCTCTTGAAATTCATTTTCTTTTTTTGGCGGAGTGTCCATCTGCAATATATTCAGATTGCCCAACTTATCCCGTCTCGGTGCCCCTACGTTTAGATCCTATCCAAGGTAAGTGTATTCTTTGGGCCATCTCATTATTTTCTATATATCTATCTATGTATTTCGCAAATTGTCTTTAGATTAGCAATCAAATGGGAAAAAAC
The DNA here is from genome assembly GCA_037074485.1 of Delonix regia. NCBI lineage: Eukaryota > Viridiplantae > Streptophyta > Magnoliopsida > Fabales > Fabaceae > Delonix > Delonix regia. The sequence goes on along the minus strand of CM073451.1, from coordinate 25,375,944 downwards.
TAATGCAGTTTCTTATTTAGTTGTGCTGTATATTAATTAAAAATATGATAAATATTTGATTTTCTTAACTATATCATGGTTATGAATAACTGCTCTATTTTAGATTAAATTATTTATTGTTATTCATTATCATGTTTTAATTAGAGAACATCATCACATAATATAAGAATTGCATATAACTCTAATCTCAATAAATTTTATGTGATGTACTATACTATTTACAAATAATTTACACAATTTAAGAATGTTATTAACTTTTTGGATAAAATGGTAAAATAAATTAATTCAATAATACTAAGATATGAATGATAATATTAAGAATTTCACTAATTTTTCTTGATTAAAGTTAGGCTAAATTACATCTTATATCTTATCTGAATTATTCTAAAAATATTGTTTGCCTTTGCGGACACTTGATATAGACGTTATATATCAATGGAGTTCACTGTATATGTAAAGATGAAAAATTGACTTTATCGTTTAAAGTTAGCAAAGTGGATCTCAAGCTCCACATGAAACAGATCATGTAGTAATTATGGAAAATATATGAATACAAAATAGGAAAAATTTAGTTTATAAAGATCTGACCTGATGAAGACGACATAGCGTGAGATGCATTCTCCCATATGAGAATAACTTCAACCCACAATATCTAAGAGAGACCTTATAGTATTAAAACAGCCAAAGAGATTTATCATATTTGAAATTAGGGCATTTTAAGGTAATTTATAGAGTTTTATTTTAATAATATTAATTAACTATATTATTAAAATAAAATCCTCAGAAATCATTTAGAATAATTTTTTATTTTATTATTTAGAGAAAAGGAAGCACATTATATCTCTTTAGGTAACAAACTTATAATTAGTAATCTGATGGGATAATTACTAATGCTCTTGGGCTATGAGTTAGGTCTTTGCCCAGTGGGTTTGTAAATAATCCAATTCATCACTGATTATCTACAATGAATATAAACTCAGTCATTTCTTAGTTTATAAATTCTAATATCAATTGCCTAATTAGTTATAATAAGAGATTAATCTAATAGTATAATTAATGCTAATCCATATAATATATTAAAAAAATATTCTAACAATCTCCCACTTGGATAGCATTAACTAAATTATTATGTCAATCAACAAATACATAATTAAGCAATTAACATTTACATAAAGATGTGTGTATATTTATAAACCATACAAAATTAAAAAACGAAACCACACACAAAGATCACTGAAACCTATAGAGAATCAAGTGATATTAACATAGCCATAAATAAGTTTCAATATTTGAATAGAATGGAATACAAAGTGATATTTAAGATGTCATATTACAATCTAAAAGTCCCTTAAAAACTTAATTCAGACTCCCATTAAACTAAGGTTACATTAAAAATTTTCAACAACACCCATATGAGTCACATAATTTTTGAAGACTCCTACGAGTAAGCTTTTGGTTAACAGATCCACCAACATATATTCACCAGGAATGTGAAGTAAACGAGTCTGAAATTTAGCAATCTTTTCTCTAACAAATAGGAACTTAACATCGAAATGTTTAGTGTGACTAGAGTTCCTATGATTCTGAGAAAAGCTAACAGCAGACGAACTATTGCAGTATATGGTTAGAGGTCGTGATATGAAATCAACCAAATACATACCAGATATTAGTTTCCTCAACCATATGGCATGGCGGGTAGCCTCACAACAAGCAATATACTATGCTTCCATCGTTGAGGTAGCTGTTACTGATTGCTTACAATTTTTCCATGAAACAACTCCTCCTGACTTCAAAAAGATGTATCCAAAAGTGGATTTACGATCATCCACACAAGATGCATAGTCTGAATCTGAATAATCTACAATTTCAAGTAGCTCAGATCTCCTAAAAGTAAGCATATGATGTTTTGTACCTTGTAGGTACCTCATAACTTTCTTCGCAGCCCTCTAATGATCATGACCAGCTTTACTCAAATATCTACCAAGCACACTGATAGCAAAAGCAATATAAGGTCGTGTGCATACTTGAGCATACATAAGGCTGCCAACAGTAGATGCATATAGAATCTTTTTCATTACAATATTTGAATCATCATCTTTGAGACAAAATGATCTAGACAACCTCTCACCCTTTTGTATAAGTGCAGCATAAGAAGCATAAGCATGTATATTAAATTTCTTCAGCACTCAATCTAAATAGGTTGCCTGAGATAAACCAAGAGTGCCACGAGATCTATCATGGTGAATTTGAATTCTTAAGACAAAAGAGGCTTCACCAAGATCTTTCATGTCAAAGTGACATGATAAAACATGTTTGATCTCATTCAACATAGTCACTGAGTTATTAGCCAACAGTATGTTGACATACAGTACGAGTATCATGAAGTTGTCTCTATCAAATTTCTTATAGATACATTGATCAACAATATTCTCTGTAAAACCAAGTGAAGTGATTATTTAATCAAGTTTCAAAGACCATTGTCTTGTTTAAGCCCATAAATGGATCTATTCAATTTGTACACTATATGCTCTTTCCCTGCTTCAGTAAATCCATCAGGTTGTGTCATATAAGCATCCTCAAGTAAATCACCGTTTAAGAATGTTGTTTTAACATCCATCTAATGAAGTTCAAGATCCAACTGTGCAACAAGAGCCATTATAACTCTGAAGGTATCTTTAATAGACATCGGTGAGAAAGTTTCCGTATAATTGATCCCTTCTTTCTGATTATAGCCTTTAGCTACAAGTCTGGCTTTAAATTTTTCAACTTCACCATTGGCCCCTTTCTTGGTCTTAAAGACCCATTTGCAACTAACAGGTTTGCAACCATCTGGTAACTCAGTCAATTCTCATACATGATTACGAGATATGAAGGACATCTCATCATTCATAGCCTCCAACCACTTAGATGAATGAGAATCTTACATAGCCTCATAATAAAAAACTGGATTTGTGCCATCAACAATGCCTGACTCAAATTCTTACAAGTACACTATGTAATCATCTAAAATTACAGGTCCACAAGTCCTCTGTGATTGTCTCAAATTAACGACTAGTTCTCCTACATCAGCTGTAGGAGCTTCTACAATATGATCAATTGGATTCTTAACAAGAGTGTCATCTCTAATATAATGATCCACAGGTAGAGATGACAAAGATGGTATGGGTAAGATGGTATCCACACGATGCAGGTTGATTATCTAGGAACACCGCTCTCATTGTCCAAATCATTTTCAAAATAAAATGCTCTATCTGATTCAATGACCCTGGTCGTATGACTAGGACAATAAAATCTACATCCTCTGGATCCTGAACAATACCCAATAAAGAATTCGCTAACAGTCCTAGAATTAAGTTTCTTGAGCTGCGGATTATAGGGTCTCACCTCTGCTCTACAACTCCATACGCGAAAGTGTCTTAGACTAGGCTTCTTACCAGTGAAAAGTTCATATGGTGTCTTTTTAATTGACTTACTTGGAACTTGATTTAGGATATAAGCTGTTGTCTTAAGGGCATCACCCCACAAAAACTCTAGTAATAAAGAGTGACTGATCATGCTTCTGACCATGTCCATTAAGGTGTGATTATGCCTATCAGCAACTCCATTTTGTTGTGGAGTGACAGACATAGTATATTGAGTTTCAATTCCTTGATCCTGTAAGAATAGAGCAAAAGGTCTAAGGTTTTTGCCTGTTTCAGTATACCTCCCATAATATTCACCACCTCTGTCTGATCTTACACTTTTGATTGTCTTCCCATTCTTTAATTCAACAGCAGCCTTAAATGCCTTAAAGGCATCCAATGAGTCAAATTTATCATGCAACAGATCAATCCATCTGAATTTGGAATAGTCACCTATAAAGGTTATAAAGTATTTGTAATTACCTAGAGTAACAGGAGTAATTGCTCCACTAATATTTGTGTGGATCAATTCCAAAATAGTCTTAGATCTATTTACCCATTTCCTTCTAGCTCTAGCGAGAAGTTTTCCCTTAATACAATCTACACATGATTCAAAATAAAAAAAATTTAAGTCAAGTAATATTCCCTGTCTAACTATCCTTTCTAATATCTCTTTGGAGATATGACCCAAATGCTGGTACCATAACATGGAAGAGTTCTCATCAATTATTTAGCGTTTGTGTCTAATAACAACATTAATAGATGCCATAGAGGTAGAATTTGAACTAACATTTACATTCAAGCAATATAAATCGCTTATTAAGCTAGCAGTTCCAACAATGACTGAATTAAAGAAAACATCAATTCTACCATTTCCTTGCCAAAAGGAATATCTATGTTTGTCTAATACAGAACTAGAAACTAAATTCCTCCTTGAAAAAGGTACATAGACAACATCATATAAAGTTAAACTGTGTCCAGAATACAAGTTCAAAACTAGAGTTCTTATGTAATCCACTGTAACTGAACTTCCTTCCATTCTCATAATGGTCTTTTCCCTCTCATTTGGGCTCCTCCTGTGTTTGAACCCCTGTAAGGAATTAGTTACATGACAGTTGCTCCATAATTCAACCACCAATTGTCCATAGAGGTTTCAAAACTATTAGATTCAAGACAAACTAGAGTTAAGGGGGCAATTTCAAGAAAGATACCTTCTTTCTCATGCTTGTACTTCAGCTTGAGGCAATTTGAAATCTTGTGGCCAGACTTCTTACAGTAATGACATTCACCCTTAAATGTCTTCTTCTTCTTACTCTTATTCTTCTTATTATTCTTCTTGAGTTCAAAGAACCTTTTACCATTAATCTTGCCTTCATGCTTCTTTCCTTTAAACTTCTCATTCCAGCCTTGCTTGATGACCCATGAGAGATGTAGTTCACTGAATGACCACATGAACTTGTTTTCTTTAATGACTCCTCCTCCTTAGTCATGATGGACATAATATGATCAACTATCCCTTCAGCTTCTTGAGAGTTTTAAGTGTTCTGAGAACCCCATATTCAGCTAGAAGAGACTATAAAACTCTATAGACGAGGTAAGTCTCACCCAAGTCCACATTTAGATACTTTAACTTGTTGAAGTAATTTACCATTTTCATCATATGTTCATGTACATTAGATACTCTGTCATAATGAGTGTTATTCAGTAAAGAAAGATAGTATGCCTTTCGTCAAACTTCTTAAACTTCTCACTTATAGCCTTAAGGTATTCAACAGCAGTGTCCTTCTTAGGAATATTTTATCTGATGGTCTTCTCAATGGTGTACTTCATAACTATCAGACAGATTCTGTTGGACTCAAGTCATTGCTTGTGATAAGCTTTGTCAGCAGCACTAGACTCAGCAGTAAGATGTTTCAGTTTTGGTTCTCTCATGGCCAAATCCTCTTTAGAGATAATCAGGTACATGTCAAGGGACTCATGTCAGTCATCAAAGTTAGTCCTATTCAGAGTTTTCACCACAGACAGTTACTGGAACACAGAAACTTATGCAACAAAATTAGGAAACATTAATTATGTCCCAGAAACATAATTATAAAACAATGTTTCCTTCACAAAACTCAAGTTATGCAACTATATCACAAGATATTCATTATAATCTCACTTAAAAGTTCTGGAATACAACAAATCAAGAAAGGAAAACTTATATGTACTACAGATTTGACCACAAAGAGAAATAACATAAAAATGCACTCATGGTTTCCATATCGATAGGATATAAATAACTATGAAAGCATCAGTTAAAAAAAAACAATACTACTAATCAGTCGTAAATATATCTATGTCACAAAATTATATTAACAATGTCACACCAATAGGATATGTCCATTGTCAACATAATACATATGTACACTCTCTCCAATATACTTATCATAATATTCAGACTCATCCCTAATGATGGCAATTAAATTGTTCTTAAATGTAAGGAATGAAATGGCAAACACAATATATGTTTTTTATAAAAGATACACCATCATGATTAAACCAACGATAGGCGAGCATACAATCAATAGGTACATATGACTCAAAGCCACAACAATTTCCATACGCCGCTTATTCTTTAAGATACATGCTTAAATTATGAATAAAATCTAACAAATAATACAAAGAAATTAATTATAATTTATTCACATATAATCAAGGAGAGTAAACTGAATATATTGTTCTTCACTATGTCTAGTATGTATAAAAATTTTCTCATATCAAAATACCTCAACTACATACTATTTTAAGGCCCTAAATCGTCAAGAAATTTTAAAAATCTTATTTCCAAGGCTAAAAAAATTCTAAAAAAAAATCAACATAATTTAGAATAAGGCAAGTGGAGGCGAACTATGAAATTTTGGGGCTCATTTGACCGACACATGAGCCTCACACCCCGATACTGCGCGTGGGGCTCATGTGTCGATGCTACATGTGGGCCCCACCTATGCATATCGTCTTCAACCACTAGGGGGTCGAATGATAACCCAACAACCCGAATTTTGACCTAACTATTTTCAACTATTCAAGCTTCAAAACTGGGATCAAAGTAATTGCCAATTCATGATCTACAAATCCCCTTTGGTGGTTTTGATTAATTCCCTTCCATTTGAGTGATTTTTCATTCGAAAAGTTTGATGTTTTAACGGTGATTCAGTTTGAAATTGGGAAGGATGTTTTCAACTTATGGGTGCCGTTGACATGAAACATCGATGGTTATCAAACGATGGTAAGCCACCGATAATGGTGGTCGTTGATGGCAGTGACTAGGAAGGGAAATAACAAAAAAAAATATTTTGAAGACGATAAACAGTGATGATGTGAACATCAGAAGCAGAAAAAAGAATTTTAAAAAAAATTTCAAAACCATTTAAGATTCTGATACCATTTGAAACAGATCATGTAGTAATTATGGATAATACATGAATACAAAATAGGAAAAATTTAGTTTATTAATATCTGATATGATGAAGACAAATAACGTGAGATGCATTCTCCCATATGAGAATAACTTTAACCCACAATATCTAAGAGAGACCTCACAATATTAAAACAACTAGAGAAAGTTATCGTATTTGAAATCATGGCATTTCAAGGTAATTTATAGGGTTTTATTTTAATAATAATAATTAATTATATTATTAAAATAAAATCTTTAGAAATCCCTTAGAATAATTTCCTATTTCATTATTCAGAGAAAAATAAGCTCATTATATCTCTCTGGATAAGAAACTCATAATTAGTAATTTGATGGAATAATTACTAATGCTCTTAGGCTATGGGTTGGGTCTCTGTTCAATGGGTTTGTGAATAATTCAACTCATTACTAATTACCCACAATGAATATAAACCCAATTTATTCTTAGTTTATAAATTATAATATCAATTATCTAATTAGTTATAACAAGAGATTAATCTAATAGCATAATTAATGCTAATCCATATAATATTGAAAAAAATTCTAACAAAGTGGATATCAACCTCCACAGTGATACTATACTTTTATTCTTAGTATTAATCTTATTTTTAAAGAAGTTTACATTATCTGAAAGAAAAATTAACTTCATTGATAAAATGCAAAATTAGAGAGAAAGTTTTTGTATAATATATAAAATATCAAGAGGCTTAAATTATATTTCAAAATAATTAAAGTACCATATCTAATATAATTTACTTTGAAATTTAATACAGTATGAGTTAAAGCAACCGAAAGCAGAACTATGAGTCAAAATTATATTATTTTCATAATTATTACGACATTAAAATATATGAAATAAAAATAAGTGAAAGTAGCCAAGACCACATAATAACAAGAAGAAATAAAGAATCCAATTGCAACAGGACCACAGGTAGAACATTGTAGTCATATGTCATCACTCACCAAGAAACCAAAAGATTAGGCAGTAAAAAGTTAGATCCGAACAACATTCTTTCTTAAATTATTGTCAAGCCTTTGTGGAGCATATCTCTCTCGCCAGATCTTGTTGCATAATATGCAATACTTTCGATCCAGCCAAGCCTCAATATCTACCGTTCATCTTACGTACCCGTTGATATCTAACCCTTCGTTTTTATTTTCCTCCATTGAAACCCACACCACCCCAATCTTCTTGGTCTACTCCTCTGCTATAGAGTGATAGAGAAAAATGCTTGACAATTTTTTCAAGGCGACACCTAAGTTCTTTGATCCAATGAATTTAGGTGAAGTCGACGAATTTGGTAGAATCTCTAAGTTTAAGGTGATTATGCACACTTCATTGCCGTTTTTCTGAGTCCATCCAGTTTCAACAACTTTCTCCTCTGTTTAGCTTCTGCTACTTCTTCTTCTTGATCCCTCTGAAGAATTGAAGAAACGTAACAAACTATACAATCACCCTGCAATTGCGGGGTGATGCAGATGCAACTTAGAACCATGTCATCTAATCAAGTATGGGAATGTGAAAACAGCTCTAGTGCTTCACTTCATTGGAGATGAAAAACTACGTACCATTGGATCGAAGAGGAAAAATAAAATTTAGAATTCTTTTGACCACTATATATATATAATGCTTTGCTAGGCAAGCTCATAAATTTCAATATGATGTTGATAGTACGCATTATGTCTAACCTTTGGATTCCTAAGACACATCAGCAAACCAACAAGATTTCATTAAATTATTTCATCTACTTTCACATTTTCATCCTCCTTTGACAACTTTTCATTTTCCCGTATGAGCTGGTAGTATGAGGAATGACTAAGCACCCAATGGAGGGTAAATTAGACTATACAAATAAAAATAGAGTTTAAAATCTAAAGGCCGACCTTACTTTTTTTTTTTTTTCCTTTCAGATAAACATATTTGGTTCTTTATTTTTTGTTCTTAGATCAATTGAATCTTTAAAAGATGGAAAGTAGTGAATCCTTCAAATATTTTTCTATGTTAGAGTTGGTCCATTTGTTATGACAGCATTAAAATAATATGAGATAGACAAGTAAAGGAATTTGAGGTTTTGATCAAATAATTGTCAATACATGTAAGAAAAAAATAAAGAGTCATCACATGATGAATTAAAAGTGTGATCAATTAATATATATACATATATATATATATATATATGTATATATATATATATATATATATTAAAGACAATTAATTTATTCATTTTTTTCATTTATTCTAAAATATTTTCAAAATTTAAAAAATTTGAAATTAATTGATTTATTAATTTATTATTTTATTATTTTTTCTTATTGATTCTAAAAAATGTATACTCTTTAAATAAATTTTCAATACATGTATAAAAAAAATGTATAAAATCATCTACAAAGAATTAAAAATTTAATCCAAAAAATTTTTTTATCGATGAAACAAAATTCAAATATCGAACTGCACTAGTACCAGAGCTGAAGATTTGGTCCATTAATTCATTTTAGTACAATGAATCTAACTTTTCCCTCACATTATCAAAACCTATTCTCCATATTTTTTTCAACCTCTAATTAGTTGTAATCCTGCTTTTTTTCCCCATTGAATAATCTTTTTTTTTTTTTAAATCTCTGGAAACAGGTTGTGTGTTCTGCGTTTATATATGCATTACCCAAAAGTAAACAAGGAATAACTTGGCCACGTGCTCTCACTTTCTCGGGTCTGTGTTTAAAAGTCAGAAAGCACCGTCACGCGCCGTCAATCGCAGAAAATTGGAACAATGGTCGGCGTCTTGTCCACTGTATATATATATTGAGACAGGATCCGCAGCTTGTAGACAAATGGATCTAAATTCCGATCTTCGCGCCGCCGTGGTCGCCCGAAACTTCTGGATGAAGTCTCCAAGGTGCCTACAAATTTTCTTCCTTTCCATTTCTTGATTCCTCTATATTTAAAAAAATTAAAATATTCTATCTTTAACAAAATTTGAATCGATAAATTTTTATTCAATAATTTAAATTTTAATAAATATTAAATAATTTTAAAAATTTTTAAAAATCTACATTAATAAATTATCTAACGATGTTTATTTTATCAAATTTATTTGTATTTAGATTATCAAAAAGAAAATATTAATTCCTTTTATATTAAGCCTATCGCTGCAATTATTTTTTTTGGACAAAACAATGTAGCGTTGTTTATATGAGCTTATTTTGAACCCAATAGAAAGTAAAATGAAAAATAAGCATGATTAAATGTTGATGGTTTGGTCATGAGTAAGCATTGCTTAGTTTACAGGACAATAACTTTTCACATGAAAATTGCTGGAGACAATATTAGACGTCTATGCTTGGATCCCCTGCTATGCATACATGCAGAGCAAGGGTGCTATGCATACACCAAACGACGGTGTACAGCCATTATTTTATTTTATTTTTATAAAAATTAGTATTCATTTTTTTAAAATATCAAAATAAAAAAGAAAATAACAAATATTTTTAGCTTGTTGTATATAAGATATTATTTTTTATTAGAGAAAATTTAACCATTTATAATGTTAAAAAATTTAAAAATATATAATTTTTTTAAAAAATATTAGAATAATTTTTTTTCATAAGATGTCATTCTCTAAGAGAAAAACTTATAAATTTAAATGACATCACAACAAGATATTTTTTTATAATAAAATTTGGAAAATATTAGTTTGTTTTCAAATATTTAAAACACATAAAAATAAAAAGAAATAATATTTTTGCAGTAATATCTTGATTTCTTGAAGATATATTATTATCATATTAATATATAATTTAGTACAATATTATCTAATAACATTTTGTAACCAAAATATTTTTATTGTTTTATTTTAATATTCTTTTAAAAAATATATTAAAATTTTTAATATCATAAATTTTCAAAATTTTCTCCTTTCAAAAAGATAACATCTTATATAAAATAAAATAAAAAATATTTATTTCTTCATTTTTGTACTTTATTATATATTTTAAATTAATACTAATTTCTATATAAAAAGAAAATGGCTGTGCACCAAACAACAGGCCTTTGGTGCACAGCACCCCTGCTGTACATATTTGCACAGTGGATCCTTGGGTTGAATTATCTATGGTTCAAAATGAATATATCCTTGTGTGAATATTTAAAACGTGTTATTGGACACTTGTGCGGTTTATGTAGATATGCCTTATCAATATTGTAATATTTTGAATCTATATTTTAACTAAAATATAAAACGATCGATAAATAAATATTAAACAGTAATTTCATTTATCTTTTCAATATTTTAAATATTTTCATTAAAATAAGAATTCAAAACACCATAAAACAAATCACAGGTCAAATGAGACATATAAAATCACAGAGGAATGCAAATTAATTACATGTCAAACCAGATAATTTGTAATTTATCCTATTAATTGAGGACTAATTTTATATATATATATATATATATATATTAATTAGGACCCAAGAAGTACCTCTAAAATTTTTTTAACTTTGTTTTTCTATTAAAAACCTTTTATAATTTTTTTTTCGTCACACTAGCTCTGAGATTCTCAAATAGTATTGTAGCATTTTCTCTACTTAATTATCTTTACCATAATATCTAAGATAAATAAGAAAACGATTATCTTATACTAAGTAACAATGAAATATATTTTTTTTGGAAAAGAAAAGTAACTCAACATGCTTACAATTGATATGGAGAAAAAGTAACTGACATATATGATGCATCTGTGTGTACATTAATTCTATAACGGTCCGCTATAGGCCATGAAAGTGGTTTCATGCGTTGGAAAGTTGTTGGAATAATTAAATTACTTTTACCATTCGGAAAAAAATAGTTATTCTAATTACATAAAGAAGGATTCTTTTGATCTTTTAGTCTTCTTGATTCTTTGTTCTTTTAGCCTTCTTGATCTCTAATAAGCTAGCTAGAGGTTTTGATTGGTTCAAGAGCCAAACTTGGATGCTTGGATCTGTATATAATTCCTGAGCTTCTCTAGGACGAGTTCCTACATGACTTTTATTTTATATTAATCTATCAGTAAGAATTTAATTCTTATAAGATAAAGAAATTTAACTAGAAAGGTATAGTATTTCTATTGAAGAAAGTCTTAAATTAATTATTTAGAAGAGGAAATTTTTATTAGGACAGTCAATTAAAAAGATGTGCCTCCACTAGGGATGCCTCCATTTATTATAAATAAATATCTGTTTCATCAATCAAGAGGATGTTCTTAAACTTAATAAGAAGTATCATCTACTTAACTTGCTATGAAAGTTTTATATTAAGAGAACTTTTAGTTAAAAAGTAGACAGATAGAGTAGTTGCCTCATTTAAGTTTTAATTGATAAGTCTATTAAATTATAAGAATTTCGCCTCTTAATTCAACATCTTTTATTCGAAAATTTTTATCTATCTTAAAATCAAATCCTAAATTTTTTATTGTCTAAGTAAGAATTGTAAAATAATGAATAAAGTAATTGTACTGGTTAAACTCAATCCCTTTCTCCCTAGCCTGCTTCGTCTAGGCACATAGATCGCTTTTAAATGTCAGCACCCATGATCATGAACACCTTCGTTGTCTAACCCACTAGCTCCGCCCATTGAAAGTGCATTAATTGATCCGCATTCTCAAACATACCCGTCCTAATCGTCAATTGACAGCTTAATTAAAACCCCGTTATTAAAAGCTCACTAATAATCAGTCCAACACACTTCACACTTACCTTTTGCGCTGATACACACACACACACACACACACACACACACATATATATATAAGCTTACATTGAGATTTCCCGAATCACTTCGCAGTCTTAAACACTCTCCGGTACTTCTCAGTAACTTTCGACCATAAACAGTAATAACAATATTCTATTTATTAAGAAACATTGCTCTTATAACCTTCTAGGTTCTGAGGCACTTTCGCATAGTGAAAGTTAAGCAACTTCCAATTGAGCTCTCTTGTCCTGCTAAGGTTTTACCAAAGTGCTTCACTTCGCACCCTATCGGTTGGTCCATTTGTTTACCCTATAACTCCCCAGTTCAAACCACAAACCCCCCCCCCCCCCCCCCCTAATATTCTCAGAGCAACTACTAAAGTGGCCATTTTTATGTTATAATTAAATTTAGACTCTTTTTCTTTGATTCATTGAATATTGTTCTGCGACTATTCAGTGTAGATAAGGAACTATCGTGGAAATTTCCTTTTTTTTTGACATAAAAAGCTATAGAATATCTTCCAGTCTACACTATCAATCTAAGAATCTCCTTCCTTACCTTTAATACATCAAAGCCCTTTCCTGCAAGCCATGCCCATGACCACCGCCATACCTGATAAAGGCAAGTAGTGCCGACTCAGGGAATACTGGAATAGTACCTTCTTCTTTTTTTTCCCTCCTTTTTCCATCTTTAAAGGAAAAGTCAATTAAATGTCTCAAAGATGAGTATGGCGACGACAGACATATACAGAATACAGATATGAATTTAGACCCTCTAAAGTTTTTAGTGTAAATTTTTTTATGAAGTTGAAGAGAGATAGAGAAAAAAGAGAGAATAAATAGAAAAGGAATAAAAAGGCTCACGTTGCTTCAATCCCAGGACTATCTCAGAATTTTCTCTAGATGGAATTTCTACCTTTCTTCAATCCTGTGGAATCAGAAAAGTTACTAAAGCATATTAAATAGAGAGCAAAGGAAGTTTCGAGCAAAAGAGGCACGCGAGACTTAAATATGATAGTGCCTAGGAACAACAAGTACGATAGCACTTTTGAATTCTCCAATTAAAAGCTGTGCTTCCTCGCTTTCTTCCACAGTTGAGTTCTGTTGACACCTGAAGTCTCCACGCATACCAGCCTCCTTTCATGTATTTTCTAACAAAGCAATTAACATGAGGGTTCGTCATTCAAACTCTCAGTCTCGGTACATTTTTACAGAGTATATGTGTGTCATTTTGCTTTTGTAATTTTTCTTTGTTCTTGTCCTTTTCTCCATGCTGTGTTGATTTTCTGTTGGAGCAAATTATAAAGCAAAGAAAAGAAATTAACTAAAGTATTTACGTATTCTTTAGCATCTATTATAAGTTGAATATTCTTAGAAAGTCTTATCAAATGTTCCTTCCACCTTTACCTTTGCTTGAGTACCCCTCTAGTGCTCAAAACACATTGAAACTTAATTAATCATTTCATCTAAGTTTGGCATCTACCACTATCTACTTCCTCTCTATAACTCATCTTTATGAGAACAAACTCTCGTCGGTGAGATTTTCGTGCAATCTTCATTTGCTTTTGTGGGTATATTATAATTAATACTTACCAATTGGTTCTTCGGTTTGCATGATAATACTGCACAATATGTCTGAAGATGATCGAAGATTTTTGTTCCTGGGGAAGAAGGAAATTGTATCTGACATGCTCAATCTTTGGTGGTATTGCAGATGCCACTCTAATTGATATCAATTTGCAGCATATGTGTTTATAGCTCGAGGTTCTTGCTGTGCAATACTTCTCTGAAGGTAACAGCCTCCTAATTAGACAAGCTTTTTCTTACTCTGTCTTATATAATTAATCTGAGTAGCTATAGAGAATGTTTCGGAAAGAAAAAGTTCATTACTCCATGAACCAAAGGGTTTGAACGAAGATGATCCAAAGAGAGAACAAAAGCGTATTTATTTTTTGAAATATATATATCTAGTTGACTGACTTATTTTTATTATTTAACATCTCAAAAAATAAATTACATGATATTTACTCTTACTATACTAAAATTGCATCTGACAGTGGCTAATAAGATATATTTATAAGTTTAAGGCACCATTCATTTCTCAGTACACTAAAAAGTTATTACCATAATTTAAAATTCTACCCTAATTATTCTATATAGGCTTAACAAGTTAATTATATATAATTCAAATTTTTTGGCTCAATTAAATATGTACCATATTGGACCAGCTGTCTTGCTTACTCTTATAATTCAAATTCTATACCAGGATTTTTGTTTTATTTTCTAAGAAATGTGTTCACATTTCAGATGAAGATGGCTTAAATTGTAATCTCTTTGGAAGAAACAAATAACAGGTTTTATAATAAGGAAAGTAGTTAAGGATCTAATTTCACATTTTGAGTGTTGTTAGTTAATAACGATATTGATGGGTCAATACTGAATACACATGTAAATTGAAAAGAAAATATTAGTTTGACTTTATATTGAATTATTACACAAATCGAAATGAGAATTAGATTTATGCAAAATTATACCATAAAATATTAAAATATTTTTTAAATTTTTAATTATCATATATTGAGAAAACAAAAAAGCCTGATTTTATATATATATTTTTTATCGCAGAATATAACTCAGTTTACTTATATTAATAAATTAAGATTGATTCCTTCATGCAACTGACAATTAATTAGCTCTTTTTTTTTTTGTGATACATCTTACGCGAAAAATAAAGAGGCAATAATAGTTTATTAAATTCAAGAAATGTATAATATTACACCTTCAAGAAACTATTAGAGACAATGACAGTGAATAGGAAGACATATATAGCTGTGTGTATTTAAAACTTTGGTCGTTACTACCGGTGATGATCCGTGCTCATACCATACTCGAGTTTTTTTCTGAACCCAGTTCAGTCATTGAAATGGTGAAGAGCTCGGGTTATTACATTACTATATCAGTTAAATTAGTTACATAATGCTTTAGTTGACAACTGCATGCCGGTCTAACTGTCTAAACCGATCCACTTTGATTCCAATTTACCGATTCGCCAATCGAATTGTCCGGTCTGGTTCAAATTTGATACTATGGCTCACAGCCTAGCTCACACTCGATTTTGTCCACTAAATGCACTTAATGAAGCATTATGGATCATCACACACTTGGACCTGGCAGTAGCCACGTGGCCCATTAACACTTATTAAGCAATGCCCTCCATTGCTTTGCCTCCCTCATGTTCATCCACTTGCAGGCTTTCAACTCCTACAGTAAATTTTATTATTTAAGTAAATTTTACATATTTGAATAAAATTTATTTAAATAAATCTCATTCATTTTGTATTTATTTTTAGCTTAATATAAATATGAGAGAGAAAAAAATATAAGAGATTAAATTCCTTTCAACTCTCACCTTTTAGTTTCTGATGACATTTTGTGGATATATAGTTAAAAAGTGTTTTATTTTTATATTAGGCAGATTATGAGTGTCCCTCTTGATAGAAAATTAATTTCTTATATATAATGAAATTTAAAAAATTTCTTGACATTTAATGTTTAGTCTTAATAATTTAGATAATCTGTAAGAAAAAATTTATATAAAATGATACTAAGAAATTATGACATCTTATATCTAAAAAATTTTATTTTGTATTAATTTTAATAAAACAATAATAAAATCCTCTTTTTGAAAATACTTATTAATTTATGAAATTTTTTGGGATGAAATAAATATTAAAATTCTAAATGTCGTAATTTATATATCATAATATTTGAAATATTGTATATAAATGATCAGTGTGGAAAACATATAATTTAACCTTTCTGCTAGGTTCACACAGTGTTTTGATAACATATTTGTGATAAACCTTATAATTTTTGAAGCAAGAATACTCTGTCACTTGTTGGTGTTCGTTATTGGGGAACCGTAGGCGGTGCGTCCTGAGAGCACAAAAACGGTTGGGTTGTTGGGCAGCTCACGTTCCCTACGTGACACACAACTGTCTCTGACAAAGAGAACACAAAACGTATATAGAAAATAACTAAATTATAGAGTCAGTTTTATTGAAATTACGTGATATTTTTCAAATATACATAATTTTTTTAAAAATAAAAAGTTATTTTATAGTTTATTTTAATTAAAAAAATTTTAAAATATTTTTATTAATTTAAATATATATTTTTAAATAAAAATTAAAGTAAAAAATATTTTAATAAAAATTTTAAATTGAAATAAAATATAAAATGCCTTTTTAGTAGAAGTTTGAATATATTTTTAAAAATAGGAAGAATTTTGTGTAATTTTAAAATTTTGGCTAAAAATAAAATAAAAATAAAAAAGTCGAGGAAGAAAGAAATACGCACTGATAGATACTATTCATATCTAAATTCACGGGTAAAATCTTTTTTTCTTTAATTGAATTTTTAAATTTTTCATTTTAAAAGATTTTGAAATAAATAATAAGACTATTACATATCTCAAACAAAAAATATTATTATAATTCAAATTCTATTATTTTATATTCTATTATATTAGTATATATAAATGTATATTAATTATTAAATATACGTACAAATGTAAATAGATACAGAAATATATCTATACTCTAAGACTAAAACAGAAAATGAGCATATTATTAAATCTTGGAATCAAAATATTAAATTACTATATAAAGAATTCTTATGTAACTCAACCCGACTTTGGTTGCCTGTTTGTTGATTATAGCAGTCTTGTCTTTCCTCATCCCCGATTACCGCCTCAAATCATGCCTCGATGAAATTTATTTGTAACGCGAAAAAAAAAATAAACATGTGTTTGAACGTTAATTTTTCAAATCAATCAAAGCGTAAAATGAGAAGAAAAAAAGAAAAAAAAATCTTGCTATCTGTAAATGAAATACCGTTGAGTGTGATCTTTTACGTTTAGTGCTTCTTTTCTGTTATTTTTCAGGAAAACGAAGACGACCTGGAAGAAGACCTGAAATATATTTCACAGTAAAGCTCAGTTTGTTTTTTCCTGGTAAGTCAGCAACTGCTTCGGCTTCCTCCACTAACATAGAAAGAGAGAGGAAAAGCGAATTTAATTTTTATTAGCGTTTATTCTTTACAGTTTCGTACTAGATAATCAGGAATTACTGCAGTAATAGTTTTTTGGTATTTTTTTATTTATTTTCTCTGAGCCCTAGGGGTAGCGTTCTTCCGCCTTTGAATTAGGTAGAGTAAAACATGGGACCGGAATTTCTGGGGTGAGTGCGTGTTTCACAGTGCAATTGAAGTGATTGAACCAGTTTGGAAGTTAAATAAGAAGGTTAACGATGACAGAAAATATGTGTAACGCAACTGAAACTGCCGCCAATTTTTTTTGGAGGGAAAATAAGTATGGATTTGAGTGTTAATTACCAAACAGAATTTTGAGTTTGCAGAATTGAAAGAGCGATATACAGATAAAGGTTTCATTGAAAAATTAGTGTGGTTTTGGTTTTTATTTCTTCGTGTGAATGAAGTGCGATTATAGGGGCATTACAAAGTAACGGTACCATCTCCCCTGCGGCAGTTATTTGAACTATGAGCTTCTTGAAGAATTCACCTCGCCGCCAGAGTGACATAGAGGCCGGAAGTAGCAGCTTCGGTGATTGTGAAGATGGAGAGAGTTCGTCTAGTCCATTTGGTATTACCAGAACAAAGAATGCTCCTATTGAACGCCTTAAACGTTGGAGGGTATGTGTTCTATGACTGAATCACTCACTTAGTCACGGCATATTCTGTGCCTTTTGACTTTATGGTTCTTCTCTGTTCATTTGTCTGTCAACCTTTTCCTCTACATCTGTGAGTATGGTTGAATTTAGGATGTTATGTGCCCATATACTATAGTTGAGATCGAAGGGGACATTTTTGTTCTGGTCTCTGTGGAGAGCATAACTTCCTCTCCCTAATGGATTGCTGTATCTATTGTAAGAGCCAAACAAAAAACTACTTATAAATGGTTACTTGCGACTCCTGGATAAGAGGGTTTTGAAAAATTGGTTTTACAGATTTTAGA
This sequence comes from Delonix regia, assembly GCA_037074485.1. Lineage (NCBI taxonomy): Eukaryota > Viridiplantae > Streptophyta > Magnoliopsida > Fabales > Fabaceae > Delonix > Delonix regia. The sequence goes on along the minus strand of CM073451.1, from coordinate 25,357,324 downwards.
GCTTAAGGAGGTGATCTTAACCTTGTCATCTCGCATGCCATGATATTCTGTATGTCATATGATTGGATGCCAGTGTTTGATTATGCCCTTATGTGATAAATGGGTGGCATTTGAGATAACACTCGAAAAACCTCTGTCATCTCACGATACTTGGTTGAATGGGATTAATTTATTCATGGATACCACTTACTCTTATCTTTTTTTGGTTATTCATTCCACAAGAAAATTTATTTATGAAAGAAAAAATAAGCATGTACAATATCATACACAAATCATTAAAAAATACATTGTCTTTTATTTTTATTTTTATTTTTTTATGAAGAAGAGGGAATAAATTACGCATGAACATTCAATTTTTTTTTATTTTTTTGGAAATTGTGTTTCCATTTACAAATAGTAAAAAGTATAAATTTAAGAAATAATTTATTTAAACTTAAAAGGTTACATTTCAAAATTTAATAAGTAAAGAACATTGATTTATCTGTGCAATTAAACATTTGTTACCAACTGTCATACCTAACTTGGGTATTATGAATACTACAAAACCTTATATTATGATATCTCACACCATAGTGTGTAATATATCGTGGTATATGAGACAACATTATACCAAACGCTTCCCAACTTCCTTGTTAATGTTGTTGTTTATTCTTGCCCTTGGATAAACGTTTTTCTGTTATTCTATATTCCTATAAAGGTTGTAATTCTTTGGTGCCTTCCCTATTTATAATTAAAAAGGGGGAAAGTGATGCTCAAAAGTGGTTAAACAATAACAAAGTCACAATTATTTGTTATCATCTCTACTAGGAATAGTAACACATATTTGAATCTTATCTCAATATCTGGGTGAAGCATGTCATTCCTGTAATAACGTGCTTTACATTTCATATAGATACATTTACTCATTGACAGGTTTTTTTGGTCAGTTAACTTTTTGATAGTGTTTATGTTTCAATGTTAAAATTTTTAGGAAGATTTTGTTCAGTTTCTTGCTTTCATAGTAGCATTTATTTTGCTCATATATGGTCAATCCAGTCTTTATCTGGTCACAAGACTTGTCAATGATGACATTTTGGTTTATCGAAGAGTTCCGTATATATATATATATATTGGGTTAAAAGTTTTCTTCAAATTTTGACATAATATGGGCACAAGTACCTTCCTGTAGAAACATGAAGGGAAGGAGAGGATAGATGCAATATAACCAGTAACATGGTTAGCTGTTGTCCATGTTGTGACATTTTGAACGACTAAATTCTACTATGATGAATATTTCTGGCAACCCAGCATAGAAAAACTTTGCAGTAGATCGAGACCTGAGATTTGAGAGTGTATAAGAGAACAAGGTAGAGTTTCAGCAAGCATGGTTTTCTGGGTCTTGGAGACTAAGTTTTACATCATGTGAATCTCTTTCTAAAAAATGTACTCCAAATAGACCAAACAGTAACAATTTTAGCTTCTGAAGTTGCATCGTTAAACCTGGATCTGACGAAGTGATGAGTTCTGTCCTTGCAAAGAACATATTTCAGGTTTATATCTCCAAGCAGCAAAAATCAATACTCTATGTTATCCATGGTGAGGGTTGGCTTCATCTCATGTTTTTTATAAAAGGTGATCAAGAAGCTTGGAGAAGGCAGCTTTAATTTGGACACCAAATGTGTGGATGCTTGGCTTTGGAGACAAATTTGAGTAGAAGATTCTGTTGCATTCATTCCAAATTTATAGACAACCTCTGAGACATGGAGAGGAAATGAGGAAGGACAGATTGCCGAGCTATATTAACTGAGCTATGCTCAAAGATAAACTGGAACTATTGTTAAATGGATAGTGGGGACAGTGCTTGTCTTTCCAAAATTTTCGCATTACCCATAGAAGGCCATACTTTTTTCTTGTGGTGGATCTTGTAGGATTAAAGAAGACTTTAACATCGAAGGCTTAAAGATTCAGTTATGAGTGATGATATGGAGTTCTTCGGTGGCTGGTTTTTTTTAATTGCTTGCTTGAAAATTATGGATTGACAAATTTAGATTTTTGTTGGACGTGTTCTTTCAGCTATATGTTTTAATTAATTAAGTAATTATCTAATTTGTAGGTACTCATTTTCAGAGTCTGTTTAAAAGTGTCTATTGCTTATTAAATTAATGTTCAAGCATGCTCGTCATAATTCTATAATACGATAAATCAGTTAGTGTCGCCTAGTCCTAATTGTGGATTATCTGTCTCATGTAGTTTGGCTGAACAGAGGTTAAAGTAACATTAAGTTAGTATAATAGGGCAAATGGGAGTGGATCACTTAAAATGAATTCAGAACTTCATTAGTGGTACTTTCTAATGCACTATCTGAATAATGATTGAACAAAGGAAACTTGTTTCACTTGGGTGCTAAAGGCAAGCGTGCCTGGTCTTGCTCATTTAGAGGAGGCACTCCTTCTGGCTCCTTTAACATCACCCATCTGAAGAGTGATGATAAAATTCCATTGTATGACTATTCTGACTTTGCATATATGCTTCTGCAGATATTGACCCCAGTTTCTAATACTTACTGAAGAACATACTGAGGGATTTCTTGATCATGCTTCATTGCATCTTATATTACCTTCGTTTACCATTTTATCAGTGTCAGTGTTTTGTGATAATTTGTTTACAGCATTAAGAATGAAGATTTATATCTAGTTGTGCTTGCATCTGGCTTTTCTTCTACTGTTTTGATTTTTTTTGCCTTTTGTTTTCATTATCATTATTAGAAAATGTTCTCTTTAGTGACTGCGCAATAATTTTCTTTTCTTTTCTTTTCTTTTCTTTTCTTTTCTTTTCTTTTTTACTTCTAAATCATAGCGAGCTGCACTGGTGCTTAATGCTTCTCGTCGATTTCGTTATACCTTGGACTTGAAAAAAGAAGAAGAGAAGCGGCAAATATTGAGGAAGATTAGGGGTCATGCACAAGCTATTAGAGTATGATTCCTTCAACTAGACCTTTTATTATTGTTTGTTTGACTTCTGTGCAGTGCTCTAATAGTTCATTTTGCTCAAGTAGGCTGCATATCGTTTCAAAGAAGCTGGAAGGCTTGTCAATGGTGAGTCATTGGACTATTATTTGTGTATATTGAAGGAAGAGATTTTCCTTGGTGGAGTTATCTTCCTTTAAAAGTGCCTTTGGTGTCGTTAGATTCTTAACTGTTGGATTTTTATATTTTTTCTGCATTTTTACATATAAACTCTGTCTGAAATTCTATATATGCCATTTCTATCCTTTGTGTTAGCTATATTGGTCGTTCATTGACCTGTACTTCTTTTGGATAGGCTGGTTAGGCTGCCCGTTCTAGTAGTTGGTGAAGAAAATTTATAATTGGTAGATCACTTATGTGTCCTGTTTGCTAATAATAATTGAAGATCAACCATGCTACTTCCCTAGTATTCACTGATCCACTGCATATGGGACTCGATAACTTCTGGGTTAAAAGTCTAATATTATTTATATAATTGTGATGATGTCACTAATTCATGCTACTCTTATTTTCCTCTTCACTTGAAATTAATTTTGAGTTTCAAATTGCTTGCAGGCTAATTAATCTCATCTGAATTCTCAGAATTTTATTAAAGGTTTTTAAAATTTTTTTTTGCTATATTTTTCCTTGGATTAAAAGATGAATTTATATGAGAAAGAAAAAAAAAATGATACAAAGGATGAGTATAAGATGCCCTTCCAAACAAGGGAGATCAAAACATAAAACAAAATCAAACGATAGTGAAAACTTAAACATGTGGAAATGCTGCCCATTATATATGCATATCCACTAGGGACACTCCCTTTAAAAGCCCTGAGCCGCACTCTGCCACAAACATAACATTAGTCCATTAGACACCTATAAGCAAAGATAAGCCCCTGAAAAGACAGTCTGGAGTAATTGTAAGTTGCTCTTATTCTCATTATTCTGTGATGTGTGTAAATAGAGATAAAAGAATCAGTGGCTTGCTAAAAGTTAGTTAGGCTGTTATAGTCTATGACGGAAGTTGTAATTCCAACTATATTCGCCCCTTGGCTCTTGACTATTATAATTAGGAGGCACTTTGGAAGATTGAGGACTTGTGTTGATTTTGAATAAGAATTTCTGATAAGGTTATAGCCTCTGCCTAGAGTCCCTGTATCATTTTGGTCGTTGGGGACTGTTATACTATTCTTTCTTAATGTTGATACATGATACATGGTGTTTGTTGTATAATTGTACCATCTTATGTCCTAAGCGGTTTCCAAGTTATATTGATGCATGACAACAAAGAAAGAGGGAGGAATGACAGAGGAGGGAGATTTCGGAGGAAGTGAGGGAGGAAGGGAATGTAGAGGGAGAAACTATCAGAGTACAACTGATACTCAAATTCAAATCATCCAAGTTTGTCTAACAACAAGAAAAATAAACTAACAAAAAATAAGAAAATAAATAAAACTACGACGAAAAGTAAATAAAACATAAAGCCTAAAGTTCTAATTACTATAGTTCTCATTAATCACTAAACTGCAGACAATTAATAAAATTTACCCTAATCCATTTTGCATTATTCTCCCTGGTTGGAGAAAATTATTCCTCATGTTTTGAAGTATGAAAGGTGTAGAAAAATCCAACTTGACGCTTTAGGTATGACAATGGACATAAATTTGGGTTCTCTAGGACATCAGGAATAACAAATTCAACTAGGCATAGCAGCTCAATTGGATGAACTTGAATGTGGTCTTTTACAATTTGACATGTAACTTCTAAATATTGCATAGCTGCCTCATGTTCTTCACATTTTAAATTTTCTTTCAATTGCTATTCATAATCTGTGACACCTTCCTCTATTGCATCATGGTCTTATGAAAATTCATCTGCTACCTTGCTCTAATCTGGTTATCCTCATTTGTAACTAAATCTTCCAGGTTTTTGCCAGTTAATTGATTACTTGACAGGTTAAGAGCATTTTTTACTTCCTTATAACAATGGTCTAATACATTCTCTAAAAGCCCTTTGCCCTTCTCAAAATTGTTACAGCAAGTTTGAATATTTTGGGTACAATGTACCTTGGTGAATTTTAACAGGATAGGATGGCAAATGAACTTCCTGAAACAAACTCCAGTATTGCAATTTTGAACTTACTAAAACAAATTCCGGTATAAATACCTCACCTTACCAATTGAGAGAGCCAAAATGTAGTAGAAATAGCCCCAAAAATGCTTTTATATGGTGAATAATTGCAATTCAGGTTGGATGGGATAAAAAATGAGGTGAAAAAAGGCCAAAAAACTGAAGCTGGTTGTTTGGCATGCACTGGAGCATGCAGGCATTTGAAGCCCACACACATGGAGGTCTTTCGGTGCTTGACAGTGGCTTTGGTGACCAGACTTCCGGGATGGAGACCAAATGATACAGGACAACAAAGAAAAAGGGAGGAATGAAGGGGAAGGAGGGAGATTAGAGAGAGAAAGTGAGGGAGGAAGGGAAGATAGAGGGAGAAACTGTCTGATAAAATTGATACTAGATTTCAAATTCACCAAGTCTCCCTGACAACATGTGAGAGGGGGCGATATATAGGGACCACATTACAAGAGAATAAAATAACTAAAAATAACAGAATAAATAAAATTAAGTCAGAAAATAAATAAAACTTACAACCTAAAGTTCTAATTCTTAGGTTTATCCTTAATCACTAAAGTACAAACAATTTCTAAAATTTCTCCTAACCCATTCTCCATTATGTATCCAATTATTACTAGAGGCTAACTTGTTCAATATGTTTTTCAATTTATTTATTGTTTGCCTTTGTAGTATTATTTCTTCTGCAATATTGATTAGTTTTTCTAAAATGTTTTAGGAACCATACCACCTTCTCCAACCACTGTTGGCGACTTTGCTATTGGAAATGAACAACTTATTTCAATTTCAAGGGATCATAATATTGATGCTCTGCAGCAATATGGAGGGGTAAGTTTGACATGAAATTTTTTCTCAACTTGGCATTGGTGATAGTTTGTTTCATGATGATTTATCCTTATCTTATGAATCATTTCATCAGGCTAGAGGGCTATCAGATTTGTTGAAAACCAATATAGAGAAGGGGATTCATGGTGATGATTCTGATTTATTAAAACGGAGGAATGCATTTGGATCAAACAATTATCCTCGGAAGAAAGGAAGGAGTTTTTTGGTAAAGTTTGATGCACCTTTACTCATAGGAGGCTTGCTGCTTTTATACAATTCTCTTTATAATTGGGAGATCTTATAGTGACATTTTTCTTTTTTATCTTCTGCAGCTGTTTATGTGGGATGCTTGCAAGGATCTTACTTTGGTTATATTAATGGTAGCTGCAGCAGCTTCATTAGCACTGGGAATAAAATCTGAGGTGAGATTGGCTCAGAAAGTTATGTTGCAATTCTTGCTACTCATATTGCAGAAAAATGTAGTAAATCCTGGTAGCACCTACACTGGTATGCATGTTGTTTACAAAACAATATGATACCCAGATATTGCAGATTCTTAAAGTGCAGAATATGGGTACGACATGTATAATATAAATGTTTTAGAAACTATATTTATATATATAATAGTTGATAAAAACTCACTAAAAATGAATTTAAAAAATGATGCACAATGCACATTCATATCAAGATTGAAATTAGCAAAATATAAAATTGAAAATCGTTATTTTTGCTGAAACCTATGACATTATTTATATGCTAGAGTTATGATATGGCGATATGCCAGTAATCAGACCTGTCACCTGCAAAGGTATTGTCAGTGCTGCATCAGTATCTGTACTTAGCAGGGACAGTGGACTTGTCTCTTGCCTCATTTTTTTTTCATGCAAATTTAAATGAGCAAACGTTTTGCTTGTCTTTATGGCATTTTTTTAACTAACTTAGTCAATTGACGTTAGTGAGAAAGTCAAAAGTTCCCTGTGTGTTTTGCTGTCAGATTTCTTGTAAAACTAAATAAAATTCCTATTTATGTGAATTGCATACTTATAGTTTATAGCATTCCTTCCTTTTTGTTCAACTATATGTCTGCTGTAATATGCTTTGGTCAGGTTGGTAGCTTCCAACAAATTGGTGCTACATATATATACAAGCACACATTGGTGCGTACAGATATAGATCACCTGCATGTGCCCTTTCTTTGGCTAATGGCTGAGTTTGTTATATAAACAGAAATAATAAGTTTGGAAAATCGTTTGAAGTGAGGCATATTTTAATTTTAATCAAACAAGTATACTAACGTTTTAAAACTTGGGTGTCTTTCTAGGGTTGTGATAGAACCCAAATAGAAAAATCAACGAAATATGTGAGATATAGTTTTATAATTGAGAAAATTCCTGAAAAGGAGCAATTCTAATAGAGTTGCTCTTACAAAATAGAAGTAGAGCCGCAAAACACGGAAACTAACAGAAAGCTAGAACATATTGAAAGGACCACTCTAGCTTTCAAGATGCTAGGGGCTTGCTTGATTCTATTTTTTGTTTGTATGTTGTTAGAACAGTTTCAGAAAACTGTTTTTCAGAACAGGTTTTAAAAATGAAAAACACTCAAAAATAAAAAAATGTTTAAAAAAATAATTCAAAAATAAGTTCTTAAAATGCTAAGGCCATGTTTGGTACCAAGAATTGGATTTAGAATGTAAAATTATAATTCCAATTTCAATTCCATTAAAATCAAAATTAATTACAAAATTTTAAATTTTATGTTTAAGTCATGTAAAGAATTAGAACATAAAAATGTAATTTCAAATTTGATTCCAATGTTATTATTTAGATAAAAGATAAATATTTGTTATATTTATTTATGTGTGTTTCATGTTCAATATATATGTATATGTTATATGTATGTGTGTGTATTACATGCATGTAAGTGTATACACGCGTGTGCTTGTGTGTGCACATGTATTTGTGCATGTGGGTACGTGTGCGTTTATGCTACATATATGTTATATGTATTTGTGTGTATTACATGTTTGGTATATCTGTGTATGTGTACGCGCTTGCATGTGCATGTATGTGTATCTATGTGAATGTAACAAACTCATTATTTATATATTTGTATTTGTGTATGAATGTGTGTTACATATTCGGTATATAGGTATATATGTGTGCACGCATGTGCGTTTTAATCACTTAAAACTTCATTCTGAATAATCTTTAAATATTAATTTTATTTATGAAAAATCTTTAAAATATGAATTCTTTATAAACTTTAATTATTTATACATCCTTCCTCACAGCCTATCTTTCCCTTACTTCAATGCTTATATCTTCTAGAATGTCCCTTACCACCTGGGCCCATCAGGTGCCATCTAATTTTAAAAATTATGATCATATAGTCTATTTCTTGGTAAAGAAAGTAACTGAAAAAAGATTTGACACTGTTATGTGATTTACTGGATTTTAATACATTGCTCAGAGTTCCTTTCCTATCTCGAGTTCAAAGTTGCAACTTCTGTTTGATGTATTTTAGGCTTTTTTTTTTTTTTTTTTCTTTTGGGTTCAGAGATTGTCTATTACTTTATCTAAACTGGGAGAGATTTTGGTGGCTGAGGCATATGAATGGGTAGGAAGTTCAGGTCAGGGGAAGATGATATCATATTAAGCGGAGGAGAGGGTGGGGGTGGAAACACTACTCACTTGAACTTGGTAGAGATTGGAAAGATGAAGAGTAAATTTTGTATGTGTGGTTAGGTTTCATAGACATAATTATTTAGCAAAGATTTTTGTGTTGCTCTTGCAAATGCTGTAATTTCTAACCAGGTGTCTGTTTCAGGGTATTAAGGAAGGATGGTATGATGGGGGAAGCATTGCCTTTGCAGTAATCCTTGTTATCGTTGTTACTGGTATATTATTCTTTGTCTTATCTTTGTAAGTTTATAATCATTAAATTTTTTGGTTTACATGTCCTGTTATTTTGTTTCTTAATTAGGTTTCTGGAATAAGTTATGTTTGGTGGAGATGTTAGTCTGTGATCCACATTGTTTTTTTCTTATGGAGGTTATAGTAATATATCTTTAGTAATCTTCTCCTTAGAAGCATATATCACCCTATTTCCTTTGTCTTCCTTTTGTAGCTATAAGTGATTATAAGCAGTCTCTTCAGTTTCGAGATCTAAATGAGGAGAAGAGAAATATACATTTAGAGGTCAGTCTTTTTGCTTCAAGTTCACTTCTTGATTATTTATATAATTTTCCCTCTTTGTATATGTTTCTAATCTTAATTCTTTTGAAAATTATATATAAGCAGGTTATCAGAGGTGGCAAAAGAGTTGAGATCTCGATATATGATATTGTTGTTGGTGATGTTGTACCCCTTAATATTGGTAACCAGGTATATGAGCATCTTTTATTTCTTATCATTTTTGCTCAATTATGCCTTATGGTTGCCCTTTCTTTTTCTTTTTTGTTTTTGGCTGTTGATTTTTTTACTGCTATTTAATAGGTTCCTGCCGATGGAATATTGATTACTGGTCACTCTCTTGCTATTGATGAATCAAGTATGACTGGGGAGAGCAAGATTGTAAGTGTTATATCCTGTGGATAATTTGAGTAATAATTACCTCCTTTTCCTAGTTTTGATGTTAATTTTCCATTTTACAGGTCTATAAGGATTACAGGGACCCTTTTCTGATGTCTGGATGTAAAGTTGCTGATGGTAGTGGCACTATGCTGGTAAGTTTTAGGCTTTCCTACCCTTTATTATTTTTGGCAACCATACAGTTTTATTATTGTTACAATATTCAGACTTTGTATAAGGTTGTCCAGGTTGTTAGTAAAATATAATTATACTCCAAATATAATTGTAGGTGGCAACATCCTGAGGGCATAAAACTGTACACTCGCATGGGAACTTTTCTTATTGGACAAATTATGAAATTATACAATTTTTATGATACTTATCTTGAATAAGCTGCTGCTTAAGTGTTTATTTACATAGTTATAGTCCTTTTATGGTGATCTAAAAGATTGTGAAAGGATTTTCTACCAACAACCACTCACAACAGACTCACTCTTAGCGAATCTCCTTAAGCACCTCACTACAACAAGCACACACTAAAAAATACTCACAATGCTTAGCAGAACAGTAAAACAACTAAAAACAGCTGCTAGCTTTCCAGAGGCTGTCCCTCTCCACCAATAAACTTTGTGAAATTCTTCTCTGCTCTCTTCTAGTCATTCTCCCTTTCTAAAAGTTTGTTCCAACATTTTCCTCTACTTTTGCTTCGTGGATTCCCTCTTTTACTCAACTGCTCCATTTTCTTTTTTGGTTAGAAACTCTTATACTGTTGGTCGTTCAGTCCTTTTCTTCCTTCTGTTCCTCCCTTCTGTCTACTCTTATATGTTTTGGCAGCATGGCAAGTTGGGGTCCATCAGATTGCATGTTTAGTTTCATTTTTATTATTTAAACAACTGAGTTGATAATGGAAATACACAACATTAAGTAGGAAAATATTAAGAGGATGTAATGGGAAGAGAGAATTGGAGGAGGGAAATTGTGGATTAACTTTATTGTCCTAAAAAAAGAAAATATCTGTGTTGGCCAGAGAAAAAAAAAGAAAAGAAAATATCTGTTGATTTGTATTGAATTTTGATTATAAATTCACTAAATATATTAAATTTAATAATATTTTGTCTTCTGTAGGTTAGTTTGCCTCTTTTATTAATGAAACTGCTTTTTTGGTGGAATTTTTGTATGAATTTCTTTACTTGGCCAGGTTCTTGGTGTTGGTATAAATACTGAATGGGGGCTTCTGATGTCTAGTATTTCAGAAGACAATGGTGAAGAAACACCCTTGCAGGTCCTCTATTTACATATGTTTTTTCCAGAGCTTTTGCGTGGTTTAGGTTATAGTATGTTTAACTGTTTAAGGTCTTAAAATAGGTACGTTTAAATGGTGTTGCCACTTTCATTGGTATTGTTGGACTCTCTGTTGCTGTTGTTGTTCTGATTGTGCTACTGGCCAGGTGACTTGGTTATTGACTAGTGCTTTCCATCTGTTTATTGTGTGATTTGGTGAAAGTTTTTGTTTTCATGTCTCTGAAATGTTAAAATTGTAAGCAGATATTTCTCTGGGCATACTAAAAACCCAAATGGAACTGTTCAATTTAAGGCAGGCAAGACAAAGGTTGGTGATGCCATTGATGGGGCAATTAAGATAGTCACAGTTGCGGTAGGTGCTGATAATTACTGGGTTGTCGACATGCACCTTGCATGTGCATATGCTTGTATCTTTATTTGAAAACATTTAAGGGCTTTCAAATAAGTACTTAAACAGTTAATGTGACTTATTGAACCTATAGGTGACCATTGTAGTGGTTGCAGTGCCTGAAGGTCTCCCTCTAGCAGTTACCTTGACGTAAGTATGCTATATTCATTTAAATTAGACTTGTTTTCAGGATTTCTAATTTTATTTCTCTCTACTCATTCTCTGTTAACATATTTTGATGGATGTTAGAATATGTGCCTTTGCTCCTTATGGATAGAGTAATTGTCATTGTTCTTGTGGTTCAATATAATTGTAAGTTTGATCAGTTATTTTCTTCAGTGTCTCTAAATTAGCTAAAAGTTTTCAGTGACCAACATAATTCTGATTTAGAACATCAGAGTTTCACAGTGTATGGCACATATTCCATTTGTATATTTTAAGAAATTTCTCACCTACCCTTCATTAAACATTATCTGTATCTATATCAGATTTTATATGCTCTTTTGGGTTTCTCATTTTTGTCCACTTATACTCTTTATTTAACTGTTATAGACTTGCCTACTCGATGAGAAAAATGATGGCAGACAAAGCTTTGGTATGCCACTTGATTTTTGTGCTTCAATTGCATTTTGTCATATCTATTTGCTAAATACACTTGAATATAACAGAAATCAAACTGCAGGTGAGGAGGCTTTCAGCTTGTGAGACAATGGGCTCTGCCACAACCATTTGCAGTGATAAGACTGGAACATTGACTATGAATCAGGTCTGTTATGAAGTTATGATGCAGTTTTTGGAGTTTGGAACTTCTGATTTAATTTCTTTTTTCTGTTGGTATGTTACATTGGCTTTTTTGAAGTGCACTTGTTGCAAAGTGTTTTCATCTTGTAGTGGTATCTGTGCTAGACAACTCTTTTTAAGTACGCATGAGCTTTTGACATAAATTAGGAATTCAAAATTTCATCTAACCGGTTAATCTGATAGCTCATGAAACCCATATAAATAGGAACGGGCACATGGCCTGAGTGCTTGTTGGTAGCTCTTTAACTTGGGTAAATATATTGGGGAAGTGCACTTCGGTTGGCCATAATTTGTGCAGATAGCAGAGTGTGCAGCATTTTTTTGTTTCTTCTTTCAAATGTCAAAATTCTTTGATTGACAGATGAGAGTAGTTGAGGCTTACAGTGGTGGGAAGAAGATTGATCCTCCTCACAACAAGGCAGAGCTCTCTCCTAATCTCTGCACTTTGATCATTGAAGGTGTTGCACAGAACACTAGTGGAAGTGTTTATATGGCTGAGGTATGCTAGAGTTGATTTTACTTTATTCTTCATCCATCTTTCACAATAATTGTGTATGCAGAAACATGAGTATTACAACTGCATGATAATTTATATTTATTATTCACAGGATAGTACTGATGTTGAGGTTTCTGGATCACCAACGGAAAAGGCAATTTTACATTGGGGAATTGAGGTTTGTTTCAAACAATAAAATTTTCCCTTTTAAGAAGATTTTTATATTTTGAAAAAAATAACGATTTCTGACTGTTTAAGTAACTCAGCTTGGGATGAAATTTGAGGCTGTCAGATCAGAGTCATCAATTATTCATGTTTTTCCATTTAATTCAGAGAAAAAACGTGGGGGAGTTGCAGTACTAACGGTAATATGGTTTTGTATTCTCTTTTTTGTTTTGTTTTCATATTGCGTTGGACATATTAATAAGACTATTGAACTGTGAAATTTACTTTTATCTTTTTACAATTTTTTATACGTAAGATCTACTGTATTGAGCTTGTTGGTTATTGTACTTATAATTCATCAGAACATTAAACTCCTTTCATCTTTCCCAGTTTGAACTTGTTTTGATCTTACATGATCTATGTGTCTCAGGCGTGAAGCATTTTCAGTTAAGGCCTGATTGGAAGCGTTTATTGATTGTAATTGTTGTTAAGAAGCAGCATAGTTCATAACGGGAAGGGCATATGTAGTGACTAGTGTCATACTGCATAGCATTGCACAGGCTACATAGAATTGTGGTGCACATTATATTAAGGGTAAATTACTTGCTTCTCTCTTGAAAGATGGCTTAATTACACGGCTTTCACCTTTGTTTTGAAAATTTACTCTCCCCTCTTAATAATCCAAAATATAAGCTACATCTAAACTTATTTTGACCAAAATATCCTTAAATGGTCAAACTAGCAACTTTTAAAATTTAGATAATTATAAAATAACCTTTTTTTTAATTCAACAAATTTTATAATCAATAAAAATATATGAATAAATATTACTAGAAACAAAGAAAATTTTTGGCGAAAAAAAATTGTAGAGAAATATAACCAATTTAATGATAAATTATTAGTAATACTTATTTTTAGCAATGATATTTTATTAGTATATATTTAATAAACAAATGTATGATTATATATATATATAATTTATTCAAATTAAGTTTGTTGTTTTTAACTAGAATGAATAACATTTAGATAAAATTTTTAAGAAATACATTTGTACTGAAAAAATTTGATTCTGTTGTTGAGGATATTTTAAGCAAAATAAGGTTTAGTAGTAGGTTATTTTTTGATTTTATGGGAGGCGAGAGTATTTTTCATAGTATAGGGGAGGCTTGTGTAAGTAAGCCATCTCTCAAGAGAGGAAAGAGTAATTTAACCTTATAGTAAATTTATTCTTTTAATATTCATAATGACAATATACTCATAAACTAACTAATATATATATATATATATATGAAAAACTAAACTCATTTAAATCAGTTCATGACGACTTAACAATCATCCATAAATCACTTCATCAAGTACTTATATATGCCGATGTTTAACAAAGGTTGAGTCTAATCTTTACCCTCTTAAGTGATATAGATTAGAATTGTATTTGCTTTCCTCCATTCTTTTTTGAGGTTATCAAGTAGAACTCCCTTGCAAGCAATGCTACTTTAAAAGGATCTGATCAATGTCCAACATAGAAGAAGAAATTTGAAAGACAATAGATTTATAGAGAAGATGAGTAGACTGGATAGAGTGAAGGGAGAGATTGCAGAGTGCCAATGAGGAAGAATTCAGTCAATAGAGTGAAAGCTACAGCCACTCCAATATGCAGAGGAGGGGAGAGTTGAAAGCTGCTAACCTTCAGCCTCAGGTTTTGTGTTTGAAAGAGGGGTTTTGCCTTTTTATATAAGGCATATTGTGAATGCTAGAGCAACTCCAAAATGGTGCATAGGTCATGGCTAGGCCAGCCCTTCATGGCAATGTGTATAGTGAATGTTATTATCCACTAATAATTACTATGAGAAGCATAACATAGTTTATCTTTATACGCCAATATTTTGATCTCTATTTGTCTTATGAATCCAGTATGAATATTTTTTGCTTCTTCTCTGTACCAGTTGTTATATTATTACGTAGCTTATTAGTTACAGAAAAGTGTGTTGTATCTTCTTCTTCTTCTTCTTCCAGGGCTTTCTAACTAATAAGTTTATTCATTTTCACAGCCTGACTCTCAAGTGCATATACATTGGAAGGGTGCTGCTGAGATAGTCCTTGCCCATTGTACAGGGTATATTGATGCTAGTGGCCTGTTAGTGAAGATGGATGAAGAGAAGGTTTGACAAAATAGTTATATATTGTGGTCAATGGTTAAAGGATTGTTTTTTAAATTTTATTTTCAATTTGGAAGTCATCTCATGGTTTATCTTAAAAGAATATTCCCTGACGAGTTCCCCCATTTTTTCTGTCTTTTATTATTTTAATAAATTCTACAAGCATCTGATCTCTTTCAATCTGTTGAAGTTTTAATAGATTGATAAATGTGCACTTAGATGCATAAAACAACTGTAGAGTTAAGTTGTACATGAGCTGTTTGGATGAGTTTTGATACTTCTGTTTGATTAATTTTAGAATAAGTTTGTTTGACTGAGAATTTCTTGGCTTGCAGATGACATTTTTTCAAAATGCTATTGAAGATATGGCTGCTGATAGTCTACGTTGCGTTGCCATTGCATATAGATTATATGAAATGGAGAGTGTTCCGACTAGTGAAGAAGAACTTGCTCACTGGTCATTGCCAGAGGATGATCTCATTTTATTGGCTATTGTTGGTCTGAAGGTGTGTATTTTCACCAGATATAAGCCCTTCATTGTAGTCATGTTATATTCAGTACTATTATACCCTGATTGTCTGTCTGTCTTATCTGATGTTAGCCCTTTATTGTCGTAGTCATGGTTTATATTTTATCCTTCTATTTCCTGTCCAAAAGTGTGTAATCTATAATACTAGTTGTTGAATGTCATTCCCCTTTTTCTGTTGCAAGTTCTTGAGGGCAGCTAAATTATTTTTTATTTAACTTCCCCTTTTCCCTGTCTTACTACTGTGCTATTCAACATGGAAATATTTTACCCTTAAGCTACTTCCTTATTGGAGG
Source organism: Delonix regia (assembly GCA_037074485.1). NCBI lineage: Eukaryota > Viridiplantae > Streptophyta > Magnoliopsida > Fabales > Fabaceae > Delonix > Delonix regia. The sequence continues at coordinate 25,341,671 of CM073451.1, read as the reverse complement.
ATTTTGTCTTAAAATCATAAACAATATAGTCACAAATATATACTTGTAGAGGATTCACAATTCATATTATGATTTGATTACTATTGTAGAGATTATAATAAACTTATTTATCAGCCTTCACTTTATAGCATGGTTATTCAACGCTCAGTTTACTCGTAAAGTTGAGTTTATGAGTAAGGTTAAAAAATGCTGGTCAACTCACACTTAAACTTTGCTTATAGTAAACTTGGATAAACTTGTATTAAACTCATCGGCTCAGGTAAGCTCACAAGTTTATTCATTGAGTTTACTAATTCGAGTTAAACCTTCACTTCTCTCTTTGATTAGCTTGCCCCATTCCAACCCAAAAGGAAGAAAAAGGCAGCCCAAAACGTTGTATCCTCAGTTCACCTTCGAAAATACCTGCAAAGTCCTCAATTCTCATTGTAGCCCACCTTTCTCTGCATTATGCAGCAAGCCTCCATTGATGCTCACACCGCAGCTCTACATTAGCCTATCAGTTGTTATAATTTGGTATTAAGATCTTCCCCACTACATCAAGCCTCCAGAATGAAGATCTTTGTTGTATTTTCAATTTTACAATTTAATATTCTAATTCTGATTTGGATGAAATTTATTTTTATTTGTTTCTACTTGATACGTGGATATTGATTTATGTGTAATTGGGTAAGCTATTTCCTACTTTTTATTTGTTTTTATTTGTCATAAATATAAATATTCATTGGCTATTTATTAAAGTTTGTAAACTTTTAAGTTCATAAGTTTACTGGCCTCTCACAAGTTTTTTTAAACTCCCAAGTGTAACAACCATGTTTAATAATTTAAGTTTTTCAGTTGTAGTAGTCATTGACAAATTTCTTAGCCTCTACAATCAAGTTAGGAGTTCGATCTTTATTGACCCCAATTCTTCTAATTAAAATTACCTCTCTGCCCAAGATAGAAGAACCTGTGCTTTGTCCACATTTTGACCTGATGGGTGTGTTAGAGATTAAAATAAAATTAGTCATGAGCCTTCACTTAAATAGTTTATGCTTTTAAGTTGAAGTAATGCATGGTCCTTGAAAACTATTAACATCTATTATATTTTATGATTTTCCCTTTATCGTCTATGCATTGAAATGCAGGATCCTTGTCGACCTGGTGTCAAAGAAGCAGTTCAACTTTGCAAAAAAGCTGGAGTTAAGGTGTTCAATTTATGCTATTCATATTGAAAGTTCTTGTGTTGTGTCCATTTTAAATACCTTGGTCATTGAGCTTGTACAAATATAATACAGTTGGCACAATTCTAATTATTTAAATTCAATCCAGTAGTATTTGAGAAAGTGTACTAGTTGAGATGGTAATATTCCCATTTTATAAATAATGGGACTACAAGTTTCTTGGACTAAGTTTTTCATACTAAAGAAAAGTTAGTTACTGATAATTGGATTTTGGATTTTCCTTAACTTTGGAAGGAATATGGAAAACTGCTTGTAGATGTTAGATCTTAGTCTGGATCCTGCATTTATATTTTATTTGACCTTTTCTCATATATCTGTGTAGCTCACGTAACTGGTGAAAATGTTGCTCTACTAATTATTCTGAACTGATAACTTGTTATTTTTTTAATAGGTTTGGAGTCATTAGTCTGATTCCTTAAGGATTGCAAATAGCAATTCTTGTTACTATTAACTTCATCTGGTTTTTTATATCATTGGATTAAGAAATGCAATATGCTTGTGTATGCAGTTTTCTGTATTTATAAAGTATTAATGTGCTGGGGGGAATGATCAATGATCAGATAAGTACTTATCTTTTGATCGTAGGTTAAGATGGTGACGGGGGACAATGTGAAAACTGCAAAATCTATTGCCATGGAATGTGGAATACTTGATTCATTTGCAGATGCCATAGAGCCAAAAATCATTGAGGGAAAAGCATTTCGTGCTATGTCAGATGCACAGAGAGATGACATTGCTGATGCAATTTTGGTATATAACTACTTTGACAGCTTTTTGTTTGTGGTCTTAATGTGATGTAGCTCCCCAGAAATTTTGGTTGAGTATCAATGCTGTGTAATGATAGGTTATGGGAAGGTCATCTCCTAATGACAAGCTTTTGCTTGTGCAAGCATTGAGGAGGAAAGGGCATGTTGTGGCCGTAACTGGAGATGGAACTAATGATGCTCCTGCACTACATGAGGTTTGCAAAGAATTTTGTTATGTTCTTTTCCTCATACTTCTTTGTTGGGTACATTTGATGATGATGACAACAATTTTTGTAGTGTTTTGCTTTGTCTATTTTACGTCCTTGTAGAGTTTCAGTATTATGTAATTGTATGATAACTAGTTGTGGAAATTCTGAGTATTATTGCTATCACTTGTGTACTGCAGAGAAAAACTAACACTAGGCAATCTAGCTTAAACAACTAAATCCCTAGAAATCAGGGATAAGCCTAAATTCCTAGAAAAAGGGGATAAGTCTAATCTTAAGTTACATATAGCATAAAATAAAGATTTTAAAAAACTATTATACATCAGAAAGATTATACTAACTAACCCTAATTTTATCACCTAGCACTGGCCCAATTTTGGGCCCGTTAATGGTCCCTTAATGGGCTCTAATGCTGTTGGCCAGTAATAATGTTTGGCTTCGACACTAATGCTTATTGCTCCCACTAATTCCCTTAATTATGATTTCTAATTTCAATTTTTATTTGCTCTGACTCTAATGCGAGTGTTATTATCTCTAATTATGTAAACTAGTATATATTTCGATGGTTGTATTTGTAATTTGTAAATGTATACCTTTTGGAGTTTAGGCTGATATAGGTCTTGCGATGGGTATTCAAGGGACAGAAGTTGCTAAAGAGAGCTCTGATATCATTATTTTGGATGACAATTTTTCTTCAGTTGTGAAGGTTAGTCCTCTTGTCTTTCATAGATGTTGGGGTTACCTATTATCTATTGATTATGCTTGTTAAGAGCCACCGCTTGAATAAGAGTGACGTCTTCTTGAGATACAGTGAACACTGTTTCCTTTTGAGTCTTATGTAGAATTGTCTATGGATGTGCATTGACAAACTTTAGACAGAATCTTTTTCTGAATGGATAATTAATTGATTATTAAAGGATAATTAGTTATGGCTTTTGTGAACTAAATGCAGGTTGTCAGATGGGGACGATCTGTATATGCGAATATACAGAAATTTATCCAGTTCCAACTTACAGTCAACGTTGCAGCTCTTGTTATTAATGTTGTTGCAGCAGTTTCCTCTGGTGATGTCCCGCTAAATGCTGTGCAGGTATGCAATGTTTCTTCCCGGGCCCCCAACACCCCCGCGGCCCCCACAAAAAAAAAAAAAGCCCACCCCACTCCCACTTGCACTCATTTATTTTGGCATACATTTTTATGCTAATTTATGCTTTCTCAACAGCTTCTCTGGGTAAATCTTATCATGGATACACTTGGAGCACTGGCCTTGGCAACTGAACCACCTACTGATCATTTGATGGATCGGCCTCCAGTAGGTCGAAGGTGAGAATTTTTGTATGGTTTGAGTTGTTACTTGGTACTTAAGAATCTTTCCATTTGTTTGACGGGTAACTCTCGGTACATCTTGCTTAGGAACATAAGTAGAACAGTGCACAATATTTTAATATTGTTTATTTGAAATTAAGAGTGAAATTAAAGAGAGAATAATAATGTATGAAGCCGAGGATTACATGTCATTCAAAGAATGCAAAAAATAGCAGGGTAGAATCCTTAGCTATTGTTGAAATGTAAATATGTATATAATAGGAAGGTGTATTGGTTATAATCCCTTAAATTAAGGGATATGATTAGAGTTGACTAGGATTATTTCTTACCAGATTTGGATTGATTTGTATTGATTTAATTTCCTTTTATATTCCCGTTATTTTCTGTATGTATAGGATGACTGAATAGGGATGTGATTTCAGAATAAGAATTCCCTCTTATTGTCTTCTCAGTGTCAGTTATTAATAGCACGTAGCATATTTGTTGCACCAAGGGTTCCAAAATGCTTAGTGTGTAGCACATAGTGTTGCACTAGCTACATGAAAATGTAGCGCACAATTTAAAAAAATTCAAACTATAATTGATAATGACAAATATATATAGAAACCAAATTCACATTAAACAAACCTCATAACAACATAATAATTATCCATAAATTACAACATCAAGTCCTTAAATCATAAGATACATCAATGTTTAACAAAGTTTGAGTCTTAGATCAATCCTATGATATCTAAACCCACTCTTCATCAAAAGCAACACCTTCATAATGGTCATAAGTAAGCAACCCCTCAGTTTCTTATTCATCTTCTGAGGTTTCCGTTTGTTCACCAATCATATCTATTATGCTCTTTATATCTTTAATGAATGCTGAATCATTAAATATTGATTCTCTAAGGATGAGTCAAATGAATATTAGTAGCCTTTGCAAAATACTCAAATTAGGGTTGTTGTTGCTCTATGTAGCACCTGTGACGCAATATTCAACACAAAATAGCTCCTATATCACGAATATAGTGGAGCTATTTGAAAGTTGCAAGGCTTCATATGTGATGTAGAACAAGGAGCTGAAGCATTGAGCTAACTGTGGTAGAATCAAAGTGAAACACATCAATGCTATAAATCTCTGCCAACTCCTCTAAAAATAATTAGTATCTGAGTGACATGGAGGCTAGTTATACAGTTCTGTCTCATGAAAGAGGCAAAGATGCAGCTTGTCCTTAAATTTTTTAGCATTTTATTCTGATTATAGACTTCAAATTACTGCTAACATGGAAAGGAATAGCACCATAAGAGCTCTGAAAGCCAATTGCAATAAGGTTTGCATGACCTTATGCTACTCTTAACTTTCTCACACTTGTTATTTTTACTATCATTAGGAAGCAGAACTGGCTGCTTTTGTTATTTCTCCTGCCTATTCTAATTCTGTGACTTTTATTGTTTTCTTATTAGCATCTGAGGGAATTACATTTGGCTTTGAAAGCACTTCTCCATGTTTGAATGATACACTTAACTTAATTAAGAATGGAATCATTGCTATACCTTGTGATAACCTAAACATTTCTTTGAACCAGTGTCCTTTACTAGCAGCTATGATTGTCGCATGCCAGTTCATCCCTTGCATAGAGGCTAGATTGTATATGAATGCCTGAATTTATGTAATGTATTTGTGAACGAAGAATGTGTTGAGTTTTTAGCTCTCTTACTAAAACAATCAATGCAGTGCCTATATGGTTGGATGATTTTTTTTGAGATGGATATGACTGTATCTTGTATTTCTTTCAGGGAACCTCTAATAACAAACTTTATGTGGAGGAATCTGCTTATACAGGTAAAATCTGTTTATCCTTTATTTGCTCATTTTCATGCTAGTTCTCATAGAATTATTTGTAGATTGGCTAAACCCTACAAACAGCCATCTAACGGATATTTAATCTGTAGTGTCTGGCTATGCCATTCCTTGAGTTAATTCTTTATTATTTCATTTATCTCTAATTGGATCATCAAAATACTGGTTGTCAGGCAATGTACCAAGTGTCTGTTTTGCTTGTACTGAATTTCCGAGGTAGGAGCTTACTGGGTCTGAAGCATTACTCCAATGACCACGCTATCAAAGTGAAGAACACCTTAATATTCAATACATTTGTTCTCTGTCAAGTAAGTCCTTAATTTTACTACAATTTATTGGAGGACCAGCTAATTTATGTGTAGCTTATACTAAGAAATGGGATCCACAAATGACTACATTGCAAAAAATTTTGGACGGTCTCCCTGTGCCCTAAAGTAGGTCCAATATTGCTCAACTTTAATTTGTTTGAAATTTAAGTTTCAACTGTTCCTGGGATTTTCTTTTTCTTTTTTTTTTCCTCTTCTATTTGTTATTGAGATTCCTTTGTTTAATTTGCTATTAAGGGGTGAATGTTTTCAATTAGCATTATATAGATTTACGCATTGGCTGGCCATGCAAATGGTATATCCATGTCACTTATTTGAGCTTTGTAGGCTTGTAGCTTTGTTAGAAGGACTGGCCTAGTTTGATAATTAACAAGTGATGAAGCATGATTTCAATTCTAAATTTTCTCAGTGCACTGATGCGGTCTCATTAGCTTTGTTTAGGTAGTAGGGACTAGGGAACTCTGGACTGCTAGTTGCACTTCTTAGGCTAGCCTCTTCATACTTGTGTGTGGCTTAGCCAATTTATGCTCCTCCTGGTCATTATTAAATTGGATTCTTCGTTCCTCCATACTATTGCTGCTAAATCCTTTAATGTCAGGGGTTATGAGATGGCTACTCATTCAAATTTTATGTACTATCACATACGAAGCTATCTTTCAATTTTCATATAAATAATGATAAAGCAAATATGCTCTTAATATTTCAGATCTTCAATGAATTTAATGCGCGAAAGCCAGATCAATTCAACATATTCAAGGGAATCCAAAAAAACTACCTTTTTATGGGGATAGTGGGTTTAACTCTTGTACTTCAGGTCAGTCTTGTTTGATGCACCATCTGGTGGTTTTTCTTTATTAATGGAACATTTAATTGGCCTACTATAAACTTGCCTTTTTCGTCAAATAGATTATCATCATTCAATTCCTTGGGAAGTTCACTTCAACTGTGAAGCTTAATTGGAAGCAGTGGCTCATTTCGGTTGTCATTGGAATTATCAGGTTAGTTTAGGTGTATTTTGCCTCCCTTAGTGAGTTTGCGTCAGACAATTTTGTAATGAAAGCTTGGCAGGGTCATAATTCATTAATTGCTTAATTAAATTGGTATAAGCATGTAATCAAGAGCTACTTAATGGCATTCGTACTTAGACTTTAGAGCTTGCCTCTTATATATGAATGCTAATAGCTTCTCACCCTCTGCCTCAGCTGGCCTCTTGCGTTGGTCGGGAAATTGATACCTGTACCAAAGAGTAGCTGTCACCTGAAATTTTATAGGAGTCCTCTAGGAACTTCACTGGGGAAGACTTCTGAGCCTTCTTAATAGTCATCTTTACAAGTCTTGACACCGGCCCTTTTACCTTCTCATTAGTTGTGCAAGTCTCACGGGTGACATATACGTACTTCACAAATGGATACAGTATACTGGTAGCATAGTCATGTTTCCTTTTCTACAGATCTGGAATTGTTTTACATGTAGCTTCTAACAATTGTATACGGAATCTTAGGTAGTCTTGGTTTTTGTTTACTGTATTCTGTCAGTTGATCTTTTTCTTTTGGGTGATGTCTATATCTTTTGTTCAAGGAAATGTTTACTCATTCAGATACAGTTGATAATAGTGAAAATGATAGAAAATGAAATTCTGATGAGGTTTTAAAATCGATACTGTATCCTACATCTAAGGAATGTATGATATCTATCTGTTGAATTCATTTAATCATTACCGGTGGCGATATTCAACCAAAATATTAAAAAAAAAAAAAAAGGCAGTTGAATTGCGTCATCATCCATACTTGTACAGAAAGAATTTTTAAGTAGGAAAGCAAAATTTAACTGAAATTAGGGATTAAATTGCCTTAATAAATGAACTATAAGGACAAGATTACGATCAATGTATTACTTTCTGTCTTAAAATCGAAAGGTATTGCAGGTGTTCGTGCGTATTTTTGCGAATAATTTTTGGTATATGTCACAAAGGAGTCTCATCGTGTAGTAAACTCTATGGTATTCATAGTTATGTTAATATATTGTGGCATGTTATATTATATTCTACGTTCAGATGTACAGTTAATTGATTTGGGTTATATATAATGTCAATAATTTATGGTACATAGCAATTTTTGGCTTCTTATACGTCAAGTCTTACTCTCTGATTTCATAATTTAAGAATCTTTCGTTAAAGTTGTCATAATACTTTCAACGGTCTACTTAAAGCATAATATGGTTTTATATTCTTAATATTTCTTCATATATCTAATAAAATTCATCAACGTTTATGGTAAATTATATTTGATTAATGACACATAATACTTTGGTCATATAACATACATGCTAAATTAATGATAAAATATACAATTTTATATTATCATCATAATCATTATTATTATTGTTTGTTTTTATTAATATGATTTGTCAAAATGGGAAAGCTAAACTAACCTAATCAAAGTTGAAAATCACTTGTTACAGAATAATTTTGTTTCTATTAAGTTTGCATGCAAGAGATTTTTCATTTATCAGCAAATTAAAAAATAAAAGATTTCTTTTTTTAATAACGACACTAGAAAATTAATAAAGATGCATGCATGGAGGAAGGTTTATAAACAGAATGCCTTGCTTGGTCAATAAATACCATCATGTAGTAGGGCAAATGCGTGCAACATATATGATGCTTTTTCTTGAATGCTTCCACCATATTAATTTTCTGACTTTAACTATTCATTTTTATCTAAAATTGTCTCTTTAATATTTGTTAGTTATTCTAAATTGATTCTCTTAATACAGGGTACATTAAAAGTACTCTCTTACAGCATCTTCCAATAGCATCTCCCTGCCATAATTTTACCCATAAACAAGTGTGTCAATTTTAACGGACAAGTCACAAGTGGACAGAGTTAACATGAAAACGTTGGAATCAAAATTGTGTTTTAAAAAATATTAAGGAAAAACGCTTTCTGGGCAAAAGGGAAACTTTGAACAAATTTAACAATTACACCAAAACAAATATAGAAAAAAAAAATCACAATCTGACCGTATATAAAAGACACATATTCACATAATGTTTCGAACAATATACTAAAATGTCAATAAGGATAAAGATTTTGAAAAAAGCTCCTACAATTGCATCATGCTGAAAATGAGAGAAAATCTCTTACACTTGTGTTCTATATGTACGCACTTAAAAGGACCCAACAAAAGGCAGACTTTCTTCTTATAATGTGTTAGTGGCACAGTGGGTAGTTGGGTTTGGGTCGTCAAACTGCAACGACACAAGCAGAATTCAGTAGTAAAGAGTATCAACTTCAAGTTGACCAGAAGATACTATGCACCTTATAAGATCCAAAGCTTGGTTGGAGCAGTAACTCACAATTCGAAATGACAGTGAAGTAAAGGACATTTATAAAAGTTGGAATGTTCTAGTTAGTTGGCGATACTGTGAGTTAAAACTAATACCTGCGTTGTATTGTAATAGAGTGAGGTATGTAACTACCTTGAAGGATGTGATGTATGATGAACTTACTGATGAATGAAGTGTGCATCATAATAAGATTGTTAGAGTTTCTCTTCCTGCCTTACTCAAAAAAGGGAAAATTCTTTCGGTTAGCAAGATCGGTGAACAAAAGAAGCTTGCTCGTGTGGTTTTCGCGTTTGAATTTTTAATCTTTACGTAAGGATTCATTGAAATATTTAGTTAATATCTGTTTTGAACCATCTATCAGTGCATCATAGATTCTGGGATACTGAAATTTGAATTGATTTAGTATTGTATCGTGCTGTATCTTTTCCCAGTTCTAACATGCCTCGAGTCAAAAGATAGGTGAAGTCCTTTTTGTTAATCCTGATGAATTGGAAGCATGTTATTTGAAAAGTTTTCCAGTGACGCCTACTTAAGAGATTACTGAATCCTTCCTTGTTTTGCTTCACCTGATTTTCAACATCCTGAAATTGAGTATTCATATATTTGATTCCGAAAATTGGCTAGGAAACATTCTGATCCTAGGCACGAATCAAAGTTCATTTGATGACAGACAATCATATGATTGAAGAGAATACATTTGGAGTGGAAACAATCATAATGATACCAGTCCGATCCAAGTTTAATGACAACTTTATTCAATCATAGTCATGTAGTGCATGCCATTCAATGGCAAATGAGGTACAGATATATCAAATTATTCAGCAAAATGCATTCGAAGAACCTCAACATTCATCGCTCGCCAAATGTTATATATACAAAACGTTGCAGAGAATAAAATTCAACACAAGCTTATAGTTTTTCCTTTAACAGAGCAATTGCTTGGATGTTGTGCATATACCATGTCAACAAGCGTTTCACATCACAACATTAACATCGTGTGAAGGAAAATTTCTTGAACTTATATCACATCTATGTTTACGCCACAATAATATACTGTGATGAAGGAAGAACTTTAATGTGCGAGATTTTCATAAAGCAGACAGTGAAAATGGTGCATGGCCTGCTCAACGGTAGGAGCATATCTGCCCACGGAATATGCAGGGGACTCAAGGCCCTTCTGAACACCTTTACACAGCACGATATCCTCAATCTGCACGTAAACAACCAAACTCAGTGCTCCAGTGTTTTACGAGAATCACAACAACATGGAATGTTAACAAAACTAGCATACGTACCTGTACTTTCTCACTATCCTGTAAACTTCTCTTTATGAAATCTGTGTCATCCTGATAACGTGGAGAGGGGAAGGAGGTAAGAGTCCATTTTTAAACTTCACTGCAATTGTCTAAATTGGTACTTTCTTTTGTAATGTTAGCAATTCATGGATCTAGAATATAAGGAATTTTTTAATTTCAAAAGAAGGAACAATAAAAGGAACCATGGAGCCATTAAAATAAGCGTAAAATTTCTTGTGATTCTACTTAAATTTCTATGAAAACAATATATCAAAGCATAGCTTAGCTTAAGCGTAATGACCTCTTGTAGAACTCATTTATACTACAAAACCAGTCCTGGTATTTTCTCACAACCATTTACATATTCCAGCACATCTCTGAGCTCCTTGCTTATATTGAGCTTCAACCTGTGCATCTTATTTTTATGCTAGAGGTTTACTTAACATTTCATTTACACCAACTAGTCACCAACCCTGCCTCAAAAGCCCCCATGACCTCATGCCTAAGTTTCTTTCAATTTCCATCCTCTCCAAGTGCACTGTGTACGAAATTATCAGTATGAGGTTCATTATAAATGGCCTGATTGAATAATGATAGAGACCCAAACTCTACAATGCAGCTAACAGTAGGAATAGCACAGAAAAGAAAATAGAGAATGGGGATATATTGTGTCACTGATTTGCCACTGAACCAGATTACAAGTTCCAACCTCAGAGAACAAAAAATCTGCAGCAGTAAAGAAAGAAAACCAGGATACAGATATGCTCTAGCTCAAATCAGCTGTTTGATAACTCCCAAAAACCTCCTAAGGCTCCCTCTCCTTTCCATACTGCTATTATTCTATCATAACAATCTTCTAACCAACTCAACCCCTGAACTTCCACCTCAGCCACGTGTCCCATTATTTCCATTAGTCTTTCATTATTTTCCCCTACTGCCAGCCTTAACTCTCCTCTCATATACCTTAACAATAGGTCTTCTATCAAATAATACTATTGATAAATCCAGTACACTTATTATTCATCACATCTTCTCCCACCCCCGCCCAAAAAAAAATAATATCCTGCTTCTGTGGTCAATAAAATACATTTTGATACAAAAATTAATTAAAAATGAAACGAATAGAAGAAACACAACATTTAATAATATTAATTTTACAAAATTCTGTTATCTCCCTTGTGCGAGAGAAGAAATTAGTTAACAGTAACTCAGTAAGCAATTTTCAAGATTCTGAATGCAGCTCTTTATATATATATTGAAAGTTATACGAATGAACAATGGCGTAAGCATATTACAGATACCTTTAAAGAGTGTTCAAGATAGTAGTCAAATACTACTCGGCATTTGTTATGTCCCAGTGGAAGTACAAGATTGGTGTCCATCCATGGTCCATACCTGCAATTCAGCAAGCATCCAAAGTTAAGAAAGCATACTACATTGCAAGATAACTGCCCAAATGATCAAGCAAGTACCTATTTATCATGAAGTTAGGATAAACGAAAGCATATAAAGCATTTGTTCCAAGCCGATCATAGTTCTCTTTGTTTTTCACCGAGCTGCCTTCACAAATTTGGATGCTAACCCTTTCAAACATCTATGTCATCAATAAAAGTTCCTTAGTACAAAAGCTACCCATGGTTACAAAGAAACATTGAAAACCCAATATCAGGAGTATTATAAACTATACATACTTTATTCTACATTAATTAGTGTACAAGAATGATGAAGAAGGAGAATCTTTCTTTCTTTCTTTTTTTCTTTCCTCGTGGTGGGGGTTGGAAAGGGTTTTTATAGGGGGAAGGGGGGAAGAGGATGCTGAAAGGGTTGGGAGACTAGGGTTGAACCAGGTATGAGTAAAAAGTGGAGTGGAAAAACAAAAATTAACAGCATATCGGATAATGCATTATGTCTAAAAACATCATCAAGCTACAATCCTTCCTTTTCCACTCTTCCTATTTTAGCTCTAAAGAAACACACCTGAAACACAAGAAAGATTCACACGCAAATAGTCATGCTACAATAATCTGTAAATCTGAAGAGCTTTCCAAAATGAGAGTAAAGAAGAATACTGAGATGGAATAGGAATCAAGCTTTAGACCAGAAGCAAGGCCTTTATGCGCATATGGCACGTGGTAGCCACCATCTAAGTAGTTATCACAAAATACCTGCAAATAGAAATACCTCAAATTACCAGCATCCCAGCATGATGTATCATATCATACATAATAAAATAACCTCAAGTTTCTAACGAATAATTTGAATGGTTAATAACTTCTCATAGAAGATGTCTACTTGTGCTATAGAGAGCAAAGGGGATAAGTTTCTGAAACTGGTAAAAATTCTCACCATATAACAATTAAGAAATTATACTCAAATAGCAGAATAATGACCAAAGCTCCCAAGGAAGAGCCTAAATTCAAGCCAAGACGAGAGGTCCATACCTTCCAATTGCATTCAATGGTATATTCACGTCTGCAGATGTAACTGAGTGAAGAATCAATTCCATTGGTACTCAGTATATCTGCACTGCTACCAAGCCATTCCTTTGCCGCACTATGACTATCAACTTCCTTTAGAGGAAAGCCCTCTTTGTTCAGATTGAGAAGTACAAATGGACCCCAAGTAGCTACTTTAATTGGTATAAGCCCAAAGTCCTACCTCCATGGTCACAAAAATCAGCCAAATTCTCCCTCTATATCAATTTTGTTTTACAAGAAACCAATCATAGAACAAAACTGCATACATTTATGTTGAAATCCTGCACTCCTGCTATTCTAGTTGCCTTTAGAAGTGCTCCATTTAATCCATATGTCCACCCCTACAGAGATAATATTATTTTCCTATTAGCTAGCAAATAATACAGGAAAAAATAGGAATCTGAAGTGAGGTAGAAGAAAGAAATAATACTATCCAACAGGAATAAGTTTAACAGTTTTTCACCTTCAACCTTAAGGGTCCTAAATAAACAAATATAATATATTGCTCATTGTACGAATAGGTGTCTTATCACTCATACACATAGCAGAGCAGGTTAACTCACATGGTAAGGGCAGACAAAGCAAGATTTCTGTCCGCTACCAGATGCAAGAAGAGAAGCATGATGACGGCAGACATTGTGAAAGGCATGAACCATCCCATTCTCATCTCGACATACAACAAATTCAACACATCCAAGTCTACAACATTAAGCCTCCATTTGGTTCTCAGAAACTTGAAGGAAAGGAAAGTTGCTCATAAAGATCCTTTTCCCTTCCCAAGAACCAAATGGAGCTGACATTAGCACTACTTTACTGACAGAATATCCAAGTTCAAAAATGAATTGGAATCAATCCACTGTTATTAAAGGTGAAAAAACTTGGAATGTAAAAGTTTTAAACTTTTAAAAATTAAAACCTGCCAGTGAAAAAGTCATGGGGATCCTTTATCTGCGCTGTGGACCCTAAAAAAAAAAGAAACAGTGGAAACTGACAGTTCTTGGTTGATTAAAAAAAAAAAGTATCCCAGAAAATAACTCTTGAAGACATAATCCACATCATGGCGAGCTCTTACACTTCAACACATGAAAAGAACTATAGATTTTACAATAAATCAAATTTCAGTAATTGCTAATAAAGCGGACTTCAAAGTGCTAAAAGTACAGTTTGATGCCAACTTTTATGCTTTTACTTGCAGCCAGTTTCTTGATTTTCTTGTTAAAATTTTAAAAGACCACAAAGTCAAATCTAAATATCTAGAAAAAAAAATTTAAGGAATCAAAAAAATGATATCTACTAAATTATATGGGTTGCACAAACCTATCAATTTTCCCATAATACCAAACCATTAGCAACTGTTGAAGTCCACAACATTGAGCAAGATCAGAGGTAGATAAGCTAGAGCACAGTAGATTAATGCCTTGACAAGATTTTAACGATCATTAACTCTTAAATAAGTGATCGTTCTATGAGAAATCAGAAAGTAGTATTGATGTATGTATTTACTGTACCAGTAGAGTATATATACAAGTGTTCAATAAAACCCTAATCCTAATCCTAGTCCAAATAAACTACTAGAATCCCTACAATCTAGGGATAAAATAATCTCATCCAATCACATAAGAAATACATTTAAAATTTGAAATAAATAAGAATAAATCAATGTTTGGCTCTTTAATTAAACCCACTAAACCAATGGCTTAGGGCTCTAATCCAACACTCCCCCTAAAGCTGGTGAGTAGATATCTTCCATTCCCAGCTTGCAAACAATATGCTAGAAAACAGTGCTATGCAATCCTTTTGTAAATATATTTGCAAGCTAATCCTTAGATGACACAAATGGAATACAAATCAACCAATTATCTAGCTTCTTCTTTATAAAGTGCCTATCAATCTCAATGTGTTTAGTTCGATCATGCTAAACGGGGTTATGAGCTATGCTTATAGAAGACTTGTTGTTATAGTACAACCTCATAGGTTCTTCTCTCTTTATCCTCGGATCATCCAAAATTATTTTCAGCCAGAATAATTCACATACTCCCAATGCCATTGATCTGAATTCTAATTCAGCACTTGATCTAGCTACAACATTTTGTTTTTCACTCCTCCATGTTACTAAGTTTCCTCCCAAGAAGACACAATAACCAAAAGTTGACCTTCTGTCTACTAAGGACCCAGCATAGCCTACGTCCGTGTAAACTTCTAATGCTAATTTTCCACCTCTTTTAAACAAGAGTCTTTTCCCGGGGGCACGCTTTAAATACTTCAGTATCTTGTCAACTGCCTTCAAATGGCTTTCTTTAGGAGTATGCATGAATTGGCTAACAACACTTATAGCAAATGCAATATTAGTCTGGTGTGGGATAGGTAAATTAGTCTTTCCACCAACCTCTGGTATGAATCCTTGTCAACTGTTAATTCATTGGGAGCCTCACATAGCCATGATTATACTCAATGGGTATGGCTGCTAGTTTGCACCCCAGCTTTCCAGTTTCTTCCAGCAAATCATAAATATACTTATGTTAAGAAATAAATATTCTTTGCTTGGAATGTGTCACTTCAATACCTAAGAAATACTTCAATTTCCCAAGTTCTTTGATGTCAAACTCCTTAATTAAGCTCATTTTCAAGTCTTGAATTCCTGCATCATCATCACTAGATACAATAATATCATCTACATACATAAGTAGAATAGTTACCTTCCCTAATTCATAATGTTTCATAAATAAAGTGTGATCTCCCTAATTCTGTTGGTATCCCAGGTTTAACATCACCTTTATGAACCTCCCAAACCAAGCTCTCGGGGATTGTTTGCTTTCTTAAGCTTGCACACTTTTTCCCCTCAAAACTTAAACCTTGGTGAGACCTCTATATATATCTCCTCCTCCAAATCTCCATGCAAAAAGGCATTTTTAAAATGGAATTGTGACAACAACCACCTAAATATTGCAGCTAGGACAAAACCACTCTCACGGTATTCATCTTGGCCACGGGGGCAAAAGTTTTGAGTTAATCTATGCCATGGGTTTGTGTGTAACCTTTGGCAACCAATCGTGTTTTATATCTCTCCACCATCCCATCTGAGTTATACTTCACAGTAAATACCCATCTACATCCCACCAACTTCTTATTTTTTGGTACCTCAACCAATTCCCAAGTTTGGTTCTTTTTAAGTGTTTCCATCTCTATGCTCATAGCTTCCTCCCACTTTTTATTTCCTAATGCTTCAGACAAAGTCCTCAGAATAGGTATTAAGTGCAAGTTATTGATTAGGGTTCTAAGTGTGGGTGAAAGGTTGCTGTAGGACAATATTAGGTTTATTGGGTGTTTGGTATAAACTCGGTGCCTTTTCTAAGGGTTATGGGCAGATCAAGGTCATCATTAGGTTCAGTGGTGGTTGGGGTAATTGATAATTCAGGATGTGTTTTTTAAGGTGGTGCTAGATGTGTATCATCTGGAGTAGAAACACGATCAAATGAACTGGATAAGAGAGACCTGGCCTCCATTTCTCCTCAAATAGACCTGCAACTTTTGAGCACTATCCAGATTTATATTATGGTTTATTTTGCTAGGAATTGACTCAGGCTCAATATAAACACAGACTCGAGTTCAAGTGTGGGATTAACTAGAGTGGGATTTAATGTAGAGTCACTAAAGAAAAAATCATCATTGAGAAATTCATTTTAAGAGCTAGAATTATTCCAACACTCCCCCTGATGATGAAGTTCACCAAAGAAT
Organism: Delonix regia; assembly: GCA_037074485.1. Taxonomy (NCBI): domain Eukaryota; kingdom Viridiplantae; phylum Streptophyta; class Magnoliopsida; order Fabales; family Fabaceae; genus Delonix; species Delonix regia. The sequence continues at coordinate 25,325,121 of CM073451.1, read as the reverse complement.
GACTCAGACTCAACAAATGTGACATTAGCTATGACATAGTATTTTTATGTGGTGGTTGGTAACATTTATACCCCTTTTGTGTGGGTAAGTAACCAATGAATATGCATTTGATAGCTTGTGGATCTAGCTTTCCCCTAAGGTAAGAGTGAATATGGACAAAGGCTGGACAACCAAAAATTCTCAATAGTAAATTTTCTTATGCATAAAAATGTGGATAATGGTCCTTAAGTTTGTCAATGGCAAATTTGTTATCCAAAAATGTTAAGGGAATCCTATTACTAAGGTAGGTGGTAGTTAGAGCAGCTTCACCCCAATAGCTCTTAGAGACGTTTTTACTAAAGAGAAGGGAATAGGTAATATTAAGCAATAAACCTATTCTTCGTTCAACTATCCTATTTTGTTGAGGTGTGTGCACCCAAGAAGACTCAAGAATTACATGTTCCTTTTGAAAGAAAGACATTAGGTTTTGATTAAAGTAGTCCATAGCATTGTCTGACGGAAATTTTTTATTTGAAATATTGAATTGATTTTGGATCATTTTGAAAAAATTAGGAATAATAGTATGAGCATCAGATTTTTCTTTTAGTTGGTAAACCTAGGTTACTCTCGTGCAATAATCAATGAAAGATATAAACCATTTTGCACTAGAAATGTTAAGGATATTAAAAGGTCCCCATATATCACTATGGACAAGTGTGAAAGGAAGGGTACATCTTTTATTGCTACTAAGAAAAGATGTACGTTTATTTTTTGCAAATTCACAATCACTACAATGAAAAGAATTAAAATCTTAATTTTTGAAAAAAGAGGGAAACATTAACTTGACAACTCAAAATGATGGGTGACCTAATCGCCTATGATACAACCAAATTCTTTCTTGGTTTGACATAGCTAACTTAGAGAAAAGGGATCTGGATAGTGAAAGTTGGTCATCCAAGTAGTAAAGGCCTCCTTGTTCTCTAGCATACCCAATCATCTTTTTCATTTTCTGCTCCTAAAAAACACAATGAATAAAAAAAAAAAGGGTATTTGCAATTTGAATCTTGGGAGATTTTGCGAATAGAAATAAGATTAGTAAGGTGGGGACATGAAGGACATCATTAAGTGTAAGGGTATTTAATTGGATATCTCCAATTCCAACTACAGTGGAGAAATTGATTTCTTCAAAGAACCTAGCAAACCTTTCAACCTGTCAATGTCTTCCTTACTAAATTCTGAGATGGGTTTAGATGGCCTTTCCATATCCTCATTTGGAGAACTAGTATTGAGTGCCTGTTTTCCACGACCCCTCCCTTTATTTGGTCATTTTGGTTTGCCAATTAGCTTCCAACACTTCTCTCTAGTATGGCGATGTCTCTTACAATAGGTAAAAAATTCAGCATCCTTGTTTGCGGGCTTCTTTGTTTGATTATCCCTAAATGGCCTATCCTCCTTGAATTCGGGTGATGCGGTGATCATAGCAGATCCATCAACACTTTCATAGTTCTCTAACATCACACCCCTCCATCCTTCTTGAATCCAAACAATTGCTATAGTCTCATTCAGTGATAGTAAGTTTTTACCAAGAATTTGCACCCGTATAGGGTTGAACTCTACATTAAGACTAGCAAGGAATTCATATATTCTCTCTTTTTCAATAAACCGTTTCAACATCACCGCATCCTCACTACCCTTTATCAGTATACAATGATAGTAATCAATTTCCTGCAAGAGTCCTTGTAACATAATAACATATTTTGTCACAAATTTTGATCCTTGTTTAGTAGCTCCCACCTTAGCCTTCAACTCATATATTCTTGCAGCATCATTGACCTTTGAATAGGTCTGATGAATTGCATCCCAGATATCTTTTGTTGAACCAAGGAACATTACTGTGTCACTAATCTCTGGAACCATGGAATTCCAAAGCCATGACATTACCATGGAATCTTGTTCATCACAAGCTACAAATTTGGGGTCATTCCTAGAAGGTCCTTCACCCAACACAGGTGGCTTAGTTTGCCTTTACCTTTGAGGAAGGTTCAAACAAATTGAGACCACTTAAGAAAATTATGTCCATTCAACCTTTAGGCTACCTAAATATTTTGTAGCTCATTAGCACCAACGTTATTCAAATAGCCTAATGCAAATTAGATGAGGGCTCACTAGTTTGGGTTGTGTCGGACATAGTAAGGGAAATGGGTAGGATAATTGCAAACAAGCAGTCAAGAGGGAGCTATTTGGGAGGTGAATAATGGTTAGAACAGGGGGTTTGATGTGGTGACTAACACTATGAAAAGCGTCGGTCAGAGAGGGTGGCGCACGTGCTTGCATATGCTGGCGCATAGGAAAGAGAGTAGAATCACACGTTGGCGCGTGGCAGCGCGTGTTGGTGGCAATAGTCGTCAGACCATTGGGCACTGGCTGATCCGTGGCCTCTGAGTCTATCTGTGGGGCGTGTGTAGGCTAAGGATGAGTGGGTAGTGGAAATCTAGGATGGGCAGCCTTGGGAAAGATGAGAAATTAAAAAAAAAATTGGAAAAAGAGGAAGAAATTAGGATTTAGGCTAAGAGGAGCTTAGTAAAGCAAAGTAAGGCAGCAAACCCTAGGTTTTATAATGCTCTGACACCATGTGGGAAATCAGAAAGTATTATTGATGTATCTATTTGCTGTACAAGTAAAGTATATATACAAGTGTTCAATAAGACCCTAATCTTAATCCTAGTCCAAATAAATTACTAGAATTCCTACAATCTAGAGAAAAGATAATCTCATTTAATCACATAAGAAATGCATTTAAAATTTTAAATAAATAGGAATAAATCAATATTGGGCTCTTTAATTAAGCCCACTAAACCAATAGCTTAGGGCTCTAACCCAACACGTTCTAATCATTTTTAGCTCTTGATGATGGACAAGAAAACCTTTGTGTTTTAATACGTTGCTTTGTCACTCGTTACTTGTTAATCATGTAATATGTAGAGCTCTTGTTTGTATGAACTCTATTTGCAATTTGATCAATGCATGATTGAAACTTAATCACTTTTTTATCAGAGACTAAGCTATTATATGCCTGTAAGATTTAAAGCCAATTGCTTAAGCTTAATTCAGAATGCTTATCCTTTTTATGCTTTTTTTTCTTTTTTGGCCAGAATCCTTTTTATGCTTATATGCATGTCTATGTCTTCTTCTATGTTTCAGTTTTGCATGACCCCTGAAAACTCTAAAGCTATCTTTCAACAACTTTGATCCCCCAATTAGAAGATGAACTCCCAGAGACAGAGATTATCCCTCCGCACCTTCTCATTTTCCTAAAGTATTAAGATCCTGTCTGCTGAAACAATGATGAGATAGGGACCAAATAAAAAAAAAAGCCGAACTTTTTCAATTATGTTTGCGTTTCGTTGAAAATCAGCAAAACTGAAATTAAATATAATGAACCAGCAATCTCCATGAGCTACATTAATATTATCAACTGTAGGAGGAACTCAAAAAACAACCGACAGCATAGAAAGTACCGATTTTTTATATCCGATATTAGAGTCATTAAAGTAGGATTCAACACTTGCGGCAAAACTTATCTGTAGTTCATACATCACGGAACTCCGACTATACATCACAGAACGGAACTCCGACTAGACATCAGAGGACGGAACTCCGACTAGACATCCCGCTTAACCCAATTTTTATAAAATTTGCAAATTTATATCTTCAATTCGTTGTCCCCGATTTTCAGAGCAAACAAACATCCACCAACAAAATCCCTCCCCCCCCCCCCCCCCCCCTTCCCCGTAAAAAGATTGATGAAGAAGTGACAACTGACCTACTGCTTGCCAGCCTCTATAAAAGATACGATCGAGCTCAAGTTCGAAGAAAGATGGATCGGTATACCATGAAGTTGGAGGGGTTATGGCTTTTTCTAGGGGAATCTTAGGATTGAACTGGTCCACAAGTCTCCGAGCATGAAGTGCCACCTCCGATGAAGGGACGAAGTTCGGATTTCGTCGAGAGCAAACCGTGGTCATACGATTCAAACATGAATGTTTTTTAGGAAAATTAAGGTTTCGGTTTTGTGTACTGTGAGAAACAAAGGAATTAAGTAGCGTCGTCATGGGCATCGAAGTGGGACTGGCGGGAGTCCGAAAGAATCGTGGTCAGCTACCACTGCTGCCCTCGAAGTCTGTGTTTTCTTGGATTTGCCTCCTTGCGGTTCGTCCCATAAAGGTATATCTGTCTTTTCTTTTTTGGACGTAAGAAGTATATCTGTCTCTGAATTTAATATTTTACAGGAATTAATCTATCAACAAGGGGTAATCAAATGTCACCAGGTTCATGATCCGACACTTCTGGGGTAAATTTGTTTGTTTTAAGACTCAGCTCAACTTGATATGCCTTAATAATTGATTGGGTTAAACTGGATTTGATTGAACTGAATCAGCCTAATATTATTTTTATTTATTTTTTTAATTTGTAAATAAAAATTTAATTGGTAAAAAACTGTTTTTTCAAAAGTAAAAGAAATTAAGATGTAAAGGTAAAAAAGATAGAAGGACAAAAAAAAATTAAGATTTAGAATAAAAAATAATTAAAATTAAAATGAATTAATATGTTAAAAATTTAGTATAAATAAAAAAAATTAAATTATATTATATAAAATATAATTAGACTAATATAAAATAGATAGTGAATAAATTTAAAATCTGACTTAACCCAATTGACTTAGTCTAACCTAATAATTTTATAATTTTTTATTTTGCTCTAATTCAATATGACTAGGTTAATAGCATTAGTATTGGGGCAATGGGTTATTTGAACACTCCTAATCAAGATTTATCAACGTTTTAGGAAAATTTATCATTTTGTCCTCATGTTTTATAACATTTTTAATGTAGTCCCTATGCTTTATATTTTTTAAATCACTCCTTGTACTTTCTAAAAGTTTGACATCGGTCCTTGCGATTTACTCTGTTATAACACTCACATTAACACGCCCTGACCCTCTTTCTTTAGTAACGGAGGGGTCATGGATCTAAATTCGACGGCCCTAAATTTTTTATAAAAGATATTTTAAAAAATAAAAATTAATAACTTTTAAAAATAAAAATATATTAATATTTTAAATTATTTTTTATACAATATAGTAGGTTGGAGAATAATAAACTGTAGGATATATAAACTAGTAGAAACTTTTTAGTCTTTTTTTCTTTAATTAAATATCATCCCTTGAAAAAAAAATTAAAATATTAATATGTTTTTTAATTTTAAAAATAAATTATTTTTTACTTTAAAAGCATTTTTTATAAGAAATTTAAGCATTAGATCTAAATCCACTTGGGCTCCTCCCTCACTCTTATGTCATGCCCAAGTAAATTTTAATGTACAAACGGAATGCCACTCAAGCCGTTTTTTTTACCCTAACGCTACTGTTATAGCATTTAATACCTCCTTCACTGTGTCATCTTTCTTAATCCTCCATATGCTTTAATTTTTTTTAAAAAAAATTATTGGATTGCGGGAATGCCATTCTCACAACCACAAAAAGCTGATCCATCTACTTTTGCAGTTTATTCAGCAATTTCATTTATTGTACACCATGTTCTAGATTTTCTTTCGAAACTTTAAATTTTAAATTTTAGATTTAATTAAATTTTTTATAAAATATATTTTTAAAAAATAAATTATTATTATTTTTTATAAATAAATATATATTCATATTAAAAATTTTTATAAAAAATGATATATAATTAAAAAAAACTGAATTGTTTCTAACATTTTACAGTTTATTATGTATATTTAAAAGTCTATTATTTTTTAACTAAATATCTTTATGTATTAAAAAATAATCTAAAATATTAATATACATTTATTTATAAAAATAATTTTTTTATTTTTAAAAAATATATTTTATAAAAAATTTGAGGCCATTAAATCCCTCACTGTTTACTGTAAAAAATCCCCCGTGGTATTACTACCGGAGTGGTCCAAACTCCCCTCTCTAAGCAGTTTGCACGCAAAATCAAAATACTTATCACAAATTTTTTTCTTTTTTTCATTTTTTGCCTTCAAATTTCCATGGCCAAATAAGAGAATATAACTATGGTACCTTGGGTTGGGAAAAGATGCCACCGATTATTCCTGACAAGAAATAAACACGAACGTACACTAATTACTAGTCAATTATATATAGTTTTGAATAATAATTGAGTTAATAGCCAAATAAAAAAAGAATAATAATTGAGTTAGATTATAAATTTTAAATAAAAATTAGATTAAAGCTACAAAAATATAATATATTTCAAATGCCTGTCCATCAAATTTTTATAATATGGTGTGTCAATTAGAACTTCAGTTAGAAGTAATCGTGAATTTAGTAGGTTGAAGATTTTAACGTGTAAATTTTTTTAATTTATAAATGAAATCTTAAAACAATATATATAACTTATATTTTTTATATATAATAAACTCTAATCATGGATAAATGGATTGTATTAATAAAAAAAGTTGTCAACAGGTTGTATAAAAAATTAGATGGATAAAATTATAAAATGCACCTGAATTATATTCAAGTTTATGTTCTGAGAAGTTTTTGATGAAATCATGTAAATAAATTAATCATGAATATATTGGAGTTGAGTTGAGCATTTCTCTTCAATAATTTAGTTACGTTTAAAAAAGTTTCATTTTTAACTTGTCCAGCATTAGTTTTTGCAAAAACTTAATTCACAAGGAATATTATTAATAAACATATTTGCGCACTTGGTTTAATTAATAGTCATCTAAACACAAACCCAGGAGTCAATAAAATGATGAAACTATGATGTAAAACTTGGAACCTGGACACTTATATAATACATACATCATGTATTAACATATAATATTTAGCACCGGCGGACAATTTCCCAAAAGGGGATCGGGGCACGGTGGTAATTTACTATTTCCATGATTCTAGGACTGTAAAGGGGAAATTAACAATAGAAAAATCTAAAAAAGGATAGATTATTTCTAATATTATTTATATTCTATTAAAAAGTATAAAATTAATTAATTTTAAGTTTTTAAAATTTCATTATAGTATATTGACTGAATAAAAATTTAATAATTATTATATCATTCAAATAATAAATATAGAGATATTTTTACGAAAAAGTATAATTATAAGTTATAATATGTTGTAGAATCTAAGTTTTTAAATTACGAAGCTCAAATAACTATTTTTCAATAAATTGACCCCATTTTGAATAATTCTGAGTTTTCACAAACAATAATTATATATTCGAAAAAACCAAAAATCTTAATAAACAAAGTAAGAGAATATCTAAATTTTCTATTTCACAAAAACTATATAGACAAAAAAGAAACAGTTCAAGGGATAAAAAATCAAGACAATAAGATTTATATAGGTTTTGATTAATGTTATTTTAGGTCTTTTTTCAAGCATAAGGGAAGAAAATTTTATAAAAATGATATTTATATTCAATTACGCAATCCTTTAAAACCAAGCGAACTTAAAGGTCTCATACATTATACACGCTTTCCACTAAAGGCGACTCAATTACTAAGGGCAACAACGTAAATTTCAACGAACTTCCAAATCAAATAACTTGACTGATGAAAGTATAATATAAAGATTTTGCAGTGTAGGAACCAAAGTTGATAGGTTGCTGAGAACTCATTCACAGGAATAAATGCAAATAAGCTCAGCAACTAGAAAAGTATCAAGATAGTTGTCACACAGTTGATTTAAATGATTGTCACGAATAAATAAAAGTAATTATTTAATTCGAATATATTGAATACTTTAAAGCCCAAATAATATCTTCAAAGTTTATATAATATAATTTAAAATGGTTGTTATAATTATTCTATTGTCGCATGTGTTACGAGAGCATCTTTTTACAAGTATCAAATTGTATTAGGGGTATGCATCAATCAATTCAGATGGCTCGGTCAACCTCGCCGAATAAAAAATTTTATATTTTTTATAAAGTCAAATTAAGTTTTAGATTCACTCAAAATTCAGTCATATCAAGTATTAACTTGTATTTTATTTCATTATTTTTATAATTTATTTTTATTATATTTAAATAAATTTTAGTTATGTAATTTTTTTTAAAACTTTCATTCTTTTTTAATTTTGATTATTTCTAAATTCTAATCTTAATATTTTACTCATTTCATTTTTTGTTTTAAACTTTTTCATTTCCTCTTCAAAAAATTTGTTTTCCTTAATAAAAAATTTTGTAAAAATCGAAAATTAAAAAGTAAAAAAGAATAGATTGGACTGGGTGTCACACCTGACAATCCGTCAGAAAGTCAAGTGTGACGCAGATGGTGTGGAAAGAAAAGAGAAACAAATTAACTTTCAAAATAATTTAAAAGCTAATTTATTTTAGGAATTGTTATAAAAATTTTTAATGAAAAACTTTGAAAAATTAATTTAAAACAAAAAGAAATGACAATGTGGTATGAAAAAATAGAGATAGATTTGAGAGTTTGTTTAAGTATGAGACATGAGTTAGGCATCTTACAACACACATTTATAAGGATAGTTACTCTAAACTAGTAAAGTGAAATTAATATAATATAACCTTAAATTTGCCTCAATTACCATATTAACACACATGCACATTGCACACAGAAGATAAAAACAACAATACTGAAAATGAATAAATGAATATTTATGAAATACAAACTTAACCTAGGTCTACATATCCTGGAATCAAAGTCTACGTAGTTTGTCATAAAAATGCATGGTAGTTGATTGGTATCTTTTAATTTTTGTGAAAAGAATAAGATAGAAGAAATTAAATTAATTTTCATAAACAAAATGAATTTGAGATTTGATTGGTTTGTTTCAATTCATAAAATTAGTACAATCTCACTCTTTCACTCTCTTTTTTTTTTCTCTTTTTAAATTTTTTTTGGATTTTCAGAATTTGGATTTTTTATTTTAATTTTAAAATAAAATGAAATTGTGATGGAAAAAGCTTTTTTGGGGAATTTTTTTTATTTTTTAATTTTTGAAATAATTTTTGTTTGAATTTGAAAAGGGAATAAAATCACTAAAAGAAATGATTTTTGGATTTTCAATCTATCGGATTTTTGAAGATAATATAGTTTATTTAAATTTAAAAGGAGGGACAAAATTTTCAAAGACAAGTATTTGGTGATTTTTGATTTTATGTTTTTTAGACTTTTGGTTTTTACTTTAACTTTAAAAAGGAAATGAAATTATGGAAAAAAAAATGTTTTGGGATTATTTTATTTTATTTTTGTAATTGAGAAATCATTTTACTTTTGTAATGTCTAAAATTGGATGCAAACTTTCAAAGTTTACAAAGATTAGAACTCTTACATGACTTCCACCGATTAACTTTTAAGTATTTAGGGAGATTAACGATCTCACATAAAAACTTTAAATGAATATATAAAGTGGCAAAAGAAATTATTTTCGTAAATTGAAATTGCTTTTATTTGTTTACTCATTTATTTATGTGTTATAAGAAAAAATATATACTAACATTGAAATCCTAAGGAAACTAATGATTTCACACCGCTTCTATTGGTTAACTTTTAAATACATAAGAAGACTAATAACCTTACACAATGACCTTAGAGAAAATGCAAAAATTAATTAATTCCTAATTTAGAAAATATTTGATTTTATTACTATTTATTTGTATTTACTTATTTATTTTAGAAATCGCATATTAACTTTTGAATTCTAAGGATAATAAAGTCTCACATTGTCTCTATTAAGTAATTTCCAAGTGTTTTAAGAGATTAGTAGTCTCACACGACAATTATAGAAATTTAAATAAAATTTAATTTAAAATCAAAAAACAAAGCAACAATTAAAAATAAATAAATAAATAAACAAATAAATAATTAATTAATAACAAATAAAGGAAAGAAAGAAACTAACATAAACACAAATCAAGTGTAACTGTGTGCATACGTTTAAACAACTCATACGGCTACAAATTGTTAAAGGAAAAAAAAAATATAAATTTAAATATAAATAAATAAATAAAATAAATCAAAACAAAATAAAAGAAAGAATATCAGCACAAACTACTTTAAGTCTTCATTTGATCTTTAAGCTTGTGATCCTTTGCATTTTTCAAGCAAAACAAAAATCAAAGTAAAACAAACCCTCTAATTGGAGCAAAATAAACTCATTTTGAAATTTCGATCATGCAAAAATATTATGTCAATTAAATTATATAATAGTATGGGATCATTCAAAACAAAATTCTCCGTGTCATCTAACCCACGAAGATAATAATGGCCATCAAAAAAGAAAATAATGTCACCTCATACTATAAATACTAGCATCATCTCATATCACATTAATCAAATGAGATCACACATTGAAGGGAAACCAATGAAGACAAAAAAACCGCAAATCCTATTAACCACCAAAAATATAATAAAAAAAATTAAAAAGAACGATATATTAGCACCACTTTATTCCAGTGGCACTCTGGATAATTAGACAACAAAGGTAAAGAAAAGAAGAACAAATCATTTTAAAATTAATTAGATTTTGACCTCTGCACTATGTGTAAACTAATAAGGTTCTAATTGTGTTATATTTGTATATATTTTATTAGGTATTTATCATGCATGTTGGATAAAATTTTTAGATTTAGTGACTAAATAATGTTAATTTCATATATTTTATGGGTTAGACTATTTGATTGTTTCCTTATACTAAATTTATCTAATTTCAAATTGTTTTGATTGAAATTCTAGGAGATTGCATTAATGAAAGGAAATGAAGTGTTGGAAGTGTGAACAAGGAAGATTCAAAGATATTTTGAACGTTTTTTCAAATATCTTAGAAGTTGAAAGAAACCAATAAAAAAAACCTGATATGTTATTCAATTAAAAATGATAAACACTCAATTTTGATTAATAAATTTAAAAAGTTATAAAATAAATTTATCGTAAGTCATTAAAATCAAGGATTAATGCATATTCAAAAAACATGAGGCTTTAAATAAACAAAATATTCCTTTTTATTTTAATTGATAACTCCTCACTCACTAAAGTACCCAGATTTTATATTTAAAATTTGAATATTATAATTCATAAATTGGCTTATAAAAATTCTCCTTTTGTTTTTTTTAATCAATAACTTGATAGGATAACTATTAACAAGATTTAGGCTCTAGGTTGGGACCTCTACCTAATGAATTTGTGAGTAATCTAACTTATTACTAATTAACTATAATTAACTTAGACTTAATCTATTTTTTATTTATGTCAAAATTTGTTGATTAATTAATTAATCCAATAAATTGAACTAATAATTAGTTAATGCTAATTCACAATATATAAAAAATTTTTAACATTTGTCATATGTTTTCTTCTAAATGTGTTACATAGTGATTGCATTAACCAATTTTGTAATTGCACCAAAGATGATGCTTATTTTTAATCATACTTATGATGTTATATTAAATTTTAGTCAATGTATTTTATCAAAGTCTAAATTCAGTTGTTTTGAATAATTTCTTAATTATTTTCATCGCAATGACTTCCCTCAACCTAATGCATTATACTGCATCAGTGACTGGATTTTAATTTATAATACGCATAATCTTAGTTTAGAAATAATTAAATTTTGTCTTTCTAGCAAACTAGTGTCACTAGAAGGCAATAACTAAGCTAAAAGGTATCCCTATAATTATGTATTTACATCTGTTGCCTGTGTGACCCATGTGACCAAGCATAAGCGGCTTCTTTCAATTAATTTCAAACCGTATTAAAACTACAGATAATCTGGCCCTTTGAACTTAGTACTACAGATGAAATAATTATTGCTCAAAGAGCTACCTGATCTTATGTATTCGAGATTTTGCACTAGGCTTCTTAATTGCTGTAATGGGAATCATATTTTTGTAAGAATATAATTCTATATTATAGTAAGAGATAAATAAATAAATTTGTAATAATAAAATTACACTTATTTAATGAAGCATGCAATGTAACCAAAATTTTACAAGGAAAGAAAATAAGTTGTTTTGCTCAAGTTTTTTTTGTACGTTAAAATAATGAGAGTCACCTAGGATTAATAAATAAAAAACAATGAGTTTTTCTAATGAATCATCAAAATATGAGAAGTTATTGCATGTTCAAATTAATTGCCTATATTAATAAATAAAATTGTTGAATCATTTTAAATTGATAACTTCCCATTTCTTAACTATTCAAATTAAAAAATTGAATATGTTTATAAAATATTTTCATCTTATCCTTTCAGTCAGTAATATGATAAGATAATTTTTTACAAGACTTAGGTTACAGGTTATGGTCTCTACCTAATAGATTTGTAGGTAATCCAATCTATAATTAATTATGTACAACTAACTTAAACTTAATTCATTCCTAGTTTATATGCAAATTTAGTTGCTTAATTAATTAATTAACTTAATGAATTGATTTAATAATAAATTAATACTAATTCATAATATTATTATAAAATAATTCAACATTCACAAAAATTGTATCGGAATGCCATCTAAATTGCTTTTTAATTATTGATTCAATTATAGTTGGATCCATGAATGGTGAACTATTCTTTTTCACTAGTTCAATCTTTGATTCAATTTGATTTTTTTTAAATTTGAGAATCATTGTTAAGTTCATTCACTGGCAAAAGCAATCTCGGGGCACAAAGAAAAATACTACGTTATAGATAATCTAATTAATTAGAAGGCTATTTAGTCAATGCTTTGCATCACATCACAAATGGTCCGTATTCAGATCTTTTTATCTTCTTAAAATCAATATTCTTGGGGGTGAAACCGAAAGTCACTGTATGACGTACGAATCGTACAATACGAATACAATATAGGTTAATTTGGAGTGAATATGGCGTACTTAATAGACACACCATATGGAAATGAGTTTGAATGCTTCCCTTTATTTTTATCATCCTCAGTTTCTTTTTTTTTTTTTTTTCAACTTGCATTGGGAATATTATATATATATATATATATATATACACACACACACACGCACACACATTTGGCATGAATAAAATCACATGTCAATTTTCATTTTAATTTAGTTTAAAATAATATATATATTTAAAAAATTATAAAAAGTAGTACAAATTATTTATTTATTTGTTTACATATCAATATCTGTTTCTTACATTATAATTTATGTGTATTGTATTTTATTTATATACTAATATATGATTTTGGGATAGTGACTAAAAATCCTCAAATACATACATTGAGGAAAAGCGACGTAGCCTTCCTTTCATGATTGACAGATACAATTTAAATGTATATTTGTTCGAACACGTCTCAAAACCTTTGCTTTCATTTCTCATCAAATTAAATAAATCTAATTTCCAGTTTATAGAGAATTTTCAAAAGTCTGAAATTTCATTATTTCATAAATATATTTTGAAATTTTGAAATTTTCGATTTATTGATCAAAAAATACAAATCTCAAAAGATATTTAACACTGAAATTTGCACATCTTAAAAGGTCAACTCTGTTTAAAGTGGAAAATAATGGTTTTGACCTTTATACAATCATTACTTGTTTTAGTTTTATATCATTGCATTATAATAATATAAAAATAACCCCACCAATCGACGCTTTGTGCTCAATTAAATAAACAAAAAAACTGAAATTGAAAATCAAATTAAAATGTGAGTGAAGAGATTAGCTGTACCTTAATAATCGAAGTTGATTCATACTCTTTTTCCAGCGAATTGAAAGCTGGAGCTGTTGGCATGTAGACTATAGATTAAGGAATTAAATGATCACAATTGCACTGCTATATTATGTAAAGCCTTATGCCGTCCATGTGAGAAATGAACCAAAAAATTCAAACTAAAACCTACCAACTGAAAAAAGAATGAACATAGGTTGCTTTCTTTTTCCAATTATTTTTAAATTTAAAAGTAAACTAGTACAGATGAATTTCTTCTATTGAGCAAATTAATGTGTAAAATAGGATTCATGTAGCCGACAATTATAGAGGGGCTGTATATTTATATTTAGCGGTCCTCTTTATATATAGTTTATACTAGAAGACAGCGATCTTGGGTTTCAAATATCTTCAACAGTCACATATAATATCTCAACATTTTAGTTGTGACCCTTATCTTAAATGGCTTCTCAAATCGTACCTAAAAACACATAAATTTGTTCATTAATTAGGCTGAAACTCATTATCGCAGAGCAATTTACATCCAAAAGCATGGGACAATTATCTTTTTTTTTAAAAAAAAAAAAAAATAGTTTGTATGATTCTTTTAAGGTTTAATTTAGACATTTTGTTTCTGTAGTATAATTAGATTATAAAATTGGTGTTTAGACTTTATTTTTTTTCGTACTTGAGTCCTTACATAAAATGAGTTCCAATCAAGTTTCAAACATCCACTTGACCGCCGAAATATTATTTGCGAAGTATTGACGGGGTGAACTTACCTAACACTATACTAATCCAACATTTGCAATATTTTTCCTCCTCCGTACGCCATTCCTATAATTTCAGTAAATTTCTTAATTTTTTTTCCTTTGCAATGGATTTCTTTGTATTTGATTTCCTGCCATTTTAAGCTTTGTTTTTTATTTAAATTTTATCCTTGCCGTTAGCATCTGATATGTATGACATTACGAGAAATATGTCCATGTGGTTAATTAGCAGAAACTTTACCTAAAGTGTATAAACTTATGCGGGTTTTCCCCCCCATTTTATCACCAATTAGATATGCCAAGTGATCCAACTTAGTTGCTTACAAGAATGCATTTTAACTTTTACTTGTTTCAATCTCTTCTCTATCTCCATCTTCAAATTTCATCTGTTCTACGATTTATTACGATACATATTTTGCTACTATAACTTAATTCTAGGCGTTACTAGTGAGAGAGCACATACTCTTTTGTAGGTTTTGCTAATTTAATGTTAACTATAAAACCAGTTCTTTGGTTTGGTTTTTCTTTTATAGGGACATTATCCGTTGACTTAAACGAGAGATAGTAAATCCCTTGTTAATTCCAGAGGTAAGATACAACTAGTTGAATTAGTAATGCGAACTTGTGTTATAGAGATGATTGACATTAGTGATATTAGTAATTTTCTATAAGTTATTTAATTGTTGGCAAGCTTTTGTGTGTGTGTGTGTGAGAGAGAGAGAGAGTGAGAGAGAGAATTTCTAAGGATTTTTCTATATGCAAGTTAATGGAATGGGAGAAACTAAAGAGATAAAGTACATATATCAATTTTTTTCCTTTCAAACCAGGGGTTATGCAAGGAGATAACTTGATATTAGTGAGAGAATTGTGACAAAATAGTTACTAATGAGTGGGGGATTAGTGATTGACATTAAGGACCTGATAATAACGTTGGTAATTAATAGTATGGGATTCAGGTATTTAGCAGGAATGAATCAAAAAGGGTGTGCGAGGACAATTGTCCTTTGGAATTTTTAAAATTTAAATTTTAATATGTAATTTTATTTTATATTCAAAATTTAATTTTTTAATTTATAAAAAATCGTCATTCTTAGATTATAAAATCTGCCTCCCTTTTACAAAATGTTGATCCAGACAGCTGCTTTAAAATCAAATCTAGCTCCATTCCTGACATTTACTAAGGCATATGTTGGGAACACAAGGCAGATATCCCTTGCCAATATCCCTGATCCCTCACTAGACTGTCTTGGCCAAGGATCAGCGAGGGATTGAACCTTGGTATATAATACCTTATTTTTCACTGTCATTATCACTATATTACTATCACAACCTATATCACTGTTATTGTCGTTGTCACTTGTCATAATTACTCTTATAATAATACCATACCACCATTCTTGATCACTACAACCATTGTCACTGTAATTGATAACAGATATTAATTTAAGATCATTGTTGTTTATGTAAATAATAATTACTATTACAACTGTCATATATAATTTATATTGTTGTCATTACTTTTATCACCTTAATCATCATTGCTATAACTATAGCTCAAGAACAAGTTTGTTGTCGCCTAAGTCACTTTTTACTAACTGTCACAGCTAACTTGGTGTTGTTGGAATTAACAATATATACATAATATAGCATATTGCCTATGCAACTATATTTTTAATTAACAAACAGAAGATATAAAATAAAGACTTACATGATGAATAATTTGAAAATTGCAGTTCAGTACTATTTATGCTATTGAACCTTATCCCATTAGGCATACTTTTCCACCCTCCCCCCCCCCCCCCTCTCTTCTCTTCCATCATGTGAGAAAGGAGGGCATGAATCAGCCCACTTAATTAATGCACTGTTTGTTACTTTTAATGGTACGGAAAAGTGTCTCATAACATAAAATTTGTTAATAATTAAGTTAACAACGCTAGGAGATTACCCTGCTCGGAATATATATGCCTCTCTAATTTAATTATTAAAGTCTCTGTCTTTGGTTCTATTAATTGTTTCGAAAAGAAAAGTGAATAAGATTTGGTCTAACAAGCAACACAGATAGCGAATAGCTAAGTGCCTGAGATTCGCCGCTGCTGCAGCTTGGCGTAAGAGGTGTTCAATTTGGATAGAGATATATTTGCGTAGAAATTAAAAAACTAAAAAAAATTATAAATTTCTTTATTCTGTTTTTTATTAAAAAATAAAGAGTTGTTTGGACAGTAACAGAAAAGGAGGGGGGTTGACTTAATCAAGTGGGTAAGGAGGCCACGCAACCCCGAAATATACGGTTCTTGTACTTTCATCAAACGTCAGCACAAATGCCGCACCTCTCTCTCTTCTTTCCCTCTCTTCCGTACGTCCTCTCATCATCTCCTTTTATTATATAAAACCACGTCTTCCGCTTCAGGCCTCCTCACTACCCTCTCGCCTTCCTATTACCCCTTCCTTACAATCTTGTCATCTCTCCCACGCATAAGCTTTCTGCTTCTGATCAAGAAGAAGATAGTACAGGAGAGAGCAGAGTTAATTCTCTAGTTTGTGAAGATGATGTACGAACAGCAACGACTTCATCATCCGCAGCAGCAGCCCCATCTGCTGAGGAAGAACAAGATTCATGATCAGAAGAACAAAGGTCACGTAGAGGAAGAAAGGCTTGAAATAGTGGACTTGAGTGGCATGTCCTTGGACTCTCTCCCTTGCCCTTCTCTCAATTTAGCTACCATTTGCAAGTTGGACCTCTCTAATAACAATCTTATTGTACGTAAGATGCCTTTTGTTTCCTACTTTTCACTCTCTTAGAATTATATCTTCGCTCTCCTGGCATATGCTCCAAAACCTCGTATTGATCTTATTATTGATGGCTGATTTGTTTCTTTATATCAGTAAATATATATATATATATATATATATATTATAAAGTACCGGCGACATGGGGATGAATGGAAAATTTAGAAGTGTCAAGTTGACTTCGCTAGTTAGGTTCAAATCTGTCTTTTCTTCTCGAAAGTGGAATAGTTTTGAAGGAAGAAAGAAGTTACCTTCCCGAGGAAGTTGTAAATATAAAAAATTCGGTATAGTTTGGCAGCACTGGAGCGAGTTTCGGTTAAACTTAAACCTTGTGTCTTATCTGTCCAGTTCAGTGGTTATAATTTTCGTTTTCCGAGTTTGAAAATTCTGGGAAAATTCTGGGTGTTTCAGTGAACGCCGTTCTGGCAACACTGGGTGCCTAATAACTATTACTTCTCGGTTTCGCCTTGTCACTATCGTTCAAAGCTTTCGGTCATGAATAAAGAAAACCAAAAGTAAAATTAAATTCGAACACCACAACTAGAGTACTCCATCTTATAATGCTTGCATGAATTAATCTAAAGAAGCTAGATAGCTAATATTTCTTCTTTTTCCTTTTATAATTAGTTATTCGGTTAAACCATGTGTAGGCTATTTTCCCTCGAGATTAACAAGTTGTTAATTTCCTCTTCCTATTAATTTGACACAGGAAATTCCGGAGTCCCTAACAGCGAGATTGCTGAATGTGGTGGTGTTGGATGTGCACTCCAATCAACTTAGGTCCCTCCCCAATTCCATTGGCTGCCTCTCTAAGCTCAAGTTTTTGAATGTCTCTGGCAACCTCATCGAATATCTTCCCAAAACTATTGAGAATTGCAGGTAACCCAGTCTTCTTTTCTCATCCTTCTTATTTCTTTATAAACATAATTAGTTGCATGCATCCTCGCATCTTTCAAAGAGTTTAGGATATAAAGCCTTGTTTGAGGTTTTTAACACTGCATATTAAGCACACACTTCAAGAAAAAAAAATAAATGAGCCATATGTTTAAGCATAGCCACGTCCATGTGATCTTTAAATTATACGTAATACTTCAAATTTTGTAACAGGGTGTTCATGCTTCTCATATCACTACAAAGATAGATCACATAAAACAGCAGCCCTTTCCTTTCCTTCAATATATTTTACCCAAGAGATTTTTATTTCATTTATGAGAAGATGGAACGTGGATACATTGAATCTATGGTAGTTTATGCATGAAGATGAACTTTTTTACCATGGAAATGTTGCGCTGTTGAGAATTCAGCTAAATTGAATTTTAAAAGTATCTGTCTATCACTGCTTACGATGCAATCCAACAAAACCAATTAAGTGCTAGAAACAGTAACAAACACTTGAATAACTTCGTAGAATTTTATTAATTATGCCTACTTTAGATGTGGCTCTTAGTGTTTTCTTTGTCTTTGAGCTGACACTACGGCATCAAAGGCATAACACATGGCATCAGTCCTTCGTCATGGCTAGATTCGTAGGCTTAATTAATAATTGAATATTAAAATAGTTTATGAAAGAATTTTCTTGAAGATATACTTATCTCCACCTTAATTAATTTTATTCCAAAAATTGTTGTTTTCAATACGTAATCAATGATTTACGCGTCCTTTTGTTGGAAAAAAATTAATTGCAAGATTTTTCATAGTGTTACGTATCGTAGCTGGTGCTTTCACAAATTGAGTGCGTACGGGAGACGATTTCCTCCATTTTTCTTAAGGGTTGTCATTGCAGTTATATTTGACTATGATATAAAACGAAAGGTGGGGGACACACGTGATAAACAGAAAATAAAAAAGAATAGAAAAGTCAAAAAATATGGATGCTTTCATGGAAAAATGTACGGGCAATTCACGGATCCATACAAAAGAAATTGATGACTCTGAACGACGCTAACAAGGAACTTCAACCTTGTGCAATTTCACAAGGCACTTATGTATAGATAGTAGACCGGAATCGCAATTTTTCTTGTGTATTGGATTGACGTGAGGATTGCAGGTGGGATCGGAGAAATTTCTCACAAGGAATAGGGGTAAGACTAGGAGTAGGTTTTAATGTAAAAAATATGAGGATAAAAATAAGGTTATACTTTTTGCTGCGTATATTTTCCATTTATAATTTTTACTAAGAAAATTTAATATGTAAAAATATAGTTTTAATAATATATTAATAAAATTTATATATGTTTAGTTAAAAAAGTATTAACATTTAAAATTATATTATTTTTTTATTTTTTAAAATTTCGCTTAATTGTTATAATTTTTAATCTCTACAAAATTTTATAAAAAATAGAGATAAAACAATGGAAGAAAGACTTTCCTAAATCCTGACCGATCTCGTTGTAATTATTCAAAATATATTAAATATGAAAGCAACAACAATATTAACTAAATGGATTTTTGATGGTATAATTCAATAAATAAATATCAATTTCTGTTAAATGTAAATCTGTTACTATAATTTATTTTCAATCCGAATACCTCGCATAGGAAATATGAGGTCATAAGATTGATTTATTTCTTATATATCACTCACGTAAAAGTCTATGTTCTGACATGCACATACTTTGACCTATGACCCACCGTACGTACAGAGCCTTGGAAGAACTGAACGCCAACTTCAACAAGCTAAGTATGCTCCCAGACACAATAGGGTTCGAGCTCATAAACCTGAAGAAGCTCTCTGTGAACTCCAACAAGCTGGTCCTTCTTCCTCGCTCGACCTCCTACCTCACGGCTCTGCGCGTTCTCGACGCCCGGCTGAACTGCCTGCGAGCTCTCCCGGAAGACCTCGAGAACCTCGTCAACCTCGAGACCCTCAACGTGAGCCAGAACTTCCAGTACCTTGAGTCCCTGCCCTACTCCATAGGGTTGCTCTTAAACCTCGTGGAGCTGGACGTGAGTTACAACAGGATCAAGTCGTTGCCGGACTCCATTGGATGCCTGAAGAAGCTGGCGAAACTGAGCGTCGAAGGGAACCCTCTGATCTCGCCGCCGCCGGAAGTGGTGGAGCAAGGAGCGTACACTGTGAAGGAGTACCTGTGCCAGAAGATGAACTCCGGCCACCAGAGCCCACCCAAGAGGAAGTCGTGGATAGGGAGGTTGGTGAAGTATGGGACCTTTGGTGGCGGGAACGCGCGGAGAAGGGAGCGTGACGAGCGTGAGGGGTTCATCATGCATGACTACCGTTCCATTGAAGGTATTGCTACTCCAAGGCACATTGGTATGTTCTCTCCGCGCCGGCTCTTCTCACCCCGTAGTTATTTCACTAACTGAAGGGCAACATCGTCTTTTCCAAAGCTCCCGCTTTGTCGTTGAACGCAAATACTTGTGTTGTGCTTGCACTGTTACTGTTTCAGTAAAACTTGTCATAAGTAAGCATGATAGGTTTGTACGTGTATTTGTAAAGTAGAATACGTTAGCGATACTGTGGTGGGTTTTTGGAACAATAGACCAGTGACCCCTTAGTTTAGAATAAAAAAAATGTCAATTAATTGTATTCTGTACTTATTGACTTTATGGACGAATATGTAGGAAATTTTGGACCTGGTCTTGGTTGAGAAATGATAATATTTTAAATGTTGTCGGCCATGGAATGAAACACTGAAAATAAAAATTTAGTCTAAATTAAAGAAGAAAAACAAGTAACTTCTTAATCAGTCCGATCCAATAATTTTTTAGTGACTATTTTAAAAATTACGCCGAACCAGCTAAGGGACCAGTTTTTGTTTCCTTCAATTTGATAGGCTGATCTTATTTTCTCAAAACAGTGATAAATAAGTTTGACGAACTCTGCCTCGTGTTGGCTAGCTTGATATAACAGCAATAAGATTCCTAAATATGTTGCGTTCAGACACTAAACCAATGAAAGGGACCAAAAACAAAAAGACACTAAACCAATGACAGACATATGTGGACCCACGCCATGTTGGCATGTTCAATTGTCGGCTTAATATATACCCGAGGCCCGAGTCTATCATAAAATTTTTCAAACGAGATTGAGTTAAACCATATATGCTAAATCCGAATCTATGTCGACTATTTGTTTATACTTCTCGCCGGCCACTACGGAATGGCATTAGGTGAATAATTACAAATAGTGATACTGAGTGTCATCAATCTAGCTGATGAATTCTATCATATACACACAGCTAAATGCAAGCGCACAGATCAATTTTCCAACTTCAGTACAATTTCCTCTGACGTCAATTCAAATAATAACTCAAGTAGAAAAGGGAAGGGAAAGGAAGAGGAGGTTTTTGGCTCTAAGGTCCTCTGCCACAAGTCCATCATAAAATTTTTCATAGGAGATTATGTGTTGAACCATATATGCTAAATCCGAATCTACGTCGGCTCTTTATTTATACTTTTCGCCGGCCACTACGGAATGGCATTAGGTGAATAATTACAAATAGTGATACTGAGTGTCATCAATCTAGCCGATGAATTCTATCATACACACACGGTTAAATGCAAGCTACAAAGATCAATTTTCCTACTTCAGTACGATTTCCTCTGACGTCAATTCAAATAACAACTCAAGAAGAAAAGGGATGGGAAAGGAAGAGGAGGAGGTTTTTGGCTCCAAGGTCCTCTGCCACGCCTCTCGTGAGAATTAAGGACGGTTTACAGTTATGAGAGCTCACTTTGAAACAAAAACTCAGGAGCTGAACAAAATGAAGATTTCCAGTATGTGTGCGAAACTAAGTCACCAACTAAAGTGGGATGGTCATAACAAAATTTTTTCCTTTCTTCACGAAATTGCCAGGTAGTTCTGCAGCCACAGTTGGAGGTAATACATAGCCATGCCTCCAAGTACTTTCAGATTCAATATGCCTTGGGGGACCAGGGGAATGGGAGGGAATTCTCCAAAGTGTAGCTGTATAAATAGCTCCCGATGACCAAGCCAGTTAAAGAATGCACACCACCAGAATATAAAGACACTTAATCAGTTCAGCTGACTATTTCTCCGAAGTTCCTACCCATTTGGTTTACTATCCTTAATCATATCATTATTCAATTTAATGAAGCAAAATAGTTTAGCCTAGAAAATTTTATATTCATCAAAATTTTGGAATAGCACATGCAATTCAGACTTCAGTCACATGGCAAGGAAGATGGAAGAACAATTCCAAACAGAGACGCATCTTCGCTTGGTACAAATCATGTGCTGCAGAGATATAATGAAGCCAGAATAACATGTATGACATCTTGGTATATCTACCAATAGAATTAATGTATGACAAATCATCACATCTACGAATATATATAAAAATATGCAAGTCAAATTTCTGGCTTGGCAAGGCAAAGAAACAAAATATAAAGGAGAAAAATTTTTGTGATTCGAATTTCAGGTGTGCAACAATCAATTTGCCGAGAGCAATCCTGCTCATAGTCCTAAAATTCGCATAGTCAATTGGCTGCTTAACAATGTATACCAAATTATTTTTTTGAAAAGAAATTTAGAGTTTCTTATAGTCTTAAAATATGGCTAAAAGTAATTCCAGAAATTTGGTCTTCATATCATATAATGCATATACAATCAGGAGCTACCCCCGAGGTTAATAGATTTTAGGCAGATAGATTCAAAACATTCTACTAGGTTATAACCTCCAAAACAAAGTCACTTGCAAAATGAAAGCATACGCATTGCTAAGAACTCCACAAACAATTAGCCATGACCATGCAAAATTAGAAAGAGAAAAAGAATACTTCAATTTTTCTATTGTATGCCTTTTCAGAGACGAAGAATTCTGAGACAAAACCAAATAACATAGAAATATATTGGTTGCATAAGAAGGCAACATAACTGTTAATAGGATAGAAATCTGCAAGTCACCTTTCTGTATTCGATGCTTTAGTAATAGACAAGATGAACAGCATGGAGAAGGCAAAAAATAACAAACAGTACCTGAGCATTTAAGAGGAATGGCATTCACAATTTAAATGCACAGCTAAGGATTCCAGCATTCTGCAAATGCAACGAAAGAACCAGAGGAAAATGATTTACCCCGAAGTCAAAGAAGTTCCATCAAGGCCAGAGTACTTTTGTTAAGCAGCTCTAGGGAGTTTGGTATTGAACAGAAGACACAGCAAGGGATGGTAGAAAATGAATACAAGTTAGCAATGTAATACAGCATGAATGGCCGCAGATGCAGAGAAAGATTCAGGCGAGAAGAAGACCATGGTCAGCCCATCAGTAAAACTTGAAGACCACATAAAGCACACATATCAAACACAATCAGGCAACCCATTAAGAAATATGTATTCCAGTACTTATATAGATATATATATATATATATATATATATATATATATATATATAAATATAAATATACATACTCAGTCGGTAATTTTAAAAGAGAATATCACAAAGTAGATGCAAAACCTCGACGTATTCCTAAACTAAACCTGAAAATTCCCGACAAACCCAATTCACAAGAACATGAAAGTTAATAAATTACAATTCTCCAGGACCAAATTAAATAAATTCATCTAAGATAACCTGGGATCTTGATACGGATAAAAAGCATACTCATCACATAAGCAACCACGACGGAAAATATGCCAGCAAATGCGTAAGAGACCTTAACACTTTTAGCACGGTTACGGTCCAATGCGAGATCCAAGAGGACGATTCCGATTCCACCAAGCACAAACATAAAGCCGGAGGAGAGGCCTTCAATGATGTACTGACCATTGACACGTCCAGGAAGGAATACGACAGGTCGTACGGACCCAGTGTAAGGATCCTGAATGGAACCGATACCAGGGGGCTCGACGATAACGTCGTAGACGATGCCGGAGACAACCATGAAGTAGGTGAGAAGGACTAGTACGAAGACTGTCATAGGAGACGGGAGAGTAAATGATGGGAGCTTGAGGCGGAGGCGAGGAGGTCGGAGGAAGCTGAAGGGAAGGATCCGAAGAATGTGAAACATCGGATCAACGGAGCTGAACGGTGAATCGGCGACGGCGAAGGAAGAGCCGTGCGGGTTCGGGTTATCGGGTTTGGATCTCATCATTTCGGGTCGAATCACCAGAGTCTCGAAGGAAGGCGAATCTCAGTATCTCACTCGGAGGTCGGAAGACGTGCGACTGTCCGCGACTAGAGCGCACTGCTGTAAGAGAATTACAGCTGCTTAGATCTGAGCAGTCCGTTCCATCCAACGTCTCCCAATCAGCCGCGTTTGTCTTTTTTTTTTTTAATCAAAATAGCTCACCGATCTGGAATTTGAATCCTCTGTTATCACAATAATTGACCTGTGTTAAAAATGAACGACGACGTGCGTATCTTGAACTCTTATTCATCTTCTGAGATTTTTTAGTTCAAATTCCTTTTGAAAATTTGGACCCGCAGACGTCTCCATTATTACCACCAAGTTTCTGTAGAGTTCATTTTCAGTGGACTGGCAACTTTTGCTTTGGGATGCATGTCTTGATTCATTCCTTACATTCATCCTCTTGAATTTTTGTACTTCAAATCTTGATAAGATTAAGTTAAAAAAAAATGCATTCCATAAATTGCTACATAAAAGCCTACTATAATCAATAGGACGATTACCGGAGAACCATCATCCAACATTTCTCTAAATAAGATAGAGGAAGATGGAAGATGAAGTTATTAGAACATTAGCATTACCTTTTTCAAAATGATGATGCATTTGTCAATGCCCAGTAATTTCGGAACTATTTTGACCCATTTGGATTTTGTGTTATTTTTTTGGTTTTAAGTCGAATTGTGGCATAAAAAGAACCATGCCGTTTTCATGGAAGAAGAACAAGCTAACTTGAATATTCAATTTTATTGTAGATCTTTTCTTGCCAAAACGCGGCGGTTCTCTTGTCGAGACCAACTTTCCCACCTCCCTCATCAACCTCTACGTCAAGAACTGGAGTCGATCCAAAAAACCCAAGGTCAATGGATGGATGAAGAATTACAGGAACCTTCTTCATGGAGGCACACATGAGATGAATTAGAATAGAAAACGATGGGTGAAGCGTAAAATCATTGGTAGGAAAGCTCAATTACCTCGCACAAGAAAATGCAGAACTCACCATGAGAAAACGCAAGTCGTTTATAATATTGGCGTTTGAGGAGAAAAGAAGAAAGTAGCACAAGTGGCAGTATGACAAGCATTAAATTGATGGTTGTGATTTACTCACATGACAAGCTGCAGTTGATTTGCTCTCCTCTTAGGACAATTAGAATGAAATTCTATAAGGACAAATTAAGTTTAACCCTAAAATTATAAATTAATTATAATTTCCACATTTATACTTTAAAACTTAACATTTTATCATCTTGTACTGTAAGAACGTTATATACACTTGAACTTTTACATTGTTCATGCTCACCCTTATTACCTAAACTTATCTCAAGTAACATATAGAGTTAATTTTAATATGTAACCTTTTTATTTTGTAATAGTTTAAGAAATAAATTGGTGCATTTTTTATTTTAAGTACTAGAATTGTAATTAAATTATAATTTAAGATATTATATAATTTTTTTTCTTTATATAATGTAAAGGTTACATTCTAAACCCACATCTTCTTGAGGGTCATCAAAACGCAATCTTCTATTCCTAAAATGCAAATCAATATAACCAAAACCAATCTGATTCACTCACTCACAATGAGTAAATTCAATTAGATTCAAGTCCAATTTGATCAAATCAAATTAATTGAAACAAAATTGACCAATTAATAAAATGAGAATTTGGCAAAATTAATTTAATTAGTTTGGTTTATGAATAAGAAAAGTACTAAATCAATCATTTATTTTTACACTTTGTAATAATTTAATCTTTTACAAATATCGTGGTAAATTCATCTTTCAAAAATTATATTTTATAAAAAATTAATCATTAATTAATCTAAGTGAATGATCAATTTTATATAAATTTAAATTTATAAAAAATTAATTAGTCATAATTAATTTGCAAATGATCTAATTGCCATAAAATACAAAATTTGATGACTGATTTTATACTTTTTTTTTTTGTTTATGAATGTTTATGTTAGACATTTAGCCAAACCAACTTATTAGTATTATAAAATATTAAATCTTTATTTCTAGTAAATTAATCATAAATTATAATTAATAATATATTTAAATTTCTAATATTTAACTCTAATTCTAAAAATATTCACTTGTTTGTAATTGGATTAAATTTGAAGTTGAGTTGAAATATTCTTGATGTAAACTTCATTGTTCGAAATGTTAATTTCCTTTTAAGGCTGAGATAAAAAGAATCACTTCATGTTGAATTCTATAATGTTACAATAATCTGTTTCTTTAACAAAAATGACCATCCAGTATAATTCAAAATGACCAAACCAATACTACATTGGTTCAATTCAATTATAGCCAAATTCACTAAATGCATGAAATTTCTATTCATCCAATCCATCAGTGACCCGTTAGGTGGGCTTTTTCATAGTCCAATCACCATTTGGCCCAGCAATCGGCGTCGATATCTTGGGTCTGCGATTGAATTGGTTCATCCAGCACATCCTGAGCATTTACAAGTTGGATCAATCGTCAGAGCCCTAACATCACAATCACATATTTTTAAGCCACGAAGTATAAAATGAGGGTAAGCCTGCAGAAAAGTAAATTTTTTAAGAGAAATTTTCAAACTGACAGATTTTTAGCCAATGTACCCTCTGCGTCGGTAGGAGGAAGCAATGATGTCAAATTCGTGAGTTTAATTAAAATCATAAAAATGATGTAGACCTATAATATAAATTTATAATATAGAATTGTAAAAATTTATTTTTATTAATAAATAACTATTAAATATAATCAAATTTAAAAACAAAATAAATAAAAATTTATACATATATACAAAATACTATTGTAATAATTCAAATTATAGAACTAGGTAATCACAAAATTATTAGGAAAATATACTTAAATTATAGAACTTTTAATTATAATTAATTAGGTAGGGATTGAATTTAAAAGTTTTTTTTTCCAAGCGTTGAGATTAAATTTATTAAAAGAAATTAAAAGCAAGCGTTGCCATTATTATACTTATTAATATAGAAATTAAAAGTAATTAAAATTTAAAATAATAGTAATTCTAATAGTAATAATAATGTAAATAAGTTAGAGTAAATATTAAATATATATATATATATATATGTATAATAATGTATTTTAAGCTATGCAATGGAAATAAATTTTAAAAAAATTACAAAGTAGAGTTAATCATTTAATCACAATGTAATACGTTATTTGTTATTAATTGCAAATAGAATGTATTAGAGTCATAATAATGCAATTATATTTGTAATATAAGTTTTATTATGTTTAATGGTTGAAATAATTGAGTTGAGTTTAAAGTTAGTTAATTTTTTTAAAAAAACTTGATTGGAATATTGGATTATTAATATTTGTGCAAAAAACATATTTTTTTTAATTTAGTTGACTTTGGTCAAACTCGACGATTCTATCCAAGTTTGACTGAGTGTACTCTGACTCTGATTCTACGACCGAGTTAAATTGATTTCCCCACATAAAAATGTAAAATCGGCAAGTTTAACAAGTTGACTCAAAATTTTGACAACTATAGGATGAAGTATCTTTTGAATTGCAGAAGGCATAGACTCATTCAGTAAACCAGTTGGAGGAAATCATTGGACACTCGTTGTAAAACCAAATAAATTATGAATGACTAAAATTTTAATAATAAAAAGTATACACAAAATTGGGGATATAGAAAAATACTATTTATCATTAGTTTATGCTTACATGTAACCATTATTATTTAGCAAGAATAGGTTTAATTCAACTTGAATATCCTGTGATTTTAGATAGAAACCATACATCTATATACATAGTCAGAAAGTGGGATAAAGTTCCAATTAAATTGCACATTATCTATTAGAGATAATAGGCTATTTTAATCTCTCTCTCTCTCTTTTAAAGATATATTCACTCATTATATGAAAGAGGTGTCATAACTATGGTGGTTTAACCATGGTTTTATTAAACCAGGTGATGAATTGTAAGTATATAAGTCAATTTGTAATAAAAATATCTAAAAGTTTAAGTATCGTTTCCACGAGAATAACGTGTTATCATTATTGTTTTTAAGATTAAATTTTCACTTACCAAATATACAATATGTACAAAAGAATAAGTTAGTGTGGTTATTTACATATTTACACTAGTGACCCAGATAAATCCAATCACTAAAAAATGATTTAACTATTTAATAATAAAACCAAGCATCTAAATAACACTAAGACTCTAAACAAAAAGAAAAGGACTCAAGGCACTATACTAGATCAAGCTAATTATAAGTTGAATTAAGGATCGATTCAGTTACCAAGTCCATTATTAACTTTGTTCCACATAGTTCAATTCCACTTATGGGTAAATTCATTAAAAGATAAACTTGAATCTAATTATTATCCTAACTTTAACTCTAATTTTGCTTAAAAGTCGAATCCAATCAATAAAGTAAAAATTTCCCTAAAGTGCATTAAGGTCAAGAGCTAACTCACTAAACATAACTTACCTAAAAGTCTAATCACATCAGTTAGGTAAAATTGCATGACCTTAAATATTAGTGTTCCTTAAAAGTCGAAACTAATCATTTAAGGGAAATTACACTCAATTCTTAAAAGACATTTCATCGAACACCTTGTGGACATTTGAATCTATGACAAGAGATTATGAAAGAAATCAACAAAATAAACTATTCAATCCATTTGCAATCATAATAATTAACTTGAACATATAAAAGCCCCAAATAAGAAGCAATATACATTCATTAATCAACTCATAATTACAAAAGGACATGAAATAATCTTAAACTCATTATTTCCAAGAAATCCATCACAACAATAACAACAAGCTTAAACTCAACTTCATAAAGAAATAAAATAAATAAGAAAAGATAGAGAAAGAGAAAATAGTGGAATGGGTCTTCCATGGAGGTTTGGCCAAGGGTTAGAAATTCAAGGAGACCAAGTAAATGAAGTTTCCTTTAAAAACCCTTGTTCTCCAAAGTTATTTTGTTTCTCCAACCTTCCTCCCTATCTTTCTACCCTAAAAAAATCCTAATTTTTTTTCCATTTATATCACCTTCCTTGTCAAAATATGCAATTACCTTTAAATGACTGCATGTTGGCGCCAAGACACCAAATCTTTGGATTTTACACTACATCTAGTGCCTTGGCACTAGAACAATGTTCATTAATGCAATTTCAAATTTTCGACCATAACTTCATGATTCAATGTTAGAGTTTAGTAAATTAGTACTTACTGAAAGCTCTTAATGAGATTTACAGCTTTATTTGAAATGACAATCTTCAAATTATGATGTTTAAAGATTTAAAAGTGGCATAAAAGTTGAGTGTGCACCATCTTAAATTAAATATCATCTTAAGTTTCTTCCAACTTCTAAGATGTATAAGAAAGCCTTTAAGACGTCTTTGAATCTTTCTCTTCCATGCATCCAACTCCTCATTTCCTTTCATTAACACAATTCTCCTGGAACTTCCATCAAAACTATATGAAATTAAATAAATTTAATGAAAGTAAGTAACCAAATAGTCTAACTTATAAAATATACGAAATTAACATGATTTGGTCATTAAATCAAAAGAATTTATGTAACATACATGATAAGTCCTTAGTAAAACATATACAAATATAACATAATTAGGGACTTATCACTAAGGCCTAACCATAGTTTCAAAAATCGTGGTTAGAACAAATAGCCTAACCATCGTTTAAGAAAAATTGTGCTTAGTTATATCCTAACCATCATTTTTCCTAAACCATAGTTAGTTGTGGAGATTAATTAAAAAGAAAAAAAAATGGCTTTAGCCATCTTTTGAGCTTGGCCTAGCCACAGTTATGCACAAACCATGGCTGGGCCATGCTTAGGATGTGGCCCTTGCCACTTTTTTTAAAAAACTACAGGTTAACCATATTTTTTCATAAACTATAGCCAGGCCACAGTAAAAAAAAAAAAATTAGCCTAAGCTTACTTTAGTTCGTGGCCTGTGCTAATTTTCTTCTAGAAAAACAGTGGCCTAACCATGGTTTTCTGAAAAATTGAGGTTAAGCCATAGTAAAAAAAATTGGGCCACGCTTAAATGATGGCCCAGCCATATTTCTTATTGAACCATGGATCAATTTTGGATCATTTCTAGACCTATTTGAATGGGCCAAACAATAATTGTTCGACCTTAAAATTTTTGTTAGCTTGTGTTTCCGCCCAATCCCTAAATTTTTACCCTAATTTCAATTTGTTGAGCCCAATTACTGAAAGATCAAGGTTTTGATGATAACAACACAAGAAGAAAAGTTTTATTATGTATTACTTAGGTCCTAGATGTTTTTAATGTTTAATCATATATTAGGAACCTTTGTAAATGATATTGAGCTTAAATAATTTAAAATGAATGTATAATTAGTCACATGTCTTAAAGGTTGAAAAAAACCTGATTTGGGACTTTATGTTTGTAAATAGTCAACTAGCCAATAATGTAAAAAAACACATATTTTCCCTACTTTCTTATTAGGCGGATTATTTATATTGAGATTATTTTGATGATGACAAATATATGAAAAATATGAGTTAGAAATATAATAGTAATATGTGTATTATTGATTAACCATTTGGACTAACTATTTAGCTTACAAGTTGAATATCTATTATGTGTTGGATGGTCCAAAGAAGAAAGAGTGGGTATTGAAGTAAAGAGAATGAAATATCAATATCATGCTCTACCCAAAGAGATAGCAAGCAAAAAAGGTGTTATAAGCTTTGAAAAAGTTAAAAACTAAATGAGTTAGAACTTTGGATGCATCAAGATAGCCAATAGATTCAATAGGTATAATTATCATAGGTTAAGAATAATTCAATGATTTAGAATTTCATTTATTAGCTCAAGATATTTTGGTTCTTAAAATATAAGTTTAGACATAAAAAAATTAGTGAGATATATATTTTTCTTAAAATTGTTTTTGACCTTTGCTCACTATTTTACGTATATCTCACAAACCGTATGGGATATTACTATGAAACTTATTTTATGAGAAACTAGACTCAAAGAACTTTTCAATGATAGTCAGTCATTTAAAACAAATTTCAAATGAAAAAGATATGACCCTATAAATTTGAGTGACCCAAAATTATATTCAATTTTGATAATATATTTTATTGGAAACTAGACTTAAAGAGCTTTCTTTCTAACCATGGGTCATTCACTTAAATTGGATTTAAAATGAGAAAGTTATGACTATTTGAAGTTGGGACTGCATCATTGTAAGTGACCAGTTGATTGGTACAGTTCAAAAAGTGAGCAGTCAACTAGTCAGCCCCTGAAAATCACTGGTTAGTCTTAGAATTGAAATAATAGTCATATTTTGATGGATAGTTGATTGGTGAGCCCTTGATAATTGACTGGTTGCTCTCAGAGATAATTTTCTAAATTAAATAATAACTATTTTGAAAGGATAATGACTATATCTCATCTTGGTCTATAAATATGTCATTCCAAACATATTTTTGAGAAGCACCAAGTACTAGAATGTGATCCTTAACTTTTTATATCATTCTTAAGAGAGAAACAAAGATCACTGAGCCAAAATCTCTAAATTCTCTATCATTTGAGTTCTTAGAGCTTCATTTGTATATCTACTTCTTTGTGGAAGTTTGTTTACTTGTATTCCTTCATTTCTTGTGAGAACGAAGCTCAAGGAGATTCCTTAAGGGAGTCAAGCTAAGAGAAAGCTTGGGTTGAGGGGTAGGTTCCCCTTGGTTATGTTCAAGAAGGCTCCTTGAGGGAATCAAGCAAGGTTGTGCTTAGGATTAGAAAGAGATTCTTCCTGAAATTTGTAATTTAGAGAGAGGTTCTCTTTGTAATTGACATTGAGATAGCGAAAAATTCCAAGAGGTTGCTTAGGGGCTGGATGTAGGCTTAGATTGGAGTCAAACTAGGATAAATCACTGAGTTTGCTTTCTCTTTCCCTATACTCTTTGTATTTTGAATTATCATATTTATGCTATGCATTTATTGTTAATAATTTACTGGGAGTGTTGATATATATATATATATATATATATATACCCAAGCATATACATTAAGCCTCCATTGATTCATATAATTGTTGCTTTACATCATACTCTTACAAGCATAAATTCATAACAAAGATTTTTGTAAAGCAAGTTCTGAAAAGAACTGAAATTTAGCAAACACCCAATTAACTCTCTCTTGAGTGTTGGTTGCCCAGCCTAACAAGTGGTATTAGAGCTTGGGCTCTTATTTAAAGGACTTAACCATCTCAAGAGTTTGTGTAGCAACCATTGAATGTTTTACATTGATAGAAGGTTTTGATATTACTAAACCCCCTTTCCTAAATGCTATTAGTTTTGATTTTTGGAAAGCTAAAATGGAGTTTTATTTTCAATCTCTTGATGTGGACTTATGGGATATGGTACAAGATGGTTTTATCTTTAAACCAAGAAAAGAATGGAATGAAAATGATGAGAAATTGTTTTTCTTGAATATTATAGCAATGCATATATTATATAGTGCCTTAAATGAACATGATTATGCTAGAATCAAATGTTGCTCTAATGCTAAAGATATATGGGATACTCTTCATGTTTTATATAAGTTTAATAGTGTTATTGAAGTTGTAAATGTTGATAGTTCTCAAGATTATGTGGAAGATAAAGAAATAAGATCAGTGCCTCTTGAATATGATCAACATAGAATAGAGAAGGAGGATAAAAGTTTTCAAGAAGATTTCGATAACAAAGGAAAAGAGGAAGAGTCCTTAAATGAGTTTACCAAACTAGAATTGGAAAATCCTCAATATATAGCTGACAAAGACTCAAAGGTACATGACAACTCTAGACTTAATAGTAGCTCACTTCATAAAAAGCTATCATATACTTTGGATGAATTACATAGGACAATACCTTTGAAGTTTGAATGCTCAAGTTGTCATGATTCAAAAATCAAAAGTGATTTACTTATTAAAAATTCATCTTGTCCTTCTCTAAATTTTCTAAAAGAAATAATTTTAAAAGTCATAATTCAAAATGTTATGACAGCAAAAAACAAGAGTTTCATAGAATTGTTTCTTAAAAAGCTTTTATACATATTGTTTGCAATTATTGTGGTCGTGGAGGACATATTTCTCACCTATGCCCTATTAGAAGAAGTTCTTATGTGAGAAATAAATATATTTGGATTTCTAAAGGCTCTAGAAATTATTGTACTAACATTCAAGGACCTAAGTTGAGATGGTTACCAAAAAATCCTTCTAGTGCTTTAATTGTGCATAAAATTTCTCATAATGATGAACCAATTGACACTGAAAAGAAGGAACTACAAAAGAAAGCTTCTCAAGTAATAAAAGATAGAATTGAAAAGTTCAAAACTTAAAAGGAGAAGCAATGGGTAGGAAAATGGAAGCCTCCAAGTGCCAAGGTCAAGGTATCAAGTAACAAAACCTCTTATTTAACTATATTTGACATTCATTGAGGTATGCTACTTATGGCTTCAGGTATGAGCATTACATGTGATTGAAATATAACTTGATCATGATACACACTTTCAGATTGTGAATTTAAATGAGCAATTCATATGAGATATGGAATGCTTATCAATCCTTTAGATCAATCAAATATCAGAATTAAATGGTTGAATAATCCCTTATAGAGGCTACTGATGCCTTTCTGACCCTATTAGTAAACTATTATGCATTTTAAAACTCCAAAACTTAATTCCTTTTCACTCTTTCAATACCTTTTGTTATATTGATTAATGGTATATACATTGCAAATTGTTTGTGCTTAGTTCAATGTGCTCAATTATCTTATTTCAACTTAATCAATTTTTCAAGGCGTAAGAACATGCTAGAGTACTTGCAATCTAACCTTTCTTAGTGCCTAATTAGTTGGGTGCCAAAAAAGAAGTGTTATATTGTTTTGTAGATATAAGAGTGATCTCTACCTTAAGTTTGCAATAAAAATAGAGGATAATAAGAATTTTGTGGATAAATCAACTCTATGATGATTAAGGCAATCCTAAGCAAGAAGTACAAGCTCAACAATTTATGGTCATTTCTATCCTTCTATTATGCATAATATATTTCATATCTTCAAATTGAGAATCTATAATCATTATCTCTTTATGTTTTTATTGCTCTTCTTATCAAAACAAATTAAAAAGATCAATATCATGAACCATTACTTGGATTGAAATATGATTTTGTAATTGTCATTTATATCTTATATTTTTGTTTGATAAAGCTTGTAAAATTTTAAATATTGCTATACATTAAACATTGGGTACCATGAAAAGGATATAATTTGCTTTACTGAAAATGAAATGAGCCCATTTGCTGAGAGATTAAGGTTTTGATGATAACAAAATAAGAAGAAAAGTTTTCTTATATATTACTTAGGTTCTAGATTTTTTAAATGTTTAATCATGTCTTTAGGACCTTTGTAAATGGTATTGAGCTGATAAAAATTATTTAAAATGAATGTATAATTAAACCCAAGTTTTAAAGATTGAGAAAAGTTGATCTAGGAGCTTTCTGTCAATGAACAATTGATTAGCCACTAGCCAATAGTCAATTGGTTAGCTTCTGAGAAGCCCCCAATCTGCTGCTAGCTTGAGTTTTGATCAACTGAGCACTCTCTATGAG
Source organism: Delonix regia (assembly GCA_037074485.1). Lineage (NCBI taxonomy): Eukaryota > Viridiplantae > Streptophyta > Magnoliopsida > Fabales > Fabaceae > Delonix > Delonix regia. The sequence goes on along the minus strand of CM073451.1, from coordinate 25,290,158 downwards.
TGAACAGTCGACTGGTCACAAGCCAACAATTGACTGGTCACCTTCTTGGATAAGACCAGTTAACTACTAGCTCAAGCCTAATCTATTGGAAGCTCTTTGTGAGTGAGTAGTCGATTGACCACTTGTCAGTCGTTGACTAGTTACAATCAGATCAAACATCAATCAACTGCAGCTTTGAGACCATCACTAGAAGCTCTTTGTGAGTAACCAATTGACTGGTTAAGAATGAGCAGTCAACTGTTAGGGTCTAAAACTTGAATTTTTTAGAGGAAAAGCTTGAGCAGTTGACTGGGCATGAGAGAATAGTCAACTGGCCAGTGATAGAGAAGCTATAATTATTTTGCAACTTACAAATTTTGAAAATTTTGACTTCCCTCTTACTCTTAATACATCTATTAGACCTCTAGCTATTTATATACAACCTATGGACCATGAATTCAGAAAGAAAAACATTTAAAAGTGTGTATATCATAAGAATCATATTCTTATCAGCTCTTTATTGCAGTAATGCTTCATTGTTCTGTATACTCCGTTGCGAGATTTTGTTTCTCTATAAATCTTTATTCCTTAAGAGTGAAAGGTTTAAGGTGAGTTATTCCTTGAAAATATAAAAAAGAAATTACAATATAGATGGAAGAGAAACAACTTTTCTTCATGAAACATACATTACAAAATGCTTGGAGCTTGGATATTGGTGTCAAAATTCAAAGTGGAAAACAAGCAACTTGACACCAATGCCAAATGGTTGAACTCAAGGACATGAAAGACTACAATTTTGGTGATATCTATATCTTACCTAACTTATATGCATTGTTTAAATTATCATGATTGAGTGGCAAATTATTATTTAGAGTATTTGTGTCCTTCTTATACTTCCCTAGCAATCCTTATTCAAATAGTAATTATATGATACTGCATTTGCTATAAAGGTACATGCTTTTGAAATATGTATGTTTCTCTATCAAGTGATCTTCCTATACTTACATATATGATCAAGTAGAATCACTTTGGGCTTGATTGATATATATTGTTTCAAATCTTAACCCATTGCCTTAAGCATCTCTTGAGCTTGAAAATGAAAGATTTTGTGTTCTTCTAGACTCCTTGAAATGAACTTTTGAACATAAAAAAATATTTTTATCTTGAAAATTAACGAAATTATTTGTAAACTTCTTTATATGAGACATCTCTTATACTCCCTAAATGGATTTTCATCTGTCAAAAATTGTTTTCATTTGAAGATTGGTTTTTTGAAATGATTTATGAAATCTTTCTTAAAAAAATAGAAGTTTGGCTCATGCATATTCACAAAGAAGTGAACTTGGATTTATTCTTATCCTAGAGAATTATGAAGTTGGCTTAAACATTATAGTGTGACATGAGTTGTAATCATAAGTGAATATGATTGTCATAGAACATGCTCACCCAAAATAAATTAGATATAATCACATTCTTCCAAATGCATTATGTTTGATCTATTGATAAGCATGTTAACACAAATACACCTAGAGATAGCCAACAATAAGCTCCATTAGAATAAAATGGAAAGATTTGGAGAAAATGATGAAAAAAAAATTTGACATTCTTTGGATACTATAAGACAAACTTTTAGCCTTACTAATTTTCTTATCACTTAATTTTCCTTAAAGTTCTTATTTTTGGAATCATTTATGTTTTAGGATGAATCGACAAATGTATAATCTATTCATTTTAATGATCTCATTCAACTCTTGAATATAGATTTCACATCAATGGTATATATTTTGAAAATGATAAATGTTTCAAATTGTGCAAATTGTTGAATCTTCTTTGAGTTTCTACTTAAGTAATAAGATATGCACGCCAAATGTAAGATACTCAACTCAAAGTTCCTAGCTTGGATGTCTTATAAGAGTGAACAGGTATTGGCTAAATTCTAAGAGGAAGCAACAAATCAAGAAGCATTTTAACATTGCCAAAATTGATGAATAACTCTATAGCTCTATGATCTCTCATATCAATTTTGAAAGATACTCTTAGGATTGTTTGATTATATTGGCATTCATAAGTGTCTATAATATGAGATGTGTGGAAATCAATGACATATATGCTAATTAATTGTATATGCTTGATTTGTCATTGCTTGACTTATCATTGATTGTATAGGTTGTTTATGTATTTAAAATATTATGATCCCAATTGCATACATTCTCATGGTTAAGCTATTCACCTTGAAAGCTTGCTCATTCTTAAGTGAAGCTCACAAAACTTTGATAGAGAGTTTTGCACACTCTTTTTAAATAAATTGAACCTTCAAAGTTTTAAATCCAATTTTTAAGTTTTAAGAACCTAAATTGTTGAGATTTATTTAATAAAGCTTAGAAACATAAAAAATTTTCTAAAAAAAATTTTGTGAAAGGAAGCCATGTTTTTCAAATGGTACTATTTAATTCTATAGGTATCATTCAAACATATAAAGGGAATTATACTCTTCATATGATAAATTTTAATAAAATTTTTCTCAAATGACATTGTATTCAATAAAGCCTAAACAAATAAAATTTTATTGAACATTATATTGTGAAAGATTGCGTTGTTCTTCAAATGACAATCCTTATTTTCATACTTTATTGTTTTACATATTTTTCTTTGGTGATTTGTCATAATAAAAAGGGAGAGATTGTTGAGATTGTTTTAATGATGACAAATATATGAAAAATATAAGTTAAAAATATAATAGTAATATGTGCTTCATTGAGTAACCATTTGGACTAACTATTTGGTTTGCAAATTGAATATCTATTATATGTTGGATGATCCAAAGGAGGAAGAGTGTCATTGAAGTAAAGAGAATGAAATATCAATATCATGCTCTACCCAATGAGATAACAAGCAAGAAAGGTGCTCTAAGCGTTGATAAAGTTAAATGATTAAAAGAGTTAGAAGCTTGGATGCATCAAGATAGCTAATGGATTGAATAGGTATAATTATCATAGGCTAAGTATTATTTTGTGAAATTCAATGATCTAGAATTGTATTTATTAGGTTAAGATATTTGAGTTCTCAAAATATAAGTTTGGACTTAAAAGATAGTGAGATATAGATTTTGTTTCAAATTGTTTTTTACCTTTGCTCACTATTTCATGTATTTGATGGGCAGTTAACTGATAAGCCCCCGATAGTTGACTGGTCATTCTCAGAGACAATTTTCTAAAGTAAATAATTGCTATTTCGAAGGGGTAACAATTATATCTTATCTTGATCTATAAATATGTCATTCTAAACATATTTTTTAGAAGAACCAAGTATTAGAATATGATCCTTAACTTGTTATATCATTCTTAAGAGAGAAACAATTATCATTGAGCCAAAATCTATAAATTCTATATCATTTGAGTTCTTAGAGCTTCATTTGTATATCTACTTCTTTGTAGAAGTTTGTGTACTTGTATTCCTTCCTTTTTTGTGAGAGAAAAGCTCAAAGAGTTTCCTTGAAGGAGTCAAGCTAAGAGAGAGCTTAGGTTGAGGGGGAGGTTCCCCTTGGTTATGTTCAAGAAGGTTCCGTAAGGGAATCAAGCAAGGTTATGCTTAGGATTAAGAAGAGATTCTTCTTTGAATTTGTAATTGAAGGAAAGGTTCTCCTGAGTTGTGTAATTGACATTTAGATAGTGGAAAATTTTAAGAGATTGCTTAGGGATTGGACATAAGCTTGGATTGGAGTCAAATTAGGATAAATCACTGAGTTTGCTTTCTCTATCCCTATACTCTTTATATTTTGAATTATCATATTTATGCTCTACATTTATTGTTGATAATTTACTGGAAGTATTGATATATGTACCCAAGTATATACATTAAGCCTCCATTAATTCATGTAATTATTGCTTTACATTATACTCTTACAAGTATAAATTCATAACAAATATTTCTGTAAAACAAGTTATGAAAAGAACTGAAATTTAGCAAATAGCCAATTAACCCCCTCTTGAGTGTTAGTTGCCCAGCCTAACATTTATAACACCACAATCCTGATGTGATGCATACTAGGAAAAATGTTTGTGAAAATGTGCTTTTCATTCTATTAAATGAGTTTAGGCGTTTAAAAGACTATTTGAATGCACGATGAGACTCAGTAGAAATGGACATTAGGCTTGAACTTTGGTTGAATGATAATGGGAGATATTTTCTAGCTTTGTTCTCTTTGAGAAATGCAAATAAGGATATTTTTCTTAAGACTTTATAAAAAATATCACCATCTTATATGGTTATTCAAGTAACATTTTAAGGTATATTGACGTGAGACTGCATATATGATCAGAAGGTTGAAAAGTCATGACTCCCATGTTCTTATGGAGTAACACTTGTCATTAGCAATGAGGAAGACACTTCCTAAAGAAGTATCTGTAGTTTGGATTGACTTGTATGTTTTTCTTTTTAAAGAAAATTATGTAACAAAGTATTAAACATAAATGAACTTTAATAAATTCTGAGATAGGGTTGTTCTAACATTGTGTCATTTGGAGATGTTATTTCTGCCTTCAATTTTTACTGTCATGGTTCATTTAACTATACACTTAGTTGAAGAATCAAAACTTGGAGGTCCAATATAATATAGATGGATGTACACCATTCATAGGTAAACACTTATTTTTTTATGATTAATTATTTCCCAATTATTTTAATTATATTGCTTCACTAATAATAATTTGTTTAACATATTGCTTAATATTTTTTACATAAAAAAATGTGTATTTGTTAACATAATAGAGGATGATTATTCTTTAAATTTATTCATCAGAATGTTTAGTATTTTCCTCAGTGGCACAAATAGACAGGCATGTGTGTGTGTGTGTGTGTGTGTGTGTGTGTGTGTGTGTGTGTGTATTAATGGATCTAGGATTTAATTTTAAAGAGGATAAAAATATTTGAATTAAATATTTAAATCTAGAAGGAGAAATTCTAACAATTTAAGAGAGATGAATTTTTATAAATTAAAAAAATCAAATCAAGAATTTAAGATGAAATTACATATAAAAGAATAAAATTTTAAATATCTAAGAACAACTTGCGTTTTAGATTCATTTATATATATATATATATATATATATAATTAATGAAAAAAATTTACTATGACATGTGACTCAGAAGAAGCTAAATCCTTGAAAATACAAAATTGAGTCTCAGAATCCATTTGACCACTGCTCTGGCCATATTTATAACATTAATCCTTATCAGTCAACAAAAAACTTCAACACTTTCCCATACCTTCATCTCCACATTCTTCCAGATAAATTTGCTAAACCTATCCCAACCATTGCCTTTTTTTATACAGGTTCCTAAACCACCATTATGAATCCTTCCTTACTACCTCCAGAAACCTAAAGAAAGCATTCATCATATTTCAAAGCATTCAATGATACCATCTTTAAAGTCTTCTTGATTACAAGACACAAAGTTGGAATTAAGTTTTTTCGTGACTGCATTGTTTGGACACATATCCTCAGAAGTCACATTACAGGTAAAGATATTCTCGTTAGAATGGATGTTTTTCTTAAATCAGGAAAACCTTCAATTCAAGCCACAGGGATTCGTCATTGATTACAGTTTAAATCTTTCACAGATGTACCAAAGCTATATTTACTTCATGCTACTCTGCCTCTTAATGATGAAATTAAGCAACAAACTTAATTGTCCTTAATCTCACTTTGATTTTCAACATTCCCACCCTCTTTAGAAGAATGCAATATTCTTTATCAAGTTACCTTTTAAGAAAAATGAAGATGTTAATCCCACAAAGGTTATTCATCTGGGCATGAATCTTAATGACCTTTTATTTTTAAGAGAAGCGTGTGAATCTTTATTAAAGCAAGGATTGATTAAGCCAACCAAGTCAAATTGGGCATGTTAAGCTTTTTATGTAGAAAAATGATTAGAGCATGTAAGAGGAAAGAATAGACTTGTCATAGATTATAAGCCCTTAAACATGTTCCTAAAAAATGACAAATTTCCTATTCCAAATCCTGCTACACAAAGAGCTTAACTACGAGGCATCAAAATATTTTCAAAATTCGACCTTAAAGCTGAATTTTGGCAATTGGGTATTCACCTAAATGAAAGACATAAGACTGCCTTCTATATCCTTGATGCTCAATATCAACAGACAATTATGCCTTTTGGACTCAAAACACCACTATCATTGTTCCAAAAGGCTATGGCACAAATCTTCAAGCCCATCAAAGATAATGCATTGATCTATATTAATAAAATCCTTCTTTTTTCAAAGACAAAAGTGGAACACTTGTAATGTCTTGAACAATTTGCCAAAATTGTAAAGGATTATGGGCTTATGCTCTTGACCTATAAAAGTCAATTAGGCCAGACTTGAATTGATTTCTTTGGCATGATGTTTGAAAATGGTCTGTACAAATTCGGTTCATACTTGGTTGGATAACTATCCTATTTTCATGATAAAGACTTTAACACTGAAGAAAATTCAGTAGTACCTTGGGATAGTTATCAGAGACTTTATTCCCAAATGTTCAAATCACATTAGCCAACTATCCAAATTACTAAAATAAGGGGCACCATACTCTTGGGGTCCGAATCAGACTTTAGTTGTCAGATATCTCAAAGAGATTTCCAAGAATCCTCCACCACTTAAAATCCTTAGACCAAATTCCACTCTTATTTTCTAGACAGATGCTAGTAATTATCATTAAGGAGTCATTCTCATTGAACAAGATCAGAGAAAGCAATATTATTGTGGACATGTTAGTGGATCTTTCAAACCGTCTAAACTCCATTACCACACCACGTACAAAAAATTATGGCAATCAAACAAATAATTCAAAAGTTTGAATTTCATTTGGCTCTCTAACATTTTATTATGAAAATGGACAACACTGCTTTTTCAAAGATTTTAGAATTCAAAAACAAAACCCATCTAGATCAGCAGTTGGCTAGATGGCAAGCATGACTCTCTCATTATAAATTTGATGTTAAGCATATCAATGGGGTCACCAACCACCTAGCAAATCTCCTTTCCCATCCTAAACTAACATTGTTTTCCTCATCACACCTATTACCTCTACCCCTTTGATCCTAATGGTCCAACCCTATTCCATACCTATGAGTCGTCTAGCCATCACTAAAAAATCTTCTCCTTCCTCAGTTAAAATCCCAACTTGACCTTCTCAGATCATGTAACTTGCCAAATCCTCCATGTTCTATTACCTTCATTGTTATACCTATAGTAAAAGGGCAATGTGAAATCACATTAAACCAATAATTTTTACTCCCATAAGAGCCGTTTATCATGGGAATGTCACATGGCTGAAGACCGAAGTGGTTTCAGACTTTCAGTTTTTGACATATGATGAAGACCAAGATCCCATAAACCAAACCTAAGCTCTTCTCTAAAAGCTTACCTATGGAATTATTAAATCGAAGCCGCCCTCTCGTCCACTTACGCCCACTGCTAAGAAAGTATATAAAGTACTATAACGCATGGCGTTGGATAAAAATGAAATTGTATACGATTATTTTATTTAACTGTTTAAAATGCGTACAGTTGTTATTTCGGTTAGTATGTTTTTTAATTTTGTCTAAGGATTAAATCTTCTGAATATACCATATATTTTAAAATTAATGTAGCAAACTGGGATTTATGATTTACGAGGACAAAATAATATGCATCAATATAAATATATTAATACCAAAAGACGGGTCAACGTCTTTGACAAACTGAAATCTAAAGTGTGCTGTATTTTACTTATTATATTTATCTACGGTTCAAAGGAACCATTTCTATAATGCAGTACGAAAAGAAAACCTATAATTTTAAATCAGATTCTATATATAGTGAGTGTCATTAATCTAGTTAAGATTAAAGTGGACTTGAATACTATACTTCAATCGGTACATATACATATATATATATATATATATATATTCATCCAAAAAAAAAAAAAGCTCAAAGCAATTTGCTTCATTGATATTTGTGTTACAAAGAAATAAAAATATACTGCTTGTGCTTCCTACGTTGTACCTAGCTAACTAACTATGGATTTTATCAAAAATAAACAAATAGAATTGAATGGAGGGCTAATATGTTGAAGAAAATCAAACTCATCTGTTATCTTCATATGGAAGTAATCTATATTTTAATTTCTGCTTCCTTCACTAATAATTGCAAACATGTCTTCAAAACTCTACTTCCAGACTTGGATTTACATACACTATTATATTTCTTTCTACCTATTATTTTTCCAGCTTGCCAAGAAATATATATCTATATATATATATATATATATATATATATATATATATTACAATCCAAGAAGCACATAGTAGAGAATTGTGATGGGCAATGCAATCAGCATTCCAAATATGACCCTGCAAAATGTTACCAAAAATTAAATCCCCTTCGAATGATTTTGATGGTGCAATTAATTTGACTTGCGGTTGCATTATTATATTTTCATAAATTTATAAAAGCAAAAGTAATCGTAATTAGTACTTACGCAGTGCTAAGAATATCCGCATGGAGATTGTACTCTTTGGCAAACACAAAGGGAACGATACCCTGGGGAAGAGCAGCCTGCGTATGAAACAAGAACTTATTATCATTTTCCCAAACGGCTAATTAATAATACGCGCGAACTGAATAATTAATTAGTCGAATTAAATTTTTCCTTGGAATCAGATGCACTTAGTATTAAAGATTTTTTTTTATAAAATATTAACTTATTTAATAGTTAATAACTCCTCAAAGTATAATTTTATTTTTTGTGTGATTAATATATATAATTATAGAAATAAGTTAGAATAAATAAAATACTATTCTACATTTAAAAACATTTAGTCATTATTGATTTATAACTAGGTAATATAGTTGTCTTGATTCATAGTTGATGATATCATCACTCATAATTTTAGGTTGAATTGTGAAAAATATATATATATATTTTAAACTAGTCCTAATTTTTTTCTTTTTTATTATTAATTACCTGAACAATTGCCACATGGAGAAGAACCCCACGAACACCTATGGCTATGGAGGTTGCAGCAATCACTGCTGGGCCGGTCAAGAACCTAACAACCATAGAAAATGCAGCCACAGATTTTCCACAGGCTATGATCTTGGGTTGTAATGCCATGAACAGACCTGTTGTAACCCACAAATATTGTTGGAGATAATTAATTTGTTGATGACGTTGGCTTTTAAGAAATAAAAAAAGGAGTTTAATTAAAATACCTAGACTGAACATGGCCATTCCTAGACCAGCATCAGATAGTATTGAAATGGAACCTTTTACAATAGTCGGCATTTGGATGTTCCACCTGCGCCCAAGCAAAGTTACAATAGAGTTAAAATACAGAAGAGAGGACATGAGAGAGAGAAACACACCGAAATTAGACAGATCTAACTCTAAATTTTTAACTAATTAACTTGTTTGTTTGTATGTTCAACCTGTGCTGCATGGCTTTCACATCATGTGATGGTGATGTGATCATCAAGCACTCATAATTAAAAAGGACAAGAGTACTCTTGGTTTTTTCTCTCAAAGTAATCTAATTTTGATCTCAATTATCATTGAATTGGATTTTAAACTAATTATTCATTAAAATATAAATGATAATACGTAAGATTATAATACTCAGTTCTTTTGGTATTGCAGATCATGTGAAACATATATTCCCCTAAAATGCATACAAAGATCATAGTGATTTTTTGGGACATGCCTGAAGGATACGAGAGACCATGCGACGCCTAAGAGACTGGAATAGGTGTTAGGATTCCTTATAAGCTTCCTCCAAACCATGATGAGAATGAGCCTCGTCATGACACTAGCAGGAGGCATCTGTTGCTTCTTGTTCCCATCGTCTTCTTCCATATCCACCTTCTTCTGGCAAGTATAAGGAGACCCACTCGTCGGATACTTTGTTCCTTCCTCTATCTCACCCTCCCTCTCTCCGCTTCCTTTCCGTCCAGGACTCATGTTCTCAATCAATTCCTGCATAGCTGCACCTCAAAAATTAAACATCTACATTAGAATTAAAAACATTGCTATTTTCAAATACTCTTGTAACACAAGAAGATATATATATATATATATATATATATATATAGTATGCAAATATAATTTATAACCGTTTTAAAAATATCAATGCTTACAAGAGCCGGCATTGATGGAGAAACACAGTGCCTAGTTGGAACTTCAATACAAGTCCAAGCCAGAACCCAAAAATGGCGGGTAAAAGATGAATGAGGTTTTTGAGGCTGTGTAGCATAGATGCATTATGCATACCATTGTATGGAACCCATCTATTGATTTTAGCAAAATATGTGGGACCCATCTATTGATTAATCTGAATCGAGAAAATTTCGAATGTTACCTTTCGAGGCAGCAGTTTCGTGTGGAACAGCCTTGGAAGGATCAACGGTTGCAAAGTCAGTAGAGGCAGCAACTCTATTAACTGCATGTCTCAGATTACCTTCAGAAACCGGAGATGCACTCGAGCTCCAAACAAACATGTGTAACTCCTTGTTCGGTGCGCCGCCGCCAACAGCGGTGCCGCCATCTTTCTTCCTCAGGCCGGCACCACCACTAGCAGTACTAGACCCTGCAAACATAGGGTTCGGAGGAGGGTAAGAAGACCCCAATCCACCATTATTAAAGAGCTCGCCACTCATGCTTCTCCCTCCCCTTTTCTTGTGCATCTTCAACATCTCCTCGTCGAAATTGGACGTCCTGGGCGTGGGTCCCTTGGACGACTGCAACGAGTAAACATCGCCATACCCAGTACTCTGAAAACTGTTGGCGTAGCCATGTTTGGGACTGGGGGCTTTGCTAGCATTGTTAAACATAGCATAGAAATCGGTCTGATTGAAACTCGAAGCTCTGGGAGTGGGCTCTCGCGACGACTGAACTGAGTAGATCTCAACCCCTGTAAGATTAGACGCTCTGGGCGTCATCAAATGAGACTTATTAAACGACGAAATCATGGAAGAGGCAGCCGATCGCCGGACCACCACATGTAACTTGCCATCTTCTCCTATCTCTGCATCGGCCTGAAGCGGCTCCCTACCGTTGAGCGAAACGACGTCGGAATCGACTCTAAAGGAAGTAATAGAGCCCGCAGTCTCGGGAAACTGCTCGGATATTAAAAGCTTAGCTCCTCTGTATTCAAACATGAACAACATGAGAGTGTACCAAATAACGCTTTGGAGAACCACAATCTGAACCATGAGACTGCCTGAGAAGTCTCCGTACATGGCCTTGAGAAGAGGAATGCCCATGACGAGGGTGTTTGGGAGGGTGGATAGTGAGAAGAGGGTAATGCTCCAGTCAAGGTTTCCTTGTTTTGTGAAGACGTTCCAGAGAAAAAGAGCGCCTAAGATGACAACTTTTTGCAGAGAGTCTGCGGCTATGAAACGGTAGTTCATAGCGTAAGGGTTGTTGGAGGATATGAAATGGAAAGAAAGCAAAGGAACTGCAAAAACAGCGACGAATCGGTTTATGCCGGAGCATTGGTCCGGCGTGAAGATTTTCCACCAACGAACGGAGCCGTAGGCTAAGATCATAGCCACGTAGAGAGGCACTATAGCTGCAAAAACATCGTAGATATCCTTGCCGGTAATCATTGTTAATCAAAGCAGTGAGAAGAGATCAGAGGGAAAGACTACACTGAGAGAAAGAGAGAGTAAGAGTTTTTGGAAGCTTGGTGTTTAAGCCGGAAAAGATGGAAACATGACTGAGAGGGGAAGGAAGAGGCCAAAGACGTTAAAATTGTGGTTGCTGCTCGTCTCTTATAGTTGCGTTTCTGCTGATTATTTTCAGATCAAAAACTTTGAGAGTGTCTTGTACTTAATTGGGGCTTTATTAGATTTACGAAGGAAGTGAATAAAGTGTAATTTGAGAAAGAGTAAATTCTATTCTTAGCACTTCAATGATTAAAAATTATCACTTGGCTAATTCAAAAGGTAATTTTTTAATTTCATTCTCCACAATTTTTTTAGTTAACTCAATTTCTTTATTTGTTAAATAGTACAACTTTAATTTAGTGTTTGACGATTATATATATAACTGCAATAATGCATATAAGCATCCTTAATGTTATAATAAATTTACAAAAAGCCCAAAAAATTGAGTGACTATTTTTCTATTTCTACGTACCAAATGTACATTTGATATAGTTTAACAAATAGATAATACTTCTATTAAATTAAATTAGTTGAATAAGCGTACTAGTAGAGGAATAAGCTAATTGGGAGGACGAAATTGAAAATCTTATGATTTTTACAAAGACAAGAAGCATAATTTACTTTAAAAATTATGTCATAAATTAATTATGCTTAATAGTAGGAAAATTACAAAAACAAAAAGGCGTGAATTAAATGATTATATATAATGCTCTTCTTTTTAAATTTTCTCATGACCATTATATAACTTCAACAGCCACATAAGCATTTTAATAAGCTAAAATAATTAAATTTGCATCAGTTTAGCAACTAAGAATTCAATTAATATGGGGAAACAAAATTCAGAAACTTGCATAAGCTTCGTAGACTTTGAATTGAAAATTTTGTGATCTTTCAACAATAAAGAGCGTAAAATACTTAAACAAAAGTGGAAGAAGGTCAAGTGGGTTAAATGTACCGAGAGTTGGGTCAGAATTCCCATGACATGAATATATATTGAATTGAATATTTTAAGGCTAACTCATCGCCACTGTAAACGTTCATGCACATGGAAGTTAGGCAGAAATGAGTGATCCGCGCTAGCAGAAGAGATCTCTTCCCCTGTGAGTTCCGTTATTTTAATTATTCTTACTTGTTTCAGTTGAGACATGAATTAACTCCATCTCTCTCTCTCTCTCTCTCTCTAGGTTCAGTTTCATTAACTTTGATGTCGACCTTAATGTCTACAGAAACTGTTCCAAACTCAATTGTTTATGGAAGCAATGTCTGGAGATAGGGATCCGATTCTCTGATAATTTAAATTTATTAGATTTAAGAAGATCTAAATTATTAAATTTTTATTAAATAATTTAAATTTTAATGCATATAAAATAATTTTAATAATTTATATCATTAAATTTTTATTTAATAATTCAAATTTTATTAAATTCACGTAAATCTAAAATTTTAAATTTACTAAATCCAAATCAAGATACCAGGAATTGGGACAGCCTTCATGTGCATCACTGCCAATCGCCATCTTGGCTTCTGAAATGGAAGAAAAGAGAGAGAGAGAGACAAGACACCCTTTTGGAATTGCACGTGACCGGAGATTAAAAATACCGCAGTCAATCACATCAGAATAAATTAACAGTGAAAAACCATCTCATCTTTTAAATTTATATATGGTGCATGTATGTTTCTTAAAAACTGAAATTTAATTTTTTATTTTATTTTCAATTAAAATATAATCAAAGGATGATTTTATTACACCCCATATCACCACCACCTAATTGAGTCTCGAAGAAGTATCCTTTACATATTTTTATAGAAGAAATTAAATTTATATACTAACAAAAATTTCAGCTGCGTTTAATCCTTCTTTAATTCTATCACATATTCTCAAGCTTCATGCACTTATAATGGTTCATCCTCTGGTAGGGATGGATCATCTTCAAGAAATTATAAGGAAACTTAACTAAGCACATGTGATGTTTCTGATCTGATCTTATTAGTTTGATCTGAAGGAGGGGTTCTTTTTGTCATGTTTTAAAAAGGATTCCCATTCATGAACGTTCATTAATGTATCAATATCTTCTTGAGATTATAGATTTAATTAGCTTGTCAGTTGACATGGATTCAAGAGCTATCATTTCCAAGAAACTTTCTGTGGTCGACCAGAATATGAAATGGATTATACATGAAGCCAGCACAGTCTTTCGCGAGTTGTCTATTTTGAATTGATATGTTAAATAAATCACCGTATATTTTGGTTTTCATTCATCTGTATCTTAAGAAGATTATTTAACTTGGATCAGTTTAGTTATATAATAATTAAAGAATATGATGTGTATTCTGTATCAGTGTTATATATAAAGAAAGAGTAAAATATTTTGAAGTTCATTGAGTTTAGTATTAAATATGTATCGATATTTGGCTTTAGGAGCGTTGTAGTTGTCCAATATCCAAGTTTAAATCACAATATGTGGATTCTTCAGTGAAAGGTTGGGGTAATTTAGAATTCTTTTTATTTAAAAATGCACATGTTGGTACATACTTTTAATTGTTAGGAATATTCTTGAAAAATATTTATTAATAAAAAATATTTAACTTGTAATTCAATGCAACCGTTATAACTTGCATGAAAATGAATTAAGTTGTAATGTAATTTTTTAAAATTTCAAATTATAAGTTTTATCAATTCTCAAAATAGATAAAAAAAATTTGTGCATTTAATAGTAAATATTAAAATTGTCACAATACTTCACTCTAAAAATAATCAAATTGGAAACTTTAATTACTGAAATGTAACATGAGCTATTTATTTAAAATAAGACAAAATTTTGCCACAGATTATTGGGTAAAAATCCATATTTTTTTAGATATAAAATATGCGTTTATTGACATATTGCTCAATGACTATAGATTTATTCAGGATGTTCAGTTTTTGCCTGCAAGACACAACATGACAGGGCATAAAATTCAATGAACAAAGTTAACTTGGACATGAAGTGGGAGACCCAGAACAAGCCAAATCCTTGGGACCATGAAAATTGAAACTTTTGGAACATCCCAGCACCTATAGTTAAAGGCAACGTAAAACCACATTAAACTAAGAATTTTTACCCCAATAAGAGCCATTTATAATGGGAAAATCACATGGCAGAAGACTGAGGCAGTGTTTGGTACACTAGAAAAAGCCACTATGGAAAAGGAAAGGGAGTAAGAAACAAAAATTAAGGGGTTTGGTAGGATGAAGTGTGTTTTCCAACGGAACTAGGATTCCATTGTTTTGGTGGAAAATTGTTTCTTGAGGTGGGCCAATGGAATGGAGGATCTTTTTATTGGAAAGATATTTGTATGACTAAAATACCTTGTAAATAAAACTTTATCCATAAATTGCCTCTAGTGCCCTAATATTACTCTTCATATTTCTCTTGCAGACATATTCACGACTTCTGCAACTAATACTGACGACAGCCAAGCTCATGCAGATCTGTGACATGTGCGGTGGTGGCTGAAGCTACAGTCAACAGTGGCAACAAGCCTGGCAAGGTGAGCTTATCTTGATCTCTCATCATATTTTTGCGTTGGAGAATTTCTTCTAAATAAACATTTTCTTCTAGTTGATCTCTCATATCTTCAACATAAAACAACTCACCTCTTTTCTTTGAAGGAACATGTGCTTTATTGTACTAACAGTTTTGTTTGTATTTCATTTTGAACGTATTTGGTTTTACCTCTTTAAAGAAACATATTTATATTTCATTTTATCTCTCAGAGCAACATGTTTTTATTTCATTTTACCTCTCGATATCAATGTGTTTGTATTTCGTTTTACCTTTTCAGAGCAACATGTTTGTATTTTGTTTTATTTCCCTTATCTTGTTTGTATTTCGTTTTACCTTTTTAGGATAACACAAAATTGTGGTAGTGACAATATTTTTTAGTTGATATATTTTTTTCCACTTTTAACAAAAATAGAAAATAGAAAATAGAGATCATGGATTATAGTTTTCTTTGTACCATTATTTATGGTTTGCTATATAGTTATACAAACAAAGCAATGTGATATCTTTGTAATGATATTATGACCAGTAGATAGTAATGGCTCTATCTTATGTTTGCAAAATGACTCTATCATATGTAGATTTGTTGTTTGTCTGTTAATCTAGTTTTACTGGTTGTAGACTAATAATATCACTAGTAGACTGTCTATTTGCAAGATGACTCTTGTAATTGGTTTTTTATATTTGCATCTCATATGAACTAGGATTTCATATTTTGTTGACTTGGACTTAGATGTTGTTTATTTCATCTCTTGTTATACATCTATAGTGTATTGTTAGTAGTTATAATGATGAAATGCATTTTCCCCTAGTGTGTTGTTGTAGGCTACATTTTTTCTGACAGTTATAAACGACATGCAAAAACACATGGTCATTGCCTTTTTGGTGTGGTGGTTGAATGTCATATATGTTATGCATAAAATTGTTGTGTACATTTGCCTAAGTGCTGCTATTTGTGGGCGACGAATTAGTAAAAAGCCATACACTATGAACTTTTATGCAATGAGGGCTAACCTTAAAAACCTGGTACATAGCAGTGACACAACATGTTATAACCTACTTAGGATGAATAGGTCAACTTTCGATCATCTATGTGATATACTTGATAGAGCAGGGAGCTTGAAACCCACAAAAAACATGCTGATCGATGAGTAAGTAGCCATGTTTCTTTACATTCTTGCTTATCATGTAAAGAATAGAGTCATTCAATATCAATTTGATAGATCTAGAGAAACTATAAGTAGATATTTAAATTTTGTTTTAAATGCTATGATCGGTTACAAGGAGATTTGTTCAAAACATCTGAGCTTGTTCTTCAACACTCAATGGACAAAAGATGGAAATGGTTCAAGGTAAATTATCATTGTTACTTAATGTGAAAACTAATGTGTTTTTTGGATAGTTATTGACCTTAATATTGTTACCTAATAGAATTGTCTAGGGGCCCTAAATGGAACATATATAAGAATAAAAGTACCACTCCAGTATCAATATAGATGACGTAATAGGAAGGGGGAGATTTCTAGTCCTAGGCGTATGCTTTCAAGATGCACATTTCATATATGTTTTGCCTGGGTAGGAAGGGCCCATGGCTGATGGGAGGGTACTTCGTGATGCGCTAACTAGGAGAAATGGGTTATAAGTGCCATAAGGTGAGGATACATGACTTAATTTGTACTTCGATAGTTGTATATATATACATGGATAGTTGTATCACTAATTGCTATCCTATTTTGTTTAGGCAATTATTATTTGGTTGATGCTGGATACGCAAATTAAGAGGGTTTTCTTACACCTTATAAGGGTCAAAGATACCACCTCAATGAGTAAAGGCAAGGCTGCCAACCAAATAGTCCATGTGAATATTTTAATATGAAGCACTCAACTGCACACAACATCATTAAGCGTTGTTTTGGTATGTTGGAATACCAGTGGGCTATACTGAGGAGTTCATCATTCTATCCTGTGAGAACTCATAATCTGATAAGGTGAGAAAATGCATTTGATCCATTAGAAGATGAGCTCCCATACTAACTATTGAGCCAACCGATGCCTGGAGTAACTTAAGGGACACACTAGCTAATGAAATGTTCCCTAATTTTGTGGTTCACCAAGGTTGAGCATGAGTTAGATATATTGTTATGTGATAATCTATATTAGCAACTTAAATTATGGATTTAGCTATATGGTTCTATGATTTTTGTATGTCATTTAGATTTATGTTTTTGTTACTGTAGACCTATTGATGTACTACATAAGTTGGTGGTGTAACTAGCAAAACTTGTTTCATTATTTTGGGAATTTATCATGTTATATGACCAACATTATGGATATGCAATATATGGTGTGCACGATTTTGTAGTCTTGTAGGTCATAATGGACCAAAACTCTGGAAAGCATGTATGGACTCCTCATGAGGATGACTAGTTGCTAGAATGCCAATAGAATTTCATGTTGAGGGTAAGTACTAGGATGGATCGTTTAGAGCTGGCCATCTTTATGAGCTAGGCATGTTGATGGAATAAAAGGCACCCAAGTGTAGACTTAAAGGCGTTCCTCGTATACAATTCCACCTAAAGACACTGAAAACTAGTTGGCAAATTGTGTACAACATGGTCTACAAGATTAACATAAGCGGCTTTGGGTGGGGCCTTGATAAGAAGTGTGTCACAGCTAACAAGCAAGTGTGGGATGAATACCTAAAGGTAAGGTTATGTTATTTTGCACTTATGTTATCTTACTTGTGTTACCTTATCTATCTTACTTGTGTTATCTTATGTTATCATACTTGTGTTATCCTTATGGCATTCCTACGTGTAGTCGTTATTTTGTAGTCTCATAAAAAGGTTACTCCATTTAGAAGTAAGTCATTTCCCTACTTTAAAGAGCTAACCTAGATTTAAAGAAAGGATCATGCAACAAGCAAGGACTCATAAGCAGCAAGTGACATTGTTGAGGAACTAGACATGGGAAAAGATGTTGGACATGGATCTAGACGATCCGCTCACAGAATTGCCTGTCCCCAACATAGGAAACGGGACTTCTAGTGCAAGGAAAAGGCATTATAGTAGCTATGACCATGAAGATCTACTGATTAAGGTGATTCATGAAGTATATAATAAAGTGGACACTGGCCTCCAATCGGTAATTGAGAAACTAGTCACTATAGTTGCAAATATGTTTGGCAATGCAGAAATTCGTGGGAGGACAGAGCAGTTATATTCTGAGTTACTTAAGGTTGATCGATAGTTACCTGTAGAGAGGTATACTGCACATATGAATATTTCTGCTGACACTCAAAAGCTAGTTAGGTTTCGTAGCATACCTGATTATGCTAAGGCCGAATGGATTCGGCATATCATTGGCTAGGCAAGTGGATTGAAGCTATCTAGACTTTTTGTTCTTTTTGGCTACACATTAGGGTGCGAGTGATATGTGTAATGTGAGTGCATTGATGACCTTTTGTACTACAGTATAGTGTGCTTATAGGTCCCTTTTTATAAATTCTGTACACAAAAAAGCACTTGTATATCTTTCTGTAACATTATTTATGCAGAAGTGCTCCTATAGATGTCTTTAGTATCATGTAACCTTAGTGCACATATGTCTTTCTATAAGTGCATGCAAGGTTCTATTGTATCTATTACAACCAGTGATGAATAGGAAAGTACTGCAATTGTATCTATTACATTGATGTCTTTATGCAAATACATTTATGTATGTTTTCATCTTATTAATTACAGACATTATTGGACAACTTTCTTCATGTTCTGGTTAGACAACAATTGTTCTTCTACCTGTGGCTTTAATTTGCTTTGTTTTTCTTGGCATTGTAGTTGGAGTTATTGGGCCATAACTAATTTGATTAAGTTTGGTATTTACTTTAGTTGAGTGTGTTGTCTACAAGCCATCTATAATTCAAATAATTGTATACAGAAAGCATAAATGTGGAGTTGCATTGTCTTTTATTATTTTTTAACTCGCTGGAACTATAATTCAAAGTGTTGTCCACAAGCCATCTATAATCCACAATGTCTTTTATTAATGTTTTAATATTCTTTCAAATTACTATTGTCAAAGTGTTGTCCTTTGAGCTACTGGAATGTTCTTATATAGGGTGTAGGGAAGTAAAGAAATTGTGAAGCCATCTGCTGAATGGACTATTGAATGTGCTAGTTTGGAATATCATAATTGGCAATTACTATGAAGTTGATAACTCTTTAAAGAAAGTTATCTAAAGCAGTATTAGTTGAAGAAACATTGTAATGATAAACAAAAATCTCACAGAGTTCATATAAAAGTTGAAATATTCACAGAGTTGATATAAAACTTGAAAATTTTCCTCTTACATCTGTTAAGAAAAAAGAATTAAGTGTTTACTTTTAGGAAAAAGGAGCTAGAATGGTAGCAGAAGACACAAGTTAGAGAATCAGCACTTAGATGCCAATTTTAGAAAGTCAGACACTAATTGCTAAAGGAAGACAGGAAATATTGGAAAAATTAGTGCCCAGGCGTCAAAACTAGACACATCACGTTTGGGTGCCATGAAGACAACTGCCCTGGAGGTAATCCAACTCAAAAAATGATGCCCAGATGCCAATATCTTAGTGCCTAGGTGACAAAACCAAAGACTTGGTGCCTTGTCGCCAGATGGGCCTCGCCTGGGCGTGCCGTTAGAAACCCTAATTTATACTGATGATTTATGACTCTATACACAACTCATACTCCAATTTTAGGGTTTTTGAAGTTGATATATAGGGTCCTAAGGGTAAGCAGCAGAGGCATCAAGTTGGAGAGGAATGGAAACATTAAAGAAGAGACTCAATTTGAGAGTTACTGAAGAGAGGATTTACTAAAGAATGAAGGCTCTTTATAAAGTTGTTCCCCCTTTGAACTCTTCCCTCCCCATCTTCTTCCTGTATTCTTTATGCTTTTCTGTTCATATGTGATTTTGTACTCTTTATAGGGCCATTTGTCATATTTTCCCTTTTTCCCCTTCTTTTTCTTCCTTCACAAAAGTGATTTTCTCCCTTCATGGAATAATATAAAGTTTCTGATTTTAACAATTCACTCTCTAGATCTCCATCAAGTTGCAGTTATTAATTTTCCTAATTGATTGTTAATACACAGAGTTTGGATTCCATTGCAGTTTTTTTTTATTCACATAGTCAAAAGGTGTTTGAATTTCACAGATGTTATAAATTGTCTTAATATGGTGAAAAAAAATATTATGATTAATCTGTTGATGATTAATATGGTGTTACATAGAATTCCTATACTGTCATGTCAATGTGTTTCATTGTTTGTAGATTTGAGTTTTTTCCAGGTTGTAAGAGAACCTTGAATGTAGATTTGAGTTTTGACAAAGAAAACCTTATGCAAAAACAATGATATACATATAACTAGAAAGTAAAAGTAGTCCGGCATAATTGGCAAACATATATTTCACATCATCATTCATTGATGTACAAAAGGGTTACATGATTAACATCCATAAACAAAGACCTCAAGCTACACATTAGTACATCAAAAGCAACCTACCACTAAATTACCCCTACCAATGAACTCATGGACATAGCCACATACTTCAACTACATCTTTATTAAACTAAACATAAAACAACTAAACAAATCCCACTAATAAGGGATGACCCCACAGCCAACAACTTCACTCGGGCAAGTTCCCTCTAAAGCTTTACTACTTTCTTATTTAGTTTTAGCAAGTTTAAGTTTGGGATAGGTACATGATTACGGAAAATCCCACTATTTCTTGTCTCATCAGGGGTAACTACATGAGTCAACCAGTGAAAAAATTCACACGTGTTGTCCTCACACTAAATTTTTAATTCTTGCTCATCTCCCATTGCTGTAACTCTATTCTTATTCACCTAAGAGTAGAATGAATTATAATTATGTTTTCACATTTACCACATACAGATTATGAGAAACAACCATTTAAGCACTCTACAGAGATTTACTTTTCACAACTCCTCAAGCTACATATTAATATATCTTTCTTTCAATGAATGAACTCGAATGAAATTGCTTTCAATCTCAATGAATGAACCTAAATGAAATTTCTCCCAATCTCAATGAGCGAATCTGAATGAATTTGAAATTCAAAACATATCTATCTTTTAATGACTAAAACCGGATGAAATTGGTTTCAATCTCAATGAATGAATATGAATGAAATTGCAATTTAAAACATATTTATCTTCCAATGAATGAAATCGAATGAAATTGCTTTCAATCACAACCACTTTCTTTGTGAAATTTCAAAGTGTTGGTAAACATTATCATAATACGAATTGTAACTTCAGGTACTTTATGATCATCACTAACTAGTGGAAAAGAGGTTCAACTAATTCTAAATCCTCAATTTGTCCTCAAGTAATTAAACAAGGTACACATTCAAATATGGAGAATAAAACCATTAATATACTAAAATATGAGTGAACATATACATGAACCAAACAAGGAACATTGTTAAATGAATGAAACAACACTAAACAATAGGGAACATCACACAAGCAAGCACAAAGCAACAAGCCACCACCATTAATGAACTCTAAAGAGTAGAAAAAAGGAAATAAACCTGAACAAATTATGCCAACGAAGGAGAAAGATTATCAGGAAGTCACAAGTAAGGGAGATGAGAACGTTGCATTGCGATGATCGTCAGCATTTGAACATGTAATCACTAGTAAAAATTAAGCCAAAAGGAGCAGCTTTACCATTACTAAGATCATCAGCCACCTCTATACACGATGACGAGACAGAGGCATGATGACACCAAAGGACAGAGCAGGCTTCAATAATTTGATAGGGTTTGTTTAAGGCTCCCCTGGAATTTTTTTAATAATTTATCAAGGGCTTTTTAGTCTTTTACTTATGTATTGCTTTTGCTTCCATTCTATTTTTCCTTACACCAAACAACAAGACATAACTCATTTTTATTCTTTTCCATTACATACCAAACACTTTTTCTTTTATCTCATTTCTATTCTCACTCCCATTTTCTTATCCATTCTTATTCCTATTCTTATTCTCATTCCCTTTCCTTTTGTGTACTAAACGTGCCCTGAAGCATTTCAGTTTTTGGCATATAAAGACCAAGATCCCAGAAAACAAACCTTTTGAAAAAGCCAACCATTAGAACTATGAATCGAAGCTGCCAACCTTCTTTGTTGGCTCACTGTGGAGTATTGACTACATGATTTAAGGCTTAAACTTTTAGCATTACCATGCAATATATATATATATATATATTAAAAATTAATTACTCATATATATTTTGGTTTGATCAGGCTCGAATGGCCTACTAGTTGAACATCTATCATAGCTTACCACACATGGGATCAACCCACAAGCTACCACCCACCTACCTACTGCAATGTCTATCCATTGTATATATAGCATACGAAGAGACCAAAATATTTTTAAGGATTGGCTGATTTTCTCATCTTTTAAAAAAAGGCCCTCAATCTACACTTTTTTGTCATTTAACACTCAGTCCTTCAACACTATATGTCAAATCTCTTGTGGACTTTGCTATCTGAGTAATGCACGTCAGAACTTCACCTGGCCTGTCTTGCCCAAATATAGTTCCACAGTATATATAACATTTGCTAAAAGCTACCGTGCATGTAAGTAAACCAGATATTTATGTAGTCTTACTTGAATTGAACTAGCAATCATGTTTAGAATAATAAATAAGTAATAATTAATTGGCCAAGAAGTAAGTAAAATAGATGCACTGCAAATGAACTTGAAAAACCGAAAATAAGAAGAAAGAATGACTTCTGTTGAAGTATTTCTTTAGGCTTTAAATATCTGACTGATCACAAGTAAACATTCTGGTTTCTCAAGCAAGGTCAACTAGATCCATCCTATTCTCTGATATAAAAGAACTCATATAATGGAATAAGCGTAAGAAAAGATTTTTTTGGAATTCTGTATCTACTCCTAAAATGTGTTATGATCTGAGAATTGATTTCAATATTCTAAGAAATTATTTTATAGCCAACCAAATCCTACAATATTATATATGTTCATTGCCTTGGAATCATGATCATGTCGAGGAAATTCCGTTCTCAGTATCATAGCAATGGTGAGGGTGGTTCCCATGTTGTAGTTACAATGATTTCTAAGAATGGTGAAAAGGTAAATTGATTGATCTATAGAGATAAGAAACAACATAAATTATTTTCATTGAATGAGATGTTGCCAATCCTGACTAGTGAGCTTGGGGGAAGCCATTAGAATGATTGAAGAAGTTAAAAGTTTACTAAACAAGCTCATGTAAGAAAAATGACTTTAAGTATTAATGATATTGTGATGTCACTGATGTTTAAAGTACATTTTTAATTTAACTACAAAACTTAAAAGCTACTCTGTTGCTAATATTATGAGATTGCTCTATGAAAATGGAAAACATTTTTTTAATCTCATTCATTAAAAAGCCAATAAGACACGGTAGCTATAAAGAGGAAAAATAGACAAACCTAGTAATCTAAGCCACCACATATCAAAGTAATTTAAACCAAAGATTTGGATATAGCCCTTAGCAAGACAAATTTCAAGGCCATCAATTTGAACACCAAGGCTGAAATGTGAACCAATGACAACCAAAAAATATTAGACATTAACAATACATTAATGTGGAAGGCTTCTAAGTCGATGTGCTAATTAAATTAAATTATGATAAGGAAAAAAGTAGTTATATAATTTAATTGGACTAACATTATTTTCTATCATGATTTAATTAGACTAATAGACTAATTATCTTATTACTACTATTTTCTCAAAAACAACTAAGTGAATTTCCTAGACAACAACAAAACTAAACCTTGAGTAGCACTAAAATATAGGATCCCACACCATCCTAAACATGATAATTGCTCACTAGTAGTTTTGGCCTCAAAAAATCGAAGACAATATTGATATACACAAAAAGATAATATGGTAAGGATATATAACAATGGCCTATGAAATTATACATGGGAGTATTTCGAGAAAAAATTTTGAAATACAAGGGGATGACTATCACTTTCTAGCAAATTTTAGAATGAATCCTTTAAATCCTTTTTTTAGTAAACTTTTTATAAATTTCGAAGAGATAGTAACATAAAGAAAATGACTTTATAAAATAAGAAAAGATTACACTAAGAACTTTAAAAGATTCAACTTGGTAAATTCAAGGAAAGCAAAGACATTGAAGTAGGATGAGTCATAGGATACTACAACCAATGGTATAAAAGGGATCAAGACATGAATAATGGCGTTATCAAATGAGGTTGAGGTGAAACATTAGTAAGGGGTATAAATATGCAAAACAATATTTATACTAATTAGCAATGAAGTTAGGGTTCTTTTCTTTTTTTCAAGTTTATATGGTTTAAAGTTCTTTACTTTGATAAAGTGAAAGAAAAATTTTAAAAAAACAAAGAGAAAGAGAAAGAGAAAAGAAATTTTATGGGTGATATAAACTTGGTGCACCTAATCAATCAAATTTGGTATAAACATGTTAAGATAGGTGGACTAGGCCAAAATAAGAATAATCTCAATTTTGATTGAGTCCTAGTTCAACTAGGCCTAGTTTTTAAATTATTTTTTATCATTAATTTTTTTATTTATGATAAATTTTTAACATAATAACTATCTAAAATTTCAACTTTTTTGCATTTCGCTTATTTTCCATTTTAATTTTTTTATCTTTCTTCAAGAAATTAATTGTTTTATTAATTAAAATATTTTTTTATGAAATTTATTTTTTTTTTTTTTAAGAGAAGACCTGACCATACTCTATTAAACCTAACCCAACGCTATCACTATATGGGTCAAGCCAGGTAAAAGAAAGTTGGTTATAATTGAGTTAGGTCTCATGCCTTGTGTAAACTCAAGCTTACTCGACCCATATTCACCCCAATTTCATATACACTCATATATTTTTGTTACTAATTTCACTTATTTATGTCACTAATTTACTACAGAAAAATTACAAGAATTCATACACCTTCTTTTGCATAGTCGTTATCTTTCTCTATAATACTATTTCCATGGGCGCAACATCCATTTCCCTCTTGTTCTCTCCCCTTTCTCTTTTCTTTTAGCAAATAAATCTCTGATCTTCTTTCATTTTCTATCTCTTTAATGGATTGAAAAATTTTAGTCCTATTTCAATTTGGAATTCTTGTTCCCATAGATATTAAGTGCTATATGTTGAGATTGTCTTGATGAATACAAATATATGAAAATTATGAGTCAAATATATAATAGTAATATGTGCTTAATTGATTAACCATTTGGACTATTTGATTTGCAAGTTGAATATCCATTATGTGTAGGATGGTCTAAAGAAGGAAGAGTGGGCATTGAAGTCAAAATAATGAAATATCAATACTATGCTCTACTCAAAGTGATAACAAGTAAGAAAGTTACTCTAAGCAATAAAGAAGTTAAAGAGTAGGAAGTTTGGATGCATCAAGATAGCCAATAGATTGAATAGGTATAATTATCATAAGCTAAGTGTTATTTTGTGAAATTCAATGATTTAGAATTGCATTTATTGGCTCAAGATATTTTGGTTCTCAAAATATAAGTTTGGACTTAAAAGATAGTCTTAAAATCATTTTTTACCTTTGGTCACTATTTTACCTATATCACACAAACCATACGGGATATTGCTGTAAAACTTATTCATTAGAAACTAGACTTAAAGAGCTTTTCAATAATAGGTCATTCACTTAAAACAGAGTTCAAATGAATGGCGAGATATGGATTCTGCATAAAATTGTATTATAGCCTTTGGTCATTATTTTAATCATACCTCTAAGTATATATTGAGTTTTGAAATAAAACTTATTTTTATTGCAAACTAGACTTAAAGAGCTTTTTAACCATGGGTCATGCACTTAAATTTGATTTAAATTGAGAAAATTATGACTATTTGAAGTTAGAACTACTTCACTGTAAGTGACCAGTCGACTTGCCAGAGGTTGACTGGCCACCTGTGGCAAGTCAACTGTTACAGTCTAAAAAGTGAGCAGTCAACTGGTCAACCCCAACTGTCAACTGGTTAGTCAGCCCCAAATTTGAAATAACAGTCATATTTTGATAACCAATCGATTGGTGAGCCCCCGGCAGTCTACTAGTTACTCCTAAAGACAGTTTTTAAAGGAAAATGATAGCTTTTTTAAGTATGTAATGACTATATCTCATCATGATCTATAAATATGTCATTCCAAACATATTTTTTAGTAGAACCAAGTGCTAGAATATGATCCTTAACTTGTTATATCATCTTTGAGAGAGAAACAAAGATCATTGAGCCAAACTTACAAAATCTCTATCATTTGAGTTATTAGAGCTTATTTTGTATATCTACTTTTTGAGAGAGAGAAGCTCAATGAGGTTCCTTGAGGGAGTCAAGCAAGGGTGTGTATGGGTTGAGAGGGAGGTTCCCCTGTTTAAGTGTAAGGAAGAGGTTCTTCCTGGGAATTGAGATTATAGGAGAGGTTCTCCCTTGTTGTTGTAATTGATTATTGAGATAGTAGAAAATCCTTATAGATTGCTTAAAGACTAGAAGTAGGCTTGGATTAGAGTTGAACTAGGATAAATCACTGAGTTTGCTTTCTCTATCTCTATACTCTTTATATTTTAAATTATCATATCTATACTCTGTATTTATTATTGATATTACACTTAATATGTTGATATATATATATATATATACCCCAAGCATCCCCATTAAGCCTTCATTGATTCATATAATTGTTACTTTACATCATACTCTTCCAAGCATAATCATAATAAGGATTTTTGTAAAGCAATTTTGAAAAGAAATAAAAATTCAGTAAACACCCAATTCACCCCCTTCTTGGGTGCTGGTTGCCTGGGCTAACATGTGGAATTAGAGGTTAGGCTCTTGTTTAAAGGATTTAACCATCTCAAAAGTTTAAATGGCAACCATTGGATGTTTTACATTGATGGAAGGATTTGATTTCACTAAACTGCCTTTCCTTGATGCTATTAGTTTTTATTTTTGGAAAGCTAGAATGAAATGTTATATTGAATCTCTTGATATTGACTTATAAGATGTAGTACAAGATGGTTTTACCTCTAAACCAAGAAATAAATGGAATGAGTATGATAATAAGTTATTTTGGTTGAATATTAGAGTAATGCATATATTATATGGTGCTTTAAATGAACATGATTATGTTAGAATTAAACATTGCTCTAATGCTAAAAATATATGGATACTATTCATGTTTTATATAAGTCTAATAGTGTTGTTGAAGTTGTAAATCATGATAGTTCTCAAGAGTATATGGAAGATAAAGAAATAAGATCAATGTCTCTTGAAGATGATCAACAAGATTTCGACAACAATGAAAAAGAGGAAAAGTCCTTAAATAAGCTTACCATACTAGAATTGGAAAATCCTCAATATATAGCTAACAAAGACTCAAAAGTACATGACAACTCCAAACTTAATAGTAGCTCATCTTATGAAAAGTTGTCACATGCATTTGATGAATTACATAGGATAATACCTTTGAAGTTTGAATGCTCAAGTTGTTATGATTCAAAAATTGAAAGTAATTTACTTATTATGAATTCAACTTGTGCTTCTCCCAAGTCTCTAAGAGAGAAAGATTTCAAAATGAATTTTAAAATTCATAATTCAAAATGTTATAACAATAAAAGACAAAAGTTTTTATAGAATTGTTTCTCCAAAAACCTTTATCTATATTGTTTGCAATTATTGTGGTTGTGAAGGATATATTTCTCACCTATGCCCTATTAGAAGAAGTTCTTATGTGACAAACAAATATATTTGAATTTCTAAATACTCCAAAAATTATTGTACTAACATTTAAGGACCCAACTTGAGATGGGTACCAAAAAGTCTTTCTAGTGCTTCAATTGTGCAAAAAATTTTACAAAATAATGGACCAACAAACATAGAAAAGAATGAACTACAAAGGAAAGCTTCTCAAGTACCTAAATATAGAATTATAAAGTTTAAAACTTATAAGGAGACGCATTAGTTAAGAAAATGGCATCCTTCATATGCCATGGCCAAAGTATCAAGTGACCAAACCTCTTATTTAACCATATTTGATATCCATTGAGATATATTACAAATGGCCTTGGGTAGAAGCATTGCATTAATTAAATCCATGTGAATATACTGTCATTGATATATGACTTGATCATTATTCATATCTTTAGATAAATGTGTATGAGATATGCAATACTTTGTATCAATCCATCATGCTATTTCTTATGCTTATATGTTGATAAAAGGGAATAGTGCAGATTAGATATCTAAGCTTTCTTAGTTGAATGCCAAAGAAGAAGAGTTATATTGTTTTATAGATATAAGAGTGATCTCCACCTTAAGTATGCAATAAAAATCTTGAGGATTAATTAACTTTATAATGATTAAGGCAATTTAATAAGAAGAGTACAAGTTTCAATTAATGATTATTTCTATCCTTTCTCTTATGCATAATATGTTTAATATCCTCTATTAAGAACGGATAATTAATATCTTCTCATTTCTATTAAGAATGGATAATTAACTCTATAACATATCGATGTCTTGATCTATTGCTTGGATTTAAATATGAATATGTAATTGTCACTTATATCTTATTTTTTATCAAGCTTGAAAATTTTCAAGTATACATTAACCATTTAGACCCAATATGGATTGAGTACCATGAAAAGGATATGATTTGCCTTGTAGAAAATGAAAGGATACTATTTGCTAATAACATTAAGGTTTTGATGATAACAAACATTGTACAAATGTTTTTCAATGTAATACTTAGGTCCTAGATGTTTTCAATGTAGAATCATGTCTTAGGAACCTTTGTAAGTAATATTTAGTGATAAGAATCATGTAAAATGAATGTAAAATTAATTCTAGGTCTTAAAGGTTAAGAAAATGCGGATTTAGGGAACTCTGGAAGTCCCTAGTCGATTGGCCATGAGCCAGTAGTTGATTGGTCACCTTATCAGCCAACAGCTAGGCCTTAACCAGTTGAATGGGAGCTTTCTGTGAGTGAATAGTGACTGACCAGTAGCCAACAGTTAACTGGTCACCTTTTGAGAAGTTACTAGCCAGCTTCCATCTTAAGCGCTTATCGACTGAGAGCTTACTATGAGTGAGCATTTGATTGATCACACCCAGATCGAGCATCAATCAACTGACAGCCTTAAGACCATTGACTAGGAGCTCTCTATGAGTGAGCAGTCGACTGGTCAAGAGTGAGTAGTCAATTGTCGAGGTTCAGAACTTGAATTTTTGGGAGGGATAACTTGAGCAGTCGACTAGCCATCAAAGAAAAGTCAACAGGCCAGTGACAAAGAAGTTATAATTGTTTTGCAATGTACAAATTTTGAAAAGTTTGACTTTCCTCTTACTCGTAATGCATCTATTGGACCTCTAGCTATTTATACACAACTTATAGATCGTGAATTAATAAAGACAAAGATTTAAGAGTGTCTATATCATAAGAATCATCTTCTTATCAGCTCTTTATTACATTAATGCTTCATTGTTTTGTATACTCCATTATGAGATTTTGTTTTTCTGTAAATCTTTCTTCCTTAAGAGTGAAAAGTTCAAGTTGGGTTATTCCTTGAGAATATCAAACAAAAGTACAATATAGATAGAAGAGAAACAACCTTTCTTGATAAAGCATGCATTTCAAAATGCTTGGAGCCTGGATATTAGTGTTAAACCTCAAAGTGAAAAAGAAGCAACTTCACACCAATGCAAAATAGTTGAATACAAGGACATGAAAGACTACAATTTTGGTGATATGTATATCTTTCCCACTTTATACGCATTGTTTATAATATCATGATTGGGTGATAAATTATTATTTAAGTATTTGTGTCCTTTTTGTACTTCTCTAGCAA
Source organism: Delonix regia (assembly GCA_037074485.1). Lineage (NCBI taxonomy): Eukaryota > Viridiplantae > Streptophyta > Magnoliopsida > Fabales > Fabaceae > Delonix > Delonix regia. The sequence continues at coordinate 25,259,985 of CM073451.1, read as the reverse complement.
TCCGTGTTCAAATATTAATTATATTGCATTTGTTGGATGGGTACATACTTTAAATATACATATATATATATATATATATGTTTCTCTGTTAAGTGATTGTCCTAGAATCATTATGTGCTTAATTGATATATATTGTTTCAAATATGTACTCATTGCCTTATATATATATATATATATATATATATATATCTCTCTCTCTCTCTCTCTCTCTCTCTCTCACACACACACACACACACTTGAAAATGAAAGATTTTGTGTTCTTTATACTCCTTGAAACAAACTTTTCAACATCAAAAATTATTTTTATGCGATATCTCCTAGACTTTTTATAAGAATTTTCACATGTCAAAAATTGTTTTCATTTGAAGATGGTTTCATGAAATAATTTGTGAAATCCTTCTTGAAAGCAAAAGTCTCATGAATATTCATAGAGAAATGAACTTTGTTTTAATCTTGTTTTAGAAAATTATGAAGTTGGCTTAAATATTTTAGAGTGACATGAGTTGTAATCATGAGTGAATATGAATGTCATAGAATATGCTCACTCAAAATAAATTACATATGAATCACATGCTTCCAAATGCGTTATGTTTGATCTATTGATAAGCAAGTTAACACAAGTAAATCTAGAGATAGCTAACAATAAGCTCCATAGAATAAATGGAAAATATTTAATTGAAAAACAAGAGTGACACTCTTTGGACATCATGAAACATTTTTTTAGCTTTTCAAAATTCTTATGTCATTTGCTTCCTTAATTTTACTAAAACTTTTGGAATGATCTATATTCTTGGATAAAAATGGCAAATTTGTAATCTATTCGTTCTAATGCCCTCATTTAATTTTGAACATAGATTTCATACTTACCAAAGGTATTTATTTTTAAAATGTTAAATGTTTCAAATTATGCAAATTTTTTAATCTTCTTTAAGTTTCTACTTAAGCAATGAGCTTGATATGCAAGTCAAATGTAAGATGCTCAACTTAAAGATCTTATTTTGAATATCATTAAAGAATGGATAAGTAATATCTAAATTCTAAGAGGATATCACAATCAAGAACCATCTCAGCATTGCCACATAAGTGATAAGTATCTCTATCTCTCTATGAAAAAAATAGAGTTCAAATGAAAAATATCTATGACCTTATAAAGTTGAGTGGTGACATATAAATTCTACATAAAATTGTATTATAACCTTTGGTCACTATTTTAATTATATCTCCAAATATATATTGATTTTTGACATGACACTTCTTTCATTGGAAAATAAGCTTAAAAAGGTTTTCAACTATGGGTCATGCACTTAAGTTAGATTTAAAATGAGATAGTTATGACATTTGAAGTTGGGACTATGTCACTATAAGTAACCAGTTGATTGGCCACCTGTGGCAAGTTGAATGGTATAGTCCAAAAAGTGAGCAGTCAACTAGTTAGCCCCCGATTGTCGACTAGTCAGTTAGTCCCAAATTTGAAATAATGGTCATATTTTAATGACCAGTTGACTGGTCACTCCAAAGACAGTTTTCAAAGGAAAATAATGGCTCTTTTAAGTGTGTTATGACTATATCTCATCATGATCTATAAATATGTCATTCCAAACATATTTTTTAGTAGAACCAAGTGCTAGAATGTGATCTTTAACTTGTTATATCATCTTTAAGAGAGAAAGAAAGATCATTGAGCTAAACTTGCAAAATCTCTATCATTTGAGTTATTAGAGCTTTATTTGTATATCTACATCTTTGAGAGAGGTTATTCTTTTGTATTTCTTTCATTTATAAGAGAGAGAAGAGGTTCCTTGAAGGAGTCAAGCAAGGGTGTGCATGGGTTAAGGGGGAGGTTCCCCTGTTTAAGTATAAGAAAGATGTTCTCCCTAGGAATTGAGATTAAGGGAGAATTTTTCCTTGTTGTTATTGTAGTTGATTACTGAGATAGTAAAAAATCCAAAGAAGTTACTTGGGGACTAGACATAGACTTGGATTGGAACCAAACCAAGATAAATCGTTGAGTTTGCTTTCTCTATTCGAATACTCTTTATATTTTGAATTATCATATCTATGCTCTGCATTTATTATTGATATTACACTTAATGTGTTATATATATATATATATATATATATCCCAAGTATCAACATTATGCCTTTATTGATTCATATAATTGTTACTTTACATCACACTCTTCCAAGCATAATTTATAATAAGGATTTTTGTAAAGCAATTTTGAAAAGAAATAAAAATTTAGTAAACACTCAATTCACCCTCTCTTGGGTGTTGGTTACTTAAGCTAACACTATAAAATAGTTACTTTACTCCTAATGTTGATGTTTTTAAATTCCAAATATATAATTCAAGAAAGAGTAAATGATGAGAGATGCCTTATTGAGACTTTTGTAAACTAATTTGCATTGAGCCAATCAAATTTTGACCATGTACCTGCCATGGGTGGGCCATCACCTAGCACATCAAATGTGGTTGTTGAGGCTACATATTAGAATATCGTTAGGCAAGAAGTTCACATGGAAGAAATGCCTAAAAGGTGAAATAGAATTATGAAGAAAATGTGGAAGACAAGGGCCTTGGAAGAGTTTATTTAAGTCCACATGTAAGCTCAATGTGGAATTCATTAATTTTTCGCTCAGTTTGAAGTCTGCTCTTTCCCTGCTTCTTTCTTGTTTCTAACCCTTTTCAGTACTTCTCGTTTTCTTTGATCTCTTTTTTATTATATTCAATTGAGAAGGATAAGATAAGAATTCTTTCACTTACTGCTCTTTTTTTTTCTGTCTAATATGTTATTTCTTAACTATGACCATTAAATTTGGTGCTTTCAACACACTAATGGTTGATAACATTAGAATGAAAGAGATAGAGTTTAAATTAAAGGGAGTTTTTAAAGTGTTGGAATCTAAAGATGTTGGTTATACTTCCTATTTTGATTGATTAAAAACATTAATGGAAACCATGAGTTGAGCTCTTGATGCTTTCTGTCACAAATTGGAACGTTTATCTCTTCCTGCCCCCAACAGTGTTTCAAAGTCATCAACTATTGCCCATGCTTTGCTTACTCTACCATATCAGCCCTTCCACGTTCACAACATTAAGTTAGGTTTTCCATGTTTCAATGGCTTTGAACTGTTAAATTGGTTATTTCTGGCATAGCAACTTTTTTCTTTATTATAACATGCATAATGCTCATCGATTGACCATTATTACTATTCACATGAAGGGTAGCATTGTTCCATAGTTCCAGCTTATGCAAAAACCCAACCAGATTCCTACTTGGTCTGCCTTGGCTACTGTTATTGAAAATTTATTTAATCCATCCTAATTTGATTATCTTCGAACAATTCATTATGTTGACCCAAGCTTATTCTTTTGATCTTTATTATCAGCAATTTATGGTGTTAGTAAATCAGGTAGAAGGTTTATTTGATGATGCTCTTAAAGACTATTTTATCAATGGATTAAAGCCTACATCAAGAGGAATGTTATTACTCAATCTCCCTACTACAAGTAATTGTTTTTAGTCATTTATTTTCTAAATGTCATCAGCCTAATTACCTTTCCTCTAAAACTAATATGCCATAATTGCCAATGGCTCCTTTTACTACCAAACCTTTACATCAGTAACATCTACGACTCCAATGCTAAAATCTTTATTGCCTCTGTTGTTTCTCACTCTTACTACCAAACCCCTTAACCCTGTGAAGAAGTTGACCACAGTTGAAATGCAGTTATAACTTGAAAAAGGCTTATGTTACACTTGTAAAGACAAGTTTACTTGGAATCACAAGTTCCCCCATAAGCACTATATGATTTTATAGATGGATGATACTATGCATGTTCTTTTACTTGATTTAATAGAGTTGATATTGCCCAATTCTACCCCTCAATTCTATCATTTATCTTATAATGTATTGAATAAAGTGGCTAGTTTGGGTACTATGTGATTCACGGGCTTTATCTCTGGCATTTAAGTGTAAGTCTTATTAGATAGCGGTAGTTCAAACAATTTTATCCAACCTTGTGTGGCTCAATTTCTTAAACTACCTATTTTGCTTGCTCTTAATTTCAAAGTCCTAATGGATAATGATAGGTGTTTAGAAGGTAAAGGCTAGATTAAGCACATTGATTTAGTGATTTAGGGTCACTATTTATATTTTGCAACTTTTGTGCTACTTGTGTCAGGTATTGATGTTATTCTTGGTGCCTCACGGACTGGCAACGTTTAGTCCTCATGTGGCAGATAATAGCAACCTTACTATTAAATTATTCCTAAATAGGATTTTCATTACTCTTTATGGTGATAAGTCCTAATCTATTAGTAGGGGTTAGTTTTATCATCTTTGATGCATAGCTTATACTCACTCAATCTCCAAACTTTATACATTGGAAGTTCAACAAGTAATAGAGGTTCAAACGAATTCACCACTCAATCTCAACGCTTTAAATCTATTTTTGACATGCCATAGGGACTTCCTCCTTAGCCAATACATGATCATGACATCATCTTACATAAAGGAACACTTCCAGTAAAAGTGAAGTCATATAGGTATCCCTTTAAGTATAAAGCTGAGATAAAAAGGATAATGGTAGAAATGTTATAGGAAGGGATTATAAAGCCAAGCACTAGTTCATATTCTTCTCTAATATTATTAGCTAAGGATAAGAATGGAACATGGTGGTTTTGTACTGACTATTGGGCACTTAATGCTATGACTATCAAAGATAGTTTTTCGATGCCCATAATTAATGAGCTACTTGATGAATTAAGAGGGGCATTGTATTTTTCTAAACTAGATTTGCATTTTAAATATCATTAGATATTGGTTCGACTAGAGGATAGGCATGAAATAACATTTCGCACACATGAAAGGCATTACAAGTGGTTAGTCATGCATTTGGCCTAACCAATGCCCCAACCACATTTCAATCCTTCATTAATGCCATCTTCCAACCTTTATTATTCATATTTGTGTTTACTATTTTAATGTTCTTTTGGTCTGCATCAAGTTAAATATTTAGGACATCTTATCTCGTAACAGGGTATTGCAATGGGTGGTTCAAATGTTGAGGCCATTCAAAGTTGATTATGAAGCAACTTCAAGTGTTTTTAGGCATTACAAGTTACTACAGATGCTTCATCAAGAGATATGACTATATTACTTCACCCTTCACTTAGATGTTACAGAAGGATGGATTCCATTAGATAGCTTTGGTAATAAAGGCTTTGGACGATTTAAAAGTGGCAATTACCCAAGCTTTATTACTAGTGCTTCCAGATTTTAGTATTCTTTTTATTGTGAAGACTAATGCTTCTAGAGTTAGGGTTAGTGCAATTTTAAGTCAAAATGGTCACCTTGTTGCATATTTTTCTAAAAAGATATCCCCCATGATGTAGTCACAGTCAGCATATGTGGGGAACTCTTTGTGATCACTAATGTTATTGCCAAATTTCACTATTATTTGTTTAATATGAGGAAGGAATTGCGCACTCACTCTTGTCGCACAACTCAATTTTATTGAAAAATATATAAGGAAGGATATTTCTAGTTTTGTACAACACTATTCTATTTGTCAACAAGCCAATGGATTTCATTTACATCCTATAGGATTGCTTCAACCTCTCCCTATTCCTACTTAGATTTGGGATGATGTTGCTATGGACTTTATTATTGGTCTTCCTCCTTCACATGGTTTTATAGTAATTATGGTGGTCATTGATAGGTTCTCCAAATATGCATATTATGTTGCTTTTAAAACTGGGTATACTAATTTACAAGTAAATGAGCAATTTCACAATACTGTTATTAAGTTGCACGGTTTACCCAAAATGATTGTTTCTGATTAGGATCATGTTTTTACAAGTCAATTTAGGTAGCAACTTTTTCATTTGCAAAGGACCTCTTTAAAGATGATCTCTTCTTATCATCATGCAAACAATCTGAATCCCTTAATAAAAGTATAAAAATGCATCTAATGTCATATATGTTTGATAATCCTTCCACTTGGTTCAAATTTTTGCCTTGGTAAAAGTATTGGTATAATACAACCTGATACACAACTATTGGCATGACACCCTTCAAAGTAGTGTATAGAAGAGATCCCCTTCCTTTTAACCCTTGCATTGCTTTAAATGATATTGATGTCCAAGCTCAATTATGGAAGCGTGATTTACTATTGGATCAGCTCAAACAACACCTTTGTGCTAAAGGTCACATGAAGAAATTTACGCATATAAAAAGGAAGGATATTGAGTTTGAGGTTGGTGATTTGGCTAGTGTCAAGTTACAACCTTCCAGTTAGACATTTGTTGCACTACATCATAACCAAAAGTTGGTAATAAAGTACTTTGGACCATTTCCTATTATTGAAAAGATCAATGCAATAGCCTATAAGTTGCAATTAACCCCGATCGCCAAAATGCATCATGTATTTCATATTTCCTTCCTAAAGAAATGTATAAGGGATCCTCAATCATAGTATCTTCCCTTGCCCCTTACTACATCTATAGTTAGACCTATACTACAACCATTGGAGATTTTGGACACTCATCAGATTAAAAAAGGCACTGATTGAATTCCATATATCCAAATTTGGTATAAGGTTCCTCTAACTGTACTTAGAAAGACTTTTAGGAGTTTGTCACCAATTTCCCAAATTTTGACCTTAGGGACATGGTAATTTTAATAAGGGAAGCCATATCATGGGTGGGCCATCATTTAGCAAATCGCACATAGTTGTTGGGGCTAAAATCATAATACTGTTGGGCAAGGTGTTCACGTGGAAGAAATTCCATGAATGGGTGACAAAATTAAAAAGAAAATATGGAAGGCATGAGCTATGGAGGAGTCTACTTAAGTCCATATGTTAAAGAGCCTGTTGTGGAATTATGAATCTTTGTTTTAGTCTAAAGTCTACTCTTTCTATGCTTCTTTCATGTTTCTGATCTTGTACTTCTATTTTCTCTTATTTCTCTTATGTTGTATTCTATAAAGAAGGATACAATAAGAATTCTTCCCTTTACTTCTTATTTTTCAGGTCTCTTCTGTGTTTCTTAATTGTGACCATTATAGCTCTGCACATATTATTCTTTGATAATGTGTTTTGCAATAAGGGAGCTACGAGCGTTGTTACAAACTCCAACACTCAAGTTAGTATATATAGGATGGAGAATCAATGCAATTCAAAAAGAGTGGATAGTCTTAGATAAATATTCTTACTTGAGCGTACATACTCGACTCTATGTCATGTGGATAAGTCCAACTTGTAGCTCTTTTATCAATTTCCCAAAGCGAGAAACATTTATTTGAGATAGATCTAATATATATTCTAAGTCAACTCAACCACAACATTATTGTGTTCTATGTGATGATTTTCACATTACAAAGAATGTAAAGATCAGTGCCAAACAAATGACCAATAAAAAGATTAGCACCAAACACAGATGAGTCTTCTTCTAGAGATTTTTCATAAAAAATCACAAGAGAAGAACTAAACGTGGCACATGAGTGTAGATATATAAAATAGTCATAGGACCAAGTCCTCCTAATGAGAAGAGATAAAGCTTCTCTAAAGGAAGAAAATGACTTCCTTCTAACTAAGGAAAGAGGATCACTTCTAATAGATTTAACTTAAAGCTATTGGAGAATCTTAAAGTAGATTTAGGACTATTAAATTAAGATTCAATTAACCAAAATTTATTGGAAGATTTTTTAATTTAATTTTAATAAAAATATTTATTTTGAAAAAACAATTATGATAATACACAATGACATATCAATATTTTTAGATATTTTTTTGTACAAGATAATATATTATTAAAAAAATTAATAACTTCTAACAGCCTATCCTCTTATCTTACTATCTAATTTTTTAACAAAATACTGTCATGTATGAAAAAAATATCTAAAATATTAATGTATGTTTGTGTGCTATCATTATTTTTTTAAGATAAATATTTTTATTAAATTTAAATTTAAAAATTGTCCAAAAAATTTTGAGTTATTGAATTTTAATCTAACGACACTCTCCAATAATTTGAACTATTGGACGAAATTCTCTTCATCAATTAACACTTCCCTGGAGAAATAGAGAAGAGACTGAGGAGAGAGGAAAAAAAATTCGAAAGTTGAAACTCAATTAAGTTTACTAGCCCAGAGTGATTCGGCCCACATTGTTAAACTCCTGATTTATGTGGGCCCACCCAGAGACCCACCCTTCATGTTAGGCCCATATGATAAGTTCTTATAAAAAGAAAATGATATTCCCATATAATAACATTAATACCCAATCAATTAGATAGACATGGACTTGGGGAAATTTTTGCGAAACTGTGCACTAGGGGTGATCATCGGTCCAGTAAACTCGGTGAACCCAATCGACCTAGTTACATTGGGATGAGTTATGATTGGATCAATTAAAAATATTTACAAATTTTATTGGATTGTTTCGAGTCATATACTAGGCCAAATCAGGTCTAATGTCATGCCTGGCCTGGCCTGGAATTTATTTTTAATTTTTATAATATATATTTAAATTTAATTTAAAATAAATTTTATTTATAAATAAATTTTAAAATATCAATTCTTTTCAATTTTTTATTATTTTTCATTTTAAATCTTAAAATTTTTTTAATTCTACTTTATTTCTTATCAAATCTTATTTTTTTTTATTTTTTGTTTAAAAAAATTATTTTCAAAAATAATTTATATTAAAAAAAATCCGACCCAAACTTAGTCTAATTAGACCCAACTCTATCACTACCTAAGTCTAATGAAGGCGGGTCGGGTCTTGGGTTAAAAAAGATTTGCTTAGTGTAAAAACCGAGCTTTACACTAAGCCGAGTCTTGGATCAGCCAAAAACCTGGCTCGATCCGCCCTGTGCTCACCCCTACTCTAAACCCCATATATATATATATATATATATATCATCTTAATCGTTGAATATATGTATACTTAGTTCACAAGAAAAATTTTCTAGATGGCCAGAGGTGGATGTTATGCTCATGGAAGGATTAAAAAATGAATACTTGTACATTTGCATGAATTGCTAGATTTTTTTCAAAAAAAAAAATCTATGGTCAAATATGTCATCTTTCAATTGTCTGAATTTGTTATTAATCGTTAATTTATAGAATCATTACAAGACAAATTAATAAGGCTTAAAGTGGGCCCACAGCCATCAATACATTGGAGCGTCTGAAACTTGAAAGAAGTTGAATTGTACAAGAATCATGCTATTAAAAGGGACAGAGCTAGCTTTGCCCGTCTCATTGACCTTTCTCTAAACCCAATATATTTCCCTTCTTCCACTTGGATTTGGAATAATTAATCCATTCATTCATAAAAGCATCACCTGCCCCAACAAAGTCAACAACATAAAAAAAAATTTTAAAAAAGGGAATAACTTAGAGGGAGAATAGCAGAAATGGGTGGCTAACTAGTGCCCCTCTCTGTCTCTTTCTCTCTCTCTGTATGTGTGTGTTTTGCTGACCTAAACCTTAATAGCTGGATATGGGTTTGAATTAGCGAGTAGCAATTAAACTATACAAAACCAGAAAGACAACGTTGGGTCCTACGTATACTTGATGAATATGTTCTGCCCCTCGTGCTTTCCCATGGTTTGTTTTGAATCTTAGGTCAACCACTATTGGCAGAGGCAGTGAGACAGCATTTAGCTGTTGGATGATCGTGGATCATCCGACATCCGACGGCTGTTGATCGTCACCAGTTCACCCACTAGTCTCAGATTAGAGAAAGCCAAGAGCTTTACGTCTTTATGTAGTCAACCAATATGGTTGCACTATAAACGTTGAAGACATTATTATTCTTCATATCAGCATCATAAATGTCAAAACCCCCCAACCTTGCTTCATTCATTTGGGGCCTCTTGCATGATTCAACTCCATAACCACCTCTACCTCTTTCAAACTATTTAATGCATTAATATTTTGTAATTTTAAAAAATTTTCCAATTCCATAGTATAATTAAAATATCAAAATATAATTAACATGCTGTAATATTAAAAATTTATATACTTGATAAAAAATTTTGATCAAAATTAAGCAATTAAAAACATTATAAGATATATGATTTTCATGATTTTTAAGTAATTTAAAATGAGGAAAATACACATCTAATTGTTAACTAATTATTAAATTATATTTTAATTCTTTATTAATTAAAAATTATTATTTTTAATTCATCTCTTTTGACATCGTTATTATATATAGTTCATTTAGTTAAATTTTATTAACTGGGATAAAAGTAACAATTTTTTTATCAAAGGATTATATTTTAAAAATAAAATAAGTGAGAAATAAAATAATTTTTTCAATTTAAAATATCATTTAAATAGTGACCTCTTGTATCTTCGTCGTAACCAAGTACCAAAAAAATAAATTTAATATTTTGCAATATTAATTCAATATGTTGAGATATATAAAAACGGCATATACGAAACGATTCTTTATTCATTCCTTTTATTCGTTAGTATAGGCGGTGCCTGCCAGACATGCAGAGCATAGAGTAAAGAATTAATTCGATCTAATTCTCCGCTTGTCAAGTTAAAGAGAATGCAATCTCGAAGGTTTGACATATTTGGGAACTGTGAGATTATGAGCATATTTTGGCCACATTGCAAAAATAGTATTTCTATATTATTCCCTCTAAATGGATGTGCAAAAGATTCGAAAACCACGAAGATTTTTGGGTAAACTCCATCATAATGCTTCCCATGGTGTTGTGCATGCATGTATATATATATATATATATATACACATATGGCTGGCCAAATTAGGGTTTGACCTAATCAAACAACCTAGTGCTAGTGGAGTACTTATGCCTTCTTATCACTTTATTTTTGTTTTGTAGTGTTGCTTTATGATCTTCCAATGGGCAATCCTACCTAAATATTCAAAATAATAAAGTTTCAAGTTGCTAATTTCTGGGTCAACTATAAATAACAAAAAGAAAAAGATGTTGGGAGAAGAGAGAGAGAGAGAGAGAGAGAGAGAGAGAGAGAATTTCAATGAGATCACTTCATAATTTTCTATATTTTTGAGTGGAATCCATTATGTGTTATAATGATAAAGTATGTATCTCGAAGTCAACAAATCATAATTAACCTCTTAAAATGGGAAAGAACAATTCCATCTCAATTAGTTCATATAAACTTCAAAAGCCATTTTTTGTGATACATTTAAATATTCTAAAATTTGATTTATGTATATATATTACGCTGACCTAATTTTTTTTAGGTACATGCATGCAGGATCTAAAAGTCAGAATCCTCACAAATATCTCACCCCTTATTGGAAAAAGTACTAGTCGTTTATATTCTTCCAAGTAGTTTACAAAATTCATGTAGTACTATATATGTAGTGAACGGTCTCATATGACAAATACATTAAAGCAGTAGGTGAAATTGACAAAAATTGATTTTGAACTAACAAAAGACTCAAGGTTAAATTATTTTTGTTCTCTTGTAATTTTACTAAATTGTCAGTCTAACTATTGTTTAAGAATTTTAATTAATTTAATCATAGTCGTCAAAGTTAAAAGTTAGTATATATTGTTAAATTAAGACAAAGTACGCAACCAAATGTCATCTCCATGTTATAATTATGCATGATTCAAGTAAAAATAAATAAATAAATGATAATGTGAAATTAACTAACGTTTATAACATGTAACGTAACTTATACTAAGTGGTTTGGATAATTTAGCTTAAATAATACATTTTCAAAGTATCAAAATGATACATTATCAACATTAATAGTAGAAATTGAATTAATTTCTTACGAAGTATAAATATTCGAAAAATTTGAAATTATTTTCAGATGTCTACTAGAAACTGTAAACGTATTACAATCGTGTATCATTATTCCTTTTGACACCTATTATATATGTTCTTCTATTTTAAGTTTGCCTCATATTTTAGAATTGCTTTACATATTTTACAATTTTTAATGTAATGTTGTTATTGTTGTTGTTGTAATAGTAGTATAAGGTATCATAATATTTAAGAGTTTTACAGCAATTGAAATTTTTGGAAAAAATAAAATAAATTTGTATAAAATTTAAAATGTTTAAAATTAAAAATATGAGGCTTTAAGCTTTTTCTTTTTCAAGGAATGAGTTATAGTCAATAGAGATCATTCAGAATAATGTTAAATGACCAATCCTATATTGTTGTAATATAGAAAATCTATCCTTGACTTATTTTAATAAGAAAATTTAATAAATATACCTTAAACTTAAATATAAATCTTTTCAAATGAAAAACACTAATGTAGGGCTAGATTGTGACCAATCCCCACTTGCCAGTTACAGTCCGGGGTTTTTTTTCTTTGTTTTTTTTTTAAAAAAGAAGAATTGAATTAAACAATATCTGCATTAGGCAAGGTGATATAAGAATTAGGTATGAACAATAGAGTTTTGTAAAGACTTGGGAGTTGACTTGGTTTATTCTTGGCTTGGTAAGTGATTAGTTGGGTCTATTTATTATTTTAAAAAATAATTTTATTTTGTAAAAATATATTTTTACAATATTAAACATTTAAAATATAAAATAAATAAGTGTATAATAAAAAAATACTATAATTTAGAATTAAAAGTAATTAAATTTAAAAAAATAATATTCTAAAATTTTATTATAAATAAAATAAAAATAATAATCAAGCTATAATGGGCTTTTGAAAAATTTAAAACCCAATTCCACTTGATTATATGATTAGGTAAAGTTTATAAATTTTTTTTACGTTGATCCAATCTAATCTGATTTGATTAGGCAAACCGAGTGTATAAATATCCGTAATGGGCAAAAGAGAAACTAATTTTAATTACGAATACTTAAAAATAAAACTAACTTTTTTGAACGAAATACATAAAAGTAAATGGAAAAAATTTCTTGCACTGACCACGGAAATACATGATATGATAGGAAAAGGGTCAACTTAAAATACGTGCTGTTTCGAGCACCATAATAATAATTTCCCAAAGAAAGAAAGAAAAGGGACCGGGGGACTGGGCTACGTTGTTGACGTGTGAAGGAAAGTAGTAGAGTACAGTAGGGTTCAACACCGTTGACCCTAAGGGTTGGTGGAAAATTCAAACGTAATTATATTTTCACTCGTCTCTTTCTCTCTCGAGGGCTTTCTGTTGGCTTTCGCCTCTTGGTTCGAGCGGGGTGGGGGAATGGGACCCACCACCACCTCCTCCTTTAGACCTTTACAGTAACCCTTCTCTTGTCGTCGTCTACTTTCCCAAAAGAAAAAAAATTAAAGTCCAACCAATGCTTACCCTTCACATTGACGAAACCCTCCTTTGACTTCTACCTTCCCTCTCTCTTTTAAAGCCTCTCCTTCTTCACCCAATTCCTTCAACCTCTCTTCTCCTTCTTTCTCTTCTTGTTTCTGTGGGTGATGGCAGTAGATCTGGTAGGCCTTCCGAGGATGGAAGAGCAGATGGCTATACAGGAAGCTGCTTCTGCTGGCTTGAAGAGCATGGAGCGTCTTATTCGTATTATTAATTCCTCTCAATCTTCTGATAATTCTCGCCGCCTTCATCACCTGGATTGTGCTCAAGCCACCGACTTCACCGTTTCCAAGTTCAAGCAAGTCATCAACTTACTCAATCGAACCGGCCATGCCCGCTTTCGTCGCTCGCCTTCCCATCCTAATCCTTCTTCTTCTACTTCTCCTTCTCCTTCTGCTCTTCCTAATCTATCCCAATCGAAGCAGCTTGATCTGAACCCGGTTCAGTCCTATCACTCTCAGGGATTGACCCTTGATTTTGCGAAGCCCAGTAAGGCCAAGACGGGTCTTCTCAACCCTTCTACTGAGTTGTCTGTGTCTCAGTACTCCAAGGACACCTTTAGTATCTCCCCTCCCATATCTACTACTAGCTCCTCTTTTATGTCTTCTATCACCGGAGACGGCAGCGTTTCCGACGGGAAAATAGGGCCATCGCTGCTTCCTCCGCCCGCGCCCGCCGTCTCCGCTGGTAAACCACCTCTCTCCTCGTCTCACAAGAAAAGGTGCCACGATGCTGCCTTCTCTGAGAAAATTTCATCCTCTGGCCACTGCCATTGCTCCAAGAGAAGGTATTTTATTTTCCCAAGGATCTTCTAATTTTGAACACTTTATCAAAATTAGTAAAACTGACTAGATCTGTTTGTGTTTGAAGGAAATCGCGAGTTAAAAAGACGATCCGAGTTCCCGCTATAAGCTTGAAGATCGCCGATATTCCGCCGGACGAGTATTCTTGGAGGAAGTACGGGCAGAAGCCAATCAAGGGTTCACCCTACCCTCGGTATTATTCTATTCCTTTGTTTGATAAACCTTCAACATCACCGTAAATCAAGTTGAATTCGTCAGAGACAAACACGAATCTCTAGCTTTTTAAATTTCCGATACTGAGAGGTATATATAAATTGTGTTTCTAATTTCTTTGATTTGGTATTGCAGTGGATATTATAAGTGCAGTACAGTGAGAGGGTGCCCAGCGAGGAAGCACGTAGAGCGAGCGCAAGATGACCCGAAGATGCTGATCGTGACGTATGAGGGTGAGCACCGTCACCAGCCGGACGCGCGTGCGGCGGAATCCGGCGGTGCCGGCATCGGTCTCAGCCTTCAGACCAGTTAGACGACGGTGCCAATTCCTAAGCAAGCACCGACCACCGACAGCACACGGCCGTGGACTTTGATGTTCGAATGGAAACGTTTTTCGCTGTAAACTTGTGGACGAGAAAACGGTGTCGTCTAAAAGTTGATAAGGTGTTCTTTGTGTAAATTTGACTAAAAAATGAGGGTCCAAAAATGAAATACAAATATTATATCTCATATATATATATATATTTTGCTCATCGAAGCCTGAGAATTGATTTATTTGATTGACGAGAAGGTGGGGGTGGGGCACAGTGTTGGGTTGCTTTTAACATTATTGGCAGATCTACGATGAAAGATTAGATTCCTTGCGTTGAAAAAGAGGGTGTGGTGGGGGAGGGGTCTATGCGCAAAAAGTCAAAAGCGCGGGTAGGATGGTTGAAATTTTGGAAATGGAGAATTTAGAATAACTTTTGTTGTTTGTGGTAATGAAGAGAAAGGGCGTGGGCGGGGCCGGGTTAGCGTCTGTTGGTTGACTAGGGGGTCTGCTTCGCTCTGTGCGGCGTACGAGTCGATAGAGTACACTTGAGGTTTTTGTTATTTGGTATTGTCAAATCTCAATTGTCGTAATAGAGGGAGGAAAGAACAATTAGGTCGCGAAGTTTCTTTTCAATTTTCATATAAAATTTCAGTAAAGCTACGGAATTGTCGCCATGGGTTGTCAGGTCTCCGTCGTGAAGTGACGTTTGGATGATTTAAATGGAAGACAAATATGAATGGTATGGTTGAGAAGGAGTGGTTTGTGTATGACTGTCGTTAAAAATTATACTTAATTCTACACTTCAAGAAATTTATGATTTGGCGCTCAGATTTGTCATCGTCTTCACTCTCATAAGGATAATGGTCAAGGAATGCATGACACAGAATCATCGTTAGCACATTATCCGCAAGACTAATTACTCAACATTTAGGTCTTTATGGTTGGAGCCTACAACATTACCTGCCCTTAATATCAGTTATTATATATGGTGGAGGATCATAACCTCGGAAATCAAGGTTCTGTTCCTTTTTATTAGACAAATATGATAATAAAAATAAATTATTATATTTATATTTACAATATTCACGTCATCTATTTTATGTAATGTAAAAGTCAAAATAATAAATAAAACTTATTCAAAGGACAACGCGTCAAGAGATTTTTAGAGAATAATTAACCACTTAATTTTAGAAAATTATAAATTTATGCAACATATATATAATGGTAAAACTATTATTATTATTATTATTATCAAGTAAATAAGTTTTACCAATAAAAGATTATTTATTTATTTATTTATATACCGTGAATAGATTTTTTGCAATGAAAACTTTTATTGTATAAAAATATATATCATTGGATCTTGATTTATTTAAAAAACTCAAATTAAAAAATATATAAAAATATGGACTATCAAATTTTTAATCTAATAATCTATATTTTTAGTAAATAGTTTGCAATGGAAAATCATGTCGCAGAGGAAGAGCCACTAGCTAGTTTTTTTGAATGCTATCCCCTCTCCCATAAAATGACCAAGATAACGAAACAATGATATTTGCACCAACTCTGCAACATGGTCGTATGCCAACTTGGACTTTGCTTGTCTACTTTGCAACTCATGCATATCTCCAACTAACGTCTTCCAATTTTTCTTTTCCTCATTTTTTTGGTAGTTTGCATTTTAGTTTTATTTATCCTTTATTTCTTTTTCTGCCCTTATTGTCTTCGGAATACGTCTATTCAATGCAAAATTCGATGTATGCCCAAATGAATTTTTTACATAAATTAATATTTTAAAAAATAAAACATAATTTTAAACCCTCACTTATTAACTCATTCTCAATTTTATTACTTATTAATTTCATTTTCAATTTACTCATTCACCAGTGCTTTCATTGTCCTCCCATGGCAGAGAACGCACAATTGAAAGATTTGGCGTCTGACTTCAAGAGTTTGGTTCAGTTTCTTTAGTTTCGCAATCAGGCTAATAATGGTCATTTCAAACTGTTGGAGAATACGGTGGCCACCATTGGACAAGCAATGGAAGTTATGACCTAGACTCTCGAACGTTTTGCGTCGTCGATCAATGGTTCAAGCTCGTCAACACCCTCAGTGCCAATTCCGCCTATGGCTTCATATCAACCATTTCAAACTCACAATGTCAAACTCGACTTTCCTCGGTTTGATGGTTTTGACCCCTTGGAATGGATTTTTTGTGCATAGCAGTTTTTTCAGTATTATGAGATTCCTAATGCGCAACGATTAACAATTGTTGTTGTCCACATGGAGGTGCGCTTTGTTCCCTAGTTTCAAATGTTAGAGCGTGCACACTTGATCCCTACATAGTCAGCATTACAAAGGCTGTTGAGGCTTAGTATGGTCCATTTCATTATGAGTGTTCCAGAGCTCTTTTGTTCAAGTTGACACGGTGGACTCTTAATTAAAAGAGTTTACCATCTTAGCTAATTGGGTCCATTAGTGAGGGGGCACTTCTTGATAGCATTCATAACAAAAAAATTGGGTCATAACGACGGTTATTAAGTAGTCTTAATGACGATTATAGCCAGAGCAAAATAGTTTAACGATGGCTAAAATATTCGTTGCCGAATCATTCGTCGAGACTGGTTTAATCAAGATTATATATAAACATCGGTAAAACCATTGCTATTATGTGACTGGACGACAGTTGCGATTAACCGTCATTATTTTGTAGTTTAACGATGGTTATATATATTCGTCGTTAACTTTGTCTTAACAACGGTTATAGTAACCATCGTTAAGATTAGTTTAACGATGGTTATATTTTAACTGTCATTAAGTATGTCACAACGACGATTATTTTAAACCGTCATTATATTTATGATGGCAATTTCTTTAAAACAGCGGTCAGAACCACTGCTAGTATTATTTTTTGTCACTCTTATATACAAATATTCTTTTCAAGCTAATTTTTTTCAACCTGATTTATCAATCAAACAAGCTAAAACCTTCCATCCAAAATAACAATTGTCTAATCCATATATACCCATCAATAAATATCTTTTTCATTGAAAATATAAATACATAAACAAAAAAGAACAAGTTACACTCAAATATATAATCTAAGTTCATCCTAACTAATCATTCATATAATTGGAATGCTGGAAAGGGCTTGCTTGTTGAGCTGGGTTTCCACTATCTTGATCGCTCGGAATCTAAAATTGAAATCACAAAACATCTCGTTAATAATTTGTTAAAGATCTATATAAACAATCTTTTATTCACATATAATAGAAAACAAAGTGATGATTACCCCTAGTTCAGGTGGCACTTAACCAGGAATGGTTCGTAAGATAAAAGCCATTGTGGCTTCCATTTGACGTTGCTTGTTAAGCAACTCTATGTGTTCAGCAAACATTTGCTCATACTGTACAACCATTTGTGTATATTCTGTAGCCATTTATGATTCACATGTTTCTCTCTTTGCAATTTTCTCCTTTAGCTATGCCATTTCATTTTGCAATTCATTGTAAGAGGGCATGGATAATGAATTATCACGTGCACGGCGTCTAAATACTTGGGTTAGATAGGCACCTAAACCCATTCCTCTAACTCTATCATTATGTTCTTGAGTTCCCAAAGCTCTAGCCAATGAATCATAAGTAGATATTGGCTAAGATGAAACATCCTCTGTTTCAATTATAACAATCTTCTCCTGAAATGCAATTGATAATAATTCAATTCCATTGGCAATCTATAAAATGCAAACAACTTGTGTTGTAAACACTTACACATATCACTCTAGTTTCGTCATTAACAAATGATCCATCAACATACTTATGGCCCACAGTCCACACATCACCCCTTGTGATTGGGTTACCACACTCAACTTCCTGTAGAATTAAAGACACATGTAACGTAAAACAGATTACAAGTTCAGTCCAGTTATCACAATGAACTTGCCATCTTTGCCTTCTTTCGTGCAAGGCTTTTCAAGCCACCGATATGTGGAATGGTCAATTTGGTTCAATTTTGCTTATTTTTTATGGCTATATCTTGTTTATGAATACATATATATATATATATATATATATATCAGTGAAAAGTGTTTGACAATTATATATACTGAAATACAAGTTAGAACACATATGCCTTCTCCGAAAGATGATAATCTATGAACATAACTCATTGATATCTTTGAATTTCGTTAGGGACATCATGTATTAGTTGCTTCCGGGTTTTAGTGCCATCATTTTTATATAAGTTGCACCGTGCACTCTTCCACTTTACTCCTATCGAACTTAAAATATAATTTTTATGTCTATTTTCCACTGTAAACTTAGCCTAGAAGAATAAATATAGCTGTTAATGAATAGTGAGGTTAAATTTTGAGGAAAAGTGCAAGACTAATTAACTCATACCTGTATAATTTTCTTAAAAAAATTATCTTTGTGTTCTCTAGGCATAAGCCTCAAATCTGGATAACTGATAGGGAATTTATCGAAGTTTCAAACAACAGTTCCTAAAAAAACACCAGACAAGCCACCAGAGTCTCCAACCGTTGGTTTATGTCATTGAAGCTCATTACAACCCTATGTCCTTGAGGTAGAGCCCAAACATCATGCACCATTAACTGTCTTGTAGTTTTATGTTATTCCTCATCTATAGAGTCAATGTTAGTTTATGAACATTCCACCCAGGCAAAGTTCCAATACCAAGAAAATCATTAATTGTCCACATCAATGCTACCTGCATATTAAACATCTCACTTGCGAATGAATCAAATGTTTCAACACCATTAACCCACAAATCTTTTAACTCTACAATTAGTGGTTTCAGTTACATATCTATATCATTCCCTGGTGCCTTTTTACTTGGAATAATCAATGAGAGCATAAAGGAACTCTGTTTCATGCACATCCAGAAAGGTAGGTTGTAATTTATAATAACCACTAGCCAAATGCTATAACTTGTGCTCAAATTTCCAAATAGATTGAAGCCATTAGTGGCCAAACCCAGACATATATTACGATGATCCAAGGCTAATTGTGGATTCATTATATCAAATCTCTTCTATGCCTCAGAACCCATCGGATGTCGCATCATGCTATCATTGGTGTTGTCCACATAATGCCATCTCATATGCTCAGCTGTTTTAAATGAGATGAATAGTTTTTGTAGTTGAGGCTTTAGTAGGGAATATCTTAATATTTTTGTAGGTCTCTTTTTCCTCTTTTCACCCTTACTCTTAGGTTTCTATCTAGATGTGTTGCACTTTTTACACACATTTATATTTTTATCATCTTCCCAGTATAACATGCAATCATTTGGGCATGCATGGATGTTTTGGTAGTTTAGTCCCAATTTGTTAATGGTTTTTTTAACTTCATAAAACAATTATGGAAGTTTGGCATGTTCAAATGTAATAACCCAAGCAATTAAAATTTTGAATGCAACTGATGGTATAATATTTTGTTAGGTGAATCAATATAATGAGATTGAGGCTGGCTCAGTGGTCAGGCTTCAGGCTGCATTTCCTCAGGACATGGGTTCGAGACCAGGAAGCTAATCTCCATTGTTTTTTTTTTTTTCTGGAGCTGCCACGTGTCCCCTCCCACAGTGAAAGGACAAAACTGCCCTCAGAAACTTTCTTCTTCTTCTCCCTTCTCCTTCTCCAGCCGAGACGCAGGAAGAAAACATTGAGTTGTGCAGGCCGGTGGAGTAGCAACGACGGTGCCTTAGCCTTGCCGGAGCTGAGTCGCCTCCCTTTGAAGGTCGCCGGCCCCTCACCGGTCAGAAACCACCTCGCTGCCAGCAGGAACGTCCCATTTTCTCCGCTGGGCCGCGAGGATATGTGAGCTGGAATGGAGCTCGAGCAGCTCGAAATCCTCCTCGGGTTGGGTGGGTTCTGTTTCCCACCTTCTGACCGTCACATTCCACCTGCCGCCGGTTCTCCTGGCCGCCGTTGGAGCCATTTTTTCCGGCGAGGACGAGGAGTTCGAACATTGGACATTTTAGACAATTTGGTACGTTTTTACTAGTTTTCTCTTCAGATTGAGCTTATAAGTAGCATTTTTGGCCCTTAAACAACAAATTTGAGCTCTAAAACCATAGATTTTGGCTGCTTGTAAGAAGAATGGCTGACAGGGACCAAAATGAAAATTTTCAAAAATTTTGGGTTCTTGAGAAAATGGAAAATTTCTGACTTGTAATTGAACCATATTAACTCTAGATTAATACCTTTAAACTGCTGGGCATGAGAACTAAGAAATTTTCTTGATTTGCATTAGAATGGAGGCTAGGGTTTGAAATAGGAACCAAAATGAAAAATCTGGAAAATATATGGGGCAGAAGTGTAAATAATCACACGTTAAGGAATGAAAGATATGGAATCAAAGAGATGGGGGAGGAGGGTCCTAAATTAGGATAATGACCCGAACGGCGATTAATTCCTGCGTGAACTTCGGTACAGGTGGATCGTAAGGCCGATTCTGGCACCCCAGGGAGGGGCAGCGTACCGCTTGCGTTAATCGGAGTTCAGGTGCGCAGATAGCACCCCAAAATTTTAAATATGTCTTGGTTGTTCTTGCTTTAATGGTTTCCTAAATAAAAATAAATTCTTTGTGATTCTGCCTCACCGGATTGGGGGATTCAAAGTAAGGGACCTTCGGTATGTGATAAATGATTGTAGCTACGGTATTGGACTTGTGATGTGATTAGAGGTGGTTACTAGCTATTTATATTAGAAACACAGGTAATTTCCGCATAATTTCATCTTGCATACATGCTTGACGTAAATTCCTTGATTTTTTGGAGGATGACGAATGATAAGCCTTCGCGAGACGTAACTCGTGCCTGTTGGTTAGTTACCCTCGAGGATTGTGTATCCTCGCTCGTTGGTTAGTTACCCTCGAGGACTGAGTGTCCTCGCCTGTTGGTTAGTTACCCTCGAGGACTGAGTGTTCTCGCTCGTTGGTTAGTTACCTTCGAGGACTGAGTGTTCTCGCCTGTTGGTTAGTTACCCTCAAGGACTGAGTGTCCTCGCTTGTTGGTTAGTTACCCTCGCGGATTGTGTATCCTCGCTTGTTGATTAGATGCCCTCGAGGGTTGTGTACCCTCGCCTGTTGGTTCATAGCAGTTTTATTCCTGATTGTTTGCCACAAATTGATTATTTACCTGAGAATGGTTGTTGACTTGACGTTTCTGAAAAATGGTTATTTAGTTCGACTGTTAAATTGCAAGTTTATGGATTTAAACACTATTGCACTGTATTAGATCCTTGATTTTTTGTTAAAGCTTCTGTTTATACATGAAATGGTTTACTGACTTGGGGTGTTATCTGCCGGAAAACTATTGGTCCTAGAGAGAGAGTTAGGCGATCTTCTGGAGCCGGCGGAGCATTGACCGGGGAGCCACATTGAGCCGCCTGATTTGGGTGCGAGACGTACCCTCTTGTTAGATTATAATTTGGCATTTTCTTTTGGGATGTATATATATATTTAGTTTGGTAGCCATTTCCGTTCGCGGGATTATTTTGTGACCTCAGCTGAACTCGCCATGTTTTGTCTTTTGTTGTATATTGTGGATTGGGCTGGTGGGAGCGGAGCTCCCCTATTTATGTATTGCCTTGCAGGACCTTGTAGAAATTTTGGGACGTCTTATTTACTGGGGAGGTGCTGCCGAAATTTCTACAGGTGGCCTCGTTTTGTATTGAAACTTCCACCATATATGTTAAGGCAAACGGTATTCAAAGGTATTTGAAATGTATGTTAATGATCGTCCTTGTAGTGTAGGCTTGCAGGTCATGGGGATTTCCTTGTGATCTGTGCCGGTCACATCCCAGGGAATTCGGGCGTGACATTCAAATTCATATGCCATCAAATCCAATATCATTGACATAGCCTTATTACTTATTTTACATAAATGCTTGATGTGATATAACTTTACTAGAAAAGATAATTAGAAGTGCTTCTCGCACCCTTCATATAAGCATTGTTAGCCATCCGAAATTCATTCAAAAATTTTTTTTTGCATTGTCATTCATTGTGGGGTTTGATGATGGAATTGCACAATTAACATCATCCCTATTATCGTTTCCTTGATGAATTCCAAATGTATCACATAACATATCTTCCATAAGGTTATCTCTAAACATACATAGTTCTTTCACTTGTGACCTCATCTCAGGTTCTTCATAAGGCTTTTATATAATTCTCTCCCTATGCCTTACCCAGAAATCATAACCAAGTGGGAAAGGTTTAATTATTAGATGGTCAAGCACACCTTCCCTAACCTGCCATTTCATAAACTTACACTTAGGATATGGGCAAATTATTCTTCCCTCCACACTTCCATTAACAAATGCAAACTCTAAAAATCAATCCAATTTCTCTAATAATGCAAACTCTTTATGTATAGTATTTTTTTTTTGGTAATGTTTATTAGTGGACTCAAACTTGACTTGAAAAGAGAGGTTATTGCACAATCCCATTTACCTTGTTGAAAGTTGTGTCCCTTGCCTGATAGTGAGGCAAAATTTTTACCTATGTCTACAACCAAGCCCAGTTTTCCTACACTGCCACTAAGCAAGCTTCTTCCACCTTCATCTTAGTCCAAACTTGTGACTCTTACAACCTCTGTTCCTCTAATAAAACACAACCCGCCCACACAACAATCATTACCACCCTTCTTGCCTGCCCTAGCTTCACCACCTATTAAACGCATGTCACTTGGTGAAATGTAAATGAAACATGAAAAAGGCCACTGTTATACTTGCGATGATAAGTTTTCTTAGAACCATAAATGTCCCAGTAGACATTATATGTTTTTGCAGATGGACCTCAAGGAAGAGCCTTTAGATTCATCAGTGTTGGAAGAACCTCTTCCTCCTTCGTCATTAACTTCACCAACAGATGCCACAGTGATGCATCACTTAACTTACAATGCTCTTCAGGGTTTTTCTGGGTTGGGGGATGTAGTTTACTGGTTCCATTGTGGGTGTTCAGGTCTAAGTGTTGTTCGATAGTAAGACCTCTGACAATTTTATCTAACCTCGCATTTGTCGTTTTCTGAAATTACCTATTCTGCTGACTCCCAATTTCAATGTTTTAGTTGGCATAACAAGCGGAGGCCTTATGCTAGATCTGTGAATTTTGATTCAGAATCATTTGTTGACCCTACCAGTTTATTTACTTCCTATTACTGGTGCAGATGTTGTGCTTGGTGCTCATTAGTTATCAACCTTATGCCCATATATGGCTGATTGTAGTTCCTTACAACACAAATTTTATTTACAAGGCCAATTTATTATGCTTCGTGGTGATAAGCCTACTGATATATCTGAAGCTCATTTGCATCAACTTAAGAGATTGATTGGTACAACTACTACTTCTGAATTCTACCATTTGCAATATAAGCAAATGGATACCTCGCTTAATGATGATTCTTTAGATTTTGCTTCATCATTGCCTTCGAATTTGGCACACCTTTTGAGCCAATATTTTTGACAAACCTTGAGGGTTACCACCCCTTTGTTCACATGACCATTCTATTACATTACAGGATTGAGTACCCTTTGTTAAAGTTTGGCCCTACCGCTACGCTTTCTCCCATAAAGCTGAGATTGATAAATAAGTTGAAGAGATGCTGAAAGATGGCATTATACAACCAAGCTCTAGCCTTTTCCTCCCCAGTTCTCTTAGTTAAAAAGAAGGATGGTACATGGAGATTTTGTATAAATTATGGAGCCTTAGACATTGTTACTGTTAAGGACTCATTTCCAATTCGTACAGTGGAAGAGTTGATCGATGAACTACATGGAGCACTTATTTTTCCAAGCTTGATCTTAGGTTTGGCTTTCATCAGAATAAAGTTAAACTAGAAGATTGATCTAAAATAGCCTTTCAAATGCACCATGTTCATTTTGAATGGCTAGTTATGCCATTGGGCTCTCAAATGCGCCTGTCACCTTCCAAGCATTTATCAATGATGTTTTTAAAACTTACCTTCACAAATTCAATTTAGATTGCTTCGATATCATTTTAGTTTATAGTTCTTCATGGACTTATCATATTGACCATTTGCAGAAGGTTTTATAGCTGCTAAGGGATCATCAGTTGCTTATTAAATGGCAAAAGTTTTCATTTGGGAAGGATTCTATGGAGCATTTGGGCCATATAGGGCATTGCTATGGATGATTCTAAAGTCAAAGCTATTTTTCAGTGGCCTGTCCCTACTTTTCTCAAGCAATTGCACAGGTTCTTAGGCATTTCAGGCTACTACAGACGCTTTAGTAAAAGGTAAGCAACCACTGCAAGTCATCTCACTCATCTTCTACGCAAGAACTCATTCGAGTGGACCATACATGCTCAAACGACTTTCCAACAATTGAAATAAGCCATTACTATAGCCCCAGTATTGGCATTGCCTGTCTTTTCTCTTCCCTCTGTACTGATAACAGATGCACCAGGCGTGGGTGTGGGCATGGTCAATCATCCAATCGTTTTTTTCTTGGAGAAACTCACACCAGTGAGGCAGAAGCAACCCACTTATACTCGAGATGTTTGCCATAACTGAAGTCGTTGCCAATTCGGACATTACTTGCTTGGCCATCCATTTGTTATTCGTACTGATCAAAAGAGTTTGTTAAGCCTCACTACTTAGGTGATTCAAACACCTGAACAACAACAATGGTTGCCGAAATTCTTGGGTTATCAATTTAATATTAAATACGAGCCTAGGAAGGAGAACTTTGCCGCTGATGCTTTATTACGTTGTTTTTTAGCCATCTCTCATGCTTAATGTTCCTTCTTGAAGGATGTTAAGGCTGCTTTGGTTGCAGATTCAGCTCTCTAACAACTCATTTATCAGACTCCCTTACCTTCAGGTTAAACTTACAAAGATGGGCAGCTATTTTAGCATACTCGAATTGTAATTCCAAATGCCAATGTTCCTTTAAAGCAACATATTTTTCAGGAATTTCACTCATCACTAGTAAATGGACACTCAGGGTTCTTATGAACCATTGTTCGAATATATTGGACCTTCATGCGCGATGACATTCCATAAATAGTTAAGGAATGTGTGGTCTGTTAGCAAGCAAAGACAACCCATCTTCACCCTGCCGGGTTACTGCAACCGTTACCCATTCCAACACAAATTTGGTCTGACTTTGCCATAGACTTCATCATTCAAATGCCTCCTTCCTTTGGTTATACGGTAATCCTCGTGATGATAGATCAATTGTCAAATATGCTCATTTTGGTGCTCTAAAATCTAATATTACTAGTGAGCAAGTAACCAATAAGTTTGTCGACAGGGGGGTGAAACTTCATGGTATACTTGAATTCATTGTCTCAGATCACGATATGACCTTCAGTAGCTCTTTTTGGAGACATCTGTTTAAATTGCAAGGGCCAATGTTGAAGATGAGTTCGGCGTATCATCCCCAAACTGATGTGCAATCAGAAGTTCTGAACAAATGTTCGGAAATGTACTTAAATTGTTTTGTACATGATCATCCACGTCTACGGGTCGAATTTCTACCCTGGGCAGAGTACTGGTATAATACCAGCTATCACACTGCTTCAGGAATGACCCTTTTCCAGGCTGTTTATGGTTGCCTTCCTCCTAGATTGTGTTGCTATGTACCTTCTTCCGCTGATCATTCCTCTGTTCAACAAGAATTGTCTACTCGTGATCAGATACTTGATCAATTACATGCTAATTTGGTTAAAGCATAAGCAAGAATGAAATGATATGCTGATTTAAAACAGTGAAAAGTTGAATATAATGTTGGTGATATGGTATACGTCAAGCTATAATCTGATTGCGAAATGTCGTTGGCTTTAAGCAGAAACCAGAAGTTGGGCTTTCATTATTTTCGACCCTTCCCAATTGTCAAGCGTGTTGGTCAAGTGGCTTATAGGCTACTGCTTCCCCCTGCGACCAAAATACACCTGATTTTTCATGTCTCTAATTTAAAGAAGTCTGAAGGTGATCATACGTCATAATATGTACCTTTGCCCCTGCTCTTTGATTAGTAGCATCCACTATTACTACTTGTGGCTAGTCTAGATTGACGCTGCCTTGAGTAACATTAATACTGGATACAACAAGTACTAGTTCAATGGGAAGGCTTACCACCTGACCGAGCCACGTGGGAAGAAACTCATCAGTTTCGCTAGTCTTACCCAAACTTTGACCTTGAGGAAATTAATGGGGGGTATTGCTATGAGCCCAAATTAAAGCCTAGCCCAGAGGGAAGTGGTTTCAATGATTTTAGCTGAAAAAGCAAGAAATGTGACTCAACAGAATCACGTGAAAGGAACTTCACGACATAGAAGCACTGGGGGGAAAGGAAACCATGTAAAAGAATCGCTATATGAGGGAGGGGTAGATTAGCTAGTGGGTGTGGAAATATGTTGTATTGATCTCTCTCTCATATTTCCTCAGTTCCCTCTAATAAATTCTCTGTTTACTGTATTTGCTTAATGGCATTGATTTCTATTTTTTTCCTAGCTTTGTACTTGTGCCACTTGGGTTGGAAATCAGTGCCACATGGGTTAGAAATCAATGAAAGGATCCATCATTTTCCTTTCAGAAAATTAATATTTCTTATTATTTAATAATATAAATGTTAACTCATTTATTCCTTGATATTGTTCAAATTAGTAAGAGATCATAAATAATAATTTTTTGATGAGTGAAAGACCAACTTAAGAATAAACTAATAATTAAAAGATCAAATTAAGAATGAATTAATAAGTAAGAGACAAAAATAACATTTTATTCATTGAAAAATAAATAAATTAATGAAAATAGATATAAGCATTAAAAAATTAAGCTTATCAAAAGGTAGATTCTTTGGTGTCCCAAAGGAATTTCAAGGCATTGGTGCCTTAAACCCTAAATCCAATACTATGCTATCAACTCACTGTTGGTTGGATTAAATTAATGACAATATAATAAAATATCAAAATTGAAAAATGACCCAATATTTGAAAAATAAATTATTTATAATCTAGTCCCATATATTTTTCTAATTTTTATTTATGAGAAAAATATCATTTTGTTTCTCCACTTTTATATTTAATTTCATTTTGCTCTTCCACTAATCAAAAGTTTTAAAATAGTCCCTAAAGTAGCTTCTCCTTAAATGAAACTAAGTTTAATTATGGAGGACTATTTTGAATTAGATCTTGAAAATTGAAAATTCAATTTGAAACTTTCAATTCATAGAAGACCAAAATAAGACTAAGTTTAAAAGTGGAAGACTATTTTATGACTTTCAATTTATAAATGTGTAAAATAATCCTAAATTTAAAAGTAGAGAAGTAAAATAGTAATTTCCTCTTTTGTTTATTGATATTTAAGTTGTAAAAATACGGGGTTCAGATATAACAGAGGATTTAATATCAAGGCTCTAATACTATAAATGG
This sequence comes from Delonix regia, assembly GCA_037074485.1. Classification (NCBI taxonomy): domain Eukaryota; kingdom Viridiplantae; phylum Streptophyta; class Magnoliopsida; order Fabales; family Fabaceae; genus Delonix; species Delonix regia. The sequence goes on along the minus strand of CM073451.1, from coordinate 25,231,919 downwards.
GATGATATTTGAAACTTTCACATGTGACATTGAAAGTAAATGTGACCGATAAGGAGAAAAATTTTATGAGTAGACTTATCATAACTTTAATTGCATATCTGACTTTATATATTCGACCTGAAAGATAAAAGTTGATTTATAAAAGTCTATTTTATAAAATAGGTTAGAGACACATATAATTTTATAGTTTGACTCAAACTCAAAAACGTCAAATTAATATTTTTATTTAATAAAAAATTTATTATTTAAAGTATAACTTAATTTGATTATTAAAAAAATGTAACATAAGATTTAAGATATTAAAAATATCTTAATTTTAAATATGTAAAATTTAAGTTTATTAGTGAGATTAGTTCATTATTAATTTAAGGTAATTATACATAAAATCATAAATTATGTGACGTAATATTTTAGTATAGAAATAATAATTAATATCCTTGGTCCAAATAATTTATGAAAATACAACAACTAATTTGTATTTATAATATCCCAATATAAAATCATACAATTAATAATAACTATTAATTATATAATTTATCTCAAATTTTAAATAATAAATAAAATTTTTTTATAATTTTAAAAAATCTAATTTAGCTCGAATAAAATGTATACAATTTTAGATAAAAAGTTTGATTAAAAAAAAAGTCAAAATTCATTTTTAATAAAAGCCTAGCCTAGTTTTTTTTTTGTAACTCCGACCAAAATTAGGTCAATTTATGAGAAATGAAATATATGTTGATTGATTGAATCGCCACACAAATGCCTTATGCTTCGAATTGCTTTCGCACCCAGGCTATATACTAGCGCAAGTCGGTGACAATTCTCAATGGCCGCCTTTTCTTTTTCTTCTTTTTATTAAAAATTATATTTATTTGTTTATATTATCATTAACTCTATTTTATTTTTTAGCTATATATATATATATATTTAAATATCACGGTACAAAAAATATTACATTTATATATTATACTTTGACTAAAATTCGAACTAATTTAGTCTCAGTTCAATAATTTTTTAGGAAACTTGGACTACATCAATTCAATTTTCTTAATTTTTAAAATAAAAATTGAAAAAAATCAACAAGATTCAGTATAGGATTTTGACAACTTGTCTTGGAATGAAGCATTATGTGACAGACTCGTGTCTTGGAATAGCAAATTTTGAGGCTGCATAACTACTCGTTTTAATTTTTTTAGCGGAAGCCTGTAGATGCTAACTTTTCGAATTATTTTTAATGAATGCAAATAATTGAGTTAATTGATTAATTAATTTTTTATATAACTACAGCTACAATAATTGCAAAGATATTAAATACAAAAATACACACTTGAACGGTTTGTGTTTGTCAATTGTATTATGGGGTTGTCGTCATTTTAGCCTCCATTGCGTTAGGTATTTGTCCTCATTACTTTTTTTTCTTTTCTTTTCTTTTACCTTAAAAAATATTTTAATTATTTTATTTCAAAGTATATCATTTAATTTTTATTATATATATTATTTCTTAGTTATTGAAGAATAAATTATGTAAACTTTTTAAAAAAATTTAGTTAAATTATACTTAATACTTCTCTTACACTAAAAATCACCCTTCACTTTTCTCTAATTTACTTTTTTTTCAATGAAGTCAACCTTATTACATTAGTAAATTCACAAAATCTACTATTCTGGGACAGCACCTGCCTGTCATTGAATGCTTTATCCCAAGACAGGTTGTCAGAAATTTTGTCCTGAATGTGGCTAATTTTTATAAACTTTTTCGAATTAATTTTGTCCAAATTTCTTAGAAATTATCAAACCGGTTGATACAAAGTATAATATATGAATGCCATGTTATTTTGCACTGACATTTGAAAATCAAAATTATTATTTTGATAAATGTAGCTCAAAAAACCTATCTATTTCCTAGCTTCATCATGTCGCCACTTCTGTACTCTCACAGCTCCATTCAATTTTCTGTTGCATATGGAATTTGATTAATGGCTTCATGGATAGATATTTTTAGATAATGTTATAATGTTATAGGGATGAATTGATTCCAATACTGCCGACAATAAATTTTAACGGGGCAGAATCATGCAACGGATGATTCACAATCATCTTTACAGATTTTAGGAATGATAGTTTATAATTAGACGGATGCAAACATAAAGGTAAGAAAGATGAGGCAACTGAACACCCTGTTGCAGAATTTTGTTTTTTCAAAAAAGAATAAGGGATTTTAACAGCTTAATAACTCCATTTTTCATATTTAAGCCATGAGTAATGTTACTTGGATTGTAATACCACCAAATAATTGCGGAGTTTCAAAAAACTTCAGACCACAATGCTCTAAAGACATGTAGGACTTTGTCTCCATAAGTGAGGTTTTAACCGTGACAACCATGTTTCATTCACATCCCGATTTAACAAATTCACTTCAAGAAGGGCAGCCAATGAAAGATGTACTTGTTGCACGAATATTCAAGATGAACCAATATGAAGATTGTTAGACCGACAGGTGTTTCACTTCAATGCTGAAAAATGACATTATACTGTAATAATGTCCATATCGAGGGATTGTATATTAACAAACAATGATATAAATTTGAAGATACGCTAGTCATAGTTCATTGAGCGATAAGGATGAACAACCCACAATGTCTAATATTCACAAAAAAAGAGCTGAGATATAGAAGAGAGAAGGCTAGAGAGTGATAGAAAGAGTTGCCAAAACAAGGAAAGGGGCTTTTTACATGCACAAAGTGTTCCATGCCCTTCCTTATATAGCAACCTTAAAATAATAATAATATTTATTTTATTTTTATAAAATATAAGCCCTATCTCTAATTGACTCAGTAAATAAGTTTAATTCCTTTCATCATCTCTTTGTCAATGATATGATAGGATAATCACATATCAATAATGGGTTGTAGGTTGGAGTCTCTTGGTTTAGTCTAATATTGATTGCCTAATTAATATTACACAAAATTATTCTAATAATTAGATTAATGTCAATCCATAAAATAATATGAAATTATTTCAACAATCTCCCACTTAGATAGCATTAATCAATTATTATAACCAACAACAAACCTAAGCAATCAATGTTCACCAGAACACACAAATGTGTGTATATACTAAACTATACCAAGTTCAAAAATGAAATTATACTAGATCACTTAATCTAATAGGAAAATGAGTGATATTAACATTATTGCAAATTTAGTTCTAATATCTTAACAGAATGGATCACTAAATAATATCTTGGTGTCATATTACATCATAAACGCCCCTTAAGGACTCAACTCATACTTCCACTAGATTGAGGCTACATTAAAATTCAAAAAAACCCATATGAGTTACATGATTTGAATTACTACTCTATTTAGGCCTTTGGTCAACTAATCTATAAACATGTGTTCACCATAAATGTGAACTATATGAGTTTGAGATAACAAAAATTTAGAAATGAAATCAAGAATCAAGAACATTGAATCCGATAAGAAAAACAATATTATAAATGTCGGCAAAATTTCAAATTTGAATTATATCCAAAATTTTGGCATAACCAAGAATATTGAATTCGATAGAGAAACAAATGTTATAAGTGCCAAAATATACTAAAGTGTTCCTTAAGAATACAACTCAGACTCTTACCAAATCAAGATACTAAAATTTGAATATACCCAAGGGTCATATGTTTCCAAAACTACAATAGGTTTGTCTTGGTAAACTGATTACCCAAAATGAATATGAGATTTACAAATCTTCTCTCCAATAAACAAGAATTGAATATTAAAATTAAATGCAACTAAAATTCTTGTAACTTTAAGAGAAGTGCATAATAGGGTCACGTCACAACAAAATGGTTAAGATTCAAAATATGTACATAATGGAAATTCATTTCCTTGACCATATTCCCTGACAAATGGCAATCACAAAACTGCGACATACTCTTCACTTATATATGAGGCAGCTGTAAATGTCCATTTGACACTTCTTAATAAAACAACTCCTCCAAAACATCATATAAATGTAATTAGAAGTGGACTCACAATGATCAACACCTGATGCATAATCTGAATCAAATTATTCCACTATCTCAAATGATTTAGATTTCTTGACAGTCAACTTGTAATGTTTTGTACCATGAAGGTACCTCATAACTATCTTTGTAGCCTTCTAATGATCATACCTAAAATCACTTAAATATCTGTCAAGCACAGTAACAGGAAAAGCAATGTTCAAACGTGTGCACACCTGGGCTTATATTAGGGTACTAATAGCAGATGCACATGGAACTTTGTCCATCAAAGTCATCTCATGATCATTCATAATGATTTAAACAACCTATCACCACTCTGCACAGGTGCAGCACAAGGAGTGAAAGAATATATATCAAATTTCTTCAGTACTCGTTCAATATAGGTTGCCTAAGACAAGTCAAGAATGCCACAAGATCTATCATGTTGATTTTGAATTCCCAAAACAAAAGAAGCTTCACCTAGATCTTTCATATCAAAGTGGCATGTCAAGATTACTTTGTCTCATTTAATAAGCACATTGAGTTACTTGCCAACAGGATGTTATCCATATACAGCACATGGATCATAAAATTGTTTCTTTACTTGATTCAATAAATCTATCAAGTTGCTTCATACAAACATCCTTATGCAAGTCTTCATCTAGAGATGTTATTTTCAACATTCATGTAATAACTCAGCAAGTTCACATTCATTATTATAGTGTATAGAGGTAAGTTTATCATTCATAACCTCCAACCACTTAGATGAATAAAGACCCGATATAGTTTCATCAAAAGGAGACAGGACCTATGTCATCAACAATGTCTTACTTGAATCCCTGTAATCATACAATATAGTCATATGGAACTTGTGAACACCCCACCTAAAATAATAATAATATTAATAATAATAATAATTATAGTAATGATAATAAATAAAATTAATTAATTAAAAACAAAAATGCAAAAAGCAAAAGATAGAAGTAACATGGGAAAAACCAAATATAAAACCAGAAAATATTAAAAGCAAAAATTCAAAATACATATTTGAAGTAAAGACATGATAATCATCTTGCAAAAAAATAAAATGAATAAGGTCAACAAATTTTTGAATTAATCCAAATACAAAGAGGAGAGAAAAGCCACCTAATTAAAATAAAAATGCAAACTTGCTCACTTGCTCTCACACAATCTCACTTGCTCACACTCACACACTCCCACTTGCTCACACTCACATACTCCCACTCCCACATGCACACACTCACGGACACACACACTACTAAGAAACAAAAGGACACAAGGAAGGCTGAAAAAGCAAAAAGGAGCAGGAGACACGGGAAGAAAAAGATGGTTTGTTGCTGAAAAGTGAGAGGGAGCAGAAGCAATGGTAGTGGCTGAAAAGGGAGGCAGTGTGCACTAGAAAAAGAGGGGAGGAGAGCAAAAAAAGGGAAGAATGCTGGAGGCTTAAAAGGAAGGGACTGCTGAACCGTGGAGGGGAGGAAAAGAGGAGAAAAAAACGAAGAGAAAAAAAGGAGAGGAGGCACTACTGAAAAGAAAGGGGTGGCTGGAGGAGAAAAGAGCCAAACCTGAGACGAGTAGACAGGGGAGAGAGACTGAGAAACACTGCTAGACCAAGAGTGGAGAGCTGAAGGAAGATGGGTGCTGCTGGGCCTTGAAACCGAGCTGGAAGCAGAAGAGTTGAAGCAGACCGTGACGAGCTAGAAGCAGAAAAGCTGAAGCAAACCGTGACGAGCTGGAAGCAGAAGAGCTGAAGCAGACCGTGACGAGTTGGAAGCAGAAGAGCTGAAGCAGACTGTGACAAGCTGGAAGCAGAATGAGCTACGTAGAATGAGGACGAAAACTAGGGGAGTTGGAACCGAGGAGGTGACGAGCTGAGACTGAGCTAAGGCTGAAACCAACTTCCCCTGTTTTGGACGCTATGAGCAGGGATAAATAGAGAGGGAGGGAGCTGAAGGTGCTGTGAAGGAGAAGAGAGGAAGAGGGTAAGCTTCTTTGGATTCTTGATGCTTTCAGATTTGTTTTATCATGTTTATATGTATGTATGTGTATGTGTTTATATATATGTGAGTATATATATAGATACATGTAAGTGTAGGCGTGAGGTGCTTCTTCTCCTTCCTGAAGTTTGCCTCCTTTTGTGTCTACATGTATATACATATATAGATGCATAGAAGTATATTGTATATGTGTTTATATATATATGTACATATATATGCATGTAGATAGACATATATATATATATATATATATATTTGAGCGTATATATACACACATTCGTTTCACTACTGTCTATGCTTGTTCTCCCTCTCTTTCCATCATGCTCATATATATACTATATAGGTGTTTATATATATATGTATATATATATATATATATATATGTATAGGTGAATATATACATGTGTGTAGATATAGATATATGTTGCCTTCACTATGTCATGTTTTATCCTGAAGCTTTCCACCTCTCATATCATGCTTATATACATATCCATATGTGTTTACATATATATATATATATATATACACACACACACATATATATGTGTGTGTGTGTATAGATATATATATGCATATATATATATATATATATATATATGTGAATGTGTGCATATGGACATGTGATTTCTTTTTTTTCTTTTTCTTTTCTTTCTTATTTTCCTGATGCTTGCTTTCTCTTTTATCATGTTTATATATATTATTATATATGTGTTTATATATACACACATATATATATATATATATATACATATGTGTATGGATATATATAGATGCATATAGGTGTACATATATATATAGGTGTGGAGGTGCTTCCATTCTTGCTGATGCTTTTTATTATTATTATTATTTTTATTTTTATGTCAATATGAGATTAATTTTTGGCTTTATAAATAAGGTTCTAAGAAAGTCAACAAGTGAGAATATTGTTTTCCTCAGGTGTTTGGGATCGTGTGAGATTTCGATCCCCTTAGAAAAAAATTAATACATATGTTACAAATAATAATAATAATACAAAACAATAATAATCAAATATTTAATTTAATTAAATAATTTTCCATTATTATGAAATTATCGTGTGAGGGTTCGGTTCTCCTCGATTGCATGAAATTATGTGAGATTTTAATCTCATTAGATCTTTTAAAAATTAGTACATTTGTTTTGAAAAACAATAATAATTAAATATTTAATTTAATTAAATAATTTTTCATTATTTAGGAACTTATCGTGTGAGGATTTTGTCCTCCTCGATTGCATAAAATCATGTGAGATTTTAATCTCCTTAGATCTTTTTAAAATTAGCACATTGGTTTTAAAAATAATAATAATTAAATATTGACTTTAATTAAATAATTTTCCATTATTTATGAAATTATCGTGTGAGTATTTTGTCCTCCTCGATTGCATGAGATTATGTGAGATTTTAATCTCCTTAGATCTTTTTAAAATTAGCACATTGGTTTTAAAAATAATAATAATTAAATATTGACTTTAATTAAATAATTTTCCATTATTTATGAAATTATCGTGTGAGGATTTTGTCCTCCTCGATTGCATGAAATCATGTGAGATTTCAATCTCCTTAGATCTTTTTAAAATTAGCACATTTGTTTTAAAAATAATAATAATTAAATATTGACTTTAATTAAATAAATTTCCATTATTTATGAAATTATCGTGAGAGGGTTCGGTTCTCCTCGATTGCATGAGATTATGTGAGATTTTAATCTCCTTAGATCTTTTAAAAATTAGCACATTTGTTTTAAAAAAGATAATAATTAAATATTTAATTTAATTATATAATTTTCCATTATTTAGGAAATTATCATGTGATGGATTTTGTCCTCCTCGATTGCATGAGATCATGTGAGATTTTAATCTCCTTATATCTTTTTAAAATTAGCACATTTGTTTTAAAAATAATAATAATTAAATATTGACTTTAATTAAATAACTTTCCATTATTTATGAAATTATCATGTGAGGGTTCGGTTCTCCTCGATCGCATGAGATCATATGAGATTTTAATCTCCTTAAATCTTTAAAATTAGCACATTTGTTTTAAAAATAATAATAATTAAATATTGACTTTATTTAAATAATTTTCCATTATTTATGAAATTATCGTGTGAGGATTCTATTCTTTTCGATTGTCTGGGATCATGTGTGATTTTAATCTCTTTAGATCCCTAAAATTAGTACACACTTGTTTTAAACATAATAATAATAATCAAATATTGACTTTAATAATATTTTCCATTATTTATGAAATTATCGTGTGAGAATTTTGTTTTCTTCGATTGCACGGGATCATGTGGGATTTTAATCTCCTTAGATCCCTAAATTTGGTACACAGTGGTTCTAAAAATAATAGTAATTAAACATTTACCTTAATTAAATACCTTCTATTATTTACGGAATTATCAAGTGAGAATATTATTCTCTTCGATTGCATGGGGTCATATGAGATTTTAATCTCCTTGGATCCCCAAAATTAGCACATATTTATTATAAAATAATAACAACAATAATAACAATATTACAAAAATAAATGTCTTAATTAAATGATATCTTTTCTTTACGTGATCAAATTCGTTCTTTATAATAATTTCATTTTATTTAAATTTCAAAATAAAGATTAAAATCCCAAAAACAAAAAAAAAAACAATAAATTAAAAAGAAAGAAAAATGAAGAGGTCAAAAGGGTTAGATTAATCAGGTTGTCGGAAATTAAAACACACGAACCAAATCCCAATTACGTTTTGTTTACGAAAATCCGTTTAACTGAAACCTTCTTGTACTCATCACAAAATTCACAAATCATTAACCAATAAACATGCCATTTGGTCAAACTACGTGGACTTTGATCCCTATCACGGGGTATGTAGGCCCTAGGTTTTCATCCTAGGTCAAGTCTGCCCTTTGTAAATATCTGTCTATTTGCTTTCATTCTTGCTGTTTTGTCTCCTCTGTTTAACAGGCATGTATGTCGATAAAAAGGTAATTGAGACAAATTTAAAAGCCATATTCTATTTCAACTGACTGGTTTATGGTAACTGTCCTTATGGACGGGTGTTGTGGGGTGCCTAACACTTTCCCCACACTCAAATAGACTCCCGAACTTATCTCTGATTTCGCAGACTATATTGCCTTTTTCTTTTTATTTTAAATTGGTTTTCCATTAAAAAATTTGGTGGCGACTCCAAATAAATTGATTTTTAAGACTCGTTTTTGGGAATCAATTTAAACAGATTTTATTTTATTCCGCCGAAAGGTCAGTTAGACAGAACTGCAGGCTTATATATCCTCTGTGATCATCTCAATTCAACAACTAGCTCCTTCATACCAATTGTAGGAAGTTTTAAGATTGGATCAACTGGATTCTCAACAGGAATGTTATCTCTGCCAGTATGAACATTAGACAATGGAGATGAGAAAATTGGTAAAGGCAATATCACATCTTCAATATGCAGATTGATAGCCTTAGAAACACTACTTCCATTATCTAAGTCATCGTCAAAATAAAATGCTCTATCAAACTCAATCACTTTGGTAGTGTGAACAGTGCAATAGAATCTGCATCCTCAAGATCCAAAATAGTACCCAATAAAGAATCCACTGAAGGTCATTGAATTAAGTTGCTTAAAATGTGGATTATAAGGTTTCACCTCCACTTTATAACCCCATACATGAAAATGCCTTAAATTAGACTTTTTTCGAGTGAACAGTTCATATGAGATCATTTCAACTGATTCACTAGAAACTTGATTCATGATATAAGCTGCTACTTTAAGGGTATCACCCATAGAAACTTTGGTAAGGAGGAGTGACTGGTTATGCTTTTTACCATGTCCATTGAGTTTTGATTCCTCCTCTCAGCAACTCCATCATGTTGAAAAGTGTCAGGCATGGAATACTAGGCTTTAATTCCATGTTCTTACAAGAACAGGGCAAATAATCTAGGACTTCTACCTATTTCAGTATACCTTCCATAATATTCAACACCTTTTTCAACCTGACACATCTAATTGCCCTTTCATGTTTCAATTCAATAGCAGCTTTCAATGCCTTAAAGGTATCCAGAGATTCAGACATTTCATGTAACAAATCTACCTATGACAACAGGTGTTATAAATCCACTAAATCTATATGGATTAAATCTGAAATATTCTCATATCTATTTATCTCTTTAATTCAATCTCTCAAAGGAACTGATGAAGGGAAGACTTTATTGGATGTTTGTAATTTCTTGAAGTTCAATCTAAGGGTGTTAAACAATAGCTTCACAAAGAGTTTTGTGCTCAATTTGTTAAGAAATCATGTGTTTCTAATATGAAGTTACCCCCATGTTATCCAAAATGTCTCATCTTGCTAAAAAAACAAATTGAAAGTGTCAATTCTAAAAGAAAGCAAGGTGAAACAATTAAAACGAGTGTTTGTTGCAGGGAAAACCAAAAGATAGAAGAAAATTTTAAAAGATAAAAGAGTAAGTGATTCAAGTTTCATTATCAATCAAGATAAGCAAAGGCATTATGATTTAGGATGAATGAATTCTAAACCAATAAGTCCAAGCCACAAAATCACTCTTTATGCCCTATAGCTCAAAAACAATAAATTCTGACTATGGAGAGAGGACTGGAGATATGAAGCATTCAAGGAAGTTGATTGCTCCATTTTTCTTATCCTCTCAACTTTCTATTTTACAAAAACAACAATAAATTGCATTGTTGGTGGAAGTGTATTTTATGGCCATGACTAGCCATCAACTAGCCATGGCTCTTGGTGCTTCATGGACTATAAGCATAAAGCAGAGCAAAATAAGGTGATAACTAGCATCTAACTGGTCATGGCGATAGAAGTAATTTTTTTTTTTTTAAGCTTAGATAGCATTTCATTTTAGAACTCATATATATATATATATATATATATATTTTACAAGGAGTTCCTCTTACTCACACCTATTCCTCATATTTTATAACCTACCATAATTAGGGACAATGTTTAGCTTAAGTTTAAGGGGATTTGTGCATATTGATTAAGCAAAGTGATTTGAATTGCATACTTGAACATTTGTTTAGTCCTATGTGTTTAAACTTTATTTTGAGCTAGTTGCTTGCTTGTTTGCTTGGTTGCTTGTTTATCTCCAGTGATGAAACTTATTGTCATCAGGTATGCTACTTTGGCAATCATGCTTGTTTTTAGTTCAATGGTGTAATTTATGAAAATTTTTGTGCACATATAGCCAAGTATAGTACAAATGCATGATGTTAGGGGCAACTTCATGTAAATTAATCTATATAGGTTGTTTCCACCTTGGGGCTTTAAAACCTATTTTATATTCTGTTAAGGCAAAATTCTAGGTATTGTATGATCTTGAAATATGATTTAAGCATTTCTTTGATACGTTTGGGCCTACCAAGCTTTACTTGATTTAGATGTTATCAATTGCACCCTCTTTAATTCTCATTAAAGAAAGTTGATTGTTTGTTTCTATTGATGGTATACCTTCTAGCCTAAAAAAATTGAAATTAACTTGTTTTCATAATAATTATTTATTTGTACAAGTTTTGTTATGAAAATGAGTTGTTCATGGTTGATTAAAGTAGTGGTGAAGTGTATTTGTGTGGTAAAAATATCATATGTATGTGATTTTATCCCCAATCAATGCTAATGAGAAACATGAAGTTATGTTGATAAAACATCAACTGTGAGAAAAGGGGAAAAAAAAAGAGATAGAAAAGGAAAATATATTAAAGAGAGAGAGGGAAAGAGAAGATGATGTAAAGTTAGATTAGAAGAGTTTAAGTATGGGGGAATAACAAAATAAAGAAAAGAAAGGGACATGCCAAAAAAAGGTGAAAGAAAAAGAATAGTTAATGGAGGATGTTTTCTTTCTATATTGCATTTGAATTCTCATAAAGTTTTTACATTCTTCTATATCTGTTTTTTGACAATCATTACCTTAGGCCCTATTATAAGCCTAAAAGACCTATTGATCATAGGATTGTGTGATGTCTACATTAACAGAGAGGGAATAAAACGACAACCATATGAAGTCTTATGATTTAAGACTACTTTATACATTTTAAAGTGCATAAGGTCCATTGTAACACTTACATGATAATGATTGTTTGGCTAAGCACACATTCTCTTCAAAATTACTAGAAAGATCTTATGAAATATGAAACTTGTGAGTATTGATTAATTTTCCAAATGGGTAAATTGTCTAGAGCAATACTTAAAGGTCCTAATAGGCATAAGCATTGGGTGTGCAAGCAATTTAACTTCTTTTTTCATTTTGTATTACTCGAGGACCAGTAATAGCTTAAGTTCGGAGGTGTATTAACTTCCCACAATTTACATTATTTTGTGCAATTTTCATAAGAAATGTGGATATAGGTGGTTGATTTTAGGGCTTTAATGAAGTTTTGAACACTTTGTGAATGGATATTGTAAATAGTTCCACACATAAATTAGATATTATAGATGTTAAGTTTTAACTTAGTTATGCTCTTAATAGGTGAATTACTATGAGATGAATGCTTTTGTCATAGAGAACCAATATAATGAAATTTAAGTTAGAGTCATCTTGAAGCTTGATCAAAGAAAACCCGAATCCAAAGCATACAAGATTACATTTTGAAGCCTTTTATTAACATTTGGAGCCATGATCATGGCCTTAGAAAAATAAAGTAAAAAGTCTAGGCACATGGAATGTCGCCATGACCAGTTGAAGCCTAGTTAGGATGACATATTAGCCCTTAACAAAACTGGAGTGTTTTACATCCAATTTTTAGCTAGTTTTTTAAAGTCCTTTGAAGGTTTTGAAGGAGAGGTCGCCTAAGGTGTGTTTTTATAGTGTTAGGAGAACTAAAGGAGGTCCCAATAAGCAAGAGGCTTAGGTGAAGAGAAAATAATATTTCCTTTTAATTTCTTCTATTCCTTTTCTTTTTCTTGTATTTCTTTGATGATTTTGTTATTTGCCATGCTTTTGGTGATGGGTTCCATGTTATTTAATGGCTAGGTCTTGTAACTAGGATTATTATGAACCCTAACATGGATTAGTGCTTGTTTTCCTCGCTTTTAATGGTATATATATGTGTTTATTCAATCTTATGCTTCATGCTTTCTAATGGATGGACCACTTATTGGACTGAATTGGTATTCTAGTAGAACTTAGGAACATTACAAGAAAACACAAGTTTAGGGATGTAAGTTAGAGACGAATTTTATTCCCTCTCTAATTTGTGACAAATTCGTGTTAAAATTTGTTCTAAAAATTTTATTTATTTTTAATTATAAAAATTGTTTAGGACGGAATTTTGACATGGACAATTCCATGTAAAAAATCTACACCTATTTTTTAAAATAGTTTTGTATGAAAAAATGTTTGGGACAGAATTTAGGGACAAATATTTCCTTCTCAACATTTTTGTCCTTAATTCCATTTTAAATCTATGTCAAAATGAGAATTAGTTATTCCAAAAATAATTAAACTTATTTAGGGATGGATTTTGAGAGGGAAATATCAGTCCATAATTGTTTTGTAAGAAATTTAAATAAATAAAAATGTTTATTTCTCATATTATTTCTTATAATATTTATTATTTTGTTTTTCTAAAGTAGTATTTATATGCATATAAATAAATGTTAAATATATTATCTCTCAATACTTGAATTTTTAATATACTTTAATCATTCTCATTCAATTTTCATTGGTTATATACTAAAAATTTAAAAACTCATCATATTTAAAAACAATTAATAATTTGCAATGAGTTTTAATATTTGATGACATGTGCCCTATAATTGCCATATATATTGTACACTTATATAGCATTATGGAATTAGATATTTATATTTAACACAATCATTTATAACAAACTTATAACTAAGTAGAATGATAGGGTCTTATCTTAAGGTGTAATAGGTATAATTAGATAGGACACTATGTTATTGTAATAAAATATATTTGATTTATTATTTATACTAACTGATTTTATTATTATTGTAATAAAATTATCTAATAGGTCTGATTAGATAAGACACTATGTTATTGTACTAAAATATATTTTAGTTATTATTTATACTAATAGACGTAATTTAGGCAATGGAGGTTTAATTAATAATATAATAATATGTCATATTAGGTAGGTGAAGTTGATCAAAATTGAGCGTATGAGCTTATACAATACCAGATTCACCTACATTCACTAATTGTGGTAAAGATCTTAATGAAAAATTCATCCTATCTATCTATGTTTATTAACTCTGGGTAAAAGCACTCATTAAAAGTTTTGTGCTTTCATCCTAAATCTCACAGTTACAAAGGCCCTCATTATATATATTACATAATGTTTAATTAGAATTACTTAATTAAATTGCATTGACTTTAAAGGTAAATAGGGTTAAGGATTTAGTAGTACTCTAATTCAATTTTAAGTAAATTTAAAATATCACTAGTTAATCATTACTAATTAAAATTGGAATTATTCTTTCCTTCTTAATTTATTCAATCTATTTTCATTAATTATCTTGTTTTAAATAGTGTGAGATAAACATTTTATCTTATTTTTGAATTATGAGATAGGGATTGAGATAAAAAAAAAATCTTAATAATTTCTTTTTTTAATTTATTTAGTCTCATTTGGCCTTATTTTGTTTTGGCTTATTATATTTATTTATTTACTCCTTTTAAATAACTTAAATTAATAAAAAAGACTCAATCTAATCTAACTGACTCAAAATTAAATTAAAAAAATACAAAACAACCAGATTAACTTTGACTTAGACTTAAATTTGATTTATGATTAGATTCTCATAGTTTAAATAATTTATTTTTTAGTCCTTATTATTAAATTTTTGTTAGTATTTTGCTATACACGTGAGTTAATTTTGTTTCATTACCTACTTTTTATTTGTTGTTAGCATAAATAATACATATTTAGATGATTGAGAATTAAGACAATATAAAATTAGTTACATCAATAAAATCTAATAAAATATTTACATAAAATACTAAATTAAAATATCTATAAATTATAAGGATTTAATTATAAATTTTTAAATTATTAGGACTAAATTAAAAATTGTCAAAAACTATGAAGGCTAAAAAACGCTGCTAATGATTTGATTTGTCCCTGGATGCTCCATCTTAATAGTAAGTATTAGGTTTATTTAGGGTAATTTGTTGATGTGAATTATTTTGATCTCATGATCATACTATATATTTGTATTTTCTCCCAATACTTGTATTTTAGTATACTTTTATCATTCTCATTCAATAATTATCTAAAGTATTATAAACCAGTTTTATTTTTGTTGGTTTATAATACTTTTTATTTTTACTAAAACACACCCCAATAACTGAATATGTATTAGTTAAATTTATATGAGTTATATTCAACAACAATTTTATTTACATAAGATTATGCAATAAATATTTATAAAAAAATTGGGCCCAAATTTTGTTTTTCTCTCCTCAATATCTGCGGCTTCATTCTACCTTCAAATCCATTTTGAAAACTTCCCTCTTTGCTTTTTTCATTTAGAGCCAATGAAGTTAAACCAAAATTTTAAACACAGCCTACCCTCGCAAGTCTTTGGCCCTAATACACTCCCACGCTTAATCTCACTGTCGCCCTTGTCCTCTTACACTTTCCTTTTTCCAGAGCCTTCGTTCTTTTTTCTCTCTTCTCAGTAGAAGGAGAAGAGCGTAGATTTAGATCAACTGAAGGAGAGGGCATAGATTTAGATTCAGATATGCTTCATCCCTTTTATTCTCTACATTTTCTGAGTCATTCTCCTCTAAAATTTCTGAAACTTCATTTTTGCCAGAAGTGTTCTCCATTGCGACAATTTTGGCACCTCCTTCTCTCTGCAGTTGCCATTAAAGTCACGTCAACCTTATTATTCCTCCATCATCCAACCTCGTTTTCAGAGGTAAGAAGCTTACCCTAGCTTCCATTATTAAGCACGATTTTCTTCCCCTTCTTATCCACATGTGCAGGGTGCCTTGCTTTGGGATTTGTTAATCATCAATTTCCTTTAGTTTCATGATTTAATTCGGTGTTTCTATCAGAGAGTACAACCCTTTTTGTTTATTGGGTGCGTTTGAGTTATATTTACTGAAAATTTTGATGGGTGTGTTTAGAGTTAGATACACTGAAATATTCTAGAAATTATATGTCTTTCTTTCTCCGTGTGCAATTAAATGTTGTGGCATCTTACTGGAACCCTTGAACATCTCTAGAAATAAGCAGAATTACATATATGATGAAAAAGTGGCTAATTATCATATGCATTTAGTAATGGTCATTGGTTGGCTAAATATATAACAAAATACTGTGTTGAAAGACGCACTAATGCACTCAATAACCATTTAAATTTTGATCACTAACTTATAAGCAATTGTACTGTCATTTTGAGTTTCCTAGTCCAAAAATAATTGCTTAAGGTATGAGCTTAGCTATATAAATTACTACCTTCTTGTTGATTTTTTAATTGAAGTCATACTTAATCATTATGTTTTGAGCCAATTCAATTTAAATCCCCTTTCTTGAAGCTAAGTCTAGTTTACTTTACAACAAGAATATATATGTGTGTGTGTGTGTGTGTATGAACAATTTTTTTCGTGCTTTAACTATTCTTTTTTGTTGTTTTTTATCATATCTTAACATGTAAGGATTGTCACTATAGGTAAAATACCCTTATGCCCGTGATGGAGAACAGTAGAAACTTTTTCTTCATTATCTTCATGTTATTTTTTCCAAAATTAATTAATCATTATTGCCTCATTCTCAATACAAATATCAATAGTGAAGATTGGCATGGGTTAACTTCACAAAAATTTTCTGTAGATATAATTTGACTAAACAACAACTTAGAAGGTTAATACATGAAGTTATTACCAAGGATGATCATGTAAGTATGTTTGATTCGTTTAGTGTTTCTCCTTTGGGGTTCTACTGCCACTTAACCCCCCCCCCCCTCCCCCTCCCCCTCTCTCTTCACGCCACCTCATGCTTAATCTTCGCCACTTACCTATTTTGTTCACACATTATGGTGTGTTGCCAAATGTTTTGGGTCACTTTTAATGACTTTCATGGCACAATGACTACTTGGACAGCTTGTTCTTAATTAGATTCAGTCCTACCTCATCTACAGTTACGTGACTATATGTATTTTAGTACTTTTGGTGAGTGAGAATTTAGCCGCACATATTAGATATAACTAGATGTATATATTTTTTACACTTAATTCCAACGTCTCATATTTGAATATCCTATTTTATGGCTTCTAAATACATTAACCTTATCTTGATTTATTTAGAAGGGGTAATTAAATTATTTTATACTTTATTGATCCATAGTTCTTGGTTTAATGGGCCAAATTATCATAAGTTTTAAAACTATGTAGAATGCCATAAAATCATAAAGTAGTAATTTGCTAGGAATCAATATCCTAATTTCTCAAACTAACTTATGATAGCTTTGCCTAAATTATGAAGATTTTAATTTAATTATCTAATTTTGGTCTTGAAGCTCAAATCTTATAACTTTCTTTCCTTAGATTTCTCCTAAAAAGTTCTAAGACAATTCTTCTAAGAGCACTTTTGAGATATTACAGATATGGTCAGGTAAAATATATTGTAATATATATGAACTAGAAAATAGAATGCAGTGGAATAAAGAGGATGAATAATTTGGTAATTGTATTTTTAGGAATAATAATGGATTTATAATTATTTAATTAGGATTAGGATTAGGATTTGTTATTACTTACCCGCTTTGTTGTTCAAGTCTAGGGAGATAATATCTTTTCACATTAGTTTATTAAGATTAGGATTAATATTTTATTATTCTAAGAGGATTAGGATAAGGATATGTTATTTTTGTTGTCTATAAATAGGCCTTTCTTTAGTTATTGTTGTAAACCCCATTCTAAGTGACTTATATGTAGAGATTATCCAAAAAGTTGTCTAATCTTTGGTTTTCAACGCCTAATATCTTAGTTCAAATTGCAAAACATCTTGTTTGAATGAACCTACACTTCAAGATTGAATCAACATGGTTTTCTTGTGTTTATTATAGGCCAAATAGTTGAACAATATTTTTATCCATGCTTTACTTTTTTACTTTTGTCTAATTATTATTTACACTGTTATCATTGCTTAGCCTTTGAGGACCTGTCTTAAGTTATCATTTTGCAAATAAAGAATCATGTAGGATAGGGGAAAATCATACAATGAATTGAGGCAGGTAGAGTCTATTGTTGAACGCTTGAATGATCTGACCAAGTTCAAAGATAAGTTTAAAGAATCATTCAATGAAAATATTGAGTTAGAGAGTAGTTCTTGCATTATATAATTTTTGTTCTATAATATTTTCCATTCTTTTAGTGTTTCATAGTAGATGTTCTCGTCTTTTTTATTTTTTATTTTTTTTAATCTTCACATGATTTACAAGTCTTGATTAATTTGTAAGGCTTCAATGGGCATTACTTATACTCTATGGTACAAAAGCCCCTCTGCTTTTTGCAACTTTTACCCCTTGGTTCGAATAGTTATTTAAAGTAAAGGTTGACAACAATGAACTCTTTTTGTTTTTCTAAATTACTGTTTGATTTTAATTAACCTTTGTTTAATTTTTTTCAATGGTCAGTAGCAGTTCTCATTAGTCTTATATTGATTTTAACTATCCTTTATTTGTAGATTTTTGTCATGAAACTTGTGTTGTTGCTTGGGGTAATTTGAAGGGAAAAAGACATAAGAAAATGGCAAGAAGTGTACTAAAATTAAAGGGAAAATGATACTAACTATGCAAGTTCAGCAAGGCTGAACAAGAATTCTGACCAGAAGCAAGGTAAGTCTTCCATGATTTTCTTCATTCTAGAAGGGCTAGATGTGCTGAATTTTCTTTGATCTTATTCTTTAACTTGATTTGGATAATTTTAAATTTGGATCATGACTTGCTATTCCACTAATGAATTTATCTTGATTTAGTTTGATTTTGATGAGTTTAAATTTGGTCCAACACTATTTTGTTGTCATACTTAAAAAATTTGTCTCCATTGCTCATGATTTAGTAGCTTAATTTGAGTGTAACTTTAGTTCACTATTGCTTTGTTGTCCTATGGTCCATAATGTGATTTTAGCTGCAATATTAGAATGGTTCCTTGTATGATAAAAATAATATGATATAAACTTGTAGAAGAAAAATTAATATTAAAAGAAATCTAGTTCCCATGAAATTGAATTGTTGGCAACATTGTGGTAATACAAAGGCGATAAGAATAAAGAGGAAGGGATCTCTTAGAGGGCTTTGGCTTTAGGGTGATTGAATGTTAGCTAATGGTGTCAATCCTTTTTGAAAGGAAATAGGAAACTAAGACTTGATTTAGTTTAGAATTGAATTTATCTTGATTTAATTTGATTTTGATGAGTTCAAATTTGGTCCAACACCATTTTGTTGTCATATTTATGAATTCATCTCGATTTCTCATGATTTAGTTTAGTTTTGAGCTCAATTTGAGTGCAACTTTAGATCCATATTGCTTTGTTGTCTTATGTTACATAAGGTGATTTCAACTTTGATATTAAAGTGGTTCTTAGTATGATAAAAATAAGATTAGGATTGATTGAAAACAAGCATGACATTTAGCATTTTCGATTGGAGGGTAATTTTGTATATTTATATAAAAAAAATTTATTCACATTTAGCAGTGGCCAAAACCATTGCAACATATATTATTTTTTTTAAAAAAATCCAAATTTAGAGATGGATTAGTGACAGAAATTTCCTTCTCTAATTAGAGACAGATTATTTGTCTCAAATTAAAGCTGGAATTGGAATGGCATATTTTATTCCAAATTGTATTAGTTAGGGATGGAAAATTCATCCCTCATCCATCTCAAATTTGAGAGAGACTTAGGACGAAAATACAAGTTTGTCCTAAAACCAAAATATCTTATTCTTGTTTTCTTTGGATAGAATTAGATTTAGGGACAAAAAATTCCATCTCTAATTTTAGAGAGAATTTTTTCTATTTGTAAAATTTTGAAATGCCTCAATCATTGACGAAATGCTTTTCATCACAAATTTCGTCTCTAATTAATTAGAGATGAAATTATTATTAATTAGGGACAAAAAAATTCATCCCTAATAACAAATTTTCTTGTAGTGGAAAAAGATATTGAAAGTCGACCATGGATTGAGTTTTATGGGTACTTGAAGCTTGTTGAATGAGTAGATAGTTTCACCAATGAGATGGAAATATATTGATTAGACTCACATAATCAAATTAGGGCTTGTGGATTGGATTGACTAGATTAATCACATAAGGAAATATGAGCATTAAAAGTAAGGTTAAGAAGCTTAAATTAAGTTTTAGGAAGTGTTAAGGGATTAGTAATCATATACTCTACTACTATTGAAACTATCCAAGGATTTTAGTTTGTTGTGTTTAATTTAGCAATCTATTCATTTTTTTTCCTTACATATACTTATTATTAATTGGCTTAATTTAGACTAGAGTGTGAATTTAATACTTAACAATTTGTTAGCTACTATTCTTGGTGGGATGATAAGTAACTCATTATTATATTACTTGAGCAATATTTATACTTGCGTGTGTATTCGAACCACAACAATCTCATTAGTTTCAATATTGTCAACTACACTTGTGTGGTATTACTATAAGCCATATTTCACTTATTCCTAACTCCACAATCTCTCTTGAAATGTCATTTCTTTCCATAGAATTGATGAACATTTTTTTTTATGTCTTCTGTTTACTCACAAAAGGATTAGGCTCTATATTTTTCCTTTTGTTGATTCCTGAACTATATTGGAATTAATTTATTGCTCGCATCCACAATTTGAACCTGATTCTGCATTTCGTTTTTAATCTATAAATCCTTCAAAGTATGTTCTAGACATGCAATTTCTTTCTGTATTCATTCCAATTTGGAGCCAATTTTGTCATAATAGCCCCCACTTTTAAGGACTATAATTTGTACATTTAAACAACAATTTAATATCATGAACTTGATCTATCATGGAAGTAATATCAGTCATCATATAAATGCTAAGTATTTCATAATTAAAAACTTGCCCTTTGTTTTTCAGAGTCAATGATGGAGTACTTCACAAATATCTCTTGGATATGAGATTAACGTGAACAAACGTAAAAACAATAAGATAATTAAAGTGTACGGATTGTGCCCACTTTACAATTCATTATTGGTTCTCATCTTCCTCTTAGCCTTGACTCGATCGATATATCATCATTATGAAGGTTTGGAAGAACTACATCCATAGCAATAAAAAGTGCATCATCTTGTCTTTCATTGATGGAAGTTTCAACCATCAAACCAAGTTAGTTTTACGAAATCTTGATTCATGGCTGGTCTAGCAGACTCTTGTATAGACTGCATCGAATATCCCCATAATGGTTGTTATGGAAACTTGTGAAGAACAATGAAGATGGAATCACAATAGTAAACTTTGAAATGTATGATTAACATACAGCTCTTTAAGGATATGTTTGTTCACTCTGTATTGCCTAGGGGTAAAAGCAAATCATCCTTAATTAAGAATGATCAAAGTACCTAAAGAATGCTGGAATTCTTTCCGTAAGAGCAACTCTAAAGAAAAGGAAGTGTATATGGAGAAGAAAATTATTCCTGAAACAATATGTATTTTCAATAATAATTGAGCCAATTTAATTTTTCTACATCACATCGGTATTTTTATAAATAAATTCTATAGATCACGTTTTTTCCAAAGACATTTCTAGTTGACAATTGATAAAATGGCGTTTTATAGTTATACGCTTTACTCTCTAACGAACATAGGTAAGGAGAGTTCTATTTATAAAGATTTGAAATTTTTCGTCCATTCAATGTGAAGCTTTTAATGACACGTACCACTCTTTCTTGGAAGAAAAAGAAAAAGAATCTTGATCTCGCCTTTTTTTTAAAAAAAAATTTTGGTCTTTACTTTCAAGGCTTGTGTAACAAATATGAGAGATAAATTTTATAGAAGACATCATCTTTGATATAATTATAAAAATAGTTGTATTGGTATAAGTATTATGTAATATATTAAAAAAAGAAATGTGATAATAACATGTCAAATTATGTTCATATTTTTATATTTCATTTATAAATTTAAAATTTTTAAAAAATTTTTAATTTACTCTTCTATTTTTTATTTTTTTAGTAATTTTATTAAATATTAGTTTATAACTTAAAAATAAGAATAAAATTAAGGAGTTTTTGAATTATTGGAAAAATATAAAAATATAAGAATAATTTAATAAAGTTATAAATTAATATTTTTGTATAGGATACTTTAAAAATAAAAAGTAAAGAGAATAAATTGAAAATTTTTTTAAAATTTTGGGTTTAAAAATAAAATCTATAAATAATAAGGGTTAGAATATAAATACAATAAATTATTTTATATTGTTATACAATTAACATAATATGACTTATTATTATTATGTGTCTTTTTTTTCATATGTCATGTGATAAGTACATTAATATAACCAATTGCACTAAAGAATTTATTTCTATAAAATTACCATGTTTTTTAAGGCATTTGGATGACTATAAATAAAAAGACATTATCTATACAATACGCTATTAAATTAACATGAAGGAGAGTGCTATTAATAAAGATTTGGAATTTTTCATACATTAAATTGTGAAACTTGAAAGAAACCACTCTTCCTTTAAAGAGGGAAGACAATGTCCGAAGATCTTGACAAACATAAATTCCATGTCTCTCCTTTTTTCTTTTTTCTTTTTTCTTTTTTTCACAGTTCCTAATCTCAAGGCTTGTGCAACAAATCTCAGGAGAGAGACACTTAGCCACATAACCAAATTGTAAATTAAAATTGAACACTTTATCTCTTGCAAGATTAACATAGATGGTTGGCTCAATCGATGTATACGTTAATTTTAACAGTCAAATTATATCATCAACTTTGTTTTCTAAAATTCTCATTAGTAACTCAAATTTAAATATAAATCATTAATATTTTTATAATAATCAATATTAACCGTTAGGTTTAATTAAAAATTCATACTGTGGCATCCCCCGTCAAAATTAAAACATATATAGGTGAGAGGATGGCCCCTATGGTCCACATAAATTAATGTTATTGATTCTATGAGATTATATGAAAGATCCCCCAACTTGCGAGCGGGAATGCATGTGATGATTTTCAAAGACAAGACAAACCCAACACAATACATATAGGAAAGGCAGGCATCTTCATATTAGTAACGCATAATGACAAACCTCATAGGTTACCTCATCAGTCTCCTTCTCTACAAAAAAAATATCATTTTTAAAACCAGCCTTCCCTCATATTTGTCATTCATTCATTAGACGCTAATGTCTCCACTGAGTTATAACCATCACTGCCCTACCACTGGCAACCAATTACCACCTCATATTCTATTCATTATTCTTTCACATAGGATGCTTTTCTCTGGGGCACCATTATGTATATATATATATATGAAGTTTTGAACTTCAAACCAGCCATATGTCCCGCTTTTGAAGTTGACTTCATCCAAAAACTACGGTAACATTACTGGCAAAGGCGAGTCTAAGGGTATGCTTGGGAGTTGGAATCCAAAGGACTAATAAAAGAGATAATAAATTGAATAAGAAAAAAAAAAACTAAGTTTCTGTTAGACCTCTTGAATATGTTTAAATGATAACATTCGTATTAATCATATTTATTAATTGATTAATTAATTAGTGTTTCTAATTTGATTATTCCAACAGCTCGTTTGTATGCGCCTTATTGATTGAATTATTTACATGACTTTTTTTTTCAACCTAAAAATTAATAAAGTAGATCATAGATATTTAATACTATATATGATCAATGTCAACATTTGGCTAATTAAGGACATCGATGATTTGAATAAATATACAAGCCTTAACTTGCAAAATATAAATAATTGGAATTCCAAATCAAATTGAGAAAACTAATTATATGTTTCAAATCATATAAGTACATTTGACAGATGGAAAAAGAAAATGAAGAATTTAAAAAAGTTTTTTCTGCCTCTTTGGATGTCCAAAATAACATGAAAAGTTGATTGCTTAAATGAAGGAAATTATAATAATTAATTTTTCATATATATATATATATATATATATTCTTGATAAAATTATCTTTTTCATTATAAATTAAATAAAATAATGGATGATATAATTATATGTTAATTATTTTCTTTTTCTCTTATGACATTGAAAAATATTAAAGCTATGTGCAATTAATTAAACTTGATCATAATTTAAAAAGTTCGTTTGATTCAATGAATGTATCCTAAAAAAATAAAGCCCAAACCAAAATGCCCAATTTATAAAATAAGTGGGAGTCGAATTTTTTTTTAAAACCAGCCCGGAGTTTGAAAAGCAAAATAAATGCTTTTTTAATAAATAAATTTTATTAATGAACCAACGAGGCATCAGGAGAGCACCGCCATCAGCCCATCACCATGTGTTTCTCTCTCCGTTGACAACTTTTTTCTTAAGCTTTTTAAAGCCAGATCCATATTCTCTCTGTATTTTCCTCCAAAGCAGGCAACTTTATGCCCTCACAGAGGTTACTATAATGCTTCACATGTGTTCGCAATGTGCTTTTCTCATTACTCACATTTATCTTATTCTTATCGTTCAAGGCGTTCATACTTTACTAGTTTTACTACCTCCTAAAACACGTTCTTCATGGACAAAGCACGTGCCTTGGGCAGCTTTTGCTGCTTAATACAACTCATAATAATTTGATTTGGATCTAAAGCAAAAGCATATCACAATTAATGGGCGGGTTATACTATGCGGAATGTAACGAAGCTTACATGGATACTTCTAAAAAGTAACCTACTTCGTATTTGATGTGTCATATAATGCATACATTAAACTATACATGTAATAAATATTTTAATTAAATTCTATTATGTTACGCTATTTTTTCAAATGTTTTGTAACATAACTTGAATCTATATCTGCCTATATTATACCCTCATTATGTATATAGACGACCATAATATAGTTCTTACTTAGATCGGCTTGGATTGTTAACTGTAGACTGAAGTCCTATACTAAAAAACTCTTCAAGATGCAGGACAAATTCTGTTTTAGCAATTTTTTTTCTCATGACCAGATTTTATTTTTGTTTGAAAATTTATTTTACAATATGAAATCATATTATAGAAGATCCAATTTCATGTCGTAAGATCCGTATAAGAATCTTATGACGGTCAAATAACTGCAATAAAACATACTTAACGCAAGCAGCATTAAGGATATTTTTTGTGCAAAATAAATGCTTGAAAAGACCAATTATCTTTGTACTTGTCATTTCTCAATGAATAAGATTTGTTTTTGGGTTCAAAATATAAATGTGGGGATGAGGTTAGCATAATAGCAATCCTGTAAATATGAGTTCACTTTTATCTTTCTTATCTGGCATTGTTAATTATAAATGCATGCATGA
The DNA here is from genome assembly GCA_037074485.1 of Delonix regia. NCBI lineage: Eukaryota > Viridiplantae > Streptophyta > Magnoliopsida > Fabales > Fabaceae > Delonix > Delonix regia. The sequence continues at coordinate 25,206,377 of CM073451.1, read as the reverse complement.
ATGTACAATGTATTCGACCATGAATTCTTAAGAACATGGCTTGGTAAAATCCAAGTGAGAAAGGGTGTTGAATTTGAATATACTATCCAGCTCAATTATGTGGTGGCTTCCACGTTTAAGGGAGACTTGGGAGTGTTGTCTTTCCTGTGAAATCTAGAGCATATGATTCACCAAATTAAGTATAATATATGCGATCATACACATGGTGCCAACCTAATCCCATTTTGTCAGGTAACTTCGATTCCGATCCATTTTTCTTTGCTCAAGGTTCATTCAACATATGACAGAACTATTGTCATGTTTTGCATAACATTGACAAATCATAACTTGCTTGATCTGAATCCTATTGATTAATATTACCTCGGAGTGGGATTAGAAACAGTGAGATAAAGGAGTTGCGAGTAAGGATCGATGATCCAGGGACTTAATTTATCAATTACAAAAATACAGATCAATCATTATGGATTCGGTTAGATTTACTTTATTTTTTTAACCAAAATTACAGTATCTTATCTTTTTTTTTTTTTTTTGACCAGAGTATCTTATCTGTATACAGAAGCTTAGAATATGACGATGAGTATATCCTTGGGATTTGCTAAGCGGGATTGTGTCTGTCTCCTTATAATCTAACTGCATGATTTTACCCTTTAAAGCACACATTACTTTTTAATTCTTCCTTCGCTGCTACAGCCTTGAAACTCTAACAACCAGCACACTAATTATGAGTCTTACTTAAATCTCATTCCATCAACATATCTTTCGATTAGATCATTTGAACTGACTGGAACTTCTTTATATATATATATATATCATTGGAGATGAAACATTGTGGTAATCACCGAAGGAATCCTATTTTGTGCGAACAAAAACAGTCAACAAATTTAATGAAAGCCAATAATAGGTTGACATGAAAAAAGAAGAAAAAAAGAAATTATATATATATATATATATATATATATTGTATAAAATTTTGAAGGAAGCAGAGAGAGAGAGAGAAAGGCAAATGGGATGAGGAAGAAAAGGAGGCAGAGAGAGAGAGAGATGAGAGTGTTGCGGGGGCGATGTCCACATGAGGAGCAGCTATCATCTGCCTTTGTGTCAGATAAGGTTGTTGCCTCTGCATGCCTTTTTAACTTTGTAACACTCACTCCCACACCAACCCAACACGATTATTTCATTTTTCTTTTCTTTCTTCTCACTTTTCTAACCTATCAAAACTGAATAAACCAAAGTCTTATTAAGCTTCATTTTCTTCCATATTATTTGATGACTGGTACGAGGTGTCATTCGAAATAGTGTTAAACACTTATTATTTAGATATTTGCCATACGTTAAAGCATAAAAATCTTGAATATTAATGATAATACAAGATATTATCAGAATTATTAAGCTCAGCCAAACATTTTGCTGGTTTATTATTATTTTTTATTGGTGAGTTATCATTGAAAATTTTGGTTTGTCCCCTTTTGAACTCTCTCTTCCCCGACCCTTTTCCTTATTAATGGTCTTCATCATTCCCATCTGTACCCCACACCACCCCACCTTCCCCTCCACACTCACTCTCTCTCTCCTATATCTGTCTCTCTTTCCGCACCTCTCATCATCATCACCCTCTCATTTCTCTCAGCACGCCTCTCGATCTTCTTCTCTTCTCTTCTCTCCTCATCTCTCTCTCCCTCATTCTTCGCGGCAAAACCCTCACCCAATTCAATTTCCTCCTTTGTTATATAATTAGAGAACTCTGAAGCAGCAAGTAGATACAGATATAGCACAATGGGTCTTGAAGTGTTAGAAGAGTTCTGGCCAATCACGCCCGTACGAACCCATCCCATAGCAAGAAAGGGGCTCTCTTCGCAGCAGAATGAGGAGGAAGACGATTGCCACACTCCCACATCACCGTCTCGAACGTTGAGGACACCATTGGAATGTCCACCAGCTCCCAAGAAGCCACGACGAGTTAGAGTGGCTCGGAGAAACGTAGTAGCCCCACCTTCTCAAGGGTTTTTCCAAGTACGCCACGATCTGGCTTCTGTCTTTCTGCCTGCCAAGAAGATCAGAGCAAGCTCTTAAACCGACACAATTCTTGACATAGCAGTATATATGTATATTTATGTCGTTTCTCTCGGTTAGTAGTATAATTAGTTTGTTTGCCATCTTATTTTTGAACAAGTGTAGGAAATGTGGTGGAGGATTTATGATCCATTATTTGTCTATGAATGTATTTCTCAGTTGAATTATACAAGTCTGAATTTGTTATCTCTGCGCTGAGAGAACTACACAAGATCCCAGAGTTCATCATCAGATTATATTTATCTCTTTGCAGTTTGTGGGTCTAATTAGTTAGAGCGGTGGGTGGGTGATGGATCCAAAAAGCTTTGCCTAAAAGTTTAAACTAAAGGGAAGAAAAAGGAATTTAAATTTAAATTTTAATATATATTTTCTGGTTTATTTTTAAAATCTAAACATATTATCAAAAATGTTAAATTTTTAAAGTAAAATCTTTAATATATTAACAATTTTAAATATATTAATACACTTAATTATAATATAAAGATATAATTATAATATTATTTTTTGAATTAAATTATTATAATTATATCCCTATATTATATATTATAACTAAGAGTATTAGTACACTCAAAATTGTGAGTACACCAAATATAACACTTTAAATTTAAAGATGAATACAAAGATGCTTGAATTAATATTCTTTTTTCAATTCAGGCGTACCACTGGCCTTGGTAATGAAACCTGAAAGAGGCAAGTTGCTGGTTTTGCCGACTATGGAGCTGTGGATGGGTCCAGAGGATGAGAAACGGATCCATAGTCCACTTTTGTCCTTTGAAGAAGGTACTATATCTCATTGAATGCCCCCACTATCACTTCTAAAGTAGGTGTTGCTTTGGCTGTTTGCTACATCCGTTTTTCATCCTTAACTGTCCTTGAAGCTCTACCTTTCAGTTCTTGAAATCTAACATACTGTATGGGCACAAACACATTGATGTTGGTGTATTTCCTTGTTCAGAAAACCAGAAAGTGGCAAGCGTTTATGTAGCTTTCCATTGTCTTGCCTATTTAAAGGAAGCAAGGTTTAGTTGATAGAATTTGTGTTGGGGAGGAGCCAGTACAGGCACTAAGTAAGCCACACTCCCTGCAATTTGGTGAAACAAAGAACCGAGTGGAGGAGGGCTTATTGAGAAGGAGGGAGAAACAAAATAAAAAAAAGAAGAGTAATTCCTCCTACCAAACATTCAACTTCGCAAAGATAGGATGTTGTGTCGGCTTCGAGCGTAAGTGTTCTTCAATTTCTTCAATATTTTCGTACGCTTCCATGGCGGAAGTCTCCTTCAATTGAGCTCTCGATCAGTTATTGGATCTCTCACGCGTGAAGTTGAAATTAATTACGTAACAAGTTAGACAGTAAAAAGGGAAAGGATAGTGTAAGAATATTCCCAAAAATAAGAAGAGTCCATCCGTCGCCAACCTTGATTTCTTCAAGATTTGATCCTACACAGAATTCTTCTTCAGATCTGACTGATCTCCTCCTTACCTGGGAACCCCTGCCACCGTATCTCCACATCGGATCTCCCCGCCACCGTGAACATTGGTTCGACGCTTCTACCACCTCCAATATCTCTCCTCTGTGTGAACCACCGTCGTCACCGCTCCCCGTACACTTTTTTCAGTCGTCTTTCCCCCTACCCCATCTGTAATTCTGTGTTGCAGCCCCCAACATCTGCCAGTGATTTTACACTCTTTCACCTTCAGATACGCGAGCGAGTTTATCATTGACGAACCTCGCCGGAACCGACCTTGTGAAATTATCTTGATATGGTTGTGTTGTGTCCCTGTATATCCCTCGTCCATCTTGCATTGTCTTCCTCCATCTCTAAACCTCTATATGTCCACGCACATCCTGCAATATATCTTACTCCCTCCCTCTATTCCAGATCTGTCCATATGTGGAAGCTAGATCTAATTATTATATCTTTGACATGAACCCAAATTAAAGACGCTTTCTATATTTTTTGTCTTTAGGTTGAAGAATCGAAGTTTTGACCTCTACCAATGAAAAATATTTCTCTTTTCTATGATAGTCTCCTCACCTTCGTTCCACTTGAGGATTGACTGTTTCTCCTAGCAACCAAGATGAAAAACCTACTATTTGGGTCTTCTTTAGGCTTTTTTTTTTTTTTTTACTGCAGTCATTTTTTAAAGCTAAAACAACCTAATATTATAGCTGGAATCCCCATTACTTGTTGACCTTTCTTACAAGGTGTGTGGCTCAAGCATGTTGGCATGCAGGAGCCCAGCAACTGTGGGACCTTTGAAAAGCTTGTTGGGGTCTTGTGGACCCGAGTTGTTGTTCTGATTATGCGCTTTCTTGTACTGTTTGGGTTTTTTTTTGGGTTGCTATTTTGTGTGTGCCTCTATACTGGCTCTTCATTGGCGAGTGTTAAATTAATTTTAGAAATATTTTTTAGCTTAAAAAAAGATCATTGGAAACCATGTAGGATTCTGTAGTTTAGTAAAGTCTTATTTCTTTAATGAGCATATTTGTCTGTCCACTATCCACGCGTCAAAAGGATTGTCCTTGCATATAATTTTGAACCCAATAGGAGGACACCGATCGAGTAAAGCTATCAAGTGTGTCATGTCTTGCGGTTTCAAAAGCTCAACTAGAAAATAAAAATTAGCATTCATTCACATTTTAATAATAAATATGTTTTAAAATTCAAGCAATATATCATATAATTAAATTCAAAATTTAAACTTGGATAATCCTTCAATTAAAAAATGTATGTCACCTATATATATATATATATATATATATATATGAGATATTTTCTTTAAAATTGTCAAACTTATAAGTTTAAATAAATTTTCAGAAGGAAAGTGAATTCTAATGTAAGTTTATAATATAAACTCATAAATTTCAAATTAAATATGCAATTTAAAATTTATTCAAATAAAATTAAGCAAAGACTATTATTGTGTCTGCGTAGTGTATAACTAGCACAAGTTGTTAAGGCAAATTATAATTAATAACAAAGTGAGTGGGGATATTTTAGAAAAAACCAGAAAAAGATTTTCTATCCTTAAAAAGGAAGTAATAATAGAGATGGTTTTACAAGCTTAGAGTGAATATATTTAAAAATGTATCTAATTTAATTGTAACAAAATTTTATATGAACTTTGTCATTATTATTATTGGTATTATATAAAAATTTTGCCACTATCATTTAAACAACATATATAACTGCTCATGGAAAATATATATTAGCAAATATTAATGGTCCAAACTTGCCAATTTTTTCAAAATAAAATATGAATCAAAATTATATATATAACTTGTGTCCTATGATGATTAAGTGTATAAGATGGTTCGGTGGAAGAGGTGTTGGCGAATTGACATGTTTTTTTTACGTAAAATCATTGACTCAGTAAATTTACCAATTAACTTGCAAGTCTGACATGATTCATCTCTTTAGAGTTCTTTGTCTTTTGTAAACATGGATAAAGTCAAGGTCTAGCTAGTATGAAAAAAATCTAAAATAATAAACAACCCAGTCAATTCCTACTTTATGTCAGGATAGTCATATCAACCTTCTCAACTATTCATATTCATGTTGCTATTGCCAAATGTTGAACAATTAAAGGAAAAAAGAGCCAACTTACCCGTTAGATGAGTTAATTAGCTATATAAATTGGTCTAATTTGATCTACCTATATTAAATGAGTTTTAAATTATAATAAAACTCATTAAAATAGGAAGTTAATGTAGATAGGTTTGGCCCATTTTGAATTGATGGCTTCAATATTAAATTCATTCCTCTTTTGCTTCCTTTTAATTATACCTTTTTTCTCCCTTCCAATTTATCATTCCTTCGTCTCTTCTCTATTCGCTTTCTTTTCATCCATTTTCACATTTTTTTCCCATTGCACAACCACTTTAACCTAGCTGGGTGCATGTTGTCGTTCACTGCGCCACTTGCCATTCTGAATGTAATTTGGATCACCAGTAGAGAATTTGGACTCCTGTGAATTATGCCTTCATAGTCCAACCAAAGGCATGACGTCCGCCTTTTGTTTTCACAAGAAAGATGGGTGTACAACACTCCAAGACACGTATTGTTTGACATTGCGATGTCACCCACCACATTTTTCTCCTCTACGCACCGTTGGAGGCCTTGGGTGCTAGAAACCAAGCTTCAAAGTTTTCTCGTTTCCCTTCATTTTCTAGTTATGAATGAATCTATCAGAAAGGAAGCTTTTGGTTTCAATTCTTGAATTGTGTCAGAATAGGAATAGTGGACATGAGTTAGAATTAAGGCTTTTGACATTTGATATTTTCATTTAGCTAAATTTAGAGTGCAGTTGTTATTTGTTAATTAAATTATCAAATGTTAATTGTAAATTGGATTTTGAATGTGATTATAGGTTACCTTTTAAATCGATATTTTGCTTAATTAGAGCTGGTGAAGAGGGTACCATTGCCATTGATCTTTTATCAATAAGTTTATAATAGAGAAAGTGGCATTTCTATGTGATCACAATCATTTTGCATCCCCAAACTCAAAGGGCCTATGGATTTATTGCTTTTAGAAATAAATGTATGTATCCAACAATTAAGATTGAAATAATTAAATGATCTGATGACTTAAATTAATTTTGATAATCGTGTGTGGTCCCTAAATTTTGATCTAATAGTTTAGATAAAAAAAAATTGTGTGACCCAATGGTGATAAGAACCTGTTGGAAAAATTTTAAAAAAAAAATCTAAATTCACTCAAAGGGGTTCTTCTTTGTCTCCATTTGGGCAAACTCTGTAGTTTTCTTGGATGTTGCTATATTTGCTAAATTCTCTGATAATATGAAATTTAGCTACAAATTTTGATCCCTAAAGTTAAAAATGTTCCTAGTTATGTAATTGGGTCCTTATTAATGATGCTTTGATCCCTTACTAATTACCATGAATCATAGTTGATATGCTCTTGGTTGTTGAACTTGAATGAATTTATATGTTAATTAAAAAGATATCTTAAAATTTAAAATTGGAATCCTAGCTAGAATGTGCTACATCTTTTGGGGTTTTATAATTTGATTTCAAGTGGGATGAGAAATGTTGACTTTATGGCTTTGTCAATCTCTCGTTTAGAGCACAAGTACTTGGATGCACAACTACTTGAATACTGTGTTATTGGTTCCTATCATTGTTTTGTTTGAATTGCTTGATATATATATTTGTGTTAATGTTAGCTTAGAATTGGTATTACTGATTTCTTTAAGGCTCTTGCTCAACTAGACTTGCTTCTGTGCATGGAAATATTGTTATGTATGTCTCAGTTAAATGCTTACATAACTTTCATCTTAGAGTTGGAATCAGAGTTCTTTCAACAACCAATTGGTAGAATGACTTCAGGTCCTGTTTGGTTGCCTTTATCTTAGCATGGGAATGGGAGAGGTAATCCCTCTCCCATGTTTGGTTGGCAAAACGATGGTGGAATCCGTCCCCTTTGGCAGAGCTATCACCTGGGTCCATGGGAGAGTAGTCCCTCCAAATATTGATGGAATCACAAAGTTTTCCCTAGAATGCAATGTGAAAGTTCACAAATGTCCCTATCAACAACTCAACCATTACAACAAAGTAAAAGTAATTTGTAGACCAATCAACACAGATGCAAGCCACAAGGACACCGTTGAAAGGCAACATATAATATTGACCTTAATCGATAACTCTATCTTCCACGAAGCTTTGTTGGAGAGAATGAATCAAGCACACCAATCTTTAGTCTCTTGCCTAGTATTGTCACATCCCTAACAAAGGAAGTGTGACCGGCACAGAGAATGAAGTAAACCTCGCTTCTGTGAACTAAAAAAATTAGATAACCTAAACAATTAATAATAGACCTACCAAATTATGCTCACCGGCTTATGCCAAACCATAAGCATGACATACACTATTTAACTTTCATACAGAAATTTAGTCAAAGTCTCATCTAAACTATAGATTTTCAAAAAAATTCCATAACAAAAAACTATAAGTCAAAAAGTAAGAGAGTTATACTACTTCAAAAGAATATAAACGACAAGTCTAGATATATAACATATTCACAAATTTCCTACCTGTGACAATAGGAGCTTTTAGAGTACAAGATAATACAATGTGTAAAAATAAAATTAATGTCTCCTTTACGGACAATGCAAGGGTCACCAGAGGCATCTAACTTGCCTTTAAGCAGCTGGGGGGATCCAAAGTCAACATTGTTATCTAAAAAACATGGAAATAAAGGGGGTGAGTGAAAACACTTAATGAGCAGATAATATTAATTACACAAAGGAAGAGATAGACCTGATATGATGTAGTTTTTCATAAACCAGTTCTTTGTCTTTGAGGCATGAGGCATAAATACAAGGTAATCTACTTAATATAGAGTAAAGAGATATTCATAATGTTCACCCTCATGCCCACATAGAAATACATAGTGCAAACTAGAGTTTAAAATCATCATCATTCCATTTTATCAAAATTCAATTCTCAAACAGAAGAAAATCAAATTAATCATGAGCTTATAGGCAAGAATCACAGGCGGGAATCATAAGTGGGACTTCTGCCACCGTCCTTGCTTACCATCATCCTTGTTTACCACCATCCTTGTAGCTTATGACATTTACATTTACAGTGAATATATAAGAAATCAGTTTTTAAAAGAAGGGAGTAAGGAACATCCAATGAAACCATCAGAATCAGATGCTAACTTGAGGCTAGTTTAACAAAATAGATCAGTGTTAAACTCGAGGAATACAACTTAGTATAATCAGAATGATGGTCTTAAGCCTCAGACAAAATATATGAATATTGCATTTTGCCTTAGTTATATCATAGTGCACAGGGTTATATTTAGGATGAATTCCCTAAAATTCTTTTACATACATGATTACAAAATCAAACAAATCAAAATTTCAAAATCAGAGTAAGTTCAGAAGTCTAAAATCAAGTTTATTCAGAGAAGTAGAATTAGAGTAATTCAAAGTTTCAAAGTCAAAGTACATCATAAATACAAAATCAAACTGTTTCATAAATGCACAATCAAAGTACTTCATAAATGCCATAAAATTTATCAATGCTCAATATTTCCAAATATAAATAGAACTTTGTTAAAGTTCAAAGATTTTAGAATATTTTGAGAAACAGTATACGAGTATTTCAAAACCCAAAAATCAGAGTAAACAATAATTACAAATTTAGAATGCTTTATCATTAATAGATCATCATACTTCATGTATGTAACATTAGAACACTTCAAAATATGGAACATAGAGTTCCAAGAAAAAAATATAGACTCATTATAAATCCAAAACTCATAGTCAATGAAATCCAAAAATATAAAACCAATGTATTCCATAACTCTAGAGTCATTATACTATTTAGAAAATACATATGAGGTTTATATTTCTTAAAGAGTCTGCCCTGGAGCACATGGAAGTTCAAATAAGAATAGTATTGCAAAGAGATAGCATAAATCATAAATTCACATAACTAGCATTATCTACTCATCTAGAGAGGTGCACACCACTTCCCCTTAATGCCTTCAACAAATCACTAATCATGATTAGTCCTAAGGACCTATTAAACCAAGCAATGCACTTTTAACCTTTGATATTCAAAAACAGACTAATTAATTCTATCAATTTAGTTATTTAGCCATTCATTTGCTTCTAAATCACAAATATAAGCCTAAACATTTATGATCCAAAGATCATTGAACACAGCCTTCCATAATCGTCCCTAACTCCTCTGACAATCTTACTTCACATTTCAAAGTCCTAATGTTAAATAAACACTATCTTAATAAGGTTGATAAAACGCTTGATTTAATCCCAATTAATAACAACATAGGTTTCCCTATATAACTTGATTAATTTCTATTCAATTCCTTTAAAATTTAATTATTCATTTTTATTCCAATACACTTTCAACAAGCTTTTTCTCCCACTTCCTTCTTCATGAGTGCTAACAATCCAATTTCATTCATAGCTTGGAAACAACACTTTCATAAACCAAAATTAATTCATAACATTAACAAAAATTATTAAATCCACTTACCACTGAAAATGATAACTTCCAATGGCCTTAATCCTTCCCTTCGATGCTTAGTAATACTAGAGGAGTTTAAAAACTTCAAATTTCATCACCTTATAAGTATGAACACATATAGGCAAATTGGGGTTTTTCATTTTTGAAGCTAAAACTTGAAATTGACTAATGATTCTAAGGGAGATAGCTCCAAAATTTATCTAAGTGAAACTGCAACTCAATTTGATGAGATTACACCAAATTAAGTTCAAATTCCTCACTTTTGTACATAAATAGTACAACATTTGGGGTTTTTCTATTGTGAGTCAAATTGATGAAATTGATCAATGCAAATGAGGGAGAAAAGTGTAAAATTGCCTTAGATGTGAAGCCCTGAAGAAATGTCACGGAAACTCACCCATACCTCATCGAATTCAAGCTAAACTCAAGCCAAACGCTACAAAATGGGGTTCGAAATTTCATAGCTTAAATGATGCTTTGGGCTGGTGAAAATAGAGGAGAAAGCTTCGAAAATACACCTAGACCATAAGCCCCATGAAAATTTGAATTGAAACATACTAATTTCACTTGAAATTTTGTTGAGATCACATGAACAGAGCTTCGTCGAAACTTCACTGTTTTAGGCTAAATAAGCTACTAAAAGCAATGATCTTTGGCCAGCGAATAGGAAAAAATGTCGGTCATTGATGCTGGGGTCAGGTTGGAGGAGGAAGAGGGAAGAAAAATCTAATGCTTGCTCCATCGCGTGAGAGAGGAAGAAATTCACGCATGAAGAAGAGATGGTACATGGGCATTTTCGCAATTCTAGGGGACACGTTATTGCTTGAAAAAAAAAAAAAACCATCATAGTAGTCCATGAAGAGATTCAAATTTGAGTACCTTTGATTGCAAAGGGTGAGGCTTAGCCACATGTGCTAGCCTCAAGATCAAATGTAATGCTACTTCATTTCATGTTTGGATCTCGTTAATTTTCCATTTCAATTATAAAAATTTACTCTTGCCCCAATTGTATTTTTGTACTTTTCCAATTGATAAAACAATTATTTATTTATTTATTTATAAAAGAATTCCCACTTAAAATAAGGTATTTAGAATTAAATTTCAAGAATATTACAGGTATGAAACACGCTGCACGACAACACCTAATAGCCCAAGGCCAACACACCATGCAATGAGGCTTCAATGAGTGGGTGAGAACAGATAAAAAGAAAAATCAGATCGAACTACGCGACATTGCCTTGCTGCCTTGCATCATCCTTGTTCTCCCAACTTTGTTTCATTTTGCTTTCAGATTTGGTTTGTTCGTTTTTTAGCATCTCAAAAGGGCTTGGTCTGGTTCGTTGGTTTTATCCATTCATTTCTCTCCCTCTTTTGTTCTGGGTATTTTTGTTCTATTTTATCTAATAAATCCTTTATTTTTTGTTTGAAGCTAATAAATGTTAATTAGTTTTGCTGTGTGCGTTTTACCTCTAGTTCAACGCTCTTGTTCTGAGTATTTTTTTCTAATATCGTAGATGATTTATTTTTCAGTGGCAGTCTTAGGAATTTACACCAGTTTTTGTTCATTATTTTTCAAGGGTTAAAATGGGACTTCTCCCTTAAGTATTTCCATTCCTTTCCTAAATCAACGTACCAAATAAACCACTACTCTATTCCATTTCCATTTCCATAACCACCTCCATTCCCTCTCACACATTTTTGCCAACCAAACGTACTCATGGTATTTCAAGAATGTGCTTTATGAAGCTGAGTAAGTAATAAATGAGTTGGATCAAATGGCATTTGAGTGAGATTGTCATAGATCAACCCGTTTTAATGGGTCCGCGAGAGTCTAATAAAAATTTATTTGCGGAGGGTAATAAAAGACATCACTACACAGACTTTATGGTCTAATTTTTTTTTTTAATTTATTCATTTTACATAAGATGAAAGTATGCTTTTTGTTCTTTAAGTTTATGTGAAGTTTTAACTTATATCTTTTCAAAATAATAAAATGTTTGATGAGTAATAACGTCCATATAATTAACAAATTAAGTTGACATGTTACTTATGTAGACTGACATATCTAAAAGAAGATAATTATAGTTATACGTATTACAAATTAAAATAACATTATAAATGTTAATCCAAAATTATTTCTTATTTAGTTATTCTTAAACTAGGCTTAGATGGATTCAGTTTAGCTCAGCTAGAGTCAAATTGATGACTCTAAAAGCCCATTTTTCTAAACTGGGCAATTATTTGATTGGTTCAACCCATAGGGTTAAACGAGTTTCTCAATATTAACAGTTCATGACCCCAGAAAGCCAAGCAAAACGACCTGTGATGTTGCTAGTGCTTGAAAATGCTTTTTCCCAATATCAAATAATTGCTGAGGAATTAGAATTAGTAAAACTAATTGCAAGAGAATCAATGATAAATTTCATCATATTGCCCCTTTTAGACTCTGGTATAATTGTCAATTAGAGTTAACAGACCTCACCATAAATGTTCGTAGTTTTTTTTAGGTCAAATAAAGTAGGTTTTTATTAAGTTTTACATACAAACTATAAAAATACACCCTAAATCTTGAAAATGTGTAAATTTCTTATGCAATTTTTAATATTTAATAATATATTATAATTATTTTTATTCTAAATTAGGCATTACAAAAATTTCTAAATTTGAAAGTTTACACAAGTACAGCTCTTGAAAACCTTAATTTGAGAATTTTTTCATGCAAAGAGAATGATAGAAAAAAAAAAAAATCCTCAAAGGTAATTTGAGGACAAAGATGCGGATCATACATCCTACTCGGGGGTTTTCACTCACGTCAATTTGACCAACATACTCTTAAAATTTTTATACATATTATATTATCTTTTTTTAATTTAAATATATGTTTTTTGTTTTATTTAATATTTTTATTTTCTATTGTTATAAAAATATTCGAAAATTTGATGTCGATCCATGGACATGCGGTAATTCATGGTGGGAAAAAGGTTTTTTTTTTTTTTTTCTTTTTTTCATAGTGGGAATAGAGGACGTAAACCCAAAATCAGTTTATGCTCAGGGCGTTGCCATATTTTTTTATTTTTAAATCCACACAGCACTATATAATACTAATGGCTTTTGTTCGTCAAAACAAAAATTATTCGGCCTCATTAGTCTAGCCCAACCCAACTTAGTGGCTAAATAATGTAAGATTAAAGAGTTCCTTTTACATATTATATATATATCTATATATATATATTACTTTAGATACATTAAACCTTTTAGTTTATGTTTTTTTTTTTGAGATATTATTACCTATAGAATAATGGTATTATTAATTTAAAATTATGAAATTTTTGTTATTTCAGATACTATAAATTTGAAGTTTCATTCTATTAATAATTAGATAAAAACATTGCAATGCTTATCAAATGTTCATTTATATCGCTGAATTATTTTTATACAAAATTACTGTTAAATTAGAATATTGAATTGTAAAATTATACTTACAAAATTGAAATTACTATAATATTATTTAATATCTTATAAACATATCAACAAATTAATCACGATATATTGTTAACATTTTGTTGGCTCTCAAATTTCCTCCTAAAAACAAATACAAGGACTTCCTTTCCTTCTCATTTGTACCATTTTCTATTTTTATGTTAAAAATTGATGACAGGGAAATAAAGGCTTTCCCGGATTTTTTATTTTGATGTTACAATAAAAATAATTAATGTTTTGTACCAGTCGTCGACAACCTTATTATTTTGAGTTATTGCATTGTATTTTTTTGTAATATAATAATAGGATCGTGTGGTATCAGATCATGCGACACATGATGAACTACGACACATTTTTGTTTGGAAAAAATACTATTTTGATTTCTAATTTTAAAATTTATTTTTATTTTAATCTTCTATAAATTAAAAATTTTAAAATAGTCCTCTATATTTGAATATAATCTTCTTTTGGTCCTTATAAAATTCCAAATCTTCAAATAGTACTCTATTTTTTAAAATTTAATTCAAAATAATTTTCGTTTATTTCATTTAAAGAGAAATTACTTTGAGTAAGCTTTTGAAATAAAAAATTACTTTAAAACTTTTAATCTGTAGAGAGTCAAAATGACATTAAACTCAAGCAAAAATAAAGTTGCAAGCAATTTTCTTTGCATGACACACCATCCTATTAAATATCACAATTTTGTAAGTCTCCCACTCCAAACAATTTTCGTTTTGAAAAATAAAGTTGGCCTCAAATTAAAAGAATTTTTTATAATAAAATATATTGCAGATTTGAAAAGTTAAATTCCATACATATTTTTACGTCTTCTTGAATCACTTTATATATATATCTATATATATATATATATATATATTGTACATTTTAAAAAAAATTATGAGCATTTGTTTTTTTTGCATTGAAAAGTATTTGATAGTCATTTAAAAAATTGATTTTAATGAATTGTCAGCGCTAAGTTTTATCAAGTATTTAATTTACCTTTTTTTAGTCTAAATGTGAATTTTTTACAACTTATAAATGTTCCTAAATTTTTTAGCTATTTTTATTTCTTTATTTTCATTTTGCATGTCAAGTACCTCAAGATCTAGCTTGTACTTAGTAGTCATCTTATTTGAGCATAACGGTTAACAATCATTATTAAACAACATTGGTCAATGAATTCCAGAGAAATGCTTGATGAGAATTCCAATAAACATTTGAAACCCCAATTTTTTTGAATTGTTTATTACTTACTCCCTGAAAGAGCCCAACAAGATTTCAAAGCAAAAAATAAATGTCGTACATTTTTTTAAAAATGTATGATATATTTATATATATATATATATATGAAATGATCCAAGAGAACGTAAAAACATGTATGAAATTTATATTTTTTAGTTGTACAATATATTTTACTATAGAAAATTCTTCTAATTTATAGGCAACTTTATTTCTAAAAAAAAATTGCCTAGAGTGGGAAACTAAAAAAATTGCAATATTTAATAGTGAATGACGTGTTGGACAAAGAAAACTACTTGCAAATTTTATTTTTATTTTTGAATTTAATTTCATTTTAATCATCTATAAATTAAAAGTCTTAAATAATTCTCTACTTTTAAAAACTTACTCAAAGTAATTTCTTTTTAAATAAAATAAAAAATAATTTTTTTGAGTTAAATTCTAAAAAGTAAAATACTATTTGAAGATTTTGAATTATGTAAAAATTAAAATGAAATTATATTAAAAAATAGATGATTATTTTAAATTTTTTATTTATAAAAGACTATAAAAATAAATTATAAAGTAGAAGATTAAAATAGTGTTGCGCTGGTGGCGTAGTCTAAAACCACGTGACAAGTATGTTTAAATCACGCAACCCATATATTATATTAGAAAAATGTACCATACAGTAAATAGGGATAATAAAATCGATCGCCGTGATATGGAATATTAATTACTTTCAATGCAAGGGAAAAATATATAAATTTGATGATTAAAATTATAAAAAAAAAAACACAATTTGAGCATTTAAATTAATTTTAATAATTACTCGTGATTAAAATATTATTATTATTATTATTATTTTTACAGCATACTCAAAATTGATGTAACGGCTCACATTTGGAAGAGCTGTAGCCAATCCGGTTCCTCCATCGCACATCGTCACTGTCTTCCCAAATGGCCTTTTCATGCTCGCACTCTAATCATTAAAGCTTGATAAGTGCTGCCCGTTTCGGCGTCTCTCTCACATTCTCTCAATCCCACACTGCTATTTGGTTATAGCTGCATCACCGTTCCATTTACAGCTTCGATTTTCGTTCGAGGTACATCTTTCTCTCTCTGATTGGCTCTTGTTTACAGTTTTAGAGACTTGTGAAGCTTTCATAATCTTCACAAATGCCCATCATGCTATAATTTCTTACTCAGAATCTGTCCATGTGTATTTGTAGAAGATATATGCTATAGGGAAATCTTATGGGGAGACAGTTCTTTTTTTTTTTTTTTTTCAATAATTCTGTAATTTTTCTATTCACTTTCTAGTAGAGAATGCCGTCAGCCATTTGAAAGCAACATCTTTATTATATATATTAGTTCTTTCGTTCATACATGCACGCACCCTGCTTCTTCGATAATTTATGCCTATGATTGCGATGTCATATAATTAACCTATTGTATGACTATTAAGCTGGTTACTTTTGGTTTGGACCACAGTCAAATTAATTGCCTTAAAATACACGGTGAGGCTAGCAACACTTGTTTTTTGTTTTTATTACATAAATTGTGAAGAAGTATATGTGTAATAGAGAAATGAGTTTTGTGTTGTCATTTGATGTTGAACTCTCTTTTCGGTTACAGTGTTTCATCATTCAGTTCCAGGAATCCACTCTTGCATCTCTCTGTGTCTCTCCTGTTGAGTTGTTTGATTTTCATATCCGTCTGAGCATAATCCAGGTGATATATTTGACTGTATTTCCTCCATGAGTTATTTTAAAGTTTTTCTTTGAGCTAAATGCTTGAGTTTTTGAATCAAAATTCTGGTGATTGTAGTTAAGTTTGAAATGTAGAATAGATTTTGAGTTGCTTGCTCGTTTACTTGATTGAATCCACCCACTGCCATGAGCTTGAAATAGACAATTATATATACATCTTCTCTTTTTTTCACAAAATTCTATTTGTTGCCATTTTAGCTCATATATTGATAGTCTGTTAGTTTGACTTTCAATTGGTTTACTTAACAAGCTAGCTTTTACTGTATCTGATCATTTGTTGAACATAGATGCCCAACGAACTCCCACTCAACAAGATTAAACGCTAACTGTGGATGAGCCTCAAATCAAACCTTCTTAAAACTACACCTCCAAGCCAGCTCCAGACCAGTCAAAATGCGGCATAATTCAGCTTCCAGTACACTCCCAGGCCCTAACCTTCTCATAAAACCCACAATCCAAGCCTTAGAGCTATCACAAGACTCTGCTACACCCTATTTGGTTGCTATTCTCAATACATGATCCTATAGGTTCAATTTAATCCAGTCTTTAAAAGGAAATTTCCACCACCAATGTCTCTTTGTGCAGCACACTCCTGGACCAGCAGAGCTCGATAAGGCCACCTGCTGCCTAAATTTAGTCACCTTTTTGTTAAATCAACAAAATTCTATAGTCTGCACCTAAAGCCTCCACAATGCTAATACAATTGTGTTCCTGGCCAGCCATAATGAGCCGAAGCCATGGCAAAGATTAGATTGCACCGAAGAATGTTTCCAAATCCCAAGTTTAAATCCTTAAAGCAAACTTTAATATCCAGTGGAAGTCCAAAACAGTCATCCCTGAAGAATAGGCAATGACGTAAGCTATCCATTCCTAACTCTATAAAATTAAAAAAGTGCATGCAATTTGTGGAGAATGGGTTTGTGAATACAAGAGATTACATATTTTCATCTGGGAATTGGGGTATAGCAGAGAGTTAAACAACACAATCAAGTTTAGAGACTGATGAACGCTATTAAAGTGAAGAATTTAACCAAATAAATGTATAATTTTAAGTGTCATGTAGTGTAACATTGTGTCTAAGATGTGGTTAGACACGAACAGGCATGGCTCCTTTTTAGAGGTACCTGTGCTTTGTAAGACTACATCCATGTTCCATTTGTATGTGTTGAAAACCCAGTTCTCCTCACCTCATCTGGATTAGGTTCTCGCCAAACTGAACTTTGCAATTGAGATTTCCATACCACATTAGTAGTTACAATAACGAAATACCAGGCTTGGTACATGTTGGATTTTGTAATGGTCTTCTCCTCCTTTTTCAAGTTTGATTTTGAAGGCTCGAAACATTGATCTTATCTCCAATTCCTGAAGGGTAGTGACGAACCTTAGCCCATCAGGAACCATCTTGAGCTTGGTGCAGTTTATAATCTGTAGTCTACAAAGATTAGGCATGGCTTCTTCATCTAGTTTCCACTCTTCGAGACTGGTCAAGTCACAGAGAAGCAGAGATTGAAGCTGAGGAAAACTTTTCTTCGCACAAACTAATTCTTTTCCCATGAATGAATCCATTTTTAATTCAAGGGTCCTCAAATTGGGAAGCTTCCCTAGTGATTCCATTGGATCTGCTACAAGTCTGGACCCATGTAACTTCAGCTGGGCAAGCTTGAAAGAAATTTGGTGATGTTCTGGGAACTTCATTATAGGCCCTTCTATATGAAGTTTATGTAGATTAGGACATCCTGCTGCAACTTGAGGAACATCAATATCCTCAGTACAAACAAAAAATAAGGATTCAAGGTGACCAAATGTCACACCGGGAGATTTGAAGATGTTCCCATATATGGGATCATCTATTACCAATTTTCTCAAATTGGTCAGTTTGGTCAGGTCTCTTACATAACACTTATCAGAAGGGAAGTTAACTAAAGTCTGCAATTTTCTCAGATTGGCCAATTGCCACTTTTCAGCGCCATCGCCACACGACTCTGGCAGATACAAGTGCCTTAACATTTCCATCTTCCATATTACATTTGGTATTTGTACAGTTGAATTCCATGTTAGAAGATCAAGGGTTTGCAAGCACCTCAAATTGCCTATTGTTGGTGGCAACTCATCAATATCTGTATTTCTTAGATTGAGATATCTCAGGTGGATCAAGTAGCCAATTTCTTTTGGTAACTTCCCTCCCTGACCTCGTAACCCTTCCAAGTCCAAGACTCTAAGTAACCTGGATTTGTTGAAAACAGATTTCATTATCCTCCATTCATTAAGCTGCGCTGCCTTTTCATGGAAGCAGATAAGAGACCTAAGATGGTGATGACTTTTAAATTGTGAAGGGAAGAACCTATCAATATCTTGATCCAGAAATAGAGCAACCCTACGAACTTTAGCATTAAACCGTGCTTCTGCTGGTTCGTTTACATACAAGGAACTAACCATCTCAAGAAAATTTTCCTGTTTTGCTTTTGATACACATAGGTCTCTCATAAGATTGTGCATTTGACAAGTTCTTATTCTTCCTGTTGAACTCTTTTGCACCACCTGAATCATGCACCTCTCAACCAGCTCATTCAAGTAACGTTGTGCCACATCCTCCATGGTTTCCTCTCCTTCTCCTTCATTCTGAACCAATCCCTCTGCAATCCATATTCTAATTAGTTTCTTTGTGGGTATCTCAAGATTTTCAGGGAAATGGGCTAAATGTAGGAAACATGCTTTCAGTTGATATGGCAATTCATAATAGCTTATAGCGAGAACCTCTGGCACTCGCAAAAGCTGCTCACGCCCTTTTGCTCTCCTCAAGTATGAATTAATATTTTGACACACTGTGTCCCAGTCCCCGAGTGTAGGCTTTGTTGCTAAGAGTCCTCCAAGCACAACAATCGCCAATGGTAAACCTGCACACCTTCCTACCATTTCTTTGCCCAACTTCTCCTTCTCTGTGCTAATAGTGAAGTCTGTGGAAAGCAAAAAGAAATTCATTAGTCTTTTATGCTACCACAGTTTCACTGGTGGTCAAAATTTAACAACATAGAAATTGAGTCTGTAATATCTGACTCAGATGGATTAGAACTACTCCACAAATTTGAGAAGTAATGATCTTCATTTCTGTATCAACTATGCCGATAGTTTTTATTCCTTTAGGGACGTAATACATTGAAGGGCTTATCTTTATCAACTAAACTGGTGAAATGAGACTTTCTATACTGTATCATGCCTACTAAGTAGCAAACTTATGAATATGATCAATTTACTCAGAGGGGCTGTCTAACTAGTAAAGACTCGCACACTGGTATGCTTCAATAAATATGCATGCTTGTTTGTGTAAAGTTCATAATACTTTGTGTGTGTTTGGATTAAAGTTGCGCAAAGTTGATTTTAGATCAATTTGATTTGCAACATTAATTTTGGTCAAAAGTGAGTTTGAATAATCATGATTTATGTTTCAAAACTATTGTAACAGTGACTGCCATTTATATAGTTCATCTAACATTGAAATAAGTTCTTTTCCCTTTTTATTTTTCACTTCTATGTAAATGAAAATTTGGAAGAAAAATCTAATGTCAAACCAAACGAGGCTGTCTATAAAGCAAATATGCATTGTGGTGCGTAAACGATGTGTTTAGCCTTTCAAATACCAAGTCAAACACACTTTTTGTTGAACTTCGAACTAGAGAAAGGAAATTAATTTTAAAGCCAAAGAACATGATATGTGGTACCAAGTGAAGAAAACGAGTTAAACAACTTGTAAAATTTTAATTCTTACCTAACCATGAAATTGTGAAAACCAGGTAAAGTAATATATGGCAGAAAACCAGTTTATATATTGGAGTTATTATAATAGAGTAACTTAATCCAAAAGGTTAATTTGGTTTTGATTACATTTAATCATATATGATTTGATATAAAATGGTTTAGTTTATGATTTTCTTCTCTGTAAAATGAAGATGAAGATGATACAGGGGTCTCGATTTGTAATTTGAGAACAAGGAGCAGGAAGCTCTAGTGATTTCCGGTGTCTTTCTTGGTCAGAAAATGAACTATTGTGTGGGCTGGATAAGACATGAGATTTCTAAATTAATTTGGCAGGCTCCAAACAAACACACCTTTCCCTTCAACTTCACCTTGTTTCCACATAA
Source organism: Delonix regia (assembly GCA_037074485.1). Taxonomy (NCBI): domain Eukaryota; kingdom Viridiplantae; phylum Streptophyta; class Magnoliopsida; order Fabales; family Fabaceae; genus Delonix; species Delonix regia. The sequence goes on along the minus strand of CM073451.1, from coordinate 25,185,672 downwards.
AAAACGGAAAGGCATAAAGGAGAATATATCACGAGTTTGACGCTTCAGGAGTTTAAAACTAGAAAGATAATCCAAACTAACTGCATAACAAATTTATATATATAATAACAATTGTTAATGAATTTACAAACCTGGATCATCCTTGACGGGGAATGCCTTCTTTTGGAACAATTCCCAACTATCTTCTTCATTTAAACACCTTGGTTGATGAAGGAAACACGTTGGGTCTACGTGCAGTGCGAAATCTGTATTACGAGAAGTAAGCAATATTTTGCTGCCAGATTCTCCTCTTCCATTTGGGAACGCGGGACTCAGAGCGTTCCAAGTCTCCGCACTCCAAATATCATCAAGGATCACCAAGCATCTCTTCTCCATTTGAACTTGGTAAAGCTTCTTTGCTAGCTCCTCAGCCCTCATTCTGTTAATTTCCTCTCTTTGATCCATAGAAGGAGAGATCAGTTTAAAGAGTATACCTACCCACATGTCCTCTGCTTGGCATTGCTGAGATATATAAGCCCAAGCAAAACTCTCAAAATGATGCCTAACATCAATATCATGGTATACCTTTTTGGCCAACGTCGTCTTCCCTAAACCCCCCATTCCACATACGGCAACTACTCTGCAATGTTTATCAGGATTCACCAAACATGACTTCAACATTTTTACATCTTCTTCCACACCAATTGTATCCTCTTCAATTATATGAGAGTAAGACCTCCTCAAAGCTTTCTGGTTCCCATGCATAGAATTTGAGGCCTCTCCTATTTCAGGTCTTATGCCGTATGTTTTTAGATTTCTTGTGAGGTTAGAAATCCTTAGTATGATTGCTTCAACCTCAGATCCCACCTGATGGATCTGAAAGCATTCTTTACCAGCATACCTCTTGATGATGTCCAGGACACCGGTCCTGCTTCTTCTTGATGCTCCTCTGAGGGCATATATCTCAATGACATCATCAGAATCATAAGCAGCTTCTCTGATTTCTGAAATCCAATTCCGGAGTCTTTCATCTTCGTCTTGCTTTCTATCTGCGTCTTGTAAGTAGGACTGGATCAACCTCAATTCAGTTCTCAGTTGCCTCACTTTCTCTGTCACGCCGTATAAGAAAATTGCTTCTCTTATGAGCAAATCACCAAGCTTTTCCACAACAAATGATACCACAGGCTGGGCCATTTCCTGATTACTCATCTGTCGCTCAAATAAAAGTTCGGTAATATGTAAAATCTCTCTCGAGTATCCAAAAAAAGATTTGGCCGCACGATGCTCTGCTACCAATTCAAAGGATAGAGAATAGGCCAATGTCTCGTTGTCGTTGACTTTGGCATTGACTTGCTTCCGCTTACTAATGGCAAGTAATCATCTAGAATATTATGCAATGGCATTGGCATGCCAATCTGGACCTAATTAACATTATCATTAGACTACGGTGAAATTGCAGTAAAGCTAGTTTGTTTTTTTCAAAAAAGATCGAAGCTCGGAGCCACCGATCATGCCTTTTGTTCAGCAATAAAGGAACAGAACCGGAAAATCCATGGGCAAGCAACTTCTACGAAATTGTTCGGAAAGCCGCATGATTGCTCAGAGAAAAAAAAAAAAAAAAGATTTCGAAACTTATTTATTTTTTTAAGAAAATGAAGTTAGTCCTGTTATGCTTGCTAGTATAAGATAGCCGCCCAAAATGGAATTCAAGAAATGGCCCGCTTCATATTTGTAGAATGTTAAGAGTCAAGAGGAAGATAATGTGATGGGTAAAGGATTAAAAATGGAGACGTGAGACAATTGAATACATGTCAGTTGTTTATGTATTTTGTGAAAGTTACCAATTTCCAACCAATTCATTTCTTTGTTTTAAATATGTATTTTAAAACCTGAATGATAGCTCAAAATTAAATAAAAATGAGAGTTTTCAAGAGCTTAATGTGAAAGCAATCCGTGACTTGCTTCTGTGGACCGTGCTTTAATAGTAGTTAGTATTGCGAGTCATTTTCAAGTAAACCAAACAGAAGGAACGTGACCACTCTGAAAATGTTATAAAACGAAAAGGTAAATTAAAATAAAGAAGGCAAAGTTTATGATGGCTCACAAACAAGGCCTATATCTGCCAGAAAACTTTAAGCTGTCTTACTTGAGAGTCAATATGAGAAGTGATCTGGTGCTTCTGATGTACAATTTGTGTTTATCTGGACTTTATATTTCGAAAGAACAATCAATGATTTGACACATTTCACATTGTAAATTTAATTACAATAAACGATAACCATAAGTTTAAAATATTTATTATAAAAGACTTTTAAGTTTAAGAATTTTTCAACGATTTAGGGATTAAAAATTTGTTTAACTGTGTGGGACTTTGTATTGGGACTCTGGGATTGTACTTTTGGATACTTTCATTATGAACCCCCAAAGTTTTAGGATGGGATTTTTTTTAAGTAAAAAAAAAAAGATATCTTTAATTCCTTAAAAATAATTTAAAATTTAAAATTTTTATAATAATTATTTTTACTTATGATACTTAAATCTAATTCTTCAAAATCTCATAACACCAAACCAAACTCTTGATTGTCTATTTATTTCTCTTTCAAAAGAATAACCACAATTTGGTTGCACTTGATCGTATTTTCATAGGTGAGATATATTGATGAGTAATTTAAGGGTTAAATACAAAATTTAATAGTATCATCTAACGTTTTATTCACAAATGTAACTTTCTGTTGATAAATGGTAAGCAAACAAGACCTGTTCATACATCAAACATTTCATTTAATTAAATTTAATAGGAACAAATATAGAAGTAAACCAAAAAAAAAGAAAAGAAAAACAGCTTCAATTCATCAGGTTAATATTGGTTTATATATCTCGAGAATTTAAACTCTTGTTTACTATCTTATACCAAAAAGTTTGCAATGAAAAGTAATTATCTCTTTTTGTCAAATATCAAATATCAACATTTCTTTGCTGTTTTCCCAATTTTGAAAGTGCTAAAAAGCACTGAAGAAAAGCTTGCATCAATTAAACTTTGTGAATCTCCTGGCACGCATATAATACAATGTAAAATCCAGCCTATGCAAACAATATATGATCACTGTTACAACAATTACAAAACTCAGCTATATCACTATTACAACAATCATGTTACAACAAATACAAATATGATCATCGTTACAACAATTACAAAATTTCTAAGGACGTCGTAATATTTAGTATACACGTATCTCTGACAAAACTCTGAGGTTTTAAAAATCTTGAAGTCAACGAATATGCAGCATTGCTGAAAAGTAGGGATTGCCTCTGTTGCATGATAGCACATTTGTGTCATGGTGGAGGTCTAGAAAAGCAAGTGAATTTCAAATGAAGTAGCGCAATAGAAGCTGCACTTGCTTATCAAAGTCTCTGTGGAGTCTTTATGATATTGAGGAAGTGTATACACGTCATTGGTTCTCTCCTGAGAAGCATGCTCTGTCCAAACACGTCCTTTGATTGATTTCACCAGGTTGCACATATCCAAGCTCAATAACATCCCAGTAGAACGGAGACCTGTTGAGAGGCAACGAGAGTCTCTTACGTGATATACAAACATAAGGAGACCAAAATAATTATGAATAAAGTTATAAATGCAAGTATGTCAGAAGTGATTACTACTAGACAATGTGTGCATAACATACTCATATCTATATCCTTGATCTATTTATATACCTAAGAGTTATATAGGGCCATTTCTTTTATGTCAAAATTAGCTTACCAATTTATCCTCCAACAGGCCGGCCCTGAAGTTGAGCTGCCCCAGATTGAGTAGCACGGTTACTGTTATCAACTGTTTTGTCATTTGCTGCTTCTACTTGTTCCAATGTTTCAACAACTTCCGTCATTGGTGGTCTGAGTTTATATTCCATTCGGACACATTTAAGAGCAAGTTGAGCTACTTCGAAAGCTAACTTGGGTGGATATTTCCCCCCCAATCGGCTGTCCATTGTGTCCCTCATCTTCCTTCTACTCAATAGATTTGATTTGATCCAATCAATGATTGATTGGTCCGGGGAGACATGCTTTAGTATATCATTAATCCCTTTGCCAGTGAGTATCTCCACCAAAACAATTCCAAATCCGTACACGTCACTTTTCACAGTCAGGTGCCCTAGTGGATTCGCATGAGAGCATTAGTTTTGTCATCAGTCAGCACAAGTTTCCATAGAGTCTGGTCAACTGAGTTCATTTCTTTAGATAAAAGCCTTACTTTGGTCCTTCAACTTCAAAGATGATTTCATAATCAATTTCATACTCCTTTTTTTTTTCGTATCTCCTTAATCTCTGAAAGCAAGATTTTGTTTCAATATCACCCTTTTAGTACTAAAATGATATTGATACCATCTTTTGAAAAATAATTAAAAATATGTAAGAATAAAGCAAAGTCAAACTCTCAAGTACTAAATTGATACCAAAAAAAGCTTAGGAGTGTCAAATTGATAAGGACTTTTGAGGACTAGGGTTAATTTATGCCCAAATAAGGAGTAATGAAGTTGAACTAGGAAACCACTATAACTTACCCGTGGCCACGTACTCAGGTGCAGCATAACCGTGAGTTCCCATAACCCTTGTTGACACATGACTTTCACCATCTGAAGGACCAGCTTTGGCCAAACCAAAGTCTGATAACTTGGGAGTGTAGAACTGTTGCAAGGCAAAGAGTTAGACTGAACTGAACACTCTTTCATTTCATGTATTTTTTATGAATAAACAAATTCATGTATGGTTTTCCTCTTTGTCCTCAACTAGGATTGAGTCATTCTGTGGCAACGTGGCATGATAAGCCAAGATGATTCGGGGATACTCAACACCGAAATAACGTAAAGGTCCTAAATTACCTTGTTGAGTAGGATATTGGTTGGCTTAAAATCTCTGTATATGATTTTATTTTCCAGTGAGTGTAAGAAAGCTAGGCCCCTAGCTGCTCCAATCATAATCTTTAACCTTGTGTCCCATGAAAGTGGCCGTACATTTGAACCTCCTGCACAAACATAATCAAGAAATATATATAAGGGAGGATGTAAATTTGTTTCCCAAAGAATGGTATGCATACTGGGGAAGTTTCTTCAAAAGGGTGTCCGGCTATTAGTAATGTGACAAGCTCTTACTTCCGAATAGATGGTTAGCCAAGCTGCCCTTGTGCAAGTATTCATACACCAGGAATAGCTCCTCATTTTCCCTTCCAAATCCAATCAACTTTACAAGATTAGGATGAGAAAGCCTTCCTAAGAAATTCACCTCTCTCTGCACAACATAAGCATAACATATATTAGTCCAAGTCACATAGCAAAGGAAGCATGACATTTCTTGTTTTGGTTGCGGCTCTGATCACGAATGCAGATGGTTTTGATTACTAATGCAGATGCATAGCAATTACTGTGATTGTAAATACTGCAGATGCTACAATGCGGATTACAATCATTCTAGTGGTAATTTTTTTATAAGTTGCACAAAATGCTTTGATATATAAATATATATATATATATATATATTTGTCATAACTTGTTAAATACACATAATATATTATATCTTATATATATATATATATATGTATATATATTATGTCTATAAATATATTCTTTACATAATAGATATCAGTGCCATATATTAGATAATATAGAGGTATGTTTATGAATTATCATACACATATTATACCTTACCTGTAATATTCTAAGAATTTGTCTAGTAGAAATAAGATGAGGTTAAGCTATGAGATTTGGGAAAAATACTTACCTTGAGAAATTTAGGAAAACTATTGATAAATTTAAAATAAATCATCAAGCTATAAATGCTAAGACATTAATATATAGTATATTGGAAATTTAAAGCAAATTATAAAATGGTTGTTTAATAACTGAGGAATTAGCTTTATATTTTAGGATGCATTAGATAATTTTTCTAAGCCTTGGTCCATATGCATGGCCATGTGTGAGATCGTACTGCCTTAGCACAGTGAACCAAAAGGGATTGATAGCAGTACATTGCATAATTGGATATTGAGGCAATTGGGATTTACACTTTCGCCATTATAAACCATTCTCCATGCAGGGTTTCAATTCCATATTTGACACCTATGCTAAAGTAGATGCACGGCTTAGGAGCATATTGCAAAAGTAATTCCAGCAGAAATGACTCAAGTTGTCGGTGGCAACATCTCTTTCTTAGTAGTAATGGGCATTGTGATAGATGAGGAGGCTTAGATAAATCTCGATACAAGCACATATAGAACATCAGAGATTAAGTGGCAGCACAATCCAGGTTGGTTCTGGATATATTATGTTACAGTACAGAAAAACACAGCTCAAATTCTGTTAATAGCAAATGGGAGAAAAATCGAGCAAAAAAAAAGACCAAAGGGACTAAGCAAGATGATATAATTCCAGGTAAGCATTTATACTCCCAAGAGCTAAAGCGAAGCTACCAAAAATTTATAATCACCCGCAATTACGGGTTGATACGGATGAATATTGCGGTCGCATCATATGATACGGTTCACAATTTAAAACATTAAGTATTAATGCCAGTACCTGCCATTCTGCATATCCTTGAAAGCTATCAGGATTCAATCTCTTGATGGCGATAACCAATTCCCCATTTCTATTACTATATGAAGATGCTCCCTCTTTAAGCCAACCCTTGTACACTGTGCCAAAGCCTCCCGTTCCTAACACCGTTTTAGCTCTAAAATTTTGAGTTGCTGCCTTCAGTTCTAGAAAAGTGAAAACTTTCAAGTTTGCCGCATTCAAGATCTGCCCATTAGGAAATTCCTCTTCGCCTCTTGCTTGAGAGGTTTGGCTGATATTAGAGCCTAAGAAAGAGGTACTAGCATTGCTGGTTGTGTATGTATTACTGCTATTTGGCCCAAATAGCCGGCTATGTCCTGCAGAGAGGCTGCTGCGTCCCAACCCAGTAGAACTGCTTGTACTGTGCAATAATCTCGAATTACTACGTCCAGTGAGTAACTGGCTGCTCCCTGAGACATTGCCACAGCTAGATTTGTAAGTTAAGCAAGGAAAAATTCTTGGATAACAGTATGACCCAGAAGTTTTTGCAGTTCACTTGTTGCTTTAAACTTCAAAGGACAAGAAATGGAAAGCAGAGGCCATGTCTCTCAGGCATAAGAGCGTGGTTTTTTTTTCAGAATACTGGGATACGATATCTGAGATTTGAGTACGTTGTTTTGTATTATAGTTCAATATGCTTGTTGTCGTTAGAAGCTTGTTCTCATTTCATTTGATTGTGTAAATAATAATGGCAAACCCTCTCTAACGAGATTTACTAAAGCATTTATAAAAGGAGAAGATGAATTAACTTTCTTATTACAATATTGTAATCTTGTAGATGAGGAGATCAAGTAGTAAAGAAATGGAATACTTAAATTAATTAGTCGATCAGTCTCAAAAGGTCTATAAGACAATGAAATATTTCCAGCACTGTTGTTATAACAGAGAAATTATACAAAAGACTGAAGCATCTCTGTACAGGAAATGGATGAACAGAAGTCAGAAATGAAACATGACTCATTTTGGCTTACCCAGTTGGTTATTGTTGCCCTCAGTGTTGGAGTTGGGATATCCACTTGGAGGATCTGATTGACGACACAAACAGTTTCCCATTCAAAACCTTCTACTTCCTCTTCCTGATCCCCACAAAGGTTATAATACATTTTTGCTTTTGCTCATTTTGTCAAGCAGGAAATGCTGAGGAAGGAAAGAGAAACAAGGTATGAGGTTCATGACTTGGTTAAATGTCGACCAAAAAGTGATAATAAAATATAAAGTTTCCGCGATATTGCCAATTTGCCACGTATCATGTTCAAGTGGGTGATTAAGCGTATATCAGAAGAAATAGTATTTTTGTGAGAAAATGATTTATATTCAATGTCATTAATATATATTCTAAAATTAAAATTCTTAATTTACTACACCGAAGTGAGGAAATACACTTTTAAAATCAAGAGGATAACTGGAAATTATTATAATAACAGGGAAAAAAATATACTATGCATATAATAAGTGTGTATGACGTAGAAATAAGGAAGCTTCAAAGAATTCTCCAAGTATATGCAATGCAATTAATTGTACTTTGTCTGTCGGCCAATGGCAATGAGGTTCGTAGTCATCTTGTCCACCAAGGTTCAGTGTACTGTACTTGCCTCGCTGCCACATCGTATGGAACCGAAGAAAAATTGCTCCCTCTGCCTCGCACGATCTCCCTGGTCGGTTTTGATATAAATTGCAGTAACCAAGCTCCATATCTGCGAAATTGTGTTGTGGCATGCCGATCTGCTATGCTGCTTCTCGAGTATTTTCTACATCAACGGTAATTTCATAGAAATACTGATTTCTCTTTAAGCTGAATATTTTTTTTAGGGGAAATTTATTGTTAAATGTGTCTCAAATTTTGGAAAATTTTAATTTAATTAATGGGTTATTAAAATAAATTTTAAAATATATAGTAAATAATTCAGTGTTAACAGTTAAAACTTACAGATATTCCACCCAAAAAAAAAAAGGGTCTGCTCAGATAAATTCCATAAAATGCATTGCATAATGTTAATTTGCATTACATTCACATTTTAAACTGATGTCATGCCATACGACCTTTTGACGTTACTGTGAAATTGCGGTGGCACTTTTGTATGGAGAACCCCTTTCTAGATGATGGCACTAAAGTCAACTCTCGTGTCACTTCAGTTAACAAGCCGCCACTGAAGAGGACATGCATGTCCTTGATCAGCCCCCAATTCTAGCATTCCTTGTCCATGGGACTAATATTAATTAGAATATACCCATTAGAGAAGTTCAAGTGATAAGAATTTTATATATATTATTTGCAATAATTGTGAGAGTTTCTGATTGTATAACTAGCATTTTTTATTAAGTGAAAGATTGAGTATATTATAATTCTCCCTTAAACTAGTACAGATTGCGATTGGTTAAATTTTAAATGGTTAGGGCGTTGTGGGAAAAGCTTGGAATTGATTTTCAAAACTGGCGGAAATTAGCAGCACCATGCGACACCAATCGGGACCCATTTAGTCGTTTGGTTGCTAGACATACTTGAGAGAAAAAAAATATGAGAATAGGAAATGGAATTGAGGAAAAAAAAAAATTTTTGGTTATATCTGAAAGTAATAAGAATATATAACCATTGCATTGTTTGATAGGAGAATCTCAGCCGTGATTAGAAAGAAATGACAAAAGTTTATCATAATGTCCCTAGATTAAAAAATAAAATAAGGACAAAAAACTCCAGGATTGTGCTATTTCAGTTACAACAATCATTGAGACATTTAATCGAGAAGTTGGCAGGCATCAAAATATCAATTCAAGTAAATAGGTAAAAAAGGAGCTGCAAGCTTTTGCTATTCGAGTCAAATTGCATTTATACAAGCAAACATAAACGAGTTCCATAGTAGAAAGCTCTTAGAATCTAAAAACACATGATGAATTATGTAAAACCCCATCGTTAACAAACGACAAAATTGCCAAAGAAAAAAGTGGTGATAAACACGTCCCAAATGTGGCTTTGGAAAACCAAGGAACTTAATTGAGTATCCTCCCTTGAATTTCTCGTCTTTAGCAAATTTTAGGTGAGAACTACACAATTCGTCCTTCCATCCTCTGCAGATAAAAAATTCTGCGTTCATACCGTTCTTCCCAATCGAGATTCGTCCAAAATTTCTACAATTAATTTCTGCAACTGATTTCCCATTTGAGCTTCAATGGCAGTAAACGGGGAAGATGAAAGGAGGAGAGGAGGCTACTTGAGTTTACCTCTGACCACGACTACAGAGGCTACAGAGGACGGTTGAACTGGACGCCACTATTCCATAACGTCTTTCGTTTTGAGGTATATTTTGCACATCACTTAAGAATTTCATCCTCCATTCTCGTAGCCAAACTGTGCTACCTGTTTTAACTTGTTGGAACTAAATTTCTTCGTGGCAACCCTGCATTAGATGAAATCTATTCTGTACTCATTTGAGAGCTGGCTTGGAACTTGGAAGTATACATAATTATCTAGCAGTTAGTCTTCAAGTTTGAGCCAATTAAAAATATAAATAACAGGATATTGCCTCTCTTACTTTCGTCAAATTGTGATATTCTTTGCTAAATTGAGAATGAGGTTAATGTACAATTTACCATAAAGCATGACATGTAAAGGAGCCTTCCCATATGATTCACTCAGTTAGTGTTACTCTTCCTATGCCATGGATTTGTGTTTCTCTTCCATGAATCCATGGCTACTTACTTCTCCCCTCTTTTACTAATTCTCTTCGTTCATAAACGGAAGAGATGAAATTCAGGGGGAAGAGGTTTTTGACCTAGATTATACAGTTTCCACAACATCCCTATTTGGAAAGGTCAGTTAGAAAAACCCTATCTATCTGACTTCTACTCATGATGCTATGAATGCTATTGAAGAACTGCCAAAAAGAATGAAAACAAAATGGCACTAGTTTCTGCATTTCTTATTTGGTTTTTCCTACAATGGGTGCAGGGTATGGCTTCTATGGTTTGTTAGGTCCCATGATATATAGTTAGATCTACGTTTGATGTTGATCATGTTAATACCTTGATTCTTAGTTCCACTGTTCATTTTAACAAGTCAATCTGGTTCGATTATAGGGTGTATTGTTGAGAACTTGTCCCGTTACAAGCAAGTTATGTGTAGAGGAGATTTATCCTTCTCTTTCAGTTGTTGAATGAAATTTTTTCATTTTTAATCGAAAAAAAAGAGTGATGAGTTATGAATAATTTTTACTTATTTTATATTTATGAGAATCAGATAATGAAACATATATTAAAATTATATTTGTTTTTCAAAAAAAAAAGTTAAATAAGCTAAGACTAACAAATTTCAGAGCTCCTGCAAAATTCAAAGTTGACTTGTAGGCATGAGTTAAGTTATATACCTACGTTGTTTAAAAAAAAAAAAAAGAACAGTGACTGAATTCCACTTTGGGTCACTGGTTTAACATAACAGAAAAAAAAAATTCTTTATGAAGTTTAAGATTAATATATTTATTATAAAATCATTTAAATATTGAAATTATTTTGAAAGACTTTAAAAGGAAAAAAAAATTTTTAGGACCATAAGTGGCTATTAATTACTTTTAAGACTTTACATATTGTAATTATATTGAAGGATTTAGAGTTATTTTATGACTTTTAATGAACAAAAATGCTCGTAAATTACTTATGAATTCAATATAAGTTAAAACTAAAATTATTGTGCTAACAAGCATAAAAACTAGAGGTAAATATTGCATAGTTGACTTGTAACTAAGATAAACCAAAATCATAATGAAATTATAAGTTATTTGTGCATCAAATATAAGTTAAATTTAAAATTATTGTGGCAACACAGACAAACACCAACTATAAATGATAGCTGAGTTGATATATAACTCCGACAAACCTAGAAGGTATCCTTGACTTCAATGTGATTGATGGATTGAGATTTCTACATATTGCTTGATTATGACTTATCTCTTGGCAATAGGATATTATTAACTCCTAATTTGAATGTATTAAAATCTTTGTACCTAATGTGAAAGTAGCAAGGTAGCTCCTTTAACAATGAATTATCCATTCTTCGATCTATTTATACCAAGAACAAATTTCTTTCAACTAGCAAACTATTTTTAAATCAATTACACCATATGGTAAAAACATGTTATAATGTTTTAAACAAAGTAACATTTTGTTATAATTAAGTTAACTATAAGTGAGACATGCTAAGTTCACTACTCTAATTTAAGTTTATTAGTGCCTTATTTTTGTTGAGCAAGGCTAGAATCTAAGACGGGATGAATTGGGTTTTATAAAATTTTTACTAAAAACTTTTTTAGATATAAAGATGATAAAATCAAACAATGAAAGAATGTAAAAAAAGTAAGGGAGAAGTATGGATACAAAGATTTATCATGGTTCAACTTTTACTCAAGCTAACGTCTAGTCCCCAAGCAACCTCGTGGGAATTTTTACTATATCAAAAAATCAATATAATTCCCATGAGAACCTTTCCTAAATTCCCAAGCTCTTACAACTTGATTCCTTCAAGGAACTTCCTTGAATTCTCTCTCTCAGGGATGTACTCCCCTTGAACCCAAGCTCTATCTAACTTAATTCTCTCAAGGAACCTCCTTGAACTTCTTTCTCATAAGAAAGAAACAATGAAAGATGATATAGATAATATAATGAAGCACTAAGATGATATAGAGCTGATAAGTAAATGAAAACAAATGATATAAACTCTCTTGAATGTTTTTCTTATTGTTTTAGAGTCCATAGGTTAAGGTTATATAGATTAAGGTCTAATAGATCCATTGGGAATGAGTGGGAAATGTGACATTTCAAAATATAGTCATTATAAATCCGTTATAGCTTTTCTGCCATTAACTAGTCAATTGGTCATCATTAACCAATCGATTGCTCACTCATTCCCTCTCACAATTTTCAAATTCTAGACCCCGACAGTTAACTACTCACCCTTGACCTATCGACTAGTCACTCATAGAGAGCTCCCAATTGATGGTCTCAAGGTTGGTAGTTGATTGATGCTTGATCTGGGTGTGATTAAACATTAAATATATCTAAAACCTAAGTAATACATAACAAAACTTTTCTTCTTGTGTTATTATCATCAAAACCTTGATCTCTCAACAAATGGGCTCAACAATCTCCCCTTTTTTTTATGATGGCAACCCTGTAATGTTAGTTCTTCACAAAGAAAAGCTTTTAACATAATATCTTTTGTTTTTGTGAAAGTTTGATGAATTCACTTTTGTTTAACTTTCACATCTTTAAAAGGTTTCCTTGTTTATATAAATGATATTAAATGATAGCAACAAATAACAACAATCATAATCAAAATAGCTACTTTTATTGAATTCAAAATCATAATGTAAGCAAATAAAGTTAATGCAAACATAATTCCAAATTCAAACAAGGAAACAAACATACTTGATTCAATAATTAAACTAATCCTAATTCTCCTAAGTTTCCTAATGTCTAATGCCTATTTTCTCTCTCTTTTTATCACATCAAAAAGGGAGGAAGAGAACCTAACTACCCCTTAAACTCCTAAAAGTCTGAATGTTACTCATGATAGGACACAATGCACTTAAGCCTAACATTCATGTCTTCTACAGTCTCCTAGAGATTCTGCATTTAAAGGCTGAAGGTGTCCATATTCTGGTGCATGGTATGAATCTTAGCAAAGAGGGTAGGCTCAGGAATCACCATAGTCTCAGGCTGTGCTAGAGTGTACCCTGTGGAGGTAGGAGCATGTGGTGATGGAGGCATAGGAGCAGTAAGAGAAAGCATATGAAAAGATGGTCCCTCCTCAATAGAAGGTATGTATGGAGGTGGAGAAACAGAAGGAGGTACATTAGCGGCTGGTGGGGGTGGTGGCGAGGTAGTGGCTCAGGCACTCTTTGGGCTTTCCTCACTCATTGCCCTTATGGAGTCTTGATGAATCGCATTCTTTGTAGGTTATTCCATCCAATATATAGAGGGGATTCCACATCATCCTCAAGTGGGGAGATGTTATAGTGGTAAAGGATGGCGATTATGATGTTTGCATAAGGTAGAGGGAATGACTTCTTCTTCTTGTAGGTAGCCATCCTTTGAATGATCAACCATGAAAGCCTGAAGCTTTCTCCATCCAATATGCACCTTATCATGAACATCTCAGGCTCACTTAGATAGGCAAAGTTTCCTAACTTGTTGATTAAGCAATGTGCAATGATGTAGTGTAGGAGCCTATGTTCCAAAGAGAGGTCATTGACATTGATAGGAGTGTTGCAATTGTCAATGGCCACCTCACTTATCTTATTTATGATCTCTAACTTGTAGCCAACCACAGTCTTGAAGGAGTTAGGATGATTAGTAAAATAATGGCTAGTAGGAGTAGGAAGATTCAAGATATTAGCTAAAGTTTCATCACCTAAAAAAAATTTGTGTACCTCTAACTTTTGTGGTGATGAGATATGTGGTCGGATTATATGTAAAATTGGAATAAAAAGCCATGATAACCTTGGGGCTGTAATCTTGTTTCAAGCTTAGCATATGGTTTAATCCAGCATTCAAAAGCAAATCAGAGAGGCTAAACCTTTCTTTTTGAATTAAAGGGAGATGCATATACTTATTTGCAAGAATTCCTTGTTGTTAAAAGTTCTCAATAAAAGCCACCTTTTATGCCCTTAAAGAAAAGAGAGAATGAGGGTCGAACGATAAGCCAATTGTGGCGTTCTTTGTCCTTACATGCTTAGACATTGGGCATTGGTCGTTGGTCGTTGAGCCATGGTTGATGATGGAGAGGCAAGATAGATGTTTAATAGGCCAAAAATAAAGAATGAAAGGTAAGATTTTAGATAGAGAGGGAGAAAAGCATAAAAGCCCATTTTAAACTGATAAAACCCTAGGTCTCAGTGTTTAATAAGTGATTTTATTGGATTTGGACAACAAAATCACTAAGATTTCATGAAGATTTAGCCAGAAAATTGGAGAGCAAGAAAGGGGATGAGCAGTCTCTTAGAGAGAATAGTGAAAATGGCAAGTTTTAGTGTCTTAACTGTTCTAAATAACATGTTTTGTCATCGACTGTCAACTATTCACTAGTGAGTAGTCCATTGTCAACCCTTATTTTTGCTTAGTATCGTTCTTTGGCATTGACCAGTCAACTAGTCACTCATGAGCAGTCGACTATCGGCATCTATTTTTTACAGGGTTACTTTCTGAAACCTCCTAGTTGACTAGTCACTTACCACCAGTTAACTGTCATCCTCTATAATGTATCTAGTAAACTGGCTACTACTTGGCAGTTGACTGCTCCCTTATAGAAAGCCATCAATCAACTACTTCTTGCTTCCCTGAGCTATTGTTCACTCTCCTACCCTTTACCAGTTGACTTGTCACTTTAAAATGTGACCTATTAAAGTATTTTGGACCAACTTTCTTAATTTCCAATGAGTATTCTACTCAAGAACACTTCTAAGCGCAAATATTTAATCTAAATATCATGCCAAAGCAGTAGAAATCAAAAAAATTCATTACCAACATTCTATAAAATATATTAAAACCATTCCGATACTTAAGTTAGTGATTATTCACTTTAAGCAAATGGCGAAACAATTTAATTCTTTATTTTATAGTTCATTAGGATTAATCATTCCAAGTTCACCTCTTACAAAACAAAATCTTTTAAAAGAAAAAGGTTTTATAAAGATATCAATAAGTTGAAATTCAATTTTAATAAATTCAAGGCTAATATCTTTTTTTGGAACATGGTCCCTAATGAAATGATGTCTGATTTCTATATGTTTAGACCTTGAATGCATTATGAGATTCTTGGTAAGATTAATTACACTGGTATTGTCACATTTAATTGGAATCTCTTTTAGATATATCCCAAGATCCTCTAGTTGTTGCTTCATCTAAAGGATTTGGGCACAACAATTACCAGTTGCAACATATTCAACTTCAGCAATAGACAATGCTATACTATTTTGTTTCTTACTAAACCAAGAAATAAGAGAATTTTCAAAGAATTAGCATATCCCACTGGTGTTTTTTCTATCAGTTTTACAACCAGTAAAATCAACATCAAAATATCCTTCCAAGGTATTAATGGATCCTTTTGGATACCACAGACCCATTTGTATAGTACCAGTAATATATCTAAAGATTTTCTTTACTGCTAAGTAATGAGACTCTTTAGGACAAGTTTGGAATCTGGCACACATGCATACACTAAACAAAATATTAGGTTATTGCAGTTAAATATAAAAAGGATCCAATCATACTTCTATATTTTAAGATGTCATATAGTTGTCCCTTTTCATCAGCATCCATCTTTGCAGCTAATCCCATAGGAATGTCTTTTGTTTTAACATTTTCAAATCCAAATGTCTTGAGTAATTCTTTAACATATTTGGATTGATTTATAAATGTTCCATTTGCTTGTTGTTTGATTTGAATACCCAAAAAGAATGTGAGCTCCCCCATCATATAAATTTCAAATTCTCCTTTCATCATCTCTACAAATTCTTTGCATAGTTTTTCATTAGTAGCTTCAAATATAATATCATCCACATAAATTTGAACAACTAAAATATCATGCTTTTTCTTTTTAAATAATGTTATGTTGTATCAACCTTGCCTCTAGAGAAATTATTTTCAATGAGAAATGCACCCAATCTTTCATACCATGCTCTAGGGGCTTGCTTAAGACCATATAGTGCTTTTCTTAATTTGAATACATGATTTGGAAGGTTTTGACCTTCAAAACCTGGAGGTTGTTCTACATAAACTTCTTCCATTATGTATGCATTAAGAAAGGCACTTTTGACATCCATTTGATACAGCTTAAAATCATTTATGCATGCAAAGGCTAACAACATACGAATTGCTTCTAATCTAACAATTGGTGCAAAGGTTTCATTATATTCAATACCTTCCTTTTGGTTATAACCTTTTGCAACTAACCTAGCCTTATTTCTTGTAACAACTCCAGATTCATCAAGCTTGTTTCTAAAAACCCATTTTGTGCCAATTAATGGATAATTATTGGGTCTAGGGACAAGTTTCCAAACTTGGCTTCTTTCAAATTGATTTAACTCTTCTTGCATAACTAAAACCCAATATTCATCTTTTAAGGTTTCATCAATTCCATTAGGTTCTATTTGAGAAAAAAATGCTTGATGATTACAAATATTTCTTAGTGAGTTTTGAGTTGTTACCCCTTTAGAGACATCACCAATTATTTGGTCAAGTGAATGATCCTTCTTGTAGTTCCATGATCTTGGGAGATTATGAGTGACTTCATCTTCCATTTCTTGATCAGATTCTTCATGCAAGGAGTGTTGTTCATCTATATTGATGGATTCACTTTCATTCTTAATTTCTTGAGCTATTTACATGTCTTTTAATGTAAGATCATTGAATTTAACTACAATTTCTTCAGAGGATAGCTTTCTTGGCATAAGAGGGTCAGACTCATCAAAATTCACATGAATAGATTCTTTTACTATCATAGTTCTTTTATTATATGCCCTATAAGCTTTACTTGTATTAGAATATTTTAAGAATATTGGTTCATTAGATTTAGCGTTAAATTTACCTAAATTATCTTTTCCATTTTTTAGTACAAAACATTTGCATCCAAATACATGCAAATGAGATCTTTGGTTTTCTTTCCTTGTATAACTCATATAGAGTCTTTTTTCAATATGGGTCTTATCATAGCTTTATTCATGACATAGCAAGTAGTGTTTACTGCATTGGCCCAAAAGTATTTAGGAAGATTTTTTTTCATTTAGCATGGTTCTAGCCATCTCTTTTAAAGTCCTATTTTTCTTTTCTACAACTCCATTTTGTTAGGGAGTTCTTGGTGCAGAGAAATTATGTTCAATTACATTATCATCATAGAACTCCATAAACAGATTATTTTCAAAATCTCCACCATGATCACTTCTTATTCTCACAATGGCCATGCCTTGTTCATTTTGAATGAACTTTGCTAATTTTAGAACAAGAGTCAAAGTGTATCTAGAGAAATCACCTGTAATTACTAGTACATAATAATTTCCTCCAGGACTCATAGTTCTAAAGGGTCCAAAAAGATCCATGTGAAGTAATTATAGTAGTATAGTTGTGGAGATAATTCATTTTGCCTTAAAAGAGCTCTTAATTTGTTTTCCCTTTTAACATGCATCACTAAGTTTGTTTTTATCACATTTTAATTTAGGCAATCCAATAACTAAGTCTTTCTTGGAAAGCTTTTCTAAGAAACTCATACTAGCATGAGCAAGCCTTCTATGCCACAACCAATTATCATCATTTACACTTATCAAACATTTTAAATTTGTAGGAAGAATATCATTTAAATCAATAACATATACATTATTAATCCTATGTCCTATTAGTATGGTTTTCTTTTCATCTAAATTTTCAACCAAATAGTATTTTGAATCAAATATGACTCTATTGTTCTTATCACATAATTGACTAATGCAAAGGAGATTATGATTCAAGCCTTCAACAAACAGTATATTATCAATAGGGGTGGAAAAGTTCTTACTAGCTTTCCAATACCAGTGATTTTTCCTTATCCACTACCTTCAAAAGTGACATTCCCTCCATTTATAGATTGAAGAGAAACAAACTTGGATTTGTCTCCAGTCATATGTTTGGAGCATCCACTATCCAAGTACTATTTTGTTCCAGTAGCCTTAATACATGCCTGCATAATCATTAAGTTTTGTTCTTAGGTACCCAAATCTTGTTGGGTCCTTGAGTGTTAGTTGTTCCTTTGAGAACTCATATTTTCTTCCCTTGCAAAATTTTATTATCTTTGTAAAACAAGATTATGATTCATACCTCTTCTTACCACAATAGTAACAAGTGCTAAATGGGGTGTTAATCATGACAGTAAGAACAACAAAATTCTTATAATATTTTTGCCTCTTATTAGGATTATATCCAATAACGGCTTTATCAAACTTGCATCTTTCTTTGCCTAGTAAGATATTCAAATTATCTTTTCCTTTGTTAAATTTGGTAAGAGTATTTATCAAATCATTCTTCTCCTTTTGTAGAATTTCACAATTGCAAGAAGTTTGATTTTTAAAAGAAATATGTTCAATTTTTAGATTAGTATAGTCATGTTCTAATTTCATAACTTGTTTTTTGAAATAATCTTTTGTTTGAAGTAAATAATTGTTTTCTTCTTTCTTCTTATCTAACTCTTCTTCTAAGAATAGAGTTTTCTTCTTTGAGAATTTTAAAGCTTTTGCTATCCTAAGAAACTCAGCATGTAAATCGTCAAAAGCATCTTATAATTCTTCATAAAAAGAGAGAGAGCTTACCTTATCTTCATTTTCCATAAGGTAGAGATTGGCTTCTTCATCATCTTCTTCTGACTCCTCATCACTTTCTCCCCAAACAGCAGACAAGTAGGCCTTTTTCTTCTTTTTTCCTTTCTTTCTCAGTGTTGTCTTGCTTCTTCAGGAATTAAGAACATTCCCATTGATGTGTCCTAGTTTTCTACATTTATAACAAATAAGAAGTTCTTTGGTTTCTTGATTTCTTCTAACTGGTATCCTTCCATTCATTCTTCTATTGTTGAAAAATCTCCCAAACTTCTTAATGAAAAGACCAAGAGTTTTTTCATTAATTTCTTCCAAAGAATCATCATCATATTTTTCTTCATCTAGATACATTGATGATGAAGCTCTAAGAACAAGACCTTTTTTTCTTCTTATCTTATTCCTTAAGGAGCTGCTTCAATCTTGGCTCATGCTTTTGAAGGTTCCCAAAAAGAGCAACAACTAATTTTATTGATAGATCTTTTACTTCTTCAATTGTTGTCACTTCCAGTTGCCATTCCATAGGGAGAACCTTCATAATCTTGTAAGCCTGGTCAGTTTGTGAATATGTCTTCCCTAAAGGTACCAAATGATTCACAATGTGAGTTAAATGAATTTGCATTTCTTTAATGGTTTCTCTAGGATTCATCTTGAACAATTCATATTGTTGTGTAAGATTATGAATCCTAGAATCTTTTATTCCTGAGGTTCCCTTATAAGCTATCTCTAAAGCCTCCCACATTTCCTTTACACTTTCATAATTTGATACTTTAAAACACTCTTCTTGGCTAAGTGTACTGGTAAGAATAAGTTTGACTTTACTGTATAACAAAACTTTTCTTCTATCTATTTCATTTCATTCACTTTTTGTTTTGACTAAGGTCTTATCTTTTTCCTCTTTCATAGGCACATAAGGACCTTCCTCAATCACATCCCAAAAGTCAATGTCAACAGTTTTAAAGAAAATTTTAATTCTAAGTTTCCAGTAGGTGAAATTTTCACCATTGAAACTAATTCCAAGGGCAATTTCTTTTTTCTCTTAACTTGTTTTTTCTTTCTCATAACAAAAGGTTTTTGTAATAAGATAAAAAGTTTTTTCCCATATCCTAATTTAAAGGGCAATGGGTGTCGAATCCACCAAAATAAAATTACCTACTCTCAAGTAAATATTTATATTATAATAATGATGAGTAGGGTTGAACACACAGGGATTGTCCAATAGTTAAGAACAACCAAGAATAATGTACAAAATAATGGGAAAAGTGGGGATTTATCAAATAAAAAATAACTATAACATCAATTAAACTAGAAAAATTAAACGAGTAATTTTTGAATAAGTAATTAGATTTGAAGCAAGTTAAAATGAAAAATTTTAATAAGAGATAAGCTTCTAATTAAGAGATGTAGTGTATGGTATCTCTCAGTTGATCCTAGGCGTGAGCACGGTTCCAGATAAATCCTATTTTTTTTCTTGGTAAATCGCTATAGTTGTTAAAAGTTTTAGTAACTTGGCTTTCTTAAGTATACTAGCTAAGAGAGCTCCTAACTTAACCTCTAATTAATCAACAATCCTAAGTAAGTACTTAAAATTTAATTGACTAAACTTTAAGAACAAAAAGCCACTATTTCTAGCTTACTAAATCATGAAACATATTTGGTTAATCATCATTCACATTATATTAATGTAAAAGAAAGTACTTAACAATCTCTACACTAGTTTTTCACTTGTATTGGTCATAATAAACAATTATGAATTTACCTTAACCAATTGACATACAATCAATTATAGGTAAGATAAACAATAGGCCCAAATCATTCATCCACCCATAATGAAGCAATTAAAATAGGAATGTAAACAACCAACAAGATAAGAAAAAGTTAAAATAACCTCATAACATTAAAGAAACCACATAAAATCTTAGTTATAATATAGAATTTAACTATCCATGATTGTCAATATCCAAAATCATTTTCAAATTCCATACATATAGCTAAAATTCATACTAGTCACTTTCTCTCAATAAGTTCAAAAAAGAAAGAGGAAGAATAAGAAGAAGAAAAAAAAGAACTTAGATATAAAACTATGTCCCTAAATTTTTTTTTTTAAAAAAAGACCTAATAATTAAAATCTTTCAACCCCCTTGATTTTCCATTAATTTTCTCCACTATAAACATGGAAATTACTCCCTAAAATTTGTTCTAGAACCTTCTATGCTCCTTGTTACATTTCCTAATGACCGAGAGAAAAATTTGTTAGAGAGGCTGAGCTGTCCATTTTTAGTTTTAAATTAGCATTCTTAGTCGTGCCTACACTTTATCTCCTTGAATCCAACTCAAAAGCAGTGTAAGTCTTGTCCATGCCTTGTTTCAACCTAAATTTCAACAATTTCAAAAAATTGCCTCCTTAACCTGAAACCAATCAAAATAAATATAAAATAGTTTGATTTCCTTATAATAACACTAAAAATAAAATCAAAATAAGACTAAAATAAGTCAAAATTACGTCATAAAAAAAGGTGTAGATAAAGAAAAGTAGAGATGATGGGACTATAGATAATGAAGATTTAAATGCAAGTAGAAACTATTAATAGCATAAGTTTATCTAAGAAAATTACAAGACCTATGAAGTTCAAGAACATACTTTTTCATAATGTGTTTATCACCTTCCAAAAAATGATTAAGCTTTGGAGTGTGAGAAAAGAACATATAATGGAGAAGACATTTAGACTTATTGACAAACATAATTTGAAGAGAAGTTATTAAAATTATGAAGGCAAGGGTATTTTTGTTCATTAAAAATTTATAAAATAATTTTAGGTCTTTCAATATAATTATAAAATATAAGGTCATAAGAGTAATTAATTATATTTTATAATCATAAACTGAAAATTTCCCATTTTAAGATTATATTTTATTTAATCCAAAGGATTATGAAACCTAATAGTCAGATAATAATAAAGGAATCTAATAAAAATCAGTAAATAAATTTTGATCTTAAAGTTTTTAAATATTTCATAATAAATATATTTATAATTTTTAAAAATAAATTAACAAACCTAAAATAAAGTGAAACAACCAGAAGAATAGATAAAAGCGTGCTTTGTACCGAAAAAAAAAAAGGAATAATTAATTAATAAAAGATTGACACTTAGTATAATTCCAATATATAAAGAGGGTGAAATTCACAGAGTTAGGGAGAAGAAGAATTTTAACCGCATTAAGAAAGTAATGAGATTATAATAAAATTTAAAACTAGTTAAGATATGAAAATAATAATTAAATTTTAATCAAAAAAGTAATTATTGATTACGACTCTACCAATGGATGATCAAATGAACTTCATTAAATTAAATGATAACAGAAAGAACCACAACTTGTTTGTAATGAGCTGCAGGTGTTCCGGATACGTTCTGGTAAAAAATAAATCCATTTAGCGACCATTTGTCCATGAGAGATAGAAAAAATAAAATATATTATATTATTAAAATTAATTAAATTTTTCTCGGTCGATTAAAATTAAACTAAATTATAAATAAATATAAATTTTTTCCATTTAATTTTAAGTATTTTTTATTTTAGCATTTTATAAATTATCTTTTAAATTTTATCATTCATCGATTGATATTTTTAATTTAATTTCATATAAATAAAATAATTATCAATAGTATTCTTTTATCAATTTATTATAACTAAAATTAGCAAATGCAATTATACATAATGTAAATTTTAATAAATCATCATTCTATTTATCATTATATATGCAATATGTATATTAAATTTTAGTATCAGTAACAAAAAAAAGTATGGAATAATATTATTATAGTAATTTAATTATTAATGAGGAAATTAAAAAATACTTATATGTAAGAGAATCAGTTAAAATATGTCTTATCTATTTAAAATTTAATTAAAGATTTAATCAAAATCTAATATTTTTTAGAAAATTATGATTATGTTTTTTAATATTTCACTAAAATTACAAAAATATTCTCAATATTTTTGAAACATGATTCTACAATATATTATAACAATGAAAATTAATTAATTTTATATTTTAAAAATATATTATGTAAATTAATATACTAATAAAAATAAAATTTGATTAAATTTTTTTGTAATATGTATAAAAATAAAAGAAAACCGAATGTTAATTAAAAAAAAAAGACTTGATAAATGATATATTGACATAAAGGTCCATATCAATGAGTCCTAATTCATCATCTAACCTCATTGATAAGGCAATTACCATTGACAAGTTTCGTTCAAACCGCGAAAGCTGCATTCAGCCCACCACTCGCTCACACGTCTCAGCCTTCTCGCTGTATTTCAATTTTCTTGATCTTTGTCGAAAAACCTGAGCTGACTCTGGGAAGATCAGGACACACAGTGAGACAGAGAGAGAAAAGCTCGGTGACATTCCATTGTGACAAACGAATCTTGCACTGATTCGATAATGGCGTACGTAGATCACGCATTCTCGATTTCGGACGAGGATATCATGATGGAGACATCATACGTTGTCAACAACAAGCCTCCCGTTAAGGAGATCGGCCTCGCCGTAGCTCTTCTCCTCTTCGGAACCCTCGGCATCATCATCGGTTCCATTATGGTCTACTATCGTGTTGGCGGTGACAGAGCTCACGGTATCCTTCCTTCCTTTTTATAATTTTTCCTGAATTTCAAGTCCCCCTTTTAATTATTCGTTGCCTAGGAAAAAAAGGGGGTTGACAGGGTTTTTATTTATTTATTTTTAATGACAAGAGATGAAATTTCTAATAAACTCTTTTAAGTTTGTTTCTCATTCTTCTGAATTATGAGAAAATTAAACCTCACCTTGAAGTTGATTTCCCCCCCTTTTAATGTGTAATTGGTTATTGCTTTCTTTGGTGGCTGGATATTAGAGGGAAGTAATTGTCCAACTGGGAAATTTGAAAACGTTCTCTATATTTTCAAATTCAGCATTCATTATAGTATTAATAACTACTATGGGCTTTGTAACCGGTTTTATTTGTATTGAATTTGTAGGGCTTTTCTTTGCAATACTGGGAACCATCTTGTTCATTCCGGGTTTCTACTATACGCGGATTGCTTATTTTGCTTACAAGGGATACAAAGGGTTTTCTTTCTCTAACATACCTCCTGTCTAGCTGGGTCACATATATCAAGTTCAAATAGCATCCTCATGTACAGATCTTCCTGGGTTGTACGTTCTTTATATTTTGTCTCCTTTAGTTTCGCCCGGCAAATAATGTGTATTTAGATTACAACTGATGAGAACAATATATATTATTAACAACCATTGTTAAAGTTACCTTCTATAAAACACTTTTTCAGCTGTATCCCCTTGGTGTGTTTTTGCCCAATCAAAACCTGTAATGAATGCTAGAAGCATTCATTTAAGGACTTTTTCTACTTGCATGAAAATTTTGTTCCTCTTCCCCTTTCTTCTGTTTTTGCAATCTTTGGTCATTAGAAGTTTACTAGCATGCCAAGGTGCTTTCCAGACCTGTTGCCTGCTACTTACAGGGACGACTGGGAGGTTTGAAATCCTAATATGAAATACTACAATGTTTTTTTTTTTTCTCCTCCTTTGATATAAGGGGTATGTAGTCACACGATGGGTATTAGATATGCCATCTTCCTGCCTCAATACATATGCATTCTCATTCTTTGACAATACTTGGGTCATTCATCATTTGAAGGTAAAATCTGATCTTGCTTGAATTCTAACAAAAGGTGGTTGATTCGGTTGAGTGGAATGTAAGCTGGCAATAATCAATGTAAAGGATATTTAAATTCTTTCAGCAGACCGGTTGGTAATAAGTCAATTAGAGTCTTTTTTGGGTGGGGCATTTAAGGGCCCCCTATTTTTGTTTTTCTGGTTTATATGGATATTTACATGTTGAGAAATGCCAGCAATCAGGTTTTTTGTTGGACTGAAAGTGTCCCTCTGCATCCTAAAAAATGCATTTTATCTTGATTCAGGATGTCACTATAACCTAGATGTTTATTTTAACATTCGTGTTTTAACTGGTGACAACCTGTCTTTGATTTTAAAGATTATTTTTATATCAGTCTCCAGTCATGCCAAATAATGGTAAAGGTTTTGTGTTCTCCTATAGAAAGTACATGCATAATTGCTTCAAAAGCTCAGAAACCATGGGAGTTTTTTAGGGTTAAAGTGTATTGCTTAAGTCGTCATTTAACATTTTCTGGTCAAGTATGATTTAAAAACACTTAGCAGTGGAATGCCCATGGAGTAAACTAAAGTCTTTTTCTTCATTATTTTAGCTTTTACTTGGCAGGGTCGGCCGTTGGGACTTTATCAAAGCATGATGTTTGAAGCTTATTTGATCTCTGGTTGACAATAAATGATACTTGCCTTCTTGAGTGGAACATTTTTATGCACTATGCAGTAGTGTTTTAAGAAAAATACTTAGGAAAGCTTAGATGACAAGGTTACAATCAGAATTTTTGTAAATCAAATGAATACGGTATATATTTTAAGTCCTAACAATTTGCTCCAGTAATATAATACCAAACTACTTTTATGTTCTGTGGGCGAATGGTGTTAAAGAACCTTGGTAGCTTGAAAGCAAATGATGGTGGGATATATTAACAATTTATAATATACAAGCTTCTCTTATAGTGGTCCTTTTCATTTCATGTTTAGCAAATTAGCAATCTAAAGTATTTTAAAAATCAATGAGTCATGTTTCGTGACGACGGCTTAAAAACTCAAAAATTCTTTCATATCTTTATTTTTTGAATGTACAATTATTTGTGTTGATGCCGAGGAATTAGATGCCAAGCAATTATATGATATATATATATATATATAGATAGATAAACACACACACACACAACACAAGTTTACAAGTTTCTGAGGTATTGTCAAATTACATATATATTTCTCTTTTAATGTCTTCTTCAGTCATGAGTGAGAAAGACCTCCTCAAAGCTTTTTGCCTATTATGCATAGAACTCTGATGTCTGCCCAATTTCGGGTCTTATGCCTTACGTTTTCAGATATCTTTTGGGGTTATAAATCCTTGGTATGATTAGTTAAAAGAATTCTTGGCTGATTGCAGCATACCTCTTGATTATGTTTATTGTCTAGGACATCAATCCTGCTTCTGCTTGATGCTCCTCCTATGCATATGTCTCAAAGACATCATCAGAATCATAAGTAGCTTCTCTGATTACTGGAATCCAATTCCGGAGTCTAGCGTCTTGCCTTCTATCTGCATCTTAAATGGTAGACTGAATCAACCTCGATTCAGTTGGTAGCTGCCTTGCTTTTTCTACTACCCCACGTAAGAAATTTGCTTCTTGAATGAGCAAATCACCAAGAGGTGTACTTCAAGTAGGTGAGGTGTCTACATCATCATTATTTGGTATGCTGCAATCAGGAAAGAATTCCTTGAACTTGAAATCCATCAGGGGGGTTTGAGGTTGAAGCAATCATGGTGGGGATTTCTAAGACATAAAAGTTCTCATGGGACGTAGCTAGCTTTAAGGTGGTCTTACTCTTATATGATTGAAAGGAGAAATATACCTTCTAGAAAGTCGCTACCATATGTATATTAGGGCAGCTACTTTTTAGGTGATTATTGCCTGGTTTTTCAATCACATAATCAAAATTATAAGTAGTTTCTCTAATGTCTGAAATCCAATTCTGGTCTATTTCATCTTCATTTTGCCTTCTATCTGCATCTTTTAAGTAGGATTGGATCTACCTCAATCCAGTTCGCATTCAACAGCAAATCACCTAGCCTTTTCGAAGCTAATGATAATACAGGTTGCCCATATAATGAACATTGTTTTTTCACTCAATTAAAAAGTTTTGTAATTTCTAGAAACCCTTCTTGAGTTTCCACAGGACTCGTACGCTGGTAAAAGGTAATTCAAGGATTTCCTTTTTTCCTTTTTTTTTTTTCTCCTTTTCCAGTTAACCCGAGTGCCTCGGCCCAAAACACTTGATACAAGATATCATGTGTGCCCAGCGTGAGGAATAAAGAAAAGCGATAACTGTACCTCATCGTAATATTATCTATAATTTTGGTCTTTTATTTATTATAAAATTATTATTTTTAATCATTTACTAATTAAAATATTTAAAATAATTTTTCATTTATTGAAAAATATTATATTTACTCTTTTACTTTTAAAAAAAATAATCTTATTTAATCCTTCTAGTAAATTTTAAACTTTAAATTTAAAGAATTAAATTTAGTATTTTTTTTATAAAGTGAGAAATCAAATGTAATATTTTTAATGAGTGGAGAATTATTTTAAATATTTTAATAAATGAGGAAATAAAATGACAGTTTTGTAATAAGTAAAAGATCAAAAATATATTTTACTCTATTCAATTTAGTCTTTTCTTTTAATTCTTTTTTTCATACCAAAAACATCAAATATGACCAAGCATATCTAGGCAGATACTGTCCATTTATTTTTCTTACGGTCTCTTTTAAATAAAGTATTTGTAGAAAATAAGAAAAATAAAATTGCATCTACAAACGTGTGTTTATCATACTGTCCTTAAGAGTGATATTTGCTTCCATTACATTTGATGCAAAGTTAGTGGTAAATTACCCTAAGGACTCTTAGAATTTGTCTCAAGGACTTAAAAATTTACAGACAACAATTTCAATCTCTTCTATAAAATTCTCTAAAAAGTTTTGGAGAGAGGAATTTCATACTCTCATCTCAATAATAATCATTAAATTCTAATTTATAATTAAATCTTATTTATAATAAGATTTTGTATAAAAAAATGATATATATTTTAAAAAGTTATGTTAGTAAAGAGTTATTTTTTAAAATTTAAATGTCAAATTGACACAATTTATTTTTGAAAAGTCATTATTTTCTTAGAAGTTTTATTTGTATGAAAACTTGTATCTTTTCATATTTAAATTTTTTAAACAAATTAAAAAATTTAATTTAACTTATTAAATTTATTTAATCTAACACATACCTAATTTAATTGTTCAAAGTAATTATTTTCAACTACTCATGTAAATAGAATTATGGCACATGGATCCCTTAAGGCCCTACTGGAATAGCGTACTTGTTATCAAGTTAAATTTTTTCTTATTGGCTGGACAGCACTCCTATTGTCCAATGACTTCTCCTTTTCTGTTTTTATTTTTTCTCTCTGTATTGTACAAAGTTGGGCTTGAGCTCACTAAATTTTAAACATGATCGTGCATAAATATTACCAATAAGTGTCATATATTAACAGGAAGGATGCTTACCCTGATCTAAATAT
The DNA here is from genome assembly GCA_037074485.1 of Delonix regia. Lineage (NCBI taxonomy): Eukaryota > Viridiplantae > Streptophyta > Magnoliopsida > Fabales > Fabaceae > Delonix > Delonix regia. Next base: position 25,157,491 of record CM073451.1, on the reverse strand, counting down.
GATTATCGTTGTCGTTCTGATTCTTTTTATTATTGCAATTATTATTTGAGTCATTATTATTTTTGGTTAATAAATGGGTTAGTGTATGTTACACCACGAGCTACGTCCATGTTGATATTTAAAAAATGCATTAAGTTTATTCGATAGATATACTTTTAAAATTACCCCTCCCCCCCGGCTCAAAAAAAGAATTGTCTAATAAATGCATGAGTTGAACAAAAATATATTTACGGTATGTCTAAAAAATGGCTAAAATAGTTTTTAAAGAGTGCTTAGAGGGGGAAACTAGATAAACAGTAAAATGGTCACACCAACTAATTAATAGATATGTAAAGGAGTTAATGACTCCAAAAATTTAACTAGTTTAGTGATAATTCTTTCTCTTCTGGCTGAATTAGCAAGTTAATTTTGCTGAATAAATGGGCCATAACCACCAACTATATGTATTATATGTAACTTGCTCATTGGGTAACGCGGAATACTGTGAACAGTGCAGATATTAACACTGAGTTTTTCTTATTGACAAGGTATAGGATCAATGTGAAAAAATATTAGATCATTTTGGTATGCTTATGTAATAGTTAATTTAGTTAATCCTATTAAAATCATTCAAAAAATAGAGTTGGATATCATTAAAGGAATAATTTTATTAAAACTAGTACACTAAATTAACTTGTATCAGTATTAGTTAATATTATTTCGATAAATATTAAATACTTTATATCTTGCACTATCTTTTTTTTTTTTTTTTATCAAGATGCTTAAAATATTTTTTTAGAATAAATTGTCAACAATACGAGATTCTTAAATCCTGTGATGATTAGTGTCTTATTAAGTCGATAGCATCCTGTGACCCAAGAAATTCTTTTGTAAAACAAAAATTATTTGCAGGACACATGGTGAATATTTTTGTGGCTTGCAAATTTATGATATGGTGGATCATACCCCCATCTCGTGGGGGAGGGGACGCCCCCACCCGCTCCTCCATTTAAAGAAAAAAAGAAAATTAATATATAAGTAATAAATGAATTTTATTAAATTAAAAAATATTTTTAAATTTAGATATAAAAAATGTATTTATAAATTTTAAATTCTATTATTTTCTTAAATATCTTCATTTATTATTATTAAAAATATTTTCTCACTAATTTTTTTAAAAATAAAAATATTAAAAATATAATAGCTTTAATTACTTATTTTTATTTCTTCATCAAATGAGCATTATAAAAATCTCGAACCATGAAACAAATATTTGCGGTACTAATTATTAAGTCATTTTCTATATACCATATATATCAAGATTCATCCATGTACTACATCAATTTAAATTTTAATTGTCTTGTTTTTATTATTTACTGAAAATATGTTAAAATAATTGAATGAATTAATAGTAACAAAATTGTTATTAGTGTATGCATTCATTGAACTAAAAGTGTCAATAGGAATATTGATTAATTGAAATACTAGATTAAATCATCTGTGTCGCGACTATTTTTAAGTTAGGCATAGGAATTAATATTAATTATATATATTAAGTGAATAAAAGTAAAACTATTTTAAATTATGACTTTTAAAATTTACTACCAAGTCCACTAGTTCTTTTTATTTTATTCTAATCATGATTGCGATTACTTATTTAGAATATCATATCACCACTATAACCAGATATTCTAGTAGTGTCAAAAATCATAATTTAGAATAATTATAATTTTGAGTCCAATATTAATGTCTGCACTCACCTATACCCAAAACTTTGAATCCAACATTACAGTTAATCAATATTCATATTAATACTTTTACTTCAACGAGTGCATTTATTAATAACAATTTTGCTACTAATAATTCATTGAATTATTTTTGTTATAGTTATTATCATATTCTTTTTAACATATTTTCAATAAATAATAAAACAAAGACAATTAAAATTTAAATTGAATATAGTATGTTGTCAAATAGGTGAATCTTAATATATATGGTATAGAAAATGGCTTAATAATTAGTACCTCAAATATTTGTTTCCCCATTCTGGTTTGAGACTTTTATAATACTTATTTGATTGAGAAAAAAAAAAAATAAACAAAGCTATTATATTTTTAGTATTATTTAAAAAATTTTGAATAAATATTTTTCTAATAATAATAAAATGAAAATATTTAAAAAATAAGTAGAATTTAAAATTTATAAATGCATTTTTAATATCTATGTTTAAAAAAATTTTAATTTAATAACTTTTAATTAATTCTTTATAAATTCATTTTTAGTTTTTTAAATGAGGAAGGAGGTGGAGGCGTCCCACCTCCCCCAATAAACGAAATTGCCCCCACCTAATGACCCTGCAAAGTATAAGGACATTCATCTCCTATGATGCACATATTTTTTGAACATTGCCACAAACCCTGATTTGCTGTAAGGACGAAATTAGGAAAATAGTATGGGATTAAATTTTGGAAGATAAATTAAAATGTGTTGGAGAACTAAAAATTAAAAAAATTATATATGAAAAATTTAGGAATAATAATATATATAATACTTATGATCCTTTTTGAACAACTACAATTATATATGTATATGAATATTTTCGTAGTTTGATCAATCAAAAATTAAATAAATAATTAACTGGATAGTGGGCCTTCCGTCCCTATTTGCGGGCGTGGCAAAATGCTGGCCATAACATTGTTAGTACATGCAATGGACTCAAGAACTTCCATGGAGTTCTCTATACGTAACAAAAGCTACAACTCTGTGAGACACACAAGGCTTGCCCACCATGCATGTGGATCTCACTTCCCAGTCTTATATAGCATTGACTTTGCAGAAGCATTGTTTCTTTTTATTAAAAAAAAAAAAATAGAGGGTCCATACTAAACTTTTTATAAAATTAAAGCATCTATTTCAGTTCTTTTAACCTGGCAACTAGGAGAATTGAATTTACTCCAACAAATCACAATTACAGTAAGAACAATAGACCATATCGATAACTTGTTTTATCTACAATTTTATATTTATATAACAATTAATTTAATGTATTAGTTTTAATAAAATTATTTTTTTAATGATATAACTTTTTTCTTTAAATAATTTCATTGATAATTAGTAAACTAAATCAATTGTTATAAAAGTGTGCCAAAACTAGGTAATATTTTTTAACCATCCTTTGAAGTCAAATACATATATATTTAAAAAAAGTGTGTCATATAATAAAAAAAAAACTTGAAATTTACATAGAATTCACCATTTTTTTTAAACTCATCTCTTTACTCTCTATACCTTTATGAATGCATAGTGCATCAACTGTAAACAATTCATACTTTGTTACAAAAACTACAATATTCTAACTGTAATTATAATTAAGGATTGTAATTCAAAACCCTAGTTTGACATCCATAATAGTATGCAATATAGTGAGAGGTGAATAGATCTGTCGATCTTATCCATTTGCCTGCATGCCCAAGAGGAGATAAAGAGGATGATACATACTAAAGAGAAAACTTAAAAAGAAAATGGCAAAAAGGCTAGTTAGCTTATGAGATTGGAAATGGCTAAGCTTGTGGGTCTCACTAGCTCCTCTAAAGTTTGACTGATTTGCTTTTCATGACACCAGAGAAACAAAGAAGACAAAGTAATTATTGGGTAGTTAGTCCTCCCTCACCAACCATGATATTGAAGATGCAAATTGAAATTGGAGAATCTACATCCTCATCACTTTCTGGATGCTGCGCCTACTGTGATGGGTCCAGCCCCTTTTTCTATAGCACTCTAACTAAAGATTATTTTGATATTTGGGCATCTCCAATTCCATGGATTTAAGGGTGAACAGCACGAGAACATGGAATATATATATATATATATATGTGTGTGTGTGTGTGTGTGTGTGTGAGAAGGGTAAGAGGCATTCTTGGATTAATCGTACGTATTTTAATTTTTCAACTTCAAAGTACTTTATTCACACTTAGATGGGAAAGCCCCATTATATTTGAAAACTAAAACCAAATCTAACGAATCTCAAGTCGGAACACACCAGGTGTTTAGGACAAAATTAAATTACCAACTAAAGCAAAACTTACTGGAAAAATTCTAAGATAGAATTGTGTGCATAAATCAAAGCAATTCGAGATACAAACGTAATTTTCAACGCCTTGATGTATGTACATCAACCCTACCTATGAATTTCTGAACTTTTATTTTTTTTTCTTTTTGAAAATTAATTTACACCTAGTGAAAAAAAAATCATGAGAACTTAAAACCTACAACCCTAACATGCTGCGTACCAGCAATTAATATTGAACAATAGTCATACAATATAATATGTAATTCAAATCTCTGAGATCATATAAGCGTACTAAGAAAATTAAAGGACCTACATATTATAGTATTATTGATCAGAAATTAACACAGATAAAGTGTCTCCATGCATATATATATGTGTGTGTGACATTACTTGAAGGTCGACATGCTGCTGAAGTCTCGGTTTGTTGCCTCAGGGATTGGATTCCACTCCCATGATCTGTCAGAGAAGGGGTTTGGAAGCGAATTAAGAGCCACCATTGGTTGTTGTGGCTGCAATAGAAGATTAGAGAACTGCAGGTATGGAGGATACTGATGACTTTGAGGAGGAGGAGGAGGAGCATTAATATTATTGTAGTACTGTAACTGTTGATTATAACTCGCTAGCCTATTGAGATGTTCATCTACCATTATTGCATTACTAATATCAGATGGTAACGAAGAAGAATTAGTAGAGCCTGTGGGGAAGAAGGAGGAGGCTGCTTCTGCTTGTGGTTGGGCTTGCTTTGGTTGCTGCATGAGCATTAGCTCTTCGTCCTGCACTCCAACTGATAGTCCTACACTGTAATTGTTGGCATGGGTCGTACAGCTTCCCTCAGTTTCATTCATTTTATCAACTATTTGGTCCGTTTGATATTGATGCTGTGATTGTTGTCCTAGAACTCTCATGTTCTGATGAACCATTTGGTTAACGTTGTCCTTATTCTTGTGAGAATTATGCGAAGTTCTCGATGAAGTTGGGAGACAACGAGGGAGAGAGGGATGGTCTTCTACGCCAGCTCTCTTGTACACTCGGCAAAGAGATATCTCAGCCTGCAAAACAATATAATACAGAATTTAAGCCACTCAACTTATCAGAGACTTCGGCCAAAATAGAAAAAGGAACCAAAAAAAAAAAGTACAACACCCGATGTCCTTTGGCATGGTGTTACTAGAGAAACTAAAGGAACCGAATTCAAATCTTAGTCGAAATTAAATTAATTAAAAAGAAACTCAGTAAGAGACTAAAATAAATATCTGGTGAAAGTGGGAAACTGGTTGAAGGATTGAAATATAAACTTATAGTCATGAAAAGTATTATCAGTAGAATCCGATTCGTCCACGTGATTTATGGCCTTTAACTTCTCTCCGAGATATCTCTAAGCCAGGAAAACAAATATCGACTCGAAATCCCATACAATAGACAGAGAAAATTTGGTGACATCCGTGAAGATACAGTCTGAAATTAAAGATAGGAGAAGATCCAAATGAAGGTGAATTCTAGCCATGAAACTAGGGTTCATGAAACACAAAACGAGAAAGGAAGAATATCCCCAATAAAGCTTAATTTGACTCAGTGGTACTGAAGTCATTAATTCAAAACGAAAAAAGAAGGAGGAGCTTGCACCTTCTGAAATCGTTCGGTTTCGTGGTGTGGCAAGCGATACTCGTTCATAATCCAACTGGTACGAATACCTTTAGGGGCTTTGCCAGAGTAGAAGACTAGGGTTTTCTTGAGGCCAATGGATCTGTAGCTGTCTGTTCGGATCATTCTGTCAGCCCCAGTTGCCTTCCAATACCCAGAAGTAGTCACTCGGTTCGGACGATCACCGTTCCGATACTTCCTATCTCTCGGCACATAGAAGTACCATTCCTTCTCGCCGATTGCTGCCAAACCTGCACAACGCATACAATTAATATATCATCAAATGAAAGCTCCAAAATAAAAATTGTTTATCACATAATATCTTAAATTAAATATCAGATAAACTTGCACATGCCCAAATTGATTCCTTCAAGGAAAGGGAAGCTAGCTATGATAGCCAAAAAGAAAAAGAAGAGAAAAAGAGCCGATTAAATTGATTTTAAGAGATTCCTTGAAGAGAAGGGAATTAAGGTAGGACATGAAATATAGATAGATAGATAGATAGATTGATAAATATAGCTACCAGGAAGTTCCCATGGGTCATATCGATAGAGATCCAGAAAAGTGATGAGCTCAACATTGAAAGGCTTGCCCTCCACCTTACGGCGAAGGTAGAACTCCACCAGTTCTTCTTCAGTTGGGTGGAACCGAAATCCAGGCATCACGATGTCCTGCTCGTGACCATCTTCATCGTCCTCGTTACCTGCTTGCTTGTTCTTGTCGTAACTATTCTCGTTGTTGGTGGTGGCGTCGTCGTGGCCATGGCTATGGCTGAGCCTCATGGTAATGGTCGATGTTGCAGCTGCAATTGCCATATACTGTATTACTTTTTCTCTAGCAAATTCAAGCATGCGTATTTAATCAAAGGGATTTAACAACTCTCTGGTTTGTCCTTCGATCACTCTTTATACCCGCAGGGCACACAGTAATATTTAATTGGTATTAATTGGCTGGTGCACCACTTGGTAGGCAAACATGAGATGAGAGAGATGAGACCCAATGTGGCCAAAATTAATGTATAGTATGTTAGTACGTGAGAAATTGGTTTTCTTTTTTAAAATATATATATATTCACACTTTTTCTCTCTCTAGAAAATGGGGTTGACTTTAATTTGTGAGAGAGAGAAGGAAAGGAAGAGAGTTATGGTGTTTTAAAGATGAGAAATTGACATTTCCAGAAGAGGACAGGGTGTGGCGGCCCCAAAGCGGTGCCTTTGGACCTTTCTGCCCCCACAAAATCACTTGGATATAATTTTTTTTCCATTTCAAATTTTTGTTTTACTTTTTTGTGCCATTAAAATTTTGTAAGCTTTAGAGCGTATTTAATGGAGAAATGTGTGGTTATAAAATACATTGTCATATATTCAAACATCAATTTTATCAGTTTAACCAAGGTCCTATATGGCAGTTTTGTTAATTTTTATAATGATATAAATTGTTTTTTTTTTTTAAATAAACTAGAGTTACTTATCATGATCTCGTTTGCCTTAATTATATTTAATTGAAAACCTTCCTAATATCAGACAAAATCTAGCTGACCAATTGAAACCTTTGAACTTATTTGTCTCTTTCATTATTAAAATATTAACTTTAATTCTCTTTTTTTTTTTTTTCCTTCTCTCTGATCTCAAATCAATTAACCAACATGATAGACACATATATAATAGATAGGGCCAAAAAGAAACATTTCTCATGGTTTGAGAAAAGATAGACTGTCAAATTTATCTAATTAAAAGTTATAGACTTGTACATCAAATAATTGATTGCCATTTTTATATATTGGATGGCATACAATGGATGCAAAAAGCAAGGTAAATAAATCAATACTATTAGGGAAGCGAATTAAAAATAAATTAACTTCAGCATTGCATATTAGCTTAACATAATTTAGCTGACCATTATGAAAAATATTTCTGAACCAAATTATACATCAAATCAGTAATTTCTTAGCTTACTTAAGACTCTCTTGTGCTACTTTGCACTCTCCTTTCTATAACTCTTCCAATACCAGATGTTGGGTGCATACACATAAGGTTTATATGATGAAGTTCAGAAGCCATATTAACATTATTATGTGTGTGTTGATTTGCATACTCAAGGTTACCACGTATTTTTATCAATGTTTCACATTGTTTACAAAGGAACTAAACCTACCTATTAGCTAGGTATGATCATCTAATTTCATCAGAACTAAAAATGTTCGCACGATCATTATTTTAAGTTATATAATTGATTCTTGACTGAAAAAAAAGTTATATAATTGATTCTAAAATTAAATTAAATATAGGATTAATTTTCCTTCCCTCATTAATTTGCTATAGATAGTAAACTTCTTATATATGTACGATATTCTCTCTCTCTACACGTACAAACCCTTATATCACATTTTCTCTCAAATTAACTTGACATAGATGTAATAGTTATGTGGTGCTAGCTGTAATAATAAAATAAATCGAGAGAAAAACTTACGTTGTCAAATTGACATACATTTTCTTGCCACGGTGCACTGTGCTGTGGATTCCAGTATACATGGCGGATAAAAAATATTGATTTTGAGAGTGAGTGTTACAAGTATAAGTTTAAAGAGAGAATTCATCTCAAAAAACGAGTCTATCATGTAAAAGCACTCTTTAGTCTGATAAACACCTCTCTTTGGGAAGACTCCTAATGTGTGACTTGTAATTAACTGGCTGGAGCTGGTCATCTCTTAGGATCACTAAAGTAGGGTTAATTTTTAAGAGATAGAAAGTTCAAAGTGGAGTCTTAGACCAATCTAAAAAAAAAAAATTATTTACTTTTCTCACTTTCCATATGAGAAAATTTTATAAACAGATAATATATATATATATATATATATATATATATGCCCCATGTGTGCATGCATGTGTGTATTAATTCAAGTAGATACTTATTGATATAGTAATTAAATTACAAGTAATAATTATGATTCTTTTCATATCAAACTTAATAATTAACAATAAACATATATGAAGTTGAATAGTTAAATCCTTTTATAAATTACTTTTTCTTTAAAAAAAAAAAGCATTTATAATTTATGTTTAAATTGATAGTATTATATATACGATCATATTGAGATAAATATTAAAGGTTTAAAATATTATAAATTCATATACAAAACTTTATGTACATAATTTTTATAATTAATTAAAATGAATTTCGTGAGATTCTATATAAAAGAAAAAAATCATATCATGAAGTTGACAATAATGTATGTAGGTCTGGTTTTAATTTGCACACTATAGCAAGCGTCAATTGGTGATTTAGCCTGAAATTAAAATCAATATATATATGTGGTTAATGGTAATGATCTATGTACTAGTTATACAAAACTTTTGGCTTTATCAAAGACACTGATTATTTATCTCTTACTTATAAATAACAAAATTAATTAGGGCAACATGAGTTGTTACAGTATAATAAATTTTTTTTTTCCAACTCGATTGAGTGCCTATATATTACATAGGCATCTCGTGACGGGAATTATCAATAAAGTAGGAAATATGGCAAGATAGGCAGTAATCGAGCCCCAAAGAAAATTTTTCATTTGTCTGCAAACTTCAGTTTCCATGTTCCCTTTATACATATATAAACCATTATCTATACGGTAAAATTCAACTATGAATTTTCTTATGGAAAATTACCAACTAATTAAGCTGGTGAAACCACACTCAAATGACATAAAACACTAAAAACGTTATGAATTGTGGGATTATACTATGAGCCAGTAGGTGGATTTCTTAATTTAAGTCAAAGCTAGAAATATTATAAGTGCTATATATATATATATATATATATATCAATCATGCATGTATGTGTATCTACATATAGATAAAGCAAAATCATGTGCATGCATCCAGGTGTATTGAAGTAACTGGAAAGGAGGTGAAGACGGTCGTGTGTGGGACCGAGTAAGAAAGAAACAAATACATAAGTTGGCACATTTTTTAATTATATTTTTATATTTTGATACTATATATTATTTGTGGATGAGTCAAGAGATACCCGTGACCAATATCTTCTCTTGTTCATGACATGACAACAACATGGCACTTTGTATCTTTTCTCTCATATCATTTTCATACTTTTCTTAGTTTGTGGTTAATGAGTTAAAACTATTCTTGATTTTTACCCAAAAATAAGTATTTTTTGAATAATTTTAAGAGCGTAATCTCTCTTTTAAACGGCACACTACTATATATTTAGTATATTCAAAACTCATTCTCTAAGTGTTTTCACTAATATTTGACTCAATTTTTTTTTGTTATATTTGAACTCAATTTGATTAAGTTAGATGTCATTCCCTTTTTCCACCTCTTTTCTTATAAAAAATGTTTAATAACTAGTCTAGCAACATCTAATTTAATTTTCAAGTATCCTATGGTTGAATATTCAATATCAATCTTAACGTTTTCTTTCCCAAATTCACATTGCATCACCCTAGAAGTGGGAAAAAAAAAAATTGAAGACTGCCATCATCACCACAAAACAATCTAGGAAAACCTTAAGCATTTATTGCAATTACAAATCAATCGTATCTTCATCTCTCTCTCTTTAATCGCGTTTGTCATGAGCATTATGGACGACCCTCTCTCTTTTAACAAAAGCTTGACTATTCAATCAGCTATATATATATATATATATATATATATCTATCCAAACATTGGCTACATCTACATGTACGTTTACATTTTAATTTCTTGTCATGAAAAAGCCAAACCGTGTCGTATTAGAATGACAAATACATTACCCACCGCCCACCCTCACTCACACCCTAAGGGAATCCAAGAAGAAGAAATTTGAGGCTAAGACTGTTCCTCTCTCTCTCTAATTATGACTTATGACTGTGAAAATGAATCATAGCTTGTATAATAGGAATGGCGACCCTAATGATTCAGTCTGTTCAATTAATACTGTTATCTTCAAAGAAAAAAGAAATGATGATTTTGGCATGATTATTTACTCTGATGAAAAACGGTTCTTGAAGATTATATTAAGAACGATTGATGACATTTTAGACTACACGATTATGGAAGCCTTGACACTTAAAAAAGCTGTGTCTTGTACTAATAACAACTTAGATAGATAGAGAGTTTTCAATTCGGACTATAATGTTATTATATCAGCCATCAACTCGGAGATTATAAACAACTTTAAATTAGGTTTTATTATTTTGGATTATTATCACTTGATTTCTTTAAATCCTAATATTATGTGTTTATGGTGTAGGAGACAAACTAACTGGGTTGCTCACTCTGTAACTATAGCTTTAGTTCAATACATTAGTTTCCATATCTAAAATATAGTCAAGTTTCATCTCAGTTTATTAATAATATGTATCTTTTACTAAAAAATGAATCAGAGCTTGGGAAAATAGAACCGAGTTAGAACTTGAAACGGTTGCAAGTTGCTAGAGGATAGATATCAATTGTCTTCGGAAGTGACTAGATTACTTTTGCTGATGTATTTTTGTTTTCTTTTAAGTCTTCCAAGGGTTGAAACGAAAGAAAAGTATTCCAGAAATATCTTCCTTGACTGATTGTGTGCACAATGAGTAAAGACAGAAGAGAGAGAATCTTCCCTTCCAAATACAAATCGATGAAGAATTTTCCAAAGAATACTACAACCCTCCTGATCCCTAGTTAATCACAATGGACATATAATTAAAATAGAAATTGCACTTTCTGATGCTTGATTGGGGAAGATAAAGAGGAGTACAGGATGTGTATTCATTAATAAAGAAAACGCGTCTCAATAATTTAAATAAAAGAAAAAGTGTCATAATAACTTTACGTAGTTAAAATTTTTAAACTTGGAGATCAGGGAGTTTAGGAGAAAGATATATCGGTATAACATTTTAAATAAGATAACACTTCAAGTTGTTTATCGGAGTAGCAATTCATGTTTTTTATGTCTGCTAATGTTTCAAACTAGGACGAGGAGATAGTGAAAGCTATAATAAACCTAATTAGTCTATTAGAAAGAGTCCTAGTGAAGAGTTTGATTACCCCTATTTTTATAAGTAAAATGAAATTTAAGCAAAATATATGGTGCATCCATACATACTTTTTCATCTATATCTAAGTTTTTAAGTTTTTTTTTTTTAAATCAAAAAATAGTTTAAGCTTTTGGATTTCTATAATTAATGTAAGATACTCCAACTAGCTACAGAAGCCATTGTTAACAATATTTTGTTACCAGTTTTGGTTGATTACCGATTTTCAGTTACGTATAAGATATACTATAACAATAATGATGCAAGTTTAGGCCAGTAATTTTCACCCACCTTCCCTTATAATATAAGCAATCAAGCCAATGGATATTGACTTTCATCTCATAATTTCTTCAGAATTTTTTTTTCTAATAAAATAAGTAAAATCAAGCAATTATATAGACATTATTTTTTTTTTTAAGAAGGAAAACCTATTAATATCATTTTCAAGATGGGCCGACCATATATATATATAATCAACCAACCCCCTTTAAAGATTCATATTGATAATACATATATAACATATGAACGAAAATGGTTAATAATTACTTCTCTCCTACGAAAGCTTAGCCTCAAATGCCACGCGGCTTCTTTTTGAAAACTTGACCTCGAATGTTCTCACGTCTCGCCCTTTTCTTTTTCTTTCTTTGACATGAAATAATTTCGTGGGTGTCAAACACTATTTGTAAACTATATATTGTCGCCATAAAGATTGACTTGCATGATAGACGGAAACACTTTTTGGCCAGCTCCACTTATAGTTTTTCCAATTGAAAACTGGTGATATTTTGGATTTGCATGAAAAGCAAGTTAAGCCAAATGTTTATCCATTAATAATTCAATAACGTGATATACGTAGTAGATTATACCTCTCGCATTAATCATGAATCAAGTAATTAAATATGTCATTTCTGAATTTGGCTTGAAGCTTTTGAAGTATTCGATTCTGCTTGGTTGCTAAAATTAGATCAAGAAAATGGAAATGAGAATTTGTCTGACTTTCATTTTCATGTTCGACAGATTGCACCATTATTTTTATTTTCCGAAGAACCTTAAATGATGAGTAATGATCAGTATTTATAGATTATATTCATTAGTAAGTAATGAGTATTTATAAATCATAACCAATTTAATTTTTAGAAATTAACGAAGGTTTATGCGCTACAAAAGGATGGTGGGGAAAAAATGTGAAACAAGCCATAGAATTTGTCGAAAAGAGCCAAAAGTGGATAGCTGTGCTTCTGCGCGTAGTGAATGTATATGACAATGAAATGAGCTGCTCCGAAAGAAGCAGGCTAGCTTGAATTATATGGATGAGAATTTGTGCTTGACAGATAATTTGACCCGTTGGGTTAAGCGAGAAGAATTGAACAAGTTTTAAATATGAAAAATTAATATTAAGTTGAGGAATTTAATTAAAAATATTTTTTCATTGATTGCCAAAAAGAAATACAACGAATCACCTATTTATAGGAGGAGAAACTCATTCTTAATAGGTCTCCTAACTCTTGTTAAAAAAAATTACAAAAATATAAAGAAAAATAAAATTCTATTAAAATTCATATAGATCAGCAAGCCCATTTGGACTTTCTTCTCGATCGGCTATTAGCTATCAGCCTGCTTCATGGACTCTTCTGCTACACGCTCCACGTTAGGCCATTAAAGGCCATGAATACTTCCAGTGTGTTCGATAAATTCCCCAATTAAGTGTTATCATTTATCTTTTGCATAATCTGATACATATATATAGACCACATTTCATGCGTTATTGCTTATTGTAAGTTCCCACCACTAAGAATCTTTCCTTTTCTAGCAACACCATCACCTGATCTCCAGTAGCAAATGTTTACTTCTTGTGAAGTCGAACAACAGCCTTCATCTCTTAACCCGATTATGTCATTGTAAAGAAACTTCACACCTCCTTTTATGAGTTTTGGTTTATAAATCAAAATTATTAAACACATGAGTTTATTATTTGAATTTATAAGTTTACAATTATACTTACAAAAATAAGTCAATTTAGTATAGATTTAAATTTAGTATGAATTTGGATAGACTTGTGGTTAACTTATCAAATTTATCAAATTTATAATTATTTATTTAGAATGTGTCAACTAGTTTATAATAAGTAACATAAAAATTTAAATTTAAGACTAAATGAAACATAATCAAGCTTCAAATTTAGAAAGTCATTATAATCTACTTATCTAGTCTCTAAGTGTTCTTTCTCAAGCCAACTTGTGTTGCAACATCAAACTGCCTAGGTTTACCACACAATCGTCTATGCATCCACAATATCAAAGTACACCACGTCGTTGTATTTTCCCAATTGAAAAAGATAAATTACATTGTTTTGAAGTAAAGTACTATTTTAATTTCTTATTATCAATTAATTTTAAATTTGATCTCTCACTAATTTAAAGGTTAAGATATTTAGTCTAAGTTTTGTCAAAACTAAATAATTAAATATGCTAACTTGTATATTATAATGAGGGGCGGAATTAAAAATCAATTAATAAATGATAGACAAAAACTAGAGTTTTACTCCATCAGTATGTCACTGGAATCATCTAATTAGTTGCCTTGATCCTGGTAATGGTGTATAAATTTTGATATAATAAAATTCCCAATATTTGGTTTCATTAAAATAAGAAGAAGAAGAAACAATCAATTTGCTTGATGAACTCTTTTACTACATGTTCCACATCCCCATTTTCAAGGAAACTTATTTCATGGGTTTAGTATATTAATTATGAATTGATTGATGGAGTAAAACAAATTAAATGGTTTGCAACTTTAGCGCAAAATTTTGCAAGTAGAAACTAGACGGTACAGTAATTTTATGGTCACTTGAGCCGAGTGTGGAAATGATGGACAAATGTGCATTAAGTTGAAGTTATTTGCCAGTTCCCTGATCTCTAATAAGCAAATTCCTTCCTACTCATCTCTAAATGTACATATTATTATAAATGTATTGCAAGTGTATTATCTTATTCGAATTGGTACTTTTAGTTATATGGAGACTAATATTGTCAAAATCACGATTCTAGGCAGACTTGTTTTTGGAGGGTGAACTCATATCGTAAAATCGTAACGTAGAATCGTAAGAGTTTACCTATAATAATAATTATCGATTAAAATATATAATTATATCATTAAAATTAATATTTAAAAATTCAAAGTAGTTTTTGAATTAGTGAAAATAATAGTCAATGGTCTATTAGTATAACTATAGTTAAAATGGTGATAACTAAACATAAATATTTTTTTAATATTATATATTAAAATTAAAATACGATAGATATTAATAAACAAATACTAATAATTTGAAATTTGAATTAAAATTATTTATACAATTACAAATATAACTATTAAAGACTATTTTGTTAAAACAAATAAATTAACAATATATTAATTTCATATTATTTTTGGGTAAAATATCATATTATAAATATTTAAAAAAGAGAAAGATTAATATAATAATATTTAAATAATTTAGATTAAAACAAAAAATATATATCCTTTTAAATAAATTTAAAATAAAATTCTAAAAATAAGTGCAACAAATTATATGATGTTAGATATGTGCAAATAAACACTTTTTTCTGTGCGTATATTCAAATCGTCTAAGTTCTATGCTTCTTGAAATTATAAAAAGATGAAGAGAATATATATATATATATATATATATATAACTTTGCAAATGTATTCATAAGGATGGAGTTGAATTAGTGGTATGATATATTGTCATTGGTAGCTTTTGAGTTCGAGACGTGATGATGATATATTTTGAAACTATGATGAAGAGCCAATATATATAAAATGGTGCACGCATATATATATATAAAGATGATGTTGGAGCAATGGCAGGTGCTCGAGTTCGAGTTTTGGAAAGACCACTTTTTGACGCAAAACAGGAGAGAGGTAGCCTGAGTTCGTGTGGCGTTTGAGTTAAGCACTGAGTCGACTCGATTTCTTCTTCTAAAAACACAAACTCGGTTGACTCGGCGAGTTTGACAACTTTAATGGAGACTATATCATCACGAGTTCACAACAATGTCGTTTCTCTATAGTAAAAGAAGGATACCAGATAGTTTTAAAGAGGTTAATTTTAAAAAAATTAGAAAACTTATTCCATCATGTTAAGTAACCCAATAGTGTGTATATATATATATATATAAACTGGGAAGAATTTTCCCAACGATAAAAAAAAAAAAAAACAAGAATGAGAGAAATAATTTACTCCAATCTTATATTAAGAAACATGTCAACCCTTTGATAAAATATCGAAAAACATATTATGTAAATTAAAACAAAAAATTGTAATATTTTTTGTCAAGAGTTATTGAAAAATTTTGAAATTTAAAATGAATTAATATAAATAGTATAGTATTTTTTGTGCTAAAATCATAACTAATTGTTCATCTTTTTTCTTCTATTTCAACATTAATTTTATACTACCAAAAATAAATTTTATAATATTAAAAAATATATAATAAAAATTACAATTAAACAAAATCACAGTATTTTTAAACATATATTACTACATTACGCACCCTGAGATATATACTTATTTTTCCACCTGTACAAATGGCCGACTCATAAATGAGAAGTTGCAGCGTGTGAGATTAAAAGGCCTGGGAGTGATGTGGGCCCATGGGATTGCGATGAGCAAAATTGTGGCGGTGAAGAAGGAAGAGAGAGGAGACAGAGAGTGGGGGCATGATATGATATGAAAGGGGCTTCACAAATGAGAATCACATCAAAACTGAAAACACATTGGAGGGTCCACTTTCCAACCGTTGGATCCTTCCCCTATTTATTTATTTAATGCTTCTTCCTTTGACCGTCTGACACTTTCCCTGACCCCCTTTTGACCTGCTTGCTTTGCCTAGATTCATCATCTCCACGCCTGGAAATTTCTACACAAATTTCACTTATCATAAATAAATGAATTTTTTTTAATATCTTCAAAAAAAGTTTTTTAAAATAAAATGATTTTTTATTGTTAAACTAATTTTAAATTTTAAATTGAAAAAATAATAAACCGATCTTTTATTTTTATATTTTATGATAATTTAATTTCTTATAAATTAATCATAATAAATTAACTTCTCACAAATTTTATTTTATGTAAAATTAGTCTATCATTAATCTAAATAAATTAATTTTATATAAATTTAAATTTATAAATAACTGATTTGTCATGATTAATTTGTATAAGAATTTATTTTGATGAATTTAAAGAAACTATTTATTGAAAATAAGTATTTAAGTAAAAACTCTATTTTAATTATATATATATATATATATATATTTCAATATTTTTTATTTTAAGTAAATGTTATATTTTAAATTTATTCTCAACAATTGACATTGCTACATTTTGCCATTGAGTCTAACATTTCACCCCGATTAAAATAAGCAATATGTTTTCTATTGTGATTTACTTCAAAATAAGCAACATATTTAGGTATAGGTTCGTTAATCGAAAGATAGATGTGAAAATTTTCCCATGTAGTGTCAAAACTTTAAGAAATTTTCATCGCTCATTTTCTTATTGGTAATCAATAATGAATATTTAAAATTGTTGTTAAATTTTTTATACAGTTTGAACAACAATTTTTTTTTTCTTTTTAAAGTCAATTTCCCCTTTGTCTGTATCTTAGAATAAGTTCAGAATTCTGTACCTTCTGGGTCTTCCATAGAGGGCCATTCTTAACATGGAGGCAAGCATCCCGTGATTCTTCTATAAAAGCTTGGCCACAAATTAACAATATTTCCATCATCATTTTGTGCTCTTTTATCTTCAACCTTTTTTTTTTCTTTCGTACTCCATTTCACTACATCCCAGTGTGATTGGTAAAGGCAACAGAAAAAAAAAATAAAATAGAAATGAACTATTCACTCACTTTATTCAAGCTTGATTGTCAAATTTTCCAATTTAAATCGGCCAAGCAAAATCAGAAACTCAAATATGAACGTGTGATTGCAAATATTCATAGTTTTCCTTTTAAAAAAATCCAAAAGGTATAATAACGGTGAGAAATTTGCTCACGAAAGAAGTTAAAATATGTGTAAGTGGGTTCCATTAAATGAAACATTCATATCATTATCTAATATATTGAATAAATTATATATAAAATCTTCTGAGTTTTGTTGATATGTTACGTGCATTATTTATTTATTTTTTTAAATACTCTTTATCTTAATTTTAATTTTATTTTACTCAGATATTCTTCATATATAAACAAATATGTGAAAAAATAGTTTAGTTAAATGAATTTTATGTTTTAAGTTAATAGATGAAATTCTGACAAGAAATTAAAACATAAACTAAAATTTAATATAATTTTTGTTTTTTAAGGATGTTCATGCATATTTTTAAAAACCGTTATATTATTATCTAGTATATACTATATGCTTCTTATGTATTGAGAGAAAAGAAGCAAAAATCGTTGAGTCTTTTGGTTAAATAAAAAATGCATGCAGAAGTGTGAAGACCAATCCTAAAATTCGACAGATCAACACAACTGACTTCGTCCCGTGACTTCCCCTGTCTGTGTCTCTAGTTAAGTTCGACGGAACTGTATGTCTCTCATTTACATTGCCCTTATTTTATTAGTTTCAAAGAAGGTGAATTCTCAGTATGAAATAATAGGGCAAGACATTAATGAGAATTTACAGAGAATAAAAAATAAAACAAAGGATTAATGAAAGCTTATGGAATGTATTTTATAGCTTAAATTTTGATGAATTTATTTATAGATGGATTTAAGAAGATAGCGGTTACCCTTCTAAACTTTTTAAAATTTGTAATTTCATATATAATTTTATTTTAAATTATTGATTTTATTTTTTAATTGATTAAACTTTATCCTATTTATTTTGTTAGAATTCTCCATTCTTTATCTAGATCATAGATTAAAATATTTTTACCCTTTTAATCAATGTTGAGTTGAAATATTTATTAGTTTATTGAGTAGGAACCCCAACTTATAACCTAATTATTGGTGATAATCTCATCAGCTACCTATTCAAAGTTAACATTGAAAAAAATGACATGAGCCTTGTTAAAAGGCTTGTTTTATTGAAAAATATTAAAACTTATTTCATAAAATGCTGAAGAGTTTTATAAGATTATAAAATGGACTTTTTAACTATATGTGAAGGTTAAGTTTTTGTGCCATCTCCCTTCTACGTTAACTCTTTCATAGGACTTGTGTATTATTGGTTGTTACTCTTTGGTATTCCATTTGCACATTCATGCTATGGCTGCAGCACCTTCGTCAGATTATCTTATCTTTTATATCTCCTATTCTGATCATATTTAGATATGATAATTTTACAAATGATATCAAAGCCTAAGGTTCTTGATCTATTTATCCATTTAGCTTTCATGCAAATCTGAGAAAACTTTAACAATATGTTAATGATATAATTTGTTTATGCTCCTATGTGATGCTTTGCCCCTTTCATATATGCTTAGCCATGGATGAAATATCAAGCTAAGAATGTGAAAACCTAAAATTTTTTTATCAAAAATCACTCAAATATTGTAGGGATTTATTTGAAATTGCATTAGGGGTTCCATAAATCAAGCAATTTTGAATAAAACGATGCCAAAACATGCCCAAAACATGAACAAATGTTCTCCGTCTCCATTAATGTTGAAGCTTGAAAATTTTCAAAAAAAAGTTTCAAACACAAATTCTCACAAACTGGAGAGGTTTGAGACAAAATAACATTAAGGATTTAGTATAATGTGATACTTCAAGTGGAGTGGTGCATAAATCATAGCCTAATCACGCATAAATTGCTTTGACTACATTGAAGCTCCAATTTGAGAAAACCCTTAAACTTTTCGATCCAAAACACTCCCCAATGGTGCGTTAGTGGTCTAAGATTCCTTAAGGGTTTTTTGGATCTCAGAGTTCTAAGTAAAATGATAGCAAGAAAGCCTTAAAACAATGCAAAATTTAGTTGGTCATGAACCAGGTCAAATAACTCGTTTCAAACCCTACAAGGTAAGGAAAATGATTAATAGTACACATGAATATTGCCTACCCGCCCCCTGGTGTGTGGGGGTGTGTGGGCCTACTTATAGGGCCATTTTGGCCCAAATTATTTGATCCTACATTGATTCTTTATTTTATATTTAATGGTAATTTTTTTTGAAATTTTTGAAAATGCAAAAATATGAGTTCTTAAATTTTTATGGTATTCCACACAGGATTTCAAATAGGTACTCTCTAAATTTTATATTGAAAATTTTTATGCATCCTCTAAAGGCATTCAAGTATCATATATTTTTCACATTCTTAGAAGTGAAATATTTTGATGGGCCAAATAATTTTTGAAAAAATTATACCTTTTCAAATTCAATGTTATACTAAATTTAATTTCAAGACCAACTTCTATATGGATTTCGTAAATTTGGTTATAAAAATTGATGTCTTAATTATTTCAAACATTTTGGACAATATATACATTTGTCATGGATGATATGAATAACTCTAAACCCTAAACTATTGTGTTTGAATAATTGTGCCAAATTAATTGTCAAAAAGTGTATGTCTAAATGGGTTACCAGACTTAAAATAGGCATAGTTTTTAGCACAAATAAAATTTTTGGACTTACAATATAATTCTTGAAAGCTTATTCAAAGCCTAATGGCTAGGCGAATTGCCAAAGACAATTCATTCCAGTTTTTTGCCTAAATTCCATATTTTTCCATGGACTTTGAGACTTTTGAATTTTGAGAAACTTTGTTTTGGACTATATACAAGAAAAAAAACTAATTAAGTTAGTTTGAAGCTAATATTCCCTTCAAGAATGGTAACTATACAAAACCCAATATTGTCTATTTAGATGTTCTCTGATTTAAATAAAATTAAAGATTAAAAGCATGACCGATTTTATATTTTTGGCAGTCAATCATGCATCCTTTAAAATAACACGACATCCAAAGTGTTGGCTTCGCTTGCTCTTAATCACGATTAAGTGATTTCACTAGCCATGAAGATTACTTGGGCAGTTGGCACCTTACAATTATGAACTCACCTATCATAGAGCCAATAGTAGGGGTGATTGTTGGTTAATTTAATTGCAACTTTCATTTCGAATTAATATTATATAGTTATTATTGGGTAAATTGAATTAGCAGTGGAAACACCCAATCAGTGTAGCACTATCAATGAGAATTGATATTATTGAAGTTTAGTTGAATTGATTTCTTAACATTTTTTATACCATATTAGTATTGATATGTTAGAGACATTTGGTTGCATGAGCCTTTTGATGTATAATGAGTTTTTTTTTTTTTTTTTGTTTATTGTAATCTAGGACTCCTAGGTAAGATTATGATAAATAATATTGGTAATATAGTTGCATAAGCTTAGTCTTCTGGAGGAAACTTTTTTGTTATAATTATGTGCATGCATATAATATATGTTTCCTAATTTCATTACCTCAAATCTTGTTGACACCAGCTATAAGCATTAAAAACTCTTATTAGGACAAACTATAATTACTTGAAAAGTTTCTAAAATTTGTTTTAACAACTATATTAATAGTCTTATCCCTAAGGTGGATACACCTACTGCACTTGGCAACAATTTCAATATTTTGGATAACCTTTCTTAAATTTTTACACTACCCAAATTAGAATGTATTTGTGCGTGTGTAGGCATTAATGGAAACAATAATGAAATATGTGAGGGCTATTCGAGAAAGGTTGAAACAACATGTTAAGGCTTGAAAAAGGTCATGTCCTCTTCCAATTTGAAAAAACACTCAATTTAACGAAGTGTCTACATATTAAAGCTCATATATATAGAGCTTAAATTTTTCAATCATGTTTTAGGAGATAAACCCCACATTTGATACACTTTTTCGTATCTCTTGTCTCAGTTTAACTACTAAAGGCTTCGTATTATACCCAGCTAGATAACTGGATAGTCATTAAATTGATTGGGGTTGTTTTTTTTAAAACAAAAACACATATTGTCGTAACCGACCTTACGGCGAGAGGAAATAAAAAGTTTAAATTGATTCCTAAAAACGAATCTTGAAAATTTGTTTGTTTGGAGTCGCCACCAAAATTTTTAATGGAAAACTTTGGAAAACTAATTTAAAATAAAAAGAAAAAGGCAACATGGTATGCACAACTAGAGATAAGTTCAAGAGTTTATTTGAGTGTGAGGAAGGTGTTAGGCACCCCACAACACCCGTCCCTAAGGACGATTACCTTAAACTAGTTAGTTGAAATAGAATATGACATTAAATTTATCTCAATTATCCTTTATTGACGTGCATATCCGTTAAACAGAGAAGATAAAAACGACAATAATAGAAGCAAACAAGTAGATATTTACAAAAGATAGACTTGACCAAGGATGAAAGCTTAGGGCCTGCGTACTCTGTAGTAGGGATCAAAGTTCATGTAGTTCGACCAAAATGGCGTATTTGTTGGTTGGTGATTTTTAATTTTTTGTGCTGAGAGCGAGAGGGTCTAAATTAAATAGATTTTTATAAACAAAATGGGATTGAAATTTAGTTTGTGTGTTTTAATTTACGACAATCTGATTAATCTCGCTTTCCTGATCTCTTCATTTTCTCTCCTTTTAAATTTTTTTGTTTATTTTTGAAATTTTAATCTTCATTTTGAAGTTTAAATGAAATTATTATAAAGAACGAACTTAATCATCTTGTAAATAATGTAAAAAAATATTTAATTAAGATATTTATTTTTGCATTATTATCATTATTGTTATCATTATTTTAAACAAGCGTGCACTAATTTTCAGGGTCTAAGGAGATTAAAATCTCACATGATCCCAAGTACTCGAGAAGAATAATATTCTCACACGATAATTTCGTAAATAAGGGAAAATATTTAATTAAAGTATTTATTTTTATTATTATTATTATTATTGAAACAAATATGTACTAGTTTTCAGAATCTAAGGAGATTAAAATCTCACATGATTCCAAGCATTCAAGGAGAACAATATTCTCACACGATGATTTCGTAAATGATAGTAAATATTTAATTAAAGTATTTATCTTTGCATTATTGTTATTATTTTTAAAACAAATATATACTAGTTTTCAGAATCTAAAGAGATTAAAATCTCACATGATTCCGAGCACTCGAGGAGAGTAATATCCTCACACGATGATGACACAACTTTATTTTTCATATATTCTTATGAATTTTGAAATTGGAATTGTTTAAGCCTTATTGTTAACAAGATCAATTCCCTTAAGCCTAGGGGACCCTAGTCCCATATGACACTTTAATTTTTATAAAACACTGATTTAATCATTTAGTAATAATAGAAAATATTTAATTAAAATATGTATTGTTGCATTATTATCATTTATTTATTTTTAAACATGTATGTACTAATTTTTGGGGTCTATGGATATTAAAATCTCACACAACCCCAAACACTTGAGAAAAAAAATATTCTCACACAATGATTTTCTTAAAACCTTACTTATGGAACCAAGATTGGTTGTATATTCACATAAAAAAAAAGTGAAATAATAATGATGATAATTAAAAACCAAGCAATAAAAAAAAACAAAACAATGAAAATAATAATAATAATAATAATAATAATAATAAGATGCCCTTGCGCGAACTTTCCAAGAAAAGGAAAGGCAACTTCCTACTGGTTCATTTCCCCATACCTTATATATATACCTATGCATGCGCATATATATTCATGTATATATATATATATTGGGTTTGCACCTAAGTAACCATCAAACATGCAAGGTTTGTATGAGGCCATGATTTATTAAGGTTAGAAATATACTCGTGGACATCCCAAGAAGAAAAGAACAACCTCTTCTCGGTTCACTCTTCCCTTTTTACCTTATATGTATATATACCTATGCACACATATACATTGGCCTATATATACATCATTCTTGCTCTTTGTTGGACTCTTGTCTTTATACACACACACACACACACACATATATATATATATATATATATTTTCATTGGACAAAATTAATCATAAATAACTATACAAAGATATTAAATACTCTTTGATAACATTCATGTCCAAGATGTTTTTATGTTTTCCTAGGATTAGTATGAATTACATATCTCTACTATATCACATCTACTCAAGAATCCCACCATAATGAAATCTACGTGCATAAATAAGTTCTACCTACATATGTTCATAAGACACAGCTACTTCCTCTGTATCGAATCAAAGGAAGTAATCCTTGGTGATGACAGCCTAGATGGAACTGTAAATCAGTGAAATGAAAATGTAAACAAAAAGAAGGATAAAGATGAATAAGATGGTCCTATGATATTTTAGAGATCATTACTCTTTAAACTCTTCCATACTACTCTCCTCACTGATCCTTCACAATATATCCTCTTCTAACTAAATTCATTTATGTCTTTTCAATTTCAACCAGTCCCTCTTTTTTTACAGCAACAAAAAAAGAAATGTGGCAACCTTAAAATGATTTTTGACAGAAAAACATGGTTCTCGTTACAGCTAGTTTCAGCAATTTTTTTATTTATTTACAGCCAATGGGTGATATATGGCTGTAATATTACAACAGTTTGGCAGCAACATTTTTTTACAGAAAAAATGATGGTCATACAGCAAAACGAATGTGAACGAAAGCAGATAAAAATAATTAAAAAAAAGAGATGAAGCTGCAAACTGAGGAGATTGCATAGCCACTTCCAGCATTGCTGAACTAAAATTACTTTCTCCTTCTATTCCTTCCTTGCTTCAGACCTTCCTCCTCTGTTAGCCCTTGTTTATTGGCGTGAAAACAGGGTGCTCTTCAGCTCACACTTCCAACTCTCACGGTTTCTCCTCTCTTCCAGCAGTGTTTTCGGTTTCTCCCTTCTTTCCAGTAGTGTTTTGGTTCTCCCCTTTCCAGCAGTGTTTTGGTTTCTCCTTTTTCTCCAGTACTATTCTTTTTCTTTCCAACAAACTCTCGGCCTCTCTTCTCTCCACTGTCACTCCTTTGTTCTCGTCACCTTCTGTTCTCCGTTCTCTCCAGCCTCTCGGTCTCCCTTCTCCTCCAGCAGCTCACAGTCTCTCTCTCCTTCAGCTCTCACAGTCTCTCCCCTTCAGCTCTCACTGTTTTTCTCACAGCAACTCCCTCGATTTTTTCTCACAGCAACTCCCTCAGTTTCCTCCTTTTCCTTCCCCTTGTGTCTTTGCTGTTTTATCCTCCTCGGCTCCCCTCTTTGTCTCGAGACCTCCAACCATGCAACCCTACTCCTCCAGCTTACATGTAGAGGAAAGGTGTAGTCTCCCCTTTGTCAGTTGCATGCTCTTCTTTTTCCTCACTTCACGTCTTCTCCTTTCTTTTTTTTTTTTTTGGATTATTTATATTATATTATATTTCTTTACCTTTTGATTTTATTTTAATTTTAATTTTTTTGATTTTAGTTATTATCATTATTAATCTTTATTTTTGGACTTTTTAATTTTCTATTTTTGGTGTTTATATTATTTTTCCTTTTTTATGATTTTTCATTATTAATATTATTAATTAATTCTTATTTTTGGATGTTGATTTTGTTCGTCTTAAAGTTCTTTCATTATTCATTTTTTTATGTCAAATTGTCTCCACCTGATGATATTATTTAAACTACGGTCATTTTTGTTTTCCTCATTTGCTTAATTATTAATTAATTAAATAATTAAGTAATTTTGAGTGAGGTGTTCACACACACACACACACACAATGGAAATGGGTAATACTTTTATCGTAAATTCATTAAATGTGGGATCCAATTGTAAGTTGAATGTAAGTTTATAAAGAACTAAAAACCCAAGTCTTAATCAGTGATAAGAATGGCTAATAGCGAGTTAATGTAAGAATGTTTCAAATTTTGGACATAATTCATAAGTGAAACTTTGCTAGCATTCATAACATTATTTTCCTTATCAGATTTGATGTTCTTGATTTATAGTTTCATTTCTGAATTTTTCCTTATCTTAAACTAGTGTGGTTCACATTCATGGTGGGCATATACTTGCTAATTTATTGACCAAAGGCCTACCCATAATAATATTTCAAAATCTTGTTTAATCCCTGATGAAACCCTAGTTTAGTGGAAGTATGAGTTGAGTCATAAAAAGACTTTTGTAATGTAATATAACATATAGAATGTCATTTTGTATTCTATTATGTTCAGACATTAAATCTTATTTATACTAATGTTAACATTACTTGTTTCCTTATTGGATCTAGTAATCTTTGTGTGATTTTATTTATGAATTTTGCATGGTTTAGTGCATACACACATTCGTGTGTTTATGTGAATATTGATTACTTAATTGTATTACTTTTATTAATTGACTTAATAATTAATTAATGTTACTCAAGTAGAAGATTATTATAATATTTTTTTCAAATATTATATGAATAAGCATTAATTCTATTATTATATTAATTTCTTGTGCTTACTAATTAGATAATTAATATTATTAGTTTAAGCCAATAATATATTAGTTTCTTATTGATTGCTGGTAATAAGTTATAGGTTGGATTATACACAAGTGCATTGTTTAGAGACTTCAACCTATAACTTAAATTGATTAATGATTATCCCATTATAGCACTATTCAAAGACAATGTTAAGAAAAGGATTAGGCTCATGAAAATGAGCCTTGTTAATGGACTTGTTTTATTAAAAAATATTAAAACCTATTTTATAAAATTATGGCAAAAGGGTTTTTTAATATTATAAAAAAAAGACTTTTTAGCTATCTGGGAAGTCTAAGTTTTGTTCCCTCTCTCTTCTCTGTTAACTCTTACAAAGGACTTAGGTATTGTGGATTGTTGCTCTCTATTAATCCATGTTTAGATTCACGCTATGGGTATTGTACCTTTAGATAAGATTATCTTATCTTTTATATCACTCATTATGATTATATTTAAATATAATAATTTAACAGTTTATTTGTTCACGTGTTGCATGGGCTTTAGAGAAAATTAGTTTGTTTTACTGTACGTCATTACATTTTAAATTAATAATATTAGTTTGTAAGTATTAGTAAAAAATTGAATTTAATAATATATTGCAATATAAAGAAAACATAATGAATTAGAGAAATAAAATTGGTTATGTAAGATTGGTAAGAAAAAAGTGACGACAATGGGTACATTAAGAGGACATCATCATAAACTATTCAATGATATATTGTTTTTTTTTTTTGTTTTAATTTTGGACAATCTCAAGTTATATTTATAATCCCTTATTGAAAAATTTAAGAGACAATTAATTAATCAATTTATTATATTTTTCATTTATTTCAAAGAATTCTCAAACTTTAAAAAGAATAATTCATTAATATTTTATTCATTCTAAAAAATTCTTATAACTAATTACTTCATTATTTTTCTTGTTAGCTATGAAAAATTTATACAAATTAATGATTTCATTTATTTTCTTATTGACGATGAAAAACTTATACACATCAAAGAATTTTTATACATGTACAAAAAAGGTAAAATATCATTGCATGAAAAGTTGACTTTGCTCAACATACCATTCTTAACGGTCAATAGAGCTCTTATATTAAATAAATTATAGACTAATATATACTTAATAGATAATGCTATAAAGTTGTAATTATTAAACATGAAAAGTTTTAATAATTGTATTTTATGAATGATGATTTTAAATTTTTGGATATATTCTTTAATTATAATACAATCAATTGTTAAGAATAATTAATATTTATACTGTACAAAATTTTATTTTTGGTTAATTATTAAATAGAATTATATTAATATATCTATTAGAATATAGACGAAATATTATTTTATATTGGTTAATATTCAATGATTAAATATATAATCACTCTTATTTAATTTACTGAACGGCAAGCTTAAAATTTTCTATAAATTTTCATTAGTTCAACTTAAAATAAAATCATATGGGAATTTTATCATCCTTTTTGTCAGAAAATAATAGTTTTATCTGGTAGTCGTGAGTAGTTAACATAAAATTGCCAGTCCAATTCACTCCAACCAATTGGAGACAAATTAAAGGAGATACTTTATTAAATTCATTTAAACTTTTTTCTTGGTAATAAAGAAAATAGTGAGCGTATAAGCTTTTCTAATATAGATATCAATATATATATATACATATATATATATATATACACACACACACACACATATATATATATATATATATATTTGATGTAACGAATATTGTGAGCAAAATATATAATTAAATATACCATTGAAAAGTATTCGTAATATAGTTAGATGTAAAAAGAGAAATGAGAGTAAACTTAGTCATTTGGAGGAAACTTTTTATTTATAATTATGTGCATGCACATATTACATGTTTCATAATTTCTTTACCTCAAATTTTGTTGACACCAGCTATAAGCATTGAAAACTCTTATTGGGACAAATTATAATTACCTGAAAAGTCATTAAAATTTATTTTGGCAACTACATTGATAGTCTTATACCTAGGGTGGATACACCCACTACACTTAGTAACAATTCCAACATTTTGGATAGCCTTTCTTAAATTTTTATGCTACCCAAATTAGAATGTATATGTGCGTGTGTAGACATTAATAGAAACAATAATGGAATATATGAGGGCTACTCGAGAAAGGTTTAGACAACTTCTTAAGGCTTGAAAAAGGTCATATCCTCTTAGAATTTGAAAAAACACTCAATTTGACGAAGTGTCTGCATATCGAAGCTCATATATATATATATAGTTTAAATTTTTCAATCATATTTTAGGAGATAAACTCCACATTTAATACACTTTTTTGTATCTCTTATCTCAATTTAACTACTAAAAACATCATATTATACCCAGCTAGATAACTGGATAGTCATCAAATTGATTAAGGTAGTTCTTAAAAAAAATAAAAAAAAAATACACACACACACACAAGGGAAATGGGTCATACTCTCATTGTGAATTCGTTAAAGTTTGGATCCAATTGTAAGTTGAATATGAGTTTGTAAAGAACTAAAAGCCCAAGTCCTAATTAATAATAAGAATGGTTGATAGTGAGTTAATGTAAGAATGTGTCAAATTTTGGACATAATTCATAAGTGAAATTTTCTTAGTATTTATAACATTGTTTTCCTTATCAAATTTGATGTTCTTGATTTATATTTTCATTTCTGAATTTTTTCTTATCTCAAACTTGTGTGATTCACATTCATAATGTACGTATGCTTGCCAATTTATTGACCAAAAGCCTACCCATAATAGTATTTCAAAATCTTGTTAAATCCCTGATGAAGCCTTGGTATAGTATAAGTATAAGTTGAGTCCTAAAAGGACTTTTGTAATGTAAAATAAAATTTAGAATGTCATTTTGTATTCTATTTTGTTTAGACATAATACTTATTTATGCTCATGTTAACATCACTTGTTTTCCTATTGGATTTAGTAATCTTTGTGTGGTTTCATTTTTGAATTTAGCATGGTTTAGTGCATACACTCATTTGTGTGTTTATGTGAATATTGAGTGCTTAATTCTATTACTTTTATTGATTGACTTAATAATTAATTAATGTTATCCAAATAGAAAATTATTAGAATATTTTTTAAAATATTATACGAATTAACATTAATTTTATTATTAGATTAATTTCTTATGCTTACTAATTAGATAATTAATAGGATTAGTTTAAGCCAATAATAGATTGGTTTCTTATTGATTGTTGGTAATGAGTTATGGATTGGATTATACACAAGTGCATTATTTAGATACTTCAACTTATAACTTAAATTGATTAGTGATTATCCCATTGTAACACTATTCAAAGGTAATGTTAAGAAAAGGATTAGGTTCATGAAAATGAGCCTTGTTAATGGACTTATTTTATTGAAAAATATTAAAACCTATTTTAAAAAATTATGGCAAAAGGGTTTTTAATATTATAAAAAAGACTCTTTAGCTATTTGGGAAGTTTGAGCTTTTGTGCCCTCTCTCTTCCTTGTTAACTCTTTTAGAAGACTTGGATATTGTGGATTATTGCTTTATGTTATTCCATGTTCAGATTCAAGCTATGGCTATTGTACCTTCAAATCAATTATCTCATCTTTTATATCACTCATTATGATCATATTTAGATTTGATAATTTAACAGTTTATTTGTTCACCGTTGCAAGGGCTTTAGAGAAAATTAGTTTGTTTTATTGTACCTCACATTTTAAATTAACGATATTAGTTTGTAAGTGTTAGTAAAAAATTGAATTTAATAATATATTGCAATATAAAGAAAACATAATGAATTAGAAAAAACTCATAAAATTAATTATGTAAAATTGGTAAGAAAGGAGTAATGATAATAGGTACATTAAGATGATATTACCGTAAACTATTCAATTATATATTATTTTTTTCTTGTTTTAATTTTGGATAATATCAAGTTATATTTATAATCCCTTATTGAAAAATTTAAGAGATAATTAATTAACCAATTCATTATTTTTCTTGTTTATTTCAAAGAATTCTCAGAATTTAAAGAATAATTCACTAATATTTTATTCACTCCAAAAGATTCTCATAACTAATTATCTCATTATTTTTCTTGTTGGTTATGAAAAATTTATACAAATTAATGATTTCATTTATTTTATCATTGACTACAAAAAATATATACAATTCAAAGAATTCTTTATACATGTATAAAAAAATAAAATATTATTACATGAAGAGTTGACTTTAAATAAATAGAACTCTCACATTAAATAAATTATAGACTAATATATACTTAATAGATAATGCTATAAAGTTGTAATTATTAAACATGAAAAGTGTTAATAATTGTATTTTATGAATGATGATTTTAAATTTTTGGATATATTCTTTAATTATAATACAATCAATTATTAAGAATAAGTAATATTTATACTGTGCAAAATTTTATTTTTGGTTAATTATTAAATAGAATTATAGTAATATATCTATTAGAATATAGACGAAATATTATTTTATATTTGTTAATATTCAATGATTAAATATATCATCACTCTTATTTAATTTACTGAACGGCAAGCCTAAAATTTTCTATAAATTTTCGTTAGTTAAACTTAAAATAAAATCTGACGGGAATTTTATCATCTTTTTTGTCAGAAAATAATAGTTTTATCTGATAATCACGACTAGTTAACATAAAATTGCCAGTCCAATTCACTCCAACCAATTGGGTACAAATTAAAGGAGATACTTTATTAAATTCATTTAAAATTCTTTCTTGGTAATAAAGAAAATAGTGAGCGTATAAGCTTTTCTAATATAGATATCAATATATATATATATATATATATTTAAGGCAATGAATATTGTAAAATAATATGAAAAGTATATTAAACATAAAAATTGAATAAATTTTATTGAATATAAAATTTTTTTATATTATTTTAAAATTTCATCTATTAGCATTTTAAAAAGTCCTTAAAAAATAGTTGACGATGTATTGGTATTAATTTACTTATTCAATATTACTTAAGAAAATATTACTTGAAGAGTTTCTCGGAAAATATTGAAATTAATTTAATTTTTTTAAAATATTATTGATATTAATGTATATTATTTTGATTATGAATTGTTTTCATAATAAAACTTATATATAAAATGTTACATATTACATAGACAATAAGTTCAAATGTGTTTTTTGGGGCCTGCAATAAGTTGAACTGTCTTGTTTTTTGGGCAATAAATAGGTTCAAATGTTTAATGGTGTAGTTGTGACACCTTTTCTTAGGCCATTTCTCCTCAGTCTCTCACACCAGAGAAATGGGTTGGGCCAACAATGGCGAGTCCTACGATTGGGCCTTGTTATTCATACTTTCAGCCCAAACATGTTGAGCTTGATAAAATTCAAAGATTTTTCTTTTTAACGAAAAATTAAAAGTCCAATGCCATCTTATTGCGAATTTAATTATACATGTCAATGGTTTAAATCTCTACTCTTATTTATGAAGGAAAAATTTTTTCCTTATATGTGTCTCTTATAAATAATTTTTCAAGTTTATATTAAGGGTGCATATGGGCCAAGCAGGGCCAGGTTTTGCTTGACCCTAGACCTTGGCCGAACCCAATAAGTAGTTGGTTCGGATTAAACTTGATCATAATTTAAAAAGTCTATTTGGCATGAAAAGAATAAAGTTTGAACCATAAAAATCCAAATAAAAAAGGTCGATTTGTAAAATGGGCAGGACTCGAGCTTTTTTTAAGTAATAAAAACTTATTAGATAAAGAAAAACTTAAATGTGACATTTTGATAAATAAATAAAAAATAATTTTTTTATTTAAAAGATTTATGTCAATACAATAACTCATTTATATTTACAACTTCTCTATATATGATTTTACATGTAATAATAATAATTATTTATGTTATTTATGTCAAATCTTAACTAACAAATTAATTTAACCATTATTTAAAAAGCTCAGTTAACCTGATAAACTCGACTTAAAAAATATGGATAAAAGTCTGACTAAAATATAGGTTTGAACTTTTTCTTGAGCTCGAATTCAAGCCCAATTTTTAAAAGTCCAATTTGATGATTTGGTCTAGTTTAAACTGAGTTAATTAATTAATTTTTTATTTTTATTTTATTAAAATAATTTTTTTACTAATAAAAAAATTAAGATTTGAAATGAATAAAAATAAAATAAAAAATAAAATTAAGATTAAGAATGAAAAGTGATTAAAATATGAAAAGAATTAATATTAAAATATTTATTATAAATAAAGTTATTATATATAAAATTAAAATTTAAAACAAAAAGATAATACTCAGGTTGGCTTGGATAAGGTTTTGCGTGAACCTAGGACCTAGTCAATCTTGATAAAATTTACAATTTTTTTTATTTTGACTCGACTCGATTTAATTAGGTTGGACTAATTAATCGAGTCATCGGGTTAATTGTTTATCCTTATTTTATACTTCAGTTTTCTTATGAGTTGGGAAAACAAAAAAAATTGTATCCCTAAATAATATCACACACACAAACAATGATATCTGGACTTTAATCATTCATTGCTTGTTTTTTTGTCATAATCTAATTAATCGAGAAATATATGTATGTGAGCAAAATACATAATTAAATATACCATTGAAAAGTATTCGTAATATAGTTAGATGTAAAAAGAGAAATGAGAGTAACTGATTAATTGATTATGCACTGTTCTGAAGTATTAGAACACAAGTTTTGGTTCTCCTACTTATCAAGCGGTTGCATTTTATTTTATATATTTATAATAAATTGTATAAGGTCAAATAAACCAACATTTTACTTTTTTGATAAATTTATTAGTTGATAATATTCCGACAAACTTGCATCAACACACTTGGCTTACCATTTAATTCATCTTTATATACTTTTTAGCAATTAATTTTGCTTATTAGTTATTATTTTGTATTAACTCGGTCAAATTCAACTTTTGCTTGCCGCTGCCTACATCGCACGGTAGATATTATGTTATAGGATCACTGAATCAACGGTCAGGATTCTTCCAAAGCCTCGTGCTAAGAATTTTCAAGTCCTTACCAAAATCCATGGCTTGTTCCAAATCCGAAGTGTTAAAAAGACTAGCTAGCTAGTGCTTTGGTTGGCGATCTCCAATTCTCCATGGCTGGTACTGCAAAACTGACCATGACGGCGATGCTGCTTATAGCTGCAGCAATCTCTCTGTTTTGTGCTGAAGCTTCCAATTCAGCTGAGTTTGTGCATAACACCATCACGTCCCACAAGATCGTCATCTTTTCCAAGTCCTATTGCCCGTACGTACACAAACACTCCTCTTGTTCTTCTGATTCATTTTGTACCACTGATCTTGGTACTTTCTCCACAATTTGTCTGGAATGCTATTTGATTCATTGTTAAATTACGATTATTTGGTTGATTTGTTAGGCATTTAACAGTTGACTATTCAGAACTAATGGATTTCATTAGCACGAGGCATTAGTCTTGCCCTGTTCCCGTGTATTTCTTCTGTTTAATTATAAGAGGATCTGAATTTCTTTTCTCCAGAAGAAAAAAAGTTTAGATTTGTTTTGTTGGCGATGAACGTTGATACAATTTTGATACATTTGGTCAGAGTGGAAATTGAAGGAATTTAGGGATAGAAATGAAAAATTGCAATTTACAAAGGCCTGATGATGCCTTGGTACAGCGGTGAATTTCAAATTTTCTTTCCTTTTTTTCCCCTATTATTTCCATTCCCACTCTTACCAAGCACACCTTAATGGCCAGTTTATGTTATAAGAAGCCGCATTTGCTTTTTTATCCTTATTTTGGAGGGAGAGGAAGAGGGAGGTATAAGGGGTGGATCAAATCCGATATTGTCTTCATTAATTTCAAACTTTATGTAGTTATATGCAAGAAATGTCATCCCGCCCCAAAACTATGAACGTTTCTCTCATCAGAAACTATAACTAGGGGCATCTTTCATCAGAGAAACAGAGATTGATTTGAGTCTTGAATCTTGATGAGTGTGAAGCCTTGGGCATGGATGAGGGAGATGTTTTGTCCACTGTTACTCTTGATAATGGGTTCACAGATGATATTTGACTAATATTTACATTATGTCTTGAAGATCCTGGGATTTGTGCTATGCAGAAGCGGAGATTCATGACCAATTATAGTAGAAAGAAAAACATTTTGGGGGTAGCTATCTTTCAAAATGTAATGATTTGAGTAAAGTTGATAGCCTAATCTATGTTAGGAAAAGTAAAAGACTTGTTTTGATGTTGTATAAAGATTTTTTATGAGATGTTTTACATTTGCAATTTTTTTAAAAAAATGTTTTCTTCAAGAGGAAATACTATAAATGATATATCAAAATAAGAAAAAAATAAAAAAAAATCATAGTATAAAATATGACAAGTTCACGAGATTCTTGAATGCTAAACTTAAAACTAGCTGGTAAAAAAATATAAGCAGAATGAATCACGCTACTAGAAAATGAAAAAGGAAGATCAGTATTTAGAGATCCTACCTGGCAACCATCACCGGCCCCCAGTAAACTGCTTCACATTAACCTACTAAAGTTATAAGTTAACATATTGTTTCTGGATTGTAACTAAAATAGGTGTTCGTCCATGAATCATATTTTCAGTTTTCATGTATGTTTATGCTGCCATAGCCCCATCTAAAATTTTAGGATGTAAATATCAGTCATTAGTTCATCATGACTGAATATCCTCCGATGGGTGGTTAGGTTTTAAATATTATGGCTACAGAGATCTGATAGTATTACATGCAATCTGTTGTCAATGTTTTTGTATGCTCATTAGTCCATCACCTGATAATTGTGTGATGACGCCATGTGAATCCTGAAGTTCTTTGATTTTGGCTCTTTCTTCTAAATTTTCCATTGAGTGAAAAAATTGTGCCATTCATAAACTTTATGTGTGCATGTTAAATCGGACAGTAATTTGTTTCTCTACAACAGTAAAGCACTCATGAAATGATGCACTGGATATTTATTATGTTTCTTCTGAATTCGTTTTGGTATTTTAGGTACTGTAGAAGAGCAAAAGCTGTTTTCAAAGAGTTGAACCAAGTACCACATGTTGTTGAGCTTGATGAGAGAGGTATACTAATTTTTTTTTTTTCTTTCTTTTCTTCTGGTATATTAAATGCCAAAATTGATTGCATTTCTGATGGGGAGAATGATATGATATAGCTTCAATTGGTATTCTTGAAAAGCGGGGTTGGGTTAGCATTCCATTTCTAGTAGCTCCCTTTGGACTGAAAGCTTTAAATTAAGGGTAAAAATGAAAAACCAAATCTGGAAGATTAGTTTGCTTCGTACAGGGAATTTTAGCCTATCGAGGGGAAGAGGAACAAGATTAAAGGGGTTAAATTAGAGCTCTGTTTCTTGAAAGAATGTATATGCTGCATAAATAAGTGAGAAGGAGTCATTGCTGGTAGTGAAATTTCTTTCTTGCAGACGATGGTTCGAAGATTCAGGATATTTTGGTCAATATTGTTGGGAGGCGTACTGTGCCCCAAGTCTTTATTAATGGCAAGCACCTTGGTGGCTCTGATGGTAAGTCTTTCTCAGTACGAACAAGTATAAACTTTTCCTTGTTCCAACAAAGCCAGATTTCCTTGGAATTGCACTCAAATATTTGTTAATTGACTGTTTTGCAGATACTGTTGAAGCCTATGAGAGTGGGAAACTGGCAAATCTTCTAGGAATTGAGGCAAAGGATAATGATGATTTATAAATCAAATTATTAATTATTGGAAACTTGTATTTTGTGCCCAATAGAGAATATTGTTGCATGAGGGTTCGACGATATTACATTTTGGTAGAACTGATGTTTTATATTAGATCATGTGAGATTTTAATTAATATATTCAGACGTGATTTAGTTTGATGTGGGTTGCTTCTTAAAAGAGTGATTAGTTCTCATGAATCAGTCAATCTAAATTATTTAAACACAATTGGTGCTGAGAATGAAAGTCATCTTTATCAGAAGGTGTTTATTTAGTTTTGTTTAATGCATACAAAAAATGACAGTAACTGAAAAACTACTGTAGACATTATTGGAACAATAAAATGATAGTAGATTTGTAATAGAAGCTTATTTGTTTTATTAAATGCTAATAATTTTCATTGATGGACATTCAGCACTTTCTTTAGTTAGAATTTTATTTATTTTAAATATACAAATTCCATACATAAATCTTCAAATGTGAACGGCATATATTAGTGATGAACCGCTTACTTCTATCAAACGCGACCAAATTGATATAAATGACAATATAAAGTAGCGATTTGATATCCTACTTGAAGTTTCTCATCCCATTTCCCAAGTATCCTTAGAATTCTGATCCTATCAATGCTTAAAATTCGCTTGTTCGTAGTCAGAGAAACCTTTTTCGACACTCCATTGAGAAAATTTCTAGTAGCACAGAGGCTGCATTACAGACTAAGGTAGATCTATTTCAGGAAATCAAGATGACGCTGGTTCCTGCATCTGGAAAAAGGAATCCCGGAGGTATGATCCTAATCAATCTTTATTTGGTACGATGATCTTGCTAATTACATAAGCAATGATAAGGTACATGTAATCAACTGGCCTTTCTCTCAACTGTTTACATTGCTTTTACACCTTAAAGAACTAGGAGGATGCGTATTGTCTGCATAAAACTTTCGCCAAGCTGAGTTGGAACCCAGCCTATGGTTTGGGATTTTTAGGAGTTGGATGAGTAGTTACTCCATGATAATCTATATGGTATACAGGATCAAGAGGATCGTTACCATTTCCTGTATATTCTTGTGTCATGGAATCTCCCTCATTGGCAAGTGAACTTTCCGTTGCTGCATCTGTCACCTGCATCTGATATCCCCAAACTCAATGAATTAACTGAAACTATGATCTGATTATAGAAGTAATGAGGTTCCTCGAAAACTGTATGAATAGTAGCTTAGGGAAAGGAACAAACCTGTAGATGAAAAACTGGCTTATATTAGAATTCACAAGTTTTACTTGCGTTGCCTTGTTTGAGGTGGATAAGGAAACGTTCAGTGATATTAGGGACATGGTTATTGAAATAAAAGGAAAGAAACTAGAAACTATATATTACTTCTTTGAATCAAGACCTAGTTACAAAATTGATAGGTGAATATCAACATATAACAGAACATTTCCTAGAACTTAAGATTGTAATAGTTGTGTTAAATCCCAATTGAGGGAAATCCCATCTATGCACACCCCATCGCCTGCCCTAGCTTATGCCTTCCAAGATAATGTTGCATTATAGTTATAATCTTACCTTGTGGCTGTTTACTCTGTCGTGGTATTCATGATGGTGGATAGGAATTGACGTGCTCAGCTTCCGTATTGATCTTGACATAACATTTAGAGAACAGCTTTTATGTTGGGTAAGGAAATATAGAGAGAATGTGAGGAGGCAGCAGCACAAAATGAAGTGCAAAGAGTTCATCATATATATGATCGGTTTGAATGTAAGGTTTGCTACCCTTATGGCGTCAAGTTGTTGGCCACCTAGCAATTTATAGACGAGGTGAAGAAGATTGGAGATCTCTTTTGAAGGAAGTGATGGGGAGAGAGAGAGAGAGAGAGAGAGAGAGGGTGAGGGAGAGGAGATCAATTATTGATTAAGGGGCTCCAGAAACATGTTCCAACCTTCATGCCCATTAGTCTGCAGCTTATGTTGGACTAGCTTCTCTCTCATGATATAAAAATTTTCTTTTTGGTTATAAAGGAGGCTTCAAGGATTGAATGTAAGAAACATTGAAAAAAAGAATAAAAATAAGAACTTGAGATTTGCTATTGTGTACTTTAAGTACAGCAATAAGTACTGTGGTGAGTCAATGTCAAATTTTCATGTAAAAATGATAATATTAATATATAGTGTATTGTTTAACGCAATACAACATTCCTATTATGCCTAAGACACAATATGAGATCTAAACTGTAAGAATATAGTATAAATTCTTAATATTAAAATTCTTAAAGTATATTACTAGTGTTATAAGTGTTATTTACATATTGAAATCTTAATATAATAATTAATGATAATAAAAGTGGTATATTTTTATTGGTATTTTAGGGGCAGGTAAACATGACAAGAAATTTAAATCACGTGTATGTCTCATGTCAAACAAAACATGTCAATGCTACATCGTCATCCCATGTTTTGTGACCTTTGTCCTCAACAATGAGAACTGGTTGTGATGTGTCATCCTTTCGTTGCTATTGATATGCATCTCTTTCCCTCTGTCAATGTTTCTATAGATTCTGTTGGCTCCTTGGACGCTTGTTTATGGCTGTAATTTCATCAAGGACTAGTTTCCAATATGAAAATCCCTCATCAGTCTATCAACAATGGAATATATCTATCCTTTTCACTCTTCTTAAAATGCTCACAGATACAATATTGTCTGGAAAAGAAAACCTCATTTTGACATTTCGCTGTAGATTCAGTAAAAGGCTATGGTTTCTTGTTTGTTCCAGCATTAAAAGCTGAGAGCTCAGATATCAGCATGTGCATCCTAACTAGGAGGCTATCTGGGATTATGTTTTGTCATGAAAGTTGTGTGCATGTCTTCCATTTGAAGTAAAGCATATAATAACTGGAGTTAGTCCGAAAGAGGCTAAGAAAAAAATGAATGAGTTTACTTAAAATCTCACACACACTGTTTTCATCAATGAATGAACAGTAAACAACTAAGTAGGCAGAGAAAATGACTGCTGCAACTTCAGTTCAGGTTTTAGAAGGGTTAAGTATAAAGCTCACAAAGCGTAATAGGTTAAGTCATTCTCCATCATCTTTCAACTTATTCCAACGTCTAGTTATTCTTTAATGAACGCATTGAGCCATTATACTTTGGCTGTTGCTTCATCTTCTTACTCTTTTTTTATAAATGCTCTTGGCTACAATTTTTCTTTCTTTGTTAGTGTGAACTAGTAGAACAAAGCAGAAGAGATATAAATTCTTCTAGCATAAGCTTCTTTTGGTCTTTCCTCTTGTGTGCTTCCCTCACAATTAGAACTCTAATATTCAAATAATTTGCATCTTTTTTTTGGTAATGGCGAGTTTGGATACTCTACTGACGTGCATAGATGCTGTCAATAGGGATCAAATTAAAAAAATAAAAAATAAAAATGTGAGATAAAATTTTTTTAATTGTTTAGCACAGATTCATAGTTAACCATCACTGATGGAAAATACTATATGAAAAAAAATAGTGTCGAGAGACTGCCCATACAGTCTTTTTCTTTAAGTCACGGATAATAACATGTTTCCTTCTTTTGCCTTATGAATAACGCATAATGTATAATGAATTTTCTGCACGAATTAAAATTTCAAAGTCGTTTCTTTGACTAAGTTGTGGGCACATTTGAATCCAAGTGGGCTTGATATAAGTATTTTTACCCTTTAATAATAAAATATGGTTCAACGTACCAATTGACTCAATAATATAATCAGGACACCCATAAGGATTTTAGCCCATTTAAATTTGCATAAGTATTCATAATATGAACCAATTTAAATATAAAATGTTTTCTTTTTCTAGAAATTAATTCTTTTTATATAATTAAAGTTCATTAAGAATTCTACATTGGGTTTGGTAGTGTAATCTTCGATGTTCTTTCCAGTCAAGCTGAAGACCAATTATAATTGCACTTATCACTATCATTATTAGTCTGTTAAATATGACGTGAGGAAACAGAATGACATTTATTTCTCTTTTTTCGTCTTCATAGAGTATTTCAAAGTTTTTATATTAATTTTTTAAACGCATAATTTAGCGAATAATATGGAAGTTAGAATCTCGAAATGTACTTTAAAAAATTCATCATCATATTCGAAAAATTATTTCACCTAAAAACCAAAGTGGTTTTCATATTTTCAGATCTATTGCTGAAACATCTGACACCATTTATAGTGTAGGATTTAAAAAAACTGGGCCAAATTATGAGGCAACTTGAAGGAAGCTTCTCGAGGTGGGAATTGCTGGAGCGACATAGGTATTGCAATGGGGACAGTGAAGCTTTTTCTCAGATCTTCTGTTTTCTTTTTTCAAAATAAATTCTTTAAATTTTAAATAAATAATAACATAGGAAAGAGAGAGCGGTGAGATAATTTTCTTTCCAGTTAATTTTTCTTTTTTTTTTTATCTCTTCCACTTTATTAAAAAAATTTTACAAAAAGATTTAGAATATCCGAGCTAACTTTTCTTGTGATTGTCTCCCAGTCTCTGCCTGATTCATATGTGTTTAATTTTTCATGTAGAAGTACACACGGTTGGATTACATAGTTTGCTAAAAATTTTATTAATTTTAATAATTAAAAATTTATTAATTTCAATTTTTCAATTTTAAAATAGATTGTTAGATCTATACAATTTTTTTTTTTTTTGTGTTCGATCCACTCATTTATTATAGCTGTCAAAGTGGGCTAACTCGATTCACCCGAACTGATCCACCCCGGTGGGTTAAACGAGTCATCCCGTTTAACCCACCATAAAGTGGTAGGTTGAAAATCTCAACCTACTCTACCTGGTGGGTTAAGCGAGTTGATCGGTTTAACCCACCAAAAAATTAAAATAAAATAAAAAATTATAAAAATTTAAATGTGACTTTTTTTAAGCATATGTCATATTTAATCAATCAATTTCTGTATCAATATAAATAAACAAAAAAATAACTAGATAAAAAACAAGTTTAAACGAATCAAAACAAGTAAAGTAATCCAATAATTCAATGATTCATTAATAATAAGAATATGATTATGAACAGAATATTCAAATATGGCAAATTACAAAATAATAGAGACAGCACAACACATACATTATGGTTAATTTTTTTAAATAGAAAAGTGCAATGGGTTTGAGCGCTAGACTCAATGAGTGAAAAATTTAAAAAAAAAAAAAAGCCAACTAATTTAACCCGTGAGTTGGCTCGTTTAACTCGCAGGTTAAACGAGTCGAGTTGATCGAAGTATACTAAACGGGTTCTCAAAGAAACTCCTCAACCCAACCCACCTCTTAGGTGGGTTGAATGGACTCGATTTGATGGGTCGAACCCATTTTGACGGCTTTATCATTTATAAACGATGTTGAAAATCTAGTTTCATCTCTCTATCTTGGTTTCTCACTGAATGAATACTTGTATTCTTTCCGTTATAATATTAAATCCAACAAAAAGAACATTATAAAATTTATTAGTATAAATTATAGATCTATAAATATTAATTTAAACACACAAATACTAAAACAATTAAATAGAATAAATTAAAAGGTGTTTTAATCAATCCATTCATGGGATAGGGAATTTGTCCCTGTTTCCATATATTTGGTAAGAGGAAATGATCTACTTCTAACCCTATTCTTGCACGAAAATATTTCCTTATTCCCACGCAAATGCAAGACAGGCCTTGCAATATTGATCCCCACCATTAAAGAAAAAAAAACAAAAAGAAGAAAAGGACTAAATCAATCCTCTACTTTTATATTTTTTGACAATTTGATTTTTCACAAATTATTATAACAAATCAGTCTTTCAAAAATATTATTTTATACAAAATCAATCATTTGCTAATCTAAATAGATGAATTAATTTTGTACAAATTTAAATTTATGATGGACTGATTTTATACAAAGTTGAATTTGTGAAGGAGTGATTCGTCATAATTAATTTGTAAAGAACCAAATTATCATAAAATATAAAAGTAGAAGATTAATTTTGTACTTTTCTAAAAAAAAAAATGTACTATCCCTCGTGATAAAAGGTGTAACAATTAATCAATGAATACTACATATTAATAATATTTGTTTGGATTAAGAATATACAACAACAATACTTGTAGGGTCTCATGGTATTATTGCCATTCATCATATTAATAACCTTTCATCCCTACTATACCATAGAATTTCGGTGTTCGACCCATTGGATAATTAGCATTTTACATAGACTGCGGTTCATTTAAGATTATTGTAGATTCATACTTTTTAGACATAAGTAGTTTGAAAAATAAGTTAAACGTGTGATTGTGAAAATAGATTTTTAAGTTCTAAATTGGATAATTCTAAGGATTTTTAAGCTTATATAAATATATATTCATATTATATATTAAATTAGAAGATTGGGAAAAATATAAGTGCTAGTGTGAATTGAGATAGATCCATTTGTGTTTGTATTTTTTCATTGAATTAATTATTTTATTTATTTGTTTCTATTTAGACTTCAAACATATATAGTTTTTAGAAGAAGCATAACTTTTTATTTAAAATTTAAATGGATATAAATTTTCAAGAAAAAAAAAAGCTACTCTTCACATAGAGGATGGATTAAAAACTCAGTAAATTAAAAAAAAAAATCGTATCTTCCTCTACTTTTAAATATTTTACTCTTATCCTTCAAAAAGCTTTTTAGAGAGATTTGAAAAATTATTATCTATAAATAATGAAGTGCTTGAAATAAATTTTAAAAATAATTTGTCATATATCCTGCAATAGAGACAAATACCACTTCAACAAAAGTGTGACTTACATATGTTTGTGGAAACACTTTTCATCTTCTTTGGATATTTTTCTTTTCTTACATGCCGGTTTTAAATTGTTCTTTTAAAATATAATTTCAGAAAAAGCATTGCAAAAAATAAAAAAAATTGTTTTTTTAAAAACCATTCATTAGTTACTTTCATCATTATCATCATGTATGTGACAAATCTTTTAAGATAAGTGGTTTTAATTGTCTAATTACTTTAAAGGACATTTGTAATTAAGAGGGTAGGTAAGTAAGGTAAAAAGTAACTAATAATTTCGGGTGAGAATACTTTTGTCTTCAAAAAACAATTATTTTTTTTTATTTCTTTCATTTCTAAAGAGTATTTATAATTTTCTGCTTCCTTCTCACTGCCAATTTGCTTATGTTATCACTCAAATTTTCTTTTTAAACAAAAACATGGCAAAACATTTCTTTTTCTTTTTCTTTTTTCAAAATACCAAACATGCTATTATTGGTATGAGCACATGTGATTTAAAAAGTTGCCAAAAAAGTGTGCTGTATGGCATTTATTACATCAACCACGAGAATATTATCCCGCTAGCTAATTCTTGTGGTACAACTTTTTTAAAGGCTCTTTTTAATTAGAATAAAAATATTCTACTATTACATACTTTCATATTTCAATGGCATGATATGGGGTAATCTTAGCATTACAATGTAATGTATGACCCCAAAAGTACAATTAAAATTTTTTAAATTCCACATCTCTAACCTTTTGAATTAATTCGGGAGTACGAATTTTCCAAAAGTTACACCAAAGTGCATCTTGATAATTACTAAAATCACCCCAAAATTAATTGTATACACAAGTTGGAATGAGGTAATTTCTTCCAACTTATTCTCATTTTCTCATAACAATGATGTTTATATTAATTCTATATCCTAAGTTTAATAATACTACCCTATAATATTGAATATCTTTTTACTCATGATCTAACAAAGTGCGTAAAATTATTCTTTTATACCAAACATAAAGAGGAGAATGGAGTTTAGATTCTCTTAGTGTAAATCTTTTTTTAAAGTTAGAGAGAAGTAAAAAAACAAAGTGGGTGAAAAAAATTAAAACAGAAAAATTAAACTTTATATAGACTTTCTCTTAATTGTATCATTATCTTTTAAAATTTATGAAAAAAATTTAGAAGATTCATCCAGTGGAGAATGATGCCGAACTTGATTAACCTATGTAGTTTATAACTTAAAAGAGTTATAGGGTTTTAAAAGCATCAATAAAGTAGTTAGTAATTAATTAATGATTGTCGTTAAGAATAGGGCACTAATTAGGTGTGGCATCTTAATGAACAGCCTTCTCAAAATTAGGGTTAGAGCTATAGTCACGACCACACTACCATCCCCACAAGCTTTTCTTTTCTTTTCTCTTTTCCTTTCGTCCACAAGTTTCCTTTCAAATCCGAGAAAGAAAGATTCAACCATGACTTTTACGTATAAACCGTACCAGTTCAAACTCATATGATCCTCTGGTTAATTTTTCACGTGATGAGAAACTTTATAGTTCTACCTTACTGCTTCCACTTTACAAGGTTCACAATATGCATATGGTTTA
Source organism: Delonix regia (assembly GCA_037074485.1). Lineage (NCBI taxonomy): Eukaryota > Viridiplantae > Streptophyta > Magnoliopsida > Fabales > Fabaceae > Delonix > Delonix regia. Next base: position 25,113,155 of record CM073451.1, on the reverse strand, counting down.
TTCTTCTTCTTCTTCTTCATCATCCTCTGCTCGCACTGAAATTCTCCGTTGACAGATTCAACAACTTACCCAGTCCACCCCAGAACAAATAAAGAACTAGATTAGTACTTGTGTTTGGCCTTAATGCAAATATCTCACCCTTTAACTTTGATGTGATATTTCTATATATTAACACGACGAGAAAAAGAAAAGAAAAGATAGAATTGGATCAAATCCTTAAAAAGAATAAAAAGAGAGATAATTTTCTAATTTTAAAAGTTGAAAGGTATATTTACGAAAGATTTGGATAATTTACAATTTGGGTGGGTAAGACTGAAGAGAAATAAAAGGAAAAGAAGAAGAAAAAAATAAGTCTCGTACACAGCAAATTATATAGAATCCATTCTCTTTTACAAATTACTTAATTATAGTTTAGAGGAATGTTTGTATGCTTTTTCGAATTATTTTATAGGCATTGAATAAGATTTGAATCACGTAACGTCTACTTAAATTAAAAAATTTTGTTTAATAACAAGCCTACCATGCACAATGAAATTAAGTGATTTTAAGGAAAAAAGAATTTATGCATATAACTAATATTCTAAGAGAAATTATTAAACTAAGATAGTAACTACTATTTCTAGAATTAGATAGAGGGACCAGTTCAATCGGGATTGATCTATAGTTTAATTTTAGTTTTAATAACAAACTCCTTAAATTTCAAACTGATGAAATGACAATTGAACCCATTGATTGATTTCAAATTGAACCAGTCAAAACTGGCTAGATGGGGCTGGGAAGGGATGATGTGGTGGCTTGTGAAGCCACCACGTTATCTCATCTCAGTCACTTCATGAGGCTGCACTTTACTAAGTAGACAATCTATGTATGTGCCGGGATTTTCTGCATTTTTTGTAATTTTTTTTTATAAATTTTCGATAAATAATGATACAAATGAAAGGAAAAAAAAGTATACGGTATAATTTTTTCCCATTATTCTTTATCTTTAAAGAAATTTACACACAAAAAAAAAAATTAAAGAATTCAGACTTGTGCTTGTACTTATGGACGAAGGTTATAACGTGTAAAACATTATTTTGATTTTGATTTTTAATTTAATTTTTACTTATTAATTTGATTTTTCACATACGAAAAAGTTAATATTTTTGGTCAATCATGAATTAAAATAAAATCAAGACTGAAAAACTAAATGTGGGGTAATATTTAGATTAGTGAGAAATAAAAAATAGTAATGCTATAAAAATGAAGAATTAAATTGAGATGAATAAGTAAAAGACAAAATTAAAAATAATAATTAATGAAAGATTAAATAATTAAAAAACTAAAAAGTAATTAATAGAAATAATATTTCACTAGCTCAATCCAAAAAAAAAATTTCACTTTGTTATAAGTTAGAAGCACAATCACAAGGACATGATTAAAGGTGAGTGTGTTAATTGATACCATCATTATTAACAGCAACAGTTTGCCTTGGCCATTAGGCAATTTAGCCGTTTCCTGTTGAATATTCAGCAGCTTTCTTAATGCATCAAAACGCTAATTTCATTCTGGTCCAGACCCCTCTTTAACACCCAACTCTGCAACTATCGCCATTATTCTTGCCTTTTATGTCCACTAATCAGTTGCAACTCCATTAATATTAACATTAACAACACCTCTATTTGTTAATTTACTGAATTGCCCCCTCTCCGATGTGGGAATATTTTGATGGCAAGTGGGGCCATTTTGGGGATTGAGCTAGAGGCATAGGACAAAGCATTATTGTAGGAAAGTGTTGGGAAAGATACGGTTTGGCTGACTCAGAAAAGCTTGGAATTCAAATTTTCAGAAAAATAAAATTCTAACAATATATGTCATTAAAAGAAGTTTTGGTTTGTTTCCTTAGAGGAGTCACAATTTCAAACGCATGTTTTGCTTCATTTTCTCCTTATTACTACTATAATTACTGTATTTTTTTTTTTAATTTATAAAATCAAATAGCCCACTAATAACTGATTGAAATTGAACTCCAAGGCCAAACCCAACAATAAAATCCGTCATAAATCCACCTCTTTCTTAACCCCCTCAACTTTCCCATTTGACTTCTATATTCAACCTCTCTCTCTCTCTCGTTTTCTCTCTGTTTCTCTGTGTTCTCTGCCATGGAAGATGATATTGAAGTATGCAACACAGGGCTATGTCTTGGACTGGGGATAGGAGGGTATGTGCCAAAGAAGAAGAAACAGAAAGAGAACAAGCAAGTGGGTTGCTTCGACCTACCCTTTGAACTGTGTCCCAAAAGAGAAGAAACCCTTAAGAGTGTGGATCATGAGGAAGATGGATTATTCAGAGTAAAGAGACTGGATGAGGGACACCAATACGCCAACACCTTTAGAAAGAAACTGAGGCTCACAAAGGACCAGTCTGCGTTGCTTGAGGAAAGCTTCAAGCTGCATACCACTCTTAACCCCGTATTTCACTCATACCTTTGATCCTCTTTCTCTTCATCTTCCAGCTGTTTCTTTTCTTTCGTTCTCACCAGTATGTTTTATATCATATAGATTTACGTATAATTCGTATTATTATTAGTATCATAGAAGCGTATTGGTTAATCGGTCCTGATGGTTCATGCAGGCTCAGAAACAAGGACTTGCAGAGAAATTGAATCTGAAGCCTAGACAAGTCGAAGTTTGGTTTCAGAACAGAAGAGCGAGGTAGTGGCATCAATCTTGCACTGATCTCATCACTTCCTTTATATAATCTTCATCAATATTGCTTTTGATCCCCTGGAATTTCTTTCCCTACTCAATTAGATTAAGAAAAAAAAAAAAAAAAAAGAATTTATGAATTCTTCAAGTTTTTTCGTGTGTGATAAGTCATATCGTTCCAAATTTGTCACTGTAAATTTCTTCAGAAATGGACAGGATTTAAATCTCAAAAAACACGTCATGGTATCATACAAATAATTGCAGAAATGGTGTTATGAAAATGTTTCAGGACCAAGTTGAAGCAAACAGAGGTAGACTGCGAGTTCTTGAGGAAATGCTGCGAGAATCTAAAGGATGAGAATCGAAGATTGAAGAAGGAATTGCAGGAATTACGTGCACTAAAAGTTGAGCCATCGCCATTGTACATTCAACTCTCTAAGGCGGCGACGCTGGCAATGTGTTCGTCATGTGAGAAACCATTCAAAGCTAACGAAACAAAGAAGAAGAATAATACTAATACCATCAATAGCAACAGTAAATTGCAGAGCGTCGCTATAGAGTTTTAATTAGACCGGAGAATTTGAGAATTTCAGCATCAATTGCTAGCTACGTGGTGCCACAGAAAGGCTGCAATATAGTGTATTTAGGGGAAGTTTTCGTTAGGTGTCACTTAAATGTTTCACAATTCAATGGAAATTATGGTAATTCCATTTCCCTCGTTTTATTTTTTTGTGCTTTTACCACAAAATTGAAACTATATTGGTCAGTACGGAGAAGGAATAAGTTTTTGAATGGTTGAAACTGAAAGAGGAAAATAATTCTTTAAGTCAGTCCACTAATTAGAAACAAGGGGTTAAAAAGGCATAGTATTGAATCTTAGGTTGGTATGATTTACTTTCACTTGTCATCCTTGACGTGAGAGAGAGTATTTTTCTTCAAATCCATCCATTTCTCCCACTTTTTGTTTCTCTCTCTCTCTCTCTCTCTCTCTTTTTATCATAATTATATCTTTTTGTTTTTCTGCTTTACCATCCTTTTAATTTGTGTAATGTTATTTAGATATATGCTCTAGTTATATTCGGATATAACATAACTTATAATCAAATCAAAATTTAGATCTATACAATAATTTATATTAAGAGAATTTGATTTATATACTTAAATATCCAACAAAATGCTATTTTGAATATTTTGCATTTCTATTATAACTGTGTATATTTTACGATTAATATTAAAATAATTGTGTAGAGTTAATAATTTATATTTAAAAATAATAAATAAATTGATAATTTTTAATTGCTACAAAATTTAAAATTTTGATGTAACGAGATTAAAAGAACCATGCAATTTGATGTTATGCAGTTTAATAACCAAACTGCAAAAATTTAGATCAACAAAAATTACCTAATTGAGGGTAGTACATTTATAAGCCCGATTATTTCATTTATTATTCGATTTATTCATTTGTTAACCTTTTATTTTATATTATTTATATCAATAAAGATAATTTTTGTAGATGTACTTAAAGATTTTTGTAAGAAAAAATATTATTCAATCATTCATCATTAATTAACAGCAAACTTAGTGCAGCCTACTTAAAATATGGCAATGATAATAAATAGCATAATATTGCCGTCATGTTTAAAGAAAGTTAGTCCTAACAGAGGATTTGATATACTAATTTTAATAAAATTATTTAAAAAAATAATAAAAATCATTAAAAAAATAATTTTATTAAAACTAATATACTAAATTATTTATTATATTATATAAGTGTGTTAAAACTATTTGATATAGGGCATGACATGAGACTCAAGTCTATTTTATTCCATCACAACACGTTTGATCTTTCGCTTTGAACATGGCCATAAGTCTTTTTCAAAATTTCATTACAATTCTCTCTTTCACAAGGTGTGCGGTTTAGAAATTTTAATGTAGGCAATTATGATATATTTATTAGGGATGAATCTAGGTTTTAATTCTAAAAAAGATGAAAATTTTTTAATAATAGATTTGAATTAAAAGAAACAAATTTTTATAATATAAAGATATGAACTCTTATAAATTAATGAATTAAAATTAATAGTATAAAATAAAATTAAATATAAAAATTAAAGTGTACGACAATATCCCTTCCATTCTTGTATATATATATAGTTATAATATAATTGGTTTAATTTTTTTCAATCAAAATAAGATCGAATCATGCTAACAGAAAAATGACTTAAAATTAAATTGGTAATTTTTATGCTAATCAATGTTAATCTTGTTTGTATCAAGGTGAGATTGTCTATTAAATTGGCTAAAATATTACATAAAAAAATTAATGACGGGGAGGCATGCATGTATGTATTCACATTCCCCTTGAGCCATGACAAATTTTGCTTTCTAGGTATAGGTGCCACCAATTATATGCCATTACTTCTATGTTTTGGTCTTCAACCACCCCACAATTTCTACATAGTCCAACGTGCCAATACTTCTATTGACTACTTAAAGGGGTGTGCTTGTTAATTTGTTTGGCTTTCTTTTTATTATCTTGTTGAGCTAAATAAGTTTTTAAAAAATTACACAAAATTATTTAATATAAATAATATTTGAATAAGACTAATATTATTAGTTAACGATCACATAGATAAGTTTAGATATTTTAAAGTGTCAAATCTGTAAATTGACACTAAAATTATAAAGAGATAGAAAAAAAAAATGAAGTGGATCCCAATCCCAATTTTCACATGCATACTTAACTATGTCATACTAACTAATTTTTTTCAATAATAGTGACTTTATTTAATAAAAACTATTTTTATGGAAAAAATTGATTGATAAATCAAATTAATTAAGTGACTTTATATTTAAAGAATGAAAGTGATCAGAAAGCGACCTTTTAAAACTAAAACTGTAATTAATTCAGGTATATATATATGATTATTGAAAATTATCAACTAAGTAGTCAAAATCAAACATGTTTTTTCAGTACGTAGTACAAACAAGAAAACTAAGGATTTTACATTTTTAATGTTCTTTGAAAAGTATCGCATGTAAAAGAGATATCCTAGATTTTATTTTAGATGTCCTCAAATATTCTACACACTTGGATAACATAAAATGACTGTAATTTAAAATAAAGTGTTATTTTAATTAAAGAGCCAAACAACTTGACACCGTTCACACGCATATAATACATGACAAATACTAATGATTGTGCAATTGACTAAGCATCATATTTATAATTTCAACTTGCGACTGCCGCGAAACTATCACTTGGGGTCATTTTAACCCAAAGAGTGGGCGAGTGTTAAGATGGTCATAGGCGCCTATTACGACCTTTCCTCACTTTATAATCTGATTTATTTAAAATTCAAAGTAAATTACATTAATTTTTCTTAAATTTGACAAATTATATTGAAAAAAATATTATTCTAATTCTTAACTTATCGTTAAATTATTATTTTAATTTTTTACTTATTTTATTTCTTAAAAAAGTTCACCATTAATTGAAAATTATTAATTTTAATCCCATCATATGAGTTAATGAAACAATAATTCTATAAACTACACATGGTAATAATTTTAAAGATGAGAAATTAAAATTGACAATTTTTAATTAATAAAAAATTATTTTAAAATATAAAATGAGTGTGAAATTGAAATAATAATTCAATAATAAGTCATGAATTAAATCATATTTTTCTCGAATAGTCCACCATTAATTAAAATTTTTACTTTTAATCCCATTATATGTGTTGATGAGAGTTTCATTCTATGTAGTAACAGTTTTTAAAGTGGGCCACCAAAATTGATAAATTTTTAATTAGTGAAGAATTATTTTAAAAAAAAAAAGTAAGGAATTAAAATATCAATTCAATGATAAATTAAGGACTAAAATAATACATTTTTAAATTATATCTATTATTTATTTAAAATGTGATACTGAATAATGTCATACAAAATTTATTTATAAAGAGGAATATTAGATAAGATTTGGATTCTTTGTCTTTAAAGAGTTTTGAGCTATCATATTATTATCAAATCATTTAAATTTTAATAAATATTAAAAAATTTCTAACAAAATTATTAAATTTTCATCAAACAATTCACATTTTATTAAATTCATTTTAAATGCAGAACATCTATTTTGTGCTAAAGAAGATAATAGGTTAAGCAGCCTCATAAGAAAGGTAAAAGGCATTTAAGCAGGATGATTTATTGTGTTAGAGCCATTCTACTCAACTTAATTATTATTATAACAACAAATCAATTTAATTAAGGAGTAATTTAGTTTGATGACAGATTGAACAAGTCAATTAGAGAACAGTCAAGTCAAGATATTTTGTAATTCTTAAATCAACAACGTCCGAGAATATACGAGCTTCCTCTAATTAGCTGATGTATTCATGTACTTTCAACTAAAGCACAAGAAAAAATGTTTTTTTTTTTTTTTTTTTTTTTTATAAAAAGGGGTTGAATACGATACTAGATTATCCATTATTTTGAGGAAACAATCACTTCCTCTTTCATGACACGTCAAGGACCATCATCCACTATTTTTTTCTTTTTCTCTTTTCTAATTGACAATCCCCTTTGAGTATTGACAAATAATTATTTCTCCAGAGAGAGATTTTTCTTTTGGCTATGTTGTAATTTTTTTACTTTTCAATTATTTTTTACATAATTTTTTTTGTAAGATTGCAATTTAGCATTTGACTAACTTTTCAACAAATATTTTTACCAAAATTATTAATATTCGAGATCATATATACAATTTAAAATTCGAGTGCATATATTTTTCACAAATACAGATTTTTAAAACAAAAAAATTGTGTTCATGGAAAATTTCTAATTATTATATTTCTCTGACATAGCATTTAAAGGGGACTTTCTCAACATCTGGACTCCTATGGTTTAACTTTTTTACTTAACCACTCTTAATATGTGTATACAATTACTAATTTACCCAAACTTAATGGACTAAATTCCAAAAAGAAAAACTAAATTTAGAGCAATATTGTAATGGCTGAGGAAGAAAAACCACTGACTTCCATTATTATATAGAATTTTCAGCAGATGGATTCTAATGTCTATGGAGTTTTGGAAAAGGCAAAGAACCTAAAGTTCAACGAGAATTCTTCTCAAATGTGAAATGACCTGTGTTACCATGTTGCAAGGTTTGAAATCTATAAAATATATCTAAAGTGAGAGAGTGTATGATCCAAAATGGGAACATGCATTGAGTCTACTTCTCATCTTTTTCACACAGTTTTTCATTTTTTTTTTTGGTATTTTTCTCTAACTTCAGAAATATTTTACAATTTCCATGTATTAAAATGTTCAAACTAGAATATGAAAGAAAGGCCCCACACAGAGAGAAGGAAGAAAGAACTTATGATTTTAATAATGCCAATCTTGCTTGTTCCTACATCGTGGCGTGAAAGGTGCGATTGAAATTTTATAGAAAATGTGAACAAAGACACACGAGGGTGTGGAACGTTTCCTATGTTGAATATTTCAGCTTGTCAAACAAGGAAACACAAGCGCCTCATGATTGCACACATCGTCTTTTTGGTACGTGAAGTGCAAAAGCAGACAAGACTCAAAAATCCACAAGCGAATTGGTCAACTTCGTGAGATGAATGACCACAAACTTAAAAAAGATTGCTGATTCATATTTTTATTAATAAAATATGATTGGATGTAATTTTTTTTTTATTAAAGCACTAAATTTTCATCCAACCATTGAGAATAAAAAAATAATCTTCATTTTTCCTCCATAAAATGAGTAAATCCAGACTCAAAATGATTCATAAAATTATAAATTGAGGCCTATATATATATCACAACATAAATTTACCATATTGAACTAGTTTAGGCCAAGCTTGTTTTTAGCTTTGAAGCCCAATCCCAATCCAAGACTGTTTAATACAATATCTAAATAAATGAAATTGAAGTTATTTCGTATCTATATAATTATATTTAAAATCTCCAAACAACTCAAATAGATGGTATTAATTGAATACTTGTATATATACATTTTAAGGGACATACAGAAAAATCCTTGGACTTAATTACGAAGTCTGAACCCAAATTAAACGAGGTTGGCTTCGAGTGGTCCAAAAATCAAGCACCACATGACCCACCCCCGTGGAATTTAAGCTAAAAAATTCAAACTCATCCTAAACAAATTTCAAATTAATGGTTCATTGACAATGAAAATGACTAATTAAGGGTAGAGTAAGAAAAAGAAAAAGGATTACTGTAGAATTTTTCATAGTACATATTTAAACTTCCTTAACTTAATTTTTAGCCATGTAATTTGATAAAGAACTCAATATATTTAAATTCCACGAGGGGTATCATTAATTTGGCACCTCAGTACATAATTAAACAACTCAGAGGCATACAACTTCCTAAATATATTTTTCTTGAAATTTAGGAAGCTTTATTAATGAATAACTCAATAATATGAAACCTAGAAAACTTCCCAAATATATTAGATATAGGAGTAGCTTTATTATTACTGAATAATTAGAAAACCAAGAAGCTAATACGTTTTCGTGGGAATGATGGCATAAAGAATTAACGAACTTTTTGGTTCAATTTGTTGCAGTTCAGTTTTATGCAACTTGATAACTTGTGTGTATTCCCAACAATGCAGAATGAAGCAGCTAGTGCCTATGGCCTTTCATTCTCCCAAAGAGAAAGAATGATGGGAAGAACATTATGGAGATGGCTCTAGATTTTCTACATATTCTGGAGAAGAGTATATATGATGACATAACAATTGAATTGAATTGAATTCTGTGCTGACTAATCGAATCAATGCCAACCATTTGGAAAAGTCATATTCACTGTATGACGTTTGAATATTTTGGTTTTACTAATAATTATTATGAAACACTTACTCCTGTGCATCACTTCTGTCTCTCCAGGTTGTGGCTGTGAACTATGCATGGAAATGAGCAACAGCGAAGCTTAATCAACAATTAATTTGCAATCAGAGAATTTAGACCCTACACGAATAATTATCTTCTATATTATAGTCTAAATTATCCGCAAGGTGAAGCATATTAAATTTCAAGTTTCATTTACCATTTACATATGTCAGTCTTCGATAGAATCATTATAAATTGCTTTTTTTTTTTTTTTAATAAAAAAAAATTGTTCATACAAATCAGATGTCATTAATCATTAACATGCATGGAGCAATGCAAAGAACTTACCATGAGTTTCTTTCTTTCATGTCGCTCTTGATGTCAAGATGCATGAAGAGAGTGTAATTTGGTTCCAAACCAGAAAGTGGACTAAGAATAATTAGCTAAAACAATTAAATTTGTATTGAGTATGTATGTACACAAATAAAGGTAAAATTATGGAGTAAAGACCCTCATATTTAATTTTCCAGTTATCTAAATCTTTCTTTGCTATAATACTAAATATATTTTATATTGTCACTATGGTTTGCTTTTTCACTCGTTTTCTTTATACAAAAGATGTTAATTATCAATTTTTATATAAATACAAGCAGAGAATTTAGGGTTCTTTTAGTTTTGGTAAAAGAGGCTGTGGCTTCAAAGTTTGTGATTGCCATTGTACAATACTACATAGTGTATCTTGATCTCCTATGGATGCCATAGACACATATCCTGTTCTGATATTCTTTTCATTATACTTGACACTTTACTTTTCTGTCTGTGTATGTATGCATATGTTGAAGACATCTTCAATGGTACATATTTGTGTCATGGGGAGGATGAGGGTCAGGATGAGGACTTCCATCGAGATGGTTGTCTTTGTAAATTTTGATTTACATTTGGTATTTGTAGTTGAAATTATATGGAATTAAATTATTTAATTTGAATTACAATATAAAAAATCATTATGTCTAGACAAATTTCTATTATCTACGAAGATGGCAAAGTTTTACCACCCCAATGACTATGAGTTTGAAATTTCAATTTAGACCACAACTTATATGTTTATGAATAGTGTTGGGTTTATTTATTTATTTATTTTTTCTTTGATTGGTACCGTCCTAAACTATAATTAAGTTTGGGCTTAATGGGGTATTGTGAAAGATTTTAAATTTTATAATCGAAATTGTATATGAGATCAAGTTTGGAAATAAAGCAACAATACCCTTTAACTATGACCCATTTGCAAAGATGGGCCATGAACTATAAAAACTTGGCAAATGCCCCCTGCACTTTAAAATCTTTGATTTTAAATCCATTTTCAGAAAATAGATATAAATGCAAATAGGGGAGAGTGTAGGGAGTATTTGTTAAACTTTTATTCAGAAAGTATTTGCTAATAAGTCATGATTGAGTGGGATATTTACAATCTTTGGAGAACGAAAAACAGAGGATCTTGTTTTTAACCCATTATTGCGCGGCCAGATATGGAATTGAGGCAAGGTGTCAGAAACAGGTGTAGTTAATGCCATAGCCAATGTCCCCAATAAAGTATCCCGCAAGTCTTTGCCTATGGAACCAAGTGGGACTTTGCAATAGAGAGAGGACAGAGAGACACACTATTCTGTCACCCTTTAATACATATCTATATGACTTGCTTGCTTTGAGGGTGGGAATGGAAGAGCAAGAGGGAGAGAAGTAAAACGATGGATGATGGACACCACACAACCTTAATAATAATGCATGTTTTAACAGAAATGGCGTGCTTTAATGAATATCCATCTGTCGTTTCATGATTCAAGCGTCGGCACTTGCATCTTCCCAAGTTGTCTCTGTTCCTCCCAAATGCATCTAAGACCCCCCACCCCCACCATATCACACATACCATCATTCATTCAATCAAAGACTCAGCGAACAAGAAGACGTGCCTCGAAAGCAAATTCTGTTCTGACCATTCATTGCATGCTACAGTCAAATACCCTCCCATTAATGTTCCTGCAATTCCTCTCTTTTCTTTATGAGCGACCCAGTGTCAGCTTTTTCCATGCATGCCCCCCTCCCCCCCTTCCCCTTGAGATTTGAGACCTTCAACACTACCACGTGGTGAAACTCCATTGTTGCAGCATTTGGGTCTCTCATGCACACACATACTCAACCCACCTGTGGGGTTTATGAGGGCTCCTTCTATAATTTCTAGGGTGTTAGGGGCGTTAAGATTGGTATCTCTAGCCTGTGCACACACTAGTGAGAGGAACAGAATGTCGCTGTTTGGGTTTCAATTAAGTTCAACAATTCTGCTTAATTTGAAATACCCATGATTGTCCAATGGAATTGAAGTCAATTAATGAGGTTTGGTGAAATTTCTGAGCACAGAGATGTGATGTATCAACGTCTTTTACTGCAAATCCGAGGTACCATAGTTAATGTCCCATAACCATATCATAACCTCAACATCCTCTCTCTCTCTCTCTCTCTCTCTCTATTTTTCACTAATTCCATCGATCGGCATCACCAATTCCTTTTGCCTCTCTCTTCTCGGGTCGCTATTCAAGCATACTGGTATATAAATCTCTTCTGGGTCATCTTCACCTTTATGCTTCTCCTTCTCTGAGTTGTTGTTGTCTCCATTGCTGTTTCCTTCTGCTTCCTGAAGTGAACTTGGTGAAATGAGATTAACTGGGCTCACATTTCTGCTATGCCTTTTGTTGTGGGCTTGTGTTGGGACCAACACAGTGGCGAGGAAGACTTTGCTGGTAAGTAATTTGTTTGATGGGGCAAAGAAGAATAAGAGCACAAACGATGCACACAAGTTCAGAAGCCACAACATGTGTAGCTCCGACATCAACACTGCCTTGGAGGACAAAAGAGTGGTTCCTACGGGGCCAAATCCGTTGCACAACAGGTAGAATCATAGGATTTCTTCTGTTCTGTTCATGAAGACACAACCCACATCACCTCGTCCCTTTCCTGAAGTTGTTTCTGTTGTACGTCGGTGTGATTTTTGGATGAAATGTATACATTTTCTTCTTTCGTTAGGATTTCTTTTTCAGTTCAATTTCTTTCACCTTTGGCTCCGTTGTAAATGGATTGATTACTTGGAAGAGCTTTTCCCCCACACTCCCCGGGGTTAATGGTAAACAGTAAACTTGGTTTCTCTCTTATTTTTAATTTTAATTTGGATCTTTACGTTTAATCTTAATAATATAAATATTAATATATATAGTCTTTTAATCGTATAAATAGATAATGTTTAAATTATAATTGAATCAAATTAAGAATAAAAATTAATAAATATTTTAAAGTAAAAATAAACTAATAATATTTTACTTTTTGAAAAGTCAAAAGATAATATTATTTGCAAGAAGACAGAGTCGTGTAATGTAACTTCTTTCATGTTTGTGCCCTGACTTTAAGCTCCATATAGCAAAATGTTTTTTTAACTTGTCCACAGCATATGTTTTCTCGAGGGAAGGGTGGAAAATGACAGATTTAGGATAAGAATGGAAAAAATAAAAAATTGTGTGGTGTTTATTATTATTATTATTAAGCCTCTATTTTCTTTCCATCTTGTGCTTGTGTATAACTTCACATGATAAGCGATATTAATGAGGAAAGAGCAAGGAATTGAAGGAAGGTGGAAGGAGAGTGGATGGGCCATGCAATATTAAATAGGAAGAGTGATATTTGGTTTTGCCTTTTTTGGGTGTTTTCTTCGTCCCATTTAAAAAGTCACATTTTCACATAAATCATTGTGCTTTTCCCCTCTTGTTTTCAGTCTTTCTGTTTTTATATTGTGTATCTCGAGGTCATGCATTCAATTCTACGTATCGTCGTATCCCCTCGTGTTTTGGGATTGTCCTATATTTTTATCTATTTTAAAATAGTTTTTAACATCAATTTGATAGAAATTTTCAATATATGATTTTTCTTTTTGTCAATATTTCAATAAATAGTTCGTGTTTGATTAATTTTCTTTAAACTTTTTTTTGACTGTCAACATATAAAAAAGAATATGTACAAAATTGACTTCATAATAAAAATTTGATAAATTTGAGTGACTATGCCATTACCTTGAAAAATTAATTTGTAAGAATTTGGTCAAACCTTTATAACTCATAAAATATATATTTTGTTGAAAATAAGTTTTTTTCTCGTAAGTAGCACGGCCAAACAGAAGAGGAGGGAGAGAGCAGAGACACTGATTTGGTTTTTGACCTTAGTTTCGAAATTTTTATATAAACAAATGTATAAGATTTTAAACTAAAATCTTAAATAACTGACACAAGTCAAAGTCCAATCCATATTATAGTCCAACTTCTGTAATTAGAATGTCAAATAAACACACAACTAGCATATTATTTTGAGAAACCAATATGCTTCAAAAATGGGGTAAATTAAACACATGTGTTGTTGATTCAATCATCATGTGATATTTTAAATTTAAACTTTTAATGGTAATTGAAAAAATTATAAATTTAAACTACATGAAAGCAAAAATAATTTCAAACGAAAAAAAGGAGATAAGTTATAATATATCCTAAAAAATAATTAAACGAGAAAGAACTGCAAAAAGTTGCAATATATGTTCATAAAGGGCTTAGTGCATGGATTCTTTGCAAGCTCCATTTTTTTTTTTCTAATGTCTGTGATACAGATATGAAACTTGAACCGCATGAAGGAAGCATTTTAAATATAAGATGTTAGAGCAGTCACCATTTTATTGAATAATTATTGATTTGGCAGTTGAATGTTAGCTAGTTAGTTAATTTTCTATTAGTTGGTTATGTGTTATTTTTCAATTTGATTGTTAAATCAATTGAAATTTCAGTTGAGTTGTAACTATCCTCTTGTATCAATACTTGAGGTTGATATATGAATGTATAAGAAAAAAAAAATGATAAGATGAAGAGTCAGAAGATTTTTTTAATCATTTTATTTGGTCTTAGATTCTATACGGAAGTTTTTTCAAACTTTTCTTCTTCTTTAACTCGTCTTCAAGAGATGTCTATTTCAAGTTTGTCCTTAAGATCCTCCTCCTTTGTTCCAATAGTGGTATCAAAGTCACATTTGATCTTAGAGGACTAACTTTCAACCCATAAAAGACGTGTCGTCCAACAACCTATCTTTAAAACTACCTATGATTTTTATTGGTAAAAGTTATCACATTTGGTGATGCAAGCTTTCTTGGAAACCTATGACCTTTGGGACACCATGACTGAAGACAGACCATTAACTCTTTTATCAACCAATCCTTCCTTGGCATAGATCAAACATCAAAGCAAAGAAAAGGCGAAGAAATCCAAAGCCAAGTCACTTATTTAGAATTATGTTGCAGACAATGTGTTCCATAAGATCATCGAGCGTAGTACAGCAAATGAGGCTTGGAATAAGTTGAAAGAAGAATACCAAGCCAGTGACAAAACACGCCAAATGCAGATCTTGAACCTAAAAAGAGAGTTTGAGTCTCTACAAATATAGGAGGATGAAACAATCAATAAATATGTTTATCAGATTTACTTGATTGTTAATAACATTAGACTTATTGGTGAAGAATTTGCAGACAAAATGATTATGGAAAAAGTTCTTGTAACCCTTTCAAAGAGATTTGAATCCAATATTTCCTCTCTTGAAAAGTCCAAGGACCTAAGCAGATTCTCATTAGGTGAACAAATGAGTGCTTTTTAAGTATAAGAGCAAAGAAGGACTCTGAGATAGGACATGGTCACTAAAGGTGCCTTTTCTGTGTAAAACCCACATCATAGTAAAGGAAAGCAACAGCCCCAGAAGAGGGATAAGGATAAGTATGACAGTGGAAACAGTAACAATTCAAAGCAAAAGTCATTTCCCATTTTTAAACATTGCAAGAAAACAACACATCTAGAAAAGTACTATTGGTGGAGACCTGGAGTTGAGTGTGGTAATTGCAGACAGATGGGTCATATATCCAAGGTCTTCAAGTCTAACAACAAAACCTCTAAACCTTTACAAGCACAACTAGCATATGTTGTTGATGCATAGGAGGTTCAACTTTTTGTAGTATCTCGCTTCTCAGTTAAGGACACATTTGATGCTTGGCTCATTGGTAGTGATTGCACACATCACTTGTGCAATGATACCGAGATCTTCAAGATCCTTGATGACACTTACAAATCAAAATTAAAAGTGGGAAATGGAAAATAAGCAAAAGTCAAAGGAAGAGGTTCAATGGTTGTTTCAATAAACTCAGGTATTAAAACTATCTCTGATGTTTTGTACATACCTAACATTAGCCAAAATATGTTAAGTGTTGGGCAACTACTTGAAAAGAACTGCTTTATACACTTTAAAGATTGTAAGTGCATAATTTTTTATCCCTTTGGAGCACAACTATTCAGTGTTAAGATGATCAACAAGACCTTTGATGTGAATTGGAAGAAAATATTTGAATCGGCCTATATCAGTGCTTCATAATTAGTTAAAAATATGTGGCACAAAAGGCTTGGTCATTTCAATATGAGAAGCATTGCAAAGATGAACAAGGAGTTGGTGAAAAATATGCCTGAAACCATATGTGATGAACATGATAAACAAGTATGTGAGACCTGTCAGCAAGAATCTTTAAATAATATGCACACAGATTGAGGAAAAGTTAGTTTGAAATCAGAAGTGAAGTTTGATGAGGAAGCTGTCTGGGATTAGAAGAATTTGAAGAATGCTCATTCTTTCTAAGGAGCATTATGAACTTGTAGCAAATGAACTGGTGGATGACTCACTAGTAAGGGGGACCAAAACCTTAGAAGACATTTATCAAATGTGTAGCTTGGTTTTTACTAAACTAACAAGCTATATTGAAGCACAAAACTCTTAAACACAGAGGAGAGCTATACTAGCTGAATTGGATATGATCAATAAGAATGGAACTTAGCAGCTCATTAATAGACCTACAAATCATAAGGTGATAGGTGTAAAATGGGTTTTCAAGACAAAACTCAATCTTGATGGTTCAATTTGCAAACAAAAAGCCAGATTGGTGGTGAAGGTTTATGCATAGTAATATGGTGTGCACTTTTAAGAAACATTTGTTCTTATGGCAAAATATGACACAATCAAGCTTCTCCTTGCATTTGCAGCTCACAATTCCTAGTAAATTCATTAGCTTGATGTTAAATTAGCATATTCCTAAATAGTTTGCTAGTTGAAGAAATTTATGTATAGCAACTTGAGAGTTTCTTGGTTCCTGGTAAAGAGGATCAAGTTTATCTCCTAAAGCTTGGTATGAAAGAATGGATAATCACCTTATTCAACTTAGTTTCAGTAAAAGTTAGAGTGAAGCCACTATGTATGTGATATCCACTAATGGTGAATCCTTAGTTGTTTAATTTTATGTTGATGACACACTTGTGACAAGAAGTCAAATTGAACTAATCCAAAAGTTCAAGGATGAAATGGAGAAGACCTTTGAAATGACTGATCCTGGAGTTATGAAGTACTTCCTTGGTATGGAAGTGGTACAGTCTAGTGATGACATCTTTATATGTTAATAGAAATACAATTCAAGCATTCTAAACAGATTTAAAATGTAAGATTGCAAACCAGTGAACACTCTAATATCTACTTATTTGAAGCTTGGCAAGGATGAAGATTCTAAAAAAGTAGATGACAGTATTTACATAAGCTTAATTGGGAATCTTCTATACCTCACTACAAGCAAACTTGACATTCTATTTGCTGTGAGTTTGCTTTCTAAGTTCAAACATTCGCCTAGAGAAACACACTTCATAGTTGCTAAAAGAGTGTTAAGGTATATTAAAGGAACCAACATGCTTGGAATTTTCTTTCCAAAATCTGCAGAAAAAACTTTAAAGTTGGTGCGTTATTTTGATAATGATTAGGTAGGTTGCATTGATGATTCCAAAAGTAGTTCTAGATATTTATTTTCATTGGGCAAAAGCTTTTTTTACTAGAGCTTAAGAAAATAGGAAATTATTGCTCAATCAACAACAGAAGTAGAGTATATTGTTGCTGCCTCTACTATGAACCAAGCTATCTGACTAAGGAAGATGTTGAAAGACTTGGGGTTTGAACAAATAGAAGCTACTAGAATCATGTGTGACAACATTTCAGTAGTTTCAATATCAAAAAATCTAGTATTCTATGGTCAAACTAAGCACATTAAGATTAAGTTTCATTTCATTAAAGAAGTACAACAATCTAATGAAGTGTTACTGGTTCATTGCTCATCTAAAGACCAATTGGCTAACATTTTTACCAAGCCATTACCTAAGGAAAGAGTCAAAGATATAAGATAGAAAATTAGCGTCTATCACCAAAATGCCATGGAGGAGTGTCAGAGTAGTTGCCATTTTGTTAAACAGTTATTAGTTTGGCAGTTGAATTTTAGTTAGTTAGTTAGTTAATTTTCTATTAGTTGGTTGTATTGTTATTTTTTAGTTTGGTTGTTAAATTAGTTGAAATTTCAATTGAGTTATAACTATCATCTCGTATGAATACTTGAGGTTGATTCATGAATGTATAAGAAAATAAGAAAATAAGACAAATAGTCTAAAGATTTTTTCAATCATTTTCTTTGTTATTTGACTCTATACAAAAGTTTTTTCAAACTTTTCTTCTTCTTCTTTAACTCAGTCCTCAATATATGTTTGTCTCAACTTCGTCCTTAGGATCCTCCACCTTTGTTCCAACACAAGAGTTACAGTTTCACAAGATAACTCAGTCAAAGTGATGTTTCTTTGTGTTCTTTAACTACCTTTATTAAAGTAACTACTAGATGCTATGTTAAGCAACAACAACCACGAAACTTACTACAAAAGCTTTACAGAACATTCCTGTAAGAATATATATATATATATATATATTTCACTTATCATAAAATTATTATTTTAATATTTTATTTTTTAAAAAAATCAAATTTAATTCCTCTATCAAATCGTAAATTTTAAATTTATAGGATTAAATCTGTTAATTTTCTAAAAAATAATAAATGAAATGTGATATTTTTTAAGAAGTAAAGAATGTTTTGGATATTTGAATAAGTGAAGGAATAAAATGACGCTTTTGTATTTATATATATATATATATATATTCACACTCTTGTGGAACTGCCAATATGTAGTTCCATTATACACAATATTTACCTAGGGGCTAAATCAAGTGAAATACTGACATAGTGACTGCAGGCCTTTGAAATATATTTTCCCTTCTTTAAACTCATAGCTCCTTATTTGGAGAAATGTTTGTATATATGTGATGTACATACATGCAACAGTCCAAATTTGGTTCAAGCCTTAGATGTACGGGTTAAATTTAGACCGTTGCATGTATATACATCATAATTACAGAAGAAATTTTCTTTTATTTGACAGAAAAAGTTTGGAGCAGTGGCCTTCAGTTTTAGTTTGGTGGTTTGGGCAGGGACGAAAAATCACTGGGCGTTGGGGAGAAAGCCTCAGATATGTCTTCCCAAGAATGGTTCTCATCATCTTTCTTACGCCTTCGACTAAGGAATGCTGGTCTCATTGGTGTTGTAACCATTTCAATTTTGAAGATCAACAATGCTACAATCTCTGACATAGGAGGCCTCAAATTTGCATGAGGCTGAAGACATAACAAGGCCACGTGAATTGCTTGCATTACATCCTTTTCTTCTAACCCGTGTGCTCGCAATTTTGGATCTACCAGATCTATCAACGTTGAATTCTGGTAAAGCTTCCATGCCTGTAATGAAAATTTGCACAGGCAGATCAAAACATGAGGGAACAGAAACTAGTAGGAGTAACAAGATATTCTTGTGTAAGCTCAACCTACTTAAAGTATCATTTGTTATGGTGTCTACGAATGACACTGCTGGCTGAGCCTACCCAAGAAACATCCATAAATAATAAGGCATGGTAGGGAGAGGTTAGAACTTACGTATTCAGGAAGGTACTGCATTTCAGATGGTAAAGTGAGATCTGTGTTTTTTCTGCAGCTGATAATTTCAAGCAATAGAACTCCAAAACTGTATATGTCTGCCTTCTCTGACAGTTCTCCTCTAGTGGCATATTCAGGTGCTGTATAACCTCTGTCCAAAGAAGAACAAAAGAAAGAACATTATATACGTGTTTAACTGCAGATATCAATACAGTTTGGAATTATCTCATCATGGATCCTCCTTTGAATATGTAGATATTTACCATTATCACATTATATAAGCAATGATAAGGCAACTAAAAACTTTTCGACTATCAAATAGCCTATATATGGTTATTTTGCTGATACAGGAAAGTATTTTTCTGGGCTCACTTGTTTACAATGAAATGTTCTAAACTAGATTTGAGTTGGTCATGAATGTGTAAAAATGGTAATTGACTATTTGACATTCCAAGGACCACTTCAATCCAAAATGCTTAAGTTGTCAGGTAAAAGCCATACATAGTTTTTGACAGTTCTGATGAAGTTGAACTGTCTACTATCACTAAAATTTTAAGCAGGAACCGAAGGATTGATAGCCTTAGAAGTTGGTACTTGGTAGCTCTAAAATCATGATGATGACATGACAATGTGATGCCTAATAAACATGTTATGTTATAAGCAGTATAGCAATTTTTCATTCAGAGAGACCTAAATTTTTCAGTACAGTATCATTTGAATAAGTTGACTTACAATGTTCCAGCAAACTGAGTACTGAGGTAAACTTGGTCTTCAGGGAAGAACCTAGCTAGTCCAAAGTCTCCAATTTTCGGCTGAAACTTGTCATCAAGAAGAATATTGCTTGCTTTGATATCTCTGTGAACAATTCGTAAGTGTGAATCCTCATGTAGGTATTGCAATGCCCGTGCTATTCCAAGAATGATTTGGAACCTAGTGCTCCAATTCAGAAACTGATCATTGCTTCCTGCGTAACAGGTGTATCCGAATTGCGAATTGTTTTGTTAAACCAATCCATGTTCCTTAGAATACTAATGATGCATTTTAAATATTAATAAAGAATAGGTTCTTGACAAGAACTTCTGCATCATCAACAGTATTTTTCCAATATTTTGCATGGACCTCAATAATAACCAAAAGGACCAAATAGATAATAGGAAAGAATACCATTTATTATGAGGTCCAAACTTCTGTTCTTCATGTATTCATACACAAGTATCCTTTGAGGACCGTCATTGCAGCATCCGAGGAGGCGGACCAGATTTTTGTGTTGGATACTTGTGATCAGACTCACCTCTGTAAGAAATTCTCTTTCTCCTTGCTGTGATTTGTTAAGAGACAATGTCTTAACTGCAATTAGCCTTCCACCTGCCAACTTTCCCTGCCAAAAAAAAAAAAAAATGCAGTTTAAGATCCTGACCTACGATTAGAAGGACATGGATATGTGAGCTTCAAGTTACAAAGATGATTTCTTTAATCCTTGTTACCCAAGTAATGCCACCTTAATCTCGGAGGTTCTAATGAATCACCATAAGTGTTCCCGTAACTATTTCGCCAGTTTGTTAATTACAGTCATCAAGTCATTTTGACACCACCTATGAGCCATTTTTACTCCAATCTTAAAATTTGATATTCATGTATGGAAATTTTATTTTTTGTCAAAACATGCATATAGATGCATCATGCCTAAAAGTTCAGATTCTCATATCAACAAAACAAATTTTCTACCAAAGAAAACTTCATTAGATTTAGTATTTATACCCAATAGACAGGCCCAAATCCACCGCTTCCAAGAAGATTATCAGGATGAAAATTCTTTGTTGCCTTTCTCAGTGTCTGGAAGTCAAAATAGCTCATTTCTCGAATGCTGCCACTAAACAACTCCATGGACCCTGTATACATATAGAAACTTCAATATTGATGTCATACAATGATTTAGTATTTTCAAGTGTGAAGTAGTATGATGCTTTCTTTTAACGACCTTGCTGCTTTGTAGGAGCTATTATCTTCATCACCTCTGCCAGGGCAAACAACATCAATAAAATAAGCAAAACTATCCTTCAATAAAACAAGTTTTGCAACAAGAAAATAGAAAACTGAGCTCGTAAGGATTGTAGAATTTAGACCAATAATACTGTGGTTTTATGATACTTTTCATTTAACTACCTTGGTGAGTTCTTATTGGTGCTTTTGTTTTCGACAGTAAGACTGCTTTACTACGCTTCCGAAACACTAACACAACAATCAGCACTATGATGAGCACTGCAATCCCTCCCAGAAAAAAGAAATATCCTCCGGCATTGCGCTGGGGTAAGGGCATCTGAATAACTTTAGAATATGAAGGAGGTTCCACTGCAGTCACAAAACTTAACATTAATGCTACAGTTCTTCAGTCTTTTAAAAATTGATGGAAGGTGCTGCTAGGCAGGAATGGTGAATTCTGAGAAAGCTTAGGAGAAGTTTTAGTTTTATGCTAAATTCATACATTATATTGAGCAAAATTCTCAGTCCATCATTTAGGTCAGAAAATCAAAATATGTACAAGATGGCAAAGCTTAGTAGCATGACCTTATTATATGGATTGCTAAAATATATAAAAGACAAATATGTACATACATCTTCAATGGTATGTCATATTCATGCTAATAGGTAGTTCTTCTGCCTTCTAGTTCATTAAGAAAGGTAATTTAAGAAGTACTGAGGTATGGTGACTGTTAGAGTTTAAGTGGTAAGCAAAGAACATAAAACAATCTTAGATTGATGTGAGATACTAATTGGAGAAACCAAATTCATTATTTGGGAACATGTTATCACTCTATGCAGTTCTTACCATTTTGTTATTTTAGGTACATCAGGATTCGAACCAATGAGCACACAAGACATTATCTATCCTTCTTGATTTGCTATGAAAATCATGAATGCGAGAAGTCAGATGAAACAAACTCTAATCATCTAGGCATATCAGGTCAAAATGTTAACTCTGGCACAGACTTCAGTGAATCCTCTAATACTGCAATCGTGATTCTAAAATCAGTACCAAACTTGATCCCCGACTTGAGAAAATTAAACTCTAGATACCCTAATTTCTACAAAATAATCCACAGGTTAAAAGAAACTTAGATTTGCTTTTACTTACAATATAACCATGACATGTAAGAAAGCAGAGTAATAGACTAAGGAAACAAATTTAAGAATTGAACAGAGGAGTAAACCATGGAGTACTCGGCGAGGCAATCTGAGGGAGGAAAGCGAGCATTGGGATTCAACCATCGTCGTGTAACTTCAACAACTAGCAATGGTAACCATCTCCTCTTTCTCTTGCTATTAATTTATTGCCATTATTGTTGAGAATTTGAGACTTTCCAGAGATGCTGATAAATATTTGGGGAAGATCGGAGGGGTATTCTAAGGCTATTTTATAGAATTCATCGAGACTATGGAATGCTGGATAATTCAATTTGGAGCACAAATGAGGACAAACACAACCATCCAAACAGAGCATTTCTCTCATTCTTCTTCGCTTTCAATGCAATCTTTATCATATAATTGGGAATGGAACCTCCCTATCACCTAAGCATGCACGTACTCTACTTCTTAGTTCTCTCCACTTCATTGATTCCTAGCCTTAACAGCACTTTGCCAATTGTACGTGCCGGGAACAGAATTAGTTTCATGAGGAATTTCTTTTTTTGGATGCTAAAGGCAAATTTTTAAGAGTAAATAATATTAATTTTTTTAGATTTTATTAAATTATACCAGATATCCTTTTCCAGCTTTTCTTTAAATGGTTTTCGAGTAACAAAGTTGACTTTATTGAGTACATGCTATTCATTTAAAAAATAAAATTACTTAATGTTTTTACTATCATACTAAGAATAAAACTACAATGTCATGATAAAGCTTAACATCAAGTTAGCTATTTTTTATTACTATATAAAAATAAAATCATAATCTCTTGTTGTACAAAAAGTTGATTTTTCGATAGAAAATAAATTGGATGGGAGATTTCTGCAATACACATTTAAATGTTTTTTTTTTTTAAATCTAGGGTAATTTTTTAAATAAGAGGAGTATCAAACGCTATTTAACCAAACTTTAAGAAAGTTAGTGTAACCTATTCCATTTTAATTTGATCCTCTGTGAGTTATTTTTTCTGTTTGTTTCATTGAAATACTTACAATATTATCTTTTGATCCAAAATTTAATCTTAAATTTAATAATACATGGGTATTATATATTACTATTAGGAAATTAGATACCAAAGCCCAGATAATTGGGTCACATGGCCTGACTAGTAATGGGCTAACAAGTTTGCCTTCGGACCATGAATGTTTGATGAAGGAGTTCTATTCATTGTCCCACACTAATTGATCCATGTACATTTTTTAGTTCAACTATACCTTTCTTAACCCAATTAAGGTCCATTTGTTATGAATGAATGGATTCCATAGGAATAAGGACGAAAATATAACTGAAAATAGAATAGAATGGAATGGAATGAATAATAAAAATTAAAAGTATGTTTGGTACATGTAGAGTTTGAAATGTGTTCTAATATTATGTGTTATGTTTGATAGGTAGGAGGATGAAATGAAAAGTTGCATAAAATATCCAAAATAACTATTTTAAGTTACTAACGAAGATAAAATAATTAATAAAACTAAGAGCTAAGAGCTATATGAAACGTTATTTTATCACAATTGATAAAAGCCATTTCAGCACCAAGTGATGAATTGACAAACTTGATAATTTAAGTTACTAACGAGATAAAATAGAAGGTAAAAAGATTATTTTGACATGTTTAAAAAATATTAAATTAAATATCTTAATCTAAATTTTAGGATAAATTGTTAGTATTTCTTAACCCTTAGCTATTAAATAAAAAGCAAGTCACAAAATCTAATTTTTTTTTTTTCTAAAAAAAACAGCTGTCAATAAATTGCTAATATATTATACATTTAGTTGCATTTTTATATTACGCTGGTAATAAACCTAAATCCAAAATCTAATATTAACAGCCATTTAAGGTTTTCGTTCATACTTGTGTTTTACCAAAAAAATCTCATGACGTTAGAACATGTGGCAGTAGATGCTAAAATTTAAGACTCATTTTATATCTATTTCTTATCAAAATTTATAATAAAAATTGAATGGATCAAAATCCCATTCTGAGGAAAAAAAATATTTATTTTAGACTATGGAAATAAATAACAATAAACACTGGGGTGGTGGAAGATGAGTGGATTTGGATGCTGATGTTGAAGTTGATTGCTTTGTAGCACAATCATTGAACCCAGAAATTTAGGACTGCCTTCCTTAGTGTTTGAGCATTTTTTTTTTGACCCAAACAATAATTGGCTCTTGTTAAGCTGTCTGAACCAACATGGTCATGTCATGGCATCTGTTCAGCAAAGATAAACATGGCCTTCAGTGTCTAAAGATAACCCCTCACAACACAATTATCTCAACATATCCAATCAATGGCAATGAAGAAGACTTTTCGGATCCAAATAATTCAATGTCAAGAATAAATTTGGACATTGTTAATTGACTAGCTAACGTCAGTAAAGAAGGATAGATTCAAGAAAGGTTAGGGGTTTCTCTTTATATTTTTGAAATTTTAATTTATATATATAATTTTAATTTTAATTTTATATTTACTTATTTAGTTGATAAAAGTTTGTTCTCTATGAATATGCTTCCTTTAATTTAAATGTTTGAGTCAATGATTTTTATTATTCTTAAAATTAAATTTTAGATATGTCCTTGAATATTAATAGCCATTTGAGTTTTTTATTTCTTCATTTTTCAATTACGTGGAATTCGTTTGTAAAGTTTGAAAGATGAAAAAATATTTAAGAGAAAATACTCATTTTTTTTAGAGGTGAATAAAATTTACAATATATTTTTATTTAAAAATTTACACTCTTTTAAAATAAAAAAAATGCATTATACTGAGTTTTGGTATAATAATAAATGAGTTACAATCATACTTCTTTCGATAAAAAACTTTTATATCTATAATTTATATAATATAATAAGTAGATCAACTATATATTTAACCAATAATATAAAAGTAGTCAATTTTTTAAATGAGTTATAAGGAATATATGGAAGCTAGAGAATGTTGACATTGATTAGTGGCATTGGGCTTCTTCATTAATGGTGCAGTTCAACAAGTTCATAGTATTCACAGCAGTACTCACCTTGTGGCTCACATACAAAAATCTGTAACATATTAATTAATAAAAATTGAAAATTTTGAATTAAACCCCATCAATGAAATTGCTTTGCAAATAAGCCATTGATGGAACATATCGGTCACCCCTCCTGGGCAGCAAGTGGGTATCACAGATTCAAAATCTTCTCTCTCCCAAATCATTGTTAATACCCCACCAGGCACCTAACAAAGAAAAATGACCAACTCTTCTTTTGATGTATTTATTATTTGTTTGTTTGGCAAACTTAGTTACTAGTGATTGTGATATGTGGTTGTGTAGTAATGATCTTTACCACTCATCAAAGGGTAAAAAGTAAAAGTATATTATTACTTGGGTGGTGTTTAGTATGTAAACTAAATATAAACAAATTAAAACACATTGTATGTGTTTTTATATATTTAAAAGATTAAATAGTGTCTTTGACTTAGTGTTTGATGGATTGAAAAGTTTATTTGCACACTAATGTATGAGTTTGTCTTGTGATTAATTTTGTCTAATTTGATGTAAGATTTTTTTTTTTTCTAATATTACTTTTATCCTTTAAACTATTGTTTTGCAAGGTGAAAAAAAAACATTCAATTTATGTTTGATGAATTGTATTGATGATAAAAATTTTAAACATAGAAACTATAATCATGTAAAATAATATTTGATCAAAATCAAATTTATAAAATCATGTTAATCCATTAAATTTTTAAAGCTCTAATTTAAACACACATTAAGTCATTAGGTTTTGTCTAGTGTAAGAGTATGAATAACTTAAAGAGATTTTAGATTCAAATCTATATTTGTCGTGCATTAAAAAAAGACATCCAATGGAATATAAAGAATATTAACTTTTCTTTTTCTAATAGCTCATACAGCTCAAATTTTATAAATAAATTTCTAAATTTTGAATTAATAAATCTGTATATCTGCATTCCAAGTATCACTTTAAGGGAGAATATTTTATAGAGCAGTTTGATCTATTAAGATGTGTCGATATTTTATTATTACATATATCTTTTATTATTGATTTATGCACTGCATTATTAATGTAAAAATTTTGAGATTCATCAGAGAAAATTTAATCAATTAAAAAAATAGATTGTTAATATTATTGAAGTCCTGTTTATATCGCTTATCTTTGGGAGGCACGGGGATAAGAAAGAAGCAAAAGCAATTAAAGGATGTTTGGTTGACACAATTTAAAATATTTTAGAATAATCTCATTCTTAGGATATGATGACATTCTTACGTTTGGTTCATTATATAAATTTTTGAGAATATTTGGTTACATGCTAGAAAATAATATTTCCACGTTTGATTGATATCAATTTTTAAAAATTACATTCGTATATGGTTATAATTGATTTACCGATTCATTACTACTCATTTATATATTAAATAGAAATCTATTTACATTTAATATATTGATTTTTCATTCTTACACTTATTTATATTTCATAATTTAATATAATTTTATATTTATTAATAATAATTATTCGTTAGTTACAATATTTGGAAGTATTTTAAGATAAAAAGGTAAAACAGTCATTTAATCATTTTTTTAAACATTTTTTGTTCATGAAATCCAGCATTCCCATTTTTTCTGTGGAAATGGGAATGTATGATTTTATGAGAATATTACTTTCCAAAAAAATTTAATTTTTAAAATCTGAACCAAAGACCAAAAAAAAAAAAAAAACATATCATTTTTATAAAATACTCTCAAATAGTGCATCTTAATAAGGACCATCTTGTTGATTATTTGCGAGCACCAGAGAAAACTTTCATTGGTTAGGAATCAGGTTCACTTATTGTAACCACTTCTTCACTGTGGTCCTACCCTCGACTTTATTGGTGCTTCAATACCTAATGCTACTTAATTTTCAAGGAAAGAATATATATTTAATGACTATAAATTTTGATATTATGAAAATTTTAAAATCTAAAATTATTTTGAAATTAAGATTAATTCTTTTTTATCATAAAAGACTCTATGATGGAATTTCGGAATTTTTAGTTTGGGACTCTTTCTGAAATTAGGTCCTAGTGTTAAAATAGGGCCTTTAGAATGAAAGGAAAAAAAAGAAGTTAAAGTGCTTTATAATAATTTTAATATTTAAGATTATTCAAGATAAATATGATAAAATTATAGTTTCTGAAGTATTATTTTCTCCTACTTTGCTGGTTAAAGAAATTCAATGCACTTAAATGACCCATCTTGGTGTTTCATTCACAATTATTCAGATTATTCTTCCCTATCTATTGACATCACTACGTAAGAAATTATATATAGAGCAAGATATACAATTTCTTCCTTTTCCCTAAATTTCTAGTACTAAATCCTTGAATTTTTTCTATATTATAATTCGTGACTACTTATATTTCTTTTCATCTAGGATTTGCCATTTGGTAACTATATATTTGAATATTTTTAAGGAATTAAACGAGTAATATATTCGAAACAAAAATTATTATATGTTGAGCCACACGACGAAGGGAAAGAGATTTTCAAGCAAGATCAATCCATTTTGAAGTTAGAAGTTAGGCCACCTTAATCTATCCATTTGAAGTTAGGCCACTTTAGGCAATTTGATCATGCTTGATTAAGGATCTATGTCTTACCAATTTGATTACATTTTATACTATAAGGAAATTCATATAGCGAGACAAAAACTCAAAAATATTTCAATCGTATTGATTAACAACAAAAACTAATTTTGAGTTAGACCATATTTTATTTATATTCTCTTCTAAAATTATATTTCTTCCCCAAACTACCTAATCTCACACACACACACACACACACAAATTAAATCAAATGCAAATGCAGCCTCCTTTGAGAAGGAAAGGTTGTAAAAAAGCGTACGATATATATATTCTACATTGTATAAATGATAACGAGTGAGGAATATACTCTTCACAAAACATAGCCAGCTTTGCGTGAAAGCAACATTTGAGCAGCGCAATACCCCATATTTTGGCAGACTGGCAACAAACTTCTTCTCTACCTTACCCGTTTGAATTATAAACTCAAAGCCTACCATTCCCATATACTGCACGTGCCATAATACGAAGTCATGTAATAATTTTGTATACTACATAAACACAGAATAGGGGGATTTTAATTTATTAAGATTTAACTTAATAAATATGACATAGTGTTAATTATGTTATACTAAAAAAAAAAACATTAAATTGCAATATCTAAGAGAGATATCAAAGTAGACAATTACCAGATAGAGCTATCGTAGTGATTCAATTAGAGCATTCGACAAAATAGCTTATAGGGTTTTATTTTAATAATAATAATAATAATAATAATTAATTGTAATATCAAAATAAAATCCTCATATATCCATTAAAATAGTTTCTTATTTTATTATTGAAAAAATGAAAGTTCATTAACTCTCTCTTAATAATTATCTCTTAATTAGCAATCTGATAGGATAATTACTAATGTTCTTAGGTTATAGGTTGGTCTCTACTCAGTGGGTTTGTGAAAAATTCAACCTATCACTGATTACCCACAATAAATATAAATCTAATCTATTCTTAGTTTATCAATTATAATATTATTAATTGTCTAATTAATCATAACAAGAAATTAATTTAATAGTATAATTAATACTAATCTATATAATATTAAAATGTTCTAACATAATACACATCATCCAACAACCTTCTTCAGTTCTAAATTATTCTATATCTACAAAACTACTTTGTGCTTCAAAATATACCATTCCTCTTCTCAAATATCCTATATAATCTCATTCACTGTCGACAATGGCAAAATGCACTTTCCTTCCCTGGGATTATCTCATTAATTACTACGTACACTAGCTGTTTTACTAATTGGTACACTGACTTGAGGTTTCTGCAGAAAAGATAAACCCTGTCAAGTTGGCATGTGACTGTTGAGTTTGAAAAAGGGAAGCAAGTTGTGTTTTGCCCTTTGGAATTAATATTTAATTATATTCTACTGTTTTTGAAAGATATGCATGCCTTCTCCGACGTCAGAAGTTGCAACTTGCAATTAATCCTTATCAATCATACATAAGTACGTTGTGTGTTCCAGCTTAGGAACTTATTAGTCGCACACTAAAACCAAGTTTGATTGGTTATTTGGTTAGCTAGAAAGATATCGATGAAGGCTCTAATATTATCAATGAGGAGGAAAGACCCGAGTGAAAGAAATTATGAGGCAAACACAATTTATACAAAGCAAGGTACGTAAATCAAATTATAATATTTTTTAAATGATATGTTTGGTATATTCGTAATTTTAAGTACATTATTATATTTAGTTATAATATAAAAATATAATTGTAATAATATCAATATAAAAAATAATAATATTATAATTATATCTTTAAATTATAACTAAGTATATTGGTGCACTTAAAATTATAAGTGTACCAAAAATTTTATTTTATTTTATATATAATTATTATGTTTACTACTTTAGAAATATTTATTTATTATTCACTTAATAACCAATTTTTATCATAAAAAACTTTATCTATTTAAGAATATTTTAAAATTATATACGATAATTCGGGTTAATTGATTTAAAATTGAAGGTTGCAATACAAGAAAAGACTAGACAGATGTGGATTGATATCAGCTTTGAAGCCTATATTTACTAACGCATAGAATAAAAAAGAAGAATGTTGAGACCCAAATAATTCGAGAACACTTAGATATCATCCTCATTAGCTGTCATGGTCCCTACACTCTCTCTGCTGCTAGCTAGCTAGCTAGCTAGCCCTCCACCAATGCCAGGTCAACCATTTCCTCCATATATATATATATATATATAGATAGATATATATATATATATATATATATATAAACTATGCATGCTATTACTTTCACTCTTCACTAAATAATTTACATATATCTAGGCTTTTTGTCCGTGTCTCTCTCTTTCTTTTTCTCTTGTCTCTTTTTGTCGTGCTTGCTATAAATAAGTGTGTCGACGACCTTGGTGGAAGCAAATTAAGCGATGAGTTAGCTAGCTAGAAGGGTTGTTTTGAAATGAGAAACATAATTCTTATTGGTTTTGTTTTAGTGAGCAGCTTTGTGGTAGGAGCATGGGCAAGTGGTAACTTGAACACTGATTTAGAGATAACGTGGGGCGATGGGCGTGCCAAGATACTGGGCAATGATGGGCAGATTCTGACGCTGTCCCTCGACAAACAGTCTGGCTCTGGCTTTCGATCCAGAAATGAATACTTGTTTGGGAGGATTGACATGCAGATCAAGCTTGTTCCTGGTAATTCTGCAGGCACCGTAACTGCCTACTATGTACGTGTTGTTCTTGTTGCATGTATATAGTTTCTGTCATTTTATTATCAATTAGTTCTTTTACCCTTTTTCTGTTAATTTTCTGACTCGCTTAAATATTGCTTCAGCTATCTTCTCTGGGGTCTGCTCATGACGAAATAGACTTCGAATTTCTGGGTAATCTTAGTGGTGACCCTTATATTCTTCATACTAACGTGTTCACGCAAGGGAAAGGCAGCAGAGAACAGCAGTTTTATCTGTGGTTCGACCCCACCAAGAACTACCACACTTATTCCATTCTTTGGAATCCACAATGCATCGTGTACGTCTCTCTCTCTCTCTCATAAGTGTGTATGTACATATATACATTTCAGAGAAAAATTCTTGAGTTGAGCCCACATGGTCAATTCCGTCACTGATGCTATGCGAGCACGAATTATTTTATGTCAAGATCTTGTATTTTTTACTCCTTAGAGAGATCCCCTATTGCTAGGGAGGGCTTCTTTTCATCCCCGTGCTTCTCCATTCATCGAAGTACCAAACATAAGTCACTTAACTAATAATGTTGGATTAACCTCTTTCTAGTATTATTACAAACAAAAGAACGGCATGTTGAGAATTTTCTTAATTTTCCTTGTGAACAGATTCTATGTGGATGGGACACCAATAAGAGAGTTCAAGAACTTGGAATCAAGAGGAATTCCATTCCCAAAGAACCAAGCGATGAGGATATACTCGAGCCTTTGGAACGCTGATCAATGGGCCACAAGGGGTGGTGCTGTGAAGACAGATTGGAGCCAAGCCCCATTCACTGCCTCCTACAGAAACTTCGATGCTCAAGCTTGTATTTGGAATTCTTCTTCGACCCCATCCTCTTGTTATTCACAACATCAATCATGGCTGAAACAGTCTCTGGACGCACCTGGGCAAGCCAGAATCAAATGGGTGCAGAAGAACTTCATGATTTACAACTACTGCACTGATACCCAACGTTTCCCTCAGGGCCCCCTTCCTGAATGTTCATTAGCATGAAAAACCACAACCCTCACCCTACCCCTTTGCCTGTGTAGTGTAAAATAACTGTAATATTATATAATATGTTTTTCAATTTGGTTCCAACCAGGAATCGAACTTGAATCTTTCAACTACGGAAACAATAAGTTGAATCGTTTTGTTTATAGTTTATTCTATGCCTTCCAATCCGTATAAATGCATGCAATCATGA
Source organism: Delonix regia (assembly GCA_037074485.1). Lineage (NCBI taxonomy): Eukaryota > Viridiplantae > Streptophyta > Magnoliopsida > Fabales > Fabaceae > Delonix > Delonix regia. The sequence continues at coordinate 25,080,931 of CM073451.1, read as the reverse complement.
TACAATTAGTTGTGCTTTTTCAGAAGGTCAGAGACACTTCAGAAGAGTGAGCAAAAGATTGTATATATATATACATACTTGGTTGGGTCACATGATCTGAATCCAAAATCTCCTATAACATATAATCAAAGTACCATATTTTAGTGATTGGTTTTAAAAATTAATATTGAATAAAGAGGTAATAAATGTAACTCTGGTGAACAAAAATCTCCCGTTGGATATGAAGTTGGTAATTGTGAGACATAATTAAGAATCCAATTGGATTTTTTGGTTCTTCTTACTATGTTTTGTTCATTATGTAAATACTCTAAGGGTCCATTTGGTTTAAAAAATTTGAACAAGGGAAAAGAAATGGTAATGAACTTAAGGCAAATGGCGAAAGTACATTTTTGGTATAATCTCTAATATGATAATCTTATTTACTTGGAAATCCTCATTATCATGAATAAGAGAATATGCAAACCCTCCAATCTTGAAGGGAATCTATTGGTTTCCTAGGAATGGAATTGATTTTACCATACTACCCTCATCTCTTCCAACCATTCTCCTCCCTAATCATCATCTTCCCAAACAACCTTTCATGGATGCGATTTCTATTGTCATCGCTGTCTTCCCAATCCCTTCTCCTTGTCGTCTTCTAATCCTTTCTCGTCATGGTCATTTCGTTGAGATTTCAATCTGAGCCATGGACACGATGCTGGGCGTCGAAATCAGAGAAGGCAAAGACGGGGAGTGTGATTTGTATTTCCAGTGATTCCATTTTGGCTCCGATCCTTTCAGTCGCTAAGGGGATGATCAACAACGGGAGTGAGAGACCAATGAGAGGAGAGCGAACCAATTGATTTGCAACATTCCAAACAGAGGAGGAACAATCTAAGAAGGATATGACGAAGATCCATTTAATTTGCAACATTTTGAATAAAGAAAGGAGAATCTGAGAAGGATAAGATGGACAAATGATGGATTTGGTTGGAGAAGAAAATGAACGGAGATTTAACCATAAAAAGAAAAGATTAACGACGATGGAGAAGGTTGTCGCTAAGAAGAGAAAGACAACAAAGGAGAAAATTAAAAACTAATACTTAATATTATAATCATAATAATTTTTAATAATCATAAAATATATTATTTTTGTGAAATATTAATTATTTAATAATTTTTGAAGAGCAATAAAACTTTAATAAATAATAATAAATAATTTTTTAATAAAAATATTATAATCATTTACTAAATCTTCTTTCACATTCATATTTTCTTTTACAATATCATATACTAAACACAATATATATGAAATTAAAGATTCCATTCCGTCAAAACTTACTTCATTTCCATTGTATTCCGCCAACCATGACTGTCCTAAGAAGAATGAAGCACCTGCACCAGAACGCGACGTTTGTGTCCTGATCACAAGTCACAACCATGAATGCCAAAAAGGGTGAGATAAAGGAGACCACAAGGAAGCTCCCCACTAATTCGTTTTGTGAGAATAATAAGAAATATTTCAGAAAAATCATCTTTTGAAAAGAAAAAGCCAGGACGGGAAGTCCATCAAAGATTAAAAAGATGCATTGAGTTGAGCAGAAACGAAAATGCTTCCTAAAAATAGAATGATTCCTCTTTTTCCAGGAAAGTTAGAAATCACTACTACTAAGAGACGGTCATAATTCGCTGACCAACAAAACAGTGTTTGGCTAAAAACAAAATGTTCTTCATTATGGTTAGAATGCTCTCTAACATACTGCTTTGAAGTCCAAATGGCTCCATAAACGCGTACACAGTTACATCATTAATTTGTTCATAATTTAGAAAAAATGTTTAACAGCTAGCATTACAAATTTCAAGCTAAAGTAATTTAATTACAGCCGTTAACAAAAAAAGAAGGCTGAAATGATAGAAAAACAAGTTGGTTCAGCTAAAACTCTTAATACCTAACACGAGAGCTTGGGAAGCATAATTAGTATTTACAACAGGACAAGAAAAAAAAAAGATTTCCTGCACAAATAATTTATTGAAAAAATCCTAATCTAACCAGGTAAAATTATTGACCAGGAAGTCAGTGACTGTGCCCTGCACAGCCAAAAGCCAGTGTTCCTCTTTTCCCTAACGAACCACGCTAGATGTGAAGGGGGTCACCATGGCAGAAACTCTTCGCCCCTTCTATGACCCTTTCGGCTTCCCTGTTAACCATCAGAAACAGGGCATCATTCAAATAACACGAACACAATGCAAAGCAAACTATAATTCTCATCCACCCTAAATATATAACACCAGCTAGTGAGACAATACAAGAACCGCCGCTGATCCAAAAAAAAAAATCCCCAACTTAAGCTCAATTCAAGTACTTTCAAGCATTTCCCAATGAAAAGCAATAGCAATCAACCCCATACGAAGCGGCTCAATCATCAATTGTTCAAGATCCATTCTCTTATTTTGGTAAAGATGATCGTGCCAACATTGTAAACAGTATAAAAACAATAAATCTTTCATAAGAAATATGGCCAGGTGCTAAATTGACATGTAAAGATGGTATCAGATAACAAAGATAACAAACCCTTCATCAAATAAGCCAAGAAATTAAAAAGAGGCATCTGATTGAAAGCATTAGAAAATTAATCAAGAATATCACCTTTTCAGCCCAAAGGAGGACATGTTATCATCAAGAAATAAAAAGTCACGTCACTTGAAAGAAAAAATGAGAGTGATCTCAGTGAAAATATAAGTAATTTCAACGTCACATTTCTGAATTTATATTTTTCACTTGTGCAGAAATCAAAACTGATATCACAATAAATTCTCAAGGGTTTCATAGTAATTATAATGAACGAGTACGACAATCATGTAACTGAAACATCATCCTATGACTTAAAATAAACTTAGTTGCCAAATAACATCACAGAAATCACGCAGGACGAGATTTTAATTTCTTCAAGCGTTTGACAGATGGGGAAACACCCTTTTTGGTCCTCCTGGCCTTCTTCAGTTTCAGCTTTTTGGTAGAGGGAGCCATCTCCCTGATGGGACCTGGTGGTACACCTTTTTTGAGTGCACTTCCTCTGGGTGTAACAGAGGGAGGCAGTCTCAAGCTCTGAGGAGGTAAAGGATTTTGTGGCTTCCACACCAAGTTATTTTTCATAGAAAATCTTACCTTCTTTTTACTTCCCTCCCCAGTCTTAACAACTTCAATGCCTTCAGCATCTCCATCATTCACCTCAGGATCTTGAGATTGCTGTCCTTTCAAAGTCTTGGTTCTCTTTCTCTTTTTAGATACAGCTGCAGTAATTGTAGATTCAGGAGAATCACATACACTCGTAACTCCCTCATCCAAACATGCTTCAGCAGCAACAATCTCAAACTGCTTTTGAAGGTTTGAAATCACAGATTCATTCAATGTTATTGTCCTTTCATCATTAGTTTGTTCATCATTTGAGCCATTTTCACAAACTATAATTTGATTCTCGTTCTCAGTAGGACTCTTCTCACTAGTAGATTCAGATGCATCACTCTTCTTCTTTTTCTTCTTAGCTTTTTTGCCATTGCCAACAGAGGCTTTTCTATCCTTCTTACTCTTCTTCAACTGCTTACCAGCGGCATCATTTGAAACTTTCGAAACATCTTCATTACATCCCAAATCGCCATTTGGAGCATCTACCTCCATAGTGTTAGCAATAGGAACTAAATTTGGCACTTCCTCTTCATCCTGGCCATCCACATCAGGAATGGAGAATTCAAATCCTGAAGATGCCATGTCTTTCTCCAGCTTCATAAACTCCTCATGCAAAGCAAACAACACCTTTCTATTTCCCTGACAGCATTCAGGTGAAGAACCCAACTCATAAAACTTCCTCGAGAACCCCATGACTAATGCTATTGTTCCAAGTACCACAACATCATCTCCTGAATCGACCTCATCCCCTGCCTTCTTAACTTCCAACAATTTCTTCCCCATTCTCAGCATAACATCAAACATATTAGACTTAATCTTTCCCAACAAGACTTTATCAGGCAATTTGCCCATAACAGAAATAAAAGGCTTGAAGAGAACCTCAAGGACTTGCGACCGAATGGGAAGGAAAGACCTAAGCTCTTCCAAGAAAATAGAAGCAATGTGGTAATTAACCCCATTGCCCTGCAACTTATCTTCAGCAGAGAAAGTCCTCTCATCCAAAACACCCATTAACCGTTGGGTAAGTTCCAAATCCCAAGAATTCTTTTTCAGAAGAACAAAAAAATTGTGGACGAATCTCCGAATTAAGAGGTAAAACTTGTCTAACCTGAGGGCGTCAATCCCAGACCATTCGCGACGCATCGAGAGCATGAAGGCGGAAAAGAATTGCACAGAGAGACCCAGATCGAGAACTAAGAGCAGCGAGGAGAGGCGATCAATGAGGTCAGCCTGAACAGGAACCTTATCAGCGTGCCAGACACAGTAGAAAAGGCCCTTCCACAGCTTCTTCATGTCGTCTTCGGCAAGTTGGGACTGTGAAGGAAGCCATGTCTTGAAGAGGGCGCGAAGAGCTTTGTCTCTAGTTGCCTTGTTGCAGCAAGCAAGCTGCTTTATCAGCGAGCGACCCAGCTGTGACCCGTTCTCCATCGGTTTTCTGACCGATAGAGAAAAATGGATACACAGTTTGGTCTTTGAGAAAACCCTAGAGCTTCGAGGTTGAGGACGAAAGAGGGATTTTACATTAGGGTACGAACTATGAAGTTTCGGGGAACCCTAACGTCACTTTTGAGAATTGCAGTTATCAGCGACAACTTCTGCAGAGTGCTGAGTGCGAGGGGTTTTGTCGCCGTTGTACTTCTTGTTCGGCCCAGTGAAATTAAAAACGTAACCCTAGGGCCTGTTCTGCAAATAGACCTAATACAAATAATTTCTTTACGACATAAAATCTTGATAATCTGTATTAGTCCTTGTGATCGCACACTGGACACATGGAAATTAACGATTTGAAAAATTATAATTTATTTCATTTTTGTGGTGTAAGCTCAAACCTCATATATTATGTGATTCATTGAGTGTATTTCATTCATACCTCAAAATGTATATTTTAATTTTTATTAAATTAATAAATAATTTATCTAACTTTATTTAAAATTTTAAATTATTTTCTTAAATTTAAAACAAGTTCAAATGATTTTTATTTTATATTATGTCCCATACAAGACCATAATTATTAACTTTTCATCTTGCATTTGTAATTTTTTAAAAAATTTTACAATTAAAGATTACAAATTTAACAAATATTTTTATAAAAAAATTTTAAACTTTGAAGTTATCTTGAAGAATCTTGAGATTAATTCTTTTTATTCTAAATGATTATTGAAGGATTTGAAGTATTCCTTCAAATATTAAGGATATGTTTGATAGGAGGGGAAGAGAAGTAAGGGAGAAGGAAAGCAAGAAAGAAAACATGTTAAAGGTGTTTGGTATGATAGACGCTAAATGCCGTAGGAATGCATTTTTTCATGGTGTAACGGAGAGATCTTTTCAACCTTAGAACTCATTTGGTACAAAGGAAAGAAGTGCTCTAAAATAGAAAGGGAATGAGAAACAAATATTTAGATGTTGGTGTCCTTGAGTTATGTCTTCACATGAATGAAGAGTCTATCATTTTGATGGAAACATCTTCATGATGAGGTCTCATGGAATGAAGGGTTGTTTTATTGGAAAGCTTTGTGCATGACTAAATTATCCTTATAAGTGAAAATTTTGTTCCTAAGTTACCCTTAGAGCCTTAGTATATATGATGTCAATACTTCTCAGGCCATACCCAACAGTGCTGCTATGGAAAGCAAAGGTGGCAAAACTAATGGTGGAGCTATGATGAAGTATGCAGTAGGGTAAAGGGTTTGCATAAGCATATTTGTGCTAATGAGGTAGAAGGTTTCGTGCAAAATTGCAATTGAGGGAGAAGGAAAAGTGACAGATCATGCCTCTGAATGCGTAATCGCCAGTAAAATTGAACCTAGATCTGCTGCTCTATTATTGCTTGGGTCATTGGCCACCTGTGTACATGCCGATAAGACACAATGGAGAATGCTCAATGAACACTTAATATGCAGATCTTCACTCATGTTTTATTAGGGCTACCCTAGATTTTTTTTTTTTTAAAAAAAATCTTACTCGGGGCCTTTTGGTCTTTTAATTTCTTATTGCTTCTAATTTCATTCTTTTTTCTTTTTATCCTACCAAACAACAAAACACTTTTATTTCTATTATTTTTAATTGCTTACCAAACATAAATTATGGGTTTTATAATTTCATTCCATTAGAACACATTCCATTTTCCTTTCTTATTCACATTCCATCCAAATTCATTTTACTATACCAAACGAGCTCTCAAACTGAAGGAAAGCGTGGTGGTTTCCAATGAATGGGAAGGGAAATAATGTAATTGGCCTCAATTTTTTTAAAAGCTACACATTAAGAATTGTGTTATATGTGCCACTACCAATTTCATTTGCTTTATTTTCCATAATATATTATTCATGCATCTTTCGCTTTTCTTAGTGATCCCAGTTGAAAAAAAAAAAATATATATATATATATATATTACTTAAATTAATATAGATATTTTAATATTTTATGAATTATTTATTACATAATAAGAAATTAAAAATAATTTATTAATATTTATTATAAATAATTTAATATTTTTATTAAGAATATCTAAAAATAATTTCAAAAATTATTAATTTAATGTTTTTAGCATAAGGCGTAATAGGGTCATTTTAGTTTTTTTGCCCCCATTATCATTTTCATTCCATCATCATTATTATCATTCCAAAAGAATTTTGTAACTTCATTTCCTTTTTCATTCCCTGCATACTAAATAAATTTTGACATAAAAGTTTCATTTTCGTTCCATCTCATTTTCATGCTTATTCCACCAAAACCAATTACTACGACCTTATTTGGTACAATAAAGTTTTTTTTCTTTTTTAATCAAGAACAAAGGTCAAAAAGGGATAGTGCGATAATAAGCATGCGCATTAGTCCTGAAGAGATTCTTCCACTGGCGTTTGGTCTATGCCGAGCATCCCGCCATAGCTATAGGATTTGAACCTACAAAACAAATGGAAGATATCATGAAGGATTGGACACATGATGCTATTAGAGGGTGGGTCCAAGGCTTTGCAATCAGAGTCCATGAGCATAAAACATAGTAGATCTTTCTCTTCATTTTGGGGGCATATATCACTTTGAGGGGCCTAAAAGAAGCCAATTCTGATGGACTTTCTTATGGCAGTCTTCCTTTCTTTGTTGCATGGAAAGCACCATGACCATTCTCTAATAACTTGATAGTCAAGCAAACAAATTGTTTTCAGGGATAGACATTGGAGAGGTTTATTGAGTCTTATGCTTTGTAGGATAAAGGTCCAACCAAAGCACAAAGGTTTCCAAGTAGGGTAGGCCTTCTTGATAACGAGGTTACGCTATCTGAGCGTGCTCAGGGCATACTTCTATGCCAATTTAGCAGAGTGTAACTAGTGTCTAATTTCCATTAACGTTTTTTACGGGCACAGGGAGTAGTTGTTGTGAATAGTTTTATTCCTGGTGTCCAAGATAGAGTAAAGGGTTACAAAGATGGGGATAATACTTGGTTTGTCTTGTGGAAAGTCTCAAGACTTTTATGAGCCATAATTTGAGCTAGTTTACAATATCTTGCTCCTCTATGTGTTCTAATCGCAGTCCTAAGGGAGAAACGAACTAGATAGCCTTGGCAAAAGGCCAGTGGAAGAAAAGGTGGCTTATTGATTCTTTTTCCTCATTACAAAGGCTGCAGCTTACTTCCGTGTTAAGGTGATGCACAGTTAAGATGTCATTAGTAGGAAGGGCCCTGTTGATCAACTTCTAAACAAAGTTTAAGATCCTGAATGGTAGTTTAACTTTTCAGATGTCATGTTAGGCTTTGAAGGTACCATACACTCTTGGGTTGCTGGATAGCACCCTATACCCCTCTCTTACAGAATAATTGCCTATTGAGTCACCTTGCCAAGGAAGTTGATCAGGGGCATTCATGAGGGAGAAGGGGGTATCCATGATACCTTGAGCAGGTCTGGGGGGTGGTACATTAGTATCTTGTCTCTATCGTAACCTGTTTTATCCTATGAGAGAAGGTTTGCCACACAAACGTTATCTGTATTAGTGCCTTCTCTAATAGGCCACCGGAAGCTATTGTTAATGGTGATTGAGGTACAAGAACCCACTTTCCATTTAGTGTTTGGGATAATTAGGTGTTGGGACTTTTGAATACCTTTATAAATCCAGATGAAGTTGCTCCTCTTGATGAGGTGACCACTATCCACATTGAAGTATTTCCAAGTCAAGGTGTTAGATATGATAGGACCAGAGGACCTTTGTATGACTCTCTGAACCAATTTAGCCAATAAGGCCTAATTAATTAGGTAGGTATTTTTGAGACTGAGGCCCCCTAACTTAGTCAATTTGTAGAGAGAATTCTAGTTCTTGAGGTGCATCCTGGGCTTGTTGTTCTTATAGCCCTAAGAGAAAAAGGCTATCTTGGAGTCGATTTGTGAACAATATTTTTTTGGAGAGATTGATGCATGAAAGCTGGTACATTAGATTGACATTGAGGACATATTTGATTAAGGTAAGTCTGCCTACTTGGGAGAGTAATCTAGATTTCCAGAATTGTAGGTGGAGGTCAATTTTATCCACCAGGGAGCGGAATAATTGAGGATTGTTTGATCCTACATCAATTTGGTAGCCTAAATATGTCCTAAGCTTGTTCGAGTATTTGATTCCAATAGAGCTAGCTAGGAATTTCTTGATGAGTCTCAAGGTGTTAGGGTTGAATATGATTGCCAATTTGTTCCTATTGACTTTCAAACTTAAGAGATCTCTAAACTCAGTCAGGATATTCCTGATGGAGCTACAACCCTCCGAACTAGCTTTTGAAAAGAGAATGATGTCATTTGTGTACATCAAATGGGAGATAAGGAAGGTGTTCCTGCCTATTTTGATGCCTTTCCAATAACCCCTATTTTCTTCTTGAGAAATCATACTAGATAAAATGTTTGCACAGAGGATATATATAAGTAAGGGGATAAAGGGCCACCTTGCCGAATGCCTCTGGCGAGGAGGCTGTATTTGGATCTGGCTCCACTGATGCAGACTCGGAGAAAGGTTGTGTTTATGCATTACATGATGGCACGAGTCCACTGTTTCGAGAAGTTCATTTTCCTAAGGACAACTTCTATGAACTGTCATGATATGTTATCGAAAGCCTTAGAAATATCTAGTTTAATTGTATAATGGCCTTTTTTGCCTTTCTTCTTCCTGTTAAAGGTTTTCAGTATCTCTAAGGCTAGGATGACATTGTTTGTGATCAGTCTGCCACTTAGATAAGCATTTTGGTAAGGCACAATGTAGTCTCCCAAGAAGGTTTTCAACCTGTTACAGATCAATTTAGCGAAGATCTTGTTGACCATATTGCAAAGACTAATGGGCTCAAAGTCGTTCACACTTTGCAACGTAGCTTGGGATTTAGGGATGAGAACAATAAGGGTTCCATTGATGCTTTTCAACATATGCCCCCCACTAAAGATGTGTTGGGTAGCATTGATTAGGTCCAATTTAATGCACTCCCAAAAATGCCAGAAGAACTTGGCGTTCATACCATCAAGTCCAAAGGCACTATCAGGATTTAAACCAAACACTATGTTTTTCACCTCCGCTTCAAACATAAGGGTGTGAAGAAGGCTCTCATGTTCCTCTGACAAGGTTACGATGGGCCAATTCTACAGCCTGGACAGAATGCCTTCAACACTCATAGTGTTAGCTGGTTATTAGAACAATGTTGAGAAGTGTTAAGAGATTAAGTGGGTGATGGCTTTGTAGTCATCTATCCAATTGCCCTTGTCATCCATAAGCCTTGAGATAAGATGAGTGGTCTTTATATGGGAAGTTAGGGAGTGAAAGTACTTCGTATTGCGATCCCCTATTACTATCCATGACTGTTTTGGTTTTTGTGCCCACATCATCTCTTCGCAGTTATACAGGAATTCTAGCTCATGTTGCAAGTTTCGCTCATCTGCTTGATTAGCTTAACACGGGCCATGAGCTTGAGCACGTGTAGATCATTTTTTAAGGTTTTGATTCTAGCATGGAGCTGTCCAAAAGTTGTTGCATCTCTAAAGATCATTCATCACTCGGGACAGTTTGTTGTATAACTTAAAAGACGGCGAGCCTCGGATGGGAAGTGTTAGGACCTAGAGATGATGGACGAGGATTCATCATGCAAGAGCCAGAAGTTTTCAAACTTTTTCCATAAGGTTTTCTTAGAGGGTGAAAGGATCAGATTAAAAAGGATGTGAGAGTAGTCTGAGGCTAAGAGGGGTAATATGTTGAAGGCGAAGCTTGCGAAGGATTGAAGCCAAGGAGTGTTACAAAAAGCTTTATCTAACCTAGCCCAGGTGTAGTGTTGGCTTGCTCTATTGTTGGTCCAAGAGAACTATTGGTCTTAGTGATACTAGGTCCACGAGGTGGCAGTTATCAATGAGACAGTGGAAAGGGTTGACACCTAACATAGAGGAGGAGTTTTTTAACTTGTCCACCTCCGTTTGGACCTGATTAAAGTCACCGATGAGGAACCAAGGACCATTGATAAACTGAGCATAGTTCTGAATTCAGGACCAAAGAATATTTCTAAGATGGGGTTTCGGGTGGCCATATACAAAGACGATAAATACCTTAATATTGTTAATGTGTATAGAGATATGAATCCAATTAAGGGACATGTCAATGATGTCACAATTAGTTTTAAAGTTCTATACAATAACCAAGCCACCACTTTTTCCCAAAGGATCCACACCAGATACATTAGGGTAACCAAAATGTGAAAATTTATTAATAGTAGAGGAAACTTGAACTAGGGTTTCATATAGGAAGATTAAATTAGGATAATGGTTACAAATTAGGCTTTTGATCCTACAGATTATCATAATGTTCCTGAACCCACAACAGTTCTAACTTAAGCAACTCATAGCGCTAGAGGAAGCTTTCTTGGGGCAGCTTCCTGAGCCTATACATGAGAAGGAGAAGGGATGAGTAGATCTTGGGATGAACAAGAGTCAAATAGCGGATGGGTGCCCTGGTTAGAGATTTCTATCTTTTTTCACTTCCTAGTACCAGATTTCTAAGTCCTTGGCTTTCCTTATGCATGAGATGCACATGGATGGCAAGCTAGGTAAGGTCATGGGTAAGGTCTCCAAAGGGGCTAGTGATAGGACAGAACGTCTGCTTCTGGTGGAAGAGATGAGGGTATGGGCTAGTAGTAGCGACGTTTGTTAGGCACAGGAGGGATTTGATCACGAGGTACCATTCTTTCTCGGCATTGAGGAGCAAGCTCTGTGACTTGAGGCAAAAAGGAGGTAACACCAGTGGGTTGATAGATAAATTCCAAAAGGCTCGAAGGGGACCTGGAGTTGGATAGGGCATCTGGGGGAGGATCCTAGTGCAAGTCTCATGATCATCATGCGTGTCCCCGAAGGAATATGTAGCAGCGGTGAGGTCTGTAATGCATCCCTGAGTCAGCCACCAATCCTTGAGTGCATGTCTGGTACCTTCTAGAGCTAAGCTTTGCCAAGGCTCAACACCATCTAAACCAAGCTTTGCATGACTAGGGTCCTGCAAGATAGAAGTGTTAGGAAGGTTAGTAAAAAGATTAAGGTAATGTTCTGCTTGATGGAATAGGAAGGAGATGACCTCCATTGAAGTATCCAGCGTACAGGAGGGTGTCGAGCCATGCAGGGCAATAGGAAAGCAAGACAATCCCAAAGGGGTGATAGGGAGAATGGGAATTGGAATGGTATAAAAAAAGTATGTTTAGTATGATAGGAAAAAAAATGAGAATGATACTTTTTTTTTTGTTGGTTGAGATATAAAAAGACCAAAATATCCCTAAAACAAAAATAAAATATAATATTATTAGTAAATTGCCTCTTAAATTTTTCATAGCCTTTCAAACTCATGTCACTACATCTTTACTCTGTAAATCACTCTTGCCTAGACTTTTTCACTATACATCACTCTCACTGTTCGTCGCCTCTCTCTCCATTCATTTATCTCAATGGCTTTTTTTTTTTTCTTTTATCCCCTTCATCTCACATGCCTTGATGGTCTCTTGATAAATCTGTAGATGAACACAATTCCCAAGGTTGAAAGTGGAGATGCTGCAATAATGATCGAAAATGCCAACACTGACGGAGTGAAACACTAATGATGTAGATGATGAAGGTGTTTGGCATGAGAGAGATTGAGGACTGTTTTGTAATTTGACATAAATCTTGATCTTTCCTACCGCCTTTTGATGGAAAGAAGACTCCCACTTGCCATACTATATTGGCCTTGTTCTCCGTTATATCAAACATTCATCTCAGTCTCTCCCTCACCCTTTTCATTGCTCATACCCCCTTTTCTCTCCTACCAGACCTTACGTATCAAACAAGTTTCAAAACTTCCAATTTTAGGATAAGGTCTTTTAAAATAAAATTATTGTCGTTTCTAATAATTTTAAAATTTAAAGTATTTCAAACTAAATATATTCAACTTACCATTCTTATATGTGCCTATAAGTAAACTTTTAAAAATTGGGTCAAAATTTGGGCAGATACATAATTCTTGTTATGGGCAAATACAAGCAAGCTACTCCCAATGGGTCTCTCTCTACTAGAAAGAGAAGGAAAAAAAACTTACACATTCTATCTTCAAGATCGATGATTTCTTCTCCTTAGGCAAACAAGTTCAATGGGTATTAACTAATAAGATTAGAATTTAAATTCATCTTATAGATTACAATGCTTCCAGTTAATTCAAAGATACAAGAACTAACAACTCTTAGATATACAAAAGAACAAAAAATCACCAAGTATGCATGACTAGTAAACTTAATCCTTGGGTTGGACTTTTAAAAATTAAGCCTAAATTTAAATCTAAAAAAAAACTCAAGCCATTTTTATCAAATTTTTTATTTAAAATTTTATCCATATTTTTTGGGTTACACATATCAAGCCAAGCTAACATATTTAATTAATGATTAAATCTATTTGTTATTTAGAACTTGAGATAAATAACTAATTATTATTATTATTTGTAAAATTATATATAAGAAAATTGTAAATATAAATGAAATGTTATATTGATATATATATTTTAGAGAAGAGGGATTAACTTGTATTTTTTTATTAAGATATCACATTACATTAAGTTTTTTTTTTAAATAATGAATATTTTATTAAGAAAATATTAATTCAAAATTTTTCATACTTGAGCCAAAATTAAAAAAAAAAAACATGAATTCAATTTATTTTACAAAAGAAACCTTTTTTGTTAATTTTTTTATTCAAACTTTATTTATTTTTTTGACAGACTTATTAGGCCAGAAAGAGCTTTCTTGAGTTATGGACAACTTTGATAGCGACCCATATGGCATGAGAGAGCCTTCCTTAAGTAATGATAGGATAATTGCATGCTAATATTCATTTCTGGTGGCATCAAACCAAGTCAATACATTTTTTTCTTTTCTGGAAAAAATTATTTGAAGCCTTACAAATTGAACACAATGTATTTGAAGCACGAAAAATGTGTGGGTCATCTGTTGCACATACTTGCCCATCCCTCACCATGCCCAACACTAACTGCTAAGCTTTATCACTCACAGATGGAGAAGCTCTAAAAAATCCAGCTGAGCATCGAAGCTTAGTTCAAACCTTGCAATATCTTACAGATGCCATGCCTCATATAAGCTTTGTCTTTAACAGACTTGGTCAATTTTTGAGTAATCCCACCACACTACATTGGCAGGCAGCCAAAAAGGTACCTGGATATGTTAAAGGTACATCATGTTTTGAAATTCATATCAAGCCTTCAGATCTCCCCTATATCATTGCCTACTCATATGCGGATTGGGCTTCATATCCCGATGATTAAGTATTTTATTTGGACATTATCTGGTTTCATGGTCTTCAAGAATGCAAATAGCACGTTCAAGCAGAGAGTTAAGGGTTTCGCTGTTTGGCAGACATGGCAGCTGAAATAGGATGGATACAATCATTACTGAATAAAATTGGTTTCCTTTTAAACAAATACCCATAATTTGGAGTGACCACATGAATGCAAACGCACTAGCTTTCTAATGTGGTTTTTCATACGAGACCAAGCACAGAGATAGATTCTCATTGTGAGAGATTATGTAATAGCTAAACAACTCTGTAAGTTATGTTCCCGCAGGTAGCAGACATCTGATTAAGACATGCTCAACCATTCTCGGTTTTGGTTGCTAGACACACACTCGAGGTTTGTTCCCCACCCACCCGTTTGAAGGGGTGGTTAAAGGCATAATGGTGATTAATGAGTAAATCTGTTCTTTGTTATCAGACTTAGCCATAGACAGCTAATACGCCAGCAAAATATGTATTACAGTGAGCTGTACAGTTGTGTTCTTCCACGTGTTAGACCTGGTTGTTAGAAGGTTTTGCATTCTGTTACTAGCTCAGGACACCTTGTTACGCCCGATTGATAGTTGTATATATTGAATCACTATATATAAAGAGCATTAGCAGAGTAGGCTCAGTACCTTTCGAGCTCTGTATTCTCTTCTACATCTTTTCTTCTCTCAGAATTCTGCATTTTCTGCTATGACAAAAGTAGGCTTCCACCATTAAGGTGATTGAAATGGCAAATATATATGTTAACTCCAGAGAAGAAATTGAACAATTTCATATTTCAAAGTCTTTTAGTATGTTAAACAAATCAAGTAAAAAGTAAAGAAAATACCTGAAGTTAAATCAAAGCTTTTGGAACCAAAAATGCCTTCCTTTTATCAGCCTTTATCATGAAAAAATACCCTCGAACATGACACTATCTTGACTTGTGATCTTAAGCTTAAGGATCTATCTACTTACATGATTCTCGTTTGATCTCACTAACTCTTAGATCCCAAAATAAAAAAAATTCTGATATAATCCTATCAAGGAAACAACTAAAACTTTAATCCCACTTCCTCCTCCTCAGTTCACATTTGATTACATATTTACATTTAGCTGTCAAAATCAATTAGTTAAAAACAAAAAGAATGACAACTACTCATTAAAATACATCTAAAACTGATTCCATAGAAACCAAAAAGCATTAAGAAGAGGTATAACTTAAGGTCCTCACAAAAAACCTTGAAATTTTTGGATCTCACTTCCTACTTGCAGGCTGCTGCCACAGAAAAAGAGGGGTCAAAGAGAATAGGGAAAAAATTAAATTTAAATTTAAATAAACAATTTTTTCAGTCTCCTCCTCAATCCCCATGTGATAAGAAAATATATATATATATCTATATATATATATATATATATATATATATAATTTAAATTTAAATTAAAATATGTCTAATTTAAATTTTTCTTTCCTTCTCTTCTCCATTCTCTTGAATCCAAACATACCCTTAAAGGGTTGCTGACATATAAGCTCCGCGAGGTTAAACTATACTTTCCTATGATTGACCCCTCCCAACTCTCTTCTGGTTGAGACACTGTTATTACTATTATTAGGAGCAATATTTGAAACAACCTGCTTCCATATAAGACTGGCATACTCCGGGTGATCAACAAAAGGATTCCTATTATGCTGATAAAACTTGCATATTCTTTCATTTCTTAGCTTCTCTTCTCTTGAAGGTGGATCAACTGCATTCCATCTTAACAATGTTGAAAGAAGTCCCATCTCTTTCCTTTCTGCATGAAAGTGACATAAAATAAATTTCAACCTCTCTATCTATACTCAGATCGTCTTCTACGTATCAAAAACAAGTTCAACAGATTCTTACTTTTATGGTGGGAACTTTCATGATCAACATGAGATAATATACAGGATGACAAATCCAATATTCTAATCAACATTCAAATAAACAAGTACGACACCACATATTGGCATTGAATTTGACAAGGACATGAAGAGGATGTATACTCCCTTTTGGTATATTTAGTCAATAATCCAGATATTGTTTATAAATTAGAACTTCAAAACTCCAAAGAATGTAAGATGAGGTTACCAATGTAAAAGGAACAACGTCTAAAATACCTATGTTGGGAGTATCTGAGAGGCGAAGACCTGAGATTCTTCCTGATTGTTGAAATCCATAACAGACTTCCATGTACATCAATGCCCTCGCAATATCCCCTCTAACCTGAAGTTAGTTTAAATTAACACATATCACATGCATGAAAAAGGTACATCAATATCTATACAAGATTCTTTTACCAATTCTTAGTTTCTCTCTTGCTACAAGTTGCCCATGAAAACCAGTTAATTAGAGCTTAACAACAATCTTCAAACTGAGGCTTGGTAATTCAATGTTCTAAGCTTGGATGTCACGATTTTAAGAGTGGGCAGAGGACTAAGATATATGTAAACATACAATGGAATGTCTAAACTGGACCAGAGAAAAATTTCAAGCATGATCAGCAATCAGTTATGACGGTTCCAAAAAAACAACTTAAAATTGAAAAAAGGATACCTGCCTTGGTGGAGCCCACTTCTCCTTATCTGTTTCAGTGTCAAGAGCAGCTTCCCTGTTTGCTGGCTTCAGACACTTCGTTGACTTAGCATCGCATTCTCCATAGTACTTGTTTCCTCTTGATGCATTGACTGAGAGAAACTTGAACTATTAAACTAAAACAGAATCTTGAGTTCAAATATACTGAGCAGTGGGTTTCCTTACCATTTACATCAGCAGGGCGAATGTTATGTAAATCAGTCAAAGAAGGACCATTAGTTAGCCCATAAGATCGAGGCCATAGATGCTCTCCTGCAAAATGTTTATTAAATGAGTGAATCCACATTGTTAGTTCCTTTGTTTCTGGAGCTACAACCCATTTGATTGTGTTTAGTTTATCTTATTATGTCCAGAAGAAACTTGGATTTCTTTTTATTTTCACAAAAATTTCCAGACAAAACCTTTGACTCTTTGCAGTGTCAGTACCATGTAAACAAAATTAAGAAGGTTGAATGTGGAACACGAAAAGGACACAAAAAGGAAAAACAAGTTTTAGTGTAACACCTCATAAATATTTCTACCAATTCACGGTTATGTACAGTGTAGTTAAAGTATCATAGGGAAGTTACGTACAGTGTAGTTAAAGTATCATAGGGAAAAATACATAGTCCAAAAATGCTATCAATCTCCATAATTAAACTTTTAGTCTCTAGTCCTTACCAGAAAAAGGTCAGATCTAAAACTTTTAAAAATTCTGCACATACTAAATTCAAACTTAAAACAGTGCAATTTAGTCCTCCTTCCCTAAACTTGTACTGTTTTGATTTGGTAGACTCAGAAATCAATTCCAATTGTTCTCAAATGGGGACACCTCAGCATGTCCTAGATTTACAGTAATTATTTCAAGTAAAAATTTGCTCATTTACCTCTTCCATTTTGGAAGTTCCTCAAAAACTGTTCTATTTTCGTCTGAACTCCTAGTACTATTCTGCTTAGGTCTATTTATCCATCTTCTGTACTCAAAAAGAGAAAAAAAGTTCATAACTTACACAATTAAAGTATGACATATCCAAAGGCTTTATACCAAGTTCTAGAGCAATCCAAGGTCGTTTGGTACTTTATTTAATTATAAATACATACTAGACAATTTACAAGAAGAAGATGCATTCATTCTAGCTCCCACTTACTCGATAAATTTACATAGCTCCTTAACATAAGCTAGTATTCATCTTATATACATGCTTTACAAGAAGAGGATCATTATGAAACAGTCTTCCATCATAGTTATGTTATAGCAAAGATCACACACACAATCTTCATTGGAAAGTGCATACAAAAATACATTATAGTTCTCAAGCCTATTATATGGCTTGTTTTGCTGTATCTCTAATGGAACTTTTACTTGAAAAATGTTAATAAACTTGAGTGAGATTATAAATCTCAAATAGTCATATAACTAATTCAAAATATATAAACACCGTCATCATCATACATACTACAATAATTAGGAGCATTAAACAAGAGCTACGTAACATAGTGTATAAATGCATATTTGGTTTCTCTTGTAACAATAGTTCCATATTTGTAGCTACCTCATCATTATCATCATCTTCATGATTGTCATCATGCCTAAATATTAGCCAACTTATCATCATGGTGAGTTTAAAAACTCCAATATGCCTCTAAGAATTACCATATAGCAATTTACAAATGAATAAAGCTAACCAAATATATATAGATATACCAAAGTATATTAATAATCTAGTTTTAAACAGATATATACAGAATAAGAACATTGATTACCTCTTACGCAATAAAATCTGAATTTTTCTTCAAAAACGCACTATAACCAAACTTTAGCCTCTCTCTCTCTGCCCTCTTTTCTCTAGCTTTGACCAAGTGAAGGAAAATGAAAAGCGCATGTTGCTTATAAAGTGTTGAAACACAACTTCCAACCACCTAAATTAAATGATTGTGAGCTCCTCATGAGATAAATTTCATTAAATGTTTGCCTTATACCTTTTAGGTATATAGGCCTTAGTTGTATTAAATTCTAACTATTTTAATTAAATTCATATTTAATATATAAACCCCATTATCTTGAAATTCTAAAAATATTAAAATTATAGTTTTTATCTTAGACAATTTTTTCTTTCATTTTAGTCTCGAATTCTATTTTTAATTATTTTCATAAAACATATAAAATATGCGTCATAAAATTTATTTCATTTCATTCGGGTTATTCTTAAGATCATTTTGTGTTTAAATTAGTAAGTTTTACTATCTCATATAACCTAATTTAATAATATTTTTCATTTATACCCCTACTAAGATTATATTTATCTAACTAAAGATATTTTAAAATGTTACATTTCTTCCCCTCTTTTGAAAAATTTTGTCCACAAAATTCAACTTTATTTGAATAATGTTAGATACGTCCTCCTCATTTCATCTTCCATTTCCCAAGTGGGACCATCAGGAGATAATTTCTTCTAAACTATCTTAACTAATGAAATACTCTTATTGCGCAATTGGTTAGTCTTTATATCAATGATCCATTTTTATTCTAAAACAAATGATAGATTATCATATAAATGCACTGACTGATATTCCATGATATGCGATAGGTCTGGAGGAAACATTTTGAGTTAAGAAACTTGGAAGGCATCATGAATTTGTGAGAAGTTGGTCGTAAAGCAAGTCTATAGGCTACTCATCCAATTTGATGAAGAATTTGATAAGGACTAAAACATTTAGGATTGGACTTCAAAGATCTACCAACACCTGTGTCCAAAGTAACTTTAAGAAACACATGATCACCTTTTTCAAATTCAAAGGGTCTTTACCTTTTATTCGCATAACTCTTTTGCCTATTTAGGACAGTTAGTAGTTTTTTTTTTATGAGTTCTATATGTCTTGTGGTCTGAGCCATAGTATTAGGTCCTAACAGACTCCAAGTTCTACCCAATATAAAGGAGACCAGCACTTTCTACCATAAAGTGCTTTATTGGGAGTCATGTTGTTGGAATGGTAACCGTTATTGTAAACAAATTCAGCTAACAATAAATACATATACCAATTCCCTTTAAACTCTAAAACATAGGCTCCCAATATATCTTCAAGAGTTTGAATGAATCTCTCAGTCTGACCCATCAAATATCATGAAATATGAGTCAGTACATGTCGAAAATAATCTATCATTTGTTTTAGAACCATAAAGGATCATTGATGTAAATACCAAACAATTGTGCAATAAGAGCATCCCATTGGTTAAGGTAGTTTGGAAGGGACTATCTACTGACAATTTTATATAGGAAACAGAAGAATAAAATGGGGAAGACATATCTAGCATTATTCAGATGAGGTAAGTTAAAATTTGAGGACAAATTAAAGAGAGGAAGAAATGTAATATTCCAAAATATCTTTAGCTAGAGATATATGATTTTAGTAGGAGTATAAATAAAAAAAATATTAGTAATTTAGGTTATATGAGATGGTAAGGCTTCGTAGTCAAAACAAAAGATGATTTTAAGAATAACCCTACTGAAATAAAATAAATTTTATGATGCATATTTATTATGTTTTATAAAAATAATTAAAAGTAGAATTAGGGCGACTAAAATAAAAGGAAAATAATTGTCTAAGATAGAAACTATAATTTTAACATTTTTAGAATTTCAAAATGAAAGATTAAATGATAGTGAGGCCCACATAATAAACATGAGCTTAACTAAAATAGCTAGAATGTAATACATGCCAAACCTAAATGCTTGAAATAAGACAAACATCTAATGAAATTTATCTCATGTAGAGCTTGCAAGCATTTAATTCAAATGGTTGAAAGTTGTGTTTCAATATTTTATAATCGACAGACGCTTTTCAAAATTTGGGTTAAGAACTTATTAATTTGATTAGCATCATTCTCATGTCTGTTTATTTCATTATCTCATCCCAAGTTTGTCCGCCATAGAGTTTCCTACACCCGCTGTTGAATTTGGATGGTAGTGGCTTGAGCTGCTCTTCAATTCTTTCAACCAAGGCCACCATATTATCTAAGATTTCCCTAAGGATTTGGACTTGGGATCTCCTATCTGTCATGTCTGCCTGATGGACAAATACATGTAATTTCCACTCAATGCTTTTAGTTCACAGAAACATCAATATACAACATATATTTCAACATTTGGAACTTCTTGATTTTTATTCCAACCAAACAAAGTCTTGTAACATATACAAATTCAATCAAATACAGACAATAATTATCATATAATTAGCCTAGAAGTAGTGATTATGCAAGAACCACCGCTTTGATACCAACATATATAACACTACGTACATACTTCTACCAATTCACAATTATGTACAGCATAATTAAAGTATTATAGTGAAAAACATATAGTCTAAAAATGCTATCAATCTCCATAATTAAACTTTTATATGTCTACTCCTTATTGAAAAAAGGTTGGACCTATAACTCTTAGAATTTCTGCATATACTAAACTCAAACTTAGAACAGCAGTTTAGTTCTTCTTCCCTAGACTTGTAATGTTTTCATTTGGTTAGCTAGGAGAAATAATCTCCGATCATTCTCAAATGGAAACTCTTTAGCATGTTCTAGATTTACCATAAAAATTTCAAGTAAAAATACACTCATTTGCCTCTTCCATTTTGGAAGTTCCTCAAAAACTAATCTATTTTGGTCCAAAGTTCTGGCACTGTTCTGCTTTCTCCAATTTTTTTTTTTTTGAAAAATCTCATAACTTCCATAATTAAAGTATGGCATATCCAAAGGTTCTGTACCAAGTTTTTGGGCAATCCAAAGTCGTTTGGTATTTTATCTAACCATAAATACATACTAGACAACTTATACGAAAAAAATACATTCATTTTAGCTTCTACTTACTATATTAATATACATAGCTCCTTAACATAAGCAAGTATTCATCATATATACATATTTTGCAAGAAGAGGATCATTATGAAACAGTGATCCATTATAGTTATGATATAACAAAGTTTGCACACATCATCTTCATATGAAAGTGCATACAAAAATACATCATAGTTCTCAAACCTATTATATGGCTTGCTTTCTGGTATTTCTAATAGGAGTTTTACCTTAAAAATATCAATCAACTTGGGTGAGATTATAAATCTCAATAGTCATGTATCTTATTCAAAATATACAAATCATTATCATCATACATATTGTAAGAACTAGAAGCATTAAACAAGGGTTACGTAACATAATCTATATTTGCATATTTGGTTTCTCTTATAACTACAATCTCATACTTGTGGCTACCAAATCATCATTGTCTTTATCATGATTGACATTATCTAAATATTAGCAAATTTATCATTGTGGTGAGTTTAAAAACTCTAAGAGTTCAATCTGCCCTTGGAAATTACCCTATAACAATTTATAGATGAACAAATCTAACTAAATATACCAAAGTAAATTAATAATTCAGTTCTAAATAAAGATATACATAATAAGAATACTTACTACCTCTTTCGGAATCAAAATCTGAATTTTTCATTCAAAATTTGTTCGATATAATTAACATTGTACTCTCTCTCTCTCCCCTCGTTTCTCTAGCTTTGACCAAGTAAAGGAAAATGAAAAGCGTGTGTTGCTTATAAAATGTCAAAACGCATCTTCCAACCACATAAATTAAATGCTTGCTGACTCCACATAAGATAAATTCTGTTAAATGCTTATCATCTACCTTTCAGGCATGTAGGCCACGCATCTATTAAATTTAAGCTATTTTAATTAAATTCATATATAATACCTAGGCCCTACTATCATTCTACCTTGAAATTTAAAAAATGCTATAATTATAGTTTCTAGACAATTTTTTTTCTCTCATTTTAGTCCCTCTAATTCTACTTTTTGTTATTATCATAAAACATATAAAATATGCATTATAAACTTTATTACATTTTACAAGGGTTATTCTTAATTTGAGTAGGAAACTTTACTATCTCATATATCCTAACTTACTAATATTTTTTATTTATACTTCCACTAAGATCATATATCTCTTAGCTAAAGATCTTTTGGAATGTTACATTTAGCATCTTCTAAGCAAATTTGGTTCAAAGTAAACGAGCTAGATGAGACTTGTGGGATCCCAAGTTTCTACATTTTATCTTTATCTTTTGCTTTCAGTTCCAGTCAAATCCAATATCAAATCATGTCCTTTGTCGGAGAAAAAGCCATAGAGGACAAAAGCATAACCAACACAGTAACTTTATACACAAGAGTTCCAATAATATCAGAACCCCTTTGGTTAACACCCTGTAGTTAACTAACAGATTATGCCCTTGTCGCACATAATTCAGAATATCTACCATAACTTAAACTCCGTCATAGGAGATCCTGAAAATCTAGACTCTTGCTGTCTTGCACTCATCTTTATCCCTTGAACATATGTTTAAAACCAGTCCCTTTTCTCATCCTCAATTATTCAATTAACTTTATTAATTGTCATTAATCATACTTTAGGTTCAAGGACTATCCTATATGGATCAATTTTTCTGTAAGTTTAGCTAATAACATAACCTGGTTAAGAAGTTAAGCATGAATCTTACTACTTCGGAATCACCTATAAATTGAGAATTATATACATGTATTTTTCTCACTAATAATATATTATTATTTTAGCCTTCACCCTCCAGTATCAAAATATCAATTGAGAATAAACATGCTACATTGAGTGCTATGAGCAACAACTGCACAAAAGTAACATAATTAAAACCAGTAAATAACTGACATCAAAGCATGGTAACTAAAGCAAATTGATTAGTTGACTCACTATTCCATCCCTGTGGCTTTCCTGATAAGCGTTTTGGGACAACTCTCAAGGAGTATATTTCAACTCTGCATAGCATAAACCATCAACTACATAAAAGTCAGCTGATATGGTAAATATAAGTTATCATTAATCAAAAGATACAAAGCAATATCAGTTAAGTCCATACATTTCTGATGAAGCATCAGGTTCATCAACATCAGCAGCGTCAAGAAACTTAAGGGCATCCCACACCTGTAAATTAGAGAAGCATGTCAGATCTCGAGAAACCAATCTAGTTGTACAAAGATTTAATCAAGACTGAAGCAGCATATGAACTAAACCAGAAATAACCTCTTTGTAGGATAAGGAACGATGTGGGGCAACAATGCTATTCAATTTTTTCTTCAGTGCTTGACCTCTTAAAGGCTTCACATGGGAATAGTAATTGAGAGTGTCCTCGCAAGCATAAGTAGAGGGAACTGGGTAGTCGTGAGCTCCAGCAACAAGATTGAGGAATAGCAAGTAAAAGGAGATGATTTGAGAAAGCCATCTCCATGAGACATTAAAACACGTTAACCACGGTGGGTTCCACAAGCCCCTAGTGACAAAGTGACACTTATCTCCACAACTTCTGTACCTAGAAAATCAAAGAGAAAGGGGAAAAAAATTAAATAAGGGTTAGGAATTAGAAGAAGATAATAAAAGAAATAAGAAAGAAAAGAACGAAAATATGGCATAATCACAATTATCATTTATGGAATACAGGTTGCCACAAAGAAAGAAGTCGAAATATATTATGGTCAAACAGTGACTCTTTCTCAATCAATAGATCATTTTTCCGATGAGCATTCTACATACCTATCATTAGGTGGCACTAAAATATACTGAAACCTTTAACTTTCGGTCTTTACCAGCAGCACCCAACAATCAGTAATTTGATGATCACCCATGTCCTAAATAAGCAACGACGCTCATATATTAATAAAATCATTCCTATATCTTTTCCTATGCATTCGACAGTATAAACGATGGAATAAGTTACCGACCCCTCATAGATATTAGAAGTGCGAATCAGCGGCTTTCGACTGCTCCCACAAGCAACCCTACTGCGACACGGGGTTGGGAGAAGGGGAAGTGTGGTGGGTGATAAATGTTCACATGTTGGCATGGAGGAGGGAAAAAGATGCTTGCGGCCACAGAATGATGCCTCCGAGCTCAGGCGACTCGCCATTCCCAACTTGTTTTGCAGTGGATAAGGTAAGACAGGAGACTCGAAAAGAACCATCAAAATGATATTTTAAACAAAAATTAATAATTCAATGATTAAAATTCAAGATAAAAATATTATTTTTAGTCCCCTAACTTTAAATTTAATTTTATTTTAATTTTTTATAAAAATCTTTAAAATAATTATTCATTTTTAGTTTTATTCTAATCTTTTACAAATTAAAAACTTTAAAATGGTCATTTATATTTCAATATTTAACCTAAAATAATTATTTTTTAAATAAAACTATAGAGGATTATTTTAAATTAAATATTGAAAAATGACCAAAACCCCATTTAGTCCCCACTTATTACCCTATATCACTGTGGTCCCCAACTTATCATAATTCCTAAATATGTCCCTCATTTAAGCTACAATCGCCTAATGAGTCCTTCTATTTAATTGTCCATCAATAACCAACTAAAGTGGCATGTTTTCTGTTGACTTGGAAAAAATTGCTTAACACCCATGCCACATAAGCTTACCCATCGGCACCCTCGTTCAGTAATGCCTACTCACATTCACATAAACCATAAAATTCTAATTAGCCCTCTTGCATCACAAAAAAAAGGTCTCTTCATTGGTTCTTTTCCCAGTTGCAAACTCAAGGTAGATGAAGGAGATGTCACCTGAGCTGAGGAAAAAGAAAGTTCAAGAGATTCACCAAGAATAGTCTACCACGAGCTTCACTAAGGTTAATCCTGCATTTTCCCTTTTGGTCTGAGTTCAAGTTTCGAATGAAATCAGAAGGTAACTCCTTCATTTTTTGATTTGGAACAAGAGTATTGGCAAATCAAATCATTGTTCAATTCAAAACCCAAATCCTTCTTCTTGTTTGAATGTTTAAGAAATTTTTTGAATGTCTAGTTTTGTTTTATTAATAGATTTTAGGAAAAATTTTGTAAGATTGGTCTCCTTCTTCCTATTGCTTATTTTGGAAAAAAGAATGGTGTAAGATTGTATATTGTGGAAAAATCTGGTTTGGCTTTTCGGTTTGTAAGATTGGTTCCCTTCTCATTTTGTTGTTAGATTTTAAACTAAATTTTATATGATTAAAACTTTGATTTAGAGTCTAAATATTTTTGGATGCCTTTTATTATGTTTTGTTTTAGATATTGGAACTTAATTTGTAAGATTGGTCTCTTTCTTATTGCTTATTCTAGAAAAAAATGGTTGTAAGATTGCTTATTTTGGATAAGCCTAGTTTGGTTTTTCAATTGGTAAGATTAGTCCCCTTCTCGTTTTATTTTTAGATCTTGAACTAAATTTTGAAATATAAAAACTTCGGAATTAATTTTGAATTAAATATTTGAATTTTTTTCATGATGTTTTGTATTAAATTTTGGATGTTACCTATCTTTTATATTTAATGTTAACTTTGCTGTAGCTTACTTGCTTTGGTCCATTTCCAGACTATAATTATGGACTATTATTGTAAACTTTCTTGCTGGCTATGATCCTAAGTGCAATATCCCATTATTGCAAACCTTCATTATTACATACACTTTTCCTACTCACTTGCATCACTTAAAGCTCACACAGTATCTTAGAGAATGAGAAACAAAAGCTTAGAAGCATCCATTTCATATTAATGGCAATGGTTGGAGATATAAATTTTTCTACATTATCTCTTGTTTTGGGTAAGTTGACAAGTTTCTTTTATGTTTAAGAATTTACATTTGGTATCAAAGCTTTTAAACCTCTACCTTGCAAATTTAAGAAAAATTTTCATATTTGAGTCAATCATATTCATGTGTTTTTTTTTTGTTTGGCTATTTTGAGCTCATAAACTTAATCCTTATGAAAAATTAATCAATTTTGACTTTTGAAATGCTAAAAATGGAGCTCTAAAACGTAAAATATGATCGGGTCTTGAACTGGGTCTGGGTGACTCGGTAGGAGGTTGAAGATGAGTCAAGCTATAAATCATTTTGCATTATTTCAAGTTGCTAAACGACAGTGCATTTTGTATGTTGTTATGTGCTGAAAATAAAATTGCAAAACTAACCACCCCAAGACTTGAACCCATGTCCTTTTGTATGAAAGTGGCACATTCCAACTATGTTTCCAGAGCTTCTTTATTGTTATTCATACCTCTAGTCATTGCTATTAAAATGAGATGGATGTTTCTAAGCTTTTGTTTCCCACTCTCTAAGATGGAAACATAGTTGGAATGTGCATTATCTCTTGTTTTGGGTAAGCTAACAAGTTTCTTTTATGTTTAAGAACTTACATTTGGTATCAACGCTTTTAAACCTCTACTTTAAGAAAAATTTTCAGATTTAAGTTGGTCATATTCATGTGTTTTTCGCTATGAGTTCATAAACTTGATCCTCATGAAAAATTAATCAATTTTGGCTTTTGAAATGCTAAAACAGAAGTTTAGAACGTAAAATATGATTGGGTCTTAAACTGGGTCTAGGTAACCCAACTGGAGGTTGAAGACGAGTTAAGCTATAAGTCATTTTACACTATTTCAAGTTGCAAAACAACAGTGCATTTTTTATGTTATTATGTGTTGAAAATAAAATTGCAAAACTAACCACCCCAAGAAGTGGCACATTCCAACTATGTTTCTAGAGCTTGTTTGTTGTTAAGTTTGACTATATATTTTACTTATTTTAATATTTCATTTCTAGGCTATTCTTATATTGTTTTCATTATGGGCCTTATAACATTTTGGTCTATTTTCTAGAATTTTTCATAGGCATTTTGGGTTTTCTATTTTAGTCCATTATTATGTGTTCAACTTAAAATGAAAATTTTAGTCTAGTTAAGATTCAAACCCCTACCATTAGACATACTAGATCAACATTTAAACCACTAAGCTAATGAACACCCATGTGCAAGGACTTGTTTTGAAGCAAATTTAACTTTCGGAAAAGGCATATCCATGTACTATTGCTCAAAATATTTAATTAAATTGCTCAAATTTTTTTAAAAAAATTGTTTTGAGCAATTTAAGTTTTGTTGGATAATATTTGGTAGATATTTTGTCCAATATTTAATGAAAGTTAAAATTTTTACATTTAAAACTGAATTTCTTGAAAATTAATTTCGAGCAATATTCATGATATATTGATTAAATTTAATAAGGGGATATTTAACTAATTAATTTTCATATTTTGATTTTACAAATTAATTGTATAAAATCTTATTATGAAAATTGCTTGTTTATGCATTTTGCATTGTCAATTAGAAGCATTTAGAAAATTTTGATTTTGGCATAATTAAAGTCTAGCCATAACACCTTTATTCTTCACGATTTGTGCATGATTCTAATTAAATAAAACTTAGCCCATAGACAGTTTTATTTACCACTAGGCTTATGTTTACTTTATATGTTTTACATTGGTAGAACA
Source organism: Delonix regia (assembly GCA_037074485.1). Classification (NCBI taxonomy): domain Eukaryota; kingdom Viridiplantae; phylum Streptophyta; class Magnoliopsida; order Fabales; family Fabaceae; genus Delonix; species Delonix regia. The sequence continues at coordinate 25,052,991 of CM073451.1, read as the reverse complement.
TGTTATATAGATTTCTTAAAGTTGTCTCAAATATTGACACATGCATGTAACATTTATGCAATCTTTCAACCATTGAACATTTTTTTATTTTCAAGTTCATGAACTTAATGGGGAAAATTACAAGATTTGGAAGGAGATAATTCTTCTCCAATTAAGGTGGATGGACATTGATTATGCTATGAGAAAAGATGAACCTCCTGCACCTATGGATACTAGCAGCACATATGTAATAACTCTTTATGAACATTGGACAAGCACCTGGTCCATTTACGAAGTTCCTTCAACAGCATAGGATTATTGCATAATACACTATGCTTGGTTCCCCAGACCAGAATGGTGTAGTTAAAATAAGAAACCAAATGTTGTTGGACATGGCACGAAGCATGCTTAGCAGCTCCAAGTTTCCTATGTTCTTGTGGAATGATGCCCTTAAGATACCTGTGTATAGACTTAACCGAGTTCAAACCAAGGCTATTGAAAAGATGCCATTTAAATTAATGACAGGTTGGAAACCAAGTTTAAGGCATATGTGCATATAGGGATGCCCGTCTAAGGTGTATATTTATAATCCATAAGAGAAGAAGTTAGACCTAAGGACTATCAGTGGCTACTTTGTTGGGTATGCCGAAAGGTCTAAGGGATATAAGTTTTATTTTCCATCATATAGTACTAAGATTTTGGAGTCAAGAAATGTTAAATTTCTTAAGAATGACTTAATTAGTAGGAGTGATTAAACTCAAAATTTAGGTTCTAATAATGATCAATTGAGAATTCAAGCTCCCATATCGAGTAACAAATTAGTTATAATTCATACCCTTCAAGTGTGAATAGGTGTTGAAAATCCAATCATTGAGGAACCACAAACTATTGACCATGACCTAGTTAATCCAGTTGTACAACAGCCACAAGAATCTATTATGCAACTAGTTGAGGAACATGTTATCCAAGAGAATGTTGAATCAACATTAAGAAGATCGATTATAATTAGGAGGTCAGCAATTCCTAGTGATTATGTTGTGTACCTACAAGAGTCTGACTATAATATTGGAGCCAAAAATGATCCTGAAACATTTTCACAAGCCATCAACTGTAAAGAATCTAATTTATGGCTTAATGCTATAAAGGATTAGATGGATATAATGGCATCTAACGGAGTCTGAGATCTCATTAAGTTGCTTAGTGGCTCAAAGGCCATTGATTATAAATAGGTCTTTAAGACAAAAAGAGACTTATTAGGCAACATTGAAAGATATAAAGCACGACTAGTGGCCAAAGGATATACTCAAAAGGAAGGAATCGATTACAAGGAAATATTTTCTCTTGTATCGAAGAAAGATTCCCTCCATACTATATTAGCATTAGTTGCCCATTTTGACTTGGAATTACATCAGATGGATGTGAAAACAACATTCCTTAATGGGGATCTAGAGGGAAAGGTATGTAAGGAACAACCTGAAAGATTTTCCTCTAATCCTAGTGAACTTTTAGTTTATAAGCTTAAGAAATCCATATATGGATTGAAACAAGCTTCTTGCCAATGGTACCGTAAGTTTCATGACATTATCTCCTCTTTTGGATTTGTAGAGAATGTCACAAATCAATATATATACCATAAGGTCAGTAAGAGTAAAATATGAGTACTTGTAACTAATGATAAAGGGTTTCTATATAAGGTAAAGCAATTTCTCTCTAAGAACTTTGATATGAAGCAACCAAATGTAGCACCTATTATGAAGGGTGATAGGTTCAATTTGAGCCAATGCCCAAGGAATAATTTAAAGAGGGAATTGATGTGTAACATTCCATATGCTTCAACAGTTGGAAGCCTTATGTATGCTCAGGTTTGTATGAAACTTGACATTGCATTTGTTGTTAGGATGTTCGGTAAATATCAGAACAATCCAAGGATAAATTATTAGAGTTGCAAAAAAGACTCAAAGGTACCGAAGATTACATTTTAATGTACAAACGAACTGAGAACCTTGAGGTAGTTAGCTACTTTGATTCAGATTTTGCTAGTTATATTAACTATCAGAAATCAACATTCAGATATATCATTATGCTTGCCAATGGAGCTATGTCTTGGAGGAGCCCAAAATAGTCTTTGATTGCTACTACTACTATAAAAGCTGAGTTCATGTCTTGTTTTGAGGTAACTTTGTATGGTATATGGCTTAACAGCTTTATTTCTGGTCTTAGAATTTTGAATTCTATCTTAAGGCCATTAAGAATATATTGGACAATTCAGCTGCTGTTTTTCTAGCTAAAACCAATAAAAGTGGAAGTCAAAGCAAATACATCAACATTAAGTACTTAACCATTCAATAATGTGTCAAGGAAAATAAAATTTTCATTGAACATATAAAAACTAAGTTGATGATTGTTGATCCTATAACAAAAGGCATGTCACCTATGAAATTTAAGGATCTTATAACTAGAATGGGGCTTGGTTCCATATTAAGTATTTAATGTATGTTATTATCACTTATAATAAAGCTCTTATTCATTTGAGTTGTTTTTCTCAAGATCAAAGAAACCCTTTCCTCTTCTTGCTCCAATTTCAACATTTCCTCATTATCTCCATCAATGACGACCAACTTCATCATGTTTTCCAACCCATTTGCAATGGATGGCGGTCACAAAAGTATCAAATTCTAGTGAACATCTCCCACGCGTGATACCATCAAAATAGACCTAAAGGGATGCGTGTTTCTTGAAATCTTGTTGAAGCTTCACAATCTTGCATGTAATTTAATCTTTTCCTCCTAATCATTGTGCTTAATTTCATCATCGTGGCCCTTAATTTGCAATCTTAGCCCCAATTTCAAATTTTCTTAATTATGTGACCTAAGGTTTCACAAGAGGATAAATTAAACATAATTGGTGAGAGATTTTTTCAAATTGATTTGTGACATTGTATATTGACACCAAATTCATTCTTTCTTCTTTATAATCCGCAATTAAATTTTGAATTTGGAGTATTGATTTTGAAACTCATCTTTTCAAGGTGTTGTGCTGTATATTTGAAATTGAGCTTGATTTTACAGAGATTTCTTCAAATTGAGTTAGGGTTTTAGTTCTTAGATAAATCATGAATATTTTTCCTCTAATTCCTATGTGAAATTAATGGGTTTTGTTAGCCAAGGTGTGTGACAACAATTGTCCCGTAGCAGAGGCCCAAGTAGGGCCAAGTCACAATCGAAACGTGACACTTGTGTTCGGTCGTTATTAAAGAAATAGAGTTGTACCCTGACTAACAACTATAGCTTTTGGCCTAGTGGTAAGCACTTGATTAAATAAGTGGTATCAAAGCTACGGCTCTTAAGGACTTAATCGTCTCAAGAGTTTTTATGGCAACCATTGAAAGTTTTACAATGATGGAAGGATTTGATGTTAATAAACCCTCTTTCCTTGATTCTATTTATCTCAATTTTTGGAAAGCTAGAATGAAATTTTATATTCAATCTCTTAATGTAGACTTATGGGATGTAGTACAAGATGGTTTTATTTCCAAACCCAGGAAAAAGTGGAATGAGCATGATAAGATGTTATTTTCTTTGAATATTAGAGCAATTCAAATATTACATAGTGCTTTAAATGAATATGATTATGTTAAAATTAAACATTGCTCTAATGCTAGAGATATATGGAATATTCTTCATACTTTGTATCATTTTAACCATGTTGTTGGAGTTGTGAATGTTGATAGCTTTTAAAAAATTGTACAAGTTGAAAAAACATGCTCTATCCTCTTAAAGATTATCAACATAGAATTAGATGATAAAGATGAATTTTCAAATATCTCTATATCCAATCTAGAAAAAAAATGGTGAAGTTAGCTCTGAACCATTGAAAATCTCAAACAAGGATGCTGAACAATTGTTAACTTAATTGGAAAAAAATATAAGTAAACTTGATTCCTCATTTAGTCAACAACAAGATTTCAAGCTAATCTTAAGGAATAACACAATGTTGCAATTAAGCAGATCTTTTGATACTTAGTGGGTACTCAAAACCATGGGCTTTGGTATCCAAGGATTAATAATTTTGATCTATTCGGCTATGCATATGCTGGTTTTATAGGTGACAAATCTAATTAAAAAAAAGGACAAATGGTATTTACCAAATTCTTGGAAAATCCCTAGTCTCTTAGTACAGTAAGAAGCAAAGCCTAGTGGCTCAATCCATAACTGCAACTAAATACATGGTTGTTGGGAGTTGTTACACCAAATTATTATAAATGAAGTAACATTTCCAAGATCACACGCTAAAAGTGCCTCAAATACCGGTATATTGCATATAGAAGTAAGACACCACTTCATTTGGGATCATGTTTAACAAGGTAATATTATGGTAAAGTATGTTTAAATTAACTATAAACTTGTTGATATTTTCACTAAGCCTTTACATGAAGATAGATTCCTCTTCTAATAAATGAATTGGAAATAATTAATTTTTCTACTTGAATTTTTGCTCCTTATGTTTACCTAGTTAATTGGATTTCTATTTGTTTGCATTTATATGTTTTTGTTAGAATCTAGTTAACTGTCTACGCTTACCTAGTTAACTAGATTTCTATTTGATTGTACTTATGTGATCCTATCTAGATTTAGTTAACTAGATAGCATTATATAGTTAATTGTTTTTATTCAACCCTCAAATTCCTCTCCAACATAAATAATGAAAGTTGCCAAATTTGCTAAATTAACTTATAGTTAACAAATAACAAAATACATAATCAAACATTTAGCCTGTATACAATGGAGCAACTAGACCACATTATACAAAAATCTATAGCTCTAGTAGTAGGCCAGGCTCACTAAAGAATAAAAATACCATGATTCCTAATCCACATGTGAGTGTTCAAGATCAGCGCTGGAGTCTGAAAAATTTTAAATAATGGAGTGAGTGGAAACTCAGTGAGCAGGTACTTCTAATATTGCAAAAATGGAACAGACTTACATGTTGCGTCTTTCAAATTTTAAAACCAAATATCATATAGTTATAATTCAATAATACCAAATGGAGAATAATTATTAACATAATGCAATGGGAATTTCCTACAGAATCAGTTGGAATTTTAAAATACAGAACTAGCCCAAGGCTAGTGAAAACAAATCAAAACAGTACCCAATTCAGCTATAAACTCTAAATAACTGTAATAATGGCCCTAGGCCTCAAATAGAATATGGTGGTAAGGGTAACATACTCAACTTTATCATATTACTAATCGCAATGCACTACGGCTAACATCTACTGTCGTTAGTTATAGGGTTCCATTTTGGACACATTCCCAATATTTAAAGATATATAAACATCCATATTCAGATATCATAATTTCAAAATTGTACCACTTAAGAGTTCAGATTTCAGTATTTATAATAATTCAAAATTCATAATCATAATGGATAATTTAAAATAATATCCTGCATAATTAGGATTATCTACTCACTTGAGCCAAGTATACCAACCTTCTCCTATCCTTATTTACAATTCCTTTGTTGATCGTTTTCCCAGCCACCTAAAACATTAAAAAAAATACTTTTAACAACCAATCTTTAGGAGTAATTTTAATTATTTAATTCTATCACTAGCATAATTAACTATTACTTATTCCCTTTATCTAAGTCTTCTCTTTAACCCAATTTGGCCCCTTTTTTTTCACTCAATTTTAAAAGTCACCGTACGATCACCTTGGATAACAACAGACTGCTCATTTGGGAACTCACATCTTATAACTTTAAGATGCCATTACTTGGTGGCATAATAGGAAGCAAATCAATCCATTTCAAGGATCACATCAAAGTCAATCATAGCTAAAATAATTAAATCAACCCTTGTTTCTTAGTCATCAATCGTAATCGTGCATGATTTGCATACCTGATCCACTAAAGTGGATTCCCCTAATGGAGTTGTTACTATAAAAAAGGCCTCTAATTTGATAGGACACTTGCCAATCAATTTTGCAAAATATGGGGACTAGGATCAAATAACAAATTAGCTGTATGAGAACATACTATAATTGTACCTGTAATCACTGCATTCAATGCTTGGGCATCCTGTTTATTGAAAGCAAATACTCTCGCTTGACCCTTCTTAAGGATGTCTAACCTCTATCAAAAGACGTTCTACCACTATTTCCTCTGCCACCCTAAGCTTAAAACGTACCATGCGGCCTCAGTCCCATGTACATAAGACCCAATGGTCGTATTGAACCTTGACTAGAGTGTGAGGGGTCTGAGGGAAATCTAGTATTATATACCCTACCTACCCACATCTAAAACATGCCCAATACTCCTTATGACATATACCAAGATGGAATTTCCCATATATGGAACAATAAGGTCTACCTCTTAGATTCTGTATTGAGTCAGATTGAGGAGTAGGTCTGGAGTCCCTAGAATTCCCTCTATGTTTACTGATACTTGCCATTATTTGAATTGAAAATTCTGGGTTAAAGCAAAAAGTTTAAGCTAGACTTGATGCCCTAGGTCTTCTAGATGATCCACCCATGGTAAAACCCCCTAAAGGTTTTCATTCCTTTAAACGCTTCCTCTTCTTATGCATTATATTATCTTCTCTATCCTTCATTTCAATCATCTTGGCACAATCTACCACTACAATGAATGAGGTAAATTGACTGATCTATGGTGCCATATCCCTGAATAATGGCTTTGTCAAGCTCATCACAAAACGTTTAATTCTGTTCTTCTTAAAGGGAACTATATGAGGGACATACTTTGACAGCTCAGTAAATTTGATGACAAATTCATCAACTGATACCCCAGGGACTTGTCGTAAGCTCTTGAATTTCCTATGATGAGTATCCTTGATGCTCATAGGTAAAAATTACTCCATAAAAAATTCTTTAAACTTTTCCCATTTGAGAGGAGGCAACTCAGATGGTTTTCCTTGCAGGAGTGATTCATACCACGATCTAGCTACTTTCTTCAGTTGGAAGGTAGTTAAAGTGACTGATTTCCTTGCAAGACAATTAAATGTCACACATATTTACTCAATATCTTCAATGAATTGTTGATGGTCCTCTTGATTGTCCATCCCTGTAAAAATGGGAGGTTTGAATTTGATAAATTCCATTAGAATCCTTCTGATACTACCCTTTTCAACCCTATCTTGAGGTTGTTTTACCCTCACTTGCTCTGTAGAGGGCACAATGGTATGAGAGCCATCATGGCTAACCATTTGTGTTGCTATTAGGGTTGTAAGACTCTTACAACTCTCTGAACACGCTAGAGTCTGGCTACTAATTCTACACTAGTATGGACCTGAGGTTGCAAAGGTTCTGCCCACTCCTCTAGAACATTTCTAATAGGAGGCCTAGCTGCTCGCCCATCCCTTGCATGAGCTCTACCAGCACTTCCTACATGTACTCATCCCCTACCTCGGCTGTTAGGGACTAGTATGTCAGGCTAAACAACAGCCCCCTATAGAGCCTTCTCAATGGCCTGATTAGCATTAGCATATGACCTAGATAACATTGTCCCTTCTCATACATATAGAAATTTATTCAGCGCGAAATCCAGAATTATAGACTTTCATAAATATGCGATACGAAATAGGTCAAAAAAATGACATTAGATACCTTATGAGATCCTGAACAGAAACTCAGTTATAATTATACCCAGGTACATAATGATAACCGAGGTACCACCAGGAGCCCAAATCTTACCCATTTTTACCATACTATTTAATATCAATTCATAGGAGTTATAAGGATTAAAGAACTTAAAATTCATGATTTGGTAATATCTTGTGGTAATTTAGAACTAGAGGCAGCTTCCTAGAAAAAGAGCTTTTTAAGTGTAAAATTGTAATTTTTCCACTAATTTAACTTAAATTAATTGAATTAGAGATATTATAATATTTGAATTCTTGCATTACAGGCCATATTCAAAGTCTAAGTTGGAAGAAATCACAACCAGGGACCAAAAAAGTCAAAAAATTGTAGAAAAGACCAGGACTATCATTATTGTGTAGTTCATCGTGACCAAGTCCAATTGTGTGCCCTTTTTCTCTATGTAGTTTGCCATGGCAAACTGAGTTTTTTGCTGCAGCAAACTCTACCTAACCTGCATCATTTTTTATTTTTGACCCAAATTCGATTGGAAGATCTAACTCAACTCGTCTCCCTTTAAATACTAGGGTTTTTGTAGAGTAGAGGATCTAATAAGAGAAGGAGAGGCTGAAAACTCATCCACATTCACACCTTTCTTCATTTTCTTTATCATTCCATCATTTTTCTGCAATTCCATAGGTGTTCTTGGTGTTTTAGAGCTTGGTGAAGCATCCCTCTCAACCATGAGTATCTAGATATCACTTGCCCAGAGAAGAATTAAGGAGACCTTAGCTTAGAGCATCAATTAGGGAGTTTTCTTAATCTTTTCCATCATGTCCTTCTTGTAATCATTGTGTTTAGGTTAAATCATTTTGGTTACATTGATAGGTTGAATTACTTTGCTGTAAAATCTCATATGTTGGATTAGATTTTGGGATTTATGTATTGATATGTGTTTTGTATAGATTATTGCTGCATTTGATTATAGAATTATTGAGTTTGGTGTAATCCAAGATATCTTATGATTGATTGTGGCAACTTGGTAATACTTGGTTAAGTTGCTTAAGTTATTCTCACATCTTTGTATTGATCTCTTACTTGTGCATCAAGAAAGGTAGTTAATGTTGTTGTGAGCCTTTGGGTTTAAAGGTTTCACAAACAAATTAACTTACTTAGTGTTTGAATGGTATTTCAAACCACCTAAGAAATTAGTTTTTAAAAGAAACTCTCATTTATCTTTTAAGAAGCTAAGAAGGCCAAATTAAATCTTTAATAGGCATTTCATTATCATTCGCATTATAAGCTCTAAATAGTACCCATTTCAGTTATAAGCTATGAATAACTGTAATAATGGCCCTAGGCTTCAAACAAAATAGGGTGGTAAGGGTATCATACCCAACCTTATCAGATTACCAATCATAATGCACTACAACTAACGTTTACTGCCGTTAACTACAGGGTTTAATTTTGGATGCATTCCTAATATTTCAAAGATATATAAACATTCATATTCAGATATCAAAATTTCAAAATTATACTACTTCAGAGTTCAAATTTCAGTATTTCTAATAATTCAAAATTCAAAATCATAATGAATAATTTAAAATAATATCCTGTATAATTAGGATTATCTACTCATTTGAGAGAAGTATACCAACCTCTTCCTATCCTTGTTTATAGTTCCTTTGTTGACAATTTTCCTAGCCATCTAAAACATTAAATAAAATGCTTTTAACATCCAATCTTCAGGAGTAATTTTAATTATTTAATTCTGTCACCAGCCTAATTAACTATTACTTATTTCCTTTATCTAAATTATCTTTTCAACCCAATTTGGCCCTCTTTCTTCACTCAATTTTAGGAAATTAAATTGTTTGGGCCACTTTTCTTAGTAATACTTTAAAATACTTACGGCCTATATTATTATTACTATTATTATTATTATTATTATTATTATTATTATTATTATTATTATTATTATTATTATTATTATATTCAATTTATTCCATTATGCACTTATTAAATTTTTAACACCTACCATCAACACAATTTCACTTAGGGGTCATTTAATAAATTCTAAAATTTTCATTTAACTTTAACTAATATTTATTGCTATCAAATTAAGCCAAACAAATTTTTCCCTTCTAATTTCTTCCTTTTTTCTTCATGAAAAATTGCAAAAAAAATTATGAAAAATTAGAAATTCATTTAAAATTGAAACTAAAATTTCCAAAAATTCTAAATCACTCCCTAAATGCATAATAATATTTAGGAAGCCCTAAGAACTCAAACTTCACTTATTTTCAAAATTACCCCTAGACCAAAAATTTGGGGTTTGTCAATTTGAAAGCCAAAATTCATAATTGATTTGCGATTTCAAAGGAGAAAGGTGCAAAATTCACCTATGATGTGTAATCATAACTTAACTTGAAGCAAACAACTCGAATTGGGCTCAAATTGGCCTCTTTTTTGAATGAACAGTGTCAAAATTAGGGTTTTTCAATCTGAAGCAAATTGGACCACTTTAATAAGTGCAAATGAGGGAGAAAGGACCAAAATTGATGTAGGAAGTAAAGCCCTAAGCTAAATCAAAGCAAAAGTGCACCAAAATCATAAATTTTAAGCCCTTCGAGCTGCCAAAAAAATTAAGAAATTCCGTCGATGTGGCAATCGGTGAAAGTCACTGAGAGGTTAACAAAGCCACTACAACTGAGAGGTGGCACTGGCGAGGTGGAATGAGGCCAGAGGAAGCTCCAGTTGGCCAAATAAAATCTTACGTAGTAAGGAGCTCGGATCACAATTTACCAGTAATATGGCTAGTGAGGGAGGTTGCTGGAGGTTGGAGATGCTGCTGGTGCTTCACTAGCGATGGGGAAGTGGCTGCTAGAGGGAATAAGAGGATTTTTTTGCCTACTGACGAGAAGAAATGTGCAACAAGGAAATGTGCAGAAGAAAATTAAGAGTTGATGCAATTATGTAGTACAATTATTGTATTAAAATATTATTAGTGGGGGTTCGTGGGTATAATTGTTATGATTAGGGGTTTAAAATATTTTAAGTGGGAGAATATTACATTTAATCATATCAAAAATTTTTTCACAAATACTTGAACATCATACACTATTGAGTTACAAGTGCTAAAAATGCACATAGTAAGGTTTAAATACTCACTTTGGTTACAATCTCAAACAAAATTTTACTGCATCTACATTTAACACTAATTGAGTTCTCTTTTGGGTATCCCTTTTGAGTCTAAATTTCATGGGTATTACAGAAATCACGTATATAAATTGAGGAAAACTTTATATAGTTTAAAACAAGCACCAAGAGCTTAGTATGAAAGATTAAGCACATTGTTTTCTTAAAAGAGTTTGTGAAATGAAGCCTTATTTTTGAATTACACTTCTTATTGGGCTTTACTAAAAAAAAAAAAATTATGTCTTCATTGTGGTATCTTTTGATCTCTTATATATGTTATTGATATTTGTTCTTCTTTAAAATTCTCAAGATGTTTGGAATAATTCATAGATCTTGTCTTTGCAAAATTTATTTTGAAAAGGGGAAAGAAATTACAAATACTAATGATGATTCCTTCTTATGTTTAGCTTTGAATGCCTATATAATGCTTTTCATGTGGATCATTTAAAGAAGAACTTATCTAAATGTCATCCATATGGCTCTCACTTTTTGCAAGAAGAAAGATCTTTCAAAGAAAAAAAAATTTTTAATAAGAAAAATGAGTAATACAATCTAATTTTGTATTTAGTTTTTATATATTGATAATATGCATTGTTTAAGGGGGATTATAGCCAAAAATTAAGTTTATATATCATTAGGCTTACTTTACATGACATAAAAGGATTTGGTTTGCTTGCCCATAGTCTTGTCATCTCAAAAAAGAAGATGGTGTCCCTCTTTTATCAATCCATAATAGAATGATAGAAAATAGACTTATAAAGCTTTTCGATGATATATAGTTTGTTCAAAATGAAGTTGAAATGAAAGAGTTATGAACATCTAAAGTTGCGGCTATGGAATAGAGGATGGTCATAAAATCAACAAATGGAACTACTTACTTCCAACAATCAAGTTGTATAAGTTTGAATTTCTCCTTAGCTCCAAATGGTTCTTTTACTTTTTTGGCTTATAAATACATATCTCAAGAGCTTAGAAATCACAAAAAACAAAGTGAAAAACATTTTGAGTGATTCATACTCTCAAAGATCTCTTTTCATACTTGTGAGCTTCAATTGTGTTATTTGCTTTTTTGAAAGTTTTATTTTTGTTGTGAGTAGTTTCTTCTTAAAATTGTTATTTCAATGAAAGATATTCCTTGAGTAGAGATTAAATTGAAGGAAAGGTTTCCCTTGAAGAAAGTTTGGTTCTAGGGGGAGATTCCCCCAGTTATGTTTGAGGAGGTTCCTTGAAGAAATCAAGTAGTGAGTGCTTGGGATTAAAAGAAATTCTTCCTGAGATTTGTATTTGAGGGAGAGATTCTCCTAGGTTATTTTAATTGATCATTAAGATAGTGAAAAATCCCAAAAAGTTGCTTGGGGACTGAACATAGGCTTGGGTTGGAGGTGAACCAGGATAAATCTCTAAGTTTGCATTCTCTATCCCTATACTTTTTATATTTTGAATTATCATATTTATACTCTGCATTTGTTATTGACATTTGAAGTATATATATATATATATATATATATATACATACATACTCCAAGCATCAACATAAATATTTCCTTAGTTGATATAATTGTAGTTATGCTTTATACATTTCCTAGTAATCTTCATAACAAATATTTTGTAAAGAAATTTCAAAAAGAACCAAAATTTTTGTAAACACCCAATTCACTCCCGTCAATGGTGTTAGTTGCCTTATTCTAACAAGTGGTATAGGTTTTGGCCTAATGGTAAATGATTGATCCAACAACTGGTATCAGATCAGAAATCACATGTTTGATCCCCAGCAGGGCAGTTGCTGAGGGGGAGATTGTTACCAAAGGTGTGTAGCAGCAATTGTCCCATGACAGAGACTCAGGTGTGGGGCCAAGTCACAGTTGAAACATGACATTTGTGCCAAGTCGTTGTTAAGAAAATAGAGTTGCGCCCTAACTAACAGCTATAGCTTTTAGCCTAGTGGTAAGCACTTAATCCAACAAGTTTTAGTCTCAAATTTCACACCCCTCTTGGTTGCACAAAATATGCCATGGGGTAATGGATTTTTAAAAATCTATGACTAATTTTCTTAAAGAATCACTACTAGAAAAAAAAATTAAGCAACTGGAAGTTGTCATTTGAAGTGGTATGTTGATTTAATAGCTTTTCCTAATTTTCATTAACTTTCTTTGTTATTTTAAAGAAATAGGATGAAAACCATATAGTGATTGACTAAATAATCCTAAATAAGTAATTTAATTTATCATTAAATCTTTAATTTGTAATTAGGATTATTTCCAAATTTTCTTGTTAATGTTAGACAACACATAATTAAGAAAGAGAAATTAATTTGGGCCATAGGTATATATAGGGTTGGATACATGAAAATGGAAATAAGTAAATAAAAGTTAGATTTAACCCAAGGAGGTGAAATATTGTACTTGTAATATTTAAGATGAAGGGTTTACACCTCACTCTAAGATTTAAGAAGTTTGCTACACAATAATTACACAAGTATTAGGTTAAGTATTGGGAAGTTAGATAAATTAAAGATAATTTTTTATATAAGAAGTTAAAAGTGTGTTATTTGTTATTATAGGACCATTGGTGTCACACCCCAAAATCCTTGGAGTGAGACTGACATAGAACATAAGGATATTCCCCAAACCTGCAAGCCTTACACTGGAAGGACATTCAATACCATGCCAAAACTAAACAATTTACACCATACACGGTATAAATTGCCTTAATATAAAATAAAGGGTTAATACAAAACAAAACGTTTTGTAGAAATTTTGGCAGAACCTCCCCAGTAAATAGGACATCTTGAAATTTCTACAATATCCTATAAGGCAATACAAACATATAGAACAGCTCCGCTCTTACCGGCACAGCCCAATATAGCATCAATACAATATACAACAATAGGGCAAGTTCAACTGTGGTCACTAAACTAACCCAGAATACAAAATAATGACTATCGTTCTAAATATATACATCTCAAAAATAGGCCATGAATATCAAACTAATAAAAAAGGATAGGTTTCGCAATATCCCAAGTAGGGCTCATCAACAGAACTTCCTGTCACTGCCCTGTTGCCTCTGGGAACTCGCCTATCTCCATATCCGAGACTAAATTTTTCCAGCAAATAGCATCCTAAAATCAATAACAAATTTCATATATAAATTGAAATAAAAAATTGGTCAATAGTTGAATAAATGAAATAACATTTAAACTGCGAGTAATCATCGTTACAAGTAAATAGTTTTAGCTAAATAACACACTTTTCATAACATTGAATTTAAAGTGTCGTACACAATGAATCAACAAATTTCTAATGATCATTTCAAGGGAAGGACTACTAAGGACCAATCCAGTGTGGCATACAGCCACAAAAGGGCAAATCATAATAAGTGAGGATACACAATCCTCGAAGGCAAATAACAAACAGGTGTGAGCTCATGACCCACGAAAATTATCATTTATCAGTCCTCGTGTGATGGCTGTCACACGAGACTAGCACCATCATTGACCTTGCTAGCTGGGTCATTACCTAGGTGCACCAAAGGCTAACAATACTGCTGTTGGTAGCCAGTGTCATATCTAGTCCTTCCAATGATAATGAAATTAAAACAAGCATGCATAGGAGAATACAACCAGTATGCATGAAGTTAAATTGTCTTTCAATAATAGTTTATCTAGCGGCTATTCATAATTGTACGCATGATGTTTCTCAAAAGTCATTTTCAAAACCATATATAATGCCATCTAATATATTAAAGGATTTCATCTACTTATCATTTCAATTTTGATAAAGTTTAGTCATGCCAAGATTAAAAATGATAATTAATAAAAATTTCCAAATAATGAAAAGTAAAGCATAAAGAAAAGTATTGGGAAGTGCTATCTACGCATCTAAGTGCCGTTAACTACCAACAACTCAATGCCTTCCCTTGGTGACTATATCACTCTTACGAGCTACCTACGCTAATTAGAAAGCAAGAAATTACTTCTATTCCTTCTTATCACTCAAAATAAACCCTAGCTCATATTTCCTAATTCCATCACTAACTTTCCCAGACTTTTCATCAATTTACATTTACTGCCCTAAAAACTTCATGAGTTTTCATTATAGTCCCAGATTTCATACCCATGCCTTTAACCCAAGAAAAACCATGATTAACAATAGGATTTCATGTCATACACCTTAAAAGTATTCTTATCAGATCAATTCAAACCCATTACAATGCAGCATTTCACCATTTTCTGAAAACCCACAAATTTCAAAACTTTTCATTTAGTCCCTATCAGAACTACTCCAAAAAACTAGCCAAAAATCATGCTTCCAAAGCTAAAATTCAATGGATAGGGCCTGAACATGCTTCTCCTAACATCATTTTCATGAAAAAAAAAAAAAAGCTTAAAACTCACCGAATCGCAGAAAAGTCACTAGTTTGAGCTTTGCGAAGATTGCCAGAAAATCGATGTTGCCGCTGGCAACTACTAGCGGTGACCAGCCAGAACACTTTGCCGGTGAGTGGAGGAGCTGGCCAGGGGTGGTGGTGGTTGACCGTGGCAAAGGAGGAGCAGCAAAAGTTGAAAAATGAAGCAGAGCTTGAACGTGAAAATGATGGGAAAGAGGAAGAAAAAAGAAAAAAAATAAGAGGGGCACTTTGGTAATTTCTCCTGAGGGGCACACGTGTCAGCACCAAAATATTCCTAAGGGAGGAGGGAGCTACATGTCAAACCCATGCCCTCTTGAATCCGGATGCCCAACCTCACCGCTATGCTAAAGCTCATATCTGATTAATAATACACACAAGAAATATTAATACTCTCCCCTTTCCTAAGAACAAAATTTTTACACCATAATTTGGCAAGTGTTAAAGTCGACATAGGTTTTGTCACCAAATGAGATAAGGAAAGAGACATTAAGAACTCGATTGTCATGTGTATTCCCTCTAGGTGAGTAAATATTGCTAACCATACCCGTTTTCAATTTTTTAAATGATTCATTTGTGAAATGCTTTTGTTTATACACTTTTATGCTTTGGGAACAAGCCTCTTGAACTATTATGAAATTCCTAACATTTATTAGCACACTTTGAACTCTTAAGAAATTTCCTTGTGATACATCATCGCTTTTGAATGTTTGTTTGAATGATTGACATACCTTATGATTTTCTAGGAATTTTTGTAAATGATTTTGTTATTGTTTATATGGAAATCAAGAATTTTGTTATTGCACAAAATTTTAAGTATTTGTGTTATTATAAAAAGTTTTTTTAATGGAAATTCATCTAATACAAGACCCTATGGCTAACAATAGTAGATGTTAGCCTTGGTGCAACATGCTTTCATTATTCTGAGCATTGTCTTAACCTTCAATTATGTGCAAGTCTTATTGTTTGATTTCAATTATTATGGATTATAATACCTAACCTTAAGCTAGATTTCGATATGGAATGCAATACTTAGCCTTAAGCTACCTTTCGATATGGATTGTGATATCTAGCATTGAGCTAACTTTCATCTTGGATTGTGATACCTAAGCTTGAGCTAACTTTCGATATGGATTGCAATACCTAGCCTTGAGCTAGATTTTGATATGGATTATGATATCTAGCCTTGAACTAACTTTCATTGTGTATTGTGATACCTAGCCTTGAACTAGCTTTCATATATGGATTTGTGATTAGTCCTGTGAGATATTTTCTACTTCAGTTTTACTATTTTAAATCATTTATGAATTTTAAATGCTTTTTAGTATAATCTATTTAGCTATCTTTGAAGTTGTCTAAGTTTTATGAATTATATTATGTTATTTATGATTTTCCTTTTGAAGTAATTTTGGCATACGTAAGTTTGATATATTTTGAACTGCTAAACAATATGGCTGTGAAAAACTCTAACAGTTTGCCTGTTCTCTCCTGGTATGATTAGTAATATTTGCTTACTGAGTGTAGTCACTCATCCCTTCTCTTGTTGATTCTTTTTAGAGAGTAGCATAGATTAGGTTATCACTTTGTGGTTTAAAGACGACTGAAAGACTTACTGGTCAATTTTGCATTGTTCGCAAGGGCAAAGAGTCGTTAATTTTATTTTGTTAAATGTCAGAAAATATTTTCCTTATACTCTAGTAGCTCCATTGTCACAGGCAAAGAGTTTAGTTTAGTGTAGCTTTGAATTAGTCGTATAATGTTGGAGAATTGAGTTGCATATTGTTTAGTTCATTCATTATATCAGTATTTAGATCAGTTAGATTGTCAACTTTTTTCAGCTTATAACGACAAGGTTTATCTTTTCTCTGTGCCAATCATGCTATATTGTTTGGGGCATGGCAGTGTAGTTTTAAAAAAGATAGAAATTAGTATTCTAAAAATTTATAATGAATAAAATATATTTTAAATTAAATAAGAATAAATTATTGAAAATAAGATATTTTTTAAACAATATAATCGGGGTAATATCAATAACCTTAAAACTCATACTAGACTGGTCACTATACCCAACTCAGGTAAGTCAAAATAATTTTTTTTAGCCTGATCTACCTTAGACCAATCATACTAGGTAGGATTAAATTGGTTTGGCCAACTAAGTATATGTACACCCCTTGTATTATGACTCCAAGAAGGAAATAGATTATATATCCAAATTACTAAAAGTGAACATAGACTAAGCAAGGTCGACTTGGTTTATGGCTGGACATTCATTTTTAGACTTGGAACTAGCCAATCTAAAAAGTTTTTCTATTTTTAAATTTAAATTTATAAAAAAAATATTTTTTATTAATAAAAAATATCTTTTCTTAAAGAAAATATAAAACTTAAGATTTAAAATGGAAAAAATGATATAAAAATTAAGATTCAAAATAAAAAATAACTAAGAATTAAAAATTTTGGATATTTTAAAATTTTATCATAAATAATATAAAAATATATAGTATATAAAATAATTCTAAAAAAAGAAATTGGGCAACAGCAAGCCAACTTCTAAGTAAACCTAGAACTTGCATTGGTTATTAAACTTGATTTGGTTAAAAGTAAAATTTTAAAGGTTTTAATTATGTTAAAAATACCAAGGTAGTAGTATGTTTTGAAATAAAAAGTTTATGTGTTTTCAAAATTAACTAGCGAAAATTTTAGAGGGGCCAATAAATTTGAGTCAATTTTATTAAAATAATTATAAAATTTAGTTAGTTAAAATAAATTAAACGTTCTACCATGTCAATTGATAAAATGCATTTTAAATTCAGGCTAAATATTTAACATAAATAGTGAATAAATAAAGATGATTTAATAAATTGTATAAATACATTCCACAAAATTGTCATTTTTCTTTTTAATGAGCTACCCACAACCCAAACACACATACGTGTAATATTTAATATGCACTACAACCAAAGTTCAATAATATGGAAAATTAATAATTTTTAAAATGAAAAAAATACTAATTTAATCCCTTATTTTTTAAAATCAACATTAATTTAGTCATCTACAAATTTAAAGTGTTAAAGTAATCTCTAAAAGATTTAAAATAATTAAAAGTAATACCTCATTTTGACATTATAAATTTGTGGATGGTCAAATTAGCACTGGAGAAAAAGATGAGAGACCAAAATGATAATTTTCTCCTTTTAAAATTATAGAATCAAAATTATATCAAACAAATTTAAAATTGGTAAAAAAAAAATAAACAATACAATAATTCAACCAAAAAATCCAATATTGATGGGAAATTGTTGAAGATCATGTGAAGATATGCTAATTTGTTGGAGATCACATGAAAATATGCTAATTTGCTTGCTATATTTTCAAATTAGTTAGTTCCATATTTTTAAGAGATTTTATCCTATTATCTTAGCATTATCTTAGTTATTATCTTATTAGATTTTATTTGTATTTCAAATAAAGAGATCAAGTAGTTAGCTGCCCCTAATATTTAGGAGAATATTTCATGCCTCCTTATCTTTAAAAGGAGGAAACTTTATCAAATTTATGTACAATTTAGATTACTCAAATAAAATACAAAATAACTAATTTGTTTAGTGATAGTTGTACATGGTATCAGAGCAACTATGATTTAATTTAGGCTCAGCCTCAATGTCAATAGGAATAAGGGATAGAGCACAGCATTTGACTCATAAAGGTAAAGTAATCCTTTGCATCAGTTAGAACTATTTAGCAATAATATCTCACTTCCCAACGATTCCTCCCTTTTTATGATTAAGAAACATCGATTAAATGGCCACAATTACCTTTAGTGGTCTGCAAGTGTGATGATGTACATTAAAGGTCGCAGAAAGGCTTTGTATCCCCAAAATTGGATGGTCTTAAATACAAAATTTTGGAAATTAAAAACAGTATGATCTAATCATGGCTAATCAATTCTATGACTACTAAAATTGGGGAGAATTGTCTGCTATATCAAATGACTCATGAACTGTGGTAAGCAACCATCAACAAGGTCGTCGTTTTCCAAATCAAAAGCTTCCTTCAAGACTTTTGTTAGAATGATGTTGATGTCACTCATTACTACATCTTTGCCATTGGCACCAGATGGACCTTTATAAGACTCATTAGTGGTCGTGTGCAACTGATGCTATCTATTGCAAGAAGTTGAAAGAGGAGAAACGAGTTTACAAATTTTTACTTGGACTTACTTCAACCCTTAAAGATATTTAAGGCAAACTTATGATGCATGATCTAGTACCATCTCTAATGGATGTTTTCTCTAAGGTAAAAAGGGAAAAGAGTAAGAAAAAACTCACCTTTGGATCATTATCAAATTCTTTATCTTTTGACATTTTCGTTCTTGTGTCCAAATCTGGTGATAATAGCAACAAGAGGTCAAGTAAGCCTTGGTGTGACTATTGCAATAAAGCAAGCCACTTAAAGAGAAATGTTTGGTCCTTTCTAAGGAACTAACAAACTGGAAACCTAAGTCCAGGAATGATAACAAAGGGCATCACGCGAATAATACTGAAAGGTACACCATGATTCCTACCCATTCAATAAAAAACAACCGAAAGTTTTGTAGAAGATGATTGGTAGCCACCTTCACAACAGTCCCCTTACAGATTTTGGGATTGGCCTGGTTGCAAATACTAGTACTCACCCCATAGCTCTCACCTCTAAAGCTCAAGAAAATAACATTTGGGTGGTTGACTCTAGATCCACTGACCATATGATAGGTAATAAATCCTGTCTCACAAACTTTCTCCATGTAATCATGACTTATTTGTTAAACTTGTTGATAGATCACCCTTAAAAGTCATTGGCATTGGTACAGTACATTTGCCTGATAAATTACTCCTCTATAATTTCTTATTGGTTTCGAACCTTAGTTACAACTTATTATTTATCTATAAGCTTACCAAAGATCTCAAATATGTCACTCAATTATTTATCAGTAAGCTTATCCAAAGAGGCACCATGGCCAAAATTGTTGCACTTTCCTCTTGTAATTCTTTTAATAATTTCAAATTGTGGCATTATAGACTTGGGCACCTTAGTTAAAAATTCTTTTAATTTTTCTATGTGAGATTTGCCATTAGTATAAACATACACAATACTTATGTACCCTCTCAATCATTTAACTTAATACACAATTATGTTTGGGGCCCATCTAAAGTAAAAAGATATTACTAGTGCAAAATGGTTTGTTACCTTCATTAATTATCACATTAGATTGAGTTGGACATACCTCATGAAAAAAAAAAAAATCTGAAGTACCATACATATTTCAAATTTTCTACACCATGACATTGAATTAGTTTTAAACCTTTATAAAAATCTTAAGGTCAAATAATGGTATCATTGACCTTAAAAAATTTCTCTAAGTAAGAGGCATCATTCATCAAAGTTCATGTGTAAACATTCTCAACAAAATGGAGTCTCTGAAAGGACAAATAAACATTTGTTAGAAGTGGCTAGGTCTCTCTTACTTGGTTCAAGCACATTTAAAACCTACTGATGAGAAGTAACCTTCCCTGCCACATATCGTATAAATTGAATGCCATCAAAACCCTTGCACTATAAAACACTCATCCAAAAATTTCAAGAAACTTATCCTATAATTTCAACAATCTCTACCAGCTTACTGCTAAAATTTTTTTACCATACTTCTTTTATTCATACCTTTAATAGCAAACTAGATCTATAGTGCATTAAATGTATTTTTATTGGGTACTCAGCCACACAAAGAGGTTACACATGCTTCTACCCAAGCAAGAAAAGAATTCTATGTCACAAATGATGTCTTTTTACTTGAAACCGAGCTTTATTTCACTCACATATCTATTAAGGGGGAGAGTGACAGTGAATGGCTTTTATAACCAATCCAACCTAATCTCATCCCTACCATCATTCTTAAACTTCCATCATAATGGCCTCACTTCTAGCAGCCACTAAATAATCTTAAAAGCCCACAACTAACCCATGACAGTAACCTTTCAACCTCACTGCCCAATCCAAAAAACACACAACTTGAAAAACCAATGGACCAATCAATAACAACCTACCCTTAACTAAAAAATACAATAGAAAAACATGAGGAAAGTGCCATAAAACCACTGCAAGTGTACTCTAAAGGAAGAGGTCAAACTAGGCAAGCATTATTCCAAGGGAACACAACCATGATCCCTCCCTAAGTCCCCACAATGGTATAGACAATTCTGAACATAACTATATGCCTATTGCTCTGAGAAAGGGGGAAATATCTTGTACTCATAACCCATTAGGAATTTCATAACTTATAAGAAATTGTCACCAAAATACTACACATTCATTGCTAGTATATCTCATGAGAAAATTCCCTAGAGTATCTAAGAAGCTTTAAACATGCCTAAATGGAGATTGGCGATCCAAGAAAAGGTAAATGCCTTGGAAAAGGAATGGGACATGATAATCATGAAATTGCTTGAAGGAAAAAAACCAATAGGGTGCAAATAGATTTTTATAAAATATAATTCGGATGGAAGTATAAATAAACATGAGGTTAGGTTAGTAGCTAAAGAATTCAACCAAACTTATGGGATTGATTATCAAGAAACATTTTCTTGTGTTGCAAAATTTAACACTATTAAGGTTCCCCTTTCCTTAGTTTTTAACCGAGATTGGAAACTTAATCAATTTAATGTAAAGAATTCATTTTTGAATGGTAACCTAGACGAAAATAAGGTATGTATACTTTTTAAGTCTTTGTATAGTCTAAAACAATCCCTCAAAGCATGGTTTGAAAGGTTCATTAAAGTAACCAAAGGGTATGGTTATCATTAGCGAGAAACTTATCATACTTTATTTACAAAATTCTCATAAAATGGTAGATTATCCATCCTAATAGTTTATGTTGATGAAATAATTGTTGCAAGTGACTATGAAGAAGAATTAGTTATTGAAACAAGCCTTAGTAAAAGAATTTCAAATCAAAATCCTTTTGCTAAGGTATTTTTTGGATATGGAAGTAGCTAAGGTATTTTTGAGGTATGGAAATAGCAAGATCCAAGGAAGGGATGGTGGTCTCCTTGAGGAAATATACCCTGAATCTTCTAGAAGAGACTACCATGATTAGATGCAAACCAACTGATACATCCATGGAAACCAATTAAAAGTATATACTAAAAGAAGATAGTCCTTTGGTTGATGCTAGAAGGTACCAAAGGTTAGTTGGATAACTGAATATATCTTTAACACACTAGACTTGACATATGTTTCCCATATAGTGTAGTTAGATAGTACATGCACAAACCCACTGAAGCACACATGGTGACAATATACAAAATTTTTAAATATTTGAAGGTAAGCCTCGAGAAAGAAATATATTTCAAGAAACGACATGAGAGAAGTGTTAAGATATATACAAAATACTAATTTGATTGGATCAATAACTAATAGAAAGTCCACTTCAAGATATTGCACTTATATATGGGGCAATTTAGTCACATAGAGGAGTAAGAAATAGATTGTGGTAGCTAGAAGCATTGCAAAGGCAAAATATAAGGCACTATCCCAAGGAATGTGTGAAGGTTTATGACTAAAATGCCTACTTGGGGAATTAAAAATCCCTAAAGAAGATCTTATGCTATCCTAATGTGACAACATAACCACTATCAAAATTGTACAAAATCCTGTTCATCATAATAAAACTAAACATGTGGAGCTAAATCGAAATTTCATTAAAGAAAAAATTAATTTTGAAATCATTAACCTTATTTACACACTCTAACAGTTTCAAGTTATAAATATTTTAACAAAGGCTCTCTCAAAGGCACAATTTGAAGAATTAGATTGTGAGCTAGAAATGATCAACGTTCACTCATCAGCTTGAGAGTGTTGGTGATCATGTGAAGATATACTTATTTGTTGGAAATCACGTAAAGATATGCCACTTTGCTTGTTATATTTTCAAATTAGTTAGATCCAAACTGAGATTTTATTCTATTATCTTAGCCACTATATATCTAGATTTTATTTGTATTCAAGTAGTTCGCCGCCCCTAATAACTAGGAGAATATTGCACGCTCCTTGAAGAAGGAAACTCTATCATATTTATCTACAATTCATATTATTCAAATAAAATATAAAACAACTACTTTGTTCTGTGATAATTCTACAGAAACTAACTTCACTATCATGGCTATATATATACCTCATCCATGTTCACAAAGTAATTCATGAAAAAAGCTTTTGCAATTACTATTAAAAAGCAAGTAATCCAATATTTACCTCTATGTTCAAAAAGAAAAATTACAAAGGGTGAGATCTTATGAAAAAAAATCCTTATAGCAATGTTAGAGAATAGAACAAGAGGATGTTGTAAGCTCAACCCAAAAGGAAATGGGAAAGAAATGCATCGGCAGGCCTCCAAAATTATGAGGGGGAAAATATGAATGGATGAAGAGTTCTTTCCTCCATTATTAGGTTCCATCATTATTTGCACTCTCTCCAAGAAGGTCATCATCATATGAAACAGGTTTCCTCAATCTCTCATGGACAGAGATACGTTTCCCTTCGGAAACAGATGGTTCATGTTGATTTTGCATTGAAGAGGCAATAACAGCACTGTCTAAACTATTTTCCCGAGTCCCTTTATCAAATGAAACGGCCATTTCTTGAGAAGAATCCTCTTTCTTTTGCCCGGTTAGTTGCTCAACAGTTGGGCGTCTGAATTGCTTCTGCATGATCATATAAGCTTGATAAGCAACAATGAACAACTAACTATTACAAGTGAAATTATCATCAGAGTTTCAATTGAAATGAGAGGCTTGGTTACTCATAATTAATGACTACGTAGAAACCCTTAAGCTAAACCTCATATGTAAAAGCTGCATATAATATGCTTGATGAAATAGGTTGCCCCAAACAATTCAGTAGTATTGGTAAAACACAAAGAAAGCAAATTGACAAGTCAACTGCAAATTCTCCCTCGATGATTTGCCAGTAATTTGAAAAAATCAGTGTACGTAATCAACAAAATTTTTTACAGCTTTCACGCTCACCTCAGAATCCAAGTAATAAATTAATGAGTGAGCTACTTTGCAGAGAGGGATAGCTCTGCTCTAAGACCTCTTGTATGGTTGTTCCCCTCTCCATATGAGAGGAACCCTATTTAAATTTTTCCTACCCCCTTCCTAATTTGTAGACCACACATAGGTAACCCCCCTCCCCCTGCATACACTACAACTTAAATCTTAAAATTATAAAACTGCGTCTGTACAAGAAAAATTAATCACACACCTCAAAGTCCTTTGCCTTTTTCATTATCTCTTTGTAGGCTTTTGGTTCGCGAATTTTAATGATATTCCACAATATGCCACCACCTGTCCGGAGGCGTCTACCGTCAGCAGTCATCTGGCCTCCACAAGCTTGTATTGCATCAACCTGTGGATTTAACAATTCATTATACAAGATTATGGCGTATCAAATATAATAGCTTAGATAAGAACCAAAAGCCAAAAGCCAAAATTAAAATGGGCCATTTTTTCTCCAATACAAGAAAGCCATATATATCCATTAATACATAACACAGAAACAGCGGATGTCATCCACTTTGATTGCTTATAGAATATACGTTACAGAAATATAAATTAGTTATAACCCCAAATTCCCTATGTCAAATAAAAAAAGAAGGAAGGAGAGAAACTCAAATTCATGTACGTCACAGTATACCAAAATCTCAGCCAAAAAGTCTAACATCAGCATGCCAGTGTAGAAAACCAGGAGCAAGAGAAGGATGCAGAATTTAAGTAGCAGATGACCAAAAACCAATGGCTTTTCAACTGATTTTGGGATAAAGCCACTTAAACTGACAGCAAGCCATTAGGAAAATTCCTGCTGCTTGGGCATAATTAAACTAATATCTTATACCTTGTACCAGCAAGTTAATGAAATTAAAAATTGTAAAATCAACATAACAAATTCATAAAACAGGGGTCTTGTCATCCACAAAAGGACAATAAGATAACCTTCAATGTAATATACTGTCTATTTAGAAAGATCCAACTTTGGCTTGGACATTGGTGGCCTGCTATGTTCGGTGAGCAAACATGACTTAGTATAGCCAGTAAATTCAATTCCTCAAGTGAAAACGACTTTCTACATATGCAAAGTGACTGACAAAATGACGGGAAGAAATGAACGTCAACCTTCACAATTAGTAAATGATGAAGTGGTTCAGCCAGGAACATCAGATCTCAAGCACAGGAGTGGAAGGGGCAAACAAGCTTCTGGAAGAAAAAATCTGCAACGTTAGGGACACAAAATTGTGCATCAGAAATTATGACAGGTTGAGCGGTTCTATAGAAGAGTGGATAAGCATCATCAGCTCTTGGCTTGTCCAAATCTGGTAGAATCTAATTTCTCACCTTCCCTTAGAAAAAACAGGTAAAATATGTCTGCTCTCAATGACAAAGCACACAATTATTTGAGAAAGAAAAAACGAAGAAGAAGAAGAGAACAGATTGCAAAAAGAACAATTTTTTTAATTAAAAAGAAAAAATGCAATGCACCTTTTAACTGAGGATTAACGGATGAGGAAAGTGAGTGAAATGAAGCTGAAGAATATCCAGATAGTAACTATAGGACCATACAGCACAACCCAGCAACATTTGTAAGGTCAGAACTACAGTTGTGGAAACCATCCCTTAAGGTGTTCAAGTGGTAGACACAAGATGAATCAGAAAAAAAGAATTTTTACAACTATGCATGGTGCAGAGAATTATACCTAAGTGATCAAAGTTTTATGTGTGTGTGTGTATTTTTTTTCTTCTTTTTTTTTTTTTATTTAAGAAAGGAACCAAGTTATCACGACAAACTTATATCATAGTAGACAATCAATCCTAGCAACAAAAACCTCCATACAACTATAAGGACAAAAAGGGTATTAGAATTGAGAAGCAAAGAAGAACAAAACGGGATTGGAAATTAAGACAATACATATAGGTATAATATCAACATCAAAAGTAAAACAACTGCCAATTTGGTGAAGGAAAATTAAGAATATTGGGTGATCTCCTGGAAAAAACATCTTCGAGTAGACAAATTTGCATCAAAAGTAAAACTTCTCGCAGCTTTTGGTTATATTACTATGATGCATATTATTAAAGCCACAAAATGCATTAATCTGGGAACATGGTTCTTCAGTTTGAAGCCAATTTAAAGTTTCCATGACGTTTCACAGCAAACCTTATTTTGTCAGACCAACTGATGGAGGGAAAAAGCTTTCGATAAATTGCATCACATAAAGAAGGTTCTACTACCTCTTTGATGAGATCGCTTAATGCAGAGACCCCAAGGCAACCCACAGCTGTGTATACCATGTATGATTTCCTCTCTTTCAACCGCCGACATGTATCTAACACAAACCTGAAAATCACATAATTTATTAGAATTCAATCATATGGAAGGGATGGCTGCCAAATTATGAAAATATCTCTCCATTATCGTTGGGTTAGGGGATTGTGTAGAGGTCAGGATAAGAAAAAAATCAGACATCAATGCATCTGTTAATAGCAAGATGAAAAAGAAGCAAGGAATAAAAAATCATAGATATCTAACAACTTTAATAATAGCATTCAAAATACTATTTCGATTACAATGGCAGCCTAGTTCATTCAGCCAATCCCACACTACTCGATTGAATGTAATTTTTTATGTTTGCTAATATGAGTATGAATCTAACAGGGTGAAATTGGGTATACAAAAAAGTGACAATAAAGAAATAACTGAGTTTAGCTCTCCTGTCTTACCAATTATTATATTTTCACATAGAAGCCTGTACTTCAAGGCAAACTTAATAAATAAAAATATTCTTCCAAGGAGGAAGAGGGTATACCTGTTTATATCCATAGATCCTGAACCCTTCCTCTTCCTCTTATTCTTCTTCTTATTAGCTCTACGCCTGTGGTTCTTACTCTGAGATTCTTGATTTGCTATATTGATATCTATCTTACTGCTTTGCCCCATGTCATTCTGTTGATCATGGTCCAACAGCTCTCCTTCTTCAACATCGAGCATCTCAACATCGTCATCAACGTCATCGAAGCTACCCTCTTCGTTAATGGCATCTATAATGTAATCTCCGTCCTCCATAACTAACTGCTAAAATCGAAAGAGGAAGGGTTTATGTCAATAAATAGACGCAACATAACAACCAAAAAATGATCATCTATATACAATATTGCGATAACTAAAAGGAAACAAACTCCAATATCAACCATGAAAGACGAGAAAAATGATACATGGAAAAGAAGAGGAAAAAGGGGATGAATTCGAGGTAGTAACATGTGGCTTTACAAATTGAATAGAAGTTACGAACTTTCACATACCACGTTAAACGTCGAAGACACAGGTGCTCCGCCTCTGGAAGAGTAACTTAACCTTGCTGCCTACTCACTTAGCTCTCTCCAGATTGTTCTCTTCGCGCGGCAATGTCCTCCACTTCGGTGAGAGTGTGGAAGAGAGACACCGCAGCAAGCTTACGCTGTTGAGACTTTGGACCACCTGGTCCTAACCCGACCCGACACGAGGTTTTTGGGTCATATTTGGGGTTAAGGCATAAACATTTGAGATCCTTCGTGTGTAAATGGGCCTATGTTCCAAAGGGAAGCCCAAATATCTCTGTCGCAACGGAATCCTAAAACGGTGTCGTCTGCAAAGTCCGACGAGAGTGACTGCAATTCCGAGGTCTAACCTGGTCTAAGTCGAAATTGGAGAGTGGAAGAAGCAAGCAAGCAAGCAGGCAAGTAGCCATGGCTTACATGAGCATGGGGGAAGCACACAGAAGGATAACGGACTATCTCAATCGCTTCCACGACTCCATTTCTTCTCAAGATGGAGTTTCTCTGAAGTCGCTTTTCTCTCTCTCTTCGAACTCCCCCTTCCTTCTCTCTCTAGCTGATGCCCTCAACATCTTCCAGGTCTCTCTCTCTCTCTCTCTCTCTCTCTCTCGAATTTAGTTTATTGACGGAGGTATTGAGGGGACCATTCATCTATTGGAGTATGTATGGGTATTTGTGTAGGATGCGAATAGGTTGATTAAACAGTCCGATAAGTACTATCAGTACGCAGAAATCCTGGTTCCTGTTTTCCGCTCCCTGCAAAATTATAAACAGGGCTATTTGGTTGAAGCTTATCAAGCATTCGAAAAATCTGCTAAGTATTTTCACTTCCCGTCCCTTTTATGCGTTCATTTCTTTTCACATAAATATATGTGTTGCAAGAAAAGAATAATAATAATCTTCTAACTTTGAAATGGCTGGAATTCAGTGCATTCATCCAGGAATTTCGCAATTGGGAATCTGCATGGGCCTTGGAAGCGTTGTACGTGATAGTATACGAAATTAGGGTTCTTGCGGAGAGGGTATGATATGGAATATAATCGTATGCTTCTGAAAGATTCGCTTGTGGGTTTGTTTGATTTAAGTTTAGATGTTCCATGTGATGTAGAAAAAGGGTGAAGATTTTTGGTTTCTTTCCTATTTTAGGCTGACAAAGAACTAGCTTCAAATGGGAAGCCTCCCGAGAAGTTGAAAGGAGCTGGTTCGTTCCTTATGAAAGTTTTTGGTGTTCTTGCGGTATGTTTCCCATTGGAGATGCTTAGTTATTTAGTCCCATTATAATTTAAATAATAATCTTATACAATTTATGTCGTTAGTGCTATTTCTCTTGGCATGAACTTATTTTGATTTAAAATCCAATTTCACCTTTAGCTCTCATATTTTATTTTGGTTTATTATATTGTTAATACTTTTTGTTTTTGAAACCCAACTATGATTGTAGGTTAATATTCTCTCTTAGAAAGTTAACAATGATGCTGCTTATTACCGCCATTTTGTAATTCTACACTACAATAGTACATATACCTTCTACATGTTAATCTTTTCCCATCTTAGATGGCAAGTAAATTTTGTAATTAATTAATCCTGTTTATTAGCCATATCTGAAGAAATACTTTAGTCTTTCCCACTGCATCGTACAACATTGCTTTCCCTTTAGCATTGACCTTGTGCAACATATATTTCTATGCTTTTTGTCGCCCAAAAAATAAAAAGAAAAGAAAATACTTCTATGCTGTGTCAAGGTGCTTGTGTGGAGTTTGATTTTCAGAGCAGCTCTGCTTACTCTTTCATAGCTCTTCTTGTATTCCAGGGAAAAGGACCAAAGCGTGTTGGAGCATTATATGTAACTTGTCAATTATTCAAGATTTACTTTAAGGTAACATTTATTGTACCTTTTGTTTCAAGGTTTGTCATTGACGGTTATTGAAAGTCAGTTTCATCTCCTTTGTTGACATGCAATGACATCAAACTGTACTGAACATGGAGCAACTAGAGTTTATCAAGTTTGTCTCATGTGCACTGGGATCAAATTAGGGTGGGGTTAGGACCAAAATGACATCAGTAATTGAAGTTACATACTTATTTATTTATTATTACTGCTATACAGCTTGGTACGGTTCACCTGTGCCGCAGTGTGATAAGAAGCATTGAAACTGCACGCATATTTGACTTCGAAGAATTTCCTAAAAGTGACAAGGTTAGTGTTGGAATTCAATTACTATATGGAAGAATTTTCAGATATGCTTACCTTGTTGATTGGTTCCAGGTCACTTACATGTACTATACTGGTCGTCTTGAAGTTTTCAATGAAAATTTCCCTGCTGTAAGTAATTCTGATTCCTTTTCAGATCATTATGAGCTGCTTGTATCTTCTGAGTTCATGTTTACTAGATTTAATTTTCCAGTATGTTATTATGGTAGAGGCTGTATCTTGTATCTAGGCGATAATACGTTTAACTGAATACTATATTATCCTGTGATTGTTTTGAGCTAAATTGGGCCATTGTCTTGTTTAATTTTATTAATTTATCTTTCAGATGTTTCGTCACCAGTTTCACCTGACTCATACTTATACAACTGACAGTTGTGTGGAAGTAAGAACATTAATAGTTTACATATATGACTTGACAGGCTGATCATAAATTATCGTATGCCTTGAAGCACTGCAACCCTCAGAGTGAAGCCAATATAAGGTTTGGTTCAGGTTTGCTAACTCTATATATGGCATTTGCATGAGGGAAAGTTTTAGTGGGTTATATTTGTGTATAATTTCCTTGCACTAATACATGCATGTGACAGTGAATATATATTTTTTGAATAGGATAAGGCTTGATTTGTTTGATGTGTGCTTTAGATTTTAATATATGGTTGCTTGATTGTGCATAACCCTTATGTGTTTATTCTTAAATGTTTTATATCTTTTCCACCCAAGAAAACAAACTTATTCTTTAGACAATTGAATAGATCTTTTGGAGGTTGTGTAGCGTTTTTTTGAAAAAGAATTAAAAAGTTGATTGGTAAATGAGTTAGATGGAAGTAGAAACTCCTGTCGATCAGAACGTGTACTTGTGTCTACTGAGGTTTCTTAATCAACAAGCTGGAGTATTACTCTGGTACTAGACTGGTCTAAAGTGACAACCAGGCTAGCAGATATCATCTAATCGACTTACAATGGGATGGATGTGTCCAAGTGTGTGTGTCCCTAAACTCAGAATCAGCCTTTTGAAAAACCAAATCGTATCCCATATCCTAGCTTCCTACACTTGTAGGGATAAGGTGGGTATATAAAATCTGAAGGACGAGACTACTTTGGTTATTTCATTGTCAAAAAAAAGCCTTGTACAAGTATTTGTATGTGCAAAAAAGGTTATATAATGACACTGCTCCACATTCAATGATGCTTTAACCCTAGCAATACATATAAGCTGGGTGAATCGCAAATGCTTTTAAATCATGATCAGAATCACACAAGTTTGCAATTCTGAAATCCTTCAGTTTGAAAATTTTGATGTCAGGTCCATTGTGACCAATTGCAACTCAATTCCAATAAACACTGACTTTTCACCCCTTTTTTTTTGTTGAACAAAAAATAAAACCCAAGCTTCATAAAGCACAAAAAGATTAGTCTGAGGGTGTTTAATTTAGAAAAGAAATTGGCTTTTGCTTTTATCACTAATCTCAGTTTCAAAAGCTCATAACAATTAGTCTTAGTGTGTTTATGTTAGATAAAAAGAAAACCAAAACTGAAGCGACTTCTGACTCTAACTGCAACCACGGGAGTTAAAAAATCAACTATACTAGTGTCTTTCTCCCTTTAAAACTGAATACCTCATTGATTCTGGTGGCTATTATTTCAGTGAAAATCCTTATTTGCAAAGCACATATGACTTCTTCTCACTTTTCCTACAGTATTCAAAGGTTAATTATAATTTATTTCAGACTTATGGTTAAACGTTATGATCTTGGATATTTCATTAAGCTATGTATAGATACATATTTGACATTATATAATTCAAAGCTATTTTTTAGTTTGTTCTTGAATCTTACAATTCAGGAATTGCAATTATGCTTTTTGAATTGCAATACAATTTGACTAATATTTTAAACACAACTAAGTTTACACTATTGCATAACTATTTATTGCCATTGGTTTATTGAAATTAAATGATGGTGAAGAATGACGATTGATAATAAAATGTCAGATATGAGAAATGTAAAGGTGTGGAAATAGCATAACTCTTGTATTTATATTGATATATTACTTTCTGATACATCTGGCTCTCTGGCTACCGGATCTTCACATTTTTTGTTATGTGATATACACTATTTTGGCCACCTAGCCTTGCTCAATTAAGAATTTTGGATACCTTGACAGATGTTTTTCCTGAATATTATATACTTCCACATTATATCACTCATACCTTTTTTTTTTGGTTTTTTTCTTTTAAAAATAGGATGATTCTTAAACATCTAATTCCTGTGAAGCTTTCAATTGGCATTTTACCAAGAGATTGGCTCTTGGAGAAGTACAACCTACCTGAGGTAGGTTAGGCTTAGTGAGGTTTCCTTTTTATCTTGCTTTTGTTAATGCAAAGTAAAGTTTCCTGGTCAACTCAGTTGATATGCTTGATTAGTGAACTAAATCGAAAGAATCAAACCAAAATAAAGTACATTAAGGTGGATTCCATCTGGTAGTTGAAAGTTATATTATTGACACTTTATGTGTCTTACAAGTCTTAATAGAAGTACTCTTTTTAACTTTTGGACAGTACAGTAATATTGTGCAAGCTTTAAGAAGGGGTGATCTTCGACTTCTTCGGTGTGCTCTCCAAGATCATGAGGACCGGTAACATTACTCATCAAATTGGTGCTTTCACAAAATTTTTTTTGGAGGATATAATTGAATTTATTTAACTTTGTAGGTTCTTGAGATCAGGTGTATATCTTGTCCTAGAGAAGTTAGAACTTCAAGTTTACCAGAGATTGATAAAGAAAATGTAAGTTTCCTTTATCAGCTTGCACCCTCCCATGTTTGTCGGTCATTCCGTAAGTTACTCAAATAACTAATTTCTTGTTATCCTGTGGTAACATGGCAGTTACATCATTCAAAAGCAAAAGGACCCCAGCAAAGCTCACCAGGTGAAGTTGGAGGTTATTGTGAAAGCATTGAAATGGCTTGAAATGGACATGGATGTGGACGAGGTAATTTTGATATTATTCCGGTCTTTCTTCTAGAACCCAGTTATAATCTCTCTAAAGGGGAAGTGAAAAATGGGGTATTGTTGCTTGCAATGTTTATTTAATTAATTACTTCTGATGTTATTTGCAGGTAGAGTGTATCATAGCCATACTGATATATAAGAATCTTGTGAAAGGTTACTTCGCTCACAAGAGCAAAGTGGTTGTTTTGAGCAAGCAAGACCCTTTCCCCAAATTAAATGGAAAGCCTGTGAATTCATAGTGACGAGGTCTTTCACGATTCAAAAATCCAGAAGGTGAGAGGGCAGTGGTTTTTCGGCCATGTTTTTGTGTGTTCAATGCTCGAAAATCCCCTCAAATGTGTCCTAATGAACTATATATTACAGCACTGCTTTCTTTTTTCAAGCATGCTATTTTCTCTTATCATTGCATTGCATCTTTCAGATGATGCTGAGTCCTACGAATTGGATCGCGTTTAATTTTCTACAATTATATTTATGCAGCATTGCTATCTTGATAAGTTTATTGACTGTCTTCGCTGCAGCACTTGTTTCTTAGGTCAGGCTGTTCTAGTGTATGTGTGTATATGCGTATATATATAATTGAGAACTGAATTACAAGACTGCCAAGTTGTGTGTCCGTGATCTTTTGTGGATGAACGGTAATTAGTGTCAGAATACCGTCAACTTGTTTTTGGGGTCATCGTCTAATGAACAAGTTTGATTGGTTGATATAATATCTCAATTCTGGATCTCTGACTTGTGGAATATTAACAGAACTAGCAAATAAGTAGAGACTATTAATATATAAATCGAGGCAATACTTTCGCTAACAATTCAGTTTGGAGGACTAACCCTGATTGGAGAACATAGAAAAGACACGGAAACAAAAATGAGTTGAGGAATTGGTAGGTCATTAACGAAATAACTGAGGAGATCATGAAATATACGAGGAGAATCTGTCCATGGGTTAAACTCATTTGACAACGAGTTGGGTTCATTAAAAATTGGTGATGCTTTGGTTAGACCAAGAGTTTCGAGATTGGTTCTTAGTTAAGATTGGTCAATCAGGATTATACATATTTTTTAGTCAAACTTATTGAGTTATATAAGTATTTCATAATTAAATCTATTTATTACTTAAAATTTAAAATAGACAATGTGATTAATGATTATTATAGTTTGTGTGATTGCATGTGGAGAAATTATAACTATAAATTAATGTTGTATTGGAAATAAAATCTTCAGATAAAAGCCAAGGTACTAATAATTATTTTTTTATCGAGATGCCATGACACAATAAGACCATATATTAAAATTTGAGCTAATTTTAACTAACAAATTTCTATTTTATGTTTTTAAAATTAAAATAATTTTTTTTAATACCTTAATTCTAAAATTACATTTTTTTAATGATCAAATTAAGTTTTCTTAAAGAAATTGATTCAAATTTTTTAAGTTTAAGTTTAAAATAAGTTCGAGTCTAAGTCATTTTATAAAGTACGTCTTGGTTTATTTTGAGTCTTAGTTTACAGGCTCATGCCCCTTTGCTTTCTTTTTTTTTATTAACAGAACGAACTTTTCAAAGTAATACCCACCTCACGATAACCTAAGCAATGCCAACTTCTAATAGATCTTCTTCCCACTGGGCTCAACTCTGGAATTTGGAGGCTTTCATGAGGATCCAAGGGTTTTTGTGGGACCCTAAACAAAATTCCCTTTCTTCGGTTAAATACCTGTTTATTCGGCATACGATGGCAATATTGTATGTGGGCCTAACCGGGCCTCTCTTAATGGGCCTCTCTTATTATTGAGTAAATTTTTATAAAATTATTATTAAATCAAAAAAATCCGTGTAGTCATATGATTTATTTGGCATGAAACAACAATATCTATTACTTCCTAATTAAATAGTTAGATTAAAGAAAGATAAGTCCTTTGATAAAAACTATTGAGGTATAAAATTGTCAAATTTTATATTGACATCAACTGATTTGTTCATATTCCTATTATTTTTACAAAGTTCTTTAAACAAAATTTCTTCTAAACTTACGTTATGAAAGTTCTTTTTTATGTTTTGTTGAGAAATAGAATTGGATAAAATTATTTGATATACAGTAATGTCTTCGATAGTATATTATTACATTATATGCTCTTTCTCACACACACTTATTTCCCACTAATATAACGCAAGGGTATACTGCGAGGGTAATGTAAAAAGTTATATCTAAAAATTAATGACTTGGTAATTTAAAGAACTTAAGCACCTCCAATTGATAGGAAATGTCGTGCAAATGTAAAAGTTATAATTGATAATAAAAGAAATTGTACTTAAATCTTTGATTTCTATTGTAATGATTTTCTTAATATCTATATTAAACATTGATTCTAACAACGCTAAAACTCATTTTGCCCTTTTCATTCATCCCCGTTCTTTATCTCACCCTTACAGATGCTCACAATCATTCTCCCCTTGACCACCATTCCTGCCAAGTCTCATTCCAAAGACGGCCCAAACCCAAGAAAACAAAGAAACAACTTTTCCATTTCATTAGATCAAATCAAATTTCTCTCAGAGAATCAGCTTTTGGCTTGTTATATTTACTATTGGAAATGGCAGAAAGCAACAAAACGGCCTTGCTCGCTCTATGGTCATCGTCTTCCTGGTCTTCTTACTTCCCACGTATTTGTGAAATTGCGATCATTATCCTCTTGTCTCATTCATGGAAATGCGTAGAATCCAAGTCATAACGCATGGTTTTATATACTTATCTCTGCCCCATTATGTTTTACCTTTCTTCATCTCATTTTTGGTTTTGGACGGCCCCTATGTCAAATTAATTGTAATATGGCTAGCTAGTAGATCAAGAGTTTCACTGTGATTTTTTATGAGTTAGGAAAAAAAAAAAGGCAAGGAGGAACTGAGATTAAGTGGAAAAATGCAAAATTTTACTAAATAATATATCTGAGTAGGATTCTAATTACTATATTTTCGTCAAAACGCTTTGAAATTTTGAAAGGTTAAAAACAAAATTTGAGATAGTGTGTATATGTGTGTGTGTGTGTGTGTGTGTGTGTGTGTGTGTGAAATATATACTTTACGTGATCAGAAAGTATTAAGCAAGTCAATAAAAAAATTAAGAAATCCTAAAATAGGATAGTATACCAATATATGCACAACAAATCAATGAAGAGTAAGTTTTAGAAATAAATCTCGTAAATAGGCCCTTAGTGTTAAGAACCAGAGGCCAAAAGCCAATAGAAGAAAGAAGAGTTTTTGTTCGAAGGAAAAAACTAATCTCATAAATTGTACTCACAACCTGCTATCTCATAAAGAGTGATTACTCATTGTAACATGTTACTTCAACAAGAGAGGTCAGAAGGTTTCCTACTAAAATAGGATTATTGCCACCATGAAAGGTTTTGTGGTGTAAGTCTGGAAAGAGATCGCTACCAGTGATTCTTTATCTCAAGATTGCCAATTTAGGTTATATATAATTATATATACAGACAATGTTATGTATGTCTGAGACAAGATGGGTACAATTCTCTAGGAGGGTCTCCACACAAAAGGCTGTATCCTATTCCCAAACAAGAATCATCACTCTCATGATTGAAAAGCTCTCTCGTCAGGTCAATCTGAAAAGCTTAATTAAAAGACAACTGTTGGGGTAAGAAATAGTAGTAGTACTGCTGTTGCTTTCCCATCTGATAATTAAAGAATTTAAGTCCTAAAATATTTTGCACCAATCTGCCTAGCTTACACACATGAACAAGCATTTTTAATGAATCAGAGTCGGATATTATGATTAATACTTGATAAGCAGTAAGCAAAAACACTGACAAAGGTACATAGACCGTGCAAATATATATAAATTAAGTTCGATATGATATATGTGTCCTTGTATAATTACTGTTATAATTATATGTATTGTTAAGGTTCTCCCGTAAGCTCTTGGGACGAATTCATTCTTGATGATAATCACACCTATGATATTATAGTTAAATACAAGCAAGGCATTAAAAAATTCGTGAAAATTTTTATTGAATTGCTAAGACAAAGAGAAATTCATAAACAAAGGGACCCACTTTTCTTGGTTGCCTCTACATGTTGAGTTGAAATCTAGCATTATCGTCGTACGTTCACAACATTATCCACCACTTCTTTATTGTGCTCTTATCCGTCCCCTTCGCTACTATCGTTTCCTAATTAACCAATTTCACTGCATCCTCTTCTCATACTCACAACCATTGATCTCACTCATTTTAATTTACTGTCAATAAGAACAAAAAGATAATGATCTAATAAATAAATAAGTACAGAAGCTAGCCCGGAAACCTTATCCATGAACAAGCCCATAAGATAAAGCCATGAGCAGAATGGCAGCCTCCTTCTCGTCCTGCGGGAAAACTTGTTGCAGAGACAAGTTCTTGCTTAAGCTTATGGCGAAATCCTCCAAACCATACTTGTTTCTGGTTCTACCTTCACCCGGCTTCACTCCACGCTTACGCTTCTTTTTCAACTGTGGTGCGCACCCTATTATCCCTGGCTTCTTTTTTTTGTGTATCTTGTTTCCCTTCAGAGAAGCCTCAGGTGCCACAATTGTGCCGTTTGCCGATGCTGCTGCTGCCGCCGCGGCACGCCTTGCCTTCCTTTGTCGAATTCCACAGGCGTTGCAAAGTGACTGTTGCACCAAAATGATTGTTCAATATAACATATATGGCCCAGATATATAATTGAATTCAATTGATATTTTGAACCCTACAAATCTTAAAAGCATGGACAAAAACTTTACTCTGTATCACAATAAAATATGCAGAGCCATACATAGTACAATTTCAATTTTGAAATATAGGTGCATCACATATAGCTGCCGGTATTAGAGCTTATTTTGTGGTGGATTGGTGTTAATTATCATAAAGCCTGGAAATACGTTTATAATCCACAAGGGAAGATATATAGAGTTTGTGAAGAGGAAGAAGAAAAAGATATAGATATATACATACAGACCTTGGGGCCTGTTGGACCACTCCTCCAAAGAGGGGTCTTAGTGGTGTGGCAATCAGCACAAACCCTAACACTCATGATATTATTATTGTGGTTTGAACAAAATCTAGAACTGTTACAGCTGTTATAATTTGCTGGAGATGATGATAACTGTTCCTTCTGATGATCTTCAAACTCATGCACAGTTTGATCTGAAACCATCATTTTCCGCATCATTCTCATCTTCGAAGACATCCACTTCACTGATCCTTCATCAGTTTGATCATTCCTACCTTCTTTCTTCCATGATCTGCCAGAAGGAATAATATTCTTCTCGGCCTGATGAAGATCACAACATGAAACGGATCAACTGACTAGGTAAATTTACAAAGAGAAAGGAAATTAAAGTATATATAGCTAGTAGTGAAGATTAAAAGGGATACTTCTCTCTCTCACCTCCTCGTGATCAGTTTGTGAGTGGTTTGTTGTTTGATCATGATGTTGATGTGGTGGAGAAGAAGATGAAGAAGAGGCTTGATGGTTTTGATCTCCGTCATTAAGATCTAAAGGCATCGTAGAAGGCACTAATGATGAATAGCGATAAGTTGGTATCATCGATGAACACACATAAACATGTACAGAGAGAGAAAGAGAGAGTGGTCTTGTTTTGTCCCAAAAAAAAAAGTTGGAAGAGAAGGCAAAAAGGTACCGAGCTATTACAAGAATGGAATGGTGAAACTCATATAAAGGGGAGAGAGGAGAGGCTGAGGTAATTACACAGAGCAGCTAGCAAAGTCAGAGATTCACGTGACTTGATGACAAAACCACAAAGAAGGAACAAGTTAAATAAGACAAACAAACTGAATGGAGTGTGTGGAATACTAATTCCCCAGCTGACCCCATACTTATGAGTATGACAACCCTATCTGCGTTTGTAAAACTTTTTACGTTGAAACTTGAAAGCAAGAGGAATTGGATGGTGGCCACACACATGACAGGGATAATATTATTGTACTTACATGAAGTCTTTCATAACAAGCAATTTTTAGACTTAATTCTTTTGGTCCTAAAAGTTTTAATTTTGTTCCTCTATTGTTATTTTATTTTCTAAGAAAACTAGTTAAATTTGTCCATGTCAATCTAATAATTTATAGATAAAATAATAGTTATATTAACATAGTCGGATAAACAGATAATATATAATTTAGGGAAAAACTTATATATAGTTAGTTATGTTAATTTTTCAATTATATCATGATACGTATATGGTTATTGCATAACACTATTATTTTTAAATTTAATTATACCTTATTGTTAGTTAATAAAACACATGTCATATTTCAATTGAATAAATGTATAGAAAAGATATATAAATTGTATATAGATCTAATCTTATAAGATATATATATATATATTATTAGAAATAAACTTAATTTTAGTTCAAATGTATTGTATGTTCAATCCATGTTAGATCCATTAGTTTAAATCTATTATCTAGAATTATCTTATTTAATGAAGTATGTGTATTGGTTGAAAGATGTAGTAAATAAATGTAGAAGTATGTGGTACTTGGGAATTATATTAAATGAATGTTAGTTGTAATATTTCCTTGAGTCCTAAAGTCCTATAAATAAGGAATGATCTTTTTATTATTGTATTAAACGTATAAGGCAAATATAATAAAAGCTTTCTTTTCTCTTCACTAATTTTTTTCCTTTCCATTTTTAGAATTCCTCTTCCAATATTTTAAATCTAAATAATCTTACCTTTTCCCCAACATATATATATATATATATATATATATATATAAAGAAAATTGAAGTTAATGTAAATGGAGATCTGCAGTTAAGTTGATTAGTTTGAGTTAGCTGTAGTCTGCAGACTACAGAGGATTAAGCTAGGTGTATGAAGGAAAGTGTTTGTGAAGGCAAAGAGTTCAAAATCCCATTCTCCAGCTTGGGTTGGTTATTGGCATACACAGCAGGGCCCAACATGCTGCAGTTCTGAAGCCAAAAACAAGCAAGCTTCCACAGTAAATCAGTAATATTGTTGTTGCATTATCATCATTCTCTTTTTTTTTTTTCTTGGGAATCGAATGGATGTCAGCATTAAGTGTCCAGGACCACAAACTTCTTTGTTGTATGGTATTATATGTATAGGTTTGTTTATGAATGAGATCATGTATTTAGTGTTTTCATTTTTAATTCCACAAATATCTTTTTTTTTTTTTTGGTTAATTCAGGCTCTCTTCGCAAACTTCTGTTTACCATATTTTTTGCCTTCTTCGCAAACAAAAGTCATAAATTATGACGCTTGTTTTGTCCTTTTCAACAGTCATAGTTTGCTTTTGAGTTGAAGCATCCGAAGCAGCCATGTCATATAAAAGTTTAGGAGATCGAAGATTAACAACATATTATATTTTAACAAAAGTTCAAAAGCATATGTTGCTATTTCCTATTAGGTTTTATTCCACTGCTATTGTAAAAAATCTATTCTAATAAATGCAGCCATATATTAAGTGCAGAGGAGAAATTTAATGTTTTAGACCATGTCAACCATAATAAAATCCCTTAAATAATGTTCAAAAAGATTTTTTTTTAATTTTTTTGATAGAGGAACTTTTGAAAAGCCACAGTTATTCAATTGTTGACATTGAAACATTTTTGCTCTGCCAGAACCATATGGGAGGTTGAGGATTGGAGGCTTGAAGGACTACTGATTTCGAAAATGATTGGTGAAAACAGACAAAAAAGACTGCGCAGTTAAAAGAGATAACGCACAAGGCAACAAAAATATAAATGGAGTCTAGATTGAATTTTTTGCACGGTTTGCTAATACTCAATAATTAAGATTTATTATTCATTGTTCCATCTAATTAATAAGCCTTGTGGGTATATCTTAATCATTTAGTGTAAGCGCAACTATTGCACGCAACAATTTCTCCGCTAGAGGTAGGTAACCTTAGTTAATGGACAAGAGCATTGAAAATAATAAAAAGATTAAAGTTCTTTCATAAAAAATGGGGAGTATGTATTAATGTACTTGATTATTGGATTAACAATTTTTTTATCAATTTTAAATATTAGCTGTTAGATTTTTAATAATATTGAGTGTAAATCGTCAGATTTCACAATAAAAAATAAACTACAGAAATGGATATTGATATTTGAGTTTAGTTTAGCTTTTGTACACCTATATTAAATTTTGTAACTGATGCGTAATTTATTTAACCAAGTATATTAATGCTAATAATATTAATATTAATGGTTATTGTGAGTTTGGTACATAGACAAAGAAGTATCCTAGTATTAATGATTGAAAATAAAATTATTATCTTGGTTAATGGGTATAATGAATTTCAAACAATGAAGTTAAAAACAAAGCTTTAAACCATTCTTCTTCTTCGTTGATGGTTCACTCTGAATCTGAAATAGGACAGCAATAAGAAAACGACAGGGAGCCAATGTACCATACAAAAACCTAACGCTCTATGTGATGGAGTGGGTTGCAATCCCGGGATATGTAAACTCAACCAAACAAACAACAGAAAATATCCTTACACATCAAGCTTTAACGTAGATCCTTACCAGGATGGCATATGTCTGGTTTTAAAAATATATATACTAATCATATTCAATCTATAAAAAGTATATAAGCTAACCTATTATTAATAAACATAAAAACATGCATGCACATATATATCTTCGGTAAAAGCCAATTCTAACATGTCAAAGTTTATGAGAATTTGGTTAGATATTTTATGTTCAGTTAATTGATGTAATAAAAAATCTCTGCTTAGTTCTCTACTAAAAATCAAAGGTATAGAAAAATCCTTGTGTCTCTGTGTCCTAAAATGATAATGATAATGATAATAATAATAATATTTACGATGAGGAGGCAGGATACGTGTGACGTTTTTGATTCACTCCTGTATATACAAAGAGGAACTGAAAGGGACGTGGTGAAATAGTGTTATGTACGTATGTGGTATCTGTATTATAGAGTGAGTCCAAAATAATGGTACCTTTCAAACTTGTTATGGAGGCCATTGCATATTTCTGCTACATCACACTTTCATCCCTCTCTCCCTCTCTCTCTGTTCATATATATTACATCAGAGTATGAATTGATGTAAGTTATGGCGGGTGCAGACTTTTCATGGACAAAATTGAGGCTCAAAGAGTCTCTTATTATTGTGGTGTGGGGCATCTCCTCCTTCAGTGAAGACTGAAGAACTCATATATATATATATATATATATATCAAGATGTTTATGATCAAGATTAATGGCAATAAATATTTA
Organism: Delonix regia; assembly: GCA_037074485.1. NCBI lineage: Eukaryota > Viridiplantae > Streptophyta > Magnoliopsida > Fabales > Fabaceae > Delonix > Delonix regia. Next base: position 25,010,931 of record CM073451.1, on the reverse strand, counting down.
TTATACATGCATATGTAGTAATGAATTTCTGCATTAATTTTAATACAAATTTATATTTTAATTATAATTACATACACAAACATCTAATATAAGAGAGATATTAAATTTCAATACATAAACTCAAGTGCAAACAGATCTTTTTTATTGGCTATAAAACGAGTATTCGCAATGCAGACTAACACGATGCCGAGATCAACTTTGAAACATTAATTTATGATGTTGAATTTGGTTTTTTCACCTATATATCCCTCAATTAAATATGTTTTTCCAATTAAACTAATTTTTTGGGCTTGGATTAATAAAAATAAATGTTACCAAATTGAGGGGGTAAGTGCTTAAATATTGCATAAAAATTTGGATAGTTTTTAGTTATTTGCTATTATATTTATCAATCATAATATAATAAGTAAATAATTTTTACAATTTTTTGGTAAAGTTAGATATTTTTAAAATTAAGTCTATTGAGTTCGAATATAATGACATGTCAATTTAAGAAAATGGGCTACACTTTACTTTTTTGGGATAGTTATGCTACAAATTTTTACTTTTGGACGGCGAGTTCTAATATTGAGTTATTTTGAAGCAATTAAACGGGAGCCAGGCCCATGTAAAAGCCCTATTGATGTTTGCACCACCCCATTAAATGACCATCAATATTAAACTCTGATTCCAGGCCTCAGCCCAATTTAAATTCTTAAATTGGCCCCTTTTTCACTATTTGGTCCAAAAATTGTAAGTTTGTTATACAAACAACTACATGTGTACAAATGGCCCATGATTGCATTTAGAGAAAGACATTAAATTCTTTTATCTTTACAAGTTCTTTTTGCCTTAGACATAAAATTCATTTTTAAAATTAATTTTATTCAAATGTAATTTTATATTATCGTAATTTATATTTAAAAATTTTGATATCAAAATTGAGTTTTTCTATTAATTCTATTTATCAAATATAAAAATAATTTTTTTAATTCTATATAAATGAGAATTTAAAAAGTAAAAGTAATGTTTTAAAAAATCAAATATAAAACCAAACAAGACTTTGTAAGGCAAATCTCACAATAAAGTACAAACAAACTTTTTAAGTCTTATGAATTCTAATATTGGTGAAGTGATTTCAATAACTACTACTCATAATAATTATGCTTCCTGACAACTTTTGTTGTGTCCAATCTATGAAATTTGCATGGAATGTGGGTTTTTCATTGAAACGACAGATATTCATCTATTTTTCACATTTGATTCATTGCAATTCTTTGCATACATCAACTTAATAATATAAAAACAAATTCACACTATAATAGACAAACATAGGGAAATTTCTTGGTCTAACGCTTACTAAGTTAATTGAACAATTATTATAAGTTCATTAAATTAGAAAAGATAAATCAGAAGTGTAACACACAAATGGGTTCTACGTTGAAACAAATCTAATTAATTAAATCATTACTGCGTAGAGCACGCTATTAATTCGTATAATGGACGATAAGATCAGAATATAAGTGAATTTATTGTTTCAGAAAATTGACAACATGTATTTTATCAAGTCGGGGATATCCTTTATTTGTGGATAAGACACAAGGTATGTCACGTAAGCAAATATATCTATTTTGATTTGCATAATCCATTTAAGATAGCGTATATTTTTGCATATCCCTTCATTTATAAGATAAATTATCATAATGGAATATACATATTTGGTTTCAATATTAATTGTTTGACGTGAACGTTAGTGGCTGGCTATCAATTTTCCTTTTAAAAAAATTTGGATAACTAATAAATTAGTGCTCAATACTGGTCATTTCCTTCTTTTGGCGTCAGCAATAAAATTTTGCTTAATTAGACCCAAAAGCTTCATATTTTATAAAGATCCAAGGAGAAGCCTAATAACAACAATGGAACTCAATTCTGTATAATTTTTCTTTTTCTAAGAAAATGGATTTCTTAGGAAGATGGAAATGTAAGATATCGAAGTACCTTAGTATTTCAGGAAGGGATGATGCGAGTGTTGGTGAAATATATGAGTGAAGTGAAATGATGTTACAGTACATGAGAGTGTAACTGTTGTGGAAGATGATGGTGATGATGATGATGACGACGAGGAAGAAGGTTAGTTATGGAGGAAGAGGTGATAAGGAAAGTTAGACAGTTAGTTTAGGATGTGTCTTTTGATGTGTAGTGACAACATCACAAGTGTTGTTGTGGATTACGAATAACGAATCCATTTCTTTTCACATCGTTAACACACACATACATCCATCACCAACGACCGTTAATTAGACAATGAAGTACAACTTGCCCTGCGGCTTAATCTCCTGATTTATCTCTCTTTAATTATGGAAAGGATCCTGCTCTTACAATCCATCCTCTAATCACTATCTCACATTATATCTGATTAACCAATTGATTTTTCAAAAACAAAAATCAGGCTTGAATTTACATTAAAAAAAATTTTGAGTTTGATTTTAATTAAATTTTTGTATTCAAACTTTTATTTATATTTTTTTACTCAAACTTATCAAGTGAATTGAATTTTTTAAAATTATGATTAAATTAATTTATTATTTAAGAATTTAAATAAATAATTTAGCTAATTGTTGTAATTATTTGTAAGATTATATACAGAAAAATTATAAATACAAGTAAATTATTATATTGACATACATCTTTTAAATAAGATGTATTAATTTTTATTTTTTTACTAATATGTCACATTACTTAATTTTTATTTATATAATAAGTTTTTTACTTATTAAAAGAATATTTATTCAAATTTTTTTTGGGCTGTAACATATGACCAAACTAATAAATTAAGCTGTAGTTATGCTCTTGAAGATTAGCAACATGAGGAATTAATCTTTAAAAGTAATAAATTTGTTCTAAGTGTGTGTCCTTCTTCAAGTGGTTGTTGTTGAAAATATTGAAAGATTTGAAAGTAAAAGTCTAACCATTCATGAATGTTACTGTTTAGTATAATATTATTTTTTAAGTAGTCATATAATTTTCTAACTACGATCAAGAATGAGTTACTTGAAGCACTCACTGTTAGGACATACAAATCTTAAGTGACATATAATAGAGTAAAATCATATATAGATCCGTTACAAATAAAATTATTATTAATAATATTTTTATATTAATAAAAAATTATATTAAAATTATTCTTTTTAAGAAATTAAAATAACATATAATTTTATGAGAGATAAAATTATAAAAATAATTCTAAAAAATGAATTAAAAGAATGCCTCATCAATAAATGACTAGAGTACATATTTTAGTCAAAACTTAAAATGATTTTTAAGTTTGGGATATGGTCTTATAATCATTAGACGTCAGCAGAATACATATCATCCAAACTTCACTTTCTAGAAAAATCATATCTGTAATTTTTTTGTTTTCTCATCGTATAAATTTGTGTGCTTTGGCAGGGCATACAATTAATTTTTCTTTTTGTTTTTTTTCATTCTTGGAATAATTTTAAGATGCATATGTTCAAATTCAAAATTATATTCAGAAAAAGCATAGCCGTCCAATTAAATAATGCACTAACAAGTTGCAAGACAGAAATAATTAATGATGTGGCGGATCGATCCAATTAATTTTACATAAACCCAATGTATTATTCAAACAAGTGGGAACCATGGCTCACCCATTTGTATAAACTATGAAGATGGTTGTTAGCCTAATAGCCTTAGCCACCATGCCACGTGCGCTCACCCGATTGGCCCACTATTATTAACCACGGGGTCCTCCTTACTCCTCACGCAACGAAGCTAAGTGTTATGGTCTTATTTTTATTTTAGCCCCCTAACATATTTTATTTATTTCATTTTGGTCACTTAATTTTGCTTTCCAATTTGATCCCTTACTTTCAATTTGTGTCATATTCATGTCTTAACTTTATTTTGCATTTCAAAGTAGTCTACTTTTTTTTTAATATTCTAAAAATGAAACAAAAAAAATTAACGACTATTTTATTGTGCTCATTTATTAATTAATTCTCAATTTTATACTTTATTGGTTGTAATTCTCAATTAATCTCTCACCAATATATAAAAATTAATACATTTAATTCTTAAATTTTAACCAAATATGAATAAAATGTACTAACATTTAGTTTAATAAAAATAAACTAATTGAGAAAGGATTGATGAGTGAATATTAAAATTAAAAATAAAAATTAAATTGAAATTTTCAACGAAAAATAATGAACTAAATCGATATTTTACTCCAAAATAAATTTAAAGGTGAGAGTGAAATAAATACATGAATTAATTAGTCCAACACAGAGGTTTCTACAATTCAAGATCCAACAAACTGTATGCATAACTTTCCAGGTTTGGAATCAGCATGATCTCTTGTATTTGAAGGGAAATAATGACTCGTGGTTTGTTATTGTCAATGTAGTAGAAGAGATTAGTTGTGGACTTCTGGTGTGTGAAATCAAGTCGGTGATGGAAACGGTGGTGGTTGAAGCTGTGCTGAACGGAACTCACAAAGCAACAAAATCCCACGGTTCATATAGCTAATTCAATAATGATCATTCAGATTTTTTAAGACTTCATTATTCATTTAGTATATATAATTCAACAAGCTTGATTAATTGATGTTGGTTCAAACTTCAATTCTATTAACCAATACTCATTAAACTATTGTTAGGAAGTCAATCATTTTGTCATTCACCCAAGTGCATGCAGTCTCCCTAATGCATTAATTTGTCACTATCAAAATTCGTTCACCAATCTCAACAAAATTTTAAGGTAGACTTGATTCATTAATTTATTAAACATAAACTACTATGTCTCCAAAAAAATTTAAATAAATGGAAATTAAGTCAACCATAAATTCAGATCAAGATTTTACTAGACTTATAATTTCTTTTTATGTTTATATATGATATGTACTTGATTTGAAAATCTTATCGCTGTATCATTTCTGGTCTTCCTCTCCATTATCTCCCAAAATTTTTTAATTATTGTCCGAATTGATTTATTTAAAAATTAATGTTTGTTCTATAAATTGTGAAGGGATTATTAAATTTATTGGGTGACAGCTAAAGTTGCTGGCAGGAAAGTTGAGCCGACCCAATCCATGAAAGCAACATTATATTTAATGAATGGGTTAAGTTCATTTCACACCAGAACAAGGATATGGCTTTAGGTTTGTTTTGCTGTCTACAAATTTCTTAATAGTGTGTGATAGTTTTTATTTTTAAATGACTTGAAATTTTTTATTTATTGTTGATAACATCTTTCTTTGATCTGAATAGATAACATTTTTACAACAACTATTTCTAAATTTTATGGTATCCCATTGTATCATTTCAGACATTTAAGAGCATATTTAATGGTTTATTTAAGCATAAAATGGAAAATATTTTTAAAAAAATTAAATAAAACCAATTTCTATAATTTTGATGCTTTGACAGAATGTGTGGATAGTTATGGATATTATATTTCTTAATTTTTTTTGGGTCTCAAATAAATAATATAAATAATTTTTTATAGCTTTTTTGACAATTATAGAGTTTAAAAAATAAGGTATACGTTGATATTTGTTGATGGTTTTCTTTGGACGGTTTAGAGTTTTCAAATAATTAATCATTCAAAAAAATAATAAAAAATAATTATTGATATTTTCTTTTTTGGGGATAAAAAAAGATAGTGAGATAGGTCACTCCAATTATTGAGTAGTTATTTAAAACTTCAAAAGATTTTTTTTTATTAAAAATTATTGATTTACGAATAGAATAAAATGTAAAGTGACTAGGATTAATTATCAAAATCAAAATTATAACCAACAAAGCTTTATAACACACATAACACTAACTTCACTCTTACGATCAAAGTGTACATGATTTATGGTTTAAAATTGCAAAAAAAATAAATATATAATGGAAAAATCAAAATTGAATCATATTGATCAAAGAGAGTCAACTAATTTATCACATATTAAAAAAATAAATGCTTATAAATCCAAAATCAAATGTCGATTTCAATGGACAAGCTGTAATATGTTGAATACTAAGAATTGATGACTCGTGAAGGAAAAAAAAGAATGCTCATTTTGGTTATATTTTAATATGAGTAGAAGATAAGACTTCGCATATATATCCTTTTCACATCATGATTAGAAAAAATAAATAAATTAAATTTTTACGTACATCACTTTCTCTTCATGAATTGAAAATGATAATATTATATTATAATTATTACTAATATTTCACTCAAAATGGTACGTCTAATTTAATTTTGATGAATGCGACGTGTACGACTTGCTTGATGCCTTTGCTTGCTATTACACTCATTTATTTGACATATATGACGCGTCCGCTATCTATAACTTTAAACAATTAATGTATATTTTGTGACATTTTATTAACACATTACATGAAAGAATGGAGCATCATCTACTTTATAAAAGTAAAAGATAAGACTATATAGGTCCTTCTAGATGTCCTTGACACTCTTGTGACGATCAAGTCGTGGAAGTTTATGAGAATATCATAAACCATTAGGTAATTAGAGCATGTCACGTGAAAGTGATAGAGTTTAAAGCAATATTTTAATAATTGTGAATACAAAATTTAAATATTGATGAAGTTAATAGATCTCGTGCTGTTTTTTACTTCAAATGTTGATGAGTCATGACTCATGAGAGTATTTGTAAATAATTTAAAATTAGATTGTCTCTCACTTTAAATTGTGTCATTTAATTAATTTTATATTATTCGTTTTGGTATCATTCCATTATCCTTTCATATATATACACACACACACACACACCAACAGACTAAAAGTAAAAAATGTGATCATCAGGTCTTAGTATACTTTGTTGTGAATTTAAACAATAAAATTTAAGAATACTTTTTAATTTTTCAGTTTAGAAAATTTAGATTTTAAAGTTTGACATTTTATATGATGGGGCCTTTTATATAATTTTATTATAAAGAATTTTGTAACTAAAGATTATATATGTCAAAAAAATTCATTTTTAAATAAATTACATTATTTTTTATATATGTTAGTTAAGCATCAAGATAAAAATTATAGAGTGATTAAACAGGAATATAATAAATATAAAAAGATTAAATACCCTTTTAAATATATTTGGTTAGCTTTTCCCACTAAATTTTTAATATTAGTACTTACAATATATAAACTATGTCAATTTCATTATTAAAAGTTAATTGGTCCCCGAAGCAAAATATAGTTAGTTGATAATATATAATTTTAATCTTCATTTGATAAGACTAAACTGATAATAATACATTCTTGAGTCAGTACTAAATTGGTAGTAACTTTAAAGGATTAAATGAATGGCTATAGTGTATTACAACTAGCTGCTTATCAGGCCAAATTTTTAAAATTAGACTTTAAATTTGGCTTAAAAAAGTTTAAATTCATATTTTAATTAATTTTTTTTATTTAGGCTTTTATTTATGGGTCAGACTAATCACACATATTTAAATCATGATTAAGTTAATCTGTTACTTCATATTTAAGATAAATAACATAATTAATTATTATTATTACTTGTAAGATTATAAATAAAAAAATTGTAAATATATATAAATTATTGTATTAACATAAATTTTTTAAATAAGAGATATTAATTTTTTTTAATTAAGATGTCAAGTGACAATAAAAAATTTTTTAAGTAATAAGGTTTTCTATTAAAAAATATCTATTTAAATTTTTAAACTCGAGTTGAGTTTTAAAAAAACTTACGCCTAATCACAAATTAGATTTTTTTAGTAGAACAATTTTGTTATGACTTTATTTTTTAGGTTACATTTACTAGGTTAGATTGACATAATAGTTTAATTGTTTTAACTTGATGGAAGTAAGAAAAATGAAGATTCAGACTGAGTGGATAAGTATACTTAGAAGGTTTGCAAAGAATATGAAGATGGGGGATGTTGTGGTATGATTTCAAAAGAAGAATCATAAGAGATAACGAAAGGGAAGTGATAAGGCAAATAGGGTTTGATGTCTGCAAGAAGCTTAACAGAAAGATAGAGACGGAGTGAGTGAGTAAGAGGTGGGAAAGTGATGGGGATGGATTAGGTGTAAGATGAGAGAGATGCTTTGCTTGAGGGTAACACTTCTGGTACGTATGCATCGTTATTCTTTTAGCCCTTCTCCTATAATACAACTACCACCCATTTGCCACCCGTCCCATCTTGCTTCCTCAAAAACTTCTACCCCAACAAAGATGCACTTGAAATTTCATGTTATTGATATAGTGTATCTTCAACTATAGGGTTTAATTTGTGTATATTGCTCTCTAAGATTCAATCAGAAATGGATATAAGATATCATTTTAAGAACAAAATGGATTCACAGTTGTACCATGTTTTAACCAACAATTACTGTTACTTATTTAGTAACCCTTGAATCAAATTTTTTAAATTACTTTTAACCGTTCAATAAAATTTTATGAGTTATCGATTTTGATTTTTAAATTTTAAATATAGACCATCAGCTCTTACTACTATTTTTATGTTAAAAGATACCAAATCTAAATTATTCTGAGAAGTAAAAATCTTTAACTTTAAAATTTAAAAAAAGGAGTATATTTCACAAAATAAAAAAATAAATTTTTATAAATTAAAGATTTAAATTAGAATATAAAATAAAGGTACGTATAAAAATTAAAATTTTAAAATGTTCAAAGGATACCATGCTCTCCAAGTTCATCCCAAATGGCAATTATATACTAGGGAGGGATATAAATGACTTAAACTCTTTTAAGTATAGGAAAAAAAAAATTATGCCCATATACCCCACAAGTTTGGATATGGTCTGTGCATCAAGTTGAGGCGTAGCTTTGTGCGAATGAAGTGGCTTTCTCATCCTCATATTTCTTTTCAGTTCATGGGGATGGTTATATGGCTATGCTTTTTTCTGTTGTTTCCGTTTTCCTTTCGGTTCAAAAACGTCATGTTATTGTACTATTTCTCATTTGTTGCTACATTCTTCAGCCTCAAAAATTTCAAATGCCTTATCCCCATTTGTCCTATATATGTCGCATCCTTTACGTTTGTACCTCTTCCAAAAAAAATAAATAAATACAAAGTAGATCAATTGTTCAACTTTTATAAGGAATTACCTTAGGAGTACAGTATAATAGAAGTAGTCTAATAATTAAGACTCCTTATATTTATTCAAATGGTTTCAAGCTTATATTATAATAAGGACATATACTATAAAATATGAACTAATAATTAATTTAAAAAAATGATGAAATGGGTTACAATGACAACTTTTGTATTAATATAATTTGATCATATTAGTATAGCTAGTTCTAGCATTAAGCAAATCAAGAAATTGTGCTAAAATGACCTTGCTTTGATAATTGACGTGGAAAAGCTAGGGCTGCTAATTAGGCCGGCTATGAAATATTATAAATTGAAGTCCAAGAGTTTTAGTATCAGCAGTAGTTCCCTTGTATCTGTACAAACAAAGCATTAATTTCCATAAATTTGACCCCTATTCTGTCTTTTTTTTTCATCTATATTTTTTTAAATTTTGTCTCCCTTTTTTATGATTAAAAAATACAGGTTGAGGAGATTATTTTTCTATATTGGTTATTTCAAGTAAAAACTTAAAAAAAAGATAATAATAAGAAAATTATATATTGAAGCCTAGAAGTTTTAGCTAGAATAGGACACACACATACACACAAAAAGGGGTTGTGGTATGCGTAAATTTCATCTCCATTTTGTATTTTCTCTTTTTTCTTTCATTAAAAATTGTGTTTTTTAATGAAAAATTACTGATTGAGGAATTATACATATTGGTTACTTCAAATAAAAAATTTTAAAATTAATATAAGCATATGATAATAACTATTTCCAAATATACTTTATAATCTAGTAAATTAAACAAAATTTTTATGTCAATATATATTCAATTATCAAATATTATTAATTGAACAAAATCTTTAGTTTATTTTCAGTCGAAGGTTTGACCGCAATTAAAGAAATGAATAGTCAACTATTCATTCATATATTGATTTAAATTTTGAAACATTAGTTGTATGAGATCATATTTTTTATCTGATATTGGCAACAAATGAAGACTGAAAAGAATTAATAATAAAGATGGGTTCCTTCCACGAAGATGACTTAGCATCCATATCATTTGCTTATACATATAAGGAGAAGATTGAAACAAAATTTGCATTTTTTTAATTTAAAACTAATTATATGATTTTAAACTAGAAAAAAAAAACCTTGACTCATAATAAAAAAAATCTAAAACTTGTGTGGAAATTTTGTCCAACTCATAATCTTGTATTATTTATCAAGTTAAGCATTATCCAAGGATGCTGGATGGATAATTTCTTTATTTGTTTATAACAGAAAGCAATAAATGATTGCTTTTCTGCTTTTTCTTCTTGAGGTGGCAATGCCATTAGATTAAACAATTTTATTTCTTCATGCTTAATGCAAGTTTAATTAAGGGATAAAACGTGAAATAATTAGATGCCTAATCCAACAAAGATGGGGTCACGAGTGACACAAACGTGGGAATTTTATGCGCCAAATTAAATCAACAGAAAATAGTAATTAATTTGATTTTCAAAAACTAAAAACCCTTCCATGCAATTTTATTTATTTATTTTTTATTAGCCTATTGTATGAATTAACTTACGCAACAACCTTTAGTCCAAAAAAAAAACATATTTAATTGTATGCTTTAAAATCTCTTGTGGGTGTTTTTAAATCCCATGTCGAATAAACTTAACTATATGTAAATGTGTATAAATAAAACATTAGAGTTGCTTAAATATCATCTATATTAAGGTGGTTTCATTCTTGGTACAAAAAAAATTACGCAACATATGAAAAAAAATAAAATAAACACCTAGTAAGTTTGTTTGTGTTTTTTGTTTTTTTTGGGTGCTGTTGTTGGGGGTGGGAAGATATAGATAATGAGGGAGACAAAATTTGTTGGCAAGGCGTGGAAGCACGGGGCATTGATTGGGAACTTAATCCATCGTACGTGGAAAGCAAGAAGACAAGTGACACTTAACAAAACCAAAAGAACTCTTCTGGGACCCACTTGAGATTCTCTTTTACTTAATTACGTAAGGAAATTGGTTAGCCTCAGTCTTCACTACAAAGTAAGACATTCCCAATTTGAAGTTCAAACGCTAAACACATTGTTATCCTTTTTTTTTTTTTTTTAAACTGCTAATACTGCTATGACTGAGAAAACAAAAACTGTTAAGACTGCACTAACTATTTTTTTATGCTGGATACTGCAATAAATTTTTTTGGATAAAAAGTTTTTTAATCGCCACTTTTATTATTTATGAGGAATTATATCGTGATATTAGATTAATAAATTAGATGCACCTTAATGCTTATGAAGTTTAAAGGAATATAGACATCAAATTAAGTTTTTTTTTACCATTAGAAATATCATTCAAACCAAAACCATAGTTTAACAAACAACCCAGAGAAAACAGAAACAAATTACAGAGAACTAAAATAAGTAGCATCAGATAAAAGAAAAATGACAAGACAGAAAATTAATTGTTAACAGGTCAAGGGGAAATTTGGATATTTTAAATTGGCTTTATTATTTAGAAATACAGCACAAGTGGAATTTTTAAATTTATAATATTTTTAATAAAAAAATTAAGTTTATTTAGAGTGTGTTACATTCAGCAATCAACAAAATCATTTTGGTTAATTTTCAAGTCCGAATTTGATCATGTTTATTAATTTTGAGGCGTTAAAGTATTTTCTATTTTCAGAAATTTTGATTTATTTTAATTTCTATTTTTTATTTTTTAATCAGGATTTTTTAAAAGAAAGTTTTTAAACATTTTGCATGGCACATTATCAATAATAATACCTTTGAAATATTATTTAACAATTGCCTTAATTTTTGTGTGTTTCGCTGCATCATGTCTATTAAAAATAATATTTTAAGCTTTCTCTTTTTGCAAAAAAAAATTTCCAAAGCATGTATAAAAAGTGCAAGTAATCAATTCCCTCGATGCAGTTTGATATTTACATGATATTTTAGGTTCAAATCATCAAGTCACTTTAGGAAATTTTATAAATTATTGAAAATTCTCATCATTAAATCATATTTAATTACTTTAGCTTTAACGTTTTCAAAGACGGCTCGATCAAAAAAATAATTTTAATAATAAAAATAATTAAAAAAAAAAAAAAAAACACACGCACACACAAACACAGAGTTGGGCGTTGGCATAATCAAATTGTTTTATAGATCTCTCTTGAACATACACAAACACTATTATTGAAAACGCGTTTGGATAGGTTCTCCATATCATTCATTAATATTAGTTAATATATTTATTTTTATAACAAAGCAACCATTATTGTGATGTTCTCCTAATTATGGGAATAGAATAGCTACCCTCTATGAAATGTACAGATTACGAATTTGTTAGTTCATTTTTTATGATTGAGATTATTTCTTTTTTATTTCTTAAACATATCAAAATATTGGACCATAATTAACATGAACATGAGAATATACGGTTAGGTGCATATTAATCATATTCTCCATTTTTTTTTTTAGAAATTATTTCTTCTTTAAGCAACCACTGGCATTCGTGTTGGCAAATTTTTTTAATTATATTCATAAGAAAATTTAATCACATTTTTAAACTTAATTATAAATATATTTCTGATGTTGAATTATGATGGATACGTGGCATCTTGTAATTGGATGGTAGGGTTTTTTTTTTCTTCCAGTCAGAAATTTAATGGATAGTGGGCCGTGGAGTCAAGGGTATGCGTCACGGTACAAGTGGCAATTTGACTTTTTTATTCGAACTAATCCATAAATATACAATTACCAAGCAAATTCACAAAAAAAAAAAAAAATCATGAAAAAAAAAATCCACAAATCATTAATTGCACGTCATTCCCATTTCGTAAATACCATATTTGTTTCATGCCACCTCCAGTTTCCATAATTTCTCAAAATATAATTTTCTATGAATTGTACTAGACGTGTTTGTTTGGCCCGAAAAAGTATTAGATGCATATGAAAAGAAAAATTATATGAAGATAGATAATTTCAAATATTGTAAGAACAACAATAATAAAAGTTGTAAAATTTTTTATAAAAAATAATTTTAAGCACTTAAATTGCGTAAGTGTTTATTTTTCCTTCAAAATTTTTTTAAAAAATATTTTTATTCATGAATTTTGTCTTCCAATAAGATCAACTTAAATAACGCTAATATGAATGGACTCACCAAACCTTTTTTTTAAAAAAATAAAAAATAAAAAACTGATCAAGTATTACAAAAAGTTCCATGAGCCACACAATGATGTCTATTCACTAATTGGTTGCGAACTCTTACCAACCAAGTGACCACCAACTGGAAGGATGAAGAATGAAAGTATAATCAAAACATAAATTTGTAAATATAATGATGTTTAAGTTTTCTTCCGTACCAAAAAGGAAAAAAGGCTACATTTTAGATATTTTTGGGAACGTAAAATTAAACAGCATATTTATAGAATTTTAGTTATATTTGATTTTTTTTCTTGAAAAAATTAGTTAAATTTGATATGATCTTCGAAGTTTGCTATCAAGTAAATAGAAGAAGTGAGGATTTAGATTCTCTTCATTTGAAAATATGAATTTATTGTATTTAAAAAAAATTTAAATTATTAAATTTTTATTTAATAATTCAAATTTAAATATATATAAAATAATTTCTCACAGTTTATTAAAATTTGAATCATTATATTTTCATATAATAATTTAGGTTTTTATTAAATTTACGTGTATTTAAAATTTTAAATTCACTAAATTCACCTTCAAAAAGTTGCAAGTTACAGCTCAAGCGACCTCTCTCTTAAAGATTTATCTTTAAGTAACACTATTTATTTATTTAATCATGGATCATTTTATAAATGGAAAATATATGTATATATATATATATATATATTATAATCAAAATGTGAAATTTCAAATAAAATTAGTTGCAAGATGCATTTGTGATTGTCATGTATTTTTTATATTTGTAGTTTCATCCCAATTTAATGTTTGTATGTAAAGATTGTAGAAGTGAAAAGTAACCTCTTGCAATAATATTTTAAATTTAAAGATGAACTTTGTAATTGAATTTTATGTCAATAATATAATATATAATTATATTTGAGAAAAAAATATTATTATATACTTATTACTATATAGTATAAATATGTATTTCAGTAATATAAAATAACCACTTTTTAAATTTAAATTAAATTAAATTATTGATTTTCAACATAAGATAATTAACATATAAATAAAAGTATAAGAAAGAAATTTATAAAAAAAATTATATTTTGATAAAAGAGATAAATTTTATCTTGAGAGTATCATGGTCATCATATGACTTTAAAGAATATTTATCAATATTTTTAAATAAAAGAAATGATGCATAATTTGAGTATCTCTCACAGAAAAAAAAGGGACTATTTTGTTCTTTTTATATACCTATTCCCACATCGTATCTAAAATTATTGAATCGAAAAAGGAACAAGTTACCATTAATTTTATTTTAAATTTAATAGAAAATTTAAAAATTTCATTCCATTTAAATTTCAGAAAATATTTGATTATATTTTAAAGTTTATATATAAATTTTGTAATAAAATTTGAGGCCGTGAAGATAAAATTTAATTTTTCTTTTCAACGAAGACGATTTATAAGAGAACGTCTCAATACTAAATCGGTCGCTCTGTGAGACCCAAAAAAACCCCACAGTTTGCCTTGAATGCATACTCATTGTAAGAAAGGAACCCAAGCAACAATTACCTGAAGATTACCTAAGTGGTAAAGCCCCCTCTTCCTCTTCGGGTTCCGTGTGTAGGCGGAGGCAGTCCCCCAAAAAGAAGAAAGAAATGGGGCCCACACTCCTACCTCTTCCACTCTTCAAAATGTTTATAAAGCACGTGCAGGCTTCTCAGTTCTCACCATCTGCATTACCATTCAGCTCAACTCACCCCCATAAGGCCACGCACTTCACCTGCCACTCTCTTTACATTCTATATTCTCTGCCCAGCTTTTTTCAATCCCAAAAGAACCAAAAGGGCTCTATTGTACAGAAACAAAATTAGAAGCCTGTTTCTCTCCTCCCTTCATTCTTTCGTCTCTTTTAAGTTTTAAATGCATAAAGCAGAGTGAAACAAAAGAGGGAAAAAAAGTCCTGTGCTTTGTGAACTGGAGAAGGTTTCTGATGGGGAATCTGCTGAGGGGAGAACTGTCTGTGATACTGTTATTTTTGTGTGTTTTTGCTGCAACAGCCTCTGTGGGTTATGATCACAAAGCCATTATTATTAATGGCCAGAGGAGAATTCTGATCTCTGGGTCCATTCACTACCCGAGAAGCACCCCAGATGTACTATTTTTTATTTCAATATGCCTCATCAAATTTGTTTTCTTCTTCCTTTCTACCAGTAGTTCAAGTCGATATTTCTTTTTGACTCTGCAGATGTGGCCGGGACTGATACAGAAGGCCAAAGATGGAGGTTTAGATGTTATTCAAACCTATGTATTTTGGAATGGGCACGAGCCTTCTCCTGGAAAGGTAGTGATACTGCTTTCCTGAATTTTTGTTGTCATCTTCCTTCGTGGTTTTCCTTTCCACGCGTCAAAGGAGTTATAAGAAAAAAAACGGAAAATGGTCAAATTTTAAAATTGCATGCTTTGAATTTTCAGTATTATTTCGAGGATAGGTACGACTTGGTTAAGTTCATCAAGCTGGTGCAGCAAGCTGGCCTTTACGTTCATCTCCGCATTGGTCCTTACGTCTGTGCTGAATGGAACTTCGGGTATTGATTTTTATAAATAAATCTGTTTTTAATTGTTGTCATCGAAAAGAAAAAAATAATTCTAGGCGGATACTTAAATGGTCACATGCTCTGTTTCCTCTCTCTGTTTGGTATCCAGGGGATTTCCTGTTTGGCTGAAATACGTTCCTGGCATTGCTTTCAGAACAAACAATGGACCTTTCAAGGTTGGATTCTATTGGAAATCATTTTTTTAATGAAACATCAATTATGAAAATATTGACAATTATCTAAGAAAGGGTCAATTTTTGTTGTAATGAAGGCGGCAATGCAAAAATTTACTCAGAAAATTGTCAACATGATGAAGGCAGAGAGATTGTTTCAAACTCAGGGAGGCCCAATAATTTTGTCTCAGGTAAATTAAATGGATTTAAATAATAATACTATTAATCCTGGTTTTGTCTTTTCCATCCCAACTTTTAACTACAAAAGTTAGGCCAGTCCTATCACGATATTTTAATAATTTGGTTCCGAAATTGAATTTGACAGATTGAGAACGAGTACGGACCAGTGGAATGGGAAATTGGAGCTCCTGGAAAAGCTTACACCAATTGGGCAGCTCAGATGGCTGTTGGTCTTAAGACTGGCGTCCCCTGGGTCATGTGCAAGCAAGACGATGCCCCTGATCCAGTTGTAAGCAACGATTCTATTGCTCTTGTCGTTTTTGTCACGGTTCTCCTTTTCCTCGATTAAATTTATTTATGTGACCCGTAATTTTTGGTGGGGTTCACACTTTCAACAGTGTCTAGTATATTTAGGTGGGTTTTATTGCTTCTACTGTGCCCCTTAATTATTTATCGTTTGCTTTCAATTGGAGAAGGGGTTGGCTTATCTGATTAGTTCTATCTTCTCCGCCCTTCTCCTGCTTCAGGGTTTGTTCTATGATTCTATCAATTAGCGTACTCTGTCGTTTTTATCTAGGAATTTTGTGCCAATCCAACGATTTGTGGGAGAAGAACTTGCGTTTTTATAACCAACTAAAACTCCCTTGCGTCTTCCTGTCTCTAAATTTTGATTCGTGATTGATGATAGATTGATGCTTGCAATGGGTATTACTGTGAGAATTACACTCCCAACAAGAGGTACAAACCCAAAATGTGGACGGAGAACTGGACTGGCTGGTAAGTGATATAATTGTCTCAGCTTGTTATCTTTTGTATTTCCTCATAGTTATAAGATTGAGCTGTCAATTTCTCGGATCCCAGTGCTTGTCTATATTTTTCTTTTTACTACCTATCTGTTTTTCTTTGCAGTGGTTTGGTTGCTGCTAAAAGTGTTTTTTTTTTAATTACAATACCCATTTCTCTAGTTGTATTAGGAGATACTCTTCTATCTTCATCCTCTAATCAATTTTCCCCATCTTTGCAAAAAAACGAAAAAATTCATGCAATTGCCACAATATAGGCTTAGAATATTTTATCCAGATCCTCTATTTAGTCTGAATTTCCTGTTCTGTAGGTACACTGAATATGGTGCTCCCGTTCCTCGTAGACCAGCAGAAGACATTGCGTTTTCGGTTGCGAGATTCATACAAAATGGAGGCGCATTTGTTAATTACTATATGGTAGTTTTTTGGCCCTTTCAATAATGTCTGTTGTGAATATGTGTTTATGTCATAACAATCAATGTAGTAGAAATGATTAAGTCTAGTATATCATTTTTGGGTCCAGTACCATGGAGGAACTAACTTTGGCCGGACCTCGGGTGGCCCCTTCATTGCGACAAGTTATGACTATGATGCTCCTATAGATGAATTTGGTATGCACTTAAAGTTGTCTACATATTGGATGATGATATAGTCATACACTTTAAACTCTTTATACAAACAAACCCTTCACATCTGCCTCATAAGGCATTAGGGAAAAAGTACACATCTTTTCTTTTTTAGTAAAAAGTTTCACATTTATCTGAAGCTTGTTAAACTATACCAGGACTTCTAAATCAACCAAAATGGGGACATCTGAGAGATTTGCATAAAGCAATAAAGCAATGTGAACCAGCTTTAGTGTCTGTTGATCCCACAGTGACAAAATTTGGAAGAAACCAAGAGGTATAGTCCTTAAACTTGTTTCTGTAGAATACCAGCACAACTGTTTTTGTTTAGAAAATTCATTTATTTCTCCCTGTTATTATTATCTTAGGCGCATGTGTTCAAGACAAGATCTTCTTGTGCTGCTTTCCTTGCGAACTATGACACCCAATCCTGGGCAAAAGTGAGATTTGGAAATGGGCTATATGACCTACCACCTTGGTCTATCAGCATTCTGCCTGACTGCAAAACTGCAGTTTTCAACACTGCAAAGGTGAGACAAGACTGCTGGCAAACACTTCGCATATATATTTATGTGTCCTATAAAGGCATGCTTGGTGAAATTATATGTGCAAAATTAAATGTCACATATATTTTTTACAGTAACTAGAATGTTCCACCTTGAGGCTTGAGCTGTTCTTGAATGATAGCCAATATTATACAGATAGTAATTTGATCTGAAATTCTTTATTTGCTACATTGAGCTCTTCCGATTGTGATTGTTCATATCTGTTTGCCAATTTCATGCAGATAAGTGCCCCAAGCGACCAGATGACGTTTACACCTGTAATTAAATCATTTGCATGGCAGTCATTCAATGAAGTACCTGCATCTTCAGGTGCTGATGAGTCAATTACAACAAATGCACTCCGGGAGCAAGTTAGTGTCACCCGGGATTCTACCGATTATTTGTGGTATATGACTGAGTAAGTATATTTTGACAGACCATCTCATGAAAAAATTAATTTCATCTTCTTGATATACTTTTGTTGGTATTCTCTCCTAATCAATATTTATATTACTCTTTCAGTGTCAATATTAGAGCTGATGAAGGTTTTCTAAAGAATGGACAATCTCCAACTCTCACTGTAATGTCGGCAGGCCATGCTTTGCATGTTTTCATTAATGGTCAACTTGCAGGTAAATTAAAGTAATATTGCTTGTCTGCTTAGTATTTTGCTTCAACAAAGTCCAATCTTACCTATCTATCATTTGTATCAATGTAGGAACTGTTTATGGAAGTTTGGAAAATCCTAAATTAACATTTAGTCAGGGTGTAAAGCTGAGGGCTGGCAATAACAAAGTTTCTTTGCTTAGTGTTGCCGTGGGACTCCCGGTTAGTTCTCTAATTTTTTTGGATATTTATATGTTCTTTGTAACAGTTTTAATTTGCAGATAAGTGCTAACTTTTTTCATAACTCCTTTAAAATTCATTAATACCAGAATGTTGGTTTGCACTTTGATACCTGGAATACTGGGGTGTTAGGCCCAGTCACACTGAAGGGTCTAAATGAGGGGATAAGAGACTTATCTCGACAGAAATGGTCTTACAAGGTTTGTTATCTATGTTATATTTGTTCCGTATTGACAATGGAATTTTGTAATAATGGTTGGCGTATACCTCATTGATAAACAAATAAATATGAATTGGGGAGTAAGGATAATGATATAACCATTTTTGAAACAAGAAAACAAACTGATCTGTGTCGATTATAGGCTCTCTACAGTTGGTCAGATTCAACAATCTGCATAAGGATTTGTTCTTTTACATTACACTGTTGCTTTTTTCATGATCATCACTCTTAATTGAAAGGTAGTGAATTACTTAAGTTAATATATGTCAATACTCAATATTAGCAAAACAAAAATTCATAGAAAAATAAGTTCCTGTGCCCTTCTAGGATATCTTCAATTAGCATCAAAGTATAGGATAGGTAATATATGCACAATAGGAAAGTATTGATGAAATTAGGTGGTGTATAACGAAAGTTTGGGAATTAATAATTCACTTGCGTCTAGCACAAAATATTTCTTAACGGAGAAAGTTGTCTTTTTCTTCGTTCTTTCTCAATTTTGTATTCTTTTGCTTTTTGCTGTACCAAAAGGAATTCTCAACCGTAGAGAATCAATCACTCATTTGTATGTTTTTGAGCAGATTGGCCTGAAAGGTGAATCCTTAAGTCTTCACACTGAAAGTGGTGGTAACTCTGCTGATTGGGTACGAGGTTCATTATTGGCCTATAAACAACCCTTGACGTGGTACAGGGTAAGGATCATCTCTGTAACTCGATGTTATAAATTCTGTCTCTGTTATAAATGTTCACCAGCATCTGCAAGCATTCTGAGTCATTCTATGCTTTGGTATTATCAGACAACTTTTAACGCTCCGCCAGGCAATGATCCATTGGCTTTGGATATGGGTAGCATGGGAAAGGGTGAAATCTGGATAAATGGTCAGAGCATTGGACGCCATTGGCCTGCGTATACAGCACAGGGTAATTGTGGTGCTTGTAATTATGCCGGAACTTATACTGATAAAAAGTGTCGACAATATTGTGGATCACCCTCGCAGAGATGGTAAGAACTAAAACTTATGTTACAACAATAAATGTCTAATTTAATATAGTGATTCACTGTTAATATTGTAATTATTCAGGTATCATGTTCCTCGCTCGTGGCTAAAGCCAAGTGGGAATCTTATGGTTGTGTTTGAAGAATTGGGAGGTGACACTACTTGGATTGCTTTGATGAAAGAAACAAGGCAGTAGTTACCAAATGAAGGTGGTGCAAGTATAGAGTACATTGATTTCATCATAATGCAACATTTCTTCTGGTAGTTGATAAAGAGAAATTGGTCAAAATAATAAAGAAAGAAAAAAATTACAAAAAAAGGAGTGTACATATATAGAAATATGTTTGTATACTGCTCCATACATTGTGGGGCTTGTAGCAAATGTAGAATTGAGCCCTCACACACTGCTATAAAAGGAGGTAGCTGGACAAGCAAGGTTTCAAAGACTACTCCATTCTACAAGAAGGCAATTTCTTTCTTTCTTGTGTTATGATTTTATGTATGAACAAAAGTTATAGTAATAAATAGTTGCTTCCAAGTTCTAAATACCATTTGCAATGTTGATATTAAGATATCGTTACAATTTTTTGATCATTGTAATTCGACGTTTGTGTTAAGGGATGATAGTGTCTACACATCTTTATATCAAAGGACAGGGAATAAAATTTCTGGCTGTCCTGTCTCAAACATATAATCCAAACCTTTGTTACAAGCATTACAATGTCAACCTATTTCTTTCAAATGGAGGAGTGGAAGTGACTTATGGGGTCATCCTGTTTTTTCAAAAACTTTTGACCAATGTTACATATTGGTAAAACATCATATGAGAAATGACAATTTCCATTCTTGCTGCCATAACATCGTAAAAATTCTTATGTTTTTCTTTTTCGTTGGTCTTTTGTTAGTGTAGTTTGCTTGCCTTCTCCTTGGACTGTTTGCGCAGATATATTCAACCACAATAGATGTGGTTGCAGGATTGGTTTGCCAATATAAATATATAGGGCCCTATTAAGGTTTTGCGGAATATCAATATCTATTTACATTGAGTGGCATCTGATATTTCTTTACAATAGGGTGGTTTTCGAAAATTACCAAACTAAACCAATTAGCATGCTTCACTTCTCCAGGAAAATGATTTCCCAAATCGAAACTGACTCGGAAAATCGATTGCAATTCAACCATAATTAACATGAACATGAGAATACACGGTTAGGTACATATAAATCATATTCTTTTTCTTTTTGGTAGAATTCATTTCTTCTTTAAGCAACCGCTGGAATTCGTTGTGGCAATTATTTTTATTATATTGAAAAGAAAATTCAATCACATTCAAAAACCTAAAACAAATTATATCCGGTTAAAAGAATCAATGATATACATTTCTGATATTGAATTTAGTGGCTTGTAGGAATAAAGAGGGTTTTCCTGCAAAACAGAAAGACTGGATAATGAGCCTGGAGTTATGTACGGCACGGCATATGTGGCAAACCAAGTGAACCGTAAAGCGTAATTGTTTCACAATAAACACGGTCTATCAGAGAATGTAGTAAACAGTAAATTAGACCCCACATTTGCCTTGAATGCATGCTGCACTACTCTTTCACGTTCTATCTATATTATTTTCCCATCTCTTTTCAATCTCAGAAGAACCAAAAGGCACTATTGTGTAGATACAAAATTAAAAGCTCGTTTCCCTCTGACCCTCCATTCTTTTCGTCTCTTTTATGTTTTAAATGTGTAAAGCAGACTGAAACAGAAGACTGGAAAAATGTCCAGTTCTTTGTAAGCTTGAGCAGCTTTCCAATGGGGAATTTGCTGAGGGAAGAACTCTCATTGATACTGCTATGCTGTCACAGCCACCGTAACATATGACCACAAAGCTATTACTATTAATGGCCAAAGAAGAATTCTTCTTTGGGTCCATTTACTTTCCAAGAAGCACCCCGTATAAAAAAGATACTGGTTGGTCCTGGTATACTTAGGTGGTAGTTGATGTGATGTATTAGTCCTAATAACATTATTCATAATATATTGGTATACCAAATCAACTGTCACTTAAATATATCAAAACTAGCTAATATTTTTTTCCTAGATGTACTTTTCACACACTCCGATATGCTACACGAAATTTGTTTTCTTCATCCTTTCTTCCAGATTTTCAAGTCAATATTGTTGAATTATTTTATAAAATATTGTAGATTAGTATTAATTTATTATTAGGTCAATTTATTGGGTTAATTAATTAAACAACTAATTTTGATATAAACTAAAAATGTATTAGGCTTGAGCTAATTGTGGATAATCAATGAAAAGTTAGATTACCCATAGATCCATTGGTTAAAGGCGCCAACTTGTAACTCAAATCTTATTAGTAGTTATTTTATTTGATTGCTGACTAAAAAGATAAGATGATGATTTTTTATAGGCAAATTTAAAAATTATAATATTCAATGCGTTAATTCCCTATATTCTAAGGGCTCACGATAAACTCCTTTTTTTTTTTTTTTGTTTATTTAAAGTCCTTTCTCTCTCATTTTTCCTCGGCACAAATGGAAAAGATATTGGATAAAATAGGTTGTTCTCTCTACTTGCAAATTATAACTATATTGGATGCTTCATCATGTAAGTGCTATTTCATACTTAATTATTTATTTATTTATCTCCCACTGTTATATGGTACTATGTTAACAATTGGTATCAAAACTTGTATGTGCATTTATATATATATATATATATGTGTGTGTGTATATATATATATATATATATATATCATAGGATCATGTTTATGTATAATTCCACTATATATATATATATATATCTCTCTCTCTCTCTCTCTCTTTTGCTTGATGACTTTTGCCATGTGATTTTTGACTGTAAATTACTGTAGCATTGTAGCTCTTGCAACATGTGTTAATTTTGTCATATAAAATATTTTTTTTAAATTCTTTGTCCACTTGGTTAACTTTCATCAGTCTTCATTGAAACCCAATCCAAGAAAACTCAAACATTTTCGAATGAAATTCACATAATCATAAAAGTTGTGTTTCAAAATTAACTTAGGGATTTTATTAATTATTAAATTTCTGTCAAAATGATGGCAGAGAGTGTGCTTGCAATACGAAGAAAAAATGACCTCCATTAATAGTAAAAATTGAAGTTTTTTCAATCCATAAATACTTCAAAATCATATACTTTTGATCGAAAGTAGTATAGGGGTTTTGTTAAACTAATGATTTCGAGTAGAATGATGTGCAATATTGGCCAAAACTCGAGCAAATTCTTGGATGTCCTTGACTAAAAAAGATGCCTTAATTTTTTGAACCAAAATACTCACTGTTGGATGCATTTTACTTGAAATTGATAAAGGGATTATGTAGATTTATGAATTCTAAACAAAATGATACCTATTATACCTCACAAAACTTGCTAAAATGATGGGTCAAAATATGGATCACGGACTAGATTGAATAACTCGATACAAGACCCATCAAAGGTTAGGGATGACACTGGTGTGTGGGAGCAAAGCCCACTCGCGGGCTACATGCATGCAAGTGTGTGTGGCTTATGTGTTGTGACTTTACTCCCCAAACCTTCATAGCTCTCTTTCACATACCATTTCCTATTTTTCTATAAATTTTTTTAGAATTTTTTGAGACCTAGAAGTATAAGTTTTCAATTTTCTTAAAAAAATTTAGGTTTAAAAATTAGGTGTAAATATAATATTTTGATATGAAAAATTTTATACACTAAATATGCATAGTAAATAGTAGCATATGTTGTTCGCTCTCTCTGGTTATAGTTATTTAAATTAAAATGGATTTATTTGAGTGATTAGTTCACTTTATTCTTATTTTTTGTTTAATTAAAAAAATGGAAATTAACTTATGATTAGATTGGGTACCCCACACTTAGTGGTTGAATGTCCACCTATCATGAGCCCAGCCATGATGGTGTTAAGTTTAAAACCCCTTCTATTATAGTAATTATGAATAAAAATTCCTAATTATTACAAATTTATCCTTAAATAATTTTAATTGTAATCATTAAATGTAAAATTAGTCACCTAGTAAGGTCCAAGGAACTATGTTATATATTAGCAATGGATATGCCCTATCGATGTGACGTTGTTAATATAATTTTAGGGCCAAGACCTATTTTTGATCTGCTAGCAAATTAATTTTTTAAAAAGTGCCTTCATTGTTTCTTGTATCTTATTGATACAAAAGCAATGAATGGATTTTTGTATGATTTCTCTCATGAGTTAAATCCATCTTACATGAATGAGTTTTCTTGGTTTATTGTAGTCCTAGACCCTTAGGGGGATTACAATAAACAAACTTGTATATAATTGTATAAACTAAATTTATGAAAGAAACTTTGTTTCATAATCATGTTGTTTGGACATAATTAATGTTTCTTGTTTTGGCTCCATCAGTTTTTGCGTTCCAGTAACTATCTTCAATGAAAACTCTTATTGGGACGAACTATGAAGTTGGAGTGAGTCCCTAGATATGTACTTGACAATCACTAAGGAGGATTTAGCTTTAAGAGTCTCAAGACCAGTAAAGCCCACCACTAAGTCAAGTGTTGTTGACAGAGCTTATTACAATAGGTGTCATGAATCAAATAGGATTTGTTTGACAGTCATGAAGTTCACCATTGATAAGACAATCAGACAAAGCATTCCTTAAAAGGATACTGTCGTAGAGTATATAAAGACTGTTGGTGAAAAATTAAAGAAATTTGAAAGACTCTGAAAGTGTATTATCTTTCGTTACTGGATAATATGCGTTATAATGGGGTCTTTGGTGTGCGAGAACATATGATGAGGCTTATTAACTACTACAATAAGCTAAAATCATATAATGTGGACTTAGGGAAGAGTTACTTAGTCTACAAAGTGTTACAATCTTTCTCTACTGAACATGGGGTCTTTAGGACCACTTATAATTCTTAAGAAGCTGAGTGGAATATTGAACAAATGATTTCAATAGTAACTTAAGAGGAATAGTCATTGAAGAAAGCCAGTTCTCACATTCAAAACATTAATTATATTTTTCAATGTTCAAGTAGTAAAATTGGTAAGGAGAAACAGAAGGGAAAGAAGCACGATAGCAAAGCTAGTGGTAAGAAATCTTATGGACTCAAGAAGAATGAGAAGCATCATAAGGGTCAGAAGAAAAAGTTGTTCAAAGGTGATTGCAATTACCACAAAAGGCCTAGTTATAAGATATCAGATTGCTTCAAATTAAAGAATAAGAGTGAACAAGAAGGTACTTCATTTGAAATTGCCCCTTTAGACCTAATATGCCTCTTAGCTCTAGCATGTTTTGAATACAACAATTTTGAAACTTCACTTGATTTTTGGTGTTAGGATTCTGGTGCAAATGTTCATGTTAAAAATTCCTTACAGGGGCTCATAAACAAGAAGACACCAAATGAGAAAGAAAAGACCATTTTAAGAGCAGAAGAAAGTTCATCAGCATTTGATAGCATATGAGTTATTTATTTAAATTTAGAATATGAACATTGTTTAGTGTTAAATGACATTGTTTATATACCCTTTTTAAGGAGGAATATGATTTCTAGTTCTGTATTGGATAGACATGGCTATTCATTTTGGCAAAAAAATGGAAAGACTAATATTTTCTTTAATTTAGCTGTGATTAGGTTTGCTTATTTATTAAATGGTTTGTATTGTTTAAATATGAACACTTGTCAAGATTTGTGCCATAGTGCGCCTATTAATGTTGCAATAGGACATAAACGTCGAAGATTTAATAAAAGTTCCTCTATATTGTGGCATCGATGCTTGGGCCACATATATAGAGAGATATTAGAAAGGATGTTCCAATAAGGTATACTAGAGGTGTGGGATTTCTTTCACTTAGAGGCATGTGTCAATTGTATAAAGGGAAAACTTTTCATTAGAACTAGAACTAAATGGGCAAATAGGTCTAAGAATATTTTAGACTTAATCCATATAGATATATATGGACCTATTACATTGGTTGCTATGGGTGGATTCAAGTACTTTATCACCTTCATAGATAATTATTCCAAGTATAGGTGGATTGATTTATTACATGAGAAATTTGAGTCATTAAATGCTTTTAAAGCATTTAAGGCAACATTTAAGTTGAAGATTAGAAAGACTATTAAATGTGTGAGATCTAATAGGGGAGGTGAGTATTATGGCAAGTATACTGAAACAGGTAGAAATCTTGGTTCATTTGCCTTATTTATGCAAGAATATGGGATTGAAGCTTAGTATACCATGTTAGGCGCTTTTTAACAAAATAGAGTTGTTGAAAGACGCAATCATACCTTAATGGATATGGTCAAAAGTATGATCAGCCATTCTTTCTTGTTAGAATTTCTATATGGTATTGCATTGAAGATTTCGGTCTATATTTTGAATCAAGTCCCCAATAAATTGGTTCCAAAAGACGTCGTATGAATTGTTTACTAGTAAAAGGCCCAGTTTGAGGCATCTCCAAGTATAGGGATATAAAGCATAAGTAAGACTGTATAATTCTCAGCTCAAGAAACTTGATCTAAGAACTATCAGTGGATTCTTCATTGGATATTGCACTAGATTGAGATGAAGCAAGTTTTATTATCCTACTCACACTACTAGGGTCATTGAGTCATATAGGGCATTCTATTTTGAGCTTGGATAGTGGGAGTAATGTACCTAGGATCATTAATTTGCGTATAGAAGATACCTCTTTTCCTTTGTCTGTTTCATCGTCATTAACATTCCCTAGTCACTTTAATCGAGATAATGCTATTGGAGAGAATTCAGTTAATTTTGACATTGAACAACCTACTGAAGATTTACAAGAGGCAACTGTTGAATTAAGATAGTCTCAAAGAGTTCACACGCTTGCTATTCCAAATGATTATATAGTTTACTTACAATAGTTTAAATATGATGTGGTTGATGACACTAATCCTATCTCTTTTAGTGAAGCAATAATAGGGTCTCATTCATCTGAGTGGTTAAAGGATATGAATGAAGAGATTGTCTTTATGTGTTATAATGATGTTTGGATACTTATTGAACTACCAGACGGACATAAACCAATTGGTTGCAAGTGGGTCTTTAAGACTAAGAGAAAGACAGATGATGAAATTGAAAGGTATAAAGTCAGACTCGTAGCTAAAACCAATAATTAGAAAGGGGGCATTAATTATATAGAGACATTCTTTCTTGTATCTATTAAGGATGCTCTCAGCATGGTCATGGCTCTTGTTGCACAATTTGACCTTAATTTTCAGCAAATGGACGCCAAAATTGCATTTTTGAATGGAAAATTTGCATGAGGACATATATATGAAGTAACCTGATGGATTTTTCAAGGAAAGAGCATATAGTTTATAAGTTAAATAGGTCTATTTATGGATTAAAGCAAGCTTTAAGGCAATGGTATCTAAAGTTTGATGAGGTGATTACTGCGTTTGGATTTGTTGAAAACATTGCAGATCAGTGCATTTATCATAAATTTAAAAGGGTAACTTTGTAATTCTTGTGCTTTATGTTGATGACATCATATTAGCCAATAATTATGTTGTTATATTAAATAAGACCAAACATATGTTATCATGCCATTTTGATATGAAATATCTTGGTGAAGCCTCATTTGTTTTGGAAATTCAGATTCACTACGACAGGTCACATGGCATTTTGGGTTTGTTTCAGGCAACCTATATTGATTGAGTGTTAAAGAAGTTCAACATGCACTCTTGCACCCCTTGTGCTGTACTTGTACAGAAAGGTGAGAGATTGTCGAAATCACAATGTTCTCAAAATGATAATGAGAGGATTACAATGGAAAGAGTTTCATATGCATCTACAGTTGGCAGCCTTATATATGCTCAGGTTACACGTCTGGACATTGCCTTTGCGATCAGTGTGCTTGGCAGGTACCTGAGTAATCTTGGCCATGATCATTGGAGGGCTACAAAGAAAGTCATGAGATACCTTCAAGGTACAAAGTATCATATGTTGACTTTCAAGAATTTTGATTCATTGGAGATTGTGAGTTATTCAGATTCAGACTATGTATCATGCATTGATGATCGTAAATCCACTTTAGGATACATCTTTATGATGTTTGAATGAGCTATTTCATGGAAAAGTGCTAAGCAATCAATCATAGCTACCTCAATTAAGGAAGCAAAATATATTGTTTGTTTTGAGGCTACCCGCAAGGCCATATGGTTGAGGAAACTGATATCCGACATGCATCTTGTTGATTCTATATCTAGACCTTTAACCATATACTATGATTGTTCGTTTGCTGTTTACTTTTCTCAAAACCATAAGAATTCCAGTCATACAAAGCACTTTCATGTCAAGTTCCTATTTGTTAGGGAAAAGTTGCTGAATCTCAAACTCATTTGGTTCACATTTCTGGTGAACATATGCATGTGAATTTGTTGACCAAAGACTTACCCATGAGAATATTTAAAAATCATGTATTTCGTATGGGTATTGCTAAATGTTTTGATGTAGTTTTGGTCTAATTAAAGTTAGAGTTGAGTCCTTAAAAAGATTTTTTTACGTTATAAGATGAGATCTTGAATGTTAATTTTATAATTCATTCAGTTTAGATATTGATTTTTATTATAATTATATCATTTGTTTCCCTATTAGATTCAATAATATTTTGTTATTTTACTTTTCAACTCTATATAGTTCTATGTATATTTTAGTTGTCTAATTTTAATTGATATTTGTTTAATTAGTTGTTTAAATAATCAATTATTACTATTTAAGTGAGAGATTGTTGAATTATTTTATAAAATATTATAGATTAGCATTAATTTATTATTAGGTCAATTTATTATGTTAATTAATTAAACAACTAATTTTGATATAAATCAAGAATGGATTGGGTCTTGGTTAATTAAAGGTAATCAATTATAGGTTAAATTATCCATAAGTCCATTAGATAGAAATCCTAACCTGCAGTCCAAATCTTATCAATAGTTATCTTATCTAATTGTTGATTGAAAGATAAGAAAAAAATTTTTTTATAAGAAAATTTCAAAATTATAATATTCAAATCTAAGTAATTGTAGGGAGTTATCGTTTAAAATAATACAAATATTTTATTTATTAAAATAAATATATACTTAGAATATGCCTTAACTCTTCATATTTTAAGGACTTACTATAAGCTCCTTGTTTTTTTTTTCTTTTTTTTTTTAACTTATTTAAAATTCTCTCTCTCATTTTTCTTAGGTTATTATCTCTACTTGTAAATTATGAATGCATTGAGTACTTTATCAAATACATACTATTTCATACTTAATAATTTATTTATTTATCTCTACTCTGCAGATGTGGCCGGGACTGATACAGAAGGCCAAAGGCGGAGGCTTAAGATGTTATTCAAGCGTATGTGTTTTGTAATGGGCACGAACCTTCTCCTGGAAAAGTAGTGCCACTGCTTTCCTGAATTTTTTGTTATATTCTTCCTTCGTGGTTTTTCTTTCCATGTGTCAAAAGAGTAAAAAAAAGAAAAAAGAAACGAAACAAGGAAAATTGGTTCAAATTTCAACATTGCATATTTTGAATTTTTAGTATTATTTCGAGGATATGTACGACGTGGTTAAGTTCATCAAGCTGGTGCAGCAAGCTGGCCTTTTCGTTCATCTCCGCATTGGTCCCCACGTCTGTGCTGAATGGAACTTTGGGTATTGATTTTTATAAATATATCTGTTTTATGATTTAATCATAAAAAAGAAAATAAATAATTTTTGGCGAACACTTAAATGGTGACATGCTCTGTTTCCTCTCTTTGTTTGGTATTCAGGGAATTTCATGTTTGGCTGAAATACGTTCCTGACGTTGTTTTCAGAATGGACAATGAGCCTTTCAAGGTTACATTTAAATCAACTTTATGATGAAAATATGATTTTTTATCAATTATGAAAATATGGACATTTTCTAAGTAAAGATCAAATATTACTGTAATGAAGGCGACAATGCAAACATTTACTCAGAAAATTGTCAGCATGATGAAGGCAGAGAAATTGTTTCAAACTCAGGGAGGCCCAATAATTTTGTCTCAGGTAAAGAAAATGGATGTATATAATAACAATAATTACGTTAATTTTAGTTTCTGTTCTCTGTTCAACTTTATATTACAAGAAAGCTGGACGAGTCGAATACAATCCAATCATGAGTCTATTTTTTTTTTTTTAAATTTTCTAATTTGATAGAAGCTATCCCAAATTGAATTTGACAGATAGAGAACAAGTATGGACCAGTAGAATGGGAAATTGGTGCTGCTGCAAAAGCTTACACCTATTGGGGTGCCCAATGGTTAGAGGATTAGTCCCCTCCAATTACCGGAGGCTATCCGCGTGCGGAAGCAAGAGGATGCCTCTGATCCAGTTGTAAGCGACCACTCATTTTGGGCAATAATTTGTACATATGGCCAATAATTTTTGGTGGGGATCTCACTAAAACGTCGAGGGCAATGATCCATATTTACTTTTCAACAGTGTCTTATATACTTAGGTGGCATTTGTAGCTTCTATTGTTTGACCCAGGTCTGGCCCTTTAATTATTAATTAATTATTATTTATTATTATTGCTTTCAATTTGAAGAGGGCTGAACTTGTCTGAGCAGTTCTATCCTCCCCGCCATTCTCCTGCTTCAGGGTTTGTTCTATGATTCTAGCAATTAGTGTACTTTGTTCTTTTAATCGATTTTTCCAAGAAAGTTCGAGTATTTAGTTGCGTCCAACGACTTATGGGAGAAGAAGTAGGGTTTTCTTTTATAACTGACTAAAACTCCCTAGCGTCTTTCGGTCTCTGAATATTGATTCGTGATTGGTGATAGATTGATGCTTGCAATGGGTATTACTGTGAGAATGTCACTCCCAACAGAAGTACAAACCCAAAATGTGAACCGAGAACTGGACTGGTTGGTAAGTGATAGCTGTCTTAGCTCTTGTTTGTTCTGTTTTTTGACTGCCTTTGAGGTTTTCTTTGTGCTGTTTTCGTTGCTGCTAAAATTGCGCTTTGGGTTATAATGCCCGTGTCTCTAGTTGTGTCAGGAGATGCTCACATGTCTTCATTTTCTATTCAATTCTCCCTATCTTTGCTGAAAACCAAAAAAAAAGTCACAGTTAATACAATTGCCACTATATAGGCCTACAATTTTTTATCTATATCCTTTAATTAGTCTGAATTTCCTTTTCTGTAGGTATACTGAATATCGTGTGTCAGATTATGACTTGATTAAGCACCGTCATTAGAATTACTCATTACAAGTCTACTGTTTTCTAGATGTTCCAGCTCACTATTCACGTGAATTTATTGTTGTAGAATTTTTATGACAGTCTAGGGCCACCTGGCATTGTACACTAGAATTCGTTATGACGTATATTCCCTACAAATATACTCGCTGCATTCTCTGCTATTCAGAGCTTCAAAATTCATTCACTCAATAGAATGTTATTGTTTTACTTGGTATCAGAGCCACCATGGCCTATAAGGACTCCGCCTCCTCTACTGTTCCCATGTCCAATCAGACTGCTTCTACACCTTCTTCTCTTCCCTTTCTTACTAAAGCTTCGCCTCTCACTGCTTCCTCTATGCAAGTTTGCTCCATCAAACTTGACTGTACCAACTATCTTCTCTGGTCCTCCTTAATTCTCCCTTTGATCTGCGGCCACAAGCTTGATGGATTTATACTTGGTACTAAACCTTGCCCATCTCGCTTTGTCTCTGAAGGTGTAGAGACCAAAATCAACCCGGATTACGATGATTGCGTTGCTACAGATCAACTGTTGCTCGGCTGGCTACTGAACACAATGTCATTGGACATTGCATCTTATATGATGTAACTGGACGTGTTTCGTACGATACGAAACTTACGTGATATGTGTATTTGCATATGTGATATGCTTCTGATATGGATATGCTGGGCTGCCAGACGTATGCGTGCTTCATAGGTCCTACCCATATACTTCAAATCAAAATGGCAGTGCTAAACGTAAACATAGGCACATAGTAAAGTTGGGGTTAACATTGTTAGCTCAAGCCAGTATGCCTCTTCATTATTGGTGGGAGGCTTTCCACACTGCTGTATATCTAATCAACAGGCTACCAACAGTTATTTTGAAAGGACAATCACCCTATTTTAAACTATTCAAGCTTAAACCTGATTATAGCACTCTAAGAGTTTTTGGCTGTGCATGTTTTCCATGCCTCAGACCTTATAATCAGCATAAGCTCCAATTTTTACACACAAAAATGTGTGTTTCTTGGTTATAGCATCTCACACAAGGGGTACAAATGTCTAGGACCCACTGACAAAACCTATATTTCGAGACATGTTGTCTTTAATGAGGATGATTTTCTTTTTTCTGCAGGATTTCTCAATACCAGAGGTACACAACAATCCCACACAGCAGTTGCACCATCTTTTCAACTACAAATTCTAACTACTCAGATCACTCCACCTCCAGTGACCTTGTCTGGTTGTCAGGGGTTCTCGAATTACAACTTGGATCCAAGTAACTCTTCTCCTCTTCTAGTAGCTCGAGGATCTTCATAACCTCTTTCCACACGTGATAGAGATTTTGATAATGAGGAATCTGACAACATTCACTCTACCAACAGTTCAGGTCCTGAATCAGAATGATTAGCTGAACTGCAATAAACGAATGTTCCTCCCATGCAAACCAGAAGCAAAAGAGGAGTGTTAAAACCCAAGGTGCCATATGTAGGACTGGTTGACATAGCAGAGTCCCTTCCTACCTGTGTTAGTGAAGCTCTAAAGGTGCAACATTGGAAAGATGCAATGACATCAGAATTTAACATGCTTATTAGAAACCGAACCTGGTATTTAGTGCCCAGACTCACCAGCAAAATGTAGTGGGCTGCAAATGGATTTTTTAAACAAAGTATAATGCAGATGGTTCTATAACAAAGCACAAAGCGTGCCTAGTGGCAAAAGGTTTACAGCAAAATGCTGATATTGACTTCTTCAACACCTTTAGTCCAGTTATTAAGCCCGTAACTGAGCGAATCATTTTGACCATGGCTGTAACTTTAACTGGGAGGTGATACAGTTAGATATAAACAACGCATTCCTAAATGGTATTCTAGAAGAAGATGTCTTCATGGAACAACCTGAGGGGTTTGTAAATTCAAGTAAGCCAAATCATGTCTGTAAGCTTGTGAAAGCTTTATATGGCCTTAAACAGGCACCTAGGGCCTGGTTTGAGAGGTTGAGGAATGTCCTCATCAGCTGGAATTTTGTGAACACCAAATCTAATTCTTCTCTATGTGTATAAGGGAGAAAAGGAAATCATTTTCATTCTCATATATGTGGATGACATATTTGTCACAGGGAACAACAAAGAAGGTCTGAAGGACTTTATTCGGAAACTAAACAGCTTGTTTGCGCTAAAAGACCTTGGACCTTTACATTATTTCCTAGGCTTAGAAGTTTTTAGGGACTCTGCTAGAATGTATCTCAAGCAGGAAAAGTATATATCAGATATACTTAAAAGGTTCAAAATGCATGGAGCATCTTCTTGTCCAACCCCCTGCACAGAAGCTTCGATGGAGAACCACTTAAAGATCCTACAACTTTTCGACAACTAATAGGAGCTCTCCAATATGTGACTCATACTAGCAGGGACCTAAAAGTGTTCTACGATATTTAAAAGGAACCTCCAACTATAGCCTTCACGTTCGACCTTCAGAATTTCTTATGATCATGGGGTATTCTGACGCAAATTGGGCTTCTTGCTCGGATGACAGGAGGTCCATCGAAGGTTTCTGTGTTTACTTTGGTGACTCGTTAGTTTTGTGGTTAAGCAAGAAGCAGAAAGTAGTTGCACGATCAAGTATAAAGTTGAAATATCGTGCTTTAGCTAATCTAGCTGTAGAAATTGTGTGGATTCAGTCCTTGTTGGATGAAGTCGGATTCAAGATGAAAGGAGCTCTTATTGCTTGGTGTGACAATATTAGAGTTAGTGCTGTGGCATCTAATCTCGTTACGCAGGCAAGAACCAAGCATATCGAGATTAATGCTCACTTCGTAAGGGATAGGGTGCTTGCAAAACTATTGCATATGAAGTATGTTCCCTCAGTGGATCAAACAGCAAATTGCCTCCCCAAGTCCCTCAGTCATTCTCGTTTTTGGATGTTATGTAGCAAACTCGGTGTTCTTCCATCACCCACTCATTTGAGGGGGGATGTCAGATTATGACTTCATTAAGCACCATCATTAGAATTAGTCATTACAAGTCTATTGTTTTCTAGATGTTCCAGCTCACTATTCATGTGAATATATTGTTGTAGAATTGTTATAACAGTCTAGGGTCACCTGGCATTGTACACTAGAATTCGTTATGATGTATATTCCCTATAAATATACTCGCTGCATGCTCTGCTATTCAGAGCTTCAGAATTCATTCACTCAATAGCATATTATTGTTTTACTTGGTGCTCCAGTCTCTTGTAGAACAGCAGAAGATGTGGCTTTTTCTGTTGCGAGATTCTTACAAAATGGAGGTTCATTTGTTAACTACAATATGGTAGTTTTTTGGCCCTTTCATTAACATCTATTGTGAATATTTATTTCCCCATTTATATACCATCACAATTATTGTCCTAGAAACTTTCATTTCAGTCTAATATGAAATTTTTGGTCCAGTACCATGGAGGAACTAACATTGGCCAGACCTCGGGTGGCCCCTTCATTTCAACTAGTTATGACTTTGATGCTCTGTTGGAACCCAGAAAAATATAAACTCCAAACTGATCTGGTTCAATTATTGATAGAAATTACAAAAATACATCACAATAGAAAATAGACAACTTAACAAATTTTGCACTGACACAACAGAACTCTGAAAGAAGTAAGCACAAGACACTTAATAACACTGAAATATACATATCTGCTAGCTTTCGAGAGGCTAGGTCTCTCCTACCAAATTTCCAGAATAATCTCCAATGCCCCCCACATCCACACTAGCTCCCTCATAACTACACATTCCTATAACTGTCACTAACTCCCCCACGTGAGAGAAAGTGCTGCCAATAACTGTCAATTTCCCTTATCTGTCCTTCCCTTCTTTCTCCTGGAATAAGTGACTAAATGGGTCTGACTAGGCCCATTAACACCAGCAGACCCATCATACTCCTATAGATGAACTTGGTATGCACATAAAGTTAAAGCTGTTTTGCATTTTTGATGATGTTATAAATAATCATACACTGAACTGTATACAACAAATCAAACCCATTCTATCTGCCTAGTTTGGCATTAGGGAAAAAGATACACTTTTTTGTTAAAACCAAATTTGCACCTATTCAATTTAAGCATTACACCGGCAAAGAAGCAGAGATTTATTTTCACATTTATCTGAAGCTAGTTAAACTGTAACAGGACTTCAAAATTAACTGAAATGGGGGCGTCTGAGAAATGTGGATAAAGTCATTAAGCAATTTGAACAAGCTTTAGTGTCTGTAGATCCCACTGTGACAAAGCTCGGAGATAACCAAGAGGTTTAGTTGTTAAGCTTGTTTTCGAAGAATATCAGTAGAACTGCCTTGTGTTATGAAAATTCATTTGCTTCTCCTTGTTATTATTATTTTAGGCCCATGTGTTCAACCAAAATGGTGCTTGTTCTGCATTTCTTGCAAATTATGACACGAAATCATGGGCAAAAGTGACATTTGGTAATGGGCAATATGACCTACCCCCTTGGTCTGTTAGCATTCTGCCTGACTGCAAAACTGCAGTTTTCAACACTATGAAGATATGACTAGATTGCTGACAATGTTGAATACTTTGCATATAAAAATCTATATATTCCATAATGGCATGCTTGTTGAAATTATCTGTGCAAAACTAAATGTCATACATATTTCTTACTAACTGGATGTTCCACCGTGAGGCATGAACTGTTCTTGAATGACAGCAAATATTTTCAGATACTGTTTTTTATCTGAAATTCTTTGTTCTTGCAACATTAACCTTTTTTCTAATGTGCTTATCTTTATCTGTTTGCCAATTTCATGCAGGTTAGTTTACCAAGCACCCAGATGGCATTTACACCTGTAATTAAATCATTTGCTTGGCAGTCTTACAATGAAGACCCTGCCTACTCCAGTGCAGATGATTCACTTACAGTAAATGCATTCTGGGAGCAAATTAATATCACCAGCGATTCTACCGATTATTTGTGGTACATGACAGAGTTAGTATATCTCAACAGATCATTTTTCAGACAATTTTTATCTTCTTGATACTTTCTCTTAGTATTCTCTCCATCTAATCGACATTTATATTACTCATTCAGTGTCAATATTGGAGCTGATGAAGGTTTTCTAAAGAATGGGCAATCTCGTAACCTAACTGTAATGTCAGCAGGCCTTGCTTTGCATGTTTTCATTAATGGTCAACTTTTAGGTAAAAAAGAAATGTGTAAATTATAGTTCCCTCTCCTAAGCGATTGCCATATTACATGCCATCCTCTCTAGTTTGAAAAATTATACTTCCCTTCCTTGAATTCAGAACATGCATTACACTAATCTCTCCTACAACAAAAGATAGTCTTAAATTATACCTTTTTTTTTTTTTTTCCAAAATATCCTTATATTTATTTCTTGTATAATATAACAAGTATTTGATATGTATTTGACTTTTATAAGCTAGTCACTTTTTTAAATTTAGAATTAATTAAATTTAGTTTTCAACATAAAATAAACAACATGAAAATATATGTTTAAGAAGTACATTTTCTTATTAAGTTATTTTTTCAATAAAAGAAATCAATATTGTCCTTGAGGGTAATTTGGTCATTTTCTTGGTTTCAAGTGAGGTTTGTGTATATTGTAATAATGGGGGGAAGGAAGAGATGTGTAATTTGTGTATCTCTCTCAAAGAAGAGTTATTTACTGAAAATAATATTGCTTTTCTGCTGAGTCTTTTACTACAACAAATTCCAGTCTTGCTTAACTATCACTTGCATTAATGTAGGAGCTTCATATGGGAGTTTGGAGAATCCTAAATTTACATTTAGTTAGGGTATAAAGGTGGGTGTTGGTAATAACAAAGTTTCTCTACTGAGTGTTGCTGTGGGTCTCCCGGTTAGTTCTCTCACTTTTCTGATATATATTTGTTCTTTTTAACAGTTTTAATTTGCAGATAAATGATGTTTCTAACTCCTTTTTTAACACCAGAATGTTGGTATGCACTTTGAGACCTGGAATGCTGGGGTGTTCGGCCCAGTCATCCTGGTTGGTCTAAATGAGGGGACAAGAGACTTTTCGCAACAAAAATGGTCATACAAGGTTTGTTGTCTTTGTTATACTTGTACTGTAGTAGCAATGGTTGGTGTGTACTACAATGATAAATAAATAGATTGAAAATCAACCAACAAATAGATAAATACCAATTGAGGAGAAACGATAATGAAATAACCATTGAAAAATTGAAAACAAACTGATCTATGCTGATCACATGATCTAGTCAGTTGGTCAGATTTAACAATCTGGCATAGGGATGTGATCTTTTACATCACAGTTCCTTCTGTCGTGATCATCATTCCTAATTGAAAGCTAGTGAATTTTCTTTTTATCAAAAATGGTAGTGAATGACTTAATACACGTCAGTACTTGATTATTAGCAAATTGGACATTCTTAGAAAGATAAACACCTGTGCTCTTCTAGGATATATTCAATTAGCGTGGAATAACATATGCTTGATGGAAAAGTTTCGATGAAATTGACTTGTTTACACTCCCAACAAAAGTTTTGGCATTAATGATCCACTTGCTTCTGGCACAAAAGTTTCCTAAAGGAAAACAGTCTGTCTTTTTCTTTGTTCTTTCTTTGTTTTGTATTTTTTTTTATTTTTGGCTTTTAACAAAAAGAAGTCACAACAGTAGAAAATTAATCACTCATTTGTATGTGGTTGAGCAGATTGGCCTGAAAGGTGAATCCTTAGGCCTCTATACTGAAAATGGTAGTAACTCTGTTGAATGGGTACAAGGACCATCATTGGCTTATAATCCTGACATGGTACAAGGTAAGGATGATTTTTATAACTTTATGTTGTCAATTCTATCTCTGTTACAGATGATCACCAGCATCTGCACCTTTTCTGAGTCATTCTATGCTTTGGTATTATCAGACAACTTTTGATGCAACAGCAGGCAATGTATCATTGGCTTTGGATATGGGTAGCATGGGAAAGGGTCAAGTCTGGATAAATGGTCAGAGCTTCCGATGCCATTGGCCAGCATATACAGCACAGGGTGATTGCGGCCTTGTAATTATGCTGGAATATATACTGATAAAAAATGTCGACGTGATTGTTGATTACCCTCACAGAGATGGTATGAACTACAATTTATATTGCAATAATAAATGGTATAATCTAATATGGTGATTTGTTATTGATATGGTAATTTTTCAGGTATCATGTTCCTCCCTCGTGGCTAAAGCCAAGTTGGAATCTTTTGGTTGTGTTTGAAGAATTGGGAGGAGACACTCCTTGGACTGCTTTGATGAGTGAAACAAGGCAGCAGATTACCAACTGAAGGTGGTGCATTATAGAGTACATTGAGTCCATAGTGCTACACTTCTTCTGGTTGTTGATAAAGAGAAATTGGTCCCAAAAAAAATGGAATGACATAAATAGAAATTCTTGTATTCTGCTTCGTACTGCACCATATATTGTGGGGCTTCTTGTAATTGTAGAATTGAGCGCTCAGACATCACTATAAAAGGATCATATAGCTGGAGACGCAGAAGATTTCAAAGACTAACTCCATTCTACATGAAAGGAATTTCTCTCTTTCTGTTATAATTTTATGTACAACAAATTTTTGAAGTAATAAAGAGTTGCTTCCAAGTTCTAATACCATTTGGAATGTTGATATTAACATATAACTACAATTTCTTGATCATTGTACTTAGATATTTTTGTTAAGAGGTAATATTGTCAACAAATCTTTTATCTTAAGTGACAGGGAATAAAACTTTGCATTCCTGTCAAAAGCAGATTCAATCGCAAAACAGGAGAAAAGAATCAAGAACCCGTATGGTACGCACGAAAGGAAAGCCAACGAAAGGAAAAGACAAAGAACAGAGTCTTTGCTTGTTTGGTACACAGAAAAATTACTCCAGGATATTCCATTCCCACAAGTCAATGGGATATACTTTTCCTCCTTTGATAGATGGAAACAGGTTTGACGCAATGGAATGGCATTCTGAGAGACCAGTTTGGCCCCCAATGAAAACTCTATCCACCATCTCCATCTATTGCTGTCTTATTCATTGTCTAAAGAAATTGAAGTTTAGATTCCTTGCAGTACCACACAAGGTGCTTTTAAAGAAAGAGCGCTTTGAATTCTAATGTTGAAATTTGTAGTTTTTCGTTTTCTCCAACTACATCAAATCTTTCTCGTTCCAATTATATTCATTAATTTTTCTTTCCAACTACAATAGATACAAATTGGAGAAACTGAGTTTAAGGGGAAGGGAGGCATATCAATATACTTGGAATTTGGAATGGTCCAGATATATACAAAACAAGAAAGATCAATGAGAGATAATCGTATTATTTAGGAGGACAAAATAAACATATGGGACAAAAATATATGCAAATCACTGCTTGAATTTTACTGAATTAATATAACACTAGTCACCACTTCAGCACAAAACTTGCATTTGAAAAGTCTGCTTTATAGTCTTGGCTAAGCTGTTATTGATATCTCAAGTTCTGTTGTTATCAAGTCATTTTCAAACACGAAGGTTGGGAATTAATGTTATAATATTCTATTATTTTCCTGAAAAACAGTCATTTAATCTGCCTTGTGCCCAGTGTGAAAAAAATATGAAATAGTTAACCAGGAAAATTTGTAATAATTGAGAACACAAAAGAATCAGGCTTCATGGACATAACCCCGGTCCAGACAACATAAATCAACATAGAAGAAATCACATAAATAATAACAGTGTCATCATTATTGTCTGGGAAGTCCAGCAATTATATATTAATGACAAAGATCTAGATCCTGAGTACTAATGATATGATCATTACAGACATGGTTCTTAAAAAATTGGTGCACCCCATCAGATTGCGGTCGAGTTTAAGAATATATTAGCAATTGAAACACTGATTTTCCAAGGCTATATGTATGTATGTATGTATGTATATATAAGCACATAGTAAAATGCGAAACACATGCCATCAGATAATTCCCAAACATATAAGGGCCTCAATCTTCTATACAATTCTAACATTTCTTCTATAAGATGTCTTCTTTTATGAGAACAAAGAAATCACCCAAACAAACTACACTCCCCCAAATTTGAATCAAATATTTTTCAATTACTTCAAATGTTGAACCATAGAAATAACACCATCAACCATGACTTTATATTTGAACAAGTGAAAAATGCAGAACTTTAAAATATTCAGTACTTGATGACGATCTGATAAGACTTAATTTTGCTAAAGAAGAAAAAAAACTCACCTGCAATGCATAAGTGAACACCGAACACAAACTAATGTGGGACATGAAAAGAAAATTCAAATATTAAAAGCCCACTGTGCATAACTTGAACAGTTTGAAATGAGATCTTCTGTTACCTGATAATCAAATAGCCATGCCGGAATAGAAAAATTTCAAGCTTGAAATCGGCCCCAAATGAAACGAAACGAAATGAGCAGACATAGCCTGAGGTCTGAACAACAAGTGACCTCTATTACTTACCCTAACAGCAAGTTAGCAGTAGTGCTAATATCATGTAATTATCTTCTCATGTCATTAACTGACAATGTAACCCTTAAACTATCAGATTTTTATACCATTTAAGATTTTGACTCGGTCAAAATATCTAATTTATATTTCTGGTAGAACACATAGTTCAATAGTAAAGAAACATCTTAAAGTCCAAGTATCACATCAACTGATAACTATCACATGAACAAATTGTTAAATGTATGTCAGCATTTTTATTAACTTAATAGGGAAAAACTGTATTGATGAAGGAAGTTATTTTGAAAGATTGTGATGAAAACGTCAGTAAGTAGAAGTGACAGTTGAAGAAACCAAAACATTAATTCACTCTAAAATTAATTATCAACTTTTTAAAATCATGTATACTTTTAAATTGAGACGACTTCAAATTTCATATCTCTAGCAAACTAGACTTCACTAGCTTTTATGTTTCCTCCCCAAAAATCCCTTGAGTAGTTTGGAGGCCAATTAATCCAGGGGATTAGTTAACCACTTGCCCTAATCCAGGAAATCAAACAGAACTATAGTTTTAGTAAGAAGAAAATATCTAGTAACTTAATCTCGTTTCTAAAAACAACTTTTGATAAAACCCCTCAGCTGATAAAAATTCAACTGGGTCTCCTCTTTTTCCCTTTTTACTTTTATTTTTTGGGGTTATAATCTCAGAAAATCTTTTTTGATCATTGATTGTGCACTATGGAGAAGGCCAATTAATCAGGGAATTAGCAAATTAATTACCCCTCAAAGCTCACTTCCTTTTTCTTCCTAAAGGAAAAGTAACTTCAGTGTATCTAAAACTTGACATAACAAATAGCAGAGAGAGTCCCACCTTCCAATAGGCTTCAAACACCACACAGCCAACCTTTCCTCAACAAAACAAAAAGAGGAAAAAGAGAACAAAAGTAAAGGACAACTTTGATTCATATATCTTCCCCCATCATAAAATTATTAGTCTGTATTGTTTGGATCATCGTAAGCCAAAACAACAGATTTCAACAACACTGTCTTTCTCAACTACCATCAAGCAAATGTCCAGCTAAAATAATTTTCTGCTTTGCTAGCTTCCCTTCCTGCATCATGAAAGCGATGTGGGCGAATGATAATAGGGTTATATTTATCTAGTTACAGAGTAAGCTGATATAAGGAGTCAATAAAAATTTATCAGAAATAAATGTATCAAAGAATTCTATGTTTAATGAATTTTTATTGATTCTGTACACAGTCAGGAGTTATATGTATATAAATATTTCTTTCGCTGACCTAAACACTAAAGATCAATTTTTAGAAATTT
Organism: Delonix regia; assembly: GCA_037074485.1. Lineage (NCBI taxonomy): Eukaryota > Viridiplantae > Streptophyta > Magnoliopsida > Fabales > Fabaceae > Delonix > Delonix regia. The sequence goes on along the minus strand of CM073451.1, from coordinate 24,968,610 downwards.
GGGAAACCTCAAAGAATGCTATCTATTAGCCTAAGAGTCTACGACTACGACTAGACCTCAAGATTCCACTGATCTCGGGATTTAAGTACTACGCTAGTTGTTCTTTGTTTATGAATATCACCAGTGTGGCCTTTCTAAAGCAAGTTTCAGAACCCCAATGAGATAACTTACTTAAATCTGTCATCTTATTCCTCCTTGTTTTGATTGGCTCTCAGAGATAGAAAAAAAGTTATTTTGATTTGAATAATAAGAGTAAAGGCCTATATAGACACACCTCTTAATCGTCTATCATTGAACTTTTGATCCCAGATTTGCAAAAAAGGAAAAGCAGGATCATTATGATAAAGAAGTTGGACACGTAAAGTTAAAGAAATATTTGTCCAAAGGTGAAGTTGATGGGAATCATAATACTTGAGAAACAATGATTAAAGGAATCCAACTGAATAAACAGAAAAGCAATAGGCAATGGATTTGAAAACGGAAAGAAAAAGAAAAAACACAGGGATTTTTACCTTTAACATTCGTTGCCTAAAGGAGAGAAGTGAGAGACCCATGATGTGATTCATAGTGCATTTAATGTTGATGTTTTTTTATTTCAATTGGTGTAAGAAACAGTTCGATTTCTGCTAAGTACATGGCATTAGTCAGAAAAACAAGAAATAATGACTCAAACTTTATGTTATTTTGGCTCCATGAGAAGCAAATTACGTGGACAAATACACCCAACTGAAGCAAACAAACAAGCTGCTAACAACACCAAAGAAAACACAATCTGTCCAATTTGCACGTGTCGTCAATTCACTGGTCCTACCAGTAAACTTAAACCAAATCAAACAAGCAAGAGAAAAAGTAAAGCTTAAGAAGGCTTGTGTGGCATAAATTAATACCATATAAAATTCTTAAGTTGAAAGATTATTATCCCATTGATCTGAATAGTGTGTGCAATTCAAACTGATAATTGTGATGTCAACTTGATTTCAGCACAAGAGAGCACAGATTCCGTGGGCAATTATTGCAGAGAGCAGAGAAGAGAGAGCTTTGCTAATAAAAGATGGCCATATATAATAACGATAATTAGAGGCTAAAAGTGTCATGTTTGTGTAATTAACATGTTGGATTAGCCAATTGAGTGGGGTAGAGGAAGTTAGATTCTTATTTGTTTGCTTATGTATCAGACAAAAACTAGGTGACAGAGTGGTCTATGATATGCAATCATCAAAGGTTGATTGAAGCCCACAAGTGGCATAAAGAGACAGCAAGTGGGCCACTCATTTTTTTTCTTTTTTGTTTATTCTTTCTCTTTAAACTATAACTAAGCAATGGGGAGCTTGAGATGGGAAACAGGGAGAGCTTGGGAAATTTTACAATAATGGAGTCACTTTATATAGCACTTGATTTGACCACACAAACGGACACACTATATAATCAGTTAACAAGCAGATGCATAAATAAATTTCAGTAACGCCAGGCCATTGTTATGTAGTGAGTTATTCGAAAAAAATTTTCATAAATTCTCTAATCACAACATGAATGAAATGTATTTGATTAGATGAATTGACATGCACATGAGCCTGCAGTGAAGGAGTTTTACGCATATTGCCCAAAAATGAAGGATGACAGGAAAATGGAGAGTAAGGCAATAAATAATACATGATATGGGGTCCAGTTTGAGACCAATCACAACCATCAATCAGACTAGTATTTTATAGTACAAGATCAGACGGATCGGATTAAACACAAAACATGACAATGAGACAGACATTAGGACAGAAGTATCTTTGTAAGTTTGGGGATGCTTGTGGACAGTCTTTTAAGTGTGTCTAGTATGGATTTGCTTTGTATTGAAATCTAAAGGGTACAGCAATAGGGTAGGCCAGTTTTGTTCGTAAGGGAGTGTATGCCTGGCAAATCATATATACACGTAGGCAGGGAGAATGGGACCTGTCGTTTTTATGAATCCTGACCAAGTGAATTGAGCTTCTGCACAAAAGATCACTGCAATCAGATGGCCATAAGCATCTCCAATTCTGTCTCATTGTTAAGGACAATTTGGTTATTGGTCTGACTGACACCTACTGCTCATGGGGGGGGCACAACTGCTGCCACGTGGGACCCTTCCATTGGTGCCTCCATCTATTTTCATGTGCATCATTTATACTTTAGCCAGCTCATTTACTGTCCCTGTTTCTCACTCTTTTATTCTTACTCATACAATCCAACGGCTTCTATTAAAAAACTTTCAGTTCAATCCTAGTTCATGATTTTTTCTTGACACTGTGTTTTGTCTTGGACTAAAAACTCTTTATATAGCCAACATTAATTGGTCTACTTGGTACGACTACAAGGATTTTCGTGTAGGTTTGAATCTCCTCGACGTTAGGAGTTAATCAATTCTTGCTTTGGAGATCTAAGGCTCAATTTTTTGAGTGAGTGCTTGCTCACACCTATGGTGATATCTTCACAAAGTGCCAAACATGGGTATGTAACTTTGACTTGCACATTAATCTGTGGTACTAGAGTAACTTATCTTTATTATTATTATTATTATCAATTTAAATGAAAACCTATTTATATAGCTCCTAAATGTTTTTACACTAAAAATATGGAATAATTTGGAGTTTCCATGGAGAGTGGTAAGGATTTGTCTGGAATAACAGAACACATAGGCACTCTGCAAATGACAAGCCATAATTCAGAAGAGAAGAGCTTGATGATGAGGAGAATGAGATGCCAAGCTGGAAAGGGCCGGGTTTAGCGGATCCTGTCCATTGAGAGAACTAGAACACACACATAGAGGTAGCATCCAAAGCTTTCTAGTTCTATATCAGATTCTGTGTATCAATAAAAATCTCATCTATTCTTCTTCAAGATTAAGAAAGAGATCAAATGTAAAGGAACTACACTCATAAATGAAGAGAAAGCAATATGGAGAAAAAAAAAATTACTTCTTGCAGTACAGCTAACCCATCCCTCTCTTTTCATCTTGCCCCCTTCTAATTTTGAATTTTCCCCATTCACTAACCACTTTCCTTAAAGAGAAACAAAGATGTTTGAGAAGAAAATGGGAATAATATCATCATAGCGATTAATGTTCAAAAATTTTAAAAGGGTAAAAACAAAAAGAAAAAATTAATAGTTCTTATGAATCCCAACACAGTGATAATGTTGGAGAAGCCTATTGGCTTCCCTAAGGCCACTGAAGTAAGCTCCATGAGTTGTGGAATAGTGGGTTCTATGAGTTGCTTCCCCTGCAAACAATATTTGAAGTGGAGGCGATGAACCAGAATAACTGCTACTACCTCTTGGCAATGGCTCTGCCATTCTATCCAAATCATCACCACTCGATCCTACTGCCACATAACTGTAAGACCCCAAGAATAAGGGATCAGTTCCCCATTTGCTTTTCAACACTTCGCTGATTTTCACTTCACTTTGGTGGTGACAATTATCCTCAGAATTCACATTCCCGTTGCATAATTTACTGTGCGACAGAAAGCTCGAAATTGTTGTCGAAACCCCATTAAGAATCTCTTCATCTCCAAGTGACTCAAGAGCCAGAGCTTCTTCCCCGGCAAACCAAGACAAGAGTACATTAGAATTGTTGTAGATGGGGCAAAGCGAAGCTGTTCTCCTCATCCACCATGGAATTTTTTTGTGCCTCAGCTCAGAGTCAGGAGGATGAAATACCATTTGCAGGCTAGGGAAGCCCTTGCTCTTGGAGTGTTCATCTTTTGAGCTCAATTGAACAAACAGCTTATTAACAACACCAAAACCAAGCCTTGAGATTGCCTCAGCCTTGAAAGAAGGCAGAGCAGGGCAGAACATACCTGAGTCTGAATCGTCGTGACGAATTGCAGCTTTTAGAACTCCAAGCGAGACCGTGACAACGACATGATCAGCAGACATAGCAGAGCCATCACAGAAATGCAGCTTCACTGGACTAGAACAACAATACCCATTACTATTCTCTTGTCTCTCAGGCTGCCATTCAATCTTACTCACTTTTCGGCCTAATTGGACACACCCGGGTGGCAGAACAGACGCTAGCGATTCGATTACGCTCAAGTAGCCTTTAGCAATGGTGATCTCTTCACCTGGGAACATTGTGTACTCGCTCTCTGCTTTGTAATCCAGAGTCATAAGATCACCAGCAGATGTATACGTCCTCTGGGTGTTCTCATGCATTGCGAATATTGCTTCCTCCATTAACCTCCTGTTCCAGCTTCCATACCCTCTTAGATCCTCTTCTCGCTCTTTCACTGAACCCCAATAAGCATCGAGACCTTGTCGGAGAAAAGAACCAACGCTCTGGTTAGCAGAGAGGAACTTGGAAGCTTCGGTCAGCTTGGCCTTCCCCTGAGCGTAATCCATGAGGTTGTTGAAGAGCTTGGTGATGGGGTCAACAATGGAAGGTTCGACCTCGAATCCACCTTCAGCAATGGTGGTGGGGTCAGCGGAGGAGGAGCCGTCCATGCACTCCCATGGCTGCTCTGACTCCAACGAATGGATTTCTTGAGCGATTTTGTGAATTGGGCTTTCAACAATTCCGTGGATCCAAGTGGCTCCCATCTCAATTCTGTCACCACCGAACTCCCATGTGTTGATTCTGCCTCCAATCCTGTTTCCTCCTTCCACCACACACAGCTCGAACATGTCTCTGGAGGCAGTGGCTGAGTACAGCTTGTTGGCTGCAGTTAGACCAGCCATTCCTGCTCCTATAATCACAATCCGTGGTTTCTTGGCCACCATTGTTGATACTAGCTGCTATGCTACCCAAGAGAAAGCAGAAAATAGTCAGAGAGAGTGTGGCGTTGTGTGGTATGAGGGTGAGAAATGAATACACTCACTCACTCACGCACGATTTATAACAAGCCACTCTTTTTCTCTCTGCGTGGCTCAATGAATTTATTTACTAATCTTTTAATAAAGACACCCCATTACTTTTCTTTTTAGGCTCATACCAAGTCACCAATCTCACCAAAAATTCAAAATATTGGGTTGCCTTGCCTTGTGTTGCGTTCTCTCTCTCTCACTCTATCTCCTCCTCAGTCCACTCTTCAAGACAAGAGTCACCACCACCACTGCTGCTTCTGACTCTGCCATGCCATAAATATCAATGAGTGAGTCATAATTCAGAATGACAGTCACACACACAGTCACTGAGCACCAGGTTTACCAGGGGAAAAGCAAATTACATAATGACAAGATAAATGTGTAAAAAAAAAAAAAAGAAAAAAAAAAGAGAAAAGGTTGATAGTGCCTTTCACCAACCTCACATGTAAATTGAGTAAGGGACGGCCCACCAACTGAGCAAGTCAATGGTCCTGATCAGCCGATGAAACGTCGTCGTTGGATCAGCCATAACGAGACACCGTACATAATTCAATTACTGCGTAGATAGACTCACGAACACACATATTTATTATTATAATTATGGAGAACATAATAATTGGATCCAACATGTAAGTATCTTGTACAAAGCATTTTGATATTTGGGGGTCAACGGGTTGATAGTATGGAAGCAACATGTGAGAGAGATAAAAAGGCCAAAATATCCTGAGATCTTGGTGGGTTCTTGTTTATCATAATGTCTTCTCATTTTTTAAACCATGATATATCTTTTATTTACAGTGTAACGTATTGTACGGAAATGCTTCCTTTAATATGGTGTGTGAAATTAAATTATGTAGAATTGACCTTGAAATTTATTTATTTTTATCTTTTGAGATTTACATTTTTAATTCTAAAAGTCAAGTATAGTTTTTATCATTAATCTCAAGAATTACAATAAAATTTAGAATTGAGGTTGATAGAATATACCCACCTGAGTTACAATCTGAACGCCGACACCATTAAGGACAAAGGTGATAAGGAACCAATGGGGCCTTAGCCCCTGCCATTGAGAAAGTAAAATTCGTATGTAAGTCCTCGTAAAATTACATATTGCCTCTTAAAAATAAAGTTTTCGTATATAAGTTTCTACAAAACTACATATGGCCCTTAACCATAAGTTCACATATGAATCCTTTTTGATAGAATCTAAATTACTGAGTAAGAATTTAATGGTTTAATTTTTAATAAGCTATTAACATTTATTTATTTTTTAATATTTATTAAAATCTAAATCATTAGATGATAATCTAAAATTCATTTAATGTAGTAAATTTATGAGAATTTGGACCATAATTTAGATTTTAATTACAAAAATGAACCCAAAAAATTACATTTGAAAGCCTCTTTTAGATGTTACAAAACATTGACACTGCTTTTAGAATATTTGAAACCTTGTTTTAGATGTTTATAGATATTAATCTCAATAAAAAATAATGCAGTTAAGCTGTAAAATTATGAACTTTTGGGACAAAATTATTATGTTTAGCATTGTATTTTAATTATGAATTAGTAATAATCTTGCATTTGGTGACATTTTTACAATATGAGGCCTGTATTAAAATTTGTGTTTATTTATTTTGTATTACACATACCTTCGATGTTAATGAATTTCTTCTCTTAAAAATGAACAAATAGATTCTTTTATTTTAAGATGAATATAAAGTTATAAACTACTAAAAAAATTATTTATTAAAATTATAAATGACATATATTATTTTAATAGCAATATATATATATATATACAGTCATACTAATTATATTTTTAATACTTATCACTCATTTAAGCAATAAAATTAGAATTACAGTTTTATATTCTAAATTTTTACATAACTCAAAGATGCAATTTAAATTTTTGAACTAATTTTAATTCACATAAAATTAGAATTATAATTCCACCTTCTATTTCCACCTCCTTACACCAAAAGGACCAATGTTAAAGATATTTCACATAAAATCTATATTTTGCAATATAATTTCTAAAACAAGCAAAACGTAAAATATTTATCTTGCAACTATTTACACTCTGCTAAGTAATCAATTCTTTTTAATCTCAACCAAATATATTTTTATTTTAAATGTGTGAAAAATTCTTCATACAAATATAAAATTTTTCAAAGCTGCACTATTTCTGTAAATTTAGTCCGAATTTATAGTAACAAAAATTAAAATAATATCACATATATATATATATATATATATATTCACATAATTAAAGAATAATATCTCAAAATAGCGTCAAATTAAACTTTACAAGACGCCGTTTACAAAAGAATATCTTTTAATAAAAAAATCCTCTTTCTTTAGCATAGATTCTTGTTTTATCATATACAATATTCGAAACTTTGATCTCAATCTTCATAAAAGGTAGTGAAGATACGTACGTAATGGATATCGCAGCTTCATACCAAAGAAAAAGGCCTGAAATTTTGGATTTGCATCTTCTTTTTCTTGTCTTTATCCTCTCCAAAAACTCTATCTGCTGGTCTTTTCTGATCTAAGTTTGAATTCTAGAAAACAATTATCATAAATTGGACTGTTAGATAAAATTTTTTAATTTAGATTTTAACAATTTTCAAAATTGAATGTTAATCCTCAAATTTGTATAATTATTTAAATTCGAATATCATGTTAATTTTAACTATAAGAAACACGGACCAGTTTGATTGTTTCTGGAGAAATTCCAATTAAAATATTTAACAATAATCTTAGTATCCCTGGGTGATCTTCATGATCAGTAAAATCAAGAGAATGCAAAAACTTATTCATCTCAATAGTCCGAAGAAACCAGCAGTGTTACTAGTTGCTTAATTGAAAATTTTTTTATCTATATATATATATAATTTTATTTTCTCATATTTCAAATTTTTTTTAATTTGGTATTTTATATTTATCATGTTTTAAAATGGTCATTTAAATTTTCTAATGTTAAAAAAAAAAAAACTTCTCCGTCACTTTACAAAAACTATAAATTAAACAGTTATTATTTGTTACGAGATTTTTTTTTTCAAATTTAAAAATATTAAAAAATATATTTTGAAATAAAAAAAATATAAATGAGCAAATTAATACATGGTTAAACTATGAATAATCAAAAGTATATTTTCTTACTTAATTAGTGGAGTTGTTCTAAACTTACAGCTAAGTAAGCCTTAAGTATGAAGAATAGATTACCCTCCTGTTCAAATAGCACAATATTATTTAATTTATTACAAAAATTTAAACAAATTCTTTAAAACCAGCATTAATTATTTTAGCAAAATTTATATATATAATTTTTAAAAAATGAAAGGAAAGCTGGCTTGACCAAATTTGACAATCACAGTGAATCGTGTAAGAAGGAAAGATCATTGATTGAGGATAGAATAGCAGCTCGGCAGAGGTAATGCATCACTATCAAAGCTTATTGATCACAAGTCAAAACCCCATGAGCCGTCTCGTCCTCCCTCCACATCGTCTCTCGTGTTCTTGAGCTTTGAAGCTTCAACCTTAAGTGTCTACGAAGCATCACGTGCTACTCAAGTCAAACATTATATATATATATATACCTTCCACACCATGATTTGGTTCATTTTGATTTTCAACTTTCATGAAAAGGACTACACGAAGCGACCATACATAATCAAATCTGAGATCTATAGCTTAACTACTCTCCATAATGCTTGATGGATCTCCAGTGCTAGTAGGGGCCATTAATTATTTCTGTTTCTCATTGCTGATGACACATTTTCTTCAACTAAATTTAACACTTTTGATTATTGTTAGCTATGCTTGATGTCTACTCTATTGCGTATTTTGAGATATTTATGTGTAAATGTGTTATATGTATCTTAACAGTTTAAATTAATGTTAACGATTGATCTTAACAAGAACAAGTTTATAAGAAGAAATGATGACATGCTTGAGTGAAGTTTCATTTCTCTTAAAATTGAAACAATGTTGACTTTATTGGACTAATATTTCTATTAAAATCTTTGATTTAACATGTGTGTTGTAGAGGACGACTTTGAATTCGGTCATTGTTATGTACTGTAAGTACCTTCTTCTTCAACACCCTAATGTTCAGTGTACCTAGGTTAGCAGACATGTCAACTCAAAGACTCACTTGTTAGATTGAGCTTCTTAGTCGTTTTTCTGAATTCCATGTATGGGACACATATCCCCATTTTCTTTCTCTAAATTAATAAAGCAGCTAATATTCAAACAAAAAATATTTGTTTGTTGTTTCTTTAACAGATATAGCTATTTATTACGTCAAATGTGGTATGGAAAATTAATGAAGCTCCATTTGGTACACTTGATATGATGGAATTATAATATAAACTTATATAATTATGCTATCTGACTTTATCTTTTATATAAAGTACCCGAGCTATAAAAAAAATAAAATTAGACACTTACTAATACCTTACCTCACACTATTATTGTAATTGTAAGCATTTGATCTTATTAGAGTCACATTTTCAATTCAAGTCAACTAATGATTTCAGGAGAGATATGTTGTTGATTTTACCAGGAAAGTGTCCCCTTATTATGAGAAACTATAAGGATTATAGTTAGATACATCTTTCTATCTTTTAACTGCTACGTCTTCCACTTAAATCATAACAACTATATAAATTATAGTGAAAAACTATAAGGAGCTAAATGAAAATTTTATCTTTTATAAAAAACCTAAATTAAAAGTTTATATATCATACGTTGTGTCTTTTTATATCTTAAGATCAAGTACAAAGACATATACGCTCAGATTTATTTTTTTTCACAGTTTTTCAAGCACAGACCTCGTGCCATTAGTTACTTTCAATCTAGAGTTAAATAATTTAGACAAAGCAAAATGAAAATGAAGTACTTCACCTCGTTGCATGGTAAAATCTGAGAGTGGCCAGCTTCAAAGGAGATGAGATTGAGTTGCCATATAAATATCAGAGAAAAAGGGTGAAAAAGAAAGGGTAATAAAATGACATGAAGTAGGTTACAACTATTGTTGACCTGTTTCAGAATATATTTGCCTGGTTTCTACTTTTGTTTAGTAACATCGATAGGTGACAAGGACCCATGTATGAGATATCACACCTCATGAATTTGACAGGGAAGGGATTTACATGAGAATGATTGTGTTGGAATGGGTACAAAAGTGGTAAAGGACTCGAAATCATGGCTCAATTGTTGTTGGGTCTGATCACTTTCCTATTACCTTACATCACCCATTTTAACTTGACATGATCATGGCCCTCCAAATCCAACACAGATTCATACCATAACACGTAATCCATCATTTCTCTTCTTTTTATTGCTCTCATCTTTTTGGGTGATTTGAAAGGCCTCCATTTTAGTATCAAGTTTGCTTGTGCCGGGAAAAAGGAATGAGTGTGAGGTTTAGGCTTTTAGGGAAACATACATTATTAGGGCTTAGGATTCTTGAGCCACGAACTTGGACTTCTTTATTTGCTTACCCTTTTGGGTACCTTCCCACCAAAATTTAGGGGGTAAGGTATCCCCAAAAATGTCACAGTATATATAGCTAATTCCTGTGATCTATTCTCAATTTCTGTATCAAGGAGAACAAAGCAATTTGATCAATTTTAATATGATATTATTTGACTATAAATGCAAAAGTTTGATTAATTAAGCACAGCAATCATATATCATTGATCTATTTTTAGGCATTGATTATCAACCAAGTGTTATAATGGATGGAAAGTGGACATTTTTTTCTATATAATAAAGTTTGGTATTATGTAAAAGTTTGTATTTATGTGGCATATGGTTAATGTAATGTGATATTATTGCATTACATTTTGGATAGATAATGACATGTGCTAATTATTTGGCCCTAAAATGCCTTGATTAGGTCAAATTTGATATTTTAAAAATTATATATACAATCTTCAAATTGCCCCAATTCCTAAACTAAGAAAATTAATAATTTCATAAGAAATTGGGAATGTGGGAAAAGTTAGGGATTTTATTTAGGGGCAAACATTGGAGAAGGTATGGTGGTGTGTGCGATAAATTTGCTGTTCTGATTGGCCAAGAGAGAAATTTCATTCATCGCTGTGTAGAAATTTAGAAAATTTGTGTAAGGAAATAAGGAATATAGAGCAAAATTTGGGATAAAATTAAAGATTGAGTTTAAACAAAATTTGGCAAAGATATATGTTGTTTCTCGAATTAGGAATCTCAATTGGCCAAAAGGAAAAAGTACAGTTCTCAATATATATAGAATTAGAAATTTAGGACAAAATTGAGGACAATATTAGATATTTCATTTGGAGACAAAATTTGGGAATATTGTATTGTGTGTAATTCTTTTAGAGACAAAATTATCAAATTTAGGATTTCAAATTTCAATGACCCAACAAGAAAATTTTGATATTTGATTCATAAGAAATTAAGGATTTTTTTTAAAAAAACTATTAACGAATTTCATTTCAACAAAATGAAATTATAAAGTATTAATTTGATAATTATTTAAACCACGTGTCACTTGAACGTCAATTTTTAAATTTGAAGAACAAAATTGTATTTTTTTTTTTCTAAGAAACAGATGAAAAACAACTGAAATGAAATAAAAGAGATATTGATAGCATGAGATAATAGTGTCAACAAATCTATAAAGGATTTTTTTCAAAAAGAAAAAAAATTAACGTATTTTATCTTAAAGAAGTTAAATTATAAAGTATTAATTTGTTGATTATCTAAGCCACATGTCACTTGAACGTCAACTCTTTAATTTTAAAGCACAAAATTGTATTCTATTTTTTTTTTTAAAGAAACAGATGAAAAGTGATAAAAATAAAATAAAACAGATCTTGCATATCAAATTATTGTTTATATTATTAATAAAGGGGATCCCCAACCTCTTTCTAATAATATTTTTTTATCCAACTTCATTATACTCTTTTGGATTTCTTCTATATTTCATTCTTAACTGATAAAACAGGTAAAATAATAGTGAAACTCCATTCAAAGGCTATAATAAACTTCTAGCTCTATAAATATTTGATGATGTAAGCAAATTTGTTTTTGGAACTACCAATTCGCACTCACTCAGGTAAATCCCCCGCTCGCCTCCTTTTTTTTTTTCAGTCCATCTTCTCTCATTGATTGTGAAGCATATCAATATGAAAACTCTAGGAGAGAGATTGTGTTATAGCTATTCAGAGATAATAAGTAAAAGAACTATTGATCAATTAGAAACTTAAAATTGATTATATTGATATCAAATTAAAGTAAATTATTAGAGAGATAAGTGATATTTTTACGAAGAGAGTACCTATTCAAGCACACCAATGAATAATTGTTTACACGAGACACAATAACTTGTCTGTCAACTAGATTTTGTTTTTGCCATGTGTCCTTCAAAGAGATGGATAGAATAAAGAAATAAGAGTCTTATTATCTTGTATAATTCTTCCTTTCTCCTCTTTTATTTCTAAATACCAGTTATATTCTTAATTAATTGCATAATAATTAACGTCAATAGATAATCTTGGAATTTATATTTTGGATGAAGATGTGAGGCATGCATGGTTTTGCGCCTACTATTTATTTTGTTAATTAATTCCCCCCCCCCCCCCTCCCCCTTTGCTTGCCTTTAATTAAGGAAAAGCCAGCACGTTTGAAGGTTGAATTAGTCAAATTTTCAAATCAAAACAAACTCGGTGAATGATACATGTAAATAATTCATTTTCTTTTCCGCTCTTATGAAAATTGAAAAAAAAAATTAATGAAAATCCAATCAATTGGTAGAAAATGGTTTCACAGACGAGACGTTGGAGAAAGCCATATATTATGAATCCTTTGATGTCGATTTTGGCAAAATGAGAAAATAAACAGTAAATGGCTTTGTCTTTCCTAATCTCATCCCAAGTAAAATTATTTAAAATGTCATTATCGAAGCCATGATATCTCATGATCATGATATCGTAAGAAAGCTAATTATATTTGTCAAAGGATCGTGAAGAGATTTCATTTAAAAACAAAAGTAAATAGAAAAATGAATGGAATTTAATAATTTTCAATCAAAATCAGTAATTGACTGATACTTGTCTCCAAATGTGATAAGAAAATGAGTTGTCAATGACTATGAGAAAGCCTACTTTAATTTACCATGGACCCTTGACGTGAATGTTATAATAAAGTAAAATTTGGTTGAATCTATATTTATGTACGAGACACAATAATAGTGGCTTGACTTTTTGAATTGTTTTCGGTCTTTTAAACTTGTTTTATACTAAATTAGTTTATCTTTAATTCATATCATATGCATCTTAAACCATTAACTCTCTTAATAACCCATTTAAACGAAAGAGACAATGATAACCGAAGAATGGAAAAGATTCTTTAAGAGTCTTAGGTTTGAGTAACGTGTGATAAATACCTCCAAAGCCCAATACTTCAGAGGAAATTAAGTGAAACACTCCTAGTTGCTGGATGGGGAAATGAGATTAAACCTTGTTCATACATGGGCTTTCGTTGGTACCAAATGGGCCACTTGTTGAATATATATACTCACACGACTTTGACATAAAGAAAAATTAACACAAGAAAAAAGGACTCGGGTAGAAAGGCCCATATTGAAGCCACCAGCCCAATTTTTGGTTTTTGTGTGTTGCAATTTGGTAGGGAGTCCCAGGGCTGAGAAGGGCATGTGCTTTAGCATTATTACTGAGAAAATATCTGTATCATATGATCCATACGGTAACACGCCCTTGGAACTCACTTTGACAAGTTTTTATTTTTATTTTTATTTTTGTTGGGGAACATGGACTTTTCTGCCGAGTGGTTTAGCTTCCTAGACTACGGTCTTTTCTGGGCTTCGTCCCCCGTTGTGTCTTACAGAAGAAAACAAAAATTGCAATATATTTCTTACTCTCGATAAAGGAATCTGTATATAACTGAAACGAGATTGGCTTCATATCTCAATATATGATAAAGTTGAATGACAACAGATCATTTAGTACCCAACTAACAATATATCATGAAAATTAATGTTACTATGAAACTATGATTGTCAAAGTATCGTCTGTGGTGTTGGAGAACGGCCACAAAAGTTAGTGTTCAGTCCTTTACGTCTGCGATGCCCCCTGGGGTTATCTGAAACACGTGACACCGTCAAGAAAAAATTTCAAACAGTACAAGTAACTCTTTCGTCAGTTCAAACTGCACTTTGAATAAAGTTACCACAATGGCAGTGGTTTTCCGCGTCTAAGCTTGATTTATGTGGTTGTTGGTTATTTTGAAATATATGATCACAAGTTGTTACCGCTAATTCTTAGTTTAACTAAATTGATTTAGAGCAATTAATAACCCAAAAACCCTAGCGAACTGCAGTTTCTTTTTTCGCCAGCCAGTCAGTTATTTTAGAAGACGCATAAGCCCCTGGTTAAGGATATTGCTTCAGCCTCCGGCAGATTTGGGGCGTCAAAGACTTTGCAAACGCGCTGTTCGCCTTTCCCTTTCCTAAACATCAACCTTATTGTGGCGGCATGTGCTAGTACATGCCCTCCGGCTGGTTTCTTTGGATCAGTCACAAACACACCACCTCCTGGGTCAGCTATAACTGCAACCAAAATCCAATATTGCCAGTCAAGACCTAAAAAAATTAATATTACAGGCAAATGTAGGCGAATGAAACAGGTGTTCATAAGTTACCTTGATTTGTCATATAAACTGCGACATTAAATTCCTCGGCTATCTTTGTTATTCGAGAAAGCATCTGAGCAAGTCTTTGCTGCAAAATGGTTCTTGTAAATAAAATTGACATAATGAAAAAAAAAAATCGCAATATTAATTATGTGCAAGTTAGGGGCTGACTTGGCGCTCTGCCAGCTCTCCTCTGCCTGAAAAGTCCACCCGAAATAGAGCAATCACAGAATCAACTATCTGCAAAATAAAAACTGTGTCATGCCTCTCGATACTTTAAAGATAACTCCCAGTCAGAACTCACCAGAAGTCTGAATGGTTCTTCGGACATTTTAGCAGCTAGACCAAGAAGAAGGTTGTACTGATGCTCGTATGTGTATGCGCGAGCATAGATAATCTTGCGCAGTCAAAAATAATATATGATTTGTCAGCACCAATATCGGCCTCTAGAGCCCCATCATGATATACGAAACAGGGGAACCTTACATTGTCTAGCACAGCCCCGGGGTCCATGCCAAATCTCTCAGCTATAGGAACAATTCGGTCGGGTCGGCTTTGAGGGTTTTCAGTTGAGATGAAAACATAGAAAAATTGAATGGCGAAGAAAAGAAACAGAAAATTTGGGTAGATATGGGTTGAAGCATGATATTCATGAGAGGGCACAGCGAGATCCAAATTGGTTTCAACAGAGATGAGAAAAAGGATACAAAGTTCCTTCTGTGTCAATGTATGCAACTTTTCCGTTGCCTCCCCGCATACTAGTGGGAAGCTGGACAAAAAAAAAATTAGAAACGAAGGAAAATCAGCATACGTCATAAGCCACTTCATTAAGATTATATACATCATTTATGCATCATCAATAATGTCGCTTTGCAAGAAAATAAGTCTAGTACCATATCCACAAATCGAAAAAAAGTTTTATGTTTGAGAACCTCCGAGGGCATATAACATTGAGATATTTGCTTGTTTCATATACTCACTTCAGATTCATTGAGTTCTTAAAGCACCTACGCATTTTAACTGAAGGCCCTTACTGTTCCTCACTCTTATGCCATAAAGCGCAGGGACACTTAATTAATACTATGATCTCACTTAAATTACTCGTCAACACCTATCATGTCGTTAAGGCGAGAGTTTAACCTGAGTGGAAACGCAGAGAGTATGCGCAAGCTGCGTTTTCCCAGACCTGAAACATTATATCTGAAAGTTAGAAAGGGCTACTTTAAAACTAAAAGGAACTAGAATTATCTGAAACTGAATATGCGCTATGTTCTTACCGGAATTCTCCAAACGCTTCTGTAATTGCCAGGGTCTCAATTCCACCTATCAATCGCAAAACGACTTGGATAAGTTACAAGCATAGGAAATTTGTAAGTAGTATTGGAGAATTGCACAGTACAAAGCTACCTCCTAACAATTCATCAAGCGCTTGGCTACCAGTTGTAATACGAATTACACTCTTTCTCTGTAACGGAACAACAAAAAACATTGAAATCAACTACAAGAAGTTCCTGAGCGGATCTACTTCAAAATTCAAATCAAAAGTCCAACAACTTACTTTGAGCAGTACATCACTTCCAGTAATATAACCAAAATTCTGGATCGAAAGGAAAAAGAAATGAAGATCAAACCATAAGTCAAGAGTAGAAAGTGTATAAAGTTGCATAAGCACTCACCACAATCTTCTCAGCAGCTTCACAGATCTTGTCAACTTTTGCCTCCGACAAACCTTTAATACCGGTCAGGTGCTGTGGACCATGATCATTTTAATTACTTAAAACTTCACAGATATATTGAAAGCCAAATTAAATAGATATTGGAATATTTGTGTTATTCTTACACGACTGAAATTGAGTGAATCATGTACGCATTTTGTGTAAAAAGAATATCATATGCCAGAGAAGATGTTAAAACTGATTGAATTTGGTGGTGTTTGAATAATTCTATTATAATCAGGAAATCTATTCCACCTTCTTTGTATGCATCATCAAGCCATTGCAGGTATATATTCCTGCGTCCTGAAGCTTCTTCACATCACCAGCATTAATACCTTGAGCAATCACTGTATAAAGAGAACACATATCTTATAAATCAAACAACCACTCAAAACAGAGAATGTGCGACCGCAACGCAGAAATTGAATTAACAAAGCGGCTAAACAGTGAAGCACTAACATGAAATTAAAGTGAAATCGTGTATCGATTCAGAGCACAGATACAGAAATAGCACTTATCTGAATGAATCTAGGAAATGATGAGGAAAATAAACGGAAAAGTTACTGTTCATGATTTACGTTTGTCAATGGCTTCGAAGAGGTCTTCGTCGTCTTCAATGTCTTCTCGTTCAACAAGCTGCAATTGGCTCGACTCTTCGGCTCTGTTGATGGTCAGATTACAGAACGTTCACCGGTGATCAAATTCTCAGCGAAATTGAAATTCAAATTAAGAAGAAACGATCCAGTTTCAAGCATACTAAACGTACTTGAGCGTGGCAAGCATCTCCGCTACGAAAAGTTGAATGCGCTGAAATGCTGAAGGATAGAGAAAGAGGGAAGGTGAGAATATTTGAAATGTGACGAACTCAACTAGTGAAGGACCCAATATATAGAACGGGAAATGCAAAAGTGCAAGTCACTTGGCTGACAACTATGGCGAGCGGTTGATATTCTAAACACGAGGTTATGACTCCCTGCTTCTTTTAACTGGCCAAAATACTTTGATTAATTACTTAATAAAAATCTTATATGTATATAATTTTTTAATAAAAGAACTGATTATTTAATATTAAATAACAAATTAAGAAAATTAATCGTCTAGTTCTTATACTTTATTACAGT
Source organism: Delonix regia (assembly GCA_037074485.1). Classification (NCBI taxonomy): domain Eukaryota; kingdom Viridiplantae; phylum Streptophyta; class Magnoliopsida; order Fabales; family Fabaceae; genus Delonix; species Delonix regia. The sequence continues at coordinate 24,951,233 of CM073451.1, read as the reverse complement.
TTACAATAGATCCCTACTCCCTAGTTTGTCACACAATGGCACACTGGCAAAACTTTTATTGCAGCAGAAAACCCCTATCAATGAACCATGGTGGCTCCTCTGCCAACGAAGCACAAAAACGAATGGTATTGGAGAGTAATTTTCTTGATTCTATTGAAATATGAACTTAGCAATCTCCACAAAAGGGAACATGGGGTTCATATAAAATATTTGTAAGGAAGATTAAGCCCATATAATAAAACCCATTCAATCTTCGCTATTCACTACAAAAAATTGATTTTTTAGTAGTGATTTTTAGTGACGATTAAATAAAGTTGCCACTAAAAGTATGTCTTTAGTAGTGACAGTGACTTTAAGTGTATCTTCACTTAATAGTTTTTGAGGTGATACATCAGTTGCCACAAAAGACATTTAGTAGCAAGATACTTAAAATCGTCACTATTGGTATTTAGTAGTACCATTTTACTTGCCACTATATATCATTTGTGGAGACTTTCCATATGTCATCACTAAAGCATGAAGCAAAAGATTTAAATTTAAAGATATTTAGTGACAACAGGAAGAAGTCGCCACTAAAAATGATTTAGGGGTGACAATATCTTGCCACTAAATGTTTTTTGTGACGACTTTACACAATTGCCACAATATAATCTTTGTGGCAATTCTAGATAGTTGCCACTAAATGTGTTTAGTGGCGATAGCTCAGTTATTGTCATTAAAGGCAATTTTGGTTATATATATATATATATATAACACAGTAATCTTCGATCTGGAGCCCTAATCCACCTTTGTCTTCCTTCTTCACAACACCTAGCACTCAAATCTTCTTCTTCCTCTTGTGCATTTTGATTTGCTAGGTTGTAAGTCTCTCAAACATTGGATTTCTCTCCAACGCTGTAGAACAATGCAGATTTGGGAAAAGAGACAGGTAACTCGTTCCCTTACATTCTTGCTAAAGCCCTTTTGTTGTTTAAGGTATGACTTTTATATGCTATTTAGAAAACTCTCCAAATGACGATGTTTCGCTTGATTCTTCCTCCATTACTTTCTATTTTCCTTAAAGAATAATATAATAACTAAAAGCTAGATTTTCCCATGTTCTCTTTGTCTTTTAGGCTAGTTTCGATTTGCTAGGTTTTGGGTTTCTCAAACATAGGATTTCCTCATGCATTAGAAAGAGTTTTTGCCATTGATTACACCTTGCTGTGTTTTTCATTGGGACAAAAATTCACTTTCATCGTAGCAAAAGTCTCAACAAAGCCATGGGTGACTTGCTTGTGCATTATTAGCATTGTCTCTTTCTATATAGTGCATTATTTATTTATTTATTTATTATTATTTTTTATCATTATTATTATATATTTTATTTTATATATATACATATATTTATTTATTTATTTCATGCTTTTTAGAAACTATGACAAATTCTCATTTTGGTGAGAAACAGTAAGTTTCTATCATTATCATTTTTTTCCTTACTTGAATGTTATTCTCTCTTTCTTCTACTAATGTCTCTATTTTGGTCATTGTAGTGAAAGCTCATTCTATCTCTATACCAGGAAGCTTCAAGTTTATCTTCTTCTTATTCTTGTTCTTCATCTTTTTTTCTTTTTTTTTTTTTCTTTTGCAACTACTACTACTACATAAAAATGGCCAGATCATGTATTAATTTCTTTCTTTCCTGTACCTTATTGTCAAATATTCCCAGAGTGGTAGCTACGTGGAACATAAGGATTGGAAATTCAATAATTAACGGTCTAGGTTTTTCTATACATCAAATAATTGTGGTTGGCTTCTTCTCTGATTTCTCATTTATTGTCCATTTGTGGATGCTGCATCATTTTCTCATTCCTAATTTCTCACTATTTTTTTGCCTAATCTAATAACAAAAAACAAAAAACAAAACATAATTTGATAACACATGCAAAAAAAAAAATTTACCTTGATTTGTGCCAAAAGTAAAGTAACAATCCAAGTTAATAATTTTCAAACACTCATCATATTTTTCTTAAACTTTTGATCTAGTTAACGAATATATTCTAAGGAAGTCAAATATTCTTTGAGTGGTGGCTTCACGGAACATAAGGATTGGAAATTCAATAATGGATGGTCCAATTTTGCTACAAGGTTACATCACCATAATTCTGGTTAGCTTCTTTAATTTCTCGTTTATTGTCCACTTGTGGATGCTGCACCATTTTCTCATTCCTAATTTCTCATTATTGTTTTTCCTAATTTGATAACCAAAAACCAAAAAACAAAACCTAATTTGATAAACACATGCCAAAATAAAATGATGTACAACAACTTTGGTTTTTAGAAACTTAATATTAAGGGAAATTAAATAGGACCTATATCAGTCCCTACAGTCACAACTACTCCAAAAAGGGCAACATTGAGGGAAATTAAATGGAATACTTTTTAGGTTAAAGATAAAAGATAATAAAGCTTGGAGATAAAGTTGGTTTCAACTGTACTGAGGGTTAAGACAGTCATAAATGATTGATTTTCAAACATGTAGGTCAAATCAAACTTGAAAATTATATGCGTATAATATGTTATAGCTGCTCTACTAAGAAGACCTTTGTCCTCCACTTTTATTATTTAAACACGAATATAGGGTTATACAGCTTGGTTGCTTATATTCTCTACTAAGCCTTTTTGGGAATTGTTGGATTTGTCTTTTCACCTATTTTTTCCTTACTATTATCCTTTCTAAACAACATCTTTTTGACTATGTCTCTATTATGTGTTTAAAAATATGATTTATGGTCAATAGAAACAAGCACAAGTCATAATTGCACAACTTAGAAACAAAGGTAAATAGAGCTACTTTTGGCCCTTACTTTCCATAATAGAAAACATAAGTCTATTAAATGGGATTCTTAGCCAAATTCAACAATATGTTAAATTAGTTAAAAGTCGCCTCATTCACTTTTAAAATTGTTTTGTAACAAATTTGTATGACATTATAATTAACAATTGTTGAGAGCATAGAAAAAGTGGTATTGATTAGTTATCTAATTAATCCAAATTATTACTTAGGGCTACTGTAACAAGCATCATATTTAAAACATGAATTAACAAAACCTAATTCCTAACATCTTTTTCTTCCTCTATCAAACGTGTTTCCCCCAGGAGCTATCACCTTCGTTCTTCTTTTGTGTCACCGTGTGCCATTGTCAGGCATCCTTCTGGCTAGATTCTTGCAAAGGGTAGTGTTGGCCCGTTGTCCGATGAAATTTTCTTTCCTCCCCGTCAACATTAAGGTTCAAATAGCAGGGGTTGTTAAGGTATGTGATGAGTTGAATCTTCATATTTCTTTATACTTTCAATTACTTAGGTGATATTTGTTTTAACTAAAAACTATTGAATGAAATCAAAGATAATATGAATCCCTCATACGATTTATTTATTTATTCCTTAAACAAGAAGAGAATTTTTTACAGTGGTTCTAGCTTGCTGTGTTTTTCGCTGCGATGAAAATTCACTTTCGTTGTGGTGAAAAACACAGCAAAGGTGTAGGTGGCTTGCTGTGTTTTTTGCTGTGGTAAAAAACGCACTAAAGCTTGCTGTGTTTTTTGTCCGCGGCAAAAATCCACTTTCACCGTAGCAAAAAACATAGCAAATTACCTACACCTTTGGTGCGAAAGTGTTCCAATCTAATTGGGTCAAATTAACTAGTTTTCAATAATAAGTCAACAAATATAGATATTTCAAATTAACAATTAAGCTAACTATTTGTGATAATTTTTGAAATTGTAAACAACTTATAATTACTAAACTCAAACTTATATGTTAATTGAAATATATTTTAAAATCATAAGTGCATTATTAGCATTGTCTCTTTCTATATATATATAAAAAAAAGACTAATATTGTTTAGATAAATATTGTTGAATGTAGGAACTAGGGATGAATAAACATTGGTTAAAAATTAAGAATAGGGCTAATGCTGCATATATACAAGGAGTAGATAGTTTTCTCCAATAGGCATTTAGTTAACCAGGGGTGACAAACATGGTTCGGTGCCCATGTAAGGGTTGTATGAACACATAATTCAAGGTAAGATGTAAAATTAAGGAAGATCTATTTAAAAAGAGTTTTTGTGAGAGTTATGAAGTGTGGAACTCACATGGAGAGAAATGAACCTATGTTAAAAGTCTTATTCAAGAGTACAATGAAGAATTGGAGAAGGATAATGTTGAAGTGGATGATATAAAAAATGATGACATTATTGAAATGATATACAATGCACATGGACATTCAAATTTTGAGGATATAAATAGTGGTTTAGAACATGATGAGTCACCTATTTCTTTAACTTGTTAGAAGATGTTGAAACCGAACTCTATCCTTAATGTACCAAATTCTCAAAGTTGTCTATTATAGTTAGACTACTTCACTTGAAGTGTCTCAATCATTGGAGCAATAAATCAATGGATGCATTGCTAAGTTTATTCCAAGAAGTTCTTCCTGAAGGTGCAATGGTTCCTAACTCTTACTATGAAGCCAAAAAAGGTTATTTGAGACCTAGGATTGGATTATACGAAGATATATGCCTATGAGCATGATTGCATCTTATATTGGCAAGAGCATGCCAATGCACAATTATGTCCAAAGTGTAAGATGTCTAGATGGAAGATGAATAGTCATAAAGGTAAGAAAATACCATGTAAGGTATTGTAACATTTTCTGGTAAAGCCACAGTTGCAAAGGTTATACATGGTGCACCACACAGTTAAAGGAGATGAGGTGGCACAAGGAGGGATGTATTAATGATGGTGTGTTAAAACATCCTTTTGACTCTATAGCCTAGAAATCCTTTGATGAACAACATCATGAGTTTCCTATTGATCCTATAAATGTTTAGTTAGGTCTAGTAAGTGATGGGTTCTAGCCTTATAGGAATATGAGTGCTAGTCACAATATTTAGCCAGTGGTGCTAGTTCCATATAATTTGCTACCATAGGCTTGCATGAAGCATCCATACTTTATGATGACACTTCTAACTCCAAGCCCTAAGTGTTTAGGTGATGACATAAATATCTATTTGCAACCAATGATTAAAGAGCTTTATGAATTATGGGTGGAAGGTGTAGAGACATTCGATAACCATTCACAATCCAACTTCAAGATGGGTGAAGCTTTGTTGTGGACAATTAATGACTTTCTAGTATATGGGAACCTCTCAGGATGGTCAACAAAAGGAAGCTTGCATGCCCTTGTTGCCATAAAGACACACATTTTGTGTCATTATAAAACAATTTGGGCTACATTGGCCATCATCGCTTCTTACCCACTAACAATCCATGGCGACAGATTATAAGAGCATTTAATAGGAAAGTTGAAAATGTGGGGGCACCTTCTCCTTTAACAGGTGATGAAACACTTCAACAATTGCAAGCACTGAGTATGTGACATTTGGAAAAACTCATAAATGAAAGCGCACTTAGTCTAATAATGTTTACAGTTAGAGAAAGAAAAGTATTTTCTTTCAATTGTCCTATTGGAAAGTCCTTATGCTTCGACATAACCTTGACATCATGCACATAGAAAGAAATGTATCCGACAATATTGTGTCAATGGTGATGCAATTGGTGGGAAAAACAAAGGACACATTAAAGAGTCGGTATGACTCGGTTGATTTAGGAATTAGACAACAATTGCACCCGATAGAACAAGGGAGCAAAATTCTAATGCCAGCAACATGCTATGCATTGTCTACACAAGAAAAGTTGAAAGTTTGTAACTTTTTTGCTAACTTAAAGGTTCCTAATGCTTTCTCCTCAAACATTTCAAGGTGTGTTAATGTTCATGAGCAGAAAATCTAAGGATTGAAGTGTCATGATCATCATTTATTATAACAAGACATATTCCTAGTTGCAATTCATAGTTTATTGCCTAAAGAGGTGGCAAAACCAATGGTAGGATTGCATAGATTTTTTAAGAATTTATGTTTCAAGTGTTTGACAATTGACGATCTTGATAGTCTTCAAATTTAAATTGTAACCACTTTGTGCAAATTAGATATAGGGTTTCTACCAGCTTTCTTTGACATAATGATCCACTTGCCCATTCATTTGGCAAGAGAAATGAAGCTTAGCGAACCCGTACAATATTGACGGATGTACCTAGTTAAAAGGTATTTACGAACACTCAAAACATATGTTCGTAACAAGGCACGACCAGAAGGTTCAATTGCAGAAGGTTATGTCGTTGATGAATGTCTCACATTTTGCTCTCGTTACCTAAAAAATATACTAACTAAGTTTAATAGACCTTCAAGAAATAATGATGGACTTATGCCAAATTATGATATGTCAATCTTTAAAAAAAAGTGGGCAAGCTAAGGGAGCTTATAAAGTAAGACTTTTATCTTATTTAGAGTTCAACCAAGCTTGCACTTATGTGCTTTAGAATTATGAAGACATTTGGCCATTGATGGAGTAGGTTCACTAGATTTGGCTGTATTTCTAATAACATTTTAGTTTCTTTGGCTAAGTTAATAATTATGTTCCTTATCCTATCTTAACATGTAGGGAGCACAAGAAGGAGTTAAATATACAAGCTTCCATAGTGAAGGAGTTTCATGTATGGTTGCATGCACATGTAGGTTTCCCTTGATCTTACCTCATGTTATTTTACCCCATTAAATATTTGAATCATTACCACTACTTCTTACCTATAGGTTTTAAAGTTATGCGCACTTGGTAAAGCTAATGATGACCTAATAAGCTTAGCTATTGTTCCACTTAAATTGGTTCACCACTATTCTACTTTTATGGTAAATGGATTTAAATTTCACATAAGAGATCATGCTTCTAGTAGGAGAACACAAAATAGTGGAATTCTTGTGGGGTTGATGATTCAGATATTAAGAAAGAGTATTATGGTGTCTTGGAAGAAATATATGAGTTAACATATATTAGAAATAAGGAAGTACATATCTTCAAATGTCACGGGTGGGACGTGGGGCATCTTGGAAGAGGATACAAGGTTGACAAGTATGGAATGACCATTGTGAATACTCGTTATGCATTACGCTCGAACAAATTTTCTATTTGAAAGATCTTATTAACCAAGATTGACTCATAGTTGTCAAGATTAATCCTTATGATTTATTTAACATGCCCACAATGAATGATAATGACATAAATGATAATGAAGAGGAACTACTAAATGATTAGGCATATCAGCAAGAGGAAGTTGAACTAAATGTAGTGCCTGCTAATGAAATTGAAAATGACATTATGGTTTCCAATAAGACTAATGTTGAACCAAAAGAAATAAGTTCAGCAAGTAAAGTTTCTAAAACAAGTCAACCAAATAAAGCTAATAGGATAGATGACTCCATTGATGACAATGATGACGATGTGGTTAGTGATGATGATGAAGAAGATGAAGAATTAATTGATGATAATGTAAATGAAATAGATGTTGACTTATAATAACTAAGCTTGTGGTAATTTTTAAGTTTATATTGAAAGATTGACCATATGTTTAACTTTGTTTATGGTAATCTATTGTTTTTTTTAATTATTATTATTTAATATGCATTTTCTGCTTCTTTTTGGTTAATTTAACATTTGAATTTATTGTTGTAGAAAATGTCAGGTGATAGACATAGTAGGGGAGGAGAACAAGGTGGAAGAGGCCTTGCACGCAATAGTGATCGAATGAGATGTGATAACCATGGAGAAGTAACATCATCCTTACATTCACTTGAACTTCAAAGAGGTGGTGCACTAGAGCTTAGGGATTCTCCACTGCCCTTACTATCAGTAGTTGAGAAAGACTTAGAGGCTTCTCCTCTCACATTGTCGTCGTGACTTCAGAGTAGTGCATGTATTTCTTAAAGCATATTGAATAAGTAAGATAATGGATATTTCTATATTTAAATATGAAATTATAATATATCTCTACATGTCATAGCTTCTTCTAGCATTGTTAAGTTAAAGTGAGGGAAGTACAAGAGCCTTTCAGTTGACATGAATACTAAATATGGTGCAAAAATCAAAGTTGATATTCTAAAAACATTATCTTTGCTTTACTAAAAGTTGGTTATGTTAATAAGTGCAACTACTTGTGCTTATTATTTGTAGGATAAGTTTGAGGCCATGGACAGCCGACGAGAGATTACAATGAAAGCTTTTTATATAAGTACTATGTCACGACTTTTTAGGAATTGGAAAAGTAGCTTACACATGTTGTACATGAAGTGTGAAACTGATGATGAGAGAGAAGCAACTAGGCCTGATTTAGTTAGTCGTGAAGATTGGGAGTGGTTATGTCATCACTTTGAGTTTAATAAGTTCAAGGTATCCGATTTTTTGCAAGTTAATCTAAATTGTCTTCTTTATTTTTAATGGATAGCATTATTATTTCATTTCAAGCAATAAGTAGTAGGAATAAATCAAATAGGAGTAAGCAAGTTACAAAGCATACATGTGGGACAAGGTCATTTATTGAAGTAGAAGAATTAACGGTGAGCTTGCACTCCTTTTATTTTTCCCTAATGTACATAGTAATAATTAAATTATTTAATACTATTAAGTATTCATTGTACAAACTAATTGTTCTATTAATGGCATGGTCGCATTCATGACCTTGTTCTTCAACAATAATCAGAAGATAATGAAACATCATTGACTGGAGATGAGATACTTGTTACTGTGTTGAAAGAGTGATCAGGATATGTGCGTGGAAAAGGGTATAAGAAGAAACCCCAAAAGAGAAAAAATGTGAACTCAGTTGACATGGACTCTAGAATTGAACAAGTGCATGAGCAGATACAGGCTGATATGGAAAGACAATGGGAGGAATACCATGCTAAGTTAGAGAGGCAACGAGAGATAGACCGTGCTGAGTTTGAAAGGCAATGGGAGGAAGACCGTGCTAATTATACATGAAGCAATGGAGAGAAAATTACAAGACGAATGAGCTGAGCTCCAACAACAATTGCAGGCTGAGATTCGGGCTTAAATGGCCACCTTAATGGCTAACTTACAACAAGTATATTCTATAATTATCTTTTCATTTTTCAAATAGTGAGAAAATAGAAGTGACATTTCATTCTATCAGGGACACAAACCTTCTAACTCTTCAGGGCAGTGATGATGAAACCTACTTAATGACCTCGTAAGGAAATTACATAGCTAAGTTAATGGTATAACCTTATGCCTAGTTCTTATTTGGCTCTTAAACATGTGTGTTAGTTTAAGAGTCATATGTTGTGAAAATATTACATATATCTTATGCCATTTTCTAGAATCATTCACTTTTACTTAAGCTGGTATCATTGGCTTGTTGCAGGAAATGATAATGCTCATTATAATGGCACACACAGACTATGAAGAGCAAGTTCCAATAAAGAAAGTATTTGACTTTGTTATTTCAATGAGCTGCTATTATGACTTTAGATGAATAGAATTGTAGGTTTCCTGTGAAATATTGGAAGTCTAATTTGTATATGTTAGAGGAAGTAACTTTCAAGTTGATTGTATATCACTTTTATTTTCAACATTTAGGACACACATATTTAGTCATGTATGTTATTATTAGTTGTAATTCAACAGTTGATTTTATGTTTGTAGTGTTTAAATATTGCTTTCATTGTCTGGGATGTGAATACTGGTTTTATATGTATTGTGTTAGTTTATTATATATCAGTTAAAAGGTTTTTAGAGCCTAAATATATATAAAATATGTAAAACAAAAAAAAACTTTAGCGGCAACTTAAGTCGCTGCCAAGGCTCATTAGTGGCTACAATAAAGTTGCCACTAAAGAGTTTTAGTGACGACTACATTTCATTGTCACTAAAGCTCTTAAGTGGCAAGTATAAACAGTCCTCACAATGGCTCTTTAATGGCCACCATATTTTGTCGCTACTAAAGCTCTTTAATGGCAACAATGCAGTCGCTGTTAAAATGCTTTTAGCGGTGACAATTTTGCCACTGAAACCTCTCATTTTGTGATGATTATGACAAATCTTGTAATCTATCTATATGTAGTGGCGACAATTATCGTCATTAATACTTTTTAGCAGTGACTCTTTCTGCTACTGATTGTGCCTTTTAGTGGTGACTTCTTTTGTTGCTACTATATCCTTAGTTACAAGACATGCTGTGGCGACTTAGCGACAACTTGTCGGTTGCTATTGAAAGTTTATAGTGGTGACTAACTAACCTTTAGTAACGACTTTTGTTGCCACTGAAGACAATTTTTTTGTAGTGATTAGACGCATGGTGTAGGCTATACTTCATTAAAGAATAGAACGAGTCAAGTGCATAGTATACACATGAAAGAAAAAGGTACAATTATCTAGAGTTTAAACTCCATCTGCTACTACTCATCACATGAATATGAGTTTCCTTAACAGTGTCTTGCTTTTTCTTGAATTCAAGGGTGATCTTCAGGACATGCCCATATTTCCCACCTTCAAAGTAGACGAATTGTAATCCTTCATGCTAAATTATCATCACTTTTCCTTGCAATTAGTAGGTTTTGGAGGTTTTGATAGGTTGACTTTAACACAGTCTACCAAAATGACCATTATTTAATATGCAGTTTCTTAGACTTCATTTGAGAGTTGTTCCAATTAGCCTCCCGACTTTGTGTAGAAATTCCTTGCCATGAAGCTCAATAGGCAAGTTTAATAGTCTCACTTGTGCGGCAATTTTATCAATAATAGCTAAAGATAGATCAAAGTCTTTTTGTCATCAACGAATGGACTAATAGTGGTACGTAATAATTAATGGACCCCCGATATAAAAGGTAGGAAGTCTTCCATTGGGTTATATTTCCTAAGTAAAAATTCATTCAAAATATTAATGAATCTCAATTGTCTAAGGTGTTTTTACACATAATAAACTCTTAAGATTGTTCAAAACAAAATGAATAATAATAATAAAAAAAAACATACCTCTAACTATTATGTCAAATAAACATTTTTATAACTATTGAAATCATAAAAATTGAATATGAATACTTTTAAATTTTAATTTTTCATCTCAAATAATGACATATATTTTATTTTTGTGATAAAAAAAATCAAACTTAAGAACTCTAATTTATAAGTCATTGGAAGAACCATTTCATCAATAATTACAATACAATAATATAAACTTTAAGATTTTAGTATAAAGATTAAAGTACCTTGAAAAGATGTCAACAATAACACTGACAAATTATCATTTTTTAATCATATACTTGTTTTAATTTCTTCTTAAAAAATTAAAACCTACCATCTTTTCTAAAAATTTTACAATCAAGGTATAAAAAAGTCTAGCCACATCACTATTCTTCTAAAATTCTAATGTTAAATTTTGGAATCTGAATCCCCCGTATAGAATAGAAGGGGCAAGTATGAGGACTTTAATTAGAAGAACTTTTTATTGCTCTCCACAAACTTACAATAATTACTAAGGACACATTTCACTATAAACTTCTCTCCACAACTCTTTTCACTTCTCACACACTCATACAACTTCTTAGCTTGCCAAACACTCTCATTGTTACATCCCCCTATATATAATGGTAGCAAACCATTAATTCAACAATTCTAGAGATTTCTTTCATGCATATTTTTTAAGGATGGTTATCAAATCTTGACAAATTTTGAAAGATTTTAACCTAACTTTGAAATTCTTCAAGTTGTTTCCAAAATTTGAAAGATTTTTACAAAACTTTGAAATTCTTAAAGAGATAAATTGGTGGCATATTTAATACTCCCCCTCACCAACTAATTTCTTATATTATTATATTTGAAGTCATTTCAAATTACTTTTGAAATTCTTCTAACTTGACTTTATTTAAATCTTTGATGAGTATATCAGCAACTTGATGATTTGTGCCAATGTACTTCAGGTCAATTTCTCCTTGTAGCACTTTATTCTTGAATGTAATGATAATGTACCTCCACATGCTTTGTCTTGGCATGGAAAACAAGATTTTCTGCCAAGCGAATTGCTTATATGTTGTCCCAATATGATTCTTTTGGATACCCCACTGATTAACTTAAATCTCTTAATAATTGTATTAACCACATGCTTTCTTGTGTTGATGTCACAGTTCCTCTGAATTCAAATTCTATGCTTGATAGAGCTACTATAGGTTGCCTTTTATTGCACCAAGATATTACTCCCGATCCCAAGCCAAATGCGTACCCAATAGTTGAATGACGTCATAATCATTAGCATAATCAACATCACAATATCCTTTTAACTTCTATGAATTTCCTTTCTTGTAGAATATCCTATAATCTAGTGTACTTTTAACATACCTCAAAATGTGTCGTACTGCTTCCAAATGTGGTTTTCTGAAATGTTGCATAAATTGACTCATTATTGCAACTATATAGGAAATATCTAGATGAGTCATTGTTAAGTATATCAGACTTCCCTCTAATTTTCTATACATGGTGACATCTTCTAAGTCCTTTCCCTCAACTGAGCAAAATCTTGCATTTGCTTCCATGGGGGTCAAGATAGGTTTACAATCTAGCATCCCAAACTTCTATAAAAGATCTCTAGTATACTTTTGCTGACATAAAAATAATACTTCTCTATTCCATTCAATTTCCAAAAAAATATCTCAGTTCTTCAAGATCTTTCATTTGAAAGCGTACTGTTAGATCGACTCTTATTTGATGAATTTCAATCTCATCATCTCTATTGATGATCAGATCATCTGCATACACCAAGATTGTTGTCACTTTGTCTTTATGAACTCTTACGAACAAATTTGAATTTGCTAGTGCTACTGAATATCTACTCTGTATTAGGAATTCATAAATTTTTCCATACTATGTTTTTGGTACATGTTTAAGTCCATACAAAGCTTTCTTCAACTTGCATATATAATCAAGGTGTACTTTGTTTTCAAATCCTCTTGGCAGATTTATATAGATTTCCCAATTTAATTCTCTATGCAGAAATGCGTTCTTCACATCCATCTGCCACAACTTCTAAGACTTTCTTGCAACGAGTGTTAACAATACTCATAGAGTGGTAATTTTAGCCACTGGACTGAACATTTCTTTATAGTCAAATCTGTACCTCTAAGAAAAATCACGTGCTACTAGCCAAGCTTTGTATCTTTCAATTAATCCATTAGGATGAGTCTTTACTTTATACACCCATTTGCAGGAAATAAGTTGTACATCTTTAGGTTTTGGCACCAACTCCCATGTCTGGTTCTATTTCAAAGTTACAATATCTTCTTCTATAGCTTTCTTCTATTTTTTGGTACTAAACACCTCTTCACACATTGTTGGCTCATTATGTTTTCCATCTTCAATCACCTCTACATTTGCATACTTCAAGTTCAGTTTTTTTTACCTTTGGTATTTGTAATTGTTGTGACAAAGGAATATCTTCTTCACTTGAATCTTCTTGCTCCTTGAGTAGACTTGGTCTTTCTTCTTCCGGTGTGGCATGCACTCTTATCTTCCAATGGCACTATTCACTTCATTTGGCTCTTAAACTGTCATCTTCTATCACCAGTTTCACTTAAACTTCAAAAATTAGCTGGACTTCACTTTCACGCTCATTTAATTTCACTTGTAATTTTTCTTCAATCTCCCTTGAATCAGGAAGATTTATTGCTTACGGTGACCATCATTATGATGCCTTATCAAATACTATATTGCAAGATGTATAACATTTGCTAGTGGTTGGATCACAATATTTCCAACCTTTTCGTTGATTATCATAACCCACGAATTTACACCGAACTATTTTTTTGTCAAACTTACTACACTGATGGTCACATGTGAAAACCTAACACACATAACCAAACACTTGAAAACGACTGAATGTGGGTTTGATATTCCATAGCTTTTTATAAGGCGACATAAAATCAAGCTTTGCTTGTGGTAGCCTATTGATAATATGAACGGTGGTCTTCATGTATTCCGCCCATAACCGTGGTAGTACATTCTAGGCGTGCAACATACTTCAACAAATTTATGTCCAGTGTAGATTCTTTTTTTCTGCAACTCCATTTTGTTGAGGTATTCCTGGGCACGTTAGTTGTCACCGTATTTTATTCTATTGTAGATACTCGTTAAATTTCTTATATGTATATTCTCCTCCATTGTCGGTACGTATGCATAAAATTTTATGTTCAACTTTCCTTTCATTTTCCTCTTTGAACAGTTTAAATCTAGATAATGCTTTTAACTTCTCTTTCATGAAATCTACCCATACGTACCTTGAGTAGTCATCAATGAATGTGATCATGTACCAATATCCACTGATAGAAGCTTGCTTTACTAGCTTAAAAAAATCAGAGTGCACCAATTCAAATGGCTTTTTAACTCTGAAACTAGACTCTTTATATAGTACCTGATGTGCCTTACTGTACTAGCATCCTGCACAAACTATACCATCTCGAACTTCAAGCTGCGAAAGTCCTCTAAGTATTTCCTTCTTTATTATTAACTTCAGCTTATGATATTTGATGTGGCCAAGCTTTACATGCCACAAATCTACTGTCTCATTTCTTCTTGTCTTGTCTATATACACTATCTGGGCTGACATTACATAGATGGATTCTACATGTTTGCCCTCTATAATTGGTGTACCAGTTGGATCCAGACTTCTATATACCTTGACATCCTTAGGCCTGAACACCACATAGTTGCCTTTAAATGCAAGTTGTAACATTGATAGGAGATTTTTCTTCATTACAGGTACATGGTAGACATTTTGTAGATGTACTTTCTTTGTACAATGACGAGGAATGTTTTTCGTACTGCCAACATGGGTTATTGGCAATCTCAAATTATTTGTTATTACAACAACTTGACCCCCTCTATATTCAGACATTGCTGATAGCTTCTCTTTATTTCCTATCATATAGTTAGAACATTCAGAATCAACAATCCAGTCATCTTCATAATTGACAGATTTGTCGCTTGTCTTTGCTAGCGCCACATCTTCTTGTAGTTCTTCAACACAAGTCAATGTAATTTCTTATAATCCTTCTATGGCTACAACTGATACTTAAAAGTCCAATTCTTCTTCAATATAGTGTTCAGTTGTAGAATTTCCTTTTTTACAAGGTGCTATGCAATTTCTAGTAAATTGATATTTTCTACCACAATTATAGCATCTAATGTCTCTCTATCACTCCTTTAATTTAGGGTTTTGTGGATTTTGGTGAGCACCCCCTCAATACGAGCCTCATGATGGTTTCTCTACCAACCATTTTGATGCTTTCTATTATTTATTTTCTTTCTCCAACTGGATTCCTCTTGTTGGCCTTATTATTTGCTAGAGTGTTTTCTCTTCATCTTTCAAAGAAGCTTTAAACATTTGTGAATCCAAAGCCTTCTAGTTGGCTAGTATACTTTCTAACTCTACTAAAGTTTACTCTTTGGTCCAACCTCTTATGGCAGTGACAAGACTATGATACTTTGGGTCTAATCTCGCGATAATAATTCTCCACATTCTAGTGTCAGTAATAACATTCTGCAGATCTAATTTTGAAACCCCAGTACAAATAAATTTAATCTTTGAAAAATATTCACTCATCAGCATATCATTTTGTTGAATTAGCACAAGTTTATTCTCCAGTCGCTACAAGTTTACGTCATTTACCTTCACAAACAACGTGGCAAGTGCATCCCATGCCTCTTTTAGTGTCTTGGCTTCTTTAATGTATCTAACAAATTGTGGTTTCATTGTAGAAATTACTATTAAAGAGCTTTTCTTGCTCTTACCTGCCATTTCTTCAATTCATTTGAATTTGTTGGTGGAACTGCTTCATCTCTGTCAATCAAGTCCCAAAAATTCTAGCATCTTAGATAGAGTTCAACTATAGCGCTCTAGACCTGATAGTTATCATTGTTTAACTTCTCAACAAGCATGTATTTGTCGACATATCAGCCTTAGCAATTTTGGCAGTGTCCTGCACTAACACCAAGTTTCTTTAATACCTGACAGAATTTCTTCACAGTCCCTAATTGTATTTTGGCAAGATCTCCTTATATGACGATTTTAGATCTCATACTTGAACACAAAAACCTCCTGGCTTGGAGACTCATTGACCAAACTAGAACTATGCTCAAACCAAATTAAAGCCAAACTCTAATAAGCTTTGATACCACTTGTAGAATACAAGAGGTAAGAATAGGGAGTTTAATTAGATGAATTTTTTATTACTATCTACAAACTTACAATAACTACTAAGGACAAATTTCACTCTAAATCTTTCTCCAGACCTTTTCTCACTTCTCATATACTCATACAACTTCTTAAATTGTCACACACTCCTATTGTCACATCCTCCTATTTATAATGCTAGCAAACTATTAACTCAACAATTCTAACGAATTCTTTGATGCATATTTTCTAAGGATGGTTACCAATTCTTGACAAATTACTACCAACTTTTGAAATACTTACCACCAACTTTTGAAAGATTTTCACCTAACTTTGAAATTTTTTAAGTTGTTAATAAACTTTGAAAAATTTTTACCAAATTTTAAAATTCTTAAATAAATAAGCAAGTGGTATATTTAATAACCTGCTATACAGCAGGGGATGCTCTAATTTTTTAGAGCTCTAAAATGACCGAATATGGTTCAAAATGACCAAGCGCAATCATTTTCATCAACATCCCCTATGTATAATAGGAGATTTGCTTTCTAAATTTTGGGCCATCAACATATTCAATCTTGTATCCTTCCCCACCTTGATCATCTTCATTAAATTCAAAGGCATTATAACCAAAATTTTCATTCTCTTCAATTGGTTTCAAATAGTCGTTGTCCCACATCTCCTTGTGCCTATTTTGAATCATCTTGTCACAATGAGAACTTTGCCCCCTGTGCTTTGTTCCTTCAGCAAACAGTTCTTCCATCCCATCCTCCAATCTTTTATGCAAAGAAGTTTCTCCTCTGAATTATTTGTCATAAATCTTTTGCACCTTCCTCTCATGCCCCTCAAAGCCTTCGACATCAATATCCTTTACCTCTAAGCCACCATACTTTTTATCTGCATTACTTTCCAATTCTGTAGCCGTCGACAATGATGTGTTCTCTTTAATATTTTTAAAATGTTACATTCACTCTTATGTATGAAAGGAAATAGGAAAATAATACAAATAAGTTAGGTTTATATTTATATATTTAGTAAATATATTTTCTTATATTTTGAATGAACACATTTTCTTCTTAGTTATTTTTCTGAATTCAAAAATATACTGAAATGATGTTAAAATTAAAGGTGATGCTAGAAATTTGTTGGAACTAAATATACATGATTGTTTTCTCATTTATAGAGTTTTATATTATTATTGAAGAATCTTGAATGAGTTCACCTTTTTCAAATGCATTTGTATGATGTAAAACTTATGCCAATCCTACACATGCAGTAATCAAATCAATCAAACTCCAGCAAATATAGTCTACCTCCGTAAAAAAAGCTACAAATATAATTACTCAACTCTGAATTTATATCACAAGGCATAAGACCCCTTTTATTTGTTTGCCATCAACTGCTTTCTTAAGAAAAGGAACAACCCAAATAATGGAAATATTTCAAATGAATATGGTTAGAAAGTGAATTTAATGAATTCTTTGGTGCATGTGTAAAATTAAGGGCATGTTTGGTACATGGGAGTGATACCTTATGGAAAAGTACACCAAATGGGAATATGAAATAAGTATGTTTGGGCATCGTGTAAGGCCCATTCCATTCCATTGGTAAAACCCATTCCCATAAACATGGGAATGGGGATTCCTTCATAATGTTGAAGGAATAGAGTTGGTTCTTGGGAATCAATTATTTCTGGACAAAAATGCCTTTGACTAAAGCCATCGTTCTATGTTTTCTTTCCCTCGCATAGACAGTCGTTGCCTGCCATTCTGCTTCCTCCACCTCTCCATCCTCGTCGTGCCTAAGATTATCACCATTGGCCACTGTAAGGTGACAAAGAGCATTATCCCACCTTGTCTCCTTCATCTTCTTATTCCCTTATTCACTAGTGGGAAAGAGAAGGAAAGCTGAGAGAGATAGAGAGAGAAGGAAGGTCATTGGTGTCCAAAACGAAGCCGAAAGAGATGTTATTCGCATTTGTTTCTTTTGCAGTCTCAATCGACGTTCACACCTTCCGACCATCTTCACTAGATCTAATGAAGGGGGTTCTAGATTTTGGCGATGGTGAGAGAGCTTCCAAATTCTATCGACAATGAAGGTGCGATTTCATGAGTGTGGGAGAGATTCCATGGAAAAGCATTTAGCCAATGGTGAAGGTGGTGTGATTAATGGTGAATCAGAAAAGATAGATGGTGAACCAAATAGCATAGATAACGGTGAAGAGAATCGGAAGATAAACAAAATTAATATTTAAAAATAATAATCAATATTTTAATGATATCATTAATTAATTTTTAATAATATTTTTAATTTTTAATAATAACAAATATTATAATTTTAATAAAATAATAATTTTTTAACAATGATAATTTTTTAATGAATAATAATTAATATTTTTTATAAGGACATTATGGTCATTTGCTTATCCTTCATTTCCATTTCTATCTTTCTTTTTAATATCATACCAAACATAATATATGGACTTAACATTCCTTTTCATCAAAACTCATTCTTATTTCCAAACTCTTTTTCATTCTTATTCTTAAACATTCCAACAACCAAACGTGCCTTAAATTCATTGGATGCGAGTCAAAAATAGTTTAATATATTTATATTTTAATTTTAATTTTTTTCAAATTTTATTTATGAATTCAAAACTCTATCTTTCAATTTATAAATTCACCATTTTTATTTACTTTATTTTCTATAACTCTTTAAATCTCTAATTCTGCCTTTATTATTAATTTACAAACTGATAATTTTATATGATTAATGAGAAGAAAAAAAAGTAGAAGTAAGTATGACAAATTCATAACAAAAAAATTTTTGGTTTATAAACAAAATTTAAAAAATTGTAGAGTTAGAATATATTATAATAAATTATTTCCAAATCAACATATTTGACACATTATTGCCTTGTATCATTTTTGTTAATGTATCACATAATAATTACACAAAAAGTACTTCGAAATATACACCATAGAATTTACTTAGCTAGAATCCATAAACATTCTAGATTTTTCATTTTTCATTTTCAAAATTTTAACCCATTGTATGACTGTCGGAAATATGGCACATTTCTAATATATTAATTTCTCTTTTTAAAATTTAATATACATTTTTTAATTTAATATTAATAAAACATTAATTTTTTATTATCTTCAAGATGCTGTCATTTTATTAGCTGAACTGGCACTAGAACCAAACAAAGTAATTTCTCTTAACAGACTTTCAATAGACATTTAAATGCAAGAAAATTGAGAATTGTATCAAATTGATCTTATTTCTTCAACGGGTGGCTGGAATAAATTGCGACAGTATTGTTCCGCCATTTACCTAAATTTTAAAGCCAGAAGAACATCAAGCAAAAGGGCCATCTCCAATTCATCAACCAGGATCCTGCCATCATTAGAAAAACACCATCTATCAACCACCAATATAATAATGTAACAGTAGGGGAAAAGCATTAAGGTGGCATTTAATATGCGGGGATTTTCATTTTCCAAAGATTTGGAAACCTGTATATAAAAAAATTTGTGCACAATAAAGATCTAAAAATAATATCCGTATTATTTAAGACATATACAATACATAAATTTAAGTTTTCACATTTGTTATACCCACAAACTTTAGAAAGAGATTTTCAAGTACTTAAGAACTAAACTTTTCACACATCAAACACCACCAAAGGAATTTACAGAGAGAGATGAGAATGAGGGCAACATGTGAGCAGATCAGCCGCTGTTCAGTGGTTGTTCGCTATTTAAAAGAATTTCAACAGAAAAAATTATTAAAAAATTTTTGTGGGAGGGGAAGCCGCACAGCTGATCCGTACAGGATCTGGGTTCGGCAACCATTGTCTATCAACAATAATGTTTGTACCATTTTATCTTCCCCCAAGGGACAAGAAAAAAGAAAAATTGTCCTTTCCCACAAGACACATTAAAAACACGTATGTCATTATAATAAAAATATAAACATCTTTCTCCAATCAGATATTATCAGAGAATGGAGTGTAGTCAGGTAAATTGATTTCCAAAACTTCAGACGAGGTAGATTTGCAGGTGTTGGAACATGGCTGATGAAAATGACAAGAAGAACAGAAGAAACGAATTTCCTCTTCACCACTCTAAAATAACAGAACAAAATTCAACAACATATTAAAGCCTTCTGATATATGCATCATGAACAACCAGAGCAACCAAAGCAGCCATAGAACAACACCAGAGTAATCATGAAAAAAGGGAAAAGAAGACAAGAAAATAAATAAATAATGTTTTAAAAACTCAACCGGTCATTATAAACAGAAAGGAGGGTGGTTCGCTGTTGAGTGGTTGGACCAGTTGATTGAAAATATTTAAAAGTATATTACTAGATATATGAAATATTATAAAATAGTTTTTAAAATCATTAAATTAATAACTTACAAATATTTGAAGTTATCTTTGACCTTTTAAAAGTTATATATAATAGTTTGCCACATATTTACCAACAAAGTAAGGTTGGCTCAACAGATGAGTCACTTAATTCTATGTTGCAAACCCAGGTTTGAACCCTTCAGGGTCAACTTCTGCCAAAAGAAAACAAGAAAAGAAAGAAGAAATGGCCCAGACCAGCTCAATTGCTCAATCAATTCCTGGTTCAGATGCTTAACTGTCCAGTTAGACCCAATTTTGAGCCGTACAGTAAGGGACCAGTTTATCCCCCTCAATCGACAGGACAGCAGGCTGGCTCACTGGTTTTTCCAGTTGAACTGGCTGGTACGATTCGGTTTTATTAACACTGAAAAATAGAACCTTTTTGTTGCAGCATATCTACATATTGTCAACTAGCACATTTATTAGTCTCACTCTTGTATTTATTAGTTCAACTATTGCATTTATTAGCCTCATTTCTAAGTGTAAATTTTGTATATAAATATCCATGTTGTCTATGTGATTCAATAAAGTGATATACAAGTTTTTTCCCTTCTCTACATGGTATCAGAGCTCTTGGCTCGTTTCTAGGTATCCGTATTGCCATTTTTTTTTAGTTCATCTTTATGGAGAAACTAGGGTAATACTTTAGGTGGCTAATTTTATCTCACCGTCGGCACAGAGGAAGACAGAAGATTCCGGTCGGCTTGTCCCAGCTTTCTGGTGGCTGGGGCTGGAAACACAGCACGTGAATCTCACACGCCGACGAAGCCATCTGCGCAATGAATCACGTGCCGGCAGGTGACAGTGTGTGAAGGCTCTGTTCCGTCTCGTATCAATTTTCCGGCGGTCGAGATCCTCTTTCCGACACTTTCCCGCCCAAACACTGATGCATTCTCAATTTTGAACTCTTTTGCCAAATTCCTTCTTGAGTCCAGACTCCGTTAAAAGCTTCAACACTGTGACTTGGGTTATATAATTTGAGTTTGTTATTGGAGAATCTCCTTTTCTGTGTAAGATTGTCTGGTAATTGATTCAGTCTCATTGACTTTGGTTGTTGAATAGGCGACTTTGGTTGTTGAATAGGCAGTATTTTTATGATTGACTTCCTTCTTCACTTAAATTTCTTTTTGTTTGTGAAGAAGATTATCAGTTATTTTAGTCAATCAAAGCCAGCCAAAACCTTCAGGTTTGATACTATCAAACTACTTGTCCTAGCTGTAACCTAAGTCCTATTTTTTGCCAGTTGAATTTTTCTTCCAAGTGTCCTTAAGCAACCTTTCCTTCTTCTACTATTTTTTTGACCTATTTTATCCTTAGAAATTTCTGAAGTCACCGTATCCTCCAAAACCAATATGACTGAAAATTCCAATGTAGTTGAGGATTTACAAAACCTACATCCCAATTATCGGTTGAATGGAAGAAACTATCTCAAATGGTCACAACTTGTCTAGACTATATTGAAGGGAAAAGGAAAGTTAAGCCATATTTTGGGAACTAGTCCCTTAAAGAGTGAGAAGCACTATGAAGCATGGGATGAGGAAGATTCTATGATAATGGCATGACTCTGGAATTCTATGAATCCAGAGATAAGTGATACATGCATGTTTCTTACTAATGCTAAGGAGATATGAGAAACTGTTAAGTAGACTTATTACAAGGCTAAGGATGTTGCTTTGGTGTATGAGCTCAAAATTAAAGCAGCAAGAATTCGACAAAGAAATAAATCTGTTACAGAATATGCTAACATGCTGAGAAACATCTGGCAAGAAATGGACCATTACAAGTGTATTGAAATGAAGTGCAGCGAAAATGCAACAATACTGAAGAATTTTATTG
This sequence comes from Delonix regia, assembly GCA_037074485.1. Lineage (NCBI taxonomy): Eukaryota > Viridiplantae > Streptophyta > Magnoliopsida > Fabales > Fabaceae > Delonix > Delonix regia. The sequence goes on along the minus strand of CM073451.1, from coordinate 24,928,872 downwards.
AAAAGGATCGTGTTTATGATTTCCTTGCAGGACTCAATGCTGAATTTGATCAAGTCCAAATTCAACTTCTTGGAAAAGATGAACTACCATCCCTTAATCACACTATTTCAATTGTTCAAGCTGAGGAGACTCGGAGAGATGTAATGCTTAGTTGTCCACCTATTGAAGGGTCTGCCATGATCCTTAATAGTGGCAGACATCAAAGTCTAACACTCGAACAGCCTATAGAAGACAAGAAAGACAAGGCAGAGGATCGTGATAATCTATGGTGTACCTATTGCAAAAAACCGCGACACACCAAGGAGTATTGCTGGAAATTACATGGAAAAAATATAAAAAGTGGATCAGCAAAAGCTCAAGGGCAAGCCCATTTGATGCAGTCCAACCAAGCCCAACCTCCAAACCTTGAAGGATTCAGCAGAAATGACGTTGAAAGACTACGCAACTTGTTGGAAACCTTAGAGAAGCCTCCCGGTAATAGCAGCAGTACTTACTCTCTAGCTCATTCAGGTAATCTCTATCACTCCTATGGGTTAAATGTCTCAGATAAATTAATCCAGGACTCTTGGATCCTTGATTCAGGAGCAACAGATCACATGACCTATTCTTCTTATTCTTTTAAAACTTACACTCCATGCCCTAGCAATAGGAAAATATCGATTGCAAATGGTTCACTTGTTACCGTAGCAGGCTTTAGGAATATCCAAATATCTCCCTCCTTTGTTCTTAGAAATGGTCTTCATGTTCCTAAGCCATCCTCAAATCTTATATCCATAAAAAAACTCACACAAGATTTGCATTGTCAAGTAATTTTCTTCTCTACTTCATGTATTTTTCAGGACCAGGATACGGTGAAGAGGATTGGGCTTGCTAAGGAACAAGGTGGACTTTACTATTTAGTGCCACCTACAAATGTTGATGATATCAAGATTCCCATGTCCTTGTCTTCCTTTTCTGGCTCCTCATCTCCTGAGAATAAAATTTGGCTTTATCTCTGTCGTTTTGGTCACCCTTCCTTTGGAACTATGAAAATTATGTTTCCTTCTTTGTTTAATAAAATTAATCTTGCCAATTTTCATTGTGAGACTTGTGAAACAGCAAAACACAATCGAGTGTCATTTCCCATCAGTCATACAAGAAGCTCTTCTCCCTTCACTCTTATTCACAGTGATATTTGGGGACCATCTCCTATTCCTAATATCTCTGGTGCTAAATGGTTTGTTTCTTTCATTGATGATTGCACTAGGGTTTCTTGGATCTTTCTTCTAAAAAATAAGTCAGATACAAGTACACTATTTCCTAATTTCCATAGCATGATTCAAAATCAGTTTGGGGTTAAAATTAAAAGGCTTAGGTCTGATAATGCGAGAGATTACTTCAATCACACATTGTCTTCCTACCTCCAAAAGGAAGGCATAATCCATGAATCATCCTATGTTTATACTCTTCAGCAAAATGGCATAGCTGAGCGGAAAAATAGACACCTCTTATCTATGACTTGTGCTTATCTATTTCATGCAAACATGCCTAAATCATTTTGGGGGGAAGCTGTTCTTACTGCTACATACATTATAAACAGATTACCCTCCCGTGTTCTAGACAATAAAACTCCTATGGAGGTTCTCTCTTAATTTTATCCAGATCTAAGACTTACCAATGGCCTTACACCTCGCATATTTGGGTGCACTGCATTTGTACATATTCATAACACAGGGAAGTTAGATCAAAGAGCCTTTAAATGCATATTCTTGGGATATTCCTCTACTCAAAAAGGTTACAAATGTTATCATCTTGTTACGAAGAAGTTCTTTGTTTCATTGATGTCACATTTGCAGAACATCTTCCTTATTTTCTGAGCCCTTATCTTTAGGGGGAGCTCACTAGTACGGAAGATAAGGAAGCATATTTTCTTGATATTTCGTCTTTTCTTGACCTTCCCAAGTCCAACCCTACCATTTCTGAAAATCCACCTGGCCTAAATCCAATCCTGACACCTTTAATGATCCTACTCCCACTTTGGTTAGTCCCCACACTGAATCGGTCATCAAGGATAACACCAATCTTGATAATGTGAGGTATTTGCAGGTGTACACAAGAAGGGAAGCTCCAGCTCCTGAACCTGTGCAAGCCCAACTCTCTGCACCTATGTCTGGTAGTTCTGAAACTGAGGTAAGCACAAATTCTAACCCTAGCTCCCTAAACATTGATCTTGATGTTCCCATTGCCGTTAGGAAAGGAATTAGAGAATGTACAAAGCACCCATTATATCCTCTTTCCCACTTTGTGTCATTTAACAAGTTTTATCCAACTCAAAAACTTTCTTGCAAACTTAAATTCCATTGTCATTCCAAATAATTTATCTGAGGCACTGGCCAAGGAGGAATGGAGGCAAGCCATGAAAATTGAGATGGAAGCATTAGAGAAAAACAAGACGTGGGAGTTGGTCCAATTACCAAAAGGAAAGAAACCTGTAGGGTGTAAGTGGGTCTTCTCAGTTAAGTATAAAGCTGATGGATCACTGGAGAGGTATAAAGCACGGTTGGTTGCTAAAGGGTACACTCAAACTTATGGCATAGACTATCAAGAGACCTTTGCTCCAGTTGCCAAAATGTACCATGAGAATCCTATTATCATTAGCATCTATTTATAATTGGACACTTCAACAATATGATGTGAAGAATGCTTTCCTTCATGGGGACCTAGATGATGAAATCTACATGAATATTCCACCAGGATTTGGAGACAACAAAACTGCAAACAAAGTGTGTAAACTGAAGAAAGCGTTATATGGTTTGAAGCAATCTCCGAGAGCTTGGTTTGGAAGATTCACCAAAGTAATGTTAGCCTCTAGCTATAAGCAAAGTCAGGGAGACCATACTCTATTTATTAAACATAGGGATTCAGGGGGAGTCACAGTCTTGCTGGTATATGTTGATGATATCATTGTCACCGAAAATGACAAGATAGAACAAGAAGAGCTCAAAAGACATCTATCAAATGAATTTGAGATAAAAGAGTTAGGAAAATTAAAGTACTTCTTGGGAATTGAAGTAGCATATTCAAAACAAGGTATCTTTATTTCTCAACAAAAATATGTGACAGATCTCCTAAAAGATACAGGCAAACTAGCATGCAAACCAGCTGATACACCAATTAATTCAAATCATAAACTTGGAGAAGCCAAGGATGACATTGCTATTGATAAGGAAATGTACCAAACATTGGTGGGAAGACTTATCTACCTTGCACATACCAGACCTGACATAGCATATGCAGTAAGTGTGGTAAGTCAATTTATGCATAATCCCAAATAAGTACACTTATATGCTGTTCACAGGACTCTACACTATCTGAAAGGCACTCCAGGGAATGGGATATTATTCAAGCGGAACATGGAATTAACTTTAGAGGTCTATACAGATGCTGACTATGCAAGATCAGTGATAGACAAAAGGTCTACTACGGGTTATTGTACTCTCCTAAGTGGTAATTTAGTAACTTGGAGGAGTAAAAAACAGAACGTGGTAGCCAGGTCTAGTGCTGAGGTAGAATTTAGAGCTATGGCACTTGGAATTTGTGAATTATTGTGGTTAAAGATCATCTTAGATGATTTAAAAATCAAGCGGGTTGGACCTATGAGACTATACTGTGACAATAAATCTACTATCAGCATTGCTCATAATCCAGTGCAACATGACAAAACAAAGCATGTTGAAGTTGACAGACATTTCATAAAAGAAAAGCTAGAAAGTGGTCTTATTTGTACTCTTTATGTGTCAACAAGAGGCCAGCTAGCAGACATCTTCACCAAAGGGCTCAACAGTGCAACATTTCAAACCATTATATCCAAACTAGGAATGCAGAATATCTATTCACCAGCTTGAGGGGGAGTGTTGCAGCATATCTACATATTGTCAACTAGCACATTTATTAGTCTTACTCTTGTATTTATTAGTTCAACTAGTAGTTAGTAGTTCAACTATTGTATTTATTAGCCTCATTTCTAGGTGTAGATTTTGTATATAAATATCCATGTTGTCTATGTGATTCAATAACGTGAAATACAAGTTCTTTCCCTTCTCTACACTTTTGTTAGTTTATTGCCCTCTGACCAATATATCTTAGCAACCAGTGCTAACGACAGTTCAATTTGCATATTCTCAAACACCAAACTAGACTAAACTAGTAACTACCTCACAGCTAAAGGAATAAAACAAACTAACAGACATAATACATACATGCCTAAGAAGGTGGCAAGATTGGACAGAAATAGGGTCAACAAGCATTGGCAATTTTAGACAAAAACTATAGCCGTTTGAGCTAGGACATAAATATAGCACAAAAACAACACTCTATGAGATGACTAATACCCATGTAGACAAGACATTCAAAAACAGTCACTTAATCGTGAAAATTCCATAAGAGATTCTGATTAGCCAATCATTTTGATAGGGATGCCAATCAACCCCGTACTACAAAAGTTTATTGCAGGAGACAAAAGGGAGAAACAGGACAACAAGGAGCATCAACCCATGGACCCACTCAAATAATGAAAGTTTATACCTAAAGAGGTAAAATGGGAGGGAAAAGGGAGTCTAAAATAGAGATGCCAATTTAGGCATGAGGTGGGGATAGGGGAGACGGTTCTTTTGTTTGGGGGACAGATGATGGAGAAAGCATCTTTTGGATTAGAAGCTTTCGGAAGGGAGAGTGCTGGCCTCTCGAAAGTCAGCTGGTTCTCATGGTTCCTTATGTGTCCTTCCATTGAATTGTGTTTGTAACCTCTGGATTTCCAAGGATCATTGAGTTGGGTTGATATTTGTTACTAGTTTCATGCATTGGAGTGTTATAGTGTAATATTCATTTGGTTGTATCAAAACTCAGCTTTTATTCCACATACCCTTCTCTACTCTTTTTTTAGGCAATGTTACAGGATTAAGTTCAAGGTCCTAACAATTTGGTATCAGAGCAGTCGATCAAGGAACAGGTGATAAAATGGAAAGGTTTGTTAACGAGCTAGATGAGCAGGTGATAGAACTTAAAGAAAGCATAGGAAATCTGGACAGGGATGTGAGAACTATGAAGGGATGGATGTTGAAGAAGAAAGACACGTTGACAAGGTTAGAGGGAAGAAGCAAAGGGGTGTCTGAATCTCACCCTCAGAGTAGAAACACCCTCCAGGGACAGTGACTACCACATGTGGAGGCAAGGGTTGACACGAGCACTACCAGTGAGAAGTAAATCTACAAGTACAGGAAGTTGGAGTTACCCATATTTTTGGGTGAAGACTCAATAGGTGGTTGTTCAAAAGTGGAGCGCTATTTTCAAGTAAATGGAATGTCAGAGGAGGAAAGAATGGAGGCAGCAATGGTGTGCTTAGATGGTAAGGCACTGAACTGGATGCAATGGACAGAAACAAGATATCCAATTTCCAAATGGGCAAACTTCAAAAAGGAGCTCCTCCACCGGTTTCAACACTCTCAGTTGGGGGATAGGTACGAAATGTTAATGGCGCTGAGGCAAGAAACTACGGTGCTGGATTACACGGAAAGATTCAAGATGGTATTAGTGCCACTGATGGATACTCCAAATGAGGTGCTCATTAGGGCGTTCAAGAATGGGTTGAAGGAAGAGGTGAGGGCTAAGCTACGTATGCTTAGTATGGGATCGCTGCAAGAAGTCATAGAATTGGCTCAGAGGGTGGAAGAAAGAAACATGGTGCTAGATAAGAGCAGAGAGGGTCGGACCCTTAAGAACCAAAAAGGGCAACTTGGCCCAAGATGAAGCAATCCTCAACCCATACTATCTCAGGTCACCACTAGAGCAGAGCTGATCTGGCCCAATAATTCCTTCAACACCAGTTTGAGCAAGACAGTTGACTCTAGGCCCATGAACTCCAATACGCACAACAACGCAACATTGGCTTCAACGAACAAAAAGGATGGAACAACGAGAAGGCTATCGATGCCAAGCTTGCACGTAGGAGAGAGCTCGGTCTATGCTTCCTGTGCAAGGAGAAATATGGAGAGGATAATGAAACACAAAGCACTGAGAGGATAACTTAAGGGAGGAGGAAGGAGAAGGTGAGCCACCCATGGAGCCGTCAGTTAACTCCATTGTGGGCATTGATAGCAACCATACAATGATGCTAAAGGGAACAATCAATAGCACTAAAGTGGATTTCATTTCTACAACCTTGGTGCAGAAACTAAACTTGCCCGTGTACAAGGTTGCTAAATACCGAGTTTCTGTTGGGGATGGATATACAATTAAGGGGAACTAGCAATGCAACCAGCTAACACTTCAGCTACAAGGACTTAATGTTACTCAGTCCTTCTATCTGTTCCACCTAAGCAAAGTCGACATTGTATTGTGGATAGAATGGTTGAAAGGACTAGGGGAAGTGACGGTTAACTAGGGTAGATTGAGCATGAAGATTGGATTGAAGGCGAAGGTCGTTTGCTTACAAGGGGACCTGCACTCACCAAGGCACAGGTCTCTTTAAAGTCCCTAGTACATTCATTACGAAAGGGAGGACAAGGGTTCATGATGGAATTTGGGGAGACAAACAGAGAGGGGATAGAAGAGGTTCAACCATCTAGGGATATTCAAGAATTACTCAAAAAATACCCCATGGTTTGCAAAGCCTATGAAGGACTACCACCATGCCGCACAAAGGATCACTCCATCCCAATCAAACCGGGGAACAGCCCCCCAACACCAAGCCATATCGTTACCCATATGTGTAAAAGAACAAGATAGAACAAATGGTGAAGGAAATGATGGCAGCCGAAATTATTCAACCAAGCAACAGCCCATACTCCAGCCTAGTGCTCTTGGTGAAGAAAAAGGATGAAGCTGGAGGTTTTGTGCAGATTAACGTGCCCTGAACAATATCACGATACCCAAAAAATTTCCCATTCCCATGGTAGATGAATTATTGGACGAGTTAAAGGGCGCTTCAATATTTTCAAAACTAGATCTCAAATTTGGCTACCACCAAATTCAGATCAAATCTGGTGATGAGCATAAAATAGCTTTTAGAACACATAAGGGACACTACGAATTCTTAGTCATGCCCTTCGGTTTAACCAATGCCCCATCTACCTTCCAATCCCTAATGAACGTGGTGATCAAGGAGTAACTTCGTAAGTTTGTACTGGTTTTTTTGACGATATACTCATTTACAACCCAGATAACTCAACCCATATGGCGCATTTGAGAGTTGTATTTGAGCTACTACAGGAGAATCAATTTGTGATTAACCTAAAAAAAATGTGCTTTTGGTCAAGGTAAAATAGAGTATCTTGGGCACATCATCTTTGTTGAAGGAATCCAAGCAGACCCATCCAAGGTGGAAGGCATGGTTAAATGGCCCACTCCAAGAAATATAAAATCCCTAAGAGGATTCTTAGGCCTGACGGGATATTATCGGAGATTTGTTCGGGACTATGGAAAGATAGCTTCTCCACTTACTGACCTCCTTAAAAAAGACTCTTTCTAATCAAACCAGCAAGCCACGAAAGCCTTTGAAAAGCTCAAGACAACCATGACAACTTTACCTATATTAGCAATGCCAATTCTCCCAACCCTTTGAGTTAGAAACAGATGCCTTCGGGACGGGCGTGGGGCTGTATTAATGCAACAAGGCAGACCTGTCACGTTTTACAGCAAAAAATTGTCTAACAAGGCAAAACAGTGTTCTATATATGAGAGGGAACTTATGGCCATAGTAATGGCAGTCAAAAAATGGCATCACTATCTGTGGCGGCACAAGTTCACCATCAAGACTGACCAAAAGGCCCTGAAGTATCTGCTGGAACAAAGGATTGTTGAGGAAAGCCAGCAGAAGTGGATTACTAGGGTTTAAATTCGAGATAATGTACAAGCCTGGAAAAGAAAATCAATCAACAGATGCGCTTTCCAGACAAGAACTCAGGAAATTAAGGGCCTTCTCATTATGGCAATTTGGAGAGATTGAAGAATGGGAAAAAGAGGTTCAGGCTGATCCAAAATTGACTGACGCAAGGCAGCAACTCATTACTCAAAAAGAAGAGGGAGAAGGGTACAGCCTCAACAAGGGGTGCTTGCTGTACAAAGGAAGGCTAGTGCTGCCATGCAAATCAGCAAGGATTCCCATCCTAATGGCCAAGTTCCATGCTTCGCCAATGGGAGGCCATTCAGGATATCTAAGGACTTATAAAAGACTTGCAAGTGTAGTTTACTAGGAAGGGATGAAGAGATACATACAAGAATATGTGGCACAAAGTGATGTCTGTTAGAAAAACAAGTATCAAGCCCTCTCCCCTGCAGGACTGTTACAACCATTACCCATACCACAACAACTATAGGAAGACATTAGCATGAACTTCATCACAGGCCTTCCAAGGTCTAAGAGGTTTGATACTATTTTGGTCATTGTTGATTGCCTAACTACATACGCATATTTTCTGCCCTTGTCACACCCTTTTACAGCCAAGGATGTAGCTGAATTGTTTGTGTCAGACATAGTGAAGTTGCATGGATTTCCTAGAAGCATAATTTCTGACAAAGAGAGTTTTTGTCAGCCAATTTTGGAGGGAAATGTTTAAGCAGTCAGGAACTAATTTACGCTATAGCTCTGCTTACCACCTATAGACGGATGTGCAAACCGAGGTGGTAAATAGGGGTTTGGAGACATATCTCAAATGTTTCTCTAGTCAGCAACCCAAACAATGGCTGAAATGGCTACCGTGGGTTGAATATTGCTACAACACCACCTTCCATAGCGCTATGAGCATTACCCCCTTCAAGGCAGTATATGGCAGGGAACCACCCACGCTATTCAAGCTAAATGATGAGCCATCTGAGGTTGAAGGAATGAATGAACAAATTCAAGCCAGAAATATGATCATTGCTACCCTCAAGGAAAACCTAGAAAAGGCTAAAGGGAGAATGAAGTCACAAACTGACAAACATAGAAGGGAGGTCCAATTGGAAGTGGGGGACTTGATTTACTTACGAATTAGGCCGTATAGGCTAAAATCTCTTGCAAGCGAAATCAATGAAAAGTTGAGCCCCAGGTTTTATGGACCTTCTAAAGTCTTGGAGAAGGTAGGGGCAGTAGCCTATAAGTTAGAGCTGCCACCCACAGCACGGATCCATCTCATTTTTCATATCTCACAATTAAAATAATCTTTACATCCCTCAGTTCCTACTCAGACACTGCCCCCTGGACTTTCAGAGGAAATGGAACTGCAAGTACAGCCCCAAGACATCTGAAAAGTGAGGAAACTTATTGATGGTAAGATGGAAGTGTTAGTTAAATGGGAAGGATTACTGGAATTTGAAAACACTTGGGAAGGTTTGGAAGTGATAAGAGGACAAATTCCTTATTTTCCCCTTGAGGACAAGGTTTATGGGGGGTATTGATGGGGTTGCCAATCAACCCCATACTACCAAAAGTTTACAGCAGGAGACAAAAGGGAGGGACAGGACAGCGAGGAGCATCAACTCATGGACCCACTCAAATAATGAAAGTTTATACCCGAAGAGGTAAAAGGGGAGGGAAAAGGTAGTCTAACATAGAGATGCCAATTTGAGCAGGACGTGGGGATAAGGGAGAAGGTTCTTTTGTTTGGGGGACAGCTGATGGAGAAAGCATCTTTTGAATTAGAAGCTTTTGGAAGGGAGAGTGCTGGCCTCTCAAAAGCCAGCTGGTTCTCATGGTTCTTTATGTGTCCTTTCATTGAGTTGGGTTGATATTTGTCACTAGTTTCATGCATTGGAGTGTTATAGTGTGATATTCATTTGGTTGTATCAAAACTCAGCTTTTATTCCAGATACCCTTCTCTACTCTTTTTTTTTTTTTCCAATGTTACAGGATTAAGTTCAGGGTTCTAACACATCTTAAGTAACTCAGTTAATCAGATACAAGCAGCAACTAGCCATGAAGGCGCCAGAAAACTAATAATGTTATTTGTGGCTTATTTACATCATGTTTGAAAAAAGAATTGCTTCTGAAAGAGTATTTCGAAAGCTGCAGCAGAATGGCAGATATGAAGTTACTTCAAAAGTTGCCTAAGAGCAGTTTATAGTTATCAAAAATTTGCTGAAAGAAGCTTTGGCTGCATGTAAAAGGACATTACTGTATGCTACGTCGAAGTATTAAAATTTAAATCAATCTAACAAAGGATTAAAACATTGTTAACCTGCAAATATATCAGTAGTATTATTACTAAGAAAATAAGTAAAAGCAGCTATAATGTATAAGGCTATAAGCTATGAACTTTATATGGATTAAACAACCAAACAAAGCCACATGGTGAATGTAATCTTGCCTGGTCTATATAACGAGAAAGCAATGTATCACAGAATGATGAACAAATTAAAAAAAAAAAAAAAAAAGCCACAGTTGAGGAAGCATGCATAGACAATGTATGAATGCTTAGCCAAATAAATGCCCTCATATCAAATTCTATTAGCATGAGTTAGGAAGATAAAACTAATAACATTTTCACTTATTCAAAGGAGCTTTTGGCTGCATATTAAAATCAAACATTAAAAAAGTTCATAAGAATGATTTTGGTGTCTTTCATGCTTTTGTCCACATGCAAACTGATGCTTACCTCAACAATATATGACATGAGTTATTGGATCAAGAACAAAGTAGACATCCACGAAGCTTTTTCCCTCTTATCCAATGTTAATCACGGCCATTCCTACCCACACAAGCAAAATTGCTACCCATCCAAGTCAACAATTACGGTTATAACCAGAATTTTATTCCCAAAACCAAATCTGCAAAGCAGAAAATAAACCAAAACCCCATCTTGGTCCCTCAGAGATGAAATGATTTGGTCCCTCACAAAAAAGACCATAATGTCCTGTCAATCTACCGTAAATGAAATTACAAATAGGATGACATGTGACATATTTGATTATAGGTTATGGCTTAGTCACAATTATATAATATGTAGATTAACTGAAGAATAATAGTGGATTTACAGACGGATATTATTGACAACATTTCAATTGTCAAAGACCATATTCCGATGACAGCATTATCAGCCAATATATTTCTTTGCAAAAGTTACCCATTTAAATTGCTCTGAACGAAACAAGTATAAAAGACCATTTATCAAGGAAATCCCAGATCCAACTGTCCCCAATTATTAATCAGAATCAAGATAGCCTCCAAAAGAAAAAAATGTAACTTCCTTAAAACATCCGAATCAACCAGCATGCAAAATTAATAGAGATGGGCACCTGAAATATCGATGAAGGAGAAATTAGTGGCCGCCATGACCGTGTTCCTTGGCATGCTGCTGGTGCTCAAGATGACGTCGTTCGTGAGGGAGCGCCACGAGGTAGGAGAAGATCATCCCTCCGAAGCATACATGGTAAAGAGGATCAATGGAGTTGGTCTGGATGTATTTGGCGTTATAGTTGTCCAAACCTCTCACAATAGCCTTCTTGACATAGTCAAGGGAGAGCATCGGCTTCACATGATTGGGAATTTCCGTCACCTTTTTACTCTTGATCTCGTTGTAGAAGTTCCTCATCGCCATTGTATCGGATTGATTGCAGACAATTTGGCAGGTTCGATTTGCAGGTGAGAAAACCCTATTCCTGGAAACGGAGCGTCTGAGAGAACACGTCTATGGGGCTAGAATTATTTTAGTAAGCGTCGAATTATTCGAAATAACCGGCAAAAGCTATATTTTCATCCCTTACACTTGGAATTAATTTTACTTTGGTCCCCTACCATTTTCTTTTTCAATTTCGTCTCATAATTTGACGTATCGTTTTAATTCTTTCCTATAAAACACGAATGCCATTTGATGTTTAATTAAAAAATCCTAGCTGAATCCCAAGTATTATAACCTAATAATTTAGACTTGGAAATGAAGAAAAATTAAGACAGATTTGAATTTAAAAAATAAATCTTAATTTAAGAAATTGCAAAGCTGAGAAAAAATTTTGGATAGCAATGACTTTAAAACTCTGCCCACTTGACTGTAACTTAATTTTTTTTACTAAGTATTTTCTTATTTTTCCTTTTCTTTTTTCTTTTTTTTTTCTTTTTCCTTATCCCATTTTCTCCCAACTTTTTTCCTTTTTACTGTTTTGCCCCTAACTTCGTCATAATTCATAACCAAAATACCAAAATGGATCGTCTGGGAACCAGACCCAACGGCAGAGTGCATTCAATATAAAATTTCATATTTCAAATAACAGAAATTAGAAAATTTTTCATTTTTATTCTGAATGCACTCAGTTGCGCTAGTTCCGCCGTCTTTCCCTCACCTTCTTCCTTGTTTCCAGAAACTTCTTTTTCTTTTTCTTTTTATTCTCTTCTTCATCTTCACTGTGTTTATTCCATTACAGTTGGTCCATGCGAGATTTCGAACAATTTGTTTCTTTGTCTTGTCTTTCCACGGGTGAAGGGAGACTAATAAAGAGTGGAATGATTTTATATTTAAATATAAAATTTGTTTAAATAGAATAAAATGATAAAGGAAGATATCAAATTTTTTTTATTATTTACAACTTTAATTTTGTTATTTTTTAAAGCAGAAGTCATGAATAAAATAGAATAATTTAAAATTTTTAATTTATCAATATACTATATCTTATTAATTATAATTACTAAAAAAAATCCTATTCATCATAGTCCTTCTTCCCTAATCTAATTGAAGAGAAACAACGTCGAAGTTGCTCCTACGCTCGACAAATTCTTCTAATATATAAGGCTTCTCTCTCTACAAATATCGTGGTGGCTCCCCTCTCCATATGGCGGAACATGTAGTCTTACCGTACGCTTAGTTCTATACAAGATTCAGTAATATAATAGAATATTATATTGTTTTATCATGGGCGAACTATTTAGAATGCTCTTTAGGCAAAGAAGAGCATCTATGAACTCTAAGTAGAGCATATATTTCTTAAGGATATATTTTATCTATCTAATTAGCATCAGGTTCCATAAGTGTTCTATAAAATTCTTTCAAATGTCATTTATAATTTTCTTTTTATGAATTCATTGATATACTCACAATCATAATCTTATTTCATAAATTCAAATAAGTTCCATTTATAAGAATCATATTTAAAAAAATAATTTATGAGTGATTTTATTTTGTTAATTTTATTATAATTTTTAAATAAAAATTAAAAAAATATTTTATTTTTTTATTAAAATTTTCTAACAATATACTAACCTAAATTTTTTTAGACTACGCCATTTTATTAATAACCGTATTATTTCATACCCTTAAAAACACACAAACATAGCCTTGCATTCCTCCATCAAAAAATCATGCTTGGTTGCTGGGTCGTTCCGATATATAGCAGTGCCTTCGTCTGGCCTCATTAGTTCAACGTTTGTCCTTTGCCTTTTATGTATTTGGCTCTTCCATACTTGGGTTGAAGAAAACTCACTTCCATTCTCTGCTTGGTTAGGCTCATCTAAGTGATTGTGTAATTCTAACCAGATGTTACTGATTGAAGTAATTTCTTTTACATATTATAAATAATTATACTTTTATTTTTTTGCTTTCATCAGAAAATTTAAGTTTGTCAAACTTAAATATGTAGTAAAATTATTACCACTAATACATGCATATAAAATATTTAAATAAAATTATTGAAAATAAAAACTGCATGAGACCATGAATATGATCTCTGTCACATTCCCTCAACTATCTACAAATAAATTTATAGCCTCCAATATAATCACCAAATAAGATAGCCACCATAAAAAATTTCGACTTTTTGTCATCTTATTTATCAATTTTAATAACTAGGTTTTAAATGTATCGTCATATGTGTATACTTGTTTTGATATTGATGGATGGATCTACACAATGTAATCTCGGCCGTATGATACCTACTTGCCACCATTCTCTTGTAACCTAAATTCCAAAACTCCCTTGCGGAATTGTAATTTAATTTGAATAATAACATGAGTTAAGACTAGTATTAGTGTTGGCCCAAAAGATTTCACGTGGCTCAGGGTTGTCTTTGATGATAACAAAACTCATTTTAATGGATAAAAGACCTTGACCTAAATGTTTTCAACTAAGTCCAATACATTACTTTGGCCTACAATATGAACATATGGCCCAGAAGTTTAAAGAAGCTGAACTCTTAAGCTATATTGTATTTAAAATCGGCCAAAAGCACCATGGCCATAAAGCATAAATTAGAAAAAATGGATGGCAATAAACAAAGATACATGTGCAGAGAAAATAAGATTAGGACAGCAAGAAAAGTAACGTGTCAGTCATCAGGGGTAAAATATAGAAGACAAAGAGGAGACAAAGAGTAATTGTACGTGAAAGCACAATCACCTTTCAGAAGTGTCATATACAAGCCAAAGTCAAACAAAATTCTTAAAGCAGAAGCTCCAACAACGTGCAAAAACATCCTTCCTCGTCCTTCTCTGCACATTCGGCCAAAAGTGAAGAGCTTAGAAGAAAAGAGAGATGTTGCGTGCATGTAATAGAGGAGAGGCTCTGATTTCAGGGTTTCATCTTCTTAAACCATCATAATCTTCCCTTCACAACTGGATCATTCAAGATACCCAGTTGAAGCAAGCTGAAAAGAAAATTGCAGCAAAATGAAAGAATTTTCATAAGCCACCATTGCAGAACAAATGAATAGCTTTTTCCTTCCCCATGCATAACATTCAAATCCTTGAAGAAAGGCTTTAATTTGAATTCCAACGGTCACAAAATCCAAGCCTATAAAAGGGGAAGCTCTTAGATGAAAATAAGAAAGAATCACAATCAAAATATAACTGAGAAAATTCTGAGAAACCTTGCATTCTTGAGCTTAGTGTCAGTTTCTAAGTCTAGATTTCAAGGGCCTAAAATTTTTTAGCCATATGGTAATCCTTTCATTTATGATGGCCTCTTTCAAATACTACATTTGTAAATCTTTCCTTTTTGAAAAATCCATTAAGGGTGAATTAAGTGAAAACCTATATTGTAAAGTTTGAAGCGATCTTAAACCTTATATTGTAAGTGAGCAATTTAAAATTTGTCATTTGTAAGTGATTAGGTTTAGCTTTATTAAAACGTCTATCATAATGAAAATTTATTCAACATTGAATGGGACTTAATGTAAGACCAAGATAGTTCAAACCAAGATAAATTAATTATATCATCTTTATTTAGCTTGTTTTTAAATTTTTCTTTAAAAGTTTTTAATCAAAGTTTTCAGCACTTTAAAGTTCCTTTCCAAGTTAATAAAAACAATTTCTATGCACCTAAAATTAATTTTCAACAACTGACACTATTATTTTATACTTTAGTTTTCTATTTACTTTTTCTAACCCTTGATTTAAATATTTAAATACTAATTTTATTATTTTAAAATCTATTTTAAAAGAGTCACCACCTATTCACCCTCCTAGGTACACTATCAATTAGGACATAGTAATTAATTAAATGATAAAATAATCTATTAAAGTAGAGTAGAAAGTAAAGCAAATGTTGCATGCTCAAATGGATATTCTTTCTTTTGTATAATTCAGTTGGTTTGTTATGTGTCCAAGGCAGGTTGATATATTAATGGCTTTGCAATATGTTTTAGATGTTAGAAATATCTAAACAAATAAAATCAAACCCATTAGTATATCCATATAAATTAAATGAAATGAGAAACTATACATACTTCCTGCGATTGCTTAAAATTCATACTACTATAATCTAAAGTCAAACCACAAACTATATATGGGAGCTTTTAAACTTTTATTTCTCACTTAATACATTGTGTTTAATTTGATAGGAGTGATGAGAAATGAAGGCAAGGAATTATATTTATAGAAAAAGGCTAAAGCCTACTTTTTGTCAAAGTGGCTATTCAAAATCAAAATATTATTAGTTTATAACTCTAAAATCCCAAAAAAATGGGGACCACTATTAGGGATGAGATTTGCTTTTAAAATGTTAGTAACCAACATTCTAGAAAATTTCAAAATAACCAACATTCCCCCACTTAGTTCGATTAACTGTAATGATTTCAGGATTCATGAATATTATATTCCAAAAAAGAAAAATTAAATGCACAAATTACAGTGGTAAGTCTTCTATAAACGAGTACAACCTTCCATGTTTTACAATGCATGTAGCTTCCTCAACCCATTATAACTTAATGAATAAGTCATAAGCTTATTCTGGGTCCTCTTAATGTTATTTATTATTTAAATATGAATATACACACAAAATGAGAAAAACAACTCAAATCAAATTAATTAAGAGTTTTATTATAAATAATTATCAAATGCTCAATACGGAACCAAGTCTCATCTTAGCTACATGATGCTTAAAAATTGTTTGTGGCATGCCTTTCATTAAGCAATCAACAATCATCAACTTCTTGCTAATATGTTCAATAGAAACTTTATTTTTTGTGACACACTCATGAATGACTAAGCACTTAATGTCAATATACTTGCTTTGACTTCCAATCTTATTATTTTTAGCCAGAAAAATACCAATTGAGTTATCATAGTACATTCTTAATGGCCTAGAGATAGAATCTACAATTCTAAGCTTAGAAATAAAGCTCTTAAGCTAAACACCATATGGTTGCCTTAAAACAAGATACAGACCTAGCCTCTATGGTAGAAGTAGCAATCAAGGTCTACTTTACACTCTTCCAAGACACAGCTCCACCGGCAAGCACAAATATATAACTAAAAGTTGACATTTATGAGTTAATGCAACTAGCAAAGTCTAAATTTGAGTAGCTAACTACCTCAAGGTTTTCAATTCACCTAGATAACCATCTTTGCAACTCTCCAGTGATTCATTCCTAGATTGTTCTAATATCTGCCTAACATTCCCACTACAAAAAGTAATGTTGGGTCTTATACAAACCTGACCATACATAAGGCTTTTGATAGCAGAAGCATATGGAATGTTATGCTTATGTTCATTTTCTAAATCATTCTTTGGATGCTAATTCAAATTAAACATATCACCTTTCATAATAGGTGCTACACTTGTTTAGCCGTCTTTCATCTGAAATCTCTCTAAGATCGTATTAATATAGGTTTCTTGTGACACACCTAAAATGCATTGAGATCTATCCCTATAGATCTTAATGCCAATGAAATAATATGTCTCACTCATATCCTTCATATCAAAATTCTTAGAGAAGAATTGTTTCACCTCATATAGCAACTCTTTATCATTGATTGACATGCCATCCATATACAGCACAAAGAAACAGATTTTACTTCCACTGACCTTCTGCTATATATATTGGTCTATGACGTTCTTAACGAATCCAAATAAGGAGATAACTTTATAAAACTTAAGATGCCATTAATTTGAGGCCTATTTCAATTCATATATGATTTTCTTAAGCTTACAAACTAATTGTTTACTGCCACTAAAGGAAAATCCTTCAAGTTGTTTCATAGATATCTCTTCTTCTAGATCCCCATTAAAGAATGTCATTTTCACATTAATATGATGTAGCTCTAAATCAAAATAGGAAAATAATGTTATTATAATACGGAAGGAATCTTTCTTGGATACAATAGAGAAAGTCATTGTGTAATCAATTTCTTCATTTTGAGTGAATCCCTTGGCCACAAGTCTTGCCTTATATCTCTCAAAATTGGCTAATGAATCTCTTTTGTCTTGAAGGCCCATTTGTACCCAATGGCCTAAAACTACTAGGCAACTTAACAAGATCTCAGACTTAGTTAGACACGATGGATTCTATCTCTTCCTTTATAACATTAAGACATAATTCATATTCTCTACAACTGATGGTTTGTAAAAAAATATCAGTATCATTTTTACTCCTATATTGTAGTTAGACTCTTGTAGATATATGACATAATCACTTGGAATTGATGACTTCCTAATCCTCTTTGATCTTCTTAATGTTGAGTCAACATTCTCTTGGAAAGTTTGCTCTTCAATTGGCTACACAACAAGCTCTGGTGGTTATTCTACAACTAGATTAACTTGGTCATGGTCAACATTTTATGGTTCTTCAATAATTGGTTCTTCAATACATATTTGTACTTAAGGGGTATAAATTATAAGCAATCTATCACTTGATGTGGGAACTTGTGTATCCAAATGATCATTCTCAAAATTTAAGTTCCAAGTTTGATCACTCCCACTAATCAAGTCATTTTCAAGAAATTTAGCATTTCTTGATTCCACAATCTATACTATCATTGCTAGTAAATGCTAGTACTTGATTACTAATATACTATTGGTTTTGTGAGATGATTTCCACCTTTATATTTCTTAAATCATGGTTTGAATGATTATTAGTTCTTTTATCTAGTAAATTATCATTAATATACTACACAACTTAAGATTTGGACATAATGTTTTACATTTACTAGTTTGTAAGTATTCTGCATTATGTTATACCTTAAGTTTTCATTGAAATGATAAATGACTTAAAAAAATCTCTACTGGTCTCGTATGTTCCCTTCCTAGTATACTTAGTGGTATTTACTCACTGCTTGTTGTCATTCACATTTCTCTATATTTTTCATATAACAATGCTGAGCCTGAGCCTTCCTCTACTATGTAGAATCCAGAGTCATCCTTTTTTGTGAGCCAAGCATTGTCTGCAAGTGCAAGGATATTGTTTCGTTATAAACCTTGTATATGTTGTAAGTTAGTAGCTCCATATATCACAGGCGAAGTTTAGTGTTGTTTGTATATGTATTGGGTTGTCTGATTATGAATTTTATTAAAAGAGCAAAGCTTTCTACTTTTAATGTATATATTTATTTATGGAAATTTTGAGAAGTCTATATTTTAAGGGAGACTCTTTCAAAATTTCGACATGAAGGCTATATAATGAATTAGCTATATATGTTTGATCCATATGAATTGTATTAGGTGATGGACTGGTATCACTAAGTATGATCCTTATATGACTCTACGATTAAACTAATTAACTGATGTGTCTTATTCTGTTTGGGTCACAAAGGTGAGGTTTACTTTACCTTTCGTGCCAGTCACATCTTCTCAACTAGGGGTGTGACAGACATGATGGATGGTCTCATATGATTCACCATAGAAATGACAAATATTTGGTACTTAAAAGTGATGAGTTCTTAGTATTTCACTCATTGGGAGAGCTTTTGATTATAGTTTCTAGGCAAAGTAGATTATATAGAAAGGGAGTTTAACTTCCTAGAGGTTTTTCCAGTTCTGGAAAGTGCTTAACTTGCTACAATTGTCACTTAGATAATGGTATCCATCTTTGATCACATAATCTCCAATTGAATCTTCTTTATACTATTATGACGAAAAGGTGTATATATTTAGTTTGCTTAAATCTCGCAATGCATGTGTCACCTTCTATTTTATGTTGACCATCATTTTGATATTAAAGCGAGACATTATATATAATTATTTTTTAAAAAAATTATTTATATAGAAAATTATTTTATTTACAAAAAGTGCAATTAAATAATCAATTCCCGTACGACTCAAATCTAACCATCTTTTTATGTAAAAAGAAAAAAAAAATGAAGCAACTTCATAAAATTACCACCAATTTATGCATGATACGTGATATCTTCTATCATTAACAAAATATATTGCAAAATTCTCAAAAGTGGCAGCTAGATCCTTATATTGGCCATTTAAACAACCCTTTTAGGTTATGATTGGGGTTTTAGGTTAAGACAAAATGAAATGGCTAATAACAAAAAGGAGTGCAATGGCAAATAGTGGAATGGCAATATTTGTGTCACTTCATTGTTTGGTAATTTAATAAAGAAAGGGAATAGGGTCATTAATTTAATGGAATGACTTACATATTAATTTATAATATTACTTTTATAAATTGAATGTTATTATAGCTTTTAGAAATTTAGAATATTATAGTAATTACATTACTTGGTCATTCCATTCCATCCCAAACCTCCCAATTTTAAGGGACAAAATAAGAAATTTTGAAAAGTAAAAAGGTTCTTCAAGTCCATCATTTGCCATTATATATTATCCTAAAAATACTTTCAAACATTAAATTAACCACTTCATACAATGTTATTCCATCCGTTAGCATCTATATGAACATACCCTTGTCAGCATATTAAAGTTTAAATAATCAATCATTAAAATATTCAAATTTACATTAAAAAAGACTTATTTTAAATTTTCTTTTTATTAACAGTTAAATATTTAAAAATAAGAAACCTAGGTGTTGGCTTAAATAATACCTTCCTCTAGTTGTAGGAATCTTGAAGACTTATTCAAATCCTTTATCATTTCTTTCTCTGCATCAAGAGCTCTGTAACTCTTTGGCAAGTAGTGAAAAAAGAAAGTAAGCATTTATATAATATAATTAGACTTGATTATCGACCAATCTTATTTATAAAGTAGTCTCGCTTTAACGTGGGAGTACTATTTAATCAATAAGAAGCCTCTTTTAATCAAACTCTTCGCTTTATGTGCAATAATTCCTCCATTGCATTTAACATAATTGTTATTATTGATTTTAGTGTTATATTTAACAACTCTTCAACTCCTTTCAACATAATTGTTTTTATTATTTTAGTCTTAAATTTAGTAAGAAAACAAATGTGAAAATTATACTCACCCTATTAAATACATACATTTAATAATTGCAATGCTTAGATACTTTTAGTCAATGGTAAAATAAAAAGATTGTTAAATATATGCATGTATGCCAATTAATATTAGGGTTCCATGTTAGGTTGTAATTTTGTCATATTTTTAGTCTTATTTTGATTATATTTTTAGTGTAGGAAATCAAGTTATTCATAATTGCTTTGGTTGATTTTAGGTTAAGGAGTTGAAATTATTGAAATTTAGGCTGAAACAAGGCAAAGGCAAGACTTGTACTACTGTTGAATTGGATTCAAGGAATTAATCCGTGGGCACAGCTAATAACACTGATTTTAAAACAAAAATGGACATCTCATCTTCTCTAACAGATTTCTCTCTCTTAGTCAATGGGAAACATAGCAAGGAGCTTGGAAGGTTCCAAAACAAATTTTAGGGAGGAATTTCCACATTTTTATTAGGAAAAATTAGTGAAAAATTAAGCAAGTTGAAGGATTTTAGTTTTTAAGTCATTTTCTTTCCTTTTTAGAGGCACACTATTAGATCTAGGTTTTTCTTTTTCTTCTTCTTCCTCTCTCTCTCTCTCTTCTGAACTTAGTGAGAGAAAGCTTGAACTATAGCTGTATATATGGAGTTCCAGCATGGATTTTGGATGTTGATGATCATGGATAGCTAAACTTTATATTCTAACTAAGGGATTTTGTGTGGTTTCTTCAATGTTGTAAGGCTTTTTTAACTTTTTCTTCTCTTCTTCTTTTCTTGGTTGTTTACATTCCTATTTTAATTGTTTCATTATGGGTGGATGAATGATTTGGGCTCATTGTTTATCTTGCCCATGATTGATTGTATGCTAATTGATTAAGGAAAATTTGTAATTATTTAATTTGACTAATACAAGTGAAAATTAGTGTAGGATTTGTTGAGCACTTTCTTCTGCATTAATGGAATGTGAATGATAATTTATTGAACATGCTTCATGCTTTAATAGGTTTGAAATGGTGGCTTTTCATTCTTAAAATGGTTAGTCAATTAAATTCTAAAAACTTATTTAGGGTTATTGATTAATTAGAGGTGACGTTAGGAGCTTCTCTTAGCCAACATACTTAAAAAAGTCTATGTTGCTAAAGCGTTATAACAACCATAGTCATTTACCAAGAAAGAAGAGAATTTATGTAGAGTCGTACCCACGCCAGGATCAACTTAGAAAAATCATACACTACCTCCCTTTGTTAGAAGCTTATTTCTCACTTAAGTTTCTTTCACTTTAATTTGCTTTAAATCTGAATTCCTTAATATGAAATTACTTGTTTAATTTTTCTAGTTTAGTTGTTATTAGTATTGTTTTAGATTTGAAAAACACTCATTTTTCTTTCTTTCTTTTACGTATTGTTCTTGTTTGTTCTTAACCATTGGAATTGTCAATTTTTGTGGATTCAACCCTACTCATTATTATCGCAATATAGATATTCACTTGAGAGTAGGTAATTTTATTTTTGATGAATTCAACACCCATCATTCTTAAACACTTTTAATCATAGAAAATAAAGAAGTTAAATATATGTACGCATGTCAATTAATATTCGGGTTTACAAACACTTTTAGTTATTGTAAAATAAGAAGGTTATTAAATATATACATGTATGTTAATTAATATTGTAAAAGTAATGCAATATATATATATATATACATATATATACACACACACACGAGAGACATTAATTAGGCATTGACATGAATAAGACCCCTAGATGCAAAAGAAAAACTATAGTACCATTCATGATTGTTGATCTCCTTCTGCTACTATTCATCTCCTCTTCTTCTCCTCTTTTGCCAGTTCAACTACTGTGCCTCCAATATAACTAATCCCTCTTCACTATTCCAGTAAGATTGCTTCTATTTTCAGCATATTACTTATCATAATAAATTAATTAATTTAATTTTTTACATTACAAATATCAGTCATTTAAAATGTATAAACATATATGAAAACAAACTAATTTTTTATAAAATAGTTTAAAATTAAATTGTGCTCATCCAAAAATGAGTCGCCTTTGATTAAAATAAAGAAAGCCCAAACTCATCTCTTAAACAAACCACTTATTAAACTTTAAATCTCAATAAAATTAGTGACAATATGCCATGTGATTTTAACAATGATGTTAAGGCCTAACATAGACTCTACACAGATAGGTAAAATATTCATTTTTAGTTCTGAAAAAAATTTACATCTAAAAATTAATGAAAACGTAATATTGTTATTTTTGTTGATTTTTAAAAGATTGTATTGTTATATTTTCAAGTCTGTAAACTAATTTTATGATTAAATCTTAGTTAAATAGAATAAAATTTAATTAATCCTCTTTCTTAAATAAATTTTGAATAATAATTTAAAATTTTGGCTTGTGTATATATATACGTACGCATATACAAGTTCATAATTTACTATTTCTTAAAAATCCTTGAAATGAATTTCTGCAGAAACACTGTCGGATAACCCAAATCCGTTGTCAATTTCAGAAATTAGTTATGCCTAGACAATCTGAAAGTACCAAAATGCCCTTTATTATATGTCCCTTCTCGTTGCTCTTGCGCACATTTTGAGGAAACTGGAGAGAGAGAGAGTCGTTTTCATCATTGGAAACGACCAGCTTGCAGAAGAAGAAGAAGAAGAAGAAGCAGAAAGTCGTTCCTTCTTCTTTCTCTCCCTCCATTGAAATCATATATAGTTAATGAATGGGGACGTTTAGCTTCAGAAAAGCCTATGGGGCTCTCAAGGACTCCACTAAGGTTGGCCTCGCCAAGGTCAATAGCGAATACAAGGTGGGTTCCTCCTATTTTACAATGTTCGAATTATTTTTAATTTTTCTTTTTTGCTTTATTCTCTTTTACCTTTAGAATCTGTTTCATCTTCTTGTTTAAGGAGTTGGATATTGCAATTGTAAAGGCTACCAATCACGTTGAACATCCTCCTAAGGAACGTCATGTTCGAAGTGAGTTTATATTTATACCTCACTCCTTTTAAATTCTTGCAATTTTTCGAATACGATTTTATGCTTTCAATTTTGATATTGCATGCATCGTGAAATTTGTTTCATTGAAGCAATAGATCATTTTCAAATGCTAAGCTTAATCAATCTATGCTTATTTCCTTTTCTAATGCTTGCATTTCGAACAATGAAATTATCCATTATTATAATGCCAGCTTTGCTTGGAAATTGGATTCCCTTTTCCATTGCAAGATAACTTTTTCACTCATTGATTACCATTTTTCTATTGATTTTTGTTTCTTTCTGCTCTGCCTTAAACTCTATACAGAAATATTCTACGCAACGTCAGCACACCAACCACGGGCAGATGTGGCATACTGCATTCACGCACTTTCCAAAAGATTGTTCAAGACTCGAAGTTGGATAGTAAATCCTTTTCATAATTAGAGCTCAAAATTTTTATATAATATGTTAAAATATTGTTAGTGTTTGAATAAGCTGCTAACATAACAGATATCCTTGCTTTTGTCTTTATGTACGAACAATAACAGACAAAGTAAAAATTAATAAAGACTTAATTAATCTCATGCAGGTATTCACGTTTAAATTGTATAATTTGAATTGTGGCTCAATGTCCTTCCAGAATAATTGATATGAGTAAAGGGATGGACAGGGGCTAAACAATTCTTAGTTACAACACACAATTCAGAAAGATGAAGGATATGTGTTAGCCTGTAATATCAATAGGATGGTTTATCTCATAACTGCAATATTTTCAAACTTTCTTCAAATTTACTTCGGCTTGTGTTTGTCTGAATAATTATGTCAAAGGTTGCTGTGAAGACATTGATAGTCATTCATAGGACATTGAGGGAGGGTGATCCTACCTTCAGAGAAGAACTTGAAAACTTCTCCCGTAGGGGAAATATTCTTCAAATTTCCAGTTTCAAAGATGACTCAAGCCCTCTAGGTAAGTCAGTTCTGAAATTTGTGTGATGTAACCTTTCTACCTTATAGGCTGGTCTGGACTCTTTGTTTTATTTGAATATTGTTGCATTTCATACCTAACCAAACTCTATGTAGCTTGGGATTGTTCTGCATGGGTTCGAGCATATGCACTATTTTTAGAAGAGAGACTAGAATGTTTTAGAATCTTGGGATATGACATTGAGTCTGAGCGTTTGACAAAATCATCACCTGCTGCTACTAAGGTGTGTGCTTTGCCTTGTTTGGAATTACACATTACTGTTTGCATGCGTTTCATTACTATGTTTAGAATATCAGGAACTTTAACTTTGACAGGCACATAGCAGAACTCGGATGTTGGCTTGTGATGAGCTGTTGGAGCAGCTACCCGCGCTGCAGCAACTTCTTCACCGCCTTATTGGTTGTCAGGTAAAACTCGTGTTTGGTACTTTCATGCTTATAATTGTTGTGTCATATCTCTTACCATCAAAATTGCGGCATATTCTTGTTCCTAGGATAATTTTTTATATGCTTTGGTACCTTGCAGCCTGAAGGAGCATCTTATTGCAATTATCTCATACAATATGCATTGGCCCTGGTATGAATGTTTTGTAATTGCAGTTTTTCACATAATAGCTTTCTTCAGTATCATGTTAGCATATGTTATATATCAACTGCATGAATGGAGAAAATTACTTGAAACTGAGAAAAAAAAAAATGACCCCCAAGGGGGGGGGGGGGTGTTCATATGTATGAATGTTGGATTTATTTGCCAATAAGCAATTATATGCATGAGAAAATTGATATATGGAAAAAATGATTCCTCCAGTATTATCCATAGTAGATAATATCAAGAACTGTTTCAACTCACAATATTAGATTGTTATAGTGAAGGCCTATGAGTAGCTTTTGTATAATCTTTAACGTGTCCCCTCACATTAATGCCCTTTGGGCTTTGGTTGAGAAGTGTAGACGAAAGGAAGGCCTAGTCATACAAGTTTTGATACCATATCAAGAACTATTTCAACTCATAAATTAGAGTTGGTAAATGAAAGAAATAGATTTATTGTAATCTCTAACAAACAATAATGCTCCTCAGTAGGTCTCATTCAAAAATGTTTAGATTTTTCCAGACAGCAAACTTGCTACCATCATAGGCTTTATTTCCTACAATTTGAAACTCTTGCTGCCTAATTTACTATTAGCACTTTTTTTACTTTAATAAATAAAATATAAAACTTCCATTAATTTTCTGGTATGATGACGTCTCTTTAACTTAGTTTTGTGATTCTTCCTCTCACTTTCTTTTCGATTGTCTGATTTTTGGATATATTACTTAGGTATTGAAAGAGAGCTTCAAAATATATTGTGCAATCAATGACGGAATTATAAACCTTGTGGACGTGGTAAACTTCTTAGTTTAATGTGATATTCAGATTGCTTCAGCTGAACTTTTTATCATCACTAACTAACAACATTATTCCCACCTTCCCGCAGTTCTTTGACATGTCAAGACATGACGCATTTAAGGCTTTGACTATATATAAAAGAGCTGGCCAACAGGTTTATAATGATGCTTTTCTTCAAAGACAGTTTCTGTTGCTGAACAATATGAATTCAATCTTGTGCCCAATGAGGACTCCCTAAAAAGGCATACTAGTCGAATCGATGATCAAAATTTTCTTGTCATACGTACAGGCTAAACAACTTGCTGACTTCTATGAATACTGTAAGGGCTTGGACCTTGCCAGGAATTTCCAGTTTCCAACACTGAGACAGGTTTTTTCCCCTAGTCATGAATAACAATATTTTATTTGACACCAACTAATAATTTCTTATGAAGCTCTTTCCTTCAATAAATAGCCACCTTCATCTTTTCTCGCCACGATGGAAGATTACCTAAAAGAAGCACCCCAGGCTGGCTCTTCTGCTGGGAGAGTGGTGAGTAAAGGCAATTTGCAAATTGCTTGGAGAAAATGAGGGTATTTATGTGTTTTATATTCGTCTATGAATTCCAATTAACAAATATTCACCTCTATGTGTGTCTAATAAAATGGTAAACTTGCCAAATCCAATTCAGATCTGGCTCCCTAAGAGTACAAACTATGGGTCTTGTGCAATTTGGTTGAGGCTTAAGCCACTCCCACACGGTGAGGAAAAACTGCAAAACTCCTTGAGTGACTCACAAATTTCTAAGGATGCTTTTAGGGTTGGCAATGGGACAGATTGAGGCAGCTTTTTCCCTCCCTATTCCCACCCAGTTTAACCCTATCCCCTCCCCATTACTCGTACAGGATTCTACCACTTTCGCCAAACCTAAACCAACGACGATGTTATATTCTCCCAATCTGCCCCTTCCTATCCTAGTTAGGATATTTAAAAAATAATAATTTTAAGATTAAAGTCAATAACATGTCCAGAGTCAGGCAAAAAAAAAAAAGAAAGAGATTATTATAGAATTTTCCATAATACATATTCAAACTTCCTAAATTTAACTTTTCGCCATGTAGTGATAATTTTCTAATAATAAAAATATTTTTTCATAAGCCTATAGCACCCTATCTAATAAAACTACAGTGTAAAAAAAATATTAAGACAAAGATACCAAAATAATATCATAAGACTATATGCACAGGCACTTACACTCACTATATATATATATAGGCTCATTAACTAGAGTCGGTTTTAACATCAGGATTATCAGGAAACTGATCAATCACCTAAGAAAGAAGATCCAGAAGAACCTGAAGAAAGTGAGAAAGAGGCTGAAGAAGTCAATGAGACTAAACCCGAAGAGGAGGTGGAAGAAACAGTATTAAAAGAAGAGGAGGTTGAGCCGC
Organism: Delonix regia; assembly: GCA_037074485.1. NCBI lineage: Eukaryota > Viridiplantae > Streptophyta > Magnoliopsida > Fabales > Fabaceae > Delonix > Delonix regia. Next base: position 24,901,509 of record CM073451.1, on the reverse strand, counting down.
CTCCTTTGATATCAACTGATGCTAATGATGACTTGCTGGTATGTTTTATTAGTCTGGCATGCACATGTTTCTGATGTTGGTTCGATAGAATATATTATGTTTTCGTCCATCTTTGTAGGGTCTGAATGAGATAAATCCTAAAGCTCTACAATTGGAAGAAAGCAATGCTTTGGCTCTTGCAATTGTTCCATCCGGTGGTATGTCGTAGAGTGATTGTTATTTAATGAAATATATTGTAGGGCGCTTGCCTTTGTGGAGATTGCAATGCCACTCTACTAATGAATACCGAATTAAGACTCGTCATCTAGTCTTTGAGAGGCCAAGAGGTTTACATTTTAACATCATATTACACCCTTGTTGAATCAACAGTTGGCTTTTCTGCCTCGCTGCACCAAGCTGATAGGAGAAAATGGTAGATAGCTTTATCAGAAAGACACTGTAATATGTTGGCGATGATTTTTATCAGGACAAAATAGTGCAAAAATCCTGAAAATACATCTAGAATATCTCACCCTTTTTCATGGACACCATTTTTAGGACTTGGTCTCATATTTGTTTTTTTCCTTTTAAACTCAAATATGCTTATCTTTCAATCAATTGTAATTGCTGTATGATACTTGATACTCCTTGAGATTGTACAATTTTATGCAGGGAATGACCCTTCAACCAATAGTTTAAGTAACATTGCTGGGACTACTGGTTGGGAACTTGCACTTGTCACAACACCAAGTAACGATATCAGCCAGCCGATGCCTAATCACAAAATGGTTTGTTACCTTTAATGATTACTGTTTTTGGTTTTCAACTCATCTTCTTGTGGCATACGTGGTGATGAGGATATCTTGTCTTTATACACTACATCCCCCAGTGCAACCTATGATAATGTAAATTTTGTACTAAATATTCATCCCCCATAATTATTTAGGCTTTAGATAAAGTTTAATTGCCCTTTCTTAGACAATTTTATGTCATGAGCATGCTGCGCATAATTATCAACACAAAGAATAGCTCAAATTATGGTGTTGCATCCAGGTTATGCTAGAGTTAAAATGCACGGAAATACATATTTTAAGACAAGTCTGTATGTTGGAAACCTATACTGTCACTTTGAGTACAAGTGTCAAAATAAGATTTTTTTTTTTTTTTCTTCTTTTCCAATTTAAACGCACATCTGATATACTATTAATCCATAAATAAAAAGGGAAAACAATTTTAAAAAGAATAGAATAAGGTATTAGAAACCCTGTCTTGATGAGAGAATTATAATTTTTTTTTGGGGAAATAATAATACAAGGTATTTAAAGTATAGATAATGTTGGTTATGCATTTCCTTCAAAGTGTCGGCATGTGTGTATTTCATAGGTGAGAGAGAATTGATTTAATTGTGATCATATGTAGCTGATTCCTTAAACCTGCTAGATGATAATACCATTGTCTTTTAAATTTTCGTGTTTTTCTTGAGTCAGGCTGGTGGGTTTGACAAGCTATTACTAGACAGTTTGTATGAAGATGAAAATGCCAGGAGACAACTTCAGCTCCAAAATGCAGGTTATGGACCTGGAGGAATGAGAATGCAGGCATTTGAACATCAGTATCAGGATCAGCATGATCCATTTGCAATGTCCAACAACATTGCACCTCCAACCAATGTGCAAATGGCATTAATGGCTCAACAACAGCAGCAGCAAATGATGTATCAGCAACAGCACAACACTATGATGGTTCCTTACTATAATAATCAGTATTCACAAACACAATATCCTCAACAGATGCAGCTTATGGGTTCTTCAAATCCATTTGGAGACCCCTTACCCCTACCTAACTATCTCTACAATTCAATGCCTCAACAGGGTAATTACAATCTGATGTAGAGTCCCGCTTCTTTCCTTGTTAACCCGCCCCAGAAGGATTGCAATCTTTATTCTTTGTAGTAAGGTAACATTTTTTACTCCTATTGAAAGGTTCTTTGATTATTGGTTTGCCACTTAATGTGATATACATATTTTTTTTTAGTTATAAATTATTCTTTTAGACATTTTTTCAACATTTTAGACGAACTAATTTGTTTCCTCAATCCTTAGCAACCTTGGTGTAAATAATTCAATTTTCACACATAAGGTTGTGTTTGGATGCAGAATTTTACAAATCCATAAAAGTTGAAATCTGAGATAATTGAATTGTTGCACCTCACTGCAAAAGTTTATTAATTAAATAATTATTAATTATAAATGGATTTTCCTATTTTGTATGTGTGCGTGTGCTTGTATAGAATAGTAGCAAGGGTTTTTATAATGTTGTATGACGCCCTTGGCAAGGTCTAGAAACAAGTATGAGTCCGAGCTAAGGATCATTGTTCGAGGCGGGTCCAATTTTATTAAGTAAAGTATTTATGGTTATATATTTATAACTTCTAAAAGTTGTTTGATTGGTTTGAAATTACTTCATTCCTACACGCATTAAAAGTGTATATGAGTTGTATAATATTCTCTAAGCGTTGAGTTATTGTATTGTATATTTTCAAAAAATTTAGTAATTATTTAAGTCCGATTGATTTAGATTTATGCACTTTTAAATGGAGTCAAACTTAGGAGTAGCAAATTCAAAAAATTCAGGCTTCGGCTCTAGCCCATAAAAAATAGAACCCAAATTGATGTGCAACCTATTTTCATACAACTCCAGCATGTAATAAGTCTGTTGTGATGAGTGTGTCAATTATAAAATAAATGAATATACTATCTTATCCATTTTGAGGGAAAAAGGAAAAGGCAAATAACTTAATAAGTATATAACCTTACCCATCGTAACAATAGGAGATGTTTATTGTCAACTAAGTATATGTGCAATCGCAAAGAGATAAAAATAAGAGATAGTGATGCATTTTTTTTTTTTATGTCCTCGTGCTACACTGTGTAATATTTATAAAAAAATTTATTATTAAAAATGATTTGGTTAAATTAGTATCTCAATTTTATTTCATATTTTTAAATCAATTTTTAATTTAATGTTTTAAATCTTTTATATTAATTTTATTTAATATTTAATAAGAAGATAATTTTTTCACGAGAACTTTCGCCAAGAGAACATAATTGTACTACTGGGACTGGGAATTATTGCAGTGTTATCCTTCACTATACATACAGAGGCTTGAATAAATTTAAAAGTTAATAACAATGCCAAACTGATGTTGGGTGATAGAATTGATTCTGTCATATACATTTTGAAGGGAAACTAAATATATCGATGTTTAACTTCTGTTCCTGTAAGGAATCGCAATTGAATGAAAATTGAAAAGCGATTTATCTGCAAAACTAACGTTAAAAAGGGAGGGAATTTTACAATTCTAGTACAAGAAAATACTAGAATTTTTTTCCTTTTAATCTTATCCTGTTCATCAAACTGGTTCGTTCAATTTATCAAAAATCTCAAGTTCAGCAACATAGCACCATTCGAAACAGAGGAAAAGCACAAACCTCCGAGGGGGTTTTTGTTCAGAAGGAGATAGCCTCCTTGCCTTACTTGTTAAGTCATCCATTCTCGAAGATGCCATTGATTATACGAAGGAATTGCAGGAGCAAGTAAAAGGACTTGAAGATCAGATAAGGGATTTGGAAGAAGAGGATTATGAGAAGAACACACCACAAGCTGAGGTGGCCAATAGAGAAGGAACAAGCCTCTTAATTAGCTGGTCCAAAGTTCCACTGGTTGTACTATAAATAACCCAGCTGGAAGTAATAAAGAAAGAAATGCCATAACTTCTGCTTCTCTGTTTTCTCAAAGCCATGGATGAAACTATGTTTAGTGTGTAGTTAATTTTTTGTTTCCTGGTGCGAGATGAAGTGAACCAGATTGGCAGGAGAGAATTATCTTATTAAGATATACCGTGATCAGAAGAGACGTGGGTTTGCAAGATTGAGGCCAATGTGAACACAGTTGATGGCAAAGATCCCTGAACATTCTGACTGTTGAGGCAGGGGCCTAGGAAATTGAAGCCAAGCTAAACTACTTTCATTCGTTGAAATAAGCGAAATTATTATTAAATCTGCTGTTATATTGGTCAAGGACTGCACGTTTAAACACGGTATCACACATTTGAATGGGCATTTTGGGTTTGTAAAATCAGATATAAAATTAAAATTTTCTCTGCACTATGCGAAGAATAGGCTGATTGAACCAATAGCTTTCTCCATTCCCACCCACCTTCCCTCTGTTTCTATTCTGATAAAAAGATATTTAAACTTTTTCCAGAAGCAAACAAGCAGGATATTCACCCGAAGATATTGAAAGAGTAATAGATTGTGTAGCCACATTTTTTTTATGGGTCTGGAAGTCGTGAGCTTTTAAAAGATTGACTACAGTAATGAGTTGAAGCTATGCCCTATGTCTTATAGCCTCTTTCTTTCTGCGTCATCTGTCATTCCTTGCAACTTTTTTTGCTCAAGCCATGGTGATGCATCCATGTAGACTTAGAATTTGTTAGGTTGACCGATGGTGCAAATAGGCACGTATGTACTCGAGTGGCGGATGACAAAATAATAGGATATTTAGGCGATAATCTTTAGATTTATTTAAGTTGTACAATGATAATTTAACATATAAGATATTAATTCTCTCATTATTATGGTGTTCTTGCTGGATCAAGTGTAACTTTTTCTTATAATTCTTATGGGCAATTTAGTGTTTGCCCATTAAAATTTTCACTTCACAATTATGAAGCCAATTACAAATTTCATTTAATAACAACATAGCCCACTGTATAATGAACAGTAAAAATTTGTGTCATTACCGTCTAAAATTCAGGTTAGTGTCCAGTCATATCCATCATATAACTAGAATTATTAAAGACATAGTTTGTTACTATCTTTAATATCTATCAACTACAAATATCCAGTATTCAACACAAACAATTCTAAGGAAAAAATTAAATTCCAAAAAAAAAAAAAAAAAAACAAAGAAACAAATATTAGGAACGGTATTGAATTACTCAGAATACATGTCGAAATACTGAAGATATTGGATAAATAAAAGTGATTTGCAAGATAATTTCACTGCTACAAATATAAAAGGCCATTGAACTCAGAATAACTTAACCTTAAATAGGAATATATACTACATAACCCGGAAGATTGTATTTACAAATTATCTCTCTGAACATCTGCAAAACTTGGAAGATGATCTTTGCAAGACCATAGCAGAAGAAACTCATGTTATTGTCACTAAAGAATTGTAATTACAGAATCTATATACAAAACCATTATAAACTTCGCCTCACATCTCAGACAAGAGATTGCTGATTTTCCTGAGCTCCTTGAGAGCTGTCATAGCAGTAACCTGCCCTTTGCCAACCAAAACATTTTTGGAGAAGCTCTCCAATGAGGTCCCGTGGCCCTTGTCTTGCTGGAAAACAGACTCAATTACCTGCCATACATAAATTCAGTCCTCTGTAAATGTCAACTGACATTTCAACTTATAAGCTTAAACTGTAAAGTGAATGTCCATTATATAGTTTTTTATTGTAATCTCCCACGGTGAACAAGTTTGAAACCAGGGGAAGGGATTATCAATCAATGTGAGGTCTATTGCATTTCATGTAAACCCTATGTGTTGAGCATTTCGATATTAAACCATCAAAATAATGAAAGAATATCTCAAATCGAACCTATTAATGATTAATACCTTGTCATCAAATTGGAGAATGATAATCAGAAAGAAGCTTACCTGAATATTCTCTAGCATAGACTGTCCAAGATTCCTAAAAGTTCCCAAAACATTCTGGTCAACGGAATCTCCTTTGCAACTAACGGAACTAATTTTACTACATGTAGCAGAGGCCGCTGTACTGCTTTTACTAGAACCGTAGCCAGTATTTGTAGCATCAGAAGCAGATCCTCCTTTCTCCATGAAACCCACATCAGTATTTCGACCAAAATTCCACAACCACTGGATTTTGTTCTGTTTTCTCTCCTTAGAAACTGTGGCTGAATTTCCTGTGGTATCATCATTGCATTCAGAGATCTGATTTATGTTCTCAGGATGAATAGAAATAGGAAGAGGTGAAAGATCGGGACTAGTATGTGAATCTTCATGGCATTCGTTAAAAGATAAATTAGAAGCAACACTACTTTTCTCTGAATAATTTTCATGATCATTGGCCTCATTAGGAGGACTGATTGAGTCCGAAAATGAAGACATGTTTTCCTCACTGCCAGTATTTCCGCTCAGTGATCTATCCTCAGTAGTATAACTGTCGTCTTTACAGCCACCATCTTGTCCCTCTCCTTCAACTTTTACAGAAAGATTATCCTGTTGATGTGAAATTTCACAGCATTGCATTTTTTCTGCATCTTCATCTAAGCCAAGTACCCTTGTAAGATCTTGCAGTAAACTACGCCTGACAGATGCCTTGGATTCCGTCTTGCCACCCTGAACCTTTGACGGAGATGGTTCAGATTCTGTTCTTCTAAGACTGAATTTCACCCTTTCTGTCCATCCCTTTTTCCGGGTTGGAATCTGTTTATCCGCCCCATCTTGCTTAATTTCTTCAGCTTTGTGGGCAACTCTCCATTTTTCTTCCCAGTAGCTATCAGGTAACAGATTCAGGGGAGTTCTTGGAGAAACAGATTCAGATGGAAGGGTCAGAGACCTTGTAATTGGTGACTTACTCAGGTTATAAACACCGACAAATGGTGATGAAATTGAAATGTCAGCACTTAATGCAAGAGCCTGCAAGCATTTAGCCTTCTCTAGCAGTTTTTTAATATTAGTGTTCTGAGGGAAGTTTAACAATCTCTGAAGACAAATAGTCGCATTTTCAGTAGCAAGTAGTAAAGATCTTAAATGAAGTAACATTGCTACAGCCATAGCTGAGATAAATGCCCCACGAGGAGAATGTAAGATCCTAAAGCCAGAGTCAATGTCATCATCAGCAACCTTTTCAACTTTGCTATTATCCGATGCAAAGATCTCATCCCAGATGATCAGAAGGTTGTCGAGTGAAAATTCCCGCCCATAAAGAACTCGCAACCAGCGGAGAGCAAAGTACTGGGGTTCGACCCCAAGATCTACAAGATGACTGTGCAGGGATGAATCCACAAGAGAAAGCAAATAATACAATGCAGTAGAAGCTTCAATTACAGGAGATAAGCTAGTATGGGACCCAGCTGCAGGGGAGGATGCAAAGAAATCTGCCATCGCAACTAAACCATGGGCCCCACTCAATAAAGCATCAAACATACTGAAGGCATCATGTTCAATGAATTTCTCAGATAAAACATTGCCCAGTTCACCTTCAGCACCATAAGCATCACTTAGCAATACAATCGTCTGTATCTGAGGATCAAGGTCCTCAAGACTCTTGACTTTCATAGCATTTCCATAGGAGCTAATTTCATCCTCCATCAAATCTGGAGATTTTCTAAAATCAAAACTGTAAGAAAGATCATTCTCTTGACATAAAAGGCCATCAAACTTGTCTGTGAAGTGATCCTCATAAATCTTTCGAACTTCTGAAAGACGTTCCACATCAACTTGGAGAACATATAGCAACGGAGCCAGTAATTCATGCATTCCTATAGGGAACACCACCAGAGAGAAAAGCAATTATAACTTTTCCAAAAAAGTACTTCAATAAATTATGTGAACCAAAGAAACAGAAACTATAATAAACTATTTACATAACATCTAATTCTAAACAAAACTAATTCTGATTGCCCTGAAGCAAACTAATTGAATATACATTTCATAAAAGGACAGGTTTGTCAACAGTCTAATCAAATAAACATTCTGTTCTTTTTTAATAAATATATTAAACTGGAAATAAAGCAGAAAAAGGAAACAATTTTGGCAGAAGATTCATACCACAATTGGAAAGTAATCATGCAAAAACATTTAAGAGTTCATGTTTCTTTTGACTGTTAAAGCTTTCACACAAATGAATGTTCTATGATTACTTATATTGAAGTTGGAAGGACCAAAAAATAATACATCCATCCTACAATGAGAAAGCATACTAAAATTAGAGCTGAATGTTGCACCTACTGTCTATTCTTGAAAAAAAGAAAAAGGAACAAAACTTCATATTCTAGGCAAATCAGAACTGGAGAAAGTGGGGTAATTGGGCAGCTAGAAGAGATCAGGTAGCAAAAAACAAAAAAGGGTTTGTACAAAGGGCTAAACGCATTACAGGGTGGCAACATGAAATCGAAGTCTGTGTATGCTCATACGTACGCCTTGCAAGAGATGCTGTGAATATTCAGGTCAGGATTATCCATGAGTTAAATGGATATAAATCTTAGTTTAAAAACACTTGAGTGACAACTTTATTACAAATGACAAAGTAAAAATGTATAGATGTCAGCCATAGTTGATTGGTTGAGAAATTTACCTTGTCTATAGCCACATTCTGGATGCCTAAGACACCATAGTAATAAAATTCGTCTCAACATGCCTTGGCATCCTGATGTCTGGAAATAGCTGCCATGTTCTGGGTACAAACGTGACAAATCCTGATCAACCATTCTCTCCAGCTCCACATTGCGAAAAAAGCGACCCCATGTACTATCTGTGTACCAAAAAAAAAACCCATATTATATTCACAAATCAGATGCCATTGTTCATGCAGGCAATAGATGGAACTTAGATCATCTAGAAATCTCCCTAGTGGAGTTGCAATGTAGTTGATTACCTCAAGCATTTGTTGATTACCACTAATTCTTTGCTTAACCTTCACATGAATTAAGTAGTTACTAAATAAGCAAGAATCATGGCTATATCTCCTTAGAAGAGATTTAATTTTCAACAATGAAATGTTGAAAATGACAACTAAAGTTAAAAAAAGGCCCTTAATCCAACAACTAAGAAAAATACCATGAAAGGATGATACAGTAAAAAACAAGCTCATGAAAAGTTTAACAAAATAGCATACATTAGCCTTGAGAATACCTAATATGTTTTCAAGTCAAATCAAACTTTACCTGGATTTTGTGAAAGTGGATTGTCCATTACTAGATCAGGGGAATTACTTCCATCCTTTGAAATATGTGGATCAACCAAGAGGCGCCTTCTCAAAGAAGCATACCTGACAAGATATAGTACAGTTTGAGTTTATCTTGCAAAGATAGGTTAATTCAATTGCGTCTAGCTAAACAAATAGGCACTAGTTTTAATATATAAATATGTCGAATATCAACTCATCTTTTAATATGGCAACTCTATATGAGATGTATATGTATGGTTTTAAGTGTGATCTATTGATACATTCAACGTCAATCAAAATTAGCATTACTCTTGAATAACTCTCTATAGAGTGAATTTCTCACTAAATTCACAGTTGTATATGAAGTCCTAATACTTACAAAATTTTATATATAGTTGACATAATTGTTGACTGACTTACCTCCTTCGACAGTCAGCAGTGGCCCGACGAAGATAATCAACGGAAGTAGAAGATGGCAAAACCCCAAGATTTACACGCCACTGCAAGCCTCTAAGATCTCCTAAACGCAGATTATTCAGCGCAGATCCTTGCGAAACAGAATCAGAGCTCGAAGATGTCACCGACAAAGATTCTGGCAATGGAGGCTTCATCACAGCCGGCGGCATAATTACCCAGCAATTCCTCACAAGCCCAGACAATCACAGGCAATGAAAATCCAGAAAACCCGAACTTCGCACAAAATCAACAAAATTTGTCGCAAACTCTGAAGTACAAGCAACAATAAACGAATAAATAAGTTGAATTTCTTTCTAGGAAAGCAATAAACTTCACCTTACACAACGTCAAGTTCTTGAGCGAAGAACATAATAGTATTAATGGGAGGCTTTAGAAACGAGGAACTCCGAGAGGAATCAGACAGAAGAAGGTATAACAGAGACAGAAAAGCTAAATTACCGGGGGAGAATTGAGGTGGCGGCGATGACTGAAAACGTGGAGGAAAAAGGAGAGACTTATGTCTCAGTTTGAGAGATGACAGTCTCCCTGAGGAAACCAAATAAATTGCACACCTGCATATTTCTTCATTCTCTCTCTGACTTGTTTTCCACAGATAAACAGAGAAAGAGAGAGAGAGGCAGAGAATAAGAAGTTTGTTTGTGCACGGGAAAGCGAAGAAAGATGGAAGGTGAGCTGTCCTCACCCTCCCAACTCCGTTTCAGGCTTTAACCTTCTCTCACGAATTCAGTCAATTTACTGTATCACTTCTAAAATGTACGGATTTGGATTTACGGGTAATTTAATTTTACTGTATTTTAAAAGGATTTAAATTATTTGAAAATTTAAATTTCTTGTGATTAAGAAAATTTTAATTACATGAGATTTTAAATTTATTTTATTTAAAAATTTTGAATTATCAAATTTTTATTTAAAATTTTGAACAATTTTTAATAACTTTTCTATATCTAGATTTCTCCAAATTTTATCGAACTCACCCATTTGAATTTCTAACTTAATTTAATTTATTTTCAAAAAATTACATTTATCCCTTGATTTACAACATAATAGTAATATTAATATATAAATTTTAAAAAGATAACCCTCAATTCCCTAAATTATCAAGAAAAAAAAAGTAAAACTACGGATTCAGATAATCTAATAATTCAAATTTACTATATTTTAAAGGATTTGGATTATCTTAGAATTTAAATTTATTGTATTTAAGAAAATTTGAATTATTTGAGAATTCAAATTTACTGTATTTAATAAATTTTAGATTATTAAATTTTTATCAAATTAATGTTTTTAACAACTTTTTAAAATTTGAGACCATTAAATTTTTAATTAAGGGTCCCAATTTTGTCAAATTTACCTACATTTAAATTTCCAAGTTCTCCAAATCCATTCTCAAAAAACTACATATATCTCTTGATTTACAACATAATTACAATATTAATATATAAATTTTAAAAATATAACTCTCAATCCCTTAAACTATAATAATAGAAAAAAAGTAAAACTATCAATTTAGATTATATAAGAATTCAAATTTGTTGTATTTAAGAAGATTTGGATTATCTGAGACTTCAAATTTACTATATTTAAGATAATTTGGATTATTTAGGAATTCAAATTTACTGTATTTAAGAAGATTTAGATTATTAAATTTTTATTCAATGATTCAAACAATTTTTAACAACTTTTTAAAATTTAAGGGTTTAGACCCTTAAATTTTTATGTAACGATTCAAATTTTATCAAATTCATGTGTATTTAAATTTTTTGATTTATCAAATCCATTCTTGAAAAAGTACATTTATCTCTTGATTTGCAACATAATTACAATATTAATATATAAAATTTAAAAATATAATCAGCAATCCCGTAAACTATCAAAAGAACAAGTAAAACTACGAATTTGTATTATCTAAGAATTCAAATTTATTGTATTTAAGAAAATTTAGATTTTCTAAGAATTCAAATTTACTTTATTTAAAATTATTTGAATTATCTGAAAATTCCAATTTACTGTATTTAAAAATATTAAAATTATTAAAATTTTTATCCAATAGTACAAATAATTTTTCACAACTTTTTAAAATTTATATCATTAAATTTTCATTTAATGTCCTAGATTTTATCAAATTTACCCAAATTTGAAATTCCAAATTCACTAATTACATTTTTGAAAAACTACACTTATCTCTTGATTTACAACATAATTAAAATATTAAAATATATATTTTAAAAATATAATCCTCAATCCCATAAACTATCAAAAAATAAAATAAATAAAACTACAGATTTAGATTATCTAAGAATTCAAATTTATTATATTTGAGAAAATTTGGATTATTTAAGAATTTAAATTTACTTTATTTAAAATGATTTGGATTATCTAAGAATTTAAATTTATTTTATTTATAAAAATTTAGATTATTAAATTTTTATCTAATGGTTCAAATAGTTTTTAACAACTTTTTAAAATTTAAATCATTAAATTTTAATTTGACAATCCAAATTTTATCAAATTCACCTACATATGAATATCTGACTTCACCAAATCCTTTTTTGAAAAACTACATTGATCTCTTTATTTACAAAATAATTACAATATTAATATATAAATTTTAACAATATAACCCTCACGCAGTAAACAATAAAAAAAAAAAAGTAAAATAGATAATCATCTATTGATTTTAAAATTTTAATAATTGTTCAACTCTCAAATTTTTAAAGTGGACCTGTGTTATCTATTAATATTTTAAAAATACATTTTTTAAGTAATATCAATAAAAATTAACGTTAGCAAAGTTGACTTCTTATACCACAAAAGTAGACTTATGCCTATGTTATTTTAAAATAAAATTTACTTCCTTTAAGTGTGAAACTTAATTTTCGTTCATCAAAATTTATAGTTTAGGATTTAAAATTTATTTGACATTAAAATCAACACATGACAAATAATTGTAATTTTGTGGTGAATTAAAGAAGCGTTATACGTTTCAAAATTTATGTCCATGTTATAATTAGATTATAAGTAAATTTTCTAAAATATTTTATAAAAAATATTAAACATTTTTCCTAAATTGAGATCCAACCATATCTCTTTGTCTTGAAGGGTCGGTCTGCTAAAACAATTATATTGTCTATATGGTGTTTCTTATTGCTGCTATTCCGTTAAATGGAAAGCCGAGTCGGTGAGTGTCTCACTCAAAATAATGCAACTTGTGAGACTATGATGCGTATATGCTCATGTTGCTTTATGGTGCTTGTTCGTTTTTATATTCATTTCCAATCATTCATCCTAAATGCAATTCACTGCTTGCTGCTTCCATATTTGGATGCATTTCAATAAATTGGTCTCATAACCTTTGGGCACATTCATCGGATTTGAAGGGAAATTTTCTCTAATGGGACTTCAAGAAAAAGACGAGGGGCCAAAGTTGAAAAATCAAAAGGATTTGAGGTTGGTCTTGCGAATCTAAGGAATCCATGGGTCTCGGCGAATATTACCTACTATTTTCGGCATATACTTACATGACGTGGAAGATACGTGTCTATCTCTTCCCAATTGTTTGTTTACACATTTTTAATTAAAAAAAAAACTGTAACCGTAACGAAGCAGCAGGAAATGGACGTAACTGATGACTCAACGTTACGTTGAAATGTTTGGCCAAAAAAGAAAATTTCGTTTTAATGATTTCGTTTAAAGATGTTACATTTTACCAGCGGCCAGATCTCAACCGTCCATTTTCAGATCTATTATTTTCTTACCTTAGCCGGATAGTCGCACTTCCGTCAAATAGAATTATCACCAGATTTGTTTCAAATGATTTTTTTGGATAGATTATATTTATTCATTTTAATTTTTATTCTCAATCAAAATGTCTATTGTAATCGAAAGTTGCAATCCGTTTTTAAATTAATTATTTTCGTAACAGTAAATCTCTTGTTATCTAAATTTAAATATTTATAACATTATTAAAATGTTGAGTAAAATTTCATTTTGATCCTTTACATATAAAATATTTTTTAATTTTGTCCATTACAAATAAAATTATTATCAACAATGTTTACATTTTTTAATATTAACATATTTTTTAAAAATATTATTGATAACTATTTCGTTTTTAAAAGATCGCATTTAGGAACATTTATACGTGAGGGGACAAAAGTGAAAAAATAATTCTACGGAGGACCAAATTAAAAACATAGTATTTATGAGAGGTTGAATAAAAAAAATATCTGATGGACTGATTCCCAAAAAATACCACATATTCAAGGAATCAACATAAGATTTTACTGTTAAAAATTTATTTATATTATTAATTATCTTTTTACTATGTCTTCATCTCTCTCAACTAATCTATTTATCCATATTATGCAGCTTATCTTATTGGCGCGCCGCAAGTGCCAGAGGTGGATATTGATTTCCCAAACTCAACTAAAAATTCACATTTCTATTATTTGTGTATATAATTAAAAACCTAGATTTTTTATCTTTTGAAAAATATTTTTTCCAGTAAATAAAAATTAGCAAGCATGAATATATATATATATATATATATATTCACAATTAATTAATTTATTAAGACCTTCAGTAAAAGTTTAAAATATCTTATCATTACTTTAATTAATTATATATATGAGAAATCAATATAAAATTGATTTTTCATAGTTGCACAAATTAATTATAATAAATTAATTCTTTACAAATTTAAATTTATACAAAATCAGTCTTTTCCTTTAGATTAATAAGAGATTATTTTCATAAAATAAAATTTTTAAATGATTGATTTATCATAATTAATTTATAATATATCAAATTATCATAAAGTATAAAAGTGGGTGACCGATTTAGTACTTTTATTGTAATTATATTAATAACAAAATTGTAAAGTGTACGATTTTAATTACCCAAAAAAAAAAGACTTTGTAAGTGACTCATATTATGTGTATGATTAGTTTGAGCCTTATGTATGGTCAAATACTTTGTCATCCGTATATATTTATACTGGTACGTATATGCATTAAAGTGTATATCGATTTTTTAAAAATTTATTTTCAGTAAATTTTATATTATAAAAATAATAAAACATTATCTAACTTTTAACTCTCCTGAGCACATTTTAATTCCTTTCTCTTATGTTGTAATTTATATTTGTATTCTATTTCATCTACATGTGTTAAAATGTGGTTTTGGGGTCATTGATGACAAGGTCCTAGAACCATATGTAATATTATAGGTAATGACATAACTTAAAATTGTAAATCATTTAATGATATATATGAAAAGATCAAAAAGATATGCTGGGTTTAATAATATATTTCTTATATAGATTGTTGACGTTATTATATATTTATTTAATTATGGAGTTTAAAATCCTTCATATTTGATAGAGAAAAGGTTATTCTTTTCAACTAAAGATACAAAAAATACAAAAATATTTAATCCATAGACATTTATATATTTTAGAAAAAAAACTTAAATGTTTAGAAATTTCTCATTATACTTGCAATTCGCTCTAATATATCTGAACCCCGCCCCCATATAATATTGTTAAAGATGCACTTGCTCCAATTAATATACACTGTAGAATATGCTAACTTTTATTTTAAAATAAAAGAAGTTTTAGCATCTTTAATATATATACAAATTCATTTTCAATAGATAAGACCACAAAAACTATTCTACTAAATAATGTCTTTGTTTTATAGTTATAATAGTTTAGGTAAGTGGCAATACATAATTTATCCATTAAAAATTCAGTAAACCCAACTTATATTCTCCTACCCCATAATATTAATTATCCAATTTTGTATACCCTCTCTCTTTTAATTTCGTTGCTCCTAGCAACACTCTCTTTTGAAATTAATATATATATGGCCACCTCCCATCTAAAATTTCAAAAAAGGAGAAAATAATTAAAACCCATACGACAATGGAAGCTGAAGGATGGACCCTTGAAAGCTACCAACCATGCATGAATGAAGGACATGGGGTCCACTTTGTACCTATCAGTCTAAGGCAAAACAGAAGTTCATTTATTTCTCTTTTTGTTTGGATTCGTCAATGAGTCGGGTTATACTATTAAATATTGAAAGATGAAAGGAAAAATAAATTGGAATATATGAAGAACACGAGCCATGTCTCTAAGATTTTGGCTGAACTTGAGTGATAGCAATCAAAGTTTCATAACCTGGAGCTCGACCCCATCAAGCATGGCTTATTAGCAGAAAGGAGATCTACTCCATAAGGACCATAACTTTAAGTCATTGGACCTATTTTTAATCTTATTATGATCAAACCCACAAAGAATGATATAATAAAACAAAAGGATGAGAGAGATTATACGTCAATGGCATATATATGCATGGTTTTGATAAATCATAGCAATTTTATTTTATCATCACTATTATTATAGTTCTCTTCATTGATAATATTAAAATCATGAGTGCATCAACTAAAATATATGTGTTATTTTTAGAAAAATTTGTCGGTGTTAATTTGAATAAAAAATAAATTTTAAATAAGAAAAATACATATGATCTCCTTCAATTATAACCTAATTAATATAAAATTAAAAATAAAATTTAATCTCTTCATCTAAGTACCTATCATAAAAAGATTACACATCAATAAAAACTAACATCTAAAAATTAATTAGTGGATTGTCAGGTGAATATTTATCATTGTATTTTACATTATTTGAAGTTTCCCATGACAATCCTATAATTTTTACAAAAATATTATCAAACAGTATGTTAGATTCTATGAATATCAAAACCTTTTTATACATGAATAAATGTCACTAAAGTAAAGATGGTATACACAAACTACGGTCAAAGGTACGTTACATAGGTTTCAAACAATTCAGATCCCTTCATGTTATGAGATGTGTACTGCCTGATGAAAATGTTTTCAACTCTCAATATTCAAAAGAGACTTCTGAGTGTTAAAACGGCCAGAGAGAGTGATCGTATTTTGTGTGTATCAAAATTAAGGCATCAGAGTATAATTTATAGGGTTTTATTTTAATAATATTAATTAATTATATTATTAAAATAAAATCCTCAAAATCCTTTAAAATATAATTTCTTATTTAATTATTCAGAGAAAAATAAGCTCATTAAATCTCTCTAGGTAACAAAACTCACAATTAGTAATCTGACGATATGATTACTAATACTCTTGGGCTGTGGGTTGAGTTTCTACCTAGTGGGCTTGTGGATAATCAAATCCATCACCGATTATCCACAATTAAAATAAAACTCAGTCCATTCATAATTTATAAATTATAATATCAATTACCTAATCAATGATAATAAGAAATTAATCTAATAGAATAATTAATGTTAATCTATAAAATATCAAAATTATTCTAACGTTACATATTAAAATTATAACTACAAGCATTTATATTAATTTAATACAAATCTGGACTATTGAATCTACATCCAACTGTCCATCATAATTAAATATGACTTCATATTTCCATCACAAGATGATTGGATCCAAATTGGGTTTGAAAACATTATCCACCTCCCTTACATGAATACACTTGATATTACTATGTAAATTTTTGTAATGATAATCTAATCATAGTTAAGAGTTGAGACAGCTCATATTTAAATTTAAATATTAATTTCAATCATTTTCAGATATTAAAATAGATAAATTTTAATTAATTTAAATTAAATAAATTATACAATCCAACCGTATGTAATTGATGAACACTGATCTAAAAATTTGGATTCAATAATTAAAGTTGATAATTTAGAGTCCAGATTTACTTATATTTTTGTAAAAATATGAGGTTCATTTTTACCCTCAAATGTTAGATAAAAATATAATAATTTAAATTTAGATGAAACAAACATAACCGTCATGATTTTTTTTATCAATAAAAATTTGAATCATTAAATATTTATTTAAAAATTCAAATTATTTAAATATAATCCATTTTTTTTATGTACGACATTAGAAAATTCAAAGTTGTTAATTTGCGTTGATCACGTCTGAAACTTTAATACATATATATCAATTATGGTATGTGATGTGTCCTAACAATCCCATTCAATGCAATGTGTTTCTGATATGGATAAGTCTTTCATATCCTCTTCACTTTTCTTGTTTGCTTTGGTCTTTTCTTTCTTATTCTTTCTTTAATATGTTTCATTTTGACAGATGATATTTTAAATCAGTACGTTATGAACTTCGTCTTCTACATCAAATTCCTAACCAATAATCTGCTAACATAATTATCCCATAAAAAACAAGCATATTTATTGTTTTTCTTTTACAATTTTGCTTCAGCATGTTATGTATCAATTTATTTTTTAACGAGTTTTTGAACTTTATCGTTTGGAAAATTATAGGATATGTGTCATGTGTGGAATATTTGGTCGGATCAGCTTTGATTGTAAGAAGACAAGTTCAACTCTGTTGTTCTTATCTCTTACTTCTCTTGATGAGGGCCAAGACAAGCTACCCCCTCTCAGCTTTCTTTCCAAATGCGGAACAAAAAGTACTATTTTTTTTTTTATCTTTTTAATATGAATTATTAAAATCCAAAGGAAAACTGAAATCTATACCTCAAATTACACTTCCTTTATATTTCTTAAACTGATTATCATTTGTTTAGCATATGTAAATTATGACATAAATATATTATATAGTTAAATTATTTATTCTTTAAATTTTAACAATACATAACTCCCCCCTTTCAGGTTTAAGCCTATATTTGAAAGTTTAAAAAATGATAGAATTGAGTGATTATTAATGGAATGATATAGAATAGAGTGAAATAACTTAAATGTATATGTTGTTTGAAAGTTTTAATGAGGAAATGGATGGATGTTGGCCTCCCATATCAGTTTTAACGTCAGCAACCACATATATCAACTTTTGGCAAACCATGCAACAACCCTATATGCATTTCAATGTTGGCAGCCCTTCATTTGCATGGTCAACAACTATTACATGAAGTGTGGTTCGTTATGATTGTTTAATCTTCTGCCATTGTGGACTTTCAATATAAATCCACATGGTTTGAACGCATTTTATCCTACCTACTTACTATTGCAACTTTGACCATTAATAGAATGGTTAACTTGAGCTCGCCTATAAATTTGGGTCTCTAAGTCTAGTTTCTGACATCTTTAACTCACACACCATCATCAAAGAGTGAGAGACAAAGGCTTAGAAGCTCCCATTTTCGAGTTCAAAAGTTCCAACATTTACGGTATTTGTGTTTAATGGCAATGGCTGGAGGAATGATTTCTTTCGCATTATTTCTTTGTTATGAGCAAACTAATAAGTTTTCTTTATGTCTAAAAACTTACATTTAGTATCAGAGCAATTAAACCTCTGCCTTACAAAATTTAAAAAAAAATTTCAAATTTGAGTCAATCATATTTATGCTTTTTTTTTTTTCACAATTTTAAGCCTATAAACTTGATTCTCATGAAAAATTAATCAGTTTTGACTTTTGAAACGCTCAAAACAAAGCTCTAAATTTGCAAAAAATGACCAAGTTTCGATTTGGGTCTGAACTAGCTTGGGTTTAGATCCTATGACCCATCTGGAGGTAGGGGATGAGCCAAGCTACATGTCGTTTTGACATTCCCGTGTGCTGCATGCTCCTTTCATGTAAATGACATGTTGTTTTACTTAGTGCTTTGTTCTAAATAGCATGTTGGATGATAGACCAACATTCTAACCATTGAACCATTACACTATCGTGTATAATGATTTTGATTTCAAACATATTTAAAGTTCATAAATGCATGCTCAATTTTTTTTTTAACTAATGTTCAAATTTTTTTAAAAAAAATATTTTAAAACAACTTAAGTCTTATTAGACAATATTTAGAAATATTCTATCCAATATTTGTGGAATTGAATTTTATGCCATTTAATTAAACGCTTAATTTATTAAAAATTAATTTTAAGCAATATTCTATGGCATCTTTGGATAAATTTTAAATGAAAGGATATTTAATTAATTAATTTGTCACATTTTGGTTTTGTTGACTAATTAATTAATTAATTATAAAAAAAATCCCATTATGAAAATGGCTTGTTTATGCATTTTACATGGTCATTTACAAGCATTCAAAAAAGATTTTGATGTCATGTAATTAGTATGATTTTGGCATAATTAAAGTTTAGTCACAGCACCTTTAATTATTCTAAAAAATTGTACATTAAGTTTTAAAATTACATAAAGGAAAATGATATCCAGTTATAATATGGTAATTATCATCCTACAGGAATATTATCACATTGATATGATTAATTAGGATGGCATAGTAAATTTTCCTTTGCTTAATTTGCCTACAGAGATTAAGGAAATGGAATATTATTTGCTAGTTTCATCATGATTTGTGCATGATTCTAATTCAATAAAATTTAGCCTGCAGGCAATTTTATTTGCTATTACACTCATGTTTACTTTACATGTTTACATTGGTAAACATGTTATATGGATTTTTAAAGTTGTCTTAAACATTGATAGATGCATTTATTAATTATGCAATTTTTCAACCACTAAACGTTTATGATATATCATGTAATAATTATGCAACTTTTTAACCACTAAACATTTCTAATTCTTAAGTTTCCAAACTTAATAGAGATAATTACAAAATTTGGAAGGAGAAAATTATTCTTCAATTAGGGTGGATGGATGTTGATTATGCCATTAGAAAATATGAACCTCCTACACCTACGGATACTAGCAGCACATTTGCTATAACTCTTTATGAATGTTGGGAGCGATCTAATCGCCTTTACATGATGTATATCAAATCCATGACATCAGATAGTACACGTGGGTCGATAGGAGAGCATAAAAACGTTCGTGACTTGTTGAAAGCCTTTGATGAACAATTTGAATACTTTAAAAAGGCTTTAGCAAGCACCCTAATGTCAAAATTATCCACCATGAAGCTCACTGGCTTAACAGGTGTGCAACAGCACATCATGAAAATGAGGGATATTGGGGCTCAGTTAAGGGCACTTAAGATTGAGATTCTTGATTATTTCCTAATATACTTCATTCTGAATTCCCTACCACCTTAATATGGGCCCTTCAAAATCTCCTACAACACATATAAATAGAAATGGTCACTAGTTGAGGATATAAGAACTTACAAGTTGGTTTTAAATTCTAGTTTTATTCTGATTTTAGAGAAGACCTTTTATGTACCAAGTTTCTCCAAAAACTTGATCTCTATTTCGAAGCTTGTACCATTGGGATATTTTTTTGAATTTTCAAACAATATATTGAAGTTATTTTATAAATCTAATTCTATTGTAAATGGTACAATTTGTGATGGTATTTTCTGAATTCAATTACAAGACAGTTCATTACATGAAACCATGCATGCTTTCAGTAGCATATGTATAAAAAGATGTGTTACTAATGAAAATTCTTCAATATTGTAGCATCATAGACTCGGTCATATCTCAATAGAGAAGGTAAAAAGGTTAGTAAATGAAGGAGTATTAAATACTCTTAACTTCATTGACTTTGATACTTGTATAAACTGCATTAAAGGAAAGCAAACTAATAAGACCAAGAAAGGTGTTAAAAGGAGTTCTACCTCGTTAGAAATCATACATATAGATATATGTAGTCCAAATTTGGACTTAAGTAGTCAAAAATACTTTATCACTTTTATTAATGATTACTCACAATATATGCATCTCTATCTGCTTAATAACAAGAATGAGACATTAAATGCCTTTAAGGTTTTTAAAGCAGAAGTAAAGAAATAATGTGATAAACAAATTAAGATAGTGAGATCAGATAAAAGTGGTGAGTACGATGGTAGATACACTGAAAACAGACAAGCACTTAGTCCATTTGCAAAGTTTCTTTAAAAGCATAAGATTGTTGCCTAATACACTATGCCTAGTTCCCCAAACCAAAATGGTGTTGCTGAAAAAAGGAACCAAATATTATTGGACATGGTGTGGAGCATGCTTAGTAGCTCAAAGCTTCCTAAGTTCTTGAAGACTGAAGCCCTTAAGATAGTTGTGTATATACTTAACCAAGTTCCAACCAAGGTTGTTGAAAAAATGCCATTTGAATTAATGAAAGGTTGGAAACCTAGTTTGAGGCATATACGCATATGGGGATGTCTGTCTAAGGTGCGTATTTATAATCCATAAGAGAATAAGCTAAACCCAAGGACTATTAGTGGCTATTTTATTGGGTATGCTGAGACGTCTAAAGGATACAGGTTTTATTGTCCATCACATAGCACTAGGATTGTGGAGTCAAGAAATGCTAAGTTTCTTGAGAATGACTTGATCAATAGAAGTAATCAAACTTAGAACTTAGATTCTGAAAATGATCATTTGAGAACTTAAGCTCTCATATCAAGTGACAGACTGGATATAATTCATACCCCTTAAGTACAAATAGGTGTTGAAGAACCAATTATCAAGGAACCACAAACTGTTAACCATAACTAAGTTGATCCGGTTATACAACAACCACCATAATCTATTATGCAAGCATTTGAGGAACATGCTTCCCAAGAGAATGTTGACTCAACATTAAAAGATCAACTATGATTAAGAGCTCATTAATTCCTAGTGATTATATTGTATACCTATAGGAATATAACAATCATACAGGAGCCAAAAATGATCTTGAAACATTTTCACAAGCTATAAACTGTAATGAATTTGATTTGTGGTTTAATGTTATAAAGGATGAGATGGATTCTATGGTGTCTAATAGAGTTTGGAATCTCGTTGAGTTGCCTAGTGGTTTAAAGGTCATTGATTGTAAATGGGTCTTTAAGACAAAAAAGACTCATTAGGCAATATCAAAAGATATAAAGTATGACTCGTAGCCAAAGGATTTACTCAAAACGAAGGAATCGATTACAAGGAGACATTTTCTTTTGTATCAAAGAAGGATTCCCTCCATATTATATTAGCATTGGTTACCCATTTTGATTTGGAATTACATCAGATAGATATAAAAATGACATTCCTTAATAGGGATATAGAGAAAGAGGTATATATGAAACAATCTGAAGGATTCTCCTATAATGTTGGTGAACATTTAGTTTGCATGCTTAAGAAATCCATATATGGATTGAAACAAGTCTTTTGCTAATAGTATTTTAAATTTCATGAAATTATCTCCTCATTTGGATTTGTAGAGAATGTCATGGATCAATGCATATATGAAAAGGTCAGTGGGAATAAAATATGTCTCCTTATGTTGTATGTAGATGACATATTATTTGCAACTAATGATAAAGGGTTTCTATATGAAGTGAAGTAGTTTCTTTTTAAGAAATTTGATATGAAGGATATAGGTGAGGCATCTTACGTCATTGACGTTAAGATCCATAGAGATAGAATTCAATATATTTTGGGTTTATTGCAAGAAACCTATATTAATAAAGTTTTAGATAGATTTTAGATGAAAGATTGCTCACCAAGTGTAGCACCTATTGTGAAGGGTGATAAGTTCAATTTGAGCCAATGCCCAAAGAACAATCTAGAAAGGGAATAAATGCGTAACATTCCATATGCTTCAGCAGTTTCTACAAGACCTAACATTGCATTTGCTATTAGAATGTTAGGTAGATATCAAAACAATCCAAGGATGAATCATTAGAGAGCTGCAAAGAAGATTATGAGGTATCTCAAAGGTACCAAAGATTACATGCTAATGTACAAGTAAATAGTAAACTTTGAGGTAATTGGCTACTTTGATTCAAATTTTATCAGTTGCATTGACTCTCGAAAATCAACATCTGGATATAATTTTATGCTTGTTAGTGGAGCTGTGTCTTGGAAAAGCGCAAAGCAGTCTTTAATTGTTACTTCTACTATGGAAGCTAAGTTTGTGTCTTGTTTTAAGGCAACTTCGCATGGTGTATAGTTTAAATGCTTTATTTTTTTTCTTAAAATTTTGGATTCTATCTCAAGGCCATTAAGAATATGTTGCGACAATTCAACTGCAGTTTTTTTGGCTAAAAACAATAAAAGTGGAAGTTAAAGCAAACACATTGACATTAAGTATTTAGTCATTTAGGAACGTGCCAAGGAAAATAAAATTTTTATTGAACACATAAGAACTGAGTTGATAATTGCTGATCCCTTAACAAAAGGCATGCCATTTATGAAATTTAAGGATCGTGTAGCTAGAATGGGACTTGGTTCCATATTCAGTATTTGATTTATATTATCATCACTTATAATAAAGCTTTTATTCACTTGAGTTGTTTTTTCTCATTTTGTGTGCACATTTATATTTAGAGAATAAACAATATTAAGAGGACTCATAATAAGCATCGGGTTAATTCATTAAGTTATGGTAGGAAGAGAAAGCAATATACATTGTGATACATATAAGGTAATATTCACTTATAGAGGACTTGTTGCTGTGATTCGTACATTTAACTTTACTCTTTTGGAATATGTATGAACAAGGATATTAAAATTATTAAGTATAACTGACCAAGTGGGAGAATGTTGGCCTCCCATATGAGTTTTAACGTCAGCAACCACATATATGAACTTTGGCAACCCATGTAACAACCCTATATGCATTTCAATGTTGGCTGCCCTTCACTTCCCATATCAGTTTCAACGTCAGCAACCACATATGTCAACTTTGGCAAACCATGCAACAACCCTATATGCATTTCAACGTTGGCAGCCTTTCATTTACATGGTTGGTAACTACTACATGAAGTGTGGTCCGTTATGATTGTTTAATCTTCTGCCATTATGGACTTTCAACATAAATCTACATGGTTTGCATGCATTATTTCCTACCTACTTACTATTACAACATTGACCATTTAAGGAATGGTTAATTTAAGCTCTCCTATAAATTTAGTTTTCTAAGTCTAGTTTCTAACATCCTTAACTTACATACCATTATTAGAGAGTAAGAGACAAAGGCTTAAAAGATCCCACTTTCAAGTTCAAAAGTTCTAACGTTTACGACATCTATTTTCAATGGTAATGGCTAGAGGAATGATTTCTTTCGCATTAATTCTTTGTTATGAGCAAGCTAATAAGTTTCTTTTATGTCTAAGAACTTACAAGGGACTTCTAAAGTTTTTGTTTGAAAGTTACAATTAAATTAATAGAATAAAATAACTTATTAATTATTTTTTCTAATATTACCCCTTATAACAAAACATATAACTAATAATTTTATCTTTGTTTAGTACAAGAAATAGGAATGTTGTCCATTTTTTTAAACTTTCTTATACTAATTCTCTTACTTTATCTTTCTTTTGATTTCTCAACTTACAAAATGCAACATAATTTTGAAATAAAATTAATATATATATATATATGTTATGTAAACAACTTATAATATGTAAAAATTACTTATTTTAAAAATTTTTAAATAAATAAATTTTAAGTTTTAATTAATAATTCAATAAAAGAATTAGACAAAGATTAAACTTGTAATTTTAAGAAATTTTAAAAAATATAAGAATATTTTTAATTAGTAAATTACTCCCTTGAATTATATATATGATTTTATCTTATATTATTAGTTTGATTTTTTAACTAATAAAAGTTCTATTTTGAAAAAACTAAATTGTATATTTTTAAAATTTAATAATCAAATAATAGAAATATATTCCTTTCCAGGGCCATGTATTACATCTCTCTCTATATATCTTCTGCAAAAGACAAAAATTCATATTGAGACGCTTTGTAAAGGATGCATTATTGGAGGAGTTACGTTGTCAGTGACATTAATAATAATGTCGCTTACGATTGATTATATTTGAAAAGACGATGCCTTCTTATGCATTCAACACATAAGAATTATATTAATAATAATAACCAAAAAATTATACTAAACTTTAAATTGACTGCCCAACAAATGTACGTTTATATATAGTTTAGTGTATCTCTTCTGTTATTCATCTATTTTTATTTCTCATTGGGATAGATTCTGTTGGATCGACTTGAGCTATAATATAATACTGACACATACAATCATTTATGACAACTACGCTATATAATAAGGAATCAAATACACTCATTTGTATATGATTGGATGGTGATCATATAATTACTTGGTATGCACTGTGTATTAATAAAGTTTATGAAAAATGTCTAGAAGGATATTTAAATAAACATTTTGACTTCATTAACATATAGCTTATATTTATAAAAAAAATTCTTTTAACTCGATCGATATTTAGGTCAATTTAATAAAATTTGGTTAAGTTCAGTTTTTACTTCAAATTTGACTGTTTTTTTTTTATAAGTGTTGAGAGCATTTAATATTTTTTATTTTAATTGATGTCGATTTAATTTATTTTTAAGTTTTCATATAATTAATTTGCTTATCAATTTTGTAGTAGAGTTTTAATAAAACAATACTGTCAGAGTATATTCTCAAAATTTTTGTAAATTATTTTTCCAGCTATAGCGTACCTTCGACGCGTCATTGGTGATTTGATATGTATTAATGTATTTCGATTCATTTGCCGTAATTGGGACACCTAATATATATAGATTCATATTAGTCACATCACGTTGACTTGCGAGGCTCTTTTTCATGCTTAAAATAATTAAATATGATCCACTAATTAAAAATATTTATTGTAAACTACAAATTCTGAAATGATTTAAAATAATTTTAAAACAATTTTTTTAGTTTAAATTATTTCTCAAAACCATAAAAAAATGTGACAAATAAGACTTAGGATAAAATTTCATAAATTCAAAATAGAGTACTTTGAAGTAAAATAAAGTTAATTCTTGAAATTATCAAATAATTGTAGAAATTAAAATATTATATAAAAATATTTTTATGATATTTAATTGCAATTTGTTCTTGAAGAAATTTATCATTGACAATAAGTAAACCAAAGTAGTCACGCGTGGTTGACGATTTTTCCCATCGAGCGGGGAGAGAGAGAGAGAGAGAGAGAGAGAGAGAAATAATAGTGTAAAATATTATTTTGTTTTTTCACATTTTAACCCTATTATAATTGAGTTTTTTATATTTGTCTTAATCTAAAATAATTTTCTACATCTATGAATTTTGGAAAAAATGGTCTTTTGATTAGTACATAAACTGCTAACTCCATTTTTGTAAACTTAAAAAAGGATTAATTTTCTTAACATCAAAAAATGTAAAGAATTATCTGAAGATAAGATGGATATAAAATATTAAATTAAAATTTGATCAAAATATGAGAAATTAAAATATTATTTCTCATTTGTGCCACAAAATCATTCTTCATGCAACTCTTTCCCCTTTTTGTTGGCCTCCTCCATGTAATACAAACAGACACAAAACTAAATTTAGGTGTCTTTGCAAAATTAATGAGATTAATTTTATTCATTTGGTATGAAAGCAAATATTGAAATGTTAAAACTAGGTGTATGATTGTCTCATATAAAACTTTATTTTGATTCTTTATATATGAGGTAATTTCCTTTTTTAATTCAATTATTTTTATACATATTTAAAATTGTAATATACTAGATTATAATGGCTCTTAAGGAAAAAAGTTTATTTATATTTCCTTTCATTTTGAGTTTAAATTGACACATTTTTTAATATATCAAATTATAAATTTAATATCTATCCAAGTGCTAACCTGTAAACTCATAAAATCAAATACTAATTAACACGACTTAGGATAAAATTTCTTTAATTCAAAATATGCTTTGAAGTAAAACAAAGTTAATTCTTGAATTTTTTTAAAATAATTTTAAATTTTAAAACATTATACCAAAAATAATTTTATGATAGTTAATTGTTACTGTTTCTGGAAGGAATTTATCATTGGGAATAAGTAAATCAAATAAGTCACAGATGATTAACAAGGGAGGGAGAGAAAAATAATAAAAAAAAAAGAAATATAATTTAAGTTCATCACATTTTGATTTTATCTCAATTGAATTTTATACATTTATTTTATCTCAAAATAATTTTTTATATTTTTTAACTTAAATAAATTATCCTTTTATCAATAAATAATCTTTTAACTTGTCTTTTATAAAGTGAAAGAAGAGTTAATTTTTTTTAATATCCAAATATGTGAAAGAATACTTTAAAATAAGATAAATTTAAAAATGAAATTAAAATATAAAAAACTAAAATAATATTTTTCACACTACAACCACATTACCCCAGCACAAAATAGTCTTTTTTTTTTTTTTTGGTCGAGGGGGAGGGGAGAAGTACAAGCACATTGCTAGGGAGAGTATAATTGCAAGAAATGTAATGACTTTATCGTATGTGGTGTTTATTAATTATTTAGTGCAAACACAATCTCGCTAATGGATGGAGCTGCACCAGACTTGTTTGATAAAGATATAAAAAAAATTATGCAGTTGATTTGATATATTCATTTAAATAAAATTATTTAAGTTGATTTGATATATTCATTTAAATAAAATTATTTAAAAAATAATTTTATTAAAATTAAAATATCAAATCAGTTATAATATAAATACATTAAAACTAATTAATATTTTTCATTCAGCCTTCAGCCGGTACCATTTCACCATCTCTTCATACAAGCCCCGCATATCACTCGGTCTCTCTCCTTTTCTTTGTTGGCCTCGTCCACGTGGAAAAAAAAAAAAAAAAATATATATATATATATACACACACACACACACACACACACACACACACAAAACTAACTTAGGTGTGTCTGCAAAATTAATGAAATTAATTTTATTCAATTAGTAAAAAAGAAAAAAATCAAATGTTAAAATTAGGTGGATGATCATCTTAGTTAAAATTTTATTTTGATTATATATATATATATGATTTTCTTAATTTTATCTTTCATTGAATTTTTTTTTAATTTATTCTCTTACAAGTAAGATATTTTATAATAGTCTCTTAAATAATTGTCTTAGCATTTTGGTTCTTAGGTATTTTTCAATTTGATGTTTCTCAAGTAAACAATAGTGTCATTTATATTCTTGAAATTAACGTATTTTTGTGATATTATTGATAATAATATTTTTATGAATGATTAAATTAATAAATATTTTTAATGTGAAAAACCAAATTAAAAGAATTTTTTTCTATACAAAATTAAATAAAAATTTATATAAACATTAATATAATTTAGGTTTGTCATTATTCGCCATCTAACTTGGTCACTCTCATCAATTAATTAATATTCCCTGAAGGAGAGATGTACCTAAGTTTTCTGGTGGAGTCATCATTTTAAATCTGCGTCAATTCTGCTCTATAATCAATCTTTCACTGTACCTTCTAATACAATAATTTGTATATTAAAAGAAAAAATCAATACACCTCTCTTCTGTTGAGTTCTTTTTTTTTTTTAAATAAAACTACACTTAATTCTTCTAAAATTATACTATTTTTTAATTTATTTTACTAATAAAATTAAATTTGTACATAATATTTAACAATAAAATTACTTAAAATTTGGGATCTTTACTATTATGTTTAAAATAAAATAATAATCTCATGTTGCGTAGAAAACAAATCCTTTTTACCAAAAATAATTTGGTGGATGCGCATTAAAATATCAAGAGAACTAAATATAATTTTAAAAACAAGAAGAATATTGAATGTATTCTAAGCAGATTTCAGGACAATCTTAGCATGATTTACTCTTCAACTTGGTGAATATCCTTAATTTTCAATTAAATGACTGTCTTAAACTTTAATATTAAAGCTTTTGAAAATTATTTTAAAAAATATAACTAGACAAAATCATCAAACATAAATTATATCACTAATAGAAAAATGGCGTGATTGGAATTTTGGTTAACCCAAAAAAAAAAAAGAATTAATAAGGTTTAAAATATTCAAGGGTTAAACTTAAGACCTAATTTTTTTTATTTTTAGGATGGGAAAAAAGTGTTGGCAAAATTGTTAAATAAGGTGATTTTAATTTTTTTTTTCTTTATAAAATTTCCAAAACGTTGAGTATTGCAACCTAATAAACAAGATAATTGCGCGCTATCAGTGAAGAAAACAACAGGAGAAAAAAAAATTTTAGAGTCTCTTGGAATTCAAAAAAAAAATTCTTCTAAAATTAAAATATAAAAAAATTTTTAATAATATCATTTTCATTCATTGTTCTTAAAAATTAAAAAAATCAAAGTGTTTTAAATATTTAGTATGAGATAACATCTTTTAAATATCCTGAATTTTTATTTTTTAGAGCCAAGAGAAAACAAAAAAAAAGAGCATCTTAAGAAAATAATCTCCATTAATTGCATTGTTTTAATTTTGATAAAAACACGGCCAATACTTAAAAAAAAAAAACAATTTTCACTTAAATATTTTCAAAAATAAAAAAGTAAAAAAAAAAATCAGACAGACCCCTAATTTGTCGGCATTTATGCTCTAATTCTTCCAAACACCCTCTCATTATATCATAATAATTTTTGTCACAAATCCCTGTTCTCTTTGACGTAAATAGCCATTTCAGATCTTGATATGCTAATATATATGTATATATATAATTATTATTAAACATCTTGAGAGCAACATTTCACGGATCCTATGAAATCAACTGGTACGAATAGAATGATATAAGGAAAATTTGTGTGGTCTTGAGGTCATCAGGTGGGGAAGGTAAATAATATTATGATTTCTTTATGCATAAGTCTAATCACATTGCCTTCCCTTTTAAGCCAATTTACGTACCATACATAATCATTCATTATTAAACTCATTAATTATGCTTTTTTCATATTTAATGTCAATATATATAGCAAATTAAAAATTCTTTGGGTCAATTAGTTGAAGAGCATTAATATTCACGGACACTCGATTTTATCTGGAAAAATCAGAGTCGTGAGTGATGTCACTTACTGGTTTTGAATAGAAATATAAAGTTGTGTAAAAGAATCCAATTTTGTAATCAAATTATTCATTTTAATTTGATGAGAGAAAAGAGATGGCCCATTGCCAGCTTTCGTGTTGTTTGTTCTTTCTCGCTTCATTAATCTGCAGCATCCTTTTTTTGACTGAAACAGGACTATCCACATTCAAAACAGTACGCACTGTATTAATTACTTGATGAAATTTGAGAAGCAGGACAAATCTACGAAGAAGAGACCTGGAGAGAGAGCACATTTTTTTATTTGACATCACATCTTAACAAAAAAATGTCCATGATTTTCTTTTATATATATATATATATATATATATATATATCTCTCTCTCTCTCTTTGAGTACAATTTTACCTAATATAATACCCTTTCAATTTTATATATACTTGATTATGATTAAATTATAGGGTTTAAAATTTAGAAGATATAATGGTTAAAATGTTTTAATGTGAGAGTTTTTTGTATAAAGCTCATAGAACTTATCATAATTTAAAAAATTTATTTATTCAAATAAATTGGTTTAAATAAAAAATATTCAATTAAAAATATTTGATTTATAAAATACATTAGTTATGGACTTTTTTAAAAACTTAGCCTAAGTTTAAATAAATACTTTTAAATAAATAAAAATTTACTATGTAATAAAAAAATTTAGTGTAACATGACTTTTTAATAAAAAATAAAAAATAATACCTCTTGTTTAAAAATTAATATCAATACAACGATTTATTTATATTTACAATTATTTTATATGTAATTTTAATACAATAAAAATAATTTAGTTTATTTATCTTAAATATTAAATAACAAATTGATTTGATTATAACTTTAAAAAATTTAATAGATATGGTATAAAAAATATAAATAAAAAATAAATTAAAATACAAGTTGAGATTTTTTTAACCTAAATTTAAACTTAATTTTAAAAAATTGGACTCAATTCCCAGGCGTAAACGCTTAGGTTCCAATGCTACAAATGGGCAGATTCAAAGTTGAGAGTAGGACCAACGCAGATCTGGATACTTTATGTCTGATAAAGATACTAAATGAGCAAAGACACATTAATATCCATGGCTCCCACACCAAATGAAAAAATGTTTCCATTTAATGTGCTATTAGGAATACCTAACTTTTGCTTTAAGCACTTTTATGCATTAAAAATCTAAATTTATGTTTCGTTAAAGTTTAATTAAAGGTATTTCTCAATATACTGATAAAAAACCAAATCTAATCTTGAAAATTATAATTTTGTAATGATTAAATAGATCTTTACATCTTAATTATATTTCGTGATATATTAATACTTAACATATAGTTATAAGGTTTATACACTTATATTTATCTTTTCTTTCATTTTAATTTCTTACCAAAACACAAATTATTATCATTTTTTTATGAATACCAATGCAAAACACTTTCAAATATTTTTCTATTTTTACCATGAAAATATAATTTCTAATCTTATTTTTTAATTTTTATATCAAATAATTGTTGACTATAGAAAATAAAATTTTCCGTAAATTATTTAGCAGTATAAACTATTTCTTAAGTATATAATTAGTTAAACCGAAAAATATAAATGCATCACAATCTTAGACATCGAAACCGATGTCAAATAAAACTATTGGCTCATTGACAAGTTTTCCCAATTACTTATGCATCTATGCTTCCCATCATATACTTTTCAAATATTAGAGAGAGGCTTCCAACACGTTTTTATATTAATAAAATGTACTGCGAGAATGACAATCCATAAAATATTAATCAATTATTAATTTTTTTTTGGACTGAATTGATCAATTATTAATTAAATGCATGTGACAGTAACAATCAAGCAAGCGCCAAATCTTGGAATTATTGGACAATAATATTTGTAAATTAAAGGACGTGTCATTTTCTGTTCATGAATCTACTGACTCTTAATTCCAAACATATCCAATTACAAGCCAAATAGAGGATATAGGCTGGGCCTAGCAGGACAAACCCGACTTGATATAGAGGTTATATGGCCCTCTTTAATTGGCTCATCCATAATGCTATTAAGTATAAACAGCTAACATCGAACTTGCCAGGTTATTCAGCAATTATGAGTGTTTTACACAGTTGATAGTTCTCATCAGGCTAGTATTAATTATCCTTAAAAATTGATATAAAATTTTAGTTTGAAAAAGACACAAGAACCATTGTAGCTAGGAGAATGAGTGCCTAAATCATCCTCCAATTGTATTCAATATTCATTGGACCCCGTTAAATGTTGTTAAATTTCTGAGAAGGCTATTCCTATATATTTATAATAATATCCAAAATGGGTAAAAAAAAGAGAAACTTTTTATTTTTGGTATGTAAATGAAACTACTGAGGTGGAACAGTAAAATTTGATCTTGCTCATAATATTCTTAGTATGATTTTAGTGGTTTGTCTTTGGCCCGGATCTATCGTGTGTTTCGGTAACCATAAAAAACTGTTTAAAAGGAATGAACCTCTATCTCACAAGCGGGAAGTGGGCCCTTTAACTTTTTTTGTTTTTTTAATTTTTGTTAGCTTAGCTTAATAATTGGCCAATTATAAATTCAATCATCGATCTAGAGATTTCTTTTCTTCCACTTCCACAGCTTGAAATGAATTTTGAAGTCTGAACTCTCAACAAGTACTGTATTGTGTTTCACTAATCTAAATTTGACTGAATGGTAAATTGCAGATAAATATGTTTGAATACTTTAATTTACTGTTAATGTAGAGTAAAATAAGTTCTAAAGAAAGTACGATATTATATCATCAGATGAATCTGTACTAGCAGCCCAACTCAATGTCATGAGTACGTGCTTAATCTCTTCAAGCCTTAAATGGTAAAAATCCCCCATTGTGAATTTTTCATAGTTTCCTTTCAGTTCTACAATACTATAGCCTGTCTCTTTCCTTAATCCGCTATCCTTCAACATCTTTCTTGCATTTGCAACGTCATTCCACTTCTCATCTGAAGCATACAAGTTTGACAATAAGACATAAGGTGAAGAAGAAACAGGTCGAACTTGAAGAAGCTGCCTTGCCAGACGTTCCCCTATGGCCGTATTTCCATGCAGCCTACATGCTGAAAGCAAGCTCCCTAGAACAATAGGATCATTCCAATAATGGAATTCCTTCACGTACTCTTCTGCCTCAGATAATCTTCCAGCCCTTCCAAGCATATCAATAAGACATGAGAAATGTTCAACATTAGGGGTTATTCCATCATGCTCTTTCATAGTATTGAAGAATAGTTTGCCCTTGTCCACCAATCCTGAATGGTTACAAGCAATTAATAGTCCAATAAATGTGACTGAATCTGGTTTTATCCCTGTTGCTTTCATCTGCTCAAAAATTTCAATCGCTCTATCACCAAGCCCATGATTTCCAAACGCAAAAATCATAGTATTCCATGAAATGAGATTATGACAGGACATCTTATTGAATACATTATGAGCATATTCAATGGAGCCACTTTTACCATACATGCTCACTAGGGCATTACTAACTCCTATATCCTGAAATTCTCTTGTTCTAATTAGACAAGCATGAATTTGCTTTCCCAGGAGAATAGAAGCACTCGAAGCACAGGCAGCAAGAATACTAGCAAATGTGAAGTCATCTGGTCTTGTGCTACATTCATTCCTCATCTCTTTGAAATACTTCAAACATTTTGTTTGATCATCAGAATGAGAAAAAGCAGAAATTACAGTGTTCCAGGAAATGACATCTTTGTCTTTGATCAATCTGAAAGCCTTCTCCATTTCTTCTATGAAATTAGACTTTGCATACATTGCCATTATTACATTGCCAATAAGAGGGGTAGAGTCCAATTTAAATTTAATTATTTGGCTATGCAATAACATCCCTGTTCTAAAATCACTTGACTCTGCGCAAAAGCCCAACAATCCCAAAAAACTAAAAGAATCAGGAACAAGACCCTGCTTTTGCATATGTTTGAACATCTCAAACCCTTTTTCAGGTTCATCGTTCTCGATATACCCAGTAATCAATGCATTACAGGAAACAGCATTGGGATCTACCGCATTGTTATAAACTGATAAAGCATATCTACACTGACCACATTTCGAATACATGGAGATAAGCGAGTTAGAAACAAAGGAGATGGATTCATAACCAGACTTGAGTGTTTGAGCATGAATCTGCTGCCCCAGCTCCAGTGCTGCAAGACTTGCACAAGCACTGACAGCACTAGCAAAAATGTATTCATTGCACGAAAGCCGCATTTTAGAAAACAGATCGAGTGCTAATAAGTGCTCCCCACACTGATCATATCCAGATACCATAGCCGACCATGATATAAGATTGCGTTCAGACATCTCATCAAACACTTTACGTGCAACGGAAATGTAGCCACACTTGGCATACATATTGAGGACATGGTTGGAGATGAAAATACTAGATAGCAAGCCTATCTTCAAAGTAGCAGCGTGAAGGGAAAGACCTTGCCAAAAAGCCTTCGTTTGGGAGCAGTGGTGCAAAAGTGATGCAATGGTATCTGGTATCAACATATAACAATAAGAAGCTTGACAATATGGCTTTACCAAGAACAGCAACAAGTCGAAGTTCTGCATTCAAATACTAGGAACATTAAGTTGAGTGAAAGATATATCGTAGAGAAAATTGCAGATTTTGCTAATCATAATCCTCTTTCCTTTGCATCTTGACAGAGCAACTTGAAACCACAGGCAATCAAATTATCCCTAAGATATTAGACCTGTAGATTTCCTCCAACAAAAAATGGGAGTAAGTGCGATACCAAACATATCGTAGGCCTTAATCAGGAAGCTTTTTAGTTCGATAACCACATATTACATATAAAAGCGTATTAGCATAGAACCTAAACTTGATCGCATTAAGTGAGAAATGAAAGTTGGACACAAAAAAACCCAAGTTAGCATAAGATCAAGCAAGTGGTTCAGAATGTTTTAACTATACGAAACACAATCACTACTCAGTACTCACTTGCTGTATCCTTTCATTCAGGCATTTTATCGAGCAGATCACAGGCAAACATGAAGTTCAAATGAAATAATTCAGTCAAGAAGCTGTTAAGCAAATTATAGACGGATGAAGTAGCAAGATAAATTATAGGTAAAATGCAGCATAGAAAACAAAAGAAGAAGAAGAGAAAAAAAGAAATTATGCTCACAGTTATACTAGCTAACAATTTTCACCCACTTGATTTTTGAACTATCCGGATAGAGGGAGGGAAAAAAAAGGAAAAATTAGCATAAATTAAGGATAGAGGAAGAACCGTAAATCTCGACGTATAGCCCATGGTGAAAGATTAAAATTAGATGAGTTTCCTAAGAATCAATGGAACGGTGGAGACACTTTGACGTAAATCATCAGAGCCAACCCATGGAAGTATGAATATTGGAGAAGAAAAAGAAAAGGAGCATTTTGGCACAGACAGAACTAACCTGACAGCTTGATGAGAACGTCATGGACTAGCATCAACAGTTAAGCATCACAAGATGACGAAGAAGAGGGAAAGGTTTCTTGCCTTTCTGCGCGAGTAGTGTATCATTTGGAAAAAGGGAGCGTACGTGGGGAGGAGAAATTTTTTTTTTTTTTGAAAAAACTTTGGTTAAATTATTCTGGACTATAATTGTATGTAATATTTTAAATTGATTTTCAAATTTTGAATATGTCTCATGAAAATATTTTAAATTCAATACGTTAAATCAATAATCATTTGTCTACTCTCGAATTATATTGCATTTTTAGTGATAATGTAGTATATCCAATTATAAAGGAAGATTGGCCAAAAATGAAAAATAATAAATTAAGATTATCTTACTAAAACAAAAGAAAAATGGGGTGTCTTCATACAATTCGATTACTTGCGGGTTTTGATATCAACGAGAAAATGTTTTCATCAAAATATGCATTTTTCGATGTTTTGTCCATTGATCTCCGCAACATAGAGGAAGAAAATGAGTTAAGTGTTAGAATAAATAATTAACTAGGTTATCAATAAAATTAGTCTATATATATATATATATATATATTAATTAGATTAACAATGTTTATAAATGTTGAGAAAATTAAATTAATTAATATATTGTTATAACGACTATGTTAAAATTAGACACAATTTGAAAAGAGAAACAATCTTACCAAATTAGTACGGAGAATCTGATTGTGTTGGTGGCAGGATGGTTGGACTAGCTAAACAGGAGAAGAAGAGGAGATGAATAGTGTAGTAGCAAGTAGAAAGATATCAATAATCTTATAGGATCAATGAGTAAGAGCAAATGAATGATGCAATAATTTTTCTTTTACATTCATGGGTCCTATTCCCATTAAATGTCTAATCAATACATCACCAAAAAATATATATTGCATTACTTTTATATGCATCTATTTAATAACCTTATTATTTTACTATGACTAAGTGTTTGAAAATCCTAATATTAATTGGTATACATATATCTATTTAACAATCTTCTTAGTTTATTATTGACTAAAAGTATTTTGACAGTTAAATATTTGAAAACTTTAATATTAATTGATATATATATATCTATTTATAAACTAAAAGTATTTGGGCATCGTAATTGTTAAATACATTTATTTAATATAGTAAGTATAATTTTCAACTTTGTTTTTTTTTTTTTGTGGCTAAATTTAAGACTAAACAATAAAAAAAATTATGTTGAAGGGAGTTGAAGAGTTGTTAAATTTAATACTAAAATTTTATTCTAAATGTAACTATAAAAACACTTATATTAAAAGGAGAAGAGTTATTTAAATGTAACACTAAAATTAATAAAAGACAATTATGTTAAAGGTAGTGGGGAGTTATCACACAAAAAGCCTAAGGTTTAATTAAATGAAGCTTCTTATTAATTAAATGAAATTCCTACCTTAAAGGGAGCCTACTTAACACACACATGCATATATAATAGATATAATAGATTTGTGTAGTAATATTAATTAAAGATTATGTTAATTAATAGGATTATACTTTGAATAATATCAAATGATTAATTACTAGTATATGGCATTACTTAAATGAAATAGGTCATGTGATTGGATAGTTTGTTATGGGTTGGACTATCCATAAACTTATATTGGGAGAAACCCTAACTCATAATCCATTACAGAAGCTAGTTATCCTACACATACTAGTTAGGATTTCACTTTATAGTAAAAACCTTTTTGCCTATTTTTGGATATTATGAGTTGTAATTATCCTCTACTCCAGAGAAGTTACGCATATATCAATAGATTGTAAGTCAGATTTAATTATTTAATGTTTCAATCTCCCAATTTTATTCTATCAATTACTATCAGAGTCTGGTTCTATATCTAATCTAATATGATCAATCATATAAATCCATATATAATTTTACATAAATATGAATCATCAAGGCATTTTTTGTTCTAATTGTTTATTTTAAGGCCCATTCATTATCTATGTTAATGCATTTTCATGTATCCTAAAAAGATAGGGACCAAGCAATAAAATCCTAAGAATTTTTTCTTATAAGTACTAAAATATTGTAGGGTTTTTTTGGAAATTACTTTAAGGGCTTTATTGATATAGTAATTTTGAGTAAAATGATACTTAAAACCCTTAGATTTTCAGTCTAAAATGCGTTTTGATTAAAATTGCCTTAAAGGTTTTTGTATATATAAGGTTTTTGAGTAAAATGATGCTTAAAACTTGCCATAAACATATAGAAATCCTTTCAGCCTTTATGAACGTGTAAGGAAGAAATTTTCTAAACAAAAAGCACTAGAATGAAGGGAATTCTTTTGAAATTAACATGGGATTTAGTAAATCTCAAAATTCTGAGTTATTTAATATCAATAATGCCTTACAAAATGCAAAAGTAGTATGTTCACGAACTGGGTCAATGAAACGCTTTTCATGATTTATCTTAATGAAAAAGATAATAAATAGTGCAATTGTGCAAAGCCCACTGTCCTCTTTAGGAATATAGGGCGTGTGGGCCAACTTCCAAGGTCCATTTCTCTCAAATTTTAGGTTACCATGTCAAATTTTTTTTCTATTTAATGATAATTTTTTCAAAAATTTTTTAGAGCCCATAATATAAGTTGTTCAATTTCCATAACATTCCACATTGAGTTTTACATATGTACTCTCTGAATTTTGAGTTAAAAATTTTTGTGCATATTCTAAATGCATATCCCATAATGTATTTTTTGTATGCCAAATAATTTATTGGAGAAATAATTCATTTATAAATTCAATATAGAGCTAAATTTAATTTTGAGCCAAATTTTCATGTGCATATTTTTAATTCTAGTTATGGAAGTCATTATTCTAGTTATTTTACTTTTGTTGAGCAATATAATCATCTATTATGAGTGATGTAAAGTGTTGCAATTGAGTAATTATGTTAGATTGATTGTCAAAAACCTTAGTGTAAGTCCAAATAAGCTACTTGACTTCAAATAGACATAACTTTTAGTAAAAATAGAATTTTTAAGTTTATAATACCATTATGAAAAGTTCATTTAAATCTCAACACCTATGTAAACTGCTTAATAGATTCAATTTAGTTTTAAGCCCAAATTTTATTGTTTTCATTGACTTCTAGACCTTTTACAACTTAAGCCTTTTATTCTATTTTAGGAAGCTTAGTCAATGACTTTATATGAAAGCCTAATGGAGACTTAGTTAATTGTCAATATTTAATATATTTTGCCTTCATTAATATTATTAGGCCATTCAAGGCAATTTCGCTATGTTTAATTTAAAGCGCACTAGTTTGGGATAATCATATTAGTGATTATAAGCATGGTTAATTTTACAATCTTAACAATTAAGTAGTTTTTCCTTACTTTGAATATCACTTGGGCAATTACCTCTTTATGATTATGAGCTCACTTATTATAAGAACGATTTTAAGGGTGTTTTTGTATTGATTTGATTAAGGTGTCATTGCAATTGCTAAGTAAATTGCATTAGCAATAAATACACCTTATTGATATAACAATAACAATATAATATGATATTCTTAAGATATAATTGAATTGATGTCTTAATATTTAGTTAAAATCTTTAGCGCATTTACAATTTTGAGTATACTAGTACATCCAGTTGTAATATAGAGACATAATTGTAATAATATCAACCCAAAAAATAGTAATATTATAATTATATCTCTACATTATAATTAGGTGTACTAGTGTACTCAAAATTACGAATGCACTAAAGATGACACCTAATATTTATTATACCTTATCAATATTGAGATGTTAGAGACTTTTAGGTATTTTTTTTTTAGTATATAATGAGTTTTTCTTATTGTAATATGGGACCTTCTGGTGAGATTATAATAAATCATTTTAAAAATATAATTGCATAAGTAAAGTTTTTGGAGGAAATTTTTTTTTTCGTAATTATGTTACATACATATAATTAACGTTTTTTTTATTATCTCAATTTTTGTATTCCAATAATTATCAATAGTAAAAACTCTTAGTGGAACAAACTATAATGAGTTTAAAAAATCCTTAAAAATATATTTTGAAAATGTACACTGATAGCCCTAACCTTAAGGAAGATATGCTTACCATATTTAACATTAATTCTATTGTTAGTGAGATAGTCTTTCTCTAATTAAGACACCAATTAATTGTAGTGTGTTTGTAAGCATTAATGAAAGTTACAATAGAATGTGTGAGGGCTACTTAGGATAAAGTTTTGATAACTTGTTAAAGTTTAAGAATGGTCATAACCTTTTAATTTAAAAAATAATCAATTTGAAGGAGTATGTATATTCGGTATTCAAAGTAAACATATTGAAACTCATGTTTATTATTTGAGAGTTTAAGCACTTCACTCTTGTTTTAGGAAATAATTTTCATATTTGGCACTTGTAGTGATATAGCATACCTTCATTAGACCTTCTGTATTTCTAAAACTCAATTATATCTTTATAGGTCATATGTTTTTCAAGGAAATCCTATTGATTGAAAGACATTTTTGTTCCTTTTGGGTTCATTTTTTTTAAATAAGTAGAAACAACGGTCGTTCAGATATCATGAGTCTTTATTATAACAAAGAAATGATTGAGATATAAATAAATTTCTATTTACTTTTGTTATTGGTAGCTTAGTGCATGTTCAACTATACACTTGTACTAATATAGCTTGGGCTATAGCGTGCTTGGTATAGACTTAAGTAATCATATTTTGGATTATTGGATACCTGCTTAGATAGTTGTGTTACACTTGCAAGGTATTAGGGTATGTTTAGTTGAAAGAATTAACCTTATGGAATGGGAATAGGGAGTCTTATTCCCTCAGCTTGTTATGTTTGGTTGGCAAATTGGAGGTTCATTCCATTCCTTTGGCTGAGCCTATTCATACATATATAGGAATGAGAATTCCATCATATATGTGATGGAATGAAGGCTATTTTTGGTAGTCATCCCTTAAAATACTAAAATGCCCATGTCCAAAATTATCTTTAACAAGATCTAGTTCGTCCTCCATCAACATTGTTCTTCATCCATTAACACCAACATTCTTGCTTTATTAATGTCGTTTTGATTTTATCAACATCGACATCATGATCTCGAAAAGAAAAGAGAGATCTATTAATGTCGAATTGATAGATTGCTCCATCATTGCCAAACTTATAGATCGTGCCATCAATGTTGAATTGGTTCTCTCTATTTATTTCTTTTTATGTATTTTGGCTTCTCAATGGGTTCTATTATGATTTTCTAAGAAGGAAATTAATGTGAAGTGATATGTGGGAAACTTTTCTAGCCTTTTGAACAACTAAGAATGGGACACTGATGAAGTGATTTGTGCAACTGACTCTTTTCCCCTTCAATGGCCAGATTTTAGCCTCAAAGTATACTCCCTCCATGACTGGTGTTTTTCATTCATAGAGAAAAAGATGAAGATAGAGAAAAGATAAAATAAAATTATTTTTACTTAGTTAAAGAACAAAATTTAATATTTTAATTTTTAATAGGGATACTTGGTAATTTGATTAACCTTAATTCTCAGGATACTTGGTAATTTGATTAACCTTAATTCTCAGTCTCATTCCCTTTTTCAATATCATACCAAACATAATTCATAGGCCTAAGATTTCATTCTATTAAAGCTCATTCTCATTCTCATTCCTAATGATTCTATAAACCAAATGGGCCCTTAAGAATCACATATTTTGTGACAATGAATCAAATCTACTAATAATTATTTTTTATATACTATTACATCTTAATTTATAATATTTGTTCTCAAAAGGATTCAAGCCTGAGACTATTCGAATGAGCATGAGAAGCCTTACTACCGAGCTACTCCTGCTATGCTCAAATTTACTTATAATTATTAATTATATGAAATTATGTTATTTGCATAGATGATTTGAAATATAATATTGTATATATCTTTATGATATTTAGGAGGAGTTATCATGTTAGAAAGTTCCATGTGAACACTTGCGATTACTTTAACCATTGTTCGCATTTTTATGATGTTTGGAAGAGTTATTTTGTTCAAAAGTATCAAATGGACACTTATAGCTACCTTAACCATGAATGAAGAATATGTAATATATTTTGCAAAGGCCATTTATTAAAGAATGTGGTCAAGAAAATGAATTTATAATGTGCACATGTTTTGAGCCTTGACTATTATGTTGTGACAATGACTTTATTGTAAGCTTCTCTTAAGATTACAAGACTTTTAGTGGCATTGAACTTTTGACATTAAGTTCTTATTAGTTAGCAAAATGATTTATGAATTTCTGACTCATATTGAATGTTTTAGGTGATTCTTTTACCAAAGACTTACCCATTAGAGTTTTGGAAACATGTACCTTTCAAGTACTTTAAATTTTGTTGTCATGTTTAAGTGAAATTCTGAGTTATCTTTTCAAGGGATACTTTGGTGTATGTTACCATTTATAACATTTTTTTTCCTTGTTGGATTCAATGGTCTTGGATGTGCCAAATCTTTTAGGCATAATTCAAAATTAAAACTCTATTAGTATTTATAATATTTTTTTCCCTATCAAATTTGATATTCTATATTCATTGTCTCATTTTTTGAATTTTCCCTATTTTTGACTCATAAAGTGCACATTCTTAGTAAATATATACTTGTGGATTTGTTAATTAAAGGTATATCCATAATAGTACTTCAAAGAAAACACATGACTCATATAGGCCCTGTTAAATCATTGGTATTGCCTTGGTCTCATGGAAGTAAGGGTTGAGTCCTTAAAAGGATTTTTCTAATGTAATTTGATATCTTAAATGTTTTAAACATATTTATTTATTATTCCATTTATTTCAAATTTGAAATGTTGTTGGCATTTATAACATTATTTTTCTTATCAAATTCAATGTTCTTAATGCACTATTTCATTTTTTAATTTTCTTATTATAGTGCATATTGATAATTTGATATTTCAAGATATCTTTTCCACCATGTGTGAAGACTTCATCATTATCTTTTCTTTATATACAAGTTAGGTAGTTCAATTTATTTTGTTTCCACCAATATAATATGTTAAAAACTTATGCATTTGAAGCATCAATCAAGATAGTCACATCTAAATAGCAATTTAAGTTTGATTTGATATTAGTCATCCCAAGGATCCTTAAATATAAGGACCTTTCGCCATCCTTAATCTATTATTATTTTTTCTTACAATTAATTAATGTTATCTAAGTGAAAAATTGTTAGAATAATTAATTAATTTGTATATTAGAATTAATTAGGCTAATTGATTAATTATACTTTTAATAATATCAAATGATTAATTATTGGTATATGACATTATTTAAATGGATTAGGTCATATGATTAGATAGCTCATTAGAGTTTGGGATATCAATGAACTCATATTAGAGGAGGCCACAACTCACAATCTATTACCACAACTAGTTATCATATATATTCTAGTTAAGATTTCACTTTATGATAATAACTTTTTTATCTACTTGCAAATAGACTATGCATATATCAATGACAAAATGCTATTCTGGTCCCCCCTTCCTATCACATTTTCGTTTTGGTCCCTTAGTCCTTCAAAACTCTATTTTAGTCCCTTACTCCCAACTCCATCCATTAAAATGGTCCCTTCAGTTATCACGATTGATGAGTTGTCTGTTATCAGGTGACAGTGTAAGATTTTTGTTGATTAGGATTACTGGTTAGCATTTTCCTTTTGCCACATCATATATATATTTTAATAAAAAAA
Source organism: Delonix regia (assembly GCA_037074485.1). Taxonomy (NCBI): domain Eukaryota; kingdom Viridiplantae; phylum Streptophyta; class Magnoliopsida; order Fabales; family Fabaceae; genus Delonix; species Delonix regia. The sequence goes on along the minus strand of CM073451.1, from coordinate 24,857,977 downwards.
ATAAAATACCCAAACCCTAACCCAATTGACCTGATACCCACATCAAAAACCCATTTTCACTCACATGAAGTCGCCATTTGCTCTGTGTTGCATCTATTGCCATCCTATATTCTACATCTCTTACTTTTTATCTCTGCGTCTACTACTTTCTTCTCTGCTTCATTTGTTGTTGTTGTCTCTACTTCATCTGGTGGCCTTTGTCTCAGCTTCTGTGTATCTCATCTATGCTAAGCATTTCTGTTAGCCTGAAGCTTGGAAGCTACAATTTACATAACTAAGGGAAAAGGGCAAAAACAATTGGAAAATCTCACTTAGTGGGCCATATATGTTGTTTCTAAAGCATGTGAGTTAAAGGTAAAAAAAAGGGACCCATGTCATTTTGTATCATTTTATCAAATCATTGTTCCTTCACGTGGTCCCTACCTCCCCCATGTGATGCCTTTTTATACATGTTATTCTTCTCATATAAAGTGAGAAACAAGCATGTGGCCTCCATTTATATGTGATCCACATATGAGACCTGCGCTTAGAAGATACGAATGGCAGAGACTATGCCTCTTTCATGTTCTTTGATGCAGAAGAAGGCAAAAGTGATGGTGGATTTTCTAATTTGGGTATCAAGTCATGTGGGTATTTAAGGTTTCTATGATTTTTTAAAATTATATATATGACATGGCAAGGGGAAAATGCCAACTAGTAATCCTAATAAACAAAAATCTTACACAGTCAGTAGATAACAAACAACTTATTAACCTTGATAACTAGAGGGACCATTTTAATGGATGAAGATCGGAGTGAGGGACTAAAAATAGAGTTTCAAAAGACTAAGGGATCAAAACAGAAATAGGGAGGAATGGGAAACCAAAATAGCACTTTGTCATATATCAATAAATTCGAGCAAAATTTAATTATTCTGTTTTTCATTTGCCTATAACATTAAAGAGATAAAGAATGGCTTGAAGAAGAGAGGAGCTCTGACATATATTCCTTTTATTACCTTTTTATGCTGCCATTTTCTATTATTGAGGTAATCTTAATTCCTAATTGGGTAGATCAAATTAACAATGAAATGCATTGAAAAAAAAAAAACCAATGCAAACACATGAACCAAAAAAAAAAAACATTTGGGACTATAAGTTAACACTACATTAAAGAGATGCCAACTATTTAATAAATTTCATCAATAAGGGTTTTTATGAGAGAATTTGATGTTGATAAACCCAAGTCCAAGTATTTATTTATGAAAGGTTTTAATGTAAAATATTTGGTGCACTCATAGAGTGTATCAGTACAATCAGTTATAATGTAGGAATATAATTATAATATTATATTATAACTAAATGCATTAAAAATGTCACCAAAATATAAAGGTGTTACATGCATTTGCCTTATTAAAATATATATTATTTATCAATTGAATACATAATTAATACTAATTTAAAAATTTATATATATATATAGAGAGAGAGAGAGAGATATATATATATATATATATAGATAAAGAGAGGTTTAATGTTTGTTTAGAATACATCAATAGATTTATTTCATTTTGAATCATTTTTAAAAACTTGAATTGCTTGGGCTTTCTTAATTTCTTTAATGTCTTCAGATTAATATTTATTATAATATATGTATATATATATATAAATTATTACTAATTTGATCAAAGTTAAATTAGTGAACCGTCCAATTTGAAAAAATTGATGAAAATGATATTTCGTAATCGTTTTAAAAACAATTAAGATATTTTTAAAGTAATTTTAATAGATTACAACTTAAGAATCAAAATGTATATAATATAAAATTAAATAATAAAATATTTAAAATAATTTTTTACGTATTAAATAATGTCATAATTATTTTATTATTTCTTAAAAAAATTAAATTTAATGCTTAAAATTTAAAATTTATTAAAAAGATTGAATTTAATAATTTTTTAAAAAATAAAAAATTAAGTGTAATATTTTTCTATAAAGAAAGAATCAATTTTGATATTTGAATTAATCCAAGATTAAAAACTAATAATTTTACGATAAAAAAAAATCTCATTTTATTATCTTCAAGTTTAATTTATTTATTTTTCTTTCGTGGGAGACTGGGAAGCGTTGCAAGGGTTTAATCGATTCGAACTCTCATTGTTGCGTAGTGACTGAAAGCCTGGAACGTCTCGAGTCCTTTTGTCCTCCCCATCAATGGACTCTGATGCCGAAGACACAAAATCCCAAGTCGAAAACGCAGAGCGTCCGCAGGGCCTAGAGCCACCAAACAAGAAGGTGAAGAAGAAGAAGAAAAAGGAGCGCCCACCAGTACAGGCTAAGGTACAAATCCTCCATGACCACCCGGCAAAAATCCCTCCCATAGTCGGTTATTTCCCTTCTGGGTTCGATCCTCAGAAGACTTTAGACAACGATTCCGAATCGGGGTCGGGTTCTACTAGTTTTAAGGTTTATCGAAACAAGATAATGGCCAAAAGGTTGCAGCTTGTTGTGAGCCCTAATGGGTCGCCAGTGGATTTCGTCGGCACGAGCTACTCCAGTGAGGCCGCGGCTGGACAGAGGTGCATGTATGCTCTTGGAGTTTTTGATAAGGAAACTCAGACACTGAAGGTTGTGCCTATTGCTGCTAACAAGGTAATTGTGAAAATACGTGCTTTTTTTTCGTGAGTAATAATTTATCTAGATACGTCGTAGTTTAGGAAGTAAACTATAACTTGGGGACTGCGTGTTCAGATATTCAGGTTGGAGCCTAGAGTGAGAGGCGTAGAATATTCTGATAAAGAACCTGCAAACTCGACGGTGGTGGAGCTTACGGCACAGCAGAAAGCAGCCAAAGCTAGAGAGGCTACTATAATGTGGGGAACAAAGAAGGCAATAAAGGAGGTAGATTTTCACTTATCATTAATAGTTAACCGTTTAGCTTCTTGTGCCAACAAAAGCTTCCTGAATTCATTAGCAATATAGATATAAGCGAGTGTAGTAGTTATTAGTGAAATCCAAGAGCACAATGGGAATAAGATGGAACAAAATGACCATTCTTATTCAAATGTTTGGTTCCATCCATTTTATATTTTTAACTAAATAAACATTAATAAAGATTAAAGATAGAAAATGAAAGGGTAATTCATTTCTAGTTGCTAGGAGTTGTTGTTCCCCCGCTGGGATGGGATGGTAACTCATGCCCATGTGGAATTAAGGATTGGAATGAAATCATCAGTTCTTGTTCTTTCATGTGTACCCAACTTTTGATATTCTTATTCTTATGGAATGAAGATAGGAGTGGAATTATCATTCTTATGTGCCATGCGTGCACTTATGTGTGTGTGTCTGTGTACGTTTATTGAGACTTAGACTTGCAATGATGTTAGTTTATAAGTGAGGACAGCTGTGGTGGCCCATTAGCCTAGTAAATGAGCTAAGTTATTACCCCTTATGGTGAACTGGATATCAGTTAATTCTGCTTGGAAATTTGAGTGAGAATACTTTTTAGGTATGTTCTTTTTTATTTATGTCACCTTGATTGAGATATTAGCAACCATAAATGAGTAAATAATATGGTGCCTATGCTTGTGGGAACTCTAAGGTGCCACTATTGAGCCCATTGATGTCAGTGAGATTGTTTTTTCTGATGAAGATTTTTTTTTGTGACAAATATGTGGCACGAGACGTAACTTAATCTAAAGAAAGTATGAATGAGTGAGCTGAAGTGATTTGGCATGCGGTAGTAATACTTAAACTGTATTTAAATTTGCCTTTTTACTGCAGGCGAAAAAGTTGCAAGCTCTTAAACAAGAAGAAGATCCTGAATCTCAGAAGGATCTGGATGTGAAAATGAAAAATGTTGTTGTGAACAAACAGGCTCTAGAAAGCACTGATGCTCATGTTTCCCGCAATATACCACCATATGATGTTTCTGCCACCACACCTCAGGAGGCATATCCACTGGAAAAGATTATACCTAAAGTAGAATGGGATTACCTTGAAGATATATACAATCTCTTGCAACAGAAGGGAGCAGACTTCAAAGATTACCCAACATTTGTCTGTAACAGGATAGAGAGATTAAAAGAGATTCAGGTAATACAGTAAAATCCTAAATACCTGAAAAATTAATTTGAGCGTTAGTTTTGGTTCTTTGTCGTTGGAAACCTTCTGAGTTGGATAAATAATTGTTTTGCTTTTCTAGTTAATATTATCCGCCTGCTTGTATTATGGAAGGGCAGAAAATGTTGGCTATATTAATTATTGCATTGTATATATGCAGCTAGATTTTCGAATTCTTGATGCTGTGAAAATTATTTATTGATCCCTACTGTAACAAGAAAGCCTGTGTCAAATTATGGGTGAATATCATCAAATGGTTATTTGCTTTTATTTGCTTTTGTTTAGGTTATATGAGTACCCCCACAACATTTCTTAGAGATACTGGACTCTGATTTATTTAAACTCGAGTTCTAAATCCGCATTTTAAAAGTTCTTTCATATGTTGCTTTTTCAGTCGATATTCTATCTGATGTCTGTTTTTACAGGATGAGTCAGAAAAGTGGAAGCTCTCTTGCATTTTCTCCTATATCAATCATCTTATAAAGTTCAAAGATCAGCACTCCTTTGACAGTGCTTCTGCAAAGAGCCACAGAATCCCAAGCATTCTGCGGCATAAGTTTTCGTCAATGTTTGCTGTTCCTGATTCGAAAAGGCTGCCTCCCGAGAAGATTAATCTACTCATTAGTTATATCTTGGTGCTCACTCTATTTTCTGATCAATTCCGAACAGACTTCGCAGATATAACAAAGGACCTAAGGATGAGTTCATTGCCTATTAGACAACGCTATGAGAACTTGGGTTGCAAGATATCACGGCAGAATGGTTTGTTCTATGCTACGCTTCCTGTCCCTCTTCAATTTCCTGAGTTGAGGCTGAGGAAACGAAGAAGATAGGTGGCTCATTTTGAGTCCTTGTTATTGTCACTTATGATGGCTAGGTCAAAGTTGTCATCCTGTTTGTCACTTATGATGGCTCATTATGCCAAATTTTGTTTCCCAACTTTTATGATGATTCTAGTGGTGTGTTTTTATATTCCTTTTTTTTTTTTTTTTTTTTCCTTTTGGAAAGAAGAATTCTGAGAATTTTCTGTTGAGATTTTTTGTCTGGTTTAAATTTTATGATTTTTTTTTCCGAGTTTATATCAACTAATGTCGGTAATGTTAGTAAAATAGCATGTGAAGAAGTTAAAGGAATAAAATGATCAACCAGATGGCAGCAGTGGCAGTGGTTATGTTATGCTATGCTCCACTCTGGAGAGGAAGATGTGGTGAAGAGAAAAGGGGTGAGGTGTTTGGTATTTCTCTGACCCATAGATTTTATTTTATTTCTTTTAATTTGAAGGATAAGAAGAGTTCCTACTAGGATACAGAACAAAGGTTTATCTTTGGTGTTTGTCTGTTTATTTTGATTCGTGGAAATTCTCCGCCAAATCAAGGAGGACATTAACACAAAAAATAATCAAATATGAAGATAGTAGATCACCTCATCATAGATCCTGAGAGAGAACAATGGTAGCTGGTAGGCTACCGTTAAGGAAAACCTTGTAGTTTTCTACAAAATATATGCATTCCACGGTCAAATTTTTCCCATAAGCAAACTAGGATATATAAGCTTCCAATTTGTTAGCACCATGATAGTGACATTCAAGTCTCTTGGTAGATGGCCCTCACAAAGGAAATATGGAAAGAAGTATGTTAAATCACTCCAACATTGCTAACACCAGATAGCTGAAAAGCCTTATGGACCTTAAGCTCTTGGGGCCACATTTGAAATATAGCAGATTCAATCTCAAGCTTAGTTTAAGGGTTGGATAGTATGGACATTTGTGACCTGTGAGAACAGTGAGATGGATTGCTGCTCGTCTATGTCCTATTTCTATTCGATATGATCTACTGATCCAGGTCGGAGGACTCGTATGTTTTGGGCTTTTGTAGGTTTAATTTCAAAAGAAACAAAAGAAGTTTAGAACCCAATATATGGTGCGGCAAAACATTAAAAATAGGGGAGTTAGTTCAAGTAGAAAATAAATAATATCTCTTCTTCTTTTCCTTTAGTTACGAATTGTTTTGGAAATAAATTTTAAATGCATTGAACTGACATAAGGGAGTATTTTATTAAAATATCTTTGATATATAATTTAACGCAAAGTAAGAAAAACAACTTGATAATTACTCTATAAGAAATTAATATATAATTAATTTTAAAAGTGACTAATCAATTAACAAAGTTAAGAAATAATTAGTTACCGAGTGAACCTATTAATGAAAGTGAAATTTTTTTGGAGAAAAATATAATTTTAATCTTTTATTTTTTTAAAGTATCAATTTTGTCCTAATAGAAAGTATTAAAATGATTCTCTAAAAATTTAAAAAAAAAATAAATTAGTTTAATCTTTTTGAAAGATCAAATAAATCTTTAAAAAACCTTAATTTTTTAAGAGTTTTATTTTTAGAATAATCATTTTTATACTTTTATTTTTGAAAAATTAGATTAATAGTTTAATGGAATCAAACTTTTTTAAAACAATTTTTTTTATCTCACTGAAAGAGGTCCAATTATGATGTGATATGTACTAATTATTGAAGAAGTGGATAAATAGAATGAGGCCAAAAGAGGAAAACTAATAAAAGTCTTCTAGTGTTTTGTTTTTACCTTCCCCGTGATTCCTTCAATCACAAGAATTAATAAAATTCAGAGCCCACCTCACTTTCACGTTATGGTGGATGTATCCCAACTCCCAAAGCTTAGGTCAAATTGTGTTTATATATATATATATATATATATATATATATATATATATATATATATATTATATGCATGTAGAAATTTAGAAATAAAGGTCATGTGTGGCAACAACAAATGAAAGTAATGAATATGAGTGGGCATCAATGAGAATTATTGATGGATTTAAGGTGTTGTGGAGGTGTAGTTGTCTTTTAAATTTTTATAAAATTTAATTTTATATTTAACTTTTAATTGATAAAAATTCATTCTTTTTTTTATAAGAATTAACTCTTCTTAATCTAAATTTTAAAATAGAAAGCTTTTATATTTTTTTAAATCAAATTCTGATTTTGTCCTTTATAAGAATCCCAATAGAATGGGTAATGATTTTGACATCTTATCTTTGCACTTTTTAAATTTTTACAAAATGTGAGAATTTGAAAGAAAAAAAATTAAAATATTGCTAATAAAATACTGTACAATCTTCTAATGATTTTAATAAAAAATATTCTAAACATTCTTGATATTTTTGCACTAGTTTATGATAATTATTTACTTCAAAATTTTCAATACTCTTAGATTATATTCATACTAAACATAAAATTGAAATGACATTTATTTTATTTTTATATCATACCAAACATAATAAAAACTGCTCTATTTTATTTCATTCTCCTGTTATTTCCACTTTAATGTACCAAATATAGTATACATGAGTCAGGATTAACCATTATGCTGGTAATCACTGTTATATTGGCAGTTAATTATTAATAATAACAAGATATGATTATCAACGCTATGAGCATGTTGAGCAATCGTCTATCATTAAGAGTGCTAGTAACTCGTACTGATATCATTGATTGCAAAAAATTAACACATTCTTACAAGTATATATATAATGTGGGTAAAATATTTTTTTGTCCCTTACTTATTATAAAGTTATTATTTTAGTCTTTTATTTATTAAAATATTTAAAATAATTCATATTAATTGAAAAATATCACATTTAATCCTTTATTTAAAAAAATAAATTTAGTCTCTTAAATTTAAGACTTAAAAATTTGTAGATTGGCTAAATTTAAAAAATTTTAAATTAAATGTGATATTTTTTAATAAAATTATTTTAAACGTTTTAATAAATAAGAGATAAAATAATAATATTATGATAAATGATAAACTAAAAATATTTTTTATAAATAAAATAAAAAATTATTAATTAAATTATTATTTTTTGTGCTCTAGCACATTACCTGTATGTGTGACAGTGTGAGCGTTCTGGTGTGATATCATGACATAAGCATTACATATATTTTTTTTATCAAGACATTAGAACTCCTGCCGCGGAATAAATTTAAATTTATAAACATGTGGATATATATTGCAAAATAAAATATTAAATAATATATTCAAAAATTATATTTGACATGTGAAATCTATATATGAGATCCAATTTTTAATTTAAATGCCTTAAGCCGACGTAAACAATTAATATACTAAATGAAAAATCAACGGCACATTAAAAGTTTTAGTCTATAGTAATTAAAAGCAAACATTTGCAATTTTCTTGTTGATCTATTAGGCAGCTAGATAATTTATTATCATATAGCCACATTGTTACATTTGTTTCCTTTACACATCAAACCATTAATTTCTTTTAGAAATATTAAAATCTTGACTTTCATTACTAGAAAACCTCACTCTCAAAAGTAAATTAATGTAGACACTGCATCACAATAGAGATTTTTAAAAAATTCAAGTGCCACTAAAATGGAACAAAAATATTACGCCGTCATCTTTGATATAAATATAAAATTAATTGCATTAATATAATTACTATATAACATATTTAAAAAAAATATGTGTCAATTGTATGTCAAAATATATTAATTGTATGTCAACTTAAAATAATTTATTGTATTTATATTTTGACCCCTAATATTTTTAGATTTTATTTATGAATCCAAAAATTTTTAAAAATTCAATTTATCCCTTTTACATTTTATCTTTTTAGTAACCCCACGAAATATTAATTTATAAATTAAAAATAAGAATAAAATTATGAATTTGTGTAGTTTTTAGAAGAATAAATTAAGTACAATGATGAGTTAATAAAATTATAAACTAATATTTTTGTACAAGTTATTAAAAAATAAAAAAATAGAGAGAGTAAATTAAAAATTTTAAAAAAAAAATTTGAGTTTATATATAAAATATAAAAATAATAAGATTAAAATATAAATATAATAAATTATTTTATACGGACATACAATTAGCATAATATAATATGTTATTATCATGTTTATCTTCTTATTATACCATGTAATAATTGCAATACTACAACTAATTTTATAATTGGAGGAAAAAAAAATAGACAGACTTACAGAGGAAGTAAAATATTCTTCATATTTACTGCAAAATAATAAAACTAAAAAAATTTACTGAGACAGCTACAATTAAAATTGAAAAAAAAAAAAAAAAGAGAGAAGGAAAAAAAGGAATTGTGAAAAAGGAATGGAGGAGGTGCCACTTGCCACCCATGAAACTCGTCTGCTAAGCTTAAAAACAAGGAGTGGGATTAAAAAGTATGTAAAGGTCCAATCAAGATAAAAAGCCAAAACAAAGAGAAATATTAAATAATAAACTAACAAGTTTGAAATGACAAAAATATCCTTAAAACTAAGATTAAGAGACTCAAAACTTAAAATAAAAATATTACTCACTATCATGTAATAGTAATGTATTAATCTAATTAAATTATGACAACAAATTATATTATATAATTAAATTTATATTATTTTTGGTCGTAATTTGATTAGATTAAATGTATTATTATGGGTTGCTATTTTAGATCGCAAAAATGAGTGACCTACAGCACGTGAAAGACAAGGGACATTCACACGTCGGAGATATCTGATTACGAATTCAAAGTCTTCACATTATTACTGCTTTTTTGACTTGTGAGGTGTAATTATTAATTCACATTCATTGAATGTGTTCAAAAGTAACAGCAACCTAATAATTAGGAGTAATAAGACTTTTCTTAGTAATACAACAATTCCAAACAATTTTAACAAACAGAACAAAGAAAAAGAGTATAAATTAAAATTTTTTAATAGATTCTTTATATGTAATTTAATAATAATAATAATATTATTATTATTATTACTACTTTAGATTTGTCTCAAATCGTATGAATATCATTTCAATTTATATTGATTGCTTAATAAAACTCATTAGTTAAGTGGGAATCGTATAAATAACTTTTTTTTTTTACATATTTTGTATCTTATAATTTTAATTTTGAATATATGGGCTTGTGGATTTTAAAATGTGTTATAAATAGTTTAATCAAATGAGATTACAAAGTTTATAGATTTCATTATTTAAATGATACCTACTATTGAATAATTTCTACATATTATGTATCTCATAGTCTCAGTTTCATATTTTTGTTCAAAGAAAAAAATTACAAATTAAAATGGTTAATCAATTACTTATTTATTTTTTATAGTTCATATCGTTACGTAAAATTAAAAGTTTTGTATTAACTATAATTTATTTATTTTTAATATTGATTAAAGAAAAAATTAGTAGATTCTTTATATGTGATATATACTTTCTTTTATTTTTTTGGGTAATAACTCTTTATTAACTGATATTTTTTATTCAGCAATTAGTGTAAATTGAAACATTATTATTATAGATTCAAGGTAAGTATAAAGCAATATAATAATAATAATTGTCATTATTATTAATAAAAATACATATACAACATTTATTAAAAAGTTTAATTTGTACTTTTTTTTATTTTACAAATCATCAAAATAAAAAATGCAAGTGAGATTTAAAAATTTTGTAGTGTCCATCACTGACATAATTCTTAACACATATCCAAATGTTTAACATACATAAGGCAATGTTTAAACATTGAAATTTGAATAGTAAAATAATATAAATAAAATTAATATGGTTGCATTTTTTTATTCAATTAAATAATATCATATGCAAAGATTAGAAAATAACTTAATAATAAAATATGTGTGGGATCGTTTCCTATTGAGAGGCTAACTATGCTCTCCAATCAGCATCTCCAGGACAGGTTTACTTTTTTTTTTTTTTATATCTATATATATACTTTTAAAAATTTAGAATAAGATGTGATTCTCAATGAGGGAATCCACATTGGTTTGTGTCAGGGAATGTGAATGTGAGACCCTTATATCATTATTAAGAAAAATTAAATTGATTGGCATTTTTTAACAATAATACACAAAAATATATTTTTAAATATATAAATATAATATTTTATTATAAAATATTTTGAGTCATATTATGCTAAAAAAGCCATAGTACTCAAGCCTCATGTGACCTCCTATTATGTTATGCTAATTTATATATCAAATAATTATAACTTTATACAACATAACTATGAGTACTATTTTAATTTTTTTATTTATTACTACATTATGTTATTCGAATCCGAAACTATTAATATAAACGTAAGAAACCTTTTAAAATAGTACTCAGGTACCATTTAATTGAACACTATTATATGATAAGAATTTTTATCTTTAAAAATAAAAAAATAAAAAATCTTTTAAAAAGAAATTAGTAATTTATTAAAAAAACAGTGAGAAAAAGAAAGCATGGGTCAGGAAAATCCTAAAAGGGGTTAACAAAATCAGAAGAAAAGATTAGATGGGGGTGACTTTGTGTCCTGTAAGGGCCACTAGAAAGTGTAGAGGCTTTTGTCACATTGACAGCTACTTTTGTCCTCATTTATGACGCAAAAAATGATTGAGTGCATGTCATTTTCACCAATATTACTAATGCCATGGAAAAAAACTAGGGTGTGTCACAGCACGAAAAGCCATCCTCATCGGTAATGCCTCCTCATTGCTTATCTTGCCTCAAGTTCATTCATTCCTACCGTACCAGTTTAATTCTCTGTTTTTTTGTTTTTTTGTCAAGCAAAAGTTAGTTAAGCACCATAAATATAAAATATTTATTATAAATAATTTTAAAATATTAAACCATAACAAAATTTTTTCGTTCAAAAAATATAAATATAGATTTAGTGAGATTAAAAATCTAATTGAGGGTGAATTTGATCAAATTCAAATAGGTAAATAAAAGTTTAATGATTTAAATTTTTAAAAATTATATAATATATATTAAAATATAAACTATTAAATAAAGTTTAACAGCTAAACTTTCTTAGAAACAGTGAATTTAAATTTTTAAATACAGAGAATTCAAATATAAAAAATATTTATTAAGATTCTAAGATCTTATCTTCTGACTCTTTAATTATATATTTTTAAAATCTTAAAATATAGTAAGCGATCAAGTCTGTTAATATTTATAATAATAAATGATCAAATTAAAAATAAATTTATAAACAAAAAATTGAATTAAAAATAAAATAAGTGACAATAAATATTAAAATTAAAATTAAAATTAAAACTCAAAAGGATAATATGATGATATACTCCTATCCTTATCACACAACTGTCATAAAACTTTTACACTGTACAAGACGGAGGAAAGGTTCCATTTCCCTCGATTTAAGGAAAATAAATGGCATGATTGTCATCAGCAATGCAATAACTTTCTGAAAATAATCCTCTAATAAATTGAAAAAAAAAAAACAAAAATATTCGAGATTTTGTAAAATGATTTTATTATCAATTTGACATTTTCTAAATATCCATATAATTTTAGCGTCTGAGTATACGATTTCATTCTAATTTTAATATTAGAAGGGGAGTGCAACGTTTTTTAAATTTACAAGTCTATAAAATAATATCAATCATATTTTTAAATATTGAAATGATATTAAAGATAATATGAGTCATATTGTTATTTTTGGGACCAAATAATTATACTTAGTAATATTGTACAGTGTGCACATTACAGGTTTCCCGTTTGTATGACTTGTAAAAGCCCAAAAATAAATTTGTTAAAAGAAATGTAATGTTGAAAATATTTAATATATCCAAAAATACTTTTGATAATAAAATGAAAAAAAAACATTTAAAATGTGAGTGCAACAAGGCAAGAAGCATAAAGTTATTTCAATAGTCGTATGTCTAGCAGAATTATCATTAATTAGGATAAATTGTTCAGGTATTGGTCTCTCTCTCTCTCAATTTGCCCTCAATTATATCACAATATGCTTGGAATGTTTTATTTTTGCACACCAGCACGCAGTGGCAGAGCCATGTGGCCATATGTCCTCTCAAAATTTCAAAATGTGCATATTATATTAAATTTTGATGTTATATTTTTTATTTTTTAAAAAATTTTAAATTTTTTAGATTCACATATATAATATGTTAATTTTCATTAGAATGGAATTGTGTCAATTTTGCCCCACTAGCTTAGGGCCTTGCCTCTACCAATGCTAGAAAGGAATGACAAAATGTTATAATTAAATAATAAAGTGTAATTATAACGTTTATAATCATTTTAAGTCCTTTTGGTTATGTCAAAAAAGAAATTAAGCCATAGGTTAATAGATAGCTTGAGATGAGCAAGGATTGAAATGATTAAAGTCACTTAGAGTATTGTCTTAGAATTATTATTATTATTATTTTTATGAAATATAATGGCAAATGAGGATTTTAAGACTTTTCATTGCCATATAAAAATTTATTTTTATTAACCCTTCAAATTGTACTATTAAAAATATAATGGAACAATTTTTTATAATTAAATTACAAGTATAATATCATTAATTAAAAATAAAAAAAATATAAGTACAATTACCTCTATTGTGTTATATAAGGTTAACATTAAAAAAAACCATTCAATTTCATTAATTTTAAGTATAATTTTCAAATAAAAATAAAAAGTCCTATTTTTCCTTTATTATAACTTTTAAATAATAAAATACGACCCGCCACTTTTCATTCTCTACTTTATTTCATTTTATTATTAGTTATTTATTTCATTTCATTTTATTCTTTTCTAATCTTTCACATGAAACCCGTATGAAACCATTGAACTCACCCCAATTGTAAGTTTTATATTTTAAAATTGTAATGTTAAATATGAATATTTTATGTCAAATAATTGCAAAGTCTCGTCTATAATAATACAACATAGAATACATAAATACCCATTCTTCTTTCACTCTTTTTCTGAAATATCATTTAAAATGTGTGTGTTATTATAGTATTTTTTACTCAAAATAATTCTTTTAGACTTGAAAGAATAGACAAAAAATTCATCATATATCGAGAAACTTTTGCATCATTTTGTGTAGATCACTCTTCAATTATATAAGCATTTATTTATGTTTCACAGGTTATGTTTAGTTCACTCAAGAGTCACCACCTATTTGGAATCTTGTGGTTTTCATTTTCCCCCACCAGTAAGAGTATATCAGATCACATGTGGTGTTCAAGCATAAAGACAAGCCCTGTGGGTCTCCCAAACATGTGCACAAGAAACTTGCATTGTAAAACTTCATTGCTCATACAAAATAATAAAAAAATAAAAAAAAGGAAAAATAACACCAATAAATAAATAAAAAGAAAAATAAAAATAAAACCCCATTTGTTTAATCCAAAGAACAGGACAGGTATCTCATGAGAAATTTCGTTTGATAGTGATTTATTAATAATGACTTTAAATTAGTGTTTTATTTTTATCTTGAAGGGCACTAATGCATGCATTAATTTAATTTTTTTCGTTTTTATTTTTATTTTTATTTTTCATTTTAAAAATAATAACATGGTATTGCAGACCTTTTTTCCACAATTTGGCTGCAAAATAAATGGTTCACCAAATCTCCACTTTTTTTTTTACATCAAAAGATCTTCTCCACTTTTCTTAATGCATATGCACTTGTTTCATTCAGTATGAAGTGGGTAGGGGGCGGGGGTGGTTTAATATAGTGAATTTATTTCTAAATATGTGGTGGAAGAAAACAGTTCTTTTTCTATTAGATTTTTAAACCAAAATTTCAATGGTTTGGCCACAACCCTTAGGAATGTTAATTAAAAAAATATATTTCATAAAAAGAACTTTATATAATGTGTTCAACTTATATTGGATGTTCTTGTTATCATTAACACTTAAAATTTCAATGGTATGTTAGGAACAGGCTATTCTTGTTAGAGTATCAATAATAAAAGTTTGAAGAAGAATACTGTGGTTTCATCCCTAAAGTCAACAAATTTAATTTGAATCATTGAGTATTCCATTTTGGAAAAAAAAAAAAAAGGTTAAGGTATCCTTTGTGTTATTCTACATTTTAGTAAATTTTGTAATGCAAGTATAAAATTAGTTGTATATGTATAATCACTACATGATATATTAGGAGAAAAACACGTAACAATGGAGTATCATATTCTACTAATTATATAATAATTTAAAATAAATTGATTATATTTATATTTTGGTCCCATTATTTTTATATTCTACTTATGAATCTTTATTTTTATTTTTCAATTTACTCCATTTAAATTTGATTTTTCAATAACTCACATAAAAATATTAATTTATAATTTAGTTAATTCGCCCTTATACTTTTTTTAAAAAACCTTTTTAATAGTTCTACAACTCCTTAATTTTATTTTAATTTTTAATTTATAAAATAATGTTGTCAATTTATAATTTTTAAAAAGTTATGCCTCATAAATAAAATTCAAAATATTATAATCAAAATATATATGAAAAACATGCTATTTTTAAGTTAATATACATTCAATACATTTAAACATATTATTATCACATTTTTTTTCTTATTATATCACATAATAATTATAATGATATAATTAATTTTATAATCACACAAAAAAAACTCCTATGTTTTTTGTAATCGTAGCTACAGCAAAAAGAATACTAATATAATAATATAAGGATCAAAAATGTCATTTCCATTCAAAAAAATTAATGAGCTCAACCGAATTCTCGTCCATTAATTAAGTGGTGTAACTGTTTCATAATTATTTTGCTAATTGAGAATGATTTGAGTACTATAAAAAGTTTCATACAACCGACAAGACAGATTGTGAATATATTAGTTTTATGACCACGCACGAATCATGTGTCTAGCTACAATAGGCCAATTAATTGGGATCAGTTGAAATTATTTATTTCTTCTAACGACTCACAAATTTTCTTAAATTAATTCATTAATTAACTTTAAAAAAAAATTATTTTCATATTTCTTCACGTATGAATATTTAAATTTATATACAATTCTTTATATATCTCCTATCAAAATTTTCAATTAACATATAACAGTTATATAATTAAAAATATATAATTATCTATAATAATTATACATATTTTGTGATATAATTAAAAAATTATATATTTATTGTATTTTAATTAAAGAACAACTTAATAAAGAAATAAAAAAACTGTATATTATTTTTTAAATTTATTTTCCCATTAATAAAATAACAATAAAAATGTCTGTAAAAATATGTGAATTTCAAAAATATGAACATACAATGATTTTATTTGTAAGGTCCAAATTGAAAAAGCAATTTTATAAATTATCATATTTATATGTGTTCGATACAAAAATGACCGGATATCAATTATTAGACAAAAACATTTAAAAGATATTATATTCATTTTATATTTTTATAATTTGTATACATACAAATTTTAAAAATATAAAATGAATATAATATCTTTTATTTTATCTCTACTCTAAATTTTTTTCCCAATTATTCCTCTGCAGTCACATTTGTGTAAATATCCAGAAAGACTTATAATTGGGCAGTGCATGGAGCATGCTGACAATTATCAACTGCTACTTTTGAGGTCATTTAGTTCCCAAAACATCCTTCTTAGCATGGCGGCCGGGGCATTTAATTCTGGCCTCTTTGGTATGTCCGTACCCTAAAAATCTTTGAGCCAAAACTTCTTTCCTATTTTTTACTTAAATTATTTTAAGACAATAAAACACATACATATTGTTAAGGATGGAGAATGACAATAGTTAAAAGGATAAAAATAATTGTATTACTCCAAAATGAAGGTATTACAATAATAAAAGTAATTGAATGAAAGCTGTGTAAATATATGCACTTCTTGTTATAAGCATAGATAGTAGACACTACAATGCTAAGCATAAGGAATAAATTGAATTTTATAAACTGGTTTTTATATTAAAGTTTGTAATTCTCTTCTCTTAATTTATTAGATCATATAAAGTCTGTAATATATAATTTTAAAAATTTAAACATAGGAGAGAATGAATTGGATCTAAATTTATTAGAGCACACAATATGGTCTTGCTCTTGCTCTTGTTTTCCTTTCTTTCTGTCTCTATGGCATTTAATTTAAGTGTGTGAATACAATACTAGGATGTAGAAAACATTAAACATTGCTTTCAAATTCTATCCAAATTAATACAATAATGTTTTTTTTTAATTCTTTATCATACATTTCTTCAAACAATATTCAAAGAAGAAATTTACCAACTCTGAACATTGACAAAAACACATTCATCAACTTTGAAAATTAGAGCTTCTCATTAGTCTAAACTCTCTTTTTGACTCCTAAAACTATTAAGAGCTTTTTATTTTTTTATTTTTCCTTTTCTTTTTCACAAAACATGGAACTCACAAAAGTCCAAATTATCTCTCAACTGGGTGGAAAAGAAAAATATAAATATAGCACCGTAATGATTATTTCAATACAACATTGTTTGATTTGTAAACCCACCTAACCGAATAATAATTATATTTATATTACAGTGGTATTCAAGCTGCAGATGAATAATTTAATTTCACATAGATTTGGATATTTTTTAATTGAGGGTGTCAATTTCAAATATAATAAAATTTTTAATTAAAATAATACTTTGATTCCTTAATTTGTTATCTTCATTTCAAATTTGTTTAATCTGATTGGTGCTAAATCAATTTTTTTAATTTTGAATTCGTTATATATATACGTGCACATCATAGACAGCTAACCTTATCAGCTATCTCTATAAGAAGTTGGTGGTTTGTTTTGCACATGAGGAAATCAAGTTGATGGTGATGGATGATGCGAATTAAAATATAAATTTATTATAAAAATTTAAAAGAGCAAATTAAAATAATAAACAAATTTAAGAGAATATAATCTAATTTTATAAAATTTTAAATCACATAATCATGTTTTAACTTTTCTAAATTTAATTCTTTTAGTTTAAGAACTTTGACACAGGCAAGATATTGTCTCAGTAAAATATATGTTACATTATTTTTAACTACAAAAATAATTAATTTATCAATTTTATTAAATTTATATAATCTGTCTGTTTTAATTGGCGCCTCCTTCCCTTTGATTTCGGGCGGAAGCAGACCCAGGTCCGGTCACACAGGCTGACCGGGGGTTTACCCGTGAAAGCGTAAGGGCATTCTCGTCTTTTCACTGCAACTGTCCGGCAGCTAGCGCGCGAGTATCCCCTTCCTTCCACCTTTTCTGTATTTTCCTCCATCAAACCAACCTCAGAAAATTGCGAAAGTTAATAATATATGTCCGAATTAAAATGTCGTTAAGAAAAATAGAATTTCCCATTAATTAATTAATTTCTGCTTCTCCTACAAAAATTGATATTAATTAATTATTTTCCCCTCATCATATGACTCTCTCCATCATCCTCGGCTTCTTGTCTGTACTAGCTTGACTTGAAAGATAACCCTAATGATCTCTCACTCTTACTCTCACTCTCACTAGGATCTCGAGCTTGCTGCTCTCTCTGGCATTGAACGGTGACCGTAGATCTCCGATCAGGGCAATGTGAATGCACTCTCTGTACCTGATCCCGTCTCTGATCATCACTGGCGTGTATGTGAATTAAGCTTGGTCAAAGTCTCCGATTCGATTTGTTTAAGCTTCTGTGAGTGGCTGCATTTGCCTTTTCCTTTTGATACGATCTTCTGCTTTTGTTGCTGCCGACTATTCTTTACTTGGTCATTCGTAAAAGTGATTTATTCTATCTCTCTCTCTCTTGCTTTTATGGGTTGGAGTGATAATGCAGTGTTTATATGCAGCTTCACGTGCTTTTTTGGGAGTAGATGTGAGTGGGAATTACCCGGATCGGATTAACACTGGTAACTGTTATTGCTTGAGCTGAATTCTGCAAATGGATGTTTCCAATTTTTTGAACAAGCTGTTTTTGAGTTGAGCCTTTGATGTCATGTAAAAAATGTAATTATAGAACTTCTATTGCTTTTTTTTTTTTGGCGTATTGAACTACCAATTTTGTCTTGAATCCTACACTTCTGCTTTCTCCTTTCTACGCCTCTGTTTTGCAGAGGTTACTTTGCTGATCAGAGTTGCATTCTCCAGCTGTTTTTTCCCCTCCAGAACTATGATTTACTGATAATTTTGATGTTTGATGTTCTTCTCCAGTCTGATCGTTTGGAAGTCTATGTGTGTATCTCTTACCATATTGTTATACTTATAGATATATTATTCAATGCTCCAGCTCAACTAATGAATTTTTAAGCTATTTATTTTTTGTTTTCATTGTTGAGTTCATTTCCAATAATGGAAACCAGCAGCCTCTTACTGGTTTTATGATCTGCCATAGTTTAATACAAGAGATATTGAACAAAAGGAAATTCTGTTACTTCCGTTCTTCTCACTCTCCGAAAGAGCATGCATTTTCATCAATATTTTTGTCCATTATTTTATATTAATTTTCTTTTAAATTATCCTGACTACTATGGTCATATTGTGGTTTGCAATTTACAATTTAAATTACCTTGATATGTAACTGACTGACTCAGATTGGATGATGGAACATATCTCAGAATCTGTTGAAATTGGCAGTCAATCAGTGAATATGAGGTTGTCGAGCTTTGGGCGCATATGTATAATTTTATCAGCCCTTCTGATTTCTGGGAAGGCAGAGATTTACATAGCAACTATTGAAGGTGAGCCTATCATAAGTTATACCGGAGGTATTGATGGTTTTGAAGCCACTGCTGTGGAATCTGATGAGAGGATTGATACCACAAGGTAATCTTTAATATACTGCTGATTTCTCTGTTCTTAAGAAAATTAAAGGAATAGTACCCCTTCCACCTTTAGCCACCCTTCTTATTTGGACATATGGCGTATGTCAAAATCAAATAAATTTTCCATTAAAGCTAAGCGCAAGGTCATTGTGATGATTTTATGGACCAGCTCTCATCCAGCTAGCTAGAAGTATTTCCTTTCATAATTTTTAATGATATGGGATCTAAAGTGGTGCATTCTGTGTCTTACCTTCTCCTGATGTATTTCTTGACCTGCGCGACATCCTTTTGAGGCTTGGGTTTATTCATTGGTCAGGTGAACTGGTGAACATATCAGTGTATTTTCACAACCTCTTGTGTGAAGTAATTCCTGAGAAGGGAAAACTGGTCAATTGTCAAATTTTAATTGTACTTCTTTGTTTTTCAAAATATATTTTAAGCAAAAAAAAAAAACTGGGGTTTGTCTCTTAGAGTCGTTTTGTTCTAACATCTCCCGTAGTCTTGGTGCTCCCTTTTCTTTTATTGGAATTATATATATTTCGGTGAAGAACCAAACATAATTTTTGAGTAATTGTGGAAAGATTTATTTTTTTAAGGTCCTTGGAAGTTATAACAGATTGTTATATCCACACTATATATTTCTGGATATTTCAGTTTTTTTTTCTACTTCATTGCATTTAGAAAAATACATGGATTGCCGCCCTTAAATTTCTTTAATTGAAGATGCCCTGTGAGCAATTAAGGCAACGGTATAGTTGTTTATCCCTTTGTATGATTGTTAATAACTTCTTAGATGAAGTTATTCTCCTCAATATATAACTGAAGATATACGTAAATTCTTGCATTGGGTAACTTCCATAGAATTTATTTATAGCCAGTGCTTTTTCTTTTTCCCCTAATCCTGTTATGGAAAATATGTCTAAAGCACCAGCCAGCACTGTATACCTTTTATCTTTTTTCATTTACATTGATTTCTTGAATATCGCCTTTGCTGTTGTATGCTTCTGTTGAGTGTACTAAAGTCATGAACTGGAAATTGACAAGTGTGGTTGTTCACTTTTTCGAATTTTTAATACATGTTCCAGTGAACTTGTTACTTCTTATGCCCGTCACCTTGAGAATAAACATGATATGCTTCTTGGAATGCTGTTTGAGCGTGGGACCTACAAGAAACTCTATAGCTATCGGCATCTTATAAATGGGTTTTCTGTTCATCTTTCCCCAGAACAGGTGAAGTCTTCTGTTATCTACATTACTATTCTACTTATAACAATTTTAATTTTACCTGTTTAAATTAATTTCTATATTTTGTTTTCCTCATGCTATCATCTTATATTAGTAGGCAGAAATCTTAAGGCGTACTCCTGGAGTGAAATCTGTCGAAAGGGACTGGAAAGTGAGGAGACTTACCACACACACACCGCAATTTTTAGGACTTCCAACCGGAGTATGGCCAACAGGAGGTGGTTTTGATCGGGCTGGAGAAGACATTATAATTGGATTTGTGGACTCAGGGATCTATCCGCATCACCCAAGCTTTGCAACACATCATACTGAGCCATACGGGCCACTTCCAAAATACCGAGGAAAATGTGAAGTTGATCCAGATACTAAAAGGAACTTTTGCAATGGGAAGATTATTGGAGCGCAACATTTTGCTCATGCTGCAATAGCTGCTGGGGCATTCAACCCTATAATTGATTTTGCTTCTCCTCTGGATGGGGATGGGCATGGAAGGTTAGGCCTCGTTTCCTTCATCGATAACTTATTCACTTGGAAATGAGCTGTTGACAACCATGATTAGAGCTTGGTTTTGCTTAAATTGTGGAATTTATTCTGTCATACTCAGTTGATGATAAGGAGCTTATCCTTTAACTGTGTAAAATCCTTCATCTTGTATATGTATAACTTTATTGCAGTCTGGTACAGGCTAACTGTCCTGCCATTTGTCTTCTTACTTTGTTTCAAATCTTTCAAACACAATGTAATTCCTCCAAGTGGGAAACCTTCAGAAGATATATTCTTAATACCTCTTGTTTCCTTAATAATGTTATGAATGTATTCATAATATACATTAAAATACTTTGATAGTTGTAGCTTTTCCAAGATACCTTTCCTCATGTGTTCATTTGTAAAAATGCCATTATTTTTGCCATTTGTATTGCACGGTAAAGCTTGGGCTAGGGGAAATTCTTCCATCTGGTCCTGCATTAATTGAATGCAACTTAACTTTATGTTGGCAGGCTGCTTTCTTTTATTGCCTCTTTAAGGCACTGGATGATAAGATGTAATTTTCAGAACTCAAAAACATCCCCAGTGATTTTCTTTTGATGAACTCTTATATTAGTCGGACTAATTCAAATTGTTCTCCCACCCCAAAAATGTTGCAAATCATCTATCAGTAACTATTATTGTACAAGAACAAGTGACAAGAAAACATTATGTATTAATGTGTGGATCATGATAGTTGGAGTTCTCACACGGGAAGAAACCATATGCACAGTAGTGCTTCATTTTTGTATTTTGCAAGTAATTGAAGTGGATAGGATTAGCTATTGGACCCATATCTTGTAACTTAATCACTTTTATTGTATTTTGACATTTCCCCTATTTTCCTTGCATTATCATCTGGCAGTCACACAGCAGCTATTGCAGCTGGGAATAATGGGATTCCTGTAAGGATGCATGGCCATGAATTTGGGAAAGCAAGTGGAATGGCTCCCCGCGCCAGGTGAGGAATAATAACCCAGCAAGTGATTGTTTGAATTAAAACTGGGAACTATAGCTTTTTGTTGCATGAGAGCTTGGCATATTTGTGTATAGGATTGCTGTATATAAGGCACTTTACAGACTTTTTGGAGGGTTTGTTGCAGATGTAGTTGCTGCTATTGACCAGGTATGTATATTTCTTATCATATTTGTCCTTATTTACTTGCTTTCTTACCTAGCGTTTTCATGGGGATTTGGCTATAATGTAGCTCAACCAAGCATGAGTCACCCTTTTTTTTTTTTCCCTGTGCCTCCTCATTACTTTTGGAAGAAGAAAAAGGACGTAGAAGAAAGAGGTTCTTTGAAGTTTGATATGCAAATGACAACTTTCCTGTTATTGATTTGCCGTTAACTAAATAATTTTTGGTTGAAAAATTCTGAAAGTCTTACTTACATCTTTCCTGTATCTCTAGAAAAATGTTCACACTGGATTTACTTATGAAGAGATGCTATCTCAGCTGTCAACATAAAGCTGAACAGTTTATCTTATCTGTTTGTTCTACATTCTCATAATTTGAGTACTGTTGCAAGGTTTAGCTCAAAATGTCTAATTATCTCAGTTTGAGGTCAACAGGCTGTACATGATGGGGTGGATATGCTCAGTCTTTCAGTTGGACCAAACAGTCCTCCAGCAGCCACCAAAACTACATATTTGAACCCTTTTGATGCTACACTTCTTGGAGCTGTCAAAGCAGGCGTATTTGTTGCGCAGGCTGCTGGAAATGGTGGTCCTTTTCCTAAGACCTTGGTTTCATACAGTCCATGGATAGCATCTGTAGCAGCAGCAATTGATGATCGTAGATATAAAAACCATCTGATCCTTGGAAATGGAAAAATATTAGCTGGACTTGGGTTGTCACGTGAGTAAACTAACTACATATTTCTTCAGATGATTTATGCTCAACAGGGAGAAGATGCTAGGAAATATGACTTTGAAGATTGAGGTTGGAATCAGATTCAAGAAAATTGGTTCCTGTCAATCCAACCAACAAAGAAAGAAATAATTGCTTTATGTCATAGAAAGAAAAGATGATTCATGTCAAATATCCTTTCTTTGCAGTGACTGTAATTGTTAAACAATGACCCCTTTCTCCAATAAAACAGGGAAAAAAATAAAAAGTAAAGAATAATTTAGAAACATCTAATCTAACTAATTTAGTTCCTATTTATCTTTTAGCTTCACTAATTAGGTTTGTTTCATGATGATTCAGGAATTAATTTTTCCCAAACTCATTTTATTTGTGTAGAAATTGTGTACATATATAGAAGATAAAAGGAAGAGCAAACTCTTGCTCTAACTAGAACATGCAAACAAATGCTAATCCTGTCCTAATCAAAATATAATGCTTAAACTAATTTTATCCTAGCTGATCTGAAACTAAAATAATCCTAATCCTATCAAAACTAAAACAAAATCTCTCTCTCTCTCTCTCTCTCTCTCTCTCTCTCTCTCTATATATATATATATATATATATAATTATAACCAAAATAAAAAAATTGAAAGATGCCTAATTTGATTAAGCAATTTCTTGAAGCTCTAAAAGTAGCAGGTTCTTTCCAATGCTCCCCCTATAGCTGGGCACAGCTTGGAGCTAGCGTTGCCAATCCTCTTCCTTGCATGTCTATCTTGGTTTGACCTATAATAAGACCTATGTCCAGTCTTTTTGACTCTTCGACAGATTCGTTTTGTACAACTTATTTTTGCCATTTACAAATTATGGATGGTTTTCACATGCTCCCCACAGACGTATGGTTTTCTTATGCTTACCACAACGTATAGTTTTCTCCTGTTGACCACAAATATGGTTTTCTCATGCTAACTACAAACGTTTGTTTCCAACACTCATCCTCATGCTGGGAACAGCTTGAAGAGATGGTTTCAGTGGTCTGTGCAGCGACTTCAGTCAGCAATTTCAGGAGAGGCTTCTGCCTTCTTGATATGGGTGCCTTAAGTTGGCTCAATTTGGTTCCACCTCGTGAATTTGACGCTAGACTTTAGGAGCTATGTTGTCAAAGTGAATTAATGGGTTTATTTTGGAGAATTAAGATCACCTTAGTGTTCTATAAATTTTATGCTTAAATACCTAAGAACCTTTGTTATCTGCATTTCATTTGCTATCTGTAGTTGCCCATAGTTATTTAGTCTTTGTATTACTAAAGGATGTCTAATGGCTTTGTACAGCTTCTACACGTGCAAATCAAACATATAAATTGGTTGCTGCAAATGATGTGCTGTTAGATTCTTCAGTTATGAAATACAGCCCCACAGATTGCCAGAGGCCAGAAGTTTTGAACAAGCACTTGATAGAAGGGAATATTCTTCTCTGTGGTTATTCTTATAACTTTGTTGTTGGTACGGCATCAATAAAGAAAGTCTCAGAAACAGCCAAGGCCCTTGGTGCAGTTGGATTTGTTCTTTGTGTGGAAAATGTTTCTCCAGGAACAAAATTTGATCCAGTTCCTGTTGGCATTCCTGGAATTCTTATCGCAGATGTCAGAAATTCAAAGGTACTTGTCTAAACTTTGTTGGCATATTTGTGTAGAAGTGGTACCACTATGATATATGGCTTCTGCTATCAGTTGCTGTCTGTGTTATCTCTTAGTCCACAACTTATTAGACTGTTAGCTACTATTATTTTTGGCCTTCACTGTCACTCTAGTTATTTTTTGCCTTCTACCTGTCCACAATAGTTTTTGTTATTTTGATGCGAAAAATATCATACTAATCTATGTGACTTGGTATTTGCAAATCACTGTATTTAGGAACTTATAGATTATTATAATATCTCTACACCAAGGGATTGGACTGGGCGGGTGAAGAGTTTCGAAGGTACAGGTAAGATTGGGGATGGGTTGATGCCCATTCTCCACAAATCTGCACCACAGGTGGCATTGTTCTCTGCCCGAGGGCCAAATATAAGGGACTTCAGCTTCCAAGAGGCAGATCTTCTCAAACCTGATATTTTGGCTCCTGGTTCATTAATTTGGGCTGCATGGTCTTTAAATGGAACGGATGAGCCTAATTATGTTGGTAAGTCAGTAATGATTAAACTAAGTTGTATTAGTTGTTATGCATGAATATTGTGGCTTACAAGCACTTCGCTGAATATTGTGCTGCTTGAAATTGCATTGTATTGTATTGATGTTTGAGGTTCTCTTTGTTCTGAGCTTAAATGTAAATTGCTTTGGACGAATAAGATTTTTGCTTTTTATGTTCTAATATAGATAAGTTGAAAGGACTTCCTAAAATATCATTTGGTTTGCCACTTACCCCTTTTATTCTTAGTCAATTTAGGAAGAGTTATTCATGATTAGAAGGTGGAGAGGATGGAATAACTACAGGAGGAAGAAAAATGGGTATCACGGATTTGATTTGTTTAAAATATAAATGGCTTGAGCAGGAGAGGGATTTGCCATGATATCGGGAACTAGCATGGCTGCACCACATATAGCTGGAATTGCTGCTCTTATAAAGCAAAAGCATCCGCGTTGGAACCCAGCTGCCATTAAGTCAGCATTGATGACAACATCAACAACTCTGGACAGAGCAGGAAGGCCTCTTCTAGCGCAGCAGTATTCTGAAACAGAAGCCATGAAGCTGGTTAAAGCTACTCCTTTTGATTATGGGAGTGGACATGTTAATCCAAGAGGTGCCTTGGACCCTGGGCTCATCTTTGATGCAGGTTTGCTTTCTTCTTCCCTCTAATATAACCACTTTCTTTGTCTATTTCTTTTATAAATGCCAAGTTGGCTTGAAATGAAGAATCGAAGGGGGTGAAATCTATTAATTTTTTTGCAATTAATTTCCGGAAAATTGTTCAAAGTTAAAAGTCAAATTGAAAGAACTTGATAACATAATGTCTGAAGCATCGATGTAGCACCTGTTAGGGCTGTTTTACTTGTTCTGCAAAATTTCATGAAACTACTTGTGTACTTTTGCCCTGCCACTTCCCATCTTTCTAGATGCATGGCAATAAAATTGGGAAGTGGACAAAATAAGTAAACAATATGGCAAGAAAGTTCATGATCGTGACAACTGGAATAAAACTTGTGAATCTTCTTCAAATGGATGCACAAGGAAAGATGTGTATAAAATTAGTTTTTAATATATTTAGCTTAGATCATCTTATTTATCTCATTTTCTATTCTTTACCTTATGTAAACATTGGGCTTTGTTAACAAAATTTAATAATAAACCAAAAAAATAAAAAATAACAAAGAAAAGCAAAAGAAGAAACAGAAGCTGCTTCACTAATTATGCTGATCATTTTGTAGGGTACGAGGATTACTTGGGGTTCTTGTGCACAACACCCGGGGTTAATGTCCATGAAATAAAGAACTACACAAACTCACCATGTAACACTACCATGGGCCACCCATCGAATTTAAACACTCCATCAATTACAATTGCCCATCTTGTGGGAACTCAAACTGTTACTAGGACTGTCACAAATGTTGCTGAGGAAGAAACCTATGTAATTACTGCCAGAATGGAACCGGCTGTTGCCATTGAAGTGAACCCTCCGGCAATGACCGTCAAAGCAGGCGCATCACGTAAGTTCTCTGTGACTCTTACGGTTCGTTCAGTGACAGGAATGTATAGTTTTGGGGAGGTTTTACTGAAAGGCAGCAGAGGGCACAAGGTAAGGATCCCTGTTCTGGCGAATGGATACCCACGGTAGCTTGGTTTGGCCAGAAAAGAAAAGTAATGCTTGTACTATTCTTTTTAACTTGTGGGAAATAATGGGTGAGGCCAGATTTATTGGTCTAAAATATATAATATTTCAATAGGTGTAAAGGTAAGATGGTGTAAGGGGAGACTCTTAGTTTTTTCAGCTCAAATTTTTGCTAATATGTCTTTGTGATTTGTTGAGATGCTTCTTCATGAGAGGCTTTTGCATGTATGATTATGATGTATCTGCCCCTTTCCCCGAGAATTGCTTCCGTCAAAGGTGTAACTTACCAAAATAATTAGATTATGACATTTGGTATCAATCGAAGATCCTAAACCTTGCAGAAGCTATTGGCTGGCTAATTTCGCTCACATTATTCAAGAGGATGTGTCCGTAATCACTTGCAAATTATAAATTTATGTAATTCAATGGATAATAGTACTTTTCAAGATGTTAAATATTTTTAATAAATCCATTGTGTTTTGTTAAAATTACACAAATATTTTTTATCTGTTTTCAAAATATACATTCTAGTTCAATTTTAACTTCTTTTAATTGAAATGCTTTTTATTAACTAAAAAATTAACCGATATGTATATAGAATAATAGAAAATATATTAGTTAAAAATTTGAAATAGAACTCAAGGTTTAGAGCAATTTTTGTTTCTGGAGAAGTGTGCTAGTGCGTAGTTTATTTTAATTTTTTTAACCACTATGTATTTTATATTCTCACATTAGTAATTAAAAAAAATACAGTTAATATTTTAAAATGGATATAATAGTACGAAAGTCTACTTTTTTGAAAGAGGGTCTAATAAACAAGTAGATTCATAAATAATCTAATTTTCCCCTAATTTAGATAATATAAAATATAATTTGGAATTAAGCGATTAGTTTAATTTAATTTTTTACTTTAAGATTTTAAAATTTACAATTTAATGATTTAAGAATAAAATTGTTACTATACCACATTAATACTTTGTGAAAGTCCAACGAAAATTTTATCATGCTTTATTTCCACACCAGCAGCCGAAGTAACATGCAAAATTGAGATCCTCAACATTTAATACAATTGCAGCTTATATAAAAAGCATATTGTCATTGAAAGTAAATCTTAATCGTTAAATTCCAATACAGAGAATTCGGATTGGATGTAAAATGTCCTGTAGGACAATTGACACGGCCAATAAAAAAATTGAAACAAATTAAAGTATTTATTTAAAATAAAACATTAAAAGACTACTTAAACCCTATTCAAGATAATAAGGACCAAAAAGGGACTTTCGTCCTCGCCTTCCTTCATTTCTGGTTCCTTCGATCTTTCACATTCTTCCATCCGGCACTTCCAATATATCGCTGCAAGGATTAGATGCATGTATTCTCCATTCCAAATGTTCATACTTCGTCACTTTCTACAAAATGGCTATATGAACTGTGTTTCCTATTTCTTTCACTTTGTTAGGCCATTAATGCAAAGGTGCTTTCACATTCACAACCAAGAGAAGAAAACAAAATAAAAAGATGCTTTCACATTCAAATGGTAAAGACAAAAAAAAGATGTTTTCAGGACCAATGACATTTCACCACATCAGCACCACTGGGAAGATTATGATGAGTGGACAATAAGTAGTCTAAGTTAAGAAATGGCCCATCATAGTTATAAATGAACAGTAGTAATTATATGTTAGCCCGTGAAGTTTTTGAAATTTACAAGTTCACCCATATATTGTTTTATTTTTTATTCTAAAAAAAAAATCCTATAATCATTGTTATAGCCGTCAGTCAACTACTCAATACATACACTGAGTTGTATTCAATTTTCCTTGAACTTCTCTTGCTCTAAGCACTATAGTTTGTATCACAGCGTATTTGAATGTTTTGATGGCCAAGTTTAAATTGAAAAAAATAATTGTGATTGATTTAAAATTTTAAAAAAATTACAGTGTCTCCACTACTGTAATGCAAGAGACAATAATACTGGCTTCCATTGATGTTACAAAGTCCATGACCTTTTTTTGGAATTATACTTGTAAAATGTATCACTTATTAATAAGGAATTTGAAAATTTTAAATAATTAGATTTTTATTTAATAGTTCAGATTTAATAAATGGAGAGAAAAATTAGATCTAAAATGGAGAGGATTTGAATGATTAGTTCACCTGTTTTTAGTTAATCACAAAATATTTATTGATTCACATAGTAATAGAATTGTATCAATGCCTTAAAATAAGGCACATTGCATTGAAGAATTGACCTTGAATGATATATTTGTGAATTGAATTATAATATACGAATAAAAGAATTATTTATTATTTATAATTTATTATATATTTTTAAAGAATACGTTATTCATCAATGAACAGTATCATAATCAAATATTTATTTACAGACTTATACATTAAAATGGATATTGATTCTTTAATCTATTCATAAGTGAATATTGTTTATAAATTTATAATTAAATTATCATGTTGAATTAAAAATGATATTAAACTTGAACAATAGGATTTGAAATCTTGCAAACAAGAAAAATCAAACACTACGGTAACGTTTGTTATTCTCAATCAGGGGAAATAAATCATTTCAGGAAATTATGCCTAGTAGAATGTGCAGAAAAATATCATCTCCAAATAAGAAAAATCTTATTGTGATTTTCTGTTACTGAATTCAATTTAATTTTAATTATTTATAAATTAAGAATCTCAAAATAACATATTATTTTTAACTTAATTTCATTGTTTTTCCCCATAAATTAAAAATTTTAAAATAATTCTCTACTTTCGTATAAATATACAAGTCAGACAGCCAATTCTTACATGGCTACTGGAATTATCTTCACAAAATTCGATAGGAATCGTATACTTTATATCCAACTAAACGAGAGGTAGTCAACTATATACATTTTTCAAATAAAGTTTACTATGAAGTTAAATTTTTTTTTGGTCCCCAAAACTATAAGAATTTACATGATATCTTGGATATATATCAACAAGGTGGAGCCCAACAGAATTATAGTGAACACTGTATTTGTGCTTAAGCATCACTTTTTATAGCTGCTCCCTTGCTCCCTCTCTCATGGTCGCCTCCCCTGAATTAATTAATGTACGTACGTGCTTACTGACATAATATAATTTTCAATGACATGATTTAGTTGCGAAAGATTGTAACAAATCAAAACATTAATCAACCCTAATAAACAAACGACCAACTTTCACCTAAACACATTAACTACCGATGACGATACCCAACATTTTGTACGGAGTAAATTGATGTTGTCCCTAACATCACGAGGATAATACTCATAGACATCAATTATTTGGATCAAGGTGGTGGTTGTAATATATTATTACTGGCAAGGATGTCTTGTCGGAGAGATTAAGGCCTCTAAAGCTGAGAAGTATCCTAATCCATTCGTTGTAATCGATGAATTTGCTATATAGTAATTTGATTGTAGAGTGATAGATCACTTTAAAAAATTTAATAATTAAAAATTAAAAATAATTATGTATGTGTAGCAGTTGTACAATAAATTTATTGTATAGCCGTTGATTTAAATTCCTGTTCACTATTTGTTTGATTAATTTATAAGTGCAAAACAGTCAGATGATAGAATCGTGCAAGATTCATTATTTTATTAACTAATACAAAATTTGTATACGCAGAGGTACAACAAGTAAATAAAATTCTCGGTTAATTTTTTGGCTATCTTCTTAATCATATGTGATTATTATTTATTATTTATATTTAAATCACCTCATGTAATAATATAAGATCTAAATTTAGAAAAAAAAAAAGAGAGAGAGAATGTAAAACTAATACATTTAAATATTAAAAAAAAGTTTGGCTGGTAATTAAAGTTGTGATGTCTTTCACATTGGTTGCATTAATTGAAAAAGGACGTGTGCAGACTAAATTGACTTGAAGCAACGTGAATTAAGTCGACCCACTAATTCAACTTGCCCTGTACTATGTCATTGACTGCTATTTCATCACATCCCAGTCTGCATGCTTCTTTGGATAAGTTTACCGCATCTTTAGCCCCAAAAAAGAGTAAAACCCAGAAACCTCTGCGGTATGATTTTCAATCCATTTAGATATAGACAAGGTTGATAGAGATTCTATGGCTTAAGAACTAAGTCCTCCACTCACAGTTTCATTTAAATTAGCCTTTGAGTTTGGGTAACGCTATGGACAAGGTCAATAGAGATTCCATAGTTTAAGAACTATGTCCTTAACAGAGAATTTCATTTAAACTAGTCTTTCAGTTTGGGTAATGCTTTTCTCATTTTATTTTGTAACAAATATTATCGTCTAATTTTTTCAATAAGAAATCATCTAATATAAAAAATAATTTAAAATATTAATATCTTTTTGTCTTCTCATAATTTGTTTTAAAAAATAATATATTTAAATTAAAACATCATTAGGCGCATTCCAAACCATTGAATATTTTTAATGATACAATTTTTTATTTGCTACGTCTTTTAAAAAGAATTGTTCAGTAATGTTACATTGCACAGTTTTTTAAATTTAAATAATTAAATAAAAGATTAGACACTATTAAATTAAAAGCAAAAAATTTTAACCGCACAATATCACTAAAATAAATTTAAATCGTCAAATTAAACATTTACTTTAATGTTAATTACTAAATCGGTACCAAATCCGAATTAAAAAATTTTCTACTCTAGAAGAAGTAAGGATTTCCTATTGTAAGGCATCTCATCAGTCCCAACGTTTCATGATATGTCTTCACTTTTTTCTTCTGTTTTCTAATATAGAATCACGGATTCGGATCGCCTCCCGTGAGTCTCTGCAGTATTTTTCTCCCATAAAATCTCAGCTGTCCGTTGCGCTTCGCGGAGATCATGCCACGTCGCCCAACGAAGCCACAGATGGAACGGACGGCTGCGATGTTACTGGAGAAAAGTACTGCAGAAATTAACGGGAGTGAATCTGTGCCATAGAATCACAAGTAATCTGATTTACCCAATCTTGTTAAGAAAAAGTACCATCATTAGATTCTTCTTTAACTATGAATAGACCAACTTAGCATAATCAGCATAAGCAATGAGCTCATAGATGCAGGGAAAAGAAAAAAGTATCTCGTGTTCCATAATTACCTCAGTTGCATTGCATCCCAAGTTTTGCTTCCTTGTGTGAAGCGAACTGGATGAGCTTGGTGTTCAATCCCAACAAATATTAGTTAATGTTAATACAGTAATAATTAATTTAGTATATTAATTTTAATAAAATTATTTTTTTAAAAAGTAAATGTCATTAAACAAATAATATTATTAAAATTAATACACCAAATCAATTATCTTATAAATATATTAAAATTAGTCAATATTTTTTTTTGTCCAATTCAACACAAAATTAATATATATATATATTAATATTGTAAATTTAGCTTTTAGAAAAATATTGTAAATGAAGTTACACAGATGTTGAACTCAAGGGCAAGAATGTCATTTCCTATATAGAAAGGGGAGGAATGTCAAATAAACAAACTTTAGGGCATGGGCCATGCAATTTGGATATTTTCGTACATATACATGTACATGTATATATAGACCCCGCGTGCTTAAGAGTCCCGTTGTCTCCCTGTGAACTCGAACGACGGGATCATAATATTGAGAAAAGCTTTTTTCTCTCTCTAAACGCCAGAACGAAAGCTTTAAGCACTCATCGTCTTCCTCACCTCACCTCCGAAAGTTTCTTTTAGTTATTTCTGAATTTGCAGCCATACTCTTGTCTCCTTCTCCAACGTTTCAAATGGTACGTGCTCTGGTTTCTTTTCCCCTGTTCTTTTCATTCTTACTCTCTGTTCTCTCTGGGTTCGATTCAATTTCGTTTCTTTATCTCCTTTTCAAATTGCTCCATGTTTTCTGGCTTCTAGATATGTGCAAAGTTTTGTTAACAAAAATGCATTGTATAAATGCTCTGCTCCGGAAATGCGAAAGCGATATGAGGAAAGCGGCTAGAGGCTTCGCATATACTTTAATTGATTTGATTGGCTTTCAATCCTATTCCTTCTTCTCTATTTCGTACATTAAACGCTAAGTAAAATGATTGCATGCAAATGAAAGAAGCATCCATGGGTTTTCGTACACAAATACTTTTTCATTACTTTTCCATAAACGCATTTATGAAAATCTCCAGCGACGTGAAATCCGATTCTCTTTTCTCTTCGAAGAGTCAAAAGTAGTGTTCTCAGTTCTCACTCCACACTTTGACCTTCAAAATTGTACTTCTTTTAATATTTTTTAAAATTTTATTTTGTTCATAGATATTGATTAAATTGCTGGATGCCAGACTGTGCTTGGATTTATCTTGAATTTTTGAATTCAATTGATTCTCTTTTACGCGTAAATTTTCTGTCAAATGGCTCTCTTTGATTCTCTGCAGGCCAAGAATAGATTGTAGTTATCGATGACAGTAAAGAAAAAAACCAGAAATTCATTAAAATTTTAATATTGCAATTAATTCTATTTTGATATGTTATACATACTTATCTTTGATTATGAATGACATATCATCGGCTATCTCTAAAGCATTAAAATCTTTTTAGTTGGCCAAAGAAAAAGCATTCAGTTTTTTAATTCTATTTTATTAGTAAAGTTTAGTTCCTTTGATTTCTAATTTTCATAATCATCACTTAATGAGCTTATATTATTATTATTATATCATAAAATGAGTAAAATTTTATTTTGGTTCTTCAAATATGAAGTGTTTTCTAATGGGATTAGACTTATATATAACTATTTATATTTTTTAATTATAATATGATAAGTGTTTAATTAATTAATAATTATGTATAATATAATTTAAAAATAAAATACTTACATGTAATAATCATACATGTTGTAAGATTATTGAAAAATTAAATATTTGTAACATCTCAGTAAAGATATAAACAACACTATATACATTTTTTTTTTTTTATAAAAAATTTAGTTTCTTATAAAATTTTTTAAAAATTTGATCTTTCATAAATGTGATATATTTCAATTTCGTTTCTTACATATAGATATTTTTTTTAATTTGACACTTTACAAAAAAAATTCTTATTAATAATATTCTAAAAATTATATTTCTTTTCTAAATATGAAAAATATTATTGCTAATGATTTTATTTGTGAAAAATTAAATTGAAAAATATCTTATATATGTTAGTAATAAAATTGAAAATACAATTCTATAAAAAATTAAATTAAAAAATATTTTTATCTGTAAGGATTAAATTAAAAATAAATTATATAAAGAACTAAACTAAAAAATAATATTATATAAAGGACTAATATAAAGTTTCACTCCATCATATAATATTGAATGGGCCACTTGGGGTAAAGTTCGGCAGAAGCTCGGTTTTAATAATGTTTCACATGCTAGCTTGGGTGGCGATTATTAATATGCATGGTGCACAAAAAGGACGATTAAATGATAATATATAGTATACCCTTTTCTTCCTTTTTGCAAATTTGTCCTCATTTATTTAGAATATGGATATTTGTTATTAGTCCCAAACAAAATACCTTATTCTATGATAGTGATATTTTTTCCTAGAAAAGTGCGTGGGTTCCAGAATGATTACTGTCCTGCAGAATTAGTTTCAAGTGTGAAACTTTTATAATAAAATATGAGTCGTTACATAATAATTAGAGGTTTGCTCTAAGAGAAGCACTTAATAATTGTTTGTGGAGCAGGTAGGCGAACGTGAAGAGGAGATTAAAGTTATAGTGACGAAGCCATTCTCTTTGGGAGAGACGGAGGAGGTTTATAAAGCCCCTAATATATTGCAACGCGTACTAAGTCTCTTTACCAATATACGGCCTGGATCAGATCTCACTCGCTTCCAGGTGACTTCACGCTCGTCTTTCATATTTTCTTATATTTTCAGAATAAAATATTTTAAAATTTTTTTATTTATTATAAAATTATTATTTTAATCTCTTGTTTAATAAAATATTTAAAATAATTTTTTACTCATTAAACAATATTATATTTAGTCTTTTATTTTTAAAAAAATATTAAATTTAATTCTTTATATTTAGAGATTATGATTTGGTAGATAAATTAAATTTGATATTTTTTTTTAGATGATCAAATATGATATATTTTAATAAGTGAAATATCATTTTAGATACTTTAATAAGTAAGAAATTAAAATAATTATTTTAGAATAAGCGAGGGATAAAAAATTTTTTTTCTCTATATTCTCATCATACTTTAATACTTTGAGTAATGATATTATTAAAGAATATGATATTATAATTTTTTTTATTTATTTCTTGTTTTATAAAAATTAAAAAATTATTATTTTCTTGAATTTTATAAATTATAAATTTGAGAATGTACAATGGATTAATTTTAAATGATATAGAATATCACCTGACATAATGGTTGTTTTAGAAACTGCAATACTAAATATATACATTTTTTTTTTAAAAAAATGCCCACAACTTGTAACCAGCAGCTCCCTGTGTTTTTGTTATGTAAGACTTGGGTTCGTATATTTTCATCATTCTTTTTTTTAACTGCAACGAAGCAAAAAATGTGTTATATTTGTAATGAAATCTCTATTGGGCTAACTCATGGGCTTTTTGGGCCCTTGAGGGGAATATAAGGATCGTTGGCTGAGGTGGCATCTCCCATAGACGTGGATCCTCATTTCCTATGACTTATGAGTGTTGATTCGCCCCAAAAAAAAAAAAAAAAACCCTAGATTTATGAGTGTTGGGTCAATATACTCTGCATCTCTAGAGTTTTATATAAGTTTTAATTTCGTCATTTTAATTCAAAAGCAGACAATGTTATCATCCAATTTTCAACATTCATTTTTTCCCCTTTTTTTATCACATCTATTCAAAATTTAACACAAATTTTAATAATTTGTTTGTTTAGATACCAAATTTAAGTATAGTCAAACTGAACTATTTTATACTACTCTCCTCGTCCTCGAACTGGCTCCTATGAGTCTTCCTGCCTACCAGAAGTAACTAATTATCGGTAATGATCAATTAATAAATATTAGTGATAAAAAAAATTAATTTAACAATCAAATAATAGAATTTCAAAACTTAAAAAAGTATGAAGGATTCAAGTGTATTATAACTGAAAAAATATGTTAAATTCCCTAAAAAGTATTAATAACTGTTGCATTTTGGGAGGCACTGAGAAGCTGTTTGAATAATTTTGGTCGCTATGTGCAGCTGCCGCCTCTGTTTAATTTTCCAAAGTCACAACTTCAGTGCTACGGCGAGTCAGTATACTGCACGGCGACGGACTTGCTAAGCAGGTGCAACAGTGGGCGGAGTGCAGTGGAGAGGTTCACAAGTGTGGTGGCATGGGGCATTTCTACCACTCGCCCTCCAATTTTTGGACTTGCTCCTTATAATCCCATTCTGGGAGAGACCCACCATGTTTCTAGGGCAAATCTCAACCTACTGCTCGAACAGGTACTCGCTTTTTCCTTCTGTGTTTGCCCTTTTCTGCTCACTTACGCAATCCTGACTTTGAGGATTACATGTTTGCAGGTTTCACACCACCCTCCAGTGTCTGCCCTTCATGCAACAGATGAGAAGGAGAACATAGAGATGATATGGTGCCAACAACCTTGTCCAAAGTTTCATGGTATCTTAATTTCTCTCTCGCTTTCTCTCTCTTTAATAAAATCATAAGTAATTTAATATACTTAATCTTGTTAAAGTCCCATTTTAGATTCTTCTTCAACTCTTAATAGACCAACTATTCATTGGAAAATCATAACAAGTGAGATTTCCTATACTGAAACTGACACTGAATACTATTCTTTTGCGTTACCCTTTTGCATTCTTGTTTTTCTGATTTCAAGAAACTCAATAGTACTGGCCTTTATTATGTTTTGTTTGCAATAATCTGATTTATGTATCGACGCGTTTTATGCAAACCTGTATGCAGGCACTTCAGTGGAGGCTCAAGTGCATGGTAAACGGCAGCTTAAGCTCCTAAATCATGGAGAAACATATGAAATGAATTGTCCTCACCTCTTAATCAGAACTCTTCCAGTCCCTGGGATTGATTGGGTTGGCAATGTTAATATACGGTGTGTAGAGACTGGTCTGGTGGCAGAGTTAAGCTACAGAAGTAATTCTTTTTTAAGACTTGGGGGAAGTCGTAGATTGATCAAAGGGAAGATCATGGATTCATCGTCATCAAAAGTTCTTTATCATGTGGATGGTCATTGGGATAGGTATCTTCCTTTGAACTTTGAAGCATCTGTCTGATTTCTCATTTTTGAAAGTCAATGCCTTTCTCTTTTTCATATGAGAGCAGTAGTAATGGTATTTCTTATCCACCTTCATAATGCAGCACTGTAACAATAAAGGATACAAGTAATGGGAAAGTTAAAGTGATATATGATGCAAATGAAGTTATTTCAGGGCTCCAAACTCCGGTTGTCAGTGATCCGCAGGTTATAAAACCATATTCTCTATCTCCATTTCTCTTTATCTTTCTGGTATGGCCTGCTAAAGGATTTTCTGACGGGGAAGATATATGATTTTAATACGAGTGTTTCTATATGGAAGAACACAGCTTTTTGTCTTTACAATTTTTTGTTACTTATACACAGACTTTCATTCTGATATCTGAGCTTGAAAATGAAAGCAAGGCTTTTTTTTTTTTTTTAAATAAAAGATACATTAGATTTTAGATGCATGAGAAGGCATTTAAGTACTTACATACACATAAAACAGTTCAATTTTTTGCACTATCTTCTCCAATGTGACATGAGATTGTTTTGTTCATCAGAGTGTGAGGCCAACAGAATCAGCCCATGTTTGGAGTGAACTTAGCGAAGCCATCCTGAGCAAAGACTGGGAGAATGCAAGAGAAGCAAAGAAAGCTGTGGAGGAAAGACAGAGGAAACTCATGAGAGAAAGAGAGTCAAGAGGAGAAAACTGGATTCCTAAACATTTTACAGTGTCTCATAGCAAAGAAGGAGGCTGGGAATGTTCACCCATTGAGAAATGGGTCCCCTCAGCCCCCATCATAGCCCTGTAATTAGTTAAATTTTTTTCCTTTGTAATAAAATATTACTTTAGCATTTACTTGCCAATTTGCAACTGCAATGGGCAGTGTAAGTTCACTTTGGTACTAGTATAATACTAACTAGTAAGTACCATTGTCATATATATGTTGTCATGTAATCCTTTTTTCGTTTTGGGTCGAAAGCCATGTAATCTAAATTCAAAATTGCATATTTGGTAAAATATGAATGGCAGTAGTACTCACCTTTTTAGTAATATAGACAAAATACAGATTCTACAACTACTCCTCATCCATAAGGCATCTAATTCTACCTAATTTCTTGTATGAATTCTTGCTTTGGTTGGAAAAGTACCCACCGCCAACACTGTTCAAAGAAGAATATTTACAACAAGGCTACATTGGGCCAATGTTCTAGGGGAAGCGCTTTGGATCCTTGATTGAATATGAAAACATCACTAACTAGTTGCTAAAATACTCTTACAAACTACAGACATCAGAAGCAGGGCATTTCAATGATCTTTCTGCCCCATGAATTTTTAGAAGATGCACAAAACATCATTGCAAGGTAGCCTAGCTATCATAAATTTCACTGCAATTGAATCTGATATGATTTTAACATAAAATCATCATGAAATGTTCATTCTTTGATCTCTCGATCCTTTCCAAGCAATTCTAACGGCGCTCTATCAATATGCCACCTGATATTTCTTTTGCTTCTTCTTCCTTTCCCTTTCTTCTGCTATATACACCCCAGTCCAAGCTGTTGAAAACATCAATTATTTTCCTGCAAATCAGATTCACTTCTCCGATTGAACGACTTCTCTTTGATAGTGTCCAAGATGGGTTTCCATGGCCGCACTCTACAAGGGCTTCGTCCTCCATTGGTCACTGCAATTTGCTCTGCCACACCAACCCTCCCAGGACTCATGGAAGGCGAACTCCAACCAGTTGAGAAAGGACTAGTACCCTTCATCGACTTACCCTCACATGGCTTGGTTTTGGCCTTTGCTGTGAGCCTCTTTACAAGAGAGGCCATGTCCGCTGGAGAAACATCAGCTTGCAGTATCGAGAATGGAAGCATGAAGTAGATTTGGCCAGGTTGGAGCAGGGAGTCTCCATTCAACGGCTTTGAGGAAGGAGAAAGAAGCTGAAGTGCAGTACAAACAAAGTGCTTTGAAGGATTACCACTACCACAAGTGACTTGGCTTACTGAAACAGGAGGCTCAAAATTCTCCACATAACCATTGAGATGAACCACACGGACATTGTTGAAGGTGGAGGATGATCTACAAGAGAAACAGCCTCCCATCTCTGTGTTTCCAGGTGATGTTGCAGAACGAAGGAGAAGAGATATCGATACTATGAGCAAAAAGAGAAACAAATGAAGTCGACTACTGATGGATAGTGGGATAGGTAAAGTAATGGTTACCCAGGCCTTCTCTGACCAGTTCCTCTTTTATATTTTCCTGCTGCATCCGTGACAGCATCTTTGAACTGGTATCGTATTTTTTTTAAGACAAGTTGCTATAAGCAAAAGCTTCACATGGCTAACAGATGTTATATACAAATGCTTGAGGTGAGAATGAGATGTTTTCCCATTGAGATTCAACAAGAAGCCTTCTTCCATCCTTGACGCCAAAATTTCCAATTTGACCGTAAGAAACAGGTCACTGACCAGTGACCCTATAGAAAAAATTTACTAAAATTTATAATACTAATATAATATATTTACCTGTGATATATCTATTTTGTTTTTGTAAGTTCGTTAGAACTAAATTTCTTTTTCCAGTTACCTCTTCTTCTTCTTCTTTTTTTTTCCTCTTAGGAAGTGGGACTTGCTTGAAACGTTGAAACAGTCAATCAAATGACCAGTTCGTTCGCCAAGTAACAAATTTGGCCATGAGACTTTAATTGTGGGTTTGATCATTACTGGATGAATTTGACACCAAACAATTGACTCTCTTGACTTGCTTTGTTTATTTTCAAGTAGTCTTTTCCGTGAGAGATGGGGTGCATTGCGTGTTTGCATAGAATCAGTCAATCTACAGAAGAGCCTCAATGGAGAAGACGAAGACTTCAAATTCAAGTAAAAGAAACGCAAACGTGTCACTTCTTGATTGAAGACGCTATTTGCTAGTGGTTTTAAGCTTAATATTTTGCTCTCTGGTTTTTAGTATTTTTATAAATGCTGTGTTCATAGCGTTAGTGTGCGTGGCAACTCTAATCAATATATTAATTCTAAGACGTTTCCATTATAATTATAAGTGTTAAAATGGGCTCCCAAACTATATACTACTATTTTTTTTTCAACAAATCACATCATCATGTAGGTTTCTTATTTTTTTTTTACCCCATCACATGATTTAGTTCCTTTTCTTCATGTAATAATTTTTCACTTTCTTACTAGGCCAACATAATAAATAAAGTATAAAATATATGATTATCATAATTTAAAAAGTGATTAAAATAATTTGTGGATTGATCCGTCAACCCTGTAGCATGTCGTCGTTTGATTCTGTTAAATTTTAGACAGAATATAAACTTGAATGTTGAATGTCACATGATTAATACTTTTTCTTTAAATACTTACCCCTAATACGTTAATTATTTTAACGTAAATTGAAATTTTTAGACCTATTGGCACTCGAGACTCAAGAGTCAAGATTGAAATGCCTCACAAATTCAGATAGAATAACGTTTAACATACAATTTAGTTGGTCACATTTGGGGTGTTTCTTCCCAATCTATCATGTGAGCATACAAAAATGAGACGATTAAGATTCAAACACGAGGGACCATAATGCAACAATTGATGACTATTTTCAATTTTGAATGAGGGGATTAGAATTGTATAAATTTGATTTTGATTCAACAAGAAATTGTGAACTTATTTTTAGTTAAACGTATTTTGGCATTAATTTATGTTTATAATTTTTAATAAAAATAATAAGCTTTATAAATTAATAGAAGTAAAACATGAGTTGAGTTTGCACAAGACCATAGATTTAGCTTGGTTTTATGGCCAGATTTTTGACTTGACATAGCTTGCTTCAACCAGATTGGTTTTTTTTTTTTTTAAATAAATTTTTAAATTCAATGAAAACATTTTTTTCTTAGATAAAAAAAAAGATTTAAAATGAAAAGAGATGCATTGGAGAAAAATAATATTTGCAATGGAATGTAATTAAGATTGAATAAAATTTAAAAATTATGTTAAATAATATAAAATAATTAAAAAATAATATATTTAAAACATAAAACTGATCGAGTTTAAAGTATATCAAAATCTAACCCATCAAATTTAATTTTCTTTTTTAATTTAATTCAGTTCAATCTTCACCGTATTAATGGGCAGGCCGAGCTCAATTGACAGGATAACGCAAGGAATTAAAGCCTTTTTATTTCTTGCACTGCACAGGCCTGCAGGCCTACAGTGATTTTTTTTTTTGGATTTTAAATACATTTTATTCGCTGCCGAGGAATGGAAAAGGTCCAATATAGCAGCAATAGCCTAGCCCTCTCAATACTCTTTTTTTGCATAAATTAAAAGAAAAATTTCCTCATCTACATCTCGGTTCCTGCAGACTCGCATGCGTAAGCCAAAATGTATTCAGCAAATCGTCCGAAATCGAACTCCACCCTGCCGAGACTGGAAAGTCAGACACCCAATTTTAGGTTACATCCTGAATCATCCGAGCTGCCTCTCACTCTTTCCTCCTCTCTTGGCCTTCACATTTTCTCTTCTTCTTCGGCCCTTAAG
This sequence comes from Delonix regia, assembly GCA_037074485.1. Classification (NCBI taxonomy): domain Eukaryota; kingdom Viridiplantae; phylum Streptophyta; class Magnoliopsida; order Fabales; family Fabaceae; genus Delonix; species Delonix regia. The sequence continues at coordinate 24,815,989 of CM073451.1, read as the reverse complement.
ATAACTCTCGGCCAAAACCTCTCAGCAACCAGAAGCACCCATTGGCACACCCCTTGATTTCTTGTGTGTTTGGTGATGGCAAGTTTGAATAAAAAGGAGATTTTTTGGAGGTGAAACGTGAAGCATTTTCCATGTTGCTTGACAGAAGACGCAGTTGCTCCTTCTCTTTCACTTCTTCTTTGCAGACATTGCTAAAAAGCGGCTTTTCTCCGACACTCAAATCAATCAACCGATTTATGCTCATTCTTTTCAGAGTCCAGAAGTTCAACTTAATCGTGAATTTCTTTTCCCAGTTAAACTCGAACAAAATAGAGGTCAACCATCGAACTCAATCGATCTTTACATGGGCTCTTCTCAAATCTCACAAATTCGAAGAGGCAGAGCAGTTCATGAAGACCCACATTATGAGGTCGAAGGAATTTCCTATAACTCGGATGTGGGATAATCTAATTCAAGGTCTTTCCAACACAAGAGAAGACCCCGAAAGGGCGTTCTTTATATTGCAGGATTGTTTGAGGAAACGTGATCTCTTGCCTTCTTCTTTTACTTTTTGCTCAATAATTCATAAATTGAGCTCTCAGGGTAACATGGGTAAGGCAATTGAAGTTCTTGAATTGATGGCTGATGCGAAAGTCAAGTACCCATTTGATAATTTTGTTTGCAGTTCGGTGATTTCTGGGTTTTGTAAGATTGGGAAACCGGAACTTGCTCTAGGGTTTTTCGAGAATGCCACAAATTCTGGAGCTTTGCAGCCTAATGTTGTCACTTACACTGCGCTTGTAAGTGCTCTTTGTAAGTTAGGAAGGATCGATGAAGTTTGCGACTTGCTTTGTAAGATAGAGAAGCAAGGGCTGGCTTTGGACGTTGTTTTTTACAGCGAATGGGTTTGTGGATATATTGAAGAGAAAGTTCTGAAGGAGGTGTTGCGGAAGATGAGAGAAATGGTGGACAAGGGTATAGTTCATGATACTATTAGTTATACCATACTCATAGATGGCTTTTCCAAGCTAGGTGATGTGGAAAAGGCGATTAGCTTCTTGGCGAAGATGTTAAAAAATGGACAGGAACCTAATAAAGTCACATATACTGCAATTATGTCGGCATATTGTAAGAAGGGAAAATTAGAGGAAGCTCTGTCTGTTTTCAAGAGCATCAAAAATTTGGGAATTGAAGTAGATGAATTTATGTTTGTAACTTTAATTGATGGGTTCTGCCAGAGAGGGGATTTCAATCATGTGTTCCATCTTTTTGATGAAATGGAGGAGAGGGGGATTAGTCCTAGTATTGTGACGTATAATACTGTAATAAATGGATTATGCAAATTTGGAAGGACGTCTGAAGCAGATGAGTTCTCTAAGAATGTGCCCGCAGATATCATTACATATAGTACCTTGCTGCATGGATATGCTGAGGAAGAGAACACCGTGGGGATTTTGCAAACAAAGAGGCGACTAGAAGAAGCTCAAATCTCTTTGGACGTTGTAATGTGTAATGTGCTTATAAAAGCATTATTTATGGTGGGGGCATTCGAAGATGTTTATGCACTTTACCAAGGAATGCCAGAAATGGATCTGGTTGCAGGTTCTGTTACTTTTTGTACAATGATTGATGGGTATTGCAAGGTTGGTAGAATTGATGAGGCACTTGAGATATTTGATGAATTTAGAGAGACATCAATTTCTTCAAATGCATGCTACAATAGTATTATTAATGGCCTTTGCAATGGGGGTATGGTGGAAATTGCCACTGAGGCATTTATTGAACTTAATGATAAAGGTCTGGTGTTGGATACACGTATATATAGAATATTAATGCAGGCAATTTTTAAAGAAAAAGGTGCCAAAGAGGTGTTAGAATTAATTTACAGAATGGAAGCTTTGGGGCCAGACAAGTATAATACGATATGTAATGATTCTATCTTGTTATTATGCAAAAGAGGATCAGTTGAGGATGCATATAAATTGTGCATGATGATGAGGAAGAAAGGCTCAACTATCACAAGCAAGTCTTATCTTTCAATATTGAGAAGGCATATTAGGGATGGAAAAATAGAACAAAGTCTGCCTATCTTGAGTAGTTTTATAAAAGAGTATGGCCTAGTTGAGCCAAGGGTACTTAAGATCATTGCACTGTATCTTTGTCTGAGGGATGTTGATTCTGCTTCTTGGTTTCTTGAAAAAAGGATGGATAACTATCCGGCAGCCACTTTTCCTGTCTCCATTCTAAAGGTTCTTGTAAAGGAGGGTAGAGCTTTAGATGCATATAAACTTGTCATGGAGGCTCAAGATAATTTACCAGCCATGGATGTTGTTGATTATTCTGCTGTGATTGATGGCTTATGCAAGGGAGGATATGTAAATAAAGCATTGGATCTTTGTACCATTGCTGAAATGAAGGGGATCACTTTGAACATAGTCCCATATAATTCAATTATTAATGGATTGTGCCATGATGGACTTCTTATTGAAGCATTTCGTCTATTTGATTCATTAGAGCAAATTGATTTGATACCCTCTGAAGTAACTTATGCTACATTAGTTTATGCTCTATGTAGAGAAGGATATCTGGCAGATGCAAATCACGTTCTCAAGAAAATGGTCCTGAAGGGATATCAACCAAAATTACGAGTTTATAATTCTTTACTTGATGGTATTTCTAAGATTGGTCAATTAGAGGAGACCTTAAAGGTTTTAAATGATTTGGAGGCAAAATTTATTGAGCCTGACTGTTTTACTGTTAGTGCTGTAATAAATTGCTATTGCCAGAAGGGCGACCTGGAAGGGGCCCTCACATTCTTTTCTAAGTTCAAGAGCAAGGATATATTGCCTGATTATTTGGGATTCTTATATCTGATAAGAGGTCTGTGTGCCAAGGGGAGGATGGAAGAAGCCAGGCGTATCTTGAGAGAAATGCTCCAGTTTAAGCCTGTTGCAGAGCTGATTAACATAGTGGATAGTGAGGTTGAGATGGAGTCTATAAGTGATTTTCTTGTCTTCTTGTGTGAGCAAGGAAGAATTCAAGAAGCTGTTACAGTTCTTAATGAAATTGCATCTATGCTTTTTCCTGTTCGGAGGTTGTCAATGCCTAATCAATTATCCCATAAACAGCAGAAAAATTATGAATGGAAGGGTTTTGGTTCAGATTTTAAAAGGTCTGTACTATCCTCTCACAAACCTGATTTGGATGTTGGATCATATGATGCCATGCATATATGCAATGAATCAATAATTAATGGTCGTTATATGATAAGATCTCGGCCACATGACTTGGACTTCTACTATTCTGGAATTGCTGCACTCTGTTCCAAAGGGGAGCTGCAGAAAGCTAGTCAATTAGTGAAAGAAATGCTTTCTGACTTGACAGAGTGTACAAGCTGATTTAAAGGGGAAAATTGGAAGCGAAATTTCTTTTAATTTGTGGAATCCTCTCCCTGGTGTGTAGGCGAAGAGTTCATGCAGTTGAAACCTGCAGGTAATCATTTACCGTACTTATGGTACTTATACTATACTAGTATACTCTTTGTAATGCATCTGGTCAGATTAGTCTGGAGCTTTAAAATATTACTAGCAGACCAATATCGTTATTTAGTATATAGATGTTTAACTTTTTTGTTAGACAACTGTGGTACACCATACATATCTATATTCTTTGCAATCTTAGTTTTTATTAGAGAGATGGATACATTGTTGAATGCACTCATGGCTATGTAATTTATGTCTGTAGGTTTGGGTGCTATTCCTTCTCACCATTCTTTGATTTGGATATCTTAGAGTGGCTCTGCTGTACCTACTGCCCACCATAATATAGGTAGGGGTTTCCAAACTTGTATGAGAATATTGAACACTTATAGACCAACAAGCATTAACCAGACACAGAAAAATGATTTCCTAATCCTCTTATGTAAATATGAAACACTGAAAGTTTAGTCAGAATATGATCAATGATTTATTATTTGACCAATATTAACTCTTTTAGGTGTTTAGCCTGTCTGTTTTTGATGTTGCCATTTAATTTCTGATCATTTCTAACCTAGTTGAGTAATGGATGCAAATCATCTCTTCAACGTAGAATGCTAATGTGAACACAATTGGAAACAAGGTCTTCCATGGTGGAGAATTCAAGTTAATTCATCAAAGGAAACAGCTGCAGCAGCAGGAACAGTATCATCCCCACTGCTGGGTCCTTTATGACTTGGCATTAGTATTTTTTGCTTAAAAAACAGATAGTTTGCATTTTGGTTTTAATACTTAATTATTATTCCTAAACTATACTCTATCTTTGCTGCAGTTTCTCGAAGAAGTGTCGACCAGAGTACCAGATGGATTCAGTGGTCAGTAAGTATTACTATGGAATGTACTCATTGCAAGATCTGTAAAATATAGTTATGATTTATGTTTACACCCTTGTCTCATTTAGTTGGTCTTGTCGCTTAAATTTGAAGTACTTTTGCACCCCAAAGGCTTCAGCTACGACATCGATTCTGGTGAATCATATCTAGTGGATATAATAAGACCTTTCACTTTTCTTACTGCGACTTATTTTTTATCTGACCAACCATGGAAGATTGTTATGGTCCTTCACAGTCACTCCTTTATTTTTTGCTTTCACTTCCTTTCCGTGTATTTCTGAAAATTTTGACTTTTACTGTTAAAAAGAAAAAAAAAGAAAAAAAGAAAAGGCATGAGATATATTTTTTTGAATATTTTTCAAAAAATAGAAAAAAAAACCTCTTTATACTGCAACACCCTTTTGTGATATTTGCATGCATGATAGCATTTTGATACTTACGCCATTGGTAGTTTCATATTTGAATAATTAATTGTCCATGGTATAGAATACATTCAAAGAGCTTTCACGATTTAGTCATTTGATGAAAGGTGACAAGAGAAAGCAATAGATCACATGCTAATTGGTGTTTGAGGCTTGAATTGACAAGAATTTCTCTCCCTCTCTTTCCTTTTATAGGGATTAAGTGTAAGTATTTCTTTCTGCACGTTTTTGTTTTTGCTCATTCGGTTATGCTTTCTTGTTCCTTCTTTTGCTGGAAAATTGATTGATTTCACACCGTGAATTACGTCAAAACTTTCAAGCACCTTTGGCCTTACCTAAGCAGTAGAACTGCATGAATTAGAAAAAATGCTAGAATCAATGTGCTTTCCTTAAAAATGGGGATAAGCATTGAAGAAACTTGTCTGGGAATAAAAATGTCGTTGTAGTCATCAAAAAGTAAGAGTGTAGGCATCAGAGAATTGGAGTGGTAAGCGTGAAAATGGACCATGTAAAAGAAAGTTTATGATGTCTTAATAAATGTTCAATTTTATTCTCAATCAATTAGTCTATTTTCGCTCTTAGTAATTACCAAACTAAAATTTTTGCTACTTTGGTGTAGGTACCCAAAGCTAGAAATGAAAGACTACATATCATATAACTAACCAAGAAATATGGAAAAAAAAAAAAAAATGAAAGACGGATGTTCTTTGATTGTATCAGAAATGTGTGGAGAGAAATATTCAGTGAATTTAGAGACCGTAATTGAGGTTTTGCTTTGCAATGTGACAAAGATGGTGATGATGGTGGTAGTTTTATGGTTAAGAAGATTGAGAGGAGCTTAGCATACTAGAAAATTAAACTAACACAAATACAATTGTCATAATGCTGAAGTAATTAAGTCCTTCCAAAAAAAAAAAAATCGTAGGTTGTATTTCTTCTATAGTCTTTATTAGTTAAAAGTTATCTTTAGCAAAAAGCACGAGCCGAATATATAGCAAAGTTCATCCCGTTTAAGGAGCCTATGCTGAAAAAGTTTTGGAACTAAAGGAAAAAAGGACCAGAGCAAGGATAGGAAAACCATTATGCTACTTTGGATTGGTCATGACTCATTAGCATTGGAAGTTGTCCTTGTAGTCAGAGAAGATCGTAAACTATTCCTCTCCAACAATGATACAAAAGAAAAAGAAACAGAATTCTAAAAGGAATTAAGTGTAACTTCTGCGCCTCTTTTCTTTGCATCAAAATCAAAAGTAAGGTGAGATCTGCTCAATTCCTTGATTGCCGATGCCCCCGGCTCCTGCTATTGTGAATGGAGTGGATTCTAGAACGTCTTTTTGTCATCACGTTTCAATTTCTTGTTGGTCATTCTAGTTCGGTTATTTGATTTTATATTTTTCAATTAGCTATCTGTATTGTTTACGTAGCTTCCAGAAGCAATATTTCCTAACTAGAGCATCACGTTTGTTGGCATGCAGTTATGGCTACTATAAGTAAAAGGCAGGGATTTTTTTTTTTTCATATAAAGTGGACCTTTCATATGAAACTTTTCATAATGAAGTGAACTATAAATTTTTTTGGTTACCACAAACTTGTCTTATTTTATTCATATGAAAGTGGACTTCTACCAGTTTCAGGATATAACTAGGAGGAAATTTTGTTTACCCTCTTAGAAAAAGAAAAATTGATTTAGGAACGCATCCATCATCCACAAAAAAGTTCACGGTCAATTTATTCTGATTATCGAGATAATATCTTACTTTGTAACCCTACCGAAATAATAAGCCAATAACTGGAAGTTTAGAACTTAGATAGTCGCACTGATTGGAAACACAGCCATGCAAAACGTGTCATAAATACTACTCTGTATAGGGAAGCTTCTTGTGTCTAAAGAATAAAGACAATTTTGCGCCTTCAGCAAAGTGGAATGTAATGGAAACGCAACAAATCTTTGCTGAGAGTCTCCCAATGGCACGGTAAATGTGGCAAATTTTCAAATCTAACTTCATTAAACCACCCATATAGAAAATTTCTAGCATCTTTGTACAATACTTCATGCAATTCAAGTAGATAGATTGGTCCCTGAGACAATGAGGACTTCATCTGTGGCATGTACTTTCCTTTCAAAAGTTCCTGGAGCTATGGTAAGCCTCTTTTCACCCACACTTATGCCTCCTACAGTTACATAATACATTCCATGCAGCACTTTAAAAGGTGTTGAGTAGCCTTCAAGATAGGCTTCTTCACCTAATATCAATTGATTGTAATTATAATTACTGTCAGTGATGCTGCCTATGCAGAAAGAGAACTTATTGTCTTTGAGAAGCCAAAGACACAGGACCTCCAAGTACTCCATTGTATCTTGGCTCCCTATTAAACCAAATCGTGTCACCGCATCCAAATTCTACATTGAATGCTTGTACTTTCCTAGGATGTTTCAAAATCTAGAGGTTCGAGGCCAAGGGTTCCTGATAAAGGTCTTGTCAACGCAAGTGACGTTGAATGTAAGTTTTCCCTGCTATTAAAGCCACAAGTAGGTGATTTGCAGAGTGGGAATAGCCTATTTAGAAATTGGTCAGCATGGGCATAGGATGCCGAAGGATCTAGATTAGCCTGGAGGTGCAAGGAGGCAATACTTGCAATTGAATGTTCGATATAATGTTCCATTTGGTATTTCGCTGTTTCATTTGGATTATAGTATGGATGGAAAATAGAGTAATCGTGATTGAGTTTAGAGACAAATCTCTGAGGTTGTAGATGATGAGGTTGCAAGGGAAACCGTGGTTGTATTAGTGATAATATTGGTGGAGAAACAGCAGGTTGAGAAGGTTAAAAGTAGAAGATGGTATGCCACTGCAATCGACCTTCTATGTTAATTGAATTTGCTACTTGAAGTTAGGTAGGTCATAGGTATATCAGCCAGGACGTAATAGCAGTTATACAAGGGAGTCTATCACATAAATTGACCTGTGCCAAGAAAGAGTTGCAGGTATGCTTTGAAGCAAAACCAAAGACTTTCAAAAGGTAGCGATCACATGAAAATTGCATGTTGAAGTTGTTTATTACAAGCATCTCCACATTTTCTGCCAGGAAAACTATCTAGAGAACACAGAACTACTTGTAACACTTGCCAAATTATGATGCAAAATTTTGTTTATAGAAAAAGGGAGAGTATTAATATTTGTGACGAGAATTATTAATCAGATATGAATTTTGCCTTAGTGGTAAGGTTGGACATTCAGATTCAAGAGGGTGTGGGTTCAACATGTAGCTCCCTCCTCCTTTAGGAATATTTTGGTGCTTACACATGTTCCCCTCAGGTGAAATTACCAAATTGCCCTTCTTATTTTTTCTTCCATTTTCCATCTCTTTCTCGTCATTTCCCCATCCAAAACTCTGCTCCATTTTGTGATTTCTGTTGCTCCTCCTCTGCCACGGTCAGCTACCACCACTTTTGGCCAGCTCCTCCACTCATCGGCGACATGTTTTGGCCGGTCATCGTTAGCAATTGCCAGTGGCAACATCGATTTTTTGGCAGTCTTCACAAAGCTCAAACCAACGACTTTTTCTGCGATTCGGTGAGTTCTAAGCATTTGTTTCATGAAAATGATGTTAAGAGAAGCATTTTCGGCCCCTATCCATCGAATTTCAGCTTTGAAAGCATGATTTTTGGCTAATTTTTTAGAGTTGTTCTGACAGGGACCAAGTTGAAAAGTTTTGAAATTTTGGGATTTTTAGAAAATGGTGAAATGATGCATTATAATGGGTTCAAATTGATTTTTTAAGAACAATTTTAAGGTGTATGACATGAAACCCTATTGTTAATCATGGTTTTTCTTGGGTTAAAGGCAAAGGTATGAAATTTGGGACTAAAAGGAAAACTCAGAAAGTTTTTAGGGCAGTAAATATAATTTGACGAAAAGTCTGGGAATGTTAGTGATAGAATCAAAGAATATGAGCTAGGGTTTGTTTTGAGTAATAAGAAGGAAGAGGAGTAATTCTTTGCTTTCCAATTGGCGTAGGTAGCTCGTAAGAGTGATATAGTCACCCAAGGGAAGGCATCGAGTTGTTGGTGGTTAACGGCATTCAGGTGCGCAGATAACATTTCCCAATACCTTCCTTTCCAAAACTCTGCTCCATTTTGTGATTTCTGTTGCTCCTCCTTTGCCACGGTCAGCCACGACCACCTCGAGCTAGTGTTCTATCTAGTTCTTCCAATGATAATGTAATTAAAATAAGCATGCATAGGGGAATACAGCTAGTATGCATGAAATTAAGTTATCTTTCAACAATATTTTATCTGGTGGTTAATCATAACCGTATGCATGATACTTTTCAAAAGTCATTTTCAAAACCATACATAATGCCATATAATATGTTAAGGGATTTCATCTACTCATCATTTCAATTCTAATAAAGTTTAATCATGCCAAGATTAAAAATGATAATTAATAACATTTCCAAATAATGAAAAGTGAAGCATAAAGAAAGGTATTGGGGAGTGCTATCTGCACACCTGAGTGCCGTTAACTACCAGCAACTCGATGTTTTCCCTTGGATGATTGCATCACTCTTACAAGCTACCTACGCCAATTGGAAAGTAAAGAATTACTCCTCTTCCTTCTTATTACACAAAACAAATCCTAGCTCATATTCTTTGATTCTATCACTAACTTTCCTAGATTTTTCGTCAAATTACATTTATTGCCCTAGAACCTTTCTAAGTTTTCATTTTAATCCCAAATTTCATACCCTTGCCTTCAACCCAAGAAAAACTATGATTAACAATAGGGTTTTATGCCATAGACCTTAAAAGTATTCTTATAGGATCAATTTGAACCTATTACAATGCAGCATTTCACCATTTTCTGAAAACCCCAAAATTTCGAAACTTTTCAGTTTGGTCCCTGTCAGAACAACTCTAAAAAACTAGCCAAAAATCATGCTCCCAAAGCTGAAATTTGATGGATAGGGATCGAAAATGCTTCTCCTAACATCATGTTCATGAAACAAACGCTTAAAACTCATTGGACTGTAGAAAAAGTTGCTGGTTTGAGCTTCGCGAAGATCGCTGGAAAATCAATGTTGCCATTGGCAATTGCTGGCGGTGACCAGCCAAAACACGTCGCCGGTGAGTGGAGGAGTTAGCTGGCGGTGGTGGTGGCTGACCGTGGCAGAGGAGAAATAGCAAAAATCACAAAATGTAACATTGTAGAAATTTCGGGATGTCCTAATTATTGGGGAGGTTTTGTGAAAATTTCTATAAGACTCCTTGTTTTGTATTAATCCCCTTATTCTTATGTTAAGGCAAGTTGTTACATATGGTGTAAACTGTATCTAGTATGGTATTGACTGGCCTTCCAGTGTAAAGCTTGCAGATTCGGGGAGTATCCTTGTTGCCAGTGCCGATCCCACTCCAGAGATTTTGGGGTGTGACACTACTGGTGCCATGGTCTTAGACTTGTATTATAAGCAATCAAGTTGCAAAATTTTTCCATTCTTTCCTTTTCTTTTTCTTCCCAAACAAACATAAAACAATCAGATCCACTCAAAATTTAGGATACAATTATGAGAGCATGAGAACTGTTTGATAATTTAGAATCCAATTTAAAACTCCTGCAGCTTCAAATTCCTACACTTTGTGATAACTTGCATACAAGCCACATAAAATGACTATTATTGCTTCCTTTATTTGCAAACATGCATTTGTTGCGCTGGCTCCCTTTCATGATTACATATGGACCATTCCTGTTATACATGGACTACAACGTGATGGGACATTAGTCTACTTTCATGTACTGAAATGACGCCCCTTACCTTGAGGAAAGTAAAGCTTATGCAAAATGATCTTTCTATTTAATGTTCATTATATGATTATATATGGCAATATTTTGAAGTAAATTAGATCATATGATAAACCTACAGCTTCTATACTCTATATGAAAACAAACAACATCAGCACACTGTAGAAAAATTGTCTCTGGGCCTGCTTTGAGCTTAATGTTCAATCAGAAAATTGTTCATACGTATGGAAGGGAGTTAGGATCGCATCCATTACTCACTAAGAAGTTCACAATCTATTCTTTGGAAGTAAATATTCTGATTATTGAGGTCATATCCCATGTTGTAACTTTGCTGAGCTAATAAGCCAATAACAGACGGTTTAGACCCGAGACTAGTGGCGCTGATGGGACCCACTGCCATGTAAAATGTGTCACCCGTCCTCTGTATAAAGAAGCTTCCTGTGTCTAAAGCCAAATCTGCGCCTTCGGCAAAGTGGAATGTAACCACTGGAAACCCAACCAAATCTCTGCTCAGAGTCCCCAAATAGCACAATAGCCATGGCTCATTTGCATACCTAACTTCACGAAGGGACCCATTTAGGAGATTTTTAATTTCTTTGCGTAATACTGTGTACCCTTCGTCAGCTAGGAAGCTAATTGTAGACCCTGAGTCGATGAGGACTCCACCCGTGCCGTCTACTTTCCTCTCAAAAGTTGTTGGAGCTATGCTAATGCTCTTTTCACCCACACTTAGGCCTTCCATGGTCATATAATACATGCCATCAAACACTTCAAAATGTGTTGAGTAACCTTCAAGAGTGGCTCCTTCACCTAATATCAAATGGTTGTAATTATAATTACTGTCAGTGATGCTGCCTATGCAGTAAGAGAATTTATTGCCAATTTGTGAAGCCAAAGACAAAGGATCACTGTTCAGCCCTAGTATTCCATTATATCCCATCTCTCTATTGAACCAAATGTTGTGGCCACACCCAAATACTACATTGAATATTTCCTTGAACCTTCTTCAGATGTCTCAAAGACTAGATGTTCAAGGGCTAGTGTTCCTGATACAAAGGTATTGTCTGCATAAGTGATATTGAATGGAAGTTGGTCCAAGCTATTATTGCCACAGGTGGATGATCTGCATAGTGGGGTATAGGTGGAAGATTTTAAAGAATCAAAAATTTGTCCTGGATGTGGGACACAATTTGAGCAAGGGGTGCACATAACCCATAAGAACTGACTGGCAGTGTCCAAAACAAGAAGTTGTGGGATAGGGGGATGACCAATTGAGAAATTGGCCAATATGGATGTATGGGATGCTGTGGGATAAAGAGTAGCCCGGTGATCATCTAAGACTGAAGAACCTTCAATCCTTGCTTGCAAGGAGGCTACGCGTGCGATTGAGTGTTTGATGTCACGTTCCGTACGGTCTTCTGCTGTTTCTTTCGGGTTGTAGTATGGATGGTGGATGGAGTGAGGATGAATCAGTTTAGAGACAAATCTGTGGGGTTTGGCAGTTGATGCAGATCCTGAGCTAACAAGGGGATTGGTGGTTGTAGTAGCGGTGCCAATGGAGGAGAAACAGCAGGTTGAGAAGGCTAAAAACAGAAGATGCAATGCCATTGACCAATAACCTTCAATGTTACTGAATTTGCTATCTGCATATAGCTGGGTTGCAGATATACCTGCAGGACAGAATAGCTTAAAGAGTAAGAACCAAAACCCTGTCACATATATTGACCTGTGCCTAGAAAGAGTTGTAGGTATGCTTTGAACAAACACATGAAAATTTTAGCATGAAGTTGTTCACCGCAAGCATCTTTGCATGCTCTGCTAGGAAACCAATCTAAAGATCAAGGAACGATAGGTGTCTTGATGCTTTAGTCATATTATAAGCAAATGAACTTACAAAATTTTGCCTTTGCTTTCTTTTTCTTTTTTTAATCCCATGCACAGAATACAATGAAATCCCCAGACAAACAACAATTCCAAGAGCATGAGAGCTGCTTGACGAACAAGGAGAGTTTCTTCTGTGAATTGATTCTTACTTCTGGATCTTTTCTCTTGCATATTAGTGTAATTTGACGTACGTAAATGATGTCTCTCACCATGAGGGAGGAAAGGATAAAAGGAAAGGATAATAAGCAAATGGGGGTCTAGTTTATCTTATAATTTGTTTTGGGAATGAAGATTTTTCTTGTGCTCCCATGACTTGCAGTTCTTTTATGTCTTCCACATCTGGACCAAAAGAAAATGTGTTAGAAAGGTAAAACTGCCCGATAGTGCTTTCTAGTTCTTAGTGTAACTAGTCACTTCGGTCGTATGATAAACCTAAAGATCTTTCTTTCTGTTCTTTCTTTTTTGGTGTGTAGAAATTAGCTAGTATTATAGTTCTATCCTGCAAGGGGAATATTGTCTTCAGGATTGTTTGAAAAGTTAAGAGTGTATTGGGGATATTTTGAAGTTCGGTGGGTTAGTTGTGACCCTTAAGTAGCCATGTACTGAAAGACAAATCGTACTTAGTCACCTAAATACTTTCTATTGCCAACTTAAAAGCATGTATATTCTTTAGCACTCAAGTATTTATTGAAAGAGAGAGGGGATGAAGGGAGAGGGAGCGAGCAATTTTGTTTACACATTTATACTATGTGTTGATAAGATATTGTATATGACTATATATAAAAACTTGTATTATAATTTAAGCAACTTGGTATTTTGTACATTATAACGGAAAAAAGAATCTATCTGCATAAATGAAGGTTGCACTTGTAGACAATAAGCTCATATAGCCTACCTTTCAACTCTTTTAAGTAGTGTGGAAAATCTCAATAGACAAAGCTGTGTTGTTGAAAAGGTCACTAGCTTATATATCATAAACACCATTATAGATTAACATATTTAAGTAGTGTTTTACCATTGTAGTTTGGTTTTACGTATGTAATAAATTAAAAATGAATAAAGTACAAAATGTATATTAGAATTTGAAATATTATATGCAATCGATAAGAAGATATGCCAGAAGACTATTTTATTAATCAAAACACACATGCACATAAAAAGTTCAAAGAAACAAAATATAAACTATAGGCAATATTATTCTCTCCTTGATGAAACTATGGTTGAATCTTTAGCTCTGATAGCTTCTGCACAATTAATCATGTTTCAAGTTTCAACATAGTGAGATTTTTAGTTTGAACAGTGCTTGATTTCCATTCTATCTGTTTATAACTAGGTATAGATGATTAAATTACTCTTTTTAAGCTACATGATTAGCAAGTTTGTCTTGCCAACATATTTGAGAACCTTATATTATCTTTTCGTGTAATGTACATTCCCCTACCTAATTTAAAGCACATTATAGCTTAATCAAGAAGTTGACAATCTATCCTTTGGAAGAAAACACTCTTTTGAGAAATGTCAAATCCGACATTGTAACTCTGCTGAGCCATTATCCCAATGATATTCATTTCGTGAGATTCTTGCAAGGCCAGGCAAAACTCCTCCTTACCATTCTCTTGGAAAAGGCTATATATGTCTAAAGCTAATTCAGCCCCTCTTGCAAAGTGAAATGTAAGCACAGGAAATCCTGTTAGGTCTCTATTAATAACCCCTTTGTAACACAGATTTGGATTATAAGGGTCATATGCACGTTCAAGCTTTCCATCTAACAAGCTCTGCACTTCAGAAGCGACTTGCTCATATACTTCCTGCACCAGAAAACTTAGAGTTGTTCCAGAATCAATCACTACCCCACCCTTTCCTTCTGGTGTCCTTTTGAATGTATTAGGATCAATTTCTAGCTGTTTCTCTCCCACCCTTATACTCTCTAAGGTTAGATGGTAAAGGTCATTGAAAACTTCAAGAGGGGTCGAATCACCCTCTAAATCAGCCCCTTCTCCTAAAACTAGCATGTTATGGGTATACTTTGGGTCCATTATACTGCCATAACAGTAGGAAAATGTAGAACCTAGTTGGGTCACCAAAGATATGTTTGAAGGGCCAAGGCCGATAATGCCACTAGGCTCACCATCAAAAGCATTATTGTCATGAGCACAGCCAAAAAGCACCTCAGGGATAGTGATTATGCCTTCATCAGAGGTCTCAAAAGTGAGCATTTCAGAGCCAAGTAGTCCTGCCATGTTAGTGCCATCAAGGTACTCGTGGGAGAACTTGCAGTTATCAGAGGTATCACATTTGTCTTGACTCAAAATTGAGCACAATGGAGATGTGCAAGATATGTGTTTATATGTGGATGATTTGGAAGGATCAAATAGTGGGCTTGTTTGTTGGAAGCACTTACTGCAAGGAAGGCACTGAACCCAGAGGAGGTTGCTTCCTGTGTCCATGGTTAAGAGCTGAGGCACCGGTGGGTCACCAATGGAGAGGTTGGCCATGAACTGTAACCCAAATGACTCAGCTTTAACCCCTGCTTGTATGTCATGGGTGGAATAGTGAGCAATAACTCTAGCCTTCGCCTCTAGGTAGGCTAAACGTGCGAGAGAGGCTTTTACAGTTTGGTTGTAGTGTTGATGAAGAACAAAGTTATGGTGACTGAGCTTAAAGATCATTCTCTGAGGCTTAGCAGTTGAAAAAGGTGGTTGTCTTGCAAGGCAGTTAGTGGTTGCAGTAGTAGTATCGATGTACGAGAAACAGCAGCTTGAGAAGGCTAATAATAGGAGAAGATCAACGGACTCATGTGAAATTGCCATTCAGCTACTATGTTGTTGGAAGTTGGATATACCTATGCTCGAGTTTAGGTAGGTTGCAGATAACTAGATATAGCTGCGAGGAAAGAATTTTGCCCATATGATATTAATATGTAATTCTGTCACATAAATTGATCTGTACCAAGAGTAGTAGCTTAGTAGGTATGACTTTAATTTTTAGATGACGAAAATTTATGACAGGGACTATTTACCATATAAGGCTTTCACAGGTTATCAAGCACACTCAACATTCTCTGCAAACAAGGAAAAACTGGTTTCTTGATCTGCTGGTAGTCTTAACAATATTATGACCAAATCAACGAAAGAGTTACCTTACTTTTCCTTTTATCTTGTTTAATTTTTCAATACAGGGAGACAATTGGATCCACAATCAACAAGGAAGCAAAGAAGCATGCGAGCTGTTTGACAATTGCCATGAAGCCAACATTACACTAACTATTCAAGAGATATCTTCTTCCTTCGTTTCCCAACATGTGAAATTGCTCCACAGCCTCTCGTTCATGATATTCTGGACTGATAAAGAAAACGTCTTCTTTGCTACATAGGTCCCACCTGTTGAACGCAAGGATGTAACTGGCACTTTAGTTTGCTTTATCAGTCCAAGGGAGAGAAGAGGATAACAAGAAACAGCTCCTAGTTCATTTTGTAAATTCATGTGGAATTGGATATCTTTCCTACGGTTCAACATTTTGCTTGTTGGGGAATTTCTATAAATATGCCATCTCAGGTGTTAAGCTGCAGTAATGACGATGGGTTACATTTGTTCTATGTGATTTAGCCTAAAATCAGTTGATTCACTGTATTATAAAATGACATTTAAAACTCTTGTAATTTGGTTAACTACTATATGATTGTACTGTGGTATCTTTTATTCAAATGAAATGAATATAATTATGTTAATGTTAAAAATATGAACAATTGCCTTGTTAAATCTCTTTCATTGATATGTTGAATATTTTTTACACTATTAAAAAATTATTATTATAATTAAGTAAATTATTTTAATTTCAAATTGTCAGTTTAATTTCAATAATAGTTTTTAAAAAGTTTAAAATCATAAAAGTTATAAACGAAGTATACTCGTAACAAAATTTATTGAATACTTTAACTTTTGCATGATTACTTTGACTAAATTAAAGGACAAATGCAGCAAAACATGGTTAAAGAATAATAGATTCAATCATATGAGAATTAAATTATATGTTTTGAGTTATAAAAAAAAAGACTCATTTTGAGCCAAACTATGATTTGTAATTGGCTACCTAAATGTCATGTTATGTCATACCAAATTACACACTTGTTACACACTCAAAACCTTATTAATAGTCGCTGTAGAACTTTCAAGCATCACTTCAAGTCTCAAAAAATTAATAAAATAAAATAAAAATGAGTAACTTTTATGTTGTTTGAGTATTAATCATCACTTAATGAAGTCATTTGAAGATATATTATGGGATAAATTTTAGTAGACACAACTTTGTAGTTGAGACCATCGTATCCTAACTATATTTGAGAGTCATTTCGTTGTAGTGAACCATAATACCGTACTAAGTCATTATATGCAATTTTAGGTGTTTGTAAGAAATAGATTTCACTCGAAGTAATTTGCTATATAAAATATAAGAAAATTTTAGTTGAGGATGACAAGATGCATATAATATACTAAATTACTTTATATTTTGTAAACACACTTATAAATTTTTATTAAACAAAAATACTCCTAACCTTTATAATTTTATTAACTTTCTTTCAAAATATGTATTTTCAATCATTCCTGCTCCCTCATTGTATGTTCTAGTTTCGTACTCAGAATTTCTATCATTTTTAAAAGAGGAAAACCATGCTTTGTAAAAAGGTTTGACATTATTGTTTACGAGTCAGCATTAATAACCCTACAGGCCAAGGTTGTTACAAACTAACCCTACATGTATATTCTCCCCTACAGATTTTGCCTTTCGCACGCTCTCTTCCATCACCATATACTCACATTGTTTTCTCATCCCTTGCCCCCTGTTCTCACTCTTCAAGGCCATTGACGAACACAATACTCGCCACTACCCACCCTTAATGGAGATACCCTTAAACTCGCACCAAATTTATGGGAAGAACACACACTTTGAGGATAAGTCTTCAAATCATTACTGATTTTACCACACTTAAAGTGAAAGTGGTGAAACTTCTCATACTTAACATCAATCTATAATGATGATTGATCCACATCCATTCTAATCCCCATATAACATCTCACCAAACCACCTGAAATAAAAAGACCTTCATATACCACCACTCTCCCAACTCTATTTCCGATCTTAATGATATTGTTCTTCAACAAACTTTTTCATGGAAGATACTTGGAGCTATACCTGAAACCCAAACCATCTCATATCAATCTCCTTCGGAGCATGAAAGGGCGACCAAAGCTGTAGATTAAGCAAACAGTCCTTAGCAGTCCATGGGTTATCCCTCAAGCTTCTATCATACTCATCATTTCTCTAAAAATAAAAAACATGTAAGTTTTCTCCTTCATAATTAATTGCTACCCTTCCTTTAACATTCCAACTTCTAAGAATTGAAGACTTGAAAGTAGTTCTCTTAATCACGTTCCCAGTCAATAAGCTCCCAACAATGGTTAAACCAGTCGCCTCACCATTCCTCGTATCCTCCCAATCCAATGAAACTGTGTCCGTTTCACCTTCGTCCTTCCTCTACTCTACTTACACCACCATCCTCAGCAATCAACCAAAACCAACCCAATCAAAAAAGAAAACTAAAAAGAAAAAAAAACCCCCTCAAATAAACAGAAAAACCACTAGTAGTGGCCCTCCCACAACCCTACACCGAAGAGATTTCTCCTCTTATGAACCCACGGAGAGAGTTTTCCCCAAACCCTAACAGAGTGTTTTTGGTGTCACTCTCTGTTATATAACGCAAGGTACACTTTTTGTTGATTGTAAAAACATAATATAATACATGCTACGTGAGCCGATTAATACGTAATTGATTCCTAGCATTCATGCGACTCAATTATACCACTTTAGCTTCACACAATTTCAAGACAAAAAGTCTCTAATTCGTACTAACAGCAATAGACTTTAGTATATGGAGAATTTTGACTTTATACAATTTTATTAAAACTTTTTTGCAGATGTGCTCCTTCATTTCGAATCTATCATAATTGACATCCCGACAGATGGAAGAAAAGAAATGTAAGAAATATACGTAAATTAATTCTAAAAACGAATTTTAAAAATCAATTCACTAGATTTATCTCCAAAATTTTTAAACAAAAAATTTTAAAAAAATCAAATAAAATAAAAGGTAGTCTAAGTAAATAGAGATATGTTCGAGAGTCTATTTGAGTGTAGAGAATGTGTTAAACACTCCACAATACTCATTCTTGAGAATGGTTGCTCTAAATTAGTCAATTAAAGTAAAAGATATGACTTTTAGTTTATCCAAAATTGCCACATCAAATATGCATGAAAATAGTAAAAAAAAAAAAATGAAATTCAATTAACGTAAATAAAAACGGATATTTATAATGGCTGAACTTGACTTATAATAAAGCTTAAGGCTTACGTACTCTATGAAAGGGATTAAAGTTCATATAATTAATCTAGAAATGTGTATTAGTGAGTTGGTATTTTTTATATTTTTATGAAAAGAATAAAAATAGTTGAAATTGGGTCAATTTTTGCAAACTAAACTGCTCCTTTGGAGTCACATCCAAAGCTAGGTCAAAAAAATCCAATATGAAATTTTAAACCTTCAAATGCAAATGTAATGCTTCATGAAATAAAATACACATGTATAAAATGAATTTAGCCTAAATTGTGTATTGTGTGAAATGAATCCTACAATAAATTAAATATAAATGCGAAATGAAATTTAGTAATGATGAATGAGGAGATGCCACATGTGATGTGAAATTAAAGAAAAATAAAAAACTAAAATGTAAAATAAAATTGCAAATGAAATTGTAATGAAATGCAAAATGAAGTCTTCATGGAGTGACACATATAAGATGCAATAAAAGGAAAATAAATAAAATCTAAAAATGGACCAAATTCAAGAGAGATGCAAATAAAATGAAAATGAAATCACTCATAAAATGTAAACAAGAAAAATAGAAAATAAAAATTAAAAGAATAAGGGGCCAAGAAAGGTCATGGATATTGGATCATGGGTTAAGAGTGTATTGGCTTCTAGTAAGCCCTCTTGAATCCTCAAACACCAACTTAAGTAGGCTAGGTTTTACCTTCTATAGTTAGGTTCACCTTTACTTTATTTTTGACCAAATTTTCTAATGTGTCCATTTTATTTTATTTTATACTTTGTCATTTTCACCTTCTTTTTCTCTTCATCATTTTATTTCAACTTTGTTTATTTCCATATCATTTTTCGCTTTATTTATTTTTATTTTTTTTCAAATTTTCTTATTTTTTTAGCTTTTAGCACTATTTTGCTATTTGCATTTTTGTATTTTTACAATTTTTTGATTATTTTGTTTATTTTTAAATTTTTTATGTTTTTATTAATTGATTATTTTAAATTCTCTTTAATTATTGAGATTTAATACTGTCTAGATAAATTACGGTGTTTACATAATCAAGTTTTGGGCTTTGTTCTAATCAAATTTACCATAGTAGATGAGGTTACGATAATGATACACAAAAAGCCATGCAAATGATTCATTTTTAATATTAAAAATTACATGTCCATACTTTATTATTAATTTACATTAAATTTTTAATTAAATAACAAATGCAATTCTATTTTTATTTTTGAGAGGACGAATTTATGCAATAATAATATAAAAGTAATTAAGTCATTTTGTCTTGAGTCTGGAGTCAACATGCTTCTCAACCACGGTGTGTGCAATGCTGGTAGTATTAGACTAGGAGAGAATTAATTAGGAAAATTCTTTAGGAATTGCGTGAAGCCAAAGTGATCAAAATTGGCTCATATAAAATCTTTGAAATCCGCTCAGTTAAGCAATGCACTTATTATATGGCTTACGTGGCATTAGTTGCTCTTTAATTTTGTGGTCAATAAACTCACACGTTTCAGGTAAAATAGAATCAATTATCACTCTTAAACGTTGTGTAACATACTTTTGTTTTGAATGTAATTTTTAAATTTCTTTCAAGAAATACTAAATGGCCAACAAATAATAAATTGACAGATGGAACGTGCAAACTGAGAAATTTATCAAATGAGTTGACCATCATAAATCATAGAAGTTTAAACAAATAAGGTAATTTTATAAACGGACATGTTGATTTTATTGGGATGTAATTTTATGTAGGAAAAAATTATATACAATTATTTATATTTTTACAATACTATTCTCTAAATAATTAAAAATTTAAATACACGTTTGTTGGTTTTTTATCATAATATTTCATTTAAAATAGTTAAAAATTTAACATTTTATAACAAAAATGATTGTTCCAAATGCTTAAAATTTAACTCTTTTAAAATTTTATTTATAGCAACACGTTATCATTCGTAATGCATCATGTGAAATATTTTATTTTATATCTCATATCAACTCGCTATTATTGTTGACAAATAAAGGGAAGGGACCTTTTTAAAAGAACTAATCATGTAGTCTTTATATTTTATATGAATTTTTAAAAATAATTGTTCCAAATGCTTAAAAGTTTATTTCTTAAAGTTTTTTAATAACAACTCGCTATCATTGGTTGACACATCAGGTGAAGAATTTTTTTAATTTCTCGCAACTCGCCACTATAGTTGACAAATCAAGGGAGTAGATTTTTTTTTTGAAAAATTAATCATTTAGTTTTTATATTTTACATAAAGTTTCAAATAGATCCTTATATATTTTTTTAGAACTCGCCACTATTTTTTTATCCATGCCTATGAAGTTTTCTCGAAGTCTTATGCTTAAGCCAACAAAGCAGAATTTGATTTAGGTCTAGTTTTAAGTATAAATTTAATTAACTCTATGAATTTTCAGAAGTATTTATTTATTTTTATCTTATTATAAAAATAATTAAAGTTTTGTATAAAATTTATTTTCTTAATTTTAATGGCAAATAATGACGGATCAAAATTTTCAATTTGTTTTATTATGCATTTTACTTAATTCTCTCAGTTTTGATGCGTTTTTGCTGTGTCATTGATTTATAAACATCAAACAAACAGTTTTCCCAATGAAATTAACAAGATCATAAGATCGTTGACCAAATTTTCTTTCTGATCTTCTTATTTTCATTCTGCATATGCTGTACTATTCCACCTGTTAGTCGAAAACATGCCATGGCACTAAACTTAGAATTTCAGACTCACTGCCTCAATAATCAAGAAGCTGACAATCTATCCTCTGGAAGGCAACCTTCCTTGCATTGACGTCAAAACACACATTGTAGCTCTGTTGAGCCATCACTCCAATGATACTTAAATCCTCAGACTCCAGCATTGCCACGCAAAACTCTTCTTTCCCATTCTCTTCGAAAAAGCTATTAATATCTAATCCCAACTCAGCTCCTTCTGCAAAATGAAACGTTACAACAGGAAACCCAATGAGGTCTTTCTCAATAACCCCTTTATAGCACAAACTTGGATTCGTAGGATCCTTCACAATCTCAAGCTTTCCATTTAACAAGCTCTTCACTTCATCAATAATTGGCCCATACCCTCCTCCCACCAAGTAGCTCACTGTGGCTCCAGAATCGATCACAACCCCACCCTTTCCTTCTGGTGTTCTTTTGAAGGCACTAGGATCGATCTCTAACATCTTCTCTCCCACGCTCACACCCTCTAGGGTTAAATAGTATAGGTCATTGAAAACCTCAAGTGGGGTCATATCCCCCTCCATGTGAGCACCATCCCCTAAGACTAACACACTGTGGGGATACTTTGGGTCCTTTATGCTGCCTAAGCAGTAGGAAAATTTAGAACCCAATTTGGTGACCAAAGATAGGTTTGAAGGACCTAGTCCTAGAATTCCACTAGGCTCATCATTGTAGCCATCGTTGTCATGAGCACAGCCCAAAAGAGCCCGAGGAACAGTGATTGTGCCTTCGTCAGAAGTCACAAAGGTGAGATCCTCAGTCCCAAGCAGACCAGAAACCGAAGTGGCGTCGAGGTACTTCTGGGAGAACTTGCAGTTATTAGAGGGATCACATTTGTCTTTGCTCAAAATAGAGCAAGAAGGAGAAGTGCATGGGACATTGGTGTATGTGGAAGACTTGGAAGGGTCAAATAATGGGCTTGTTTGTTGGAAGCATCGAATGCAAGGAAGGCACTGAATCCATAAGAGGTTGCTTCCAGTGTCCATAGTTAGAAGCTGAGGGACCGGAGGGTTTCCGACAGAGAAATTGGCCATAAACTGCATCCCGGATGACTCAGCGATCACCGGTGATCGGATGTCATTGGTGGCTCCGCTGGCCTTTGCCAGTAGGTAGGCTAAACGTGCATGAGAGCGGCCTGAGTTGGTGGATTGAGCTTGGCGATGAAGGAGCTTGGTGGCGATCCGACGAGGTTTGACAGTCATAGTGGGAGCTGCGACGGTTGAGGGTGGTGATGGGAAGGCAAAGATGGCGAAGAGAAAGAGAAAGGACATTTTCATGGCTAATGCAAGAAAAGCCATTATTTGCCACAGGTTAGTCACTGGTAATTAAGAGATAATTAAGCTATAAATTAAATGCATTATATTTCTATTGTTTGGTTGTATATAAATGCATATCTGGCTGGGTCTATTGAATATAAAATTTAATGCTAGATCGCACTAACACTAGTGTCTTAACTAAGGTGGTGATAATTGAACTGGCCACAAAGCAAAAACATTTATTGAAGGAAATCCGGTCACGCAAAATATTATAATCATTAAATATTATTTATAAACTTTTGGTCCAACAATAATATTTTGCCACAAAAAGTTAAAAAAAATCGATATTTTCCGCCCAAAAATCTCATTTGGATATGGTGTTTAATTATTACCCAATTGGCATTCTAGAACTTTAAGAAGCAGCATTACTCATCTCCATAATAAGAATGTTAACTTAATGTATCTAATTAAATGTGCGAAATCGACATAAGCAAACAAAAGTTTTTATTTCTTACGTGTTAATATACTCTCAAATTAAATATTAACTGAGAAAATTTTTAAGTAAATATAGTTTTCAAAATTGGTTGACCAAGCTTATAATAAATATAATGTTAGAATAATTTTAATAATTTATGGATTAACATTAACTATTTTATTAGATTAGTATCTTATTAATTCTAGTTAAATAATTAATGTTATAATTTATAAACTGTGAATGTATTGGATTTTGTTTTAATTTGTAGATCATTAGTAATAGGTTCGATTATCCACAAGCCCACTGGGCAGAAACTCAATCTACAACTCAAAAGTATTAATAATCATCTTGTCAGATTACTAATTTGAGATTGATACACAAAGAGATTTAATGGGCTTAATTTTGATTAATTAATTAAATGAGAAATTGTTTTAAAGATTCTGAATGATTTTATTTTAATAATATTGATTAATTATATTATTAAAATAAACCCTATAAATAATATACTGAAACCTTAATTTTTATATACTAAATCTATCACTCTCTTTCTCTGTTGTCAAAACATTCTGACAAACGCTCTTAGACATTGGGGATTGAACTTATTGGATTCAACCAATACTCAAATCAACAATGTTGTCTTCATCAGGTCAGATTGTTAATTTATTTATTCTCCCTATTTGTGATCATATTTACTTACATGTTCTGATACCGTTATCATATAAATCATATTATTAACACTTTTACCATAGATCAAATTAAAATGGGCTCTTTTACTTATAAAGAAAAAGCTGTTTAATTTTCAGAAAAGAACTTATTTTGAGATTTAGCGGTGTTTGAGCATTACAAATGAACTGCTTCTAAATGATAGCAGAAGTGACTTTAACTATGAAAAGAAAGTAAAAAAATTAAAGTTTTTCTTTAAAAGAAATAACAGAAACAACAAAAATTACTTTTTTGGATAAATATTCTACCAGCACTTAAAATAATTATTTATCATAATTATCCTCAATTAATTTTACTAAATATCTGTTTACAATGATAAAATTATATTATAGACGTCTTTTATTGTTAGATGTTTGTAAAACAAAAATTGCATGTAGAAATAAAAAAAATATCTTATTGAAATTTATTGAAAAACAAAATTCTATTTTGGTCATCTACTTTTGAATTTAATTTCATTTTGATTCTTTACAATTTGAAAACTTCAAAATAATAATCCACTTTTTCAAAATCTAACTCAAATGAGTCCTTCTCAGAATGAGAATAACAAGGATCATTTTGAGTCAAATATTAAAAAGTAAAGATCATTTTAATACTTTTAATTTGTGATGAATCAAAATGAGTCTAAATTTAAAAGTAGAGACCAAAATAATGTTTATCCAAAATTTATTGAGAGAAGGGTTATAAGTGGATGAATATACTATGAAAAGGGCATGACTTATTGGGTAGGCCTAGCCCACTCTTTCTAGGGCTTTTAGCCCGCTTCATTGTAACCCTTAGGTCTACGATATGCCATCCTAGTTGGGCTTTTTACCCAAAACTCAACTAGCTGGACTTTACCCCATCATGATTGTTCTACTGAACATTTCTTCAAATAAAATTCTGCAAAATGATTTTGACCTATATTATATTGCAATTATTATTGTCAAAACGCATACAAGAAAAATAAAATGATGATTAAATGAAAATTGTACACAAAGCAAGCTTAACATAGGATAAAAATCTACGGTCTGCATGTATCCTAGATCAAAGTCTATATGAATTAAAAGATATAAAATGTTTATTTCTTAGTAGGACTAGAGGAGTAACACGATTTCATAAACAAAACAATTTGAAGTTAATCCATGTATTCTAATTTAGGAAATCAAATTACTCTTCTTTGCTTACTTCATTTTTGTCTCCTTTTTAATTTTCATATTTTTTGAGACTAATGATATTTAGATTCTCCAAAAGGAAGAATTTTTGAAAAGGGAAAAAAAAATTAACTTCCTAAAGAGAATCCATAATAGTCAAGGAATTTTTTCTTTGCATTTGATTTGTGAAGCATGGGTTTTGAATAAAAAGAATGAGAGAGGGAGAGAAATATGAGATATCCTCCTAGAGATTGGATCAATTCTAGTGGTATGAACTCAATGGCTCTAGATTTAGAAGATTTAAAATTTTTAAATATAAAAAATAAATATTTTAAAAAAAGAATATATTAAAATTTCAAAAGTTTTATATTAAAAAAGTTGAATTGTTTCTAATATTTTATAATTTATTTTACACATTTTATAATTTTAGTTTTTGATATGTTTAATAAAATATCATCATGCATAAAAAAATATCTAAAATATTAATAAATCTATCATATTTTTTTAAAAAATATTTTTATTAAAATATGAATAACTTATAGTAGTTTAAAGTCTATTCCTCACATCTTAAAATTTATTTATTTTTTAACAAAATATCATTTTGTATAAAAATAATTTAAAATATTAATAAACGTATCATTTTTTTAAAAAAAAATTAATTTGTACTAAAATAAAAAATAAAAAATTGAACCACTTTGGACCATTGAATTTGGTTTAATGGCCAAAGTGGTTTACTAGAGAATCGCCAATAGTTAACATTACATGAGGTGATTCAGTCTCATATATATGTATACACCACAGTGAGAAGCATTATGTAAATTAAGTAATGATAAGGCAAAAATTTATTAATTGTATTTGTGACCTAGGTGAATATGAAATTTGGTAAAATGAATTGCAAAGTGACCCAAAAGTGATGAATAATTTCATAAAAGTCAAGAAGTTATTCAAATTATTTTAAGACTATGAAGAATGTTACGTGCCTCTATAATCATATAGTTTTGAAATTATTATAATTAACTTTTACCGCTTCAATTTTTATTACTATGACTAACATCATTAGTATTTTTAATTTAAATCCCTTCATTGTGTTGCTTCTGTACTTTACTAACGTTGAAATTAAATTAATACCATGCATTCCCATGTTTCAATATATATAAACTTTTGAAATGCGAAGTTTGGCATATATAAATGATGCTCTTGGAAAAGTGGTACTTTTTTTTTTTTGGCCAATAAGAAAAAGTAGTACTTATATATAAGATAATTAATGCCAATTTTCTATTCAAAATAACATAACAAAATTTATTTTAAGAGTTTTAATTTCATTGAAAAAGGTGATATTTATTGATATGCAAATCTTACGGGCTAATTTTCCTTCATGATCAAGTCTTCAAATTATGTAGAGAAAATAAAGAATGTTATATGTCATCATAATTTATAACAATCTTATTGTTTCATCAGGTAACTATCGAAGGCAAAGAAATTTTCATTTAACCCCGGACATTGAGCCTAATTCCAATGGCAAATTCTCCCCTAGCTAGTGGGGACACAAAATTATTTTTTCCAAAATTTTGTCTATTTTATTTTTAAAATTATATTTTAATATTATATATTTTTTCAAATAAAAATATTCCCTTTAAAATTTTAAACTAAACTACATGAAATTAATTATTCACAATATACTGATTTGTTCTTTCTCAAATTTAAAAGTAAGGCTAAATTTAAATAAATATTATACCATATATTACTTTACATATTAATATTAATTTTACTACCAAAATATCTACCGTGACATTTGTATTTATTCACAACTCATATAATGCACAACAAAAGTACACTTAAAAAAGATACTATTACTTAGCAATACCATAATAATTTAATAAACAACTAAAAAAAATACTTTAAAGGAAGTAAAAAAGTTTATAACAATATAAATATCATTTTGTCCACCAACGTTTCAAAAATTTTACAACATTTTTAATGACAATTGTTTAAGGTCTACCTAAAAATAATATATTCACATTTGAACTTGATTATGTTTTAATCAATGATTATAAAATTACTATTTACAAAAATTTACCAAATGTTTACATGTAAATTAAGTATTTAAAAAAATTTATAACATTATAAATATCATTTTATCCATCAACATTTCAAAAACTTTACAACATTCTTAATGACAATTGTTTAAAGCCTAATAAAAAATAACATATTGATATTAAACTTGATTATGTTCTACTTAATTATTATAAATTACTATTTACAAAAATTTACTAAATGTTTACATGTAAATTAAATATAAAATTATATACATAATATATATATATATATATATATATATATATATGAGTATAATGGGTTCAAATTAAAATATCAAATAAAAAAAAAGACTGGATCATATAAGATTAGTGATTTCAGTGAAGTTGAAAAAATTAAAATGTATGGGCATTATATTATACCTTAATAATATATAAACAAAAAAATTGCCCCCACTCACGCCAACGTGGCTCTGGCATTGCTCATTCATCTTTAATATCATTTTTTAAAAAAAAAATAAGTCAAAAAAATATTTACATATTATATTTGCATTAATGCTTCATTTGTTGTTACTAGTATTTTAGATAATCATATCTTTAGTGTTTGTAGTTGAAAGATTATAGGGCTATAAAAATCAAATTATGAGAGATGAACAATTGATGTTCATTCTGAATGATTAGTTACTCATTATAATAGTTATTTGTGATTTTTCACAAATGATTGATTGATCATCATAATAGTTAACTGTTCATCATGAATGGTTGACTATTCATCTAATGATTGATTATTTATAATGAATAATTAATATTTTATCATAAATGATACGATTGCGCCTTTTTGAAACTAGAAATCAGTTTATTTTGTTTACACATCAAATTTTGATATTTTTGTGGGTTATTCAGTTCAAAGGGCCTCTCTTGTTCAAAGTTGATGGATTTCAATGTCACTGATTTGTGGGAGTTTAAGGTAGAATTGTCAAAATTTTTGGGTATTATTTGTAAATATCAAGATTTAAAACATTTCTTTCTTTAGGGGTTTCATTTGCAATTTATTGTGGGGCAAAACACAATTTCAACAAATTCAGTATGATCTTTGACTTTTCAAAAACTCTTGCCTAGTTAGCAACTTCTTCCATGTGACATTCACTTGGCGGAATCCTACTAGTCTATTGTGGCTTGTATCCAAACAACCAAAATATTCATTGTATAAAATAATATACCAAATTGCAATCATGCTTATTAAAGTAAAAAAATGTTTGCTGCACAAAGTCTTTAACTTAAAAATGATTGTGAGCATTTTAACCTACATTAAGAACTCTAAGAACTAATTTTAGTTCTTATTAAAATCCAAAAAACAAAAATAGTATAACTTAACCATTGGAGGTTAAGATTCAAAATTATCGATTAGACCTAATCAAAAAGCATGTTAGGCCCTAAAAAGTGGATACGAGCTTGAAAAGGAAAATTCGATTGAAAATACTTGATTAAAAAAACTTGTTTTGTAAAGTGCATGGGTTCAGACATAATTTAAAGTTTGACTTGAGTTTAAAATGCTTTAATCAAATTTTTTATATGGAAAAATTTGTTATTTAAAAGAAAAACTTACTTTAATCATTTAAAAAATGTGATTAAGAATTAAGATAATAAAAAAAATCTTAATTTGAAAGATGTGAATTTGATTTCTTTAATGACTCCTCCTCTTGAGTCATGATGAATATCATCTGATCGACGGTCCATTTAGCTTCTTGTGAGTTGTATGTGGTTTTGAGAACCCCATATTTTGCTGGAAGAGACTGTAAGACTTTGTAGACAAGATAACTCTCGCCTAAGTCCTCATTTAGAGATTTCAGTTTGTTGAAGTAATTGACCAGCTTCATCATATGCTTGCGTACACCAGACATTCCATCATAATGAGTGTTATCTAGTAGCGAAAGATAATACGCCTTCTGTGTCTTATCGAACTTTTTGAACTTTTCACTCACAGCCTTAAGGTATTCCACAACGGTGTCTTTATCAAGAATGTTCTGTCTGATTGTCTTCTCGATAGTGTATTTTATGACTGTCAAACAGATCCTGTTGGATTCATACCATTGCTTGGGATTAGTTCTGTCAGCAGCACTAGACCCAGTAGTGAGATCTGCAGGTTTTGGATCTCTCATGGCCAAATCCTCCTTGGAGATGATCAGGTACATATTAAGGGACTCATGCCAGTCATCATAATTCGTCTCATTCAGAGTTTTCGCCACAGACAGTTGTTGGAACACGGAAGCTGATGAAACAAAATCAAGAAATATTAATTATATCTCAGAAACATAATCATAAAACAAGATTTCCTTTACAAAATTCAGCTTATGCAACTGTATCATCAAGATGTGCTTTATAATCCCACTTAAAGTCTTGGATTATAACAGATCAAGAAAAAAAACTCATATGTACGAATGATTTGGCCATAAAAAGAAGTAACAAAATGCATCCATCGTTTCCATATCGATAGGATATAAGAAATAATGAAGGTTGGATTAAAATACTACTAATGATTCGTAAATATATTTATTCCACAGAATTATATTAACAATGTCACACCGATAAGGTATGTCTATCATCAATATAACATGAATATACACCCTCTTGTGGACTCATCGTAATTTTCAAACTCTTCCTGATGAAGGTAACTGAATTATCCAAAACTTATAGGAAATTGAGTGACAAATGTGATGTAAATTTATTTATAAAACAGACATATCACCATAATTGGGCCCACGATAGGTGAGCATACAATCATTAGGTGTATGTGATCCAAGGTTACGACAAATTTCTCAAATGGTTTATTCCCGTTTAAGGCACGTGTTTAAATTAGGAATAAAATATAATAATGAATACAAAGAAATTAATTATGATTTATTTACACATAATTAGAGAGAGTGAGCTTAATATATAGTCCCATATTATGTTTAGTCTAGGCACAAATTTTCTTGGATGAAAATACATTATCTAGATATTATTTTAAGGCTTTTTCTTTTTGCAAAATTTCAAAACTCCTATTTACAGGGCTTCAAAAATTCTGAAAAAATCACCATAATTTAGATCGGGGCAAGTAGAGGCGAATCCCAAATTTTGGAGTTGATCAAGTTGACGGTGTGGCCACGCGGGCCACCATACGCCAGAGGAGCGCGTGGGCCTCGCTCGACGAGTATCGATTTTTGACCTGTCGATTTTCTCATCCTTAGACCGCGAAATATGGCTCTTTTCAATCGTCTTTTCATGATCTACAGTTTTTTGGTGGCTGTTTTGAATGATTCTATCCCAGTTGTGTGAAAAATTGCATTGAATTTTTTTTTTTTTGTTAGTTAGTTCATCGGTTTAACGTGGCTCACTGGCGATGGGGATTGCAGCGCCGGCGATGGGAAATTACAGCGTTTTCCAAATTGCTGGCAACTTCTCTTGATGATGGCAGGGAAGGTTTTGCCAGCAATGTATTTCCACGGTAACGGTAACAAAAAAGAAGAAGATTTAAACTGATTCTGATTACCGGATAATAATAATAACTTATGAGATTTAAAATTTCATAAGTCAAAATAAAATTTGTTTGATTGAAGGTTTAAAAAATTGATAATCAGAAAAGTTCATGATCTGAAAAAAGGCTTTGATACCATTTGAAAGCGGAATTAGAATATGTGATTAAACATGATCACAAATTAGGAGAATAAATAAATTAACAGTTTGATCTGATAAAGATGACATCGTTGATTTGAGTATTGTTTGAGTCTAATAAGTTCAACCCACAATGTCCAAGAGCATTCCTCATAGTGTTTTGACGGCAGAGAGAGAACGACAGATTTTGTGTGTACAAAACTAGGGCTTCAGTGTGTTATTTATATGGTTTTATTTTAATAATATAATTAATCAATATTATTAAAATAAAATCCTCCAGAATATGATAAAGACGATTTTTAAGTTAATTAATCAATTAAAATAAACTCATTAAATCTCTTTCTGGATATCAATTTCAAATTAGTAATCTGACGGGATGATTATTAATACTTATGGGCTATGGGTTAGGTTTTTGCCTAGTGGGCTTGTGGATAATCAAACCTATCACCGATTATCCATAAATTAAAATAAAACTCAGTCCATTCACAATTTATAAATTATAACATTAATGCCTAATTAGAATTAATAAGATACTAATATAATAAAATAGTTAATGCTAATCTATAAAATATTAAAATTATTCTAACATAATCATTTAAAAAATGTGATTAAGAATTAAGATAATAAAAAAATCTTAATTTTAAAGATGTAAAATAAAAAATTATTAATGAGATTAGCTTAATTTTAATTCAAGGTGATTATATATAAAACTATAAATTAATATATTCTGACATTTTAGTAAGAAAACAGTAATTACAATCATTCATTCAAAGAATTTATTTTAATACAACTACTTATATGTATTTGTAACTTATATATATATAATTATACAAGTAAGAATAATCATTAAGTATATTATCTATTTCAAAATTTAAATAACAAATAAAATTAGTATTTGACTTTAAAAGATCCATTTAACCCAATAAACCTAATCTAAAAGAGGATGAGTCTCAATAAAAAAATTCAATTAAAAAATAAACTCATATATCATTTTTAGCCCTGACCCCAACCCATCTTTTTTTATCCCCATCCATTTTTAAATAAGCTCAGTCTCTGATGAAATCTATTGTTGACTACAAACATTTAACAACACAATAATATTTTTTACTCTCCTAAAATATTAAAATGAAAATTCATTATCACCAATAAAAATGAATAACATATCACATATATTTGCCTTCACCACTAAACTAATTACTTACCGTTGTCAACTAATTTTATCTTCGAATTATTACCGATGATATCGTAAAATAATAAATTTGACAGAAAAGAAAAAGAAAAAGAAAAAAACAAGAGGGTTGATTCCATTTTATGTCACGGGGATCCACTTTTGATGGAGAAATCCACTTTTGTTGCAGTTAAGTGGCAACAATTTTTTCATTTTTTTTTTAAATGAAAACACATTTTTATTTGACTTGTCCGTGTCCATACAAATCGTGGTCCATACCCAGAACGTTGAGTCATCCCAAACAAAGGAAAGTGAACGACATAAAAGCAGAATTATGCTTGGTTCAATTTTTGTTTTATTGCTTTTGAAAATATTTTTTTTTTTCTGAAATTTAAATTTGAAAGCAACAAAAATTGTTTACATAATTTGTACATTGCTTGTCCCAACAGCTTCGGTTTTTTCTTTTTCTTTTTTGTGTTCTTACAATCACATACGAATAACTTCGTTTTGACCCAAAACAACAAACTTCGTTCTGACCCAAAACAACGAACTTCGTTCTGTCCAACTTAGTGTAATTCTTCCTTCTTCGTTACGGACAAAATTGCATTTTCGAATCAACTGCAATTCCTAAGGCATTTGGTTCACAGAATCTTAGATTTCTAAAGTAATAAGATTCTCAATAATTTAATTCTCATGTTTGGTTTATCGAAAAATAATTCGATTTAAATACAGTTTATTATATATTTATTATCAAATATTTTAATTCACACATAATAAGTGCATAGTGTATAGTTAATTATTAATAGTATAAAAACATATACTTTAATTAAAAAAGTATATAATTATCTACAAAAATTAAACACATACTGTGATATTTTTAAAAAAGCATAAATTTGTCATGATTTGATTAGAGAATAGTCTAGCAAAAATATAAAAAATTATGTATACATTTTTTTCCTATAAACAATATTCATAACAATGTTTTGTTACATTCAAAAGAAGTTTAATTATTTTATAATTATAATTATATTTATATTTTACTATGTACTCTAGTTATTATTTTTATATTATACATATATATATATATATATTATTCTTTATTTTTGTACTTGTTTTATTTTATTTAATATTTAATATTAATCATAATTCACTTCCTTTATTATTTCTTAGAAAGCTTTCTGACAAAAGAGAGTAGAATTGTCTTTTGTCATGAAAATCCAACATTTCTACCTCTTCCATGTGAATGAAAATAGAAGATTTTGCAAGAAATAAGCTTCTAGTACCATAGGATATATTCATTCGTACCCATTCAAATACCTCAGACAAGAAAGCCAACCACCATATATAATTCTCTACCCAACTATTTTGACCCAATAATGAATTGAGTTGGATCAATTATTTAACCATTAAAATATAAACTTTCAAAGGATCATAGTATGACAAACTTATGGTCCTATCTCATGCTATTGAGATTGAACATTTTCAATTCGTTGTGAATAAAGAAACAATATCAACAAAAATATTACACACGATGTTCAAATGATTTTGTAATCAACGCGGTCTACGGGAGCCATAAACGGCGGTGAAGTAGGCAATACGACGTTGACACAAACGACTTTTAAAAGAGAGGAAAAAATTGACTAGGGGCGTTGGTTTTCGGTGTCGTCCGCAGCCTATTATTCATCAATTTTTTCTCTGATAAGCCAATTCAGGTGGCAGACTCCTGTGGGTCCCACTTCTATCTAGTGTACAAATTATACACGTTTTTATTATTAAAATGTACTTATAAATTCAACAAAATTCAAATTCTGACTCCAATTAAATAATCACGTTCGTAGTACGTATTGTCTTAATAAATTGATTGACCTAGTCTTCCATTCTTAGTTTCAAAGTTGTCATGGTAGGGGTCACCTATATGTGTGTTGTGTGTGTATATATATATATATATATATATATATATATGAGGTATGAAAAGGCATTATAATTTGGTCCTTAGGAATTGGCGAAGGAAATGGATTAATTTGCAGGGTTTCTCCAATGTTTGATAAAAATGAAATAAAGAGTGGCAAAAAGAAAAAATAGTCGCCTGCCAATTATTTTATCTTATCAACATACAAAAAGTATAAAAAAAGAACGACACTTTTACAAAAATAAAATAAAGATAAAATTTTTGATGTATTTATAATTTTAAATACATAAAGACATTTTATTATAATATAAGAATATAATTATAATATCATTATTATTTAGATTAAAACTATTACAATTGTATCTTTATATTATAATTGAGTATAATAATATACTCAAAATTGTGAGTACATCAAATATGATACCTAAAATGAAATGCTTTATGAATTTATTGAAGGATTAAAATTCATCTATTTAAATTAATTTGTGACATCAATATATAATATATGATTCAACCATATGTTGTAATAAGTTATGTCTTCTAATATTTTGAATTTGAATTATAATAATATTAATTATATATGTACATATATAGTTTTATTATTAAAAATATCTTCTTATAATGAATAGATCATTGTGCTTGTAGGTTATGGTTAGAATTGAACCAACAAATTTCAAGTACTAAATGTTATCTTAATCTAAACAAACATTTTATATAATTACTTAAGGTATAAGTGAAATAATTTTAACAATATAATCATTTATTTTTTTATTATTTATCAGTCATATGCTGAAACATTCAAAACTCACATTCATATGATTCTTAAAATTAAAAATCATGTGCATACCATAAATATCTATAGAAACGTTAAAGCAAGATTCATGAAAAATGCCAAGATTTTATAGACAAGCTTGAAAATATATAATGATAAAATTGAGTAAGTTATAAGTTATTCACAAAAACAAAATTATACAAACATGACCAGATTCATGTAATTATCTTTCATTTTCCAAAACCTTTTTTCAAACCAAACACAACATTTTAAGCTTTGTAATTTACTTGCTCAAATGTCAATCCACGTTCCTATTTTTGTTCTTGTTCTACTTTATTAAATATTAACATATGCCTAAATTCTTTTCATTTCTGATTTTATATTACTAATGCTTTTCCAGCTTTGATTACGTCATTCAATGTAGACAATCATAAAGTCATAAGAACTCAATTACCGTGCAATATCAATTATAAATCCCTGGATATATATTGAATTTTATT
The DNA here is from genome assembly GCA_037074485.1 of Delonix regia. Taxonomy (NCBI): domain Eukaryota; kingdom Viridiplantae; phylum Streptophyta; class Magnoliopsida; order Fabales; family Fabaceae; genus Delonix; species Delonix regia. The sequence continues at coordinate 24,780,766 of CM073451.1, read as the reverse complement.
CTATGGAAGAAATTTTCGAATTCCAACTAAAAATTTTTAAATTAATATTGCATCTGAATTTATGATGAAGTCCAAATCCGTGACACTATGTGCTATTTAAATAGAAATATTAGAAGTATTATTGTATCAAATCACACAGATTATTCTTAGGGTCAGGAGTACTTTATTAAGATTTTACTTCGGGGTGTGCATGCACTTCTCAACCCAAGGTTTTCATTAATTAATGTAATTTTTATAATAAATTAATTAATGTAATTTGTCGAAGGTAATTACTTTGTTTAGCCAAAAAAAATTATCTAGACTACATTGGAAGTTTGAGAGAAGATGGAATTGAATGGTTAATAATTATGAAATTGCTAATTCTAAATTTCAAGTTATATCACTTTACTATGCCTATCAAAATTTATAAAAGAAAAAGTCGAAATTTAAAATATTTGGGCTTATAATTATATAATGCAGTGAATTAAACTGAGTATTTTTTTTAAAAAAATATTTTACTGTATTTTATTTTCAAAAAGAATCTATCCGTTTTGGCCAAGTAATAAAAATCTATTTAGATTGTAACACCATATCTAATTTCCGTTTTTCTAATGCATGGACAGTCCCATTAAAGTCACACTACATACAATCAAATTGTATAACTTTATACAATATTATTGAATGTGATTTATTTGTTTTAGATGTTTGGTGTATATTGTATAAATTCATATAATTAATTTAATATAGTTAATCAAACTTTCATCTTTTTTATTAGACTTGATTGTATAAAAAATACATATAACACCGTATATTAATCTTAAATTTTGTCATTTCTTTTATTTATTTCGCAATATCAATAATGTATAATATTAGAATTTTATTAAGCCTTATATTATATTATCATTTTTTTATCTTATACAATGTATCAAATAAACCCTCAATATCCAACAGAGTTTATATTTTACTCTTAAAGTAAGACTTAATTATAGAATTCATAAAATAAATTTTGCAACATGGAAAATACTCAATAAATTTTAAAGTAAAGTATAATTATTAAATATCCATTAATGTTTGAAATTGCAGATTTTGTTTTCCAATATTATGAATAATATTTGGCAAGTTATTATTAGAGATAAAATATCTTATTGTTAAATTTAATAATTTAATTTTTTTCATTTTAAATCTAAACTGAAAAAATTATTTTATTATAATATAATTTGATGTGCTAATTCTATAATTATGTTCTAATGAAATGAAAATTTTTAAGTATTGAGGATATATTGAGAAAAGAAAGTTTTGTTCAATAGAGTGCTTGAAGACAATTTCTTTAGGGCTCCCTTTGGTTCGAAGAATTGAAATTAAAATATAGAATTATAATTATAATTATAATTCTATTAGAATTAGAATTAATTTGAAACTTTAAAATTCATGTTTGGGTCATATAAAGAATTAAAACATGAAATTGCAATTTCATATAGAATTGTAATCTACTATGTAGATGAGTAATAAATATTATAAAAAAAATTATTAGGATGGATATATATATACATATATATACACACATACATATATACACGTAATAAAAATAATACAAAAATTAATATTCTTTAAGAAAATATTTTTCTTTTCACCCAGTTTAGACAAAATAAAATATTTTTTGTAGTAATTATAATATTGCATTGTTTAATATGTAATAATTATGATTTCAAAAAATTATTTGATTCAAATTTAAAATGTGTGTGCACAATAACATCATTTTATAAGCATTAATATACATACATGTATAATTTTATATTATAAACACACATAGCCTACACGTACACATATGTTTTCATGTTATGATATGATATTGTGTTTGTGTATGTATAAACATATACATAAATACGATATAATATCATAAGTGTATGATTTTATGTGGCGTGTTTATACTTGCATGCATTTAACTATGTATAATATGTATTTTACACCTTCTAAAATTTTATGTGATAACATGTATTTGTGTGTATATGTGTAGTATCATACGCTTACATAATATATTATTTTTTGAAATTGTGTTGCATAAGTGTTATATATATTTACATATACATCCATACATGAAATATATGTTATATCATAAAGAGGCATAAACATTGCATATTCATTATATATGTCATATTATTTTAATTAATTATTTTTATATTATTTTAATTAAATTTAAGTTATGATTAATTTTAAAATATTGATTTTACATTCTAAATCTTAATTCTTTTATTTTATTTCATTTTTCATTTTAAATCTTAAATTTTCTATTTTGTTAAAAATTTGTTTTTGTTATATTGTTTAATTTTTTTAAAAATAAAACATGGTATATTCTAATATGACTTACTCAAATTCTAGGCAAGTCTCGAACCTTGAAAAAATGGCTCAATTATAAAAAGAAGAATATATTATTATGAGCAAAAGAATTATACTTCAATTTTGAGTTTTAAAATTATAATTTTTAAGATTAGAGAAAAAAAATTAGAAATGGTTCTTATTAATCATTTTTCAATTTTATGAAATTAGAAATGTAATTATAGAAGATTAACTAAACATACAAATTGAAATTACTAATTCCATACTCTAACTCCAAATTCAAATCTTAATGCCAAAAGGTAAATAAAAGAGAATATAATGATTCATGTAAAGTGAAAATTTTAGCAAAATAATAAATTCTACCATTATCGTTGATTGAATTAAATCTCTCTCTTTTTTTTTTAATAATTAAAGATCCGTGCCAACTATTGTCCATCTCATCTAAATCAAGACAATATAAACTGAATAAGGTTAAGCTTTCGATGATACTGAACCTGAGTTACAATAATAGATTTAGTGTATGCTAAATTAATTTTTTAACGAAGAAAAAAAGGAATATTCACGAATGACCAGTCCTTTTGGGTCAAAACTGAAGTTGGGCCATCATTGGAGTCGTCATTCTCGATGACTACTAGTCTATTCGCAGAAACTGAACACGCGCTTCAACTGCGCTTGGTCAAAACCATGAATCTTAACCAATAAATAAATAAATAAATAAATAAATATATATATATATATATATATATTCATTAATTAATCGCCGGTATTTTTGGTTTGGCTGGCACGGAGCCAAAACGACTCGTTCTTCCTCTGCAACTTCCTTTGGGAGATAGAAGGACCAAGGAGAAACGGCCCAGACAACAAACAACGAACACACACTCCGTCTGCGACTTCTTCAACAATCCCAAACGACAAAATACCATCACTCTCATATTTCTATTGCAACTCTCTCCCTTTCTCTCTGCCCTGTTTCTTTCCTCTGTTCTTGTTATATTGCGTTTGCCCTAGATCTTTCGAGAGCATTCGGTTCTTGAGAGATCTTTGATCTTTCTGAGCTTCGCTACTGCTGAAGCTGCAACTTAGAGGTACTACTACTGCTCGGTTCCGCATTTTTTTCAGTGTCTTTGCATTCATCGTGAGGGAATTGTTTACTCGAATTTGTTGTCGTTTATTTGTTTTGTTGGTGGCGACGTCGAGATATGAAGTAGAAGAGGAGAGGCCAGGGAAATGAATGATCTTGTTTGAATTACGTTCATTCTTTAGTGTCTTTCGAATTATTTCTATCCATATGTTACTTCTTTCCGGTAACCGAAAGGGGCATGCAGTGGCTTGGGTATCTGTGTGAGTTTGACCAGTAGATGTCATGGAGCGTGCATTTTGGATATGAATTTTATCAAGCCTTTGTTCTGGGTGGATTGAAATTATGGTATTGGGGAGTTGGAATTATGCTTTCGAATTTTGATATTTATCCCATGAAAAATCATATTGACTTGGTTTGAGTCGTTCGGTTACTTCAAGACTTTGAATGGATGGGTTAAGATGATTATCTACTCTATGGAACGGATTGTAAATTTATTTTTTTATTTTTTATTTTGCATGTTTGGTGTACTTTTCCTTAATTCTCAACAACATAACATCTTGGTTCCGGAAAGTTTGTATATTTGGCTACTCTAGAAAGGTTAGGTAGATAAGGTGATGATCATGTGATGCTTAACTTAGTGTACTATCTTCTTTTTTTATATTTGTGAATAGACAATTTACTTTCTCTACCCCTCCTATAAACATAATGAACACGAGGATGGTTTTTTAAATCTAGTCTCTCTTCTTTTTCTATTTGTGCTTCTGATGTATAAACCAGCGCTTTGAGGCTCATATTGGAGTGTATGGATTAAATTTCCCCCCTACTTTAATGTATATTTCAGGTCTTTCCTAGATTTACCCTTCAGCTAGTTGATTGTCTAATGGATTTTTAATTTTGTCTGCTACTTGAAGTCTCAAATGTGCAATAATGTAAATAATTGAGTTGTTTTGAATAGCTGTATAGGTTTCTTATGCATTTGTTTCATGTCTTAATTTCCAGATCTTTGCTACAATCTGTTGAGGGTTCATTGTGGGCAATATAACTCGATTTCTTGTTGTTTGAGGATAGTAGATGTGGATAAAAAGGAGAATTTTTGGAGGTGAAACTTGAAGCATTTTCTGAGATGAAGACAGCAAAAGTCTGGCGTCTAGGAATGGGTGATATGCAGATCTTGTCTGGGGCTCGCCACCGCCCTCACTTGAAGAAGCCAATGTGGATTATTGTACTGGTTTTATTTGTATGTGTGTTTCTAATCTGTGCTTACATATACCCGCCAAAAAGCAGTTCCGCTTGTTATGTCTTCTCTTCCAAAGGGTGCAAGGTTATTGATTGGCTTCCACCTACTCCTGAAAGGGAATACACAGATGAAGAGATTGCATCACGTGTTGTGATTAGTGATATTTTGAGGACACAATATATCCTTCCCAAAAATCCCAAAATTGCCTTCATGTTTCTGACACCTGGTTCTCTGCCATTTGAAAAATTATGGGATAAGTTTTTCCAAGTAAGAATTTCTTACATGTCTCTTTCATCAGTTTTTATTTTATTTTATTTTATTTTAATGCTTTGTATCAATCTTTGTGCTGCTAAATGTATTATTCGTTAAGAAGTGAGAACCAATTCATTTCAAAATCTTTAGTTGTTAGTTGATGACCTAGAAATGGCTTTTGTTATGTGTAATACTATTTTCTCAGTATATATAGACGAATGATAAGAAGTTGACTTATACTTTGAGCTCAGACGAGGGATGAGGAATAAGAGTAATAGTTGCAATATTGTATTATTTAATTGAATTGGAGGTTTTTCAGTTTAAAAATAAAATGTATAGCCATGCAATTAAAATCAATGAATATTATAATAGTTATTGTAACTTGTTCTGATCATAGTACAACTTTTTCACCCCCTTTAGAGAAAAATTGTGTTCCTGGGAATATTTATATAATGATTTCAAGTGTTGCCTTGGGGGCTTACCTGAAATTATGTTTAAGCTGTTGGACCCCCTAAAGTTTCTGTTCACATTGATATACAATACCAGATGTGAAGTAGGTTTGACTCATGAATGATAGACACATGAACTGCTTTTTATATAGTTTGTCTTCCTTATTTGTTGGTTTAATGTCAGTGATTCTGAAGCATAATAATCTATTGTTGTGTATTCACCGGGAGACTCACTCCTTTTTCACAGGGTCATGAAGGGAAATTCTCTGTTTATGTGCATGCTTCTAAGACCAAACCAGTTCATGTGAGCCGGTATTTTGTTAATCGGGATATACGCAGTGACCAGGTGCATAAATTGGCTTTTGATTATTGAGTTTCTATCATCCATGAGTTTGGTTGCTTCATCCATATAAACATAAGTTCTTTAATACAAATCATAGGTCATACACATGTGACTTTGTTACTTTTTTGTCTGATTTCTGTTTCTGAAGGAAATGCTGAGCTGCTATGCTGCCTCTGTATAGATGCATGTAATTGTCTGAAGTAATTAATTAATAACTGATTTATTATAATCTTGTCTGCATTAGAAACGGCTTAATGACATTAGAAAAGCAGTTTCTAATGCTACCCAGCCAGTTTATGGTCATTGGTTAAAACTGTTATGAGTTCTTCACACATATAAGCTGAGAAAATGATTACGAAATAGAGTTGGAGCCTTCCAAAATTCAGTGCCTACAAATTTAGAGAGACCAAATCTTAATAAAATAAATATTCTTGTTGAATTTGATGGTAGAAATATTGCTGTTAATGGAATTTCTGAATGACACACAATAGATTTGAACAGATGTTGTGGCTCATGATTTCTGATTTTAGGGAAAATTGAAAAATTTTGTTGACTTGAGAAATTTAATGATTCTATAACTATCTAATAATGTCTTCAAAAGTAGGGTTGTCAATGAACCGAATTGTTCATGAGCTATATCTGACTGGTTAGAAGCTTGAATTTGGCTTGACTCATCTACTATATCAACAACTTCAACTTCAAAAATATATCAAGCTTTTTTAGTTTAACGAGTCAAGTTTGAACATTTGATGCTTAGCATATTAACTTTCTAACAAACTGGTTATTCCCTTGTATATTCACACACATAACCTTTGAAATCAACAAGTCCAGTCTAGTTTGAATCTTTTTTTGAATGTAATTTCTTTATTTTAGAGCCATGTTGTATGCTGTTGTCATTAGTTTGTCACTTCGTTTACCATTTTAAATAATTTCTGATTTGTACTGTTAAGTTTGTTTTTGTTTTTGTTTTTTTTTAAAACTCTGAAATGTATGTTAAGGTGAACTATTGTCATTCAGGTAGTAAAAATAATGATAGCAATTCGTAAGAGTAATTGTCAGTTGTTTTATCTAGTAAGCTGCTCTAGTAATTTGGAGTTGTCTTCTCGCAGGTGGTGTGGGGAAAAATTTCTATGGTTGATGCAGAAAGACGACTGTTGGCAAATGCTCTCCAAGATCCAGACAACCAGCAATTTGTTTTACTTTCTGATAGGTCATTGGGTCGTGAGAAGACTTGAATTTCTGTTCCTTTTTCTGAGTAATTACCTATATTGGTTTTATTAACTCTGGATTGTTTATATTGTTTTTGCAGTTGTGTACCACTGTATAACTTTGACTATATTTACAACTATCTGATGCTTACAAATATAAGCTTTGTTGATTGGTATGTCAAAATTGCAATGTGTATATTCATATCTTTTTTATTTTTGGTTTATTAGTAGTTCTGGTTTTGCTTTCTGCTTTCAACTTGCTGTCTTTTACTAATGCAGCCTTGCTTCCTTTTTCTTCTTAGCTTTAAAGATCCTGGTCCGCATGGCAATGGCCGGTATTCAGAACACATGTTACCGGAAGTTGAGATGAAGAACTTTAGAAAGGGTGCACAGGTATACATTCTAGCTGGATTCATGTTGAAGCCAGGAATAAAATATCTGAATAGAAACTTTGCTTTCTCATGGTACAAGAATTTAAAATTTGGACATAGAATTATGATTTAGGCCATTTTATTTGTAATTGCCTCTATCAGAGCATACCAATTGGATAAACATAGGTGGCCAACTTTTCACACCTTATGCTATAGGGTTTACCATTGTACAAATAGTAACACATGCTATTAGTTGAGTCCTTTGACAAAAAACATCGGGAGTGAACCAATTTTTGATTATGAAAAGTGCTTATTCATATCCTTCTTAAACCCTCTGTTATTATCAATTTTCTTCTTTTTATGTTTTGAGCCTGACCAGCATTTTACTGCATTTCAATATTGCTGCATACCTAAATCACTTTTTTACTCTATTTTTATTGGAGCCTAACCAGCATTTTACTGCAATGCAATATTGCTGCACGCCTGTTTCCTTGTAGTGTATGTTCTCAGTCAAATGTTTAGGAATGCATTGGTTTTACCTCTTGATTTTTGTTATTAATGCATACCTTGTTTAGATTCTTAGATATATGTCAGACATGTAAATTTATCCTGACCGTGTAACTTTTTTCTACAGTGGTTTTCTGTGAAGCGACAGCATGCTGTTGTAATTATGGCTGACTATCTGTATTACTCAAAATTTCATACTTATTGCCAGGTGAAGTTGTTTTCAAATATAACTAAATTAAAAATCAAAAGCGATTCTGTGTTTTTTTAATTTTGTCTCATGTTAAATTATCCATATTGAATTCTGCTTGAAAGTTGTTTAGTCAGCAAGCCATAAAAGGTTGTATAATATTTCATTTTGTGAGTTTCTTGTTGCTGGGCTCCTGGTTATTTTTTTTTCTCATATGGTTACCGAAATAATTTCATATGCATTAATATGTTTACTGATTTAATTTGTTTCCCCATGAATGGTGTTTTTAATAAATTTTCCAAGTTTGTAAAATATGAAAGCTCTATGCAAGTTTTAATTGGAAATTAGGCTTTACTTTTGGTGATTTTAAAGGAAAAAAAAAAAGTTAAGAAGAAACAAGAAATGCATCATATCACACTTTACTTCCATGGAGATGGGCTTAGGAGGATTATAATTTAGGTTTGCTAGTTATCAGTGAGCTTCAAATTCAACACCATTTTTAAATTAAAGAAGCTTTCAGTCTCTCTGTAATTTGTAGCTGAAGACTTGCATCATAACGTTGTTTCAAAAAGTTGAAACTTCTGGCATGCTGTAATATCCTTCCCCTTGAAGCAGGAAATTTTTTGATTAGAACAATTACTGTTTGCAGATTATCAGCAAATATTAATTCTTAATTTTCATGAAAATTTAATAGAAGCAGTTACTTTTTGTCTATCTTTTGTTTTCACATTTAGATCTTCTTGTAGTTTGGTTGTAATACATCTAGGTCCAATTTTGTGTCAGATTTTGGAAGCATGACCAATAGAGATTGGATGAATGGATTCATGTACCAAAGTTACTTATTGGCAGTTTGATTGATTTTTTATATAAATTTCATATATATATGTGTGTGTCCGCGCTTGGGCGCATGCGAAAGATTGATGATGTTCAAATGCTTTAACACCAGTAAATGTATTTATGAATTTCTTATAGTATACATATTTTGAAGTTTTTTAATGCATATATGTACTTTCTTATACTTTTGTATAGCTTGATGATTTTACTATTATATCTAGATTGTCATACAGTGGTATTTCATCATATATGTATAAAGTGATTGGACCATTTAGTTCCATTTGATGATTTAGAAAATTGAATCCTAGATATGCACGTCCATTGTAACCAGGAAAGAAACACCTTATTATGCTAGACAACATTGAGCTCTTAAGCAAGTTTAATATATAGTCATGTGTCTGTGGAACTTCTATTTTTAATATTGTTAATGCTTGCTTGAACTGTTCAATCATTGGTACTGACATTCTTGATGATTGCAGCCTGGTGTGGAGGGAAAGAATTGCATTGCTGATGAACATTACTTGCCAACTTTCTTTCATGTAAGCATTTTACCTTAACTGCATGTCCTTTTTTTGGTTTCAAAAGTTGTCAACCTTCAACTAATTGACTTGCCTATGATTTAGATTATTGATCCTAGCGGAATTGCAAACTGGTCAATAACCCATGTTGACTGGTCTGAGAGGAAATGGCATCCAAAATCATATAGGGCTCAGGATGTGACATATGAGCTTTTGAAGAATATTACGGTACAGTTCTGTTAAAGCTGTAATTTTATGCAGCAAATTTATGAGCATTCTTGATCTATGCTTGTGAGTTTGTATATTTCTGCTAGAACTGTTGCTTGGCTAAGTGGATTTCAAGTCTGTTAACTTGGCATATTTTGAATGTTTCCATTCTATCAATGTCACTCTCTGTAGTTCTGCCTTCTGCCTGCCACAATTGTTATGTGGTAATGTTATGGCAACTCCTTGAAGGTTCTGTTTCATAAGTGTGGGGGACAAGGATGATGAATATTTTGAATACTTGTTGCATTTTTTGTTTTTGGACTTTCTTTTCTGCTTTTGATTTACACGGATATTCACAAAAATCCTTTGTACTGCTTGCAGTCCATTGACGTTAGTGTGCATGTCACCAGTGACGAGAAGGTATGCTACCGAAAGAGCCTTCTTGAACAGATTTGTTCAGAATGCACTACGTAAACTAACAATATACTTGTGTTTCTACAGAAAGAAGTGCAAAGATGGCCTTGCTTATGGAATGGGATTCAGAGGCCTTGTTACCTGTTTGCCAGGAAATTCACTCCTGAAACACTTGATAATTTGTTGCATCTTTTTGCCAATTATTCAACTCCTTGAGCCAGCTATTTTTGACTTGATTCTTTGGTCGGATCCGTTATTGCTTTCGGCCCTTTTGACCCGATCTTGGTCTCTCGTGTAGCATGAGAGTTGTAAATTGTAGCATTATTGAGGTTTGATTGCCCTTCAGCCGCCGCTAGTGGGATTTGGGTGCATAGGAATCTCCGACACTGCTTAGGGTGACCTTATTTGGACAGAGGCCAGGGAGATAGAGTTGCTTCCTTGAGGATGGATGAGTAAATTTTTTCTTCCATTTTTGGGTTATCAACGTTTTCAGTTCCATGACAAAGTTTGGGGGAATCAGCTTAATTTATGGTGGTTGATCTCTGTAAAACTCGCACATTGTTTAGTTGAAAATACAACACCATACCGCTTTTTCAAAGATTCATTACTCAATTCTTACGCGTACAAGAACTCTGATACTGGCCTTTGTCGGGGTTGACCAATCTATACCTTAGGATTCAAAATCGCTAATGATGTATAATTTGAAATAGTATTTGATATGAATAATAGAGTTCTGTTCTTTTATATTATCAAGTTAGATTCTTTGCACTGTGAAACATAAGAATAATTCATTCTCCCGGGCAAGTTCACTTGTCGCTTGTAATTTTTCTTCTTGTCACCTTTTCGACGTATTAAATATAATCCAGTTTGTTCTTGTCATATGTGGCAAGGGGAAAAAAAAGGGAACACTACATTTTTTTTAGGCTAAATTATTGTTCCCTTAACTTTATGATTAATTTTGATTTCATCTCGAATATTTTACTTCACTTACACTTGTTACGTGACAATTAATGTAATAGTTCATTATTATAGGACGGCTACAATGTTCTTATATTGGTGAAAGGTTTTGGTCATTGGGTGCTTAGGAGTCATTATTAAAACATTGTAGCTTTTTAGAATAATACCAAATGAAAATTGAATCAAATAAAATATTTAGAATTGAGAAAAAATTAATCTCAAAGTGGACAAGAAATCGAGATTAGCTTTTTATTGGCCTAATAATGTATACCTTTATTAGGGAAAATATATTTCAACCTTCCAAACTAAGGTCTAATTACAACTTTAATATATCAACTTTAAAATATACAAAACACCACATGAATTGAGCCTTAATTATAACTTTAGTATACTAACTTTATAATGTAACAAAGCACACCATATTATTTTGGAGAATATAAAATGAAAAAGTTAACTCTTAGTCTTGTTTAACTTCAAGATGCCACGTGAGGAGCATGTGCCACATAATGTAACTCTATCCCCTTAACTTTCCCACTAATTAAAGAGTCCAATGAATGTAGGATTGTGGTTGAGAATGAAGTCACTCGAAGGTATTTTTAAAAATAAATATAAATTATGATACGAGAGAAGTGAAAAGTATTTAATTTCTCACTATTTTTTTTTATTATTTTTAAAATGTGAAAATAATTCTATAATATGAAGAGTTAATTTATGGCAAAAAAAGAGAGAGTTAATTTATGATTTTTAATACAAAATTTCCAATGCAGTTATTAAAAAAAAATTTAAGTAAAAAATGGACTAACTCTTTAATCCATCACATGTCACTAGCAGACACATAAATGTAGGTGGACGCACGTGTGGAATCTAGATCTCCTCTAGTAATATTGGAGGGGACTATTTTCTTCAGTAGAAAGTGGACTATTAGATTTAGATCCAATGGTCCTCAATTTTTGTATAAAATATATTTTTAAAAAATAAAAAATAATTTTTTATAGATAAATATATATTTATATTTTAAATTTTTTATAATAAATGATATATAGTTAAAAAATAAAAAAAATTAAATTATTTTTAACATCTCACATTTTATTTTGTATATTTTAGAGTCTATTTTTTAACTAAATTCATTATGTATGAAAAAAAAAATTTAAATTATTAAAAAATATATATATATATATATATATCTGTTTATAAAAATAATTATTTTTTAATTTTTAAAAATATATTTTATACAAAAATTGAAGGCCATAGGATTTAGATCCAATGGCCCTAATACATTATTGTAGAAAACAGTCTCTTCCAGTTATTGGAGGGGATTCGCGCACGGGCATGATGTCAATCTGGACACTTGTACACTTTTCTATATCATATTTTATGATGAGACTTTCATCTATATAACGTTACATTAAATGAAATTTTAATGTTGATCTTCCATTTCAAATCTCTTTAAAATTGAATAAATATAAGTATGCATTCAAATTGCAACTATTTCCTTATTTTTGAATTATTATATTAATTTTTAGACCAATTGATAAAGCGTAAAATAAGTTTGGAGTGATTCCATATTCTACGAGGATTGTATTCGTGATAAAAATTATTAATCCATAGTGGGCTTCGTAAAAAGTGCACTCTAAGAAAGTTAATTATAATATTAATTTTAATTGATTCCACAACATATATATATATATATATATATATATATATAATATCAAGCGACATAAGTAAGTCTGTAAGATATGACAGGAGAACATCATTACCTTTAGATCAATGGTAGATATTGATGCAAAAATTTTCTTATATGTGTAATAAACAAATTCTTTTTTATTTTGGACTGAGTAATAAATAAATTCTTGATTGTTACATTAATTGTTTTTAGGTTAATCTCAACTATTTATTTGTAATCTAAGAGTGATTACTCTTTTCTCACTCTTATATTTGATCGATTCCTTAATAACGATATTATAAGTAAATTAAATTTCTTAAAAATTGTTGAATTATAAAGAACATTTAACATAAGGAGTGAATCTAAAGTTTACCATCATGCATTCATGTCAGGAATCTTACGAAGCTACAAACCTTCACAGAGGCAATTGATGTGTTCTTTGGATGCAGAAATGATTTCTTGTTTTATTAAGCCTCGGCATCTATAGCAGATCTACAAAATAAGGTATTTTATAATAAGTTCTTAACATACGACACTTTGTAATTAGTAATTTAATGCTTATTATTGTTATGTCTCTTGAATTTTCTTAAAACTACCTACAAGGTTAAGACAATATAATGATAAGACAATCATCACATGAATGGTCAAAATATGGCAAGAAATTTTTTAGGACCAGATAACGACCTTAAATAGATACACCATTAGACTTCAAAATGCTGATAGATTCGAGCAAGTGGGATACGGGCTATCACAATGGCTTGCTCCTTTGAATTTTCTTCATCTTTTGAGCATAAATCTAACTAACAAGAAGGGTCATGAGAGATTCACATGAGAAGAAGAAAGCTAAATGTAGCCAGAGGATTGACTTGCCGGGAAAACCCAGCAGATCAATGCAAGCACGCACTTTTGGGCTTGCTTTGCCGGCAAGTCATCCTTGGCTCCATTCCACTCTCTACCTCTTCATGAAAAACTCTCAGACCATAAATAAACCGATGGAGATTGCTTCATAAATGTTTTCCCCTACCACATATATCCTTCTCGACTCCCTTACCCCATGCTATATCTTGCTTTCTTGCTGACATAATATATATAGGCAGGGGGGCTAGTGGGAAATAGCGATTCTCGTGGATATGGTCCACAATATTCTCAGTTTGAATGCTATTAAAAAATCCGTCAGAGGCAAGTGACAGTTATTCCTGTAAAAGGGCAATGATAAATACTGCATTCTATCTGTTCGATGAAAAAGCATCCCTTTTGTGATGTATTCGGATTTCTTCTGGGGCCCCCAATCTCCACCTGTCGTTTGCACAATGAGCTTCAATGCAGAATTCGCCTTATGTGGGCATAGAATCTTTCAAAAGATGTTGTCACCTTGGAGTGCTCATACTTTTTGGATATGTATGGCTGTGTCAGAGACTCGGGTAAGAGCGAACTTACACAGGGAATTCCTTTTTTATTGATGCATTTGCAAATGGCAGCGTTTATGATCTACTTTCAGAAGCACTGTGCATTAATTGCCCACGATGATATCTTAAAATGTATCAGGAATATCAAAATTCAAATGTCCTTTATACAAGGTCAACAGGGCAAGAAGGGATGGGAGACCTCTTTATAGCATGGACACATTAAGCAGACCTGAGATTGCTAAGAATGTGATACTGTTATGGAATAACTTTATCCAGAAAACATAATTTCAAGAAAAAGATAAAAGGGAGGTTCATTACAGTAGTAGGCTAACGCATTTTGTCGAGAAACCAGTCTTTTAGAATAATGTAGCATCTTACGGCAAAACTTTAGCCATAAAGTATTGATACTTGAAAAATGGGCAGTGTTGTATCTTATGCATGTTTTATACACCGTATCAATATGTTTCTACACTTTGAATTACACCAGAATAGTAAATATTCTATCATATCAGTGTCATAATTATATTATGTCTAATACTTGTATCATATTTTATGTTCTAAACTATAATGGATTGATTATCTTGATTAGTTGATTGTGAGTTAATAATGGTTCCATTTCACGATAGTATACTTGTACTTCTGAGAACAAATGATTCCATATATTATTATGTCAAAAATAATGTATAGTAACAATGTTTACTACTTTCTCTGCTATCTATTTTATAATTTCTGCAGTGATATCGAAGTCCTTATGTGCAGATTCACTCCTAATTCAACTACTTGCTTTCCCATCACCGAACAATGTCATTAAACTTTCATATTGTTGCATAGTTCCCAGGCGTCAGTGTTTTCTATTCACTCTATGACAAAGTCCAACAGAGCATACTCATATTAGCAAAATAGGCGGGTTTATGTTTGATTTTGAATGGGATCCAATCAAACAGATAAGCTGATTTACCATTTGAAATTAGGTTCTTAACAATATTAGACACTGCAGCAGCATTAACACGAGGCTTTGACACCATCCTAATATATATTGCAAACTTATAGCTTTCTGGCTCTAAAGCAAATTGCATTCGAGTTTTGGAGTCGCAAAGGTGGAGTATATCCAGATCTGTCACAATTTTTTAAAATTTTTAGTTTTGATATTGATTAGTTCCCTGACAGAGCATAAGAAGATTCATATGACTTCGTGAAACTCGGAGTAAATGTCCTCATGCATCCTTGTTTTGGTTTTCCTCAAGCTCTAAAGAAGCAAATGGTAATATGAGGTCAGGGAGTGACAGATTTTTCATCAATTAACCTTTCAGATGGGAAAATACCGAGGATGAAATCTGCAAAATTTGCAATAAATGACATGATGAACCATAGAGTTCAATTGCGATCCATGTATTACTTCCACACCCAGATGCACACTTCTCACAATGAAGAAGAATATAAATTTTATTTATCTTTGCTGAAGAAAAAATATTTAAGATGCGGATAAGCTTTTCCAAAACATTTCTAATAGTTCAGATTACACTTACTACATTTCATATTTTGACATATCACAGTGTTTACATCCGTGTCACATCTCATGTCAATATATATCCTTTTTACTTTGGTAGTGATTTCTAGTCTTTGATAAATTGAATAACTAGGTACTTTCTCTCATGGCTGGCCATCTTTAAGCTGCATGTTGCAAATCATGAACCTCGCTTAGGTCTGTGTCTAATAGTAGAACCAGATTACAGGCTTTTTTTGTTTCAGTTCTGTTCTCCAAAAAAAAAGGATAGGTGTGTCGGAACTCTGGATATGCTTCATTTTCTCCACAACAGCTTTTGACTTTTAACCTATTAAAGGGAAAATAAAATATTCCAGTTCATGATTAAGTGTGATAAAAATGTAGTTTTCATATGTGGGCAACTTGTTAAATTTTGTCAACTTAAAAATAATAATCTGCAGGCATATAAACTCTGGAATATGAAAGCTCTTTTTTGAGTCTCTTGAGCATATAAAAGAATAGACATAATCTTACAAGTGATGGTCATTATAGAAATATGATTCTGATAGGGATATGGGTAGCATGAGATGCTTAAGTCTCACATCGAGTAGTATGGAATATTTGGTGGGATATTTAAGGGGTGTGATTCTTCCTCCTTGTAAGCCAGTTTTTAAGGGTGGGTTCTTCACACTTCTTTGGGTCCTACCAATTGGTCTTAGAGCCAGGTTATCGACATCATAGAGAGAGTTACCTATGGAGAGATAAGTATGAGATGTCTAAGTCCCACATCAAATAATGTGAGATACTTAGTGAAGTACTTAAGGGGTATAGTTCTTCCCTCTTGCAAGCTGATTTTTAAGGATGGATTCCTTATACTCTTTGGATCCTATCAAATTCTCAAGAACTTTTCTCATCAAGTGATTTTAACTATTGATTATGAGGCATTCCTAGCTAAATTAGCATGATACTCATAAAATGACAATGCAGCTTGAAAAGGGAAGAAAGAAATAAAGAAAAACTCATGCTTCTTATAAAATTTTTATCTCTGCATATTAGATAAACCCATGAACCAAACCTTCCCCTTTTGTGCATTACTCTGCTGCCCTCTTCTTCTCAATTTATACAATTCATGAACTTCAAAGGCATTCAACTTGCGACGGAGAAACATTGATATTGACCGAAATACAAGACATGACACAACAAAATATATAGCATTTAAATGCAATTGAAGTATTATATGAAACAAATGTCATGTATGCATATATGCATGACATCGCTTGATTTATAAGTACCAATGTTTCATATATTAGGTATTGTTAACAAGCTCTTAGGACTCATATGAGAGGTAAGGGAGCAAACTTGAGCCAAGGACAACTACCAGCAACACCCAGAGAAGGGAAATTTTGCTATTCAGCAAATGCCGGCTGTCATCCTTGGCTAAAATATACTTTCTACCCCTTCACGCAAGGCACATGAGAAAATAACATTGTTAAAGCTTATATTTTCATAACCTCGAAGATTTCACTTCTCTGCATGCACTTTGAGCATTACTTTGATGTTATTTATAGACATAACAGAGGTCAATGGGTGGAATTCCACATATGAAAAGATCATTTGCCTTAAGAATTCTGTAACATTTATAGAAATTCTTACATTACTGTTTTATTTTGAGTTAAAAAAAAAGACAAAAAAAACAGAAAGAATTCAATAACTTCAAGAGTAGGAAAAAGAAAGTTAGCATTTGGGCAAGTATTAATTTAAATAATTATGAAGATACTGAAGAAGGAATTAAAAAAGAGTTAAATATACTATGGATTAGAATTATACTTGAAATTAAGATTGACACAAGTGATTAAGCATCATTTTATGCTTTCAGTGTTTGTGTTTGAAACCTAGAGTATACAAGTTGGACCTTTTCATTTTTTTATGATGTTGACGCATGTCCTCATAGGAAATTACTAAAGTGCCCTAGGCTATATCATCTTTTCCCTTATACTCTCTTTATTACACGATGCTCTACTCCCACTAGCTCGGATTTGGCATGATTTGGGCAAAATTTCAAGCAATCTCCTTAGGGTCTCACTTCAAGGTTGCATTTTGGTCCTTTCTCCCTTGTTTGCTCTGATTGATTTCATGATCTTGTAGTTGAAATCGAAGGTTCCCTGTTAGCTATGTGAAAAACAAGAATATTGTTAGAAAATTCGAAATTTGGACAATTTGGGTAAGTTTCTTGTGAATTTATTTAGGGTTTTGTTTAATCTATGTATTTTGTTCCTTTTTTCCTTTGATTCATCATTCAATTTCATGGTTTTGCTTCTAAAATCAAAAGCCCTCTTGTGCATGAATTATTGTGACAGAAATTCAAAATTCAAAATTAGGGCTCAATTTGGAGTTGTTTCATCAAGTTTCTTTGGAGGGTTTTGATCCTAAGTAAGATTATAACATTTCTCATATGTCAATTTGATGTTTTGGTCACTGACTTGGAAACTACTTTTTCATAGTAGGGAGTTGAAGTGTGTAGAGTGGTGAAATAAAAAATTTCTTATTCCTTTAAACATCAAGAAGAGGAACTAAAGTTGTTGGTAATTGCCGTTTTATGTGGTAAGTCAATTTGGAAATTTTCTCTAATTTATCATAAATTTCATTATTGTAAGAGGAAGTCTGTTTAATGAAAATTCAATAAAAATGACTATTATTATTGAATAATTACTTTAGCTATGATTTGTATAATTTTTAAGCCATAGGATGATATTGAACAACTCAAGAGCTATGTGGAATGAATTTATTGACCTATTTAGGCATATTTAATTTTTCAAAGTTGTATATAAATAATAATGTCAAAAAGTGTGTTTTTATGCTGTTTGTACATTGAAAAGCCTTGATGTTTTATGTTAGAAATAATATCATGAACAAGGGTGAAAGTGGAAAGGTAACAAACTATGAGTCATAATCTTAGAATATTTGAGTAATCATATTTTTGGACTTAAAGGCAATTAAATTCCCAATTGGTGGAAACTTTTATCTTAAGGACATAAGGACATTATTGGAACCTTGGAGTATTTTTCTAAGTGATATATATATATATATATATATATATATATATATCAGTCCTTGGTGGAAGAATGAAAACTTTAACATATAAGACCATTTGGGTCTCGTGAGCATTTTCCTATGTGTATATGCATGTTTTTGTTGGCCATGGCAATTATAATCATGGAATATATGTGATTTTAAACAAAGGAAGCAATTTGGGATGGAGGTCATTTGATGATGAAAAATTAATTTACTAATAAGTTTATTATGAGATTACTTATTATGAGTTTATTTGAGCTGAGATGATTATAGCAAGGGACATTGAGGTCATATTTCTTGAGAGGTTGCACTTTATCTAACAGGTAGTAGAGGAGACAATAAGAAATGGGCTATATGTGTTTTATCCTGGTGAGTAGATAACACTAATTATATATATTTTCTTATTTATGCAATTTCCTTGTGAAAGTAATTGTTATTGAATATCTTAATGCCTCAGGACAGACTTATTAGAATTTAAAAATTTCATCATTTTTGTATTCTCTAAGTATTTGTAAGCTATAGATATGATAAAAATCTTACTACGCATTTGCCTACTTCCTAAATGTCAGAATTGCTTAAATTTTGTATTTTTTGAAGCACTTTGGTTATATACCTATGAATTTGTTTGGTTATTCTGAATCATTCTAATTGTGTATTTATGAATTATTTTGTTTTTGTATTCCAAAATTGCTCTGATTTGAATTTCTGAGTTAAAATGATTTTGAACTTCTGAAATTCTTTGTTATGTAATTTGAAATATTCTGGTTTTATATTAAGGAAATACTTTAGTTCTTAAATTATAAAAATATCTTATTCTGTATATACAGTGTACTAGTTTATGAGATTTGGATAATGTTATCTATCTCTATGCAAAAGTTTGATTATGAATTTTTAAAACTTTAACTTTTGATTATGGATTTATATATGTTAAAGAAGTTTTTAGGAATGCATCCAAAATAGGACCCTACAGCTAACGATTGTAGACATTAGCTGTAGTACACTATGATCTGTATTTTGATATGACTTGGCATGTTGCTGACGTTATGATTTTTGTCTGAGGTTTGAGGCTTAAAGCCATTTTTCTAATTATTCTGAGCTTGAAGTTCCTAACTGATATATGATCTGTTATGATATACTAACCTTGAACTAGTTCTATTTTTCTGGGCTTTTGATGGTTTTGCTGGATATTCCCAATTTGATTTGGATACTTTTATTATGAAAATAAATTGATTTAATTTCTTTTAGGATTTGTTTCTATTTTTCATTTGGGATTTCATGTGAAGATTAACATCATTGCCTCTTTTTTGTACGATTTATATTAATTGTAAAGGTGTTCAGATTTCAAGATAATGAATGGTTTGTGAAAAACTTTACTGTACCTAGTCTGTCCCTTCCATTGCGTAATTAATATTATCTGCTAATTGAGTTTTCACTCACCCATTGTAATTTAACATTTTTCAGATGGTAGCATTATTCTTGTCATGACCCAAATTAATTAGCCATGACCAACCCATAAGCTAGACCACCCTAGCTTAGTAGGCCTAAGACAACATGCTCAAAAGATTCATGAAAGTATTAATTAAACACCTTAAACACATAATTCAATGAGTTTATTGAAGGTTACCTAAAATTCGGCAATACCTCCCTTGAAAGTATCATATTTATCGAAACCTCTATAGTTAGTTGTAGTCTAACAATATTACAATCATAGTAAATAACAATACTAGCTTAATAATTTTTCAAAATATATTTAATATAATATAGTAAGATAACGGCTTACATAAGGCTTATAATATTCATAACATCTATACAACCCAAACAACCTAACTTTTAGTAGCCACTATCTTGGAGTCAGATGTACATTGCAATTAAACCAAATTGACATACAAAAAAGTCTGGGCAACAAGTAAGTCCTAGAGCAACTTCACTTTATCATATATTGATCTATAAAAAAATGTTAAAGAGAAAGGTAAGTTTACTATTAACTTAGTAAATGCATAAATTACAAAGTAAACAGAAAGAAAAATAATAGAGGCCTTAGAGTTTTTAACAAACATTTATTTAAGTAAAGAAGCAAGTTTCGACGAAATAAAAACACCATTTCTAAATCTTATAATTTTGTATAAAGTATGTAGGTATCAAGGAAAGAACTATGATCATCATACTTATATCCTTTTACCAGATATGTCTCAATAATTCATACTAGTATCCTTTTATTGGATATGTCTCAATAATTTATACCCATATCCCTTCTCCAGATACGTCTCAATAATTCATACTTATATCCCTTCACCAAATACAAATAAATAATTTATACCTGTATCCTTTTATCAGATATGTCTTAATAATTCATATTTGTATCCCTTCACCATATACGTTTCAATAATTCATAATCGTATCCCCTGATCAGATACGTCTCAATAATTTATACCTGTATCCCGTTATAAGATATGTCTTAATAATTTATACTCGTATTCCTTTATCAGATACGTCTTAATAATTCATTTCAATAAAATGTACCATGACCGTTACCCCTGCTAATGGCTACAAGTTCTTACTTGAATTCCCATTCAACTTCTAAATTATTAAAACTATTGAATATAAATAAATTTGTAAATAAGTTATGTAAATAAATAATATACTACTTAACATACTAATTACCACAAGTAAATGAATAGAAACAATATGTCAACTAAAGAAGATAAATTTAGATGAAACACCATCACAAAATTTAAAAATGATATAAAAGAAATAATTAAAGTTCAAAATTCCAACAAAACCTTATTTTTAGCATACAATATTATATTCACATTACCATTTTTCATAACACATGATATTCTAACATTTACCTTGTATATAATACTTTTCCTTAATTTATATAATATAGTCTTCTCATGTACTAAGTGCCTTTCATAATAGCAATAACTTATAATTTAGTAATCTCATTTGTCATCGTGTTAATATACATCTGTACATATCATATCATATCATATCATATATATACAAGGTTGAAGAGTTTAGGAATATTAGATTTGTCTCCCCCATAAGACATAGTGCATGGAATAAGGAAAATAAAACTTGGACATGGAAACATAATCATGAAGTAAAATGAAAGGTACTACTTTGTAATTTATACACTCATCGATAGGGATCGATAGTAAAGATCCCTTGTTCCTATAGCACAAACCCGATTGAAAAGATATCCATAAAGCTACCTCTCACACAAGTTCAAATATGAGTTTTTTACAAAATGCTTCTTCCACGACATATCTTTTTCTTCTTTTCTCTTCATTTTGAATGAGAAAACTAAGAATCGTTTGTATTTTATATAAAAGTTTTCAAGTTACTATGCAGAATGCCTATCAACACATTTATGACAACAAATTTTTATAAAAAGTTAAAATTATAATTGTCTTAGATAATATTTTTTTCATTTGAATCCCTAATAAAAATGTTAAAATTCTAATTTCTACCCTATACATTATTTTCTCCTTTTAGTGTAGTCCCTATGCCTTATCAACTCTAACTATGTATTTAGTTGACATTCTAAAAAGTTAAAACTATAATTTTATCTAAGAAAATATTTTTTACTTTCATTATAGTCCCTATTAAAAATGTCAAAATTATAATATCTACCCTAAAAATTATTTTCTTGTTTCCTTTTAGTCCTTAAAATTCTATTTTATTTCTATGATGTTATTCTTAAAGTCATGGGTTTAACTAAGAGGCTATACTATTATTTATACCCCTATAAAAATCATATATCTCTAACTACGTACATTATTAGGATGTCAATATATATTAATATTATGTTATTACAATTCGAGAGTCCCACCTACGAACTAGGGGCTTAGCAGGTGTCTCTTTCTGTGAGCATTACATTGTTTGCAAAGGTCCTTCTTTGTTATAAAATCTATATTTGTGATCTAGTGACTCTCATGAATATAGGCAAATGGTTCTATTTTGTTATTGTGGATGATAGCTGTTTGTTGTGAACATTATTTAGAGTATAACTCTCCTTTTTGTTGTATATTAGGTTTTCTTGTTATAGACATGCCGGGAGATCCAAAATTTAAGGGGAGACCCTGTCGAAGTTTTTACATGGAAATGCAACTGATTTTCCAATTGGCATGAATATATTTGGTCTTAGTTCTATCTATTGATAATTATATTTTCTCATATTCTAATTAGATCTCTTAATATGTCTTATAGTCTTACAAAGACATGATTTATATCATTCTTTGTGCCAATCACGTCCTCATTCATAGGGTTGTGACACATTCTTTGGCAATATACACTGCCCTACATTGTGTGTGATTTTCTACATATGATATGCTTCTTATCCAAAACCACCCTTATTTGGAATCAACTTCCTTATTGGCACGTTCAACTTTTTGGTACAAACCAAGAGTTGACACAACCCACTTCCTCCCTAACAGAATGATGATATAGACTGATAGGTCTCGATCTTGCTTTGGAACATGGAGCCCATGGTAGGTTTTTTGACTTTAACTAAGAATGAGAATATGTAAAGGAACGAGTTGAGTCAGAAACCAAATTCAGGAAAAATTAGAAGTACAAGTGACTGACGCTGCCACGGGCATTTGTCTTGGAGTTACGATGAATATCTAAGAAGTATGGACAATACGTATATAGACATTATGACATGGATGAAGACACCGTGAATATAATAAAATTTAAAGTGTCAATCTAAAATTAACAATTTCTGTTATATTTCATATAAGTCTCTGGCACTTATTGATAAGTCTCTGGTACGTATTGATCATAAAAATATATGACACAATTTTTGAAATTTATTGATGTGAGTTATTAATTTAAAGTAAAGTATATTGATAGGGAATCACAGGTATTTGTAATATTCTAAGTTTGAGTCTTAAAAAGTTTTCAAACTTTATTTAATAATATGTTATTTTGCAATATTGAAGTTTGGGTAATTTGAGGTGTGGATCAATATTATTATTATTATGATAAGGTGATAAAGTATAACAAAATATTTGGTTCAAGTCTGATAAGGACTCTGGAAGAAAAGAGGAAGAAAGGTGTTTTAAAACTTTTTAAGAATATATTTGCAATGTTAAAACAACAGGCAAGGCAGAATTGTAATTTTATGACTTTTAGAGGCAGAATAATAATTCTTCCCAATTCAAGTGAGATATCATTATCCTGCTCGTCTTTCTTCGCATTTTCATGCAATTTTAGTCGAGCACTACCTCTCCATTTTTCATGCTCTTCCAACGCTAGGGAACATGGACTTCGTTGTTCGTTTTCATATAAACTTTAGTAGCGTGGGACTTTACTTTTCAATTTTTTGACTTTGTTGTGAGTGAATATTATATGTTCATATGATTGATATTAATTATAATTATTTTGTTGAATATTTATAACTCTATGTGAACTTTTTTGTGAAGTACTATTTAGGTATAATGATAATATGTTGACTCAAATTTAAATTAATGGATGAAGATTCTAATAATATGATTGAAGAAAATATGTCTTTGAAATTATGAGAACACTTAATATGATCTCGGCTCTGCTGAATTTGTGAAATGTCAATTGTGTGTAATTTGTCTTATGATCATAAGACACATGATATCATGTTGAGTTTAGCTTTAATATACCATTAAGGCATGAACGTATATATTTGTTAGGTAGATGGTGTTTTCTAATTATTCCCAGAATAATTTTAACAGGTTAATGGTGTTTCTTAATCCCTAAAGATTACAGCAAGGCGAATGGTATTCCTTAACCCTATAATATTTCTTTTAGGTGGATGATGTTTCTTAACCTTACAATATTTTTGTCAGGTGAATGGTGCTCAGTTCCTTGACTACCTCAAATTATCATATATTAGTTTGAATATTCAATTCAATAAATTTATAAGATTCGCATTCTTTTGAAAATGTAAAATATTGACATTTAAAATTTTCACGTGATGAAGTTAAAAGTAAAATCCTGCTAGTAAGTTTGATATACTAAGTTGCAGTCACATGGCCCTACATGCAGGGTGTGTGCCTTTCCAAATGTTTTTTGGACGAACCAAGTTCATTGTTTTTGACATATCAAAGTGTCTGTATTTCTGTGTCATGTCTCGAGTCATTATTATTGAGTACAGAATTTGTCAGTGACTTCAAATCATCGATAAGATTGAATAATTGAGGTTCTTTCCGTTTCATGGCTGCCAATCATGCTCAATGTTGTCAACTTCAAATGAATATTCTACAAGCATATCTACGTGGAATAAGAAAGCTGTGTTTCCTGAACATATATAGGGCCCAAAACATAATCTTACAAGCAAAGGTCATTATCAAAATTTTCTCTTATATGAGCAAGTGATTTTCATTATTGTTATATGTCTATAAGGCATTCCTCTTGAAATTAGCATGATGATCATTACACGAGCAATGCAGCTTGAAAAGAGAGAAAAAAAAAGATGCAGACATGTAAAAGGAAAAAAAAAAAAACTCTTTTCTTCTCATAAGAATTTTATATCAGCAAATTATACAAACCCCAGAACCAAACCTGCCGCCCTTCTCAGTATCCCTACTCTGGTTACATCTTCCTCTTTCATATACAATTCATGAACCTCAAAGGCATTCAACTAAGTGAAATAAAGCATCACTGACACAATACATGACACAACAAAACAAGATATATAGAATTTAAATGTAATTAAAAGTGTTATATTGTGTTTGATGCGACTGATAAACACATATCAAATACGACACAACATGATTTTATGAAGCATTAATGCTTCATAGACTAGGTACAATGAACAAGCTCTATTGGAGTCTCATATGAGAAGAAAGAGAGCAAACTTGAGCGAAGGACAACTACCAGCAACACCCAGAGATGGGAAATTTTGCTATTCAGCAGGTGCTGGCAAGTCATCCTTGGCTCAAATATACTCTACTCCTTCACGCGAGGCACATGAGCAAAGCTTCAACCATATTATCATAGGCTCTCAGATTTCAGTTCTCTGCATGCACTCTGAGCATCATTTTGCCGTTATTTATAGGCAGAGAAGAGGTCAATGGTTGGAATCCCACGTCTGATAAGATAATGGCCTCAAGAATTCTTTTGCATTCCACATGGCCCTACAAGTGATATGCTTCTTATCCAGGACCACACTTGTTTGGAATCAATTTTCCAAGTTGGTTATGTAACTTCTTGGCATAGCAAAGAGCTGACTCAACCCACTCACTTCCTTGACTGATACATCACGTTCTTGATTTGAAACATGAGTCCATGGTTGAATTATTGGGTTGAGATTAAGATTATGTGATGGAATGAGATTAGTGAGAACCAAATATAGCAAAAGTAAATTAAAGTGCAAAAATATATCTTAGACATTGTGATGGGGATCTACGAAGCATGGATATTGACATGGAGGGACGTAGATTATAAGGTAGTGGAAATGCATCATGGCATGAATGTGGACACTGAAATCCAATAATATATATTTAAGGTGACCATAAATAAATTAAAGAATTATGTTCTATTTGACATAAGTGTCTAGCGCATGTTCCTAGTGGTGCATAGCTATCATAATTATTTAAAATTCATGAAATTTAAATTTTAAGGAATTTTTGAATTGTTGCAATCTAGATTTCAAACATTTTAAATTCCTTGTATGAATAACCATAGTAGTTGTAAACACTCATTATTTATTTATAACATATAAATGTATATATTTAAATGTGCATGTGTGTATATATTACACACTCATGTATCTCTATACATTGATTTTGCATTGAAAAAATATTGGTAGATAATAACACACTTACATGGCAACTAATAAGCTGTGCTAGTCCCAATCAATTCATTCATAGAGAAGAGTAAGGGCCATTAAAGGAGTGATTTGAGTAGAACTAGCACACCACATCAACTGCCATATAAATGTGTTAATATTAGTCAATATTTTCTCTCCCACATTTGTGTGTGTGGATACCTAGGCGTGTTCACACCCATATATATGTATATTTGTATGCAAGGTTGTTAAATTTGCAAGTTTAGATAAACTCATAAGAGAGAGGTAAATTTGTAACATAGACTCATAACGTAAACTTATAAGAGTTTATTTCGATTAATAAATAGTTATTAAAATATATAATTTTATAGTATAAATACTATATACATTAAAAAATTATTTAAATGTAATTCAAATTATATTTAATCAAACAAAAACTATTCATATTTTATAATTTGTAATACTCAACATAAATATTTTAAAATGGGCATACATAAATAATTGTTCAATATAACTAATTAAATAATATTTATTTTATTTTATTTAATAAGTACATATTAAATGTAATTTTATTATTTTTATGCATATTCAAACTTGTAATAACATAAATTGTAAAGGCTTCAGAGAAAAGAAGATTGTCTATATCTTATTTAGTCTTGAGTTGAAATTATTATGTTGTTGACTTTATAAGTTAGTTGACATGTTAAAATCGTAAATTCAGTAGACTCGGTAAGTCAACTCGCGAGTTTACCTGAGTTTGTAGTAAATCCAAGTTTACAACGAGTTGACTCGTTTCTTTATGTACAAGCGTAAACTCGTAAACTTGGATAATAAGCCTGCGAGTTTGACAACTATGTTTGTATGTATATCTATGTATTTGTGCTTGTGTTCATGTGCCTATGTATATATGCATGTATGCATTGTTGGTGTTTAAATATAGACTCCTAGATCTAACAACTAGCCCACTAGTACTCAAGGCATAGTCCCTTGAGGAACATAATCTTGGGTGTTTTGGTTGGCTTGCCATGGAAGGTAGTAACGGTGTCAAGTATGGGATAGGTTGCTATAATGGACATGGGGTTCCCACCAATCCACCATATTTCATGGCCAAATCGAAAATATTCCTTTACCTGTGGTTCAAACTTAATCGTAGTTAATTCCTTGCAATTTTGGGTAAATTGCAAGGAAATGTGGTTATTTAACTGCAGTTATAAAACTAAATGTATTTGATTGTGGTTTGTTTTAGAACAACAAGAATATATAGATTTACCTATAATTGGGCAAACCATAATTAATGAACCGCAGGTAGTGTGCCAAATTTTTGTGTATGTTGGAAGATTCTATCTAAGTTGATATCAACTAGTTGGGTGAGCTTACTTGTTGAATAAGTTAACCACCTTTGGTCCATGCTTAATGTAAGTGAAGTCCTAAATGAAGTTAGGTGTAGGATGAAGGACTTGTAATTACATATCAAATGAGGATGATAGAATCTATATTCATAATACACTCACTCCCAATACTAAGAAAATATGTATGTAAATACTTGCAAATTGTTGACAGAAATGCTTGAAGAGAAACTATTGACAACTTTACAAATGAGTAGTTTAAAAAGTAGTAAACAATGCTGTAAAAAAGGTAATGTACATGATAACTCTAAGAAATTAGAGTTATCAAGAGTGTTTTCCCTATGAATGAATTCTTGTTTCATGTAAAATTTACTATTTCTAAATTGTTTAATTGTTAATTTCATTTTTATTTTGCAAAATGATGTTGAGGCTAGCTAATGAAAGATTAGGATTGATAAGCATAATTTTTGGAATGGAATTATGCTTTGTTTTGTTGCTTTCTGTGTGTAGGAAAAAAAAATTCTAAAGAGTATTAAAGCATAAGAAAATTCACTCCTAGTTGCTATGGCATTTCTGTGGCAAATCGCATGGCAAAGTTCTACAAAACTGCACTTTAATTGATATGCATGTTTTGAGGAGAGAGAAAGATAACACGTGATATAAAAGGACACATGTTTGTTAAAAACCTAATTTTTGGGGTGGCTAGTACATGCATGGACTAGATTTAAGTGAGAAAAGAAGTCTTGGAGGCTGAAAAAGGAAAAAGGCAAGAGTACAAGTGGTCCTCCTTGATTTTTTCCACCATGACAGTACAAACTTGGAAGAATTTGGAGCTATTCTTAAGAGAAAAACGACTGGTCTCAAGAGGAAGAAGAAAAGACATTGAGTTTGGAAATTATTTTTTTAATTAGTGATTAATCTTACCTCATCTATTGTGTATATAGCTATGAATGTTATTAGATTGATGACTATCTTAAGAACTATGAGCTAATTTGTTGATTAGCTAGGGTTGTGATTAAACCTAAAATTGTGGAATATTTTAAGTTGTTGACACTATGTTGAGTTGAATGCAATTTGTTTAATTAAGTTTATTATAATTGATTATGCTATTTGTTGTTTGGCTACTAATAGGCAGTAATTAGCTTGTATTAGTTCTAGAAAGATCCATTTAAGTGAGAACTAACTTGCTTAATGTGGGTTCCTCCAATTCCTTAAGGATTTATAATTATATAGGAATATATGATTTGCCTCACATAGCCTAAACAATTTTTAACATAAATTTGACTTCTTTGAATTGGCTTTTCATAGGAATATGCTAAATTAAGAAGTTAAATATAGCAATTTGAAAGGATTTCTATGCAATTTTCATAATGGGGCTGGCACTTACATTTTGCTAAAGAAAATGCTATAGCAATTTATGACAAACTGCAATTTAAGTGGAGATTGATAATTTTAACAACTTTAGTACTTGAAATTGATTAGCTTCCACTTTATTGTACTTTGTAGTTGTTTGTTCACTATTTCGTTCCATCTTTGTATCACCAATTGAATTTATTTAGTTGTGTTGTTATAATTTCACAAGAACCTCCTTTTTTTTCTTTCGTCTTGCTCACTTATCTTGACTAAGTCATTTTCTACTTGATTTTAATACTTAATCCATGTGGGATGATATTTTCTCACTTCTATATTACTTGTACGATATGTATACTTACATGTACGCTTTCGTAACGCAACAAAACAGAGAATAAATTGGTGGAAGTAAATGTAGGTATAATGCAACTTTCTAATAAGGTCCATGTGTGTGTTATGCATTTAAGTTTCCCACGCTCTGCATGACTTCATGAGACAAGTCAACATGTTGCCACTATATAAAACCAATATCAGCACAGTTAAACTCATTGACTACATTATAACCAATTATTAAGTTAGACATCCCAAAATGGAAATTGATTCCAAATGAAGGACTTTGATTTTGAAAAAATTGTTGCTATGTGTGGAGCCATGTAGGGGCGGAGTCAAGACCCAGAGGCAGTGGGGGTGCAAAATTTTTTTAATATTTTATTTTAAAAAATTATATTATAACATTACATTTTTTTAAAATAAAATTCTTTCATTTAAACTTTTAAATTAAACTGAAGACGTTAATTTCTTAGCAATATATTAACTTTTTTCTTCTTAAATTTAAAGGTAACTTTAAAATATTATATTATATATTACTCTCCATTTTAATATCAGTTTCACTATTTTTTTATGGATTAGTTTTACCATCTAAGTACATATGAAAACATTTATATTTGCCCATTACTTATATAATATATAATAAAGATATACTAAACAAAATATATCATCACTTCACAACATCATGATAGTTCAATAAACAACTCAAAATAGTATTTTCAAGAAAGTAAATAAGTTTATCAGATAAAACATTAAGATTTATAACTATAAATTTATAAAAAAAATATTTATAAAGGATTATAAATATTATTTTATCCATGAACATTTGAAAACTTTATTTTGGCATTTATAGAGACAATTGTTCAATGTCTAACTAAAAATAACATATTGACATTTAAATTTAATTATGTTCTACTTAATTATTGTAAAATTACAATTTACATAAATGTATGAAATGTTTAACAAAAATTAAATATAAAATTACATATATAATACATATGTGAGTTCAATAGTTTCAAATTAATGTGTCAAATAATAAAACAAAATAACATACAAAATCAAATATATGGAAGCAAAACAATCAAAAGTTAATATAATGTATATAAAAAAATATTTTAGGGGGGCAAATATAAGTGGCTCCGCCACTGGAGCCATGCCTACTTTGGAAGAATTCTACAAGGGAATAAATTATTTTTTCAAATGTGTAAAAGAAGAAGACGTGGGATTCCATCCATGTTATTTAAATGTTATCCATTTGTTTTAATATCAATTTTCTATCACATTTCTGTTTCCCAGTAAGTTTAGGTTTTGAAATTTAAGCTATTTCCAGAAGTTGTCTGAGGTGATAATGAGACATTGCTTGAAAATGGGTAGACAACAAAATGCAATGAATTCTTCGGATCGACTTATGCCCCTTCTCTCTATAATTTGAGACATGGCCAACTAATAATGTGAACAATATCATACATAACTTCTGATGATCTTCCTAGCTAGTTTCACCCTGCAAAGTGATTAATTATTGTTGGTTGCTTTATGTATCTATTATATATAAGTAATGTTGAGCTCTCATTGATTGATGAGAATGATTTGTTGATTAAACTCTCAACTTCTCATGTCTTTCACATTTCTCGTATATATATCAAGAATTCTTTGAAGTATATGAAATCCACATAGTTAACGAGAAAAATAATATAATAATTAATTAATGAATTAATTAACTACTCCTTAGATCAAAATTTTTTTAAATTGTGAAAATTTTTTGGAGTGATTGGAAAAATTAATGAATTATTCTTTAAAGTTTGTCAATTCTTTGGAGTGAATTAGAAAATTAATAAATTAATTAATTAGATCTTAATTCGAGAATTCTTTAAAGTTTAAAATTTTTTTGGAGTTAACGAAAAAAATAATAAATTAATTAATTGGATGTCTCTTAAATTTTCTATGAAAGAACTATAAATATGATTTGACATGGTTCAAAATTAAAAAGTTAAAAAATAATGTATGATTGAATGACTTATGATAATGCTTGTTCAATGAATTCATTATTGTCACTTTTCTCTTACCCATTTCACATAATCAATTTTATAAATGTTATTTAATTTATTATGTTTTTTAATTTCACAATATATTAATAAATTTAAATTTTTACTTACACTTATAAATATTATTAATTTAAAATATATTAACGCATAATAAAATAAACTAATTTTTTCAAAAACTTGCAACGCATGAACAAATAAACTAGTTATTAATTTATCTATGAATTAGAAACCATCATTTGTATAGTAGATACATACAATTAAGACATTTGCATCGCCCAAAAGTAGCAAGTCACGATAAAGAAGACATGTCTGATCGCAGATAAAGTTGGAAGACCAGTCTATGAAATTATTTTTGTATAATGCATTTAATTAAAGTTTTCTTGATGGCATAAGTCATATTGTAATAAACTAAAAATTGGAGGGTGAAAGTGGAAAAGAATTTTTGGACAAGGGTTTGAAAATTACAAAAACCAGGGAAAAATAGAATTTTCTTTGGACTAAACTAAAAAGAAAAAGAGACAACTGAGGCATAAATATGATTAAACCTTACAAAAAAAATATAATATTAGCCAACATTTTCTTTTCTACAAAACACGTTCTAGAACGGGAAACATGGGTTGAGCCGTTCAGGGGCAGAAAAAAATTTACTCGGGCGTCAAATTTGAGTTTTTACCTTGAATTAAACTATTCCATCAGAATAGTTAAAAGTGTAATTACCCTCCGATTCAATGGTAATGAGACGGGAAATGCTAATTGGAAGAGAAACAGAGCTATGATGAGGCAATGCATATGAAAGAAGCTTGCATGTTGCAGAATGCTGCTCGTGGCCGACGAAGAAGGTGAAATCACACCTCCATATGGCTATAATAGGAGCATAATGAAGACCGGAGGACGCAAGAAACAATAAAGCATGAAGTGATCAGAAAAAGAGTGTAAGACGGAGTGAGGAGGGAGAAGAATAGGTGACGGGGAAGAAGAGCAAAAGAGCCAAGCGCAGTTTAGGTGAGGAAACAATAGATTCTCATCTCTCTAAACTGAAGGCGCCCACCTGAAATGGGTCTTCATAAACCATGAGAACCATGCCTCTTGTTTCTGCCAAGAAGGAGCAGAGTGGCCAGCAAGTTTTAAATTGCGGTTGTAGTTTTACTGTAATGGCAGGTATTACGGATGTTACGATGTATATTGTGGCCGTAAATATTTTTTAAACTTTCACAAAATATAGTGAAATGTCTGTGAAAATCTTATAATTATCAATACATCATATTTTATATTTTTATATATCTTCTTATTCATTACATTAAATATATTATTACAAAAAACCAAAAAAACACACATATTACTTAATTTATTAATGTTGTGTATAAAAATTTTTAATGTTATTTTAATTTTAATGAGTTAAAAGGATGTCTAATTTTATTAATAAGAAGATGGATATTAAATGCATTGTTTACAAATAATAAGTATCTAATTAAATGTTAATTAAACATATCAATTACTAATTATTAATTAATACTTACCAAAATGTATTATTTATATAATTAAAATCACACATGTGAATAGGGCTATACAAACCTCGAGTTGGGCAACTTATTGAACTCGAGACTGGCCTAGGATAAGCATCGAGCCAGAGAAAAAGGCTCGTGACCTTGGCTCGGCTTGGTAAACCTGGAAAAGAATCCAGGCCAGGTTATTAAATGAAACAGTTCTTTTTTTTTTTTTGGAATTTCTTTATTTCCACTGCTAGGGTAAATGCTTCTTAAAGACTTGTCAAATTAGGATGATATCACACTAAATTCCTCATGCAAAGAATACTTTTTTGAAGCAATGTATATTAAAACATGCACAAAAGCTATACAGTGACTTGCACATGCTCAATATAGATAAATTCATATCTATTTACATAAAATAAAGTAATTTATAACAACATTGACTCAACCAAAACATTCAAGAAATTCTTTCTGGGCTCAGATTGTTTACTTTTCTTCAATGTATTTGAAAGGAATTGAAATAATGAACAGGGTAAGAGACTTACATACTTTTCTTGATTGCGGAAGATGATTGAACTCTGGTTGGGATCACTGATTGAATGAGATACCCACAGTGTATTGGGTGTATCTCAGGTTTTCATAGCCTAAATCCTCTCTCGAATGCGACTGCAGAATACTCGAAGGTATTCTTCTCAGAGTGTCTCAAGTCTCTATAGACTGTTCTCTTTGTATCTCAATTTGTCTATCGTAAAATAGTCTAGCCCCTTTTTATAAAGGCTAGCTAGGGCTAAGGTTTAGTAGTAATTCTTGTAATTACTATTTTACCCTTACATAATGAGCACCCCTTATGGGTAGACAATGTAATTACTAGATATTATATGATATTCCAATATCTCCCACTCACACATAATGAGATTGCTCATACGCTCTAAACCCAAGAAATATATTCTTAGTAAATCAAGGGAACACTTTCTCTTTATAATCTATAGTCGTTCATATAGGGAAAGTAGGTTGTGCGACCAGCATACTATGAGAGCATCAATGCTATACATCAGTTATGAATATATATTCTCTTGTCAAAAACGCATCTAAATGTAGATCATAAAGTATGCATGCACCTTAGAACATAAGAATCACATTCAGATATCTCTCAATGATTTCATATATCATAATATCTTGTATTCACAATTATGACACACAAGTCATAACTGGTATATCAATGAATACATAATAATGAGATTCTCTTTATGATCTTCCTCTTCGCATAATCCTATCAACACAGACTTAGCTTGCTTTTTTAGACATATCCCGCCAGATTGAATTATTACACATAGTCCTTAGGTAACATGCTAAGATAGCAAACACCAAGCTGCATCTCAAGTATTTGATCAGAGTTCAAGGGTACAAATATAGAGCCGGTGTAAAAGCTCAAGGGTCTCACACAATCATGAGTTGAGATCGCACTCATGTTAACCCATATGATCAGCATTTGCACACATGGTATGAAACATATACTACAATATTCCTCCTTTTTTCGTGGAGTGTATGTCTATTTCACTAATAATGTTGTACAGATGATATTTTACACACCATAAGTCTAAAACTGAGTTCCTTGATCTACACAATGCCTTGAACTCACATTTGGCAGCTAAGGTAGACTAGAAATGATGAACTTATTTCATCAAATCAATTTTAATAACCCTTTGTCATCAATTAGGCAACTTAAATGATTTTAAGTATCGTTGCTATCAAATTATCCTTATGATAATTTTACTTAAAATCTTGTCTCATATCCAATGTAACAAAGACACTAAAGCGATTACCTATGTGAGAAGGCTAACCTTTTTGTCTACCTGACATACTTAACAATAAATAAGAATGTACACAACATTCAAATACATATATGTAAGCATGTAAATCAAACTTTATTGATTATAAAAAAACATCAAAATATCTTTGTTTGTGACCAATGGGAAAAAATTAAAAATACAAATGAAGTATGCTAAATTCTATACAATCCTGAAGACCTAACGTGTCTCACAAACACATCTCTAAAAATAACCTTGGTCAACGGATCTGCCAGCATCTCATGCGTAGATACATACTTCATGTTTACAGTCTTGCGTGCAACCATGTCCTTCACATAATGATACTTGATATCTATGTGTTTGGTTTTGCCATAGTGCTTTGGATCCTTAGTGTATGCAATCGCAACCTCACTGTCGCAGTACATTAACATTGATTCAATGTTTTCTGCTTTGCACAAGAATTGATCCAAGAATCTTTTTAACCAAACAACCTCTTGAGCTGCTGAAGAAAGGGTCATGAACTCTGCCTCCGTCGTGGACAAAGATACACAGGATTGTTTCTTACTACTCCATGATATGGCGCTATCACTGAGTAAGAAAACGTATCATGAGGTAGACTTTCACTCATTTATGTGCCTTCCATGATCAACATCAGTGTATCCTACCAATCATAGATATTTGCCCCTTGATAGCAGAACGTATAATCAGTAGTCCCTTTTAGATATTTTAAGATCTTTTTTACAGCTTCCCAATGTTTATAACCTAGGTCAGTTTGATATCTACTCACTAAACCAACTATTTGACATATATTAGGTCTAGTACACATCATAGCATACATTAGATAGCCAATTGAATTTCTGTATAGAGTTTAGCTCATATGCTCTCTTTCCATGGCAGTTTTAGGATACATTTTGGCATTTAAGTTTTGGCTTGTGCTGATAGGAGTATTAGTTAGGTTACAACTTTCCATACTAAAATGTTCCAAAATCTTTTTATGTAATTCTCTTGCAAGAGATACAAGAGTTTC
Organism: Delonix regia; assembly: GCA_037074485.1. Lineage (NCBI taxonomy): Eukaryota > Viridiplantae > Streptophyta > Magnoliopsida > Fabales > Fabaceae > Delonix > Delonix regia. Next base: position 24,745,109 of record CM073451.1, on the reverse strand, counting down.
TTATAATGATTTCTTGAAATCTTAATTCCAAGAATGTATACAACTTCACCTATATCTTTCATCACAAAGCGAGATGACAACCAGGTCTTTACCTCATCGATAAGCTCCATATCATTTCCAATTATGAGTATGTTATCAATATATAATGTCATAATCACATACTTGTGCTTAGATTTTTTAGTATATACACAGTTATCTTCACTCATCATAGCAAAACCACTAGAGATGACTCTATTGTGAAAACATATATACCACTACCTTGAAGATTGTTTAAGGCCATAAATAGACTTCAAAAGTCTACGAGCTTTCTCTTCTTGGCCCTCTTTAATTAAAACCCTCAGGTTGTTCCGTATAAATTTCTTCATTTAATTCTCCATTGAGAAAGATAGTCTTTACATCTATGAGATGTAATTCAAGATATAAACAAGTCACTATAATTAGAAGTAAGTGAACAAAGGTAAATCGTACAATAGGAGAAAAAGTCTCCTCATAGTCAATTCCTTCTTATTGTGTATGCCCCCTTGCTACTAGTTAAGCTTTAAATTTTTCAATCGTGCCATTGGCTCTTTTCTTGATTTTGAGAATCCACTTGTTCCCAATAGCCTTGCGTCCCTCTGGAAGATTAACAAGTTCCCAAACATTGTTGACTCTCATAGATTCTATTTTCTCTTCCATAGCTTTAGTCCATTTTTCCTTAGAAGGGCATAAGAGAGCCTCTTTCAGATTTCTTGGCTCATTTTCATTTTGCAGGAACATTGTAAAAAGTTTGTCACCTTCAATCTCATATCGTCGATGAGGAGTCTTTTTACATGAACCACGTCTCAGTTGTGATTCATTGAATCTTGCTTCATTGTTTCCATTTGGATCAATATTGCTCCCACTCAGATTAAGAAAGTTGATCTCACTCTCATTTGGAATAAGATCCATTTGGTCACCCCTACTTAGAGCAACTAGCTCAAGAACACTTTCATTCACTATTAATGATGAAGAAGGTTGTTGATGAGAAACTAATTCTTCATTTGCTATAATTTTCCCATTTGAATGAAGTGGTCCTAGTGTATTCAGATCCTCTATCTCAAATAAGGATGGGTTTTGACCTACCTCACCTTTTTTAGGATATTCATTCTCTAAGAATGTGACATCTCTATATTCGAATTTAGTCACGCTTCCACTGTCTTGCTGACCTAAACACATAACTTTTGAGGTTTATGAGTATCTAATAAATATACTTTCTTTCCTCTTGGGCCCAATTTGCTATACTTGTGAGAAGAATCATGTGTATAGGCAACACATACCCAACGTTTTAAAACACTTAGGTCAAACTTTCACTCGGACCATAACTCATATGGAGTGGTTGCAACTGATTTTGTAGGCACACGGTTAAGTATGTAGGTTGCAGACATTAATGTATCACCTTAATAGGTGATTGGCAAATTAGCTGTGCCATTATGGACCTAACCATCTCAAGGAGCACTCTATTCCTTCTTTCCACAACACCATTTTGTTGTGGAGTACTTGGAATAGTTAACTGATGAACTATTCCTTTCTCACTACATAATTCATTAAATTGAACTGACAAATATTCTCAGCCTCGATTGGTTTGAACAACCTTAATCTTCTTATCTAATTGATTTTCAACTAAGTTCGTATAATTTTTGAAGCAGCTCAATGCTTATGATTTATGAGAAATCAAATAAACATAACTGAAACGAGTATAATCATCAATGAATGTGATGAAATAATTCACTCCGTGCCTAGCCCTGACATTCATAGGCCTACAGATGTCAGAATAAACTAACTGCAGTAGAAAATTAGCTCTAGTTGCTTTATCAAAGGGTTTTCTTGTAGATTTTCCTGCTAGACAAGATTCATAAGTAGACAAATCCACTCGTTCAATGACAGGAAGTAAACCCTTTTTTGCTAATCGTTGCATTCTCTGTTAGCCAATATGACCAAGTCTAGTATGCTATATATTTACATCGTGATCATAATTATGCGTAGAGGCAAACATGGAAAAACCAATATTATTAATAATATAAGATTCTTCATCCAAATCCATAGAAATAAAACCTTCGATTACATAACCCAAAAAAAAAAAAAAAAACTAAGCCATAACTTAATTAAACACACTAGTCATGGAAATACAAATCATAGCCTAGCCTATGTAAAACCAAAACTAAATTAACATTCCGATGAATTTAAGGCACATAAAGGATATCATGTAAGATCTGGTCTCGACTAGCACACATAACTAACTTGCATGTTCCAATCCCTTTAATAGCAACCTTAGTGTTATTACTCACATATATCTAAAATGCTCCATAGGGAATTTGTCGGAAGTTAACAAAGGCTTTATAGTCCCTCATTATGTGGTCCATGGCTTTTGAGTTTACAATCCACACAGGACAAGATTCAGTAAACATAATAGAGTTAGAAACACAAAGTTCATTAGCATAAACAATTTAGGTTACCTTTCTAGAAGGCTCAGGGCAATTACTCTTATAGTGTCCCTTCTTTTAGCAATTAAAACACTTAACTTTTGTCATATTCACCTTTTGCTGCTTCTTTTTGCCTTGCTGATTAGTCTTTGGCTTTTTCTTAGGTTGAACTGGTCATTTGTTCTTTCCCTAGCTCTTTCTTTTTGAATCACATCTTCCACTTGAAGTTGCTATGTGCAACTCAGGTATCAGCTTGACTGATTCAAGCATTTCTTTCTCGAGTTTAAGGTGCCTTTGAATATCTTCCAGAGTCGTGATTCTGTCATTGTGAGTGAGATGCATTTTCATATGCTCTTATAAACTAGGCAAATAGTGAATGATGGCTTGGATCTGCTACTCGTATGTTAAGACATATTCAGCATATTTTAGCTCAGAGATCATATTTGACATCTACCTTGAATGTTTCCTCATCGAATATTCTGGGCATTTCTTATATGAGTCAAATTTAATCGTCAAATAGTGTAATTTGGATATAGACGTAGTTCCAAACCTTGTTCTCAGAGCATTCTAAAGCCCTATAACACTTTGGTGGTCCTTGAACTCCTTTAGGATGTCATCATCCAGAGTGTTTAGTAATGTAATGCAAGCAGTGAAATTCTTTTTCTTTCAAGCATTATAAGCCTCACAGTCTTAGCTATGCTGGGCTATGTTTCCAGTTGCTGGCTCTTCCATGACATTATTGAGAGCCTTAAGAGCCTCTTGTTCTTCTAAGAGATACTGGACTTTCATACTCCAGATCTCATAATTGTCTCCATTTAGCTTCAACCCCTTGTTGAACTCAGTTACAATACTTTTGGAAACTGTAGTCATTCTTTACATAAAAAAAAAGGCAGACATTTATCAAGATCAAATAATTAAAAAACACGTAAGATTTAATGTTCACCATGCTTATAAATTATGACACTAAATATCGTATGATTAAGCTAATTAACCTATGCATAACCCAGAGTCGAAAGAGCACAAAGTGTCAATCATTGTCCTAAGGTTGTATGCAAGGTGTAAATCAACGAAATCAAAACACAATTAAGTGTCCTAATCATGCTACAAACAAATTGTAAATCATGATTTTTCAAATGCTAAACAAATTAACATTAATTGATAACATGTTAAACTAATCAACATATTTAATATATGCATTTAATACTTTAACAAATAGTGGATCCCATATGTGGCATTGTTAGAATTGTTACATTAAAGAAGGACCCTAAAACAAGGGCAGGGATAATTAAAAGGCAATGAAAGTTAGAACTTTTCTATTTAAGTAAACCATTCAGTTTAGACAATAAGTTAAATAGTAATACGAGTCCAAGAAGTCAGGAAATACAAAAAAACATAAGTCGCAAAGCAAATATGGTACTCATAGTACACAACACATATTATATAGTGAGGGAATACAAAAAAAACACATTAATCAATGCTCCATCCATCTTGAGGGGTGCCTAAATCACCAGAAGTGAAAACTAAACAAGAGAAACTTAAGATGTACAATATAAGGCAAAAGTGAAGGATAAAAAACTTTGATGAAGGAACTCACCAGCTATAATACTATCAAATTCCTCAAATTGATCAAAATCACGATCATTAAAGCTTAACTCGTGGGGGGATAGCCAATTTTGTGTACATATCAGTGCTTTAATCATCATTGGGGATAATGAACTCCTAAACACATCAAGCACACGTCTACTAATGCTAAAATTTTACTCAGAAGCTACAGTTGACACAAGCACAGCCAGCACATCTCGTTCAACAAGTGAAAGCACCTTGTATCTTGTCGCATTTTCTTTCCACCATGCCAATATATTGAAGGGAGGATCATTACCAATTATATAAGCTTCAAGATACCTTTCTATCTCTGTTTTCTGATCTGAACCAAATTTGGACTTCCATGAGGACCACCATTTGTTCTGAGGACCTATAGGGAAAAATTTGTCGTTAATAATGTATTTGTATCAGTGACAATTGAGCTCCCATTATCTTGAAGAGTTTCAGGTGTGTCATGAACAACCCCTATAGAGTATATCTCCTAAAGGCTCAAGCAATGCTAACATGGATTCTTTTTTTTTCCTTAGCCCTATGTGGATGCTTTTGACATCTTGCCAAATGCTTCTTTAAAGAGTTAGTACCATGTTTGTTCAGGTCATAGGCATATGAAGCACTACAATAATTACAAGCCACTCTAATTTCTCTATTTTTCTTTTAAAGGAAGCTTCACAAAATGCTCCCACACATTAGATTTCTTTGCAATTGTTTTCCTCTTTGCACCAACTACAATAGATTCAACAGTCGATTCAGAGCCAAAGGTCGCATGGGGATTTGCCTCAGAAGGTATGAGATTTTCTAGGGTAGGAACACTGCCACTTTGGGATTGGCCTATAGCTTAGGTTTGTTGCATACTGCTTTGAGGTTGGTCCATGGCTTGGTTGTTGGATACTTGGGTCTCCCATTCTAAACACTAGATACACACTACATACAAATTCCACATTATGTGCTAAATTCCATATTTTACATACAAGTTCATATTCTAATTAAAAATAGAGCTGAAATGAGGGAAGATACATTACACATTGGTTTGTTCACAAATGAAGGAAGTTTTTCCTTTTTCTTTTTCCAAATCTTGTAAATCTGAACTATACTGTTTAGATACTATTGATATAGACATACCCTTTGATTAGCATAATCTTAAAATACTGTTGATAAAGGAAAAGCTTTGCTACAAAGGCATATCATTGATGCTAATATGTCAAAGAATTCAGTAAATTTGTCTCTAGGGGGTCATAAAACTATAACAAGTACTAAACATTATTTTACCATATTATTTACTAATAGATAGCTCTTCTGTTGGAACTAAAATGTTCTTGATTGAAAAACTAATAGATATCTCTACACTACCATGCAAAAATTGTATTTGATGATTTGAAAACCTCTTGCAATTTACTAAATACAAAATGTTTCAGCAAATTCTTGTTCTGTTTACAATTATTTTAAGAAATGCCTTCTATCCTATCCTATGGCCTATATCAATGTTTTTACCATTTGTAAACATTATGCCAGTTGGTGTAACTTTACTAGCATGTAGATCATAGTTCTTCAAATGAATGGCTTAGACTCTTTTAATTTTTTATGATTGCAGAATCACTATCAAACATTGCTTAATTCTGGTTCAAACATTGCAGAATCACTATCAAATATTTATGGAGAACATAGGAAACTTGGTAATATTTAAGCTATGTCAATTTTACATACCTGTTCACTGCTATAGAGGAGACTGAGTTATAGAGATGCCGAGATGGAGGTGGAGGCGTAGAGCGCTGACTGAGTTTCAGAGAATCAGAGATGACGAGATGGAGAGTGGCCCCGACTTGCGAGAGAGAACGACAGAGAATGAGAGAAACAACGGAGATCGACGGCGGGGAGTGACAGAACAAGTGATAACGACTGGAGGAGACGACGAGACCCAGAACGATCGGAGAACAAGCACATTGGTACTGTGAGCGAGTCGGGAAGTGACAGAGAACAGTGCGCCAGTGGTGTGGTGTGAGACTACGAGGCCGAGCGAATTAGGGAAGCAGTGAAGCACAAAAATGTTGCTCAGTAGCTCTGCTACGGTCCCGATGTATTCACTCTTTCATCTCTCTGTCAATTTTTACTTTACCTTTTGGCTGTTCATTCTCTGCTCCTTTCACTCTAACCTGTAGTATTTCGAAAATCCTTTTGTGGAGTGCCCTCCAAAATTGCCTCTGGTTCAAGACTTTTATCTCCAGTAGATGCCTCTACCTTCACATTTTCCTAATTTGAAGTCTCCTCAGCCGTGTCAAAGGTGCCAAGCTAATGCCTTCCTTTGGCTGAAGGGTCTCTACTCTGTAATCTTCGCTGCGTATCTTCCCCATGGAATCTTCCGAGCACCCAGGTACCTTCCCCATGGTATGATCCTATTGTTGGCTTGGAATCGCTGTTTGCTTTAATCCACACCCACTAGCAGATTCTGGGTATATGCTCATCTCCGGCTCAAACGGCAGACTTAATAGGATGCACAGTTTGCTTTGATGCGTCCATTGAGTGAAGATGCGGTTTTGTTGCCTGCAGTGCCTGCGATTCAAGAACACACCGCAAATGCGATGTGATGCGGATGCGGCACCCGCCACATGACCGCAATTTAAAAGCATAACTGTGCAGTGTTTTCATGGATGCCGAGAGAGAGAGAGAGGAGGGAGTAGCCTCTGCACTACATTTTAACTTCGTTGTGTTTACTTCAAGATATCTAAGGAACAGGTACCTAGAATTTTATGAAGTTTTGACACTATATGATGTTTAAGCAAGCGAGCAAGAAATCAAATCTTATTGGCAATATGAATATAAGCACTCAGAGGACCTTAACTTATGAGCTTGCTAGCAAGACAATGGGGTACCCAGTAATGCATGATTTAGGTAAGAGGAAGAAGAAGTAATGAAAACAGAATGATATTTATAAAAATCTCGCTTATAACGCTTGTAGAATATAAACATGTATAGCTTCACTTTATTAAATATTGGCTACTGAGATAGTTTACAGCATCTCACCCTTTTTGCTTCTTCTTTTTAGGTAAAGATGATGATAGATCTTTTTAGTTTCACAAGATATAATGGCTACTCCTTGTATTTCACAATGGTGGTCTCCTGGGATAGTGAGATCTTTTTGGATACATATGTCTCCTGTATACCTGCTGAAGGGAGATTCCCCCAAGACTTGAAGGAGGAGCAAGAAGATGAGGTGTACTAACTTAATGAAAGAATGGGCCATGCTGTGAAGGCTATATAATGTTAAAAAAAAAAAAGAGAGAGTATATTTTAGCTTCTGTGCATGTATATATATATATATATATTAGATTTATTCTTTAGGATGATGAATATTTAAAGAAAATAGCACAAAATTAGTAAGCTAAATGCGTTAACAGGTTACATTTCATTGAGGTATATATTCCGTTTTAGTTGGAAGGTTATATTTCTGTTGTGCGCATAATATTACAATATAATTTAAATGTCAATTATAATAAGGAATAATAATAATAATAATAATAATAAATAAATAAAATAAAATCTCTCTAGTATGATAAATATAGTATCATTCAATCTATATTGTTGGAAGATAACCGCATAATCATGGGTTATAATCTTGAATAAATCCCAAGTTGAACTATGGATAAACAATAATAAAGTTATTTTAGGAGTAGCAATAATAAATGACTAGCAAATAAATAAAGGATTCTCCAAATTTTCATTGCATATTAGAAAATAGATTTGGAATCTTTCTTTTATCAAGAGTTAATTATTATCAATATAGAACTTGAAAATAACAAATTATCAAAATAAAGGAGGTTAGTTGTGCTTTGGAATGTGCTAAATTCCAGTTTTTATTTGGTAGTAGGTGCGTATGAAGCAAATAAAAAAAATAAAAATTTTTAGTACATTTACAATTTTAAATATAATGAAAGGATAGGTACACATATGATATAGTAAAATAATTTTTAAATCATAGTTGCCATTTCAAAAATCTTAAAATAATTGAGATAAATTTAAAAGTTCAAATATTGACCATAACTTATAAATTTTAACAAGAAGTTAATTAGACTTATGCCTAACTTATTAGTACTTCTTTGCCTAGAATAGAGAAAAGATACCGTATGTTCACTTACACTTTCAGATAAAACAATTTAAAAGGGGTTTTACCAAATATTAAATAAAGATGTTCACTGAGGTATAAGAAATAGTGTATTTACTATATTTATAGATATAATTAAAATAGGACATACTTTCTGTAAAGTACTACTGGCTTTGTAACAATAAATAAGTGTCCAATTTCTTACCACAAGTCAATAGAAAATATATTAAAATATAATAAATAAGTTTCTTACCGCAACTCGATAGGAAATATATTAAAATGATTTAAAATATAATAAATAAGCTTTCTGTTACAAGTCGGTCAGAAAAACTTTTAATTACAATTTTTGACCTTAATTAATTTAGTCCCTAACTAATAAAATTGTAATTTCTTAAAAATATACGTAGTTAGAAATATGATCTTTATAAGAGTATAAATAATAGTATAGTCCCATAGTTAAACCTAAGATGATTTTATGAATAACATCAAAGAAATAAAATAGAATTTTAAGGACTAAAATGAAAGAGAAAAATAATGTTGGGTAAAAATTATAATTTTGACATTGTTATTAGGAATTGAAATGAAAAGAGAAATATTGTCATGGGTAAATTTTTAATTTTAACTTTTTGAAAATTGTCGGAAGAAACAAACAGTTAATATCAGCATGGCATAAGGACTAAACTGAAAGAAGAAAATATTCTTGGGGGAGAAATTAAAATTTTGACATGTTTATCAGGGACTAAAATGAAAAGAAAAAAATATTGTCACAAGTAAAATTTTAATTTCAACTTTTTGAAAATTGTTAGAGAAACGCACTGTTAGTGTGGACAAGGCATGAGGACTAAATAAAAGGAGAAAATAATGTCCGATAGAAATTATAATTTTAACATTTTTATTAGGGACTAAATAAAATAAAAACTATTGTCTAAGGTAAAATTTTAATTTTAACTTTTCATAAATGTGTTGGTAGAAATGTGTCACAAGGCATTTTACATAGTATCAAATAGTAACTTGAATAGTAACTTATAAACATCTATATAAAGCACGAACGATTATTAGTTTTCTCATTCGAAATTAATAGAAAAGAAGAGAAAGAGAGGTCGTGAAAGGAACGTTTCATAGAAAATTCATATTTTATGTGAGGTAACTTTATGGATACCTCTTCAATTGGGGTTGTGCTGTAGGAATAAAGAATATCTATTGTCAATCCTTATTAGTGAGTATATAAATTGCAAAGTAGGACTTTTCATTTTACTTTATAATTATGTTTCCTTGTCAAACTTTCATTTTCTTTATTTCATGCTCTGTGTCTTATTAGGGAGACAAATCTATAATTTTCAAACTTTTCAACTATGTGTATATATGATATAATATGTACGAATATATAATAACACGGTAATAAATGAGATTACTAAACTATATAGGTTATTGCTATTATGAAAGACACTTGGTGTAAGAGAAGTGAAAAGTGAAGGCTATATTATGTAAATTTAGGAAAAAGTATTATATGCAAGGTGACTATTGGAATACTGTGTGATGTGACCAATGGTATTGAGAACATCAATATTGTACGATAATGATAAGGTTATGTTGGAACTCTAAACTTTAATTATTCATTTCATGTCATTTTTAAATATTATGATGATGTTTTATCTAAAGTTTATCTTCTTTTGATGTATTATTTATCTATCATTTGTAATAATTTATAATATTGTTACTTTCCTTTCCTATCAATTGCTAATAACTACTCTTTTTATTTCATTGCATCATTGAAACTATTTTTTCATCACTTGTGGTAATTAATATGTTAAGTAGTATATTATTCATTCACGTAACTTATTTATAAGATTTGTTTATATTCAATAATTTTAATGATGTAATGGTTGGATGTAATTCAAGTAAGAACCTTGTAGCTATTAGCGGGGGTAACGTTCTTGGTGCACTTTGTTGAAATAAATTATTAAGACGTATTCGATAAAGGGTATGAATTATTGAGACGTATCTAGTAAGGGATACATGTATGAGATATTGATATGTATCTGGTAAAAGAGATAGTGTGTGAGATATTAAGATATATCTAGTAAAGAGATATGGGTAAGAGATACTGAAATGTATCTGGTAAAGGGATACGAGTATGAGGTATTAAGACGTATTCAGTAAAGAGATATGAGTATGAATTATTGAGATATATCCGGCAAAGGGATATGGGTATGATGGTCCTGGTTCTTTCTTTGACCCCCACTTTATACAAAATTATACGATTTAGAAATGATTTTTTTTTATTTTTTATTTATCGAAACTTGTTTCTTTACTTAAATAAATGTATGTTAAAAACTTTAAGGCCTTTATTGTTTCTTCTTCCGTTTACTTTGTAAGTTATGCATTTACTAAGTTAGTAGTAGATTTACACCGCTCTTTAACAATTTTACATATCAATATATGTTAAAGTGAAGTTGCTTTGGGACTTGCTTGCTCCTTAGACTTTTTCGTATGTTACTTTGGTTTAGTTACAGTGTATATCTGACCCTAAGGTGGTGGCTACTAGAAGTCAGGTTATTTGAGGTTGTATAGATGTTGTGAACATTATAAGCCTTATGTAGGTTGTTGTCCTACTATATCATATTAAATATATTTTGAAATATTATTAAGCTAGTATTGTTGTTTACTATGATTCTATAATTGTTGGCTATAACTAGTTAGAAAGGTTTGGTAAACATGATATTTTTAAAGAAAGTGTTGCCGAATTTTAGACAACCTTAAAAAAAAAACTCATTGAATTATACGTTTAATTAATACGTTCATGAACCTTATGAAAGTGTTATCTTAGGCTTGCTAAGCTAGGGTGGTTTAGTCCATGCGCCGATCATGATAAGTGAATTTGGATCATGTCAAAAACCATGAATAATAATGTCCTTATACCAATATACTATAAATGAAACTAACAATATATTGATAAAAGGATATTATTGATAACCTATCAAAAAATTAGTTTATATGTTATCATATAAGTTAATTTCATTGACAATGAATAGGTAGAAGGACAATTATTGATAATAGTTTTATTTTCAAGAGATCAAAGTAAAAAATATTTATTTATAAGGGATTACTTAAGTTGAGAAGACTATTTTATAAGAGGCCAAATCGAAAAAGGCTTTATTTATGAGGGACTAAATTTACAAATACTCTATTTATGAGTAGTCAAAATAAAATTTTACGCTTTATTTTTTGTAGTCAATGGTTTAAAGTTGTGGCAAGGGAATGTTAAATTAAATATAATTTGTTTGCCATGTTTTGACTTGTTAATAAACATTGATCCTGGGGGCACAATTTTGTCAATTTTATAGGCTTCTAAAGTGAAACCAAAGGTGATCAATTCTCATAATGCTTATTTGTTATGACTTATGAGGATAATTGCTTTTATTCTAAATTATCTGCCAAAAGATTAGAAAAAAAGAACATAGGAAGTAGTTAATTTTTTTTTTTAATAATTCAAGTAAAACTATGATTGAGGCAACACAAATTGAATATGATAAGGGATCCAGATTGATGATTTCATATGAAGGCAACTTGTTAAATTTTATAAGCTTTAAAATAATCATCTACATACATATATTCTCTGTGGAATAAGAAAGCTCTTTTTTGTGTTTCTTGAGAATATGAAGGACTAGACATAATTTTACAAGTAATGGTCATTATAGGAACATGATTCTAAGGAACATTTCTCATATAGTGATTTTCAGTATTTTTATATGACGTATTCCTAGCTAATTAGCATGAGGCTAATAAAATGGCCAATGTAGCTTTAAAAGAGAAAAAAAGGGCAGAAAGAATAAAGAAAAACTCATTTTTCTCATAAACTTTTCATCTTTGCAGATTAGACTAACCAAAGAATTAATCCTTCCCTTTTGTGAATAACTCTGTTCTTGTTACCCTCAGCCTCTCTATTTATATAGTTCATGTACTTTAAGAGCATTCAATTTTCTATAAAGACAGGAATACCAAACAATGTACAACATTTAACTGTAATTGAATTAATATAATACAAATGTCAGATATGCATCACACAAGATATGGTTCCATGATGTTTCGTATATTAGGTATAAAGAACAAGCTGTTTGGGACTCATATGAGAGGTAAGGGAGCAAACTTGAGCCAAGGACAACTACTAGTAACACTTAAAGATGGGAAATTTTGCTATTCAGTAGATGCTGGTAAGTCATCCTTGGCTCAAACATACTCTTTACCCCTTCATGCAAGGAACATGAGCAAATAACATTGAGCTTCAACCATATATATTTTCATAAGCTCTCATATTTCAATATTTTGCATGCACTTCGAGCATTACTTTGATGTTATTTATAGGTAGAACAGAGGTCAATGGGTGGAATCCCAAGTCTGAAAAGATCATTTGCCTCAATAATTCTTTGGCACTACATATGGCCCTACATTGTGTGTGAAATTCTAGATATGTTATGCTTCTTATCTAGAACCATCCTTGTTTGGAATCAATGTCCTTATTGGCACGTTACACTTTTTGGTACGAGTAAGAGTTTTCACAACCCACTTCCTAACTAACTGTTTGATGATATAGAGCAATACATCTCATGTAAGTTTTTCATAATTTCTATTTCATAATTTCTATCTAACTTTAATGATAGAAATCAATAATCAATTATAGTTTTTTGGATCATGGGAACTCATAAGTTTTCACATGCTACACAAAATACAATACTATTAAATTAAGACAAAAAATCATACCTTGATCAATCACTTAATAGGCGTAAACCTTTAGATGATAAGAGGAGAACTGAGAGAGACAGGAAAACTGTGTCACTATCTCTTAAATTCTTTTAATTTACGTGTGCATTAGTGATGGATTAGGATAGAACACATAACCTTTATTTATAGGTTGAGATAGGGACCAGTTTCCAAATAAACATTTATTATTAGATAATGGTCATGATTATCTAATAACATTTATCATATAATAATTTCAAATTTCAAATTATTAGATATTCTATTAACCATTCCCATTAAGTGGTTAGTTATAATTAAATATAAAGAAACTACTTCTCAATTAACTAATTAGCAATTACCCATTTAATTATTTATTTAACCAATTAAATACTTAATCCATATCACTTGGGCCAACTTAAGTCTTACATTCTCGCACTTGGCTCATGTGATATTGTCTTACTTTATAGTCAAATAAATCATAATGCACATAAAAATTGTTAATTTCTCATATATTGGTTACATCATTCGTCATAGATAAGGATAAAAACTAATATGAGTCATGATGGTCATATATCATTTGTTTGACACCCTTCCATGTACTACAACATCAGTCCTTTCTTATAAGTGAGAAGTGCATAATTGACCCACTATTATGTCTTTAATAAAAACAAAACCTGATATCATTATGATCATTCATGTATACAATACTTAATTGATTAGTAAATTGAAAACATCTCCATTAGAGATCTCATAGTGTCAAAATATGTACTTTAATAATGTTCAACAATCCTTATTATCAATAATGGTCATATTTATGACATGATATTTAAATGTCTATAACCCTTTTGTTAAAGGGTCAATTATCATAAGGTTAACGCTAATATATTCTATTGACACTATATGTTTTTGAACTTCCTATTTAACGACAAAGTATTTCAATTCCATTTACTTAACACCTTTAAATACTTGTTGTCCTTAAATGAAGATAGGTGCAAAATTATTTAAATAAATTTTTAGCAACTTGGCAATACTGTCAACAATTCTAAGTCTTGAATAAAGTCTCACAGTCATAAATCATTAGCAGTGTTTTCAAAGCTTACCACAAGCTCATCTTTCATTAAATGACCATTCCAGCCAAAAGATATAAATAGCTAAAAGTGGATTTTCATGTATCCACACAACCAGCAAAATCTGAATTGAATATTTAATCACCTCAAGGTGATTAGAACTTTTATACGTTAGCATATAATCCTTAATTCCTTGCAAGTATCTTTGGACTTTCTTTGTAACTTTCTAATGATCCAATCTTATGTTACTCTGGTATCTACCAAGCTTTCCAACCGCAAAGCTGATGTCTATTCTTGTACATGTTTGTACATACATCAAACTCCCAACAACATATGCATGAAAAATTCTGTCCATATGTTTCCATTCTAAATCATTCTTTGGACATTGCATGAGACTAAATTTGTCTCCTTTCTAAATTTGGAATAGGAGATGCTGAACAATTTTCTATCTTAAATCTCTCTAAAACTTTTTGATATATGCCTATTGAGACAAACTTAACAATCCTTTTGATCTATCTCAGAATATTTCTATCCTAATAACATAGTTTGCCTTTCCAATATCCTTTATTTTGAAGTTGTTAGAAAGAAATTTCTTAGTCTTATGTAATAGACTAAGATCATTAGCTGTTAGCAAGATGTCATTAATATATAGAATCAAAAATATAAACTTGCTCTTACTGAGTTATATATATAACTATACACACCAGTTGACGGTTTTTTCTTAAATCCAAAGTTAACAACAATATCATTGAAGTTGAGATACCGTTGCCTATAAGCTTGTTTAAGTCCGTTTATTGATTTCTTTAGTTTAGATACCATGTGTTTCTTTTCTTTAACTACCATGTCAACTTCTTCCTCTAAGTTTCCATTGAGAAATGTAATTTTCACATCCATTTGATGTAGCTCCAAATCATAATGAGCTACTAAAGCCATGATAATTCAAAAAGAGTTCTTTTTAGAGAGTTGTGAAAATGTTTCCTTATCATCAATGCCATTTTTCTGACAAAAACCTTTAGCAAGAAGCTTGACCTTATAATGTTCAAGGTTGCCATAAGAATTATATTTGGTTTTAAAGACCTATTTACATCCGACTCTCTTGCAACCTTCAGGCAACTTTACAAGGTCCTACACATTATTATGTTCCATAGATTTTAACTTTTTTTTCATGGCATTTAACCATTTATCAGCATTATCACTATTAATGGCTTGTGAAAATGAAACTAGATAATTATTTATTCCTAAGTCATCTTCTGACTTATGTAAATAAACCACATAATCTTTAGAGATAACTAGTATGCTCTTCCTTTAGGATCTTCTTAATACTACCTCTTATGGCTCATTTACCATAAATTTATTATGAACAATGGGATCACTAATTTGTTGTTATTTTTCATTGTTTTGTGGTTTAGCAATTTAATGAACAACTACTTTAAAAAAATTACAAATTAATATAACTTGCATTTTTATTTCCTTAATTTCCACATTTCATAGAACTTCATTCGCATTGGTTTCACCATCTTTAATGAACCTAATATTTCCAGTTTCAATGATTCTTGTGATATGGTTAGGACAATAAAATATATACCTCTTAGATTTTTCTAGATAACTAATGAAATATCCACTAATTGTTCTTGCATCTAGTTTTTTTTCTCTCTTATGCATTGTATACTCTTAATTCTGTCAGGCAACCAAACATGTAGATGCCTTAAACTAGGTTTCCTACCAGTCTACAATTCAAAAGGTATCTTTGGAACTGCCTTACTAGGAACCCTATTTAACAAATACATGGCACTTTTCAAAGCATACATCCATAATGAGATGGGTAAAGATGAATTACAAGTCATACTCCTAACCATATCCATTAATGTTCTATTGCGTGTTTCTGATACACCATTTTGTTGTGGTGAACTTGGCATAGTATATTGAGCACATATGTTGTGTTTCTCAAGAAATTTAGCAAATAGACTTAGGTGTTGTCCAGTTTCATCATATCTTCCATAATATTCACCACCTCTATCTAATTAAATAATTTTTACTTTCCAATCCAATTGTCTTTCAACTTCATTTATGAATATTTCTAAGTCATTCACTAATTGAGATTTCTCATGTAGTAGATAGATATATCCATAATGTCAAAAATATTAGATAAAGGTGAGGGAGTACTTTTCTTTATTGAAAGAATTGACATCAAAAGGTCAGTGTGTATAATCTTAAAAAGCTGTGTGCTTCTTGTGGCTCCTTTCTTTATGAGTTTTGTTTGTTTTCCTTTTATACAGTCCACACTAGTATTTAGGTTAGTAAAATCCAAAATTGGAAGGATGCCATTCTTTACTAACCTTTCCAATCTTTCTTTGGAAATATGACCTAAACGCTTATGCCACAAGTCAGCAGAGCATTCATTCCCTAAACATCATTTAGTTCAATATTATGATATAGGGTCAAAAGCAGTTCATCATAAAGACTATCTAGATATAGTTTGTATAATCCATTATAGAGAATACTAGAGCCCATAAGATAGTTATACTTAAACAAACTTAAACATTTGTTACGAAAATTAACAAAATATCCAGTAACATTAAGTTTAGATAGTAGCACTAAATTCCCAAAAATACTAGGTACATAAAAGTATCAAATAAGTCTAAATGATGTCTAGTGTCTAGGATTAAATAATAAGTTCTAATGGCTTTGACTAGAGTTTTCATTCTATCTCCCATGAAGATAAACTTCTTATTTGAGCTTATGGTTTAGATCGTAAGGAATCCTTTTCTTTTCGAACCAAGCTTTACGTTTTGGACAATCCTATTAGAAGTGTCTAGACTTCTTACAAAAGTGTCATTCTTTTGTTCCTTATTATGGATTTGATAAAAGGACTTATTTAGCTTTAGTGGTCCTTTACTCTTATCATGTTTATTTCTTTTCTTCTTTCTACCTCCTTAATGGTTCACATGATAAACATTAAGATTTCCTTGATTCTTAAGTCTTATTTTCTCTTGAATTAACATATTGTGCAATTCATGAATATTCATTTTATTTTTCATGGTGTTATAGTTCATTTGGAAAGGGCCATACTTAGATAGTAATGAGTTAAGTATGAATTATACAAGGAAATTCTCATCCACATTCATTTCCAAGGGCTTAATCTTGCCACTATATTTGTCATCTCAATAACATGTTCATGCATGGTATATGAATCATCAAATTTCATGGTGGTTAAGGTACCCATTAATGTCCTAGCAAGAGACTTGTCTATTGTTTATGAGCACTCTTCCACAAATTTCAATTTTTTTTAGCACTTTTAGTTTTGGGAAGAGCTTATTTAATATTACTGACTATACTTATTCGCATAAACATTAAACTTTATCTATTTGTCCTTTCCTAATTTTTATAATGGGCTTTCTCTTCATTGCAACTAGCATCAGTAACATCAGTAGGTTGCTTAACTTAGAGTGTTAAATCAAGAACCAATACACTAAAGTGAAATTAGACTTGTTTATTCCTGTTAGAAAAAATTAACCTATTAAAATTGGAATAGAAAAACATACGAATGAAGCAAATTAGAAATAGATACTGCAAGAAACAATATGCCTAATTAACATTAATGCTTTGAGTCATATTATAGATATTATCAAAATAGTTCATTTGACAATCAATTGCATATTAATGTTCACCATTAGGTAATACACTAATATACAACTACAAAACATAATTGATGTTGAAGTTCAATTTCACATAATTAGTGATTATATATACTTTAATTTGACATATTTGCTATCTTTGGATATGCTAAGATCCTTAAATATTTTACAATCAATGAAACTTCAATATAACCATAAAACAATGATAATTAAACCTTTCATAGCATCACATAATTATAGGCATTTGAATTTACTTAATTTGACATCTATCAAAACTTTCTAATTGGCCACTTTGGTGACTAACATATTATCTATAATATAGATATTAGAATAAATCATAATATTATAAAATTTGATAAACATCAAATTTTATAACTAAGTCATTCAATAACTAATAAGTCATCCATATAATATACCCAAATGTAGCAATTTAAAATAAAACTTAATTTAAATGTTACACAATATTAATGTATCAACAACAATGTATATAACTTAATTTGTCATATATAGCTTGTAAAAATTCAAACAAGGCATGAGTTTTTCAATGATGCATGGGACATAAATTTCTAAAACTTCATAATTGATAGAAACAATAATTCTTTAATGGGACATCATTAATTATTAAAGTTCTCAAATATTCTAATTTTATTATTTTTTTTATAAAACTTAGAATTTGTCATTAGATGATTAAATTTCTTAATGGAAAATTATGAGTTCTTGAACTTAAGCTCTAATACCACATGTAAGTTTTTCTTAATTTCTTTCTAACCTTAATGACATAAATTAGCAATCAATTATAATTTTCCAGATCTTGGGAACTCATAAATTTTCACATGCTATACAACATACAATACTATCAAATTAAGAAAGAAATCATAACTTGATCCATCGTTCAATAGGCATAAACCCTTAGATTCCTATAGGAGAACTAAGAGAGAAAGGAAAAATGTGTTTCTATCTCTTAACCTCTCTTAATTTATGTGTGTATTAGTAATGGATTAGGAGAGAACACGTAACCCTTATTTATAGGCAGAGATAAGGACTAGTTTCCAAATAAACATTGATTATCATATAACAATCATGATTATCTCATAAAATTTATTGTCTAATAATTTCAAATTTCAAATTATTAAATATTCTATTAACCACTCCTATCAAATGGTTAGTTACAATTGAACATAGGAAAACTACTTCACAATTAATCAATTAGAAATTAACCCATTTAATTATTTATTTAACTAGTTAAATACTTAATCAATATCACTTGAGCCAATTTAAAGTCTTACATCTCGTTCTTGCTTTGAAACATGAAGTATTTTTTACTTTAAGAATGAGAATATGTAGAGCTGAAGCAGCCCCAGGCATTTATCATGGAGTTACTATGAATGTCTAAGAAGTATAGACATCGGTATTAATAATGGACAATACATATATTGACGTTATGACATGAATGCAAACATAATGATATAATAAAATTTAAAATGTCATTGTGTCTATTAACAATTTATGATGTATTTTATATAAGTGTTTGGCACCTACTGATAAGTTTCTGGCTTGTATTGATCATACAAATATATGACACAATTTTTTAAATTTATTGATGTAAATTGATAATTTAAAGTAAAGTGTGTATATTGGTAGCTAGGAATGGCAAATGGTCTTCGAATCTACGGGGACTGTCTCATTTGGAAACTTGTAATTTAAGAATTTTTTCTTATGGGAATGGGGATGGATTAAAACTCTACTTGAAAGAAATTTAGGGATTGAGACAAGAATCATACCCCTTGTCTGTGAGGTTCCCATCTCCATCAATTTTATATAAATATTATATATATATATATATATATACACACACACACACACACACACACACATATATTATATACATATTAATTTTTATACTTTTAGTTATTTCACTCATTATTTATATTTATAATAATTAAAAGGAAAAATAATTTAAATTAAAAAATAATTCCACTTGTTACATATTAGTTTTCCAATCTGGATCCCTTTATGTTTTGGTTGGAACATGAGGTTATGCTTAATTATGATGGACCATTGGATGGAGATTCAATAGTCCAAATATACAAATAGAAAATATAACTATAAGCAATTATATTAATTTAATATAAATATCTACCATTGAATTTCCATCCAGTGATACAATAAAATCAAGCACGATCTTATGTTCTCACCAAAACATGAGTGGATTCAAATTGATTAATCTTCCACTTCTTCGAGACTCGATGACATAATGGGATTACTTTCAAAATACCTTAGCTGTGATCATATTGTAAGGAAGAATAGGAAGTGAATATTAGGAAAAATAATATAATTATTTGTAAATTAGGATTAAGGATAAATATAAGAATTATAATTATTTAAGTGGTTTTATTTTAAATTTAACTATCTTTTTCTTAAACGTTTTTTTGTTGAATTAACTTGGTGTTATCTATGGTAACTTATAAATTTTGTTGTAAAAATTGTTATTTGAATATTTATAATTTTTATGAATTTAATTAGAGTTTATTAGATAACATAAATAAGGAACTTTAGTTTCAAATCTAATTTTATAATATATATATATATATATATTAATATTATTTATTTTTTATAGATTTTATAAAAAATTCAAAGTCCCCTTAAAGATCCAGGGGATGCAGATGCCTGCAAAGAATGAGAATGAAAAAAAACTCTTCCAAGATAGGAAATGTGGATGGGGATAAGGAGAGGGGAAGCACTTTCTATCCTCGCCCCACAAAATTGCCATCCCTATTGGTAGGGAATCATAGGCAGTTTAAATTATCTAAGTTTGAGTCTTAGAAGGTTTTAAGATGTCATTCACTAATATGCTATTTTGTAATATTGAAGTTTTGGTAATTTGAGGTGTATTATTGTTATTATAAGATGATAAAGTATAAAAAATTATTTGGTCGAAGTATGATAAGGATTTCAGAAGGAAAGAGGAAGAAAAGTGTTTTGAAAATTTTTCAAGTATATATTTGCAAAGTTAAAACAGTAGACAAGGCAGAACTGTAATTTTATAACTTTTAGAGGCAGAATAATAATTCTTCCCATTCAAGTGGAATATCATTGTCCCGTTCGTCTTTCTTCGCCATTTTCGTGCAATTTTAGTCCTCTCCATTTCTCAAGTTCTTCCAACACTAGGGAACATGGACTTCGTCGTTCGTTTCATATAAACTTTAGTAACGTTGGACTGAACTTTTCAATTTTTTGTCTTTATTGTGAGTGAATATTGTATGCCCATATGATTGATATTAATTGTTATTTTTTGTCATTGAATATTTATAAATTTATGCGAACTTTTTTTATGAATTATTATTTAGGTGTAATGATAATTATGGACTCAATTTTAAATTAATGGATAATGATTCAAATAATATGATTGAAGAAAATATGTAATTGAAATTATGAGAACAATTAGTATGATCTCGTCTTTGCTGAATTTGTGAAATGCCAATTGTGTGTAATATGTGTCTCATGCACATAAAGACATGATATCATGTTGAGTTTAGCATTTAATATACCATTTAGGCATGAATGTATCTATTTATTAAGTAGATGGAGTTTCTAATCGCAGAATAAGTTTAAGAGGATAACGGTGTTTCTTAATCCCTAAAGATTACAGTAACTTACAATATTTTTGTCAGGTGAATGGTGTTCAGTAACTTGGACTCCCTCAAATTATCTTATATTAGTTTGAATATTTATTTCAATAAATTTATAAGGTTTGTATTCTTTTAAAAATGTAAAATATTGACATTTAAAACTTTCACATGATGAAGTTAAAAGTAAAATCTAGACTTGATCATTTGGTTGGACTTTTAAAATTTGAACTTGAATTTGAACTAAAAAAAGTTCAACATCGTATTTTAATCTAGCTTTTTTATTCATACTTTTATGCATTTTCGGGGGCTGAGCCAATCAAATTATTTCATGTTATGAGCAAGTCAATTTGTTAGTTAAAATTTGAGATAAAAAATATAGCTAATTATTATTATTACTTATAAGATTATATATAAAAAAGTTGTAAATATATATGAGTTGTTATATTACTATAAATATTTTAAATAAGAGGTATTATTTTTTATTTCTATACTAAGATATTATGTTACTATAACTTTTTCTTTAAATAATAAATCTTTTCTTATTAAAAAAATATCATTCAAGCTTTTCAAACTTAATTTTAAAAGCTTAAATTTAGCCCGTTTTGCAAATTCAACATTTTTGTTTGAACTTTTTTTTTTGGATTGAACATACTTTTTAAATTATAATACGATCTAATAAAATCTTGCTAGTAACTTTGATATACTATACAGTTGTATCTCATACTTGTATTATATATATATATATATATATATATATATATATATATTCATTTATTTATATATAATGACTTGGGTCACTTTTGTCAAATTATAGCTCACTAAGTCTTGTCACCATTTTTATAATAAATGAACAAAGTTGCAGCCACATGGGATGTGGTGTGTGTGAGGTCTTAATTTCTGAACTTGTGCGTTTCCTAATGTTTGTTGGACGAACCAAGTTCATTATATTGACATATCAATTTGTCTGTATTTCTGTGTCATATCTCAAGTCAATATTATTGTGTACGGAATTTGTTAGTGATTTCAAGTCCTTGGTCAGATTGAATAATTGAAGTTCTTTCCTCATGGCTTTCATCTATGAGCAGCAAAGCAGGTTGTTATTCAGTTCTGTTCCGTTTCATGGCTGCCGTTGATGCTCTATGTTGTCAACTCAAAATGAATAATCTACAAGCATATCTACATGGAATAAGAAAGCTGTGTTTCTTGAACATATATAGGACTCAAAACATAATCTTACAAGTAATGGTCATTTTCGAAATATTCTGTTATATCGGCAAGTGATTTTCATTATTGTTCTATGTCTATAAGGCATTCCCCTTGAAAGTAGCATGATGATCATTACACGAGCGATGCAGCTTGAAAAAAGATGAAAAAAGGATACAGAAATGTAAAAGGGAAAAAAACAAAAAACTCTTTCTTCTCGTACGATTTTTTATATCAGCAAATCATCGCCTGCTCTGTATTCCTACTCTGTTTTCTTCTTCCTCTTTCTAATTTATACAATTCATGAACCTGAAAGGCCATGGCACAAGGCACAGCAAAACAAGATATATAGCATTTGAATGTAATTAGAGGTGTTATATTGTGTTTGATACGACTGATAAACACATATTAAAGACGATACAACATGATTTTGTGAAGCATTAATGCTTCATAGACTAGGTACAATGAACAAGCTCTACCGGAGTCTCATATGAGAGGAAAGAGAGCAAACTTGAGCCAAGGACAACTACCAGCAACACCCAGAGATGGGAATTTTTGCTATTCAGCATATGCCGGCAAGTCATCCTTGGCTCAAATATACTCTCTACTCCTTCATGCGAGGCACTTGAGCAAATTACTTTGAGCTTCAACCATATTATCATAAGCTCTCAGATTGCAGTTTTCTGCATGCACTCTGATCAGTATTTTGGTGCCTTTTATAGGCAGAGCAGAGGTCAACGGGTGGAATCCCATGTCTGAAAAAGATAATGGCCTCGGGAAATCTTTTGCACAACACATGGCCCTACAAGGTGTGTGGTTCTCTACAAGTGATATGCTTCTTATCCAGGACCACGTACCCTTGTTTGGAATCAATTTTCCACGCTGGTTCCACAACTTTTTGGCATGGCAGAGAGTTGACTTAACCCACTTTCTTGATTGATACATCACGTTCTTGATTTGAAACATGAACCCATGGTTGAATTATTGGGTCGAGAAAGAGATTAATGAGAACCAAATCCAGCAGAAGTAAATTGAAGTGCTAAAATCTATCGTAGAAATTATGATGGGGATCTAAAAAGTATGGACATTGACATGGAGGGACATAAATCATAAGAAAGTGGAAATGCATCATGACATGAATGTAGACAGTGATATACGATAATATTTAAGCTGACCATAAATAAATTAATGAATTAGTTCTATTTGACATAAGTGTCTAGCACATGTTGGTAGGGAAGCAGAGCTATCGCAATTAGTTAAAATTCATGAAATTTAAAATGTAAGAAATTTTTGAGTTGTTGCAATCTAGATTTTAAACATTTTAAGTTCCTTGTATGAATAACCATGGTAGTTATGGACACTCCTTATTTATATATTTGTTTTATAATAAATAAATGTATATATTAAAGTGTGCATGTGTGTATATATTACACACTCATGTATCTATGCACTATTTTTGAATTGTAAAATATTGGTCACTACTAACATATTTATATTACAGTTGATATGTTGTATTAGTTTCAATCAAATTATTCAAGAAAAAAAAGTAAAGACTGTTAAGGACATGACTTGATTGGGATTAATACAAGTGTGACCATATGCATGTTCACACCCTTGTGTAAGTATATTTGTATGTATATCTGCGTCATTTTGCTTGTATTTATGCATGTGTGCATTGCAACTGTTTAGGTATATGACTGCTAAATCTAACAGCTAGCCGACCAGTAGACAAGGCATAGTCCCTCGAGGAACATAACGTTGGGTGTTTGGTTGACTTGCAATGGAAGGTTGTATCAATATTTTAAATTGCAGTTACGGTTGTAGTTGCGATTGTATTGTAATTATTACAATTGTGGGTGATACGGACGTTACAATGTGGATTATGGTTATTGTAGTTGTCATTTTTTTAGATTATAAAATATATTTTAAAATATAAATAATTTAATTATATGTCAAATAAATATAACATATTATTTACTAAGTCAATAAATACATATTTTACATAAAACGTATCTATGTCACTTGAAAAAAAATTATATAAAAAGAGTAAATAATCATAATAAAAGTAAGTGAGATAAAGTGGAACCGTGCTTACACAAATACCATACACATATTAAACTCTACCTTATTAATTCAACACACATTTTTAAATTTAAATGATTAATTAAAAATTTCATATATAATGCATAGTAATTTTAAAGTCTATGCATATTAATTTCGTATATACATATTTTACATAACAATAAACAGATATTTTATAGACTAATAATTATTTTCTGTATATTTTTTATTCCCCTTCTAGTTTTTTTTTTCTTCCCCAAAATATTTTCAGTTTCTTCTTCCCTTCAAATTTTTTTCAAACTTACTCTCTTATGCCTAATTTCCTGTCAAAAATTCCATTCTCCCTCCAATCTAATTATTTATTATTAAATTATATTATATTAAATCCCTCAATAGAGACCATCTATCTTACCAACCCATCCTAGTCTTCTCTTCTCATCATGACAGAGCACACAAACCATCCCCATCTCCTCTCCCCACCACCCTCCCCCCCCTCTCCCAACCCTTACCGCCACAGACACCTCCAAATCCATAAAGCTTCAGGAGCAAATGCAACTATTTTCAAGCATCGAGTAAAAGCTTTAGTCTATTTTATATATGTGGATTGGTTTCTCTTTTGCAAATGTGGCTGTTTTCCACTGGCAGTGAAGTCCCATCATATCTGCCATCCACATCTCTCAACTGTTGCTTCTGACCTCTGATTCTTCCCCCTCACACCTACCCCGAACCCAGAAACTAAATTGATGCAGCATACCGCATCCGCTCTGCATTTAAAAATCACGTGTTGTACTGGTGTCTAAGTATGAGATAGGTTGCTTTAATGGACATGCGGTTCCCACCAATCCGCCATATTTCTTGGCCAATCTGAAAAACATTCCCTTATCAGCAGTTTAAACTTAACTGTAATTAATTCTTTGCAATTTTGAGTAAACTACAAGAAAACTGTGGTGTTATAGATTATAGAACTACAGGAAAATGTAGATTTACCTGTAGTTTGGCAAATTGCGACTAATGAACTGCAGTTAATACCCTTGTTTTGTAGTGTGCCAAATTTCCACATAAATTGAAGGATTCTATCTAAGTTGATATGGACTAGTTTTTGAGCTTACTTGTTGAGTAGGTTAACGACAGATACCAACCTTTGGTCCTTGTTTAATGTAAGTGATTGCAGGAGATATATAGGACTAAAGTCCTAAATGAAGTTAAGTTTACGATGAACGATTCGTAATTGCATATCAGATGAAGATGATATAATCTATATTTATAATATGCTAGCTTACAATAATTAAGAAAATTTGTACAAAAATGCTTGCAAATTGGTGGCAGAAATGCTCAAAGGGAAACTAATGACAACTTTATAAATGAATAGTTGAAAAAGTAGTAAAAAATGTTGTAAAGAAAGAAGTTAGCAAAGAGAATAATTTGGTGGAATTAAATGTAGGTAAAATGCAACTTTCTAATGTGGTATATGTGTGTGTCATGCATTAAGTTTCCCTCGCCCTACATATCTTCATCAGACTAGTCAACATGTTGACTAGCCTCCATTGGCTAGTGCATGTGACTTGGTTATATTATTTTACATAGATTCAAAATAACTTCAACAATAAGCAAAAACAAAAAACAAAAAAGAAGTGAATTAACCTTTTAAGTTCAAAAAGTAAAGCGTGTCAGTAAAAGATATATACAGAATATTTATATATTGATTAAATCAATATTTTTCATAAGAATTAGGAGAGCACAAGTGGCTAAGTCTTGTTCATGCAATTTAGAAAGCCTGAATTTGAACCCCCACTAGTGTAAGTTAGACATTTTAAACTCTTTTGAGTGGTAAGTCACTTTGAGAATTTTCTCTAATTTATCTTAAATTTTGTCATTGTAAGAGAAAGCCTAATGAAGGAAAATTCAATGAAAGTGACTATTATTATTGTATAATTAATTTAGTTATGATTGGTATAATTTTTAATCCATTGGATGATATTGAACAATTCAAGAATTATCTGAAATAGATTAATTAGCCTATTTGGGTATATTAAATTTCTCAGTGTTGTATATAAACATTAATGTTAGAAAGTGTGTTTTAACGTTGTTATATGTTGAGAAACTTTGATGTCTTTCATTAGAAATAATTCCAATAATAGGGGTGAAAGTGGAGAAGTATCAAGCTATGAAGTCATAATTTTTGAAAATTTGTGTAATTATATTTTTGGACTTAAAGGCAAGTAAATTTTCAATTGGTGGAAAATTTTAACTTAATGGCAGAAGGGCATTATTAAAACCTTGGAGCATTGTTTTAAGTGCTATATATATATATATATATATATATGATGGTTCATTGGTAGAAGAGTAAAAACTTTAACATATGGACTATTTAGGTTCTGTGAGCATTTTTGTAAGTGTATATACATGTATTTGTTGACCATGACAATTAAAATAATTTAAGGGAATATTTGTGACTTTAAAGAGATAAAGCAATTTGGGACGGAAGTTAGTTAATGATGACAAATTACTTGTTAATTAATTTATTATGGGATTATTCATTAGAAATTTATATGAGTTGAGATGTTTATTAGTGAGGGACATTAAGGTTATGTTCTTGTTTTTAGGAACATAAAAATTGCACTATATCTAGTGCATAGTAGAGAAGATAATAAGAAAATGGACTGTGTATACTTTAGTCAGGTGAGTAGCTAACGCTAATTATGTATATTTTCTTATTTATGCAATTCCCTCGTGAAAATAGTTGTCATGTAATATCTTAGTGCCTTGGGATTGACTTCTTGGAATTTAAAAGAATTTCATCATTTCTATATTCTTTGGGCATTTGTAAGTTATGGATATAATAAGAATCTTATTGAGCATTTGATTAAAGTTCTTAAATTTTTGAATTACTTTAATTTTGGATTTTTTGAAGCATTCTGGTGATGTACCTTTGATTTATCTTGTTCGATATTTCTAAATCATTCTATTGATGTATTTATGAATTATTCTAATTGTGCAAATTCTAAACTTCTGACTTTCTCTGTTCTATAATTTGAAATATTTTGGTTTTATATTTAGGATATACTTTAATTCTTAAATTATAAAGATATTTGATTTTGTATATACAACGTACTAAGATTATGAGATTTGGATACTTTTATTTGTCTCTATGCAAAAGTTTAATTCTATATTTTTGAAACTCCATCGTTTGATTATGGATTTACATATGATAAAGAAATTTTTAGAAATGCATCCGAAATAAGACCCTGTAGCTAACGAAAAGTAGATGTTAACCGTAGTGCAATATGATCAATATGATGATATGACTGGGCATGTTGTCGACGTAATGACATTTTGTCTAAGGCCTAAGGTCATTATTATGATTATTCCAAGCTTGAAGCTCGTGATTAATATATGATCTGTTTTGATATGCTAGCCTTGATCTAGTTTTTTTTTTTTGAACTTTTGATGATTCAGTTGGATATTCCTAATTTGATTTGGATTTTTTTATGATGCAAATAAATTGATTTATTTTCATTTAAGATTTGCTTATATTTTTGTTTGGGATTTCATGTGAAGATTAACAACATTTCCTTATTTTGGTATTGTTTATATCAATTGTTAAAAGGTGTTTAGATTTTAAGATAACAAATGGTTTAAGAAAAGCTTTATTGTACCTAATCTATCCATTATATTGCATAATTAGTATTATTTGCTCACTGAGTTTTCACTCACCTCTAGTTTAGCAGTTTTTGGATGGTAGCACTATTCTTGAGCCTCACTTATGAACTAGGGGCTTAGTAGGTATCTCTTTGTATGAGTCTTGTATTGTTCGCAAAGATAAATACTTCTTTGTTGTAAAGTTAGTATTTGTGATCTAGTAGCTCCCATATATACAAGCAAATGGTCCTATTGTTATGGTGGATGATAGTTGTTAGTTGTAAACATGATTCAAACAGAGCTCTCATTTTTTTTCTATATTAGTTGTCAGTTGTAAACATTATGCAAAGCAAAGTTCTCGTTTTAGACATATCGAGAGATCTAAATTTTAGAGGAGACTTTGTCAAAATTTTTATACAAAAACCCAAATGATTTTCTAATTGGTATGAATATATTTTGTGAAAGTACTATATGTTGATGATTATATTTTATCATACTATAATTGAATTTCTTAAGGTGTCTGATAAGCTTATAATGATGAAATTTATCTCTATTGCTGTGCCGATTATGTCCTCATTCGTGAGGGTTGTGACATAATGACAATTTTATAAATGAATAGTTGAAAATGTAGTAAAAAATGTTGTAAAGAAAGAAGTTAACAAAGAATAATTTGGTGGAATTAAATGTAGGTAAAATGCCACTTTCTAATGTGGTCTATGTGTGTGTCATGCATTTAAGTTTCCCTCGCCCTAAGTAACTTCATCCGACTAGTCAACATGTTGGCTAGCCTCCATTGGCTAGTGCATGTGACTCGGTTATATTGTTTTACAAAGATTCAAAATAACTTCAACAATAAGCCAAAAAAAATAAGTGAATCAACCTTAAGTTCAAAAAGTAAAGCGCGTCATAGCGTTGTACCCTGTTGATTTATATTTGTAAAGCAAAACCTATTTTTGCACAGTTAACTCATTGAATACGTTTTAACCAATCATTAAGTTAGACATCCCAAAATGGTAACTGATTCCAAATGAAGATGGACGTGGATTTTGAAAAAGAAGTTTGAAGAAATGGGTTGCGATGTGGAGCCATGCCTACTTTGGAAGAATTCTAAGGGAATAAGTTATCTTCTAAATGTGTCAAAGAAGAAGACGTGGGATTCCGTCCATATTGATCTTATCTGCCTATAAATACACTACAATTTCTCAAGTATGTACACATTGAGAATTGAAATGTGAGCGTAGAGTATATATATTTGGTGAAGTGCCTTGCATGAGGGGATGGAGAGTGGATTTGAGTCAAGGATGACTTGCCGGCATCGGCGCCAGCAAAGCAGGATATTCAAATGTGGGTGTTGCCGGCAGCTGTCCTTGCCTCAAGTTTGCTCCCTTTCCTTTTCATATGAGGCCCTCAAACCTACGTTCGTCATTATGCATTTGGAAATTGCTAAGAAGAATGCTTGAAATTTGAACTTTTTGATCGTGTATTTTAAGGTAAGCTTCTCCATACTATTATTTTATACTCTTCCTGGGTTTTCAATCAATATTATGTGGCTTATCGATTTAGTGGGATGGGGTACATGATAGGTGAAAAAATATATTTTTACAGTCTCAAAATTGATGTCATATTAATTGATAAATATATGTACATATTGTAATTTAAGCTATTTCCAGAAGTTATATCTGACATGATAATTGTAGTCATTGCTTAAAAGTGGGGAAGCAAATAAATGAAATGAAAGCCTCAGATTGCCTTATGCGAGACATATTATATATGCCCCTTCTCAATATTTGAGGCGTGGCCAATGAATTATGTGAACAATATCAATTAAATTTAACCTTCTTTTAGCAAATTATACATAATTCTTTTATCATGCTAATTTCACCCGGAGTGATCAATTGTCGGTTGCTGTACATATTACTAATTTAATTTATTTGTGAATTAAAAACCATTATTAGTATAATAGATATATATACACATACAATTAAGACATTCATATGGCTAAAAAGTTTCATGTCATGACAAAGAAGAAATATGTGATCGCAGATTAAGTTGGAAAATATGTCCATGAAATTATTTTTGTATAATGTATTCAAAATTTTTTTTATGCCATAAGTCATATTTATATATATATATAATACTAAAATCTCATTTTAATCCATCCTAGGTTGGGTCTTGTTCAATTTGTTAATTTCTCATAAAATTATATCTGTTCTATTTAACCCCTTGTAAAATTGCCTTGTCATTAATTTAATTTTTTATATATAAGTATTTTTTTAATTTAGTCCCTAACAAGTAAAAGGATGATTAATAATGTCTTTCTATCATGATTGATAGAAGGACATTATTGATAACCTATTAAAGAATATTTTAATGTCAACATATCAGCTAATTTCATTCACAGGGATTGGTAGAAGGATAATTGTTAATAATAGTTTTATTTTTGAGAGATCAAATTAAAAAATTTTTATCTAAAAAAGACTAATTAAGTTAATTAAGAAGACTATTATATAAGGCACTAAATTAATAATGGCCTTATCTATGAGGGGATAAATTTACAAATACTCTATTTACGAGTAATCAAACTAAAACTTTACACAATTTCTTTTTGGCAGTCAACTGTTTGAAGTCGTGCCAAGGGAATGTTAAATTAAATATATTTTGTGGGCCATGTTTTCACTTATTAATAAACATTGATCATGGGGCCATGACTTTGTCAATTTTTGGGGCTCCAGAAGTGAAACAAAAGATGATTCTCATTTTGTTATCAGGAGGGCTAAAAAGAAAAATATTAGTTGGTTTAGGGTTTAGGGTTAAGATATTGATGTGACAACTAATGTAATATATTAATTTAATAAAATTATTTTAAAAAAAAAAGTGTTAGTCATGAAACAAATGATTTTTTTTGTATTAGTATACTTAATTAGCTGCTACATAATTACGTCAGAATCAACTATCTAGTACCAACATGCAAGAAGAAAATTGCTTTTATTCTATATTGTCTACCAAAAGAGAGGGAAAAAAGAAGAAGAATA
Source organism: Delonix regia (assembly GCA_037074485.1). Taxonomy (NCBI): domain Eukaryota; kingdom Viridiplantae; phylum Streptophyta; class Magnoliopsida; order Fabales; family Fabaceae; genus Delonix; species Delonix regia. Next base: position 24,713,973 of record CM073451.1, on the reverse strand, counting down.
TAGACGTCCTTTTTGTAAAATAATTCAAGTGAAAAACATGGAAAGAGGCAACTTGAATTAACTATGATGTGTGGATACAGTATAGTTGGAGCTGTTAAAATGGGCCAACTTAGCTTATCCGAGTTGATCCATCTGAGTTGGTGGGTTAAACGAATTAGCCCGTTTAACCCATCATAAGGTGGTAGGTTGAAAATTTCAACTCACTCCACCTAGTAAGTTAAGTGAGTTGATTCGTTTAACTCACAAAAAAATTATAAAAATAAAAATAAAATAAAAAATTATAAAAATTCAAATATGACTTTTTTTAACACATGTTTTATTTAATCAATTAATTTCTATATCATTATAAATAAACAAAAAAAATAATTAAATAAAAAACAAGTTTTAACGGATTAAAACAAGTAAAATAATCCAATAATTCAATTATTTATTAATAATAAAAATATGATTATGAGCAAAATATTCAAATCTGGCAAATTACAAAATAATAGAGATAACACAATACATACATTAGGGTTAATTTTTTTAAATAGGAAAGTACAGTGGGTTGGAGCGCTGGACTGAGTGAGTGAAATTTTTTTTTTTTTTTAAAAAATAGGTAACCCGTTTAACTCATGAGTTGGCTCGTTTAACTCATGGGTTAAACGGGTTGGGTTAATAGAAATATATTAAACGAGTTCTTAAAGAAACTCTTCAACCCAACCTACCTCTTAGGTGGGTTTCACATTATCCAACTCCTTTTTGACACATATAAGTTTAGCTGCTATTTTTCAAACGTGATTGTTTTTTCCTCTCTCTGGAACATGATTGCAACAGCTACATTAATTAATGGCATAGTAAATTATTCTGATAGCCAAAACTTAATTATGCCATGATGGGGCTTGGAAAATGGCAGTTTTTCATGATCGTCACCACTTTATGGTCGAAACCAATAGCATGATTTGAGAGAGTGATTTTTCAAAACATGACTTTTTAAGTCCTTGCTTATTTATGGAAGACTATCTCAATTCAGCATATTGTGAGGTGGAAAATGATGTAGAATTCATAGGATAACTTTTGGTTTCATCCCACTCCTATACTAACATGATTTCACTTGTAGATGCTGTAGTAATCAATAATTAAGTGATGTACGGTTAAGCTTTTTGCCTATTATACTCTTCTCTCCTAGAAAAAATTGTGCATTTATTTATAATTAAAAAATACATTATAGTTATATCTATTGTGACTAAAAGAATTTTAAATATTTTTGAAGAATACAAAATAATCTCTTTAAAACCAATTTAACAATGTTATAATATGCATTGGATAAAAATTTTTATAATTCTTACAAACAAAAAATATTAACAAATATTTTTTAAGATTAATTAATTAAAGATAATAATTTAATTTTAAAAAATAAAATTTGTGTTAAATATATAATAAAAAATAAAAGAATTTCCATTAATTTAATAAAATTTTAGAATGAAAGAAATTTATATTTTTCAAAACAAAATAAATAATATTGAAATAAAATTTTAAAATGTTATAAGACGAATAAAAAACACAAAATATAGGATAAGATGAGGAGTAAATTTGACCGAATTTGAGAGGATAATTCTCATTTAATTGAAAAGCAGATAGCCGCCAAACAAACAGACCACTTAAATGACTTTTCCAAAGTTGGCTTCGACTAATGGCCCTTAAGTATAAGTTACGCAAATTTTGTTCACTTCGGTACTTTTGCCACCAATGAGTTGCTATAGGAGCCTAAAGCTCAATAGCAACTTTACGCAAATCTTAACTATGTAAATAATAATAAATATAACATATATATATATATATATATAATATAAGAAAATTTTTTTTACATAAATAATCATGATTTTTAAATTCACGAGTTTATAAATCAACAATTATATTTAAAAAAAATAAATTAACTCGATGTAAATTCGAACTTGACGCAAACTACTTAAAAAACACAACATTAATTGTGGTTCTTTTGAGTATTAGCTGTAAAATACAGCTACATGTATTACCTAATGTTTGATAAACCACTACTAAAACTAGAATGGTTAAATGTTTTAGTGGCAGTTCAGCCGAATGCAGGTAATTTTAACTTTTTGTTGCGATTTAGCATGGGAAAATTAGTTGTGGTAGCACTAACTATAGCTAATTCAACTAATGCTCTGGTGTTTTAGCTATAGTTTTAGTGAAATTGCAACTAATGCTTAGCGTCGGTTGGTTGTGGACCGTAGTCATAACCATTTAAGATTTGTTTTTAAAATTAAATTTCAAAGACTTATAAGCTAATGTTCAGATTTTTTTTTTAAAAAAAATGCAATCAAATATGAATTTAATTTAATTTTTTTTTGCACTTGCTTATTTCATTTTCAACCAATAATCTCACATTCAAGCACCATGATATTAATCCCAACAATCCACATTGTCATAAGACAAGAAAATATCACATTCAAACAGTTTAATCTATAATCTTCTTGACACATTTTAAAATAACATAGTTCATGAAACTCAATTGTATAACATAGTCCTCAAAACATTCCAACATTGTTAAATCTACAAATTTTCATCTTCATAAAAAATATGTGGAGAATAATCTACTTCACTCAATCAATGTCCACTTGCTCGATCAAATACTTAATTTACAGTATAGATACAAAGAATGTATTCCAAGTTATAACTATTTATCTTTCATATGAAATAAATTATAATGCATACATTAAAAATATTTTTGGTGATGTTTAGAATGTAGCAAGTTCATAAGGCATCTGACCCTAAAAAGTTTGCATGATGAAGTTCACCAAGGCATTAACATTTTATTTTGATATTAAATTTGTTGACTTTGAGCTTGTATCATTGATTGCATTTGAATGAATTGACTTTGCAATTTATTATTTGAAGGACATGATGAGCTTGCTCCGTTGCAAGAATGAGAGGGATGTCCAAATACTTGGGATGGATACGGACCTAATCCCAATCCTCGAATACAACCAGTGTGCTCTTGCCTTCCAAGAGCAAATGTTAAGGAATATTTGGTGGAAACCTTTTGAGACATGGACATTGGGCAACAATCTTTTCCTACATTAAGAGAGCAAGTATTTACAAGTGACTCAAATGCATTTACCTAAATATTTCTACAAAATAATTATTTTCTCACAAATGAAATGGAGTATACTAACATAGTCAAATCATAGCTTAACTCATTTCACTTTCAAAACAAATTATAAACTCTGGTTTAGACACAGTCATACCAATTGTGACTATATAATTGTGACTATACCAATTTTTTTTTTGTAACATGGGTAGCCTCGCAAGTTAACTTATCAAATTTATCGAATTTATAATTGCATTTATTAAAAAATGTGTTAGGTAGCATGTAGTAAGTAACATAAAGATTCAAATATGTAACCAAAAGATATATATATATATATATATAAGCTTCTTTTCTAAGAAGTTATTAGAATCTATTTTATTACAAGTTTAAATATACATAAAAATAGTAAAATTACATTAAATATGTACTTATTAAAATAAAAATAAAAATACTATAACTTAGTTGGTTATATTGAATAATTATTTATGTATAATAATGTAAAAATGTTTAAGTTTAGTACTATAAATTATGAAATATGAATAATTTTTATTTAAATTAGTATAATTTGAATAATTTTTTATTCTATATAGTATTTTAATTATATAATTATTTAATTTAATAGCTATTTATTAACCGAAATAAATTCTTATGAGTTTACTTTTTTTTACGAGTCTGTCTAAATTTACGAGTTTGATAACCTTAAAAATAATTGCTCCTATTTGAAAGTGTTTCTACAAATAAGTTGTCAATTTAAATTTAAACCCCTAGGAATTCCAACAATAATAATAAAATATATATAAATTTACCTACGCAAAAAAATGATTTAGAATGTTATTAATAGCTTAAATTAATAGTGTCCGTGATCATTAGCATCACAAGTCTAATCTAGGATCTTTAATTGTACATTAGAATAATCTTGATCAAACTTTTTTATCATTTAGTTTATTAATATGGTAGTTGGTGTCTACAACTAATTATGTATCAATATTTAATAAAAATCAGCTTTTCTTTTATAGAGGAGTTATTGAAAATTCTATTTTTAACCACAATTTAAAAAGTTTACTAATATGAGCAAATTCGTCGCCTAAAATGTGGAGAAAGAAACTATGCTATGTAAACTTAATAGTATGCATTTGTTACGTAGTGAATATTACAAAAAGTGAGTAAATCATGACATCTTAGTTGTCACAAAAGGTTTTGGTATTGGAATGTCTTCGTAAAATATTGGTGTTAAAAAATTTACCTCAAACTATATAAAAAAGGATTAAACTTGATTTGAACTGAGAAATTTAATCACGTAGAGAAAGAGTATGTTAATAATGAGTTATAAAACTAATAAAAAATATAAGAAAAAAAAGAGAAAATAAAAGTATAATTTTCATTCACTTAAGTCTTTATCATTAGTAGATAGCTTAATTTATAGACTTTCAACCATAAAATTAAACCTTTAAGTTATAGTGACATAAATAAAATTTAATCTATAAAGTTGTACAATTCTCTTGAGAGTATAGGGTATACCATTAAATATAAGAAGAAATATTGGGGAGTCATTCTTTAAAGCACGTATACATTTGTATGTGTGTGTTATATTACATAAAAATATTTTTTAAAATGTTATTATTTTCTCATAAATTTTATATATTATCTTTGAGGGTATTTTAATAAATTTTAGATTTTATGAAGTTTATGTATATTTTAAAGTAGATAAGATTGGCCTATTTTTTAAATTTGTTATGGGTCAGAATTCACATGAGTAATTCGGCCACAATCGTGTAGTCTGGTAGCCATATATGTGCCTCATCTATCCGTATATGTTTTTGCCCTGAAATGGTGAATTCCTTTGTGCCCTAGAAGTTTTAAAGGCACCAATGCCATTACTATGTGACCCAATAAAATGATAACATGTGTCAACAAATTTAAAATAGATAAAATTAGAAAACACACTCTTTTCCCACCGAATATCAATGGATCCATTGTATTTTTTACCAAATAATGGTCGGAAATTTGCAAGTATTGGCATGAAATCCTCTGAAAAAAAAACATAAGTTAGATGTAAAAAGTGTAATAGTATAAAATAAATAGTTATAAATATAATACAAATTAAAATTATATGAAATTCGTACTTTTGTGATGATTAATTTAGTATAATTTTGATAATTGTATTTGCCATATATAATAATTTTTAATTGTATTATATTTACAACTAAAATTAATTTATTTATAGTGCACTTTTTGCTTTTAACTTATGTTGTTATATTTTTTAATACAAAAAAGGGATTTCTGATCACTTTTTTTTTGTGTGGAAAGATTATAGACCACTATTATGGTAAAAGTTTCCATCCATTATTTGGTCAGAATTTCCCAATTGGAATGGCTGTCGGAAATTTCTAACTGTCTTTCTTTCCTTCCCTTCTTGTTTTGCTGCTTTTTTTTTTTTTTTTTGTAATTTAATGCTACTTTTTTCACTTCTCTACTGGTTTCTAGTTTCGGAAAATTTTCTTTCTTTTCCTTTGTCTATACCAGCTCCGGCAATGGAGCATAACTATGATTGTTTATCAGAAAAAATTAGCTAGACACAAATTTTTTCATTACTCTTTGCCGATGAAGACTTTCAAAGAGGGAATAAGAGAAGAAGGAACAAAAAGTAAGCTATCAAGTTCAAAACTTAAATTAAAAAGTGTGTCGACAAAATGTCAATTTTATTAATATTGAGAATCACTACATATCAAATAATTGACATGGGTTCTATTGTAAATTTTAAAAACTTTAGGATTATTTTTTTAATTTTACCAATCCAATCTTTGCTTTTACACTGCCCTTGTATGACAACTTTTAATTAATACACGTGGGTGAGACATTGATGTCCCAAATTCCCACGGACACGAAGAATTTACTCCCGGAAATGTAGTCTTTGAGTGGGACCAGCATGTTTAATCATGTCCGCAAAAATTAACAGTGAAAAAGTTCGACCTTCTAGATGTCGATTAGTTATTAAAGGTATTGTTTATTGTGAATCCTTCTTCCACGAAGGAAAAGAGACCTTCAAATGAATTATGCAGGAAATCAGCACATCGTAAACGTTTGTAGAATGAAAAATTAAGAAGCAAGAACTAACAACTAAATCCATTTGCAGGAACTTGTAACTTTGAGAAACTTGGGCTGGTCAGTGTTGATCTAAATTATTCCAATTTTTAAAAAAATTGACAATGTTAATAATAATAAAAAATAAACATTTGAGGGATGGAGTTTATAAATTATAATATGAATGGGTCCCACTCCCACACATATCATATTTTTCTAACAAAATTAACATGTGTGTTAATTAAAAAATTGATAGAGAATAAAAGAAACTGTCAGTCAGGAAGGCAATAAATCTAGAAAATGCCAAGAGCCAAACCTTTCAATTGAATTCTCTCCAATTCTGTTCATTAATTTTGAAGAGATATAAACATAGGGTGAGTGACACTTACAGTTCAAATAGGTTTCACATTATAGGAGTATGTGCTAAATACTTCCAAGCTCTTAAATAATTATGAGAGGAAAGGGAGAAAACTTGAGCAAGGATGCTTGCCAACAACACCCAGATTCAGGAACTTTGATGCCGGCAAGTCATCCTTGGCTCAAATTCACTCTCCTCCTCAGTTCTTGCAAATCTACCTCTCCTTCTTCCACTTTGATCTCTAACTCATCTGCATGCTCTTCAACTCCAGAATTTCAGCCTATTTATAACCACGCAGGGTCAAAAGGGTGCCACTTTTGCGTGCTGTTCCTTTATCCAAACCCATTATTGTCTGCAGTCCATATTCCATTTCTTATAATTTGGTTAATCAATAAAGAATTAGGATCAAGAAAAAATTGACTAGATCTCCTTTTCCTCCTTTCATTAACGTATAACTGTTTGTTGATTGATTGACTGAGGTGGCGAGGGAATAGAATATAAAAGGGAAAGGCCAGAGACTACTAGTGGTAACCCATTTTCTGGATATGGCATTATCAACGAGAATATGTTCATGGAGAATTCACTGTGTGTGGTGGATCTGACGGTGATAAGATTTGGACTTCATTGAGTTCCATACAGCAGGATGGGCCGAGTGAAAGAGAGAGTATGTGTATACCGTATTGGACTGAGTTACTGTACAGATCTAGATTCTTGATTAGGTACTAGGCACACCAACTACTATTATTTGATTATTTTAGTTTATCACTTATTAATTTATTTTTAATTTAATTTTTTATTAATTTAAAAATCAACACATTTAATTTTACATTTAAAATAGTAAGGAATCAAATTGAGAATAGACTAATAAATGAATAATAAATTTAAAAATAGAAATATCAAATTAAAAATAAATTAATAAATGATGAACCAAGTTAAAAATAAGAAAAAACAGGGGATTAAATTAAAAATCAAGTGATAAATAAAAGACGAAAAATGTTTTATTCGAAGAATTTGGTTTTCCTTTTTTCCTTCGTCTTTAAATGTAGTCTTTATGAAGTTCCCTGCTTAACTGGAATATTATGATTTACTTCAGCTGTTATACGTATGAATATGATAGTATAGCTTTTTCATTAATAAAATGAGACTACATTTCGGACACTTTGCTCTCTTGAATTTCTCACCATTAATTGAAGTCAATTGATTTGTCCCTCTCAATTGAGAATCACTCTTTGCATTTATACCATTAATCTCATTTAAATGCATGGAAGTCAATGAAAAAGTTTTTCCGACTTTAACTCGAATAATTTTTTCTTTGAAGATAGGAATGGACGACTTTTCTATGATATATATATATATATATATATGCTTAATTTTTCTGTCAAAACTTACATTCCAACAAAATAATATAAGCTTAATTCAGCATATAACTTTTTCGTCTTCATAGCCAGAACAGAAAATTTCTTGGTGGGGATAAAAAAAAAAAAAAACAGGGGAGTTTTAATATTATCTTCACCACAATCTCTTTGCCATAAAGCGTCAAGTTATAACATACAATGCACCAACTGCTATGGCTGAGAATTTGCACCCCTCCATTACATTGTCCACCCACAGTTCATCAAAGCTAGGCTTCAAAAATACACTCCAAAGGAAATCACATTCAACTTCGCTATAAGCTTTGTTCATATCAATTTTTATAGTCATCTCATTGGTATGACCCTTCTTAGTTTTGAGATAATGAAAAGCCTCATCCATTATAATAATATTATCAAAATTATGTCACCCTAATATATTTTGTAAATAAATAAATTAATGCTACCTTTCAATTAATATTATAAAAAATCTGGCTCCCTATAGCATTCCGTATGCCAATAAGCGTTAGCACAATTAATAGCAACAAATGATCTCAATTACTCAAAGGAATTTTAATTTCAATTGTGGTTCACTTTATCTTCTAGTTTTTTTGGCCAGAAAGGAATTCATTAAAAAAAACTAAAACACAAAGAATGCAATGAAAGTAAGTAAAAGAAAAATGTTAGAATATCGTGTAATATCTAGAGTTTAAATATGTTAAGATATTATCTAGTGTTCACTCATAAGGGGTGCTCATTAAGTAAAGGTAAAATAGTAATTATAAGAATTACTACTAAACCATAATCCTAGCTAGCCTTTATAAAAGGACTAAATTATTATATAATAGACAATGGAGATATAAAACAACCTATAGAGACTTGAAATACTGCGAGATAAATACCTACGAGTATTCTATAGTCGAGAAGGGATTTAGGCTATGAAAACTTGAGATACGCCTAACATTTTGTGGGTATCTCATATGATTAGTGATTCCAGCCAGAGTCTGATCAGCTTCCACAATCAAGAGAAGTATCTAAATCTTTTATCTTTGAATTAAATTATGAATGTGTTCTTTATTTAATTCCTTCAGTGGTAGCGGAGCCTTAGGCTGGTTTTCTAATCAACTATGAAATTTATTGGAATCTACATTGTGGTTTAAGGCTTTATTGATTAGGGATTTTGAAATTCATAAAAAAAAAAAATCGAATTTTCTTTTTCGAAAAATGCCTTCTACCATCATTGAGTAGTTGCTTCTTCTTCATTGTTGCCGGTGATAATGGTTGTCAGTGACACTTTCCCATCGGTTAGACCCTATTGTCGCCTACACTACCTGAGATACCCATTTTTCAAACCAAAAAAAAAAAAAAAACGACGATCAAACAACCTCCAGTTTTGATTGAGAGAGAGAGAAAGAGATACTCTCTACCCGTACTGTCGTCAATGACACTCCCATCATCGATGAAATCTGTCGACCCTTATGCTGGCAACCAATTCTTCCATTCTTGCTGGTAAGGAGGGGGGTGAACGGAGGAGCTCGAAGAAGGGCACCAAAATTCAACCTCCACTCCTCTTTACCAGTGGCTGTTGTTGCTGCCCTCCCTTGCTGGCCTTAAGACCATGAGCAACAACATTGTTGGTACCCATGAGTGGGCGGCTGACAAAGTTGTAGAGGACTTGTTGTGATGGCAGCGGCAGAGGAAGGAGAAAAGGGAGGAAGAAAAAGGAGGGAGAAGATGAAAATTAAGGTTTCTAATTTTTTATTTAAAAAAATTTGAAAATATTAAAAAAAATCTAAAACCTTAATTTTTATGAAGCCCTAAATTTATTTTTTTTGAGCTTATTGGGTATGTTCAGAGATCTAGGTTTTTTTTAATTATTTTAAGGAGCTTATTTTGGGCTTTTAAAATTTTGAAACAAAATAGGCCTTTAAAGATTTTTTTTTTGCCATTTTTTAAAAGGATTTTGGGTCCTATATTCTTAGAAGAATAATTTTTTGGTTGGTTTTTTCATTTTTTGGAAGGATTTTTGGGTCTTGTAAGAATTTATTTTAATTGGGCATGTGGTTCATTTTAAAATAATAAATTAGAGGTCTAATTGTTAAATTCCTAATTAATGAGCATCTAGATATGTTCAAAAATACAAATTGTGTATTTATATTTTAGCCCTAAATAAATGCAATTAATTTTTGGTGAAAAATTAATTTTCATATTCCAATAAATTTAAATAAATTAAGTAATATGTGATTACTTGCCATTATTTTAATTAGTTTAACATTGTTTTTATTAAATTGTTTTGTCAATTTCCTACCTATAGAAAATTTAAAAATATAATGTTAATTAGATTAACATTATGTATTTAATTTATTTATGTATTAATTTGTTTAACTGACGTAAGCCTTTACACTTATATTACAGCTCTTTAGATTCGTATATCGGCTGGAAACCCAGAACTATAGACTACTGGTCCTAAGATATATGTTTAACATATATGTTTTTGGTCTAACAATGCCACGTATGAGATCTACTATTTGTAAAAAGCATAAATTGCATATATTAAATATGTTGATTAGTTTAACATGTTTATTAATTAATGTTAATTAGTTTTGCATTACATAATTGATTTATTAATGTGTTAATTAGTTTACCATGTTAGTTAACAAATGTTAATTTGTTTAACATTTTAAAAAAAATCATTTACAATTTGTTTGCACCATGATTAGGACAGTTAGTTGTGTTTTGATTTCGTTGATTTAAATTTTGCATACAATCTTAGGACGATAATTGGTACTTAGTGCTTTTTCAACTCCAGGTTATGCATGGGTTAATTAGCTTAATCATACGATACTTAGTGTCATAATCTGTAAGCATGGTAAACATTAGATCATGCATGTTTTTTTTTAATTATCTAATCCTAATTTATATCTGTATTTCTTTTTACATAAAGAATGACTACAGTTTCCAAAAGTATTGTTATTGAGCTCAACAAAGGGTTAAAGCTAAATGACGACAATTATGAGATCTAAAGTATGAAAGTCTAGTATATCCTGGAAGAGCAATAGGATCTTGAGGCTCTCAATAATGTCATGGAAAAGCCAGAAGCTGGTAACACGGCCCAGCATAGATGGGATCGTGAAGATTATGATGCTTGGAAGAAAAAGAACTCCACTGCTCACATTACGTTGCTAAGCACTCTGGAAGATGACATCCTAAGGGAGTTCAAGGACCACCAAAGTGCTACGGGGCTTTGGAATGCTTTGAGAATGAACTACATCTGTATCCAAATTGTGTTCTTTGACAATCAAATTTGACTCATATAAGAAACACCCAAAACATTCGATGAGGAAACATCTGAGGCTGATGTCAAATATAAATGCTGAGCTAAAAGATGCTGGAAATGTCTTAACAGACGAGTAGCAAATCCATGCCATCATTCCCTTTTTACTTAGTTTGTGGGAGCATATGAAGATACATTTAACTTACAATGACATATTCATGACTCTAGAAGATGTCCGAAGGCACCTTGAACTCAAGGAAGAAAGACTTGAATCAGCCAAGCCAAAACCTAAGTTGCACATGGCAACTTTAAGTGGAAGATGTGATTCAAAGAGGAAGAGTTGGGGAAAGAACAAAGGACCAACTCAACCTAAGAAAAAGCCAAAGACTAATTAGCAACGCAAAAAGAAGCTGCGAAAGGTAAGTATGGCAAAAGTTAAATACTTTAATTGCCAGAAAAAGAGATATTGTGCGAGTGATTGCCCTGAGCCTTCCAGAAAGGTAACTTATACTCTTATACTAGTGAACTTTGTGTTTCTAGCTCTATTATGCTTACTGAATCTTTTTCTGTGTGGATTGTAGACTCAGGAGCCACAGACCACATAGCAAGGGACTGTGAAGCCTTCATTGACCTAATATTACATGATGTCCTTTATCTGCCTTCAATTCTTCAGAATGTTATTTTAGTTTAATTTTACTTAGGCTAAGCTATGATTTGTATTTTTGTGACTATTGTGTTAAATTAAGTTATGACTCAATTTTTTTTTTGTTTTGGTTATGTAACCGGAGGTTTTATTTCTATGGATTTGGATAACGAATCTTACATTAATAATAATGTTAGTTTTTCCATGTTTGCCTTTACGCATGATTATGATCACGATGTAAATATATGACATGCTAGACTTCGTCATATTGGCTAACAAAGGATGCAACGGTTAACAAAAGAGGGTTTGCTTCCCAACATTGAACAAGTAGATTTGTCTACTTGTTAATCTTGTCTAACAGGAAAATCTACAAGAAAACCCTTTGTTAAAGCAACTAGAGCCGATTTTCCATTGCAGTTAGTTCATTATGACATCTGTGGGCTTATGAATGTTAGGGCCAAGCACAGAGTGAATGACTTCATCGCATTCATTAATGATTATACTCATTTTAGTTATGTCTATTTGATTTCTCATAAGTCAGAAGCATTGAGCTACTTAAAAAACTATATGAACTTAGTTGAGAATCAATTAGATGAGAAAATTAAGGTTTTTCGAACCGATCGAGGCCAAGAATATTTGTTAGCTCAATTCAATGAATTATGTGATGAGAAAGGGATAGTTTATCAATTGGCTATTCCAAGTACTCCAAAACAAAATGGTATTGCAAAAAGAAAGAATAGAACACTCCTTGAGATGGTTAGGCCCATGATGGCACAGGCTAATTTGCCAATCACCTATTAGGGTGATGCATTGATGTCTGCAACCTACATACTTAACTGTGTGCCTACGAAATTAGTTGCAACCACTCTATATGAGTTATGCACTAGGTGAAAGCTTGGCCTGAGTGTTTTGAAACCTTGGGGATGTACTACCTATACACATGATTCCTCTCACAAGTATGGCAAATTGGGCCTAAAAGGAAAGAAAAGTATCCTTATAAAATATTTAGAAACCTCAAAAGGTTATGTGTTTATAGATTAGCAAGACAATGAGAGCGTGGCTGAATTCGAATCTCAAGATGTCACATTCTTAGAGAATGAATATCCTAAGAAGGGTGAGGTAGGTTAAGATATATCCTTATTTGAAATAAAAGATCTGAACACACTAGGACTACTTTATTCGAGTGGGAGGATTATAGCAGATGATGAATTAATTTCTCATCAACAACCTTCTTCATCATTAAATATGAATAAAAGTGTTCCAGAGCCAGTTGCTCCAAGTGGAATGACCAAATGGATCTCATTCCAAGTGAGAGTGAGACCATCATTCTTGATCAGAGTGGGAGCAATATTGATCCCATTGGAAACAATGAAGTAAGATTCAATGAATTACAACTGAGATGTGGTTCATGTAAAAAGACCTCTGCCAATGATATGAGATTGAAGGCAGTGAACTTCTTATAATGCTCTTACAAAATAAAGATGAGCTGATAAATCTGAAAGAGATTCTCTTATCCCCTTATAAGGATAAATAGATTAAAGCTATGGAAAAGGAAATAGAGTCTATGAGAGTCAACAATGTTTAGGAACTTGTTGATTTTCTAGAGGTACACAGGGCTATTGGGAATAAGTAGGCTCTCAAAATCAAGAGAAGAGCCAATGACAAGATTAAAAGATTTAAGGCTTAACTAGTAGCAAAGGGACATGCACAACAAGAAGGAATAGACTATGAGGAGACTTTTTCTCCTACTGTATGATTTACCTCTGTTCACTTACTTCTAGTTATAGTGGCTTGTTTAGACCTTGAATTACATCATATGGATGTAAAGACTGCCTTTCTCAATGAAGAATTAAATGAAGAAATTTATATGGAACAACTTGAAGGTTTCATTAAAGAGGGCCAAGAAGAAAAAGTTTTTGAATTTTAAAGTCTATATATGGCCTTAAACAATCTTTAAGGCAATGGTATATTTGTTTTCATAATACAATAATCTCTTGTGGTTTCATTATAATGAGTAAAGATAATTGTGTGTATACCAAAAGATTTAAGGGCAAGTAAGTGATTATGACATTATATGTTGATGACATACTCATAGTTGGAAATGATATGGAGTTTTTCAACAAGGTACCTGGTTGTCATCTTGCTTTGAGATAAAAGATATGGGTGAAGCTGCATACATTCTTGGAGTTAAGATTACAAGAAATCATTATAAGAAACTCTTGTATGTCTCACAAGAGAATTACATTAAAAAAGTTTTGGAACATTTTAGTATGGAAAGTTGTAACCTTATTGACACTCCTATTAGCACAAGCCGAACCTTGAGTGCCGAAATGTGTCCTAAGACTGCCATAGAAAAAGAGCGTATGAGTCAAACTTAATATAAGAATGCAATTGATTGTCTAATGTACGTTATGATGAGTACTAGACCTAATATCTGTCAAGTAGTTGGCTTTGTGAGTAGATATCAAATCGACCTAGGCCTTAAACATTAGGAAACTATAAAAAAGATCTTAAGATATCTGAAGGGGACTATTGATTATACGCTCTACTATCAAGGTGGTAAAGATTAGTGATTGGTAGGATACACTGTTACTGATCATGGAAGGGACTTCGAGGAGCAAAAGTCTACCTTAGGATACGTTTTCTTACTCAGTGATGGCGCCATAGCATGAAGTAGTAAGAAACAAACTTGTGTATCCTCATCCACGATGGAGGTAGAGTTCATGGCCCTTTCTTCAGCAGCTCAGGAGGCTCTTTAGTTGAAGAGGTTCTTAGATCAATTGTTGTGCAAAGCAGAAAAAATTGAACCAGTGTTAATGTACTGTGACAGTAAGGCTATGATTACATACACCAAGGATCTAAAGTACCATTGCAAAACCAAACACATGGATATCAAGTATCACTATGTGAAGGACATGGTTACACGTAAAACTGTGAATGTGAAGTATGAATCTATGCATGAGATGCTGGTAGATCTGCTGACCAAGCCAATTTTTAGAGATGTGTTTATAAGATACGTTAGGTCTTTGGGATTGCATAGAATTTAGCATACTTCATTTTATTTTTAATTTTTTTTCCCATTGTTTACAAACAGAGATATTTTGATGTTCTTTAATAATCAATAAAGTTTGATTTTCATGCTTATATATCTTTATTTGAACATTTTGTACATTCTTATTTATTATTAAGTATGTCAGGTAGACAAAAAAGGTTAGCCTTCTCACATAGGTAATTGCTTCATTGTCTTTGTGACATTGGAGATGAGATAAGATTTTAAGAGAAATTATTAGGAGGATAATTTGAGAGCAACTATATTTAAAATCATCTAAGTCGCCTGATTGATGACATAGGGTCATTATAATTGATTTGATGAAATAAGTTCATCATTTCTAGTCTACCTTAGTTGCCAGATGCGAGTTCAAGACATTGGGTAAATCAAGGAACTCAGTTTTAAACTTGTGGTGTCTAAAATATCATCTGTACAACATTATTTGTGAAATAGACATACACTCTATGGGAAAAGGAGGAATGTTATACCATATGTTTCATACCATGTGTGCAAATGTCGACTATATAGGTTAACATAAGTGCGATCTCAACTCATGATTATATAAGACTCTTGAGCCTTTACATTGACTCTATATTTGTACCCTTGGACTCTAATTAGGTACTTGAGATACAACTTGGTGTTTACTATCTTAGTGTGTTGTCTAAGGACTATGAGTAATGATTCAGTCTGGCAAGACATGTTTAGAAAAGCAAGCTAAGTTTTTGTTAATAGGATTGTGAGAAGAGGAAGATCATAAAGAGAATTTCATTATTTTGTATTCACTGGTATACCAGTTATGACTTGTGTGTCATGATTGTGAATACAAGATATTATAATAGATGAGATCATTGAGAGATATCAGAATATGATTCTTATGATATAGGGTACATACACCTTTATGATCTACGTGCAGGTGTGATTTTGAAGAGAGACTATATATTCATAACTAATGTATAGCATTGATGCTCTCATAGTATACTGGTCGCACAACCTATTTTCGCTGTATGAACGATTGCATATTATAAAGAGAAAGTGTTCTCTTGGTTTGCCGAGAATATATTTCTTGGGTTTAGAGCGTACTAGCACTCCCATTATGTGTAAGTGAGAGATGTTAGAATATCGTATAATATCTAAGATTTAAATATGTTAAGATATTATACAACATCCACCCATAAGGGATGCTCAATAAGTAAGGGTGAAATAGTAATTACAGGAATTACTACTAAAGCTTAATCCTAGCTAGCCTTTATAAAAGGGCTAGACTATTATACAATAGACAATGGAGATACAAAGAGAATAGCCTATAGAGACTTGAGACACTTTGAGAGGAATACCTGCGAGTATTCTATAGTTGAAATTCAAGAGAGGATTTAGGCTATGAAAACTCAAGATATACCCAACACATTGTGGGTATCTCATATGATCAGTTATCCTAGCCAGAGTCTGATCAGCTTCCGCAATAAGGAGAAGTATCTTAGTCTCCTATCTCTGAATTAAATTATGAATGTGTTTTTTATTATTTAATTCCTTCAATAAATGAATAAAATAGAGAACAAATAGGTGAAGGGAAGGGAATCTTCATTTAGCCAATGCCTTCCTTGTTTGTAACATTAATAGTGGTCATCATATCATTGAATATATTAGAACTAGATTTGTTGGACCCTTTAATGTTCATCAAGCTAAGTGTAAAGGAAGAAAGGGGATCAAACTCCTGAACATGAAGGCTCATCTTACTGTTACAGTGAGTAGCAAACTAGTCAATTACCATATTCATAGCTTTTTGAACCGACTTTAAAAAGATATCTAGATGCCTCGGTAAAATATCAACACAATCTTCAATTGCATATTAGGACCTCCAATTTGGACATGTAATCAGGTTAAAGATAGCAAGAACCAAGGTTAATCAATCTATTTCCATATAAATATGCTGAAAGTCAAAATCGAGTCTTATTTGTAGACCAGCAAACAAAGCAAGAAGTTTAGCCATAAAATCAAAGCTGGCTTCAGTGGAGTTGTTATAGCAATTTAAGATCCTACCATCATAATATCAAATTATGATTTCAATCCCCACAATCCCCACTCTGCCAAGGTGAAAGCTACTGTTCATGTTTATATTTATACAGCTGCTTGGGGAGGGTACCATTTGGGAAAAGCTACCATCCTGTCAGGGGTTAAGCTAATAGTTTCCTTGAGCCACCCATTGCCTCCGCATTATTTAAAAACAATACATAAAACATTTTTAATCACTACCCCGAGTCTAGGATGTAGGGAAATAAGTGGTTTGAGTCACATTGAAGAACGTTGTCCTTAAGAATATTTCATGAACATGCAAATTTCCTCTAAGATTAAATTGACCCTTCTGAGTGAGAGCTTAGGAGCATAATCTAGAAAGAAGAGATGCGAAATAATTAATTATAAAAATTATTATTTTTCAGTTAGGATTTTTAAAATAATTTTTGCAAAAATCTGGGCTACATGATTTTATCGTGCGTGTGGGGGGAAATCCCCAATTTGATCTATGTTTGAGCCAGTTGGTTTATGCTTGTGTGTGCAAGGCCTTTACCCTTTCTTGGCTCTTTACAATCCCAATCTCACATGTTATTATATATAAACTCAAGGCCTCACAATTTCAAGCAATATGAGACTTCTTTTGAAATACCCGTACACATACCTTTCTTCAACATAGGATGCCACTCTTCATCACTTTAATTAGAGTTTTGCATTTTTCATATATGCCAATGTAACATTTCAATTTGAGCTTTTTCAAAATCCATTAGGTTTGACCCTTGGATTACTCTATGGAACGATCCATCAAACTTGTTAATTTGGGATTTATCTGTAATCAAAGAAAGATTATTGCCAAAACAAGTGCACTTCGCCCAATCACAAATGAATAACATGTGTTCAATTGACTCAAGCTTAATACAACATCACTCACGAAGGTGTATGATAACATTTTCTTTTCCATAAGAATTCTTTAGTGGGAATGGCATTCATACATAGCTTCTAGACAAAATGTTTTACCTTGAGGGGCACTTTGAGATCCCATATGTCTTTTTATAATTGCTCTGGTTGTTATAATGAAGATGAAGCTTGGCTTTCCTTTTCTTTCACCACCATATCACAACTCCAGTGATATGCCTTCTTAATAGAGTAAATGCCAATTTTGCTCATTGTCTATATAATTTTATCATCTATGTCAAACTGAGGAATATGGACTTTCTTAATAATATTAATGTCACACCCCAAAAATTTAGCGTGTGACTAGTGCAGATAATGAGAAAAAATCCTGCTTTTACGATCCTAAAACATTTCTACCACTTCATCTATCAAAATAAATTCATTTTGGATATACATTACAAACATGTAATTTACTAGTTAATACTTAGTGATTAATATAAGTTCAAGTTTTATAGAAAATCTAGCAGAGTTTCCTCGAAAAGAGAACCTCATGAATCTTGTACAATCTACCTATCAACTCATACCAAACATCTAAAGAAAGCTCAGCTATCATATAAAACAAAGTAATTAAAATACACTTTTCAATAGGATATGAGATCTTACATTTGAATACATCTAGAATATATATACAATAAAATACTTTGATTCCTATAGACAAGATACACAAAAGATACCAAAGGGATGTCGACCTTTGTAGAGCAAACAAGGCTCACCAGTGGTTCTCAACTTCCTATCCTTGGGTCTTATTGGTGGCTTTATCTGACTATCTATAATAATAAAAGTGACAAGTAGCATCCAAGAAAAATGTAATAATGACATTAAACTAATTAAGGGAACGAGTTAGAGAAAATGATCACATAAGGAACCTAGTGATGATAAGATTGTCACTATGTCAATTAAAATTAATAAACTGTAAATAACATAACATTGTGAAATTCTGTAAATAGTCAAAGCTTGTATGAGCTTTGGAAATTAGCATGTAACTTTAGCTTGTCATTAAAAGATAGCAAAACAATTCAATTGGAAAACATGAGCAAGTAAGGACTTTCATTGCACATGACACATCTATCGTGGGCATATAACCCATCAAGTAATCACCATCTATCGAGATTTTAAGATAGTATCTATGAATGTGGACTACTACCAGCAATCAAATGTGCATGAGTCTTGTTAAAACACATTTAAAAACCTTACTTTAAATAGAAACCAAAATAACTTGGTAACCATATTCAAAGAAGGGAAAACTGTACAATACATAAATAGTGGTCATGGGCTTCCTTTCTATAGATTTTCAGTATCAGTTGAAGGTACATAGCCTACACAACCGTCAAGGAAACATTACTATCAGTAGTTGAAGGTATATAACCCTTAGGGTAAGCTAACCCAAATAGTCGTGAGTCACAAGCTCACACTTGACCATCAGTTATATACTAGTCCTTATTAAGGATAAATTAATTGTCTTATATGGGTGTTGTTTCATAACAATAAAACGGTCAATACATAGTACTTTATCCTATTTAAGCTATAAAATTCTATTTTTCACAATAGTACAATCCTTGCACGATTTACAATCAATTAAATAGAATAATTAGGACTTTTGAAAAAAATTTTGATAAGAAATAAGAACTATATATGGCGAAATGTTAAGATAAACCTTTAAAGTATTCTACCAAGAAATATATATCTCAAGCAAGTTAAGCATGTAACATTGTTGGGAGTGCTATTGCTCACCTGGTTAATAAAGTTGTGTAGCTACTCCTAGCTTTCCTCTTATCCTCAGCAAGACACTTTTAACTTAAATCCCTTATAAGGTAAAATAAAGTGCAACGAAATCTTTAATATCCATGATAATCAAATAGTGATGAATTTGATTAAACTCATTTGTCAGCTATATTAAAGGTCATCATATTAACTACTCTAGTTTAGTAGTTTAAAGATTCTTATTTGTTAACCTTATAATTCCTAAAGTTTTAATACAAGGGTAACCTTATTCCAAAAATTCATTTCCTTTCCATTCCATGACTTTATCCTCCATATAAAACACCATTACCAAAATATTCATGAAAAGCTAATTTATTTAACATTCAAAGTTAATGATTTTTCTAATTTCCTTATTGCAATAACCAATAATCCTCATATACTATA
Source organism: Delonix regia (assembly GCA_037074485.1). Lineage (NCBI taxonomy): Eukaryota > Viridiplantae > Streptophyta > Magnoliopsida > Fabales > Fabaceae > Delonix > Delonix regia. The sequence goes on along the minus strand of CM073451.1, from coordinate 24,694,022 downwards.
CATATCTCTTACATGTATGAATGAGGGATTTTCATTCCTCTCACAATTCTTACAACAATAATTAAATAAATAGGCTAATCATTAACAAATAGGCAATGTGTGAGCATTGGACATCTTCTTGCTAACATAATATCTTTCAGCCTCCCCCTATTCACTTATGACTTGATCATTTCAAAATGTACCTTTGCTACAAAGATAAATAGTTAAGTGGAAAGAGGGTCTCCTAGCCTTTAACCTCGGTTGGGTTGAAAGTTTGCAATCTCTCTATGAAAAAGAGTTAAGTTTAAGATACGGACATAACACACTCCATTACTTTGTTCACCCATCATTCATTAAAACCAAGCTTCAAAAGAACACTCCAAAGGAAATCCCATTCCATTGTGTCATATACCTTGTTCATATCAATCTTTATAGCCATTTTATTGGTATGACCCCTCTTAGTTTTAGAAGAATGAAAGCCTAATGCACCACTATAATATTATCATAAATATTTCATCTTGATATTTTTTTATCTTCTATTTGAAAGAACTATTCAATGCTTAAATATTTTTCAATTTAACTTTCAAAGACTTAATAAGCCATGGCTAATCTTGCACTATGAAAGGGTACATGCAAGTATACGTATCACACAAGTAATATAATAATAAGCAATGTATCATTGCCATAAGGATTTGTCACAAAAATAATTTCAAAGTATTAAGATTAGCACCCTAATCTAAATGAAGCCATAGAAAAATCATAAGCAAAAGAATGCTAAAGTAAAAACATCAAAATAACAAATAAGGATAGAATACTATGATAATTTTGGATGTAAGAGGCTTAGGATTATGATTCCCCTAACATTTCATAGAAACTCAACATACCCTTTTTAATATTATGCTTATTGGTATCATTTTCTAGTTTATGACTCTGACTTACCTATAAGCATATTCTAAATTACTAATAAGCATACCCTATATACCAATCCTTAATTCTTTATGTAATTGATTAAGAGGCTTAATGGAGAACAGATCCCAATGTGACTATGCAAGGCGAATAAGTATATTCCTATCCTACAAGTGAATCAATACACTCAACATTGCAAGTTTCATGAACTCACATTACCCAATTTATGGTATAGCCCTAAATTCATTTAGGTTACCTAAATCATTTAAAGGTTTACACACACTTAGATGCATTAAGAACAAGATTGAGTAGACAAATCATATTATTAATTGCAAGTAAAGAGAGTAAAAGAGTCCTACATATATTAGGGTTTATTATAATCCTAAATCAACAAGTTTATCTCACTAATACAAGATAAATTAACATTAATAAAAATAAAACATCATCCAAATGAGTGAAGAAATGGAGAAACAAGGGAAAGAGAGAAAAAAATGATTTCATGGGTAAATTTTTGTCAAATCTTATCTTTCCCCTTGCCTTTAAAGCTTTTTGAGACCTTTTCCAAGCCTTTCAACCTTCAAAATGACATAGAATGACAGTCTCTCTCTCTCTCTCTCTCTCTCTCTCTTTCTCTCTCTCTTAAAACTCTTGAAATAAGCCTTTAAGCCACAAATTTTTATATATAAGCGTCATATGAAAGAACGAAATTGACGCTCTTGCTTTTCCATGCATTTTGTTATTTTTTCCCCCTTAATTCCTCTAAAAATTAGGGAGGGATCCATCATTAATTTTTCTGGATGGGGAACATATTAAGAAATTTCAATTGGGTTGACCACAATCATCAAGTTAGTAAATATATATTAGTAATTTATTCATGATAGGCCACATAAGCATGATAGGGTTGAATAATATAACCTGTACATGGAATTCCTATGTAAAATTTAGATCTCCTATACAATCCATATGTGAAGTGAAGTTTCTACACAGTTGACAAGGATCAAGTCAATAGGTGATTTAATAGTGTATAATGTATAGCATAGGTAGGGATGGGAAATGGTGTCCAAATATGGGGATCCCCGTGGGAACTATTCATTTAAAGATTTGCATTTGGGAAATTTTTTCCTATGGGAATGGGGACAAGTCACTTCTATATAAATATATTTTTAATATATATATATATATGTACTAATTTTATATTTTTAGTTATTTCATTCATTATTTATATTTATACAATTAAATGTAAAGAAATAAATTTAACTTTAAAAATAATTTCACTTATGACATATTAGTCTTCCACTTCTTCTAGACTTGGACAACATAGTAGAATTACTTTCAAAATATTTCGGTGCTACTATTACATTGTAATAAAGAATAGAAAGTGAATATTAGGAAAAATAATATTAGTTATCTGTGAATTATAATTAAGGATAAACATAGGACTTAGAATTATTTAAATTATTTTATCTTAAATTTAATTATCTTTTTGTTAATTTTTTTTAAAGAATTAACTTACCTTATTTAAAATTATCTATTGTAACTTATAGAATTTTTGCTATAAAACTTGTTATTTGAACATTTGTAGTTTTTATAAATTTAATTAAAACTTTTTAGATAGCATAAGTAAGGAACTCGAGCTTTAAATGTAAATTTATACATATATATATATATATATATATGTATTCAATTTTTATATTAAAAAAATCAAAGTCATTGTGGAGATTCGCAACTCCACAAGGAATGAGAACGAGGGAATTATTTTTCTCGAAGTGAAGAATAGGGATGGGGATAAAGAACGGAAGACATTTCTCACCTCCTCTTTACAAAATTGCCATTTTTAAACATGCGAGTTAAGCAAAAGCATTAGCTATAATCTCATGGAGGTCATCTTATAGGTTAGTGAGCTCTCGAGGCATTTTTGTAATAATTTAAATGTGAAGGAAATTATCTTACTAGCTATTATGACTAATACTAGAGTTTTGAGAGAAAATGATTCCTTTGAATTTGATTAAATTTTTTGCATGGTCTCCCTTACTCTCATGATTATAGTTAGAAATTATATTATTAGTTAAAATGCATAATTAAGTAGCCTTTAGTGTTACTAAGTAAAGTACATCCAATTGTCTATGAAGTGTATACATGACTATGACAAGTATTTGAATAATTAGTCAATGTCTTCCAACAAATTTTGATAAGACAAGCATTCAAAACAAATAGGTATATATCCAATTTTCATAAAATTTGACTCAAAAAATTTAACATGGTTATAATAACTTGAAATAAGTGTATAGATAGGCAGGGAGGACATCAAATCCTGGACATCAAGCTCCCATCAAACCTAACTAGAAAAACTTAAATGCCTCATATAATCTTATTTAAACTATAGAAGGTAAAATAATTTCTTTCAAGCTAAAATTTTTATGGTTCGTTTCAATCTCGTCGCAGAGTTTTATTTTGTACCTAATTATTCTCTAATTTATATACAACAACTCTCCGTGTCTTCCTAAATGCTAACGACATCAGTCATTTAATGGAACTAGCTGAATTATTTCACATCTGATAACATGAAGGCAGTCATTGGAGCATATGCAGACGCGAATATTACACTGCTACCATTAATATTATATGCTAGCATTAAATATCATCGTTTTAAATTTTTCGTCCCTAGTCCAATGGAGACTTATTTCCTAATTTGTTATATACATCTATCATTTCTGACATTGCACATTGAAGGGAAACAAAAGAACATAAATATATTCAGAGAATTTCAGGTAGGAGACTTACATTGATCCCTTAATTACGAAAGCTTATTGATCTTTGGCTAGGATCACTGATCGGATGAGATACCCACAATGTATTAGGTGTATCTCAGGTTTTCACAGCCTAAAACCCCTCTTGAATGAGACTGCAGAATACTCACAGGTATTCTACTCAGAGCGTCTCAAATCTCACTCTCTAATGAGTTGTTCTCATCGTACACTAGTCTAACCCTATTTATAGAAGGCTAGCTAGAGTTAGGGTTTAGTAGTAATTCTTATAATTACTATTTTACCCTTATTTTAATGAGCACCCCTTATGGGTGCACACAGTATAATATATTAACGGACTTATTCCCTATATATTATACGATATTTTAACACATAAATTTAACTAATCCTGCCAGAAATGGGTATAAAACTAATTAGTTGGTGCAAGTGTATGAATAGAGCAAGAGACCAAGAGACCCAGGGATAAGAGAAAAAAGGATTATATAAATCTATATACAAAGAATCCACACCTTTGTTTATTTATTTATTTTATTGATTGAATTTCATTTGTTTATTAGGATAAAGTTTCATAAAAACACTCACCTTTTTTGAAATATTTTGAATAGTTGTTGTAGGTTGAGCTTTTTCTTAAAAAAATAATAAAATAACAAAAATGTTTAAATAGATTTGATTCTGCATTGGATCATAAAATCCCTTTATCTAAAGATCTCTCCTCTCTCTTTGGGATTTGAAACAGATCATGTAATTATTATGGACAATACATGGATACAAAATAGGGAAAATTTAGTTTATTAAGATCTAACTTGATGAAGATGACATAGTATTAAATGCGTTCTGTCTGATGAAAATAACTTCAACCCACAATATCCAAGAGAGAGCTCAGAGTAGTAAATAACCAAAGAGAGTTTTCATCTTAGTTATCTGTAAAATTAGGGAATCAGAATATAATTTATAGGGTTTGATTATTATTAAAATAAAATCCTAAAAAATCATTTAGAATAATTTCCTATTTCATTATTCGAAGAAAAGAAAGTCCATTAAATCTCTCTGGGAAACAAACTCATAATTAGTAATTTGATGGGATAATTACTAATGCTATTAGGCTATAGGTTGGGTCTCTGCCCAGTGGACTTGTAAATAATCCAACTCATCACTGATTACCCTCAATAAATATAAAACCCAGTCCATTCTTAGTTTATAAATTATAATATCAATTGCCTAATTAGTTATAACAAGGTATTAATCTAATAGCATAATTAATGCTCATCTATATAATATAAAATATTCTAACAATCTCCCACTTTGATAGCATTAATTAAATTATTAGGTCAATCAACGAATACATAATTAGGCAATTAACATTCACATAAACACATGGATGTGTGCATATTTATAAACCATATAAAATTAAAAAAATGAAACCACACACAAAGATTACTAAAACCGATTGGGAATCAAGTGATATTAACATTGCCATAAATAAGTTTCAATATCTGAATAGAATGGAATACAAAGTGACATTTAAGATGTCATATTACAATCCAAAAGTCCCTTAAAAACTTAACTCAGACTCCTACTAAACCAAAGCTACATTAAAAAAAAATTTCAACAACACCCGTATGAGTCACGTTATTTTTGAAGACTCCTACAGGTAAAGCTTTGGTTAACGAATCCACCAACATATGTTCACCAAGAATGTGAAACAAATGAGTCTGAGATTTAGCAACCTTTTCCTTGACAAATAGGAACTTAACATCAAAATGTTTAGTGTGACTAGAATTCCTATGATTTTGAGAAAAGCTAATAGAAGACGAACTATCGCAGTATGTGTTTAGAGGCTATGATATAGAATCAACCAAATGCATGCTAGATATCAGTTTTCTCAATCATATGGCCTAGCGGGTAGCCTCATAATAAGTGATATACTCTGCCTCAATAATTGAGGTAGCTGTTACTGATTGCTTATAACTTTTCCATGAGACAGCTCCTCCTGACATCATAAAGATGTATCCAAAAGTAGATCTATGATCATCCACACATGATGCATAGTTTGAATCTGAATAACCCATAATTTCAAGTGGCTTAGATCATCTAAAAGTAAGCATATGATGTTTTGTACCTTGTAGGTATCTTATAACTTTCTTTGGGACATATGCATATGGAACCTTATTCATTGCAATATTCGAGTCATCATCTTTGGGACAAAATGATCTAGACAACCTCTCACCTTTTTGCACAGGTGCAGCATAAAGAGCGCAAGCATGCATGTTAAATTTTTTCAGCACTCAATCTAAATAGGTTGCCTGAGATAAACCAAGAATGCCACGGGATCTATCATGGTGAATCTAAATTCCCAAGATAAAATAGGTTTCACTAAGATCTTTCATGTCAAAGTGGCATGACAAAACATGTTTGATCTCATTCAAAATAATCACTGAGTTACTGGCCAATAGTATGTCATAAACATATAGTACGAGTATCATGAAGTTGTCTTTGTCAAATTTCTAATAGATACATTGATCAACAATATTCTCTGTGAAACCAAGTGAAGTGATTATCTGATCAAACTTTAAATAGCACTGTCTTGAGACTTGTTTAAGCCCATAGATGGATTTATTCAATTTGCACACTAAGTGTTTTTCCCTACTTCAGTAAATCCGTCAAGTTGTGTTATATAAACATCCTCAAGTAAATCACCATTTAAGAATGTGGTTTTGACATCCATCTGATGAAGTTTAAGATGCAACTGTGCAACAAAAGCCATTACAACTCTGAAGATATCTTTAGTAGACACCAGTGAGAAAGTTTCCATATAATCAATCCCTTCCTTCTGATTATAATATTCAAACTCATCCCAGATGATGGTAATTAAATTGTTCTTAAATATAAGGAATGAAATAGCAAACATAGTATATATTGTTTATAAAAGATACACCATCATGATTGGGCCCACGATAGGCGAGCATACAATCAATAAGTGCATGTGACCCAACCACAACAAATTCCATACGCAACTTATTCTTTAATATATGTGCTTAAATTAGGAATAAAATCTAACAAATAATACAAAGAAATTAATTATAATTTATACACACATAATTGGGGAGAGTGCATTGAATATATTATTCTTCACTATGTCTAGTTTGTACAAAATATTTTCAGATCAAAATGCCTCAGTTACATACTATTTTAAGGCCCTAAATCAACAAGAAATTTTAAAAAATCCTATTTACAGGGCTTAAAAAATTCTGAAAAAATCACCATAATTTAGAACAGGGTGAGTGGAAGTGAATTGTGAAATTTTGGGGCTCGTCTGACTGACGCATGAGGCTCACGTGCCATCACGCACCGAAGCTGCGCGTAGGCCTTGCCCATGCACATCATCTTCAACTTCTGGTGGATTGATTCGACCTGCCAAATGACACGACAACCTGGATTCTTGACCCAACTTTTTTCAATGATTTTGGCTTCGAAATTGGGATCAAATTCATCATCATTTCATGATCTATAAATCCCTTATAGTGATTTTGAATAATTCCTTTTTAGTTGAGTGTTTTTTTTATTCAAAATTTTGGTTTCGCCGGTGAGTTCAGTTTGAACTCGAGGAAGAAGTTTCTGACATCGGTGATGTGAAACATTAGTGGCTATCAACTGATGGTGGGCCATCGGTGATGGTGGTCGTTGGTGGCAGCGACCAGGAAAGGAAATAACAAAATGAGAGAAAGAAGAAAAAAAAATATTTCGATGGCCTGATGAAGAATTTTGGAATCAGGAAAAAAAAGTTTTAAAATTTCATAACTTATGGAAACTCTGATACCATTTGAAATAGATCATGTAATTATTATGGGTAATACATGAATACAAAATAGGAAGAATTTAGTTTATTAAGATTTAACCTAATGAAGTCGACATAGTATTAGATGCGTTCTGCCAGATGAAAATAACTTCAACCCACAATATCCAAGAGAGAGCTTAGAGTAGTATATGGCCAGAGAGAGTTATCGTCTTAGTTATCTGTAAAATTAAGGCATCACAATATAATTTATAGAGTTTTATTTTAATAATAATAATTAATATTATTATTAAAATAAAATCCTAAAAAATTCTTTAGAATAATTTCCTATTTCATTATTCAAAGAAAGGGAAGCCCATTAAATATCTCTGATAACAAACTCATAATTAGTAATTTGATGAGATAATTACTAATGCTTTTGGGCTATAGGTTGGATCTCTGCCCAGTAGACTTGTGAATAATCCAACCCATCACTGATTACCCACAATAAATATAAAACCTAGTCCATTCTTAATTTATAAATTATAATATCAATTGCCTAATTAGTTATAATAAGGTATTAATCTAATAGCATAATTAATGTTAATCTGTATAATATAAAATATTCTAACAATAAAACATCAATTGCAATGATTTAATAAACTGACATTAGGATAGATATAGATAAACAATACTCCCCTTAGAAATGTATAAAAAGTTTCTTTTATATATGATCCTTTCTTGAACCGACCCTGGACAAATCAAAGTTAGGTTTTCACTCTCAATAAAAAATAAAACTTACACAAAAAGTTACATTGGGATAAACAAGATTCATGGTATCCTTCTTAATATTAATACTAATTATTGAGACTTTGAACATAAAATAGATACATTTGATAAAATATCATTATTAATTGACTTTTTTTTTTCTTTTAACTTGATGGGTCAATTTTCTGGAAAATCAGTATCAAGTGTCAATTTTAAAGGACTTTATTTATTTTCAGAACATGAGAAGATGGATTTCAAAGATAAAAGAAAATGAGATTTTTATTTGACACAATTATAACTAATTCGAACAATAAAACAATTATAAATAGAAAAAAAAAATGTATTGGAATAAAGGAAACTAGTAAAAAAGTTCCTTGATGGTCATACAAATCAATTGATGAGGTAGAATACCTCGAAAGAACTAGTGAATGACGGATTATGAGATTTGTTCAAAAATGACAAACCTGTAGTTATTTTTATTGATTATTCAAAGAATGACGATACCATATTAAAGATACTAATCATTCTCATAAGAGAAATGGGTTTGCTTTAATACGTTGTTCATAACAACCAAATTTTTGGCTAGACATAATCGAAGGATCTAGATGTGCTCAAAAACATAAAACTGACAGAAACTCTTTCAAGCAAGTATGCATGCGCCCCTTTTTTTGGACAAAATTGGCAAACTCTCTTTCTTTTCTTTTGATATTTTCGAGCCAATGAAAATATTTTTTTTTTGTTTTTCAAAATTGGATGTGGAAACATAAAAGTTCAAAACTGAAAATTTGAGTGTTGTTAGTATATATTTAGAAAGACAACGAAATTTTTACAAATATATTGGACAAAATTCGAATAAAATAAACAATTGAAACAAAATTGAAACTTAACTCATATTTTGAGTGAAAAAGATACTTTAGCTTCTTACAAATAATTGGAATGTTATCATGCATGTGAGCATTAATTTATTTTTAAAAAGGAATAATAATTAAGAATAAATTCCCACTTCTGCCAGGATGTTTTGGTGGAAGAATATATCGATGTGAAAATGAATGGACATATCACATGATTAAGCTTTGTTAGAATCAAATTCACTTTTAAACCATATATATGGTGGTCATCTCTCTGACCTCTGATTATCATCGGCTTTATACATAAAATTGACATTCTAAAGCTACATATTGATAATGCTTGAATGGAAACTTTGATTCCTTCAAACATCAAAGCTTTGAGGCCAAGTCCTCGCTACTGTTCATGGCATACCCTCTATGCAAAGTCAAGGCACCTGCAAATAAAACTTTTATTTGGCGTTCTGTCATTTGAGGAGAAATAAAAAGAATAGTCAATGGGCCAGTGAGGAAGGAACGAATTCATGGCATTTTTGGACGACGAATCTTAATATAGCCAATTAATGGTGCTTTGCTGTATATCTTTATGGTGACATGTCTTCTTCATCATTTGCAGTATCACTTCCTTCTTGCCTGCTGTCAATTCAATGTTCGAATGCTGAGGATAGATCAATTTCTGCTGCAAATTGAAACCCCAACACAAATTATGGTGGTCAAATTTTTTTTAATATTTTTAAATTCAGACTAAAATTATTAAATTAATATGCAAAATTGAACTAAAATTGAACAAGGAAAAGAGGGACTGCAATTTAAATTAAAACGAAATAATAAAAGTGAACCCATACTAAACAAAATCTAAAATAATAGTAATCCATATATAGAGTATAAACCCGATATATAGAAGCAATACATACTTAATTAATTAGTGCATTTAGGCCGCAGTCAACTAGCTATTTTTGAATTCTAGGCAAGGGGCTTACGGCTTTAAGTATTTGGAATTGCTCTACATCGATGTCTTTCTCATCATCAAGAATTAATTAATGATGGGGATTTCTGGCTATTTTTTCGAGGAATTTTTTTATTGAGTAAAAAGATGATCATGATTGTTATTAACATTTGATCCATGTATATCGGGTTTTCTTCTAGCTATCTAGTTATCTCTATCAGTGAACTCTATGATCTATTTTGATCTTGTCTAGTTTGAGTTATATTGTATAGTTCATTTTACAAATTTAAGTGGTAATTGCAGATTTGTAAGATATAGAATCATAGTGATCCATTAGTATATATATTTTTTGTTACCTTATGAGTTAAAATTAAGAGATAAATATGTCAACATAAACAGATAACATGGCAGTAATTTCAATTTTAAAAAACTGAGATTAGTACTACAACGAGTTTGATCGCTTGGCTCCCCTTGTCCTCTATGCTGTTCATAATACTTGGCAATGAATTTTTTTGGAAGCACGTTATTATTGGCTGCATGGTCCATACAATGATTCATTTTGTATAAGAAGTAAATGCTAGAATAACATACCTTAATATCTTCAAAATTGTGAGATAATAATACTAATAATAAGCTGACCTAGAAATGAAGAAATACTAGTCATGATGTAGATCTAACAAAGACTGTAGAGATAAATAACCCACAACTAATACCCAATGTTTAAAAGAAAGAGGTATGATCAGATAGAGAGAAAATACAAAATATTGGAACTTGGGGCGTCTTTTTTTAGTTACAGACGGAAAAGCCGAAGAAAAGAGACAATGAGAAAAAAGAAGAAGAAGAAAAACATGAGGTTGGTTGAGAAATTAATGAAGAAGAAAAAGTTTAGGCAGGTAAATTAATGAAGAAGAATGAAAAAAATCGAAACATTGCCTTTTTTTTGTTTTTGCAAATATATTTATGATGGCAATAGAAATATGATTTATTTCAACAAGAAAACAACATCACTTACCCAACTCATTTAAATAATAATTAAATGAGCACAACTTCACTCTATTAATTCTCAATTAGTAATTTGATAGGATAATTATTAATTAATATTAGGCTACAAGTTATGGTGTCTATCCAGTGAATTTGTAGATAACCCAACCTAATTACTGACAATTAACATGAACCCATTCTATTTTTAGTTTAGATTAATGTTGATTGTCTAATGAACAATCATAAAATTGTTCTAATTATAGGATTAATATTAATTCACATAATAATTTTACAAAATTATTCCAAGGGTATACAATGAAATCCATCGCCACTAACTATATATAGGCACAATACACCCATAGCTCTCAGCGTTTCCTGAAAAATTTAGATATTAATAATATAAGGGAGTGGCGCAAACTTTATACACTATGTTTGTGCTTTTGTGAGGATATAAAAGACTAGAAGTTCATGTAAGCATGTTTGCTTTCCTTTTATGGAAAACCTTCTAAATCAGGCTATTATTCCATATTGGAACCTTTCCATGGTTACAGCTTGCAAAGTAAGAGATTTGTAGCTCTTTTCTTCTTAATTTAATATCTACAAGTGATTACACTTTCTAATCGGAATAGCATCTCTAATTTGATGGCCACTCGCCATTGTCTGCGTTATGCAATGGAGATAGATACTGTGGATTGTTGGAAACAAATCAATTATGAAGGCCATTAACTTTTGAAGGTGACTGTACCATAGAAGATTATAATAGTTTCATTATAAACTATATATGGGGTTAGGCGAGAAGAGAACATATATAATATATGTATATATATTCCTACACTAGTAGTTAGACTAATTTCTTGGAGTTCGACTAGTCACAATGTAGATCTTGTCTGGATGGAGATGTAAATTGCAATAACTCAAAAAAAAAAAAAAAGTATATGTATATATTATGTAACATTCTAAAAATATACGTAGTTAGAGATAAATGATTTTTATAGGGGTATAATGTTAGAATATTTTTTAATATTATATGGATTAACATTAATTTTACTATCAGATTAATCTCTTGCTATGACTAATTAGACAATTAATATTATAATTGAAAAACTAAGAATAAATTGGGTTTATATTCATTGTGAATAATTAGTGATATGTTAGATTATCTACAAGTCCAATGGGCAGAGACCCAACCTACAGCCTAAGAGCATTAGTAATTATCCCATTAGATTGTTAATTAAGAGTTAATTATTAAGAGAGAGTTAAAAGGTTTCCTTTTCTTCAAATAATGAAATAGGAAACTATTTTAAAGGATATTTGAGGATTTTATTTTAATATTATAATTAATTATTATTATTAAAATAAAACCCTATAAATTGTTTTAACATAAACCCTAATTTCAATTGTGACAATAACTCTCTTTAATGGTTGCCTACTCTAAGAGCTCTCTCTTGGGTACTGTGGGTTGACATCTCTCTGCAAGACTGCACTACATCATTTATAGTATCAGGTCAGATCTTTGTATCTCAATATCTATAATTTTATGTTCATGTATGGTGAATAAATTATTACATGACTTCAAAAGGTATTAGAGTCAGGTTAGATTAAAATTTTGCTAGCTGTTATGGGAGTGCAGTATTGAATATTGCATGAACAAGTATGAACCTTAATTTCTTTTCAAATGAAATTAATGTAGACCTTAAAGATTCTTTCACAATAAAATTAGAGGTTTTGTAGATCTAAATATTCTAAACAAAATGATGCCCAATATGAAGCCTAAATAGAGCCTCATTTAGGTTATATAAAATAAATAATAAAATTTTTTTTGTGAAATCTCTTTTCAGTTCTCTCTTTTTTTTAGGCATCAGTATACATATATATAAATATATTTTATTTTCTTTCCTTCCTGATCATTGCCGTTGATAACCACCATTACCGAAAATGCACCTTTAGTTGAAAGCCGCCGATGATTCACGTCGCCAGCATGCTTTAATTGGCTCCGTTTTCAAATCGTGATTGTTGAAAAATCACTCTTTTTTAAATGAAAAATCACTCTAATGGAAGGAAATTAGCTTAAATCACCATAGGGGATTTGTAGATCGTGAATTGAAGATCACTTTGATGCAAATTTCGATGCCAGAACTGCTAAAAATCTTTGGGTCTCGTTTTCAGGTCATTGGGTTGTCTGATGGTTGATTTGACCCGCTAAAAGTTCAAGATGACGGTGTGGGCTTTGTCCATGCACAACATTGGTGTGTTATGGCGTTTGAGACTCACGCGCTGGTTATCTAAGCTCTAAACTTCCACAATTCACCTCCATTCGTCCTGTTCTAAATTATGGTGATTTTTTTAGAATTTGTTAAGCCCTAAAAATAGGAGTTTTAAAATTTTTTGAAGATTTAAGGCCTTAAAATAACATGTAGCTGAGGTATTTTAACCTAAGAAAATTTTGGTATAGACTAGACATAGTGAGGAACAACATATTCAGTTCACTCTCCTTGATTGTGTGTGAATAAATTAACATTAATTTCTGTGTATTATTTGTTGGATTTTATTTCTAATTTAGGCACGTATCTTAAAGATTAAGTTGCATATGGAATCTGTTGTGACTTTGGGTCACATACACCTATTGATTGTATGCTCGCCTATCGTGGGCCCAATCATGATAGTGTTAGCTTAATGAAATCCCATTGTTGTGGTTATTGTCTATTTACTTAAGATAGCATGCACTGAATCATTGAGGGAGAGGTTACCGTTGAGGTAACAACAGTAGAGAGTATGATTATGTTGACGACGGACATGCCTTATCGGTATGACATTGTCAATATAATTTTATGAATAAGGCCTGTTTGTGACCTATCAACGGTGATTTGTTAATTGATGTATTCATGGTTTCTCATATCCTATCGATATGGAGATTTTGGGTGCATTTTGTGTTGTTTTTCTCGATAGTATGCTTCCTTGGTGTGTATGAGTTTTCTTAATTTATCATAGTTTGAGCCCTTAGGCAGGATATGATGAATAATTTCTTACACAGTTGCTAAAGTTGAGTCTTGTTATGGAAATTTTGTTATATAGTTATGTGCCTGGGACATAATTATATGTTTCCTATTTGTTTTCCTTCAGCTTCTCTGTTCCTGCAACTATTTGTGATGAAAACTCTTAACAAGATAGACTATAATGATTGGATTAAGTCCTTTTTTATATATATGATGATTACTAAGGAAAGTTTAGGTATGAGAGAACCTAAGCCAATGGATCTCACCACTGAGTCTAGCACTGCTGACAAGGCTTACGATAAGCTGTGGTATGAGTCCAATAGGATATGTCTAACTATCAACAAGTATACAATTGATAAGACTATCAGACAAAGTATTCTTGAGAATGACACCGCAATTGAGTATCTCAAAATGGTTAGTGATAAATTCAAGAAGTTAAATAAGACTTAAAAGGTCTATTATCTCTTTGCTAGATAACACTCACTATGATGGAGTGTCGGGAGTGTGTGAGCACATGATGAAACTTGTTACTACAACAAGCTAAAGTCCTATGGTGTGGACTTGGATGAAAGCTACTTGGTTTATAGAGTTCTCTAATCCTTTCCTACTGAATATGGAATCCTAAGAACCACTTATAATACCCAAGAGTCAGAGTGGTATATTGATCATATCATGTCCATAATGACCCAAGAGGAAGAATAAATAAAGAAGGTGAATTCTCACAATTAATGAATTATATTTCACATGGTTCATCTAGTAAGGCCGAAAATGTGAAGTTGAAAGCAAAGAAAAGTGAAGGCAATGTCTATGGCTAGAAACTATTTTGACTCAAGAAGAGCAATAAGAATAATAAGGGTCAAGAGAAGAAATAATTTAAGGGTGAATGTCATTCCTATAAGAAACATGGGCCATAAAATTTCTGATTACTTCAAGTTAAAGAATAGGCATGAGAATGAAGGGGCTTATAGACAAAAAGAGCCCAAATAAGAGGGAAAGGACCATTCTGGGAGTGGAAGGAAGTTCAGTTGTAGTGGATTGCATAGGAACTGTAGTTTTGAACTTGTATTCTGGACACAATTTAACTTTATATGATGTTGTCTATGTACCTTCTTCAAAGAGGAATTTAGTTTCTAGTTTTGTATTAGACAAACATGGATATTCCTTTTAGCAAGGAAATGGTAGAATTGATGCTTTCTTTAATTTAGTCATTATTGGAACTGCTAGCTTAATGAGCGATTTATATTGCTTGAATGCAAATGTAAGTTTAGATTCTACCTCTGTGGCATTTATTAATGTTGTTAGTAGACACAAATGTCGAAGAATTGATGAGAATTCTTCTATGTTATGACACCGAAGTTTAGGTCATATCTCTAAAGAGATATTAGAAGGAAGGTCAGACATAGACTATTTCGTTACTTAGATTTCTCAGATTTTGAATCCTATGTTGCATGTATTAGGGGAAAACTTCTCAGTATAACTCGAATTTAAAGGGGCAAATAGATATGAGAATATTTCGTATTAGATCCACACAAATTTTGTGGACTTATAACACCTATTACCATGGGTGGATTTGTTGCGTTAAACGTCTAAATTAATTTAAGGCTATTCTTGAATTAAAGTATTGGAAGACAATCAAAAGTGTAAGATTAGACAGAGGTGGTGAATATTATGGAAGGTATAGTAAAATAGGCAGAAACCTTAGACTTTTTGCTTTATTCTTACAATAGCAATAAACTGAAGCTCAGTATATTATGCTTGGCACTCTATAACAAAATGAAGTTGCTGAAGAGCGTAATCGCACCATGATGAACATAGTCAGAAGAGTGATCAGTCACTCTTCATTACCAGAGTTTTTATGAGGTGATGCCTTTAAGACAGCAGCTTATATCCTAAATCAAGTTCTAGGTAAGTCAGTTGGAAATGCCCTATATGAACTTTTCATTAGTAAGAAGCCTAGTCTGAGGCACTTTTGCATATGGGATTGTAGAGCAAAGGTAAGACCCTATAATCCTCAGCTTAAGAAACTTGATTTTAGGACTGTTGATGGATTCTTCATTGGGTATTATTTAGGATCCAGAGAATGTAGATTTTATTGCCCCAATCATACTACCAGGGTTATTGAATCTAATAAAGCATTTTATTTTAAGGATGACTTGGACAGTGGAGTGATGTTCCTAAAGTAATCGATCTGCATTGTGATGATGCCATCTTTGTCATCTCTACTTGTGGATCATGATATTAGAGAAGACACTCTTATTAAGAATCTAGTTGATCCTATTTTTGAAGCTCCTAGAGCTGATGTGGGAGAACCAGTCGCTAATTTGAGACAATACAGAAGATTTGTAGACCTATAATTTGATATGATTACATAGTGTACTTGCAGGAATTTAAGTCAGATGTTATTGATGACATAGATTTTGTCTCCTTTTAATGAAGTTGTGTTAGGTCCTCATTTATCTAAGTGGTTGGAGATTATGAATGATAAAATTACCTCCATACACTATAATAATGAGTAGGAACTCGTTAAGTTACTAAATGGATGTTGAAAACAACATCACTAGATGAAGACATGTATGAGGATGTGCTGTGTGTGGATGACATCCTATTGGCCAGTAACTCAGTATGCTTATTAAATGAGACAAAACACATCTTGTCATGCCACTTTGATATGAAACATCTAGATGAATCTTCTTTTATTTTGTGAATTTAGATTCACCGTGATAGATCTTATGGTATTCTTAGATTGTCTCGAGCAACCTATATTAGACGAGTATTGAAGAAATTTGATATGTGTTCTTACATTCCTTGTACTGCACTTATGCAGAATGGTGATAGGTTGTTTAAATTGTTGTGTCCTAAATGATAATGAGAGAACTTTGATGGACAAAGTTCCATGTGAATCTGTTGTTGATAGCCTAATATAGGCTCAAGTGTGCACACGTTTAGACATTGCTTTTTCAGTTGGTGTGCTTGGAAGATATTTAAGTGATTTTAGGTATAACCATTGGAAGGCTACAAAGACAATTATAAGGTACCTTCAGGGTGCAAAACATTGCATGTTGACTATCTAGTAATCTGAATCATTTGAAATAATGAGATATTCTGATTCAGCTTATACATTATTTGTTAATGATCTTGAACTCACTTCTGATTACATCTATATGATGTTTTGAAGGAGTTATTTTGTTAAGAAGTGTCAAATGGACATTTACAGCTACCTTATATATAAGTGAAGAGTATGTCGCTAGTTTTGTGATGGTCACTCGTTAGGGAATATGGTCAAGGAAATTTATTTATGTTATATGCATATTTTAAGTCTTGACTATTTTGTTGCAACATGACTCTATTGTGTGCTTTTCTCAAAGTTATAGGAATTTCAGTTGCATTAAAATTTTGATACTCAATTCCTGTTTGTTGGAGAAAAGATCTATGAATCTCAAACTCATTTTGGGTTATCCATTTACCAAACAAACCCATTAGAGTTTTGGAAACATATGACTTTTGATTATATTCAAATTTTGATGTATTGGTTTAGTGAGAGTCTAGGTTGTGTTCTTAAGGAATACTTTGACATATTTTGGCACTTATAACATTTGTTTCTCTATTGGATTCAATGTTTTGGTTATGCCAAAATTTTGGATATAATTCAGAATTGAAATTTTGCTGGCATTTATAATAATGTTTTCCTTATCGAATTCAATATCTTTGATTCATGATCTTATTTTTAAATTTTCATTATCTCATATTTGCATGGTTCACATTTGCAGTAAACACATGATGACAGATCTATTGACCAAAGGCTTACCCATAGGAGTAATTCAAATTGTATAACTCATATAGCTCTTGTTAATGGGAGTATGAGTTAAGTCCTTGAGGGGCTTTTTGTGGTACAATTTGACACCAAATTTCTGAATTAAGTTCTTGAGGGGCTTTTATGGTGCAATTTGACACCAAATTCTTGAGTTGAGTCTTTAAGGGACTTTTGCATTGTAATATGATGCTTCAAATGTCACTTTATATTCCATTCTATTCAGATATTGAAACTAATTTATGACAATGTTAATATCACTTGTTTCCCAATCGAATTCAGTGATCTTTGTGTGTGGTTTCATTTCTGAATTTTGTATGTTTTATAAATATACACACATCCATGTGTTTATGTGAATGTTAATTGTTATTATGTATTCGTTGATTGACCTAATAATTTAATTAATGTTATCCAAGTGGGAGATTGTTAGAATATTTTTTAATATTATATGGATTAGCATTAATTTTACTATTAGATTAATCTCTTGTTTAACTAATTAGGCAATTAATATTATAATTGATAAACTAAGAATGGATTGGGTTTATATTCATTGTGGGTAATCAGTGATGGGTTGGATTATCCACAAGCCCACTGGGCAAAGACCCAACCTACAACCAAAGAACATTAGTAATTATCCCATCAAATTGTTAATTAAGATTAATTACTAAGAGAGAGTTAATAGGTTTCCTTTTCTTTGAATAATGAAATGGGACACTATTTTAAAGGATATATGAGGATTTTATTTTAATATTATAATAATAATTATTATTATTAAAATAAAACCCTATAAATTGTTTTGACGTAAGCCTTAATTTCAATTGTGACAATAACTCTCTCTAGTGGTTGCCTACTCTAAGAGCTCTCTCTTGGGTACTATAGGTTGACATCTCTCTACAAGACTGCCTTACATCATCTACAGCATCAGGTCAGATTTTGTATCTCAATATCTCCCAATTCTATGTTCATGTATGGTGAATAAATTATTACATGACTTCATATAAATGATATTATAGCCTCCTAGTTAAACCCAAGATAATTTTAAGAATAAAATTAAAGAAATAAAATAGAATTTTAAAGACTAAAATGAAATGAGAAAATTATGTTTGGGAAAAAATTATAATTTAATAAGGGCAACAATGAAAATAAGAAATATTATCTTAGATAAAATTATAGTTTTAACTTTTTAAAAAATTGTTGATAAAATGTGAATGTAGCGTCGACAAGTTAAAAGGACTAGATTTAAAAAAAAAAAATGCTTGGGTAATTTTATAGGGACTAAAAGGAAAATAAAAGAATATTGTCTTGGACAAAATTATGATTTTAACTTTTTATTAAAATTTGTTAGTATAAATGTGTCTGAAAGCATTTTGCACAGTAACTTGCATAGTACTAAATAATAACTTGTATAATAACTTTAAAACTTCTATATAAAACATGAACAATTCATAGTTTTCTTATACAAAATAAAGAGAAAAGAAGAAAAAGAGAGGTCATGGAAGAAGTGTTTTGTAGGAAATTCATATTTGAACTTGTGTGAGAAGTAGATTTGTATATATATCATCAATTAGCCTTGTTATATGGGAATAGGGAATCTCTACTATCAATCCTTACGGTGAGTGTATAATTAGCAAAATAACACTTTTTATTTTACCATATGTCTTTATTTTCTTGTCCAATTTTTAATTTTCTTATTCCTTGCTTTGCATTTTATGGGAAACAAATTTATGTTTTTTTTGAACTTTTTAACTGCGTATATATGATATAATGTGTGCGCATATAAAATAACACGATGATAAATGATATTACTAAATTGTATAAATTATTGTTATTATGAAATACACTTGGTATATGAGAAGTGCAAAGTGAAGGTTATATTATATAAATTAAGGAAGTATTATATGAAAGGAGAAAGGTTATAGTAAAACTCTTAATTATAATTGCTTCCTTTACTTTACCTATAAGTTTCTTGTTGGTATTTTATTTAAATTTATTTTATGTGACTGTTACATTATTGTATTTTCCATTTTAATCCTTCATATTATTGTCACTTCTCTTCTAACCACCCTTTATTTTATTTTATCTTCAAGATTATTTTTATTTAAATTACTTTATGGTAACAAATATGTTTAAATAAAATTATTCATTTATATATCCTGTTCGCACAATTTATTTATATTCAATGGATTTTATAATTTAAAAGATGAATGGGAATTCATATAAGAACCATGTAGTCATTAGCAAGGTAACAACTTTGGTGCACTTTATTGGAATAAATTATTAAGACGTATCTGACAAAGAAATACGGATATGAATTATTGAGACATATTTAGTGAAGGGATATGGGTATGATTTATTGAGACGTATCCAGTGAAGGGATACAGATATGAGATATTGAGACGTATCCAATAAAGGGATACAGTATGAATTATAAAAACATATTGGGTAAAGGAATATGAGTATGATGACCTTGGTTCTTTCCTTGATATCCACTTTATAAAAATTATAAGATTTAGAAATGGTGTTTTTATTTGATCAAACATTGTTTCTTTACTTAAATAAATGTTTGTCAAAAACTATAAGGCTTTTCTTGTTTCCACTTCCGTTTACTTTGTAATTTATGCATTCACTAAGTCAATGGTAGACTTACACCTCTCTCTTTGACATGTTACATATTAGTATGTGATAAAATAAGTTGGGACTTTCTTGTCACTCTGACAATTTGATGTGTCATTTTAGGTTAATCATCATCTATATTGGACTTTAAGATTGTGGCTACTAGACGTCCGGTTGTTTTGGATTTATAAATATGGTAAAGTGTTGTAAGTCTTGTTTAGGCTATTCCCATATTATACTAAATGTATAATTTGATATATTATTAAAATGGTTTATTGATATATATATCATTGTGATATTATTAAAATATAACTGGTTGTACAAATTTCAAAAACATTGAATTTTGAATAGGTGCTCCGAATTTTAGGCAACCTTCAAGAAATTTTTTCGAATTATATTTTAAAGTGTATTTAATGTGTTTTATTGATATATTATAGACTTTGTAAGAATATTATCTTTGGTTTGCTAGGCTAAGTTATTTAGTCTATGCGCCGGTTACGACCAATGATTTTGGGTCATGACATAAATTAACTAAGATATGCAAAATTTAGCTCAAATATCACTTGATGAATATAATTCCAAGAAAATAAACCTATTCATAAAACTTTCATCATTTATTACTCCAAAAGAATGCATGTACAAATTTTTTTAAAAATTTTTGGTTAAGCGTGCCAAAACCTTTAATTAGGGCTATTTACACTACTGACTTTTTTTTTTAAATCCTCTTACTATATTTGATGATCAACGATGAACCCCTAAAAGTAAATTAAGATGGTAGTTCATGGATTTGGATTGAATTAAAATATGATCAAAGTGATGAAAGTGGAATTGAATCTCGGTTTTCTTTATGTTCTTTAACTCTTTGCTGAGTGTAAGGTGTAAACCAGCAATAAAGATAGACATGAGTATGTGTACATTTATTGGACTCTTTGCTACCTTTCAATGCCATTTAGCTAGAAGTAATCAGATTTGCTTATAATAATTTAGGCTTGAATATTAGTTGATTTACCCTATTAGTTAGCTATTACTTCACCTAATTTGGTTTGTGAGAGGTCCAACAAATAGAATCAAACTTTTACTTTGTTAATAATTATAAAGAATTATTAATTTGTGTCCAAAGAAACATCAATTAGAAGAATTAATCTAATTTCAATTAATGCATAAATTAGTTCATGGATATCTTCATTGTATAATCAAGGAAAAAAATCAATTTAAGTTAAATAAAATTCTTATATATAGTTATGTTTAATCATAATGGATCTCGACTAGAAATTTGTCTGATGATTTTTCAGAAGTTCAAACTTTCCAAAAAAAAAAAAGAGTAAAATGTTATTTTAGTCTCTCACTTATAAGTCTAGTTTCAATTTGGTCTCTCACTAATTTTTTGTCTCAATTTACACTACAAGAAAAGATAGCATTTTTTACTAATTAATTTTGACAGTCACAACTTTTTGTCGAGAAAAGCTTTTTTTATTAACGATTAATTCTAACCATCAATATTAAAGCTTGTTTTTTCAATTTTTTTCATTCCTGAAACTTAGTGCCAAAATGTAGGTAGAGCTAGTGTCTCTTTTTCACACTTTTATTGATGGGAGGGTAGAAATTATGAAGTTATCTTTTTTTTAATTAAAACAAAATTTTTATTTTCACACTTGTTTAGGTTTATTGATGGGTGGGTGGCTTTTTCCCTTCTCCCTTGCCTCTTTGCATCTTTCCTTCTCATCTTCTAGGTATCAAAGAGTTTAAGGTGGGTAAGAGAGAAAGGGTTTAACCGATTAAGCGAGCTATAGTCCATTTCCCTTAATACCTATTATTAAAGACGTAACTTTAGGGAAAATTGGAAGCCTAATTTGCTATTTCAAAACCTGAAAAGGACTTGCTAGACCCAAAAAGGTTAGAAGGACAACCAAGAAAAGAGCAGGAACTGTGTGAGCCATTTCTGATTTAAATAAGAGTAAGGAAGGTGAGTTTGTTTCATTATCTATTGAGGTTGAAGCTTAGGAATCTAGGATTTGATAGAGTAATTTGGGTTAAGAAATGTGTTTCTATATTTATGTCAGTAATGGTATGGAGATTTGTATGAAATTAGTAGTTAGGTTGTGCATTTTATGGTATTGAAAAAGAGGAGCTGGTGAGTACTACAAGAGCTTACTCCTCCAAAGGTTGATTCCTATATGAAGTTCAGCCATAAACGTGTCCTCTGTTTCCATGTGCTGCATTTTTGAAAGGCATGTCATAAATTGCAGGCATCACATTGATTTCTAAAATTTGCCTCAAGGAGATAGTGAGGAGTTACTTACAAGGTCTCAAAGAAGGAAGATGAAGAAATTGCATTAACGATCTGCTTCTTTAACACACACATCCTTCTATTGTTACTAGTTTTAAGCATATATATATATATATATGTGTGTGTGTGTGTGTGTGTGTGTGTGTGTCCAATCAATTCTAGTTGTTCATTAATCAGATGAAGGACCGAAACCTGCGATACCCGAATCTGGTGATCAACTCATTACTATTGGCCACTAACCACTCGGGCTTCGCGTTTCAAGTTCATTATCCTAACCATCTCCTCTGCTCCACTAGGAGCCTGACCCCTTCTTCTATCTTATCTACTCTACTGCCTTGCTCCTCGGCTCCCTGCAGCTTCAGTCGCTCATTGTAATAGCTTGCTTACTCTTTAACTCTTTCTATAGCTAATCGTGGATAAGTTCTCTAGACATCCCTAGTTGTCACCATTTTTTTAAGTAAACTCTTGTCACTCCTAGGGCACTTGATTGTCAAGGTGGCTGCAAGATTTGAATATAACAAATTATGTTCTGAATTCATTTGATATGAACTAGAGGACACATGTCCTATACCAAAAATCTCTTCTTCCTTATCATGTGTACCATCATGCATGAAAAACTCACCATAGTCAATTTTTTGTGTCTCAACAATTTGGTGAAATTGCTTTGATGATGTGTTCTCAATCTCAGACTCATTATTTTTGGTAGACTGGAGTAATATAGGTCCTAATTGTATATTTTCAACCGTAGCATTTAAACAATCAGAGTAAGAGCAATAGGAAATATCTTTATTGAAAAGACTATTTACATCTGATGTGGAGGAGTTTCCAATGTATTGAAATTTTGAAAACTGAGCATGCAGTTTAGTATATTCTTTATTTCTATCTCTTTTGAGAGAACTACTTTCATCTTATGCAAAGGAGGTTCCTGATTGAGAATCTAACAACCGACCTTGTAGTTCAGCATGTTCTTCATTTATATATCATTTGAATGAACTAATTTCATTTGATTTAGAGAAGTCTCCAAATGATTAAGAATATGAAAATCTAGCTTGTAGTTAACGTTCTTTATCGTTAGAATCTGTTAGCTTCTAAATATGCAGAAAGCTGTTCTTAGGTCTATACTTATTGTCTTTTTCCAATTCTAACTCTATGATAGCTACGAGGGATTCCCATGGGCGGTACTAATGCCAATACTTGAGATTGATTTAATATCTATTTTTGCCTAAACTCTTCCTTCATTTCCCTCCTAGCGAACTGAACAAGGAAAGCCTACTCAAATTCCTATCCTAGGAAAGGTCCATTCTCAAGAAAATTCCATCCTCTCTCTTTCTTACTAGGTGACAAAGCTGAATCCCCTATATATATATATATATATATATATATATAATTAATTAATGGTTTCTTCATGGCCAATACTTGCTCTATCAAATAAGGAAGTGGCTCTAGTTAAAAGATGCCATGTACCTAAATGCAAAATGGTATTTTTGTTATCATGTTAGTGATTATGCATTTTATAGCTACATATTGAGTGTTTATTCATATTGTGTGCTATGCCAAAATGATAATGATGAGAATAAATAATATAAATAAGCTACAGTTTAGAGTGGTAGAAGAGTCCAAGGACTTGTTTAGCGCCAGATGCTTTTCTGAGTATGATATTATTGCTATGATTGAACTAATACTTAGTATGATTAGTACTCAACAGCATTGAAGTTGTTACAGTTTCTTTGTACCCTTTAAATGAATCAAACATGAAGGTTATGTTATTTGCTTTAAACCCTTCATTTGAATTATTTGTCATGATTGTCTAAGGAATAAAAAAATGATTGAACTAATACTTAGTATGATTGATACATTTTAATCTAATTTTAATCATATAATATTTTTTTATCATTATTGTTCATTCATCTATAGAAAGAGAAGAGTGGACAAGACATTGGTCATGTATGCTTATGGGAAATAACACACATTAATGCTAATGGGCAGGCTATTAATGAAGAATCACAAGATAAACTTGTAAGTAGCCTTAATTTCACCTAATTGTATGAATATTAAGATTTATTGAATTTCTAAGATTTAATCATTTAAATATAGGAGCATCTTAGACAATTCACTTTTGAAGTAGAGAATGGATCTTTGGTAATGAATAAAAATGAAATTTTTATCCAAGTTTTTGGACCTGAGCGACATGGAAGAGTTCGTGGGCAAGGAGTTGGTATTAGCCCCTCACAATTGTGGGGTCCTCAATCATCACTAGTTTATGAGCTTCAAAGACAACTTCAAGAATCTGAAAAATGGCGTGAAGAGTCCAATGCTAAAGTAAGCTTACTAGAAGAGAAAATGAATAGAATGGAAGAATTATTAACTTATCTTCTTGGAGGAAGGATATCCAGAAGTCAAATAGATTTTGATATTGGTGGTTCTTTATCTCCTTCTAATTTGGTAACTTTATTATTATTATTTTATTCATTCTAGAAGTCTAATAAGTTATGATATTTGATAAGTTTTTTGTTATTATCCTATAGTGATTTGATGGCCATTAAAATTATGCTTGAAAGAGATAAAAATGGGTGAAAACATGCTAGCTTATCATACTTTTGTCACTCATTTGTTTTTTGTTCACTTGTTTGAATGATTCTCTTCTTGAAAAGTGGACTTGGAATAAGTGATGGGGAATTTTGGAGAAGGAAATGAGAATGGTATGCTTTAAGAATTATTTTTGTTTATTGTTGACAAAAGCTTTTGGATTTCAATATGAAAATTAATGAACATATGATAATTAATAATGCATATATTTATTTATAATGAGCATAGATGTCTTCATAAGAAGAGGTTAAGGTTTATAGCATAAATGTTTTCATAAGTGCTACTTTGTACTTAAAACAAGGTTGTTTCTATGATAGTAATAGCCTTTTTCCATCTTTATATGCTATAAACAACATACTTTGATGATATGATGTTTTTATGATCTAATTCAAGCTTTTTTCTTTCTTTGTAGGGTCAACCTGAATGAGCTCTATACTTCTGAAGTTATAATGTTTGAGAATGGAGATTTGCTAGAACATAGATAATATTTTGGCTAGTTTGTATTTATTTTGTGAATGCTCAAATTGACATATTGTAGTTTTATGTTCTAAATATACATTACTCATTTGTAATATTTGGATGAGAAGCATGTTGGTTCATTATATATATATATATATATATATATATATGCAAGTTTGGACAAATATTTGCATCATTTGTTTTAGTATGAATATTTCTATAAATTTATACACCAACAAAAAAAAGAACAATCTAAGATAGATTTTGGTGTGAAAAATGTTATTTATTTTTACGATCAACCTTGTCAAAAATGATTTATTGCATAAGTATTTTCGATGACCATAATTGTTGAAAATATTTCATGATCATTATTTTTAGTAGCCGTTGAAAATGTTGAGGACATTTGACAAAATATTTTCGACAGTCAATAATTGGCGAAAATGCTTTGGTATTTATATCAATGGTCGATAATTGTCGAAAATACATTTTTTGACAACACATTCTTCGACAGTCATTAACAATTAAATGACCATTGTAAATACAAATATCGATAGCCAAAATGCTTTTTTCGACAATGATGACTTTTGAAAATAAGTCTTTTTCTTGTAGTGTTATTCCTTCATTTCTATAAGTTCAGTTTCAATTTGGTCCCTCATTTATATGAGTTTAGTTTCAATTTGAGCAATTCACTTCAATTTAACTTAGTAGTAAAGAATTACGATGAAGGATGAATGACATTTGACAAAAAATTAAGATAAGAAAATTTGGTAGAACAAAAAATTTTAAAAACTTGAAGGAAATAAAAAAAAATTGGAAAAAGTTGAGGAAAGAGAAACAAATTTAAGATAGAAGCAAATTTATATATAAAATGTGAATTTAATTTTACAAAATTTGTATTTATTAAATTAATCTTAATATGTATTTTATTGAGTATTATAAACAAAGTACATACTTATTAGTTGTTGTATATTTATTGAATTAGTATGGTAGGATATAATGTGTTCAATAATTCTGTAATTATGGTTTTATATATTTTTTATTTATAATTATTTTTAAATTTTTGGAGTGACATTGATACATTTTGTATAAAGTATGATGTATGTTATGATTAATTTATATTTGAGAGTTCTAATGATTATATATATATAGTGTAACTTTAAGAAAATTATGGTAGCAGTGACCGCAACCCACATTGTAACATTCGCAACACCTACAATCACAAAATTGCAACATAGCCGCAACTACAATCGCAGTTGCGATTTAAAACCTTAGCTACAACACCTACACAGCACACAAACATTGGTAGAATCCTCAACGACTTTATACGTAGCTAAAATTGTCTTCATAATGTAAAACGTCTATCAAATGATTTTATAAAGTAAATGTCAAAAGTCCAAAAGTCAATCATGTAAAGACTTGCCTAACATTGTTTATTTAAAGACTTTACAGCTATTTAACGAATCTGCGTCTGTTGAAACCCAGCACTTGGTCATCGACATTTTATAATGCCTTGTGCGATAACTATTCTTTAAAAAATTAACTGTAGTCTGCAATGTATCTTCAATCATAAAATTACTGTATTACGGTGAGTTCTGCTATCAAATATAATTAAGTTTGTGACTTCAGTCCATACTCCTTAGTGGTTGTATATATTTCTTCATATAGTACACAGAAACAATCTTTTGTGGACACTAATTGATATTTGAAATATATAGATAAATCACTTCCATACACATTAATATTGAAATAAAATTCAAATTAAGTGTGATAAATTCCATATGGCATCAAGAGTCTTGCATGAGGGGAAAGAGAATGAATTAGAGCCAGAAGGACTTAGCCGGATGTCTGAAATATCCGGCTAGTCATTCTTCGCTCAAAACCACTCTTTCTCTCTTCAGGTCAGACACACTTTGATAGTATAATAAGTTACTAACAGGCTAACACCATCATCACCGTTCTTCAGCATGCACGAATGAGGAGAAGATGAAGAAGTTCATAATATTTATATATTATGAGTGTTTTATTATGTATTCTCAAAATTCTATGACACGGTCTTTCAGGGAAAAATTTAGTTACTAAATCTTTCAAAATATTTACAATATAAAGTATTTTATAATAAATATTTTAAACTTATGATTGTAATTATTCCAGTTATAAAAGTCAGTGTGAGGGATTGCTGGATTTTATCGACGCAGGATTGGGGGTTTTGACCATACTGTCTCTTTGACACATCCTCATCAATGAAGATGTTTTCCCTTCTTTATTAATCCTTGTGTGTCCATTATCACTTTGGTTGAATCAAGTTTTTTAATGTTTCATGTCAAACTAAAAAATTAATTTATTTACAAATTTGGGCTAAGATAATTCTTGGGTTTCATCTAATATGTTGAACTGTTGAAATAATTTAATTTATTTAACGTGAATTAGCATTACTTCATTATTAGTGTAATTATATATATTGATTTAAAACTAAGCAGTTGGTTCTTTATTAGAATAAAAAATAGATTGGACCTATATTAGAAAATTTATGATAGACTGAATTAGTCACAAACTTATTAAATAAAGACTCCAAATTATTATCCAATTATTGTTGAATAAAGGAAAGAGAGAGAATTGATTTTATTAATAATTTTAATAGTTCATTTTATTTTTGAGAAGGAGTTGAGGGAGTAAGAAAATATAATTTAATTACAATATTTATTAATTTATTACCAATTGGTGACTAGCTGTTTTAACGTACCTTGAACAGACTGTGTGTGGTGCTCTCTCTCTGTGGCAAAAAGAATTTGGGCGTCGAACGTAGAATTAGTCTCTGCCTAATGTTTTACTGCAACAATTATGAATTACTCTGCCTTATTTAACTATATATTGACAAAACCATTCATGTTATCATAATGAGTATAGTCAATCTTTGTCACGAAATGTTTGTGAAAATGACGACTTAGTCCACCGTAATAACCCTATATATATATATATATATATATATATATATATATATATATATATTATATTAAGAATAAAATAAATGGACTTAATTGCAGGACATTAAGTTTTGATGGGGTCAAAATATAATATTACAGGGACTAATGTTAAACAATTTAAAAATTTAGGGTTCAAAGAAGAATCTTACACGAAACTTTTAAAATTGCTCCCGCTCGTATTTCTATCCCGTTTTCTGATTTCGTTCCACCTGTTCCTTCTCTTGCCGTTCGCACACGCATGCACCATATATAATTTGAAGATTATGAGTTGGTAGGATTCTTAAAATCACTATTTCAAATAAATTGGTAACATTATGAATATCACTTTAATGTACTGTAGGATATTTTTATTATTGATTCCTATCTCTAAGTATATAAGTAGCAAAGTAGCATATTTTATTTTACTGAAAATTACATTTTTTTTATCCAACTCTCTTTTTTTTCCCTATGCTCTGCAACCTATGGGGTAAACAATTTATGATTTTCAAGCCTTTTAATTATGTATATATGATATGCATGGATGTATGATAATATTATGATAAATGAGATCTTTGAATTAGTTGAGCCAATGCTCATGAGAAAGGCACTTGATATATGAAAAGTATAAGGTGAAAGTTAAATTATATAAATTAAGGAAAAGATATTATGTGTAAGGTGAAAATATTGGAACACTATATGTTTTGGAAATGATATTATGAGTATATGTGCAAAGATAAAGTTGTAGTGATACTCTTAACTTTAATTTTTTTTTCCTTACTTTTAAGTTTGTGATGACATTTTATCTAATTTCATCCTCTTTAGTAGCTGCATTATTTTATTTATCATTTAACTGTTTATATTATTGTTGTTTTTCTTTCCTATAAATTTCCAATAGTTACCATTTTATGTCATCACTTTTGAAA
Organism: Delonix regia; assembly: GCA_037074485.1. NCBI lineage: Eukaryota > Viridiplantae > Streptophyta > Magnoliopsida > Fabales > Fabaceae > Delonix > Delonix regia. Next base: position 24,664,431 of record CM073451.1, on the reverse strand, counting down.
CTATGTTTCTATTTACTTACATTGTGGTATTTAATATGTTAAGTAATGTAATATTTATTCACATAACATATTTACACGGTTTATTTATAATCAATAGCTTTGAAAATTTAAGGTTGGATAGGAACTTTTGTTAAAACCTAATAGTCGTTAGCAGGGGTAATGACCTAGATGCAAGTAAACAAGATGAGATATTGATACATATTCAATAAATGGATGCGGGTATATGACTTTGATATGTATCTGGTACATGGATATGAGTATAAAACTTTGAAACTTATCTAGTAAGAGGATATATACTTGGTATCATATTTGATGTGAAAACATAGGTGTGGAATATTATAATGGCATTGTGAGGTAATATCAAGTGTGGTGATAAGGAATGAAATTAAGTACTAATGCATGACATGATGATTCTGGTTCTTTTCTTGAAATACCCATTCCATATAAGATTACAAGGTTTGGACATGTTATTTTATTTTATTGAAACTTAGTTCCTTTACTTAAATATATATTTGTGAATAACTCTAATGCCTCCATTATTTCCCTTTTCTCTTACTTTGTTATTTATGCACTCATTAAATTAGTGGTAGACTTATACCTCTCCAATAAGTTCTAGTGAAGCAGCTTCAAGACTTACTTGGTACTCAAACTTTTGGTATGATATTTTGAGATAGTTACAGTATATGTTCGATTCTATGGTGATATCTATTAGATGTCATGTTGTTTTTGGGATGTATAAACATTGGAAACATTATAAGCCTTGTGTAGGCTATTTCTTCACTATATTAAATATACATTTTGGGGTATTAGTAAGCTGGTTTGGTTGTTAGATATTGTTGTGATGTTGTTGGATTATGTATAAGTTGTACATGAATGGAAAATATTGAAATTTTAGGGGAGGGTGCTGCCAAATCTTATTGTTACTTATATGGGCCTTGTGAGCATGCTGTTTTAAGCTTGTTAGGTTAGAGTAGTCTAACCTATGCATCTGTTATGATTAATTATTTGGGTCGTGACAATTACGTTTGATATGTAGGAATGAATTTTATATGAATGGAATGGAAAATAATGGAAAGGGGTAATGAAGGAAAAGTTATGTTTAATATTCAAAGGAATAGAATAGATTTTAAAAAAAAGAAAATAACATTTGGTTTGAAACAGTTTGAAAAATATAGTGAGGTTAATGTCTGAAATACCTCAATAACACTATTAGTAAAACAGAAAAAAAAAAAAATTGTTATATTTATCCTTAAAACATTCATTTGGAAAAAAGCTCACTCATTCCATAGATCCCATAAAAGAATGTTGATTACTATATTTGAGAGAATTTGGTCTCCCATGAAAAATATTTGAAAATTTCATTCTACACACCAAACATTTCATCCAAGAGAATCTTCTCTCCCTTTCCCTTTCCATAAACTACTTTTCTACATACCAAACAGACCCTTAGTATTCAAAACAGCCAACATCTAAGAAGCCAATATTCAGGAAATAGCCAATCATGTGGAAACATAATTGATCCACAGGAAGCCTGCATGTCGCAAACCCACATGAGTATGTGTAAATTTTGAATAATATAAAATTAGAGTATTTTGCATATCACAGCAAATCTACGTGAAATAATGGGTTGGTGCAGGCCGTTAATTGTCATACATAACTAGCCGATTATATGTACCCAATTTTTATTGGTTTGGTTGGTACTTTGTAGTTTTTTCCTCCGCTAGTTTGAAGGGTCGAATGGACCAAAACCATGACTGGCTCACTAGTATTTTTAGTCAAACCAGCCAGTTTTATCCAATATATTTAATTATTAATTTCAGTGTACATAAGAGCAAGTGCTATGATGCTTTGAAACATTTTGTATCCAATTCAAGCACGTTTTATGTTTAACTTATATTTTGGGGACGGTAAATGATTATGCACCGGAGCTGGCTGAATCCCTGGTACACTTCTGAAAAAACATATCTTTTTCAATTTGATGTTAAACAAGCTATAGTAATTACAAAAAAAAAAATGCATTCATTAGTTCAAGTGAAGAATTCCCTTGACTTCTGTTTGATTCATTCAATTAGTTAGGAAGAATAATTTTCTAGCTTCCATTCAATTACAATGAATAATTCCCTTCGGTTTAATTAGTTAAGATAGATCATTTCCTTAATTCAGTTCAGTTTAATTATGATGAATGATTCTGTGATTTCAATTAGTCAGGATAGATGATTCCCTAACTTCAATTAATTAATTCAGTTAAGAAGAATGATTCCATTAACTTCAACTGATTAAAGATTATATAGGTCAGGCGGTACGATCTAGCTCCATATATGATGTTTTGGCACAAATATTTCCCCCACTATATGTGTCATGATCCCGTTTTGCTTATATATTTATATTATATATGTTAAGAAAAAGGTTGAAATTTAACTAATTGTTCGCCAAGGTCTTTGAGCAAAGCAATGTTTTGGGGCATATCAATTTCCCATAGTGTAATTTCATTTTACAATTAATTTTATATATACTTATTTTGAGTTGCTCTCTCAAATTGGAAGTAAATTAAATATGCCTTATTTGCATTTACTTACTAATTAGTCTCTTATGGCTCACCCATTTTATGACCCTTGGGCTTGCCTTTACATCAATGAGGCAATTAACGAAAAAATATTACCTAAAATTAGTATACTAACATGACAATTAATTTGGTATATCAGTCCCAATGAAATTAATTATTTGATGACCATCACTCTTCTTCATTAATGATCTTATTATAACTAATATACTAAATCAACTGCCATATAAGTATACCAGAACTAGCAAATATTTTCTCTCAATTAACTCATGAAAGCAAGATTGGTAGTAATTAATGGGCTAAATTTGCATTCACATGTCTGTTAGTCTTTTTTTTTTTTTAAATAATTGTCTGTTAGTCTTTAATAGCAATTACTTTTTATATATATGTTGAATGGGAGAGCCTAATATATACTATGTATATAGATGTTAATCTCTTTTCTTTTTTTTCTTTTTTTTGTTATTTCGAACAAAATTTATATTTTTGGAAAATTTTCAGATTATGGGAAAACTGTCAAATTTTCATTATCTCGTTTCAAATGTTTCTATTTGCTATCGTTCAATATGAGGCTTAAATTAAAGGCTCCCCTCTTGAAAAGGAAAAATGTTAATTAAACTCACAAAAAGCCCCTCATCTAGGTGGATTAAAATTTGATTTCATACATCATCACTATAGCTAATCCTTTTGGCTGTCTCACCGACAAGTACACAATTTCTATGTTCACCCATAGATCCTCATTACAACTGGGTCATGTCTGGAAACTTCCCCGGAGAAAGAATAAAAAGCCTTGTTGTGCAGTAAAGTCGATAAATTCGAAGAAGGCTGAGAAATTAAAGAAATAGGGAATAAGTTCCAAGTCCCAACACTGATTGACAGAACTGCACTGCAGAGAATAACGTTATCATCACTTGGCAAAACAAATTGGTGGCATATTTCTCAATAGTTCAATCCTTATATTATTCCTTAATTATTCCTTCAGCCATGTGTGCTTCAATTATTAATTTCCTTACTACCAAGGTATCGATCTTGTACTCTCTCACAGGCATAAATATACATAGTGCTCACTGAAGTGAAAAAGGCATGTAATTCTCTGTGGGCTTTTCACACAATTATTGACCATCCTATAAAATTTGTCAGAGAGAGAGAGACACAGAGAGAGAGAGAGAGAGAGAGTATAAACGAATTGATCAAGACAAGAAATTTAAGCAGTTTAAGACTTCAAACAAAAGTGAAGAAAAGTTTTCTTCCATTAGGGTTTGCTTTCTTTGATGAAGTGAATCATGTTCACCGTCATATAAGGCTCTACCTATCGAATCGAAACTAGAAGGAAAAGATGACTTTATATCTCACAAATATATTTACCTTTCTTTGGTGACATGGGCCAGTGATTAACCATATCATAGACGACTGTGATCAGCAATATCATGAAGTTTTTTGGGATTAATTTTGCTCTAGAGTGAAATTTTAGTTACTCAAATCATTTTTAAAAATTGTCACTTCATGGTTCATATTAACTCAGATAGCACACGTGGCATCACATTTTACCTTCAGATGTAGATGAAGGTCCCATTACACCTTGAGATGGGCTTCCATGACAAGCCAACAAGAATGCAAGAACTTGGTCAATTCGTCGTCGTCCTCTTGCGATCAAGTACAGGTTGCGAATCACCCTGCAATTAAGAACAGTACTGAACTAGCCAAAACTTATTAGTAATAAAACCATAGGGTTGAAAGAGTCTCACAGGAGAAGAAGAGAGCCAAATGTAGCCAAGAACAACTTGCCAGAGTAAATCCTATAAACACCTATATGTTTGAATATATGCATATGGATGATGAATAGGCCATTCCGGCAAGTCATTCTTGGCTGCAATCCACTCTCTACCTCTTCGTGCAAGCACTCTTCAAACCGATCGCCGGAGACTCCATTCTCCCTTGCAGTACTTATTAATTTTCAAACTAATTCTGTGCTTCAAAATGAGGCATTCTTGCGTGCTTATATAGAGGAGAAATGATGGTAAGTGGTGCATTATATTCTTCTCTACATGGGAACTGTGGAGGTGGAGCATCCCGATTTCTGATCCTAGCTTGAGATGATAATTATCTTCTGGTTGATTAGGGTGTCAACTTGCGTTGAAAAGCTCCTCAATAGAATAAAGATGAGGGAGGGTGGTTTATTGTTTTTATTTGTAAGAAATTGGAATAGAATCTCAATTTTTGTCTGAGCAAAGCGTAGTGGGCAAGGGAAGAGAGAACGAATTACGGACCAGATATTTTGACTGAGTCAACAATGATAAGGAACCGTGATAGTGGATGCATGCCCCCCATATTCCAAATTATGTGGGGAACCAAATTTTATGGACGCATCATTAAGTCCTTAGTTTTTTACTGTAAATTTTTTTATAAATTTACAGACACAAAAGAGCAGAAAGATGTGTGGGATCCTTTTTTTTTTATTTTTATCTACACCTTTCTTTTTCTTCTATATCCTCGAAATCTGTAAGAAAGTTACTGATCGGAACTTTATAACGCAATAGGTGGACAAAAATGATATATTAGGGAGTTTTAATGTGCTTGAATTCAATGTTAAACTAAAGCCTTGTACCTCCTTTTTATAATAAATATATAATGCAATAGATAAATAATTATATAGTCAATTAATAGTTAGCAATGTAAATATGTGCAAAATTTTGATTTAATAGTGCTGGAGTGATCTATCCGGTATTAATGAGTGAAGTTCAAATCCCATTCAGAAATAAATTAATAAGAAAAAAAACCATATACATATGTCTTGTGAATTGTGGGTCACTCGCTAAGATATATATAAGATTTACTATAGATTCCTAAACTTTTATAAGAATCAAAGAACATGAAGCAAATCCATCCAACTTTACCAGGAAATCCAACTTTCAAATTCAGGGATGTTATCGTGAGCCAATCATATACATGGAATTGACTTTAGCTAATAATAATCCGCCTAGTGCAATTTAAATTAAATTCTTTCCATCAATGGTAAGTAGAGAAGTGCCACTTTCATTACATGATCTTTTAGGGTATGTAAAAGCATATTATGGTTGTATAACACTTCATACACACACACACACACACACACACACACACACACACACGAAATGTAAATTAAAAGATTATATCTAAAAATAATTGAGGCTGATTAATTATTTACAATTAAAAATCACATTAATAAAAATTTAAGTTTTCCTTTTAAGATATGTGATTGAACTGTTGATATGGATATATGTACCATATTTTAAATTCTTTAATCAAAGTTAAACTAAACTACAGTACAAAATATGCAATTCCTTCATTTATCAGTTTATTTTTAATTTAATCATTCAACTTCAATTAAATTTAAATTAAATATGTTAATAGAAATTAATATTGCTTAAATATTTTTATGACATCGCACTTTGAAGAGTGAATAATATTCCTGAAATGAAAATTAAGTATCTAAGTAAGTGGGAACTTGGAATTTAGACCACCGGGAAACGATAGGCGTTGATGATATGGCTTTATCCGGCGGGCAAAATTAAATATATCAAATTTCTTTGGTGGTTTATGCATCCGCACCTCTATTTATGGAGTCCAATATGTATAAATTAACATAAATTATAACTGAATATATTTAAAATTCATGTGCAAGAAAAATATATATGTATAATGGATTGATAGATAAAACCTCTAAAACATAATTAGGTACTTTTTTGAAGATTTTGATATTTAAAAATTGAATATTAATAAGCAAAAAAAGTAAAACATCATTTTAGTCTTTTACTCTTGGGTCTAGTCCTAGTTCAATCCCTCACATATTAGTTCGGCTTTAATTTAGTCCTTCAGTCTAGTGTAGTGAGATATTAAATTATGACAAAAATTATAAATGAGTAATCAAAGTGAGATTGAAAACAAGTGAGGTATTAAATTAAGACTAAAAAGTAATACATGATTAAATTGAGATTATATTAAAAAATGATGGACCAAAATAGTGTTTTATTAGACACAAAATTAAAAATAAAAAGCATGCGGTCATGCTTAAGATATAATTGAAATATTTGCAAAACCAACCTTATGTAATTCAAAAAAGATTGATGAGATCCCTAATTAATGCTCGGCTTCTTTCTTAAGTTACGTTTCAAAGTAGCATCAAATTTAAATCAAGAAGCCACTCGTCTCGCGAAGTTCACCAAATAAGTCGAATGTTATGGTTATGAACTCAGATTTTGTTATTTTTAAAATATTCTGTGTCGATAACTTAACAAATTCTAAAAAAAAAAAAAAAAAGAATAAAAAGTAAATTCAGATGTGAACAGCCATGTATAATTTACACCCTCACAAGGACTTTCTAAATAAACTAAACAAGAACATATAAACTAGCTGCTCGGAGAAATGGTTAGATTAAGTCAATCATAATGAATATATACAATTAACTTATTATATGATTTGAAAAAGAAATTAAATCAAACCTAAACATTTTTCTAAGACATCCTTGAAATGTTCATAGTTGAAGGATTTTTTTTTTTGTTTATTTTGAAGGAAAGATAAGATAGTTAACCCTAATATATATATATATATATATATATATATATATATATATGGATGTATATGAAAAAAATTAAATAAAAAATAAATTAAATAAAAAGTGACGACTTTAATGAATGGGGCACCTTCCTTTTTAAGTATTCGAAATTTCCGTTATAAAGTGCAAGTACACGATCAAAATGAATTGACTTTTAATTATTCTTTGCTTTCTTATATATTCCATTGCTAGCAGCTGTGGCCACATTCAATTGGTCGCTAAAGGGGCATAACCCATATTTTCAATGATATGATTTGGATCCCCTTATCTTCAAAACGATATTGAAATGAAATTGCAATTTTTTCTTTTGTCAGTTGAATTTTCGCGGGAATTCTTACATGGGGACCAAGATGGGGGAATATTGTGCATATATAATTATACTAAGAAATTAGTTTATAATGTGCATATATATATATATATATAATTTATTTTAATTAATTTAATCGTATTTTTACTTTTAGATAGTGTATTTAAATCCAAGACAATATTTTGATTCTTCAAAATCTTATGCAATTTTTACCAAAAAAAAAAAGTTGGACAAAAATATTTGTGATAATTTTATTTGATATTTTATTTTCATTTCTTAATTTTATTTGATTTTAATTCGATATTTAAAAATTTATCTTAGATTTTACTTTTATTTTTTAACTTCATCTCATTACAATTTGGTCATTTAATTTCACTGCCATTTTGTAAACCTGTGATAATGAATAGGTATATTATCTATAAAGATAGACAGTAAAACTTGATCTCTCAGTTGACAATACCCATAGAAATTGAAAGAAAATGAAAGTATTAGATTAGAGCATCAACAAAACTATAGATAAGAAACCCATATAATTTACTCAACATTTAGGTGGTGATAACTAAGGATATTAGAATACAAGTTTATCAAAGTTAAGCTAGCAAGGAGCCACATATAGAACTTCTCTATTAAACAACTTGGTATTGTTAGATAGAAGCAACATGAGTGATTTTTGTAAGTTAAGAGATCCTATTTGGAAATAAAACTAAACCTAATGTAAATTTAAGGAATTATATTCCAACAAAGTAAAAATAAGAGATGAAAGAGAAACCTTAATGAAGTTAGCATGCAAGCGCCAAATTTAGAACAAAGAATAAAAGTGAAATATAAATAAATTTATAGAATTACATATGTATTAATAAATACTTGAATTAAATGAGATAGAGGAAATTTATCCCTTGCAAGGAGATGGAAGGATAAAAGAGTGATTGTGATGTGGAAGAGGAAGGGCTCTTTAGCTTGCCCCACATCCTTTGTCTTTCCTACTTGCCAATTCTTTTTTTTTTTTTTTTTTTTTGGTGATAAACAGCAAGGCAAAACACTTAAGAAAGACAAAACTAGCAAGCAAGTCAACTACAATAACTAAGGAAGCAAAACTAGGAATAGTATCAAAACACTTGAAAGAAGGGAATTGATTTATGTCTAGACTTAGCGAAGGTATTAGCAACAAAATTTGCTTCACGAAAGATGTGAGAAATTTGGACAAGCCAATCTAAATTCAACCAATGTCTAATAGCACGAACCAAATGAAAGCTTCCATGTAGATTATCTTGTAAGTTTTGAACCATCTTAACCACGATCAAGGAATCAAGTTCTACAAAGATAGACCTATACCCAGCTAACAAATTTTGAGCTCATAAACTAAACCCCAAAGTTCCGCATTAGTAATCGTGTAGTTTGAGATCTTGACACTAAAACCCTTAATAAATTTGCCCCTGCTATCTCTTAATAGTCCACCATAAGCTATAAAACATTGATTTCAAACAGAACCATCAGTATTAAACTTGATGGCATGATCAAGAGGGGGAATCCAATGAATATGTTGAATAGTGAAATCCTTGACAATTTTTTTTAGCAAGTTAGATGAGAGATAAAGAATGACGATAATCCAAAACCAACATAGCTATATACCTCAAAAAACTAATGGGCTTAATATTAACCCCTTCGAAGATTCTTCTATTTTTCATGTACCAAATTTCAGCACAAATAAAAGGAAAAGCATGGAGCCAACTCATCCCATTAGAGAAATGAGGTCCCTTATTAAGATATGAATCCAGTCACTGGATGAAATCTCTTTAAAAGAAACCAAATGAAGACAGCTAGGAGAAGCAACCAAAAAGAACAAATAAGAGAAGCAGCCAAAGACCAATGATGGCAAGCACTATTAGTGAAAAAAGCTTCATTCTCAACAAGCCACATAAAGGCTAAAAAATGTTGAATGACACCTAGTTTCTAAATCATACCAAAGAGATCATGTTGAAAGTTCCAATTAGTTCCAAAAAAAGAATTAAAAGCAGATTTACAAAAACATATACCAGTGATATTTGAAAGCCAGGCCACAGAGTCAACATCCTAAGCCAAGGGGGAAACTCTTAGAAGAATAATAATATCCATACAATCAGCATGAAGGACTTGTTAAAGCTTAAGAACATCCCAATCCCCATTTTTAAGAACAAAATCAGCCACTAACTCATCCTAACTATTATCATCAATATCAATGGTACCAAAATCTTCAAGAATATGAATTCTTAGCACCCAATGATCAGCTCAAGATGGATCAAATTACTATTCCCAAGCTACCAAAGAAGATAACGATAAAAGGGCACCCAGATCAAAACAATTCCATGCCAGAGATTAGACATGGCTCTATGCTGGCAAACAATCAGAATAATTGTATCAGAACAACTATATTTGCTATGAACCACCTTCACCCAGAGATCTTTCTTATAAATAAGGTTCCAAGCTTGCTTCATAATAAAAGTTTAGTTAAAATCCCAAGCTCTTCAAAAACCCAAGCCACCAAACTTCTTGGGTTTGCAAATATTATCCCAACTAATCAAGTGGATCTTCCTCGTATCCATAGAACCATTTTAGATAAAATCCCTACAAATTTTATCCATACAATAACACACCTGAAGAGGAATTTTGGTAGTTTGCATCACATAAGTGGGAATGGAAGCAAGGGTTTATTGAGCTAGAGTGATTCTCCCAACAAGAAAAAGAGTATTAACCTTCTAGCCATTTAAACAATTTATCATTCTATCAATAAGATATTGGAAATCTTTATAGGAACATCTATAATGAAATATGGGAACACCCAAATATTTTACCAGATTATCAATTAAATGCAAGCTAAAAAACTATTTAATCTCATTTCTATTATCCTAAGGGACATTCATTGAGAAATAAATGCTAGATTTCAATTATTAACCTTCTACCTGAGCTTCTATAGAAAACCTCCAAAGTCTCCTTAATGATGTGCGCTTGTTGAAAAAAAGTAATACTGAACAAGATAAGATCATTTGTAAAGAAAAGGTGAGAAAGGATAGGTCCCTCCTATTTAAAGAAATAGGATCCCAACACTTCTACTCAACAACGATGGATTGGGAAAGTCTTTCAATATAGAGAATAAAGAGATAAGGAGAGATAGGATCCCCTAAAAGGAAAGTAATGTCAGTAGCAGACTATTCCAAAGCAATTGTATTTTAGTAGAAGTAACACTTTACTAAATTAGATTATTAATATTCTCCAAAAGACCAATAGGGTATCCCTTATAAAATCCTACAAAAGCCTAGAATAAGCTTTCTCAAGATCCACCTTAAGGGCCATAAAACCAACATTACCCTTCTTAGTCCTCATAGTATGGACAACTTCCTGAGCAATAATAATCTTATTAGCACTTTGTCTATTCGACACAAAACTACATTAATTTGGCCTAATAATTTTGGGCATAAAATCTTTAAGTCCTGTAGCAAGAATTTTAGTAACCAGCTTGTACACCACATTACACAGCTCAATGGGTCTATAATGCTTCATCATCTCATAAGTAGAAACTTTTAGAATAAGAGAAATAAAGGTATAATTTACAAAGTGAATAGTTGTTAGCTTAGAAAACACCTTGATCACCTAATCAACATTAGAGTCCTTCACACGGTTCCAATTACAATGGTAAAGCATTGCAAGAACATTATCAGGGCTAGGGGTTTTTTAGGCACCCATATTAAAAAGAGCTTTCTCAACTTCCTCTTCTGTAACCTGTTTTGCTAGGGAAGAAAACTCAGTATCTATTAGATTGGGGAACATACCAGAGACAAGGAACTGGTCATAGAAGTCCTTTTCCTCATACAACTTCTTAAAAAAGAAATACTTATTTCTTGCAAAGTATTTTGGTCTTTAATCCAATACCTATTTTCATCTCTTAACATAAGAATTCTATTTTTCCTTTTTCAAACTAAAGTCATACCAATAAAATAAGTAGTGTTACAATCTCCATACGAAAGCCATTTAAATCTACAAAGTTGCTTCCAATAAATTTCCTCTTAGATAGTCAATGCATCATATTCCTTCCATAACTCAACCCAGAGATTTTCCACAAAACCATTAGTCTGAAAACTCATAGAACGACTTATACCTCTTAATCTTAACAGGATTCTGTTCTTTTTATGATTATATTACCGAAAACATTTTTATTCAAGTCTTTAGTCACCTCTATAAAAGAGTTAATATTGGATTTCAGGTCCCAGTTCTTCAACCACAACCTTTGCAGAAGATCCTAGAAAGTATCATGAGTCAACCAAGAAGCTAAATATTGAAAAGGCTTTCCAGCAATATTATTAAGCCATTGCCCCCAAAGTTTAGGAAGATTAAAATATGATCTGACTTAAGCTTAGGGAGGTGCTTGACCATAACATTATCAAAGATAGTGGACCAGATACTATTAGTAATGAAACGATCAAGTCTTCTTCTAATATTATTACATTACCAAGTAAAAAGTTATCCTTAGAAATCTATGTCATGAAAGCCACAATCAAGCAGAGTGCCCTGAAAAACAATAGAGTCACACGACATATTAGAAGAACACCAGTATCATTAATTGACAAAACATAATTAAAATCACTACCTACACACCAGTAAGCCATAATTTGACCATAAATCTCCTAGAGGCAAGCTGGGGACTGTCGTAAACAACAGTGAAAAACCACAGGCTACAATTCTCAAAGGCAATTTACATGTGAATAAACTAATGATGAGATTGAAGAACTTGTATCCTTTAATAATTAGACACCAAATATCACCAGAGAAACCTACACCATCCTGGATATGGTAACCATCAAATTTAAACTTTTTAACAATCTTCTTTGATTTCTCCCCACTTACATGCATTTCCAATATGCATAAAAAGTTAGTACGATATCTATTCATCAAATCACTAATCATTGTAGTGAAACCTCATCATGAGACACCTTTACAATTCCAAATTAAAACATTCTTTTAAAAGTTAAGAAATGAAGGATTAAGATAGTAAAAAGTGCTAATCTTTCTTAGTAAAAGGGGCATTCCCCAAAGCATTCAAAACAGGTCCAGTCTGGGCCCCAACAATATTATCAATATCTATCACCATTTCCTTGAAAACTCCTTCAGTTACCTTCATTCTTCTCTTAGAGACTGAACCAGGGTCTAAAGAATTAGAGGCATTAGTTTTATTTTTTGAGAGTGCTCACAATCTTTGAACAAACTCTAACATTTCCTTATCTGGACCTTGAACATGTATGGTAAGAAGATCTAAATCATCCTTTTGATTAGTATTACCCTGCCAGTAAACATAATCCTAAGTGGTATTATCCTAATGAATAACTAACCTTTTCTTTTTATAGTCTAGCTCCTTAAGGGCTTCGACAGAAGGATTTTTCACCTGGTTTTGCTTTTAAGTGTTTACCTTAGGCTTACTTGCAATAACTGACTACCCATTTTGGGTTTCCAGATTAAGAGAAGTCTTTAGCCCACCTTGTTGGGCCATTTTTTATTGATGTTTAAACATGGTTTTGTCAGTAATATTTTCCTTAGGAATATTACCACCAGTTTTTAGATCACCATGGACCCACCTATAACAATTGTGTTCTTCTTCCTTATTTGATGTATCCATCATAGAGTCATTCTTCAATAACGAGTAATGCGTACTATTAAGACTAAGGTTAGTCATGTTTATCTTATCTCTGTCAGAATGATGTTTTGTTCCAACATAATTTCATTTTAGGCACTTAACAACCATCCATGGTCCAAAGTGATTAGTAGAAGAATTATATTCTTCCACTAACATGTAAACTAAATCCTTAACTACCACATCATTCAGATTATTTGTCTTGAAGGAATTTCGTTCTTCTTCCGAGGTAAAAGCAGATTCCATAACAGTATCTAGACCTTCAACTCCTACAGTCACTAGAGGTTCGCCAAAGCCCGACTTTGATGGTTATCTAGGCATCTGATTTGGTTTAGCTAGAAGGCAATCATCTGCCTTATAACCATAAGTACCACAACTGAAGCAGATAAGATGCAATCCTTTATACTCTATCAAGTAGGTCTTTCCAAGCACAATAATAGTTAGCACCAACTATCTATTAAAATGGACTTCTACATATAATTGTGCATATTTTCCCCCTAGATTGGATAGAGGTTAACTTATACCAATTTTCAGCATAATACCTAATTTAGAGCCTACCCGCCAAAGAAAATATTTATTACATGATAATCCAGGAATATGAACCCAAGCTACTATTTTTTTTATTTCCATTTGGGAAGGTTGAAATAAAAGACACCAATGTTGCACCATAAGACAGTGGTAAACTGTGAGTCACGGGCCCTTATATAAAGCCTAATTATAGTCCATTTTCTTAGCAAAATGAATAAGGAAAAAGTCCTCCGCTAAATCCATAACTTTAACTACTCCATTTTGTGTCCATCTTCTCTGAACCCATGATTCCATGACCTTAAAACTAATTCTCTTTCCTAGCAGCTTCACATACAAAGAAAGTTTCCAAGGGTGGCACCATTGTTCATACTCCTCAAAGGTAACTTATACCACAAGATTAGGATCAAAAGGTTGAGCAAGCTCCTTAGGAGTATTATTCTCCTCAACAATATAATCTTCTGCCACCATTTGGACAATCTCCTTTGTGGATATCTCAACATTCTCATCATTTTTCATCACCATATCAATATACGTAGGCTTCCTTGAAATATTGGGTTCATTAACATCCTTCTTATCTATTCCCTCTATCTCCACTTCTTTCATGAGTGATCCTTCCTTCTCCACATATGTCATCTCAACAACATTATACATAACCTCTGATCTTTTATGCAGAGCCTCTGTAATCTTGACCTTTTTCTTATTCCTTGTTAAAATATCTTGCTCTTCCACCGTTTAAGAACCCTATAATGAATCCATACAGGGTAAAAAACGCTAAAAAGGAAACAAATCTACCTAAAGACCTCATCCACAAACACAAAACAAAAAAACAAAAAAAACACACACATACACACAAGCACAAAAAAAAAAAAAATCACCTGTTCTATGTAACGGTACTCTTCACTGTGTAATGATTCCCTGTTTTAGACGCTCAAGCTCAACCTCATACAGTCAAACCCAAGAGCAGAAAACTTTACACTTCGGCAACCCGTAGACTGTTCACTCGGTCAAAACACTAGAACCATAAAGCATCGTAGCATTCAAGCTCAGTAATTGCGAGCCAACTACTACCTTCGGTAATATAAGCTTGTGAAAGATCCCACGATCCATTCCCGTTCCTTCAGCGAATTTACATTGACAGTGAATGCAGACCGCTGGAAAGCTTTGATAAGGGGAAGGTCGATGATGTCTGGGATTTTGGCTTTAACACTAGCGATGATGTCAAGCAAGCCAAGCCTCTAAAACGACTACCTCACTTTGCATTATGTCCTTCTCTTCGAAGAAAATGATGATGATGAAAATCACATAACAAATCAATTATCAGTCTTTATGACAATAAGGATGATGGATTTCTAATTTCGTTACTATGGTTTAAGTTTCAACTTTAAGGAATTGATTTCATGTTGCTTCTAAGACAAAGCATTTCGTTATTTTTCTTTCCTACTTGCCAACTTATTATCAAGCAAAAGTTATTTTACATTTTTTTTCTTTTCTTTTTTTTGTCAGAGAAAAGTCTAAATTAAATTAAATCAATCACTGCTACATGAGATACATGACATGAAAGTAAGCAAATTACCCAAAAAAAAAAAAATCCACTAAAGGCTGGATCCTCCTAAAAGTTCTACAATCATAAGACATTTTTATCCCCAACATTGAATACATAATTCATATTCAAATTTAGTTTTTAATAATAACCGAGTACTTTATACCAATCCACTACCATTTCTAATCAAGAATAGGGTTTGATGTTTATCGCTTGGACGAAAGCAGATCCCTTGTTGTATAGTGGGGGATGCTATAATTTTTCCAACTAGAAAAATAACTATGTGCTGTCATTTTAAAACTCTAAAAAATTATAGCATTTCTTGCTGTACCCGAGGGGATTCAGATTCCACTTTGGCACGTTAGGAGCAACTAGCCCAATATTGTTGCTCCACTGGTGCCTCAATAACAATGGTCCAAGTATTTTAAAGCATAATTTATTTATTTTTAATATTAATTAGTGAATACAACACTATTTTGATTCTTCATAATTTATTAGTTTATTTTTAATTTGATCTTAAGTTAGTCCTTCACTAATTAGTTGATTCTTACTTTGATCATTCACTAATTTTCATTTTAATTAAGTCCCAACTTATTAGTCTATTTTCAATTTAGTGCTTCACTAATTTTAAGATTATCACATTTAGTCCTTTAATTTTAGGAAAATGAAAGGGACTAAAAAGAGAATTAAAATCAATGAAGGACTAAGTAGAAAATAAATTGGATTTAAAAAATTAAATTAAAAGTAAAAATTAATAAAAGACCAAATTAAGAATTAATTAATAAATGAGAAAGCACCACAACATTTTTTGGCTCACAATTAGTTGTTTAAGTTATTGAATATATTACTTGAATATCCACTTAGGCTAATCAGCCCAATTAGTCCAATTGTTGCTCTACCAGGGACTCGATAACAGATGTCCATTCCGCGGGAAATGAGTTAAATCAAAAAGCAATAGGTTTCTACATTCAGGCTTCTTTGCAAATTAGGTCACCTATATAAAATAAAAAGCCAAAACTAGGATTTTAAACAATTAAATAAAAAAAATGTCAATGGTTAGCCCAAAACATTAATATATTAAATTAACCTTAAAATAACAAAACAAAAACTATCTACTAAAACTGTGTTTTCTACAAAGTCTTTAGGTACACTATGCATCTTGCGAAGCTCTATCTTGAGTTTAATGACTCGCAAGTTTGACTCACTAACTTGTTAATATTAGACTCATGATTGTCTACCATAATCTATTGAAAGTATATTATAATTAAATTTATCGCCCCTCCACATTTGAACTTTGGGGATTTGGCCAAAGCCATTAAAACTAGTTGACTGTTAGAGACTCCCAAAACTTCTACACATAAAGTTTTACAAAATTATTTTTGTTAATAGTCAATTGATCCTTATATTCTTAGTCAAACTGGTTCTTCTATTTTCTTTTTACTTTTATTCCCTTTATCAGGTACATATATACTTAAATTTTGATAATTGAATTTGTAGAGACAAGATTCATGTTATCCTCTATTACAATCACTTCTATTTGAGCGTCTCAAGCAACACAAACTAGACATGAAGTGTAATAATTTTTAACATATCAACATGCCGCCTAGATATTTGTGAACTGATTCAGAAAATTTCTAGTCTAAAAAACACCTAATAATTACGATTTGTTCAGAAATTTATAGCCATAAAAAATACACCGAAATATGGAGCAAAAAACTGTATAAAAAACGCACCGACATGAAAATATGCTGTCCAACAAATTATGTTCATAAATTAATTAGAAAGTTTATGTGCTCCGTCCTTTCTAGCCTTCCATAGAGACTCCAAAATGAGGTGATTGGGAATATATATATAACTAGGTCTTTATCAAGCTTAGGATGCTTGGGAGTTGGAATAGGATAGAAGAGGGTTGAAATAATTACAAGGCTGGATTGGGGAGTGAAATATATATTATTATGGACTCTTGAATTCTTGAGCTTCACTTGAGGGTTTCATGAGCTTCCAATATTTCACCTTACCATTTAGCTCATTTATAAAGTATATAGAAACCATAAATTAAAAATTTTTTTTCAATTATATAGCATAGATTTGAATATTTTAGCCGAAATATTCAATTAATTGCAAAATAATAATAAAAATTTAATTATTAAAACGCAAATAGTAATTCAATGAGAATTAAAATATCTTGATAAATTTCATGAAATAGTATAAGTATATGTATAATTGAGAGCCATTGATATTGCATGTAATATACAACTGATCAATGCATCGATTTAGCTAGTAATAAAATCTTAAAACTGTTGCATGATAAATAGTTAAATTATGTATGTGTTGACCTTCTTTTTATAAACGTGTGATATGGCTTTCTTAATAATCGAATAGATTATTCCTCCAAAAAGAAAACAACTTGAACATTCATTAGAGGTATATTTTGGTTGCCTAATTGGTTTGTTATATTTTAAACTCTCTGAAATTTAAAAGCAAGGAATTTGTATTGTTTTAATTTAAATTCGTAACAAGTATTTAGGGATATGTTTGCTTCTTTTTTTTCTTTTTATCAAACAATACAATTGGATAAGGCCACCTATAAATACGTATGTATTAAAAATAACACGCTAATTAATTAGAAAATAGTATGAAAGATTAACTCTAATGATTAAGTAAAAGGAAATTTTAAATTGACTTGATTGAATCAACTCAAAAATTTAAAAATCTCACCATTTCTAACAAACAAAAAAAATATTTTAAGTAATTAAAATTTTTCTAAAAATTACTTTCCGCTCTTAAATTACATTTTAACACAATTTTAACCTAATATTGCTGAAAAATTAAAATGATAAAGATGTTGTAGCAACAATAGAGGGAAAACTACAGGATTGAAGAATCTTGATGAATGGCTAAAATCTGGAAATGCGCAATTTTAGTGAAAACTTTTTTGAAGAACGCACGCCATTCTTGTAGTCTTTTTTGGTCCATATCTTGACACCTCAGTATTCTTCAGCATCTGCTTAAAGTAGGAACATTTTCGAACCACTCTGTAAATAGTTTTTGTCGGAGCTAAAATATTTTCAAACCTCAATATTCTTTGCACTTTACGCAGGTAGCTGTAGAGTGAATGAGACTTATGAAGACAAGAGGCAAAATATTTTATATTTATTTATCAATCATTGGGAGAATACATATATATATATAGAGTAAATCTTTTGACTCTTTGGATGGTCAAAAGGACAATGTTGAAAAGGAATTTTGAGAAGTAGGAAAAGAGTGAAGAATTGTGACATTGAAGCAGTTAGCTAGCTGCGGCATGTGCTGTCGTTGATTACGTGTGAGAGCAAATTAAAGACACCGTGGCATGTTAAGGTTGTGGTGTCACTTTTAATAAATATTCCATGATCATTTAAAATAAGCACTGAAAATGACAAGAGCAAGAAATAGGGAATATATAACAGTCAAATAATTTGGAGACCACTTAAAGGAGTTTTAAATTTGTATTCCATTGATAATTTCCTTTTATTATATACCTTAATGTATTTTCTTGTGCAATAATTGTTAGGAACCAATATTGTTGCTGGAAGGCAAATAAAATCAGTTTGTCTCCATGATTGTTGACAAATGGGAATTATCATAAGCGTACTCTCCAAGAAAGTCCAGGAAGCAAAATTTGGATCAATTATTACAGTAGGTACTATTCATGTAAAAAAAAGAAGCTACAAAGAAGTGATACTATTGAATCATGGATGATCATGATATTGATTGTGCTTGACCTGGGGAAAAGTTGGCCAAAGACCCCAGAATATGAAATTAAAAACTCTATTTATAAAGATCCAATGTTCTATTTATATCCGTAATCAGGTTTAAATTAATTATAAAGATCCAATATCATGAAAAAAGCTACGACTGATGAAATTTACTACTCTAATCTTGGATACAGTTATGTAATATGATTACATTAATTCATTATTTACAAACAGGTATATGGATCCTCTTAAAACTTTTAAAAAATTTTAATTTTTATATGTAATTTTATTTTTATACTCTTAATGTGATCTCATAATTAATAAGAATATCTGTCTTCCTTATGCTTTAAAATTTCGCCTTTCTTAATTTAAATCTTATATCCAAAAAAATTTTGTTTTTTAAAATTAAATCTTGGAGATGTCCCTGTTCACAACTTACAAGTTATAAAAAGCTGTGAAAATACTTGTTAATAAAAAGATATTCGGTAGGATTTAATTTTAATATAAATTGTATTAACTTTATTTAAGATTTGGCTAACTTATAAATTCATTGTTATATAAATATAACTTCTACATTTGACACTTATATTTATATCTATATATATATATATATATATATATATAGATATAGATATAGATATATATGTTATAAATTTAAATTTATTTTTTGACCAATAAAATTTACTTTTGCATAATATGTATCTTTTCAAAAATTAATACATACAATTCAGTGACAAATTAAAAGATAAAAAATATTTATGTATAAAATTAATAATTTTACATGTTAATTTTTTTAAATGCAAAATATTTTGTTCAAAATAAATCATTAAAAATAAAAACAGCTCCAACAATCTTTGCATGATTATATATAGTATTTTTCTACATGCAATCAAGTAGAAAATATAAATAGAATATATGATTAAAAAAATTTAGGTACAATTCTTTATAATTTTGTTGTATCCACTTAAACATAATAAGTAATTAATTTTTCAATGATATAACAACACATGTATAAATTTTAGATAATTATATTATTTTTAATTTAAATTATTTATTATTATTAGTTAAACGTACACTCGTCATATTTTAATTAAAAAAAACATAACTAAGATATGAAAAACGATATATAAATCTAATTCATATATTATATACTAAACAGATTAATTAAAACATAAGTTAGAAATTTTTAATTAAATTATACTTTTTTGTACTTACTATTACATCACAATGTATAATATCTGTTTTCACTAAGATTCAAGTTTAAAATGCTTAGATAAACATAAAAAGTTATACCATTGAGTTATTCCTATGTTCATCCAATTATACTTTTTATTATGTGTTATCCCGTTTTATCTTTTTTGTTCTCTTATTTTTCATGATTCTTATTTCTCTCTCTTGGATTTGTTAGGTTGTTGGAAGTGTTTTATTTTAATATTTATCTAACCTTGTAATTCGTTGTAATTCGTTGAAGACAAGTTTGTTAGGTTGTTAGGCTTTTATTGTTATGATATTATCTTACTTAAAATGTGGAGTATATTTACAGTAGCGTTGGTTTAACAATCATTGTACCATTTTTCTCTTCCATTTTCCCCTCCTTCTTCCTGCAAAGCTCTGTACTCATTCCTCTAAAGGTAACTTTGGCTTCCTGTAACTTCCCATTTTCAATAATTAATTTTCTCTTTAATGCAATACAAATAAGATTGACTTCATAAACGACTGTAACTTTCTCTTTCCCTCTTATGGAATAGAGATGTCATAGACTACATCAAAACAGGTAAAAAAGTAATTGACTTGTGGCTGATAATAGAGATGTCTAGTAAAATATCACTTGAAATGTTGATTATCATTTGACTTCTGTTATTTACTTGCAGTCTATGGAGAAAGGTTCCGGGGATAGTGAGGTGGTGATAAATGCTGGGAAGAGGAAGAGAGTTAGTCATGGTGAGAAGATAAGTAAGGCCAAAGCTCTTGCCGCCACGAGAATAGCTGATGCTGTAACTGTGATGGCGGAGACATATCGCTCGCGCCATGTTGATGTTCCTGGTGCATCTATGGGTGAAGTGGTGGCTGAGCTCCAAACTCTGGACGACGTTGCAAATGATCCAGAGTGGCATGCAAAATGTTGTCAGCTGATGATGCTCAAGCCTGCAAGGGAGATGTTTGTAGCCTTACGAGGTTCAGAGGAAAAAAGGTTAATTTGGCTTAGAAATGCAACAAATAATTCATCGCAGGTGAAATTTGTAATTGGATAAATAGCTAATGGTTTCATTTTTTTGATAAATAATGAATGTTCTTTTCTTGTTTGGATTAGTAATTGTAGACAGATAAACAATGATTTAGATTATCAATTATTATACTTTTATATTTGGATAAACAATAATTCTCTGTTCCTGTTACTAGTGTCTTTTTTTTTTTTTTCACATTAATAAGTAAACAAACCGATCATCAATGAAAACAAGAATACTCTGAATTCTCTCTAGTGAATAAGACAAAACTGCTGCTGTAATGTCTCTCATTCTCTTTTTTAAATTTAATTGATATTATTTAGGAAAAAAAAAAAGAGAGACAACTCTCTTAATTATAGATAAACCGATCTCATACAAGAAATTTTATAAAGGCATCCCATTCATCCCATCTACTATTATGAGATCTTTTGCCTAACTCTAATCTAAAGACACAATAGACTAGTTAACCTAGATAAGTAGACTAAACCAACGAGGAATAATTACATGAACATGTTAGATAATTTATGGAAATATTTGTGTACATAATAGATTACTAGACCACAGACCAAGTGGATTACTTTTCAAAATAGTAGCATATGTACGTACATGTTTATTTCTCGATCATTGACTGCTGCCTATCTTTCATTGTATGTCCAATGTTTTCTCATAACATTTAAATTTCGTATTTGTGATCCACCTCATTTAACCATCATTTATTTATGACTAAACTATAATTTTTTCAACCGACTCACTTTTGTTTTTCCATCATATGAATCCTAATTAAGAATGGTAGATTCTGGTAATCATCTGAGCCTACAACTTTACATCATTGTGAGAAACACTTTCAATATAAAATATAAGTGGAAGTTCACAGATCAACATTCCCCTGCATCTGGATGTGCCAACAACATAATATATCAAGAAATGGAAGAACAAAGGAACAGCACTGAGATGCACAACGCACTGTGATAGCATTACGAACGAGCCAACTTTTAGCTTATTCAGTCTACTTTGCTGCTATTCAGAAGATGAGTATCAAGCATGAGAAGCCAGCTAGCTATAATTTTCAAGTGCCACAGATGAGAGGAATAGAGCAAAATGTAGTCAAAGAGAACTGGCCAGGTTAAGCCAACATCATATCGGCTAAACCGGCAAGTCATTCTTGGCTGCACTCCACCCTATAGCAGTCCAGTGAAAGCGTCTCAGTGAACCACGAAACTAGGTTCGATCTAAACCATCAAGTTATCCTTGGCTATATTGTGTCCCTGATATGGATGGGGATAGCTAGATTTGATTCTGCTGGATTAGGTGACACTTAAGTAGGAGTAGAAGGTTAATTTGGCCGGCAAATATTTGCATCAATTCTTTGGCTGAATGAACTTGTACAAAAGTGGGTAAAGCTATATATGCCGTCCAATGGGATGAACAACCATTTACAGCACCTGAAATCATGCTCATTTTCCTGCCGTTCAAGTTTATCCTTGAACAAAGTACAAACTGAAATTTCGGGTTTGATACGAAATTAAGGGCCTCATGCTTTGTATTTAAAGAATAGAGAATATGATTCTTTGGGAGGCAAAGAACAAGTTATCAATAGAATATCATTTAGGGGCCACATCCCTTATCTGGAACAACGACTACATCATTCTACAACCCAATTACATTAATTCTACATATTTATCTTTCTCCTCGCCCGCTTTCCTCCCTAAAAAAAGGGGAAAATTTATTCATTCATTTACTTTTATAAGCTTAGCATTATTAATCTAAATGCAACTCTTAAATTATTATTTTCCTTATGCCCCAAGCTATTAACTATAATTATGATGTTTAAAAAAATTATTTTAAAAGATGAATAATGTAGTGTTATGTAAAATGTCGGTGCATTACATCATATATATGACGAACTTACTAACGATAACAAATACATAAGGAACTTTACATTAAGTTCCAAGCTTATAAAAATAGGTTGCCTAGGCTCAAGCCACTACTCACTCAGCGTCACTATCTAGTAGCTGTAGATCCAGATAGTCAGTCAACAGAGGTAATATATATATATATATATATGGTGCCATAATGCAAATACTACACAGCCTATAAAACATACTGAATCAGCACAAGGAAAATCAGATGATAACAATATAATTGAGATAGTATAGATTGATAGAAAGTGGCTGCTTCTTTTATTAACATCAATATTAAGAACAAGCGGGCAGCAAGCCCCTAACGCCCTAACCAAACAACTGCATCGGGGAGATTTTCCTTCACTTTTCCCCCAAAAAGCGTTAATGAGCCTAGTTCCTAATAACCTAATTAAAACAGGGAAGAAATTTCTATCATGGTATATTTACCTACAAAACTATCCTCAGTTCATACCATAGGGCATGTCAATGTACCTACTTGACAATCTCCAGCGGACCTGGTTGGTCAAACTGAGGTCGCACTAATTATTTGACCATATATCTTCAAATTATATACTATTATTATACCTAGATGCCACAGTATATATGCACTTTCAGTGAGGACTTTTCTGAGCTCGACTCTTGTCAATTCGATATCATGGATTGCAAGAGGCATGCTGACAACCGTTACTTACACTGGAGTCAGCTACACCTGTTCAGTAATAATTTCAGATAAACCTGCTCTAAAACCAGCCCCTAAAGGTCCATGCTTACCACAACATTCCTTGATGTAGCTCCTGCAACACCCACCAAGCTCTCTCTTGTCCAAACTAAGACAAGCATGCGCACTTGAAAATGCAGTGGATTCTTTTGAAGAAGCCTCACAACATGCAACAACTTCTTGCTCATTTGAAGTCACAGGGGCACACACAGCAGGAAATTCCTTGCAGTTGTCTGGACAGCCTTTGCAACAAGAACCTTTTTCTTTCTCTTCAGAACACCCGCAGGTATGCATTGAGGATGACTCAGCATGCGTATTGTCTATGTCAATGGATTCATTTGAAGAGCCCTCACAACATGCATCAATTTCTCTCTCATTGGAAGTCACAGGGGCACACACAGCAGGAAATTCCTTGCAGTTGTCAGGACAGCCTTTGCAACAAGATCCTTTTTCTTTCTCTTCAGAACTCTCACAGGCACACATTGAGGACGATTCAGCATGCTTATTGTCTATGTCAATAGAAATGTGATCTTCCCTACACATCTTAAAATCAGATTGCAGTCCTGGATTTTGATGCTCAATTTCATGATCGCATCCTAATGTCTTTCTGAGTTTATGATCTTTAGGATTTTCACCATGGCAATGCTTATTACTATATATTTGCCTTTCGTCCTGAGCAGAGCGCTTGAAACTGAAGGGAGAACCAAGTGACGCTCCATCATGAGTAATTGTGTCACAATTTCGGTTGTGGGAATGTAATGTCCCTTGGAAGTTATTGTGTTCCAAAGAGCTACTGCGACTGTCTATTTCACTTGCACAGTTACCAGCTCCAGTCAGAATCATGCACCGATGGCCAGAACAACTCTTTCTTTCTGTATCATGTAACTGGACACTAATCTTCTCACATCTTCCATGATGACATTGCTTTGGTTCACGGAATTCATCAATGGTTTTACATTGGCCATGACTTTCTGTGATTTTGGAATGCCGATATGTGTCATGCTGATGTTGTTGATGGTGATGGTGGTGGTGGTGGTGATGGTGGTGGTGAGAAGACTTGCCATTCTTGGCATCACATCCACTTCTATGGATGTGCAGTTGAGCAGAAGATCTACAACATTTTCTTCTATGCTTTTCATTGAATTTATCAGTGGCTTTGCATTGGTCATGACTTTCCATGATTTTGGAATGCTGATGAGTACCATGCTGATGTTGATGATGACGACGATGGTGGTGGTGATGGTGATGATGAGACTTGTCCTTATGGGCATCACATCCACTTCTATGGATGTGCCGTTGAGCTGAAGATCTACAACACTTTCCTCTATGCTTGTCTCCTCTTTGCAGAAGAAGCATGCTGTTTAAGATGACCAACAAGCAAGTTCCAACATCGGCAAGAACTGCCGCCCAAACAAGTGGATGACCAGCAAAGGCCAAGCCAAGAATTGCAGCCTTAGTCCCAACTGACAATATAACATTTTCTATGACTTTCTGATGAGATTTTCTAGCAAGTTTGATGGCTTGTGGTATCTTCCGAATGTCATTAGACATGAGAATTATATTTCCAGTCTCACTTGCTAGTGCAGAACCTGAAATGCCCATTGAGATACCAATATCAGCTGTAGCTAATGCTGGTGCATCATTCAGACCATCTCCGACCATGGCTGTTCGTCCTTCTCTTTTGAATTCTGTGATGATTTGTACCTTTCCTTCAGGTAAAAGTTCGGCATGGACTAGCTCGAAAGCATTTCCTAGCTGTAGATAAAATTATTTTTGACATTATTATTCAACTCTATTTCTATTACTCAGACATTATCCACAGAAAGTAAATGCTGTGATTAGAGCAAATTCACACAACTACAACATTCAAATTTAGTTCAAGTCATCTGTCACAGCATATAAATAAGTTCATTCTGCTTCTTTATATAAAATCTGACACAATTTATTATTTAAGATCAATCCTGCAGAAGACGACTCACTAGAATCAAGCCTTATGGAATTCATAATTAAAATGTTTCAGTTCCCAAGTATATTCATAACGAACCATCAATTTGCATTTCAAAAGTTTAATTTAATATATATGACATTCTATGCTGCCTGAGCCTAAAATGAACTAAGAAAACAGTTAAAAGGGAAGAAAGAAAAGCATGCTACCAATGTAATATCTAAATAGGAAACTTTCATGAAGAATACTAAATTAAGCACTAAAAATTCATTGAAAAAGAAATTCTTTTAAAACCACACACCTGTTCTTGTGCTTGAATGGCAGCTGCTTGACTATCTCCCGTAAGCATTGAGGTTCTGATGCCCAATAATTTTAGCTGTCCTATTGCCTCTTCAACCCCAGATCGGCAAGCATCTGAAAGAGAGAACAATCCAATTGGAGTTGCTCCAGAGAAAATATAGCCAATAGTTTTCCCTCCTTGAGAGTCACCTTGTAAGGTAGGAACTGTAAATTCAAGCAATTATAGTAAAAATATTCAGCCTAATGAAACCAAAGAAAGACAAGAAGAGTTAATGATAATAAAAGGCACAATATTCATTTGACAAGGATACTGGCATGCGGTTAGGAAAACCCCGGGTAAAAACTATCAATAAGCAGGAAAACATTACAATTCGTGCTACAACTCACCCAGCTTTAAACATTAATTTCAAACTAAATATGGTAGAGTTATTCACCTGTTTCAGACCCGGCTCTTGTGGCAACTTTTCTATTTCCAATGTAAATATCTCTCTCATCAATTTTTCCACGAATGCCTTCCCCAGGAAAATTTTCATAGTCTCTCACCTCTTCTGGCTTAGGATCAATAGAAAGTGACTTTCCATAGTCAACAATTGCTGCTGCCAGTGGATGGCTTGACTTACTTTCGATGCTTGAGACCCTAGAAAGTTAATCTGACCTCAGATTTGAATTATTTGTATAAATAAGAATGCTGAATAGTATAAATTGCAGGAAAATTATCAGACGAAAAGTCCTATCATTCTCTAATTTGAAATTATCAATGTATGATTTCAATTTTTTCCTTCCACTAGTCATCAGATTTTCTCCAAGAGTTTTCCCTTAAAATTTTTTACTTTATAATGATTTTTGAGTTCAGTGATTACATTAATTTAGATATTTGAAAATAGGCTGGATAATCATCCAATGCGATCATATCTTATATTTGAAGCAGAAGTTCTATTAATGATTTGTTTCATTTGTCCTTTTTCTTTTAATATATCCCATTTAGAGGGAGAAAGAGGATGAAAGAGCCCGCAAAGAAATGAAGATCTCACCAGTAAAGCAATGTGTTCAAATCTACGTCATCACAAAGAGATTGGAAATTTGTCACCACAAATTCACCCTTTGTAATAGTGCCCGTTTTATCAAAAGCCATAGCCTTAATTTTTGCAAGGGTTTCAAGATAATCACCCCCTTTGATGAGAAGACCGAATGTAGCTGCTTTTGTATATGCACAGAAAGTCACAACTGGCGTAGAAAGGATAAGTGCACATGGACATGCACTTACTAAAACAACCAGTGCCAAGTGAAACCAATGTTTCACATTATGTACTCTTAACAAAAGTGGAATCGCCGCTAAAAGACCTGATATGATCATAACAGCTGCAAACATCAACAAGAAACAAGGGCTACGAATCAAATACGGGAAACAAAGGAGTGGCAGAAATATGCGATAGTAGACCACAGAGAGAACCAAAAACAGCATGCATTTAGGACGGTAGTTTTTATGAAGACAAGAGTTCTCAATCATAATTATCAGATAAACAAATATACTATTATCAAGCTTTTAGAAAGTTAAAACGGGCCACATTCCGATCAATGCCTTGGGTACCAGAAAACCTATCATTTTTCCTATGCTTTGTCATGCCCTTGGTGAGTGACACCAAATAAATTATTAAGGGTGTCAAATTAGGAGAGTAAATGGGAGTCAAACAAGAAAATGACCGAGGTCAATAATTTACTGTTCCTAACATTTCAGAGCCATTGAAAGAAATGCTGGAAGTTCTGACTAACCTGGGGTATAAAACTTGGCAAACTTGTCTATCAATCTCTGGGTTCTGGTTTTGCTGTTTTGAGCTTCTTCCACTAGCTTTGCCATTTTAGCCACCACACAATCCTCAGCTAGTGCAGTAGTTTTCACACTAACGTAACCTTCAACCAACCAACCAAACACATTAACATCACACTTTAAAAAAAAAAAATTCTTCCATTTCTTCAAGTACTTCAAGGTTTACTTTCAATGACAGAGGGTTTACCGTTTAGATTGATGGTACCGGCCCACACAGTAGAGTCTTTTTGTTTGGGCACCGGGAATGACTCGCCGGTCAATGTTTTCTCATCCACTTCACAGGTTCCATCTACAACAATTCCATCAATGGGTATCACTTCCCCAGCTTTAACGGCTAAGATGGTGTTCACTTTCACCTCGTCGGCGTCCACAACCTCTCCAGTTTCGGCTATGATTGCTTTCTGAGGGGCAATGTTCATCAACGACGACATCGCTGCACTTGCCTGAATCCATCGATTAACAATTTAGAATTTTTACAGTGTTCCTTTCTTTTTTTCTTTTCTGATGAAATAATTCTTAGCTTTTTAGTGTTTATGAATTGGAACATGGAGCACTAAAATGAGAGTGAATTCAAGAGTTCCGATCCCCTCCAATAATACGAGCTCTTTGGTTCATACGGTCATACCTAAGAATCTTTGACCCTCAGACTAAGTAATTAATTTTTTCTTAATTTTAATAATTTAATTTTAAATATAAAACATTAAATTTTCTATCATAATTAATATTAACAGTTAAATTTTACCAAAAATACCAAAAACATATAAAGAAAGTCCGCCCAATTGTTAATTTGATAAGTCTAACTTAAAAAAATTAAAATAAAAATAAAAAAGTTTAATTTTTAAACAAGTTTAATTTGAGGCTTTTTTAAAGTTTAACCTAAATTCAAAAAGTTTAAATAAATATTTTTTTAATTAATAAAAATTTATTATATAAAAAGACTTAATGTGATATAACATTTAAATAAAAAAATAAAAATTAATATGTCTTATTTAAAAAATTTATATCAATACAACAATTTATTTGTATTTATAATTTTTCTGTATCTAATCTTATATGTAATAATAATTATTATTTATATTATTTATCTCAAATCTTAAGTAAAAAATTTATTTAATTTTTTTTTAAAAAATATAATTAGTCAAATAAACTCAATCCAAAAAAATATAAATAAAAATTTGATTAAAATACAAACTTTAAAAAAAAAATTAACTTAAAATCAGGTCCAATTTTAAAAAATCTAACCCAATAATCAAGTCAACTGTACTGCACATTTTCGTCCCAGGGCGGAGGATTCGATCTTTGTAGCAAAAAATGGGACTACTTGAGTGGAATGGTATAGGTCTCGCTTAAATGATAATGCCATAAAAGAACATGCAAGAATGTAAAGGATTGATTCCGAAACAGGTGGGTTATATATTTTATGATTCATTTAAAAGTGTGTATTTTAAAACTCAAATAACTTAATTGGTAGATTAATTGAGTTTATTCGACCGTGATTTATATTTGTAATAATTTTTCTTTAAGAATTATTAATTATTAAATCGTATAATTCTTTAAATTTAACCTATTAAATAAAAAATTTTAAATTTATATGATTAAAATTTAAAATTTTTTTACTGTGTATAGTGACATGGTAATCTAATTATACATTTTCTTTAACTTGCATGAAGAGTAAGGAATCTAAATCTTAGTCAATACAGGTTACGTCAAATTTACCTTATGGCTTGCCCTTGACTCTAGCCATTCAGCGATTGAGAAGAGGAAAACAATAGTCCCAGCCTCCATAAAATCTTTCAAAGCAACTGTGCCCACAACTGTCAAAATTCAAGTAAAATTCAAATTTCGGTCTCACATATTAGCCAAAATTTTGACTCCGCTCAATAAATATATCAATCACTTTTGTCCCTTCCGTGTAAACTTGAAAGAATGGACTAGATTCTCAAATCACCGAACTCCTCGAAGGAAAAGGGCTTTCAAGTCCCAAAAAGGGATATGAATGTTTCATACAAAACAAAGTTGTTGCTCTCAATTCCCAAAAATGGATAAGACTGTATTGTACGAAACAAATTTGTCCACGTCACTCTACCTCCCAAGAGAAAATTCCACTTTGATGATGTTTGGCTTAGTCTTCACCAAATTATTTTTTTAAATCTAATCTCGAAATCAGTAAAATGTATACAACAATATTCTTTTAGTTTTATTTTATCTAAGATTTAAATGTTTTATTAATTTAAACATTAAATTTGAAGTGGGAATTATAGAGTTAAGTAACAGAGAAGACTCATATTTAATAGATTATTAGGTTTTACACTTAACTTTAGATCAAGATAAATTCAAATAACAATATTATAAATACTTTAATTATTGATATCAAAATATGGTTTTTCCTCTCGTCATAATATTATTTCGACATACTAAAAAGTAATTACTCTTTAAAATACATATGAACGGAGGATTTAGAAGAAAGATATGAATAATGATTACAGTGTAATTAATTTTCAAATAGTTGAATAAAACAACCCCCCCCCCCCCCCCGGGGCAAAAAACTTCAATGAAAACACAATTTTTATGAGGATATGTTAATTAATTATTCTCTTTCATTTCACCAATCATATTTTCCATACATTTTATTCTTACATATATAAAAATCAAAATGCTTTAAATGAACATCCCCACATAACCCCATTTCATCACTTCACTCCAACCTCCACCGTTCAAAAGAAAAGACAAGAGGAATCTTTCATCTTTTTCCCATTTATCTTGATTGGTAGAAAGATCCCTAATTGCTAAGCAAATATGAGGTCATCTTTGTTGCTTTCACGTTAATGTATATACAATTAAAGTTATGAACTTTGGACCCAAAATAAGACCAAAAATAGCAACAAAAAAAAAGGCTCTTAAATCATAATGAGAACTTTTTTTTATGTACGAGATACGTGTATGCCCAAAAATCAAAAATTGTATTATGCTTGTTAGATTTATTATATAAAATAAATTTTAATAAAAAAATCCCGGGATATGGTGCATAATGAAAAGATGTTCCACCATACTTTAATGTGCAATGGTATACCAATTTTATAAGCAAAGGGCAAGATTTAATGCACATCTGCTTCAACATATCTACCCCCACAAACTTTAATATATAATATTGCCTTTCTTTAAAGATAAATAAAAGGTGAGTTCTTTTTCTTTAAGCGTCCAAAGGGAATGCGGTAAAGGTGAACATGTTTAGATAACTTAAAACTAATAATGAATTGACAATATATTATAAATTAGTTCCTAATAGTATTTTTTTCTTTACGTATTTTATTAGAAAATGTGGTAGATATATAATTCATTCATTTCTTTTTTTGAGAAAAATGTAAAAAGACCCTTCGAAGTAGGAGTCTTTTATAATTATTCTCTACAGTTTGAAAATAAAGATTAAGTCTTTAAACTTTTACATTAAAAAATATATATAAGTTCTTCTGTCCTATTTTATCTTAATGATATTTACTTATTTACCATCTGATACTCTCACCAAATGCCACAGTATTGAAACGTACAGTTTAAAGATATCCATTACGGCACGTTGAAGGTCTAAAATAAATAAATAAGTTATGTCGATTATAAGGAAATTCGACAAGAGTATGTATTTCCTATAGTCTAAGAGTTAAAAGACCTTAATATTAAATTTTAGAAATTTAAAAGAAATACTCGAAAAAATGACTTTTGGCCGTCTAAGGAATATATATATATATATATCACAGTCAATCAATTGCTAAATATAATAATATATTGAGAGATATTTCTCACCTAATATTAGGCAGAAAGAGTGCATGTTCAATTATTTGAAGTTTTCCCAAATAAAAAGAAACTACTTTCTTAATTTATTTTTCTTGGGTTATCTATATTATAGAATAAAATATTTTTTTAATCTTTTACTTATTATAAAATTATTATTTTAATATCTCATTTATTGAAATATTCAAAAAAATCATTTATATATTAAAAAATATCACATTTATTCTTAAATTCTTTTAAAAAAAACTAAAAGTATCATCTTTAATACACTTACAATTTTAAATATATCAGTACATTTAATTATATTGTAAAGATATAATTATAATATTATTATTTTTTAAATTAATATAATTATAATTATACCCTTACGTTATTACAATTATATTCAAAAGTGTAAATGTAACAAAAATTTTATCAAAATTAAATTAACATATTTAAATTTAAGGTTTAGCATTTGTTAGATAAATTAAATTTGATGATATATTGAAAAGTAAAAAATTAAATATGATATATTATAATATTTAAATGACTATTTAAATATTTTAATAAATAAAAGATTGAATAATTTTATAATAAATAAAATACTTTAAAATGTATATCCAAGATAAAAGAAAGATAAAGAAGGCAAAGGCGAGAGGTACATACCAGCAATAATCATCAGAATGTTAATGTCAAGCCTATGGTTGCTGACAGAGGCTATGACTTTGAGAATCATAGGAAAAGCTCCAGCGGCTACAGCACCGAGAGCCAGATAATGAAGAGGAGCGTACGCATACTTCAAAAACGACAGCAAGAGAAAGACGCCAGAGGCAACCGCATAAGGGCTTGGCCATTTCTTCTTCTGCTTCTTCTCGTCTTCTCCATATGCCCTTACGTTTGCTTCCAACCTCGCCTGGTTCAGAGCTTTCACTGTCACCATATCCCACCCATATCAAGCCTCCACTCTATTTTCTCACTTAACTCTCTCTTTCTTTTTTTCTTTTTTCTTTTTTTTCCCTAAGAGAGATTTGGATTGTGACTTAATTGGACAGTGAATTCCACTTAAACGTATGACACTTATTTGAGAGATGAGTGTACAGTTTTTTGAAATAATAAAGTTAGATTGATCGTGTTTTATATAATAGTTTAGATTTATTGTTATAGAAACCCAATTTTTTTTTAAACTTTTTTAAATCATTAGATACTTACTGCAAGAATCCCCTGTTACACAAAAACCTTACTAGAGTGTTCTCTTTCTGTGTCGTCGAGAGAGGAAGAAATTGAAATAAAGAATATAAAGAATTTAAATTTGTATAAAATTAATTTTTCAGTTTGGATTGATAAAGAATTATTTTTGTATAAAATAAATTTTTAAAAGATTGATGATTATATGTAAAGGAATAAATTATTACAAAGTATAAAAATAAATGATTAATTTAGTATTTTTTATTATTTTAATAATTAATTATTGTAATTAATTTAATTAATTATTACATATAAAATTTTTAATGAAATATTGTTTAATATTTACTAATTATTTCCATTATAACTGAAAAAACAAAGTGTTTTCACGTAACATAAGATGATCGCTCATCAATTTTTCTGACTGTAACATTGAGCTTACATCATTACTGTATATAATATTCTGTCTCATGATTCCATTTATTTTTCGATCAAAATTAAATTAGATGTGTATCAAAATTAACATAAATGATAAGCATTTCACTGGGTTCATCCCAAAGGTTTAATAGCCTTTACTAAATTTGAGATTTTCATCCTCATCAATCAGACATGGCAAACCCAAATTCCAAATGAAACAGAATCAGAATTAGCGTAGAGGAATCTGGGAAGAAGGAATTTACCGATTTGAAGCTGGGAAATGACAAGAGTGTCGTGGACAACAATGACGGTTCGTGAAGGTACGATGACAGAAACCTCTTTGATTCCATCCAGAGGTTTCAGGATGTTCTCTATCAGAGGCACCTCCGACGAACAGCACAGTCCCATCACGTCGAAGTAGCTCTTCTTCATCTTCCTCTCTTCTCCCTCCTTCTTTCCCTCCTCAGCCATGTCTGCCTCTTAAAGCTATTTCTCTCCTATCAAACTTACCCACCTGCCATCACAGAAACCCAGAATCTAATTACGTCTCCAAGAATTTCATTTCGGATTCAACACGCAAATTCTGTAAATGGGTTTCTGAGTTTTCCTCCCAGAAACTCCTCAGACACCAAGTAATTTCACAAGAACTGAACAAGAAAAAGTATGATGACAAAATTGAGAAATTAGAGAAATCACTTTCTGATGTTCTGAATAGAAAAGATGAGGAGTTGTTGAAGCTATCGGAATAGCGGAATAGGAATGAAGCAGTTTGGAGAGTCTAGGGACAAAGGCGGGCTTAAGTAGGCGATTCTGGTGGGATTTTCAAAATGGTAATGTTCATCCTCCTGAAATATCACATAAAATAAGTATAAGAAAATCAGGAGTGAAATTCTGGGCCAAACTTTTTTTATTTTTCTAGCTAGAATAATATGTTTTCTTCTTGTGTATGAGACAAGGGTATAGTGGAGAATCAACGTGACTACAATGGAATCCAACTCTAAACCCACATCTTGTTTTTTTATTCCTGCGAGGGCACATGAACTCAACTCAAAGCGAAAAAAATATTAGAAGCTTTGTACACATATTTATGTGATACTTTAATTAAATTATTTAGAAAAAAGAATAAAATTTATTAAAAAATAATTTAATAGGAATTGATATATTACATTAGCTGACATATAAGAAATTAATAATTTTTCACTCAAATTACTTTTTAAGAGGAGAAAAATAAATGGGTTCAGAATGACCGTAGAGGACATTAAGAACAAATCACACATTTATAATTTTTTAATTTTTTATTATTTTTTATAACAAGAATCCTTTATCTTACTCACAAATCTGCACTCCTCTCCAGGCAGATTTCTGACAGGAGAAGATCCCTCCCAAAATAAATCTTACTTTGAATTGTGCGTTGTAATGACAAAATGGATAATAGTATTGACTCTCGGAAATAACTACTAATAATCTTTCTCCGAAAATACAGTGAATATCGTTTTATTTTTTATACCGAAGGATGTAAATCTTTGGCACTTATTTATGAACAATAAAAATGTTAATTAAATTGGTTTTAAACCAAATTAGGACGTAGGGAGGATGTGGAAAGCAGCACCATCACGCATCATTGATAACACCCGTGGGATTTAAGGCTTCTAGATCCGCTCCAGTTAAGGATCCGCTCCTGTAACTGGAGCGGATCCCAACTCGTGATTTAAGTGGGCAGTAGCCAGGTGTGTCTTGCTGCTCTCATCTTCAACATTTATTTATTTTAATTTGTAATCTTCTCGCTTATCGTAATAAAACGTTTAGAATATTCTCATTCTACCATAGATGCAGACACTCATAAATAACTTGAATTTTTTTATTAAAAATACTAAAAACAGGTAATATTTAATAAAATAGCATAATTAAATCTTTTATATATTTGAAAAGAGAAATTTAAATTTAAAACTTAAACTCTTTGTTCAAATCCTCCAACATGATCTAATCATGTTCAAGAAAAACAACAACAAAAATTAAATAACAAGTTTTACAAGTTCAAAAAATTAAAAAACTTAAATAGATAATAATTTCATCAAGTTTAAAGCATAAATTTCTTTTTTGTGGACGCATTAATGCATATATTTCAATATTTTTGTTCAATGTATATGAAGTTTTTATCATTATGTTATTCTTATGAATAGACTTGATCATTGGGTTAGACTTTTAAAACACAGACTTAAATTCAGATTCAAAAAAATGCTTGAACTCGTATTTTAATTAAAATTTTTTATTTAAGTTTTTATCATATTTTTCGAATTGAGTCTATCAAATTAATCAGACTTCTTAAAAAATGACTAAATCAATTTGTTTCTTAAGACTTGAGATAAATAATATAGATAATTATTATTATTATTATATGTAAGATTATATAGGGATAAGTTATAAATACAAATGAGTTATTATATTAGCATAAATCATTTAAATAAGATATATTAAATTTTATTTCTTTATCAAAATATTATGTGATACTAAATTGTTTTTTAAATAATAATTTTTTACTTATTAAAAAAATATTCATTTAAATTTTTTGAACTTTAGAAGAGCTTAAAAAAATTCTAAACTCGACCTGTATTATAAATCAAACTTTTTTAATTTAATTTTTTTGTTCAACTTTATTTTTTTGGGTCAAATTTATTAGACCGGTGCAAAATTTTTAAATTATAATCAAATTTACCTATAAATAACTTGTCTACAAAACAAGACACACACACATATACATACATACATATATATATATATATATATATGAAAATTATAATATAAATTAAATAAAATTTACAAAAACGAGGAGTTCACAGGACAATCCTTAAATTATTTTTAAGGAGATTTTCTCCCCTATCCTTATCGTTATAAAAAAAAATTCCTGTACAAATCCCAAATAAAATAGTACTTATGAAGATTCCAAATTTAAAAATCTTTGACGTCCCTAGTTTTAGGTTATTGGTGTTTAACCCTACGCTTGGCTATGGTTAATGGAAGAAAAGAAGCGGCTTTATTTTAACCAAAAAATAATAAAGTATTTGATCCGGCTTTTTCTTTTTTTGTTTGTTGAAGAAAACAAGGTTCTTATCCATTAATAGCAGAAACGGCTTTTTTATTCACCTATGTAAAAAATATATATATATATTTTTAAAATGCTACAATGTATAAAATATTACATCATAATACTATAATTTTTGGACTCCCCGGTGTATTTTTTTGGGTCTTGGATATATTCTTACATTCATATACTATACTTTTATTAACTCGGAATAAATCATTAGAAAAATATCAGATTTTGTGATACTTTCACACTCATTAAAAAATATTACATTTGGTCCCTTATTATTAAAAAAAATATTAGATTTGGTCTCTTAGATTTAAAGTATAGAATTTAGTAAATAGACTAAATTTGGTAATTTTTTAAAAAGTAGAAGACCAAGTATGACATTTTCTAACAAGCGAGTGATTATTTTAGATATTTTGATAAGTAAGGAACCAAAATAATAATTTTATAACAAGCAAATGAACCAAAAGTATTATTTTCTCTATTTTATTTTATTTTGAAATATTAAAATTAAAATTAATTTTTATTAAAATATAATTTATTTTAAAAACATTTATTATGATGTAATATGTTATATATTATAGCATTTTAAAAATAATTTTTTTTTTTACGTAGGTGAATCAAAAAGCCTAGCAGAAACAATTTTCTAATGTAAGAAGAAAGCAAAAGAATTAAAACTCTCTTTTAATGCAAAAGAAAAAACAAAAATTACTTTTTGAAAACGATTATATAAGTTCACTGAAATCATTAATTATTACATTTACCTCTCGTATTTTTATCTATCTTCTTAAATGGACGTCATTTTATTAATTTGAAGTAAGAAAAAAAAATTTACTAAGCACAATTATATCATGAAAATAATTTATCAAATAATTTTATCAAACACAAATGACTTATCTTTCATAATATTTCTTATAAAAGTCTATTCAAGAAATATTTCGAAGTAAACAAAAAATTCAAAACGATTCTAATACATATCCTTGGTTTCACCGATCATTTTTGTGGTTTGTTTCCTCCCTCTTCCCCTTGGTTTTGTATTTACTTTCTTGCTGACATGTCCCACTAAAGTTTGTTTTATAAGAAACAAAATTATAGAGCATCTTCTTGGCTCTACGATTCTTTGCAATTTGAGTCTTGAAAAAATATTAAATAAATATATTTATCTTATAGTTGATATAATGTGTTAATCTCAATTAAATTATTTAAAATAATAGAAATCATTATGAGAATAAAATATAATTTAATTAAAATTAATATATTATATTAACTATCATATAAATGTGTTTGAATCATTCAATATGATATGCAAGATTTGGACATCATTTCCATTATACTTGTTTTTAATTAATTGTTTGTGGTTCATGTCTCAAATTCTAATTAGGTGATTAGATATTATTACATGACATTAGAGCTTTAATTAAATATGCTCATCAAATATTTTTTTAAAAAAGAATTACGTTGGGTTCTCATAACATCTGAATATATGTTGCAGAATAAAATCCAAAAGATTTTCCGAATCATTCATATTTTACTGGTTCAAATCTCTATAATATAAGGATCATGTACATGTACATGTGGTCATTTCTGTACAAAAAAAAAAAGATGTCCCCTTACTCCCAATATTATAGTGGGCTTTTATTAGTTGCTCTGGAGATCATGCCCTCAAATTGATCTCTGTTTTGTCAATTTATCTCTCTACCCCTTTTTTTTTTTTTTTTCATATAACCTAAACACGTGATGTTATAAATTTGTCAACTTACTTATTTAATTTTGATTTTTGCACATGCATGTCCTTAATCTAACAGCACCTTAGAGGTTACAAATTCTAAGGATGAAAAAAGAGGAAAAAAAAGCTGGTAATTAATATGCATTTATTCTTTTTTTAGAAAAAAAAAAAAATAAAGTGATTAAGGCAGATGTAGTAATTGCACGAGTCGATCTATATATTAAAGTTGCACTAAGTAAAGAATACACAAACAATTGTTTTTCCTAGTTGGGCAGACATTAAAGGAGTGGCTTTGGCCAATGTAAGACAAACAAGGTGACTATGAAAAAGTGGTTCATTCATTCAGATAATGCTGATTCCATTACAGACAAGATAAGTAAAATGAAAAAGATAGGGAAATTAAAGCAACTTTATCAAAAGGGTATATATCCAGGGCATATGTATTATCAGAGTGTAAAAATGAAGCGGAATTTTCCAACATAATGAAAGTTGGCTTCGACAAGAAATATGTCTCTAGAAAGAAGCATATCAAAGTTTTATGAAAAATATTTACTAGCGGTACATGCTACTTGAGATAAATTTCCTGTATTTGAAAATTTTAATAATTTAGATTTTAAAAAGATAAAAACTCTGTTTAATATTTATTAGAATATAAACTATTAAATTAAAATTCTATGACCTAAGTCTCAAATGTAAAGAATTTAAATATTAAAATTCTATTTAAACCAAGTCCACATATCACATGAACAATCTAATCAAATCAGCAAGAGAATCCAAAAATGTGAGAATCCAAATTGGGCTATATATGATGCTCGGGTACTTTCTTCGTTTTGTCTGAATCGATCCCTTAACTTTGCAACATTCTTGTTCGAATTCAATTTCTCACTACACAGTGTTGCGTATATATGAGATAATAACCATCTTTGTTTTTCCATGCCCTTTTCAGAGTTATTTTCTGTGTTTGTTGCCTCCAATTCAACCTTTTATTTATAATTTGCAAATGCTCACTTTTAATTTCTGACACTTCACTAAAGTTTATGTTCAAGTTATATGTCATTTTAGTTTCTTACTTTTCAATCTAGTTTCATTTTAATCCCCTACTAATTTTAATTTTTAATTTGATTATTCATTAATATGAAAGTTAACACATTTAATTTTTTGGCTTATCTAAATTTGGGCCAAACATTCATATAAGTGAGGAACCAAATTGATAATGGATTGAAAAGTGGGAGACTAAATTGAGAATTGAAAATTAGTAAGGGACCAAATTAAGATTAGACTAAAAAGTAAGGGACTAAAGTGAAAAATACAAATTAGTGAGAGACTAAATTAAAAATCAACTTATATGCAAGGATCAAAATGATATTTTACTTTTTTAATTTTTGTTCACTATAATACTCAAAGTTTCTGAAAAAATTCAACATTATTATTTCCAATTTTTTATATGTGCATACTATGCAGGTCATATTTGTTTTAGTAGTCTCATTTTAGTCCCTATATAATGATTTAAGTTATTTTATTTTAGTTCCTACTATTGTTGCTCCAATTGTCTTATTTTAGTCCCTATAATTTGTTTCAATCGTCCCTAGTGTGGCTCTACTTTTTTGTGTTCTGTATTCTGAAGTATGCCATTTACATATTTTATATTGCTTTTTCTTAATCAAGAGGAGAACACATAACTCTTAACCCACACTTTGTTTTAACACAATAATGCTTAGCAATACAAAGAACAAATTACAGTCACGTTGAAACAACTGAAACAACTATAAGGACTAAACTAAAATAATTGAAACTACTATATGAGTTAAATTAAAAAAATTAAAAATCAGGGGCTAAAATTAAACCAATGCAATTTGTGTAGAATACATAAAAATAATTGTATAGACGACATTTGAGGCAGTTCAAACACTTCTACGAGTAGAGTTGCAAAGACAATATTAATTTTTTTAATATAATTTTGATACTATATTTAAACAAAATATACATTTGAAACTGAATCAACATGTAAGTGAAAATTTTATAAATTAAAAGTGAATTTTTAATTTTATATTTTCAAAAAGCATGTTTAATCCCCTGCCTGTCCTGTCGTTGCAATGTTGAAATGGATAATCTACCCACTCTCTCTTTATTTGAACTATTGAATTTTTCTTTGGTAAAAAAAAAAATATATTGAATTTTTATGATAATTTTTTGTGTGTATTTTAATATTACTTTCCAAATTTTATAAAATAATGGACGCGATTTAGGGAACAAAATATATTTGTGATATAAAATTTAGAGTAGTATTGAACTATATCTTTACAACATTTTTTTTTACAAAGTGAAACAAGGGGCAGGAGCAAAAACAACAAATATACAAAAATCAAACAGGGTATTATAACTTCCCTAAAATCATTATTAATTATATATTTTAAACTCATAAAGTTGGTAAATTGGAGTCCACTTCAATTTGCATTAGATTCAAATTTACAAGAGAATTGGTATAGTTTTAATAATTTGAATAATAAATTTGTAAACTCGAAAAAGGTACTCTACATGTGGAAAATCTCATGCATCCAACGAGAAACAATATAAAAAAAGATATTCTACACTTTCACAAGATAGCATATGATACGGTTGGCTACGTCACAAACCTTTTTTCCTTCATTAAAAAAATAAAAAGAAAGATTTGAGGAATATTGGCAATTCAAGAAAGAGAACAGAAAGAAGTTGATTTCAGCTAAATTGGAGAATATATAATTGAAACAGAAACAATGCTATTTATTATATAACTAGATATAAGATGGATTACTTTCCATTATTTCATTTTGAAATATGCTTAAATTATACCTCTTAAATTTCTCTTGAACTTAATAGATGATTAAAATTCTCTCAAAGATAATATTAATTTTTTATTAAAAATTTATTTTTAAAATTTTATTTTAATATTATTCTGTATTAAAAATAATAAATTCATTCAAAATAAATTTTTAATAATTGATTATTTTTTAATATTTTGAATACATATTTAATATTTATTATATTATATAACTAAGAAATATAAGGGCATTTTTCTTCAAATATAGTTTTTTTTTTTTCACAATAGAGATTAGCGTAAAGCATCTATTAGTTTGAATGTTAGGAAGTGTAATTTTTCAAAACAGAGAAGGGCCCATAAAAATTATATATCTCTATAAAAAATAATTGTGTAATTTAATTGAAAAATATATTACTAGCAAAGTTTATATGTTTGGATACCATTTCTCTTTACATAATATATGGAGCATAGTTGATAATAATTTAGGATTATAATAAAAGGAATATTTTGATACGAAGTTTTTTTTTATTACAAGCATTTTCTACAATTAAAATTTTCTTTCTAACATAGTAGTATTTAGACCTCATCATTATTTTTGAAAATTAGGCTTAAAAAAAAAGTATGAACCCATTTTTTAATCAAAATTTTTATTTATGTATTCATTTAAAATTTTTGAGTTAAATTTATCGGGCCAAGCGAGTAATTTAATGTCATGATTAAATCTATTTTCTATTTAAAATTTAAGATAAATAACGTAACTATTTATTATTATTTATAAGATTATACATAAAGAAATTGTAAATAGAAATAAATTATTGTATTAGCATTAATTCTTTAGATAAGGGGTATAGTTTTTATTTCTTTACTAAAATATCATGTTACAAGAAGTTTTTTTTTAAATAATTATTTTTTATTAAAAAATATTAATTTAAACATTTCAAGTTCAAGTGAGACTTTTTTGGCCAACATGAAGAAGGAACACAAATGGACAAAACACCTAACGTGAGTGTTAGTCCTTGCTTGTGTATCCCTCTTTATAAACCCACACACACACTAGCTTTCCACTGATGTGGAGCTTAGAGTTGGGTCAAATTTTAAAAAGCCTAAATCAAACCGTTTTATAAAATTAACTTTTTAATTGGACATTTTTTATTTGAATTTTATCTTTTAAGACTAAACTTATTAAGCCGGACAATTTTTTAAATTATAATGAGGTTTATTAGTGCCATATATAAAATGCTTAGATCCCCAATGAATTGGTAAGAAATTGTGCAGTGGACTTTGTCACGTAACCCAATATCTCTGAAATCTTTCACAGCACTTCTCAGCGTAAACTTTGACATTCTTCTTGTATATGATTATCTAGACGTTTTATTGTTTAAAAGTTATACCATTAATATGTTCATTATCGAAAGGGGTCAAAGTTGTGAAGATAGTGATAATTTTCTTGTTAAACTAAATCATCTAGCTGCATATGTGTTGTTGATTTTATGTTATGACTCACCACATTATAATAGTGGTGTTACCACATTGACAATTTAAAATTAATTCCTCCTCTTACCACCATAATTATTAATGAATTACATTTCTTTCAAAATATTTTCTTTTGTAAAAGTTGATCCCCTAAATTTTAATTATGCCATTCAATTGTTTCAAATAATAGTTTGTCTTTAGTATTATCTCCACGTTAAATTTATTCAAAACCCACTCGTAGCCACATCACCTAGCTATGCTGTTTTGGCAATATATCATTATATGCTTTAGCGAGAACTGTGTACTTAATAAATGGCTATTATATCAACTTTATATTAGATCATGTCAGTATGTCACCCATATTTGTTAACCATCTATTAACATGCTCAAGTAAGGATGATATTTCTTCTAAGGAAAATGAAAGTGTTATAAATTTAGGGGGCCATACTGACATGAATCATGTCCTTTGGGAACCAAAATCCTAGTTTCTGACTATATTAAAGGACTTGATATAAACATTTGAAAATAAAACACTTAATTCTTTTCCTTGTTAAGTAGTGATAATTTGTATTTATTTAGATGATTATTTAGGGGCTCTTCACAAAGTACTTTTAACTAAAGATTTATTGGCATGAGCTCTAAAGGATATAACGAGCACCCAAGTGGAGTCCAAAATTTGAAATTAGGTCATTGTCCATCCCAAATATTTATACCACTTTGCTCTTCGATCTAGTGAGATGAACTTGTTTAATCTCTTTATACAAATTTTCAAAATTAAATCTCACTATCACAATCATAATTGCAATTCCAAAACAAACACTACAAAAAAGTATTGTTTTATTTTTTATTTTTTATAAACAATGGGGCAAACGCGTCTAATAAAAATAGAACTAGCAAGCAACGAGTCTAGGGTAATAAACTCTCTGCAAGTCCACAGTAACAACTAGGGAGGCAAAACTAGGAATAGTATCAAAACACTTGAAAGAAGGAAATTGATTTTGTCTTTGCTTAGCAAAGCAGCGAAATTTGCTTCACAAAAGATGTAAGAAATTTGGATAGACCAATCAAAATCTAACCAGTGTCTAATAATACAAATCAGATGAAAACTTCTATGCAAATTATCTTGTAAAATTTGAATCATCTTAACCATGATCAAGGGATCAAGTTCTATAATGATAAACTTCCATGCAAATTATCTTGTAAAATTTGAGCCCATAAAGTAAACCCCAAAGTTTAGCGTTGGTAATGGTGCAATTTGAAAACTTAACATTAAAACCCTTGATAAAATTGCCCCTGTTATCTTTTAAAAGCCCTCTATGATGTGAGCACAGATGACAAGAGACATGATGACTTGAAGAATGATATGAGTTTTCCTCCGGGCCTAATTACAAGATTGAGAGCCAAGAAGTTCAAAGAATCACTACAAATTTATGTGGGAAAATTCTTAGAGAATGCAAAAGAAAGTCACTTGGATGGCTTAAGCTTGGAGAAGGAAACTCAAGTGATTAATTTAAGTCATGTCTAGCTCAAATGAAGGCCTAATTCGTTTGGGTTATATTATCCAAAAATTTTGCTACTGAAATAAGTATTTTGGACCACATTGTAATTAATTTGGGCCTAGGATGTATAAGGTTACATATTGGGCTTCTATTTTAATGTCTGAAGCTATTTTTAACTTCATTTGACCCAACTTATTGAGGGTCCAAGGTTGCATTTCGAATTAGGGCTTCTTGGGGGGTTTGAAGTTTATAAAAAGGCTTGAGCTTTAACCTTGTAAGACATCAAGTTTCATTCTATTAAAGAAACATTTTAGTTTCCTTCTTGGCTTGGCCAAAGTTCTCTAGGGGAGGATAACTTGTCTTCTT
Organism: Delonix regia; assembly: GCA_037074485.1. Taxonomy (NCBI): domain Eukaryota; kingdom Viridiplantae; phylum Streptophyta; class Magnoliopsida; order Fabales; family Fabaceae; genus Delonix; species Delonix regia. The sequence continues at coordinate 24,620,294 of CM073451.1, read as the reverse complement.
CTATTACAACAAGAATTAATTCTTAGCAAGGTAATTTATTGAGGTGAATTTATTCTTGTTTTTAATCAACATATAATTTGCATTTCTATTTGCATATGTTATTTAGGGATTCAATAGTTTGGGGATTCATTCTATTTCATGTTCTTGCCATATTATGTGTTCTAGGAATTTCAGGTTCTTCACAACCTTGGGGTTCCATTCATTTGGTATTAGAGCTTGGATTGGGGTAAATTCTTTTTTATCCTTATTCTTATTTGTTGTTCATTCTCTTTTGGTCTTAATCTTGCCCACATTGTTTCATTTGTTACTCATTTTTGTTCATCAATGTCATTCTTTCTGATCTAGCTTCTATATTCTTATTTTCTTGATCCTATCTTAGAGTGTTTCTAGAAAAATGAAAAAAAAAAAAAGAATAAGTCTTTGCTCATTCTTTTTTTAATTCCATCTTCCTGAGATTATTCCTTCTGCTATTAATTTGTGTTCATCTATTATCACTTTAGGTTATCTTGTTCAATATTCTTGTTTTCTTTAGGAAAAAATAAAATAAAATAAATAGTCTAAAAGTGTTGAGTGTTTTGTACAGAAGTCAAAAGTAAAAGCATCTTTTGAAGACTTCTAATAAGTGAATGTTGGAGTTAATAGCCTACCACAAGAATCCAAAAATTTTGAAAGCACTTTGAAGTAACTGTTTGACTTAGGAATCCAAAGGAATTAGGGTTACTGTTTCATTTTCCTTTAAAAAAATAGAAGTTGAAAAAAAAAAGAGGTTGTATTATTGAAAAAAAAATTGGTCAAGGGTACTATGCAAACAATCATACTTTGTAAATTGCCATAAGTCTATCTTTATCTTCTTTCACATGCCTTCTATAGTTTGATTTTGATATTTTTATATCATTCCATTGTCTCTACTCCATAATCTCTTCTACTCCCTTCCACTCATTTAATTTGCAAAATAGGTCTATCTTGTGTGAAAATATATTCTGAAGTGCAATTGAGGATATCAAGCTTTAGTGGTAAAAAGGCTTGAGTGTTGATGAGCTTAAGAGAGGTAAAATTAAAAAAAAAATCAGTGTGAAATATGGGTGAATTAAACACCCCTAAGTGTAAACACATGAGATAGTGTGTTGCTTACCAATCTATTCTATTTCATTTTCTTTAGTTCTTTTTTAGATTGAGAATTATGAGTAGTTTTAAAGAAAATAATGAAGTTGATATGAAGCTATTTATGAAGGCTATACAAAACCAGTTCAAGGCTCTAAACATGGGGTTAGGTAATTTAGAGTCATCGAGTATGTCAAGACTTACCCGAAGGCTTCCATTTGTTAAAGAGGGAGAATCTGATCATGATGATACAAATTTCATGATTACTAGAAAAAGGGAGGTACGAATTAAAAGAAATGATAACAATCTTAATGCAATCAAGATGAGCATTCCTCCATTTAAAGGTAAGAATATTACTAAAAGTTATCTTGAATGGGAAAGGAAGGTTGAAATGTTATTTGTATCTCATAATTATTCAGAGGAGATGAAGCTCAAATTGGTTGCAGTTGAATTTTCAGATTATGCTTTAGTTTAGTAGGATGAACTTGTAAAGTCTAGAAGGAGAAATAAGGAGGATCCAATTGACACATGGGCTGAGATGAAAAGAGTGATGAGAAAGCGATTTGTGCCTTCTTATTACTATAAAGAAATACATCAGAACCTATAAAGGCTTATTCAAGGATCAAATTCAATTGAGGATTACCACAAGGAGATGGAGATGTTAATGATAAAAGCTAATATTGAGGAAGAAAAAGAAGCGACAATTTTTAGATTTCTTACTTATTTGAATATTTCTTACTGGTTTGAATAAGAACTAGGTGATATGGTAGACTTGCACCCTTATGTGGAGATGGAGTATATAGTCAGCTTTGCCATGAAAGTGGAGAGGCAACGAAAAAAAGGAGTTCAGTAAGATCATTTTCAAATTCTAACAATAAATAGAGCTCAAAATGGAATAAAGATGATAACAAAAAGATAGGACCAAGTCTGGATTCAAAAGTGAAGGCCATTGAAGCAAACAAATCCAAGGTGAATAATACTTTAAATAAAAAAAAGTACTTCTAATCTACCCTCTAAACATAGAGAAATTAAGTGTTTTAAGTGTCAAGGGCGTGGTCATTATGCATATGATTATCTTAGTCAAAAGACTATGCTTGTTAGGGGAAGTGAAATTATTTCTGAATTTAAGAAGACCAAGAGTTTAAAGAATAAAGCATAATGATCCTGATGATAACTTGAGAATGTCATCTTTAGATGATTGTTCAGATGTTGATGAGGATGTTGAATATGCTATGCAAGGTGAATCCCTAATGACTAGCCATGCATTAAATTTGACTGTTAAGGAAGAAAACTTAAAATAAAGGGAAAATGCTTGATAAGTAAGAAAGTCTATAACATGATCATAGATGGTGGTAGTTGTACTAATATGGCTAGTACATACTTGGTAGAAAAGTTAGGGCTAGAGTATGAAAAGCACCCCAAACCATATAGGCTCTAGTGGTTGAATGATAGTAGAAAATGCAAAGTAACTAAGCAGGTTGTTGTGCCATTTTCCATTGGCAAATATATGTACGAAGTGAGGTGTGATGTGGTACCTATGCAAGTTGGATATGCTTAGCAGGCCTTGACAATTTGATAGAAGGGCAATTCATAATGGATTCATAAATAGGTACACATTTGAGATGAACGGTCTCAAGATTACACTTACTCTGATGATGCCATATGAAATTTATTAAGACTAGCTCAAAACACAGTCTTCGATAAATGAGGGGAAGGATAGTAAGGATTCCAAAATAAAAGAGAAAAAAAAAAGGCCAAGAGTTTAAAGAATAAAGAAAAAGGCCCAATAGTGAGTGACTGTATGAGTGAAGAAAAGAAAGTGAGATGTACAAGAGAGAATAAGTTAGTGATTGAAAAGCAAGAAAAGAATACAAAATGTGAGGAAAAAGAAACTGAGAGGGGAGAAAATTATTGTTATTTTGCAAAAGAAAGAGAATTAAAAAGTGCATACTTAGGCAAAAGAGCTTTAATCCTCATACGGTTTAAAAAAACTTTGTTCACTAACACTGACCTTGATTCGAATTTATCTGGTGTATTTGTGAATTTATTACAGGGGTATGATGATGTGTTTTTTGAAAAGGAATTTCACAGGTTATCACCATCCAGAGGAATTGAACATTAGATTGATTTCATCAACGAAGTGCAAATTCCTAACAGGCTAGCTTACCAAAGCAATCCTAAGGAAACAAAGGAGTTGGAAAGGCAAGTAAATGAGTTGCTGGCAAAAGCATACATAAGGGAAAATATGAGTCCTTATGTTGTTCCTGTCCTCTTAGTACCAAAGAAAGATGGAACTTGGAGGATGTGCATGGATGGTAGGGCAATCAACAAAATTATTATAAAGTATCTTATTCCTAGATTATATGATATGCTGGATAAACTGCATGGTGTATATGTTTTCTCTAAAATTGATTTGAAAAGTGGCTATTATTAGATTAAGATGAAAGAAAGTGATAATGGAAAACTGCATTTAAGACAAAATATGGATTGTTTGAGTGGTTAGTGATGCCTTTTGGGTTATTTAATGCATCCAATACATTTATACACTTAATGAATTATGTTTTTTGAGAGTTTCTTGGAAAATTTGTTATTGTCTATTTTGATGACACTTTGATCCACAGCAAGAGCTTTAATGATCATATCCTGAATGTTAGGGTTTTGGATGTGCTTAAGAAGGAGAAATTATAAGCGAATCTTAAGAAATGCATTTGTTGTATAGATAAAGTTACATTCTTAGGTTTTGTTGTGAGTTTGAAAGGAGTTAAGATTGACTTTGAAAAGGTAAAGGCTATCTACGAATGGTCAATACCTAAGTTGATTAGTGAGGTTAGAAGTTTCCATGGTTTAGCAGGTTTCTATAGGCAATTAGAGATTTTTCTACTATCGCCACCCTACTAAATGAAATTGTTAAAAAGAGTGTTAGATTTAAATAGAAAAAGGAACAAGAATATGCTTTTAACACTTTGAAGAACAAATTATGTTCTACACTTGTTTTATGTTTACCTGATTTTTCTAAAACCTTTGAGATTGAATGTGATGCCTTTTGGATTGGTATAAAGGCTGTTTTGATGTAGGAAAACCAACTGATGGCATATTTCAATTAAAAGTTAAATGAATTGACTTTAAATTACTCCACTTATGATAAAGAATTATATGCCTTGGTAAGGACTCTTGGAGTGTGGGAACATTACTTGCTGCCTAAGGAGTTTGTCATCTATAGTGATCACCAATTACTAAAATACTTGAAAGGGTAAGGTAAGTTGAGTAAGATGCATGTAAAATGGGTTGAATATCTAGAAACATTTCCCTACTCGATCAAATACAAACAAGGGAGAGACAATGTGATAGCTTATGCACTTTTAATAAGGTAGCTTTAATTTCTATGCTTAGCTCAAAGCTACTTGGATTTGAGCATTTGAAAGAATTGTATTGTAATGATTCTAATTTTGGTGATGTGTATCAAGCTTGTGAACATATACATTTAACAAGTTTTATAGGCCTGAGAGATTTCTCTTCAAAAATAAACAATTATTCATTCTTACATGTTCTATTAGAGAATTGCTTATGAGGGAATCACATGGTAATGGGCTAATGGGACATTTTAGGGTATAAAAGACTTTGGATATGCTTACTGAACATTTTTATTGGCCAAATATGAGAAAAGATGTTAAAAGGGTTTGTACTAAGTGTATCTCATGCAAACAAGCTAAGTCTAAGTCTATGCCATATGGCTTGTATACATTTTGTCTATTCTTACTTAACCTTGGACTGATATATCAATGGATTTTATTTTGGGACTACCTAGGACCAGAAGGGGTAAAGACAGTATATTTGTTGTAGTTGATAGATTTAATACAATGACTCATTTTATTACTTGCCATAAAACAGATGATGTAATAAACATTGCTAATCTTTTCTTTAGGGAAGTGGTTAGACTTCATAGTGTGCCAAGAAACATAGTTTCTGAAAGAATGCTAAGTTCCTTAGTCATTTTTAGAAAGTCTTGTAGGGAAAGCTTGGTACTAAGCTTTTATTCTCAACTGTATGGCACCCACAGACTAATGGACAAACTGAAGTGGTAAATAGGACATTAGGAACCATGTTTCGTGCTATTATGGGAAAGAATTTTAAAACTTATGAAGATTGCTTGCCATTTGTTGAGTTTGCATATAATTAAGTTATACATTCTTCCATAGGTTTTTCACCGTTTGAAATTATGTATGGTTTTAACCCATTAACTGTATTAGATTTGATACTTTTGCTTTCGAGTGAAATTACTAACTTAGATGGAAAAAATAAGGCTGAAATGGTTAAAGTAATGCGTGAAAAAGCACGTGAGCATATTAAAAAGTGGAACTGCATGTATGGTTAAAGAGCCAATAAGGGTCGAAAGCAAGTTGTTTTTCAACTAGGAGATTGGGTTTGGGTGCACTCACAAAAGGAAAGGTTTCTACAGCAAAGAAAATCAAAACTTAATGCAAGGGGAGATGAACTATTTCAAGTGCTGAAAATGATCAATAACAATGCATACAAAATAGATTTGCCAAGTAAGTACAATGCAAGTGCCATTTTCGATGTTTTTTACCTTTCTCCATTTGATTTTGATTTTAATTTGAGGACAAATCTTTTTTAGGATGGAGGGAATGATGTGAGCATAGATAACAAGAGACATGATGGCTTAAACGATGATTTAAATTTTCCTCCTGCTCTAATTACAAGATTGAGATCCAAGAAGTTCAAAGAATTGCTGCAAATTTATATGGAAAAATTCTTAGGGAATGCAGAAAAAAGTCACTTGGACAACTTGGGCTTGGAGAAGGAAACCCAACTCATTAATTTAAGTCATGTCCAGCCCAAATGAAGGCCCAATTCGTTTGGGTTATAATATTTAGAAATATTGCTACTAAAATAAGTGTTTTAAACCATATTGTAATTAATTTGGGCCTAGGATGTATAAGGTTACATATTAGACTTTTATTTTTATGTCTGAAACTATTTTTAACATAATTTGAACTAACTTATTAAGGGTCCAAGGTTGCATTTCGAATTAGGCTTTCTTGGGGGGTCTAAAGCTTATAAAAAGGCTTGAGCCTTAACCTTATAAAATGTCAAGTTTTATTCTATCAAAGAAACATTTTAGTTTCTTTCTTGGCCTAAATAAAGTTCTCTAGGGGATAATAGCTTGTCTTCTTCTATTTCAATAAGAATTAATTCTTAGCAAGGTGATCTCTTGAGGTGAATTTACTCTTGTTTCTAATCAACTTATCATTTGTATTTCTATTTGTATATGTCATTTAGGGGTTCAATGGGTTGGGGGTTTATTCTATTTCCTGTTCTTGCCATAGTGTGTGTTTTATGAGGTTTAGGTTTTCATAAGCTTAGGGTTTCACATCACTCCACAAAACATAAAACCTTGATCCAAAATAAAAACCATTAGTATTAAGCTTAACAACATGATGATGAGGAGGAACCTAATGGATATGTTGAATAGAAAAATCCTTAACAGTCTTTTTAACAAGTTAGAGATGAGAAAAAGCAAAGTGATAATTTAGAACCAAAATAGCCATATACCTCAAGAAACCAACTGGCTCAATATTAACCCTTTCTAGGCACCTATATTAAAACGAGCTCTTTTAACTTCCTTTTATGCAACTTGTTTAACTAAGGATAAAAACTCAGTTTTTGTCATATTAGGAAACATACTAAAAATAGGAAATTAGTTATAAAAGTCTTCATCCTTATACAACTTTTTATAAAAGGAAATACTCATTTTTTGCAAAGTATTTTGGTCTTCTACCCAAAACCTATTTTCATCTCTTAACATAAGGATTATATTTTTCCTTTTCTGAGCCGAAGCCACACCATGAAAATAAATAGTGTTATGATCCCTTTACGAAAGCCATTTACATTTGGAAAGTTGCTTTCAATAAATTTCCTCTTGGATAGCCAAAGCCTCATACTCCTTCCATAATTGAAACTAAAGATTTTCAAGGAGAACATTAGCCTAAAAACTTAAAGAATGACTGATACCTTTTAAGCTCAATAGAATTATGTTCTTTTTATTGATTATATTACTGAAAACATTCTTATTCTAGTCTTTAACTGCCTTTACAAAGGAGTTAATATTAAATTCTCGGTCCTCATTCTTTAACCATAACCCTTGCAAATGGTCCTGGAAAGTATCATGAGCTAACAAAGAAGCTAAAAACTAAAAGGCTTTCAAGTAGTATTTGTTAAGCCATGGCCCCCAAAATCTAAGATAAAAATGATCTGACTTAAGCTTAGGGAGGTGCTAAACCACAACATTATCAAAGAGAGTGGACTAAAGACTATTAGTAACAAAATGATCGAGTCTTTTTCTAATATTATTACGTTGCCAAGTAAAAGGTTGTCTTTGAAAACCAATCTCATGAAATTCACAATTAAGTGAAGTGTACCAAAAAACTATACAGTCAAATGACATATTAGAAGAACTACCAATGTCATCAATAAACAACACAGAATTAAAACCACCCTCTACACACTAGCAACCCATAGTTTGACTAGAATTCTCCTTGAGTCAAGACCAAAGATCCCTCTGAGGAGCAGGTTGGGGACTCTCGTAAACAACTGTAAAGAACCACATGCTACAATTCTCAAAGGCAATTTGCATGTGAATAAACTAATGATGATATTGAATGTATCTACCAACAATTAAGTTTTCACAAACACCAAATACTACCAAAGAAACCCATACCATCCTAAATATGGTAACCATCAAATTTAAGCTTTTTAACAATCTTCTTTACTTTCTCCCCACTCATATGCATGTCCAATAAGCATAGAAAGTTAGTATGTATCTATTCATCAAATCACTAATCATTGTAGTAAAACCTCTTCTTGAGACACCTCTAGAATTCTAAATTAAAACATTCATTTAAAGGTTACAAAAGGAAGGATTAGGATAACAACATACATTAATCTAGCTTAATAAGAGGGGTATTCCCTAAAGCATCCAGAACAAGTCCAATCTAGGCCCCAACACCATTATCAATATACATCACCATTTCCCTAACAACTCTTTAAGTTACCTTCATCCTTCTCTCAAAGACTGAACTAGGGTTTAGAGGATTAATGGCATTAGTTTAATTTCTTGAGAGTGCTCATAGTCTTTGAACAAACTTCAAGGTTTCCTAATATGGACCCTGAACATGTGTGCCGAGAGGATCTAGTACATCCTTCTGACTAGTATTATCTTACCAGTAAACACAATCCTAAGTGGGATTATCATGAGGAATTACTAAACCTTTCATTTTACGATTTAACCTCTTAATGGCTTCTACAAAGAACTTCTTGACTTGGTTTTGCTTTTGAGTGTTTACCTTAGGTCTGCTCGCAAGACTGACTACCCATTATGGGTTTCTAAGTAGAGAGAAGTCTTCGGCCCTACTTGTTGGGCCATTTTTTGTTGATATTTAAATGTGGCTTTGTTGGCAAATTTTTCTTGGGAATATTACCACTAGTTTTTTTTTTATCACTATTGACCTTCTTATAAGATATTGCTTTTCTTCCTTATTTGAGGTATCCACCTCAGAGTCATTCTTCAATAAAGAATAACGCATGCTATTAAAACCAAGATTAGATTTGTTTATCTTATCTCTATCAGAATGATGCCTTGTTCCTACATAATTTCATTTCATACGTTTAACAACCATCCATGATCCAAAATGATTAGTAGGAGAAGAATTATGTTCTTCCTCAAACGTGGGAACTGAATCCTTAATTATCATACCATTCAGATCATTTGTCTTGAGGAAATGTCACCCTTCTTCTGAGGTAGTAGCAGTTTCTGTCATAGTGTTCAGACCTTCTACTTCAATAGTCACTGGATATTCGCCAGATCTTACCTTTGAGAGTTATCTGGATATCTAGTTTGGTTTAGCTAAAAAGCAATTGCCTGCCTTATGACCATAAGTACCACAACTAAAACAAATAAGATGCAATCTTTCATATTCCATTAAGTAGGTCTTCTTAAGTGTAGTAATGGTAGGCACCAATTGTTTGCTAAGATTAACCTCCACACAAAATTGTTCATATGTACCCCTAGACTAGATAGAGGTTAGTTAATCATTTTCAATATAGTACCCAATTTAGAGCTTACCCTCCAAAAAAAGTCCTTATTGATAGCCTAGGAATACAAATCCAAACTGCTATTTCTTTTTCCATTTGGAAAGGTTGAAATAAAGGTCACTAATATTGCACTATAAGATAGTAGTCAGTTATGAGCCACAGGCCCTTGTATAAAGTATAATTATAGTCTGCTTTCTTAACAAAATGAATGAGGAAAAAATCCTCTACTGGATCCATAACTTTAACTACCCCATTTTGGGTCCATTTTCTCTAAACTCAAGATTTTATGACCTTTGAACTAATTCTCTTTCCTAACAGCTTCACATACAAAGAGAGCTTCTACAAGCAGCACCATTGTTCATATTCCTTAAAGGTAACCCACGCCACAAAATTAAGATCAAAAGGTTGAGCAAACTCCTCAGAAGTATTATTTTCCTCAACAACATAATCTTTTGCCACTATCTAGATAATCTTCTCTAGGGATATATCATCATTTTCATCATTATATCTTTGTACGTTGGTTTCTTTGAAATATTGGGTTCATTAATATCTTTCTTATACTGTCCCTCCATCTTCACTTCTTCCATGATCAATCCTTCCTTCTCCACATCTATCATCTCAACAACATCAACATGACCTCTGATCCTTTATGTAAAGCCTATGTGACCTTAATCTTTTTTTATTCCTTGTTAAAATATCTTGCTCTTCCACTATTAGTACCCTCCAATGAATCCGTACAGGCCAAAACTCTGCTTAAATAGATAAAAGTCCACCTAGAAACCTCACCCGCTGATACAAAGAAAATTATATTACCTTCCCCACATCTCCCATGGGTGTAAATCCAAACTGAAGCATGTGGATAAAAAAAAAAAAAAGCAGGCAGCAACAACCAAAGTAAGTAGAGAAATAAAACAAACTGAAAATGGAAAAAGGCACCTCCCTCTGGTGACTAACCTGGACCCTGAAGCTTTGCCGACAACTTCTTGATTAGCCAGAACTCTTAGCCATCGATAAACATCTGGAACTTACCTCCTCGAAGCAATGAAACTCTCTCGTAGGTTGTTTTGAAACTCATTAAACATAGTGTTTTGAAGAATGAAAGAGCTCTCTCGCATCAAAGCTCCGCTGATGACTCCTTGCCCATGATTACTTGTCTTTTTGGCAGACCCCTGTGAGGAACTAACTCATCTAAGCACTAAAAACTTAGGAAGGAAAACAAAGCATTAACGAGAGAGAATAAGCTTGCTTTAGCGCCACACAAATGCTCACCAGCAACTCCCTACCCAACCTGATCCATTGCCGATGAAACTCATCGGAGAACACTGCCTCTGGGCATTGGGCGCACCTTCAACAGTATGCTAACAACTATATTCTATAGAGAAAAAGAGCTATAAAATGTATTGTTTTATTGAGAGACTTAATGCTTCACTTTATCCAAGTCAAAATGGCGTGACTGCGGCTACCAAACTAGTGTGGAATCAATGGCCCATGAATTTCTTCACGTTGTATAGATAACATGAGAATCATATTTATTTAGTTTAGATTATTGGTTCAAAATTCAATGATTTAAATTTTTATTAATAGAATATAATTGGATGTGATTTTTTTTTTTTTTATCTGCAAATAAATTTAATGAATAAGAAAGTGATCCTCATTTTCCGTACATATATTGAGCTCATCTGAACTCAATTAATGACACTCTAACAAAGGAATATTCCCTTGCTACTGTCATACCCAAGGACACCTCATCATTCCTCTCGTATTTTTTATCTTCCCTCTATATTATACACTATAATAGGCCATGGTCCAATGGACATGGATCCATAGAAAGCTTGTACGGTGAGTACAAAACAGTACAGATGATCGCTTGAATACCAAGGATTTCGAGATCTCACATGCTTTCTAGATAATGTAGGAGTCAATGGAGTGCAATTGTTGGCAAAATTTAGAAACTAAGGAAACCACAGTATACAATAATAAATAAAATCCTGGGCCATTTCATATAGATTCTACAATGAATAGTACAAGCTTTTTTTTTTCAATTTTTTAATCTAACAATCTCACAGCAGCTTGTTAAATCAAAATTTGGTAAAAATGACCACTGAATCTTTGCCTTGATGCCTGGATAACATCTTTATTTCATCTGTACCACGAATACCTGTTGTAATACCACAAGGAACTCCCTCAATCTCCCTTATTGATTGTCAAGTTGGACAATGAATAATCAAAACTGTGCGACACTCTTTCAGTGTCTTGCTGATCTAAATAATAAGAAAACTACAGTTCTTTCCAAAAATTTTAGATCAATACCCGGATCCCCTTGGCCAAAATCATCGGTCCCTTGTCAAAACCTTTTCCTTTTGAACAAGCAAAAGCTATACCAGATGAATTCCGCTAGACAACGCGCAAAATTTTCTTCCTCAAAGGGGAGCAAGGATGCCTATGCATACTTGATAAGAGGTTCGAAAATATCTATGACTATCTCCTTTTCATTTTCATAGGATTTTTAGGCTAATATCAATATCAGAGATGCATTTTCCTCAATTTATTAGCATGCGTTTCTGATCACACTAACATGATGAAGCAAGTGCACCAAAACTGTTTAACTGAGCTTGTAATCTAAATTTCCCAACTCCTGTGTCTTCCAGTTAAACAAAAACCACATCTCCAGCTCCGGATGCAGCTATTCAGTAATCTTTGGAACATACCCTTCCCGTTTCAGATCATCATAGAGCAAACTAAGTATGTCATTAATCTCGATAGAGTCATCACCAGCATGAAATTCATGCAATTGATTCTTAATCTCAATCCAGCTACAACCAGGAGTTTTAGTGACACCCTTCTCTCTCATCAACATCCTCATCCTTGCTGAATCATTGAACCTATTTAAATTTTCATATATTTTTGATGAAATAATATAGTTCCCAGAATTTAGAGGATCCAACTTCAGAAGCAGCTCCATTACTTGTTCACCTATATCTACATTGTTCAGCCTTCTACAGGCACCAAGTACAGCACCTAGTACAACCTTATCTGGTTTTTCAGGCATTTTCTCAATGAGATCCCAGGCTTCATATAGATGGCCAGCACGTGCTAAAAGATCCACCATGCAAGAGTAGTGCTCAACTTTTGGAATCAATCCAAACAATGTGCTCATCATATCAAACAATCTATAGCCCTCATCAACTAGTCCGGCATGCACACATGCAGAAAGCAACCCAACAAATGTTATATCATTAGGCCGGGCACAGCCACCTTCCTCTGCCATGAGCTTAAAGAGTGATAGGGCTTCCTTGGCTTTACCGTGAGAAGCAAGTGCAGAAATCATAGCATTCCAAGAAGCCTCATTTTTTCGGGGCATTTCTTTAAAAACTTTCAGTGCATCATCCAAACTCCCACACTTGGCATACATATCAATCAATGCAGTGGCCACAAAAATATCATGTTGCAATCCTCTTTGCGATGCATATTCATCAATCTGTTTCCCCAAATCCAAAGCCCCAATGGAGGCACATGCTGACAGCACACCTGACAGTGTGATTTTATTTGGATCAACATTTTCCTCTCTCATGCCATGAAACAGCATGATTGCTTCATCTGCCATTCCATTTTGGGCATATCTGTCATGAATGACTAGCAGAAAAAATTAGAAGGACATTGAGATTGTAGCAATACCAATATATGAAAAGACAAAGATTCACGATAAAAATTATAACAAAATGTGACACAGTTTAGTCCAGGATGCATATCCATATTCCATACACTATACTGTATGTACAGATTCTCATGCAGTTACTTTGATTTTTATGTTGCTACGATGTTAATAAAAGAATTGTCAGGTCATTTGATAAGAATAAATCTACTCATAGTCAGGTGTTCCATAAATATGAAGAACCGAATTTGTTGTTAAAACTATGACAGGCAAAAAGAATAATCAAATCAAGCTAAATGATAGAACCAATTAAGGAACAAGTTTAATGCTGACACTTACCCTGTTATAACGGCATTCCATGTGACAACATCTCTTTTAGCCATACTGTCAAAGATCCCTCTCGCTGAAGCCAAATCACCACACTTTGAATACATACTAACTAAAGCAGAACCGATGTAGGAGTTCAGGGTCATTTTGTGTTCCACAACAAATCCCTCCACCCATCTCCCCAAGTCTAAATTTCCCAGCTCTCCACAAGCGCCAAGAACAGTTACTAGAGTCATTTCATCAGGTTCAAAACCAGCATCCCTCAATTCCCCAAATAACTCCACTGCCTCCCTAGCATAACCCAATTTTGAGTATCCTGAAATCATGGAGTTCCAAGAGACCAATTCTTTCTCACTAATTTCATCAAACACCTTTCGTGCATAACCCAATTCATTACACCTAGAATACATGGTTATCAATGAGTGACTTATATAACTATCAATATTTAACCCAACTTTAATTACAGACGAGTGGGCCACACGGCCGTGATTAATCTCCAAGAGGTTGGCACAAGCAATGAACAAAAAAGGGTACGTGAAATTGTTGGGCTTTATGCCCAAGAACTTCATTTGGTAATAGAACTGAAGCACAAGAGGGTACTCATGCCATGTGGTGGCTAACCCACGAATCATGACGTTAAAAGCGTAGTCATTGGGTTCAGAGATATGGGAGAAAAGAAGGGAAGCATAGGTGAAGTCTTTGAGGTCTATGATTTTTGAGAGTAAATGGTTGGGTTTGTGTATGGAGTTTACAAGCATTTGGGTGTGAACTTGTTGAAGGGTTTTTGTGGATGAACATTTTTTCACAAGGTATAGCAGCTTTTCAGTGAGGGATTCAGAGTGATTTGGCAGTACAGGGGTGATATCCAAACTAAGATGGCGGGAACACAGGTTTGAAGGAGCTCGCGTTTTGAGCACTATCATTGGCTAGTTCTTTGAGTTACGCAAATGACAAAAATGCAATTACTGAATAGCAAAAAATCAAGTACACGGCACCATTTCTGGGACAACACCCTATCCTACTTCGTTGTTCTTACAACTTAAAACCCAGAAATAAACAAAAATCCTTTGGTGGAGACCTGAATATGATAAGCAGACATAAACTTGGATTGATATGAGTCTGTATGATAAATAAATTGTGTATAAGCAACACGCACGGTTTCGGTGATTCTGCTGGCATTTTTGGGATTCGAACACAGCTCCAATCAGTCATTAGCTTTCCCTGTCCTACTTTGGGGTCTTAAATTTTTTTAAAAAATTTTTGGGACGATCATCAACATTTGAGGAAAGGGAAAAGAGTGCTTTATCTTTTTTGAGTCAAAAGACTAGAACAAGAAATTTAGGTAAGCCCAAATGAAGCCCAATACATTGAGAATGCGACGTAAGGCTTGTCCTATTGAAACGATGAATTATGATATAGTATTAATTCAAGAGTCTCCTAAAGGCCCACTAACCCTACGACGATCACCTGCAGCCAGCAACTATAATAAGCACAACGACAAACAAAACAGAACAAAATATAGGAAGCCAATAGCCCAATAGCAGAACAAGAACATATGTAACTAGATAAAGGACGATGTCTGTGGAATGCAAACAAACCGAACGAGAAGGAAAACGACAGAATAAAGGACGATGTACAAGAAAAGACGGAGGGGTGACGTGATAGATCAAATGAGGACAACAAAAGTAAACAAACTTCCTACAACAGACCATAAAGTAAGGAGGAGAAGTAAGACAAAACGACACACCAAGCGCCGAAGCGCGTTCCCGTAGTAGGGATCTTTGGTGTTTGTTCTTGCACGTTAAACGAACAACTAGGAGAGGCCGTTTAAATCTAATTTGCTTCCCAATCAAATGAAATGGAAAAGGGAATATTTAATGTCTTGAAAAATTCACTTTATTAATTAATTTTATTATTATGATCGAACGCATTCTGAATATCTAAAATCAATATATTAATATTTGAGTAAATTATACAGAATTTCTTTAAATGTTACTGAAATTTTATAATTTTTATTTTTAAAAATATACAAATTCATTTTAAAATTAACTTATATTAAATTTTAGTTCCATTTTAATTTTTTTTACTAAAATACCTTTAATTCATAAGGATGAACCTGAGTTGAACTTGCGCAAGAACACAAATCCAACCTAACCCAATCAAAATTTGAAACTTTTTAAAATATTTTGTTTGATATGACTAAGTTAATTTAAATCTATTAACTTTGTGAATATTCTTGTTTACTAATCTAAATATATTTTTTTTAAAACTAGTATACCCTCTTAAATAGTTCCTAGAATGTAAAGTGTATATAATTTTAACAAAATGTAAGAAAGGTTTGTGTAATTTACTCATGATATTTGCCTAATCCATACTATATCAACAACTCTCGAAAGTGTTGGTTGAAATTGTCATTTCTCATGACTTTCTCGACAATCTTTAATCCTTTTCTATTTTATTCCTTACCCTTCTTCGGATATATATAGTTGCACCATGAAATAGTAAGAGTGATTATCCCCATACCTCGATTAGTTATTTCGGATGATCTTTTGTACCCAAAAACTTTCCTCTTGTCACCATAATAGCTTAATGATCTCTCGCATTCATTGACTCTAGCGGTTTGGCAATGTGAATGGCTTTTCTTCTCCTGAGAGTGAGAACGTCACTAGCATTTGCCATTTTCTTCCATCGATGAATGTGCTACACTTTCAAACCATCATATAAGGCTACTTCAAGACGAGTTCATTGGTGCAGATATTAAAGCTGCAGTGTTTGAATTGAAGCCAACCTCCAGGGCCGAATGCTTTTTATCCCAAATTTTTCCAAACTTATTGGAAAATTGTTGGGAATGATTGATGTTTAGAAAATGGTTCTCACCTTGTAGAATGGTACCTACTAAAATGTTCTAATAAAGTCATAGGACTTGTATGGTACATAATAGATGATTTTAGTAGAAAGGAAATGAGAATAAGATGAAATGACAAGAAAAGATTTGATATCAAAATTTGTTTAATATGTTAGGAATAGATATAGAAATAAAATTGTAAAATTTTTTTAGTATGACAAAAATAATAATAGAATGGGAGTGGGAAAGTAATGAAAAGACTGAACCAACCTTAGTTAAAGTATTTCCTTCCCCTTTTTTCCCTTCAATTACTCAACCCAGAGCTGAGAAGAAGTGCTTCTGCGAAGGTCCCTGTCGTCGACACAGAACGTGACGGCGAGCGCGGGTCCTGCAAGGACCACTATAGAGACTCCCACCAAGTGCTGCAAGGTCCTACGTTTCTAAATTGGATTAGAAAGTGTGATGGTCAGTGATGGAGAAATTTAGGGCAAATTAGACAATTTCTTCACCTTTCCCTTCGGTTCCATACCATTCCTTGCTTCTCTTGATGGAATAACTCCTCCCACTAACATTAGCGGACGGCATTCCGTTGGAAACTCCACTCCAGCATACCAAACCATCATACTGTCGACACCAATGCCCACTCCCTCTCCCTGGCATGCCATTCCACGATACCAAACATTGCCTTAATCCTCAGTTCACTAAGGATTTACAACCTATCAAATTACATAATGTGGCTTATAAGATTATATTCAGAGTGACATGTAATAAACTGAAAGCCATACCGCAAGATTACATATGTTCCAATCAAAGCCTAATTGATAAAATTGATGCATAGTTACAAGTATGGAAATATATACGATCTTCTTTCTCGGGCTGCAATGACGACTTTAATTTAGTTGGTGCTTGATTCTAGTATAATTTATCAGCTTTCTTGCTTTCAGTTTCCAATAAAACTTTGCTTACTTGTTAATGCAAGGTTGGCTGACTTCTTTTGAAGAACTAATTAGGAATCAGCCTAATTTAGTTAGGACTTATATCCCAACATGTTTGGAGACTCATTGATTACAAAAATTTATTTATTTTCGTCTCAAGTTTGAGGGTAATGTATTGTGGAAGAGATGAGCCTGGCTGCTTGTAGCTGGATCAAAAGCTTTTTGGATGTGATGGGGGAATTTTGAAATCGCTTTCATTGATTAATAACAAGTTGGTAGTGGAGACCATATATCTATGAGCCACCCCTATGGTGCCCCATGCAGCCATTATAGCATCTGGATCAGTCCTTCCCCGTTCACAGCCAGCTTAAAGCTATGTATGGATGAGTGTTCAAAGAGTAACAAGAGGTAGAAGTATATTTAAAATTTTATTTTATGATGAAATCAAAAGTTTTTATTTTGTTGTCACTTTCGAATTGTAAAATCAAGTATAGAATTAAGTAGTCTAATTATACAATTATTATGATATTGTATTTAGCTAAAAACTTGCAATAATAATAATTTATTAATAAAATTAATATAGTAAAAATAATAAGTATATTATTCTATTTTATTAATGATAATCTTCTCACTCTTATTAAACTTTTAAACAATAAAATTTCATATATGTTATCATTCTACCTTTTACTACTCAATTCTCTTTGATTATTAATCATTTCAATCCAACCCAATCATATCACAATCATCCTTCTCTCCCCGCAGTTTATCTTAGGTTGGATTTGCATGTGAGGTGGACCACCTGATAATAACTTGTCCATCAACATAATAAGTCTAACCAAAAAAAAAAAAAAAACTTGACAAAAAATTCAATTAAAAAAAGTTTGTTTTATAAAATGGATAAGCTTCAAAATATTTTTAAAGTTTAGCCTAGTCCTAAAAAGTCCAAATCGATATCTTTTAAATAAAAAAAATTATTATTTTAAAAAAAGCTTAGTGTTATATAACATCGTAATTAAAAAATAAAAAATAATATTCATTATTTATATAATTTATGTCAATACAATAAGTCATTTATATTTATAATTTCAGTATATATAATTTTATAAGTAATAATAACAATAAATTATGGTATTTATATATCTTAAGTCATTAATAGTAAATTGATTTAATTATAATTTAAAAATTCATTTGGCCTGATTTAAAAAATATGAATAAAAGTTTTAATTAAAAAATTAAATTTAAATTTTTTTTATCCAAATTTAAATTTAAAATTTAAAAACTCGAATGAATAATCAAGTTTTTTTATGATTATTACTTTCATCAATTTCAAATATATATATATATATATATATATATATATATACCCAACTTTTCTTTAATTGCAATTTTATTTGGAATTAAAAAATTATTGGATGCAATGATGACAATGTTACAATTATCGACCAGGTTTTTTTTATAGCAATGTTTGACTTATGAATTTTAATTCTTCATTGATTGAAAGACCCGGTGGATTGTTATTTAATATATTGGGAGGTGGAAGCTAATTGCTTTAAGGCCGTGAATTTTTACTTATTTTAAATAAAATTTCATTAAAAAATATCAAAATAGTTTTTATATCTAACAAAATTAGTTAAAAAAACACTTCTATTAATACTATTGTATTTGATAAATTTTTTTAAGTTCTTCTGAATAAGTTTGAATATAAGAATTTTTAATTTTAACAAATAATGTTTTACTTCCTTTCCACAACCACCAAAAAAAAAAAAAACTTATGCAGTCATTCGTCTATTTTTAATAAAAGCTTGCGCAAGGACTTTTAATTCTCAAAACATTTTGTTTAAAAAAAAAAAAAGAAAATAGCTTCTATGTGAAGCCAAAGGCCACTGACACTCATCGTATATCAGGATCATAAATATTTTTTTTCAGAAAACACCATACACTTTAAAGCAGTGTGAACAAGAACAAAATTGTAATTTGAAATTGGCCAAAAGGGGAGATAGAAATGGTTATGCATGGGAGACAGATGGCGCATAACTGAAACCCTAAGCCAAAGCTCACACCTTGGTGCATAAAGTTGTACGCGGCTTCATCAATTTTAGACTTTTTGGTTTGCAATGTGTATGAAAGTTACGACATTCCAGTCAATATGTTCCTTTTTCCTTCTTCTCTTTTTGAAAATAAATATTATTGGCCTTATAAAAAATTATGAAAATACTTATATCATTTTCTGAAGTCGATATATTTGAAACCAAACTTAAAAAGTTGTATATCATGAGTAATTTATATATTATTTTAAAGGTGTTATATTTAATATATTTATCATTTTGAGTACATCAGTATATTCAATTATAATATATGAATATAATTATAATAATATAAATAAAAATAATAATATTATAATTATATTCATAGATTATAATTAGGTATATTGATACATTTAAAATTGTGAATGCACTACAAACTTGACCTATTTTATATTGTTAATGAGATTAAGATGGAATTTGAATATTATATATACAAATAATTCTTGTTATAATTAAAAGGTAAAACATATTTTTAATTGTAGAAATATGCTAATATATAAATGAGATACACTTCTTTTATGAAACGAAATTTATTCCAAAGCAAATATTCTGGTGAAACTTACAGTATTTGTGAAAAATATTATATTACATAACAATATTATATAAATAACTATAAGTTAATTTTTTTAATATTAAAAAGTGAATACAAACTCTATATGATTCTCTTTATAAACAGATTTAGGATTTGATTTCAATAGATAAAAATATTCATATCACATATTTAAACTAAGGAAAGTAAATTTTTATCATTCAAGATAAATAAACTATTATAAATTAAATAACTAAATAAAAATATAAAAATTAAAATTTCAAAACTTCAAAGGGCCTGACCGTCCCACACCTTTCCTTTAGATCCATTCTGATCTTCTTGAAATGGATGTCTAAGATGAAAAATCATTACCATCACCGTGAGTATCATAACAATATCACAAAGTTTCTAACCTAAAGAAATTAGAAAAACTACAAATACTCTGATAAAACGAAAACATAAATACATTAATTAAAGTTAAAAAATAATTGAAGTAGCAGATTTTAAGATTATAAGCCTTTCAGATCAGCCAAAAATATCGAAAGATTAAAAAGTTTTCAATCTGCCTTGCAAGGAACACATGCTTTTTTTTTTTTTAAATTAAATTTGAAGGAATTTATTTGCATAAAAAAAATAAGATAAAAGAGGGAATAAGAGAATATAAGGAACGTAATCGCCACAGCTAATTTGCAACAGAAGTGCCAACTTTTGTGAAAGAAGGAAAAGTAAAATCAAAAGATCCCTTAATTATGTTCTTTCAAATTTAGATGCCAAAAAAGACATATTTTAAATGATAAAGTTGTTATCATTTTAATATATATATATATATATATATATATATGCGATTATTTTATTTATTTTTATAAAAAATGTAGACCAAAATGATATTGATTAATTAAATAATGCAAACTGAATCCCCATTTTATAAGTACAACATATATATTAAACAAAATACA
This sequence comes from Delonix regia, assembly GCA_037074485.1. NCBI lineage: Eukaryota > Viridiplantae > Streptophyta > Magnoliopsida > Fabales > Fabaceae > Delonix > Delonix regia. Next base: position 24,599,756 of record CM073451.1, on the reverse strand, counting down.
AACGCGTCATTTATTTTTTTTTACCAATGTTTATATATATTTTTATTTATCAGACAAAAAATTATATCTTATAACGACTAATTTATTTTTCTAATGTAATGTGGGAGTTATATGAAAAAAAAATTATTTTTCTGAAGGAGTCTTATGTAAATTCAATTACTTTCAATTAAGAGGGTCATTTCAAAGAATTTTATATCAATGAAATATTCAAAATTCATAAAATTTTATAGGATTGAAACAGCATTATAATTTTTAATATTAAAATAATAAAATACTACTTGAAGCAGCCATTAATGATGGAAGTCATTTTTTGAAAAAAAAAGCAAAATACAATTTTAATCTAAATAATAATGAAAGAAACCTTAAAAAAGTTGCACACAGGCCCACAAAATAATGTTAAACACACCCAAAAAAATAATAATAATCCAAATGCCAAAAGAGTAAACTGTAATTAACCAATACGGAACATGATTGTTTTCGTCCATTACTAAACGGCATTTAATTACATTGGGCCATAACACTAGCATTATTATCAAGATATGAAATTAATAATTATGCATTAATCCACATCAATGATACTTTCAAAAAGAAGATCCCTTCCCATAATTGACCATAAAGTGAAATTGTTTGTTGAAAAGAAATATTAATTAATTTTGGTGATTTTTATGATAGTTAATTTATTATACTAAGTATAATAAAATTATTTTTTTATTATTTTATTTTAAAATAATTTTATTAAAATTAATATACTAAATTTACTCTCATATATAAATATATTGGTGTGCGTACAAAAGCTCATTATGGAAATTTGTGAAAAGTGAGAACTAAGAAGGGGAAAGGGGAAGACGCATTCATTTCATTTTAGAGAAGTGCATTCTGATGACAAGCAAATTATGATTTCATGAGAATTGCATAGCCCGTCGAATCAAGTGATGACGTTTGAGAATCTATGTCTTTATGCCCTACACATTTTACACTTAAGCATCTATATATAGATAATTAATAAAATCAACATGAGGCCTCATGATCCTCATACTTGAACAACAAGCTTTCATACTTCCTGTATAAAGGTATACATTAGATTTTTTTTTTTTTTTTATATTCTGTAAATTAAAATAAGAAGAATTATGAGAAATATAGTTGGAGCATTATATATAGTACCGGCTAGTATATAAATATCAAAACTTTTTAAGAATCTCGTATCTAAATTAATGGTTTTAAATGGGAACAAGGTAAGGTTAGGTCAGTTTTTGAAATCTTAGTTCCTTTTTCTGATTGGTTTATCAAATTTTTAGTTGGTCGATTTTCAGCTGTCGCGGAGTTTATCTCGAGAGTTTAAAATCTTTGTCGTATGTAATAATAAAGAGTCAACACTGAGAGGGACAAAGGCTCCATCGTCAATTAGGATGAGCTTATATATGAATATAATGGAAGGGTGTAATCTAGATAGAGATAGAGAGTTAATTCTCTAAGAATTTATTTAAGAATAATTATATTAGAGCCTCTCAAAGTCATTTATTCATTATTTATCTTGGCAAGTAGGAACACCTAGCTGCTAAATAAGTGGATAAATTAGATTTATTATATAATAAAACAAATTGGTCTTCTCTTACACGCGTGCAATGAGCACACAAAATAAACTAGTTTAAATGTATTATCCACCGCTGTCTTTACCTTACCTTTGCTAATTTTACCCTCCATTCCTGCAATTCAAACACTAGAATGATTAAAAGTTAGTGGGTAGAAATAATATTATGCGAAAATAAACAAAAATTATATATAAAAATTATTGTACAAAGACTTTCATAAAACTTAACATTTGATTTTTGAAAGATGTTATTTTCCATCAGATACATTTGTTTTAGTCTGGAAGTACATAAAATAAATAACTTGTACATAGTAAATGACATCACATATTATTTATGAGTTATTTCATGGCATTTTATAGATGAACGTGAGATGCTTCATGTAGGAAATGTAAGTTCACGCGTTACTTATTAAAAGCACTTTGTGGGGATGAGCAGTAAATTTTTTTTTTTTTAAATATCTTAAATAACTCTATTTGTTCATGCGTTTCAAAACAAAATTTGAAGATAAATTTATTGTCATTGCTCGTTAATTAATAGTATTTCTATGAAATTTTTAAAGGTAATAAATTATTTGAAATAAAAATTCATAATTTTGTCTTAAATTATAGATAGAGCACTTATATACATGAAATTTTTATTCATTAATCAACTTATAAAAGACGGGAACACATATTTCAATATCTTTTAAAGATTTTTTATTTTATTTAAATAAATTTAGATCCCAACTAACTAACTATTTAGATGTAGGATAATTGTCTTATGCGTATAAAATTTGATCTCGAATAGTTTATTTATTTAAATGTAAAGATAGAGTTATATTATGATGCTCTATAGCACATACTTTACTCCTTCAAATTATGCAAAAATAGTTTCAATGCCTTAGGCAAGGCTAAAATGTGTTAGACTAGGGTTAATGACTTAATATATTTTGAAGATTGTGGTTTACCCTTAGAGAAAAATGTTGCAACAATATATTAGGTAGATAATATGTCATATGTATAGTTTAATTAAAAAGAAAGTATAGTACGTTAAAGGAGATAAATAATACATATTTAATTAAATTTTTTACTTGTGATTTTTCAAAAGAATAATGTTATACATGTGCAATAATTTTATTTATCTGATAATCTAATAGATTTATTCATTATACATTACCAAATGTCACATTTGAAAAATTGGTATAGGATATTGGGAAGCCTTGATTTAAGGACACTAAGTGATATTATTATTAGGAGGGAGTAAATGACGTGTGCTCTATTTTCATCGACCAAGATTTTATCCAACTAATTTTTTTTATGAGATTTTTAATGAAATAACTTACAATTGACATTACAAATAATGTTCAATCTTTTCAAAAAAAATTTATCCGTTTTTTGTAGTATAGTTTAACGAGATACATTATTTATTAATCAATAGCTAAGAAAGACTATTATAAATAATATACTTAAGTGGATATTCATAATTACAATAAATAACTATCTATGATCCCTTCTTAACTTTAAGCAACTATACACTATAAATATGAAATTATTTATATATATAATTACATAACTTAATTTATTGTTTTTGTAAAAATATGTGTTAAGAAAGGAAAATTCAATTGAAAATTTGTTTTTTCTCTCAACTTTCTTCGTTTTTTTATTATATTTTCTTATATTCTCCGTTGCATTTACCAGAAGTCCACAGCCAACAATATTTGTCTTGATATCATTAACATGAATGGCATTTTTGATATAAAAGGACGAGAGTTTGGGCAACGGACGAGGAAGCCGATACGAGGCACCCTGGCATGGTGGGGGCATCGAAGGGTCCGGCTTCTCTCTTTTCCTTGATTTCCGACTTTCTTTTGCTTTTCATAATTCTTTATTATTATCTTTATTGCCAATTTTCAGCCTCGTGCCCAAATTACCAAATTCTCCACCTCTTCCACTCGAACTACGACGCAACCATCAATCAGATGCTTCTTCATGCGCTACGCACTTGCGTCTCCTGAAGCACCAAGAGTGTGAACTTTGAGCCCAACTGTGGGTAGGACCCACTAAAATAACTGATATTCGCTCTTCGTGTGGAAAAGCGTGCGTGCCCCCTTTGTGTTCCTCCTCGCAAACCTACTCAACGGGACAGCGTCTCCAACCTCACACCTAATTCAGTTAGAATGAGATGTAATTTATTAGTTTGTTCTTATAAAATCATCATATTATGTTTAATTATGATCAAAATTTAATGATTTAAATTTATAAATAAAAATATATATTTATATGATTATATTAATTTAATATAAATTTAAATTATTAAATTTTTATTCAATGATCTATTATAATTAAACATAATTTTATATATTTTTTCAAATATAAAGTTTTAAATTAATAATTTACAGGTCATTTTATATAATTTTATTCAAATATTTAATATTTAATAATGTCGATATTTTACATATTAAAATATATTAAACATTGATAAATATTTAATAGCATAAAAAATTTAAATTGTTAACTTCATATATATATATATATATACATTTAATATCAGTTATAATATTATTACTGTTCTAAAATTAAAAAAATAATTTTATTGAGTGAGAGTGATAAAAAATAGTATCATACATATTGATTACTTCTTTTTCCTCAAAATTATGTATCAAAGAAAATTTTATGAAAATATTATTTTAAGAGAAACAAAAGAAGGTTACAGAACTGTTTGGAAAGTTGGTAAATGATGGCAATAAAGGAATAAACATACGTAAAATTATTCTATAATTAATACTGATATTTATCTACTAAAATGCAAATAGAATTTAAATAGGGAAAGCAATAATAACTATACCATTTATTAACTATAACGATATATTAATTAGTAAAAATGATAAAAAAAAAATTCTTTACGAGTAACTACCTATTAAACTTAATTAATAGGAGAACTTCAGAAAATATATATTAATATGATTTTCATATTTAATTTTTTATATAATATTTTATTGCAAAGATTACTTGCATAATTTATTATTTTATACTAAATTTATAATAAATATATAAATATATAGCACAGTGGCAGTCAAGAAATTTCTTGAATGATGAAGGGCCATCGTACAGAGCTGTCGTATTCTTGCTGCCTCAACCTCTCTGTTCTTCCTTTAGTAGTAGCTACCCAAACCAGATACTTTATTTGTCTTCTTTTTTCATTTTTTTTCTTTTTATATTTTTCTTCCTCCGTGTTTTGACCGTTGCTTTTCTCAACGTCTCTCTCACTCTATCTCTCTCTCTTTCTGATTCTCTCAGTGATTCCCTCATCGTGATCAAAGCTCCGTCTACTTCCGCCGGCAATTGTCAGGTATGCTTCTCCACACTCCATTTCCAGTCTTTAACGAAACCCACTCACTGCATATCAGTCTTTTTATTTTTTTCTGCATTTCGGCTGCTTCTTTATCATCTTCTTCACCAACATTTTTTTTTATTTATCTCACTCCTAAAATAAATAAAAAAATTGTAGACGGGTGTGTTGGCATTATTCATCTTTCTCAAATTTGCAATCTTGATGGTCTATTTTTTTTCTGATCTTCCAAATGATTACTGTGAGTTTATGTTTCACAGCACTCAACAATACATGATAATATTTGTTTTTTCTTTTTCCTTCGAGCCTTTACTTCTTTCTTTTTTGAATTTTCTAAGCTACACTGTAAAGCCTCCGTCTTTTCTTTAATTTGTTCCTACAGGGACTTGTCCTAATTTGAACATATCACATACATTTCTGCACATTGAAATTATCGTTTTCCAGTCTCTGATTACCGGTGTTCTCCTGCTAGTTCGGCTCACTGGGGAGTAATTTTCTAAGTTCTACTATTTTCACTTTTGCACTGGATTCTGGTTTTTTTTTTTCTTTTTTTTTTTTTTACCTCTGAGGAAAAAAGTTCCCAGATGAAAATTTCTTCATGTATTGGGATAGCGCAGATTTTGGTTTTGTAGAGAACAGAGGGATGACTCCCAGAATCTCCTTTAGCTGCTTCTATTGTGAAAATCTGACTTTCGAAATCCTCCCTTCTAGTGACTTGAACATAAAGAAAAGCATCCGACCTTAACAACATAGATAGATTTTTTTCATTTTTTAAATTCAAATGTTTTACTTATTTTAATTTCTTTTTTTATGACATTTCGATATTGTGTATGGCAGAACACGCTGGTAAATTATTTATGAATCTGGCGAGATCTGAAGCAAGATTCTCCTTTGATTTCCATTTCGATGCAAGCCTGAGATAGAAGAGGAAACCCAGAGTAAGAGCTATGGGATGTTCTCAATCAAGGCTAGACGATGAAGAAGCAGTACAGCTTTGCAAAGATAGAAAGCAATTCATCAGACAAGCTGTTGAGCAAAGAACTCGCTTTGCTTCTGGACACATGGCCTACATCCAGTCCATGAAAAGGGTCTCAGCTGCTCTTCGAGACTATATCGAAGGAGATGAGCCACGTGAGTTCTTATTAGATTCCTTCATAACCCCACCTTTCACACCTGTGAAGAAGAAACCCAATCCTGGCTTCATTCCCATTTCATCAAAACCCTTCACACCAACCACTATCAAGTATGAACCAGATTCTTCAACACTGAAAGTGAATTACCTTATGTCAAGTTATACTCCAGCAGTTTCTGTTGAGGAGAGGCCTCAGTCACCAGAAATGGTGAGAGTTGAAACGTATTCCCCAATGCATCAGCAGTATGGTGTTGATGGTTTTTTTGGTATGCAATCCTCACCTAGGAATCCCTCCATTTTTTCTTATTCTCCCAATAACAGACCTAGTATACCTCCTCCTTCGCCTCAAACTCCCCAATGGGATTTCTTTTGGAACCCTTTTTCATCGCTAGACTACTACGGTTACCCCACCCGGAGTAGCCTAGACCACACAATTATAGATGATGAGAACAGAGGATTGAGGCAGGTCCGGGAAGAGGAGGGAATACCAGACTTGGAAGAAGATGAAACTGAACAAGAGGAGTTTGTTGGAAAGAGAAATGTAGCAGAAGAAAGAACCAAAGTTAATGTGAATTCCTCTAAAACAGAAGAAGTCACGGTTGAAGATGTCAATGATGACAACGACGATGATGAGGAAGAAGAAGAGGAGGGAACAGACTGTGAATGTGAGAATGTTAATGAAGTCGAAGACTCACAAGTCCATGGTAGTACAAGTTTTGAAGTATCAAAATCTCAAACTGCCGGTCACATTAAATCTAGTAATCAGGATATGACAATTAGCAATCAAGAAGCTAAGGAAGAAACACCAGGTTTTACTGTTTATGTAAACCGAAGGCCGACAAGCATGGCTGAAGTGATAAGTGATCTTGAAGCTCAGTTCAAAATAGTCTGCAATGCAGCCAATGATGTCTCAGCATTATTAGAGGCTAAGAAAGCTCAGTATTTACTGACATCTAATGAACTCTCAGGTTTGGTGGAATTGTAATATTCGTTTTGCCACTATCCTGTTGATGGATTTCATTTTAGCCTTTTTCCTTTCAGTTACGAAGGATATAAAATCAAATTGTATTTCGTTTGCAGCATCAAAGTTGTTGAACCCAGTAGCTCTGTTCCGGTCTGCTTCGTCACGCTCTTCCTCATCAAGATTTTTAATGAATTGTTCAAGCACCAGAGATGAAGGTTATGAGAGCAGTAACGATCTCTCAGAGGACACCTCTATGTTTTCTGGTAGTCATCATTCGACATTGGACAGGTTATATGCATGGGAGAAAAAGCTATACGAGGAAGTCAAGGTATACTTCTGAACTATCTACGCTCTGGCAGAGATATTTACACACAGTGAAAATATAGCCTCAAATACAGCGGTTTGATGTTTGAACTTGTAATCCTTTCTGTTTGCAATCTATTGACTCCATGAAAAGGGAGCCGAGATCTACTACCTGTTAGTACTGTTAAACTACCCAGTCACATCCCAAGCATTCTCACCTTTTTTATCACTTATTGTCAGCCATTTGAGCAATGCTAGTAGACTAGCCATAGGGAAATATCTTAACTTCACTGTAATTGAAGTTGTAGTTTATTTCCTTTGAATACAGTTGTCGCAAAAACAATAACATCTACTTTTCTTGCCTACGAACTTGCAAGTGCATTTCCATTTACATACCTGTTGACTAACATTTTCCAATCTTTCAGTGGCAATTACATTGCCTAATTACTGACTTGATTGAACAAATTTAACTATTTCTAAGAACATACCTATAATCTTGCAAGAGAAGAGATTTAGCTTCTACATAACCTAAAGAATCGTAATATCTCTAGCAGATAAGTATAGATCTTTCCATTACATGCTTATGTTACACCAATTTTAATAATGAGAAACTTATCTGTGTGTACTTCAACAGTCTGGAGAACGTGTCCGTATTGCATATGAGAAGAAATGTGTGCAACTCAAGAACCAGGATGTAAAAGGAGTGGACGACTCTTCAGTGGATAAGACAAGGGCAGCCATTAGAGATCTAAATACCCAGATGATGGTTTCAATGCACTCGGTTGAAGCTATTTCCAAGAGAATCGAAACTCTAAGGGATGAAGAATTGCACCCCCAACTTCTTGAATTGGTGCAAGGGTATGCGTGAAATTCTTTATCATCATATAACTTTGTTTTTTAATTTAAGTATTTCTGACTTCTAACATACTAGTTGTTTCTGTCTTTCCTTGTATGCCCCTTCTATAAGCAAATTAAATTTCTTAAGGAAAAAAGATTCAGTGAAGTTTTTAGGTATTTGTTATTAATTTCTTTAATAAAATTATGACTTATTGAGGAACCTATTTGAAGAAGTCAATAATGTGATGGTGATAGCAAATATTGTTGACTTCACCTAAATCTTCTCTTCTTCCTCATTGAAAAGCCCTTATAAAATTGCTAGCCGTGATTAAGACTGTTATTAATATGTATGAAGTCATTTTAGTTAACGGGCTTGCGTTGCATTAAATCATTCTGATACTAGACATTGTTTGCCATTAGAAACTTCTTTGTTGCAAAACTATCCATAAGCTAAGAATTATGCAATTCTTGCGTGATAATGCTTCAACTTATGGTTCTTCAATATAATACCAACGCAGGCTGTCAAGGATGTGGAAAGTGATGGCAGAATCTCATCAGACGCAGAAGAGAACCTTAGATGAGGCCAAGATTCTTCTAGCTGGCACTCCTTCTAAATCAAAATCCAGAAAACAATCTTCCATGTCAGTAACTGATCCACACAGGCTTGCCCGTTCAGCCTCGAATCTCGAAACTGAGTTGAGGAATTGGAGAGCCAGTTTTGAATCATGGATCACTTCTCAAAGATCCTATGTTCAAGCACTAACCGGCTGGCTTCTCCGGTGCATGAGATCTGAGCCTGATGTATCCAAGTTACCGTGCTCGCCTCGCCAGTCCAGTGGCACTCATCCAATATTTGGACTCTGTGTTCAATGGTCAAGGCGTCTAGATGCAATCCATGAAACTGCAGTGCTTGATGGGCTGGACTTTTTTGCTGCTGGTATGGGGTCCCTCTATGCACAACAACAGCTAAGAGAAGATTCTTCTTATGGAAATCAAGTTGGATCAAAAGAATTCAGTGGAAATAATATGGAAATGGTGGAAGTTGATCAGGTTGAAGAGGTAATGACATCAGAAAAAATGGCTGAAGTTGCTATCAAGGTACTCTGTGCTGGAATGTCAGTAGCTATTAGCTCACTGACTGAGTTTGCTATTGAATCTGCTGAGAAATACGATGAACTTGTTAAGCAATGGGAGAATGTCAAGTGGCAGCATACTTCTAAAGGGACCTGGAACATAAAGTAGATTGTAGATCAGGTTTTTGTGGGATTGGTTTAGCAATGGGTGTCAATATGTTTACATAACTATTCAATACAAGGTAGAACAGTTAGTGCTCATTTCCAGACTATCCCTTTCTTTTTTCCTAGTTACATTACAACGAGAAAAGAAAAGGCGAAGGGTATTAATTTTATACCAGGAGAAGACTACACTGTAACTGTGAAACGAGTCATCCAACTAGCCAATTTTGTAAATTGGGATGCTTCTTTCTCAAGTGCAAAGAGCAAAGCAGTAAGCTATAAAATAAAAAGGCATTTACTGAGCAACATGAAAGTCAATGACTGTTGTGATTAAAGCTTCCTTTTCTGATAAATTGTGGTGCTTATATCCATTTTACAAGTCACGTTTTGTTACATGAGAAGAAAATAAACAATAAAAAAAGATGTGAACTGTAAAACTATATATTTGATAGATAGTCGACTATTGAAAAGTTGCACATATGACACTAAATTTATTCTAATATAAAAGACTCCACTTATTAATGAAGTTTGATACGATGATTCCAAATAGGAGGTATTTCAAAATTAACCTTTTTTTCTCTTATACTAAGGCCTGTGAGATCGATTCCCTTTGTTATTTTTATTTAAGTTTCAAACTAATTGAAAACTGTTAAACAGTAGGTTTTTCATTTACATTATTTTACCCATCTTTACTAATTATTTCCATATCTTCTACATGCTCTTGTTAAATACACAAGTTTGGCTAAAAAGGGTATTCCTCAAGGGAATTAATGGATGAAATTATTCATCCCTTGGCTTGGTTTGAAAACCACTTATCTATCATGTTTGGAAAAAAAATAATCATATATATCATCATGAAAGCAACTGGTGTTCAAAATAGGTACTGAAGTCACCCATTTGCTGAAGCAAACCAATTGAGTTAAGTAGTAGAAACCCAGTTTTGCGCAGAAGATAGGAAGTTAGGAAAATATTCTACAGTGAGTTTATATATGAATTCAGAATTGCAGTTTTCTTGTTGTGGGTGGACGTTTTGTTGTCCGTACTTTTTTTGTTGCCACTAGTTGTCTTGACACTGATGTTCTACTCAGATAGCTTATCTAAACATATTGTCATTTAATTTACATTTTATTAAGTAATTATTAAGCTTAATTAAAATTTAAAAACGGGTTACTTTAGTTTTAGAAGTTAAGTTTTTAATTGACTAATGTCTTAGTTATGATACAATTTTATTATCTATCAAGAAAAAGTATAAATTTTTCAATAGGATGTGAAAAATTGTCGAAAAAGAAATTAAAAATAATATTGCTCTAATTTGTGTCATCAGAAATTAGGATGAAACTTGAAAAACATTATTGTTGTGAGCAAATTTTGATACATTTATCAAATTTTTGGTTATTGAAAGCACGTGTGGCAAATTGTTAAGTTTTTAAGTGAAATTAATGGGGAAGAGGTTGAAGATACAAGAGAATGTCCAAAGTGTGTAATTTGCAAGCTTGTTGCATTGCCTACTTAAACCATCTATACTAGGGACAGATCTAAAAATTAATTTTAAGGGGAAGAAGAACTAAAAATATATATATGACTAATTTGGTACTTCTGGATATTCTACTAAGAAGATTCATATTTGATAAATCAATAAAACTCCACAAAAAAAAAAAAATACAAAATATAAAATAAACTTAAACTATCATTTTATTTTTTTTAAGTTAGACATACTAAGTTATACTCTACATTTTCCCGAAAGATCAAAGTCATCCATGAAAGAATCTATTGAAAATTCTTGAGTTGTGTCTTTCTTAATATATTTTATGGAACATGTTGAAAGAAAATTGCCTTCCATCTTATTTCGTAATCTTGTCTTCACAAATTTTATAGTTGAAATTCTTTGTTCCACTATTGTTGTAGACATCGAAAAAGTTAGTACATGACAAATAATTCTATCAATAAGTGGGTAAATTATCAACTTTTGTATCTTTATTAACACTTCACACAACTTTGCAGTTGTTGAAACTTTCCTCAACTTTGAACCATTTTTAGCATCAATTTCAAAAAGCTCAAATTGAATATTTAAATGTTCCTTTTCTTGTTCCTTAAAGTCCTTTGGATAAATATTATTTACAAGCTTGGAAATATCTTCAACCTAAAATGATTTATAATCATCCTATAGATCTAGAGCAGAGGTAAGGACAAGTAACTCTACTATATCCTTCTTAAAATAAAGGTTCATTTCTTGCAAGAATGAATCTACAGTAGAAATGAATATATCATGCCAATAGTAATGTTCAATGTTAAGGTTATCTCTTTGATGACATGATTGACCTTGACTAACTTTGTAATGAGCATTTAAATCTGGGATTCTTATATCATCATGAGATCTTAATTGCATTGCATTTAATTTATCTTGCAATTTATGGTGCGAAACTTGACACAAATCATCAATAATTCTCAAAATCTCAATCATAAAATGTAAGATGAATATACATTCAAAGGATGTCATCACATCATAGACTCCATCACTTCACTCCTCTAAGTTAGATTTCTACATTATGATGTCAGAAAATACAACACAAGTTGAATGGAATATTCTTAACAAACTATAAAGAAGTTGAGTAAGAGCCTCATTGAGTATATCCCGGATGTCGAAGAGTGCCAACTTGATTTTTCCTTTTACCAGTTTTAATCTCATTTGTGTCTATCAATTCCTCGATATGAAATGCCTCAGAGTCTTTTAAATGATCATGTCGTTTGCTCGAAGAAGCAACCAATTGATTATTAGATTAGAAAACTATGTTACATTTGTCTTAGCTATTAAATTAGCAAATTAGGTTTTTTGGTTTTGGCTATTAAATTAAGAGAGTAGGTTTTTTTTTTTGGTTTTAGCTATTAAATTAGAAAAATAAATATAATTCAGGGATGAAACTTATATAAAGACAATTGAAATATTGTTAAGTTATATAACTTTTGTCATGACCTTAACCAAAAGGATATGACCGACACAAGAATGAGGTACCCCTCGCCCTTGTAAGCTTAACTGACATATCAAGAGATCAGATATTTACTAAACATATAGGACTTTCATCAAGTCAAACTATGACAGAATACCCACAAATACATATGACAAAAAGAATTAGTCACCTTCATGTAAAACTTTTGGCAGAGTTGCCCCTGAAATATGGACCTTCCAAAATTTTTACAACAGGGAACTTGACATACAAAAGGATGGAGAGCTCTGCTTTCCAATATATATTCATATCCAATAGCCAACCATTAATAGAACAATAATTAAAAGACCATTTGCCTACATACAAGGGGAGCTAAAAAATCAAATTACATATTTATAACAAATGAGGAGCTTCTCCCATTGCAACAACAAAGCTTACTAAAACAATAAACACCTGCAAACTCCTACTCTGAAGATGGGTGTTCTGGACTGGTGCTATGATATGAAAAATTTTAGATAACATCAGGTAAGCAAAAACTTAGTGAGCATATAGTACTAATCATACAAAGGAAGAGACAAATTAGACACAGTGGAGTTTTTGAAAAAAAAATCATATGTTGTCTTAAAATTAAACATCTTCTATGGATAGTATAAATGATGCGGCATGCAAAACACATCTTAAACTTAAGTAAAAGCCTGAATAATAAAATTTTAAAATCTATTTTGAATAAAAATAAATCGATACATAAGTAACAAAAGAGTATTTCAAAATCAAGTAAATGCTTGGGAACATACCATAGAACCATCAGATATTGTAAACAACGCTAGCCCAAGACTAGTATAACTAGAGTAGAATATATATCAGTCATGAGCCTCATGTTCAGAATATTCAAAATAATGGCCTTAGGCCTTAGATAGAGTATCATATTAGTGGTATCATGCCCAATCATATCAGAATACAGATCATAGCGTACTATGACTAACGTCTATCGTCATTGGCTAGAGGGTCCTATTTGGATACATTCCCAAAATTTCTTTAACATACATAAGTCTGTAATCAAAATTGAAATTTTAAAAGTTTAGAATTAGACTTATTCACAGAGACAAATAAAAGTAATCCAAATTTCAAAATCCCAATACATTGTATAGATGGAATCATGTATCTTTATAATTAAAGAACCAAATATTTCATAAACATCAAACTAGAGTACTTCAAAATACAAGCAGAGAAGTTTAAAAGTTCAAAATAATTTAACTTAGAAAACTCAAAATCAAAGAAATTCATAAATGCAAAGTCATAGAATCCACCTATCCAAAAATTCAGTGTTTTCAAAGTATACAAATGATATTTATAATTCCTGAAGCCTGCCCCAAAGCACAAGGAGATCAAGAAACAATACTTTTCCAAAATAGATATTGCACAACAAAAATCTTGCATAAATAGGAATATTTACTCACCTAGCTAAAGCCCATATAATTCACTTCCTTACCTATGAAATAAAGTACAATTGTTATAACCCTAAAATTAAATGATAGACCTTTAACTTCCATGCTAAGAAGTATCTTAACTTAGATAAATTTTAACAAGTTTCCATAATGAGTTGGCATTACCAATCCATTTCGGTACTTTATTTCTTTTCTTTAAGGCTACTGTTATTCTAATTAATATCTTGAGTTACCATAACTAGCATATATAGTAATATATACTTAGAAAATACTTTGGGATTCAAATGCTCTATATCTTAAATTTTCAATCTCACGAATAACTAGCATAGATAAATTGCACTAAAATATTCTAAGGTTTTCAACAATGCTCATATGATCACATAATTTCCACCAATTTCACTTCCCATTACTTAGATTATTTCCAACATAAGACAATGATATTTTTCATTATGAAGAATGGCATTAAACACATTTGCCAACCATCATTATCTAAATAGACAGCTCATAACCAATATTAGCCCCAAGTAGCCCATTCTTTGCTTCTTATGACCTTTGAGTTATCCAATTTTACCAACTAGTTCAAAATTATACCAACAATAACCAAAGTAATTATTTCAATAATTATAATCACTTTCAAAGCACTTTTATTCCTTAGACTCCCTTTAATCAAAAAATACATTTAATATAATTTGAGAAAAAATTGCTAAGTGACTTACCACTCTGAATGATAACTTCTAACAACTAAAGTTCTTCTCCTTGAGGTCCAATAACACTAGAAAATCAAGAAGTCTTCACATATCATCACCCTACATGCTTCAACTCCCTACCAAGAAAGATGAGTTTCTAATTGAGCAATCCAATCATCAAATTAACATATAAGAATTGTTAGATACTTACCTAACATAAAAAACCCCCAACAAAATTTCACAAAACTCCTTCAAGTTAAGTTCCAATTGGAATTTTCTTGTTACTATTCATGTTCTACACATAAAAAAAGGATTTTTAAATTCAAAGGTTAAATCACCAAATTGGAAGATCAAATAAGTAAAGAACCATTTGAAATTCATTTGGGCAAATTTCGGCCAATTGTTACTATTCACGCAATTTTAGACGTCTGATAGAGGAATTCAAATTTTTGAGGATATAACTTGAAATTAAGCTATGAATTTACAAGAGACAAGGTCGAAATGCATAGAATAGGCCAAGCCCTAAAGAGATTTAGAGTAAAACTCACTTAATTGAGTTAAATCCTTCATGAAATCATAACCTAACATTTTTGTCACTTTTCGCTGGAACTTTGAAGCTTTTCCAGTCTATCACTTGCCAAAAATGGCCAGTGGAAGGTCCGAAACAAGAATAGCAGTAGTGAAAGAGCAAAACATGGTAGAATTAAAGAGAAGGAGGTGGCAAATTTCTCAGCTCAGCTCAAACGAAGACATTCAAGTGAAAAGGAAGAACTAGCATAAGGAAGAGTGAAAAAAATGAATGGCATATAGGCCATTTTACTTATGAGGCTGCGGGTATTCTTAGAAAAAGAGGCACAAACATCAAACTTGCACTTGGGCAGGGTTTGAACATAGGTCTCTTATTTTAGATGGGTAAGGCTTAGCCACTTATGTCAACTTCATTCTCATGTAAAAAAGCTATTTGAATTAATATAAGAGCTCTCTTTAATCCTTTTTTTCTCAGTTAATTCAATTTTTCATATTTTTCCTTATTTATATTGATTCTTCCCTTTGATTTATGCAATTATTCACAAAATTATTCCACAAGAATTAAATTATTAAATGAAAAATTTTTCTAGAATATTACAACTTAGATTTTTATCTTTTTTTTTTTTTTTAATGGGGGGATATCTTAGTAATTAATGAACTAAATGAAAGATTTAAAGTAAAATTACCTATTAAAATTTTTAAAAATTCCAAAAGGGTGATCACCCCTCATTTGCACCCCTCTTTATTTATCCTTGGTCAACTCATTAATATTTGTTGCAATGAACTAAGTTTTCTTCATATGAGGTTACATGCACAAAGCCACCTGAATCCTAATAATAGCCATTGTCATATGTGAATTTTGGAGTTACTCTTCATTATTGACAAACTTGGTATCAAGTGAAGATGAGTTAGAAGTATGACAAGCTTAGGATAAGAAAATGGTTGATTGAATGGATTGAAATGTTAGATTGGCTTGATATTGATGTTGTGGTGGGTTATATGGATAGTTTGGTTAGAGTAGAAGGAAAATGATGACTTAGTTGTTGGTGCTAATGATAATATAGTATTGTGGTGATTGGAAGCAAAAAGAAGAAGTGTAAGTATATCTATCCAATTCATTTTCTCAGACACTAAATCTTTTAATTTTGATTTGTTTAGTATGGATTTAATTATAATTTTGATTAGTTTTTTATCTCTTTTTCTTTACTCAAATGTTGTTTGGCTTTGCAAATTCATGTGATTATCTAATTCTGTGTTGGGAATTGAAAATTTTGATCAACATGACTTAGAGTTTGAGGTTTCAACTATTGATTTAGGTATGAACCTATGAGTTTATGAATTTTCTTAGGTATATGTTCTTTTTTGGGTTACTAGTCTTCAATGTTTAACCCTTCCATTAGACATCAAGTTGTAAGTTTAATTCTAAGGTGTTTGTCCTAAAATTACATTCTATTTTGAGTTGTTCCAAGATGTTTAACCCTACTTAGGTTCCAAAATATAAATTCAAGTTTAGAAGAGGTACAATTCCAAGCCCAACTCAATGCAATTATTAATTTTAGCACTTTACAAAATTTTTCCTTTCTAAATGCATCTTAGGATTGCTTAGGAAGAAACGTAATCATTCTTTGATGTGCAAAATAGCTGATAATAACCTTGCCATACAACTTTGGGAAAAAAAAAATCTAATAGAGAAGTCTAAAGGGGAGTTTTTAATAGACTTCATCATTTGACTAAGTTTTTAAAAAACAAGCTTGAATTTTAGCTAAAAAAAAGAAGTTCAAGCCCATTTTTTAATTAGGCTTTTATTCATATATATTGGGCTAGACCTATCAAGTTAAACAAACTTTTTAAAATC
Source organism: Delonix regia (assembly GCA_037074485.1). NCBI lineage: Eukaryota > Viridiplantae > Streptophyta > Magnoliopsida > Fabales > Fabaceae > Delonix > Delonix regia. The sequence continues at coordinate 24,582,913 of CM073451.1, read as the reverse complement.
ATGATAAAATCAATTTGCTATTTAGGACTTGAGATAAATAATATAGCTATTTGTTTGTCATACCCTAAATGATTGAGTGTGACTGACACGGAGAACAAGGTAAACCTGATCTCTATAAACCGAATAAATGTGACAAACTAATTGATCTAAATACTCATATAACGAAAGAGATGTACAACATCTAATTCAATTCTTTAATATCATATAACTAACTCAATGCTACACAAAACTAAACTCTTTACCTGTGACAATGGAGCTACTAGAGTGCGAAGAAAATATTTTGTTATGTTTAACAATTAAATAATGACTCTTCACCCTTACAAATAATGCAGGGCTCACCGATAAGTCTCTTTATTGTCACTAAATTAACGTGATAACTGGGACCAACACAATTCTTTGAAAAAAATTTAGAGAGAGAAGGGATGAGTGACCATACTCAATGAGCAAATATTACTAACCATACTAAGAAGGAATAGGCAAATCACTAGAGTTTTTCTTAATTATATCATTTTGCAATTCAAAACACATTAAACTTATGTATAATGCAATTATTTCAAAAATAAAATCTTAAATCGTATATCATAATTCATAATGTTGTCACAAATTCAATGTATTATGAAAATTTGATTATACTAATAACCATTTGAAGACAATTTTAAAGGAATAAAACCAAAGTAGAAAACATCACACGAGACTTATCATAAATCTATATGCAAAAGCTAGATCAAGGTTAGGTATCATAATCCATACCAAAAGCTAGCTCAATGTTGAGATTGTTTTGATGATGATAAATATATGAAAAATATGAGTTACAAATATAATGTTAATATGTGCTTAATTGATTAACCATTTAAACTAATAATTTGGTTTACAAGTTAAATATCTATTATGTGTAGGATGGTCTAAAGAAATAAGAGTAAGCATTGAAGTGAAGATAATGAAATATCAATACGATGCTCTATCTAAAGAGATAGTAAGTAAGAAAAGTATTATAAGCTTTGAAGAAGTTAAAGATTAAAAGAGCTAGAAGCTTGGTTACATCAAGATAGCCAATGGATTAAATTGGTATAATTATCATGGGCCAAGTATTGTTTTGTGAAATTCAATTATTTAGATTTGCATTTATTGGCTTAAGAATTTTTTGTTCTTAAAATATAAGTTTTGACTTAAAAGATAGAAAGATATAGATTTTACTTAAAATCATTTTTGACCTTTAGTCACTATTTTGATGATATCTCACAAACCATATGTGATTTTGTTATGAAACTTATTTTATTAAAGATTAGACTCAAAGATATTTTCAATGAAAGGTCACTCACTTAAAAAGGAGTTCAAATGAAAAAACTATGGCCATATAAAATTGAGTTATGAAATATGGATTCTACATAAAACTGTTTTTTGACCTTTGGTCACTATTTTAATTATATCTCCAAACATATATTGAGTTTTGATATGAAACTTATTGCATTGGACAATAGACTTAAAGAGCTTTCCAACAATAGGTCATGCACTTAAAATTAATTTAAAATGAGAAATTTATAACCATTTCAAGTTGGGACTACATCACTGTAAGTGACCAATCAACTAGTCACCTGTGGCAAGTCAACTGGTACAGTACAGAAAGTGGGTCGTCAACTTGTCAATCCTAGATTCAAAGTAACGATCATATTTTGAAGGGCAGTCAACTGGGAAACCCCCAACAGTTGATTAGTTGCTTCCAGAAAGTGTTTTCAAAAGTAAATAACGACTCTTTTGAGTATGTAATAACTATATCTCATCTTAATCTATATATATGATCTTCTAAATATATTTTTGAGTAGAACCAAAAGCTAGAATATGATCTTTAACTTGTTATATCATCTTTGAGAGAGAAAAAAACATCATTGAGCTAAACTTACAAATTCTCTACCATTTGAGTTCTTAGAGCTTCATCTTGTATATCTATTTCTTTAATAAAGGTTATTCATTTGTATTCCTTTCTTTTTTAAGAAAGAGAAGCTCAAAGAAACTCCTTGAGGGAATCAAGTAAAAGAGTGCTTGGGTTGAGGGGGGTTCCCTTGTTTAAATGTAAGGAAAAAGTTCTTTGTATGATTTGAGATTAAAGGAGAGGTTCTTCTTTGTTGTTATAGTAATTGATTTTTGAGATAGTAGAAAATTCCAAGAGGTTACTTGAGAACTAGACGTAGACTTGGATTGAAGTTGAACCAAGATAAATCACTAAGTTTGCTTTCTCTATCCCTGTACTCTGTATATTTTGAATTTTCATATTTATGTTCTGTATTTATTGTTGATATTACACTTGAAGTGTTCATATATATATACCCCAAGCATCTACATTAAGCTACCATTAATTCATATAATTGTTATTTTACATCATACTCTTCCAAGTATAATTCAAAACATGGATTTCTGAAAAATAATTTTGAAAAGAAATAAAAATTATGTAAACACCCAATTCACCCCCTTATGGGTGTTGGTTGCCTGGGTTAACACGCAAGGCTAGGTATCACAATCTATAACAAAAGGTAGCTCAAGGCTAGGTATCACAATCCATCATAATTGAAATTGAATAATAAGGCTTGCATAATATTGAAGGCTGAGACAATGCTCACTATAACAAAATGGATCATGACACACCAAAGCTAACATCTACTGTTATTAATTATAGGTCCTGTATTGGATGAATTTTCACAAAACAATACTTTTCCATAATAATCTAAATAATTGAAAATACGCGAAATAACAAAATTCCAAACTTCCATAAATTCATACAGTAACAAAATCATTCATAAAGTTTCCAGAACATCATACAGTTTGTAAATCATTTAAAATAATCATTTAAATACATAAGAATATTATAAGGGAATTCCTAAATATTTATAGAGTGCAAATAAATACCAAAATTCACAAAACAATTCAAGAGGTCTGTTCCCAAGGCATTGAAGCATATAAAATAAAAGTATTTCATAAATGACAGTTTAAAGATATAGAAAAATGCACACAATAGTCGAGTTTCTAATGTCCCTTTTTTTTATCTCACCTTATTACCAATACCTATGGCCCTATAATAATAAATAACATTTAATTTCTTATATAAAAGATTATCCTTAATTTAAATAACTTCCCAATGCCTAACCTAATACTTGTCTAATTACTGTGTAGTAAGTTTCCTTAATATCAAAGCGGGGTGCTAGATCTTCCAATATCACAAGTATAATATTTACCCACCTTGGCTCAACTCTTATTTTTATTTATTTATTTATTTATTTCTACTTTCATTTTTTAATCCTATATATACCTATAACCCAAAATAATTTCTCTTTCTTAATCATGCATTGTCTAACGTTATCAACAAAATTTGGAAATTGTTCTAATCATAATTTAAGATTTAATAATCAATTAAATTACTTATTTAAGGTTATTTGGTCAATCACTGTAAGGTTTTATTCATTCCTTTTTACAAAACAAGATAGAAAATTGGGAAAAGACTGAATCAACATACCATTTCAAATGATAACTTTCAATTACTTAATTTTTCCTCTAGTGGTTATTATTGAAAAAAATTGGTCCAAGATTTTTGAAACTCCAATACCCCATCACACATTTTGTGCAACTAAGAGGGTGTGAAATTGGAGAACAAAACCTAGGAATTTCATATGGGAATTAAAGGGGAATTACTCAAAATTCATTCAAGAACCAAAACCTTAACTTCATTTAAAGAAATCTCACAAAAAATCAAGCCCAATTTCAAATTTACACCACCATCACCTTGAAAAGAGGCGTTACAAAATCACGACTCCAAATTTAGAAATAGATTGTGGATTTTAAAGGGAAAAGAATAAATTTGGTGTTAAGAAACAAAGTCACAAATCAATTTGAAGAAATATCTCATCATTTGTGTTTAATTTCTCCTTTTATGGAACTCTAGGTCATATAATTTGGAAATTTTGAAATTGGGGCCAATATTGCAAAATTAAGGGTAAAGATGATGAAATTAAGCCAAAGATTAGGAGGAAAGTAACAAATTACATATAAGAAGGTGAAGCCCTCTTGAAATTTCATGAAAAACTCAATGATTCTAACTATATTTTGTTGTAAACTAAGGGAAGGTTCTTGCCAGAAATTGGGAGCTACTAGCCAACCATTGTTGATAGTAGGTTAGAAAATGTGATGGGGCAAGTCCGAGTTAATGGAGATGATGAATGTATGGTAAACTTGAAAGAAGAAGAAAGAAGAAAAATATGAAGCTTGATGCGGTGCATTTTCGTGGAAGGAAAAGAGAAAAATGTTGATGAGGAAAAATATGAAATTAAGGGCATTTGTGTAATTTATTGGGTAAGGGACACGACCTTTATATCTTATAAGGGATTTGAACACGAGTACCAAGGGTTACATAAGATGAAGTTTAACTAGTTGTACCAACCTCAAATTTAAATAAAACGTTGATTTATTTAATGTTCACTCTACTTTAGCTCTTTTAACAATATATTCATTAATAATCATTTCAATTTTTAATTCATACCCTAACTATCTACTTTCGTTTTCTTCACTTATTAAAACTAACTCGAATTCTTTTCTTCTAAAACTAAACTATTTAACAAAAAAATTAAGAGTGTTACTTTTTTGTTATTACTTATAATTATATATATATATATATATAGAGAGAGAGAGGGAAATTATAAATACAAATATGTTGTTTTATTGTCATAAATTCTTTAGATAAGGAGTATTAATTTTTATTTATGTATTAAAATATCACGTCACACTTAGTTTATTTTAAAATAATAAATTTTTTTCTTATTTAAAAATTATTGCTTCAAAGTTTTCAAGGTTGTTTTACAAAATAAGCTAATTTAAATTGGTCCTTTTTTGTTCTCTTTATTTATTTTGAAGTTAAACAAATATTTTAAATTATGACCATATTTAGTTTTCAACAATTTTATACTCCATATATCTAAGTTATAGTTAGAGTGAACTTCATGTGATAATTTCAATTTAATAGCCTAGCAAATAATCATAATGCTTAGGCATATCATAATTAATGAAAATGAATTCGCATCGATCAGTTTTTTTAAAAAGATAATTTCAAACCATACTTAAGCTAAATCTCTTTAAATAAATAGTGATAATGAAATCTTGTACCATCGAATAGAATCTTCATTCTCATTCTTTTTCTATTAGACTCTTCCCAGCTTATCAAACACACTCAAACTTGTTAATGCTAGCACGATCTCCCGTGACAAACTCAACTAACCTCACCCGTACCTTTTTAATTACAAGGAGCAACAAGATTCCATGAAAGGTTGAGCATTAAGTTATAATAGGTAAATCCAACTCATTGAATGAGCTGAAGCCAAAGCCATTATGACCGATAAATATGCAAGAGAAACTTTCATGTATTAAATGCACAGTTATTCAATGCATAGGCAGATTTCTTAAAGAGTTATGATCATACGGACTCAGGAATGCATATATTAAAGGAAAAATATTAAGTTTGGTATAATTACGTGGCAATTGATTTAGTATATTAATTTCAATAAAATCATTTTTCTGATAGTGTATCAGTCATAATGAAATTATTTTTTTAATGATCTACAATCTTCTTTTTAAATAATTTTATTGAAATTAATACACTAAATCAACTACTACATAAATATATTAGGACTAGTTAATATTTTCTCTATGAGGTGGACAATTCTTATTGGCTGTAAATGACATTTCGGATGAACATGTATGCACTGGATCGCCAAAGAAGTAATACTAGTTGGGGATTTTAGAAAACTCAATTATATATTTGACCAATTTGAAATTGTTTCTGTTAATGTATATAATTCTTTAAATTTCTGGTTTGCAAACTCCTCAGATATGATATTGTTACAAAATAAAATAGCATTTTAATAATATATAAGAGTACAAATAATTTGTTGGTATTGTCATAAAGCAAACACTTTTAAAATTTTTAAACATAATTCTAATTTCACTAAAAAAACTTAAATTGTATCAAGTTCTCTTTTAACATGGCGTAAAGTTCATGCTTATGATGATTTTTTTTTTTTAAGTTCTTGAAAGAAGATAAATGAAATTAAACAAATTAAAAGGAATATTGTACTTTTGATCCCCATAATTTAAGCTAATTTTTAATTTAATCTCTATGGTTCAAAAATTTATAGATAGGTCCTTATAGTTTATAAAAAAATATTAAATTTAGTCTTTGTTATTTTATTAAATTTTATTAATGTAACTAATTATAACATATCTTAGTACTCTGAATATGTATGATTTATGCTAAAAAGAGAAACAAAAATAGATAATGAAACTAAATTAACTTAAATATAAGACAAAATATTGAAAAAAGTTATAGTAATAGGGATTAAATTGTAGATTATTTAAACTATGAGGACCTAATTATATATGTTTAAAGTATAATGACCAAAAAATTTAATTTTTCAAAGTTAAAATAATTACAATAATGTAATTTTCCCCAAAATTAAATAACATTTTCTTTAGGACAATAAAAAATTATCCTGAGAAAAATAATTTCAAAGATGTGAGCAAGCAATACTAATTGATGCGGGAAAAGTGAATTACACTTAAAAATGATAGATTTGCTCACATCTTTGTAATTATTTTTCTCAGGATAATTTTTATTGTCTTAAATAAAAGAGTATAGATATTAAAAATCAACTAAAATTATAGGATCAAAAGTATAATATTTCTTTTAATTTGTTTAATTGTATTTATCATTTTTCAAGAACTTAAAAAAATCATCATAAGCATGAACTCTACAGAACGATAAAAGAGAGTTTGATACAATTTAAGTTTTTCTTGGTGAAATTAGTATTATGCTTAAGAATTTTAAGATTTTTCTGCTTTATAACAATACCAACAAATTAGTTTTACTTATATATGTTATTAAAATACTATTTTATTTTGTAACAATGTCATATCTGATGAGTTTGCAAACCAAAAATTTTATTAAAAGAAATTTTTTAAGAATCACCCGCATATTGTTAAACAAAAAAATTTACAAATTATATTTTATTGAAACAATAATGATAACATTTAAAACTTCATATCCGAGTCTATCCCATTCATTATTACCTCATAAAATAAAGTTAATTTGTAATAAATGCGTTCATCTCTTTTCCCCTTATATAAGAGAGAGATTCATCAGAGTCCCCAGCAAATATCAGAAAGGGTAATATTGGAATCTTGCAACAATGGGTCGTCTCTTCCTCTTTAGTTGCAGCGTCCTCCTTCTATTTGGTCTTGCTTTCGCATTCGGTATGTTGGATTTTCTTCATGATTCTGATTGTTTCAGTCAAACCAGTTTCTCCGTTTGCATAATTATCAATTCCTAATACTTAATTTCATTAGTAGGTCTAGCTTTTTCATGCATACATATAATAAATATTATTTGTTATAAATTTTGAGGAGAAAAATATTAAATTAATTTTCTACTGTTATGCTGTAACAATTTTATTTTGTTTATTGTGACAAATTAATCTTTTAAAAATTTTATTTAATATAATATTAATTTATGGTTAATTTAAATAGAGGAACTGATTTTATATAAATTTAAATTTATGATAGATTGATTTATTACAATTAATTTATAATATTACAAATTATCACAAAATATAAAAGTATAAGATCAATTTTGTATTGTTCTAAAATTTTGAGACTATTAGTTGAGAATTGGAGTTCTTTCAAATGAAGCACTCAATAGATTTTCTAATTTTTCTAATCACTAAATATGAGCGTTGGAAGGAGCATAGTCCAAGATGGATTGGGCTAGAATAATAGAATTTTTTCAAACGGGCTTTTATCTTGAACCATGTTGACTAGGACATTTGGGTGAGTTAGGTTTGGATTGGCCCGTTAGGCTTTTCCAGGATAAACTGTTATTAAACTCTTATTTTGAGGAAAGCAAATATATGTAGAGAAATATTAATTATTAATGAAAGTTAACAATTTTACATAATAATAAAATACTAAAATATTTAAATTATTTTTCATAACACAGAAAATACTTTCATATATATATATATATATATATTATTGGTAAGTTGTTTTTTTTACTTCATTTATTTTTTATAAATTAACTCAAAATATTTTTCTTTGGCTGGATAGCTGAGCAGGGTACGGAAACAGCGACAAATGAAAAATGCAACATGGGCTTAGGTCCATGTGCTTCTGGATGCATGGACCAATGCTGTAACGCCAAGTGTGCCGAAAAATTTCCAGATCGACGGCCAGTCGGATATTGCCAAGCGGCAGCTCCACAAGTATTCGATAATTGTATCTGCACTTATGAGTGCTAGAAATTTACCAAAGTTCGAGCTCAACTTATAATGGATATAAAATAAGCAGCCTTCTTATTTTATTATCTCTTTCCAATTTATCTATTTATTTTAACCCTTTTTTTTTTTTTTCATATAGTGAGAATATATGTGTTGTTGGCTTACATAAGAACAAATACTTTTTAATTCTCTAACAATTCCAAATAATTATTTGGGTCACGCAAAACTATTATTGAACAAAATTAATTCACTTTTTTTTAATAAGATGTGAAAAGAGATTAAGAAAGAGGAATATTACAATTATCATAATGAAAAACAACGAAGCAGTTGGTAGACACTATCTCGAAGCAAATTGGACGAAATAGTAATTAGAATAGATACGCAAATACCAAATAGAAAACAACATTTAGTGCGTACATAGTTTTAAATATATAAAAATAAACTTGTAAATTAATTATATTTACATAACACGGAAAATCAAAACATAATCAAGACACTCTTTAAACAATTTTCTGGTGTACTTAACAGTGAAATTCAATACAGTACACTTCTTCTATTTTAAAAAATAAAATAAAATACATTAGTTATTTTGAGAGTTTTTTCACAGTAAAAAATTTTTTTATGCCAATTTGTGTCCATATATATATATATGAAACATACTTCACATCATCTTAACGCATCGGGATAAAAAAGGTTCTTAAATTTGAAAATTTTAGTGAAGTTGCTTTATTTAGGAGTTCACATTTGAACATTTTTTTTTTTTTGTAGAAAGGAGGATAAAGCCTCAAAAGTAATTTGAGAATAAAGACAATGATCATACTTTCCATCTTGTGGGATCCTATTTCACTAATTTTACATAAATAATTAAATAATTTTTATATATGTGTATTACTAGTTTTTTATTTTAGTTATTCAACATATTATTTATATTTATAATAATTTAAAATAAAAATAATTAATTTAACCTGAAAAATCAATTTTACTCTAACTTTCTAGTCATCATCTTCTTTAAAATTTGGCCGGTACAGTAACATTGCTTTTAAAATATCTCATGCTTGCAATCACAATGCCTTTCCTCTTCTTCTCTTTTTACGATTCCAATAGAATTGAGTTTTTAATTAACACTTTAAAAAGTTATATTTTTTTACAATTTTTTATAATTAATCTAGTGTTCAATTGTTTTTTGTGCAAATTTTAACAAGTTAAACTACAATTTTGATATATTACATTAATTGGTGTCACTTGGTGTATTTTATTTTTGGTGTCTAGAATAAAAAAAGTAACTTAGTTTCAAAAAGAATTAAAAAATTAGTTGATGTATTTTAATTTATAAATTTAAGTTAATATCTCCTTCTTACTCTTTGAATATTATTATCTTTTTTCTAAATTTTTATTTGGTTTTTGAAAGTAATATTTTTAAATTTTTTTATCTCATTTCTTTTTTGGTTTTTAATATACGCATGTCAACTATAAAAAAAATAAGATAAGAAATTGATCATGATGTAATAGTTTGGACATAATGAATACCCAAACTAATTCATTCATAATCAATTCAACTTTTTGGCCGTACACCTCTTTTGATAAATATAATTCGCTCATCCCTGTTACCACCAAAATTATATACTAGGATTTGTTTTTTATTTTTTGTTTATATATATTAATCGGGTCACAATATGGGTTGTATCATAACCTAGATATGTATTTATTGGGCTACAGTACTATTAAGCATGCAATCCATGTAGCCCCATTTTTTCTTTTAAATAATCAAGTTATTTTGAAGTTGGAAGCTGTCGTGTTGCGATGTTCTCCTAGGGCATGTAACATAGATATACAATCATGACTCACTATCTCCTTAAGCTGCCAATAATTAATCGATAGGGGATCATTGACACTAAGTAAGTACAAACCTTTTGCGAAATTATTTGGCAATTAACACAAAAAGTAAAAAGAATCAAGGAAATATATTATAAAAAGGATGAAAAGCAAAAAAATTTACTACAAAGCCCTAGGTACCACTACCAGGAAGTATTCACTGATATATTTGCCTCCAATACTTTGATGTGCAATTGATGGGATAGGTTGACAAAGGAGAATGAGATAGTGCAATAAATACCACATGTTCGTGGCGGCAATCTTTTTGTGTTTTTCCATGAAGTTTGATGGTGTGGTAAGATTGCAAATTGATTGAATTATGAGGTATTTGTTGTGCTTGGCTGAATTGACGGAGTAAGTGGTTAGCATGGAGCCACTCAATAACGTGGAAATAGATGAGAGGGGTAGATGCTAGCCAAATGTTTCATGTTGCTAGGCAATAGTATAGGATGAACTGGCGCACACGTGGTGCTTCATAAGGTTTTCAAATAATCTACAGTAGTATAGAATGTGTTAGAGACATGGTATCATTTAACCATGATAAAAAAATAATGATGGTAGAGTGCTCGCCTCATTGATCAAGTGCTAAGTTGAATAACAACTAACCATCTTTAAAATGTAGGATAAGACTTCTCCCAATGCAATTGCCTTGTGTTTCCTTCTCCATGCCTTCTTATATGACACAGTGTTACTAAAGATATGCTGCTCCCTTTTAATGACTTGTCATACTGAAACCTTAAGGTTCTCGGTCACCATTGACACAACGAATGATGGTATGGTGATCGTTAGATAACAAAGTGGAAAAACATGAATACGACCCCCATATATGGTAATCTTCTAATGGTTTCTATAGCTTTCTGACTAGCTCTAACCTCTAATTATAGCATACTTCATACTCTGGATACTGGTACTCCTTGCATTATCGCATGAATAATGAACCTTGAACATGTAGCGTGTATGAACATGGCAAATCTTCATAGCTAGGAATATAACCTTGACATAATTAAATCATAAACCCACATGAACTCTTGGTTGTCATTTGTATTAAGTCCTTCCTGTTCATCAACTAACTCGTGCCCTTGTGCTCCACCCACAATAGTATGCTTAATAAAAGCTTAAGCATGACCCATATAGTGGTTGCCAATAATAAGATCTATGTTGCCAACATTGTCTACTCCATCTCCACTCGTATCTCCATCATTATTGTCATCAGTAACACAATCATCATATCCTTCCGGTGGGGCATTATATTCATCTTTATCTTCAAACTTATCTAATATGTCTTTAATAATCTCATCAAAAGATAGGAACCTTGAAGTGCTAGTTGGGGTCTAAAACGAACTAGGTATAAGGTATTTTTCAAGAATATTAAGACCATGCTATTGTGAATAATCAACTTATCCAATCCACGACATGACAATTGTTGTATAAGCATTATCATTCACTATATATTCATTAGTACTAATTTATTAACTATTATATAAGAATGTTGAAACAAAATAGTCTTCTTGTGGTTGAGTATAATTGTGCCATTCCAATGTGTGCATATAACGTAACAAAATTTAGTTAGGTTAGGAATCTCGTATTTGCCTCCCATATTGATTAGATGTCATCATCATCTCACAACCTACATGCTTAATATCGAGTTGGACACAAAGAAACCTAATGTTTGTATACCAATTATGACACAAACTGAGTTAGTCCTAAATGAATCTTAATGGAAACCATATGTTTCAGCCTATATCTAATGTGATCTCATTATTAACTCTCATTACAAACAAATGAACATTTCAAAATCTACTATTGTTTAGTCTCAAATAGGTGTGGAGAGAAGTCTACATGTCCACTTGCTTGATTAGATGGTTGCAATAAAAAGTATAAATAATTAAAGTCATAAATATAGATAAAAATACAAATATGAACCATAATAGAAAGATTTGGGTCATTATCAATGATATCTAAAATGTAACATTTTTAGGAGGCAGCTCCTCTAGATACTTCTGCATTAAGAGATTCTTCATTGCATTTAGAATGGATTCTAAGTGGTTAACCTTATTTTCTAGTTAGCCATAGGTAAAAATAGATGGGCTAGGCTGACTATAAGACAATGATGGATTTCCAAATACTTATGATGGAGTTGGATCCAATCGTAACCCTCAGACATGACTATACTGGTCTTAACTACCTAAAGTTATTGCCAAAGAATCTTGAGTTGATATTACTTGTGATGCTAATATTGAAGATTCATGTATAGTTATCTTTTCCTATATCAACTAAATTCATTTAGAAATTACATGAAAAGAGTAACAACCAGTTAAAAACCCAGTATGTAATTAAAGCAAATACTGAACTAGTTATAGATTCTTTATAATTGATCAAATAAACAAATGCTAATATTGATCTCTTTCGGCTTGTCGTTCATAAATGACCTATCAACATGCTTATGTGTAATCATCCAAACTTCTTCTTTATTAATTGGGTGACCATACTTTAACTCTTATACATATTAGGAAAAATTGTAACATGTACATGTTAACAACATGAGTACAATATTAGTTATAGGAAATGAAGTTACCATCTTCATCTTCTTGCATGCAAAGCTCTTGGATTCACTAGTGTATGTCATCAACTACTTCATTCTATTGTCTTTATGTTTCATGGCTTTCGCTAATCATCAAGCAAAACATAATTAGATTCTAATTATAAATGGATTGATGGCAAAAAATTTATATTACCTTAGTTAGTGGGTTTAGTTGATAGTTAACAAATAAAGCATAATGATCTATATTAATTGCTTTCGAAACCCTAGTAATCAATTCATCCTAGATGCAAGTGCTATTATTTTGTTTTGCCTATAATTGTTATTGTTGGTTTTTCCACTTCATTACAATAATTTAAAGATTTAGTTTTTGTGCAACTCACTATCAACAATGAACTTAACCATCAAGGTAAAAAAATACAATTAGCATAAATACATCCATAAAGCATACATTAGTTTAAAAGCATATAAACATTCTTGTACACAATGTCCTTATACTCATATGGAAGTTTCTTTCAACTAGGGAGTCTTATAGGAAGTAAATCAAAGTCCTTTCCAAGAGTACCTAAAAACCTATTCAATAACCCATCACCATCACCAATTGGTTGGATGGTTACATGCCAACATAGTACAATCCTTTCCCATTAGGGAAGTGACCAAACCTCGTTGTACGTAAGTTCCTTCTACTTCATCATGCCTTCCTCATCTACAAAACCAAAGTTAGCACAATAGAAGGATATGTCAAATACATCAAGAATTTTTGGCATACATATTAACCACATCAACTAACTAACTTGCATGAAAGGGCACGTGCAGGCTGTGATGGTGCTTCAACTACCTCATCCTCATTGTCTTCTTCATCATTATGGCCAATTGCTTTGGTGGTAACTAAGTACCCCAAGGTTAGTGTGCTCTAAAGTATTACTTAAAGTAGTCAGCACTTACTTGGAAAAGCTACAAGTAGGGCATGAACTATACTTCTTCTTGGTGTAAAATTGCTTTATCTTCGGGATTTCTGCAAAAAGTTGAAATAAAAAAATGTAAGATAAATAAGCAAACATTGTCATAATTAACAATATACTATAAACATAGTAAAATACCTTGCCAGTGGTATATTCTCTTCTCTTTCAGGAAATAATACGATTAAGTTTTTATATTCATATGGCTCATTTTTGTAATATACTTTCTCATCATGTTCTTTAATTTTGTATAAATCACATGGCTAAAGATGTATAGGTATGCTTTAAGTCTCATTTAACTCATCTTACACATTATAAACTATTTGGGTGTTTGAAATTTGGATGTATGGCTTATCATCTTCATGATTCTTAGTATGTATTAATTGCCAAAGTTCACATATGTGAAACCTAATTCATCAGTTGTAATTCCCTGAGGGTTAGTTGTGTTGGATATAAATAAAATTTTCTAGGTTTTTTTATGGAAGGTAAGTGATGTTCTAAGGCAAAGGAAGTTAAGACCTTGAGTTCTTAGGCTTGGGAATTGCAAAGGGAAGGCATTTCAAGAAGAGATTTGAGGGAGAAAACTAATTAAAGCTTTAAAAAGGAAGCTTTTCTTTTATTTCTCTTTCTTTTTTTCTCTTCTTTTGATTATGTTTCCTGATTTGTATTGACTTGTAATCATAGATATGATAGGCTAAGCCCTTATTTCTTTGGGATTGTAGACCTTAAGCATGTAGATTATTAACTTAAATGTTTATTTGTTCCTTTATTGATTGGTCATCAATTAGGATTTATATTGAGGATTTAAGGATTCTTGAAATAGAAGCCCAAATTTAGTCATATAGTGAAATCTTGCATGTTTGATGTTAATTAACTACTTGAATTAACTTAATTTGTTTTTAGGATAGACATGTACTTATTAAACTTGTATAGTCATAATTAGCCACACTTAATGCGTCTCTCTAATTGGTTCTCATGAAAACATGAAGAATGAATTTAGAGAGATTGAATTTATAAGGGATTAATGTATTCTTACAATGTAGTTAGACAATAAGACTATTTCATACAATGAGTTTAAGTTAGAAAACTAGTTAAATCACAATTGAGGTGCCTTGGTAAGATATAATATTAGGGAAGCCTTTTGCACTTGTTACATATTTGTAAATTGAAATTGCTTTTATTAATTTACCTATTTATTTGTTATAAGAAAAATATATACTAACTTTTAAAACTTAAGGAGATGAATGATCACACGTAGCTTCGATTAGTTAACTTCTAAGTGCATGCGGAAACCTATAATCACACACAACAATTTTGAAAATAAATAATAAAATAAAACAAAATAAGAAATAAGGTGAGATAAAATGAACATAAATATATTTGAAAATCGAAATTGTTTTTATTTATTGCCTATTTATTTATTTGTTATAAGAAAGATATATACTAACTTTCAAAGCTTAAGGAGATGAAAAATCCTACACGGATCTAACTGGTTAACTTCTAGATGCCTATAGAGACATATAATCTCACATGACAATTTTAAAAATTAAATAATAAAATAAAATAAAATAAGAAATAAGGTGAGATAAAATAAAAATAAATATACTTACAAATTGAAACTATTTTTATTTATGTACCTATTTATTTCTTTGTCATAAGAAAAAATGTATACTAACTTGCAAAGCCCAAGGAGACAAAAAATCTCACAGAGCTCTTACTAGTTTATTTTAGGTGCTTGTGGTGACTTATAATCTCACACCACAATTTTAAAAATTAAATAATAAAATAAAATAGAAAATAAGGTGAGATAAATGAAAATAAATATATTTGCTAATTGAAATTGTTTTTATTTATTTACCTGTTTATTTATTTGTTATAAGAAAAATAAATACTAACTTTCAAAGTCTAGTAAGATAAAAAATTTTACACGGCTACTATTGGTTAACTTCTAGATGCATGCATAGACTTATATTCTCTCATGGCATTCTATAAATAGAAAGAAATAAGATGTGATAAGAAAGCAATAATGAAACATAAAATAATGCTTGTTGTGAACTAGAAATAAAAACAAAACAAAAGGAAAATAAAGCAAAATAATTCACTTTCTAAATTAGAATAAAACATAGGTAAGATGAAAATGTGAAAAGCTAGCATGTGGTATCAAAAGTAAGGTAAAGCCAAGCTGAACAGCAAACGATTGAAGAAATCATAACCATAAAAAAGGAATAAAAAAGAGAAGAGAAAGAAAGAAATAATAAAGTAAAAGATTACACATATATATGCACCATATCAGGAAGTCTAAATAACCATGAAACGTGTGCATGAATTTAAGTCTTTTCCTTAAAATATCTTCCTGACCAATTCACTTTTCTTTTCACATATTACTAAAACACATGACACCTCATGACAGAAACTCATCAGACCAGAAAAAGAAGAACACTCAAACACATGTAGTACTATTAAGTTTTTATGCATTTCATTATGTTGCCATTAATCTCTATATTCTTCCTATTTTTTTTGAAAAAAATGATCTATTCACGCACACTTCTACATAATTAACAAAGCTTCAACATAGGTAACAAAGCTTCTTGTACATGTCATTGCATTTTATAACCTACGCAAAAAAGTTTACATGATAGAAGATAGATGAAAACAAATCTTCAAGGTAAGAATACACATGGCATATGATTTGAATCTTGAATTTATGCTTGATTAAAAAAAGCAAGTGGGCCTAAAAACCTAGGCTTATTATCAATATAATTATTATTAGAGCCCAAAGTACCTATAATTTATGCTATCTTCATCTTTCGAGACACTACGCAAGCAAAAAGGAAACCCACACAAGGAGCATCAATCATGGGAGAAAGACGAATTAAGTCGGTGTAAATCATAATCCCATGAAACACCCAAAATGACCTAACCTAATGAGTAGTACTGCTCCACACCTCCCTCTAACTTTATATGATAAAAAAAAAAATCTAAACCTTTATCGTACTAACGGAGGTAAAATAAAATGTAGAAGCCACAATTATTCATCGCTACGTAACAGGTAAAAGTTCTGGCATTTCAAGCGCAGTAAATCAAAGCACCTTTCATGTTAGTTATATGACATATCTCTACCCCATCTACACATACATTCAGATGTAAAACCCATGCTAGTTTAGTCATGAACAAGGGTGATATACTTGCGCAAACCAATGGCGTGGGCTGTTCCTTTCAGCTTATTACCCGGAAGACAGATATCACAAATTTCCTCCTTCTTCGATTTGGCGTCCAAAGTCATTTGGCTCTATCTTCTACATGAAAGATAAAAATTCCTTCTTATAGACTCGAGCCTTTGTTAATCTCTGTTCCACAGGGGTGAAAACATGGATGATCTCATTTTTTTCTTATCCTTGGCTCTTCCCCCTATCTTCATACTTCTTTCTCCATTCAAGCTCTGCAACCTTCTAGTTTTAGCTTCACTTAAGGTCTTTCAGTTTCTCTTTTTCATCTGTTTTTCAAGCTCTTGTTAGCCTCCTCTTCCTTGACGTCTCTCTTTCTCTCACTTGTTCTTCTAAGTCTCTCAATGGTTTTTTAATTGCTTCTGTAACATCTTTTCATTGGTCTCTCTCTCTCTCTCGAACTCCCCTTCTCTATTTTCTGCTCTCTATTTCTTCTCTTCATTTAACACACACAGGCCATCCTATTTTCGTGCCCCTGAAGCAGAGTACTTCCTCGCTTTTTTAGTTGCCCGCTCCCTCATTTTATGAGTGCATATCCACAGTTGTACAGTGGATCTACTGTGCTTCTGTTTTTGTCTGTCGGATCAATTTGACGGATTAGATCATGTCACATGTAGAGAACTTTTTTTATTTTCTCACCATCTTATGCCCTAAAATGTACCACTTTACTTAAGTGAAACATTACATTTTGGGACATTTTTATTTTGTTCAAAAGGACCTTGAAACGACGTCATTTCATGGGCCTTTTTTTTTTTTTTTTTTTTAATTTAACCGCTTGAAATACACTATTCTAACAAATGAAATGGTACATTTCAAGCATATGAAATGGGAGCCTGTTGACACCAAACAGGGGGTTGGTACATAGAAACAGCATCATAAAAAAATGTAGCAAAACAGGGGGTGGTAGGTGAGTGACATCATGCTGCATAAATCAAAGCTTTTAGCACGAAATTACGAGTTGACCATGGCAGCGCTGAGGAGCTCGTGTTGTGTTGCAGTGGGGACATTGTAAAAACAATGAAGGCTGGTACCGAGAGCTTGAAGAAATAGATGAAAAGGGAGAGGGGGAAGAAAGCCAACATCGATATCTACAGCAGAAATAGGTATCTGTATATCATTGTGTGTTGGTCGAAGGATTCAAACATGATGAAACAATGAATGACGCTGGGACATTCTGTAAAGTACACTGATTGAATGTGTTTGTTTTATCTGATATTCTGGCTTGATGAGTTGTTTTAGTTTACTTTGGTTGCCATTTTCATTATTTTTCTAAGATTATAGTGGATTTTTTAATTTGGAATAGAAAATAACTGTGTAATATATAACAAATCTAATTTGAAAATTGATGAACACAGTACCAAGTAAGCATGATTTGGCTAAGGAGATATATGTATATTTTGTATAAGTTAAACTTGGGTAAAAGATTAATTAAAGTAAGAAGAAAGAGAGAAAATGACCAAACAAGTTGGATCCCTAGATGTCTAAAGAGTTTGTTTTCTGAAAATGTTATGCATTTGAGATATAAAATGTTGTTGAATGTTCTTGTTTTGCTATGTTTATGTTTACTATGTCTTCTAGAGAAAGCAATTGAGTTCTATAATTATGAAGTCCAGTATGTAAATGATTGTGGGTAATGTTTCAATTTGTTATATCATTATGAAGCAGTAGTCCAATATAGACATGGTGGTTTAATTTATATGCATATATTAGATTGATAAGTGATGTTTGCAAATTGTATTTTATATGATCAGGATGATATTTTGATGGTCGTTTAAATCGTGGTCCTTCATCTGTCCTAGAAGTGTATATATTTATTTTTTAATTTAATTTTTTATGAACATTTTTAATTATTTAGTTGTAGGAGCAAATCTAAATGAAAGCCTCCACTACTTTATTACCTGAATATGACACCTTTGTTGTTGTATGGAAGCCTAGAGTTGACATGGAGTTTGACAATGTAAAAGCAGCAAGGTAATTTTGGCTTAATTATGGAGGTCGAGTTGGCTTTGGGGTTAGAAAGGACTACTTAAACAAGAGCAGGAAAGATGGGTCTATCACTTCAAAGAGATTTGTTTGTTATAAGGTGGGACATCGAGAGCCCGACAAAAGAAACTCTGCATCCGTCATTCACCGACAAGAAACTAGAACAGATTGTAAAGCAAAGATATCAATTAAAGCCAAGGGAGGAAAATTTCAAATTATTGAGTTCGTGGAGGACAATAACCACCCTTTCCAACTTGTAGAAACAATATGTTAGCTTCTTAGCGTAAAATATCTCAAATTCAAGCTGAGGAAATTGAATTAGCTGAGGAATCTGAACTTCAACAAAAGTAAATTTTTAACTTATGAGCACACATGCAGGAGGTAAAACCAATCTTGGTTTCACCTAATTGGATGCCAAAAATTGCCTTCAGTCCAAACGCTAGTGAAGTATGAAATACGAGGAAGTTGGTTGTCTCTTACAGTATTTTCAACGACAATTAGTAGATAACCCAACATTTTATCTTGCATATTAATTGGACACATAAGAGCAAATAACCAATGTCTTTTAGGTTTATGCACGTATACTTCTTGATTATATATTTTTTAGGGACGTGGTATCCCTAGATACAACGTATTGTATGAACCGTGCCTATAAATCACTTGTTGTGTTCTCAAGATTTAATCATTACATGTAAGTGGTGATATTTGGAGCTGTGTTGTTGTACAATGAAACTTCTGAGTCATTCAAGTGGTTATTTGTGACATTCTTAGAGTTCTATGGACAAAAGAAACCAAAGATAGTTTTCATATACTACGATTAGGCCATGGCAAAGGCCTTTAGTAAGAGCACTTTGATTTCCACTATAGGCATATACATCTTCGGCTCTGCAATTTGTTGTTAATTATAACATATGTATTCTTCTTGCAAGTGAAGTCATGCCGAGAGTAGCCATTGTCTTTGTACATGACATTTGATGCAAAATGCCATCTAGCATCTTAGCAACATGGTGAAGAATGAATCTTATTTATTTACTGATTTCAAGAAATGCATGCACACATATGATGATAAAGTACAATTTGAGGTAAGCTGGAAAAAATTACTTTTTGATTATAATGTTCGTACAAGTTCATGGTTAAAATCAATTTACACTATAAAGGAGAAATGAGTAGTGTGTCACATGAAACAATATTGCACCCTAGGTATGAGAAATACACAACTTAGTGAAAGCATAAATTTAAACTTAAAGGCGTGGATGAAACCAGATGTGAATATTGTGCAGTTCTTCAAACTCTTTGAAAGCACAATGAATGATAAGCGATACAACGAGTTACAATGAGTTTGATGATCACTATAAACTACCGAAGCTAAATTCGGTACATTCATCTATACCGAACTAAGCTTCACAAGTATACACATTCAAAATCTTTAACCTCTTCCAAGAGGAATTTGATATGTTCTATACTGCATGCATATGGCAGAAAAAGGAAGCCCACCCTTTATACAAATATGACATGACCATGACTAATCAAAGGGGGGAGTGGAAAGTATATTAAGACACCATAAATAATTCAATCTCCTGCACATAGAGGAAGTTTGAGTCATTTGGAATACTTTGCTACCATGCTTTAAAGATTTCTTTTGTGATAGATATTACAGAGATTCCTAGCCAATACATCTTGAAGTGGTGGACCATGGAAGTACGAAATGGTATTGTGCACGATGTCAGGGGAAAAGATGTGGAAGAAGATCCTAAGACATCCAATACACAGAGATATTGATAACTTTGCTCTACGATGATTAGGCTAGCTTTTGAGGTTTCCATATATGAAAAATTACATATGCTTGTGGAAAAACATATTAATGATTTATGCAAACATGTAATGAAACTTCAATTGGAACCACACATTGTAGCTAACAATTCCAGTGACATCTTTAACTTGATAGGTGAAACTAAGATCATGCCAAAGAGATTTAAGACCCTTGTTAGCCTAAAAAGGCATTTCCATTTCAAGAGTTAGGTTGAGATCCAACCTAAGAGAAGAAAAATACTTCGACTATTGAGCATTCACAAGAGAATGTGGTAAGTAAGCCTATACTTGTTTTATTTTTTTTATCTAATTCTTTTATTTTGTACATGAAAACCCTTTTTTCCATTCAAGGACTTTAAAGGTTTAAGCCAAATGTATGATGGAGTATCTTGTTCTGCACCAATGATGCCTTCTAGGTACCAACAAACCAATACGAGTCATTTTAGTTTTACAAGATTCTTGGTGGTAGTCTTTTTCTTCATCTGTTACTTTTAAATGTAATAAATATTATTGTAATAAACCTTTCTTAAACTTGTTATGTAGGAGTAACTTGAAACTCCAGTATAGTAACTTGTCGATCTAGACCTATGCAATTCTTCTACAAACTTTACTCAACAAGAGGGACCATGAATGCTTTCTCTGCAAATTATATTTTTTTAAACATGGTTGTAATAGTTGAAGTAAGAATTTGGTCAATCTTTTGTACATGATTGAATCTTATACAACAGCTACCTACTCATTTTTTGTCCATGGTTGAGCTAAGTTATTTTTGTTGCTACCATCATTACTTTAGCAAGGTGAAAATGGTGCATTCTTGTTTATTTTTGCTACCATTAAGATGGGTATTGCCATTATTTTTGTTTTTCTCTGTTGCTAAATGCTGAATTTTACTGAATGCTGGATGTTGGTTGGTCATTTTAGCATGCACACGTTTTTGTTTTAAGTGAAATAATAGTGAAATATGGTAGGATGGTTGAAAAATGCATGCATGAAGCTTCCAATATTCCCTCCTAAAAAAAGATGCCGTTTTGGCATCAACAAGTTCCCATTTCATATGCTTGAAAGGCATTGTTTCATTAGTCAAAACAATGCATTTCAAGCAGTTAAATTATTTTTTTAAAAAAAAGGGCCCACGAAATGCATCATTTCACTTAAGTGAAACAATGCGTTTTAGGGCATATGATAAAGAGAAAAAAGATTTTCCACACTTCGCGCGATTTGGTCTATTGGATTGATTTGACGGATGAAAATAGAAGCACGGCAGATCAGTTGTACAACTGCAAATCTACACTCTCACTTTACTGCCTCATTTGGTTCAACTTTATTCTGTTCTTCTTTCTCAACCTCGAGCTTTCCTTACCAATCACCGTCAAGAGGCAGAAATCACAATCTTCCAAGGTTAACTAGAAATGTTAACTCTCATTCCTATTCCTGCTTGGCCCCTTCTTGCCATAACTGCTTCATGGTATGCTAGCTATGGTCCTTGGCTTTGCATGGTAGGCTTGCCTTATGTTCGTTTCCTTATGTGTCTTGTACTTTCATTTATTTTTTTTTCATTTTCATGTATTATATCCTTTCTTTATTGCCCTTGCTAATTTTATTTTTTTTTGTTTGCTTTATATTTATTCTTCTTTTTTGTTTGTTTGTTTTTATTTTGTTCTTTAATTATATATTCTTTATTTTTTTCTTTTCTTTTAATTTTTATTTTATTTTTCTTAGTTTTGATTTTTCATTTTGTCGTTTACTACTCATAGCTTGGTCTTCCATTTTTCATTTTTTAATTTCCCTTTCAAAGGTGTTTTTTATTTTTCTTTTTCAGTTTGCCATTTTTTTTATTTGTTTAATTAATGAATTAGTCAATTGATTTATTAATTTTATTATTCTTACTTAATTTATTTTTGGGATAGGATGTTCACAAAGAAACTTGAGCTAATAATAATGATTTGAGCTTAGTTTTTCCTAGTGTACTGTAGAAATAAAACTTGCAGAAGAATATCGTGTAGTTACAAATGTTAGGCAAGAAGTTTTGCTATCCTCATTCACAAATATGAGAAGTGTGCAATATTTTGAGTGTTGTATACACAAACGGGGAATTTATATTTAGGGATGGATTAAACATGTTAATCACATTAATGATGACCTACATGAAACCACTTATGATTAGAAAAAGACTCATAAGAAAAGGCAGATGAAAAATTATTTAATGAAATGAGACTTTTTTTTAAAAAAAAAGAAAATTTCCTTAAATTATTTTATTAATGTTAATGTAAAGACATTAGTGATGATGTGACAAAAGGCTCTGTTATTACTTTATTTCATGTATGTGTTTTTTATACTAAATTTCTTTATTGTTGAATTTACGTATTGTACACATATTGAGATATGTATTGTTAAGTTAGAGGTTTTTGACCAGTGGAAATGTGATAATCAAAGAACTACAATTTGAACAGTATTTGTATATAATTTCAATAGAAAATAATGACATTCTTAAGATTCATGTAAATTTTTACTTCCAATCATGAACTAAACAATGTCATTATTGGTTTAATTGAAGTTTATTACAAATTCATATAATATTGTATATACGTAATAATTCTACGTTATGTCTATGTAGAGATATAATAGTGATTATGGCTTATTAAAATCATCATTTTTTAATTTAATCAAAGTGATAGGAGGATGTTAATAAGACAATTTGACACCATAAGGTTCTTACATTCTTGAAGAGAACAATGTTTAGAAGCTAACAAACAATGTCATTTCGGAGTTTGAGCATGGAATTTTGTAAATAGTGTATGATCTACTTGCCTTAAGTGTATCAATACCCCTTTAATTCCTAGTGAATCTGCCAAGCCATGCCATAGGTCATTGTTAAAGTCCATATAATGATTTAAAGAGCTTGCATACCTTGTTCTTGCTCTATTCAACTTCAATTCCATAAGGGATTTCCTTATAGACTTCTTCCTCAAAATTACCTTTTAGGAAAGCATTCTTTACATCAAATTAATGTAATTTCCAATCGAGGTTTACAGCCAAAGACAATAACACTTTAATAGTATTGAATTTGGTAACTGAGGCAAAGGTATCTTGATAATAAATTCCATTGATTTGGGTAAACCCTTTGGCAACTAACACTGCCTTATGACAGTTCAAGCTTCCTTCTGGGTTGTATATTACGGTGAAGATCTATTTACCTCCCACTAGCTTCTTTCCTTCTAATAAATAAGTGATCAACCATGTACCATTCTTCTCAAGGCCACTTACTTCCTCTTGTATGGTAATTCTCCATTCTAGATTGTTTAGCGCTTCATTAACATCCTAATGAATTCTTTCATGTGAGATGTTAGTGATGAAAGTGTAATATTTGGGTGACAGCCTCCAATAGAATGTCGAGTGCAAGACATTACCTCTTTCCTTAATGGAATGGGCAAATCAAGATCAGTGCTTTCATAAGGACTAAGAGGAGGAGGCTCTTGGCAATGCTGTGTAGGAAGTACACTTGCCTTATGTATCTTCTCTATTTAGTGTATACCTGCGAAGGTTTTAGTGCATAATGTGTAATTGGGAATTTCATGTTGGGCATTCATCTCGAGTTCAGTGAGTGTGGTCTCTTGATTAGGTATGGGAATGACAAACACTAGTTCATGGTGCTATATTGTGTCTAAAGGTGAGGTGAACACTAGTTTATGGGGCTGTGTTCTGTCATTTTGCTCCCCCTCAATGGATGTAGGTGTAAAGAAACGTTGTGCTTCAAAGAATGATACATCCATTGTGACATAGAATCTTTTGGTGTTGTGGGGAATAGCATTTATAGCCCTTTTTAGTGGAAGAATACTCAAACACGCACTTGATAGAGCAAGGGTCAAGTTTTCCATTGTTATAAGCATGAATAGATGATGTACAGCCAAAGACTTTTAGAGGGGTTAGGAGAATTAGAAAGGGTAGAGGGATAGGATTCCTGAAGTTTGGCTAGAGGTTAATAAAGTTTAAGATATTGGATGGCATAAGGTTGATGAAGTAAGTGGCTATGAGGAAAGCTTCTCCCCAGTATAATTTAGGGGCCCTGGAACCTATTATACGCACAAAAGAACAAATTTGAAGGAAGTTATCCAAAGTCCTACTTATCTCACGAGCCACTCATTCAGCAGCCATTATACTGGCAAAACACTATTGATTCAATTGTTGAAATCACAAGGAGAGAGCCCTTCATTATGAGAAATGGACAAACCAAACCAAAGGAACAAAATTTCAAGCTACCTGAGCAATAAGCTTAGAAACCTAGTTTCATCAGAATAAGATTACTAATGCAAAATCAAAATGGACACACGAAATAGAGGTATGAATCCATACCTGTTGAGCTTCTTCTTATGCTTTTGTAACTGGGACTACCTTAATCGCCTCTTCCTCCCCTATTTGTTCTCCTTTTGGAATTGGTTATATAGCCTGATTAATTAAGAGTGCTAAGAACTTTCCAATTGGCTTTGATCATCTCGTCCCCAAAATCACAACAAAATACAATCCCCCATTGACTTGACTTTTTTCTTGTTCTAAGCGTAAGCCATGGAGATGCGAGATTTTTCAACCTTCCTATTTTTTTTCTTTCACTATTTCTTTCAATGAACGACAATAAACTTATCGGAGAGGGAAGATAGCATTTTTGCACTGAGTTAAATGTAGAGATCCCTTTTCTTTTAAATTTTGATTCTTATTTTGCCTTGGGTTGTGCCTTGTTTAACCTTATGGGTCCTAAGCAATCTCTATTCTTTCCCATATCCCTTTTAAGTTAAATTAGATCTAGAACCATAATGTGCTCTTCTTTCTTTTTCATTTTTTAGGCTCAGATTTATTATTTTGCTGACTGAGTTAAAACTAACTCATATGATTTAAATATTGGCTTGAAAATTAACTCATAGTCAACCATTAAACTAAACTAGAATCGACCTAACTCAAGTTAAAATCAACTCAAGATTAACCATTACCCACATATAGTGAAACCTTCTTTATCCTCTTTTATTTTTTTAAAATGAAATAAAATTGATTCCAAATTCATAGTGACTTAACAAATTGATTCAGAAATTAAATTTGACTCATCAAATTCATTTGAATTTAACCTAAAAATTAAACATAACTGAAATGAGTTCAAAATTGACTCATAATTAAATTATAATCCATTATGACTCTGCTAAATCCGAATTTAACTCAAAATTAGACAAAATCCCAACATTCAGATTAATTATTTTGGGAGAAGACCCAAACACAATTAAGTTTTCACATATACGAAGAAAAATTCTATAAAGGGTAAATTAGTTTAGCACAATTCCACCGCTATATGTTCGGCAAAGTCTGTAGGTAAGAGATCATCACAATTCCACCGCAAAAATATCAAAAATAAAAATTCCTGCTAAACTTATGTTCTTGATCTTTTGTCTACATATTTACTAAGCACATACGTGTAATCAAAGTTTTCCAAACGGCTTGCGCAATAAAATTCTTATGCATTCATGGAACCACACGCAGCCTCATAAGAAATATATTTCATCTAACTGAACACAGCAATTGCGGCAGCAAAGAATCAATGAATTTCTTTATGAATCTCAATTATCCAAAGCAAATGCATACCCCCAAAACTCCTTAAATAGCACTGAGGTTCCATTTATATTGCAGTTACCACAACACATAAAACTCAGAAGACAAGCCCACCAGAGACAAAGCAAACATGGTAGTTGTAACATTCAAAGGCTGCTACACCGTGAAGCCCTCTGAACCAACGTGGACTGGAACCATGGCTTTATCAGAATGGGATCAAATAGGATACTTGACTCATATACCCACCATCTACTTCTACGACCGACCCTCACACACGGCCATTGCTGACACCTTGAAACGCTCATTAGGCCAAGCCTTGGTGCCGTTTTACCCCATGGCTGGTCGTTTGGAGTGGATAGGCAATGGTCGTCTTCAGCTTCAGTGCAATGCGAAGGGGGCTCAGTTCGTTGAAGCTGAGTGTGAATCGAGTTTGAAGGATCTTGGTGACTTAACTTCCTCTCCAGAACATAGTAGCCTCTTCCCAAATGTAGACTACAGCCTACCACTCAATGAGCTGCCTCTGATTCTGGTTCAGCTCACGACGTTCAAGTGCGGTGGCATCAGTATCGGCATAGCTATTTCACACGCAGTCGTGGATGGACCAGGTATTCAAGGAAATAAATTATTTTAATAGCATAAATGCATATTAAAAGTCCACCCATATATGCGTGTAGATAGACATACTCATGTTTGGATAATAAGCTTATACATGCAGGATAAAGATCTTCTATCAATTCTATGAGGAAGAATAAAGAAGAGGGAGAGATATGAGACCTACTCGTATAATCTCTTCATTCTCATAGAATTCATGCAATATTTTCTTTTCTTCCCATTAAATAGTTAGGTCTTAATACGGTATCATAACTTATAAGAAATATAAGAATTTGAATTTCCATTTGTATCCTCAATAACTAAGTCCATTCACTTGTTTAGCCAAAGTTAATTAACGATATAGTTAAAAAATATGAATTATTAATAAAATAATTACATGTTCCTACATGATAAAATACCATAATTATTCAAAAGTCGCATTAATCTATGTTTTAATTTATAAAGTAATCTAACTTATGCTATTCCACTAGCTGCCCTCCAATTTATATCGGGATGGACTAAGCTTGCAAGAGGAGAGCCCCTACAGACCAAACCATTTCTTTACCGCACCGTGCTACGAGCCGGGGAGCCACCGTTGGCATCACCGCCGCCGACCCTAGATGACCACCCGGAGTTCAGAAGTCCTGCATTATTACTTGGTCAGTCGGATAACTTAGAGGAAAGAAAAAAGAAAACCAAAATGGCCATGCTGAGGCTAACGAAAGATCAAGTCGAAAAGTTGAGGAAGATGGCTAATGAGAGTTGGGCTTGGGAAAAGCCCATGGGCCGTGGATTCACTCGGTACGAGGCAATCAGTGGACACATATGGCGAAGCACATGCAAGGCAAGGGGGCACAAAAACGAGCAACCAACAGCCTTAGGTATCTGTATAGACTCAAGGAGTCGCATGAAGCCTGCACTACCGAAAGAGTACTTAGGCACTGCAACTTTTGACGTGATTGCTAATAGTCTGGCGGGTGAAATAATGTCGAAGCCATTAGGGTATGCTTCGAGCAAAATAAGGGAAGCCATAGAGAAGGTGACAGACGAGTACGTGAGGTCAGGGATAGAGTTCTTGAAGAACCAAAAGGATATAACAGGGTTTCAAGATATTCATGCACTGTTGGACGAGAAGAAAGGGTCTTTCTACGGAAACCCGAATCTTGGAGTAGTGAGTTGGCTGACTCTGCCAATCTACGAGCTTGATTTTGGGTGGGGATCTGAGATATACATGGGACCAGGACCACATGGGCTAGATGGAAGTTCTTTGCTTCTTCCCAGTCATGATGGTGATGGTTCTATTGTGGTTGCATTGTGCTTCCAGGTGGCTCATATGGATGCGTTCCAGAAGCATTTTTATGAAGATATGATGTGATGTGATCACATCATGCCGCCAATTAAGGGTGAGACATACTAGGACGTCAAAGGAAATTGGACTACGGCTTTATGAAGTTCATATCTTAAAAGATTGACCGTGGGAAAATATATAAGGTGGAATTTATATAAATAAATATATGAAGGTTGATAATAAGTATGTACCATGTAAAAACTTCAACTATTGATATAAAAGGAGAGTAATTTAAAAGTTATTCAACTTGAATATTATTATTTTTATACACTTTTTAATTAATTAATTTAAATGATATATTACAAATATTGACAGTCATTTTATGCTTGACAAAAATATTGGATTAAACCTGATTATGAGCTAAACTTAATTAATAATGGGCTAGACTCATTCAAAAACCTGCCGGGTTTTGGTTGAAAAAAGGGACTAAAACTTGGTTTTAACCCGACTTTAGTATTTTGGATCATGTATATATATATATTGAGCTAGGCAAATTTTTCAAATAATGAGATTGTACTGACAGAAGCTTGTTAAACGAAGGGTAGTATTTATTATTTCCCTATCAAGATGTTACATATTGTGTATATTAACTTATAATTAATAGTCAACATAACCACATTAAATTAAAATTGGGCTAATTTTACTACAAATATATATTTCACATCTTCAAATTCAACATGTTTTAATTTTAATATCTTACTTCATAAGT
This sequence comes from Delonix regia, assembly GCA_037074485.1. Lineage (NCBI taxonomy): Eukaryota > Viridiplantae > Streptophyta > Magnoliopsida > Fabales > Fabaceae > Delonix > Delonix regia. The sequence continues at coordinate 24,553,990 of CM073451.1, read as the reverse complement.
TGTATATTTTTTAATGATTAAATTAATTTTATTAAATTTATATTTCAAGTCATTAGAATTTATTGTTAAATTTTATATTAATTATAAAATAAAATTAAAAAATCATTCTAAAAAAACTAGTTGGAACTAATCATAGATTATAGATAATAAAGTTCGGATCAACTTTTAACATCTATTTGGAATTAATTGGAGAGGCTTACATCTTTATTGATAATAAATCAAATTAATTGCCGTAACCACTTTCACATATCTCATTTATTCCTATAACTAGGCTTGCCTTAGCCAAGGTTCTTTCATGTTTTTGGAGATCTGTAACTAAAAACAATTAATTTTTAGCCGGTCACGAAAGTTCAAATCTGACCTCATTAGTAGCAATTTGACTAACATGGAGCATCTGCTAATACAGCAAAAGAAGGCATCAGATTGGGTTGGGGCGGGTCCCATATTTTCCGGTCTGTTTAAAGTCGACCCAACCAGCTGACAGCTCATGAAAATGTGATTAATATCTTCGTCTGCTTAGAAATGTTAATAATCCTCTTATTTTGAGCCACACGAGTAGTAGGAGCATTTTGTAATATTTTCTAAATGAGTAATTGGATCTTAAATTAATAAAAAATTTTCAGGCGAGTAAATTTTTTAAATTATAATTAAATCTAGTTTAAAATATTATATAACTAATTGATTATTATGTCTTATATGATTGTGTATTAAAATTTTCTTAATGTAAATCTAACTAATTATTATGCTGGTATATATGTCATTTGAATTGAAGGATATTAGTTAGTCTTGTATATGAAAAAGTTATCAATTAGTATAAACCACTTAAAAGTCAAATTTTAGGCACAGGTTACTAATTCGTCCCATACACTTGCTTTCACGGATGCATTATCAACAATTTGAAAAGGAGATCTTGCTTCTTTGTATTGACAATTCACCTATGTTAAGATTATTGTTCAAATTATTAATCCTTCATTCATAGAATCCTATTAGGTAAATGAATCTATTTATACTTTCTTATTAATGGAAGATATATTATGTTTTGATTAAATGGTTGTATAGTATTTCTTTTATTTCATAAATATTTGAAATACGTATAATAAGTAATGAGTTTTCTTTTTTAATTCAAGTAAATATACTTTGGTTGTTTAAAGATGTATATCTCACTATATAGCCTTTCCGTATTTTTTGACATTAGAAATTTATCTTTTTGTATTATTTAAGATACCATCTAAAATTTTTGTGTCTCTCTACTGTAGTAATTGCTATAAGGTTTTAAATTTTTCAATGTCTTTAGTAATAAATTCTAGTTAAATATTGGGACGTCACAAGTTGAGTTGTGTTGTATTCTTTGTGAGAACATAACTTTCTTCCTTCCTTGATGTATAGGTCTTAATTGTAGAAATTTTGGGAAGTATATGTTTTAAGAAAAACTTTGTTGAAATATTCACATGGAAGTCATGTAATAAATCACATATTTTGTTTATCATTTACATGAATTGCATTAAGGAGTAAATTGTTATAATTTAGTGTTACCTTTATGTAACTCTATGATCAAACTAGTTAGATTGTTAAGCTTATTTTCAATTCACAAGGGCGATATTTACTTCACCCTCTATGCTGATCACATTTCCCTAATTAGGGGTGTAACATTTGAAGTTTAACAGGACAAAAAATCTTACATGATTTCTAATAGTTAATTTTTAAGTGTATAAAGCAATCACACATGAAGACCTAAACATTGAGCCAAATAAATAATTTTTGTAAATTATTTCTATTTTTGTAATATTTTAAAAATAAGATATTAATTGTCAAAGCTTAAAGAAATTAAGATATCACACTTTTACTAATTAATTACTAAACACTTGAAGAGAAAAATGTTTTCGTTCAGCAACATAGAAGGTAAAAAAATGGAAAGATGGAAATTGGAGGCATACATATCAAGCATTATCAAACACTGATGGCATCGTTCTAATGTATCTTTTCTGCATTTTCGATATAAATTTTATTCGATTGTATTGCTTTTTTCATTATTTATTTATTTATTTTTTAAGGATTTCATTTGTCAATTTCCTAGACTTAACCCGTCTTCATGATGAATCCAAGGATTTCAACATTTTACCAAAGGAAATTATGTAGGTAATGTGCACAGTGGCTCTTAATTCTAAAATGACCAAAGAAACCATACTAGCCATTATTTGAGAGATGCTTCCAAGAACACCCCGCATTAGGAGTTAAAAGATAAGACAAATACATAATGATTGTAAGGTGGCGAAAATTTAACTAGGCTTATTCCTCTTCCAGAACACAACGAATAAGCACGGTCAAGGATCCGAAAATCAACGCAACAGGAGACAAACTAAATAACATCGATTCAAAAAAGCTTGGTAAAACCCAGAAAGAGATTGGAGCTTATTCCCGCAGTAGAATAACATCAAAAACATTAGTTAGCCACATTTATCATCCTGAGAGTTGTTCGGATAACGATAACTCAATCTCCAATTGTCCATACGAATTTTTCTATTGCTTTCTTTTCGTTTAGTTCTCTATTCCTTCTCCTTTAATGGAGCTTCCTCCCCCCCTCGTTTCTCTCTCTCTCTCGAGCTTTCTACTGTGTTTCTGTTTCTTCCTTTCGTTGAACACTCATAAAACTCTATTTTCAAGCGCGGTGAGCAGAGCACGTCCAACGTTCTGCCTAGCTCTCTTCTCTTCATTTTCTTTCACTCTTTTCTTCTCTACTTTGAGCCTCCAGAAACAGGGGCGTTATTCTTCCCCTTTCTTTATATTTCTTCGTTGTTTTCCTCCCTCCACCTTCCTCAGCTCTTCTTCTTATGCTTCTTTGTTTCAGTCCTTGGCATCTCTCTCCTGCTGTATCTCTTTCGTTCTTAATAGCTCTTTCTCGAGATCTCTGCTTGTACACCCCAAACCGAGAACGCAGTGCCCTGCTTTCTGTCAGACAAAATAAATTCAGGAAAAAAAGGGAAGACGAAAATTTTGCCAAAAAATGTTTACTATACAGTGTGATATTTGTTTTTACTATATTTGCCGTATTTGTCGTAGAATTAGTGGCAAATTATTATAGGAATCATCCTAGACACATAAAGATTTATAAATAGTAATTTTTTAAAAATCTCATTTAAAGAACTCTAAGAAATTTATGAAAACAAGTAAAGATATCTTATCAAACTCTCATTTTTAATAATAAGTATTGTATGTAATTAAGTTTTTATTTATAATAAGATTTTACATAAATATAATTTTTTTAAAAAATTATGTTTTTTTTAAAAAGTTATGTTAATATATAGAGTTGTATCTTTTAAATTTAACTTTTGATTAAACACAATTCTATTAGGAAAAGTCAAATATTTTTGAAATTTCTTCTCTCTTGTCTCCGTACGCAATTGCTGGGCTTATGTATGTTTGGATAGATCTAAATGAAATGACCAATCTGCATCAATCTAATTTCGCACTCTGGCAGCTATTGAAATGAAGTTCGTGAAATGCAGATTTCAGCTATTTAAGGCAATCAAAGAGGCATTTCGTCTTTACTTCGACATTTCTTTCCTCTCCTTTTGTTACAAATGTTGTACCTCTTCAGCCTATTGCTCCTAGGACTATGGATTCTAGGATAAAGAGAATACTTATTGACTGTCTTTCCCTCAGGAGAACTCCCCTAATCCCATAAGTGATGGAACTATCTTTATCTTCTCTTCTGAAAGAGATGAAGTAGCTATGTTTCATGTAGACAAATTTCATTCCAATGGCATATAAGACGTGGGAGATAATTCAGTTCAAAGTTGGAGCATTGAATATGAAATTTTTGCAACCTAGTTATAAATAAAATAAGAAATTAAAAAAACATTCAAATCGAGACGAGTCTTATGTAAACTTAAGATTTAGCCCAACCCGATACAATTTTTAAATATTTTTTATTTTGACCTAACCTAATCCAATTTGATATGATTGGATTAATTTGAGTTAATTAAATAATCGGGTTAATTGTATACTTCTATTACTCAACTTATGTTCTTGATCTTTTTTATGGAAGTATGACGAAGGATAAGAGACAAAGAATGGAAGATGTAAATATGTCAAACTTTATTGTATGTTGAAAGCTGGTTATTCCGTACAAGTTTGCCGTCATATAGAGTCCTAAAAAATGGTTTCTTCTATTTTTTTCTTCATAAATCCTACATATAGTTGCAATTTCATAATTTTAGGTCTGCTCTATTTGACGCCCTTACCCTTAGGCTTGCTTGCGTGCATTAACTATCAAAATGGACTTTCTAGATTATAGTTTTAATAATTTTGTCAACATATTCACTAATTAAGCATAGACGTGTAATCAAAGTTTTCCAAACGTGTTGCCGCAATAAAAATCCTAATGCATTCATGGGGCCACGTACGCACAGCCACATAAGAAATTCATTTTATCACCGGACACGGCAATTGCGACAGCAAAGAATCAATGAAACTCTTTCAGTCTTAATTATCCAAAGAAAATGCATACTTATTCCAAAACTCTTTAAATACCACTCAGTTCCACTTACTGCAGTTACCACAACACATAACTCAGAAGACAAGCCCACCAGAGACAAAGCAAACATGGTAGTTGTAACATTCAAAGGCTGCTACACCGTGAAGCCCTCTGAACCAACGTGGACTGGAACCATGGCTTTATCAGAATGGGATCAAATAGGCTACTTGACTCATATACCCACCATCTACTTCTACGACCGACCCTCACACACGGCCATTGCTGACACCTTGAAACACTCATTAGGCCAAGCCTTGGTGCCGTTTTACCCCATGGCTGGTCGTTTGGAGTGGATAGGCAATGGTCGTCTTCAGCTTCAGTGCAACGCGATGGGGGCTCAGTTCGTTGAAGCTGAGTGTGAATCGAGTTTGAAGGATCTTGGTGACTTAACTTTCTCTCCAGAACATAGTAGCCTCTTCCCAAATGTAGACTACAGCCTACCACTCAATGAGCTGCCTCTGATTCTGGTTCAGCTCACGACGTTCAAGTGCGGTGGCATCAGTATCAGCATAGCTAATTCACACGCAGTCATGGATGGACCAGGTATTCAAGGAAATTAATTATTTTAATAGCATAAATGCATATTAAAGTCCACCCATATATGCGTGTAGATAGACATACATGTAGGATAAAGATCTTCTATCAATTCTATGAGGAAGAATAAGGAAGATGGAGAGAGGTGGATGAGACGTTATACTCTCTCTTCTTTCTCACAGAATTCATGCAATATTTACTTTTCTTCCCATTAAGTGGTTAGGTTTTAATACGCTGTCATAACTTATATACAATATGAAAATTAGAAGGTCTATTTGTATCCTTAATAACTAAGTCCATTCACTTGTTTAGCCATAGTTAATTAATGATATAGTTAAAAATATGAATTATTAATAAAATAATTACATGTTCCTACATGATAAAATACCATAATTAATTCAAAAGTCGCATTAATCTATGTTTCAATTTATAAAGTAATCTAACTTATGCTACTCTACTATAGCCGCCCACCAATTTATACGGGGGTGGACTAAGCTCGCAAGAGGAGAGCCCCTACAGACCAAACCATTTCTTTACCGCACCGTGCTACGAGCCGGGGAGCCACCGTTGGCATCACCGCCACCGACCCTAGATGACCACCCGGAGTTCAGAAGTCCTGCGTTGTTACTTGGTCAGTCGGATAACTTTGAGGAAAGAAAAAAGAAAACCAAAACGGCCATGCTGAGGCTAACGAGAGATCAAGTCGAAAAGTTGAGGAAGATGGCTAATGAGAATTGGGCTTGGGAAAAGCCCATGGGCCGTGGATTCACTCGGTACGAGTCAATAAGTGGACACATATGGAGAAGTGCATGCAAGGCGAGAGGGCACAAAAACGAGCAACCAACAGCCTTTGGTATCTGTATAGACTCAAGGAGTCGCATGAAGCCTGCGCTACCAAAAGAGTACTTAGGCAATGCAACTTTCGACGTGATTGCTAATAGTCTGGCGGGTGAAATAATGTCGAAGCCATTAGGGTATGCTTCGAGCAAAATAAGGGAAGCCATAGAGAAGGTGACAGACGAGTACGTGAGGTCAGGGATAGAGTTCTTGAAGAACCAGAAGGATATAACAGGGTTTCAAGATATTCATGCACTGTTGGACGAGAAGAAAGGGACTTTCTTTGGAAACCCGAATCTTGGAGTGGTGAGTTGGCTGACTCTGCCAATCTACGAGCTTGATTTTGGGTGGGGAAATGAGATATACATGGGCCCAGGACCAAATGGGCTAGATGGGAGTTCTTTGCTTCTTCCCAGTCATGATGGGGATGGTTCTGTAGTGGTTGCTTTGTGCTTCCAGGTGGCTCATATGGATGCTTTCCAGAAGCATTTTTGTGAAGACATGGTGTGATCATCATGGCGACAATCGACATACTAGGACGTCAAAGGGAAATTGGACTACAGCTTTATGAAATTATATATCTTAAAAGATTGAACGTGGGAAAATATATAATGTGGAATTTATGTAAATAAATATATGAGATTGGTAATAAGTATGCACGATTTAAAAACTTCCGCTTTTGATATAAAAGGAGAGTATTTAAAAAGTTATTTGAGTTGACCATTGTTATTTGTATACTGTTTTGCAATTAATTTATTTAATTGTTAAATGACAAATATTGACAGCCATTTTATGCTTTACAAAAACAATGGATTAAACCTGATTAGAAGCTGAACTTGATTAATAATGGGCTAGACTCATTCAAAAACTTGTTGGGATTTGGTTGAAAAAAGGGACTAAAACTTGGTTTTAACCAGCCTTTATTTTTTTGATCATAGATATATATATATTGGAGTCAACTTTATTGAGCTAGTCAAATTTCCTAAGTAATGAGATTGTACTGACATAAATTTAATAAATGAAGGATATTATTTATTATTACATTTTAGCCAGTCACGAAAGTTGAAATCTACTTGACCTTCCATATTTTCCATATCCCTCATTAGCAGCAACTTGACTAACATGGAGCATCTGTTAATTCAACAAAAGAAGGCATCAAATTGGGTTGGGCAGCGTCCCATGTTTTCAGGTTTGGTTTAAAGTCGATCCAACCAGCTGACACTTCATGAAAATGTGATTGACATCTTTATCTGCTTAAAAAAGTTGATAATCCTTTTATCTGGAGCTACACGAATAGATGGAGCATTTTGGAATATTTTCCGAATGAGCAATTGGATCTTAATTGGAAACAATAAAATTTTGTTAGACGAGTAAAATTATAACTAAATGATTATTAAGGCTTACATGATTGTGCATTAAAATTTTTCTTAATGTATATCTAACTAATTATTATACTGGTATATATATCGTTTGAGTTAAAGGACATTGGTTAGTCTTGTATATGGAAAAGTTATGAATCAGTATAAACCACTCAGTCAAATGTTAGGCGTACGGGTTACTTCTTTTCACACACATGCTTTAACGGATGCATTATCAACAATTTGAAAAGGAGACATTGCTTCTTTGTATCAGTGTCACTTGCAAGTAGATTTGATTATGAGTTATTGTGAGTTTGTTTGACATTAATTAACTTTGAAAAAATTAATTTGGACTTCAAAAGTTGATAAATTTGTTTATATAGAAAATATAATTTGATATTCATATCGTCGTTCTGCAATTAAGTATACACACAAAATAATCTTACGAAAAGCTTATATTTATTCATAAGGGAAAAAAAAGTAGTGATAGATCATATACTTTTAAGAACATTATATAGTTATGATATAAATAATTATTAAATATCATCAAGTATATAATAATATTTTGATTCTTTAATATATCCATAATTATAATAAAATTTATTAATTAATCTATACAAAATTTTTAATAAAAGTATTATTTAATATTTAATTATTAATTACGTAATAGTTAGACAACATTGTGTTTTAAAAAACATATAATCATCTTTCAAGGAAAAAAAAGTCAAGCAGTTAGTTTTAATTTCCATGTAGAAAGAAAATATTTCCTAAAAGAATATTCTTTTATCTAAAAATAATTTAGAACAATATTAAAATAAAAATTTTATAAGATGATGTATCACGTGAGACTCATGTTACACCAACAAATCAATCATGATTTTGGTATGTGTATGCCTCAAACAGTTGTTAAGATCCATATGTTCAATGTTGCTATACTCGCACAATCTCAATCAAAAATTCTGTACAATGATTATAAATATATACAATGTTGTCAAAATTGTGATTCTAGGTAGACTTGAAAAAGGGATAAACTTATAATATAAACTCATAACATAAAATTATAAGAGTTTATCTATACCTGTTATTTAAGCTATTGAACATAATCATATCACAAAATCACATAAAATTTCATATATAAGTACTTATTTTATAACCCACAATCCATTTCATATTGCATACTTTTCATCCAAATCAATATATAAAGTTTAATAAACTCTGTAATCCATAGTTCATAATTCACAATCTATAATATATAATCCATAACACATAATACATAATAATAATTCATTTAACATAACAAACTCTCAATATAAATTCAATAAAGCTCATCAATCCCATGACTATCTTCACTTCTAGAATATTGATCATCTCTTATATAACCTCCACCTATCTCATTCTCATTTTCACTATTACTATTATCTTCTTCCTTATCATGGAAGTCATCATCGAAATCCATTTTGTTAAATTGCTCACCAACACTAGTACCACCAACATTAGCATCAAGCTAAACAACCAAATCACTAATTTCTATTGCCATTGAAAGAGGATTAACTTGAACGGGTTCAAAGACCTCATCATATACCTCCACATTACCTTCATTTCCCATCTCCTAAGTTATCCATTCATCATCAAAATGAATATAATCAAAATCATAAACATGAGTTCTTGTAGTTTGCTTATTTTTTAACTTCAAATTTTATATCATAATTGTCAAGTCATTCATCTTTTTTTGGTGCAAGCGATTTCTTTTCTTAGTATGAATATAAACAAAACAAATAATGTTGAAAATAAATAAATAAAGTAATTTATAATTTTACAATTACTTACCCTTTTAAAAGCACTCCAATTACGTTCATATCTAGAAGAGCTACAACATAAGCTAAAAATGCGAATTGCTATTTTTTAAGTTTTGAGCATCCATCTCTATAGGCTTCCCACCATTCTGCTGGGGCCAACTATGTTATAAATGTCTATACAAAACCACAACTAAACATGCCCTTTGCGAATTGGAATTCGACCAATTGGAACTCAATTTTGTTTCTTTCTCCCTTAGCTTTAACTAATCTTGTTATGCATTCATACAACCTTTGCTTAACTGTATAATTAACTTGGAAGTCAATGTTGAAGTGAAAATGGGGATTAAGGTAGTAAGCAGCTGCATGTAAAGGCCTATGCAATTGAGCATCTCACCTTTCATTAATTATGTCCAATACAGGCTCATAACTGCAATAATCAACAAATAATAAAGTCAAAATATATTAAAGATAAAGACACCAATATAAGGTATACTAGTTTGTATTTACCTCCTTGAAACATTACTAAAGTTTATCTTAATTTTTGCCTTTGCACTTTCCATTGCTTCATATATGAATCTCATTGCTGGTTTTTCATCTGAATATACCAAGCAAAGAACTTTAATGAGAAGAGCAGCAACTTTGAGGCAAGTAATAATATTCTTCCATAACCTGTTATCCATAACACTTCTTGCCATTTCCTTCCCATCTTTGGTAGTAGAAAATTTGCTATCTTTCTATTCCTTAGAATTAAATAGATTTATCAATGCCGCTTTATGCTCATTAAGACAACCTAATGTTAAATAAACTATGACAAAATGAGTCACAGCTAGCCTAATCAAGTCTCTTCTTTTTGTGAATTTTCTTAACATATTGATGAGCATTGATCTTACATAAATGTAAGTTGTAATTTTTTTTACCCTACTTATGGTTTCTTTGTGCAACTCTATTTTCTTTTCTAAGTCCTTCAGCATCAAATCAATGCAATAGCCTACACATGGTGTCCAATACAGGTGTTTTCTTTTCTTCATCAATTTTTGTCCCACTGCCTTATAATTTGCAGCATGGTCAGTTATTATTTGCACCATATTCTCCTTTCCCACTTTCTCAACAACTTCATCAAGCATTTCAAACACTTTGTTAGCAATCTAAAAAATATGAGAAGTGTCCAGTGAACATAGTCCTTTTAGGACTATTAACCAAAAAATTACAAATAAAACGCCTCTTATTATCCATCCACCCATCAAACATAATGAAACAACCTATTTTTTTTCCATTCTTTTTTAAACTCTTCAAGCATGGCATGTGTGTTCTTAACTTCTATATTTAAGTATTTTTCTCTAATCTCATAATAGGATGGGGGCTTAAACCCTTGGCCATATATTTCAATAATCTCGCACATATTAATAAACTCAAGATTTTTTACATAATTAAAGGGAATAACATTTGTGTAAAAAAATCAAGCTACTTGTTGGCAAGCTTCTTCCCTAATATCTTTCTAGAACATGTGATTAATGGTAGATTGTGAGCTACCTTGGCCACTGCTATGTTTTTTAGGAACTCTCAATAAATTTAAAAGGTCTTGGGAATTAAAATGTCCTTAAGTGCCTGGAGTTTCTTCCTCACTAACATCAACTCATTGTCTTTTCCTTTTAGATGATGCACATTTGGCTTCAATAACATGTTGTAACATTTGTGCCTTAACATCATTTGGAACACTAACACATGGTTTAACATCTATTCTTGTGCCAACTAAATGATGTTTGAACCTATAGACTCCTCCACTATAAACCTTGCCACAATAACTACATTGAACTTTTTTACCATCCTCATTAACATCCTTCCCATGTTTCCACCCTATATCAGATATATTACTAGGAAAATTCTTCCTTCTAGTAATTACATTTTTTCCAACATGGGCTAATGGAGCACTTGTACTTGAAGACATATTTTCTTTGGTGTATTATGACAAAACAATATATAAGTTTATATTAGCTAAAGAGAAATCCAATAATGCTAACAAAAAAAAAAGAATAAATATAGGAAATGAATTCACAGGTAACACAATAAGTTTTATAATTTGTTCAAAAATAATAACAGCTAACCAACCATATTATTCTTTCACTTTCTTTCTTTCTTTCATTTTTTTCCATTAAAAGCTATCAGCAACTTACAATAAGTTTCTTTCTATGCAGTCCAAGTGACAGAATACAGAGAAACATATCCTTCAAAAAGAGTCCCATAATTCTCCTTTTTTTTTTCTCTAGATTTTTGGCACATTCACCATGAAAGTAAACCAAGATTCTCTTAATCTCAATTAAAACTTTTAAACCAGAAATTTATAAATTTGATCTAATATACAAACAATTATTTATGTACTTTAAGTGATCAGCAATTGGCCAAATCCTCTATATATCCTAACACTTTTTAGGTCAAACTCATGCTCATCCTTGTCTTTAGGACTACTTATCTCTATTTTACACTCCAAGATTATTTTTCCTATGTACTTTCTTTTAATATAGTCAAGCTAATCTTAATATAAAAATTGTGACTGAATAAAGGAACAAAAACAAATGTTACCTCGACTAGAAGAAATTGCAAGCACTGAGAAGAGAATAGAGGCAGCAAACCGAGAAGAGGAGATTCAGACACAGTGAACCGAGAGTGAACAGAGGTAATGAACTGAGAGAGAATAGAAGCAGCAAACCGAGAGGAGGAGATTTAGACGTTGTGAACTAAGAGTGAACTAAAGAGAACAAAGGCAACAAACTGAGAGGAGGAGATTCAGATGCTGTGAACCCAAAGTGAATTGAGGTAGCAAACCAAAAGGAAGTGAACAGAGGCATCAAACTGAGAGGAGGAGAACAGAGGCAAGGTAGTGAACTAAGAGATTAGAAAGAACAAAGGCAGATTAGGGATTTAGATGATGCTGCATCAGGTGATAACAGATTAGAATTCCCACCTCAGCTAGGAGAAATTTTGGGCATCAGGTAATCCGTGATCAACTTAATGGGTTTTCAATTTTTGGCACTGTTGGGCTATCAACACGACTAGAAGAAATTTTGGGCCACTCATTTGTTTTTTTTTTGTTTTTTTGCTACAAAAATGGTGATATATGCTAACTCAATTAACTTAATCAAACTCACCGAGTTTACCAAGTTTGTACGAGTTAATGGCAAGTTTGATTGAGTTAGCACTGATTCCAATTTTATTTGCAATTGAACACAAAATTGCTATCTAGGATCGTAAAATTGGTGATTCTGCTGAGTTAAATCATAATTTTGACAACAATGTGTGTGTGTGTGTATATATATATATATATATATATGTATATCATGGTGCATAATCTACGACATCAATTATTAATTCATTAAATTAAAGTGAGTATTAGGGATTGTAGGACTGATTTTGTCCTCCAATTTTCATAAGACATGTGAGGCTAAGAATTTGAGATCAAATATCTCTTTAATCAAAATTAAGTGTTCATGAAAAAGAAAGGAATTTTTACTGTAACATAAAAGTTTATAAGATATATATATATAAAAAAAAAGGTTAAGATTTTTTTATTAATATTCCAATTATATTTTCTCAATACATGTTCACAAATGGAAAATGACAAGATCTCTTATTATTCTTTATGATTTAGTAGTAATTATGACATCATAATCACTTTAACTAAAGTCTATAATTAATTCTAATATTAATTATTTTTTTACAAATTAAGTCGAATAATTCACAATATAAATGCAATTCATTCATGTCATATATATATATATATATATGGATGGAAAGTAACTGTAATGGATTGCATTGAATACTTCATAATTAATCAGGAATTCACCTCATTCTAAGCATTAAAATGTTAAAGAATAAATCATAGTTAATATTATTATTTAGATCATCTGCAATTAATATAAGTTCAATTTATCTGGAAATTATGACTATGTATAATTATAACTTAATTTTTGACCATACATAATTATTGAAAATAAATATCAATGGTAAAATTCTTATCACAATTCAAAATATATTAATTTTAAGGGTTGGTTTAAACAATTATATCCTATTTATTTTCATTATTTGAATATAAATTTTAAGAGAATGCCTCCACTTACATGAACTAAACTCAAATAAAAAGTGTATCTTAAAATCACTTTAAAAGAAAGTCAATATTAATTAGGGCATGAACAAGAAAGGAAAATAAATTGGCTTATAAAGTAATTTAGAAAACCAATTTATTTAAGAGTCACCATTAAAGGAAAACTTTGGGAAACTATTTTAAAATAAAAGAAAACAAAATGGTGGTATATGGAAATAAAGTTGTATATGGGAGTTTGTTTGAGTATAGGGAAGATGTTAGACACCCTACAATGTCCATCTGTAAAGACGGTTACCCTAAACTAGTTAAATGAAATTAATGTAATATAACTTTAATTTAATCTCAATTATCCGTATCAAAATTCATGAACAACAAAAAAGAAAACATCAATATAATTAATAAAAAAAATGGATATTTACAAAGGGCAAACTTGATCTATAATGAGAGTCTAGTGCTCTATGTACCTTGCAATTCGAATTAAAGTCCACATAATTAGTTTAAAATGGCATGTCAGCTAGTTGGTGATTTTTATTTTTTGTGAAAAGAATATGATAGCGAAAATCAAAAAAATTTTCATAAATAAAACGTGGTGGAAATTTAGTTTATGTGTTTTAATTTATAAAATCATATTGATCTCACTTTTATGCTCTTCTCAGTTTCTCTTTTTTAATTTTTGGATTGTTGAAATTAGGCCTTTTATTTAAATTTTAAAATAGGAACAAAATTACCAAGAAACATAAACTTTTTGGGATTTTTGAATTTATGTATTTTGATTTTTTTATTTTTTTAAAAAAATTAGAACATTAGGTTTTGATTTTGAATGAGAAATAAAATTATAAAAAGTTTTTTTTTGGGAATTTTGAATTTTCGTTTTTTTATTTTGAAAATTATAATTTTGTTTAATTTTGAGAGAGAAATGAAATTCTTGGTGAAAAGGATTTTAAGGATGTTTTTATTTTATGTGTTTTTTTTTTAATTTTTGAAATTAGAATTCTTTGTTGATTTTTCAAATGGGATAAATTATTAAAAAATATATTATTTTAGGATTAAAAAAAACCAAAAATAAGCTTTTTTTAAATTAGAAATGATTTAATTTTGTATTTTTTGAAAATCATATGTTTACTTTCAAAGCCTAAAGAAATAAAAAATCTCACATGACCTCTATTGGTTAGTTCTTAAATGCTCAAAGAGACTAACAATCTCACATAATGATTCTAAAGAAATAAAACATAATAATAAAAATGCATTTTTGGTCTCTCACTTATCACTAAAATTTCCATCTTGGTCCCTCATTTATCTAAATACCTAAAATAGTCATTCACTCATTAGAAAATATCACACTTGGTTCTCAACTTTTTAAAATATTACCAAATTTAGTACTTCTACTAAATCCCAAACCCTATATCTAAGGTTTAAATGTAATATTTTTTTAAAAGTGATAGACTAAATGTGACATTTTCAAGTAAGTAATTGACTATTTTAGGCACTTCAATGAATAAGGGACTAAAATGATACTTTTATGATAAACGAGGGACCAAAAATGTATTTTACTCATAAAGAAAATGGCAAAAGAATTTTTTTTTTGAAAATTGAAATTATTTTTATTTATACGCTTATTTATTTATTTGTTATTAAAAAATTATATATTAACTTTTAAATCCTAAGGAGATTAAAGATTTCACACGACTTCTACCTATTACCTTTTAAGTGATTAAGTCCAACATGGCAGGTCTTTAGAGAAAAGACAAAATTAAATATTTTCATATTTTTTAAATAATTTTATTTTATCAATATTTATTTTTTATTTTAAAAATTACATATTAACTTTCAAAATTTAAGGAGACTTAAAGTCTCGTGCAACTTTTACTTATTAATTCTTAAGTGCCTTTGAGAAGACAAATAGTTTCATATGGCGACTTTAAGAAAAATAAATAAATATAAAGGGAAAAGAGAGAAACAATTTTTGAAAATTAAAATGTTTTTACTTATTTATTTATTATTTAAAAAATTATGCATTAACTTTCAAATCCTACAAAGACAAAAAATTTCACTGACTTCTCTTAGTTAATTTTTAAGTATATGAAGAGATTAACAGTCTCAGCCTAAACATAGGATAAAATAATTTTTTTTGGTAAATTAGTTCTATTTTTTGAATTTCTTAAAAATCATATATTAATTTATAAAGTCTAAAGAAATGAAGCTAATTAATTTCTACATATGACTATTGTTGTCTCACACCAATTTTATTCCAACATTTTACCAAATCGGATTACGTAGGTAATGTTCACAATGGCTCTTATTTCTAAAACGGTCAAATAAAACCATATTAACCATTATTTGAGAGATGCTTCCAAGAACATCCCACATTAGGATTTGAAAGATAAGACTAATTTATAATGATAGCAAGGTGACAAAAATTTAACTAAGCTTAATCCTCCTCCAGAACATAACGAATAAGCACGTCAAGAATCTAAAAATCAAGGCAATAGGAGACAAACTAAATAACATCGATTCAAAAAAACTAGGTAAAACCTAGAAAGAGATTAGAGCTTATTCCCACAGTAGAAAAAACTTAAAAACATCATTTAGCCGCATTTATCATCCTGAGAGTTGTTTGGATAATGGTTCCTCAATCTCCAATCGTCCTAGTCGAATTTTTCCGTTCCTTTCTTTTTTGTTTAGGTCTTTATTCCTTCTCCTTTAACGGAGCTTTCTTCCCCCCTCTTTTCTCTTTCTTGAGCTCTCTACTTTGTCTCTGTTTCTTCCTTTCGTTCAACACTCATAAAACTCTGTTTTCAAGCATTAAGAGCAGAGCACTTCCAACGTTTGGCCTATCTCTCTTTTCTCTTCATCCTCTTTTACTCTTTTCCGTGTTTAACTTGAGCTCTTTCACTCTTTTCTTCTCTGCTTCGAGCCTTCAGAAACAAGGGTGTTCTTCTTAACTTTTCTTTATATTTCTTCGTGTTCTTCCTCCGTTCCACCTCCTTAAGCTTTCCTTCTTTCTCTCCAAGCCGAGAACGTTATGCCCTGCTTTTAGCGGAGTAAACAGATCCTTTTCTGCCACTCTTTTCTTACCTCTCAGCTTCTTACTCCAGGTTCTCTCAAATTTACCTCTCTCTTTTCTTCTCGTTTCTGTTCTGCCTTCCTATTTTTAGCTCCCATCCTTTTCTCCCCTCCCTGGAGCCTGCTGGTGACAATGACATGAGTGAGTGGTCAACAACTTTGAAGCATGACAGACTTTTGATTCTACCCCTCAGTTTGTGCATTCCACTGTGCTTTCGTAGGTGAAATTTGTCACTTTCCTTCTCCATGTGTGCTGTCATCGGTGAATGTGTGTGCAGACTACTTCCTTTGTTTGTCTATTGTCCTCTTTCATTTTTGTCTCAAGCTTCATCTCCCTCCCCTCTTTTCGTTTTACAGCCATTTTTTTTGGTTTTTTTTTTACTAAAACCCCATTTTGATCCCCACTTATTACTTTATATCTATCTTAAACCCCTGCTCATCATAATTGCTAAATTGGTCCATCACTTAAATCATAATTATCCAAATCAATCCCTCGGTTAGTTGTACGTCAATAATAAGTTGAAATGGCATATCTTTTGCTGACATGTCACATTTTTCTGCTGATGTGGAAAAAACTTACCAACACCTATACCACGTAAGCTCTCCCAACACTCCCATCAGATCTAAATCATCATTCGACGCCTTTGGATCGTAAGAGCTACATCAACGCTTACGATCAACGCTTCCATCATAAACAAATGGAACTTGGAAGACAGAGTTACACTTACAAACACTTGAGTAATTCCTGAGTCTGCAAATTCAGGCATCATAGGCTCTGCTAGTACCCAATTGTCTGTTAAAGAGCATTGGTCCTGAAATCCACCTGGTTTCAATCTAATTGAAGAATATTTTGTTAAGCAAGTTTCAAAATCTAATGGGTCAAAACTTCGAAAACGTCATCCATGGAGGATAATCCTTTTTCGTTTCTTTCTCTTATTAAAAGTTGATAGTACTGCCATTATATATGTCACTAGTTACTAAATCTTTTATTATATTTTTTGAATATATAAGTTATCTGCCTAAAAATTCTTTATAAGCTTTATTTACTATTTGATGAGCTAACTTCGAAAAGGAGAGAACACCTAAAGATACAGGCATGGCCTTCACTATTCCCTCCTTCAAGACCTCTTCACTTTCATTCTCACATGTTCTCATCTTACTCTTCCTCCTAGTAAACCCACCTTCTCCCTCTCCCTCTGTTTTAATATACTCCTCATAATCTTCTTCTGATTCAATTTTAGCCGACACCGATGAAACAAATCGTTTCATGGTTTAGTTGTCGAGAGCTTCGTCTCTGAAACTAACTTCCATCTTCCTTGCTTCTTTTAGCACAGAATTTCATAGATTCGTGTCTTCTGTATATTTTTCTCTAATGCTTTTGTCTTGCTCTATTGTGTTTAATGACGATAACTGAGAAGTATCATCAGAGAGGTTTGTTTATTGGTAACGATCGGACCGGTCAAATTCATCATTACCGTCTATACTAGTAGCCACCGGTCGGAACTTCGTCCCTCGACCTCTGGTGTTCCCGTCGATGGAGGTTGCCTTACCAGTTGAAACAGAGACTAAGAATGTCTTGGTTGCCGATGATGAATTAAAATAACTTCTTTTACCTTAATATCCTCACTTTTCAAATCATCTTTGCTCATTCCTCATCTCAGCGAATCGCTATTGTATGCATCTTTGCCTACGAAGTGGCGATGGCGATTAACATGGATGCAGGCGTTCTTTGGGGGGGTGAACTTATAACGTAGCATCGTAAGAATTTACATCTACCTATTATCAAATATAAGTTGAACATAGCCATATAAAAAAAAAATTCATACATAATCCACAATCCATAGTTTCATACTTGCCATTCAAGTTTACAAATATATTTTCAATAAACTTCATCCATGAATTCTCATTCAACATCACTAAGTCTCAAAATCAACAATAAAAATTCACTATAATTCTTCAAATCCTACTATATTGTCATCATTTCCAGAGTCTTCACCTTCATCATCTCCATTACCTACCTTATAACCATCATTTTCTTCTTCCTCATCCTTAAAGTCATTAACTAATGCCAAATTTTTAGAAGGTTCACCACTTATATTAGGATTCAGGTCAACCATAAAATCATCACACATTTCTGCCATGGGCACAAGAGGTTAAAGAACCTCATCATCATCATCTTCCTCATCTTCAATATTAACATGACTTTTCCTCCCTTCAGTTATCCATTCATCGTCGAAATGAATATCATCAAAGTCATAGTCAAGAGTTCTCCTTCATTGCTTGCCTTTTAACTTCAAAGTGCACTTTACAAATGCTAAATTGTTCATCTTCTTTTGGAGCAAGTGATTTCTTCTCTTAGTATGAATCTAAACACAATAAAAATGCTCAAGTGACGTATTGTAATCCTTAACAAAATGAAAAAGTAAAGTACATTACAAGTTTATATGAAAGTAAATATAATTGCTTACCATCTCAAAAGCACTCCAATTATGTTCACACCTAAAAGAGCTACAACATAAGCTGAGAATCCGAATTGCAATTTTTTGAAGTTTTGGGCATCCATCTCCATAGGCATTCTATCATTTTACTAGTGGCATTTTTGTTCTTAATGACTTTGCCCCTTCACGCCCAAACATGTCTTTTGCATAATGGAAGTCAGCGAGTTGGAACTCAATTTTGTTTCTCTCTTGAGCATCTTCAACTAATCTTGCTAACCAATCATACAATCTTTGCTTAATCCCATAATCAGCTTTTGAGTCACGGTTGTAGTGAAAATGGGGATTGAGGTAGTATGCAGCTAAATCACATGTAGAGGCCTATGTAATTGAGCTTCCCACCTCTCATCGATGATATTCAATATAGGCTAGTATATGCAATGATCAATTATAAAGTGAAACATATATATACAAGATTAACGAATACAAATATAAGGTATTCTGTTTACCTTTTTAAAACATTACTGAAGCTCATTTTTATCTTTACATTTGCACTTTCTATTGCTTCAAATATAAATCCCATGTTTGGCTTCTCATTAGAATCCACCAATTGAAGAACTTTAATGAGAAGAGTAGCAGCCCTGAGGCAAGTCACAATGTTCTTCCAGAACATATTATCCATGATACTTTTTGCCATTTTTTTTCCATCTTTGGTAGAGGAAAATCTACTATCTTTCCATTCATTAAAATTGAACATATTTATCAATGCTACTTTATGCTCATGAAGACAACCTATTGTCATATAAGCTGTGGCAAATCGAGTCACACTTGGCCTAATCAAGTTCCTTCCTTACGTAAAAATTTTCAACATGCTAATGAGCATTGTCCTTATGTAAATGTAAGTTGTGATTTTTCTTCCCATGCTTATGGTTTCTTTATGCAACTCCATTTTTTTTTTCAAAGTCACCCAACATTAAGTTAATGCAATGAGTTGCACATGAAGTCCAATATAAGTGTTTCCTCTTCTCTATTAACTTTTGTCCAGCTACTTTGTAATTTGTAGCATTGTCTGTTATTATTTGCACAACATTCTTCTCTCCCACCTTCTTAACAACTTCATCAAGCATGGCAAACACTTTATCAGTAATTTTAGATATATGAGATGTATCTAGTGAATATAAAAGCATCGCCCTTTTAGGACTATTGATCAATAAATTGCAAATGGAACGTCTTTTTTTATTAGTCCACCTATCAGACATAATGAAATAACCCACTTTTTCCCACTCTTCCTCGAACTCGTCAAGCATAGCTTGTGTGTTTTTCACCTCCATATTTAAGTACTTTTCTAGGATCTCATGATAGGAAGGAGGCTTAAACCGTTAGCCATATTTTCCTATAATCTCACATATCTTGATAAACTCAGGATTTTTTACATAATTAAAAGGAATGCCACTTGTGTAAAAAAACCTTGCCACCTGTTGGTAAGCTTCCACCCTCAGATATTTCTTAAACATGTTATTAATGGCCAATTGTGAGCTACCAACCCCATTGCTATTTTTTCTTGAACCTCTCAATAAATTTATTAACTCTTGAGAGTTAGCTTGTGCTTGAGTATTTAAGCTTCCTCATCACCAACATCTAACCATTGTTTCTTTCTTTTAAATGATAAAGTTTTAGCATCAATCACATGTTGTAACATTGTTGCCCTTACATAATCTCCAGCACTTGCATAAGCTTCAACATCAATTTTAATGCCAACTAAGTGATGTTTAAACCTATAGATCCCTCTACTCACAACTTTGCCATAATAATTACATTGAACCTTTTTACCATCCCTACCAATATTCATTCCATGTTTCCACTCTATATCAGTCTTATTACCAGGAAAATTCTTCCTTCCAGTGGCTACATTTTTTTTTAGCAAGAGTAGGGTCACTCCCACTTGCATTTGAAAACATATTTCCTTGCACTAACTAAAACATCTTTTGGAATTCAAAATTTCAAATTATGTAAATGGCAGAAATACTAGAATTAGATTAAGATAACATGCATCCCAATGTGAAGCTACTAAACAAAATAGATTTAGGAAATGGCATTAATAAAGAGTTGGCAAGCCACACAACAAATTTTGAATTCAAATTTTCAGATTATTTGTTACTTACTGTTAAGCTACAAATATCTTTAGTTTGCATATTTCTCATTAACAAGAAGGTATGATGATTATCACATAACATTAACAAGAAGGCATGATGATTAATTATCACATAACCCTGTGCATGAACCACAAAGGCCACCATTCAACTTGACAAGGATGAAATTTCATTACCCATGCCCCATATCTCTATGTTACTAGAACAAATAGCTAGTACACCATAAAATCCCATTGCATTGCAAACAAAATCACACACTGATTAAATAAAATAAAACAATATTCCAACTTAATAAATCTTTATTCAAGTCAGAAGAACCTAAAGACCCGATTGGGCTAGACATTCTTTGAAACTGCTGAAAAGGAAAGATTGATATGGCAACCTGACATTTAAAAAAAGAGGAAGAAAGATTTGTTATACTGATGGCTTGCCATTTGGTATACTTGGTTTTGACGTCAATGTTGGAAATTTTATGCATGTTTTTGTGAAGTTTATTGTTTCTTGTGGTTTTCTTGTGAGTATTTGGATACATGGTGTTAGAGGAACATGTACAGTGTTAGATGATATTTTCATAATATCTTGTTGGTGTAGAATTTATAATGGATTTCATGGTGTTAACTCAAAAAAAAAAAAAAACCTACAAAAGAACTAATCTTTTTGTCTAATATGTTAATACTCAATAACATTAACAAGACTAAATCACACAATGATGAAAATGGCGATTTGGTCTCAGTCTTAGGCTCTCAGCTCTTTGTTTTCACTTAGCTCTCAGCTCTATGCCTCTGCTAATAGAAAAGTTGTCTTACAATAGGGAGGGATTACCAGATTAGGGACTTACAATACAATCTTTAGCGACAGAAGACAAGATAATCTCCAGCGAGGTAGTGAGACTCCAAATCATGAACGACCATGATTGTCCAAGCACCGTTGCTGCAACTGTCCGACCACTGCTGCTACAACTGTCTAACTGTGAGACTCAAGATTACAAACTACAAAAGCTCTAGCGACTATGACTGTCTAACCACCGCTATTGCTCTCTAATCCACCGTTACTGCTCTAATAAGGCACAGGTTCGTCAAAGGGAGAAGGTGAAAAGGAAAATGCAAAATTTCTACTGTGCTGTGTGTTTAGCTTGGGCAATTGGACATTTGAGGTGTAGTAGGCTTTGGTTTTGGACTTTACGACTAGGTCAAGTTAAGGTGCTAACCTAGTTTTTTTTTTTTTTAATAAGCTTAGGTTAAAATTAGGCTTGATCTAAACTCAGTAAAAACTCACTAAATCGACGAGTCCATCAATTTTGTGCAAGTCATCAGTGAGTTTAAACGAGTCAATGACAATTCTGAGTCTACGTCCGAGTTAGATCATTTCGGTCACCTGAAAATGTAAACTTGAGTTTGACAACTATGATATATATGCTTGTTTCTTTTTACTTTTTAAATGCCGAATTTTGTATGCATGGTGCATGCAAAAATGTAATGTAATGTATGCATTCATGTGAGATACATCATGTATATACTTAAATACAATTTTATTTTTTTTTGCTAATGCAGGATGTTGCATGAAAAATGCTTGAATATGATTGGAGACCCTGGTTTTAAGTTACCCATTGAAATTAGGATGCTCATTTTTAAGGCCTCAAGGACAAAATAGAAAACAGGGAGACATGTTTGTGAAAAATGTCATGACTCATCTTTCCTTTAATGAAAGATCTAAATCATTAAGGAGAATAAGAAAGCATCTTCCTCTATTTTATTTTGAAGTTTGCTTTAAGAATGTAGAAAAGCAATGAAAGCTTGATGCTTAGATATCCTTAAAATTTATGAATTTTAGGATTCTCTTGGCCACCTACATATGGAAAATTTTTGTATGCTAGTCTTTCACTTACCCCAATCTAATGACTTTAGGTCTTAAGGGCTCTAAAAGTTATACTTTACTTATGGATAATAGAATTTAAGCAAAAGCATTTAATGCTTCAAACAAATCCAACCACAATAAGCTTGATTGAAAATATTCCAAACTTGATTATTTCAAATTTGACTAAAATATTACATTATGCTTGAATTGCCTTGGACATGACTCTAAAGCCATTCTCTATAAAATTTTCCATTAGCATTGCTTGAAATGTCAACATGAAAATATGCCCTGATTTTTTTCAACAATCTCAATGCAGACATGTGCTAAGGAGCACAAGGCTATAATTCTTCGAAGGAGATGGATTGCCCCAATATGAAAGGGAATTAAGGAGTGACAAAGTACACTAACAAGCTTAATGATTTATGATGACATGGTGCCAAAAAAAGAAATATACTGGTATAGGAAAAGCCTCAAATCTAAACTAAAGGTATGGTTGGTGTAATTAGAAATGCAATATTTGAATTTGGAAAAAAAAAAAATGAATTGTCCCAATTTGACGTAATGTGGGAAATGATAAAGCACAAGAGCATGCAAGATGAATGAAGGTAAAACAATGAAAGAGATATGTTATTAAGAAGTACCTCAATCCAAGACATAAGACATTTCATTTAAAAGCCTTTAATTTCTAAGGAAATGTTCTATTTTGAATGTGGACAATAGCCTATGTTTCCTTTTATTGATCTTGTAAATCCAATCTTCATATGATTTTTTTCCCCTATTTATTTTCAAACAAGTCATACCTCAACAAGGACTTTTAATTCTTTTAATGTGGCTATAGTAATTAGGTCTTTGAAATAAAATGATATTAGACTTAAAATCTCATGCTTCTCACTTCCTCCATTAATCTTCTAACTTGTTTCTCTAACATGATTTTTATAATTGAGATTCACTTAACAAGATAAGCTATTATGTGCTTGTAGGGCGTTTAGTGGGTGAAAGTTGTAGTTTAATAAGAAATTACATAATAGCCCAAATATTGACGTGGAGTCCATAATAAGAATTTTGCTTTGACAACTACAAAGTCTTGGCAAAACTAGCTAGCTTTTCTTGGTAACAAGAATTCTATATTTGATGGTTCTACTTTGTTGATTTGATATAGTGAAGGAACTTCCATTCAATGGGAGCTTCTTTCTTGAGGATACCTCTATTTCTATTTTCTCCATTATTAACTTTTATGCCTTTTGTTTTCTTTTTCTTTCTCCTTGAAAGATAGCTCATTATAAGACCAAGGGTGCTCTTATGTATTAAATTCTCATTGCTTCTTGAGTAACATTCATGTTGAATATTTAAAGAAATTTGAAGGCTTAAAAGTAGGTTGCAACAATTAAGCAATGTTTGGGTAACAAGCAATTGACAAGATCTATATTCCTCTCTAAATGTATGTACTTGATAAACATTCCTTCATTGGAATTAGACCCTAATTGGCTCAATTTCATTGTCTCCATGATGATTGTGTGTTTTATATTGTCTATATAGTAAATTTGTAGCAAACACTCCATGAAATAGTATATTTTCACACAACAGACATTGAAGGCCTTTGATGGCATATTTAAATAGAGTCCACCTTAGGTCACGAAATTGATATCGAAGAATGTCTATAACTAGAGGAACATATGGTTAAAATTTGAGAGGAAATAGACAAGTAATTAGAGAGAAATTGTAACTCTAATTTTTAGATAAGACATGGTTAAACAATGACATTTCGAAGACTGAATTTCTCTCTATACCACCATAATATGTAAACTTTAAATGATAAGAAATCTTGTTAACTAAGTTTTCCCATGCCACCAAATTTATTCAAATTGGATTCGAAACGAGTGAGATATGATCACTTGAAGTATAGGGTCCAAATCAGGAATTTCTAGAAAACATGGTCAAACAACCTATTTTCAAGGCTTATTTCTCTTTCTATAGACTATCAAATTGTGCAAGCTATAAACCTTTGGAAATCTTGATGAATAAGCTTTCTAACAAGACACATTTCATTCTAATCGCATACAAGACACGGGAGATATTGTAGTTTGAAGTTGAGGTTTTAGGTCTAAAACTTTTACAACTATAATTTTTCAAAGTTTGGAGATTGAACATGATAGGTAAATCCCACACACAGTAAGAGCATGTGTCGCTCACCTCCAGCACCATTAGGCCACCTTTTAATTCTAAAAGCTAGACAAAGATATGAAAAGACTAATGATATATGTACAATTGCACAAATCTACTCGACAAGTGGCAGGTGGATTAGCCATGCCACAATAGGAGAGTGGACTTATTGAAATTTCAAATATTTTAGCATTTTTTGAAATAGTAGCCTTTATGTGGCGCATGGAGGCACATGCCATTGAGTTTAGGGACGATTTTGGTCTCAAAATTCATTAAATTCATGTTATAAATTTTGTTACATAATATGGCTATAATTGTACAACTTATGACTACTTTTTAGTATGATTTAGCCTTATTATAATGTATTTAAATGTCAAATATATATATATATATATATATATATAAAATTAACATTTGTGAACTAATAAATTTTGTTTTGAGGAAGATGGCTAATGAGAATTGGGCTTGGGAAACGCCCATGGTCTGTGGATTCACTCGTTACGAGTCAATAAGTGGACATATATGGAAAAGTGCATGTAAGGCAAAAAGGCACAAAAACGGGCAACCAACAGCCTTACGTATCTCTATAGATTCAAGGAGTTGCACAAAGCCTGCACTACCAAAAGAGTACTTAGGTACTGCAACTTTCGATGTGATTGCTAAAAGTCTGGCGGGTAGAATAATGTCGAAGCCATTAGGGTATGCTTTGAGCATAATCAGGGAAACCATAGAGAAAGTGACAGACGAGTACATGAGGTCTGGGATAGAGTTCTTGAAGAACTAGAAAGATATAACAGGGTTTCAAGATATTAATACACTATTAGATGAAAAGCAAGGGGCTTTCTATGGAAACCCGAATCATGAAGTGGTGAGTTGGTTGACTCTACCAATATATGAGCTTGATTTTGGATGGGGAAAAGAGATATCATGGGACTAGGACGAATTGTGCTAGATGGGATTTCTTTGTTTCTTCCTAGTCATGGTGGGGATGGTTCTGTCGTGGTTGCTTTGTGCTTCCAAGTGGCTCATATGGATGCTTTCCAGAAGCATTTTTATTAAGATATAATGTGATCATCATAGCGGCAATTAAGGGATAGACATACTAGGACGTCAATGGGAAATTGGACTACAGCTTTATGAAATTATATATCTTAAAAGATTGACCGAGGGAATATATATATATATATATATATATGATGGAATTTATATAAATAAATATTGGTAAAATCTTTGATACATTTATAATTTTAATTACATCTATATATTTAGTTATAATGTAAGGATATAATTATAATAATATTATTTTTTATGTTAATATTATTATAATTATGTTTATACATTATAACTAGGTGTATTGGTACACTCAAAACACCTTAAATATATGAAATTGGTAATAAGTATGTACCATGTAAAAACTTCAATTATTTGATATATAAGGAGAGTGATTAAAAAGTTATTTAACTTGACTATCATTACTTTTATACCTTTTTCAATTAATTTATTTAAATGATATACTACAAATATTGACAGCCATTTTATGCTTGACAAAAACATTGGATCAAATCTTATTCGACAATGGGCTAGACTCATTCCGAGCTCTGGTCGAAAAAAGGGTCAGATGTTTGGTTTTAACTAGACTTTATTTTTTAGATCATACATATATACATATACATATATATATATTTTCCGAGTCAAGCTTATTGAGTTGGGCAAAATTTTCAAATAATGAGATTGTACAGACATAAATTTGTTAAAGGAATAATAATATTCATTGTTTTTTATCAAGATGTTACATCCTATATGATAGTTTGTACAACTATCTTAAATTAAAATTGAGCTAATTTTATTACTAATATATATTTTACATCTTTAAATTTACATTTTTAATTTTAATATCATATTTCATAAATTGTATTCTTTATAGGGATCAAATTAATTTTTTTAAATTTTAGATGAATTATAAGATAAAATAACAAAAAGATCATTCTGAAGGAAAAAAAAAAAAAAGGTCAAACAAGAGTTTTTAGATAGATCATAAATGCTAGATAATAAAGTTTGGATTAACTTTTGACAATCTATTCGGAATTAATTGGAGAGGTTTACATTTTTATGGATAATAAATCAAATTAATTGTCGTAACCACTTTCACATTTCTCATTTATTCCTATAACTAGCCTAATCTTAGCTAAATTTCTTTCATGTTTTTAGAGATCAGTAATTAAAAATAATTAATTTTTAGTTAGTCATAAAAATTCAAATATGACTCGACCTTTTATATTGTTCGCATTCCTCATTACTAGCAACTTGACTAACATAAAGTATGTATCAAATTGGATCAGGCTGAGTCTTATGTTTTTCGATCTGGTTTAAAGTCAACCCAACCAGATGACACTCCATGAAAATGTGATTGACATCTTTGTGTGCTTAGAAATGTTAATAATCCTCTTATTTAGAGCCACACAAGTAGAAGGAACATTTTGTAATATTTTCCAAATGAGCAGTATGATCTTAATTGGTATTAATTAAAATTTATTAGACGAGTAAAATTATAACTAATTGATTATTAAGGCTTATATGATTGTGTATTAAAAATTTTCTTAGTGTAAATCTAACTAATTATTATACTAGTATATATATCATTTGAGTTAAAGGACATTAATTAGTCTTGTATATGGAAAAGTTATTAATCAATATAAACCACTCAAAGTCAAATGTTAGGCAATGGTTACTAATTCATCTCATACACTTGTTTTCACTAATGCATTATATATCAACAATTTAAGAAGGAGATATTGCTTCTTTGTATCACTATCAATTGCAAATAGATTTTTTGTTTTGGCCAAAGCAGATTCATTAACAACCCAAAATAGCATAGCACTAAAAGAAACAAGCCAACACATGCAGAACAAAAAAAACAAAGCAAAAGAAAAACACCAGACAGTAGACAAAAGCAGAAAAGCACAGACAGGCCCCCCAAACCAGAGAAGCCAAACAACAAGTCAACATCATCCCACCCCTTTCTTACACCTAGTAGCATAAGAGGCAATAATAGAGACATAAGGGAATGGGGGATTAGACTCCCACCCAGATGGGCACATTCCCTTCTCAAACCATTTAGCAAGCCAATCAACAGCCAAATTTGCAAATCTTGGTATCCAAGAAAAAGAGCAAGCAGCAAAGCCATAGCAAAGGTCCTTTATATCCTCAATCACTGACCAATATCTCCAGTCAAGACACAAATTAATACCCTAGATGCAAGATATCATATTAGAAAAATTTGACTTAAAACAAATCGAACCAATACCCATCTCCAAAGCCTTAGAAACAATAGTATTTAGAGCCATCACTTCTACCATAAAGGTAGAAATTACATCACAAATATTGCTCCATGTAGCTAAGACTTCACCAGCAGAATTTCTGATAACACCGTATGTACTAATAACTAGCGATACCTCCACAAAACTCCTATCAACATTGATCTTTACCAGAGGGAACACAGAGGGGATCCACCCTAAGACATCCCCCACTTGGCCCTACATTGGCCTAGTATGAGAATGCCAACCATTACCATCCTAGAATTCTAAAACAGCCTTCATGGCACAGATCATAGTAGCAAAAGGATTAGCTTCACCATGCTCATATACCTTTCTACATCTAAACCTCTATAAAGTCCAACTTAAATAGGCAATAAGAGCTTAATCAAAATCCCCCAACTTGCCAACAATAATCAGATTCCACAGCCAATCTACAAAGGATCTCACCCTGAATGGGCCAATCTTAATGGATAAACAACAACCAAACTAGGCAGACCTCTCCCAATCACAAAGTAAGAGAGCATGCTCCCCTGATTCAATCACTTGTAGATAGATAGGACAGTGTGGACTATCACAACACTTCCTCTTCCAAAGGTTCTCCATAGATGGCAGAGAGTTTAGACAAGCCCTCCAAAGAAAATTCTTCACCCTTTGAGCAACTTTAAGCTTCCAGATAGACTTCTACAGGTCATAATGTACAAAAACTGAGCAACTAGGCCTGTCAACCTTCCAATCATTCTCCATAAGTTTAGCACACTGGTATCCCTTCTTAATAGATTAGCCACCATCCTTACTCCCCAACCAAACCCATATATCTGTTCTGCTTCTTTTAGGAATAGGGATATTGAGAATAACCTGGACTTCTTCTTCAAACAACCACCCCTCAACTAAAGACAAGTCCCATGAGACATCATATATGAATTTAGCCACACAGAACTCATTTATAGCTTCTATAGGGTATGAAGATAAGAGTTTATAATTAGGAAAATTTGGAATCTAATGGTCACTCCAAAATTAATCCTTCTTCCATCACCAACGCACTTTATTTAGAAGCATATCTCTTCCCTCCAAAATGCTATTTCATACCTCTAAAGCTCTTGAACCCTTCTTTGCTTTTAAGAAATATGATCTTAGAAAATAGATCCTTTTAAGAATCTTCACCCATAATTCCCCAGGAGAGTTTAGAATTCTCCACCCCAACTTTGCTAATAAACCTAAATTGAAACTATGGAAATCCTTAAAGCCCAATCTTCCCCTAGCCTTAAATTTAAACAGCTTTCCCCAAGCAATCCAATGAATTCTACCTTCCTCATTCTCTTGACCCCACAAGAAGTTCAAAATCAAATTATTAAGCTTCTTACATACCTTCGTAGGGAACAAAAAATAGGACATAGTATAAATGGGGATTGCACTTGCCACTAATTTAATCATCACCTTTCTACTTGCTTAAGAAATTAAGTTTTCTTTTCTAACTCTAAACCTTCTTTCTAACCTTAATAATTAACAAATGCAAGGATTACACACTTGGATCTACCCTAAACCATAAGAAGACCTGGATATTTTCTAGGAGATGTTGTTGTCTCAACTTCTAAGGCATAACTAATTTCCTCTCAAAGAAAATTAGAGGTATTTCTTAAGAAGAACACATGAGTTCTCAAAATTCACACACTATCCAGAAGCAATGCAAAAGTCTTCCGGAATCTATCTTATACAATGGCAATTATCAATTATAGCTCTAAGGAAGAATACAAAGTCATCAACAAAGAAACAGTGAGTGAGTAATGGACATCCTTTAGCCATCTTAATACCCATAATCTTCTTCTCCTTAGCATAATTCTCAACCATCCTTGAAAGTACATCAACAATGATATTAAAAATGTAGGGAGAGAGTGGATCTCCCTACCTTATGCCTTTTTAGGCCTAAAGTTTCTAATCATCTTACCAGAAAGCATAAGATTGAAAGAGACCAGAACAACATAGTTCATGATTCTTTTCACCCAAAAGGAACAAAAACCATCTTAGACATAACAACCTCCAAAAAGTCCTACTCCACCTAATTATACGCCTTGTTTAAATATAGTTTCAGAGCCATCTCATGTCTCCTCCCTCTTTTAGCTTTTAAACAACAAATGACCTCTAAACAACCACTACATTATTAAAAATCAGCCTTCCCGCCACAAAGGCCTTTTGGTTCTCAAAAATATATTTAGGCAACAAGTTTTTCATCTTATTCGCCATAATTTTTGAAATTACCTTATAGTAGAAGTTACAGGTCTAATGGCCCTAAAATGGCCCACCTTTCGAAGATAATCCACTTTTGGAATCACAATCAAGTTGGTTTCATTCATTCTATAAAAACTCTCATCCACCTCACCATGTCTAAAAAATTCCTCAACCATCTTACAAATTTGTTTACCTACAACCTCCCAGCTATGTTGGTAAAAAATGCTAGAGAATCCATCAGGCCATGGCACTTTTAAACCTCCTAAGTCTATAGTAGCTTTCCTGACCTCCCCATTTATCACTAGTAAGCTAAGCAGATCATTCTCGTTCTTACTAACAACCTTTGCAACAAACCTCATAGTATCAGAAAAATCTCTAGGGCCATCATGGTTAAATGATTGAGAACAAAACTTTCAAAAACATTATGCAATTTCTTCTTGTGATTCCACCTTATTGCCATCATCTTTGAAGAGAAAGCCAATCTTGTTTCTAGCTGTTCTTCTTAAAGTAACATTATGAAAGAATCTTAAGTTTTTATCCCTACACCTTAACCATTGGACCCTTGAGCGTTAGATCCAATATTTCTCCTCTCTATCCTAGAAGAATTGAATCCATTTTAAAATCTCCTTTTATTCCATCACAATAACATCATCCCAATTCTTCTCATTACACTTTTTCAAATTGTCTATTAAGGAATTTAGAACCACTCTATTATTAGGAAACTCTAGATGACTCCATTTTATCAATGCTTGTCTAACCTTAGAAAGATTACTTAAAAAGGCCTTAATAATTCCACTATTCTACCTTGTGTAATCCTCCCAATTTTTAACCACTAAACCATTAAAATCAGTATGAATTAGCCACATCAATTCAAACTTGAAACACTTTCTCGCCATCCCATCCGAGAAACATAAATCAATAACCATTGGAGAGTGATCAAACCCCATAGGTTCATTAGCAGTTAGTAAAGATTTTACCAATAGTTACTTCCAACAAAGATTACAAATGACTCGGTCAAGTTTTTTCCTTAATATGTTCCTTCGCCTGCCTTCTATTAGACCACGTAAAAAAGGCTTATTTGCATTCCAACTCCATCATATTTCCTTCCTCCAGAAATTGTTGAAATGTTAGAAAACTAGTTAGCTGTCTACTTCTTCCCTCCAGCTTTTCATCACTGTAAAGTAGTTTGTTAAAATCTCCCATATAAACCCAAGGCACCTCCATTCCCAGGTTTAACCTTCCAAGACTCCTCCACCAGTTCCTTTTATCTTGCTCAATAGGAGGGTCATAAACACATGTAATAAACCCAGAGACCTTATATAAGCCTTCAAGAACATCACAATAAATAAAGTTCTTAATGACATCCTTGATATCTAAATGCATAAACTCCTCCTACCAAAACACCAAACCTCCACTTAGCCCCTTTGGCTCCATAACCACCACCTTATTAAAAGGTAACATTCTATTAAATTTTTTCAACTTTCCTCCTTTTCATCTTAGTTTCCATAAGGAAAACTAGGGGATCTATATTTTCTACATAAAAACTTTAAAGATTTAATTGTCAAGGCCACCCTCAGACCTTGACAGTTCTAAGATAGAAGAATCCTAGCTCCCTCAACTACCTTGTCCTTACTTTTCTCATTTTTAGCTTTAAAACAAAACCCAGAACTCACCTTAAAGTTATCCAGTGAGCCCAACTTAACAGGACCTTAACCAATCCCTCTATTCTTTTAGCACTTATCTTCCTTCTACTTTTCGTTAAAGCTTTCATTTCTGTCCCATGGGAGAACTCCTAAGCTTTACCATAGAATTTGAAACTTTTCTTCTCTTCCCTACACAAGTCTTCTACAATAACCTGTCAGCACTTCTATTTCCCAAGAGAGACATCCAGCTCTGATTTCCTCTTAAGGTTAATTCTTCGAAGGTTATAAGCTAATTTTGCTTCATAGACATTTGCTTTTCTGACCACTATCACCTTCTCGTCAGCTCTTCCTTCATCATCTGATGGTAATTCCACAGAAATCTTCTCTCCCTTTTGACCACCCCTTATAAAACTAACTGATATAGCTTCTACTTCCTCCTTACTTTTGCTACTATTCCCTTTTACTGATTCTGATGTTTAAGTCCAGTAAGGAACTCCTCTCTTCGTTTCTGTTTTACGCATTAAACTGGGCCTACCAGCGAAGCTTAGTGCTCCTTTTTTTTTTTTCTAAGACATGCCCTCTCCCTTATCATCATCGTCATTATTAAAATTCTCAGAGTCTTGCACCAATACACCTTGCTTAACATCCACCAATCAATGCTTAAAACATCTTCCCTAATGTGACTATCACTAGCTTCATCAACAATTTCCATCATCACCTCCAGACCATTATTAACAACCTCCTCACTAACAGACTTACTTTCGCGTGCTGAACCACCTACGCTTTCTCCAGGGTCTAACTCACTACGCACCGTCGTCCCCATTCTCAGACCCCTTTTTTGCACATCTATATCTTTGAATGAACAAACCTCCACCACTACTATAACTGGTGCCACCCTCAAACTTGCATTAAACCTTAACGGTTCTAATTTCTCAACATCACAATTCTTCCAGTCTTGAAATTTTACCACAATTATAGCAAAAATCCTGAAGTTTCTCATACTTTACACTGATCCACAGCTTTGATAACCTAGGCCTTGCAATCCAAATTCCAGAATTCAGCGATTGCTCAATATTTACCTGAACTCTAACTCTCACAGAACTACTGCACATACCTCCATTCTTAAAAGGATTTTTTGATTCTATAATCTCCCCTACTCTGTTTGCCAACCTTGCAACATTGTTTCTTGCCATAGCCTTTCTTGGAAGACAATAAAGTTGGACCTAGAAATCATATTGTTTCAGCTCCACCTTGCTTAGCACAAGCCGCAGAGACCAAAGCTTCAGGACTAATAGAAACCCCATCACAGTCCAAGGGCTATCCTTTAATACTTTATCATAATCCAACTTTCTCTCAAAATTAAAAACAAATAAATTCTCCACAGCATCATTGATAAAGATCTTACCTTTCATATTCAAACTCCTAAGAATTAAGGATTTGAAGGCAGCTCTATTGACTAATTTACTAGTCACCAGTCTTCCAATGAAAGCAAGCCCCAATCCTCCATTCTCATTTAACTCATTCCAGTCCAGCGATACCACTTCATCCCCCTCACTCCTCTGTTCCATGTCCACTTCCATATCTACCGTTACCAAGGGATAACCTCAAGAGAGTATGCATTGCAGTTAAGCCTGACATAGACGCGCCACTTAGATTTATCACACTCCTACAACAAGAGAAGAAATATACTCTTACCAGGGAGAGGTTTTTTAATTAGATTCACTTGCATGTAGATTTGATAATGAGTTATTGTGAGTTTGTTTTACTTCAATTAACTTTGAAAAAATTTGGACTTCAAAAGTTGATAAATTTGTTTATATCAAAAAAATATAATAAGATATCCATATCCGCATTTTGCAATTAAGTATACACGCAAAATAATCTTAGGAGAAGCACATATTTACTCAAAAGAAAAAAAGAGTGATGATCATATATTTTTAAGAACATTATATAGCCATGATATAATTAATTATTAAATATTATCAAATATAGAATAATATTTTGATTCTTTTGATATATCCATAATTATAATAAAATTTATTAATTACTTTATACAAATTTTTTTAATAAAGTATTATATAATATTTAATTATTAATTACGTAATAGTTGGATAACATTGTGTTTTCAAAAACATATAATCATCTTTCAAGAAAAAAGGTTAAGCAGTTAGTTTTATTTTCCATGTGGAAAGAAAATATTTCCTAAAAGAATATTGGTTTACCTAAAAATAATTTAGAAAAATATGAAAATAAATAAAAATTTTATAATATGATGTATCACGTGGGACTCATGTTACACCAGCAAATCAAACATGATTTTGGTATGTATATGCCTCGAACAGTTGTTAAGATCCATGTGTTCAATGTTGTTATACCCAAGGGCATAATCTCATTCAAAAATTCTGTACAATGATTATATGCATATATATAGCATGATGCCTAAACTACGAAATTAGTTATAATTTATTAACTTATAAAAGTGAGTGATACGGATTGTGGGACTGATTTTGTCCTCTAACTTTCATAAAACATGCGAGGCCTAAGAATTTGAGATTAAATATTGCTTTAATCAAAATAAAGTGTTCATGAAAAAGAAAGGAAATTTTTATCTTATTATGATGAATTTCAGCCAGTTAATTAAAAACCATAATTAAACTTATAAGGTTTAACCATATAAACGAGTTTACTATAATCTTCAAACTGTTTTATTTCCATTTACAAAGTTTACTAATTTATATACTTCACTTTACAGTTTTTATAAAAAAAATTCTGTATCATAATCATCTGCGACGAGTGAATTCAATTTTTTTAATGAACGATACTATAAGAAAAAAGTTTATAAGCTATAAAAAAGTTAAGATTATTTTTATTAATATTCTACTTATGTTTTCTCTACACAAATTGAAAATGGCAAGATCTCTTATTATTCTTCATGATTTAGCAGTAATTATGACATCATAATCACTTCAACTTAAGTCTATAATTGATTCTAATATTAATTAATTTTTTAACAAATAAAGTCGAATAATTCACAATATAAACGCAATTCATTTATGTGTTATATATATATATATATATGGAAAGTAACCGTAATGAATTGCATAGAATACTTTATAATTAATCAGGAATTCACCTCATTCTAAGCATTAAAATGTCAAAGAATAAATTGCAGTTAATGTTATTATTTAGATAATCTACAATTAATGTAAGTTCAGTGTATATGAAAATTATGACTACATATGATGATAATTTAATTTTTGATAGTACATAATTATTAAAAATAAATATTAACCGTTAATATTTTACTGCAATTAGAATTCTATTAATTTTAAAAGTCTGTTAAAACAATTATATAATATATATCTTCATTATTTGAATATAAATGTTAAGAGAATGTATCCTCTTACATGTACTAAACTCATATAAAAAGTGTATCTTAAAATCATTTAAAAGAAAGTAATATTAGTTAGGGCATCTGTTAGTCTAAAGAAGTTTTTACCAAAAGAAAAAAAATTTATAGTGCTGCCAATTGTTTGGAATGTGTATTATCTTGCCCGTTGTTAGTGGGGGGGCTAGGTCAGAACTCAGAAGGCCATGTATGCCTTGCCAAAAGTCATATATATACATATAAACGTCTTGATTCTAAGTTATAAAGCAAGACATAATGGGATGAAAGGTCTGTCGCAAAAAAAAATTAAAGGTCAAATTTGTCATTATGAAAAGAAAGGGGAGCTGGGTGAGACTTAAGTGCAACATTACACGTTCAAAGAATCTTTATTGTGACTAAAAAGAAAGAAACGGGTGAAGAAGAAACTTGA
This sequence comes from Delonix regia, assembly GCA_037074485.1. Classification (NCBI taxonomy): domain Eukaryota; kingdom Viridiplantae; phylum Streptophyta; class Magnoliopsida; order Fabales; family Fabaceae; genus Delonix; species Delonix regia. Next base: position 24,518,175 of record CM073451.1, on the reverse strand, counting down.
CGCAGCTTAAGTTTTAGGGTTTTACCCCCAAGAAACTTAATACAATTTCTTACGTAATCTTTGAGAGTTTAAGAGATTATAGAATATAATGACTAATAATTATAAAAGCCGAATAACAAAATATGTGTAAAAATAATTATTAATAAAATAGAATGACTTATATATCTTATTTTTTAAAATATAATATTAGTATAATAAGATTTTAGTCAAAAAAATATATTATAGTAATTATATCACTAGATATTTTTTTTTCATTTATGATCTTTTAATTTAAAATAATAATTAAAAAAAAGTTTTGGATAACAAATATTGACTTTGAAATCCCTCATTTTCATTTCATCATAAAATAAACCTCTAAATATACATTTACCTTAATTTATTCATTATACTCTTTGCTTTTTCTTTTTCTTTTTGACAAGCCATTCAAACATATTCATGCCGTAAATAGGAGGAATCTAGATTCTCTATAATAACGTATATCATTTAATGGCCTATACTAAAATAATTGCATAATATGACGCAAGTCCCGCGTAATTGAAATTGCTATTAGAATCATTGGATTCATCTTGCTTATTTTTTAACTTAATAGTAATAAAAAATAAATTTTTGAGAAAAAAATAATAATACACAAAGTCAAAGATATATGTATATTTTAGATTCTCTTTTTCATCTGACGACATCTTGTTCAAGAAAAATATAAATAAATAAATAGTATCTAATAATTTATAGTTTATAAAAAAAATAAATAAACTGTAAATTATGAAAAATGGACTGTAATATGTTAACAATTATTTTTAAGTTATTTATTTATTTTTTTAACATGATATCATATTGCAAAAACAAATATCTAAAATATAAATATATATTCGTGTATTATTATTTTTGTGGAAAAAATTAATTTTTAATTTATATTTAATTTTAAATGAGTGCATTTTAGGATCATTAGATAATTAATATAATTCTACCCACAGGTGATCAAATCTCATATGACAGTCTGTGTTTTTAAAATTAAAATTGATAGTTTTTAAAAATTTAATCTAATAATTAAAATAATTTTAAAACTTGATTTACCAATTCTGACAAAAATAAAAACTTGACATAAAAATAGACATTAAAGTAACTATACTCTATAATTGAGAGACTAATAACAGGACATGGTGCAAAAAATTTCTGTGAGTACCAATTGAAAAGAATATATATATATATATATATATATATATAAGGATTACTATTTGATTCGTATATTTAAAATTGATCATATAAATTAAATTACGTGATTTAAATGTATATACACGTAAAAGAATTTTGATGATAAAAGAGTGAGGTTTGTTGTTAAGGACAAAGGTAAATAGTCTTCATACTGGAGCTAGTTAGAAAACAAAGCCAAATGATGTCGAATTTGGCCTCCAGTACTGCAAAACAACACACAGTCAAATTAGTCTCACGCAAAAGATAATGCTGTGTTAAAATATTCTAGAATAAATCATATCTAAAACTGTAAATTTTCTCAATTTGGTGTCGTATTCTTAATCATATCAATTTAATATTTAACTTATTCATAATTCAACAAGTTAATCATTACATCAACGTGAATTGTGTCTTTTTAACATTTGCTGACATGGATTAGCAAAATGTGTCAGCGTTTGTGAATTAACGTATAAGCAATGTAACCAATTTAACTCAGAAATGTACACTTAGTTGACAGAATATATGGTCAAATAAAAAATTTAAAAAAAAATCAATCTAACACTAAGTTGAGAAGGAATATAGCAAAAACTATATTAAAAAACACTGTGCTAAAAAAATATAAGAAAATAGAATTGTAAAAATAGATTTTAAAGTGTTAGAAACTATTTCTAAAAAGATAATTGTCTATACATGGTAAAAGTACAGACGACACGCTCTCTCATGAATCATGATAAAACAATATGTCTTAGAACTATGCAATCTTTTCTAGAAAAATGAATATTTACATACTCTAAAAAACACTTTAAATACTTTTCTTGTTTCATATGCAGAAACATATTTTAATAATTACCTTTTATCATTCTCAGAGGTGAATTTTAATAATTGTCTCTTTTAATATTCAGAGACATATTATATTACAATAATAGATCTATTTGTATAATGAATTTTACTTTTTATACCTTTCTCTGATACTTTAAATCCACTCAAATTATAAGCTACTCCAGATATTGCATTTCGCGAGCCACTATATTAACCAAGTCAAACTTTTATGATATCATATAGAGTATTGACTAAGATGATGCTAACTTAGGCAAATTTTGTTAATTAATATCTCTCTGTTTTCTTTTTCTTACTGCTCAGTTAATCTAATTTTATTTTTGTTCGCCACTTTTTTTGGAAAAAAAAGTCTTAATTATTAATAATATTGCAATATTGTATGACAAAAATAAACGTGCAACATCAGAGAGGGCACCCACGTTGTATGGTCCAAGATTCAGAAATCAGAATTGCTTTCAAAGTATAAAAATAAATATTTGATTTGATGTAATTGGAATAAACATCAAATTCATATAAAAAATTTTCTTGACACGTCATTGTTGAGAAAGAAGTCGAAGCCAACCTCGCTTCTAGTGACATCCGTGACGGCGCTTGGAGGAGGTGGGCCGGTGCCTTTCTTCTGACTTTACAGATAATAAAAGTAGTTTTCAAATTTAATAATTTGATTCAATCATCCAGAATAATACTGCTAATTTTAATATATAACTAATTTAAATTGTAAAAAATAATTATATTTCTATATGTGAAATAAGACTGAAACTGTATAAAAAAATATGTTAGTTAGAAAAAAAATTACGCCCCCATTTTAACTATAAGTAAATTAATAATATCAATATTTAAATTTGTCAATATATGTATATATAAGTTATTTTTTTGGACTAAAATTAAATACAATTTTTTATATTTTTGTTATTATATTTTTCAATAAAATAAAACATGTAAAAAATTCAATAAAAAGAATCTCTAATACTAAAAACATAAAAACTATTTTCACACAAAAACATGCGAAAGCTTTACACAACTTCTTTTTCCTATATATTTTACACAAAGCTGATATTGAGGAGTTGAAAAAGGGGAATAAAGATAGAACACCTCTATCAAGACCCTAAACTCTTATGTTCAATAAATAATGTACTAAGTAAAATATAAATTTGGTTATTTGTTTATAATAAAATTATTATTTTAGTCACTCACTCTTTAAAATATTTCAAATAATCTGTTATTCAATATATAATGATACATTTAGTCTTGTTTTTTTTTAAATATCAAATATAATTTTTTGGATTTAGAGTTTAGAGTATAGTAGATGTGTTAAATTTAATATTTTTTTAAAAAGTATTATTAAGTATAACATTCTTTAATAAATGAAGAATTATTTTGAACATTTCGATAAGTATGAAACAAAAATAATAATTTTATGATAAATAAAAAATTAAAAATATATTTTTTCTCACTTAAATTAAGACGATTTAGTTTTTGGCGGGGAAGTAAATAAAAAAATCTTTAAAGTAAACAATAAAAATGAGGTGAAAGAGGAATTAAAAAAATACTGATATCAGTGTTTGAAATTGATCCCTCTAGTCAAATTATTCAATAATCACTTGTTTAAAATATAGGAAAATGTGGCTTTTTGTGAGAGACAAAAGATTGGGAAAGGGGGTAAAGGGGAAGGGAGATTGACACTTTGATGGTACTAAAGTTAATCGGAAGCAGCCCCACTCTAGGCTTTATGGCAATACGTACATAATTTGAGCGTTAGCCGGTGACCGACCTTTTTCCATTTTCTTTTGTTTTCGCCTCCAATCCTTATAATGGCTTAGTCAGCTATTTTGGATGCTTTTTCCGATTAGAGATTAATTATTATAATATATTGTCTAATAAATTTTTAAAAATCATCAATTTTAAATTTTAAAGTTCAAATTCAGGTCAAATTTTGCAAGGTCATTTTTTTCTCTCTTTTACCAAATTCTTATAAGAGAAAAATATTTTTTTTGTAAAATTATTATTTTGATACTAACTCATTATAATACTTAAAATTGATCTATTACTTATTAAAAAATATTAGATTTAGTTTCTTATTTTTTTTAAATATCAAATTAAATTTTTTTTAACTTTATGTTGAAGGTTTAGATAGAGAGATTAAAATTTAATTTTTTTTAAAAAATAAGAGATATTTTTTAATAAATGAGAGACTATTTTAAACATTATAGTAAATAAAAAATTAAAATGTTAGTTTTGGATGAAAAGGTATTTTACTTATTCTCAATATTTCTTTCTTATTTTAATGGAAAAAAATACTGCATTTACCATAAAATTCGAACAGAAAACCAAATTGGGGTACAATCATATTCAATATTTAAAGACCTGTTTGATTGGTTCTTACCCTTTACTCTTTCACAATGTATACCAAAAAAAAAAAAAAACGTGAGAATGGCAGTAAACAACAATTTGTTTTAAAAAAAAAACTAATAATGTGAAATTTAATTTATATATATACATACTTTTACAATCAGTGCGATTTAAAACAAATTTCTTGAGTGCATAAATTTTGGTTTAATGGTACTGAAATCTGACTGGAATTGAAAATTTTTATTCCAAATATTAATTAAATCAAAATTATAAAAAAGTAAAAATAATGAGACTAATATTTAAAATATAATAGCAAGATAAGAAAGACTATAGTATTAACATTATTTAAAAATTCAAAACTCAGGAATATTCTAATAATATTTGAAAAAAAATTAAAACTTTGACTTCAAATTTAAACCGAACACAGAATAGTGGGTTTTTTGCCTTTAGGTGATTGGTAAAAACTAAAACGTTAGGTGATCCGCCCTTTTTCTTTTATGAGGTGCACTTCAATGCTTTTCTTTTTTGTTTTAAGAAAACGATTTAAGTTAAATTTCTCAATCCAGTTGCATTTAATTTAATATTCACCTACAATGTGTACTCTTGCACGATATTGAGTATTAAACATTAACTCAACATTGCCAAAAATAAAAAAATAAAAAAATAAATCAATGCAACACAGTGTCGCCTGAAAGATATTGATGACAGGAACTCGACTTTGACGGGACATTTCTTTATTTTTTATATTAATTTATAATTTACGATATTTTTTACCGTCGCTGGGCACGCGGTGAGAAATAAATTCCCTCCAAAATAATGGTGATTTTGCAAATAAACAGAATTTTTTTTTAATTTTTTATTAAAAAAATTAATAGCAGTTTTACAGTTCATGTCTGTGCTGCTGTGAGGGTGCTAATGTCGCCGTTAGTGATAAGCACGCCTGGCATTCATCATTCCCTCCAACCCCCATCCTTCTCTCTCTTCCTTTCTCTCTCTACATCTCCCACTTTTTCACTGTAATATTCTGTCTTTCTCTCTCTAAGACGCTTATGATTCTTGTTCTTCCCTAGCCCCACTTCCCACTATTTTCTCTGACTTTTGCCTCCACCCCTAAGCTTTTCCCCATTTTCTACTTCCCGAATATTGTATGATTTTCGCCGATTTTGCTTCTTAGATTGGATCTGCTGCTGTTCAGTTGGATTTCCCCGACCTTGGATTTTTCTTTTTCAAATCCGGATTTCACAGTTCAGGGTCGGGATTGTTGTTTTTAGCTTACTGGTTTATTGAACTTTACTAAAATTTGATAATTCTGATAAGGCAAAATCAATCAGCGTCTTTGCTTGCTTTAAGGTATGGGACAAGGAACATGTTTCGATATTTTATTTTTGAACTATTTATAGATTAACTTTTAATGATATTTCTTGAATTTTGATCTGTTTCGCCTGTTTAAATTAAGTTTGATTGACCCAATGTGTTTGGTTGTCTAAGCTGTGAAAGTGAGGTGATTGTTGGCGACATATTTTAACTGTGATTCTTTGTTTTTGATGTGAAGTTGTGAATTTCTGTGAACTTTGGTACTTTTAATACCAGAGAATATTGAAGTTCGAAACATTGGAAAATGTAACATCTTTGACATATTGGAGCATTTTAGCGTGTTGGGTTTTCGAGATAAGCTGAACAGTGGCATGTGTGGATGTGTATACATGTCATCTGTATGGATATATGGATTTATATATTTACATATTTGCTCCATTATTGTTTTCTCAAATTTCAGGTATTATGTGCGAATGGATTCCTGTGCATTCCAATTTCATTGCTTATGGGTGTGTTGCCGTGTGTCATTTTTGTGGTATTGTTTTATAATTGTCTATGCAAGATGCTTCATGTGTGTAGAGGCATCTTTTGGCTCTGAAGCAGCTTAGTGGTCGAGAAATTAATGACTCAGTCACATTTTATACAAGTTTATGTGTTTTCAGACAATTTGTGGATTTTCTTATTTGACACCATAGGGATAATCGTAATTTCCCTAAAATTACTTTTACTTAGCTGCCTTTCTAATGGCACCTCTCCTTGCATAAGAGAAAGTCTATGCTTCTTTGCTGCATGCATCTGTTCAGACATGTGTATGTTTCATTCTTTTTCCAAATGCTCATATATAATTTAGCATCATAGGCTTTAGCTTGACATTGTACTAGTACCACAGCTTAAAGTTCTCATGAAATGGTGGCCATCTCCATAGTTAGCTGAAATAGGTAAGCAAAATGGACAGGTTGACGGAAGATTCAATATTTATTGGACGCTTGTGTCATATTTGATCATTTCAAGTCGGTCAACTTCAATGACAAGTCATGTATAACTACTGAAAATGTAATTTCCAAAGTTGAAGGCACATTCCAACCCAAAAAAAAGAAAAGAAAAGGTAATTGGATTTAGACAAGAAGGGTGATTGAAACAATTGGTATTGAAGTCATAACAGATAGGTGTTAGGATAAGGCTGCTGTTTCACTTTTAGCTTTGGAAGTTTGGTAAATTATTATGTATTCATTGAGATGCTTAAGAACGCATTTATATTCTTTGTTATAGCTTGTGGTACTACTTATGGTACATGAATGTGGGTGAGTACGCTCTTCAAGTTTTGTTGTTGGACTTGATATCAGTGATTGCTAAGTTAAACATAATTGTATGGAATATTAAAATTTATTTATCTGGACATTTCTGGACAACTAATGATATTATTTGCCATACTTAACTGTATTTTCAGATTGGAAAGTATCTTGAGGCTCCTTGATAATTCTCAGATAGCTATAATGTCTTTGTTGTTTCAAAATGGCCAGATTTTGCTGATTCTTTGGTTTCTTTCTTTTAAAACTTTTGACTGGGATTTTCAATGGCAAATGGCCATGTGTTTTCCATAGAGATACCAATTGATACTCAATTGTATCGGAAATTCTCTCATTCAACAACCCTCTCATCTTACATCCCAGTTCTATTTAATCAGCTCTGTTTCTGTTATGCCTAACCACCTCTAACAGAAAAACTCTCCTAACTACATATAACAGAAAAACTCCCTACTAACTACTAACTGTCATGTAACATCGTTGTTCCAATTATTGATTTACCATACTTTTGGAGACATGCTGGATGAGAGTAGTGTCTCTCGGAAGGTGAAAGAAAATTATGAGTGGTGGCAATGATGTTTTGTAAAGCATGTTCAACCATTAATTTAGTTTCTTTGACTATTATTATTATCATCTGGTAATGTGTCTTGAATATTTTTACCAAAAAGAACAACTAAACATGTTATACTTAGGGGAATTTAAATCATTAATAATTACTGTGTCTCAGGGATTGTGAGTTCACTTGTAGCATAAAAGTTATTAAAAGTTGGCTATGCTTGCTGTTTTATTTTTCCCCACTCCCTTGTCGAATGTACTGAAGGGTCAATTGATGACGTTGAACTTCTATATTAATCTCATCTATTATATCTTTTGCTCAATTTGTTTCCACTCTGATACATGCTACTGATGAGAAATATCTGACCCAATTTTCTAATTGATGCACTTGGTGGAAGCATTTGCACTTCCTTTAGACTCACTATTTTGTAAGCTTTAGCTATTTAGCCCCTTGACTGTACACTCATTATCTGCTAAATTGTTGACAGTCAGGTTATTCTTTGCTATATTCAAGCTTGGAGTGGAAGATAAGATAGTGAAAAAATAATATGGCTGTTTCCATGAGAGACTTGGATCCAGCTTTCCAGGGAGCTGGACAAAAGGCGTATCCTACATGTAATTAACTTATGGTGGTGTTTCCAACCTATTGGATTGTTATCCTGAAACTAGTTTTTATTCTCAGTCAACTTATATTTTGAAGGAAGTTGGTGGATAAGAGAGTCCTGGAAGATTCATTGCAGATTGCTGCTTCTGTTCTTTCTTTAATTTGATTTCATGCTTTAATATCTTCGTACTACATTATATTCCTTAACCATATACAGTGGACTAGAAATATGGCGAATTGAGAATTTTAATCCAGTTGCCGTCCCAAAGTCTTCTTATGGGAAGTTTTTCACAGGGGACTCCTACGTGATCTTGAAGGTGAGCTGTTAAATTAAAACATCTTCTCTATAGTATTCTAAATGACTTTTCATCTATTGAATGCTAGCCTCATTTTGGCATCTGTTGTTGCTAGAAGCTTCTATTTACTTTGTTACTATGTCGAATGAACATTGTAATATAATAACCAGCATGACACAAATCACAATATTGGTACGAAATAGAACATTAGATCAATTTCTGTTATGTTTATAATTTATTATTAGATAACATTCATGATGGACTCTGTATACATCTAAAGCTTGCTACAAACAATGATTAACGAATATTTTTTGTGAATTATTAAATCAAGAAGTTTCATTCTTATAATCAGGGTGTGATAAGACCTGTTTCTTGGAGAATGATCTTTACTAAATTGGAAATTAACTCTAGTATAAACATGGGGATATTGGTATAACTTCCTAGAAGAATATGGTAATAGATTTGCTCAACTAAGTGCCAGCGGGTTCATGCTTGTCATCCTATTCTTGGTTTTAAAATGGTCAGCATTGTTCCAATAGTGGCTAGTAAGACTAGCACATAAATAAGTTGGTGGAGTTTGAAGCATATGGACTTCCTCAGTCAAGTCCCTAAGTGTCCTTTTCTATTAAGAAATGCAGCAACAAGTGATTTCAGTCATTAAGTAATTCATTAAGGATGCTGGACCAACTGTACGTGTAATGCGAAATTCTATTTGCTTAGGTTTTTGGCTCATGCTGTGTACTCCCCATGTTAAAAGAGTGATATGTCTATATTTGCAAAATCAATTATTTAATCTTCCTATTTAGCACTTATTTTGGCTGGATTTAAATTGTTATTTTGTTTGAGGTTAATTCCAGTTATTACCCGTGGGATGATCCATGTGATTTGGCTCAAACTTAGTTTGTTCCCGTTGTTTAAAGTATGTCATTCAACATGTCTATGGTTTGTTCAAATACCACTTATTCTTCTTGTGGTATGTTAGATGCAAACTATAAAGAATATTATTACCTGAAAGATAAAACAATGAACAACTTCATTGTTTTATGTTCGTTTGACTTCTATCTTAAGCATATTCATAGTGGTTTTTGGCTATTGCTGGGATTGAGAGGCTATTCTGACATTTTACAAATTATTTCTATCAAAATTAAGACTCAAAATTACTACATGATGGTTAAGTGGTAATAGAACAAACTATAAAGGAGTTGAATGAGACACTCAAAACCATAGGGGGGCCGAAACCACGGGAGACTAAATTGTCATTTGCTCTTTGTTTTATGTTGATTTTATGTTTTTGGGACACTTTCTAATCTCATACATCTTACTTTTTATGAAGATGTTTATGCTTACTGCATAATATATGAAGCTATGTGATTCATTAGTGTCAAAGGTTTTGTTATTTCTTGTCCTCTGTAGACAACTGCTTCAAAGAGTGGTGTCCTGCGGCATGATATCCATTACTGGCTTGGTAAAGACACCAGTCAGGTAATTTTTCTGTTAACAAATTGCTAGCCTTTCATCTTTCGGGTTTAATTGTAGTATCCTCCTATATATACATGCTGTATAGTGACCATAACTTTAAATCAGGATGAAGCTGGTGCTGCTGCCATCAAGACAGTTGAGCTGGATGCAGCTCTTGGAGGTCGTGCTGTTCAATATCGTGAAATGCAGGGTCATGAAACTGAAAAGTTCCTGTCTTACTTCAAACCATGTATTATACCTCAGGAAGGTGGGGTTGCCTCTGGTTTTAAGCATGCTGAGGCTGAAGAATATGAGACACGTATGTTTGTATGCAAAGGAAAACACGTTGTACATGTGAAAGAGGCAAGTTTAAAATTATTCTTTTGCCATTGAACTTTGAGTATTGCATATGAATATCATCCCATTTGAGACAAACTCTGCACGTGTGGAAACAATATTTTCTACTTGTTGAGTAGCCATTTATGTTGGTTATAGGTCCCTTTTGCCCGATCTTCACTAAACCATGACGATATATTTATTCTGGATACAAAGTCCAAAATCTTCCAATTTAATGGTTCAAATTCATCAATACAAGAAAGGGCTAAAGCATTGGAAGTTGTACAATACATTAAAGATACATACCATGATGGGAAATGTGAGGTAGCTGCTATTGGTAAGTGGAAAGGTATATTTTATAAGTTGACAGGTGATTGCTGAGTATCCCTAACTGAATGCATATACTTGTCCTTATATGTAGAGGATGGAAAGTTGATGGCTGATTCTGAAACTGGAGAATTCTGGAGTTTCTTTGGAGGCTTTGCTCCTCTTCCACGAAAAACAGCCAGTGATGAAGATCAGCTTGTTGATTCTCATCCGCCGAAGCTGTTTTGGTAATATGTTGTCTCAGTTTGGCCTCTGGTATTTTCAATTATAGTTGCTCAACCAGTATATCCCATTAATAATTATCTAAATGTTATTTGAATAGTAAATTAGTTTTTGCATATGCATGTATGTATTCTTCCTCTTTCACCTATATGTTTTTTATTCCCTTTATCTGTCAAACTTGTGATTTTTATCAGTGTAAGACTTCCTAATATTCTATGCTTTTGGCCCAAAGTTGTATAAGTTGATTGTACTTAGAATTTGGAAATAATATAATGTTGTCAACTATTAAGGGAATTTGCTTATTATATGGAATCACAAGGTTCTTTTATTCTCTAGTCCTGATGAAAATTTTATCACTTTTGCAGTGTTGAAAAGGGGATAGCTGAACCTGTTGAGAATGATTCTCTGACAAGGGAGTTACTGGACACAACTAAATGCTATATTCTTGATTGTGGGCTGGAATTGTTTGTCTGGATGGGAAGAAATACCTCTCTTGATGAAAGAAAAAGTGCAAGTGGAGCTGCAGATGTAACACCTATTGTTTTTTGTCCCCATATATTTTCAAAATTTGCTCTTAATTTTAGTGACTCTTGAATTACTATTGTTCAACAAACAGGAGTTAGTCAGTGGCTCTGATAGACCGAAATCCCATATAATTCGTGTAATTGAAGGATTTGAAACAGTGATGTTCAGGTCTAAGTTTGATTCTTGGCCTCAGACAACTGAAGTAACTGTGTCTGAAGATGGTCGTGGAAAAGTAGCAGGTCAGTGTTTAATTGTGCTGGTTTTATTGGCCTGAATGGGTTATTCTACCTTCTTTTTTTTTCTGGTCTGAGGGTTATTCTACCTTTTAATAAGTGCCATCAGCATCATTGATCAGACTTTCCATATGTTGTTCTAATTTGGTTTCTTTTTTATGACTGTGCAGCACTTCTAAAACGCCAGGGAGTGAATGTCAAGGGTCTGCTGAAAGCTGATCCAGTAAAAGAAGAACCTCAACCCTACATCGATTGCACAGGAAATTTGCAGGTACTTATTAATTTGTACAGAAATTTTTTTTTTACCAAAACTGATGTCATTTTATGTAACATCTTTGTTTTACTTTTATAAACTTATTTTTGGTGTTGTATCCCCTATAATCTTTTTTATTCTATTGAAAAAATTGTTTAGAATCAAATTCACTTTATACTTTAAACTCAAGCTGTCAGCCATTGTCAAGATGGCCCACAGAATGTGAAGCAGAATACAAAAGGCAACATTACATAAGAGATGTAGTCTATCATATTCTTGGGATATGTTTAACTTAAACTACCTTTGAGTAAATTAGAACAAACTGAGTAGATGCTTAGTACTTTCTGTGAAAAAATGAATGTAGAATTAGGGAAGGGACTCCGTGTGTTGTAGGGTGGGCTGCTTGCCGTTTCATTATATAAATGTAAAATCTGTAAAACTTGATGTACTTTCTGGCTATATTGTATTTACAGGCCCTAACCATTTCCTTTTTTGTCTAAATAAAAATCATTCTTTATTTGTGAGTCAATTAAGAGTTGATCAATTGTAATATATTCTATTCTTGACCATTTGGAGATGGCTTTTCTATCAGTTTTTTTTATCCTACCAGTATTAGGGTTTGAGTTATGCCTAAAATTGTATTGTAACCAAAGAGAATAAATAGGCTTAAGAAAAGCTTCTGGATAGTTTCCTTTGCATTGATGAGCCTGGGAATTTTCCCACATTCCAGTGTACCATTATGTAAGGAGTTAGGATTCAGTGGCAAACATGTCTTTAACTTAGCATCAAAACAAGGGTCGAAACTGGTGACCGAAGGTGAAAGAAGTTTCCAATGTTTGGGTTCATGAGTGGTTGCAGTTGATTAGTTACCAGATTTTATATTGTGTCTCAGGCTTTGATAATTTAGTATCCCTTGGTAACTCAATAGATGTGGTTTACTTTCTGATTTTCCTGTAATTATAGGCTATAATACTCTATATGTGAATCAATTAGGAGTTATCAACCATAAAATATTCCGATCTTGACCAGTTGGAGGAGGATTTCTTTAACTTTTTTTACTGCTCCCAGTATTAGGGTTTGAGTTTTGCCTAAAATTGTAATGTAACCAAAGAGAATTATCAGGATTAAGAAAAGCTTCTGGATAGTTTCCTTTTGCTATGGTGAGCCCAAAAATTTTCCCGCTTTCCACTGTTTTACTATGTAAGGAGTTGGGATTCAATGGAAAACATGTCTTCAATTTGCATAAAAAAATTGATTGAAACCTGAGACAGAAGGTGAAAGAAGTTCACATTGTTAAGGTTCATAAATGGTGGCAGTTAATATGCAAGCCAAGATTTTATATTGCTTCTCAGGCTTTGATAATTCAGCATCCCTTGAGAACTCAATATATAGGGTCTGTGCTTCACCTTATTTCAGGGGAGTGGTTTTGGTCATAAAATTACAACATTGCTTATCTTTGTCTCTGTTGCTAACAATAGTTTTACCCTGCTTTGCACAGGTTTGGCGTGTAAATGGCCAGGAAAAGATTCTCCTTCCTACATCTGATCAGTCAAAATTTTATAGTGGAGATTGCTACATCTTTCAGTATTCATATCCTGGAGAAGATAAGGAAGAGTTTCTTATAGGAACATGGATTGGAAAGACTAGTGTTGAGGTGAAAGATATAGAGCATTTTATTCCTCATCTACATGCATGTGTGTATACTGTAATATAAATGCATAGACAAGTAATCTGGTGGCCTGATATTCACATTGAGCTGAAAAATCTATTAGCTGATCATTGTCCTGTGCATGGTATTATATTATACACAGCAGTGCTGCTGTTTTGAGATTGGATGGTGATAAATAAATGCATAACATAATTATATCAGTGCAACTTTGCAACAAAGTTCTGTGAAATGCGAATCTGCTTGCATCGCTTACAAGTTCTTTTTGTTAAAAATAGGAAGAAAGAGCTTCAGCTATTTCACTAGCAAGCAAAATGGTTGAGTCAATGAAGTTTCTTCCTTCCCAGGTATTTTTATTCAAATATGTGCTTTCCACCCTTTTGAGATATTATATTGCTCATATCTTATGTCCTTTTTAACATTATCCATTTTCTTTTATGGATTGCTAGACTCGTATTTATGAAGGGAATGAGCCAATTCAATTTTATACAATTCTCCAAAGCTTAATTGTATTTAAGGTTTGTGGAATTCTACGACATGGGAACTAAGAAAATACTCTTCATATGAATATACTTGTAAAGTACTGGCCATTTAAATTAATTGTCTGCCAGGGTGGACTTAGTGATGGATACAAGAATTACATTGCGGAAAAGGAGATCCCTGATCAGACATACAATGAGGATGGTGTTGCACTATTTCGCATCCAGGGCTCTGGGCCAGACAATATGCAAGCTATACAAGTTGAACCAGTATGTATTTTATGTCTATAGGCATTTCTTTATCCATCCCTTTGATAAGGGCAACACTCCCTTTAAATATACAGTTTTTAGTTATCTAATCACAATTTTTCTTTTCATGTTTTGCCCTCGGCCAGGTTGCTTCTTCCTTGAATTCCTCTTACTGCTACATACTTCATAACGGGTCCACTGTCTTTACGTGGACTGGAAGCCTTACAACCTCAGATGTCCAGGAACTTGTTGAGAGGATGTTGGACTTGATAAAGGTCTGATATGTGCTATGATATACTTAATGTGAGAAAAATTTTATGCATCTGGTGAGACCCAGATTGTGATACTTTTATTGATAAATAAAACAACTTCACTGTATGGTAAAGAATTACAATTGAAAAACACCCATACAGCCTTAACAGACAAATTCAAACTGCCCTTAACAGAACACAAACAGAACAGCAAACCAAAGACGCACTTACAGAACCTTCAGACACCATTTTGCTTCACGATACACACACCACAGTACACGACAACCCCTTTCTGACACATTCAACCAAAGAGATGAAGACAGAGCAACATTTATTGGTATTTGAGAGGCCAGCAACTCTCCCTCAAACTGTTCGCATATCTCTCCGTCTTCTCCCCTTCCGAAACCTCTGATAAAAGCTCCCTGTTGTGCAATAACGACCCAACTGCTCATTTTGGGGTACTGGGTCAGGTCAACTCGGTTGAGTCAGATGGGCCTAGGTCCATCATTTCCCCCTTTTGCAAGTTGAACCATGTCCTCAAGCCATGGAACTGGCTCTATTGAAGGTACCACCTTTTTGGAGTCTTCATCTTTTACTTTTCTCACTTGCTCCTGTTCGTCAGTTGTTTCCCCTTCTTCCATGAGCATCATCATTTGCAGCTGTTTCCCTGTGCACCTGTGCTTTGGACCAAATTTCTCTACGCAGTTAAAACAAGTCCCAATGGTTTCCTATTTATCTCTTCCTCTGTTAATCTTTTGGGATAAGTGCTGCGGTGGGTCACTGTAATGGGTACAGATCCGTCTGTCACACTTTTAGTCTGTCCGTCCTGCCACTTCATCTTCACTTGGCTTGCTTACACTGCCCATTGACAAACTTCCTCCTCCTGTGGCTGCAGTAGAAAATTTCGAATACACTTGTTTGCTGCCACTCCAAGCCGGCTACACCCACTGCTTCACACTCTTTCACTGCCTTTTTTCTCCTTATCCTTTTCCAGAATCATATTTTGCCCTTCAATCTGAAAAGTTAAATCCATAAGTTCAGTCAGTGTTTTTGGCTGCCTTAACCTCACTACTGCTCTAGTTTCTTCAAATATGCCATTCTAAAAGGCTGCCATAAGTACTTCATCAGCAACATCCTTGAGTGGAGCTGAAATAACTTCAAATCTGTCTCTGAATTCGCCCACTGATCCCTCTGTTTAAGAGCCATCAACAACCCATAATTGTCTCCTATTCAGTTGCTATGAACCTGTGATATCACTTCCTCTTTGAAATGTTTCCAATTCTTCACCGGATTGTGAATTTCCATCTATTGGAACCAATTTAAAGCCTTATCTTCCCAACTGACAGCCTCCAATTTCTCACTTTCCCATAGACCATTTACCACAAAATGTCTCTCCATACGAAGCAGCCACCCATTTGATCTTCTTCATTGAAAAGTGGCATGTCCATCCTCCTGAATTTGCACTGTTCAGTCTCTGTTCCCCCTTGTCTCCTCCACTGGATTCATTTGCCCTTCCAATGGTTCATTATCTACTGTTCAATTCCATGTTCCTCTTATTTCTCCATTGTGAATGGCATCCAACTTCTTCCTAATCTCCATCATCACCAATTCAATAGTAGTAATTTGATCTTTCATTTCTCCAACAGTCTTTTCCAATGATTCTACCATGTTTTCTATCCTTGTACCAACCACTCCCCACTAATCTGCCAAAAATTGATTGACCCAGCTACGAACATGTATGAAATTTGACAAAACAGCCAATATTTCTGAAAATTCAAAGCTTCAGCCACACTTACACAGACTACATGCTTCTAATAATATCATGGACACTTGAATATGACTTAGTCCAATAACAATCAGCCATGAAACACTCTGGGTACTTCAATGACAACTTAAAATAGACAAGCAACACAGACACTCTCCTAATATTACTAGAAATATAATACTACAGCGACACTTCCACAGCCAATACGCAACAAATAATTCCCTGGGTACTTGAAATTTTTTAATCGAACAACATTCAGACACAGAACACAACTGGAAATTAATGACAACACAAAACAGACAAATACCCCCACATAACACAACGAAAGTCCAGTTTTCTTCATATATCTGATATTTATTTTCCTCCCTCAACCAAGTCCTACAATTCTGTCTTTCTCGTTCAATTTCTTACCGTTAAAACTGAGCCTTCCCCTTGCCCAAAAACCCTGCTCTGATACCAAATTGGTGAAACCTAGATTTTGAATTAATACTTTTATTGATAAATACAACAACATCTTTGCGGTATGGTGAAGAATTACTGTCGAAAAACACCCACACAGCCTTAACAGACAAATTCAAACTCCCTTTACCAGAACACAAACAGAACGGCAAACAAAATACACACTTGCAGAACCTTCAGACACCACTTTGCTTCACCACACACACACACACACACACACACACGCGCACACACACACCCCACAGTACTTGACAACCCCTTTCTGACACATTCAACCAAAGAGATGAAGACAGAACAACATTTACTGGTATTTGAGAGGCCAGCAACTCTCCCTCAAATTGTTCGCATATCTCTCCCTGTATTCCCCCCTCCTTAACCTCTGATAAAATGCTCCCTATTGTGTGATAACCAACCAACTGCTCATTTTGTGGTACTGGGTTGGGTCAACTTGGTCAAGTCAGATGGGCCCAGGCCCATCGGCCAAATAACACTAAAGCTATTTTTTGTTTTTTGGAAAAGTGGCTGAATTGTCATATGCTTGTGTGCTGAAAATAGTTAATTTTATAACTATTGGTTATTGTTAACTGCATCTTTGCATAAGCCGTAACATTAGTAGGTAAGAAGATCTGAATTGAATTTTTTTATCTTTTAACTGTTTTAAGAAGAATATATATGATGCCTCTCATTGTCAAATTTCCTGGCTCTTCCGGTTCTGATATGCCTGCCAATTGTCTGCAGCCAAATTTACAATCTAAGCCACAAAAGGAAGGGTCAGAATCTGAACAGTTTTGGGATTTGCTAGGAGGAAAATCTGAATATCCTAGCCCAAAGATTGTAAGGGCTGCAGAAAGTGATCCTCACCTATTTTCTTGCAACTTCTCAAAAGGTTAGGATTATTTTGTTGCTTGCTGAAAAGCTTATCAAATGTCCCCTCTCAACTAGCTGACATGTTTGTGATGGTGTTTTTGTTGCATGACTGAACAATATGAAGGAAATTTGAAGGTGAGTGTACCCTCTTCTTGTGGTCGGTGCTAATGCCTCCTCTATTATCTTGTGCATCTTATTTATTTATTAGTATGTTGTGTGAGTTTTTTTTGTTGGTTTACTTTGATGGGGTTTGAATTTTTGACCTTGTTTTCATGCTGTTTCATTGACCACTTCATCCCAGAAGCTTAAATTTTAAGAGAAGACTCATAATTGATATTCATAATATGATGGAACCTGGTTTATTCTAGAGGATCATGAGGGTGTTTTAAGGAGGGGACCAGTGAGAATATTGCTGAGATGTTATAGGCTAACAAACTTATCAGCACATGTTTCATGGTGTCAAGGGGGTTGAGAGTAGAGTGAGAAACGGTTGGTATGGTTTATATGCTGGAAGAAGAGGGAGTGAAAGGTAAGGAGGAATTGGGATTAATTGGGAGAGATCCTGGCCTCTTGAAGGCTAGATGAGTGTGCTTGTTCATGTGCTTATGTTCACTGTTATCTTCTGCTATTGTCATCACTGGATTGCCATCAATCCTTCTTCGTTTCCTGTGTAAATATACATAAAGAATACCAGCAGTGTTTTGGGTTCCATCATAATATCTCTAATAGTTTATCATGATCTAGAAGTGTTTTTTCTTTATGGGTAACCTTAGAATTGTCCTCTTCTTTCAAAAATTATCCTTGTATTGAGATTTATGCAGTTTAGTATGAAGACAAGTGAACAAGCCTTCCCACTTATCATATTATTTCTTGAAACTCTAAATTTCAACACAGTTTATGGCATTATCTTCCATTTGAGTTTGGTTTAGATGTGATCCTAGTGTCAATTAATACTTTTCCCCATGGTTTAGTAATCGGTGGTCTTACAGTCACGAGATTTTCTTCCTACCTATTCTCTTGCCTTCAATGTGTATCCTACTGATGATATTATTTGCAGATTGTGTCCTATTCTGTCCCCAAATCCATATATTTTTCAGTAACACGCATCTTACCTGTGGTATCACCTTTCTGAAGTTGTCCACTACTATAGCAACTTCATTATTGCTGGAGCATTTTTACAAAGATATCTGTGGCCATCCCTTAATCAGAGCTAGTTGGTGGCCATGTTTGACTGTGGCCTCTTAATTCTATCCCATGCCATTGTGGGCTATTCAACCTCCCTGGTCATGTTCCAATTCAGATCTTGTCCTTTGTGCCTCTCCACAATTCTTGTGTTTATATTACTCATAGAACTTGGTGGTGTGCAATTCTCCAACCACTTTATTAACAGCCAGCCAAACTAGCACGTGGGAGAGATTTTGATACTCCCAATGACTTTCTGTGCATTCCACCCATTTTCAAAGCTTTTTTATTTCATTATTCCAGATTTCCAGCTGATCTTAACATGACTTAAGGCTGCTTTCTATTGAGAAAGTCAACATGTTGTGGGGTCTTCTCGTAGAATTCTGGAGGCAAGTTGTTTGTTGAGATGTTTACCAGAGGAAGTGTTAGAGTTTCTTAAGTTCTTGAGTTGATGATTAAGTTATTTGAGTTGGTTATTGTTTTTTGAATTTTTCTTCTGGGTATTATTTATAACAAACTGAAACTTGTATAATCTTCAGTTTGAGGGCAGCAAGTGTTGAGATACGTACTACTTATATTGGGATAACTTTTAAAAGTAAGTGCGAGTGTTAAAGGATTTATAGTTTATTATTATCTAGGAGTCTCATAATTGTTTCATGTCAGTATCCTTAGGAGTTGTCATCCTCTTGAGAGATAATCCTTTTAATTCAGATTTATCCAATTTAGTATTAATATTAGAGGTGAGTGGGCAGACATTACAAGTGAGTGAGCCTTCCCATTCACAATAACTTAGCTTTAATTATGAATTTCAACATTGATAATACAGAATAGACATACATCCCAGTCCTCAGGCAATGGCAGAGGAAATGCTACGAAACAGGGATGAAATACTGTTTGATTTTCTGAAGATGCTTTAATCAACATCATCGATTTGTAAATAAAATTTGATCCAGCAGAGACATTTTCAAGTATTGATTAAGTTTTAATAATGGCATTCAGTATGTTCTAATATAATAAGCTTACTCAATTAGATGCTCAGATGGAATCATTCAAAAGCTTGCTGACACAAACATCAGAGGTGTAAATCAAACTTAAATAGCTAGTCAGTATAACAACCAGTAAATTAGAACAAAATACGGCTAAGTTGAGCAGTAATAGAACATAATGAAGCAAATACAATGTCAGGACATGATTAATCTCTGTTAGGTGGTAATGGCCATCTCTGCTTCCTTTGAAGACTGAATCTGGGTCAAGAATGCTAACAGGAAGTCCTGCTTTTTTTTTTTGCATCATTTTGTTTTGTTTGATGTCACTGCTTTGTGCTATGCTTCTTGGGAAGGTGCATTTATTTTAATTCACTTCTGCTGCAATTATTAATTTGATGCAGTATTTGCAGGTGACAGAGATATTCAACTTTTCCCAGGATGATTTGATGACAGAAGATATTTTCATCTTGGATTGTCACTCTGAAATCTTTGTCTGGGTTGGCCAGCAGGTTGACCCCAAGAGTAGAATGCAGGCTCTAACAATTGGTGAGGTATTACTGATTTTGCTTTGGCTGGAAACCTTAAAAATACCATAATATAGTGATTGGTGTATTGAAGACTTGATTAACAATCCTTTTTCTTGTCATTAAATGTAGTGTTTCATCTTTTTTGTCTTTGATATCGGTTTAACTATGACATTCCTATATTGTAATACCACCATCAGATTTTGATTTAAGCACTTTCAATGTCTTTTACATTATGATTAAACATCTTTTAGTATTTTTAAAGCCATAAATTGATTTGTTAACTTCTTTATTTCATTTGAACAGAAATTTCTTGAGCATGATGTTCTTCTAGAAAAAATATCTCATGAAACTCCTATATACATTGTCATGGAAGGGAGTGAGCCACCTTTCTTCACTCGCTTCTTCACATGGGATTCTGCAAAATCTGAAGTAAGTTTCTCAATGTAATTGCATAGTATTTGACTTGAGATCCATTAAAAGGAGAAAAATAAACTGAACGTTAACTTTTTTTTTCCCTTTGCAGATGCTGGGAAACTCGTTTCAAAGGAAGCTCACAATAGTGAAAAATGGGGGAACTCCAACTGTGGATGTAGGGCATCTTGTTTTGCTATGCTTCTTTTACAACTTCAAATAATTGCTTTCTGAGAACTGGATTGACAAACCTGCATGCTCTTTAGTTGGAATATGCATTTCCTTCCACATCGTTTGTGTCATTTGCTTTTGGTTAGAGTTGTGTGATTTATCCAACCAAAATTCCCTCTTCTAACCGGACCAGCATGATTCATTTTGCATCTACCCATTGTTCTGCTGCAATTATTTTGTACTTTTAGCTAACAGTTCAGGGAATGATATCCAAATTAAGTTTCCTTTTTCTTGGGTTTATAATCATAAAGAAAAATAAATAAATAAACGGTGTCTCAGTGTATTCATGTCTTCTCAGAAGAACCCAAAAAAAAAAAAAGGGAATCAGGAAAGGCTGCTGCATCTGTTTAAGGGAACCTTTCTCACTCATTTTTTGGTTCATTAGAGTAAATTACTGGCATAATATCGTTTGAAATTGTGAAGTAATAAATCATTTTAACTGTAACTGGTTCAAGTTGTGTGGATATAGACTTTTAGTAAATTAGTTGATTGAGTTATGATTATTTTGTGCCTACTAATGAATAAATCAAAAACTACAGTGTAACATAAATATATGAGCTGACTTGAGGGTTAATGCAGGAAATAAATAATATAATAGAAATTACCAGCTTCTTTTTGTTAATTGCTTCTTGCCTATTCCCTTATTATTAAAGCTTCCAAAGCCTTGAAATTTTGCTGCCCTATCCAAATGCTATATTGAATAAATATTATTTAGTTTGAAATTCAGGGCTTAAACTAGAATATAGGATATAAGTTGACTTGTAATAACAAGTCTCCTACTGGAGAGCCTTGCCTGAAGGAGACTTATCTCCCACTCAACAAATTTTAAAATGAATTCTTCCTTTGGACTTGTACCTGTAACTTAGGTGCTTTGATTGAGATGGGTCAATATGCAGAGGAAACAATGTATAGGCTAGATTAAAGTGAGTGATACACCGTGCTCAATATTAGAAATTCAGTGAAACTGCTAAGGAGAAAAGAGCTACCAATGGATTAGGGTTGGTAGAGTGGGCCGTTGGCTCTTGAAGAAGAATGCATTGTTGCATGTCCCTTATTTGGAGGCCTTACCTATGGAAGGGGGTTTGTTAGTCTACTGGGTTCTTCCACCTAATATACTTTTTTTTTTGCTATTGGTGAGATTTAGACTTATGCTTATAACACTTGCACACATTAAACTCTCAAAAATGCGGTAGCCCTTTCCTATTTTATTTACATAAATATAGTGAATCCAAGAAAGTGAACATGCTGTTGATGCTCAAAAATAGTGTACGTGGGTCTGGGAGGCTGTTAGATCAAATTACATAATATGAATGTGAACTTGTCTGGGATCAGTTATTTAAACAGTTTTTTATTGTTTTTTGGGTTATAAACTGTCGTGTTTCTTAGAGTGCTCTACTGATCTAATACTTTGTCTAACTTTTAAGTCTATTTTTTTTTTTTTTTTGGGGTTTGTCTTTGCATTTAATGTATTGTTGTCGAATGTCTAATACTTGATTAGAAACCCAAACGAAGAACACCAGCATCCTATGGGGGAAGATCTAGCAGCGTACCAGATAAATCCCAGCGTTCCCGCAGCATGTCCTTTAGTCCAGATCGTGTGCGCGTGCGGGGCAGGTCTCCAGCCTTCAATGCCTTGGCAGCTGCATTTGAGAACCCTAATGCTAGGAACCTTTCAACTCCACCTCCTGTGGGGAGGAAATTGTATCCCAAATCCGTGACCCCAGATTCAGCAAAATTGGCACCCAAATCATCGGCTATAGCAGCACTTAGTTCTAGCTTTGAGCAACCACCTTCAGCACGAGATAGTATTATACCACGGTCAATTAAAGGTATGCAACACACTGGTATATTAAAGGCCCTCCTTTCAGCGTAGGTATGAGTTTTGGAATCTTCTTTAATACCAAATGCCTGTTTCGCTTCTTTGGGTTGTTATGATGTGAAGTGAGTCAGAGTCCGGAGGCAGTTAAACCAAAGCCTGAGACAAACGATAAGGAGAATTCTATGACCAGCAGAATAGAATCTCTTACCATAAAGGAAGATGTGAAAGAAGATGAAGCTGAAGATGAGGAAGGTCTTCCAATTTATCCATATGAACGCCTCAAAATAACATCTACAGATCCTGTAACAGACATTGATGTGACTAAGCGAGAGGTATATTGGAATATATCTTCTCTACTTTCATACCATTTTTTTCTCTTCCTATTCTTAGGAAATACTATATAATTTGACCGCCATTCATTCTAGTTCTGACTTGTTTGAACTTGATGAGTGCAGACTTATCTGTCATCTGCGGAGTTCAAAGAGAAATTTGGAATGACAAAGGATGCCTTTTACAAGTTGCCGAAATGGAAACAGAACAAATTCAAAATGGCCGTCCAGTTATTCTGAGTCTTTCACGTACTTTGCCTTATGTCAGCTCCCTGAACTTTAGGTTGCACGTATAAAAAATTTTGTTTATATGTTTTACTCCATTTTGTGCCCTGCTACATCTTGTGAGCTTCTGACAACAGTTATCTTTTCTGCAGAGTGGAACTGAACATATCAAAGTAAAAGGGACAGCATCAGTGTTTTTTTAGCATAGCTGCTTCTGTTCCCAGGAAGCTTTTCATGATGGAAAGAAAAACTAGAGATTTTTCTCCCTTCTCCCTTCCCCTTGTCGTGGTTTGATTGTTTAGAGTTATTTCCTTGTTGAGTTAGTTGCTTGATATTAACTTCATAGGGCACAGGTTGTTTGTGAGCTTGCCTTTTTTTTTTTTTGGTTTTTTTTGGGGGTTTTATGTTAATCTTCATTTTTTTATTCAAAATTGTTTGGTAAAGATCGGTCTTGCAAATGCGGTCATAGGTTGTATTGAGGATGAAGTGTGTACAGCTGAGTGTAAAAACTTGTCAACTCGTTATTAGTTTTGGAAATAAGAAGTGTGATTTTTTTTTTTTTTTTCGGGTTTTGGTTTATCCTTTAAAAGGTTTCTTTTGCTTCCTAGTAACTTTGACCCCCACTTTAATCTTGGCCTAAATAATAATAGGTTCCCCCCATCGCTACGATGAAGGGTAACGAAGCTGAGTCTCCCCAGAAAATAAAAGATTATTTCTCGGGCATGCCAAACTTTGAAGGACTCAGTAGCACATTTCAAATGGCAAGTACGCCACTAAAAGTACAAATGGACCAGCCAGACAATTTCGCAAAGGGAAGTATTTCACTAGGCATTTTATGGAAATAGAATAAATTAAGGTGTCGAACATTCGTTATCAGTTTGTTTAATAGTAATAAAATTATTACATGTAATTGTTTTTTAATAGAGTTAATAATATGGCGGTAAATTATGAAAGTATCTGTATACTTTGTTTTACTAAATATGGAACAATTTTCAAGCTTCGTTTTTAAAAGTTTATTATTTTGAGATGTCAATTTTTCACCGACTATCTGTATGCTTTTTTTTTAGTTTAAAATAAATTTCGGTTGTTGATGAAACATGTCTCGTGTTCCCTATTCTCAAGTGGTCTCGGTCCTTTTTAAATATGTCTGAGTGATTCCTATTTTTATCGAGAATCAGGTGCATGCTGGTGATGAAGCGAAAATTTAAACTTTTAATTACATAATATTATTTATTACTCTTTCAGATTAGGATGAACGAAGACAATGCCAGTTTCCATTTGACTATGAATGATAATCTATAAATAAACGACGGGATTGGTTATATGCTTTTAATTGTTTTTTTTTTAAAATAAATTGTGATATGTTAAAGAAATTTTTCTGTAGATGGATTAAAATATGATGTTCAAGTAGAAGAAAATGTTCCTATTTTTTTTATTAGAAAATATAACAGAAAATACTAAAATTATAATTATAATATTTAAAATTTGTCCTATGTATTATACCAAAAGGTAGTGGAGATTAACTGAATTTCAAAAGTCGACCAGTTTGAGTAAATGTTTGGTTTGAGAGGGTTAGGGATGGGAGAGGAATGAGAATGCGCTTTGGAGTCATTACCGTGTTTGTTATAATTTTTGTCTAGGGAATAGATTCCCTTACCAATTCTCTTTCCCACAAATGTGAGAATGTGAATTAATTAGCTAGATGGTGAGATTGTAAGGCTTTTCAAAAAAATAAATGATTTTTTTACAAAATTGCTGCTTAATTTTTGTAATAATAATTAGTTTTTAATAAGGATATACGATACTTAATTAATTAATATTTTAATTTTTAAATAAAAATATTTTGGTAATTTAATTTATCATTATTCTCATTCTCATTATTTTTTTTAATGTCATACCAAACATAATATATAAATGTAAGATTTTATTCTCTCAAATTCAAATTCATCATCGTTTTCTTTACCATCATTTCCTTTCACCAAACATGCCTTGTGCCTTCTTGGCATGGAATCTTTTTATTTCCATGATCATAATGAGACATTGAATTCTCTCTTGCTCTTGTCCGTCTCTACCTATTATCTACCTTTCTTTCCATTTCTATACAATCAATGACTAGTAACATTCCTATTCTCGAAATGCATCATGGTGGGCTTCGAAAAGGTACCATTGTCAAATTGAAAAAGTGAAAGGGGCTTTACCTAAGGTGGTTTAGATGATGGTAGGAGATGGTGCCCCTCATCCTCAAAGACCATCGCCCTGTTTGGTTTACTACATCTAGGCGATGGAAAGTGTTAGTGATTCCTTCAACTCCGTTTGGTTCACTACAACACTCCAAGATTCCGTTCCCACGGGTGAAGTCTCTCCCTCAATCATGGGAGAGTGGCTGCTTTCTGAATATGGATGGAATGAAGGGTCGTGTGAGGGAGTGAAGAATGAGATGACTAAACTAGCCCTGTTCGTATGAATGTCATGTCTGACTTTATTTCGCACAGTGAGGAAGGTGAAGACTCTGGTTAAAGCACCCATCCACTCCCACGAGAAGTTTTTGACTAAAAACAATCGTCTCTAAAGCTGCACAAGTTCGAATTGCAAGGAAGAATAGCTGTTGGTTATGACTTACTGGAAAACGGTTAGTCCAAATCTATGTCATTTTCTTCCCACTCCTTCGGTCAAGATATAATGCTAGATCTGAAAATGTGCATTGTTTGTGTGAGTTTTTTTGTGTTCTCTGGGTGTAAAATCAGTGTTGCGATAATAAAACTTACTAGGTAGCCGATCTGTGCAATGTGGCATCTGTGACGTGTATTGATATGTCTACATAGATGTTCTTCACTGATTAGGGTTTGTTGTCTTCATATGAGATGAAAGTTGTTATCATCTGCTTGGTTTATATGAGACTTATTTGCCTTCTTTTTTTAGTTGACTTGTGCATAGAAAAATACCAAGGTTGCTTCTTGTCACCACCTACTATTATGAATGCTTTTCATATAAGCTATCACAACAAAGGAAGGGTGTCAGATGAAAAAGTCATGGTTGAATGCCAAAAAAGGAAAAAATAAGAAGAAAAAATTAAAGATTATGCTTTCTACCTATTCTTGACAACCAACAGAAAACTAATGTAAGTGTTTGCAGAAGAAGAATCATTTTTTTTTCCTTTTTCTTTTGCTACTTTAGTGCAATGTCCATTTGATTATTGAATTTATGGTAGAGACCAAAATAATTTGTTTTTAGAGAAAAACATATATAGGTATATACATAGAAAAAAAAAATGGCACAATAAAGGTTAGCATTTGACACAAGCCTTTCAAGATAAGGTCTATCCCCTAAGAATTACCGAGACAAAAATAGTTGTTATACAACATGAGTCTATTTTAGGTATATACACAGAGAATTAAAGTTTAGTTGTTGGGTTAGCATTAACGAATGAAGAGGTTCACAAGTGTGAAACATAAGTTGCTTCACAATTATTTATGCTGCCATTGATTGTGTTAAGACAATTTAATTTATATATTACTAGTGGATATATGTATCACTTTATTGACTAAGTTACCAATATATGGCAGGAGATGATAGTTAATATTATGATTTTGTTAAGGCAAATTGTACAGAAAAAGGAAGTGTTATTTAAAAATGAGAAGAATATGCTGAAAATGTACTTATTTTTTAGGTCTGATTTTTTTTCCAAAATGTAATTATAGAATTTGTATACATTAATCCAGTGTTCAAATTTGCATAGGATCCTTTATTATGTGTTTAGTGTTTTCCATATAATTGTTACTCTTCCTTTTTGTTTCCATATATACTATAGAGGGAGGGAGGTAGAAAGGTTAAGTAGTCAGAGTTGTACTTTGGGATGTGCTTATGGTTGTGATAACATGACTGATATTGTCTATATTTTGCCATTTACACAGCTATGGACGAAAAAAGATGGGAGTACATGTTGCGTGTTGTAAGGTGGTGGTTACAAGCTATAATGTGATGAAATAATTGTCCAGGTCGAGGGATAGTCTTACAACATAGGATGCGCATTATTGATGGGTCTTATAAGATGGACTTCCATGCTAAAAGAGCCCACTTTAGAAGCTTGGTGTACCATAATGATAACACTTGCTTCAATCAGCTTAGGATGTATAGGCGAACCTTTGATAGGTTGTGTGCTATACTTGATACCTAGGTGGGTTGAGTCCTACAAGACACATGCTAGTGGATGAGCAAGTCACCATGTTCTTGAATATACTTGCTCATCACGTTAAAAATCGCGTAGTTCAATTCCATTTTAGCTGATCTGGGGATATCCATAAGAAGATACTTCAAGGTGGTATTGACTGCAATGATGCAGTTAAACAATGAGCAATTTAAGAGGTCATAACTAGTGCCCGTTGACTCAATGGATGAACATTGGAAGTGGTTTAAGGTAAAGGGTTTAGCATTTTGTGGTCCATATTTAATGTGATTGCCACTAGCCCATGCAATTGTTGTTGCTGATTGGTAGAGTTGTCTCAAGGCACTTGATGGCACACATGTTAGAATGAAAGTACTAGTGGAAGGTAAGCCAAGATACAGGAACAGGAAGCAGGGAAGTTACCACCAATGTCTTTGGTGTGTGTAGTCCAAATGAACAATTCATCTATATCCTATCTGGTTGGCAAGGTTTAGCAACAGACGAGAGAATCCTAAACGGTGCAATTACTAGGCGGAATGGTTTGAGAGTTCCACAAGGTGATGTTCATGTTCCCCTTGTATGTAGTTTGTTCTTTTCAGCTGCTGTGACAACTAATTTATTTGGTTTACAACCCACAGGGTGCTATTATCTGGTGGATGCTGGGTACACTAACTGTGACGGCTTATTGGCTCCATATAAAGGGCAACAGTATCATTTGCCTAAGCGGAGGGATGGTCGTAATCCTACCAATCCTCATGAGCACTTCAATATGAAACATGTAGCCACACAAAATGTCATTGAGTGGTGTTTTAGCATGTTAAAGTTACATTAGGCAATTTTGAGGATAAGGAAAGGATACAGTATGTGGTGGTAATACCAGCGGCTTTGGGTAGGACGAGGAAAGGAAATACATTATTATGGATAATAACATCTGGGACAAATATGTAAAGGTGAGTATTGGTAAACATGTGCTTTAGGGATAACTAAGTTAAGTAAAGCTTTTCTACAGTGTGCAGTGCACTTATATATATTTTTCCATTATTATTTGATATAAGAACCTATTTGGGGCTACATCACTGGACCTTACTACCAAATATATATGTTTATCTCTATATTCGTACATGGTTGTTGCATATATCATTGACTTTACATGTCCTACACTGTCTAGAGGGAGATATTATTATCTCTAACTATATTCCTATATGTAGATGTGTTTTTTGATTCCCCTATGCTTGATGTTCTGTCTTTCATACTTATATTAGAAGAAAACCAATCCTACATTTGTTGTATGTTTAGTTCCTCTTCTATTACCTTATGTTGTGAGTGTTCTAATGGCATTGCATGTATACATACATATATAAATATATATATATATATATGTGTGTGTGTGTGTGTGTGTGTGTGTGTGTGTGTATGCAAATATACATGGCTCATAAAAATAAAAAAATTCCCATGCAAGTGAAGCCTAAGGCATCTCAGTTTAGGAATAAATCATTCCCACATTACAATGAGCTCACATACGTTTAGGGAAAGGACAGAACAACTGGGAATGATGCTCAATCTGCCTGTGATGTGAACCAAGAGATTGCTGAGGTGGATGTCTATAGGGTTCCCAACTTGATAGAGACTGAGCAAGAGAATGAGATAAACATCTCTGTTGCTTTTATTGAGTAACCTCATGTTGCCAATGAGGCTTCATCTACATCATGAAAGAGACGCTGTCATAATGGGGGTGATGGGTTTATTGCTGCCATTCAAGATATGATTGGCAACTTATAGGTTAGACTTAACATACTTTCCACTGCCATGGACAAGTTAGCCCATAAAGCCAACTTGTACACCAAGAGGGATAATCTTATTCATGTCTTGCTTTGTGTCCCTGCCTTGACCAATCATGAATTTGTTCATGCCTATTTGAAGTTGTCAGAAAATGACAAGCTCATGGTCGTATTTGGCTCTACCCTAAATGAGATGAAAGGGGACTGGCTGAGGGAGCTGCTGAATTAACTAGATAACACAACAACTATATGCACTTTTTGACTACTATTATGTATGGCATAAGTATTAGCCATGTAGGATGCAAATGTTGTAAATTTTTACATGTTATAGCAGTAAGGGAATTATTTTGGTAATTGATTGCACTATGACTATGCCCCTAGATGGAGTGGATGTTGTATAGCTATGTTTGATGTTGGTGGCAGTTGTATAAGGTCAGTATCTAAGCCAACCACATATGCAATATGTTGAATTGGTGAAAACACTCTTTGTATATATTGTCTATGCCCCTAGGTAGGATCAGTATGGAAATGTGCAGTTATGTGTTAATGAAGCATTCTAATGGCTTCCTTGTGTGTTGTATTCAGAGATAATTATGATGATATGTGTATTTTAGTTTTAATTTTCTTTTTCCAATAATTGCTATTGTGGATGAAAAAGATAATAAAACTGAACATGGAAGATATTTGGTTGAAACAACATAAATGCAGACATGTTGTATGATGTAAAACATTGTAAAATATGTTGTAAAATGTTGTAGCTTTTGTGTAAAAAAGAAAGGAGAATGCAATAATGTTGAGTTGTCTGAATGATTTAGATTTATGTATAAGTTTTAATGCAAGTTGCTTCAATGGACAGGTTACATAACTTACAATGGTTCATCCACATATTGATAATACCAATTATAATGAAAATGTGAAAGGCAATATCCATAAAGGATATGGGTTTCAAAAAATACCAATGGTTAACTACAAGTTTTTCAAACCTAAAGCATTAATAGACATTTGCCATCTGTTACAAAAGGTTTAGTGTATAAGTCAATGACAAATAGCTAA
Source organism: Delonix regia (assembly GCA_037074485.1). Taxonomy (NCBI): domain Eukaryota; kingdom Viridiplantae; phylum Streptophyta; class Magnoliopsida; order Fabales; family Fabaceae; genus Delonix; species Delonix regia. The sequence continues at coordinate 24,487,935 of CM073451.1, read as the reverse complement.
GATGAGCTTTCCATTGCTAAAAAAATTTTAGACATTAATAAGAGCATGATACGAAGACACCTTCAAGTAGAAGAGATGATAAAATATGATTGCCACATAATCATCCATATTTCAGTAACAAGTGTAATATTATAAATTACACGAAGATTGGTTACATAAGCCATAATCCCATACACTACAAATTGACAACAAAATCATGGAAGATTTTAGCTATGCCACCCCATCTTCCACAAACCAACAAAAAGGAATTACAAGTGGAAGGAATGTTTACCCACCATGTACTAAGTTCCATATGATCATGTTAGCCTATGTCTTACCTATTAAACCTATGTGAAGAGGACTAACTCCCGTTACACAGCAGTACTAGTATCATTATAATAAAAAAAGCTACAACCATATTGAAACCCCCTGAACCCCTTCTCAAGCCTGTCTACCCTCCCTGTGAGATCTGTGACTTCAGTTGTCAATCTGCACATTTCTTCCAAGTGATCACATACTACTGCCTCTCTTGATTGGTCTTTTAAAATTTCATCAAGCTAAGTTAAGAACCTGTACCTATTGGCCTTATAGTTTGCATATAAACGGTTTGGGTTTTTTTATAGATTCTGAAATCTTGATTGTAGCTCTTCAGCCACATAAATAGTTCCTATTACGCAACCCACGGTTCCTTCCCTGGAACTCTCGCCCACAGTTGAGTTTGACATGGTCAACTACAACAAAATAAAATTAAATAAAAGTCATGGTTAACTACAATCAATATGCAACCCCTACTGGTATTTGTTTGGTAACACACATTTATGATAGTTGTATTATCCCATCATAACACCTAATATGAACTATAACTATTTCATTTCTCATGGTACTTGTAACTATACAACACACTTATCAAATTATGTAACTACTATCAACGTTGTAAGATAAAATAGCATTAACATTTCAATTTTTCCATGTACGTGTGTCTTTGTGTGTGTGTATCATTTTCATGCAAAACTCAACTATTCCTTCGTAATTGTAGTGTTATTTCATTCTTTCTGTTCAGAGACAATATTTAGAAAAAGATGTTCTTTTTCCGGAAGACTAAATTTAAAACTGCAACAAATTTAAAGGGACTTAAATGAAAACATAATGATCAACCACTTCAAGGCATATCCATGGAACAAATTATCTGAACTAAAGATGGAAACACAGTATTATGCAATCCAACTCTGATGCTTACAAATTATTGCCAATTGTATATAGAAAATGAATTAGTGTTGGCTTCTTCGTACATTAACCAAGCAAATTTACAGCGAATGCTCACTTAAACTCCAACAAATATTTGAAATTGTAGAAGTAATAAGGTGATGATGAGAGAGGCATACAGAAGAAATCAAATCCTTGTTCTAAAAGAAGGAGAAATTAACACCTCCATAAGGGCAATAAGATAATAGAGTTATACTATGAACCAACTGCAGATGAAATCAACTTAAGAAGGATTATATACCCTAACTTAGGCATGTACCTTAAACAAGGAAGCAACTCACCAATGGACAACTCATTTAACGTAGGAGCTCCACCCCCTGCTTTGGCATTCTCTGATCTACCACTTGCTCATAACCACAACACCCACTAAAGAATGCCAAGCCCCTGCCATCATGAGCACAGAGATATCAGGACTAACTGCTTCTTCTGTGTATCGAGCAAATAATAAAAAGACTATAGGTGGGTTGCTTGGTTATGTGTCAAACCCAGATTATTTAGAGCCCCAAGAAACAAAACAATTTTTTTAAGGGTAGGATGGTAAATTCATCTACCATACTTTCCATTACTTTCCTCTGCTAACCAGCTAAACATAAATACCTATTTCTTTTCCATTCCTTTCCATAGATAACCAAACGTATTTACTTTGTTTCTCTCTCCCATTCCCTCTCCTTCACACACATTTCTACGAACTAAACGGGGCGGACATGTGTTAACCTTTAGAAGCCTTGCTGGCATAGGAATTTAATCCTTATTTTTTTGGCAAATCATGCACTCTTTATGATAATGGCATCAATCTTGCTTGAAATCATAATGGCACAGGTTTACATTTGGGCATTTTTACAGGGATTTGCATTTTGGAATTTTTTTTTCTATGAAGATGTTTTGATGCAAGAATAAGGATCATGCTCAAGTCTTGTTCTCAATAATTTAATTTAAATATTTTAAAATTTTTATATTTATGTATTATTAGTAATAAATTTACAATATTTTAAAGTTTGATAAATATGAATTCTCTTGTAAAAACAAAAAATTAGATGTACAACTATTTCCAATATGTAAAAGAAATTATTTCAACTAATAATATCAAGTTAGATTTAAACTAATATTTAGACTAGGCATGTCTTCATTAATGTATCAAATGTATAGGTTTTTGACATATTAAAATGGTGAAAATAAAATATATTGAAATACCTAACTTCCACATAAGGAAGAAATAACAATGAAGACTTTACACATGGTGAAAAAGATGTCTTGATGTCAATATGACTTCAACTTGATGTATTTAATTTGTTGAAATTATTATTTCCTTTAAGTTCTTGAAATTTTTAGGACTTTATTAGAACTTGTCATTTGAATTTTTTTTAATAGATTAGAGCTTATTTGATAACATAAATAAAGAGCTTAAGCTATAAATTTATCCTTTTTCAATATGTTTATTTTTTTTTTCATATTTTTAATTTTTTGTAATTTTCTTTTAAAAATTTGTGGTTCTTGTGGATTTATGGGGATTCGCATCCCTATAGTGAATGGGAATGGGAAAATATTACTCCGTAGTTTAAAGTGGGCATGAGGATGAATGACATGGATACTTACCAAGCAAAATTATCATTGCTACACAAGTCTTGGCTCCAAGCTTTGGAAGGATATTACCAAGATATGGTTAAGACTAATTAGCAATATTCATTGGAATATTTGTAATGGTAGGGATAACCAATTCTGGATAGATAAGTGGATCAAAGGTGACTAACCTTTAATTCATTAAGTCCAAAATGTGACAAATGCAGTATATTTAAATTCTCAAGAAATTTGATGACTAAAGAGAGTAAAAAGAGAGTCAAGCCTTCAAGAATGACTAGAATGTGACTTAGAATGCCTTTGGAATCCAATCAAGATATATTGAGTCAAAAGATAATGAACTTAATATTGAGTTGCCAACTCAAGTGTATTTCAATAACTCAAAAGAACTTGTTTACAACCATCATTGGAACTCCTATTTATAGTAGACTAAGTATTAATTAAAATAAATGGATTTCTAAAAGCCTTAAATGCATTATTAAAGTTTGAATATGTCTTTTCAGTTTTCATAAGCAACTTTAATTGACCATAACTTTGTAATTCCCTAAACAAGTGCCTTCTTGAATTTTGTATTTTTTTGTCCTTACAACTCTTATTTATTATGATCATAAATTCCTCATCAATTCTCTGTTGATTGGAAAAGTCTTGTCTTTAAGTCAAACTCTCGTCTTTTCTAATTTATGGTGAAACATTTTGAAATTCCTCGATCAAAGGCCTTAAATTTGGTAAAATATCTTGTTGTTCTTCATTCTCTTCCATAAGCATGAGTGCAAAGTTATTAAAAGAATGACCTCTGACATAGAGAAATTGAGACTTTAAGAGACAATAATTCCCTTTTCTAATAGAGGACTTAAGTTTGTTTTTTATTTTACAAGGCATCAAATTGATCTTCACTCCATCCTTAACAAAGGAATAAGTGTTCTTAAAGCCATCATAAGTCACTTTTCAATTATACAACCATGGTGGCTCGAGATGTAAATGACATGCATCCATTAGAACTATGTTACACAAAATATCATCTTTGTAGAGTTGACCAATGGAAAATTGAACCAAGCAACATTTGTTTATGTGAGCGTCATTGCCCTTTTGAGCTAAGAGAGCTTGTAGGGCTTTACATGAAGTTTTACTTTAAGTTGCAACTTTTATACCATAGTAGTGGGAACAACATTCTCACAACTTCCACTATCAATAATGACAATGCACACCTTACCGTGTGAAGTACATTAAGTGTAAAGAATATTGTCATGGAACCATTTATCATCTTCAACATATTTTGACTTCAAGATGCTATGAATGACTAAAGTCCTCCTTTTATCACCTTAAGTGACCTCCTCTTGCTTGATCATGTTTCCATTTTCAATGGTAGAATATAACATTGGATTATTTCAACTCCTTTTACTAAGGAAATGATATTCCTATTTGGGCATTTAGAAGCAATATGACTAAATCCTTAGCATTTAAAGCACTATTTTGAGGTAGCATTCGAAGTGTTGTGAAGGTTGCCACCTTGTGCTTGAGTTGTCTTCAAAGAAGTAGCTTTGTTGGACAACAAAGGCTTAGGAGTTGAAGCATTCCCCTAATTAGAGAGTCTCTCTCTATCCAAGGTTATGTGAGTAGTTTTCACTTTAAACTGCTTCTCCACATGAACTACCAAACTTACAAACATCAGTGAAAATCTTATAAGGTTGTAATTTGACAACATTGCAACTTTCTAATTGAATATCACTTAGATATCAGGCCATTGTTTGTTCTTCAAGCTTCACGACATCACACTTTATCATGAGATGCTCTAATTTGACAATGTAATCTTCCACCGATAGCTCTGCTTGTTTGAAATTATAGAGTTAATTAAAAAGTCTTGTACGTAACTTATAGGAAGAAATTTCTTCTTGAGCTCCCTCTTTATCTTTTCCCATGTTGTAATTCATTGTTTTCCTTCACATTCCCTTCGCCTTTTTAAATTTTCCCTCCAAACTAAAGCATGTTTCTTCAACTTGATGACAATTATTTTCACCTTCTTATTTTTTGGGATGCTCTTGTAGTCAGAGACTTGTTTGATTATGACTTAAAGTTTGGAATGTAAACTTTGATACCTAAGCCTTCATGTTGATTTCTTTAACCAAAACGAATAAAAGCCCTTCCAATTAATGAATTAAAGTCATCATCATGGAAAGGCTTAATCTCCACTTCTTCATTGCCAACCTTCATACCATGACGAGTTTCATCACGGCTTACAACTTGAAGATGCTCAAGTTTTTGTTAGAGTTATTGCACTTGCCTCCTTAACTCATCCATCTTGACATCACGCAAATCATGCTCAATGAAAACCATGTTAACATTCAGTGCTTAACGACGATGTGCAACCATGGAATGAACTTGAACTCTATTACCAATATAATGGTAGAAGAGAGTAAATAAAGAGTCAATTCCCTAAGAACAACTAGAACTCGACTAAGAATACCTTAGGAATCTACCTAAGATACATTGAGCCAAATGATAGAGAAGTTAACCTTGAGTTGTAACTTTTTCATATTTCAATAACTTAAAACAACTTATTTACAACCATCATGGGAACTCCTATTTATAATAAACTAAGTATTAATTAAAATAAATGTTCATGATTTCTATGTTTGAATATGTCTTTTCGATTTTCACAAGCTACATTAATTGACCATTTTTTTTGTAATTACCTAAACAAATGCCTTCTTGAATTTTGTAATTTTTGGTTATTGCAACTCTTATTTATTATGATTATAAATTCTTTATCATAGTTGCTGTGAAAATGATAATGGTAGGTGGTGTATTCTCCATCTTGATAGTGTTCTCATTGTTCATACAATTTGAAGGATATTAGCTATCATACCCTTCAATCCCAACAATGGTGCAGACATCATTTCTTAGAAACATTGAAATTATGGCTTATTCACTGTTACAAGTATGAATGAGATTCTTGGTTGTTTTAAAACTTAAGCAACTTATAAGACATGGATCATAATATTGAGTCTAAATGTTTCTTAGAGGATTAGAATTGTGATATGGCAGCTTAATTACGACAAGCTTTTAACTCAAGCAGTTCAAGAAAAAATGAGGAATAAGTTTGAGTTTCTTTTAGTGTTGCATAATAGAGGGAAATGAGCAATACTACACACTTACATAGATTGAAGAGGTACAAGTTTTGTTATCAATTCGTTGAAAGCTTGGGAGTTTTACATATGGGAGTTAAAGCAATGGATTACTTGTAACCTTTTAGAGGATAAGGGTTAATGAGAAGTGCTTCTTGGCCATTTATTTTTGCAACGTATTGGTTGATTTGGAATAGAGAAATAGGGAAGTTTTCAAATATGAGAAAGAAAAGCTACTAATGCGATATGAATCTTCTTAGACCAAGCTAAAAAGTTTTCTTGGCTTGATAAAGATGTTATTGGCATGTGCGTTACTTGACAACCAACTCCTATAGGTTAGAAGCCATTTATTTAGGATTTGATTGAACATATTGTTGATGGGGAAACAAATGATAATATGAGTCTAGTTAGTTGTGAATAGATACAGTGGGTGAAGTATGAAGATTGAATTATTGGCTTCACTAAAGATTTGGGGCATTTGTGATGCCTTTACTATTAAAAAAAGGGGCCTAAGCCTTTTTCTTTAATGAGGCATAAAAAATGCATTCAATGGTTATTATTACTTGTACAGTTATATATAAGGAAATTATAAATACAAATTGATTGTTCTATTAGCATAAATCCTTTGGATGAAGGACACTAATCGTTGTTTTCTTATTGTAAGATATTATGTCACATTAACATATGGTTATATATATAACTATCTTGAATTAAAATTGAACTAATCTCACTAATAAACTTATAATTTAAATATTTAAAACTAAGATAGTTTTGCATTTAATATCTTAATTCATAAGTTGCATTTTTTCTTGAATGATTAAATTAGATTTTTTTAAATAATAAGTTTTTTCATATTAATAAAATTATTTAAAAATGTTCAAGTCGACTCATTTTATAAAATAAGCTTTTCTAATTGATTTTTTTTTTTCATTCGTACTTTATTTTCCAAATCCATAACTTTTTTCTTAGAGTTAGACAATTTTTTGAGTTACAATAAGGTTTAGCTACAACTAATAGAATAAACCATATAAAGTTTCTTTTCTTTTATGGGTTTTGTTTTGGCCCTGATGTCCAACTTTTTTAAAAAATAATTGGTACTTATTATCTAAGCAAAGAAGTTTTTATAGAAATGGCTTTATGATAGATTAGAACATGTAATGCATTGTTAGACATGTGATTATTAGTTTATATTTTAAGTTGATTAGTCTTGTAAAGTTGGGAAAAAAAATATCTTTATGAATTCTTGAGTTTTAATAGAAATGACATTCTCTTAATATTACTTCAAAAATATTTAGTTTTAACCAAATTTAAATATATTCTTAATCTTAATTGAAAAATAATAGCCAAGATGTTCACAAGTTGGACCATAATGCTAAATTATTAAAAAATAAAATAGAATTCATTGATGTTGTTGAAAAGACTTCGATGTCATGTAAGTGACATTTTCAATAATCTAGAAGTTCATAATTAAGCAAAACCTAGAAGACAAATTTAAAAAGTCAAAAAGAAAAATTGTTGACCAAAGAGTTTTAAAAAAATATATGAAACTAATCTACATTATAAATTCTTTCATTCTCTCTTTTTATTTTGAAATTTTAAGTAAAAAAAAGAAAGAAAAGAGAGCGGTTATGACTATAATGATGAAAATTAGTTAAGTTGGAACAATTGGAATGGTCCTCCAAAGATAATAAGTATATTAGTAATTTAATTTCTTTGACAACTTCATTCCATCCTTAACCCCCAATTGGAGGGATAACAAAATTGAAGTTTTGGATGACAAAGAGAAGTTTTGGTATCCCTCCCTTGCCATTCCATTCCATTCCATCTTAAAAAAAATATCTAAACATAAGTTCAACCCATTTTGGTCATTTTGTTCCTTGTCACTCCCTCTTGAGTCATCCATCCAAATATACCCTCAAAGAATATTAGTTTCAGGGACACTTTTAGTTTATAACCATAAGTTATAATTAAAATAAAATCTTTAGTGCACTTACAATTTTAAGTGTACCAATACATCTAATTATAATGTAGGGTCCCTATATTATAATTGGGTGCACTGATGTACTCAAAATTGTGAGTGCACCAAAGATGACACTATTAATTAATTACTATTAAAATTTTTATATTTTGTAATGACACTAAAAGATTCGAGTCTTTTTATGACTTTTTAATAGATAAAAATATCTCTAGTCATAGTAATTTCAATAACCTCCCTTTGAACCATAGAAACATGCTTTAAGGAGGTATATTCTTGATCTTTACAAGTCTCACAATTTTCTTGGATAAACTTGTATGTTAATAATTTGCTTGCTTTTGAATTTTCATATTCTGCAACTCCAACATCTCTACCTTTCACCATCTATAATGTTGAAGTAATAATGTGAGAAAAAGCTATTTTTATCTTAATACAAAAAACCTTTTGTTGCAAAATAAACAAAACCAAGAAATAACAAAGTCACCATCTAACACATTAAACATGTATTAATAATATAAACCACTTATTAGCTTGGGAAGTCTTCGTGGTAGGAAATTTTCATCATAACAAATAGTAACAAGTAAGGTAAGATCAACAAATATATAACGGTAAAAATAAACACAAACATAAATTTTAGTGTTGAAATTAATGTGTTTTATTTACAAGAATTTATTTGAATAGATTGAACAATACAACGTTGCATTTTTAAAACATTCTAACATATTTGTACCTTTTAGTATAGTTGAAATAAAATGTGGGTAAAAATGAGTTATCATTGATTATATTAAATAAGTAAAAGTAATTAAATCCATTTGTTAACTTGGAATCCTCAGTGGTAAGAAATTTGTATTTAAAACAAATGAAAGTAATCAAGATAATATAGATGAAACATGGTCATAACAAACCTAAATCGCAATAGTAAACTTAGCATGTCTTATTTATAGTGAACTTGCTTATAATAATGTGTGTGATACAATGTTACTTTTTTTCCAAAACATAACATGCTATTACCTTTTGGTATAGTTGATTCTAAACTAGTTTGCACGTAGTAAAAAATTTGTCCTTAGTATAAATTGAGGATAATTTATTGCTAAATAAAATGTTTTGCTATTTTTATATAGGTAGAGAGATTTTAAGGGATTCAAATTAGAGATTTTATTATTGTATGCTGTTGTGTTGTTCTCATTGCTATAAGGCAAGTCATAATCAAGTCAAATATAAAAATCTTGACTCATCATCACATTGAAGTGGAGGATACCTCTTGAATTAGTTAGAGTTAAAAATTGTCAGTTATCTTATTGATTTTAATTTTAATTTATGCATAGGTAATTTATGATTTTATTATGACTTTGGTTTGCTAGAGTTACAAATCATTTTAGCTATAACCAACATTGGTTTTTATGTATGTAACCGCAATGATTTTAGTTTTACCATATGTTGATCGCACAATTAACTTATAATTTTATTAGGATCTTAGTTTGCAATAGTTACGAATCAACTCAATTATAATTATCACTTATTTTTACTTATAAGCTTTTGTGATATCTCACTTTACTTAATTTTATGCATAGTTTTGTCTATTAAAAAACTTTACTTATATATATAAATACTTTTGTCTATTAAAAAAATCATAAATAACTATAAAACTATAAGTCTTTCAAAAATTTTTATATATAACTTATAATCCAAAAATTTTTCCTGTATATCCAAACATGTGAGTGTGCGTGTGTATATATTTGGACATGGAAGCATCCTGAGTGACGTAATTACATATATTTTTATGACATGCAATAGTAAAAGAAGGATAACAAACTAAGAGTATTTTGAGTTTCCTATTACTTTAAGATAGAGAAATAGTCAAAAACCAGATTTAAAATCTAATGATAGCTAGTTGTAAACCTCTAAAATCATTTCATTATTGTGGCGTCATCTGTTCAAATATGGAGTTTCCTTCTACTTATAAAATACTTATTTTATTTCAAAGGAAAGAAATAGAGAGCCAACCCATTTGTTGTCCTTTTCCTAAACCGATACCGAGGATATGCATATATGGCCAAAATGAAAAGATTAAAATAGCATATTTAAGCCAACGAGGAAGCTTCATGATTTTTATTTTATTCTATATTTTGTTGCGAAGCTTCCTGACTTTAAGAGTTGGTTCAGATCCACTTATGGAACTTAAATTTTTATTTTATTTTTATTTACTTTTCATTTTTCAATCATGACCAAACTTTAATGTTTTGTCTAGTTTTAAAATGGTATTTGCATTTATAGAAATGAAAAACGGGTGTGGTATTGAGTTGTTTCTCCATTTTTTATATTCAAATAATTTTTATGACAGCAAATTTATTTTAAAATATGAACAAATTAAATTGTTTACGGTAGAAAAGTATTGCAAAATCTTAATCTAATTTTTATACTAAACATAATTTGTTATGAAAAATAAATGGCATATAATTATTCTATTGATCCCTTAAAGTATATCATTGAGATAAAAAAAAATCTTTACCATCTGGTGTTGCAAAATCAACAACACTCAGATGTATCATATCTGATAATATTCACAATTGCATAAGATTTTTAAATTACAAAAGGAAAAATAATGAAGACTCTGACTTATATGGGAATAAAAGACGCCAAAGTGTAGTGTACATTTTTTTGGCTTATCAAGAAAAGCAGATCAAAAGATTGAAAATCTTTGGAAATATGCTGAAAAAAGAAGACAAATCAAAAAAGACTTCTCTCAATTTTTTCAGTATGAGATAGACTTGAAAAGATTTATTTGCTTAAAACGGGAAAGATTGGGACCATCTATAGAAAATCTTGACATTACTTTTGTGCATAGAAAATAAAGTATAAGCATGTAATACTACAAAATAAAAAATAATTTCACATATTCATTGAATAATTATCTACTTATTTATTCAATAAATATAATTAATAAATAAATTTAATTTATTAATTTTTATCACCGATTATTCACTTTGTTCTTCAACTTGTATAGTGTAATTTTCTTTTAAAAGATTTAATTAAAGGGTTAGGCGATTTTCTTTCTTTCTTCGTAATTTTAATATCTGAAAAAATTAATTATATATATATATATTTAGTGAAAATACTTTTTTTTCTTAAGAATCAATAATATCTTTGTATTTTATTTGTGTTAAATTTTATCTTGAGTTGACTCACATCGATCGAATATTTATTGTACTTTGTTAATGTGTGAGTTGTTTTAATTTTTCCAACCATATCTTAATATGTCAGGCTTAAACATTCTATGAATATTTTTATATCTCACACATAGTGATGACTTCATAAAAATTAGCTTATAACTTAATATTTACATTTAAATCAATTACATTTTTCTAAGAATGTTGATTACTCATTGAAACTACTAATGCCGCGCGCGATAACATTTTTTAATATTAAAATCTTACATTAGAGATCACTTTTTTGTCAAACAGTCTTTGAAGAGTCTTCCTTTGTCTTTCAAATAGACTTCTTCTCATGTTGATTCCAACGCTACTTAATAGGTACGCGAGTGGGGATGAAAAAGAGATTTTGAACATGCCACTAATATCTTCACATAAAACAATGTTTCAACACTATTTTGCTTTTCACAATTCTTTTTAAAAATATAGTTTTCAAAATATGATAAAACTTGTTTAAGATACTTATTTTATTATTTAGAAAATTTTAAATTAAAAAACTCAAAATTTTGCACTTACTGAAATATGGAGCTAAATATACTAAGCATAAATGAGGTGCTTCTTTAAATCTTTAGACATCAATAATAATTTTTCTATTAAAAATAATATATTTTTATTGTATCTATTAGAAAGAAAAATAAATAATATGAAATATAATTTTAGTTTTTTATTTTAATTTTAAAATAAATTTAATATTTAAAAATAAAAAATTAAATAATTCTTTATAAATGAAACGATTCAAAAATTAAAAAATTTAAATAAATAATTAATTTAATTTATATTTTTATTTTTAGAGAATTATTTTGATTTTTAATTTTTAAAGAATTAAATTAATTTTAAGATAAAAAAATAAAAGACCAAAATTGTATATATTTTTATATCTCGCCACGCGCACGAGATTACAGCTTTGCCGCATTAAAGAATTAATATAAATAATAGGAAACAGAGCATTAAAAAAGAAATAGAAAAATAGAATAGAGGTTCTTGCAGTTGCAGAGACAGAGAGTAGAAGGTCTCGAGTGGTTGTCTGAGAATTGCATAATTTGAAAATCGTATGGTGGTGGTGGAGTAGAGGAAGAGCTATCAAGTAGCTATGAGCAGCGAAAAGGCTCCTTCATCGGCGTCTTCACTTCCAAATCCAATTCCACTTTCTCCAACTCCTCCTCCTCCTCCGTCTTTTGAGCTCTGCAAGGGCGTCAATGGCCTTGACAAGGTCCTTCTTCGGGAGTCCCGAGGCAGCTCTGCTGAGGTTTTTATCCTTCTCCATTTTCCTCGTCAATTCATCTATCTATGTGTGTATATTTTTGTCTGTTTCTGTGATATCTGCATCTGCTCAATTTCATGTCTGATTTGAAGGCGATAGTGCTGATCCGATTCTTGATTTTTCCTTCTTGGTATGGATTAGTGTTCATTCCTTTAGATTCCTGATTATCTGTTGACATTTTTGGTTTTGCTTTGCGTATTCAGTCTAACTTAGCGTCATTCTCAGTTGGAGAGTGCTGATCAATTAGGATCAAGATTTCTAATGATATCTGTTCTTATAGTGGTTGGACGCTTCTAATCTAAGTATCAACTAGACTTTTGAATTGTTTATCCGTACCGCAGTTAATCAGTGGGAGAGATTTAGCTGCTATATCTCGCATAAAATCTATCTGTTCTTGTGTTCTTAGATTTTTTTATTATTATTCTTTCGCTTCCTTTTTTGGCACTATATTACTCTTTTCTGTTGCCTGTTCAGTTTATCTTCACTTTCAGAGTACGTTTTATCAAATTTGAAGTCTTAAACGGCTGCAAACTTTTGGAGTTCAATTTTATTGCTTTTGCTTGAATATTGATGTATCAATCTACTTGTGCAACTTCGAATATTCTTGACCCTGGTGACATTCTTCCTGATTGTTTGTTTTCAGGTGTACTTGTACGGTGGTCATGTGACTTCTTGGAAGAATGACCATGGGGAGGAGTTGCTTTTCCTCAGTAGTAAGGTGCAGTACATGACATTTTTATACATCACATAGCATATAAATTGTTAGCTGTTCTCCATTCTTTCACGAAGAAGTTTAATAACAATAGTTTTCTTCCATTGTATGTCCAAAGGAAATATATTTATAAGACCTTATACTGTAGATCTCACTATGTGACTGTGCTTCTAAAATTTCAGTTTTCTTTACTTTGAGCATATTCAGTCTGAATTTTGAGATAAAATGGCCTATCAGACAATATTTGTTTGCTACAAGATTATTAATGCTATTATTTCTTAATGCAAATATGATGCTTCTATTCTAGTTCATCTTTTCATAGATCTAAAGTTCTGACCATCATTTGGTGTAAGCTGTTCCATGAGAATGATACAAATGGTAACATGATAAGCTAGTCAATTGTGTGCTTATTAGGCTCAACATCCACTGGCAGCTACTTCTTTAGTAAGGAGCTGATGCCACGCATGAAAGGCAGTTTGCATTTTATCCGATTATGCCTTTCTTTTCTTCAGGCAGGTTTTGACAGGGTTTTCTTCTATTATCTATATCAATTTTTATTTCAATTATTATATGAGATCTGGTTTTAAGCTTCAATTATGCCTCAAAGAAAATGAATAAAATGTACTGGCATTGTTTCATAGTGGCAATTTTTCTTCAGATTTTCTTTTGTTATTTCTCTCTCTCTCTCTCTCTCTCTCACACACACACACACACATATCTTTTAAGTTTACCCTCTGCTTTTAAATGCTTGTTTTTCTACATGTTCTTGTGTGGCTTAAATGGTGGCATTCTAGTTTCTTCATGAAATGCCTTTTATCTCATCTGCTTCCCAATATATGTAAGAATACTGATTTTATGGTGCTCACATGTTTCTAAATTAATATCTAATCTTTTGAAACTATCTCACTTGAAATTTAATATTCTTATTGTTGTCTAAGCATATTGAGCAATTTTGTGGAATGGGGAGCCACTAGATTTTACAAATATTGTCCCAGCATTCAGATAAATATCTCATTGACTGGCATTTTAGATAGGTAAATAACGTCCATTAGGAATTATTGAATTTGCTACCTCCTGATGGAGTGTTATCTTGTTCCTTGTGCAGGCTACATTTAAGCCTCCGAAGGCAATTCGTGGAGGGATTCCAATATGCTTTCCTCAAGTATGTACTTCTTCAAATATCTATTGTCTTAATTTCTTTTATCATGATGGTGCGATTTGCGAAGCAGAAAAAGTTAAGAGAGGTAGAAAAGAGAGGAATGGATAAAAGAGATGAGATGAGAATGTGTTTATAGCTATTTACTCATAAATCTAAAGCTCCAAGATGCATTGAGTGATTCCATTGTTTAGATAAGCCCGTAATTGCCATGATTCTACGATTGCAAGATCCCTAACATCATATCTCAAGTAATCTTTTTGAAATTCAAGGATAATCTGAAGTAAGAAACCCAATTGATCAAATTCATTCTAACATATATTGCAATTTACGTCACTATATCTGCTATTTTATTAAAATCTTTAATAACAATTAATGCACTTGAAATCAGATAATTGAAAGTTCTTGGCTCTAATCTGAATATGATTATAATATGTAAATCCCCTTCCTAAAATTGTGTTGCTATGATTATCGAATTCCTGATCACATGTTCAAGGAAACTTGCTCTCTGATTGCAGTTTGGAAGCCATGGTACACTTGAGCAGCATGGATTTGCTAGAAATCGGTTCTGGGCCATTGACAATGACCCTCCTCCTTTTCCAACAAATACCTCTAACAAAGCTTTTGTGGATTTGATCCTGAAACCCTCAGAAGAGGACATGAAGATTTGGCCTCACAGGTACATATAAAGAGTAGTGACCTTCAACACTATGAGATTTATTTTTAAGAGAACATATCTTTTACATTTTTTCTCCCCCCCTTAACTTTGCATTGTTTATCCCATTGTTTATATTTTTAATTTATACTGTTTCTGATATTATTGTTTTTCTGTTTGGGTGTAGTTTTGAATTCCGTCTTAGGGTAGCTCTGGGACCTGGAGGAGATCTGATGTTAACATCTCGGATTAGGAATACCAATGCTGATGGGAAGCCATTTTCATTCACATTTGCTTATCATACTTATTTCTCTGTGTCAGACATCAGGTAGGTAAAGTGCTTGGAAGTTGAAACATATTTGTCTCACTCTTTGGTATCTTTATTTTTATTAAACCTTTCAAGTTTGGCAACTCACTGTCTCTTGTATGCCACCTTGGTTAGTCCCCTTCTGTAGAAAGATTGTTGATTAATATTGTGTTGGCACTTAAAACTGCCAGCCTCTTAAATGGAGTCCAAAATTGTAATTCTTGGTTGTTATAGTTATACAGAATGCAGGTCCAAGTGCTTGTCTCTTATTGTTTGTCATTCCAACAGTCAAATACTTATTATATAAAGGGAGTTCAATCATTACCTCATTAGTTTTATTAGGGGGAAGAGGTTTTTTTTGTGTGTGTTTTGGGGAAAGGGGTCATAACTTTGGATTGATGCTTGATTAAACTATCTGTACTTTTTTCTTTCTGTCTATTGATGCTCTTGAAAGTAACTTTTGGTCGAGAGCCAGCGCAAGATCCTTATTTAGTGAAAGGATGAAGAAATCTATATCATTTTATAACCTGGGTGTATAATTGTTTGCCTGACTTTTCATGTGTTAAGTGCAGCAATTTGTTTTAGATCTTTTTCAGGCTTAAAATTTGAAATGGGAAATTTCAAAGCTGACTTTGGTTTCAACTTGTTATAGATTTTGTTGAATGGAGGTTCAGAGTGTGGATATGCAAATTTGGAAATTGTGCTGATGTCAAAATAATTTGCAATTGTAGCTTCTGGGATTGAAATTTTGGCATTCAAATCCAATCGATCTATCTGTGTAAATTATCAGTCGTATACAGTTGAACAAAACTGTGCCTTGTGTGTTGTGAGATATTCAAGCAGGCTATTGTTAAATTTATCAACTTTCACCTGATTGAATTGTATTTTTTGTGCTCTATCTATTTAAGTTTTTATTCTTATTTTATATTGATTTAGCTTAATTAACTTTACTGATCTACTTCCTTTATAATTCCAGGAATAGATATATTTGTGGCCAGCAGTTGAGTTTAAATCTAACTAGTTCATTTGCTTGTATTCAGTGAAGTTCGGGTTGAGGGATTAGAGACTCTTGATTATTTTGACAACTTGCAGAACAAGGAGCGTTTTACTGAACAGGGGGATGCTTTAACATTTGAATCAGAAGTAAGTTGTTATTTTTCCCCCTTCTGCAAGGATGAGGAGATGCATAACTGGGTTCTGTTTAGCACTGTTCACTCACATAACCATCCAAACAGTCTTGTCTTCCCTTTTATTTTCTCCAAAAACAGGGTAAAATAGCCTTTTATCTTTCTTCCTGAGTGCAGGTGCTGGGTGCAGCTGTGTATTTTGATTTTGTTTGTTTTTTCTTCTTTGTTATTCCATTCTTTCTTATCATATCTTGTATTCTTCAACCTTACTCTTCTTTACCCTTGTTGTAAAAGGGGTGACCGATGGAATGTGCTGGCTTATGCCACCTGTTCCATATCTGGGTATTTGCAGTGGCCAACTCATATACATATTGATCCTAATTTTTTTAGAAAATGGGAAATCCCTTTTTGTATATTTATGTACCTGGTGTGCTGATAGTTCTGAACATATTAAGCACATTTAAGAAGCAAATGTTTATTTATTGGTGTTTCTTAGGCTTTGATGAGTTTGAAGTGATGATTTGGGCCTTCTTGGTATGATAGGTGGACAAGATATATCTCAGCACTCCTACAAAGATTGCAATTCTTGATCATGAGAAAAAGAGAACATTTGTGCTACGTAAAGATGGACTTCCTGATGCTGGTGAGTATTATCAGATTCATCCTTGTTAATAGAGAAAAGAAAGATATGAGTATCTGGCTTGGATCATCGACTTACTGAGCTAGGCTTCTTGTGTGTCTATTTATAACCATAAATTATGTCAAGTACAAGGGCAACCCATAAGTAATCAACACACTTATTTTAACATAGCCATCATGCGCTCATGCTGTTCCAACACTCTCTTACTGCTGAAGTTTATTAAACTTTAGCCTGTTGCAGACAGGAAAAAGTTAAAATAAAAGAGAAACATATCTAAGCTTATAAACCCGTACACCTTGACAAAGCACCATGATTCACATGGTCTCAGAACTGGAAATGAAAAACTCTAGCAACTAGCACTTTCTTTGATGATGTCCTTAGACAATCATCCCCCTTAATTCTTTGACCTGCTTTCTATGTGCAACTATTTTTTCATTCTTCTAGTTGCTCTCCTTGGCCATGTTTATTAACATATTGACAGAGCTCTTAGAATTCTTTGACCTACTTCTCCTAAGTAGTCTCCTCAACCTTCTCCAAGTTTGTCTCCACGTGTTGCAGACCTAGGCACCCAACAAATGATAACTCTACTGCTACATCCTTCAATTAACTATCATTTTAACCTGAAGTTCCAAACCGCACACTAAAGTCTTAAAACATCGTTGTCAGAAATTACCTGTTATGATGCATCTATTTAATTAAGTTGTTTCTTAGTTATTTATATTTGTTTTGTTTTAATTAAGGCTTAACTTTTGAGTTTTTTTTAGGATAATGCCTCTATGCGTTTAGGATTAGTTTAAGTATTATGTTTTCATTAGGATAGAATCAGCATTAGGTTATGTCTCTTTCTAGTTCTTTTATTGCTGTCTATATAGGTAACGCAACTTCCATCTAATAAAATAAGTTTAGAGCTTCATTAACCCTAAGTTTCTAATGGTATCAGAGACTTTAGTGGCCTGAACATTCATATGCTCATATTTGGCCACCATTCCACCATGAACACAAACAAGTGCTTCTCCTCCTCCTATGACAATGTCTTTAAATGCCTAAGGAGACATTGACACAACACCTATGCCCATTACAAGTCATAAGCTGAATGGGCAAAACTACCTCTAATGGAGCTAATCGGTGATGACGTTCCTGTGTGAAAAGCAAGGACAACTACGTTACAGGTATCACAGTGGCACCTGTGATGACTGACACTTTTGGAAATCTAAAAACAACTTGGTAATGACTTGGCTTATCAATGGATGACCACTGAAATTGAAGAGAATTTTCTACTCTTCACTATGGCCAAAGACATTTGGGAAGCAACTTGTGATACCTACTCCACTAGTGAAAACATGTTGAAACCCCTTGAAATTGAGAGTACTCTCCGTGACCTCAGACAGGGAAGATATGACTGTGGTTCAATATTCTTCTCTTCTACATGGTACTAGCAGTAGCAAGATTTGCTTGAGACTCAGCATTGGAGTAGTGTAACTTATGCAGCCAACTACAACAAAATTGTTGAGAAAAAAACATATCTACAAGTTCCCATTGGGACTTAATCGCAGTTTTGATGAAGTAAGGGGAAGGATTATGGGCACAAGACCACTTCTTTGCCTACATGAAGTTATTTTAGAAGTAACAAGGGCAGAAAGTAGGGAAAAAATTAGATTTGGGTTCCCAAAATACCCAAAATAGTTATCAACTCTTCACCTTGGCTGCTTGAGGGGTAAACAATTAAGGATTTGCCAAGTTGAAAAGGCAAACTAAATCTTGGTGTGACCATTGCAACAAGGCTGGTCATATTAAGGACATCTGCTGGAAATTTCATGGCAAGTCACCAAATTGGAAGTCAAATCCAAGGGATGAAAACTATGAGTTAACGGCGAACAATGAAGAAACGACTTAGACCAAGACCAATCCCTTTACCAAAGAACCAAGGAAGTTATTTCAAAAATTACTTGGAAACGAGGACAAGCACTGCTGAAAAATTGGTGGTTCTAGTTCTTTTGCTTGATTAGTCATTGGTCTTAGGGGAAGATGATTGGCAATACTAGAAGAGTAGCTCCTAGGAGCGTTGGAGATTACAAATTATAATAAGTTATTTTAATTAAGTTGATATTTAGTTATTTAATTTGTTTTCTTATAATTAATGCTTATTTGTTCTCAAGTTATTTTTGGATAATGCCTCTATTCATTTATAATTTTTTTATGTGTTCTGTTTTGATTAGGACAGGATTAGTATTAGGTTATATCTTTTCTAGCTCTCTTTTTGCTGTCTATATGTTTAATGTAGCTTCCATCTAATAAAATAAGATTGAGGATCATTAATCCTATATTTCTAAAATCATACTCAGGAATATGACTACTAAAAAAGAAAGAAAACTTATGAACACTCAAGATCAAGAAATAGCATTACCAAAGACACAATGGAATATCGTGGTACACACTAAAATGAACTCACTGAAAAATTGTCCTGTCACTGAAAAATATTTTAGTCACTAGAAAAGGGGTTAGAAAAGGATGCTGGAGCTATGATGTGCAAATTAGGAGCAAAAGCTCCTGTGGAAAAGTGGTCAGAGCTTTGGTTCTGAAAACGAAAAGCTATTGAAGCTTTATTCTTCCCTCAAACTCATCTTTGATACCATGTTAACTGAGAAAAAGTAATCTAATAGGATTACTTATTTGCTTGGCCGGGCTCCTTGTTAGTATATTTATAATCATAGATTATGTAAAGTATATGGGTAATACAACTAGTGCATGCCTAGCCTATAAGTAACCAGGACACTTATTTTAAGCTAGCTATAACACGTGCACAGGATTCTGACAATCTTGTATACCAAGTTAGTGCTACCTACAAAATATGCTAGCTAGGGACTTAACAGCTTTATAATTTAAGAAGAGACAAAGCTCTATTTGGGGATGGGGCGACAGGAATTTGAGGAGTCTGGAGCTTGGCTAAGAATAAATAAATGAGGGGTCTTAAATTGTATACTTGAGGCCAGAAATTTTACAATCTAAACTGAATATATTTGGATGTCATGATTTGAGATGTCTGAGATTGAGTTGATACAAAGAAAGGTTTCAAGTAGCATTACTAAAAAATTATGGAAAAATCAGAAGAACAGAATTGATAGCTTCACCTACCAAGTAGTGTATTACATAACCTTCTGTTACAATTGAATTGTATGCTCCCACATTTCAGAATCGTTATTAGTAATGAATTTGGCTTGCTTTTAGAGTTTGTTGTCTGAAATGATTCACTAAAGTGGCTGTTCGTATAACCTTTCTCTCTTGTTGTTTATCTGAGCAGTGGTGTGGAACCCTTGGGATAAGAAAGCAAAGGCTATGGCTGATTTTGGGGATGATGAGTACAAGCATATGCTTTGTGTAGAGGCTGCTGCTATTGAAAAATCTATCACTTTAAAACCTGGTGAAGAATGGAAAGGGAGACTAGAGCTTTCAGCTGTTCCTTCTAGTTATTGTAGTGGGCAACTTGATCCTCAGCGAGTTCTTCAGGGCATCTGAGTGATGCTTTGCTGTGTCCTGTACAGGTAATAATGGCTGACTGATAAATTTGAATATTGTCATTTAACATTACTATATTAAAAAATCACAACAGCTTTTCCTTTGTATTGCCCTTAAAATTCTGAATGTCTTGAGAAGAATTTCTGATTTTTTTTTTTTTGTATTGTGTGACATGGTTATTTATTATGTACCATGGTACGGCAAATATAAATTAGAAATATAATTCATTAACACCACCGTATTTTGTTAAATTCTGAACTTATTAATTGTACAAGATGATGGATATTTGATAGTATGGTTCTTCATTGTTTAAAATGCAGCATATCTGTCCTTCATTTAACTCCGGAATTTGGCTCTCACTAGACAATGGATGGTCTTCAATTTTATGTGTGCTTTGACATTTGATATCTGATTTGTCAGCCATTGATGAATCTTTTGCACTGGTCTTAATCAGATTGCTCAGTGCTTAGCTGTCCTTTCAGTGTGCACGTGCTGATCCATTTAAATGTTTCCCTAATTTGTGTAGACAGACTTATTCTGCAGGTAGCTTGTTGGAACACTGATGGATCATGACAGGAATGTGTCTCCCGGTATATATCCCCTTCATGTTCTATTTGAACCTGTGTTGGACGGATAAACAAATGGTGAATATCATTTTGTTAAATAATATTTTGCCTGTAATGGATGACTACTTTGGTCATGGCAAACTGGAACAAAGCATATAAAAGAATAGTTCTCAGTTATTTGTCGTGGCAGATTGAAATTACAGCCCACAATTCAACAGATTTTCATGTTGGATTGAATGGCCCAGAGGGATTACTTTTTGAGTCCGCATATTTTGTTTGGGTTTTTAAAACATAGGCTACTGAATTCTTCCTTGAAGTATATCTTACAATACATAAGGGTTTGTACAAGAGAAGAACTGTTGACTGATTATATAAATTTTTTCACGGTTATATTGTCATCTTTTGATTCTGTTTTGCCTCCCTTTTCTGGTGTGGAAGCACCTTGCCTGTTAATGCCGTTGATGTGTTTGTTAATGATGTAATGTTTATATGTGGTAGGACTAGTCGACAATTTCTGTGGTTAAGTAATTTGTTTTCAACTTGGGGAAAAAATTTTTGCTTGTATGTTGGTCTGAAAGAAAAACGCTCTTTAATGAAGGATGTATATTGAACACCCACGCATAAAAAGCGATTATACTATTTCACAAGCTCAACTAAATGCTTTGAAAGTTGGAACTACGATCAATTTCGTGTAAAACAATTATTCTATCGCATATAAAACTCTGGTTCTGCATTCGTCACTTGACTTGGGGATCAGGTCCGGTTGATGTGTGCACAGCCAGGCTAGATTTCATTGCAAATGGTCATAAATAAAGGGTATATGCCCTGACACAGATTTGCAAATTGAATTGCACTACGGACTCGCAGGTGGGGTAATGATCTTATAACTCATATGATACTAGTCTCGGTTTTTAAGATTGAAAAGAGCTTGACATCCCTGAATTTGGTGATTACAGTGCTCTATAAATTTTTTTTTTTTAACTTAATGGTTATATAAGTATTTTGTTAGGATAGGATAAAAAATTCAATTAAAACTGGGGGATGAAATATATATATATATATATATATATAATAAAAAAATGCTTATACTTAAAAGAGTCAGATTATAAATCTTGTAATCGAAAGAAAAGTATGATCTAAATCTTTTGTAAAACCCAATATCAAGGTCAAAGTCGGTTTGCAACGTGATTTTGGATTAAAACTATGTAGCTCCTTCCATGCCCGGGCAATCCCCATTTTGCTCCTGTCACTTCATTTAAGGAAATGAATTTGGTAATGTTAAAATTACGGGTGAATTTGATAAAATAAAGATTGTTATATGAAAGTTTAATTATTTAGATTTTAAAACATTATTAAAAATTATTTAATATGTGTCAAAATATAAATTATTGGATAAGAATTTAATGATTTACATTTTTTTAAATACAGTAAATTTATATTTTTAAATGTAAAAAATCTAAATCCCAATTTTAAAAGCTGTAGGTATAATTCTTTACCTTAGAATTTTGATGAGTTTGAAAATTGTAAAATGAGAATGAAAAATAGATACAAAGGATAAGTAAATAATAGTAAGTTGCTCCTGGACCAGTAGTGCAACGACATGCCCACTAGTAGCAGCTGGATAATAGTTGGGTGCGTCCTTATGTAATCATAACTTTAAATACTCTATCAATTGACTTTAAAAAAAATAAAACTTGAATTAAAAAGATTCAATTTAAAAAATTTGATTTGTAAAATAAATCAAATTTAAACTTTTACTTAAACTCAAAAAAGTTAAAATAAATATTTTTTTAATAAATAAAAATTTATTATTTAAAAAAATTAAATATAATGTAATATTTTAATAAAAAAAATTAAAATTAATATTTTTTATTTAAATAATTTATGTCAATATAATAACTTATTTGCATTTATAACTTTTTTATATATAATAGTACATGTAATCAGAACAATTAAATATTTTATTTATTTTAAATTTTAAATAACAAATTAATTAGATTATAACTTAAAAATTATAATTGACCTAATAAATTTAATAAAAAATATATATTAAAAATTTAAATAAAAATATTTGATTAAAATGCAGTTTTAAATTTTTTTAAATTCAATTTCAATTTCAATTTTTTTTAAAAACCCGACCATAAATCGCGTATAGTGTCAACCCATTCATTTGTGTAGCATAAATATGCACGATGATCAACTCGACTTAGCTGACTTCGAATCCGACGCTGGACAAGCCTACACTGTCATGTTACCTTTGCTGTCACCTACCTTGATGCGTATATAACATGCTAAGAGTCTTGTCATTATTACAATAATAGCTTCCCTAACTAATCTCTTCCCATCTGCTACTAAAGGTATTAATTTATTGGTCATCTAGTTGGTACTACTACATCTTCAATTCAAAACGCAATAAAAAATTATACCACTAAATTGTTACTACGGAAATTAAGTTTTGAAAAATTGGCCATAACTTCGTTGCTTCTTGGCAATCTTGACATAGACGCCAAGGCGAATTGGTCTCAATAGAATTATGTTTTTATTTTTTTTCAAACCCAACTCACGGGTTCCACAATGTGATGAATTCCCTTACGGAACATGTATTCACCAGAAAATGATAGTAGCGTAGAAGAAATTAAGGAAGAGGAAGATGACCAATAAATATAATTTAAAAATATACTTTTAATTCTTTATTTATTATTTTATT
Source organism: Delonix regia (assembly GCA_037074485.1). NCBI lineage: Eukaryota > Viridiplantae > Streptophyta > Magnoliopsida > Fabales > Fabaceae > Delonix > Delonix regia. The sequence continues at coordinate 24,464,168 of CM073451.1, read as the reverse complement.
TTTTTAATTAAAATGCCTAAAATAAATTTATCATCATTAAAAAAAGTTATATTTAGTCTTTTATTTTTTAAAAAAAATTATTAAATTTAGTCAATTTAATAAATCCTAAACTCTAAATTTAAAGAATTAAATTTAATATTTTTATTTTAAAATAAGGAATTAAGTATGACATTTTTTAATGAATGAGGGATTATTTTAAATATTTTAATAAATAAAAAATTAAAATAATATTTTTATGATAACTAAAGAATTAAAAAAATATTATACTCGAATATAATAATGAACCAAACCATTTATTGAAAGGTAACATCACAATTAACTTTATTTTTCATCCACTGGAGGCAACAAAAATTTTAATTTGTTTTAAAAAAAGAAGGTAAATTGACCATCTTATCCAACTATGTTATTTTGTATGGTAGGCGACCATGGGGATAGAAAAAGTACTAATATTAGGCAAACATAGCTATTGCTGTTTACACAATCTTACTTGTCTCATGCCACTTGAATTTTAATGCAGTAACATGAATAGCTCATATAAAATTTTATGAAAAGAAAAAAGTAACATTTCTCCGTCTCTAAAATAATACACTATTCACATCATTATTGATTGACGAAAAATGAAAAATTAACATTTCCCCACTTGCTTTTGCATTACGACGAGTATGGGCAAGTAGCTATTGCCTCCTAACATGCCATTGAGTTGGCAATCCCGTAAATTTGGGCGGTTTTTCCACAATTTGGCCAACAGTATTTGGAGTCTGAATAATTCATTTTGACCTTTCATAGTTTCAATTCAATATATTTATCCTCTTATATTATTAATTTCTAGCTATAATTTAGGAAATGAAAATTATTTTTTAAAGCATTATACATTAAAATAATTACTATGTAAACTCAACTACGGGCACGCCACCTTGTATACATGATCTTATTCAATTTGTATTCATATTACTAATTTTGTTTTTCTTTAATTTATATGAATTTAGACGTGGGCTGACGCTTGCTGAATTAGCATATCAACTAATCATTGAGTAAAATGGTTTTAACATAAGCTTTGGCTTTTGAATTATTTATCACAAATTGACAATTAATAATGTCAAATTAAAATATGAAATTTAGCCAATTAACTATAGCTCAGTCTGAAATCCTCTCCAATGATCTGAAATATCTTGAATTCATGGCAGTTAAATCCAATTTGAAACCCCCCCCCCCCCCCCCCCCCCCGGAACGAAAAAAAAAAAAAGGGATCAAGTAAAGAATTGTTTTAAACTCTGCGGTTAACATATACATGAAGTTGGAGAAAAAATATAATTTGGATATCTTACTTTTGACCTCAAAATTAATTTAGTCTTTTAAATATGGAAAGTATCAAAATAGTATTCTAAAGATAAAACTCTTCCAAAAAAAAAGAGATACATTTAAAGATCAATTTTGTCCTTCAAAAAAACTAAATTAATTTACTTTTTTTATTTTAAAAGACCATTTTAATACTTTTTATATTTTAAAATAGATACTTTGGCTAAAAGTGAGGTACGAAAATTGTATGTCCTCCACTAATTTATTTCTTGAAAAGAGTAAAATATATTTTTAACCTCTCACTTATTACAAAATTATCATTTTAGTCTTTCACTTATTATAATGCCTAAAATGGTGTTCTATTCATTGAAAAATATTACATTTGGTTTCTCGCTTTTTAAAAAAATATCAAATTTAGTTCCTTCAATTTTTTTATAAAATGAGAAATTAAGTTTGATATTTTTTAATAAATAAAAAATTATTTTAAATATTATAATAAATAACGAACTAAAATGATAATTTTATAAAATGTTAGAAGTCAAAAAACTATTTTTTTCTATCTAAAAGCAACAGATCACAGCCGCAATATTTATTGCTAACGACCGATTAATCATTGAAGGTTTAATTTAGTTTTAAAAAAGCTTAATTAATAACATTAATTCTCTCATTATCGTTTACATACCCACCCGTGAGATCCTACGTTCCTACTATGCCCCCATGTGATATAATAATACAACACTAAGCTTGTCTATGGCGGCCAATCACCCACGAGTACGTTCTCAACGAAGCTCGATGCTTCACGCAACCTGTCTTCTTATCTTTTCTGTGTTTTATGTATTTTTAAACATAAAGTAGAAGATGAGTATCATATGGTTATAAAGCGTTAATGTCGCTTCTATCAACCTCTAGTATATAAATTAGAAGATACTTACACTCGTCATCGACCATGTCCAGACTGTACATGCGGCAGACTTTTGTTGTTATTCTCCTCAATCTCTCATAGACTATTAGGCATATAGACTTGTTCACTCTTTGACTCGTTTAATTGTCATCACATGTCAGTTCAACTATAAATAGTTGTCTCATTTCTGAAGGGTTGGCAAGTTAAGCATTATAGGATTAAGCCATGGGAGCTCCTAGCTTGGCTGTGGTATTGTCCTTCCTTCTTCTTCTTTCAAGTGGACGCTCTTCGGCTCAACTCAGTAAGGGTTTCTACAGCAAAATATGCCCAAATGTAGAACAGTTGGTTCGATCTGCTGTAACAAATAAGTTCCAGCAGACCTTCGTCACTGCTCCTGCTACTCTCAGACTCTTCTTCCATGACTGCTTTGTTCGGGTCTGTAGTATATATTATATATATGCCTATGTTCTTCTTCATCATCTGCATTCTCATGCCTTTTGTTAATTTAATTTGATCATATGAAGAAGAAGTAATGTGAGGTTTGTGGACAGGGTTGTGATGCTTCAGTACTGCTTGCAAATAGTAACGCCGAGAAGGATCATCCTGATGACTTATCACTTGCAGGAGATGGCTTTGACACAGTCATCAAAGCCAAGGCTGCTGTTGATAGTGTTCCTCAGTGCAGAAACAAAGTCTCTTGCGCTGATATTCTTGCTCTCGCTACTAGGGATGTCGTCAATTTGGTACTTCACTTCTTCACTTTCAAACATGAATTTTTACCTCCTCTTATGGCTCCTATGAACTAAAAAAAAGTCTTTGTATATATATATATAGAGTTTAGAAAGAAATATTAGTGTTCTTAATTTGTTTGAGCTTAGGCTCTATCTCGGACTACGTGTTATGTCCTTCTTTGTTTTCTATTTGTTCTTTATTTCTTTAATTTCGTGCAAAGCACACAAGGCCCGCTCCTAATTATCAATTAATGTGCTAGGACATGCCAACAGCTTACTTGACAGAGAATGTGACAAGAATTTTGTTATGTTTTAGTTTAAATATATTCATAATGTCAAAACTCATATTAGTGGTCAATTTTGATTTTCTCTTCCTACAGTCATCCTTACAGCAAAGTTACGTACAAAATCATTGACAATATTAGAATAATTTACCCTTATCACTATTCTTCCAAAAAGATGATGGTTTTCATTAAGAATCAGTGAATTGTCGTACTTAACAATATAATATTGCATACATTAACCAGTCCCATGTAATGCAGGCAGGTGGACCTTTCTATGATGTTGAATTGGGTAGGCGTGATGGGAGAATTTCAACCATTGCAAGTGTTCAACACAATCTCCCTCAACCTGCCTTCACTTTGGATCAGCTTAATTCCCTCTTTTCCGCCAAAGGCCTCTCCCAAACCGATATGATCGCATTGTCAGGTGCATCACATTTATCTTTGTCTATATCAATATTTTACAAAGTGACACAGATCTGTGTCCGTGTCTGTGTCTATGTCAGTATCAATTTTTATAGACAAACGGAACTTATTCATGATTTGTATTATAACAGGAGGACACACAATTGGGTTCTCACACTGCGGTCGCTTCTCCAAGAGGATCTACAACTTCAGTCCAAGAAACAGAATAGACCCATCCCTCAATCTGCAGTACGCTTTCCAGCTAAGACAGATGTGTCCCTTGAGAGTTGACCCTCGCATTGCCATCAACTTGGACCCTGTCTCTCCTCAGAAGTTCGACAATCAGTACTTCAAGAATCTCCAGCAAGGAAAGGGCCTCTTGTCTTCTGATCAAGTTCTCTTCACTGATTCCAGGTCTAAGGCCACCGTCAACTTGTTCGCTTCCAATGAAGCAACTTTCAACGCTGCTTTTGTTTCTGCCATCACTAAGCTGGGAAGGGTGGGCGTTAAAACTGGAAATGATGGTGAAATTAGGGTTGACTGTACCAGAGTCAACTAGCAAAACGTGATGCTATTGTCGGTTTATTTTTTTGAAGACTTTTTTTTTTTTTTTTTTATATGGTGTATTTCATAAGGTTTTTGGAAACCCAGTCTTCTCAAGACGTGAGTTCAGAAGAAATAAATACGTTGATTCTGGATTAGTTCTCATATTGCGTCTTATAATGAAATGTACTAAAAACCAAAATTAATTAAAATTTGAGTAGTTCATTTGGTCAACTTTAGCGGGTGCCCTTTCGTTAACAAGATCCATTTAATGATTGATAAATATTTAAGTAATTCATCAAAGTCCATGAGTTTTGTTTATTTAATTATTTATTCAAATTTTCAATAGATCGTGCTAGCGATTTCTCGCAAAGAATTCAAATTCTTTCACGTCCAAACTGCACTAGTGGACTCAATGAGCTTCAAGTTATTTTTATTGTTCTCATTTTTCAAGGTGACGGAACGAAAGAGTAAATGTAAATCTAATAAGCAATATTCTTAAATTCATGTTTTGAGATTAGTGGGAGATAAATGGAAACACTGAACTACTTTCAGTTATAATATAGCTCTCAAGTAGTAGTAGGATGTGGCAACTGGCAAGAATATATGTTGTCAATTTGTTTAGATATATTCTTAACAAAGAAAGAGATTAAATAATCTGTGGGTATTGGATTGTCATATGTGCGAAGCATTGGCATTAACATTAATAATTCAAGCAAGTAAACAAAGCTACAGGCACAGAAATAACTATTTGCTTTGCTCATTCATGTTTTGTGCGTGCAGTTCATTCTACAACTACTACAAAACATTTTATTTCAAAAAAATTATCTTTTTTATCTTTTACTTATTACAAAATTAAATTTTGATTTTTCACTCATTATAATACTCAAATTAATTTTTACTTATTAAAAAATATTACAATTAGTTCATATTACTTGACTTATCAAATGTTAGACTGATCAACCTAACTTGGCACATTCGTAGACTCGACTTATTAATAGAGTTAAACAACTCAATTCATTTAACTCAGAAATAAAATTGTAGATAAAATAGAATTAGTAATGAAATCAAATGTCTAAAGTAAGTAACTATTTTAAATACTCAAACAAGTGTTTCAATCTTAAACAATTAACATCATCATCAAACAAAAATAATTACGTAACTACTCTCATAAAATAATTGCGAAACAAAACAAGTAGTGAAACTTGAAAGAAAATATAAAAAATTCTTCAAAATTTTTTCCACAAATAAAGGATTATGGTGTTTTGGGTGAAAGTCAAATGATATTGCTATTGGGTTGGGGCATAAGATTAGCCAAATTAAAAGAAAAAAAAATCACATAAAAGGACCAACTTATGAAAATAAATGAAGTTTTGGCTAGACTAGGTCGAATTTTTATTTGTTTATTTAAATAAAAAAAGTTTAGATGCTTAAATATTGAAGACGTCAAACTAGAATTTCTTGATGTAGTTGTGCCAACTGCCAACTAGAGGGAGTTATGGATCCAAAGGGAATCCTCTGTTATATAATCCATTATACGACTTATATGATCTAACAATTTTTGTTGCATAGTCCACCTTATGGCTGCATACAACAAAGGATCAAAGTTCTTATATATCCTAAACCAAAATCCAATTTCAACACTTCAGAATTGAGATTGCATCTCTTGCTTTCAACTTCTATACAAAATACCTAACTAATCTACACTTTCTTCCTCTATTTCACATTCCCTTTCATAGGGTCGTATGCTTGTTGTGTTAAACATTAGGGTGAGCTATTATGTTAATGTTAATGCTAGAAACCCATTTCGATTTGATCTAGAAGACCAAAATGTGAACAAAATAGATCATGAAATTATTAAGAATAATACATGAATACAAAATATAAGGAGAACAGTTAATCAAGATCTGACCTGATGAAGGCAACATAATTATGATGGGTACTGTCTAAATTAGAATAATTTTAACCCCTAATACCCAAGAGAGACTCTGAGTGCTAGACGATCAAAGAGAGAGTTATCATAATTTTGTGCATTTGTCAAAATTAGGGTATCAGAGTACAATTTATAGGGTTTTATTTTAATAATATTAATTAATTATATTATTAAAATAAAATCATTTGAATCTTTAAAATAATTTCTTATTTAATTATTTAGAGAAAAATAAGCTCATCAAATCTCTCTTTGGGTAATCAACTCACAATTAGTAATTTGATGGGATGATTACTAATGTTCTTGGGCTGTGGGTTAGGTTTCTACCCAGTGTGCTTGTGGATAATCGAACCCATTACCGATTATCCATAATTAAAATAAAACTTAATCTATTCATAGTTTATAAATTATAATATCAATCGTCTAATCAATAATAACAAGAAATTAATCTAATAGAATAATTAATGCTAATCCATAAAATATCAAAATTATTCTAACAATCTCCCACTTTGATAACATTAATTAAATTATTAGGTTAATAAATGAATACATAATCAGGCAACTAATATTCACATAAACACATGGATGAGTGTATATTTATAAACCATACAAAATCCAAAAATAAAACTATACACAAAGATCACTGAAACTGATAGAGAATCAAATGATATTAACATTTCCATAAATAAGTTTCATTATTTGAATAGAATAGAATACAAAGTGACATTCAAGATGTCATATTACAATTCAAAAGTTCCTTAAGAACTTAATTCAGACTCCTACTAAATCAAGGCTACATTAAAATTTTCAACAACACCTATGTGAGTCACATAATTCTTGAAGACTTTTATAGGTAAGCCTTTGGTCAACGAATATGCCAACATATGTTTACTAGGAATGTGAAGCAAACAAGTCTAAGATTCAACAACCTTTTCTCTGACAAATAGGAACTTAACATCAAAGTGTTTAGTGCGACTAGAGTTCCTATGATTATGAGAAAATCTAACAACAAACGAACTATCGCAGTATATGGTTAGAGGTCAAGATATAGAATCAACCAAATGCATGCCAGATATCAGTTTCCTCAACCATATGGCCTGGCAGGTAGCCTCATAACAAGCGATATACTCTACCTCCATAGTTGAGGTAGCTGTTATTGATTGCTTATAACTTTTCCATGAGACAGCTCCTCTAGACATTATGAAGATTTATCCAGAAGTGGATTTACGATCATTCACACAAGATGCATAGTCAGAATCTGAATAACCTACAATTTCAAGTGGCTTAGATCTCCTAAAAGTAAGCATATGATGTTTTGTACCTTGTAGGTACCTCATAACTTTCTTCGCAACCTTCCAATGATCAGGACTAGGATTACTCAAGTATCTACCAAGTACACTAACAACGAAAGCAATATTAGGTCGTGTGCATACCTGAGCATACATAAGGCTGCCAATAGCAGATGCATATGGAATCTTATTCATTTCAATTTTTGAATCATCATCTTTGGGACCAGATGATCTAGACAATCTCTCACCTTTCTGTACAGGTGTAACACAAGGAGTGCAAGCATGCATGTTAAATTTCTTCAACACTTGATCTATATAGGTTGCTTAAGATAAACCAAGAGTGGCACGAGATCTATCATGGTGAATTTGAATTCCTAAAACAAAAGAGGCTTCACTAAGATCTTTCATGTCAAAGTGGCATGAAAAAATATGTTTGATCTCATTCAATATAGTTATTGAGTTACTGGCTAATAGTATGTCATCAACATACAGTATGAGTATCATGAAGTTGTCTCTATCAAATTTCTAATAGATACGTTGATCAGCTATATTCTCTATGAAACCAAGTGAAGTGATTATCTAATTAAATTTCAAATACCACTGTCTTGAGGACTATATAAGCCCATAGATGGATTTCAACTTGCATACTAAGTGCTTTTTCCTTGCTTCAGTAAATCCGTCAGGTTGTGTCATATAAACATTCTTAAGTAAATCACTATTTAAGAATGTTATTTTGACATTCATTTGATGAAGTTCAAGATCTAACTATGCAACAAGAGCCATTACAACTCTGAAGGCATCTTTAGTATATACAAGTGAGAATGTTTCTATATAATGGATCCCTTCCTTCTGATTATAGCCTTTAGCTACAAGTCTGGCTTTGAATCTTTCAACTTTACCTTTGGCCCCTCTCTTGGTTTTAAAGACCCATTTGCAACCAACAAGTTTACAATAATCTGTTAACTCAGTTAATTCCCATACATGGTTACGAGACATAGAGGACATCTCATCATTCATAGCCTCTAACCACTCAAATGAATAAGAACCTGACACAACCTCATCATAAGAAACTGGATTTGTGCCATCAACAATTTCTAACTCAAATTCTTGTAAGTACACTATATAATCATTTGAAATTACAGGTCTACAAGCCCTCTTTGATCGTCTTAAATTAATGACTAGTTCTCCTACATCAACTATAGGAGCTTCTACAATAGGATCAATCAGATTCTCAACAAGAGTGTCATCTCTAATATCATGATCCACAAGTAAAGATGACAAAGATGATATGGGTTATATGGTATCCACACAATGTAGGTTAATTACTCTATAGACACCACTTCCATTGTCCAAGTCATCTTCAAAATAGAATGCTCTATCAAATTCAATGACCCTGGTAATGTGACTAGGACAATAAAATTTATATCATCTGGATCCTGAATAATACCCAATGAAGAATCCGCTAACAGTCCTAGAATTAAGTTTCTTAAGCTGCGGATTGTAGGGTCTCACTTCTACTCTACAACCTCATACGCAAAAAGTGCTTAAGATTAGGCTTCTTACTGGTGAAAAGTTCATATGGTGTCTTTTCAATTGACTTACTCGGAACTTGATTCAGGATACAGGCTGTTGTCTTAAAGACATCACCCTACAGAAATTCTGGTAACAAAGAGTGACTGATCATGCTTCTGACCATGTATATCAAGGTGCGATTACGCCTCTCAGCAACTCCATTTTATTATGGAATGTCAGGCATAGTATACTGAGCTTCTATTCCTTGCTCCTGTAAGAATAGAGCAAAAGGTCCAGCGTTTCTTCCTATTTCAATATACTTCCCATAATAGTCATCACCTTTGTCTGACCTTTCACTTTTGATTTCCTTCACAGACTTTAATTCAACAGCAGCCTTAAATGCCTTAAAGGCATCCAATGAGTCAAATTTTTATGCAATAGATCAATCCATCCAAATCTGGAATAGTTATTTATAAAGGTTATAAAATATTTGTAATTACCCATAGCAGTAAGAGTAATTGGTCCACTAATATCTATATGCATCAATTCTAAAATAGTCTTAGATCTAGTAGTCCCTTTCGTCTTAGCTCTAGTAGGAAGTTTTCTTTTAATGCAATTAACACATAATTCAAAATAAAAAAAATTTAAGTCATGTAATATTTCATGTTTAACCATCCTTTTTAACCTTTCTTTGGAGATATGACCCAAACGCCGATGCTATAACATGGAAGAGTTCTAATCAATTCTCTGGTGTTTATGTCCAATGATAGCATTAATTGATGCCACAAAAGTAGAATTTGAACTAATATTTACATTTAAACAATATAAATCACTCATTAATCTAGCAGTTTCAACAAGGACTAAATTAAAGTAAACATCAATTCTACCATTTCCTTGCCAAAAGGAATATCCATGTTTGTTTAATACAGAACTAGAAACCAAATTCCTCATTGAAGAAGGTACATAGACAACATCATATAAGGTTAAACTGTGTCCAAAATACAAGTTTAAAACTACAGTTCCTATGCAATCCACTGCAGCTAAACTTCCTTCCATTCCCAGAATGGTATTTTCCTTCTCATTTGGGCTCCTCCTGTCTCCAAGCCCTTGCAAGGAATTAGTTACATGAACAGTTGCTCCAGAATCTAACCACCAAGTGTCCATAGAGGTTTCAAATTATTGCATTCAAGAAAAACTAGAGCTAAGTGAGCAATTTCAAGAAAGATACCTTCTTTCTCACGCTTGTACTTCAGCTTGAAGCAATCTGAGATCTTGTGGCCAAGCTTCTTACAATAATGACATTCACCCTTAAACATGTTCTTCTTCTTACCCTTATTCTTCCTATTGTTCTTGTTGAGTTCAAATAACCTTTTACCATTAGCTTTGCCCTCAGGTTTCTTTCTCTTAAGTTTCTCATTTTTAGCCTTGCTTGACGAACCATGAGGGATGTAGTTCACTGAATGACCACATGAACTCCATTTCTTTAATGATTCCTCCTCTTGAGTCATGATGGATATCATCTGATCAACTGTCTATTCAGCTTCTTAAGAGTTATAGGTGGTTCTGAGAACCTCATATTCTATTGGAAGAGACTGTAAGACTCTATAGACAAGGTAACTTTCACCCAAGTCCAAATTTAGAGACTTCAGTTTGTTGAAGTAATTTACCAGCTTCATCATATGTTCACATACACCATACACTCTGTCATAATAAGTGTTATCTAGTAAGGAAAGATAATACACCATCTGCGTCTTATCAAACTTTTTGAACTTCTCACTTATAACCTTAAGGTATTCTACAGCAGTGTCATTCTCAAGAGTACTCTGTCTGATTGTCTTCTCAATAGTGTACTTTATAACCATCAAACAGATTTTGTTGGATTCATACCATTGCTTGTGATAAGCTTTGTCAGCAACACTAGACTCAGCAGTGAGATCTGCCGATTTTGGTTCTCTCATGGCCAAATCCTCCTTAAAGATGATCAAGTACATGTCAAGGGACTTATGCCAGTCATTAAAATTCGTCCCATTCAGAGTTTTCACCACAAACAGTTGCTGGAACACGAAAGCTGATGCAACAAATTAAGAAACATTAATTATGTCTTAGAAACATAATTATAAAACTAGGTGTTTCCTTCACAAAATTTAGCTTATGCAACTGTATCACAAGATATTCATTATAATCCCACTTAAAGTTTTGGATTATAACAAATCAAGAAAGAAAACTCATATGTACCACAAATTTGACCACAAAGAGAAATGACAAAATGCATCCATGGTTTCCATATCAATAGTATATATGTAACTATGAAAGCATCGGTTTAAAATGCTGCTAACCGTTCGTAAATATATCTATTTCACATAATTATATTAACAATGTCACACCAATAAGGTATGTCCATTGTCAATATAATATATACACATATTCTCTCTAGTGGACTTATCATAATATTTAGACTCATCTCTAATAATGGTAATTAAATTATTCTTAAATGTAGAGAATAAAATGTCAAACACAATATAAATTATTTATAAAATATATATCACCATGATTGGGCCCACGATAAGCGAGCACACAATCAATAGGTGCAATGTGACCCAAAGTCACAACAAATTCCACACACAGCTTATTCTTTTTAAGGCATGTACTTAAATTAGGAATAAAATCTAACAATTAATATAAATAAATTAATTATAATTTATTCACACATAATCAAGGAGAGTGAGTTGAATACGTTGTTTCGTACTATGTCTAGTCTGTACATAAATTTTCTCACATCAGAATACCTCATCTACACATCATTTTAAAGCCCTAATCTTCAAAAAATTTTAAAACTCCTATTTCCATGGCTTAAAAATTTCTGAAAAAATCACTATAATTTATATCAGGGCGAGTTGAGGCGAATTGTAAAGTTTGAAGTTTGTCTGATCGGTGGGTTGGCAACACGCATTGCGGTGCATGTGGGCCTTGCCCACGCGCATTGTCTTCAATCTCTAGTGGGTTGAATCGACTCGCCAGACGACCCGCTGGACCTAAAAGATGACCCATCAATTTTCAACTCCTCAGGCTTCGAAATTGGGATCATTTGGATCGTCGTTTCACGATCTATAAATCCCTTGTAGCAGTTTCATGTGATTCCCTTCTAGTTTAGTTATATTTTCATTCAAAGTTTGCATTTTGTTCAGTGGTGTTGGTTCAAAAATGGGGCTCACCAGTGACGTAAAAACAACGGTGATTGTCTTGGTTTGAATTGCTAGCAACTACTTCGAATGGCGGCAAGGGAAAAAAAATTTTAAAAAAATTCGTGCCAGAAACAAAATTTCTCGCCGACAATGGAGTATGATGAAGATGATAATATTACAAAAATAATTAAAAAAGAAAATTAAAATTTCATAATCTATAAAAAAAACAGGCTCTAATACCATTTGTGAACAAAATAGATCATGAAATTATTAAGAATAATACATAAATACAAAATATAAGAAGAATAGTTAATCAAGATCTGACCTAATGAAGACGACATAATTGTGATGCGTACTGTCTGAGTCAAAATAATTTCAACCCACAATACCTAAGAGAGACTCTGAGTGTTAGACGGCTAGAGAGAGAGTTATCATAATTTTGTGTGTGTGTCAAAATTAGGGTATCAAAGTACAATTTATAGGGTTTTATTTTAATAATATTAATTAATTATATTATTAAAATAAAATCCTCTGAATCTTTAAAATAATTTCTTATTTAATTATTTAGAGAAAAATAAGCCCATCAAATCTCTCTCTAGATAACCAACTCATAATTAGTAATATGATGGAATGATTACTAATACTCTTGAGTTGTAGGTTGGGTTTTTGCCCAGTAAGCTTGTGGATAATCAAACCCATCACTAATTATCTACAATTAAAATAAAACACAGTCTATTTATAGTTTATAAATTATAATATTAATTGTCTAATCAATAATAACAAGAAATTAATTTAATAAAATAATTAATACTAATCCATAAAATATCAAAATTATTCTAACACAAAACTACTAAATACCATTTGAATCACTGTGCTATTATATCGATATAGTCTAAAAGACCAACAAATGGTAGCGTAGCTTGACCTTCACATTCCCTCATACCAAACATGACCTCAAGGGCTATCGGCTCAAAATATATATATCAAAATAATTTGCAACCAATGAGTTTTAAAATGATCTAAAGAGCCCAACAATAATTTAGGATCGGATAAGTTTACATGTGGTTTTTGAAACCCTAAAGCCTATAACAGGCCTCATGCTAACAAATCCACTTATCTCAAGAATGCTTTACAAAGGGTAGTAGGCATTAGCTGTCAATCAATGTTGTCAAACTTGCTTGTTTATGTAAACTCGTTAGGAGAAGGTAAACTCGTAACATAGACTCATAACGTAAAATTGTAAGAGTGTACTTGTAATAAAAAATAATTATTAAAATAATAATTACATAGTTGAAATCAATATTTTAAAATTCAGAGTTGTTATTGAATTGATAAAGACAATGATTAATAATTCATTAGTTTAATTATAGTTGAATAAATAATCTGGTAAAAGAAAAAAAGAATTAATTATAAATAAATTTAGATATTTTTTAATTCTATATATTAAAATCTAAATAAGTAAGTATTAATAAACTAATACAAATAATTTTAAAGTTGAATTAAAATAATTTATATAGTATATAATAAATATAACTATTAAAAATTACTTTGTCAATACAAATAAAAAGATAAAAGCAAATAACTATTCAAGTTATGACCATAAGAAATTTAAAATAAAATTTTCAAAAATGGTTATGATAAATATATAAAATACATTGCAAACCATAAGCATGTAGCCTTTGTTGGAAATGTGGTAAGAGGCTTTGTTCTTTGTTATATGTGTTCAAATTCTAAGTGGTGAGTAAAACTGAAAAAAATGAAGCCTAAATATATATAATACATTTCCATATCTAACATTGAGAATATCATTGGCATAATGGCAACGCATGCAAGACAAGAAGCCCTGAGGTGACTCACTGATTCCACCGAGTTTGGACGAGTTTAGGACGAGTTAGCATTGACTCCGAGTTAGTTGCCAAGTTGACTCGATTTTTTTACCTAAAAATGCAAATTCGCCGAATAAACCAAGTTGATTTACGAGTTTGATAACTTTGTTGTCAATATTTGCTCCTGTTAAAAGCTTAACGATACACGAAACAAAAACTAGATGGATGGAAGGCTATACTCGACCAACTTTGGATTTAGTGTATTTCTCTAAGCAAATTATGTATCGTTAGATATACTTCGCTTTATGCGAACTATTAAATTAATTTTTTATTTTATTAATTTTAATAATTAAAAATTATTGATTTTGGTATTTAACTTTAAAGGTGAATCATTAAATTTACACAAATCACTATCTGGAAAATGACAATAGTACAAGACATGGGCTGACGAAGTTAAAAAAAAAAAAAAGCACTGTGTGAGCCTCATTGCAGCAGAGAAACACTGAATTGGCGGCGTGCTGCATCATTTTCGAAACAAAATTCATATTAACATTTCTTTTCAAAAGCCAAGCACGATCTTCTGCTTTTAATTTGCTTCCTTGAAACTCAACTTCAAAATTTGATATTCTCTGTCAAGTTGATTCAGTCTTCTAAGGACTAAAAAATGAACTTTGGCTTATGAGGATTCCACTAGACAAATTATTACACGTAAATCTTAGTCAAAGTTCTATTCCCTACTAACTATTTACTTAAATTGCGCTAAGAAATGGGTGTATTGTATAGGATATCCATTTATTCAAATAAAGTACAAACTAATCTAGGGATCCGGATTCACGAACCATATAAAACCAGCAGTCCATGAAGTGTAGAAAAATAGAAACAGACCATGAAAACTCCTACTTAAGCTTTGAACCTTGAGAAAGCCAATGTGGCTCCTTTCTTTCCTGTTCAAATGTCACACTAGAGCTGCTCATGGGGGTGGTGGGGTCACTGCATTCTCCTACTCTATCTGATCCAAAAGAGCCACATAAATTGAGCTTCCTGCTTATCTGAGGCAAATGAGGTTGCTCATTCTTCTTCTTCTTCTTCTTAACCTTATTGCTTCCTCCTATACTTAGTGTCAAATCCACTTCCATTTCTTCATCAGAGCCACTCTGAATTGCAGTGTAGGAGCTAGGGCCTGCTTCTCCTTCATCGAGCCTACAGTCTCCAGTTAAAGTGCCTTCATCTGCAGGCATTTCAAGATCAAAACCCCTTGGCACTTTGGTGACTATGTCTTCTCCGGAGCAGCTTCCACTACTCCTTTCCCTTGAGTATACATCATTTCTCAAACTTCGATCATGGACATCTGATGCCCCATTTGGAATTTGTGCTGTTTGAGGTTGGCTCATTCCTTGGCCATTCATGGGGTTCCAAAATTTCTTCTGTCTGATTTCCATTTTCAGTTCATCCATCAGCATCTTTTGCACACTGTATACTCGGTGTAGTTCCCGAACCTGCATTTTTTGTATTAGAGGATATTACAAAGCCACTCAAAGGTCTTCACTTACCAATTTAAACTTATGCAGATCGAAGTAACTTTGAACATGGCATCAAAACCTCTATGAGCAAAAGATTTGGAAACTCATAGACTTGGGCTTTGTCTACCTTTCAAACCCAAAGAACTTGAAATGTCACTTAACAACTTGACATACTGTCAAGAGTCTCAATGTTCATATAGACAAAAGTTCAAACTGAGACAACTAACTCAAACAAATCCAATTATAATTCTCACATTTGCTTACAACTGAAAGCTTCGAATTCTTACAGATCATCATTTCCTCTTTAGACAACAACTTTTTAAGTCATTTGAATACGGCAAGAATTTCCAAGTTCCAATTGACAGAAGCATTTTAATATACAGAGAGGCTGCTTGGATTTACTCATTGAATAACCAATGCAGCTTAAAAAGTGAAAAAATAAAGCATGACAGAAAGAAGCATTTTATATACACTGATGCAGACACCCTATCGGTCAAAGCATGATGAAAGGTCTCAGAAAAGAAAGCCTCTGGTTTGCAAAAAGATTTACAACCAAAAAGCAGCTCGAAATAAAACATTTGATTGACATATTACTGTATATGATTTTCAGGATACCTGGTGTTTGAAGATGTCCTCCTGCATCTGCATAGTCTTTTTGATGGATTCTACACTGTTTCTGTCAAGCATCCCTTCCATGGAAGATTGCAAATTGTTGGTTCCAATTTTGTGACCCTTATTAGTCAGCCCTTTGTTCTGATAATGCTCCCACACGTCCACACCATTCACAGTTAAGTTGTTACTATCTACTGAGGTTGCCGCTAGAAGATTTATGGAATATTCAACTTTGGTCCCCATGCCTGAATAATAAAATGCAGAGTTGTCAAGTTCTTTCCCTACATCTTCACACTTTAACTTGAGCACTTTTTGAGCGTTGAGCAATGCCTCAAATATTGAAAAATTACTTTTATGGTACAAATGCTTGAAAAAGTGAAGTAGGTAAGAAATGAAACATTTCTCCTTTCTCTGTTTTTTATGTTAGTCAATAGGGTTATGATCTGGAAAGCTACACAATGTGAAAGGTGAGAACAGAATTTAAAGATTAATGAACACTTGAAACTCAGATTCTAGGAGCCCTAGGACCCAAATTAGTGGGTAATTATACCACAATCTGTCAAGCACATACCCTCCAAAAAAAAAAAAAAAAAGAGATATGATTGTGTCTTACACGTATTGGACACTACGCGACTTTTCAAAAAATAAATGAACACTTCAAATTTTCTCATGTTGTATGTCTGTCCATGCTTTTTATATGGATAGAAACTATAATTAACATTCATAGAAAGTTGAAACTCTTCCGTCAAGATGGGTCATAATTAGCTCTGCATGCTGAGACTATCCTACAACATTTGGTTGTTGCCCTTTTTTGTGCCTAGATGCGAGCTATATAGGATTTATACTACATGTCTTGTGAATGAGTTTGCCAAAACAGGGGTTTTCAATTGACTATACAACAAAAGTGAAGGAGGAGGAGGGGACAGACACAATTTGCTTTGAAATTTTCAAAAGCTTAATCAAATACTGCTTGCTGGGACATACAAGAAACATGGAATATGAATATACAGTTGCCTTCATCTCCTACTCCTAGAAACTAGCCTCAGAAAAAAGTTCCCACTTCTCCTTGTTCCTTATAAAGTTTAAGCCTTTAAGATTTCTCAAGACAGCACCTCAGCTTTATACCTCTGTTGAAGTTCAAACAGAGACTGAAAAGAATTCAAGCAAATCAAACATCACACTGCAAGAAAGAACTGCAGCATGAAGATCACATAGCTGCTGCTATGAAATGGAAAAGAGGATGAGCAGTATAATACCAGAAATAAGAAGTGCCAAAATTGCAGCTTTCTGTGATGAAGCTCACTGAACATCTTCCTCCTTCGAGGGAGTACTTTTACCCATAAGTCAGAGTCTTGTTAACAAAACCAAACTTGATATATATATAAGAGAAGAGAGCTATTCTCTCATGGTTCTCCTAGAATCAATTCTGAGACAAGGACGGATTATTCCAAGAGCTGCATCAAGCCACCTGATGATGAAGCTGCAGAATGAAAGCTCAGAGACAGCAGAAAATCTCTTGGCAGGTCAAAACCATTCCATTGTTTACTTGTAAACAAGAAAGCGACCAGCTCAAATTAAAAAGGAAAAAAAAAATGGAATCATGGGGTAAATAATTCAGGCTTGACAGGCTGTGAGAGAGAAGGCGGGCAAAAGAAGGAATAAAAAAGCTGGAGTAGCAAGGTGTCTGCATATGAATGAGCAATCGCCTGTGTGATATTTCGAGAGAGAAGAGAGAGACAGATAGAAAGAGAGAGATCTTATTTTGTTTGTTATATACATACATATATGGTTGATTGTGTTTTGTATATACGTGTGCTTCACTGTAATGTGTGGGAAAGAGGTGGGGAAGCGGGGACCACAGAGTTGTACTATAAATGCAAACTTTAGTTTAAAAATTTTTAAGGTAAATTGCTGTCTTTTTTAAAAAAAAAATGTTTAAATCTTTGTTTTTTTTTTTTTTTGCGAACATATATATTTACTTACTGGAAGAAAAATATGACTTAAATATTTTTAAGTATAATATTAAGTAGTAGAAGCATAATTTATTAAAAATATTTTACAGCAATGTTATATTAAATATAAATGTTAATATTAACATAAATTATTATATATAAATTAGTTGAATTTAAAATATTACTATGTGAATAAATTTTTTTCATTAAATTATTTTTCAATCTGTTAAATTTAAAATGGAATATTTTATATTGGTCAAATTTTTATTCAATTCTTGGTATATTAAATAAGAAATATACATGAGGACATTTGTGTCAGAATATAAGCATAATTACAACTTATCTGTTATCAAAAGAGAAGAGCATATGTTTTCAAAGTAGAAATTAGAAAGAAAGGCATATATGATTTACACATATTTGAAAGGAGGAAAAAGGGACGTAGCCAATTTTTCAAATACAAATATATGATATAGTTAAACATCTCGTTATGATATCAACGAATTTTAACTCGCTAATATAAGAATCATCCCCCAACTTGAAGAATCGGAACTCAAATTCATTTGGAGCCAATTTTTTTTTTTTAAAAAAAAGTAATTTCATTTATAATCATATTGGTCATTCTAGTACTGGGTAAACAAAATCCACCTATATATTGATTTAAAAAAAAAATCCACCTATATAGGAATCTCTTATAGTACTTCTCAAAGGAAGGCAGCCAGCGATGGCCGGTGAAGAAGATATTCCAGACAGTGTCATCGTACAGCACATCAATGAAACAAACTTTATCCAATCTCTCTCTCTCTCTCTCTCTTCTGTTTCTAAATTTTCTTGTTTTTGGAAATTCAGCCACTGGGATTTGATTATTCTTTCCGTACATTCAGCTCCACATCTAACCCACTGTCTGATCATATATATCATTTCATGAATTGGGATTCCATCGTGAATTCTTTGGATTTGACAATGACCTCTTCCAACCTCTCGTACACTTGTATTGATCCAAGATTTTGCATATATCCTTCTTATCTGCCCCTGAAAAATTTTAATAAAAAAACTTCTTTGCTTCAGATGAAAGGATCTATGTCTTCTAAGGAACCTTCTATACTCTTTGAATAAAATTTACTCCAGCTTTCAGTCTGTTCTTTTATACCAGCTCAAAAATTGGAGTGAATTTCAACTTACTCCCTAAACCTTTTAGTCCAATTAACATAGCATGTAATATCCCCCCGAGGATTGAAGAATAAAAAATATGATATTTTGTTTGGAAATGAAAAAGTTTTGTGATAACTTTCACACATCTGTTCGTATAGTGATATGTCCAATACATGTATATGTATGAACAGCTGGAAAAAGGAAAGCTTGACCATGGTGCATGCATCCAATATTATATATATATATATATATGCGTTCCCTCATTGGGTTGTTGCTCCTTTGTTTCAATGATTTTCCCCTCAAAACAATAAAGAGATGAGGTTGGAACTTTGTTGTCAAGAAACCTTATATAATACCAAAAAAAAAAAAAAAGACAAAATTATTATTTTGATCTCCATTTTATTATTAAATTATTATTTTGATTTTTTTATTTTTTAAATTGTTACTATACGTAGTCTCTTCAATTAAATTTTATTAACTTATATTGAAGGACTAAAAGTAATAATTTTTCATTGGAGGATCATTTAAAAAAAAAATAAGTGATGACTAAAATAATAATTTAGTGATTAGTTAAATACTAAAATTATATTTTTCTAGAAAAATAATATTTTATGTTAATGGTTGTGATTGATACTTAAAAGGAAAATTAAGTGTTTAGATGAGAATTTAGAAAGGAGAAAAGAAATATTCTTGCATGGTGTGGGAACCCCGGGTTCTTAAATGTCTACATATTCATCATATAATATTAAATTATTTAAGTTTATTAGTGAGATGTTTTGAAAATTCTTATTCTTTATTATTATTATTATTATTATTATTATTATTTAATATCTGTATTAAAGTCCCTATAAATAAAAATTTGAAGGGGAAAAAAAAACCCCGCCCATCACTTTCCCATAAAAGCTAAAAATTACTAAATAGCTCACACTAGAAAGAACTCAAAAGCTTTCTCAATTATTAGGACTCCAATGTTCAGATCAACTCGGAGATTTCAGAACCCCACAAACCATTTGTACTTTCAGGTTAAGCAATGCCACAGATTTTGGTATTTAACAAGTCCTTAATTAATTTCATGAAACATGTGTTGGCCAAAAAAAGCAAAAAATTCATCATTCATGTGAGTATGCTTGTCTTTGTCCTTTATTTGCCAAAACTCCCTTTCTGGCAAATCACCATTTGTGCCTTGTAATTGTACGATAATGAAAGCACACCTTTATTAATGATAAACACACATTAATTTGCATTAATAAATGCACACAGTTTAGAGTTACAACAAGTTTGTCATTTTTCTTTGGTTCACCTGACTGATTAATTAGTCACAATATCAAAGACTTAAGTGATCAACCCCATTTCTTTTTAATTTTCAAAAGAATTGGTTTAATATAGAATAAATGATTCATTTGAACTTGATCATCGATGGGATTCATATAAAATAGCAAATTTGTCATTCTTTTGGATGCATCTTTTCCCAGGGATTCATGAACTTCATTGCATTGAGATTATATGAAGTCTTGAGTTAGATTAAAGAATTCAAAAGTTGAAGTGTTTATGGGTTGGCCATGTGAGGCATCCACATGGCAAGTGAAGACTACTAAACCAAAAATATCTGTGAGAGAGATGTCATCATCATCATTGGTTACCACTTTCTTGGAGGATGATGTTATTCCCTATGTGATTTTATTGTCTGTTTCCTAATGAAATGGCCTATTCTACTTCATACACCACAGATACAGAGATGGATAAAGAGAAGATATCTATGTAGAATTCATCAAACAATTGGTGGGAATTAAAAGTTGTCATGATCAAGGATGAGATGGATCCTATCATATATGGAATTGTTGACAAATTATTTGATAAGTTCTTCTATCAATGTTATTTTGAGTGAAAAATTTTACAGACAAAAAGTTTTTTTTTTCCCACCAAACTGTCATGTATAAATTTAACTTTCTAATTAATGTTATTTGAATGGATAAATGATTTTAAATGTTTATTATGATTGATTTTAATTAATGTTTATTTTTTAAATTAAATGTATAAAATTAATTGAAAATAAATATATACCAATTTTAATCAAAAGAAATATAATATATATATATATATATGAGAGAATAAATAAAAATGATAATAGTTGAGACTATATATGATTAAGTTGAAAGAGTACTGAGTAATATGGTCATTAATATTTTGAGTAACAGAAATTTTAGTCTTACAAAAAAATAGTTTTCTACAATTTTACTTTTGCTTCAAAAGTTCAAATTTATACTTCTTTGCTGCAACAGAAAATTGCTTTATATTACCACTCAAAAGTGCGCTCATTCATTCAAAAACTTGACTAAACCCAAAAAAAAAATAAATTAAAATAATTACTTTATATATATATATATATTAAAAAAAAAAAAGCAGCAGCTTTTCGTCATGAAGCTTGACCAAAAATACTATAAACACAGTTCTCATATATATATATAGTTTACTTAATTATTCTGAGATGAATCAGATCTTCCATGCGTGTGTATGAATTAAGCAGCACCAACTCTATGGCTGCCTGCCTGGCTCACAGTTTTGTTTGGTTTCTGGGATTGTTAAAGACTTGTAATTGAATCGCACCCACAAATTAACAACTTCCATCACTCCCCATCATATTTTTCATCTTTCTTTTACCTAATTCTTCTGTTCCATGCAAACTATACGAGGCCCATTCAGTTGTTCGGTCCGTCTGATTCAAAAATACAATTTCAGGGCGTGCAATTTTTTCATTGAAGCGTAGATTACGGGATTCTCAAAGGTACAAATATTAGTACGGGAGACAAAGTTGAAGACTTGTGTGGAGTTTGAGTAATTTTTTCCAAATGCAATTAGGTCTGTCGGGAGAAGCACGCGTTGTACCCAACAATCCATAGAAAGTTGCAATGTAGACCCACCCACCACTCTTCCTCTTTTACTTTCCTTTTTGTTTTTATATCTATTTTGCTTTCTACTTCGTCTAAAATCCAAGTTCTTGACCGTTAAATTTTAATTCAAGTGTTCAGATCTTTTTTATGAAACGCGCTTATCTGAGCCCTTGGACCATCACTCATCTATACACCAAATTGTTCACTACAGCAACTTTTTACGTCCTAATCTTAGTAAATAACAATTCTGAAAATAAAGATATATATTAACCCATGATGTTCGGGGTCTAAAAGAAAAATATCTCTTCAAAACTACTCACAATTGTTTAGTGTTTATGGGAGTGCCTGAAAACAATAAAAAAATTGTGGACCATAATCATGTAGAAGATGAAATTGTTTCAACTTGATTGAAGCAACGAAAGTAGACCTTAGTGAACATTAGAATAGGAAATTAAAGACTTATCTAGTAACAGGGACGCAATTGATAAAATTAACCTCAATGGGATCTCAATCATACTTATCCATGTAAGGCATCAAAAGTGGACCCAACTGAATGACAAATTAATAAAAACAATAATAACTTTGATCCCATTGGTTTGGTCGGTTCACTTCAAAATGGGTTGCTTCAATTTCAACAAATGTTTGCCACATTATATGATCCGAAAATCATATGTATAAGATGGTCATTTTCAATTCACATGCATGTTGCTTGTTGATAAGGTACATGACCATAGAAAAAATGTGCCTCATGTGGGGTTCAAATGTTGTGAATGCGACACTTGTCACTCACCCACACATTCGAATATGAAAATTGGGTTCTTAGTACGCTTCTCATGTTGTTTTTCATCAATGAAGTGCACAACATCTAATGGTCACTTTGTGATTTGACTTGATTGTGATTAGTTAAAGTTTTTTTTCTTTATTCATTGGGGGTTTCATGTGGTTTGATTAAACAAGCAATTGACTATAGATTAGATTGAGAGCTTTTACCGATGCTAAGTTAATTAAAGCCTACTTTTTCTTCTCATTGATTAAGGTCCAAGAATCACACTTTGCTTCAGATAGAGGGCTCCATCAGTATCATGCGCCTACTTTATATCTCATTTCATTTCTTTCAGATAATATTTACTATTATTTAATTTCTCTTGTAAAATATTGGACAAAAATATATTTTTATTCTTTCACTTATCATACAATTATTATTTTGGTCCCTTACTTATTAAATACATAAATTAGTCCATCATTCATTAAAAAATATTATATTTAGTCCATCATTTTTCAAAAAAATTACCAAATTTATTTCTCTCTATCAAACTTCCCAAAATTAAAGAATAAAACTTAGTATTTCTTTAAAATGTGAGAGACTAACTGTGACATTTTTTAATGAATAAAGATCATTTTTGACATTTCAATAAGTGAAATACTAAAATAATAATTTTGTTATAAGTGGGAAACCAAAAATATATTTTACTCAAAAATATTGATACAGTTTTGTGATTAGCTTCTTCCTCTCTAAAGTTTACGGTATCCCTGCAAAAAGGGGCATAGAATAATCCATCTGAATTGTTTAAAAACTGATTTGATGCCTACACTTGAAATGTATAGGATTTCTTGGCCCTATTCATTATTCAAAAGGCTAATTAGCAGATTAGATTTTTTACATTCTCCATAAAGAAGATTTAAGAAAATTAATTATATCTTGTGGTGAACCCATTGTACATGATCGATTATTGTTAAATAAGCATGTGAAATGATTAAAAAAAAAGCATGATTTAGGCTAGTACCTAATTAAACAGATTGATCTGTGCCAGATGTTCAAGTTTACCACATTCACCAACTTTTGTACCGGAAATTATGTCTTAATATTACAGAGTTAATTTGTAACACTGAGCAATATTAACAAAGTGATGTATAACTTGTGAATTAATCTATATCCCTACCTAAAAATTGAATTTTAAACTAATATAGAGAAATTATAGAAAAATAAAAAGAGGATGGGAAAGGGAATATATCTCACAGTTTGGATCACTAATTAATGAACACAAGATTAAAATAAGCATAAACATTGAAAGAAAAGTCTGCATCCAATTCAGCTTCCACATTCAATAATGCATCAGATTCGGAGTATGACTTCCCACCAATAAAACTAAAATTAAAAAAAAAAAAAAAAAACAATACAAAGGATTAGGTTTTGGATATTTAAAGGACAAAAGGAATCTCTTCATTTTGGGACGCAAGCTTATCTTCTCTGGATCCAATGCCTTTCCTTCATTTACTATAATATCTTCATCCCAACTCATTCTTCTAGTGCTTGTTCATATTAAATTGGTACTGTACTTTTGATATCATGTGCTTTAGAGACATAATTATTATTAATTAATGGAAAATTTTTAAAGATTTAGAATTGCTTTTAATATTGTATGTAAGAGTTAATTTCATTATGGAAAATTATTTTTTTTATCCTATAGTTTCAGTCAATTTTTAATTTAGTCCCTATAGTTTGAAAAGTTGTAATTTAATTATTATAGTTTATAAATATTTTAATTTATTTTCTACAATTAAAATTATGTATGTATTTTTTAAAATTTTTTGTTGATGTAACTAACTATATATTATTTTAATACTCTAAATATATAATTTTATACTTACAATAGAAATAAAAGTAGATAATAAAACAAAATTAAATAATATATATGGCAAAATATTGACAAAAATATAGTATTAGGGACTAAATTGTGCATCATTTAGATCATGATCATTTAATCATAAATTCTTTAACTATGAGGATCATATTTAAAATTGAGCGAAACTATGAGGACCACAAATATAGTTTTCCCTTTATTATTTTACATTTATGTAAAAAGATATTAATTGTTTCTTAAGTTTTTAAAATTTTTATCAGTAATTGTTGCCAATATTGTTATTACTTTGTGTGTGTGAGCATTTAAACATGACATTAATTTGTACCAAAAAAGAATATTTATTTACTGTTATTTTGTCAATAGATATCATAATCAAACCTCACAAGTGGCTGCATATGTGAGATATAAGAGAATTCTTTAATTTCTTTCAAATTATTGCTCCCAAAATTTTATTTATTTTTTAATAATTGAGGGAAGATTCCTTTCCCACCCCTTTCTGCGGCTATAATGAAATATGACTTGAGATTGGCCACTTGTTAATTCAGATATTACTAAAGAATTCCATGGAAAGGTTGGTGCATGTCCTGATACCACTCTTGGCTTTTGGCTCCACCCTCCTTCTTTTGAAGAAGAAAATTTAATACAATTAATATTTTTGGGTGATTGAGACAATTTATTCGAGATTTCTTTGATTAATAATTCTCTGATTTGTCCAAAGATCCCAAAAATTAATGCGGTTTAGCATCACATGGAGGAAGCATTTAGTTAGGATTGATTAGTGATTTAGAAATGACATAACAACAGACAAGAATCTGAACGTACGTTCGATTGCATATTGTTCTTTATAAAAACTGTTCAATTGAGATGATAGAAAATATTTAAATTTCTTCAAACCAACTGTCCATGTGTTAGGCTAATAGACCTTAGCCTAATGAGATATAAAATGAGTTTATGAGAGAAGAATTTTCAAGTTACTTCTTCAGTTCTGGAATTTCAGGGTAAGATTTAATACAATTTGGTACTTTAGGATTTGGTTCAATTTCTCTTTGGTACACTATAGCTTAGACAACCAAACCATCTTAGATTTGAACTTTAGTATATTAGTATATATATACTATAGTATCATTGTGTTAACTCTTTAATAGACATAGCATGTGCAATTGTGCAAGGTATGCTTTCTACAGATTTTCTCAATACATCTAAACTTTATCCCAAAATTTCCCAATTTGGCAGAACATAATATTTGGAAAACAGAATTCCCAAACTCTTTCAAGGAAATCAGAGATTTAATGGTCTATTGACAAAATTAGAGATTTTGTTTATGGGCAAAATTGGGAAATTATAGTGTTGTTTGTACCAAATTTGAAATTTTGGTTGGCCAAAAGGAGAATTTTGATGCATAAAAATTAGGAATTTAAGGCTTAATTGGAGATGCAATTAGGGATTATGTTTTAGGAGCAAAATTTAGGAGATACTGTTTTGTGTGATTCAAATTTTGGACCCTAGTTGGTAAAGGGAAGAAACTTGGTGTTCAATGCACATAACTCTCTTGACTATCTGCATAATATAAATGTGCTCATTCTAAAAGTGAAATCATTTTACTCTTTTGACTGTCATATGAAAAATAGAAGACTCTCATGTTTGGACTCTTGATTCTGTTTTTTCTCAGTTGAATGAATAATATCACTTGCTTTTGTTTCCGAAAAAAAAATCAAATCACAATCACATATTGTACCCAAAAAAAAAAAACATTGCGAGTGGAAGGTAATTTGGAAGGCAGGGTTTTCCAACATATTTCAAATGTCAAGGAATTAATTCTAAGTTTTGAAACATCGAGATTTCAGGTGTATTCTAACCTAAGCTCATCCCACTATATATTTCTTACGTGTGTATGTGCACACACGTATAGAGTTCTATTTAAATTTACTTAGTTTTTTGGATTTTAAAAAATATGGAATTAAACCAAAAGCTTTAAAAGAGACTCAGGTTATTGAATTGGCTGGTTCAATCTATCATTATGGTAGGTTAGATTTACATGTTTACTAGCAAACTCATTTAAAAATATCATTTTAACTTAAAACCCATAAGTTAGGTGGACCAACTCATCTTACTTGAATTTTTTTTCTTTAATTTTTACTAATCTTAATAATTATAAGAATTGAGATTATATTTAGAGTTTTATAACAACTATTAATCTTCCAAGACAAAATTTAACTATTCTTGATGAAGAAATACATTAGATTTAATTGTTTGCGATGATTTTTTGAATTTTGAAATATATTTATTAGTGTAACTAATTGTATTTGATTTTTTCCTTCTCTTCTTAAAAAAATAATTCAAGTTATCGAGTTGGTTATATTGAAATTTTCAAACAAGCAAGTGTCTTTTTTTAAAAATTATTATAATCCACTTAATTATTGGTTGCAAAATTTTATACAAATACACTTAAAATTAATAAAATAAAAAAAATTTACTTAACTAATTATATTGAACAATTATTTATGTATAAACTTTATTGAAACTTTTATAACAAATATTATAAATTATGAAATATGAATAATTTTTTAAAATTAGTATAATTTAAATTGTAATTAATTAATTTTTTTTATCATATATTAAAATTTAACCATATAATTATGTATTTTAATAATTATTTATTAATTAAAAAAATTCTCATGAGTTTATGGAAGCAAACTCTGAAAAGATACGACTAAAAACATTGTAGTGTAGTGAGAACTTAGTTTTCAATGTGTACAGTCATGGCCTAACATGACGAAACTTAGTGGGATATAAAACATGTGGTAAATATTTTTTATGTTGGCGAAAGAAAATGTGATATCATTAGGTGGAGTTGTATATCTGAGTTAAAATGCCAAGGGAAAAGCTTTGGCTTTCGTGGGGGATGGGATAGAATATGATAAGATTGGCTTTTTGTTGGTCAAAAAGAAAGTGCTGCCGCTTGACTTCCATTTATTGTTCTCCAAATCAAAATGTCAGAAGAAGTGGTTGCCACTTGCCATGGTGGGCCTTTCATTTCCAAATTTTGCATGCCATTCTTCCACGCCAAAGTTGTTTCTTTTGACTTAAAATCACCAATCTTTCTCTTTAAATTTTTAAAATATAAATTTATATATATATATATATATATAAAATTTTATTTTATATTTTAATTTTTAAAAACTTATCTTTTTAAATTATAAAATTTATTTTTTTAATTTAAATATTTAATTTAAAAACTTTCACTCCATTTGAACTAAATCTTAAATCAGTCTCTAGTAATTCCAAACAATCATTTTAGTTTTATTTTTTTATGAAAATTCATTACATTTTGGATTTAATCTTTCTAAACATTGTCACAATTTAAACTCCCAACTGGACTCAATTAAATTTTATGTTACAAAATTATTATTGTAAAACTTTTTTCCTATGATTTAATGCTTGTCTTCTATATTAATATGTAATTAGAATCAATTAGTGTTCTGATTTGTCAATAACTAAATCATTTTTTGGTGATTTGATATGAAAAATGGAAAAAAGTAAAAATTATTACTGGGAAGTTACTAAAACAATTTAAATAATAAATATTCTTTAGAGAATAAATTATGTATTATTACGTTGTAAAAAATTGTCTCAAATAAATTTATTTTATGGAAGAAATTATAACAAACACCTAAAAAGATTTAACTAATATTTTTTTTCAGGAAAAACATTATTTTTGGGTCAAATGCATAATAGCTACAAATAAAACCCAATCTATAAGATAGGCCTAATGGACTTGGCCCAAATTAATTTTTGATGGGCCTAACATGCAGAGCTCCCTAGGACAACCTATGATTATGAGCAATTGTTTTAATATCAATTTCCAAAAAAAAGAGGTAAGTATTTTGGGCTGAATAGGGAAATCCATATTAAAAGAAAAAAAAGAAACTATCCAACTGCCACACAGACCACTTCGTCTTCATCGTGTCTTTTACCTCCGTCTTCCATCTTTCACTTCTGTCCACAAACTTGGGCTACCTTATATCTGCATCTTGTTTTATTTTTTCCTTTACTATAAATAATATTACGCCCAAAATAAGATTATCACAAAATGAGAACCAATCGAGAAACGCTTTCTATCAGCTTTTGCACCATTCCTCGCTGGAAATATCAGAATTGAACCTAACCCAGAAAACGAATATGAGAAAATTTTAAATTACCCAATATTTTACCTTGAATTTGCTTCCCATTATTCTTATGTTAGTTTTCTGTTTCTGGGCTTCCCTCTCACACTCAGATGTTGGGTGGTGCACTCTCAACCCAATCTCAAGGCTTCAAGGCAACACCAACAACTTCTGTACTCAACCCTACGCTCTTAGCATCTGATAGATTATCTATCACCGATAAATCACTCTTCAAGGCACTTTCTATCTTGTTCCTATTCAGCCTTGTTGATGCTACGTTTCTTGAATTACTCAACTCTGTTCACTTTCCAGGACATATTTTCAATTACCAGAGGATTATCGTCCAAAGAAAATTCTTTTCGCAGAGGTCATCAAATCAACTTCTTACAACCTTTTAGGCGTTCTCCACGACGAAACAAATCAGGTGATTGTGATGCCAAATGCACTTTATGAGCTTTATGAATTTTAGTAGACTTGAATTGATTACCATATCGGCATTATGCTACTTCTGGGCAAAATTTGGTGAGCATTTTGAATTTGAAGCTTTTATTTTTTATTTTTTAACATCATTTATATGAATCGTAGCGTTCTAATGCTTTCTTTAATATATGATTTTACTCTTCTGCTCATAATATTTAAACTGCAATATGATTATCAATACTTTTATCTATGCGTCTGCCACAATTTGGTGTCTTGGTGTTTTTAGAATATAGTATTCTCAGTGCTTGTTTTTACTTCCCACTTCTCATTTTCATTCAACTGCTTGCAATTGCATTGGCCTTAGCCACCAAGAAATTTATTTTTGTCCTCGCAACTTAAAGGTAATAAATGAATATAAATATATTCAGAGATTCAGAGTAGGAGACTTACATTGATCTCCTAATTGCGGAAACTTATTGATTTCTAGTTGAAATCACTGATCGAATGAGATACCCACAGTGTATTGCGTGTATCTTGGACTTTCACAACTTAAATTTCTTCTTGAATGTGATTACAGAATACTCACAAGTATTATACTCAGAGCGTCTCAAGTCTTACTCTCTAATGAGTTATTCATCGTACAATAGTCTAACCCTATTTAAAGAAGGTTAGCTAGATTTAGAATTTAGTAGTAATTTTTATAATTACTATTTTATCCATATTTAATGAGCACCCCTCATGGGTGCACACAATATAATATCTGAACAGATTTATTCCCCAAATATTATACGATATTCTAACATTTACCGTGTGCTTTAAATTCTCCCTTGCTAACTGAATTGACATTCATGTTAGTGCATGCTAAACCACTATTTAGAATAAGACAATGCAGCCTGTTTGGCCAAGTTTCTAGCAGGTAACAAGCTGCTTATGCTTTGAAAAAGTACTTTATTTTGAGAAAATTAGGTGTTTCGCCCGGTTTCTAGGGGAAAAAAGAATTCTGAATGGCAGCGGAATTAGTTTTTTCTCTTGTGAAAAGGGAAGCAGCAAAGTACATATTTTTTTTATTTGAAATATAAGCAAAAACAGAAAAATACTTTTTCAAAGACAATCGTACCTTCACTTTAAATCATTAATTACTATAATTACATCTAACTTTTTGGACCTTCACTATTAAATTCATGCCCCTTTTAGTGGTCTAGTGAATAGTGAGGGATTTGGTCAGTTTGCAGCCATCTGCACTAAAGAAAAAAAGATAATGCATCCTTGTCTTCAACCAAATCTACCATTTCATGTATCATATGCATTTGGTGTCTATGAATATAAAATGATTGAGAAATGAAAAGGGACAGTGTCAGAGCAACTTTATGTTATTATAGGACTTGTTAGTTTTTCCATTCATTTATCAAATTAGCCTGCAAATGATGTGGAGACAATAGTTGGTTATAGTATTAACATTTTGAGGTTGCAGGGGTTGTGGTTTCACCAAGCTGTGTCCTACCACTAACCGAAGAGAATGTGGAGAAGGTTTTGGATGAGGTAAGGCCAGGGTTGATGGCTGATGGAGGGAATGTGGCTCTACATGAGATAGATGGCCTTGTTGTTGTCCTCAAGCTACAAGGAGCATGCGGGTCATGCCCTAGCTCAACCATGACCTTAAAGATGGGAATTGAAACACGCCTAAGAGATAAGATTCCCGAAATCATGGCAGTGGAGCAGATACTTGACACTGAGACTGGACTCGAGCTAACTGAGGATAACGTTGAAAGTGTATGAAATTATTTATGCATTTATATATCTAGCATTTCCATCATTTGATCAGTATTAAGCATTCTCATGGCCTCTTGGTTTAATAAGGAAAAGCTAAATCATCTACTAGACAGTTGCAATGCAGCGTATTATATATATGTATATGGTCTGAGACTCAAAGGGCTATTGCTTTTCTTTCAAAAGATTGAGTATGAGTAAATCACATTCACCTTGCTTTAGGTTTTCAGATCCTACAGTCACACCCTTTTGTTCTTATCAAGTGGATATGAGTGCATGTTCCATAAATTAATAAGAAATTTCTAGTATAAAATGAGACTCGAGGGGATGTGAGGTTGTGAAGGGGAACTAAATATAGTTTACTTCAAAAGCTTTCCCTGAAACTTCATATGCATCAATATCATCTTGACAATGACAACGAGTGATTTGTATCCTGCAAAACCATATAGTATACCCTGCTCATCAAGGCCAGAATGCCGGAAGTCCCCCTTTATTTCTTGAACCATTCAGATCGTTTGCTAAATAACTAAAATGGAAAATAAATGCTTAAATGTGTCTTCCATGCCAACTATTTTATCTAGCCTTAATTTTGTAGAGATCGTCTCTGCATAAAACACAGATATTTGTCTTAAAGCTCTATGATTCCGTTATTTTGCTAGTCATGTTCTAGTGACAGCTTCCTTTTGCTTGCTGGATACATTATAAAGCTTTTAATGTTTCTTTATGTTCAGGTTCTTTCTGAGATTAGACCATACCTTGTTGGCACTGGGGGAGGAACATTGGAGCTTGTTCAGATCAATGATTATGTCGTCAAAGTTCGGCTTAGTGGACCAGCAGCCAAGGTTATGACAGTTCGTGTTGCCCTAACACAAAAGTTGAGGGACAAAATACCTTCCATTGCAGCTGTGCAGCTAATAGAATGATATATATAACACGGAAAGCTATCGTATTATATGACATTTCTATTCCATACTGATTTGGAACCAAACAGAAAAATATGTACATTTCTCTCCAGAGACATATTCAATGTCC
Source organism: Delonix regia (assembly GCA_037074485.1). Classification (NCBI taxonomy): domain Eukaryota; kingdom Viridiplantae; phylum Streptophyta; class Magnoliopsida; order Fabales; family Fabaceae; genus Delonix; species Delonix regia. The sequence goes on along the minus strand of CM073451.1, from coordinate 24,432,127 downwards.
GCGATACTGGATAAAACGTTTGTCTCACTTTGACTTCGAAGGATTTTAACCCAGTGGGGTACGATGAAATGCCAGTATTCCTTTTATTGCTCTCACCTTATCTTTGTAGTCTTGAGCTCTACCATTTTCAATGAAAATATAATACGTGAACATTTTGTACAGCAGAGCATTATACTGTTGATTCTTTCAAAACTATTCCGTCTCGTCATGTTTTTATTAAAATTATTCGGTAGCACTTAAACTTTTCCATTTTGTACTGCTCCTTTACGCGATAATAGATGCGATGCCTTGAGAACTGGATGCTGCACTGATAAATGGATTAGTGTAGTTAAAATTTTTTTGCAGAAGAATATGTAAAAATTACCATAATATATCTGCAGGCCAGGATATACAGGGTATAAGAGAAAAATGAGATGAGGCAAATGATGATTGCTTACTTTTAGTTTCTTATTTGACATTAGGATGGGAGAATCATCAGCCGGTTGGAAGGCAGTGAAATTAAATTCATTAAATCTGTCAGTGCTACGGCTAAGTGATTTCACTCTAATCAAATTGTTCAAATGAAGCACCCATCACTAAGTTAAAGCCTCTTAACTGTTACTTTAATCCCCCATCAGGCAACACCAGTCACCGTACACCATGGTTCGAACCAAAAGAGAAGTTTTTGGATTGGCCAACCTTTAATCTGCCAACAAATTCATCTTCTTTTTTTTTTCCTTGATTCTTTCTATTTGTGGATATCCACAGTGCGTCGAGCTAAACAAAGAAGTCAAGAGGTTTTTGTGCAACAGCTCCTAAATTTGTAGGAAAGACAACTTCCCCTAACTGAGTTTTGTACAAAATCTCCGTTGCCCCAAGAGCACCAAATTAGTTGCATGGAACAAGTACCTTGAGCAGAACAGTAAAAGGACAAGATTGCTTTCAGCAAAGAAGAAGAAGAAAGCTCAATATTGCTTCTCTTTCAAGTACAATATCTCAAAATACATAAATTTAGTTAGTCACTACGTTTAATAGACTATTCCATTAGACATATATATATCATTCTCAGCAAGCATTAAAAAGCTTTTTTTTTCTTCTGGTGCTAGTAGTCGTCCTCTTCATCTCTAGACCGAAAGAATCTCCTCACGACTGCAGCAGCAGCACCAAGAAACAAAAACAGCACTAGAGTATCAAATCCACCTCCAATGCCAATAGCTACACTGGGACCTGGTGTAAAGAAAGAAAATGGAGACCAGCCCCACCCACCATAGAACGGCACACCATAGCCATAGCCATAGCCACCAACTAAAGGAGGCGCCACCGGAGGATTCACATAGATATTGGTCCTGCCAATATAAATTTTCTTCAGAAACAAGATTATCCAGAATTGTTCTGGAAAGGCAGCTTGTTTGCATGCTCATATATATAATGAAATATAGAAATAAAAATAACAAGTCTCGTCCAAAAAGCCTATAAATAAGACCATCCTTTTTCCTTCTTCCAATATGATCTTCTAATGATACTCCTTGGTATGAATAAAATGAACTATGAGTCAAAATGGGATTAAATCATACATGGAAGAATTATATTAAACTAAAAGATCCACATATATTCATGTGATATTTCAAACGGGAAACAACATTTCCTTATCACCCAACACGGCTAAACAGACATCTACATGATCATAAAAATCAAAATGGTGTATTTCTATGAAATTATTGGAATATAGATAGACAGATCAAAGAACTGCACTATGTTACATCATTGTGTGTATCGCTTTTCTGAATCCAACTTCCTTCTTTTATCCAAAAATGTTTACTATAATGCTACTTGTTTCTCCAACTTCAATTGCTTTAAAGCTAGAGAGATGTTAAGGCCAATATATATAGTGGGCCGGTTACCATTCTACATTAAGGTTTGACAAACCAAGGGAGGGTTGAAGAGAGTACAGAATATGAGCTTCTATAAGAGTTATACAAGAGAATCATTATGTTTCAGTCAAAATAACAGAGAAACCAAATTAGGAAGAAGACAGGCAGGAGCTTGCTGATTTCATCTAGATATGGGATAAGTCATGAACAAATCGGAGGAGAGCTGTCACATTCAATAAATGGACTGAAAGGCAAACTGAAAGACACTATCACGTTCAATCTATCCACTGCTATGAAGCATGAACGCATCGAGCTGGGTATGATACGTGTTGGAGTCTAGTACTACACAAAATGCAATACTTCAAATTATACATATGCACTTCATATCTTGTGGTATAGTCTTATGCCCAAGCCAATGCCATTATCATAGTATCCATACTTCATAGATAAACTGTATTAAAAACTGTAGCCCTCAACTTATTTGAGGCCATGGTGATATTTTTCCCAGAAGCCAACCAAAACAATGTCATGAATCAGAACGATTAACAATTTGAGTCTTGATTCAGAAAAATGATCAACCGAAAGCATAAGTGAAAGGATGGGAGGCTAGTATAAGAAAAGAGCATATGCATTTAACAGATGGATTTATATACTGACTTTCGGGGATATTAACCTTGCAGGGTATTACTTAAAGCTTCTAAAAATTTACCTAGAGTTGTTGTTGATTCTAGGTGAGGAACGAGGACCTGAAGATCTGAAGGCCTGGCCACCAACTCTACCACCTGTCTTTGCAGCTGATGCATCATGAACTGACCCCAGTGTCAGCACTCCAGCAGCCACTGCTACCATTGCTAACTTGGCTAACTCGTTCTCTTTCTTCCTAACCACAGCACCCCCATAACAGTTTATTACTCAACCACTCACAGCACAATAGGGAGCTTATCTCTGGTACTACTTGCATTTATAAATCCTAATGTAATCTATTTCTAAATCATAGTTGAATTAAAATTTTAAATTATAGATAAAAACTGCTTTTTTATTAAACTATAGGAAAGATATAATAAATATTTCCCATAACAGTAGAGTTCCGAATAAAGATACCAAATTAACAAGACTCAGAAAAAAAAAAAATCCTTCAATTCAGAAATGAGTGAAAAGCGATAGATGATCGACTAGAAGCAATCTATTTCAAGAATTGATACCTGGGAGATTCTTGCTGGCGTTGTTCATCATCTTGAGAAGAACTGCAAGAGATGAATTTCAGGGAAGAAGCAGCTGTGGTGTTCGGTTTGTGGGTAAATGGAGTAAGAGCGTTGGTGAGGAAGCTTTGGCTAGAGGAGTGTAAGCACAACATTTCAACAAGCAGCACAGATTTTTTGGGAGTCTGAAATTCGATTATAGTTTGGTGGGTTGCTCCGACCAAGGAGGCGTCTCTCATATATTGCTGTCTCGTACGGATTAACGCTCATCCATTTTCTGATTCTCAAGTTGCCACGTGGTGCCATAGTATTAGATGAATCGATATTTCTAGTAATTTTTTCTGTTGGCCAAAAGCACGAAAAAGTGGGACATTTTTTTTTTGGGGTGCAATTTCTAATTACCTCATATTTTTCTTATTCAATTTGTGGTTATCCCTTGATTTTTTTTCTTCTGAAGTCATTCTTTAATAAAATTAGATCAGACCAGTAGAAATCGAGAGTTGATCCTTACTCAGTTTAGTTTAATTCTTCAAAAGAGTTAACCAAAAAATCAACCAAAAATTATCAGTTGAGGCATAACTGTATTCTTATACTCTTTAGATTATTAGTAATTTTGTCACTTCCTTTTCCCCATTAGTTAATCACTTTTGTTATAGGAGCAATTTAGTTAAATTTTTTTCAAGAATTAAACTAGTGAGGAAACTAGTTTGTGTTAATTAAGAGGTAAAATATAATTTTGGTTCTTTTAAATTTATGTAAAGTTTTATTTTTATTCCTTATTATTTAGTTTTAATTTAGTCATTTTATTTTATTTTTGTTCTTTAAATTTATCTGGTTCTAATTTGACCTTGTCATTGTACTTTAATTTTATTTTTGTCCCTTAAATTTATTTGCTTTTAATTTGATCTATTAACTTTATTTTAGGTTTTATTTTGTTTCAATTTTCCTGCTAATTTTAAAAAAATTTTCAAACGTTTTTCTCTTTTACCATCAAATTATAAAGCTTTAAATATTTAGGCTTTCTATAAATTAAGAGTTTTGACTACCAACAAAACAAGATAATGAATATTAAAATAAAGAATGCAAAGATTAAAACAAATTCCACTATTTAATGTACCAATCAATTTAATTTGTAGAAGAAAAAGAAAATAATTGAACCTTATAATAATTAATGCAATTCATAGAACTTTGACATATTGATAGATAAATAAAAAGTAAAATATGAAAGGTGAAAAAAAAAAAAATTTTGAGCAACTTTTGAAAATTAAAATCAAACTATAATTAAATGAAATTAAAAGACAAAAATAAAATTTACGATAAAATTAAGAGACCAAATTAAAATCAAAGAGATAAAAATGATAGTTAAATAAGGGACTAAATTAGAATTAAATAATATTAAAGAATGAAGTTAAAATTTAAAATAAAATTAACAAAATAAAATTAAAATTAAATGAAATTAAGATATAAAAATAATATCTTAGATAAGATTAAAGGACCAAAAACTTATTTTACCTTACTAAAATTTAAAAAGATATGTCGTATTACTTAACCACAATACTAAATGCTGAAATTACATAGACTTAAATGCAATTCCCATTCCCAAATGTAAACAATATAGTTCCTTCCCATTCTCTCTTTTGGAGATAATATTTTTGTTACATCACACACTTTACTTCTCTTGTTCTTTCCTGTCAAACTTCTTTTATCAAATCTCTTTCCTACCTCCTGGCTCTCTATGATCAATCTAACCTCTCATGGCTCGAAGGGACCATAAACTATATCCTAGCCTCCTTATACACCATCTGGAGAACTAGAAATGAGGTCCTTCACAAAGGAATCAAAGCCAATGTGAATGAAGCAATGCGCCAAATAAGGAATAAAACAAACAGCTCAAGTTTAGCTCACACAAGGGTTCGAAGAGGAGCCCGGAAACAAGAGCAAGGTCCTCCTCAGACCTCTATTTCGCAACATCGTTGTACATATCAAGAAACATACAGGTAATTGGATGCCCACAGAAATTCAGACTTCCCTATATCTGGACGGATCTCATGTAAGGAATTGGCATTGGAAGAACTTTAATGGTAGACAACATCCTCACTTTTTGGGAATGGCAGTTAAGACATTTGCTCACTTGGATACTCTCTTGTAACATTCACCCGCGTCTCTCTCCTATTTACCAATCAGACGGGCTGCAATTGCTTCGACAGCCTCACCACTGGGACCCACAGGGAAGAATGTTAGTCGAAGACAATATTAACAACTTTTCCAGAATTAGTTACAAGAAAGTATAACAAATTTGACACTTTCAACTTTAAAATCATTATAAACGGCATGAAAATATGGGAACCAATAAATTATAATTAGGTTTCACAAAGGCAGATTTGATATGTAGAGTTGGCTCAAGTAACATACTGTCATTCAAGATAGAATCAATTAATGCACGCCTACCCCTTTTACCTCCTCATGTTAGTATATATAGGCTTACATATATATATATATATATATATATATATAAAAGATAATAATAATTGTATGTTATATGCTATTATATAAAAAGATAAGTACAAATTTTAAAAATAATCGGTTTAAACTTAAGATATGTTTAAAGTTGATTATAATGTATGAGCTTATATATGTAGATATTTTAATATATTTAATTTTTAATTTGATAATGGATCTAATTAAAAATTAGGACAATATGTGTCTTTATAAAAAGATTATGACCTCCAAATTATATGTATAAGGTTTCTTTTCTAATATTTCATTATTAAAAAAGAGAGCCTATTCTTCTAAAGTTCATATATATCAATTTAAAAAATTGATAGCCACAAGATCAAGAAAATATAAATTCAAATACGCTTTCGCATTTAAACAATTCTTCTTGATGATTTAATATAATAAATATTAATCAAATGGGGATTTCATAAAAATTTAGTTTTACCCTAACAAGTAATATCAAAGCCACATTATATTAAAACATTAAGAATTAGTTATCATGATATTTTTAGATTTACAATAATATAATTTCCTTTTGGTTTTAATTTTGCGTATGTGTTTCAATTTAAATTTAAATTTCAAGATCTCATAAGAAATTAATACGAAGTTTAGGATTTTGTAGCACGCTATTGTGGCATTTGATTATATATAGATTGATTATAGCTTTTCCATTTTACCACTTGATCAATTTCAATTTCACTTATATATATATATATATATATAAGATAAGATAAGGATGGGATATACCATTCAATTCATTTGTTGTGTGATGTTGATAAATATCATATACTTGCAAAGTCACTTCATAAATATGTATAGATATTAACAAATTGAAATTGTCATAATTTTTATGTTATTTAAAGTAATGCGTTGCATAAATTGACATTGTATATATATGAAAATTTGCAATGGATTATATTTTGCGGCAATATGTTATATATGCAATGCAATTGGATGAGAAAGTAAGTTTTATAACAATATATTGTATGTGTAATTCAATAACACAATATGATGGGTGTTAGATTATATTCATATATATATATATATATATATATATAAAATTAGGATACGCAATGTTTTGTATATATAAAAGAATTGCAACAACATGGGATAGCATGTGCTTAAATGCATATATGCCAATTATCACAATATAAGTTCTGGTTGCCACTATAACTATACAATATTATTATATACATATACATGTTTCATCTATATCACTACAAAAAAAACAAAGGATTATGTGACAATTATAAAAACCCTCATTAAAATTGTCGTAAAAACACTCCTATCATATGCTATTGTGATGTTTAAAAAATTGTCTCAATGTCATAGTTTTATAACAGTTTATTTTACTATAATAGTGAATCATCTTTGTGATGGTTTCAGCTAAATTGTTGCAGTCAATTCATATTTTCTATGGCAGCAGTTTAAACCGCCGCTGATAGGTTTTTTTGGTTTAAATATTCTCCTTGAAGTTTTTTTGACAATTGTTTTTTTCTTGAACTAGTATGATCCAGTATCCTGCAAATATGATAAATTACCAATCACAACACACTCAATTTGATATTCAAACCTAACAATGCCTACTTGATAATCAATTATAAACATAATTATATACAAAGTTAAACATAAAACCATAATCAACTTTTAACAAGATACTAAATAATTACAAAGTCTAATAAACAATGGTAAGCCATCCTAACTAGCTAATTGTCCTTACTTGAAGCAGTTGGAAATGGATTTAAAGGTGGGTTTGCACTGCATTGTTTACTAGGTACTTAAAAATTAAAGGCAAACTTTGATAAGCAATAAATTGAATAATAAAGATAAAATAACATTACAACACAAGACTTATACAAAATAAAAATGTTTGGAGATGTACCCCATGAGATAGTATAGATGCGATCTTTGGGAGCAAATTTCCCTAGACATTTCTGAGGAGAAAAGACACAATTGCACTTGTTCATTGTTGTTATATTGCCATATTAGCAATTTGAGTGTCTCTTTCTATCATTTTAGCTATAAGTGAAGCAACTTCTATCTGTAGCTCATGGTAAGATGGTCTAGCTGGCAGAATCCTACTAACACCCATTCTCATTCCCTGAACTCACCTAGAATGTTCCCAAGTCCTTAGAGACAATGATAATGAGTCATACTGGGAAATTTCTTGTGTACAAGAACTAGATGCCTTAAACTTAGCTATCTTTTCCTATATATTGGTTAAGAATAAAAGGACAATGACTCATGTCAACATTAAACTGATTGGAATGAATTAGAAATCAATAATATAACATGACAAAGTTCATAAACATACACCAATAACTTGAGCATCATCATTTATGTACGATCCATTGGACCTTTTGTGCACTGTGGTCCAAACATCTCCTTGAGAAATTGGACACTCGCGTTCTTCCTCCTACATTTGTTTTTCATAACATAACACATCAAATAGTCATAACATTTATGCATAATACATTTTACTAATATAAACTCACCATTTCAGCTTTTTTGCGTGTAAGACTCTTCCATCCACCAGTGTGTGGAATCATTTGCTTCCTCTTTATTTTTTGTAATAGGGACCTTGTATTTGACCAAAGCATATTATTAATTAGAGTATCAAGAATTGATATGAAGATAAACTATAATAAATATACATACAGTTTTATTGTACTTTAGTTTTTGGGTCAAGCCGATAATTGACAAAGGATGCCCATTGCTCATTTTAAATGTCCTCTAGGGCCGAGGCAATTAACTCATCTATCATTTTTGCTCCAAAATCTATGTATCTCCATAATCGAGAGCGAAAATCTTTCCATTTGCATCCCAAGGACTCAAAAATAATTTTCTTGTGAACCTCTTCAACAACAAACGTTGCCTGTAAGGTATATATATATCAAAGAAAAATCAATAAAAAAATTGTTGAATTCATATGGAAATTAGATAGCAAATGCATTATTATCGGTGTTTGGTATCTAAATATGTCATTTTTTGTATTCAAGAGATACCAACTTCCATTTTTTATAATTAATGGGTAACTTATTAAAATCTTTTACGATGCTCCCTAGAAATATAGCCAACAATCCATCTCCTTTTTCAGTTAGTTGGTTGTTGGAATTGAATGGTACAATCACCCTTTCACCCTTCAGAAGAGTCCAAACGTCATGTACTATTAGGTGCTTACTCTTAACTTGACCATTCTTATCTACCATGTTTAAGTTAATGAATGAACATCAAGAACAACATCGCATTGAATATCATTAATTAGTCTACTTACCAATTACATCAATCGTCCATCTTCTCTTACATGGTTGCAATGGAAGCTGTATAGGCTGTTCGTTTAAGACATACTTTTCTTCTTGTTCCTCAACATTGGTAACGGTAGTTGGAGGAAGCTGTGTTGGCTGTTCGTTTGAAACATTTGTTGGGATACTTGGAGGCAAAGGCATAAATTGATCATTAGTGGTGCTTGATTAAGAGTTCCTAAAGAACCTCTTCATCTTCAAGATTCTTGTTAATGACCAAAAGCAACATTAGTTCAAATTAAGAACATATATAACAGAATTATAAGAACATGAAACTCTATCAAATATATAATAAATGGAACATGCAAACCTAGACAAGCGTAAATTATTTTCATCATTAGGTAACAATTGTTCCATATGTTGTACATGGAATGACTCACTAACATAAACAACATCTTCATCCTCATCACCCACTTCGTACAAGTCTTGTGGCTATATGTGTATTGCCATACTCTAATTTATATTGAACTCATCTTGCACATAATATACCATTTGAACTTTTAAAGCTTGGATGTATGGCTCGTCATCTTCACTATTACCTGTGTGTATTAATCGTAAAAAGTTAATAGATGTGAATCATAGTTCATCTTTTACTATTCCTCTAATAGTGGTTGTATTAGTCCACATGCATTGGAACAAGAAAATCGTGAACTGACTATGATAATTTAATTTAATTATATCTAACAATTTCTCATAATATGGTACACCTTCGAACGTCATTTGACCATCACTACTACTTGAATAGCTTCTTGTACTAAATGTTTTAAAAACTCCATAATTTTGGGTTTTTAACCCTTAGTCTCATTCCATTGTTTAAAATTTGAATCCATTGACATTGTATGCACTATAATGTCGTGCTTTATCTAATAGACCCATGGCAAGGAACTTCATATGAACTGAATGGGATCTGTTCACATCATTTCTTATCTAAAAATAATTATGAACTATATAATCAAACAAATACATAATATAAATCAATTGTCAATAATGTATAAGTACTTATACATTAAGAAAACCACTCAACAAACTCCTAATAAACCCTCTTATCTATTTCAAAAGAAGACTGTGAACATCCTCCTAATTATCTCCTTACATCGTCTCTGAATTCCATACATAGCAAAAATGTTTATGACAATTAGATTTTATGGTTTTATGAACTTATCTAGTGATTAAAATTTACTTACTAGAGCAATGGGTCTACTGCACCATAATTGGTCAGCATGTGATGATATGCTTTTATCTTTTCCATAGTAGATAGAGTGAAGTATTCAAAACCACCAACTGGTCTTCCAACTTGTCGAAACATAGAATTGGCTTTGGATGCTCTTACAACTGGTTCTTCATTAACATGTCTTGGTCGATTAAATACAGTCTCCACTCCATCCAAATACCTCGAGCAAAATGGTAAAACTTATTGGGCCAAGTAACACATAGCTATTGATCCCTTTATTTGAACCCTTTTTCGTATAAAGAATTTTGATTATCCCATGTATCTGTTAATTATAATACATATCAATTAAGTCAAGAGGAGACAAAACGGAAATTGTAATGCAATAATAAATACATTAGACATTACCTCTTCAAGGGTACATCCAACGATATTGGATAAGACCTCCAAGCTTAGCTTCTTTCACTAAATGTACAATTAAATGTGCCAAAACTGTGAAGGATAATGGTGGACATGTCATCTCCAAATGACACAATGTAAGAACAACTTTATCTTAGAGATGGTCAAGTTCATTTACATTTATCACTTTATTACTCAATTGCCTGAAGAATGAACATAAGTCAATCAAAACAGCTGACACTTGCTTAGGTAGTGTTCGTCTAATTGCCAATGGTAGAAGTTGTTCCATAAGAATGTGCAAGTCATGACTTTTTAAACCAATGATCTTATATTGCCTGAAATCAATGCATCTGGATATGTTACTAGAATAATCATCTGGCACAGTAACATTATTTAAAGTCTTCAAAAAGATATCCTTATTTGCATTGGTCAACGTGAACAAAGTAGGACGATATCTACCATTATCATTTGACCACAGATCAGACCTTATGCCTACCTCTTCTAAGTCTCATCGTGCATTTAAATGGTCTTTTGATTTCCCAACATCATTTAGTAAAGTGAACAACACATTGTCAAACATTTTTTCTTAATGTGCATAACGTCAAGACTATGGTGTGATAAATGTTTCTCCCAATAAGGAAGTTGAAAAAATATACTCTTTTCACGCCATTGTTGGGGATCAGAACCTACAATAGTAGATCTTCGAGGTCTTCTTCCACAGTTTTCATCCTCTACATCTTTTCCAAATATATTATCAACATCCTCAAGCTATATTAAAATTTCTAATCTAGTTACTGCTATAAGGGGTTTCTTTTCTCTTTTCTTCTATCAAATCTACTTCAAGTCAATCTAAATTTATGTCCTGGACTCCAACAATGATGATAACACATGAAACACCATTTTCTACTATAGGGAAGATAGACGGGGATAGAATCAAAATTACATATGCGACAAGCTAACCTAATATAGACATTCTACCCAGATAAAGTTCCAAGCCCTGGAAAATCACTAACCGTCCACATGATAATTGCATGCAACTTGAACATCTCATTAGTGGAAGAATCATGTGTTTCAACCCCCCACATCCTATAATTCTTTTAGCTCTTTTATGAACGGTTGTAGATACACATCTATCTCATTTCCTGGTGCTTTTTCTTCAGGAATAATCATTAAGAGGATTAATGAACTTTATTTCATACACATCCAAGGAGAAAGGTTGTAAGGTATGAGTACCACAAGCCAAATGTGTAACACCCTTCTTACAAATTATAGAATTTCAGTTAAAATTTATCATGAAATGAGAATTATGAAAATACATTGAAATATCTAAAACATAATAATATAATTATAGATTATAAAATTCTGTATATCCATTTGTTCATACATCTGTATAGATAATTTAACAAAACTGGAAGAAGGGGTATTGGGCCTATATTTATATTTATGTATCTATGAAAATTAGGCCTAATATAAAGGACTCATAAACTAGACAGATTCATGCTTTCTTGTGACACGAACATAAATAGTATGACGCGTAAGGCCATATCACATCTTACAAAGACAATCTTAAGAACAAGCATTTCCCAATTGGTGGGACAAAAACTCATTTTGCACGGACTTCAAGAAAAATTTAGTAATTCATCATCTAAAAACATCATTAATAAAGTGGTGAGAAATGTTTTCTCAGTAACATGAAAAATCATATATGATACTCGAAATATCTATGGAATATAATATGATTATAAATTATTATCTTTATGAAATATATGTGGATGTCTAATAATATAACATACAAATATGCATTTGTAAACATATGGAATACAGAGGTCGACAATGTCTTCAACCATTAGGCATTGGGAAGTCATATCTGGGTTATTCGAGTATCACAAAACCCAGTATATGAGTGTCATACCCAGATGATCGAGTCTCATGAACCCCAACGTATGACACCTAATCGACAGGTGCAACCCTACATTTAGCTGAAGCGTCCCTCCGCAGGTACCCAGGACAAAGACAGGTAATATAATCTTTATATTAATATGTCACCCAAGCCACCATGTGGTTAAGATTGGATTAGTTTGATAGAGAACTATCAAGATTTCTTTTGTAATCCTCTAAGCACTGATGTTCTTATGATAGTTAAGAATCCTTTTAGTATCAATTAAATTCAAGACGTTCCCACCAAGAATACATTCTCATCCTCTCTTGAATTCTTAAGACCATTTAGGCGGCACTACCTACCATTAATCTTAGAATTCAAGTTGTGGTCCAATAAGCATAATAACACCATTTTTTATCATTTAGGTGGCATAACCTGCCATAAATTACATGATTAATAGGATATAATGCCTTGTTAAGGAAATCATAAGGTTCACAACATATATTAAGGCAGCAGAGCCAACCATTACTAATGGTTCAAAATATATATTAAGGCAGCATAGCCAACCACTATCAAAGGTTCACAATATATATTAAGGCGGCATAGCTAGCTATTATCAAATGGGATTCTAAACTATCAATAAGTACATAGCATACAGAAATAGTTTAATCTCACAAAGAGTAATTCTCTTTTCAAACAATCATATTGTCACCACATCATACAAAGTTGAAATGCACAATAAAATATGCAATTATAGTGCATAAATAACAAATTATTCATGTAATGATATATAATGCACAAGAAAATTCAAACATCAAAATTCTTATCCTAAACTTGTTATAGCTTACATAATATTTCTCTAGATATTTCAAAATATCTACCTAGCTTCAATCTTCTTTAATTCTATCATTCTTTGACCTTGAATGGGCTCATAGAAGGTCATGGTAACAAAATTTCAAGATAAATGACTATAATCCAAAAAGGGATTACCATGAAGACCATTCAAGAAGAAGAAGGAAAAGAAAAGAAGAGAAACTAGAATATGCTAAATCATGTTACCTGAACACACTCTCATTTCTTGTAATTCTCCTATAATTGCTCCATTCCTTCTTAATCTAAGTGTGGAATAGAAAGGTGAGAGTGAGTGAAATGGGTATGGGAGTAATGTAGGGAATGGTGTGAAGAAAATGTGTAAGGTGTAGGGTATTTAAAAAGAAATTGATGGCTAGGATTTAAACACATATTTTTAATCCAATGGTTGTGATTCAATCTCAAATCATAATTATCTAAGATATAATTATAGTGTGAGCCCCATGAATATCTAATATTTTATTATGGTGTAGGCCCTATGGATATTTAATATTTTATTATAATATAGGCCTTACATGTTAAGGTAATGCCACATGTCCCTCCTTATAAATATACCATTTTACCTTTGGGATTTTTTCAAAATGACTGTTTTGTCCTTAGCCTTGTAAATTTATCATTTTACCTTGAGCATTTTTCAAAATGACCATTTTGCCCCTATGCTTTAGAACTAAGCTATAGGTTGTTTTCTTTAAATGATTCAACTAGGCATATTTATTCTTATTTAATTCTTTTTGATTTCCCCTAAATAATTTATCTTATATTAAAAATCATTAAATTAGGGATATTACAAAATGTTGTAGGCTATACTCAAGTTGCCAAATGGATTGAAACCATCAGTCGCCAACCCTAAATGTACATTTCAAGGATCTGAAACGAATTAAGCATTCATTATGTCAAATTTCTTCTATGCCTCGGAATCCCTTAGATGTCTCATATTATCATTGTTTTTATCTATTGCATGCCACTTTATATGCTCAGCAGTTTTAATGGACATAAACAGCCTTTGCAATCGTTGTTTCAATGGAAAATTCCTAAGCACTTTAGCTAACGTATTCTTACACTTGTTACCCTTTTTCTTTGGCTTTCACCTAAAAGTCATATACCATTTACACACATCTTTGGCTTTATCCTTTTCCCAGTATAACATACAATCATTAGGACGGCATGAATATTTTTTATAAGAGTTCCAATTTATTAATAATTTTCTTCTCCTCATAGAAAGGAGGAATTTTTGCATTCACAAAGGCATCTATTAACAACTCTAATATCATAGACATAGCTTTATCATTGATTCCACATAGACGTTTGATATGATACAACTTCACTAAAAATGATAGCTTCAAATATTTCTCACATCCTTCATACAAATTTTGTTGTCCATCTATAATTAACTCATAAAACTCTTTTGTCACCTCATCCATGATAGGGTCAAAAGATAATGGAGTTGGGCTTTGAACTTTATCTATCATCTCATTATAATTATGAACTCCAAATGTGTCATAGACCATATCTTGCATCGGATCAACCTTAAAAGTTCTTTCTTCACCTACTTGTGGCACTGATACAAGTTGTACATAAGGTAAATCTCTACTTCTTTCCTTATGCCTTACCCAAAGAGAATACCCTTGTAAGAATGGTTTAATAATTAAGTAATCTTGCACAGCTTCTCTACTTTGCCATTTCTTAAATTTACATTTTAGATAAAGGCATATTATTTTACCCTCAACACCCCTATTAGCAAATGAAAAATCTAAAAAATAATTTAGTCCTTCTAAGTATTTAGATGTATTTCAGGTTTTAGCAATCTAAGACCTATCCATTTCTAAAAAAGTGAAATCAATAGAACTATCACTAAAAAACTGCAATTGAAACACTAACCATATATGTGATATATGTGTCTAAAAATTAATTTGTTATTCATATTTGGTCATAAAGCCACATTAAAGTATAACTTATTGTATCATCGTTGGGTTATATTATTCTGATAGCATAATTCATGAAGAAAATTGTTTAAATGCATTTGTTCCTTTGCCTTAGTAGTTTAGCCTAATTGTCACATGTTAAATTTAGCATATAACCATACCTTATTAGTTTAAAAATTATTCAAAAAATGTTAATTCTATATTTAGGTTTTAAGGATTCTAATATAAAAGTAAAACTTTGAGAGTGATGCATAGTAATTTCTCTGTAAATTGTCGGCAAAAATGCATGTATTACATAGTACAAATCCTATGAAAAGTTGGAAGAGTGAGTTTGCATGAGTTAGGAGTGACTTGGACCGAGTTTAGATGTGAGTTGATATGGTTTGAATAGGTAGAACATTGACTTGGTGAGTTTATCGAGTTAACTCATGATTATGACAACATTGATTTTAAGTATCCACTAAATTCAACTCATTGCATAACTATAAATAAAACTCTAAGTTAGGCATTAAGGCACCAAAAATAATCACAACATCATAAAGTAGATTTTTAGTATATATAGTGTAGAATATTAATTACACTTATTTAAACTAAAAAATAAATTTCCATATTTGTCATGTGGTAAGAAATTACTAGGAAACTTCCTAAGTATATAAATAATCAAATTCTTATTAACTCAACTACCTTTGTATTGGATGTTTTTGTTGTGAAGCAATTAATTTAGTACTTTAAATGATTACAAAATCAAAGAATCAATCAAAGGTCCACAATAAAATAATTAATTGTTTAGAAATTAAGTAAACAAAAGAAATAAATATATCACAACTAGGCAATTATTGGTATATTCTTAGTATATAGGAGAATAAATTAATATAATTAATTTAATAATACAGCATTAATTTTATATCTCCATCAAGCAATGAGTTGTTAGGAAGCAAATAACCATAAGATTACCCTATATTGATATCAATAGTGGCAATAAATTTCAGAAAAAAAATTACATGATCTGACTATTTTGATGAAGTAGTTAGTGCAAAAGAAAAAGAATACGAAGAATAAGAAGATAAACTGGAAGTTTTTTGGTGCACAAGTTAAGAAAGTTGTTGCCACCACAACAAAATAAAGGGATTAGTAAAACAAAAAGAGAATAACTTTCAAGCAAAAAAAAAAATGATGATAGAAACTTACGATTTCTTATTGAGACAAGAATTTGCCATAGTTGCTAGAAAGTGAGCAATGCAAGAGGAGGAAGGAAAACATAAGTACTCCTACTGACATGAGTTTTTGAAGGGTGCAACAGAACACGAAAAAACTAAAACAATAATAATAATAATGAAATAAAAATATATAATGATTAAATAATAATATTAAATAAATAATATAAAAAAATAAAAATGAAATAAGAAGCCACTCGATTTGATGCTGATAAAAAATGGGGACATTAGAATTTGAAATAAGAGATCATGTGTTTCTCAAAGTGTCTTCAATCACTGAGGTCGGTCAATGGAGACAATAAAGCTCAGTCCTAAATATCTTGGTCCATTTGAAATTTTAGCCAAAATTGGACCAATAACCTACTGCTTAGCTTTGACTCCTAACTTAGCCCAAATACATGAAGACTTCCATGTTTCCTAATTAAAAAAGAATAAGCTTAACCCTTCATATATCATTGAGTGTGAAAATATTATACTACAAGATGATTTGCTTCTTATTGTGACACCAGATAGGATCATGAATATGAAGATTTAATAGCTCAAGAACAAAGTAATAAAAAATGGTGAGGAAAGGATTAGCGTATGAAAAAGCTATTAGGGATATCAAAAAAGAGATAAGGAAGACGTAACCAGAATTATTCAGGGTAAGATAAATTTTGAGGACAAAATTTTTAAAAAAGGGGAAGAAATGTAACGTCTTAAAGTATACATAACTAGATATATATGATCATTGTAAGGGAATAATGGAGATCATTAGTGATTAGCTTGACCTTTAATATGATTATTGTTATACAGTATTTTTTCCTTGGGATATTAATAAAGATCATTGGGAAGATTTGAAGTTGTAGATTTATGCTTAGATGAATCGAATTTGGAGCAACAACTCATAGGAAATCCTAGTGACATTGTTGAAAATGAAGAAGATTAATCATTTATGCTTTAATTTGCAACTCTTAATTGATATCTTTTATAAATGCAAACTTGTTTTTTGTTTAATTATATTGTATTTAGTTTTATGTGTTTATATATATATATATATATATATTGTCACACCTATATCTTAAAATTTTAAAAATCAGCATATCCTGTATATCGTATCGTATCAGTGCTTCATAGTATATCAACTATGTTAGAAATTTTAAGGGTGTCCATAACATATATGGTAGTAAATTAAGGTAGTCCAAAGATACTAATTTGATTTGACACATTTCTGAATTTTATGCTGATTACTTGATTCTGAAACTGACTTTGTACTAAGAACAAACTATCGGAGAAGAAGTATATATATACCCAAATGAATGAGCATTGAATCTCTAGATCTAGCATGACAGAGAATTTCATCACTTTGTTTTTTTGATCACATGTAACACAAATTAAACAACACAAGCACATGGAGAATATAGATCCTCAAAATTTTTCTTTACAAATTTAAATAAAGTAGAAAGGCCTTGTTTATATATATTCATGGAATTTTTAATTTCAAAAGCACCTTCGAAATGATTTTAACCATCATAGTTTCAAGATCTTAAGTTTGCTAAATTTTAAGAATTCATTTTTCTTAAATTTGATTTCCTATTTTGCAAAAATTTGTGATGTTTACATAAATTTTCCATCAATTTATTCAACTAATAATAAATCATATAATGATATATTCTGTTCAATTTGCTTATTTTTGTAGTATCTTTATATGCATATAGGTGACCTCTTAGAGCTATCATAACATATTTAACAACTTTTTATCCTTATGAGAGCTTGCGGCTAGATAACTTTTCCACATATCTGCATCGACCTTTCAACAATAGATTTGAATAATATTTTTATATATACAATTTTTTTAATTCCATATATACATGCTACTATTTTAATTTCTTTTTTATCTATACAATTTTGAACACTTAAATGGATGATTATTCATGGAGTTCAAAGAAAGGCACACAGATTACATAAGCATACAAACAGCAAAATCACACAAAAAAAAAAAATATAGAAAATATTCATGTTCAAAAACTAGAATGTTGATTGATTCAAGAAGGGCGTAAGAAATATACCTTGACGACACAGTTAGGAACCAACATAAGTTCTTTAGATCAATTCAGTGGAGCTAGGAATTGTCAGAGAGAAAAAATGAAAGCAAGAGTATAGAGAGATAGAGAGGGAATGCTCTTGAAGGAAGGAATAAATAAAGAATGGGTGCATTTCTTTTGATAAACATAATGGGTGTATTTATGCTTTCATGTTTCTTTGCTTCTCTTTTCTCTTTTTATATATATATATATTTTCTAATTTCTTGCCACTAAGATGGATGAATCTAGATATACAAAGAAGCTCTTTACTTTTCTTTTACGCATAAGACTATAACTTAATTGTTGTGGTATAGTGGAGTGGCAAGGTTCATCATTGGATTATCTAAAATGGTGTTATTTTATTGATTTATTTATCTATATATATGAAAATCAAAAGTTTCAATGGAAAAGGGATTACCTTTATAGAAATATAGTAACAGACAAATTGGTTGGTTAGTTAGTACTAGTTTAATTAATAAAGCATCTGGCCTAGTGAGTATAAACACAAAAGGAATCCAAAGTAGATGTAATTGACTTAGTTTTGTTTGCTTCCTATTTAACTTATTTAACATAGGTGTAGATAGACTCCAGGAATATATAATACTAGAGAATTTCTAGTAGAACCTCATATACCATTAAATTCATCTTTAGGTCAGCTTTTTGACATGTCAGGGGCTACATAATTTTTGTTTTTGTTTTTGTAGTGCAAAACGACATATTTTGATTAGTTTCTTCTTCTTTTAAAACACGGTAACTCCTTCAGAATATGACAACTTCTTTCTTCTTCCTTAGGGGGTGTGGATTACCTCTTGTAGATAAGGTTACAGGAGATTCTCCTATTGTTCATCTAGACCATTCATTTACTCAAGCGGTATTGTTTCATGATGTAGCTTCCCAATAGGCAGTACAACGTCATTTCAGGTTGTCTATTTTTATTATTTCCCTTCAGTATACGATGCCATTTAGAAAAGAAATGGTTGTCTTCTTCTTTCATAATCAGTAGAGTTTCAATCGATGTGTTTGGGTGCCAAAATTTCTTCGTACTTTATAGCTATTTTTTGCAAGAAGAAGAGGAAGTTTGAGCATAAAACATAAATCACCCATTTGTAAAAGATTTCCACCACTTATCCCTTTTATTCAACCCCAAATGAAAGATGTCAAGGAAAGATTAGAACAAAAAATGAAGCATTTATTTCTTTTGTGTCCATAGACTAAGCTAGTATGGTTTGGAAGCTCTCTGTCATTAAGAATTGATAGGAGTGTAACAAATTTTTAAGCTTAGTGCTATAATTTGAATTGGTGATTTTGTTGTTGTTGTAGGTTAGTTTTGTGGTAATGGAAGATTCTTGTTCTAGTAAAAAAAAAAAAACCAAATGAAAAGCAAGATTTTACTTTCCTTGATTGGGAATTAACATAAGTTCTCTAGTTTGTCTCCCTATTGCATTCAAAGATGGTTACAATTCTAGTTTTAACAACAACAGAAGTAGTTTGAAATCTTACAGGACCATGTTGTGCTCATTTTGGTTCTTAAATGTCAAGCTTTCTTTAAAGATGAAATCATTAGCCCCTTATATGCAAATATTGCTATCAAAATGCTTAATAAAAATTATAGAGGTTTATCCAAAGCATATATCGTTCCCACAGCATAACCCATTGCAGAGAACTTATAAGAGTAGTTAACTTTATGCATATAGGATTAATTATCTAAAGATTGGGACTGAGACTCTCTACCTTGTTTGCATTTGCACTTGGAGCTAGCTAGGGTCTGATTGAGTAGTGGAAGACAGTAAGGAAGATAGATGAAAGACCTTGCTAAAAGATGAATGTAGTTGAAGAGGGAAAAAGCATATCATAGCCTCGCCTATTGCAGCAACAAATCATAACTATAAGATAAAGATCCCTCATTGCAAAATGCACCATGTTTGTTGAAAAAGAACAAAATTGTACAACATTGATTCAAACTACATGAGAATCTCTTGTAAATAAGTTACAAGAGGTGATATGCACCCAGCTTCATTAGGCCTATAGATCTCCTACAGTAACAGGAGATTCTGCAGTAATTTTTGGGCCATTGAATTATGATCCAATGGCTCAAAATTGATCAAATAATTATAATTATTAATTTTAATAAATAATTTAATTAATTTTTGAGCCATTAGATCTTGATGCAAGGACTCGAAATCTACTGGAGACTTTCCAGTAGCTTTGTGCTACTGGAGTGGATCCCGGCTTGTTGCTATATTATATGTATATAAGGGCTTACTTTAATTGTCTACGAAAGCAATAAATAAATGAAATATTAATTCAATTTTCTGAGCTACAATACAATAATTTCTGGGTTAAGTATCTCATTCTCGTAGTTTAAACCTATGTGATAAACCAATGAGATCTTTTTCCCATATCAAGTTGAACTTTTTCACTGTTGTGACTTTCTTCCCTATAAATGTCAAAGTGATTGTCTCTTTCAATACTATACAAAGTGTCAGTATTCCAATTATTAATTAATATGGCCTATGTTGATTGATCTTACTATCTAAGGTAAAAAAGTTGCAAGGGATCTTGTTTAAGATATAGATGATGATTATGTCCCTTAATTATTTTAATGGAATATACAGTTTCTAGCTTGCCATATTTAGATGGGTGTTGATCACATCATTCTACTGTAGAATCTGCAGTGATTAACAATCTAGTTGCCTATAATTTGACATGTGGTTTCTTTTTCTTTTCTTTTTTCTCCTCTAATTCAAACGACATCATTTAGTTTTTATTTTTTATTTTTTGTTTATTAATTTTTCTTAGCATTCATCTTCATCATGTCCTGCTTTTTCTCCTTTCAACCAGATCCTTCCCCAATTTACACTAGCATTATCATATTAACACAAATGTAATGGTGCTTTGGCCATATGAACAAAGACAGAGCAAGAAAAGGACCTAAAGCCAACCGTGGTAGTTATAGTGGAAGCTATTCCATCATGACATTGGTGCTCTCATCATTACATTACATTCACCAAATGGCATTCTACTTCTTTTTCTTGGGAAAAGTGTCATATGCTATAAGGAATTTTAAATTATTAAAAGAATATTGAGAAGGAGAACAAAATTGAGAATAAGGAACGATGAATACTAAAGGTCTTTTATGGGAGAACGAAATGAGAATAAAAAAGGAAATGAGTTTGAGATTAAATTGAATAAAAGAACACTTGCCTGATTTATTAAGCAATAAGAATATCATGAATTTAAGGTAACTAAATATGAGAATGTGGTTCTCATTCCTATTCCTTAGTTTGGATTTTCTATAACCAAATCTGACTTAAGTAATTTAGCATTTTTATTAAATTTGATGAATATATTATTTAATAATTTATTGTTGTCATTAATTAAATCAAAATATGTTATTGAATGTAAGAATAGAAATTCAATATTCGATAGGAATAAAATATTTTAAGATTCCCAAATTGTTATTATTATTTAATATGTATATGACATATATATTGCTATTAAATAATTGTAATTTACTAGAAAATATAATATCGTAAATGGACCTTAAGGCAGTCAAAGGCACCATCGCGAAGTTGAGAATGATGAATGTTAATTATTTTATCTAATTAAATCACAATATATGATTGAATATATATAATTAGATAGACTTATGCGCAATATATGCATAATTAGTATGTTTCATTTATGTTTTACACATGTTTGGTCCTTCATGAAATTAATATGCTTATTTATTATTTAATTACTAATATATATTTGATGAATATATTATTTACTTATTAATTATTGTTATTAATTAAATCAAAATATGTTATTGAATGTAAGAATAGAAATTCAATAATGGATAGAAATAAAATATTCTAAGTCGAGAATGGTGATTATTAATTATTTTATTTAATTGAATCTTAACATATTATTGAATATATAATATTAGCTAGACTTATGTGCAATATATGCGTAATTAATATGTTTCATTTATGTTTTATACATGTTTGATCCTTAATGAAATTAATATGCATATTTATCATATAATTACTAATATATATTTGATGAATATATTATTTACTTATTAATTATTGTCATTAATTAAATCAAAATATGTTATTGAATGTAAGAATAGAAATTCAATATTCGATAGGAATAAAATATTTTAAGATTCCCAAATTGTTATTATTATTTTATATGTATATGTCATATATGTTGCTATTAAATAATTGTAATTTACTAGAAAATATAATATCGTTAAATGGACCTTAAGACAGTCAAAGGCATAATCGCGAAGTTGAGAATGATGAATGTTAATTACTTTATCTAATTAAATCATAATATATGATTGAATATATATAATTAGATAGACTTATGCGCAATATATGCGTAATTAATATGTTTCATTTATGTTTTATACATGTTTGGTCCTTCATGAAATTAATATGCATATTTATTATTTAATTACTAATATATATTTGATGAATATATTATTTACTTATTAGTTATTGTCATTAATTAAATCAAAATATGTTATTGAATGTAAGAATAGAAATTCAATAATGGATAGAAATAAAATATTCTAAGTTGAGAATGGTAATTATTAATTATTTTATTTAATTAAATCTTAACATATTATTGAATATATAATATTAGCTAGACTTATGCGCAATATATGCATAATTAATATGCTTCATTTATGTTTTATACATGTTTGATCCTTAATGAAATTAATATGCATATTTATCATATAATTACTAATATATATTTGATGAATATATTATTTACTTATTAATTATTGTCATTAATTAAATTAAAATATGTTATTGAATGTAAGAATAGAAATTCAATAATGGATAGAAATAAAATATTCTAAGTCGAGAATGGTGATTATTAATTATTTTATTTAATTAAATCTTAACATATTATTGAATATATAATATTAGCTAGACTTATGTGCAATATATGCATAATTAATATGTTTCATTTATGTTTTATACTTGTTTGATCCTTAAAGAAATTAATATGATTATTTATTATTTAATTACTAATATATATTTGATGAATATATTATTTAATTATTAATTATTGTCATTAATTAAATCAAAATATATTATTGAATGTAAGAATGGAAAGTCAATATCTGATAGGTATAAAATATTCTAAGTCAAGAATGGGGATTATTAATTATTTTATTTAACTAAATCTCAATATATTATTGAATGTAAGAATAGAAATTCAACATTCATTAGGAATAAAATATTCTAATATTCCCAAATTGTTATTATCATTGAATATGTATGTGTGATACATATTATTATTAAATATATGTAGTTTACTAATACATATAATTAAATATCATTAAACAGACCATGCGATGGTTAAAAGGAAATGTCATAATGACTCGGCTTCATGATGATAAAAAATAGACCGTTGCAAAGTCGAGAATAATGATTATTAATTATTTTATTTAATTGAATCTAAATATATTATTGAATATATATATATATATATATATATAATTAGCTAGACTTATGTGCAATATATGCGTAATTAATATGTTTCATTTATGTTTAATACTTGTGTGATCCTTAATGAAATTAATATGCATATTTATTATTTACTTAGTAATATATATCTGATGAATATATTATTTAATTATTAATCATTGTCATTAATTAAATCAAAACATGTTATTGAATGTAAGAATATAAATTCAATATTCGATAGGAATAAAATATTCTAAGTCAACAATGGTAATTATTAATTATTTCATTTAATTAAATCTTAATATGTTATTGAATATATATAATTAGCTAGACTTGTGCGCAATATATGCATAATTAATATGTTTCATTTATGTTTTATAATTGTTTGATCCTTAATGAAATTAATATGCATATTTATTATTTAATTACTCATATATATTTGATGAATATATTATTTAATTATTAATTATTGTCATTAATTAAATCAAAATATATTATTGATTGAAATAATAGAAATTCAAGATCCAATAGGAATAAAATATTCTAATATTCTCAAATTGTTATTATTATTTTATATGTACATGTTATATATATATTTTTATTAAATATATGTAATTTCTAGAAAATATAAATATCATTAAACGAACCTTATGACTGTCACAATGGACCTTCGTGAAGTCAAGAATAGTGATTATTAATTATTTTATTTAATTAAACCTTAATATATTATTGAATATATATAATTAGCTAAACTTATGCGCTATATATGTTTAATTAATATGTTTCATTTATGTTTTATACTTGTTTGATCCTTAATAAAATTAATATGCCTATTTATTATTTAATTACTAATATATATTTGATGAACATATTATTTAATTATTAATTATTGTCATTAAATAAATCAAAACTTATGCATAATTAATATCTTTCATTTATGCTTTATATTATTTTGATCCCTAATGAAATTAATATGCTTATTTATTATTTAGTTACTAATATACGTTTAATTAATATATTATTTAATTATTAAGTATTGTTATAAATTAAATCAAAATATATTATTGAATATAAGAATAGAAATTCAATATTCGATAAGAATAAAATATTCTAAGTCAAGAATGGTGATTATTAATTATTTTATTTAATTAAATCTTAATATATTATTGATTATATATAATTAGCTAAACTTATGTGCAATATATGCGTAATTAATATGTTTCATGTATGCTTTATATCTGTTTGATGCTTAATGAAATTAATATGCTTATTTATTATTTAGTTACTAATATATGTTTAATTAATATATTATTTAATTATTAATTATTGGCAATAATTAAATCAAAATATATTATTAAATGCAAGAATAGAAATTCAACATTCGTTAGGAATAAAATATTCTAATATTCCCAAATTGTTATTACCACTGAATATGTGTGTGTGATACATATTATTATTAAATATTTGTAGTTTACTAATACATATAATTAAATATCATTAAATGGAACTTACAACGGTCAAAAGGAAATGGCGTAATGGCATGACTTCACGAGTGTAACATTGCTAAATTAGTGATTTAATTATAAGCTAAATTATTTAGAGGAAATTAAAAAGAATTAAGCAAAAATAAATATGAGTAGTTGAATCATTTAAAGAAAACAACCTATAGCTTAGTTTATAGGGGCAAAATGGTCATTTTTAAAAAAATGCTAAGGGTAAAATGGTCATTTTTAAAAAATATCAATGGTAAAATGGTAAATTCACAAGGAGGGGCATATGTTATTACCTTAACAAATGGGGCCCATACCATAATAAAATATTAAATATCCACGGGGCCCATACCATAATAAAATATTAGATATTCGTGGGACCCACACCATAATTATGTCTTAGATAATTATCATTTGAGCTTGAATCATAACTATTTGATTAAAAATATGTGGTTCAATCCTAATCATTGATTTATCTTTAAATACCTTACACCCTATCCATTTTCTTCACTTCCATCCCTTACATTCCTCTTATACCCATTTCACATGCTCTCACCTCTCCAATCTACACTTAGATCAAGAAGGAAGAGAGCAGTTTTAGGAGAATTACAAAAAAGGAGAGCATATCTAGGTAACATGATTTAACATATTCTAGTTTCTCTTCTTCTCTTTTCCTTCTTCTTGAATGGTCTTCATGGTCATCCTTTTTTGGCCTAGGGATATTTATCTTGAAAATTTATCACCATGAGCTTATTCAAGGTCTAAGAAGGGTAAAATTAGAGAAGAATGAGAACAGATAGATATTTTTAAATATCTAGGGAAATAATATGTAAGTCATAACAACTTTAAGATAAGAATATTGATGTGTGAATTTTGTTGTGCATTATATATCCTTATATGAATATTTTATTATTCATGCACTATAATTGCCTTATGTTGTTATGCATTTCAACTTTGTATGATGGGGTGATTATGATTGTTTGAGAAGAGAACCACTCTTTATGAGAATAAACTATTCTTGTACGCTATGTACTTATTGGTAGTTTTTAATTCCATTTGATAATTGTTGGTTATATCTCCTTAATATATATTATGAACCATTTGATAATGGCTAACTATGCCGCCTTAATATATATTGTGAACCCAATGAGTTCCTTAGCAAGGCATTATACCCAATTAATCTTGTAATTTATGGCAGGTCATACCACCTAAATGATTACAAGGAAATGGTGTTATTATACTTCTTAGGCTACAACTTGAATTCTAAGATCAATGGCAGCATGTGTTGCCTAAATGGTTTTAAGAATTCTGGATAGGACAAGAATGCATCCTTGCTAGGAACATCTTGAATTTAATTAACATCAAAGAGATTTTTAACTGTCATAAGAACATCAGTGCTCAGAGGATTACAAAGAAAATATTGATAATTCTCTCTCAAACTAATACAAACTTGACTATATGATGGTTTGGTGACATATTAAGATAAATATTATATTGTCTAACTTTTTCTTGGGTACCTGCTGGGGGATGTCTTAGCTAAAGGTGGGGTTGCGCCTGCTGGTCAGGTGTCATACACTGGGGTTCATGAGACTCGATCGCCTGGATATGATAGTCATATGCTGGGCTTTGTAAAACTTGAACAACCCATATATGACTTACCAATGTCTAATGGTTGAGGACATTGTCTACCACTATTTGCCATATCTTTACTAATGCATATTTGTATATTATGATATATAACATATACACATATTTCATAAAGATCATTATTTATAGTCATATTATATTCCATGGATATTTCAAGTATCATATATGTTTTTTTATGTTACTGAGAAATTATTCTCACCATTCTATTAATAATGATTTAAGATGGCAAATTACCTAATTTCTCTTGAAGTCCGTGCGAAATGAGTATTTGTCCCACCAATTGGAAAGCGCTTATTATTAAAATCATCATTGCAAGATGTGATATGGCCTTACACCTCATACCACTTATGTTTATGTCACAGGAGGGCATAAATCTTACTTAATATAGGACTAATACCCCTTCTCCAGTTTTGTTAAATTATTTATATGGATGTATAAACAAATTTATGTATGAACTTTTGTTCAATATAATTATACTATTATATTTTAAATATTATAATGTATTTTTTTAGAATTCTCTTTTCATAATAATTTTAACTAAAATTTATAATAAATTTTATACTTTATAAGAAGGTTGTCACATATATTGTATCAAAGCAAGTCAATACAAATAGTGGCCAGAGGGTTATAGCCATTATGATCGATCTAAATGAATCTTGAAAAAGTCATGGTTTATACCTTGCAGAGGGTTAGTTTGTAGATAGGAAATTACTAGTGTTTTCTAACCTATAGGCTAATTAACATATAATGGATACTCCATGGAGTTGTAGTGTTCTCCTTCAATTATTGAGACTAATCACCTCAATAATATCTATTGATGTATCCTTAAAAAGCATGGCAACTTGTTGGAACCATTCTATTGAATCTCTACAAGAATTAGCCCCAGTTATTGGGGAGCAAGCTACTGTTACGTACTAGATCTTGCAATACTTACAAAATCATAACAATGAGGGACAAAAGAGAGAAATTGCACATAAAAATGGCTGGTCTGAATTTATGAAAGCAAATCCACCCTCATTTAATGGGGAATATCATCTTAAAAAGGTTGAAGCTTGGTTAAGAGAGATAGAGAAAACTTTCAATGTTTTAGGATTTACTAATGAACAAAAAGTCACTTTTGCTACGTATAAATTATCAGGGGATGCTGAACATTGGTGGAATGAAACTAGATGACTATTAGAAAGTCATGGAGCCCTGATATCTTGGAATATTTTCCATGAAATAATTCTTGCAAAATATTTTCCTGAAGAAATAAGAAATGAAAAAGAAGTTAAATACTTAAGATTAGTTCAAGGGAACATGACATTTGAAAAGTATTTGGCCAAACTTGAGGAATTATCAAAATTCTCCTCTTACCTATGATGCAACCAAGATGAAGCCTGGAAATGCATAAAGTTGGAGTCTGGGCTTAATATTTAAATGAAAAAAGCCATCATACCATTAACAATAAGAAATTATCCTGAGTTAGTGAATAGATGTTCGGTGGTGGCTAAAAACTTGAAGGAAGTTGAGGCTGAAAGGATAAGATCAAATATATGGAAAAGGAAGAGGGATTTCCACTCATTTCAAAGAAATGATAAAAATGGGAAAAAGCCCTCTAACCCTACACATTTGGCAAACCATGTTTATAGAAAATGTGAAAGACAACATCAGGGTAAGCCATGCTCCCAAAGGCCAATTGTTTATTATAAATGTGGTCTGACAGGACATTTTGCCAGAGAATGCCCATAGTGGAAGGGGAAGAATTTTGAGGCCAATGTAAGCCTTAGGCCATAATACCAAGGGCAAGTCTATGCCTTAAATAAAAAAGAAACTTACTAGTCTTCTAAATTGATACAAGGTACGTGCATAATAAAAAATATTGAATTACTGGTATTGTTTGATTCTAGAGCTATACATTTATTTATATCACTTAACCATGTTAAATCTTTACAATTACTAATATTAACTTTACCTTATAATCATTCTGTTATCACTCCCACTGAGAAAGTTGAAACTTTTTATGCTTGCATAAATTGTCCTATTCAAATAAGAGAACACACTTCTGTTGTGAGCCTTATTTGTTTATCCATGATTGATCTTCATGTTATTCTTGGAATGGATTAGATGTCAGCAAGTAACGTTATCTTGAATTGTCAAACTAAGTCCATATCTTTTCTAAATCCATTTTCTTTCTCAAAAGCTTATCCAGTAGTTGAGGAGTAAAATTTTAGGGAAACTAAATCTATCTTTCTAAGCTTTACTGCTGCTAAGCTAAAAGTAGATAAAATCCTTATAGTAAAAGAATTTCCTGAGGTTTTTCTTACAGAAATTCCAGGCCTACCTCTAGAAAGGGAAATATAATTCTCCACAGATCTAGTACGAAGAACTTGACCTATCTCTATAGCTCCATATAGGATGTCACCTTTAGAATTACAAGAATTAAAAAGGAAAATAAATGAGTTATTGGAAAAGAAATTCATTAAACCTAGTGTATCACCTTGGGGTGCACTTGTACAGTTTGTTCCTAAAAAGGACGGTAGTCTTAGATTGTGTATAGACTATAGGCAATTGAATAAGGTAACAATTAAGAATAAATATCTTATCCCTAGGATTGATAATCTTATAGACCAACTTAGGGGAATTACTATATTTTCAAAGATTGATTTAAGGTTAAGATACCACCAAATTAGAGTAAAGGAATTGGATATTCCTAAAACTACTTTTAGAACTAGATATGGCCATTATAAGTTTGTAGTTATGTCATTTAGGCTTACTAATGCTCCAGCAATTTTCATGGATTATATGAATAGGATTTTTCAACCTTATTTAGATTTTTTTGATGATATTTTAATTTATTCTAAGAATAAGAATCAACATGTTGAACATTTGATGATAGTTTTACAAACTCTTAAGGATAAACAATTATATGCTAAATTGGAAAATTGTGAATATTGGTTACCAGAAGTCAAATTCCTGGGCCACATGATTTCTAAAGAAGGAGTATTTATGGATCCTAGCTAGGTTAAGGCAGTCCTTAAGTGGGAAAGACCAAAAACAATCACAGATATTAGGAGTTTCCTTGGACAAACTGGATATTATCGTAGATTCATTTAAGGATTTTCTTAAATTGCCTCACCTTTGACTAAGTTAACTAGAAAAGGGATCCTATTTGTATAGACCCAAGAGTGTGAAGGGAGCTTTCAAACCTTAAAAGAAAAACTTACTATTGCCCCTATATTAACCATACCAGACCCTTTAGGACATTTTGAAATTTATAGTGATGCTTCCAAGAAAGGATTAGGATGTGTGTTGATGCAAGATAGAAAGGTGGTAGCTTATGCATTAAGACAACTAAGACCACATAAAGAAAACTATGCTACACATGACTTAGAACTAGCAATCATAGTTTTTACCTTAAAGATTTAGAGACATTATCTATATAGTGTCACTTTTGATATTTTTAGTGACTATAAAAGTCTGAAGCACATATTTGATCAGAAGAAACTTAACTTGAGACAAAGAATATGGATGAAATTATTAAAAGATTATGATTTTAAACTTAAATACCATCCAGGAAAGGCAAAGATTATGGCTGATGCATTGAGTAAGAAATCCTTACACGTTTCAACTCTAATGATACATGAAATGAAATTAATAGATGAAATTAGCAATTTAGGAATTTCTTTCACCAAAACCATTAGAGGATTTAGATTAAATAGGCTTGAAATCTCAAGTGAATCCATGGTAATCCCTTTTGGCCTAGGGTCATTTATCTTGAAATTTTGTCACCATAAGCTCATTCAAGGTCTAAAAAGGGTAGAATTAGAAAAGAATGAGGATAGAAAGATATTTTAAAATTTCTAGGGAAATATTATGTAAGACATAACAACTTTAGGCTAAGAATTTTGATGTGTGGTTTTTCTTGTGCACTATGTATCCTTACATGAATATTTTGTTATTCATGCACTATAATTGTCTATATTATTGTGCATTTCAAATTTGTATGATGGGGTGACAATATGATTGTTTGAGCAGAGAACTACTCTTTGTGAAAGTAAACTATTCATGTACACTAAGTACTTATTAATAGTTTGAAATCTCATTTGATAATGGATGGCTATGCTGCCTTAATATATATATTGTGAACCATTTGACAATGGCTAACTATGACGTCTTAATATATATTATGAACCATTTGATAATGGTTGGCTATATCGCCTTAACATATATTGTGAACCCTATGAGTTCTTTAGCACGGCAATATACTTCATTAATCCTGTAATTTATGGCAGGTCATACCACCTAAATAATTACAAGGAAATGGTGCTATTACACTTCTTGGGCCACAACTTGAATTCTAAGATTAATGGTAGGCATTGTCGCCTAAATGGTCTTCAGAATTCAAGAGATGACAAGAATGTATCCTTGCTAGGAACATCTTGAATTTAATTGACACTAAAGGGATTCCTAACTGTCATAAAAACATCAGTGCTTAGAGGATTACAAAGAAAATCATTATAATTCTCTCTCAAACTAATCAAATCTTGACCATATGGTGGATTGGGTGACATATTAAGATAAAGATTATATTACCTGACTTTGTCCTGGGTACCCACTGAGGAATGTCTCAACTAAAGGTGGGGTTGTGCCTACTAGTCAGGTGTCATACACTGGCGTTTGTGAGACTCGATCGTCTAGGTATGACAGTCATATGTAGGGGTTTTGTGAGACTCAAATAACCTAGATATAATGTCCCAACGCCTAATGGTTGAAGACATTATCTACCTTTGTTTGTCATATGTTTGCTAATGCATATTTGTATGTTACAATATTTGATATCCATACATATTTCATAAAGATCATAACTTATAGTCATATTATATTCCATGGATATTTCATGGATTATATATGCTTTTCAATGTTACTGAGAAACTATTCTTACCATTCTATTAATGATGCTTTTAAATGACGAATTACCTAATTTCTTTTGAATTCTGTGCGAAATGAGTATTTGTCCCACCAATTGGAAAGCGCTTATTATTAAGATCATCGTTGCAAGATGTGATATGGCCTTACGCGTCATAACACTTATGTTCGTGTCACAGGAGGACATGAATCTTACTAAATATAAGCCTAATACCTCATCTTCAATTTTGTTAAATTATTTATATGGATGTATGAACAAATTTATGTACGAACTTTTGTTTTCAATAATTATTCTATTATGTTTTAGTTATTCTAATGTATTTTTTTATAATTCTCTTTTCGTAATATGCCTAACTGAAAGTTATAATAAATTCTATACTTTGTAAGAAAGGTTTTACATGTAACCCATGATTTTTTCAAGAATTCACGTAAATCGATCATAGTGGCCATAATCCTCTGGCCTTTATTTGGATCGACCTGCTCTGATACCATATATATAATAACCTTCTTACAAATTATAAAATTTATTATAAATTTTAGTTAATATCACTATAAAGTGAGAATTATGAAAGATGCATTAAATTATATAAAACACAATAGTATAATTACATATAATAAATATTTGTAGATTCATTAGCTTATACATCTATATAAATAATTTAACAAAACTTGAAGAAGGAGTATTAAGCCTATATCTATATCTATATCTAAATCTGTTGAAATTAGGCCTAATATTAAGGACTTATTCAGGATTTGAAAAACTAGTAAGATTCATGCACCCTTATGACACAAATAGAAGTGGTATGGCGTGTAAGGCCATATCACGTCTTGCAAAAACGATCTTAATAACAAGTACTTCCCAATTGGTGGGACAAACACTCATTTTACACAAACTTCAAAAGAAATTTGTTAATTTATCATCCAAAAATATCATTAATAAAGTGGTGAAAGATATTTTCTCAGTAACATGAAAAAACATATATGATACACGAAATATCCATGGAATATAATATGACTATAAACTATGATCTTTATGAAATACGTATGGATATCAGATATTATAACATACAAATATACATTTGCAAACATATGGCAAATAGAGTTAGACAATGTCCTCTACCATTAGGCATTAGGAAGTCATATCTGGGTTATTCGAGTCTCATGAAACCCAGCATATGATTGTCATACCTAGGCGATCGAGTCTCATAAACCCCATCATATGACACCTGACCAGTAGGCACAATCCCTCCTTTAGCTGAGGTGTCCCTCAGCAGTTACCCAAGACAAAGTTAAAAAATATAATCTTTATCTTAATATGTCACCCAAGCCATCATATAGTTAAGATTTGATTAATTTGAGAGAGAATTATTAAGATTCCTTTTGTAATCTTTTGAACACTGATGTTCCTGTGATAGTTAGGAATCCCTTTAATGTCAATTAAACTTATAATATTCCCAGCAAAGATGCATTCTTGTCCTCTCCTAAATTCTTAAGACCATTTAGGCGGTACAGGCAACCATTGATCTTAGAATTCAAGTTCTAGCCCAAGAAGCATAATAACACCATTTCCTTGTACTTATTTAAGTAGTTTGATCTGCCATAAATTACAAGATTAATTAGGTGTAATGTCTTGCAATGGAACTCATAGGGTTCACAATATATGTTAAGGTAACATAGCTAACCATCATCAAATGGTTCACAGTATATATATATATATATATATATATATATATTATGATGGCATAG
This sequence comes from Delonix regia, assembly GCA_037074485.1. Taxonomy (NCBI): domain Eukaryota; kingdom Viridiplantae; phylum Streptophyta; class Magnoliopsida; order Fabales; family Fabaceae; genus Delonix; species Delonix regia. Next base: position 24,398,503 of record CM073451.1, on the reverse strand, counting down.
CCAGCCATTAGCAAATAGGATTCTAAACTATTAATAAGTACATAGTGTACAAGAATAGTTTATTCTCACAAAGAGTAGTTCTCTTCTCAAACAATCATATTATTATCCCATCATACAAAGTGAAATGCCCAACAACATAGGCAATTATAGTGTATAAATAACAAAATATTCATATAAGGATATATAATGCACAACAAAATTCAATCATCAATATTCTTATCTAGAAGTTGTTATAGCTTACATATTATTTTCCTAGATATTTTAAAATATTTATCTATCTACATTCTTATCTAATTCTACCATTCTTAGACCTTAAATGGGCTCGTGAAAGGTCATGGTAACAAAATTTCAAGATAAATGACTATAAGCCAACAAGAGATTACAATGAAGACATTCAAGAAGAAGAAGAAAAGAGAAGAAGATAAATTAGAATATACTAAATTATGTTACCTAGATATGCTCTCTTTTTTTTGTAATTCTCCTAAAATTGCTCCCTTACTTCTTGCCTGCTTCCTTGTTGATCTAAGTATAGAGTGGAAAGATGAGAGTGAGCGAAATGGGTATGGGAGGAATGTAGGGAATGGTGTGATGAAAAGGGGTAGAGTGTAGGATATTTGAAGAGAAATCGACGACTAGGATTTAACCGCATTCTTTTTATCCAACGGTTGTGATTCAATCTCAAGTCATAAATATTAATGATACAATTATGGTGTAGGCCCCACAGATATCAAATATTTTATTATGGTGTGGGCCCCACATGTTAAGGTAATGGCACATGTCCCTCTTTGTGAATTTACCATTTTACCCTTAGAAATTTTTTTAAATGAACATTTTGCCCCTAGCCTTGTAAATTTACCATTTTACCCTTAACATTTTTCAAAAATGACCATTTTTCCCCTATACCTTAAAATTAAGCTATAAGTTGTTTTCTTTAAATGATTCAATTGGGCATATTTATTCTTGTTTAATTTTTTCTAATTTCCCCTAAATAATTTAGCTTATATAAAAAATCATTAAATTAGCGATGTTACAAAATGGGATTCTAAACTATCAATAAGTACATAGTGTACAAGAATAGTTTAATCTCACATAATAGTTCTCTTCTCAAACAATGATATTGTCACTCCATCATGCAAAGTTGAAATGCACACTCAAATGGGCAATTATAGTGCATAAATAACAAATTATTCATGTAAGGATACATAATGCACAAGAAAATTCACTCATCAAAATTCTTATCCTAAAATTGTTATGGGTTACACAATATTTCCCTAGATATTTCAAAATATCTACCTAGCCTCAATCTTCTCAAATTCTACCCTTCTTAAACATTGGATGGGCTCATGGAAGGTCATGGTAACAAAATTTCAAGATAAATGACTATAAGTCAAAAAGGGGTTACCATGAAGCCCATTCAAGAAAAAGAAGAGAAACTAAAGTATACTAAATCATATTACCTGGATACGCTCTTTTTTTATGTAATTTTCCTAAAATTGCTCCCTTTCTTATTTTTTAATCTAATGGTTGTAGTTCAATCTTAAATCATAATTATCTAAGATATAATTAAGGTATGGGCCCCACAGATATCTAATATTTTATTGTGGTATGGGCCCACAGATATTTAATACTTTATTATGGTGTGGGCCCCATATGTTAAGGTAATGTCACATGTCCCTCCTTGTGAATTTACCATTTTACCCTTGTTTTTTTTTTTTTTCAAAATGATTGTTTTACCCCTATACCTTAAAACTAAACTATAGGTTGTTTTCTTTAAATGATTCAACGGGCCATATTTATTCTTCTTTAATTCTTTCTGATTTCCCCTAAATAATTTAGCTTATATTAAAAATCATTAAATTAAAGATGTTACTTGATACATATTATTGTTAAATATTTGTAGTTTACTAATAAATATAATTAAATATCATTAAACGAGCCTTACAACGATCAAAAGGAAATGTCGTTATGGCTCCACTTCACGATGATCAAAAATAGACCGTCACGAAGTCAAGAATGATGATTATTAATTATTTTATTTAATTGAATCTAAGTATATGATTGAATATATATAATTAGATAGACTTATGCGCAATATATGCGTAATTAGTATGTTTCATTTATGTTTTATACTTGTTTGATCCTTAATGAAATTAATATGCTTATTTATTATTTAATTACTAATATGAATTTGATGAATATATTATTTAATTATTAATTATTTTCATTAATTAAATCAAAATATGTTTTTGAATGTAAGAATAGAAATTCAATATTCGATAGGAATAAAATATTCTAAGTCGAGAATGATGATTATTAATTATTTTATTTAATTAAATCTTAATATATTATTGAATATATATAATTAGCAAAACTTATGTGCAATATATGCGTAATTAATATGTTTCATTTATGTTTTATACATGTTTGATCCTTAATGAAATTAATATGCATATTTATCATATAATTACTAATATATATTTGATGAATATATTATTTACTTATTAATTATTGTCATTACTTAAATCAAAATATGTTATTGAATGTAAGAATAGAAATTTAATATTCGATAGGAATAAAATATTCTAATATTGCCAAATTGTTATTGTTATTGAATATGTATATGTTATATATATTGTTATTAAATATATGTAAATTACTGGAACATATAAATATCGTTAAATAGACCTTACACAGTCAAAAAGAACCATTGTAAAGGCTTGTCCTAACGACGGTCATAAAGTGACCATCGAAAAGCCAATGGAAACAACACACGACATTAGAATTTAGTTTTGCGACGTTCAGTTTGAGTGTCATTAGGTTTTATGATGGTTTCTTCTTGACAGTTGTAAAATGACTAAATTAACGATGGTCTCCTCCCACCATCGTTGTGGTGTGTTTTGCGACGATTATAGTGGACCGTCACAAAGGTGGTGTTGTAAAGTATCTATTCTTTTGTAGTGCATAATAAGAGATTTGAAGCAATATGTTAAGCATAAATATGTGTGTGAGAATTTATGTACTCTACTGTTGAATTTTATATGGGATTGTATATAAAATTTAATATCTTTATTCAGTTTTTTGCCCATTGCACATTGATTATTAAGGAAACAAAAGGCAAAAGTTCAAAAGTTTTAGGGAAATTTAAATTTGAATGATGGTATATATAGACATATATTATGATAAATTAATTGAAACATGATAAATTTCTCAGTCTCTTTCATCTCCCTTAGAGTTCATTTTAATTAACAGTTGATATTTTTTTAATTTAAGTCAAACTTTGAATGGGAAGTTTTATTATAATGCAAGGGTAAGGTTATGTATTAATTTCAATAGAAGAGGATAAAATATATCTTTCAATTTTAATATCAATATAAATTATATTATTATCTTCTAAACAAAAATTAATTTCACATTTTCTATTCAAAATATTTGATATTTATATGTAAGTATTACAACTTTTAAATAGATTACCAATTCAAAAAATATAGATGGGCTACACTGCAGTGGTATTCAATCGGGCCATGAGTAGGCCGGTTTTATATAACTAAATCCTAAACTTAAAATTTAAAAAGTTACAGGCCTATAGAAGAATTGGTATTAATTACATTGGGCCTTCTACTATTCTTCAATTTCAAGGCCCATTTCATTGTTTGTTTTGATACCTCTCGTTGGCTATATTCAAATATTTGGGTGGGGCATGTGCAAATTGCTATACTTAAAAGGTGAGATAAATTTATTAGTGCAAATAAAAGATGTTTACTAATTAGTACGTGAACAATGAACCAAAATAAAATAAGAAAAATTTAGCGGTCAAAACTAACATATAATATATTGTGTATATATGTTAGTTAAGCCCATCCTGATTAAGAATTGGAATCCTAACATACATATATATGTAAATGCTTACGAGCGATGTTCACAGTTTAATATTGTTACTTGCTCTATGACACATAAATAAGAAAATATCCCAATGAACACAAATTTCTAATGTTTAAAAATTTTTATACACGCAAATATGAAAATATTTATATTGAAAAGTAATCAAATCGTATAAATTTAAATGGAGCCACACTCTGCTTTGCTTATTATTAAATGCAACTATATATATATATAATTTGTTTATTACATTATCACCAAGGTCAAGTGAGGACTTGCTAGAAAAAAAAAAAAAAAAGACCAAGCTGGGACACATATAATATATTCCCGTTCTCTTAAGTAAAACTCCTTTTACTGGAAATGTTGCCTGATGAAGATAATTTTATTCATGTGTGGGATTCAGTCTAAATAACTTATAAAAGAAACAGATAAATCTTCGAAACATATCCTTAGTGGGTTTATTTAAACATTGTTACTTAATTATGATAGAAAGAAATTAATTTATATACATTTAAAAATTTAAAAATAAAAATTTGACTCTTAAACTTTTTATAAAATTGATCTTATTTTAAAAGATAGATAATTTATAAAAAATTTATTTTAGTCTGTTCAGATTTTGTATATAGAAGTTGCTTTCAAATAAATCACAATATGGAGTACTATTTTTTTTTTAATTTTTCTTCTATTTGTTAGTATGTTAAATTAAAATAGAGGGGGGAAAACTAAACTAATGAGAATAGAAGTGAACATTTAAAAATTAATTTACTTCTTAAAATATTATAAAAGAATGCTTAAATAAATTGATATGTAGGATGCAAACAATGTCACCACACATCCCACTATGACCTTAATATATATAGCCCAAACATCTCTAGCTCATTGACCATATACAATCATCATCATATAACGACTTACAAGGTGTATAATTTTTATTCTTACACTAAAAAATCCACGTTCACATATATGAGGGAAGTCTACGAATGTCCCTTGTATATGTATATATAAATGGATCACTGTGATCTATTATTAAATTTTTTTTAAAATATTACAGGATCTCAATCAATACTTTAAAAATAATTTTAAAAAATTTATGCATTTCTCTATATTAAGAGTTGTGATACAGCAGCATTTAATGGTTTTATTGTAGCGTTTGATGCTATAAATGGGATTTTGAGATATACTCAGTTTGATGAAGTAAATTTTTTTATCCTTATATTTATAAATGAATGTATATAACTAGATAACTAAGTATTAAGTTGTAAGGTTAAGGTATGTAACAGTAGGACTCCACAAAAATGCTAGTTATTGAAAATAGTGTAACTTTTAAAAGATTTTGTATTTGTTGATGCATTTATTATAGTAAATGAGCTCATAATTGTGTGAAATTTGAATAAAATGATCAATGACATGCCCAGGCTATGTTCTGTAAAGTTTCATGCATTTTGGACCTCTGTAAGTATTTAAATGCAAAATCCAACTACTTTCACTTATACAACAAAACATGGAAATTTTTTATTTTACCAAAATCATAGGACGAACAAAATATTTTTATCTAAAATTTTTATGGCTTGTAAATAACATGTCCAGGTATGTTTCTATCAAATTTCATGAAGTTTTGAGAACATTTGGGCCCTCAATCAATGCCAAACAATAAAGCCATGGAAAACTGACCAAATTGAATAGTTCTAGAAATCACAATAGTTCATGTAGCAAACAAATCAACGAATTTAGGGTTCAAATTATTTAGAAAATACTAGACATCTTGATCTTGAAGTCTGTCAAGTTTCATATTTTCTGGAGTAGGGTAACTATACTTTTAAATTTTCTTGAAACCAAACATATTTGGAAAACCCAAAAAATAAAAAAAATAGTCAGATTGTATAGGTGTTTAAATTTTAAAAAAACAATCAATCCTTCACAAATTTAAATTTATATGAAATCATTATTTTTGGTTAGATTAATAAATAAATGATTTTGTATAAAATAATATTTTAAAAATATTAATTTATCACAATTAATTTATGAGGGATTAAATTATTATAAAATATAAAAATAGAGAACTAATTTAATACTTCTCTCTTTATTTAAATGGAATTCTATTAAAAAAATTATGCTGTAAAATGATAGAATAAACCATATTGCAAAATGTTGCACAATGTGTGGAAAGTAGCCGTGAAAGCCGCAAACAATAATCTAGTTTAAATTTACAAATAAAAAATTTGATCACATGTTATATATTTTAATTAACATGAAATCTAAATTATGAAATTTTTATTTCTATTAAAAATTTAGTCATAAGAAATTCCCGTAGTGTTTTCCCCCATGTATATCACCTTAGGGACTAGTCATGAAAGGATATATAGGAGATTGTTTCCTTTGCTTAATTTTAATCACTATATAGTGAGGAAAAATACTTTTCTTCCTAATCTCTCGCTAAATTTTCATGTCGAGAAACAATAAGAAAAAATCTTTTGGGCAATGTTTCTTACTAATTTTAGTTCATTTCTCTGCCCACTTCCCTTGTAGCAAGAGAATTGATTTCCTCAATCCCTTGCTGAAACGTTGAATTTTTTTTAAGATCTCTCCTTAATATTAATGACCTGCCAAAATTACATAGAACAACATAATTTTCAGTTGTGCAGTTGAACATTAAAAAAATATCCTATATATTTTAAATAATAAGGAATAATTTTGAAATTAAACAATAATATAATTTATTAATCGCACAACTCCATATAAAAACAACAACTCTCCATCTTTGTCTAAATTCTCTTCCTATTCTTTTCGTCTACCTCTTTCTTCGTGTCATTGAAATTTGCCCATGCCCAGGCTCGTGCTCAGGCATTGGAAGATGGGCATGGATCCCCTCCATTCTCCAGTAACGGATCAGATATAGAATGATATTATATTAAAATAAATAAATTTTAACAATTTACAACTGATTCTTTATATTTTACAAACTAATTAAATAATGTTTTGTTATAAAAAAAAAAAATTGTAAGAGGTAAGGAATAGACGATAAATTATTATGAGTGAATGATTTTTTTAATTTTAAAAAGACATATTTTATATAAAAACTTTAAAATAATAATAATTTTTATATATATTATCATATCTTTTAAAATATTAATTTTCAAATTAAATTAAAACTTATGAGAGATTCAGGACCCTTAATCCTAAATTGCTGGAGATTTCAAGACCTCTAAATGTCCTCCATTTTGTAGTGACATTGCATTGTCCTCAATTCCACCTATAGGAGCTCATTATTAAAATGAAGAACAAAAATATATTTATTTGTCACTGAATCACTACAATCTTGGAAAAGAAATCTTGCTCACTTCGCTTTAATCCTTCTTCCTTGTTTTTTTCCGCCGCAGATAAAAATAAAAAAAGAAAAAAAACTACAAAGTCATGAGTGAAAAAAAAAAAAATGAAGTTATTGTTGCAGTTTTGACAATATATAGCTTAAACATCATAAAATAAAAATATGGCTTTGTGGAATAGCAAAAGCAGAATTGATAAATCAATGAGTCTGGGCCAGGCACAGCAGAATGTTGACCTGCATTTGCAAACACTTAATATAACTCTTCAACTCTTCAAGCATTTTCTGGTCATCACATATCTCTTCTCCACCTGGTACCAAGCTTCTTAGCCTCTTCAACTGCTTCTCATCGTCGTTATCATCTTCTTCCTCTTCCTCTTCCACTGTTACTGTTGGATTCTGATCGCACTTGTTCGTCACTTTCCTAGAAGTTGAAGACCCACCCAGCATTCCATCTTCAACATTGGTGACTTCTTCTTGCTGAAGCTTCAGTTTTAAGGCATTACTCCACGCAAAACCTTGGGCTGATAACACCAATGCCATGTCCACTTCGTACTTCAGAAACTTCTTCAGTAAATCACTTTGCCCTTCCTTATTACAACCACTTTTTTCCTTCACCTTGATCAAAGCTGGAACTAAATAGTTCACGTACTTCCTCCCAAACATAGCTTCTGCTAATTTGTTGGGTTCAAGAGAGTAAACGCGTCTGCGTTTAACTGGTCGACCCTCCATGAATCAGAAAGAACTTGTTCTCTATGAGAAAAACTTACAAGTAGTTAAAGGGAGGCTTAAGAAGAAGAAGCAGAAGCAGAAGGCTTTTTCGTGTAGTGGAACAAGAAGAGGGAAAATGGTATGGGAATATGAATTAATCAACGTAGTTATTAGGACCAAGAGAAAGGAAGCAAGATATATAGAAGAATATCGAGGTGCTTTCTTGTATAAGCTTTGCTAGAGGAGAATGGAGATTATATTTGGAGGCAAAACAATCTTTTGCAGGGCTGGTTGAATAACAAAAGAAATGGTGGATATTATATACAGGCTAGGCTGATTAAATAAGGATATATTTAAATTTTAAAAAAAATTATTTAAAATTTTGTTTTATTTAAATTTAAATTAAAAATTCTTTTTTCAAAACAATTAGATGGAAGAGAATGAAGTGAAAGAAAAAGAAACTAAATATATATTTGAATTTAAAGAAAAAACTCAAATTAAAATGTCTCCTTTTACTTTTTTTTTAAAAATCTGAACGTACTTAAATCAATTATAAATTAATATGTAAATATGACATGCCTAAATTTTACTGAGAAATGTATTTAATTTTGCATGTCATTTGTATATATTTATTCATAACTAATTAAACTTTAAGAAAATGAGTCTACTTTCAAAACTTTTCCTTTTCACAAAACAAAATTTCCTTGGCATCTGGAGGCCAACCCACAATTATTGGAGTGATAAGGAAATTGAATTATGACCATGTTTGCACGCACACGCACACACAAATAAAGGTCACAGGTCTATATAGCTATAGCTAGAACTGAATCCTGTGGCAGCACAGGAAAGAAGAAGGATCATAATTCGAGTGCAAAATGTTAATGGGAGAGGGGTCTATTTAGAGCGGGCACATGGCCTCACATGGCTTCTTGCCCTTTTACAACTACTCTCACAACGGACTCTCTCCCATGTGCCACTACACAACAAAGACACCATAACCCCACTATTAATGCCCTCACATGATCATCTTTGTCATGTATCTTCCTCTTCCTCCTTTGCTTTCTGTGGTACTACTCTTTTCCCTTTTGCTCTCTCATTATTCTTCTCCCCTCATTTCAAATCAACCAGCTCATCCTACTGTTCCTTTATATTAGGGTTTTATAATTAGCGATCCCATTTTAAGGTAAGCCTAGCAACCAACCATTTCTATACATATATACACAAGATCTGATATCTACCTATAAGATGTATGGGCTTGTATTGTACCATAAATTGCACACATTAAGAAAGTTAGTTTATGTATACTTTGAAACGCTGAACAAAAGTCCAAACCGCCTTGGCCCTACTCTAATGCGATGATTAGAAAACCATGATGATAAACCTTGGAAGCCGTGCAACCAAAGTCAAAATCTTGTTTTCCTTGAGAGAAAGCTAACAATGGACCTTTTATCGGAAAAATAATAAAAAAATAATTATACCTCATTAGTCTATTAATTATAATGTTAAGTGTATATTTTTTAATTATTTATTTTTAATATCTTATTATTCTCTCTTTGATTAGGTGGATAACGTAATCATCTACTCTTGACCTGAATGCTTGCTTATATAATAACTTGTTCAATGAGAATAGTCTTAACCCCGTGCGTTTACGTGTTTAATTGTTTAGTTCAGACTTTTGTTTTAAAAAAAAGGTAAGATATTAAGGAAATCTTAATATGAGAGAGTGGAAGAAGAAAGCTGGCTTAAAAGTCCTTTTGCTTTTACAGGATCCTGGACCGGGGGTGTCGTCCAAGTATGAAGCAAAACTAATTAAATGCCAAACCGTCTTTTAAATTATAGTGGGACCTCTATGCATGTGCAGAAAGTCAGAATTCAGATTATTAGTACAAAAGTCACAAGCTTCTTATTAATCTTAGTAGAGTTAACAGTCATTTATGACTATAGTGAATGTTATTCTTCTACCTGAGGCAGCACAGTGACTAGTGAGAGAAACAATTTGACATCTATACAAATTGTTACTTCTCACAGACATATTATTTCAGAGTCCAAAACTATTTCTTGTGTTGTATCTGACGCTCTGTCAAGTTAAATCAGCAAGCGTGCAATACTTACTTTTGCCAGAAAGGAAATCAGGCTGAAAATGGTTAATGTTGGAATAGGCTACAGTACACGATACTGTATGCCGCAAATTTAAGGATGTTGATATGGGTATACGGGTATTGATACGGGTGTGATATGGGTATGGGCATGAAATACAATAAATTTTTTGAGATATAAGATGAGTATAATGATACATATGACAAATAAATAAAATATATCTTTTTTTATAAAGAATATAATTCGTCAAAACCACCTAATATATAAAAACAAAAGAGGAATATATACGACTGATTAAAATTGTTATACAAGTTTTTTAATTAACCTAATCTTAAGGTTCATATATGTTTGATAAACTAATTAGCCACTATAATATATAATATCAAAGTATATATATTAGTTTTTCTACAATTTTTAAAATAATAATGTTTAATATCACATCAAGCACATTTATAATTTATCCAATGTATAATGAAAGCAAACTTTACAAAATAAATAAATACCCTACGCAATATATTATATATACTGCTAGAAAATGCCATTGACCGAGTGATGCATAATTAATGGGGTAGAGAAAATTTTCAGTATGGCTGATTATCTTTGCATTTCCTCTTCACCAAAGTAAAGCATTAAACTGTCAATCTAACAGTGTTTGAACCCTCCAAATCACCTCTAGTTATTGGAGATTCTCCAATAATAGGAGGTATATAAAAAATTATTTTTTTATATTTTAATATAATTTTTAAATTTACTAGAGAAAATCCAAGTTTGTGTTTGAATGAGTGGTAGCTGCTTTGTGAGGATGGAACGAATAGACAAAATTTACACACACACCTTATAAAGTAGTGCTATATACACAAAATTATGACGATTGTTCTTTCGCGACATTTAAGATTTAAATGTATCACTTTTTTTAATAATTTACTCACAAATTTCAAGGTAGTTTAATAACAAAAAAAATTGACTTTTCAAAAGATTTAATTTTTCATAACAATATAGATGGGGAGAGAGTCAAATTATGGTACGCAATATTTATTATGTATTGGTTCCCTGGCTAGCCAACAGTTATATTAATAAGTAGATTAAGTAGGACATCTAAATTTATAGTGTCAATTAAGTTAGGTATCTTGAGTATCATATATTATTATAGTAATTCTACTGCATGAGTGTATCGACTAATCAACAGTTGCATAATTAATAATTGGCCAAAAATATCTAAATCTGTAGTGCAAATTAAGCACGGTATACATACATATCATAAGTATTGGAGTTGCCCCACATATAAAAGTAAATAGATACATAGAAGAACAACTATAAAAATTTGATTTGAAAAGGATAAACATGATTTTTCTTAACTTTTGACATAATTTGTCAGAATTTGTTTAGGTGATCCCGTTGAATTACCTCGTCAAAATTCAACGCGAATCAATCCTAAACCAGCTTGAGGTCATCCTTAATGATTAATAACTTCACAATAACTTTACTCTTACTTGAAGTAGCGATGCTATTTTATTAATTGAACAAAGAAGCCAAAAGTATATCCGATTTGGTCTATGTTAAGTGACCACTGTAGTGTGTTTCTTCTCTTCTTCCGTTAATGTCCAATCAATTAACTTGGAATAGTGAGTATACTTCATAATCAAATTAGTAGTATTAAATGCTTGATTATCTAACGAAATATCAAACCATGGCTTATATAGGCGATAAGTAAGTGCACGAAGCAATTTCTCTTAGTACATTCACTAAAAAAAATAAATGTTTTTGTGATGGTTTTTTAATAACTTTTGCGAGGGTCATAATCGTCATAAAATGGTTCTACAATGGTCAATGAAAATGTAGCAGAAATCACCATCACAAATGAAAAGACAATGTTTTTTTAATCCCTTGTAGAAGTTGTCGCGATGACGTGTCTTTGCGATGGTCAAAAAATCCTTGTTAAAGTCCTCATAAAAATAGGTTATTGAGAGGATCAAAATAAGCGTTGCAATGTCATATTTTTGTGATAGTTTTTCGACTATTGTAATGACTCGTTGAACCCTCGCAATCACTTGCCATTATGCCATTTAAAAAAGCTGTCGCAATGTCATTTTGCGACAGTTTTGCAACTGTTATAATAAATTGCTTAACCCTGACAATCACTTGCCATTGCATCGTTTAAAAAAACTTTGCGACAATTTTGAGACTATCGTAATGAATTGTCTGACCTTTGCAATCACTTGCCATTGCGATGGTTTTGCAACTGTCATAATGACTCGCTTGACCTTGGCAATCGCTTGCCATTGCAATGTTTATAAAAACTATCGCAATGTAAAGGTTTTGCAACAGTTTTGCAACTGTTGTAATCAGTACCTTGACCCTCGCAATCATTTGCTATTGCGACGTTTAAAACCATTGTCGCAATGTCATAGTTTTGCAATAGTTTTGTGACTATCATAATGACTCGTTTAACCCTTGCAAGCACTTGTCATTGTGACATTTAAAACCATTGTTGCAATGTCATGATTTTGTGACAGTTTTGCAACCGCCGTAATGACCCATTTGATCTTTGCAAGCACTTGCCATTGTGACGTTTAAAACCATTGTCACAATGTCATGGTTTTGCTACAATTTTGTGACTGCTGTAATGACTCATTTGACCCTCACAAGCACTTGCCATTGCGACAGTTTTTCCAATTGTCATAATGACTCATCAGCGATGGTTGTAACTAAACTATCGTAATAGGTGCCATATTTCCTCTAGTAGTAGTTTAAACCACCATTGATAGGTTTTTTTTTTTTTTAACATTTTTGTTACAATTTTTTTTCCTTGAATTAGTATCTTGCAAATATGATAAATTACCTATCACAACAACATAATTTGATACTCAAAGCCAACCAGACCTACTTGATAATAAACTATAAACATAATTTCATACAAAGTTGAGCATAAAACCATAATCAACTCTTAATAAGATACTAAATAATTACAAAGTTTAATAACAAATAATGATAAGTCATCCTAACTAGTTAGTTATCCATACTTGAAGGAGTTGGTGACAGATTTGAAGGTGGGTTTGCACTGCTTAGCTCACTAGGTACCTAAAAATTGAAGACATACTTTGATAAGTAATAAATTGAATAATAAAGATAAAAGAACATTACAACACAAGACTTATATAAAATAAAAATGTTTAGAGAAGTGCCTTGTGAGATAGTATGGATGCGATCTCTGGAGGCAAATTTTCTTGGACATTTTTTAGAAGAAAAGACACAATTACATTTGTTTGTTGCTATTATGCTACCAAATTAGCAATTTGAGCTCTTTGTTGTGCATTTATTTGGTCTCTTTTTGTCATTTGAGCTTTAAGTGATGCAACTTCCATCTGTAGCCCATGGTAAGATGGTCTAGGTGGTAGAATCCTACTAGCATGACGTCTAAAAATTTAAGAAGGGAAAACACTCATTCCCATTTCCCAAACTCACCCAAAATGTTCTTGAGTCCTTAAAGTCCATGCCAATGAGTCTTGCAAGTAAATTTCTTGCGTATAAGAGTTGGATACCTTAAACTCAGCTATTTTTCCTACATATTGGTTTAAAGTAAAAGGACAATAACTTATGTCAACATTAAACCAATTAGAATGAATCAGAAATGAATAATATAACATGACAAGGTTCATAAACATACACCAATAACTAGAGCATCATCATTTATGAACAATCCATTGACCCTCTTGTGCACTGCGGTCCAAACTTCTCCCTAAGAAACTGGATCCCCGCCTTCTTCCTCCTACATTTATTTTTCATAATGTAACACATCAAATAATCATACAATATTTGAGTGTAATGTAATTTACTAACATAAACTCACCATTTCAGCTATTTTCCGTTTAAGACTTTCGATCCATCAGTGTGTGGGATTATTTACTTCTTTTATTTTCTTTATTTTTTACAACAATGACCTTGTATTTGACCAAATCATATTAATTAAATTATAAAAAATTGATATGAAGACAAATTGTATATATATATATATATATATATATATAGTTTTATCATACCTTAGTTCGGGTCATATATAATTTACTCATATATATATATATATATATACACACACACACATATACACACACAAATATAATTAAACAGTCCTTGTGATAGTTAGTGTTGACCATCGTAAAGATATGACTTTACGAAAGTTAACATTGATTATTTTAACCATCGTAAAACCAAGGGAAACAACACACACCTCTTTTAATATTGTCATTATGATAGTCAACATTAGCCGTCGTTAGGACTTAGTTTTAAGGCAGTCGGAAACAATCATCGCAAAACTAAGGGTTTAAGACTAATTATTATGATGATCAAGAATGATCATCATAAAATGGCTAAATTAAAGACGATTACATCTTATCATCGTTGTGGTTCTGTTTTGCGATGATCAGAGTTGACTATTGCAAAAGTGGTGTTGCAAAGACTCTATTATTTTGTAGTGATTGTGAGATAGAAATACTATATGACTGCCTAATCAAATTACATCCACACCAACCACTTGAAATAACTTGTAGAATTAAACATATATATGAGGGCAAATAGTCAACGGTGTGTTGCTGGAGAGATGCAGGTAGGTTATGTTAATTTCCACCTTATTACATTAGTTGATGTGCGGTGCTAATACAGTAATTAAGTGGATATATAGGGCAGTGAGACTTTTATTCGAAAGTAAGAATTAATAGCACAAAAGTAAGTGTTAATGTTACATGAGTTCAAAAGTGCTATCTTTATAATATTTTTTCTCATTTTAATATCATCGTTTACCTTTATAAATTTTTTTTAGTATTTATAGAAAGGTTTGAAATCGCAAACCATTGCATCATAGCCCACACAATTGCGGGGTTATGAAAAATTCACGACGTTGTATTGCAATGAAGTTCAATTAAAAATTGAGCGAATTTGGGGGAAACATAAAAATACACGAATAGTCTCCAAATTTTGGGGGTCAAAATCAATTTTATCCCATATTTATTTGGTACAGGTTCATCTTATATGTTTATACAAAGTTTTACTATTTTCCAGCACGCATATTGCTTCTAAAAATATTGATATTTAATTAGAGTTGATTTTACAACCATATATGCTTTTAAGGCAGTTTTTTTTTAATTCACAAGAACATGGGATAGCTTATCCCATACTTTCTTCCTAGGGGAAAAAAAAAATAGTAGATTAGGTTTAAGTATTATTTTTTCAATGATCGTAGTCCCTTCGCGCGTTCCATTTAAATTAGTGGAACAAGGGACAGGCCTTCTCGCATCCGAATGGAACACGGAATTGGCCTTCCTTCATTCCTAATAAATTTGAAAGAAAATAAATTAGAATTTTCCTATTGCTTGCTCACTCTAGTGACTTTCTAGAACCAATTGGTGGAGAATTCAAGTTCCACGAAGAGAATTGAATAGTAGATGTGGCGTGAAGAACCTTGTTATTTAGTGTGAATATCATTTATGTTCAAAAAATCCGCTGACATATTCAATACTAAATATTAACATATCTAGAAAATAGTGTCACAAGGGACCCAATATAGAAATTGTGGTGGTGTAGATGTTCACTTGGGAACGACGCAGAGCAACTGACAGGATATAAAACAAGGGATTGACACCTCTAAAAGTCTTTTACCTGAATCAAAGCAAACCTCTTACTGTATAGTAAGGGATGTTGTATTTTTTTTGTATTAAAAAAATAACCGGGTGTGATTATCTTGAATCATGCATGGTCATTTTAAAATTTAAAAAAACTAGAGCATCCCTTACTATACCTACTATACAATAGGAGATTTAAATTCTACCTGAATAGGCTATAATCACATGATGAAGGGTCATTGACATGAGTTTATACAAGCCCTATGTCAAATCAGCTTGTAAAATATATAAAATGTCAAAGGTTGCCATAATATGTATGTAGAAAATCATGAAAAGTATGTGTGACAAGTCTACAAAAGGTTACCACAGCCTTGGGCAATGCTAATTGGATTAATTAAGGATAGCGTGTTATACCTTGCATTCCATGCGACAATGAACCTGTTGCTAGTCTTTCATTGCTTTTACTCGTAGCTATATTGTATGGTAGAAAATTAAATAAATCTTGAGGGATTGATTATTGCCTACCAAATTGGTGGAGCACAAAACCAACACGTACAGTGCAGCTTTGTGATATGAAATATATGGAGGGACCATGCTAGCCAGGTATTTGGTGGGGCTATGCAATACTTTGGCATTAGTTGTTGCACACTCGGAGAATTGAAAGGACGCTAACAATAACTCAAAAGATAGGATAAACATATGGTAAGGGTGAAAATAAAATGGTCAGTGCAAAGGCAACAAACCTCATTGTTTCCCATTTAATTTAGACCTTATACATATTGCTGTAAAGCCTTATTTGGTAGCTGGTGGAACTACAATTGGAGCTTTATATATATATATATATATATATATATATATATATAGAGAGAGAGAGAGAGAGAGAGAGAGGGAGAGAGTGAAATGAGCTAAATTGAGAATACCACTTATCAATGAGGTATTATAGCGTTAATTATATGTTGGTTGTGTTTGCAGTGATCTCTGGGCATACCTTGTAGTAGGAGTTTAGCTCTAAGCTAGTGGTAAGGAAAACCATTGGCATTGACTGTTAATTAATAATTATCACCATGCATGAAGTGATTTATCATTTTCTTAGTAGTATTTTTAAATTTTACTAATGATCTCTTTATGTCAAAGATCTAATTTCAAACTAATTATTTCCTTAAGAAAAGCTTTAAATGCTCTCCAAATTTTTAAAAAAATAATGGAATTATTAAGTGAGCTTGGTTTTTAACTGATAACTGAAAGAGGCATGAATTTGAAATTAAACTGTATAATTGCATAAAATGAAATAGTTCAGATGAATTTTTTTTTTTTTCTTTTTGCCTATATACATTTAGCATTGATAAAATTAATAATTGTTAGTATTTAGATGATAGTCATTGACAGAAATACTATTGGAGCTGCGACATGATCAATTACCTGCCAATAAGTTACACTATTGGGAAATATAGAAAATGTCCCTTAGTATTGAGTCGAACTAAGCAACTATCAAAACATGTTAGATTTTTTAGCCAAGTGTATTTAAGTACATGAAAGATTCAATATGATTTAGATTTGTAGCTCATTCGTTCTTCACTTGTTTTACGTTTTTGCTATTCTTTTGTCCATTGTAGCCTCTCGTACCCACAAATTTTTATTTCTTCTAATTAGCATTTTCTCATAAAAATAACAATTGGTTTCACAGTTGTATTCTTGAGGGAACATAAGTTAAGTGTATCATAGACACTGAAACTTTGTCAGACAGCTTTAAAATTGAAAGGAGAAAACACTCTCTTAGTTGCTACTCATCCAGCCTTTGATGGAGAAAATTACCAAATGTGGCCTCCGAGAATGTAAACATAAATGCCTTGGATCTCCGGGAAACACTTGAAGAGGATTATGAAATCCTCCCATGCCAAAAAGCCGTAAACTTGATAAGAGAATTCGAGGAATGCAAGTGTTGAACTTGATAAGAACTTTTGAAATGCAAATGATGAGTGAGTTAGAAGCAGTTAAAGAATCTGTTGACACTCTTATGATCATTAAGAGGCATTCGGGTATTGAATTCTCTGATTCAAGAATAGTTTAGAAAATTCTTGTCTCTACTTGAAAAACTTTAGGTAGCAATATGCTCATAGTGTCGTGACACCAATACTTTGTTCATGTCAGCCTTCTAACGTCATGTTCTTCTGTTAGCTTTTTGAGTGGGACATAACTCCCCTAAACCACAAGCAAAATTGTAGCCATATGGACTCTATTTTGAGTATCTATGTTTTGGATTAGAAACCGAGAGTGAAGTTTGTATTAGCCAATAACTAATAACCTTAGAATTACTTTTTCATAAATAGCAATTTAGGTGCAGCCTTATTAAATTGTTTTTTGCAGTATATAAAATAATGTCAATTTAGGTGATTGCAGATTAGTTTAGTTTAGATGGCTACGGGAGGTAATAATGATGATTTATATTATATATAAATAGTCCTATTCAAAAACCAAATTATCTTCTTTTATGCTTGTTCTTTCTAACTTCTGGTCTTCTCTTCAACTCCCTTAAACTTTCAAAATCTAACGATTTGGGCAATTATTACCAACCACAATTGTCATATTTATAGAGGCAACTTTGTTGAAATTCAGAGAAATGTTTAAATAGTACATTGAAGTATTTTGGATATTTTATATATATATATATATTTAGTGTATGTCTCAATTTATAGATTGACGGGATCCAGATTAATCTCGCAGTTTATGTTAGTTAATTACTCTCCTAAGGGTATGACAAAAATGTATGTGTAAAAAATAATTGTCCTTAAATTTTAAATATTAAATCCTAAACTTCACACAATTTTATGATAAAAAATTTTTGCTTATAAAAAAAATTGCCTAATAATGCAACTGCATTTCTGACTTAAGAACTGATTTAATAGTAGGACAGCACCAAATATTATATATATATATATATATATATGTTTTTCTTGCTTGCAGAAGACAAGTGGTGGAAATGAACAAATTTAGGAAATATGGTTGGATTATAAGGGACACCACGTGGGGACTTCGGGCATGTGAGTTGAGTTGGGTTAGGTTTTGTCCTATACCCTAATTTGGAAGAACAGATGAACAGTGGGATCACGTGCAAGAACGACAGAACTGGGTGACATAATTATGGGGAACAGTTGCAGCAAACTTCAGCTCTCTTGAACCTCAGCTCTCTTGTACGGACTCCTCCTTGCCCATTGAGAAGAACCACAAGCCTGTCACTCTGTCACTTGCTCGTGAGAGAGCACAGAAATAGGAACTCTTGCTCTCCACAATCTCTTTGTTGTGAATTATTTCTCATATACAGCTGGTTTCAGTGGCTATGGCAATTTCCTCATTCACAGGGATTCTCATGATCCTGTATGACGGTAAGGATAGCAGAAGTTGCTTCTTTTAAAAAGGAGAGAGGGAATATATATTCCTAGCTGAAGATACGAAGATGAGGATAGAGAAATTATTATTCACACTTGCAAAAGACTTTGGTATACTAAATTGACTATATATTTAGTAAAAGGTTTTATTTACCTACCTTTCATTAAATCTCATAAGTACGAGGGTCATTTTAATAAATTTTTTGGTTCACCTAGAGAACAAAACTGAGAATAGAGAGGTCATTTTTTGGAAGATTTAATTCTATAAGGAGTTTGAATTTTCTAAAATGTAAAATCTGTAATAAAATTATAGATAAATTAAAAAAAGATGGAGTGAAAATGAAATATTTATATTTGAAAATTTAAATGTAGGCCAATTTGATAAAATTCAAACTGTTTCATTAAAAATTTACTTGTCCAAATTTTAGGAAACAGTTAAAATGTTTTAATATTTATTAAAATTTGAATCATTAGATAAAATATCTAATGATACATATTCCTTCAAATGTAAAAGATTTAGATTTTCAAATGTAGAGAATCTAAATCTTAAAATAAAATAAATGGAAAATGAATACTCTTTGTGCTGTCTTTTATCTAATTTTTTAAAAATATTTTACAAATTTTATACTGATTCAATTTTTAGAATAAAAAAGGTTACAAAACGAGAAACCATAAAAAAAAGGGGCCAGGCTTGGCGCCCTCACCTTGTCTTATTGCCAATTCCTAATGTGATATTTGACAAATGCCATGGCTATCACTATTGAACTTCGAGATCTTAGCTATATTGAGTTGTAATTGGCATTTTGCTGAAGTGCCATATAAAAAGGCAGCAATCACTAGATATAAATACTTGGAGAATGATTACTTTCTTTACATGACATGACTAGTATTGCTATATTAAATTAAAGCTAATTGAATAATTTGTGAATTAATTAAGTAGGACATTTAAACGGTTTGGATTCTACATGTGTTAGGTGATTTTATCTTTTAACATTTATTCTATAAAAAAAAATTTTGAGTACTAGTTGAGGCTTGATAGGATTCAATAACTGATATCAGAATTGAAGGGAGCTTGTTAATAGATTAATAGTTGACTTCTATGCTCTAAAGACGATGATCGCCTAGGCATTCAACTAGAATTTCTTGCATTTTTAAAGAAATATAAGGATATAACGATTAATATTAAAAAAAATGTGTAATCTAATAATTTAAATTAATTTTGATAACTATGTGTGATGAAAAAATTTTAAATTTTGATCATACATGATTTAAGATTTTGATTCAACGATTCAGATTTAAAAATAGAAAATGCACCATCCAAACATAGAAATGCAAGAAACCTAATTCAATTCCCAAATGGCCACGTATTAAAGTTTGACGATAGAATTCAAACATCAAAACAACTCGATGAGAATGTAGAAGAATGGGGTGGAAGTTCAGTGATGGAGAAAAGTACTTCAAAATTCAAATATCACATTAATTCATTTTGCATAAGTGTGGATTGGTGTCAACAACGCTAACTTGCACATGTACCAAATAAATATGACTAATTATGCTTGGGTCAACTGTGACTTGAATCCATTCCTACGCACATTTTTCAATTTCATTGCAAATTTAAATTTAATTTTTTCTATTATTATATATTAGCTAGAATTGAAGAGCAAATGGAAGTAAAAATATATTTATTTAAATTTAAATAAAAATGTTTAAACTGAAAATTATTATTTATCTCGATCTAATTAAACATACTTTAAAAGAAAAGTAGTACATAACTTAAAAGTAGATCAGTGAAGGAGAATCTTGAGATTAATTCATCCACACTCAGCAATGTCCATGTCAAGACACGGTCAAGATGAACAGTTGATTTTGAAGGATTTTTACACAGATTCCATTTCTTAACAATGATAAATTAGTAATGATAATATGATATATAAATATATTAAATTGGTCCCAAGAAAAAATATTTATCTCTCATGATAATGAGCATTTCTTTAATTAATTGAGTTTACAAAATTTGTATAAATATAGTTTATTATCTCTTCAATGTTTCGCATAAAGACCTCCTCACCGTTGACTAATTTTTATGTGTGAATATTGATATAATTAAAAATAGTGAATATAAATTATCCAAGTTTAAAATACATAAAAAGAACACAAGTTCTCGAGTGGAAAATGGTTTAGCTTTTTGTGAGTCCAAAAGGCCACAGTTGAATGCATTTTAGCGTTGATTGAAAAGGCACGAAAATAGCGATAATAAGTTTATGTATTTATTTAAGATTTTTATTTTATGTACGTGCTCGCTTCATAAAATATTAAATAACTTAATGGAAAAAAAAGTAAGTCAGAAGGGAAAAAAATAATTCTTTTTTTAATATTCACGTTGGACTTCTATATAGGGTTGCATCAAATGACATCTTTATATCCTATTTGTTTTTGGGAATAATCCACCACGTTGTACCAGCAATGTCATGTTTATGATATATTTCTGCATCAGTTTCAAACTACACGGCTTAATCACCATATATCATGTTTGATAATAATAATAATAATAATAATAATAATAATAATAATAATAATAAATATTAAGAAAATGTTTAGATCAGTTTTGCCTCCAAATAGTTTAACATATCTAATTTTACGATCTCAGAAATTTACCTTATTACTATTTAATCATTATGTGATAGTTTTAATATTTTAATCTTATTTTAATATAAATAAATACTTGAATGTTAAAATAATAAAGAATTTTATAATTTTTTTGGTTCAAGTCTAGCGATTGCCTTAAAACTAATGTAAAAATCATTAAAAATATAATGAAATAACATTTAACACTAAAATTTTACATTTTTAAAACGTTCACAATTTTTGTTTTTGTCAAAATTTTAACGTGGAATATCATGAGCACAAGATGGTTAAGATAATAATGAAAAAATTAAGGTGTGATATTTGGAGTACTTACAATTTTGAGTATATTAGTATATTTGATTATAATGTAAGAATATAATTATGATATTACTAATATTATTACAATTATGTCATTATATTATAACTGGGTGTACAGGTGTACTCAAAATTGTGAGTATACTAAAGATTTTACCAATAATTAAACCACCACAAAAAATATTTAAGAAATCACATGGAAGCAAATATGCTTTTGAGCAATATAAAATGGACTAAATTATAATTTATTGGTGGCACTTTGGAGTAGACTTATCATTTAAGTACAATTTGGTCAATATTCTAGTATTTTAGTTTAAGTTGGGGCAGTTTATAGTTTTAGTATTGTTTTTGTTAGTTCACTTTTGTGTATTTTAGTTTGATTTTTAGGTTTTATTCATGTTTTGAGTCTTTAGGATAAAGGAAATTGAAAAAAGGGCGATAAGATAACGGTTACATTAAAATGTGGAAAAAGAGGCAAAAGATAAGGCAAGTAGTAGAATAGCATTTGAATAACCAAGAAAATCTCACGAGCGCCGTGCTAACAAGTTAAATATTTGCAGGAAATTTGAGTTCGTGGATAAAATATTTATCAGTTGTCTGAAAAAACTTACTTAGGTGTCCAAGCATTAAAGCAAAGCCCAAAACATATAAATTCAAAATTGGAGAAGCCCAAGCTCACGTGGAATCCTAAAATACAAAGGGAGTGCAAAAACTAACAAAGGAAGAGGAAGGAAGGCTGGCATCAAATAGTATAGATCTCAAGAAGAGGGGTGGAGATTGAGAGTTTAAGATTGCTTTTAAAAGGAGTTTTTCTTCTATCCTTGATCTTTTTACTCTTTTCTCTTTTATGAATTGGGGATTTGTTTTTACTCTTAGTATGGTTGTTGTTGCACTTATGTTGAACTAATTTTCTTTTCTAAGGATCTAATGGAACCTTAAATTTATATTTTAGATGAATTTTGTGTAATTCCTTTGTCTTTTATTATTGGGTACTTATGTCAATTTAATTTTAATGATTTTCATAACCTGACCTATAATGAAATTGATATATTAGTTTAGGTGGAATTTAAAAGAGAAAACTTAAATTGAGAACTAATTGATACAACCAATGATCAACTTATAATTGTTAATTTGTAATTATGATAGGAATATACCTAATTGCCATAAATAATTAATTTAGGGTTGGGACTTAAAGCTATTATTAGAGAGCAATTTACCATAGGAATATATAAAATTGATTTAATAGTTAGATTTATATGAGATTTGGAAGAATCATATGAATACTTATAAATTCTAGGCTAGTACTCTAGATAAGAGAATAAATGTGGTGAATTTCATTTAATAAAAGGACTAAGAGGGAAATTAGACTTAGATCTTCCTTCATTGAATTTTAACCAAGTAATTTGCAATATTTCTTTTAATTTTTATCATTTCCTTTAATTTCATTTAATTTTATTTCCATCACTTTGATAAAGGGTATAATAATATAGGATTGGTTTAACCTAAAATTTGGTCTCCATGTAAACAATCTTATTTACTACTTGTCTACGATACGTGTACTTGATTGTACTCTATATATCCACAACATTTACCCTAAATTATTAATGGGTCTTCAATAAGTCATTTACATTCTTGAGTTAAAATAATATTTGACATGTCATCAATCACTTCTATATAAGGGGGTTGGATTCTCTAAAGTGTAAAGTGACTCTAAAGTAGAGAGAAAGTGACACAAAAAGTGAGAATGTATATAAAGTTAATTTCTTCTTTCTCCACCCACTTCTTCTTTCTTTCTATTTTAGAGACTCTACAAGCTCTATACTTTTGAGGATTTAAAACCCTTAGTGGTAAAACACCTATCTCATGATTTCAAATGAATCCGAGCCTATTGCAATCCTTCATTTTGGTAATTGGAATTTGACAATCAACATTAAATAATTATATAAATGTAACGATTCAGATTTAAAATTGAATTATTAAAATTACTAGCTCTTAGAAACCGAAGTCTGCAGAATGTTAAAATCTTAACCCAGTTGTTAGGATTAGCTAAAATCAGGGTGTGCAATTGGGAGGCTATCTG
The DNA here is from genome assembly GCA_037074485.1 of Delonix regia. NCBI lineage: Eukaryota > Viridiplantae > Streptophyta > Magnoliopsida > Fabales > Fabaceae > Delonix > Delonix regia. Next base: position 24,374,482 of record CM073451.1, on the reverse strand, counting down.
CGACAATTTCGAATTCAAATATAGGTAGATGTGTGAAATTATTATCGTTCTTACTACTTACCAAAGATATATATATATAACGTATAAATTTGTGACTTTTGGCCCAATTGTATTTGTTCTATGATTATCACTGTATGTGAGGTGGGAGGGCCTTATGACTTAACATACTATATCATGTCTTTATTTTTATTCAATCAATAAATGACATATCAGCTTAATGGCACAACTTTTTATATTCATATTTGAAGGTAAAAAGAATAGCCATTAGAACTTGAAAGGCATAGATCGAGGATTGTTTATCATGTTCCAGACTTCAGTTTTTAATATTTGTTCATGAAAGGAAAACTATGAAGCTGTTTAACTTCATCATTTTGCTGCAACACCAACAAAATGTGCAGTCTCTCTGCAAGCATAAATAAGAATTAGACAAGGTTTCAAACTGTGTGATGCTTAAGTGACTTCCATAAACTCTAATTCTCCCACGTCAAAATTCCCAATATGGAGTTCATTATCATATCTTGGCCACTTGAAGGTGGCATACAACAGAGAACACAGAGGACTGAGGAAGAACCCAAAAGCTTATGAAAAGCAAGAAGTGAGACTAACATTACTTTGCCTCTTGCATCAAAGCAAAAAGAAGGCATACATATCCCCTTTCGCCGTAACTCAAAATACATGGAAAAGAAGAAAAAAGTAAACATAATGGGAGAGCTATATCACAGACCTCCTCTCCCTACCTGGTAGAGGTCAATATTAAGTAGTTAGGCCTTCTCTTTGTTCCTTCTTGTTTCAGGTATGCCTTGGACTGTGGCCCTTCTGCTATCTACATACAATGTTGATTGTTGCTTTCTCACACAGTGTAGTGCTGCTGGATTGTATCAATGTCCAGACCTTTCAGCTTCACCACTGACTCAACATGACCCTTAAGTGTGTGAAGCTCGCGAAGCCTGAAACCATAAGCGGAAAAGAAAGGAAGATGAATTTTCATGCCTTCATTTCGTTGAAATGTAAGAATTTCATTGATTTTGCTCTATGCTTTGTTTAAAACAAGCAAAAAATATATATTGGAAGACTATGTTATGATCAGAATTGAGCTTTTTTCCCAGTAACTATATGATTAGGATCTCAGAAGACTATGTTATGGTTGCTTACCTTGCAACTTCGGCACGTCTCTTGGCCTGCTCAGCAATCTCGGACAGCTCTCTGTAACTGCTCTTGTCGTTAAAAATGCTAGAAGTTTCTGGTGGTTGAAGCCCATGCAGGGTTCTCTGAGCAAGTGCCCATTGAGCCTCCCTCTCCTCCTTTCCATAGTCTTTCTTGGTGGTGAAGGCAGTCTGTTATGTATTTCAAAACAAATTAGTCACCATATTTCTGCATTCAAGAAAGAGAGGAAGTACTGAATCTACCATGCATACCTTGTTTTCTAGCAGATTCAGCCAAGCCTTGCCACTTAAGATGTAGCGAATAGCAAACTTCATCAAGTCAAGTGGAACATAGAAGACAATGCTATAGAGCCAGATGACTCCAGCCCAACCCCACCCAATTCCTTGGATCTTTGCAAAGCCCCAGTTGGCATACACTGCTATTAAGGTGGCAATCTGCAAGATCATAAGCTCAAAATTTATTTCATTCTTCTCTTATAGGACTTCTCAAAAAGAAACACGAGTTCCTACTTACCAGCTGAGCAATAATGAAAGCAGTGACTAAAAGCATTCCAGGGCGTTCAACATAGGACCAGCTACGAGAACGGGTTACAAATATCAGAGCCTGGCTCACTATGCTGACTTGTAGGTACAAAGCAGACATCATTTCATGTGGCCTATCGTTCAGAGGTCTGACTCCAAATTTGTCCTGGAATGATAATTAAGGGTGTTATAAATTTGAGTTCAAAAAAGCATAATTTAAGGAGGGGATTAATAAAAGAAGCTGGTAATGTATGATAAACTTCTCTTACATGGAAGAAATCAGTTTCTTTCATTGCCCAGAAAAATATGACAGTCATCAGTGCCAGATAACCTCCAAGCACAATCCCAGTGGCAAAAATTTCTTTCAGTTTCCAGCTATCAGGCAAGGGAGATGGCTTCACTCTGTCCTTTGAAATTGTCATGATTGTTCCTAATAGAATGAAGAACATTCTCAATCAGCAATGGCGTAAGGTACAACATTAAGAAGCCTATTTCAGAGTAATATTTGTTGAGAACCTTACCATCATTTAGAATGGCAATAATCAAAACCATGAAAGGAGAGAAGTCAAATTTCCATATCAGGGCAATAAGCATGAAGCCAAACTGCATTCAGAAACAGAAAGAATTCAAACTAATGAGTATTCATTCCGTATCATTAAGAATCACGCTACTATATAATCATCATTGCAGCTTTTACTTACCACTATACGAATAGTGATAGAGACTGCATAAATCTGCAATACAAATAACACAAAGTGAGGATAGTTCATTTACAACATAGAAAGAGGAAGAATGCATGGTCATGACTTATGAAGAAAGGGGAGGGCTAAAGCAACTAACAGTGTAGTTTTTCATTCTTTGGAAAATAGCTCTGCTAGTCAAGACTGCACTGATAATAACACTCAATCCAGGTTCAGTCAAGACAATATCGGAGGCACTTCTCGCGGCATCAGTGGCATCAGCAACTGCAATACCGATATCTGCCTTCTTCAGAGCAGGGGCATCATTGACACCATCTCCAGTCATTCCACAAATGTGCTTCCTCTCTTGCAACTTCTTTACAATTTCATATTTGTGCTCTATAGAGAACAATAGTAGATAATATAAAGGTCAGGACTAGCCAAATTGTTTTGGGAAAGGAGAAGCAAAAGTGTTAAAGGGAACAAACCAGGAAATACTCCAGCAAATCCATCTGCCTTCTCAATCAACTCTTCTACAGGAAGTGCCGCAATACTTGCATCTTTGTCTTGACCAAGCAAGGAAGCAGATGGGTACATGTTTGTTCCCATGCCAAGTCTCCTTCCAGTCTCCTTTGCAATTGCTAGTTGATCACCTGGAGATAATAAAAGAAAATGAGATATTAAATTGAGGAAGTTTGATGATAAATGTATATCCTGCAGATGATACTTGTTTTTTGTTTATTCTAGAGAAAGGAATGAATTAAGTAGTATTTACCAGTAATCATCTTCACATTTACTCCAAGATTAAGAGCTTTGCGAATGGTTTCAGCACTGTCATGCCTTGGGGGATCGAACAGTGACAACAAGCCAACAAACTGCCATGGACCACCAGGGCTTTCTTTCGTTTTCTCATGAACTTCCTGCAAAAGTAGCATAGGAGAGCCGGTAAGGCTTTTGTTTGTCAAGTGAAATAAAGAATGCTGATACAAACTCTTAACATGATGTCATGTAAACTATAAAAACCTGTCTGGCAACAGCAAGCGAACGTAGCCCTCTCTCTGCAAACTTGTCAATCATAGCATGGACCTTCTTCTTAGCATCTTCCCTTAGGTTACACAGGTTCATGATCTGTTGAGCAAAGTAAAACCAAATATTAATGGAATCAATTAAGTAACCAGAATTTCTCTCAAATCACAAACTGAACCATGACTTACCTGCTCAGGAGCACCTTTGCTTGCACGGTGCCAATTTCCATCAGCATCGATGTAAGTCAAAGCTGTTCTCTTGTCAACAGGATTGAATGGCAAGAAATGCACCTCTCTAATCCCAGCCCTTGCCTGCACATTACATAGACATGTTCAATACAATCACTCAAATCAACAGTTCTGGTTTTCAGGTCAATTGAAGAAAAGCCAGACCTCTTTTGGGTCAGCGAGCATTCCAACAATGGCAGCGTCTATGGCATCCTGGTTTTCAGTTCTGGAAGCCCTTGCAGCAAGAAGAATCACATGTTCCTTGTCTACATCCTTTGCAAAGACCTCAATTAAGTTCTTGTCAACACTAAGCTTGTTAAGGGTGAGTGTCCCAGTCTTGTCACTGCAAAGAACATCCATACCAGCCATCTCTTCAATGGCAGTCATACGCTTGGTGATGGCACCTTGCTGAGAGAGCCTGTGAGAACCAATGGCCATTGTCACAGACAACACAGTGGGCATAGCAATGGGGATTCCTCCAATCAAGAGGACCAAGAGGTTGTCAATCCCATCTCTGTACTTTCGGTGTTGGATCGGGTACATGACTATGATCTCAGCCAACATTCCAACAGCAATGGAGCAAATGCAGAAGTTCCCAATTGCTGTGAGAACCTTCTGGAAATGCCCAACTTGGTTGGTGCTGTCCACAAGATGAGCAGCCTTCCCAAAGAATGTGTGGACACCAGTTGCAATAACAACAGCTTCAATTTCACCTTGTTTGCAAGTTGAGCCAGAGAAGATTTCATCACCAGGGTTCTTGGTCACAGGAAGTGACTCTCCAGTCAGAGCAGATTGATCAACCTTCAACGGATCACCCTCAAGAAGGCGAGCATCAGCAGGAATGATGTCACCTAGTTTAATGCTTATGATATCTCCAGGAACCAGAATTGCAGCTTCTTCCTCATTCCATTTACCATCTCTAAGAACCTGCACATGCCCCAAATTTTTGTGAATCATGAAGGTACGTTTGGTTTCATCACTCCTAAAAACTTCCAAACCTTCCCACTACATTATCACAACATCTTCATATCATTTTCTTAAGAAATGTTATCTCATTTTGTTATAAATTATTGGGAAAGAAGGCATGCATCTTGGCCTATGAAGCATGGGCACAATATTCAAGCAATATATCCATATTAAGTATGTATTAGCCATCGGTAATTTTGGTGGGAAAAGTAAAACTTATAAATACACCTGCACATCAGGATACTTGCACAGCTCTATTATTATTACTCTGATTTATTTATTTTCAATTGATTCTATCATATATTTATTATGGTAATATAGTATAGAGTACCATACTTATACCATAAATTCTGAAAAACTTCCTTACCTCTACAATACTCATACCAATACATGTAACAACACATATTTTTGGCAGCATATGCATTCACAGCAACTCAATGCAGAGAGGAATCAAAAAGACGAATAATACCTTTGTCTTTGGAGCAAGACCGGCCATAAGAGCAGCAGCAGCATTTCCAGCATTGTTTTCTTCAATGAAACTGATAGTGGAGTTAATCAGCAACAAACATATAATACCCACAAAGTCCTGCCAATCTGGGGGCTTTCCATCACCATTTGCAAGAGCAATCGCCATCAGAGCTGCAGCTTCCATCACCCATGACAGTGGATTCCACATGAACCCAAGAAACTTCAGGAATTTGCTCTCCTGTTTTCATTCAAATTTTTACCAGTTAGCTCGACCATCCAGTGGCACGTAAATTGTGCATTGCATAGATAATTAGCCGTTGTTTACCTTCTTTTCTTCTAGCTTGTTGGGCCCAAATATCTGAAGCCGATTGGCTCCTTCCTCCGAGGACAAACCTTCTCTGGTACATTTCAATTGCTCAAACACTTCCTCAATGGGAATACGTTCCTGTAAGCAGTTAGCATTAGAATCTTGGATTACCTTTTAATTCCTTTCAAGACTGTCTATGGTATCTTCTACCCCAAGAAAGATTGTTGCAAAGTAAGAGGCAAGAAGCAAAGAGAACGACACAACAGAGTCAAGAAAACTTGTGAGCTGTGACATGATAAAGCATATCAGATTCTTCACAGGTTAGATTCTTCTAAGGGTTTAATCAATGCCCACCAACCAGCAAGGATTTTATGAACATTTTTCCTTACAATAGTGGCCGACATAATTATACAATCAAGTGATAACCCTAATAGTATTTTTTGATCATGAAGCAACTTTCAACTTCATATTTTGATCTTCTACTACACTATGTAGAAGTCTATAAACAGATTCTCAATTAAGTGGACAATAAAGAAAGTCTGTAGTCACAGTACCACACGCATGATAAAGACAGTGAAAAGTGATCATGCTCGGAGTGGATCAGGATTCAGACCTACTCTATTTATGGAAAAAAAAAAAAAATAGCGTAAAACAGAGTGTCCAATATATTCAATGAGAATGTGGTTTTCGAATTTATTTTGCGCAAGAAATGAATTTTCAAATATCACTATAAACTGATTTATAAAATTCTGTATTTTCAATAAATTCCATTTCCACCCCAATAAAATCTCAATCATTTCTTTTTGTTTTTTAATCTCATATATCTCCTTCCCCTCGTGACTGAAACTCAACACCGTCGTGAACCATCAGAAACCGCCCCAGCTTTTGACTTTCTATCTTAATTTTTCAAAACAAAAAAAAAAATCTCAAAGCGCAGCCATGCCCCAGCGGCCTAACAACCACCGCATGCGTATAATAGGCGCCAACTAGCCTAATTAATTAGCCTGAGCCAGCCAATCACGAAGCCGTTAACTGGCGCGTCGTCACAGGTCAGATGGGACACGACAGCTATCTTCCCATGTGATTGGCACGTTTAATATACGCGCAACATCCGAGCTTGGATAAGTTGGGACCCGTTTGGTTAAAAACAGCTTTGCTCCTTTCGATGAACAAAATAAAGTTAGGCCTGCTGTGGGTTGTCCAAGAAAATTCGAAGAGATGTTAAGGGCAAATTGGGAAAATAAAAGTCTGGACCCTGAGGTGTCAGGCAGAGTCAGAACCGTTGAATGTGAGAGTTACTGTAAAGACGGTTAATCAATTAGGCCTATCTTAAAATTGAAAAGGCCAAAGTACCACGGCATAAGTACTTCAAATTCCATCTTTCCAAGCAAATTCGCAGACAGAGAGTGAAAAGAGACAAGATAACAAATTAGGAGAACCCAAAAAGAAAAAGAATCAGAAATGAAATGTATTGAACTGTTTTTTATCTGTCTCTCATACGTTAGGGATCTACTAAGAATAACTGAAATTAATGTGTTTGGTCGCAGGGAAAATGAAAGAAAATGAAAGGTTGGCAACCAGAGGTTGTGGTTGTGAGTCGTTCTCAGAATTATACCCTGTGACTGTCCCTTTCCATGCACGTTTACCTCCGTCTCATATTTTGGCTCCTTGATTTTCTCAACAAGGAAACAGTGAGGGAGGGAAAATCTTATGCAGAAAAGAAAAATTTTTCTGAATCCTAACAAGCACAGCAGCTTCCCCAGAAACAGAGTATCAGAGTATGACAAGGGTCATGGTTCAAATTAATTGTGTCTCTATGATTAAGAAGAAAGGTCAACTTTTCTCTGACTGAAAGCCTAAGCAAAAGCAAACTTAGAAGCCAATAAACTCGAACTGGGAAAAACAAAAACAAAAAGTTTATTAAGAGATCATTCATGGAAGACCTCGTTTCTTTGCTGGAAAAAGCATGCACAGGGCAGACACAACACAGCAAAATTTCTCGAGAAAATAGGCAGGAAAGTGCGAGAGAATGAAGGGACTAGAAGCAATATACCAGATCAACAGCCTCGTTCTTGATCTCCTCAAGGCTTATTGCCTTGTCTTCGCCCATCGCAGTTAGAACACAGGAAAACACTGCAATATGCAGCAGGTATGACAGCAGATAGAAGGGTATAAATAAGGAAAGAAATCTACTGGGCTCAACGGAGAGATAGAGAGAAAGGGATAGAAAATTCCAAGAAAATGCTGCGAGTGAAGAAGCAAGGGAGGTGTGGCCTGAGGATATGAACTACAACTAGCCCCTACGCCTCTGTATTTAAACTTGCTTCGAATGGCAGAGAGCCTCACAATTAAGACTGAGAAAGAGAATACCACCTCTCTCCTTCTCTCTCTTATTACCTGTGACTTGTCTGCTGATGTTGACGATGGTGATGCCTTGGAGTTCAAAAACCTCTTACCCCATAGGGGTCCCACACGTACGTGGTTGAGATGGCATTAGCAAAGAGAAGCCCTCCCTCATTATACTATGAAGTATGAACTACATTATTACATTGCTGACCCTTGTGAGGGATAGGGTTAGAAATACTATTTACCCATTATTCCAATTCAGTGATCAAAATTATCACATTCAATGAGTCTATCTAAAAGTTATTTGTTTAAATTTAGATAAAAAAAAATGTAAAGTATGGGAACAAGAATAAAAGAAATATTGTTCTCCAAATTTCAAAATAGCCTAGATTTAGGAATGAATTTAGGATTTAATTTTAAAGGGATAAAAATTTTTAGATAAAAAATTTAAATTAAAAAAACAAATTCTTATGATGCAAAGGACTTGAGCTCTTCTAAATTAAAAAATTAAATAAAAATATATGATAAATTTATATATAAGAATTAAAATTTTAAACCTTAGACCTATCTTTGCCTAGATTAGTGGGTTGGTATAGCAGGTAAATATTATGTAGCAATGAATGTACATTAACTTTAAGAATGATCTTGTGGTCAAAAAGGTGTGTTTGGCTATTTATCTCAAGTACTTAATGGGGTTTAAATTTCAGAACTAGCACTCGCAAAAATTTATTCTCTTAAAGGCAACATATTGATATAAAGGTATTAATATTAAGATTCTTCAGAGAGAGATTCCGTCTCAATTAATGTATAAATTAACTAAATACCTTTATTGTATAAAAACATACTAGTATAGGTACAAATTTAGGTTTATTATTTGTTTATGAATTAATTTTGATAGTAAATTATTTATTTTATAGCAACCAGTTTCTTTAAAATTGAAGAATTCATATTCGAATTTTAGTCAAAGTCAAATAAATAAAAAGAAAGTTTTTTTATGCTTGAAAGATGTAAATATAGTTGAGATTGTGTTGAGCATTATCTAAAGATGTCTAAATTTATATAGTTCTCCTTTATATTATTATTATTATTATTATATACACACACAAAAATATCTTTTAAAGCCAATTGATTATCAAAATATCCTCAAGTAATATTAAAATTTCTATTAAAATATAAATTTAAAATTTTTATATCAATTTTTATCATGTTCAAAACCACAAATTTAATTTATTCTGAATTTATAAAGTGGCTATTTGTATTGTTCAAATACATATTTAATATTTGTTAAATTATATTCATAATATAAACATAAGATGTTTTGGTCAAAATATGTGCAATGATAGCTTTAATTTTGAATAAATTACAAGACCTCTCTTGAATTTTGTTGAAATTACAGCATGGATATCCTTTCTATTTTCAAAATATGCGATCCTTTTCTTTTAATTTTAAGGTATTTTTTAAACTAAAATACACTCTATTAACCTAAATACATATTGGATTATTTTTTTTAAGAATTAGAGGTTATGTTGTTTGGTAAGCTGAATATTTTGATATTTATCATTGTTTTTAGTCAAATTATATCTAAATATGCACAAATTAAAGTAACAGAGTAGATTTTGTTTTCATTAAATTTAAGAAATTGCACTAATGATCATTTATGAATTAACTGATACTGTGACATATACCTTCAACGTGAAAAAAAATTAAAGTCTTAAATATATTCTTTTTAATGCAAATTGACTAGCTCATAATTAATTGTTGCAAATCAAAATTTCCAACCCCACATAACTTTTTAATATATTTTGTGCGGATTCGATATATCAATGAATCAGTCCTTTAAGGTTAATTTTAAGAATAAATTTAACTTTGAATTGTAAATTTCCTTTTCACTAGATCCACTCTTCCAACTTGCTAGATCTAAAGGAGGTTTAATTAAAATAATTATGTATTTAAATTAATGGAGATCATTTAATGAAAAGATTTAAAATTAGACTTAAACATAGAGCAAATTTTGGTTTAAGAGAAGATTCATGTATATTCTGAAAATACAGAGTAGGTCGGTGTAATCTTAATAAAACTTAAGGGAAATTTTTGTAATTACTCTTTCATTTATTGCAAACGATGTTGTCTTTTGATTTTAAATGTGATGAGTGTAAAGTTTCAAAACGATGAAGGGGAACCATATATTTTGAACTTTTCAAGAGAGAAAGAGTGATTTAAAACATATACATATTTTATTATTCATATGATATACAAGAGCAAGCTTCTTTATAATTTTTTACTTTCTCTACCCAGAAAAATTTTACCTTAATAAATGAATTATTCATTTTTATTATTGAATTACTCCCAATGGTTCATGCAATAAATATTTTTACAACGATTGTAATAAGTTCTGTACCCGCCATAAGGCATTTATTAAGAGCTATTATACACTATTTAATGAATTGAACATACATTTATAAAAAAAAATTAAATAATTTTTTATTAGCTACTCATTCACTTTCATCAGTATAATAGAAAATCTAAAATTTTAAAAGTTAAATTGAGTGTTACCAAAATGTAAAATTTAAATAATTAAAATAATTTCCAGAAAGTTAAATTATATTTTTTAAGAGTAGATCAAACAATTTAAAACATTATCGTTCAAACATAATCTAGTAGGACCCGAGAACATGGCACATGCTAATTCATAGGCTCTTTATCATTCATTTTTCAGGTTCAGAAAATTGAAAAATAGTAAATAATAATTATTTTGAGTTTTTAGAAGCCAATGCATATTATATAAATAAACATATATAAGGATTGACTTCAATTTATGTGGGTCCCTCAATAATAGAAAGTCGTCGAACCTTTGCAACACAGAACTGTGTTTTTCTATTATTGAAAAATTTGAATGGAGCAGTTCATATTTGTCACCACTATCGATTTTAGTTTTCTTTTTTATTTTGATAAGTATAATCATTTTAATCTGTACAATTATATAATTAAAAAAAAGAGAGAAAAAGAGGCATTCCCTACTTGTCACCATTTCCAGTTCCACATGTTTCCTTCCTCGGTTGATCCAAATGCTTAAGATGCTACTCGCCAACTCAGATATCCTTCTTCATGCCATTATTATTATTAAAAAAATATCAAAATTAAATAACACTCATACTATTGTTGAATATAATGAATACTTTGGAATCATATAAAGTGAATTGTGCCTCCTCATAACGTTTAGTGGAACTAAAGAGGTATATTTAACTTTTGTGTATATTCAATTTATGGTATCTTATATACAATAATATCAGTTACAATATTACTTATTTTTAAATTTTTAAATTGAAATAAATTGCATCATAAAAATTTATACTAATTGTAAATGAAAATACAATTAAAAGAATAAAAGTTTATGTGTAATTTATTACATCTTCATTCATATAAAAATAAAATACAAGTCATTTTTAAAAATTTCATATATATATTATATTTGATTTTCTATTTGTCTTTTTTTTATAAACTAATTTTTGGTATAAAGATAATACTAAAATTAGTAACATAAAAACATATTAACACACTATATCCTGTGATGTACCATGACAAAATATGTTGACTATCGTAAAATAACACCCTCTTTTGTTTATATGTAATATTATGTTATCTTAAATAAGTCACTCTATTATATATTATATAACAACATGCCAATATATATACTCATCCAATTCTAATATAAAAAAAAATCATATAATATAACAAGATCAAAATCACATTATACGAAACACTTGCATGTATCTATTACAGAAAATTTAAAGAATTTCATAGTATAAAACTTGTAATATTATATTGTATTCCATTAATTTATGAGTAATCAAAGTATGGCATATAGTAAGTTTAAAATATTTATTATAAAAGATTTTAAAACCATTTTGAAGGACTCGGGGAGTAAAATTTTTTACTTTAAATGACTTTGTCTTATAAATTTGAAATTAATAGTAAAAGAGTTACACTCATGTAAGATTCCAAAGTCTAAAAGTAGGGTCTTTTAAAAATACAAAAAGGAGAAAATTACTTTTTGAATCCTTTATTTATCGCAAAATTTTTATTTTAATTCTTTACTTATTATAATACATAAAATGATCTCTTATTCATTCAAAAATGTTAAATTTAATCGTTTGATTTCGAGTATAGCATTTAGATAGAAAAACTAAATCTAGTATTTTTTGTGAAAAGTTTTGGACGTGACAAATTTTTAATAAATGGGAGATTATCTAAAGTATTACAATGAATGAGGGTCCAACTTATAAAAGAAGTTCTGATTCTTAAATTTTTTTAGAATCATTTTAAAATTATAGGCCTTTATAATAAGTAGTTTAAACTTATAATATTATTTAACTTTAACTATATTCTTTTTCAATTTTATCTGTACACACTCAATTAAATTTTATCACATGTTTGCTTTAACGCTAGTAAACCTCTAAGTGCATTAAATAAAATTTTTTCAATGAAGAAATAATTTTTTATCATTTAATTAATATATATTGCCCTTAATGCGCTCAGAAAGTTCTCTCTTGCATAATGGATAAAGTGGCGTACATGTAGCTGCGCGCTAACCAACAGATTCCCCAATAATACAGTTAACACACTCACAAAAGAAAAAAGAGATATGTATTGCAAATATGCTCTACATTATATGTATCCTGTTACAATATGTGATTTAATGAGTTCCTCTTCACGAGAGCTTTTGTTGTCCAGAAACTAATAATGTTCAATCTATCCAACCAAAAAGAGGAAAGATAGAAGAGCGTATAGAAGAGATTCTTATATTTCCTTTGCTTTTAGAGCTGTATTGGATAAGTTTCTTTTTTCCCATATAAATTATATTTACATGAAGATAATTACACTTAAACAAAAAATTAAACTAAAATTTTTATATAGTTCAATTGAAAAAAAATTAGAAAAATATTATTGAACTACTAGGAAAAAAAGAAAAGAATTCCAGCGCGAGCGTGCCTTGCTTACTGATCTAAGCTTTGCAACTAACGACATGCACCGTCCCTATGTATATCTTGATATAAGAAATAATGTTTATGATTGCGATATGAAATGAACACAAATGTGTAAAGAAATCTGAATCTTCTGCAGCTCAATTATTGATTAATTATATATAAATATATGTATGTATATATATATTTATTAGTTCTATATATCTCTCTATACATACTGTGTTTAAATATAACAGAAAAAGAAATAAATATAATATATATATATATATATATATATATAAAAAGATAATTCACTTAGGACAATATTTTGATCTTTTAACATCAATACTATAATTACTTAGTTACAACGAACCATTAAGGTATTTTTTCCTTTCTCCATCAATTCTGGTATGAGACAAATACCTGAATAATATTATATGAACAAATTTCAACCTCACTGACATGTTCAAAAACAAAAACTGGCCCATTCCAAGGCACATGCAACTAAACGACAGCGTTAAGGGAGTAGGGTGATAGCATGTTTACATATGCATCCTTTATTGACTCTCAGGCTAGTATATGACAGGTCAATTAATTTTATTAAGCAAAAATTTGGATAAAATTATATTGATTTAAAATAAATGTTTAGGATAAAATTAAAATTCATCCAAATTTTTGGGAAGAAACAAAAGCATTTTGTCTAAAAATAATTATAAAATTAAATTTGAGGGGTACTTCATTTTTGTCTGTTATGTCAATTTCACTCTCTTCGGTTGCTTATTTTAGCAACTAATTATAAAGTTTGTCCCCTAGACAATAAACCTGTTAAATAATCGCTAAGTTCTGTTGCACTGGTAAAATATTATTTTATTATACAGATAGATTAAAAAATGTTTTAATTTATATTTTTCGTTTTTTGATTTGCAGTCAGATGAATAATGGTATTGTGAAGTGTAATATTATGACATCTTATTGGAAATTAAAATCTTATATGATGAAGTTCAACTCATGGGACAATAATGGCAGTATTTATATGGTCATTTTGACTATAGAATATGATCAGTATGATGTCAAAGAAGCAGTCGTTGTTTTAAATAAAGCCCTTTTTTTATTATTATATATTATTTTCCATGTCTTTCTTTCTTGCAAACATCACCAAACAATTTCTAATGCATGATGCTATTTTGGCATCTTCCTCGTCATTTTGGATCAAAGTTTAGACTTGTTATCTAGACTGTGACAACTATTATTTCATAACGAGTAATACTGTTTAGTTCGCAAAAAAGGCATTGGCCTTTGAAGAAAGAAAAGGAAGATACCAATGGTTATTTGGCACACTAGGTGGAATTCACAAGTTATAAAGTCGTAGGTGTAATGTTCCAATGCCACAAAAGATGTTCTGTATTACAAAGCACCAAGTAATATCAAATCCTAAAGATTTCCCCTTGCAGATTATGAGGCATACATATGAAGGGATACAAACACTAAGTCAATCTTGAATGCTTGGGAGATATGTAGGAACTTGTTAACTTGTTTGTTTCACAAAGAATTGTCATGCTGCAAGACCCAGACAATAAGATATAATATGTATAATCTACCAATGCAAAGAATACATGCAACTATTAATAGAATGAGCTAGTATGACATTATTGTTAACATAAACAATCCTGATCCTTGTGATTTCAATCTCACAACAAATTAGAAATGATGAGTTATTTGCAAAAATACCTAAAATAAAGTGAATTTATAATTGACAGATCACTAGAAGAAATAAAGAATCATTTGGATCTCAAATAATGCTAGGAGCAAGCTTCTCATGGTTTATTTAAGTTCATATGACATCCATTTATAGCACAAGTCCCAAATGCATTGTTATTAACAAGTGGGAGGTTAAAGTATACAAAAATAGTTGTTTAAAAGTGATTGATAGCTTTTCTTACTTACATCAGTCACCAGCCAATTGGAGCCTTACTAGAAATGCCTAATTGACAATAAATAGAACTAGTTATGGATTGGTGTCTAACCAGTTGATTGTTGGCAGTCTCCAAACAACTGGAGACCTTTCAAAAGTTCTCATCAACCATTGCTTGGACTTAGAAATTTGACAAGAACAATTCCAAAAAGTTATTTAGCATACCCAAAAGGTTTATTTAATCTATAAACCATTTTAGTCCTTTTACACAAGTCTTAAATCCTATAAAGGCTAATACATAAATCCTTTGCAAAGCTTTAGAGATCTTAGGTAAGAGATTTTCTAAAAGCATATCAATTATTATTTATTTTTATAAGGGGTTCACATATGGCAGACCGAGCCTAGTCGCACACGGACTTGTAACCCACTTGGTATTATGCCAAGGTCAAATTTTTGACCTTAGGCTCGACGGCCCGACCTGGTGAACATGGGACATCACCGAGCCAGGTTTGTGAAAAAGAAAAGAAAAGAAAAAGCTCTCTTTTCCTACATGATTAGACACTTACAAACAACATTGGATATAATTCTTGAATTCTCAATACCTTGATATTGCCATTTCACTAGATAACTTTCTTCAGGGTCAATTCAAACAATCACAAAGAACACTATCTTATAATTACAAGTACGAAGTAAGAAGTTAAAGTCTGAAGCTCTAAAGCATACTTGCTAATTGAATACTTCTCCAATGCTAAGTAAGACCAATTTTTGCTAAAAGTACCAACCAAGGAATTCCGCACTGACTGAAGCCCCAAGAATTCAATAACTCTTTCAACAACTAGAACTTTGTCTGGTTTTGACAAGTCAGCTGATGGCCTTTAATAGTGTAACAAGAATTCATACAAGGAACAGATATACAAGCACAAAAGCTACCACAAATAATAATTATACTCTTGATGTTTGCCTAGTCTATCAGCAACAATATTTTTCACTAATGAGTGCAAACTGAAAGAATACATAAACTGCTTGCTTTTTTTTTTGTTTGTTCTTTCAATTTTAACATTTGAATGAATTAGGTATAATTTCAAAAAGTTGTATGAGCTTCACAATTGTATCCAGGCATTGATTTCTCAACATCAGAGTTTATTTATATTATATTATCTACTTTTGTTACAAAATTGTCATTATTAACTTGGGAATTACATAATTTACAACATTAAATATGATAAAATAATGCATGCACATAAACACATAAATTAAAAATATATCTACAGAGAGAGTTATATATTTTTAGTTTTTCTTCAAGTAAAAACATTATAGGTTTAATTAATTAAATTTGGTTGAGAGTTAACATGTTTGGTGAAAAAAAAAAATGAAAACTTAGCAAATAGGACCCAACTTATGAAATGATTGTATAAGTAGAGCTTGAATATATGGTTCAAATTAAGCTCACACTCGGATTCTTAGTTGATGCTTTCCAGTTAAATCAAACTCAAATCTGTAAAAGTTCAATTCAACTTAGTTTGACTACAGGCCTAAGATTATTTTGATGCTTATCTTTTAAGAACTTTAGCTTAATATTCTTTTGGCCACACTATGGCATTTAAAGCTCTAAATATAGAAATTGATTATATCACAACACAAAACTTTGGTGATAGCTTCATAAGAAATTAATCAATTACAATAGTTCCAACTAGGGAAACTATAAGTCTAAACATCTTGATTTATCATGCCATGCTCCTTTATTGAATTATATATATACTTCAATTTTTTCAATATCCTGTTTAAGACAAGAAATTATAAATACACAATGAGAATGAAGTTAAATGTATTGTTACCAAAAAAAAATGTGCATGCAAAACATCTTGCATGCTCAGACCAACATCTTCCCTTTAAAATGGTAAAGGTCATGGAATAATTCCACTAGTCAAGAAGAATGTCACCAAAAAGTCTAATCTAATTATAACTAACAATTAAATCCAGGATTAAGTTATGAATAAAGATAAATTATCTTGAAGATTATGAATGCAATTTAAAATATACTTTGATCAGAATCCTTAACAATCTGCCATACCTGCACTTTGCACTAAATCAGAGGTTCTCTTCCACTGTCAGGTTTCCATAAATTATATCATCTTGTGGCACAAAACAATTCCATTGACAATCCCTCTTCTCTGTTAAAGAAAAAATAAACAAGATTTATCACCAAAACTCATAATCATTGGACAATTACCCATGACAAAATATCAATTAGTGAGCTTTAACCTTAGGCAATCCAAACAAATTTTGAGAAGGAGTAATTGAGGTAGCTTCTCATTATCTTATCAATTACCACACTTTGAAGACATACATAGGCTTAAAATTAATGTAACCAATATCATACAACAATACAAATTAAAATGGACAAGCCTTGGAGTATGCCTAGTGCATATGATATGGCCTAGCTCAATAGGAGTAGTCCAATATATATAAGTAAAACAAATGAAAAACATTAACTAAACTAAAAACACCTACTTCAACAATTGTTACTGATCATAAGCCAGCAATTTTAGACATTACAATGACATAGAAGCTAAGCTTAAAATGACACAAAAGAACTAATAGAGAGAGCAAGAGAACACAAGATTATAAGTTTGCAATTTTAGACATTATAATTCAGTCTACATGTATTACAAAATGCAAATCTAGCAATTGAGGAACGACCAAGCTCCCAACATCCTCTCACTTGAATATCATCTTCCCCATTGTGCTTAAAAGCATAATCTTGGTGAAAAAATCTTTATGCATATGCTTGAGGTATAAGAATGATTCCAATTTAAGTCAATGCATACTATTAGAGTTATGCACTAGACTTAATGTTCTGAAGATGATTGATTATCTATAAAAAAAAATTGTATTACAAATACATAATCTCAATCAATGGCCACAACACCTTGGGTACTTGCAACACCTAGATCTTTAGAGACATCTATAAACGTTAATCATGATATGAAACAATAAAGTTAAAAATTAACTAATGTAAATTAACAAGTGAAAATAGAGTTAGAGCTTACCTCATACAATGTTTTCAATCTCATCATATTGATCATAGTCATGCTCATTAAAGTTAAACATACTAGGGGAAAGCCAATTTTGGGCGCAAATGAGGGCTTTAGTCATTCTGGGGGATAAGGAGCACCTGAACACATCAAGCACATGCCCACCAATACTAAAAGCAAACTCTAAAGCCACAGTTGACACAAGAATAACCAACACATTATGCACAATCTGGGATAACACCTTCTACTTTGTAGCATTGTCTCTCTACCATCTAAGGATAGTGAAAGAGGCAGCACCACGAACCAATTCTTATTCTAAATGCTTGTCTAACTCAGATTTATAATTTATGGATAAAATTCTCTGCTTCAATGCCTCCTACTTATACTTGCGATTTGAGAAACAGCTTATAGTCGTACTATCTAAGGTGGTACTAACACTCTCTGAGGGGGTTTCAAATTTAACAGACTCTTATACAACTCCTTTGAAATAATGCTCGTATAAGTGATTAAATGCATCTTTATTCCTACCTTCATGGCTTCACACACACTAGGATTAGAGTATAGATCATCAAAAGTGGAATATACATAGCCAATGTTATATCACAGATCAAATACTAACCCTATTACCAGCAAAGGGTTCATATTGTCTGATATCCCTAAATACTTATCATACTTAGCTTGCATACTGTTCACCATATCTCTTATAACTGGATCATGATATGTTGTGTTCAACAACAACATATCCTAGATGTCAACAATGTCATTGAAGCAAGTATTCAAGGTCACATACAGTGATCCAGATAACCTCAATATAGTATCATAGAGTGTCTTCAAAAACTTTGCAAAGACTAATGCTTTGCTTTAATCTATAGTGTTTAGCGGTCCAGCTCATATAGCATCATCAGTGAAGTATTCAACGTACCTATCATCCTCATCTTCAATCCTTTCAAAGACTTTATGAAATTTGATAGCACTGTCTAACATGAGGTAGGTAAAGTTCCACCTAGCTGTAACATCTAGGCATAGAAAGCTACTTAATTCAATTTTTTCCTTTTCCATAAAACTTTTGAAACATTGCAACCATATAGACGAAGACCAAACATACCTCACCACATTTCAAATAGCAGAAATACAACTATTCATCACCTTCAACCCATCGCTTACAGCAAGGTTCAAAATATGCACACAATAGTGCATGTGTAAGAAATCCCCATCACACATTAACCTACCCCAACTTCTAAGTCTTTTCTTCAGATAAGTCACATTTGTGTCATTTGAGGACGCATTATCCACTGTCAAGGTGAATATCTTATCAATCTTTCACTCTAACAAACACTTCTCAATCATTTTTCCTATCATGTCACCCCTAGATTTTCGATAGGACAAAAATTCAAGATTCGGTTTTGAAGCCTCCAATCCTCATTTATGTAATGAGCTATGAGATACATGTAATTCAGATTCTACACCGACGTCCAAGTATCTATGGTGAGACTTACACGAAATCCTACCCTCCTAAAGGAATCCTTAAGTTTCTTTACCTCTTTAGGATAGATCTTATAACAATCCCTAGCAACTGTCATTGTGGATGGAACTAGAAATCGTGGTTCCAATTCATAATAGAATTCCCTAAAACCATCCTTTTCAACAGATTGAAATGGTACCTCATCTTGAATGACATACTTTGTTAAAGCCTTGTAACAACCCTCTATGTTGTAGCTATAGGGAACCAAGGTTTTAGGTTGACCTCTTCCTAGTTTAAGAAATGCTAATATAGATTGTTTACTCTCCTTAGCTCGATTTGGATGCTTCCTACGCCATAACAAGTTTTTTTTAATGAATTTGTACCATGCTTGTTTGAATCACAAGCATAGGAAGCACCACAATACGTACAAGCAGCTCTTATATCCCCTTCAGTTTCTTCTAAAGGGAGTTTCATGAAATGATCCCACATATTGAATTCCTTTGGGGGGTTTTTTCTCTTTTCACCTACACCTACTACTCTCGACCTTGTAGCAAGTGTTGAGCCAGAGGCAGAGGCAGCTGCAATAGTGCCAGTGGCACTCTGACCAGCATCTAAAGGGTTGGATGGCATACTGCTGCCTTGTGATGGACTTTGCTCTGGCAAATTCATTGGGTTTGGGTCTAACATCTAATTAATCAGCCACTAAAGGATTTGAATAAGTAGGACCTTAGAAAAATGGAAATGTAGAATCCCTAAGAACCCAATTTAAAGCGAAAAAAGAAGTAGATAATGGGAATTTTACCTTTAGAAAAGACTATATTGAGAAATATATATATGAAATGGACCAAGTAAGAAGACTTTTCAAATGAACATTTGTAAATCAAAATAAATAATCAATAGAGATACTAAATTTGCAAAATACCATTCAATATTCCTGCCTCAAATTTGTAATAGTTTAAAGTATAATAAACTTACTTTGTCATAGTTTACATTTCTTGTCAAGTTCACTGGTTGAATTTCATAAAATATGATGCATATAAAGCAAAAACAACATGTGAATTTCTTCAAAAAATAATTATCTTCTTTTATCCTAAGTCATCCAACAATCTCAATCACAAGAAATTCAATTTAAGTAATTTCCCCTTCAGTTATGGGCATTTCTTCTAAACTCACATTCTTTTTAACAGATCCACACTCAATTACTTATCAAACATTTCAGAATTTATGTCATCAACATTTTGACATGTAACTATAATAGACACTGATGAACTAAAAATGATACTAAATCACTTTATGCATATCAAAATTACAACTAAATTAAAAAAGTTTTTCCCTCAGTTAAGTCAAGAAAAAAGATGCATAAACTATGGGATCAATCAAATTAACTAAGATCAAGTCATCAAGATATTAACACATAAAATGCTTGTTGTTATGTTAGATAATCGCGGCAATTGCATTGATGCATTCCATTTCAAGCAATGCAAGAATTCCATTAACTACAGGCAAGAATTTCCAAAATTTACAAAGGAATTTCCAAACACCAAAATTGAAAGAGGATGGGATCAGCAACTGCATGCAGGAATTTTCAAAAATTGAGAAAACATTTCAATTTTCAAATGAATATTTGCATATCACATTAGTAACATGCTTACTAGAAAGAAAGGTAGAAACAAAAGAGATGAGGGAGTGAGCACTGAGTCTAAGAAGATGTCAGTGAACCTCTTGAGGTAGTCGCAACCACCGTTGACAACAGAGATGATGGTGTGAGTTTAGAACATGCCAAAGAAAAAACCAAATAAGCCTTTGATCGATTGAATCATCAGATATTGAACCGAACAAGGAGTCAAGAACAAGGAATGAACTTGGACAGTAGAAATCAACGGTAAAGGACGAGGCGACAATAAGGGTGAGGCGACAAGAGGGCAAGGTGACGGCGAAGGTTTGATAGAGATAGAGAGAGTCGAGAGATCAAGATTTAAGAGTGTAAGATGATTACATGGGCGAGGGGTTCACATTTAGAAAAAAAAAATTTATTATAATAATGTTATTATAATATAGAAATTATTTTAATATATATAAAAATCCATGTCAAGCCAAGTAATATAGCCAAAATGGCTTACCCTGGCTTGACAACCCTACCCTGCTTCTTCTCCCCATCCTTTTGGCCTATCCTTCTTTTACATTGGCCTGACCTGGCCTAACTTGGCCAAGCCAGGCCTGGTCTTCTGGGTCAAATGAGTCTTTGTACACCCCTGGTTTTCATAAACATTATATATTAGAGGCAATGGGGTCAACATTCTTTTCCACTAACTAGGCATATGAAGTATAGTTGGGAAATGTATGTGTATGTTTTGGAATGAACATTGATCAATCATCAATAAGACTCAGTTCATTTTCTCTCAAACTCTCATTTCTCTTATTGGTCACCAAGTTTTCACATGGTATGAGAGTAATTATTGTCATAAAATAGAGGATATTTCAATCTTAGTTAATCAATTAATCATTGTCGTGTTAAGATTTTCATCTTATCTCCATAAAATTGTACGACAATATTTCTTCACCTAGAAATAACAAAATTTGTAGTACTTGTGTTTGAATAAGATGTTGCAATAGGAAAGATTATATATATATGCTTAATGGTAGAAGCAAGATCAACTGCTTATATCTTGGCATTTGATCATAATGATCAAAGGAATGCTGGTAAAGATGGTTTGGTGTGATTTAATCATACAACTCAAAAAGTTTTGAAACATTATTTTCCTCATAGACTTGTGTAACAGAGAAGTAGCTGAAAACCTAGTTAAGCAACATCGAGAACATATTACTATCAATCAATGAATACTTATTATAAATTAACAAAGTTATAGATGCACTAGTATCCATTGGATGTCCAATAACAACCTTATTGAAGCAGTCTTTAGTAGGCTTCCAAGTGAATATGGTGGTTTTATTATCTCAATCACTTCCATTAGCAATAAAATTGATAACTACAAAATAAAAGACCTAGAAGCATTTTTGTTGACACAAGAAAGTTGAATAAAATATAACATAAGGAAGAAATTGAAGCATTTCTGCAAATATGGCATAAACTCAACATAGGAACAAACGATAAACATTGGATAATTTCAAGAATCAAGGCAATAGTATAAAGCCTTTAACAAACTTAAATGTCATAAGGGATGGAACTAATTATCAACAAGGAAGAAAAAGAAGTATATAAGGTAATTGGCATCAAAATAAGTCTAATGTCATTTTTGTGACAAATTTTCCCCCTTGTAATAAATAGTTATCACAAATTTGATGAGACATATAACTTAAGTGTTGCACCATAACCCTAATCATCAAGTACTACAACAACATGGTAGCAATGATTACCACATCAAATAACCTATAAGATAAAGCCTGGTAAGCTGGCAGTGACATTTCCAAAAAAAACAAAAAGAAGGCTTTTGCAAATGTTTTTTTATAGCTTTTGCTAGGGTTTTGATTGTCACAAAAGAGTACTACGATGAAAACGTCGTAGATAACACCATCACAAATAAAACAACAACATTTACTATTAACCTCTCTAGAAGTTACTGCAATGATATGTTCTTACAATGTATGAATAACCCTCATTCAAGTTGTCGCAAAAATACGTTATTGCAATAATATAAAAAAATTACAGTGTCATGGTTTTGTGATGGTCTATTTGACCATTGCAATGGCCACGTGATTGCTTTTAAATAGAAAAATATTTTAAGAAAAAGATACTCACCAAAGAGGAGTTGTCTACATTAAGCAGCAACGATAAGCGACGATGTTTGCATGGCGATCAAAGTCGCAACTTGATGGTATAGTCCACAATGGTGGCAACTCAACGTTCAAAGAGGAATTGAAACTTACAGGCAAAAAGAGGGGAAGAACGATGAGCAGCGACAGCAATGTCAATGGACAAACGATGGACAGTGGATGGCTGGACAATAAACTTCACCTTGCCAACCTCTTTATCGCACAATAGATATGCGTTAAGGCTTAAATGCATCTGAGATGAAACTCATCTAAGATCTTCATTTAGTAGCCCTAATGATAGTCCAAAATAGACCGTTGTTAGCCCTTAGCCTTACAATGGTATGTTTTGGACTTTCGTAAGGTCCATATATCTACAAGTCCACTCATGGACTATATATACATGGTCCACTAAACACATCTTCGTAAGGTCCATAGATTTACAAGTCCACCCATGGACCACATATACATGATCCACCTATACAGTGGGTCACGCACATAGTCCACTAGTAAAGTGGACCTTTTGACTTTCCACAAAGGGCCGTCGTTAGGTCCACAAGTGACCACACGAGGATGTTTGTGTTCTTTGTTGGATCTAACGACAATCCTTTTTTACCATCATTAAACCTAGAATTTATTACTGTTATGATTTGACCATCGTAATGTCAACAGCTTAACGACGCTCATTCTAATAATTATAGAGCTTGCGATTTGCTATGGTCAAGATTAACCGTCACAATAACCTTTTTTCTTTTTAGTGTAGAGCATCATACCATTTTACCTACTGCTATGACAACCTCTAAGCCTAATCCTACAACTACTTACGCCAGAGGGATTAAGTTAGGAAATGGTGCAACCTCTTAGATTGCTCACATGTTGTAACCTTACTAGCCCATATATTAATTTGTAACCATTATAAATAACTTGCTTCATATGTACCTTCCATAGACAAAAATTTGATTAATGTATCAAAATTTGCCCATGATAATAATGTATACTTTGAATTTCACTCTAACATGTGTCTTGTCAGATCTTAAGCTAATCAAGAGATTTCTCTTAATGGTAAAATAAAAAATGCACTTTACACCTTTGATTAATTCAAGCTCACTCATTTCAAGCTTTTAACTTTTCCAAACCTTTCAAATGCAATAGAGCCATTATCCACTCCACTGAACTCATTGTAACCAACTCTATCTTCATACCTTCTAATCATCAAGTCATTAGTAACAAGGTTGATCATTTTAGACTTTGGCACTATAGATTGGGCCATCCATCACACAAAATTGTGAATAACGTACTCCAGACATGTAATCTCGAAGTCTTGAATGAATGTTTTACTTATCTTCTAACTTCTTCTTCTTCTTCTTATGTTACACATCCTACTTATCAAGCACATGCACTTGGAAAGTCACACACAATGCCATACTACACATATAAAAGTGTTTACATAAAGTCACTTAAGCTTGTCAATGTTTCAGGCCTAGCCATGCATTCAAGGAATGGGTACAAATACTACATGTCCCTCATTGATGCATATCCAAAATAAATAGTTATATCCTTTCAAGTCCAAGTCAAATGCCTTTAACACCTTCACCTTGTTCAAAATTATGATTGAACTCCAACTAAACACTAAAAAAACCATATAGATTAATTAAGGGAAGGAATATAAATTATTCTTTAACTTTGTGAAACTAGAAAGAATTGTTAGCAAAGTGACTTGCCCATATGCACATGAACAAAATGGATGAGTAGAGAGAAAAAATAGACATGTCATAGAATTAGGACTATCCTTCTTTGCCCATGCATCAGTTCTAACCTTATAAATTGATCCCTTCATTATAGCTACCTTCCTCATTAGCATACTCTTAAAACCACTAATTCAAGTACATCACCTTTAGAAGTCTTATTCAAAACCAAACCTAACTACACCTCCTTAAGGATCTTTGGATGATCTAGTAATCTACATACTAGACCTTACAACCTAAGCAAGTTTGGTTTCAAATATAAGCAATCCATATTAGTTTGTTGCAAAATACTGCTAAAGGGATTTGCTTAAGTCTATCAGGTATAACATATATCCAAATTTGTTATTTGAAGAATCCTCTTTTCCATATAACACCTTGTTCTAAATTTAAAAGTGAGGCTAAAATCACAATACTTAACCTATGACCAATTCCAAACCAACCTTATTGAACTCAACCACTACCATAAATACCTTTGATCATTGTCACACCAGCCTAAAATAGCTAAACTTTATTTGTGCTAGTGTTAAATAGGTAAAACAAGTTACACACACTTTCTAGCCAAATATAAACTTGATAATGTCAACATAACACAAATTCTAATATACAATAAGGAGAAAAGTATTATTTTGGTTCTCCACAAATTAAAAGTCTCAAAATGGTCATATACTTTTCAAGATATAACCCAATAGTCATAATTGAAAACATTAAGCTAGAGTTAGTACTTGAGGCATTGTCAAAATCAAAATGGAACTTAGTTATGATGGAAGATTGAAAAGCACTCTTTCACAATACGACATTAAACTTAGTACCACTACCAAAAACAAAAAGAATAGTTGTAGGGTCAAATTAGTCCATAATGTCAAACATAGTCATAGAGGTCAATTCTCAAGTATAAAATCATACTTGTAGCTAAGGGGTTCCACTGACAGAACACCTCATAGCAAGGTTGTAGGAACCAATAATCACCACAATTAATAAAAATGCAAACAATGCCACATTATTTCAATCAACATGTAAGGTTGTATGCTAATACCAACTAACTCCAAACAGAGGCTGATCAATTAGTGCTTGGAGTCCTTCTCAAGCAATCTCTAATATCAGATTTTACATTATAATCATTTTATATAATATATTAACATAAATTTCATGGACAAAAAAAGCATATATGAATTGCATTGGCCCAAACATTTCGTTTTTTATGAGTAAAATACCTTTGTAGTTGTCCACTTATTGCAGAATTATTATTTTAGTCCTTTACTTGTTGAAATATTAAAAAATAATTTTTCACTCATTAGAAAATGTCACATTTTGTTCCAAAATTTTTAAAATAAGTAATAGATTTAATCCTTTAAATTTACAATTTAAAGTTTAATATAAGAATTAAAAATTAATAATTTTTTAGTTTGAAAAATTCATAGGTAATATTTTTTAACGAGTGAAAAATTATTTTAAATATTTTAATAATAATATTTTAAAATTTTTTCTTTATTATGATTGGATAAGGTCCAAATCCCTCAAATCTATGAGTAAATTAACAAACTGAAGGCATAGGGGAATGTGCCAGTAAAGGCCATCCCACCGAAAGATGAAAGCAAGTTGGGCCACCGCCGAAAGATTCGACCACGTAAGTGATCAGCGATTATCCGCTTATTTTCGCTCCGTGTTTGACGGCCCTAAGGTCGTGTTCTCTTCCACCACTCTCTCTAACTACTGCATGAACCAGCTTCGCATTGCACATGGCCATTGGGTGGTCCATTCCGAGCACTCAATATATGAATACAGAGATTTTGTTTTCTCAATATTCAATACCTTTAATGCTCAAGATATCTCAGTGTTCTTGTATCTTAAAGCAAGAAATTAAAATGGACATTGATTTGGAGATAATGAATATACCAATATTCAGTGGATAACTCTAAAATTTCTCTTTAGATTTAGGTATAGAAATGAAAAAAGATATGAGTGTGAGGATTTTTTTAATATATTTTTAAAGGTTCAAATTTAGAGAATATGGTAATCTAGACTTACAATGTGTATATATGTGTCTCAAAAATTGAAACATGGAAATTTAAAATCTTACCACCCTTTCCTTCATTTTATTCTTATAACCAGATAATTTTAAGTTATGCTGATTACATGTTTATTTAATATTAATAACTGTGAGACATCAATTTTTGTAGTTTTATATCTACATATATATATATATATATATATATATATCTCTCTCTCTCTCTCTCTCTGTGTGTGTGTGTGTGTGTGTGATTTTATAAATAAAATGTTTATGTACATTATAATAATAGCATTTTTATTGTTACCCAAAATTTAAGTGGTAAACACAAATCAAAGGTCAGATAATACAGACTATAATCTTTATTTCAAAACCTTTTTAGGTCTTAATAGCAAATGAGATATGAGGACATTAAGAATAGTAAATTAAAGGAAAGGGAATGAGAACATTTAAAAAATTTATTAATATAAGTGAACTCTGCAGTTGATGGGAAAAATAATTTTATTTAATATTATTTTGTATTTAAATTTTCAAATTGACAATTAATCATTTATTTTTTATTTTTAAATTATGATGTCATTTTAATTATATTTTAATTAATTCTAGAAATTGTAATTTGAATGAAATATTATTAAGTTTAAAATTTTTCAGATCAAGTGTACCAAAACAAATTTCAAATTAAGTAATTCGAAACATTTAATAAACTATTTCAAGAATAAATTTTTTAACAGATTATTTTTTTTCTCAATTTTCCATTTTCAAAAATCCTTTTTAAAACTACTTGCAAAAATCAGAAAAGCAGAAAAAAATCCAACGCTCGTCATGTTTTTCTTTGAAATTTCATTTCAATTAATCTTCCCTCTCTATAATATACATGCATCCATCCATTTATACACACACAAACATACATATATATATATATATATCTTTGAGACATTCTTATTATGATCCTAAAATCAAATATATTAGTAAACATAAAAAAAGAAAAAAATTATACTTTTGATCCCCTTAGTTCTAGTAAATTTTTAAGGTAGTCTCTACAGTTTAAAATTTTGTAATTAAATCTTTAAGTTTACAAATACTTTAATTTGGTCCCTACAGTTAAAATTATATAAATATTTTATAAAATTTTGTTGATATAATTAAGTATATACTATTTTAATACTTTGAATATATGATTTAAATAGAAGCAAAAGTAGATATGAAGCAAATTTAACAAATATATGTAACAAAATATTAACAAAAATATATTAATAGGTATTAAATTGTAAATCATTTAAACTATAAGGATCTAATAAAAGAAACTTTTAAAGGATAAGGAATAAATTAAAATGAAGTGAAATTATAAGCATTAAAAATATAATTTTTCCTTTAGAAAAAGGTAAAGCTGATTAATAACCACCTCCAACCACAAATATAAGGTTTTCTCTAAATCGTTTCTCCACACGTATAACAAAGTGCTCAATTCCCATTTTTCTAAAAATATGAAAGAAGGATTATATAAATGATTTTTTAAAATAATATGTTTGAAAAACACTAAAATATAAAATAAAAATCAAAGGTGAATTAACGTGCCAGGCATGCGAAGGCACTAATATTATATATAACTTTGACACCTTCAGTATATAGGAGTACGGAATTGTCTCACCAAAGAAGAGTAAGTACGGAATCAAACATTTTAATTAATTTGTTTCGTCTAGTGAGAGGTCTATTTGTTCACATTGAGAATTCACATTTAAATTTTAAAATTATTATTTAAAATATATATTTTTAAAAAATATATATTCAGTCAATATTAAAAGTATGTCCAACAATTGCCTTGTTTATAAATAACAAGACTTTCTTTGTTAATTTAAATGCTTATGTAAAATCAGGATCAACAAATTAATGTTAAAACATTATTCGATAATAAATTTTATTTATTATTATATTCCAATAATAATAGCCAAAAAAATTTTATGACGCTCCACTAATTATTCCCTTGAAGTACGTACGGTATGCATATGCATTCAACACAACGTACAATAGCAAGGGGATGAATCATTTTTTTATAAAAATATCTTTACTAACAAAATAAAAAAAACATTCTTTTACTTCTCTTGTATTAAAATTCTGATTCATATGTGGATGACAAATAAATTATGAATTTGAGCGTTGAATTACTGGGTATATTTCTTCATAGAAATTTCTGTGAACAACCCCAAATATGGCATGAAATTAAATTTTTATTCAAAAATTAAGAAAAAAAAACCATGCACGTTAATATCAATGAAATGGATTTATCTAATTGTCCGTTTGCAACGCTACACAATGTGTCATTATTTGTATAATTCTATTTATTTATTCTCTTTCGAAAAATAAATGAGCAAAACAAAGACCAAGACAAACTGCCGTATCTGTACTATTGTGGTACTCTTCCATTTGTTAACTGTAGAATAATTTCAACATACTGCGTGGAAATTAATCTCCCATTGAAAATTATAATTTATGATTAAATCATATTTATAAAAATTTTAATTCTCTGCATTCTAACCTCAAGTGCCAAATTTGATAGTCTACAAATAAAATTGAGAAGATTAAAATTAATAATTTTTAATTATTAAAATCAATAAAATCTAAAGAATTATCCAATAATCTATATAATTAACTCAATTATGTAATTTAAAGTGTATAATCCAACTTTCCAATTTTTGGCTAATACTCATAAGTGGGAACTTGTAATCTTTAGTACGTAAGTAAGCATGTTTCATAACTTATTAATGAATTATACCTATATATATTTCACGCCTTTAATGGAAATGGATGCATATTTGAAGAGATATAAATATACTTGGCATATTCCTGTGTTGAATATTTATTCATTTAATATATACATACATATATATATATATATATATTATAAAATATTTTCAACGGTCAACATTTGGGCACAGATTAAATTAATCAATTTAAGACAAACATTTGTACGATTTGTATATTGAAAAATTAATCAGTTTAAACCACCAGGCACGTTTTATTTTCTTAATTACCCATGTTAATTGACTTAAATCAAATGTTTTTCCTACTAATTAATTATTTGGAAGCTGACTAGTTTATATTAATGTTTTAAATAATATGATTAATTGATTCGAAGGCCAAATATTCCGCTATGGGCAACTTCCATGTTAATTATTTACCCATTTTCTCTTTCACCAACCCATTTGCATATATCTTTGGATTAGACGGATTAGAGTTAACAGTTCCTTAATTACATTTTTCTACATTGAATTAATACATCTTACAATTAATATTTAATAAGTGTATAATTAAACAATAATGTAATTTAATAAAAAACTTATACAGTAATTTGCTTAAACTATATATATATATGTCGTAATATTATTTAAAAATTATATATTTATTATATTTTAATTAAACAACAGCATATTATAGATCTAAAAAATTGTATATAAATTTTTTAATTTTTTCCCCACTTGTTAACCGTATTTTCACTATATTTGAATATTAGTAATTAAAAAGATAATAGACCTAGACTTGTTAATATGAAAGCAAAATTGGGGTCTAAGCCAAATGATTTCAGTGACTTGTGGAAAACGTGCATTAGAGAACAAAACTATCAAAACAAGTCTTTATATTTAATTATTTAGGTTTGAAAGGCCATTCTTTCCGAGCAATTAAGACCAAAGATGTCGATTCCTTTCTCCAGTGAAGATGAGGGAGGAATCAATTATCAGGTTTGGGTCCAACGTGGCTGCAGCTCATCAAGTGTGACAAAGTACAGCAAAATCACTATTTTTTATCGTTTAAATATGACTCAAATGTAATCATGGAGGTTATGATTAATACATTTATGTTGTTGCTACCAGCTGTATGTCAAACTCAAGTTTATTATTTGATTAAAATTTTATTTTATTCTCTGATTTATTATTTTTTTAATTTAACTTCCCATAAAATTATTATTTTTAATTTAGTCCACCTAAATATTTATTTATACATCTATTAATTTCATTTACAATAACTTGATATAAGAATATTATTGACAATAATATTATTTGTAAAAAATTAAATTAAAAAAATTATAAGAAACTAAATCAAAAGTATTTTATTTATAAAGGATTAAATTAAGAATGTAATTATTTTAATAATTATATTATAAAGTAACTCATTTGTAAAGTGCTAAAATAAAAATAAAAAATTCCATACCATTTGGTCAGCGCCGATTCTGAAGGGGAATAATTGGAGACTGTATATGCCAGTAGGCCACTAATGATGACCATCTTTGAACATTGCAATTTGAAGTTGAACCATCCACGCCAAATAATTCTTTATGACATTCATATTCTTGTTTGTGTGTATCACCAATAATGAAATGTAGGAGGAATGTGTTTCGTGAGTGTGAGGAACATAGATTTGGATTAAATTAATGGGAAATTAAGGCTTTGATTTGAAGGAAAAATTAGTCATGGACCATTCATATATATATATATATATATATATATATATATGCTCATTTCAGTAAATATTTGACAAGTTTAAATGCAGGGTATTGTACAGTGCATGCTAACAAAATAAATATAAGTTTCTAAACTACAGGAATAGGAGATAATTAAGTGAAAGTAGATGACACCACAGGATTATAAATTATATATTTTATTTTAGGAAAATATTTGTTTGGAGCAATAATATAATAGCATATTAACATATGAGGACGAGAGATGATTTAATGATAGGGTATCATATTATATTGGCTAAGAACAACTTAGTGGCAGGATTCATGCAAAACCCTGGGTAGGCCTCAAGGGTTAGGCATACAGCTAGCAAGTACATATAATTGCCTCCTCCATCCCAAGGGTATTTTGCGTAAAAAGAGAGTCCATTTGAAGTTGTGATTTCTACCTTTTAATTTTTTATTGTTAAATATTTCGATGGTATTTCTTTTTTATGTTTTTTAAAATCTATTATTACTTTAGAAAAAATAAACAGTAATCGAAGATATGTTTTTAACAACAACTGGAATGTTATAAATACAAATTCAGAATTGAATTTTTTTAAAACAATTAATTACATCTATCATTTATTCCTAAAATATATATTCACCTACTAAAGTCAAAGTCATATTATACACTTCAATTCCTCTATGAACCTAAATACACTTTTTTTAAAAAAACTAAAATACCCAACTTTAGATCTAGCAACTCAATTAGTAGATCTAGTTATAAGGAAATTTATTACTTAGATCACTAATTAACCTAAACTAAGGAGCAAGTTCACTGTTAACTCAAGTTTGAATGGTAAGCCCTAATGTTTCATGTTATAAGGATTTATGATAACTTTGACACGTGAGTTACAAATATAACACTATCATATGCTTACTTGCTTGCTATATGCCATGCATGATTACAATGGCAATTCCTAGCCTTAATTATGTTATAAGTTATAACCAAAAATGTTGACAATGAAAGTATAATATGTGCTTACTTGTTTAATCATTAAATTGTAATACTTATACTTGAATCATATTTTATGTCTTACCCATGAGATATGCTTGCTCATACTATTAGGACAAATGAAGAAGAGCCTGCTCAATAATGTAGTCCTGACCATTGATGATGCTCAATCCTTCAAATATGTGTTATAATCAATTTTGTAATTAACCATTTTGTAGCACAATTTTATTTGGTTGTTAAAGATATTTCATTCATTCATTGCCAATTGTCCTCAAGTAGTTAGAAGTGTATCAATACTTGATTGGATAGCTTATATTATATATATATCTATGTATACATGAATTGTAAATCAGAATGATCCAATACATTTCATTAGACCACACTAATTACTTATTATGGCAATCCATGATCCTTCCAATCTTCAAAGGTCATAAACTTGATGGTCATATTCATGGTACCAAATCATGTCCATCAGAATTTCTTCCTGAAGTTGTAGGAACTAAGAATCCAATGTTTGATGACTGGGTCAGTACTATATAACACCATGCCCCTAATATTGCATCCTAGCTCTTAGGCTGCTCAAATTCTCAACAACTATGGACCTCTGCCAAAAACTTAACTGAAGCTACTACTAAATCTCATGTTAATCAAATTAAAATTGAGTTATAACAAACCCGGAAAGGCATTACTAAGATGGAGGATTACCTAGTTAAAATGGAAAGTCTTTATGATAATTTATTGTTAATGGGAAGTCTTATCACTATGAATGGTTTGATATTTTAAACACTGGTAGGACTTGATGGGGATTACAACCCTATTGTTGTTCAGCTTCTTGACAAAGACAATGTAACCTAGATTGACTTGCAATTTTCTCTTCTTACTTATGAGTATATTGGAACAGCTAAATTCCTTTAATAGCTTCACTATTAGTCAAACTTTAGATAATTTAGCTATTAACAAGAATGAGTCCCATTCTTTTCAGGAAGAAGGAATTGGAAAGGATTTTCTCCTTGAAATCCTTGAAACAATATAGGAAGAGGATGTTTTAATCATTCTAGCAGTAAACCAACTTGCCAAGTATGTGGGAAGATCAGGCACACCACAACCAACTACTTTTATCAATATGATCAGTGATATATACAATCCACTACAAATAGTAACAAAGTAAGCAACACCTAGGGAAGCTCTTCTTACTTTGGTTCTGTTAGAAATAAACTTGATTTTAGCCTAATGTATTATAAGCCATAATCTACGCCTTGAAATCAAATCCAAATTAGACCCATTAGTTTAAGCCTATTATCTAGAATTGTCTTATTTAATGAAGTAGGTGTTAGTTGGAAGATGTAGTAAATAAATGTAGAAGTAGGTGGTAGTTGGGAATTACATTAAATAAATATTGGTTGTAACTTTTTCTTGAGTCCTATAAATAGGGCATGGTCCTCCCATTATTATATCAAGCCTAAAAGACAAATCTAATAGAAGTCTTTTTTTCTTTCCACTAGCATTTCTCCTCTCTACTTTTAAAATTTCCCCTTCCAATATTCTAAACCTAAATAGCCCTACTTTTTCACTAACAAAGTGGTATCAAAGCCCAATACTCTTAGAAAAAGATGGCAAATAATATATTTCCCTTCCAATTCCCTCGCTTAACTAAAGACAACTATGGAAGTTGAAGTATTCGTGTGAAGGCTCTATTAAGCTCTTATGACGTATAGGAAATGGTAAAGAAAGGTTATGAGGCACCTCAAAATGTGGGTTCCTTAAGTCCTACCTATAGGGAGACTTTGTATAAGGTAAGAAGGAAGGATCAACAAGCGCTTACTTTTATGCACCAATGCCTTGACGATGTCATGTTCAAAAAGGTTGCTAATGCATCCTCTTCCAAAAAGGCTTGGGAGATTCTTCAAAATGCATACAAGGGCATAGATAAAGTAAAGAAGGTACGACTACAAACCCTTCGAAGTGAGTTTGAAACACTTCACATAAAAGATTCTAAAAATATTTCTAATTATTCTACTCAAGTATTGGCTATTGTTAATGACATAAAAAGAAATGGAGAAGCCTCGAATGATACTCTAATGATAGAGAAAATTATTTGATCATTAATTCCCAATTTCAAACATATTGTTGTTATAATTGAAAATAAAATTATATAGGCATCATGACTATTGACCAACTTATAGAGTCATTACAAACTCACAAAGAAAGGATGAGGAAAAAGATGATTAATCCATTGAAACAAGCTCTTTTACTCAAAGTTCTCTCTTAAAGAGAGTAAAGACCGTGAAAAAAAATGTATATGGCAAGGATATAGTCATGGTCATGCACGTGGTCGAGGCCAAGGAAAAAGAGGTAGAGGCAACTATAATAATTATGAAGAAAGAAGTCATGGTTCTCAAAGAGAATGTGGGAGAGAAAGCAAAAGTCAAAGGAATGAAAATCTCAAATCAAATGCTTTACCTGTCATAAATTTAGCCATTATTCTGTTTAATGCATAAATGCTAATTGTGTGGAAGATAAAGCTAATCTTGTAGAAGTGAAGGAAGGTGTTAAGCTCACTTTATTGATGACTAAGGAGAATAATGAATCAAAGAAGAGTATATGGTATCTTTACACTGGGGCAAGTAACCATATGACTAGTGATAAAAGTCTGTTTGTGAACTTAGAGCAAATTAATGGATATGTCACCTTTGGTGATGAGTCCAAGATATCAGTTCAAGGAAAAGGTTAAATCCTAATTCTTCTTAAAGATGGAAGCCACCAATTCATTTCTTATGTTTATTATGTGCCAAGTTTGAATAACAATATCTTAAGTTTAGGGCAATTACTTAAAAAAGACTTTGATATACACATGAAAAATCATCATCTTTATTTAAAAGATCAAGAAGGAACTCTAATAGCTAAAGTGCCAATGGCAAGAAATAGACTATTCCTAATTGAAATTCAAAATGATGATGCCAAATGCTTGAAGGCATGTTTGAAAGATAACTCTTAGCTTTATCACTTAAGGCTTGGCCATATGAATTTTGACAACTTGAAATTAATGTCAACTAAAAGCCTACAAGCCCACCTTTGTTGCCATCTCCATCTCTAACGAGTCAAGACTTATCTGCAAATTCAAGTGAAAACCCCACATACAAAAAGCCTATAAGAAATTTATTAGGTAATCAAAAATTTAAATGAATTCACTCTCTTTTTGTCTATTTGCCAAATGTAAACCTATAGGGTATTACAATGCCCTTCAAAGTAAGGAATGGAAAGACACCATGGACAAAGAAATCAAAGCCATTATGAAAACCAACACTTGGGAGTTAGCCTCACTTCCACAAGGACAAAAGGCAATTAGAGTCAAATAGGTTTATAAAGAGAAATGGAATGCTAAAGGAAAAGTGGAGAGATATAAAGCAAGACTGGTGGCAAAGGACTACAACCAAAGATATATAATAAATTATGATGAAGTGTTTGCTCCAGTGGCTTGATTAGAGACAATAAAATTAATAATTTCTTTGGCTGCACAACAAAATGGAAAATTTATCAAATGGATGTCAAATCAACCTTTTTGAATGCACAGTTAAAAAAAGAAGTTTATATTAAACAACCTATGGGCTATCTTGTCAAAGGTCAAGAAGATAAAGTTTTGAGGTTAAATAAAGCCTTATATGGCTTGAACCAAGTACCACAATCATGGAACAGTGGAATTGATAAATATTTTCATAAAAATGGCTTTTTCAAATGCCTACATGAATATGCTCTACACATAAAGGTGAATGAAAATAAAGTTATGTTATTTGTCTGATTGTATGAAGATAATCTCATTTTTATAGGAAATAATCCAAAAATGTTTAAAAACTTTAAGAAAACAATGACTCAAGAATTTGAAATGACTAACATTGGCCTTATGTCTTACTACCTTAAGATCGAGGTTAAGCAAATGAAGAAGAAATTTTTATGTCATAAGAAGGCTATGCTCTAGATGTCTTAAAGAAGTTTGGAATGGAGAATTGCAATGCAATTGATACTTTGGTAGAATTTGGACTAAAATTATCGAAGTTTAAAGATGGAGAACAAGTGGATGCCACTTAATTCAAGAGCTTAGTTGGAAGCTTAAGGTACTTAGCATGCACAAGGTCTGACATTCTTTTCGGTGTTAGTCTTGTAAGTCACTATAAGGTAGAATTGAAGATGACACACTTAAAGGCGGCAAAGAGAATTCTATGAAACATCAAAAGGACCATTGACTTTGGTTTACTTTATTCCTCTTCAAATAACTTCAAGCTTGTTGGCTATAGTAATAGTGACTAGGTTAGCAACTTGAATGATCATAAAAGCATAACCTATTCTTCATGGGAAAGATAACATTCACTTGGAGTTTCAAGAAGTAATCCATTGTCACTCTTTCTACATGAAGCTAAATATGTTGCTGCAAATTTATGTGTTTGTCATGCCATTTGGCTTCAAAAATTTTTTGAAGGAGTTACATATGCCTAAAGAAAAAGCAACAAATATCTATGTCAATGACAAGTCCACTTTTGCACTTGCAAATAATTTGGTATTTCATGATCAAAGTAAGCACATTGACATATAGTACCACTATATCAAAGAATGCATTACACGGAAAGAGATTCAAGTAAAGTATGAAAGTCAAAAAAACAAGTTGTTAACATTCTCACCAAGCCACTCAAGCAAAGAGATTTTAGAAGATTAAGGAGCATACTTAGAGTCACAAAAATCAAGTTTAAAAAAGGATGTTAGAAATAAACTTGATTTTGGCCTAATGTATTGTAAGTCATGATTCACATCTTGCAATCCAATTCAAGTTAAGTCCATTAATTTAAGCCTATTATCTATACTTGTCTTATTTAATATATTAGGTCTTGGTTGGAAAACGTAGTAAATAAATGTAAAAGTATGTGGCAGTTAGGAGTTACATTAGATAAATGTTAATTGTAACCTTCTCTTGAGTCCTATAAATAGGGGATAGTCCTCCTATTATTATATTAAGCCTAAAAGGTAAATCTAATAGAAGTCTTGATTTCTCTCTACTAGCATTTTTCCTCTCTACTTTTAAAATTTCCTCTTCTAATATTTTAAACTCAAATAGCCCTACCTTTTCTCCAGCAAGTTCACCTTTAACTATGAAAGACTCAAGTTGGTACATGATAGTGGAACCACTAACCACGTCATTAACAATGCTAATAATGTTGTAGGTCACATTGAAAACATTGGTAAAGCATGGTTAATTATTGGAAAAGGTCAAAAATTAAAAATCACTAAAGTTGAGAATTCTAATGCCATGAATAGTTATTCATTAGCTATGGAAAAAGTTCTGCATGTGCTTAGAATTGCTAAGAATTTGGTAAGCATATCTAAGTTAATTGCAAATAATGATGTTTCTATTGAATTTCATGCTAATTGTTGTCTTGTGAAGGACAAAGTGATAGGCAAGGTTCTATGGCAAGGGATTGTTAAAGATGGTCTATATGAAGTCTTATAGTAGAAAAGTATATAGCAAATGTGCACCAAAGAACGTTGTTGATAAAAACTTAGTGGCTTCTATTTTTGTCGAAGAAGTCTGGCATAGAAAATTGGGACACCCATATGAAAAGGTACTCAATCAAGTATTAAAAGAATGTAATATGAAAGCAAGTTCTAATGATAGCTTTTTCTTTTATGAAGCCTAGCAAATAGGGAAGTGACATACTCCTCCAATTAAAAATTCTTTATCATATGACAAACAACCTCTAGAACTCATACTTTCAGATATTTGGGGCCATCTCCATTTCATCCAATTGCTTGATATAAGTACTATATACACTTTATAGATGATTTTAGTCATTATACATGGATTTACACATTGAAAAATAAAAGTAAAGCCTTAACTGCCTTTACTCATTTTAAAAAATATGTTGAAAATCAATTCAAATAGCAAATCAAAACGTTATGTGTGACTGCGGAGGTGAATTATGTAGCTTTGCCACTTTGCTACAATCATTGGGGATATAGTTTAGGATATCTTACCTTTACACTTCATAGCAAAATGGGCGTGCAAAGAGAAAGCATCTGCACATCATGGAGTTGGGACTCACTATTCTGGCACAAGAAAAAATGCCATTAACATATTGGTGGGATGCCTTCATTACTACTATCTATTTGATTAATAGACTACCTATTCCAGTTTTGCAAAGTGATACACCATGTCATGTTTTGTTTGGGAAGAAACCTTATTATAGTATACTAAAACCATTTGGCTACGTATGTTAGCCGTGCCTCAAACCTTACAACCAACACAAGATGGATTCTCACAAATGCCTAACAACATAAAGTGTGTTATTATTAGGTATAGTCATAGTTGTCAAAATCATGAGTCAACTTGTTAAACTCGCCAATTCTATGTTTTTAGGTGAAGAAATCAATTTAACTCGATCGTAGAATCAGAATCGGAGTAGACTCGGTGAAACTCAGATAGACTCACCGAGTTTAACCAAAGTTAACCAAATTAATTTTTTTTTTTTTAAGTTTTTGGCCCAAATATGAATAATCTAACATTCCAATCAAAGAAAAATTAACTAATTTTAAGCTTAACTCAATTATTTCAACTATTAAACATAAAATAATTATATTCTAATTATAATTACATTATTATGATTCTAATACATTGTATTTGCAATTAATAGCAAATAACGTATTAAATTTGATTAAATAATTAACTCTACTTCCAAATTTTTAAAATTTTTTTTAATTGCATAGCTTAAAATACATTATATATATATATATGTATTTAATATTTACTCTAACTTGTTTACATTATTATTACTATTAGAATTACTATTATTTTAAATTTTAATTACCTTGAATTTCTATATTAGTAAGTATTATAATGGCAAAGCTTGCCTTTAATTTTCTTTTAATAAATTTCACTTCAACACTTTCCAAAAAACTTTTAAACTCAATCTCTACCTAATTAATTATAATTAAAAGTTCTATGATTCAAGTATATTTCTTAATAATTTTTTATCATTTCCTAGTTCTATAATTTGGGTTATTATAATAGTATTTTGTATATATGTATTCATTTTTATTTGTATTTTTGAAATTTGATTATGTTTAATAGCTATTTATTAATAGAGGTAAACTCTTACGATTCTATATTACGATTTTACGTTACAAATCTACACCCCCCTTTACGATTCTGCCTAAACTCATGAGTTTGACAACATTGTATAGTAATGTTCACCAAGGCTTCAAATGCCTTAGTAAAACAAGTAAAGTGTCACACCATGTGTTTTTAACAAGTGAGATTATCCTTTCCATTCAGGTTTCCTCAATACCAAGAGTCTTGTACAACTCACTAATAGCTCAATTCCTTTCTTTCTTATACAAAAGGAATGTCGCACAAGCAAAACAGATACTATGACAAGTTCTGAACCCTAAGTCAATGAAGATATTTCTACTCACAGTCTAGAAATTTCAACACCTACTCATACAATTGCAAAACAAAGAGATAACCAGGAGGAGCTTATATGCACATAATCGGCCCAAAGACATCATATGGTGACACATAGTATGAGAGGAATTTTTAAGCCGAAAGATCCATTTATTAGTTAGAATTCATAGATTGATGAAGATATAGAACCAATAAAAGTGATTGATGCACTCAGTATTTCTCACTGGAAACAAGCAATGGGAAAAGAGTATAAAACTTTTATGAGGAATGAAACACGGCAACTAGTACCCACTCCAAAGAATTACAAAACTATGGAATATAAATGGATTTTCAAGACCAAGTAAAAGCAGAAGGATTTTTTTAGAGACATAAAGTACGTTAAGTAGCTAAGCAATTTCAACAAGATCATGGCCTTAGCATTAGATATGCGTACATCCCAGTAACAAAGGCAACCATGATCAGAATAGTTCTCATAGTGGCAATGTCCTATGGCTAGTCTATAAAGCAGTTAGACATTAATAATGTTTTTGTTAATAGGAAACTCTATGAGCTAGTATATATATGTCAGCTTGAAGGGTTTGTCCATCAAGAGTTTCCAAATTATCTGTGTAAACTGTCTAAGACTCTATATGGACTATGACAAGCACCAAGAGCCTAGTATGATCGATTCAAGCAAACTTTAATTGAGTGGGGCTTTTACAACTTAAAGAGTAATAGTTCTCTTTTCATGAATAAGTCTAAAGGACAAGTTTTATTCATACTTGTCTACGTCAATTATATTTTAATAACTGGGAACAACAACTCACAGATTAAGGAGTTTACTCTTAAACTTAATACTTTGTTCTCTCTTAAAGATCTAAAAGAGTTACTCTATTTTCTAGGATTCAAAGCATATTAGGACCACACTGGGTTGTATTTAACTCAAAAGAAGTATAACTCTGAAGTTTCAACCAGGTTCAAATGGATAAGCAAATTCAAGCCCCACACTTATGGTAGCAAGCAAGCTTATGTCAATATTTGGCGGATAGCCTCTATTAGATCTCTCAATTTATTGAAAAGCATTATTGCAGTATCTAACAAATAATAGGCTTACATTTCCTTTGCAAAGAATAAGCTCAATCAATTCTTACGCAATCCAACTAATATCCATTGGCAAGCTTTGAAGCGCATTTTGCGGTATTTGAAAGGGACAATAGAGTACGAGATTTATATCAAGCCATCCATTTAGTTAAATGTTGTTCGTTTTTTAAACATAGACTAGGTAGCATGTCCCGATGACAAAAATCAATAGATAGATATTGTGTGTTTCTAAGCAACATACTTGTTTCATGGTTTTTGAAGAAGCAATCTTTTATTGCCCACTCTAGCATGATGTCTGAATATAGAGCCTTAGCAAATCTCACTACTAAAATCAACTGGATTTAGTCCCTACTCAAAGAAGTCAAGCTAACAGATAACAAATCTCCACTAGTTATTTAGTATAAGAATATGAGTGCAAGTGCTCTAGTTGCAAATCTAGTATATCACGTTCAAACTAAGCATATCAAGATTGACATACGTTTTGTTCAAGATAATGTTTTAGCTTAAGAATTGAAAGTCTGTTATTTTCGATCATAAGAGCAACTAGCTTATTGTCTCACTAAGTCTTTTTCCTACACTCATTTCTAATGTTCCAAGGACAAATTCTGTGTCAGACCTAGACTCTCTCATTTAAGGGAGGATGTTAAGACAAATGAAGAAGAGCCCTCTTAGTAATGCAATTTAGACCACTGATAAAGCCCAATCCATCGATTATATGTTGTAACCGATTCTATAATTAACAATTCCGTAGCATTACTATGTTAGGTTGTTAAAGATATTTCATTCATTTGTTGCCAACTATCCACAAGTAGTTAAATGTGTGTCATTACAGTGTGTCATTACCTTATTGGATAGCTTGTATTATATATATCCATATATACATGAATATTAGATCAAAAAGATCCAATACATTTCA
Source organism: Delonix regia (assembly GCA_037074485.1). NCBI lineage: Eukaryota > Viridiplantae > Streptophyta > Magnoliopsida > Fabales > Fabaceae > Delonix > Delonix regia. The sequence continues at coordinate 24,333,002 of CM073451.1, read as the reverse complement.
TTAGAAATCTTGACTCATACTAGCAAAAAACCATACTATTATGACTTGGTTTAGTAGTGGTTATATGAAAATTGTAATTGAACCATGGATTAACGATAGCAAAAACAGTTGTTGTTAATCCTCATATCATAATGATTAGGTAGAAAGGAAAAAACATCATTACACCAAGGCAATCCTTCTCCCTTCTTTCCACCCCACCATTCCCTCTTCATAAATCGCACCATAGGTAAGCCGTCATTAATCCTTCACTGTACAATTGACAATATTTCCTTTTTCCTTCTTTAGATAATTTAAACACTTATTTTATTTCTTTGAATTTTTTTGGAAACAAATTTAGTTTAAACCATTTTATATATCATTTGAAATACCTGGTAAGTCACTTAATTTGGAAAATGTCAAAAAAGTATGATTTGAACAGATCTTTTGTTAGTATGAAGGATAATATCCTTATCTATATATAACTTTAAAAAATTGAAGCTTACAGATATATAATCTTGGAAGTTTGCCTTGTTACAGTACTTTATTACTTGAATATTAATAAAAGTATATATGCATGAATTTACAGGTAAACAAATTATTTGACATATGCTTAATATTAATTGTTGGTTGCATATATACTAAAATTTTCTATTTAGGTGTTAGCAATTTTTAAGATAAAACAAAATCATGCTATTACGCTTTTGCACTTAGTTATAAATTAGATATTGGACTTTTTTTTTGTTCTTACTTTGTATCACTAAATGATAAATGCTGCAAAATTACTGCATCAATAACATGTGTTTGATGTTCACAAACATGAATATTTTATAAGTGTGAAAAATAGCTCTAATAATTTGTTGGTTTATATTTTTTTGGTTAAGTTAGCGTAGATATTTCTTTACACGACCTTAACTGATAAGATGTGATCAACATGGGGAACGAGGTAACTCTCATCCTCATAAGCCTATTAGATTCCTCAAAGACAGCAGAACCTAATCTAATACATAGAACCTCATTAGATAAAACTAAGACTAATACATCTATATATAAATATCAAAAGAAACAGTTTAATTTTTGTGTAGAAATTTTGGTAGAGTCTCTCTTAAAATATGGGCCTCTGAAAATTTCTACAACAGAACAATTTGATATACAACTCTGCTCTCTAAAAAATACATACAAAACAACCCCCAATCTATAGAATTATATCAAAACAACTAGCATGTATACAAGTAATTAAATCAAATTACAAAATATACAACAAAGAGATTGTTGCCTTGACAATAGGCAAGGCTCACCAAAATAGTAACACTGCAACTCCTACTCCATAGATGGGTGTCATGGATCGGCATTGTGATATGAAAAATGTTAAATAATAGAGTGAGTGGAAACTCAGTGAGTAGATAATGTTAAGTATATAAAGGAGAGGATGTACTGACAATAATTGAGTTTATCACCAAATCACCTGTTATTTAAAACCGAATACCATTCATGGTTTAATCAACAATTCCAAAAGCAAAAGAAAAACATTAATTGTCAATAAAGTCCAACCTTGAATATTTAAAACATGTTCTTAACTCAAATGAATCAACATATAATGAGAATTTAAAATATCCAAATCTAACAGAATATTTAGGAATCTCCTATAGAACCATCCAATGTATAGAATATAAAACTAGCTCTAGGCTAGTATTGTAATAACCATGAAATTTAAACTTAATAGGGATGCTCAATAGGGAACTCAGTTAATGATGCAGATAAAATTTTATTTGAGATTGTAACCAAAGTGAGTACCTAAACCTTACCTGGTGCTTTCATAGCACTTGTAACCCAACTGGTTATGGTAACCAATATCTGTGAAGAAAATTTTAATATGATAAAATACAATATTCCCCATATAATTTAAATTAATACCCACCCCACTTACATTATTTTAACATCTAAATTATAACCATTATTCCCACTAATAATATTTTATTAGACTAATTACACCATTTAAACCATCAGACACAGCAACTCCATTCATATATCATTTTGCTTCGTCCCTTCATTGTGCCCATCGATTATCCACATTTCCAGCCACTTTCACCACCGTTCAAGCCTCATCGGTGGTTGACCACCAACCCAGCAACTCCATTGGCCCAAGAACCACAGGCAATGAGCACCAAGAAGATTTTTTGGTGATTCGAAGGGGGCAAAAATCTGAGCTTAGAATTACAAGAAAGTGATGAAATCTGAGCTCCAATCAATCTGGTTTAAAAAGCCTAAAATCGAAGAAACTCTAATTATGGTACTGTTCATCTACAAAAATCATTATTCACGCAAGAAAGTAATGAAATTGAGCTTAATTAGGTGTGATCTCATTAAATTGAGTTGGGGTTCACCTCTTAGATGATTTTCACATCTTACTCCCTTGAAATCACTTATCAATTATGAAATTTGGCTTCCAGATTGAAAAACCCTAAATTTTAAGTCTATGGTTAATTTTGAAAATAGGTGAAATTTGAATTCTTAGGGCTTTTTAAATATTGTTATGCATCTAGGGAATGATTTAAAATTTTTGAAAATTTTAGTTTGAATTTTAAGATGAATTTCTAATTTTTCGTAACTTTCCTAGATTTTTCATGAAGAAAAAGAGTGGAAATTAAAAGGGGAAAATGTGTTTGGCTTGATTAGATAGCAATAAATATTTTTTGAAGTTAAATGGGAATTTTGGAATTTATTAAATAACTCCTAAATGAAATTGGTGTTGATGGTAGGTGTTAAAAATTTGATAGGTGCATAATGGAATAAATTGAATAATAATAATAATAATAATAATAATAAATATAGGCCAAAAGTATTTTGAAGTATTATTAAGGAAAGTGGCCCAAAAAAATTTAATTTCCTAAAATTGAGTGAAGAAAGAGGGCCAAATTAGGACGAAAAGGTTATTTGGATAAAGGCGAATAAGGAATAATTAATTAGGTCAGTGACAAAATTAAATAATTAAATTATTCATGAAGACTGGATGTTAAAAGTATTTTATTTAATATTTTAGGTGGTTAGGAAAATTGTCAACAAAGGAATTGTAAATAAGGATAGGAAGAGGTTAGTATACTCTTCTCAAGTGAGTAGAAAATCCTAATTATGTAAGAAATTATTTTGAATTATCTATTATGATTCTAAAATTTGAATTATTAGAAATATTGAAATTTGAACTTTGAAGTGGTACGATTTTGAAATTCCTAAATCTGAATATGGATGTTTATATATCTCTAAAACATCGGAAATGTGTCTAAAACATAACCCTATAGCTAACGGCAATAGATGTTAGCCGTAGTGCACTACGATTGGTAATCTAATAAGGTTAGGTATGATACTCTTACCACCATATTTTGTTTGAGGCCTAGAGCCATTATTACAATTACTCATAACTTATAATAGAAATGGGTACTGTTCTAATTAGTTTTCACTAGCCTCAGCCAGTTCTATATTTTGAAATTCTGATTGTTCTGTAGGAGATTCCCAATACATTCTGTTAATGATTATTCTCCATTTGTTATTATTGAATTATAACTGTATAATGTACCATTGTAAGTCTATTCCATTTCTACAATATTAGAATTACTTGCTCACTAAGTTTCCACTCACTCCATTATTTAGCATTTTTTAGACTCCAACGCCGATTCGGAACACCCACCTATGGATTAGGAACCGTGGTGTTTTTATTCTTTGGTGAGCCTAGCCTACTGCTAGAGCTATGAATTTTCGTATAATTTGGTTTAGTTACTCCCTTGTATACAAGCTAAATGTTTGATGTATTACCATGGTATGTCAGATAACTTTGCTGTAGAAATTTTAGGAGGTCAATAACTTAGGGAATAACCAGCCTAACTTTCTACACAGAGATTAAATTAATTTAGTTAATATTTGTATGAACAAATTATGAGATTTAATGGTTATTTAATGTGGGTTTATATAAGCTCTACTATCTTGAGATTTCTAATTGGTTTACGATGAAGGATACCTCATCCCTGTGCCAGTCACGTCCTGTCGGCTTAGGTCGTGACAAATATAATCATATCAGAACAAATAACCATTATCAGCCTTAAACTCTGAATAATTATAACATTGGCCTTAAGCCGCAAATAGAATATAGATGTAGGGGCATCATACCCAGCCATATCAAAATACCAATGGTAGTGCATTATGGCTAACGTCTACTGCCATTAGCTACAAGGTCCAGTTTTGGATACATTCCCAAAAGTTTCTTTAATACACAAAAATTCATATTCAAAAATCAGAATTTCAGAATTAGAACACCTCTGAATTTCATATTTAAATAATTTAGATAATTCAAAAATGTGAAATTATAAAGTCTATAAAGACAATAATATTCCCAGGTTTCAGAATATGCAATAACATTTATAAATTCATAAGCCTACCCCAAGGTACCAAAGATATCAAAAATTCGTGTTTGAAAATAGATAATTTAAAACCAAAATCTTACATAATTAGAATTATCTGCTCACCTTGTCAAAGTACACACAATTCTACCTCTTATCTGCTGTGTATAAAAGAATTGTTTTAACCCTAAAAATATAACAAATAATAGATCTTAAACCTTCCATACTAATAAAAATCTTAATTAAAATAATTTCTATAAGAAATTCCTAACAATAACTTATTCAAACTAATTTGCTTTTCTAACCAAATTTTTTGTACTTATTTTCTCAGTGTTCCCATTATTCCTATTAATAATTCTAATTTCCATATATATGCTTAGAAAACACTTTGGGAACCTAAATGGTCCATTAACTTAAAGTTTCATCTTCATTGATGCTCAATATTAATATTTTTGCACTAAGAATATTCTAAGGCTTTTGAAAATGTCCTAATGCCAATAAACTCATATAATTCTCCCTTAATGGAAATTGTTTCACCTTTAGCCAAATAATGTAAACACAAATAACTAAAGTTATTGGAAAATGCTTATGCAAAAATTTCACTATCTTCATCGGAGGCCAAGAAAACCATTGAGAGACTGGGGCCTCAACTACACAAAAATTCATGCATATTCAAATGATTACATGCTATATATTTTGGGGAAAGATGAATATAGGAATGTGTAAAACAAAGTGTAATACATTTAGGCGAAAACTAAAGAGTATGGGTGAAAAACAAAAGAAGTCTCACAAGATTATCTCACAAACAACAAGGGTTTGTGATGAATCTAAATTTCCTTATGTTTAGGCAAGAACATGAGTCATGTCCTTATTATCAGTTGTTAGATAAAAATCCAATTGTCTAAATTTATAGACAAGAAATCTGATTACATGTCATGTGTATTAATTAATATGAAATCTGGATCATTAAATTTCTATCCAATGATTTACATTACTTAAACATGACCTTCATGTTCTCACCAAAACATGAGGGAATTTGTTCTAGTTTGTGACTACAAATTAGCCTATCTTGTCTTTCATTCACCCAAGCAAAGCAAGATTATCGCCAAATTTCAATGACATTGAGCTGCACTCAGATTAAGAGAAAGAACAAAAACGAAAAGAACAACATCCCGTGCTTAAACAATCTAAAAAGGAAATTAGAAGGCCACTTTGTAGAACTGACCGCCATTATATCTAAGAAAATTTTTGTTTATATTCATAATTTTAAGTATTTCAGATTTTAGGATGGCATACTTGAAATGTATTGCACCAATTTAATGGTTGTCCCTGAAATAAGAATATCTTTTTTTAAAAAAATGTAATATGTGGATTTGTCACACATTGTGAAGAATCCGTTCTTGATTCATCAAAGAGCTTAACGAATCCAACATGATTTGTCACATCCTATTATAATCATTAATTATTGAAACAGAATTTAGAATGTTTGGAAATTTTGTTTTGGCAATTTTAGGAATTTTGTTTTTCTCCCTAAATTATTGCAGTAAAAAACCATTCGTTAAAATCGGGGCATATCAACATCATTTTTCGAGGCCAAAAAACAAAAAGCAACATTTTTGTTTTTTGTTTTTTATAAGCTTTCACTTATAATAAATAAAATGAATGCCTGTATATATTTTCAAATTATAAATAAAGAACCAGAATTATTATTTGGTCCTCAAACATTGGAAACCTAATGAATATATAAATATGCGATTTGTGGTTCAATTGTCTGTGATGGTTGGCTAAAAAACTCAAGGTAATAATTTTATTACAATATATAGATGCAAAATCATAAAGGTAAATATTCTCATGAGTCGTGACATTACTATGAGGAAGTTTTCAAAATATTCAATTTTTGCATTTTGTGAGAGTTTGTGACCTGTGCCCCATAATTAGTTGCCAGTGCTTTTGGCGGATACGCACTGAATTATGAATCAATTGGGGCAACCACCAAAAAAATAATAATAATGGGGCCGTACAAGTTATTATCTTTCTAGCATTTATACGTGATAGATTGTGATATATATAATTTCTATTATTGGTTTTTGGTAATCATCCTTTTTATTAATTTTAATTCAAATGACCATTAATGTTTTATTGAAAATGAGCTTATGCAAAAAGAATCTTTCAAGAAAAATCAATTTACAACCGTTGACTTTAAAAAAAATACGTATACAACAATATATATATATATATGTGTCTTCAATTAGATAAATATATATTACCATTTTTGTAAATGTATTCTCCACTTAACTCTCATTGATAGGATTGACACTGTTATTTTGGAAGAACCCGTTGCCATCTAAAGTGCGGTTTGACTTAACTGAATCCAAAGTCCAAAACGAATAGTCATTGCTTATGAAGTTTTGAGATTGAATCAACCCCAACATAACAAATAAAAAAAAGAATATGCATAATATCTTCATTAGTTAACAGTGTACTAATTATTGAACGAAACCAGTTTAATTTATTTAGCAATGTATAATATTTTAATTAAAAAAAATATGCGACCACATGTTAGATTTGGGGAAAAAAAAAAATGTTCAGTTGAAACATATCTACAACCTTTACGAGCTTTTAACTTTGCATATTAGTTTATAAGCTAAATATTTCTTTAATAGAAAAATTAACAAATTAAAACTGTGTAACGCATTCAGTATCCACTTAGAAGACTTAAAGTAAACAAATATAAACTAAAGTAAACTTAGAAAGATGTCTCTTGATAAACCAATTGTCATGCTCATGTTTTATTCTTTTCATTTTGGGTGTAAATTAATACACAAAGGAGGTATGATCATATAATTATCTACAAAATGGCATTCATTTGCTTTTCGGCTGAGCAAAAGGCACATTTACTTGGTCCAATTTCGTGGGGTCCTATGAAAATGGACAAATGAATGAAGTGAGTCCATTGGGCAACATTTCATTCAAAAAAACCAAAAAAACAAATTAAGGCACACACACAAGTAGGCAGGTATGTACCCCATGGGTTTGTGAGAGGGCAAACACAAAAGGATAATCCTCAATGTGGAGGAAACTGCGCAGAAGGCTTATTTTAGCATGACATTCATACATGTCTTCCACTATTCAAAGTTATGGTGATGATCCTCATCCCAATTCAACCTAAGATGCATACCTTTTTGTCAGGTTCTTCTTGTCTCTATGTATGTTGGTTGAAAGAAAATGTGGTTTTTTTTTTTCTAAGTGTTTGTAAGAAGTTTTGATAGAATTATTATGGCATATGAAGAAGATAATTTGTTGCTGATATAATTATTGTTGTCAGTAAAATATTTGATAAAAATAGCGGAGAAAGTACATATACATTTATTTTAGTTTAATTCTTTTAAGAAACACTTATATATTTAAAGAGAGAATACATGGAATAGAATCTGAGAATGAAGAATGCCCTGATCAAAATAATAAATAAATAGATAATATGACTTCTTTTTTATTACAAGAATATACACACAAACTTATCTTGAAGTCAAAAGATGACTAGAATGACTTCAAGAATAATATTAATATCTTTTATTAAAAATGTAGCTTATTAGAGAATGAATTTCTCAATTTTCTTTTATTTTGATGTTATTTATTGTGTTGAGAATCATGAATTTAATATGTTTTACATTTAAAAATTGATTGTTATAAATTAGTCAAATACATATTTAATATTTTTATATTATATGAATAATAATATAAGAGTATATTGGTCCCAATATGTATAATTATTGTTTATCATTTATTATATAAGATATCCATGTAATGTGTATTTTAATTTCAGATGATAAAAGTATGATTTTCATATATAATAGAAGACAAAGACGTATCATTTAAATATCTTTCCAGAGAAAAGAATAGTTCACCCTTAAATTTTTTATTAAACCACTTGGTCTATACGACTACCAACGACAATTCTAAACGTTGTGTAGAACTATCAAGACCTATTAAACTAGAAAAGAATTCACACAACTAATAAGAAGAGAGATCACACACACACACAAAATTCTTTTGAGGAACACTTTTATTTCATTAAAGAGAGACTAAATAGAAATAAAGAACGCCGTAATCATAATAATAAATAAACAGATAATGACCAATTATAAAGGTGCAAAATTGTTGCTTTTATTTTTTTTTACATTAATTTTCACCAAAGTACTACTATTTTTCAATACATATATGGACCAACCATCATCATGGAATCTTTCCAAACCTCTATAGCTTAGGCTAAGATCCAGCCAAACTATGTATAAAGATTGCACAAAAAGGAAAGGTAGAGAGAATTATTGCCTCAAAAAGCAAGCACCTTCCACAAGAAAATTCAGGTCATTGTAATTGTACCCACTCTTCTCTGTCTCCCTCATCTCTTTTAATTTTGGAAGATTCCTATATTTGGCTACAGAAAAATGATCCCAGAAAAGGAATAATAATTGACCTAATTCTTCCAGAGCCTCAAGTAGCTAGCATCATCAACTTCAATTATATACAACGGCCTCTTTATATCTATTTCTGCAATATATATTCGTCGTTGGATATATACTTTGAATGAAATGAGACTTCGAAGTTTTGAGGAATGTGGGAAGCACGTAACATCCACTTTTCCAAGTGACCTCTCTTCTTCTTGCTCGTCTTTATCATTCAGATATTCCACTACTTTCTTGGGTCCCTCTTCTCAGTACAATCATATATTTGCCTTTTTGTTCAATGAATGGCCACCGATCATTATGTAAAAACTTATATAAGCTTGAGTATTATAATTAGGAATTGACCCTTTATAGATAACATTGGTCCATATAGCATTTGGCTAACCCAACGAATTACTGGTGCTACAGTATATATATATATATAGGTATATTAAAATGCTGTCATTAAATAAAGTTGAAGTAAACACGTAAAATAATGGAAGGTAGATAGAAAAGACGTGAATTTGGATTCCATATAAAAGGAGAAATTACCACTCAGTGCTTGTTTTGAAGGTGATAATTTTTTTTTTAATATTTCTTTTGCTGACTGATTCGTTAGATGAAAAATGGCAAGTTGAATTTAGGTTGGATTTAGGCAAGTTGAACAAAGAAGAGGAATTGCTCTCAAAAATAAGGATAGTGACAGTATTGAAGAAGTCGGGAATCTAAATTTTGTGTCTTCCAACTCAAACTTTATTACAAATTAACACATGAACTTTAGGATCAACAAAATATCTCATCTAACTTCAGATCAAAATAAAAATATTAAATTTTTGTTAGTGACCCAAAAAAGGGGTGCTTTGGCTTTTAAAATTTTAAAACTTGACTGCAGAAATCTTTTTGAAATTAAGTTTCCTATAGTGTGTGAAAGTAACTTCGTTAACAAAGATGTGATTAAATCAGAACTTTTTTGTTCAGTAATGGATATTAGAAAAGTAGGGTAAAGAGACAATCATACCAAAAAATTATAGTAGTTCTAATTCATAATATGATTCGTATATTTGCTGCTAAAGCACTTAATAAGGGAATTTTAATATCAATGTGTAATTATAGTTACAACTAGAGAATTCTTTTCCATGGCTCAGTTCATTGGCTTTTATTCGAATTACACCCTTGCGTTTTAAACCCAAAAGAAGGAGATAATCTTACAACTAGAAAATTCACAAGTTTTGTTTTTTGGCCACACGTGATGGTCTATCGTTGTACATGAGGTCATATTTCAAGGTCTACAAATATTAAGCCTTTGTTTAAATCAAGGCAATGTGGACTTTTGGTCCTTTGTTCAGAGTAGTCTCATTCCTTGTTGGCCCAATGTCCATGAAATACAATTTGTTGGCATGGAATATTGCCAAAAAACATTTGGACCTAACCAATTTGAGTCCAAATCCAGATTATTTAGCCTTAGGCCCAAATATGAATATTTCTCAGGTTTGTATTGTTTTCTCTTTTTGGTGAATCACGTTGGTATTGTTTTATATATCTGAAAAACTTTATATCTACAATCTCAATTTAAACTGATTACAAGGGACTACTTTCTAGCTATAAATTTAAAACCCAGACTCTTTGCTTAAATTCTATAACAAGCTTTAACATATTCTTTTTTACAAAAAATTTATAAATTCCACAAGTTCAATTAGCATTGATGTAAATAAAGGGTAAAATTACTGAGCAAAAACAGAAGATATCAGGGTTATAAGATGTGTCTATAAAATTAATTATATGATATTAGGAAAAGGAATACTTCAAATTTTCGCTATGGAAACAAAAACCCAAAATAACAGAGTCACCACGAAAATTTTTAGAAGAAAACTATAGAAAACCAATTAAAAGGAAAAAGTGGTTTGCGAACCAATGATCAAGTTGGAGAATCAATTGTACATAGGAAAAATGTTAAGCACCCTATAACACTCATTTTAAAGAATGATTACCTAAAGTTGAATATGCAAAATATGTATCACCTTAATTTTAAATTTGAGTATTCTTATTAAACACACAAAAAAATAAAGAAATTAAATATAGGAAAATAAAAAGTAAAAAATTGAAAAATAAAATAAAGGAAGAAAAATAAAATATTTACCAAAGAATACTTAACCAAGAATCAAAGTTTAAGGCCTACGTATCCTATGATAGAAATCAACGTCCACGTAGTTCAAATAAAAGGCAAGTTAGTTGATTGATGATTTTTATTTTTGACGAAAAGAATGCAATAGTAGAGATTAATTAGATTTTCATAACCAAAATGAGCTTGAAACTTGGTTGGTGTATTTTAATTTATGAAATTAATGCAATCTCATTTTCTTGCATTCTTCATTTTCCCTTTTGTGTGTTTTCAAATCTTTGGAATTTTTTTAAAATAACATTTATTTACTTTTTTTAATTTTTGGATCAAAAACGAGTATTTTAAAAGAAAAGATAAATATTTTTTGGATTTTGACATTTTAAAAGAGGAATTTGAAAGTAGAAAAAGAAAATTTGAAACAAGATATTTATTTGTATTTTTTTAGTTTAGGATGAATTAAAAAGCTTTCAAGAATACTATTAAGAAAAATATTTTTTTATTAATTTTTTTAAAAAAAGCTCCAATTGGGTACTGGTCATTGGAACTGCAATTTATTAAGAATATGATCAACTAGTATTAGGTTAAACATACAAAGACACGATTTCATGTAGCTCCACTGACTCCCTAAATGTCTAAGGAGACGCAAAGTCTTTCACAGCAACTCTAAATACAAATCAAACGAAAATGAAATAAAAAAAAATTACAAGCATTCAAATTTAGTGCAAGTGTGTGCTTGTGTTCAAATAGGCATCAATTATTCATGTACTCATTACAAAATTCAAAAGAACTTGGACAAATTTGCTCGTTTTATCTTCCATGATTTAGCACTATGAAATTCTTGTCACCAATCACATCTCTAGTCTTCTCTGCCACTTTCATGATTTTTTATTTAAAGAACTCCATGATTTCATATCATATTTTCTAACATCATTCCCATGATTTTTGTACTCTCACAACATAGTCAAATAAACAAAATGGAAGAAGGAAATAATCATAGGTACAAAGCATAACATCTCACTACACTGCAAAATAAACAAGATAGAAAAAGAAAATAATCCTAGCCACAAAGCACAACATTAACAGTAAAAAAAAAAAAAAATCATGAGACAAAACCAAAGAAACCAATTATCCAAGTTCAAGTTAACAAGGCTTAACAAACAAACTAATATTAAAAGAGTCGTTACCCTCTATGGAGGAACCCAAAGATTAAAATCATAAGAATTAATTTGTAGCAAAATGGAAATCAAATCTTATTTTTCTAGTTGTTATTGTAACAACTGAATATAAGCCTAAAACCATGAGAATTCACTTCTTGCAACAATCATATATTCATGTAGATTGAACCCAAAGAGAAAACCCTAGTTATTTAGTATATAAACCTTATTTCATATTTTGGCAATGACAATATTGTATCAACACAAGCCAAAACATTCAAGAATTTAATTTGGGGTTATACCAAACCAAACAAGCTAATGCATATTCTAAGAGTCCCTAGGCCAAGAACAATAAGTCATAGCATAAAACAAATTAACCTAACCTTGAATGATAACAGAGTTATTCATGTATTTCCAAAAAATCTACTCAAAATCATTATATCAAAATGCATCAAAGTTTTGAACAGAATTTAAGAATTAAAAGGAGAACCTAATTGCTTTTTTTCCAAAGTCTTCCTAGTAGAGAGAAACCAAGGAAGCCTTCAAACAAAATCATATTAGAAAATAGCTATTCAACAAAATTGCCATAAACACCAAAAAGAAACACTCATTCAAAACATCATGGAAGCAACATTTGAATCATAGAAATATAAATGGATTTTGAGCTTACCTCTAAGCTCAATCAATTTCACACTTGTTTGGAGCTCCACTTATTTTTCTGTTCCATTTTTCTTCTTTTCCCAGTTATTGTTCACTCAATGCTTCTTTTCTCCTTTTGGCTCTCTTTCGATTCTATATCTTATCCTTTCACTCAACAATTCTTTTCTCCTTCTTCTTCTTCCCCTAAACCCTAAATCTTAACAATCTCTTACTTAAATAGCATTAATAAATCATTAGGTCAATCAATGAAAAGCAACAGAATCAACCAATTAATATTCACATAAACACATAGACATGCATAAATAATAAATCATATCAAGGTAAAAAATGAAGCTACACAAAAATCACAAGATCTGATAGGGAAGTAAGTGGTATTTACATTATGGTAAATTAGTTTCAATGTTTGAATAGAATATAATACAAAATGACATTTTAACCATCATATTACCATTTAAAAGTCTCTTAAGGACTCAACTCAGTCTCTCACTAAACCAAGGCTATATCAAAATTTTCAACAACACATACAAGTCACATAACTTTTGAAGACTCCTACAAGTAAGCTTTTTGTCAATGGATCTGTCAACATACATTCATCAAGAATATGAACCAAACAATTCTGAGATTCAACAATCTTTTCTCTATCAAATAGGAACTTAACATCAAAGAGTTTAATGCAATTGGAGTTCTTGTGATTCCGAGAAAAGCTAACAACAGACGAACTATTGCAATATATGATTAAAGGTTATCATATAAAATTAATTAGATGCATGCCAGATATCAGTTTCCTTAACCAAATAATTTGTCAAATGGCCTTATAACAAGCCATATACTCTATCTCCATAGTTAAGGTTGTTGTTATTGATTGCTTGCAGCTTTTTCATGAAACAACTCCTCTAAACATTATAAAGATATATCCAAAAGTGGATTTATGATCATACACTAAAGATGCATAATCAAAATCTGCATAACCTACTATTTCAACTGGTTCAAACTTCCTTAAAATAATCATATGATGCTTTGTACCCAGCAAGTACCTTATAACTTTCTTCGTAGCCTTCAAATGATCATGACTAGGATTGCTCAAGTATCAGCTAAGCACACTAACACAAAAAGCAATATTGGCTCATATGCATACATAAGCATACATTAGGCTGCTAATAGTTGATACCTATGGAACTTTATCCATTGCAATCTTCTCTTCATTGTCTTTGAGACATGGTAATTTAGACAACCTTTCACCTTTCTAAATAGGTGCTGCACAAGGAATACAAGAATGCATCTTAAATTTATTTAGCACTTAATCTATCGCAATAAATTTGAATTCCACAAACAAAAGAAGTTTCACTAAGATCTTTCATATTAAAATGGCAAGACTGGATATCTTTTGTCTCATTCAATAAGCTTACTGAATTACTAGCCAATAGGATGTCATTGACATACAACACAAGGAACACAAAGTTGTTTGCTTTAAATTTCTAATAAATACATTGATCGAAAACATTATCTATGAATCCAAATAGGGAGATTACCTCATTGAATTTTAGATATCATTGCTTTGGGCCTTGTTTTAGCCCATAGATGGATCAATTCAGTTTACACACTAAGCATTCTTTCCTTGCTTTAACAAATCCATTAGGTTGTGTCATATAAACATTCTCAAGCAAATCATCATTTGAGAATGTTGTTTTGACATCCATGTGTTGAATTTTAAGGTTCAAGTATGCAATAAGAGCTATCACAACTCTAAAGACATCTTTAGTAGACACCGGTGAGAAAGTCTTTGAGTAGTTAATTCCTTCCTTCTAATTGTAGCCTTTAGCTACAAGTTTGACTTTGTACCTTTCAACTTCACCATTCCCAAAAGTCTTATAGACCCACTTGCAACTAACAATGTTACATCCATCTAGTAACTCAAAAAGTTCTCACACTTTACTACAATGCATAGAGGCAATTTCATCATTTACAGCCTCCAACCACTTAAATGAATGAAAACCTATCACAGCTTCATGAAATGATAGGATTTACAACATCAATAATATATGAACTTTAATTCTCGCAAATATACAATATAATCATATGGAATTGCAAGCCTACAAATCCTTTGTGCACATCTTAATTCAACAAATGGTTACTCTACATTAGCTATAGAAGGTTCCAAAACAAGATCAAGGATGTCATCTCTGCCAGTATGAACAACAGATGGAGGATATGAAAAAGCTGGTAAAGATAACATGGTATCCTTATTATGTAAATTGATAGCTGTAGAAACACAACTTCCTCTATCTAAGTTATTTTCAAAGTAAAATGCTCTATTAGACTCAAAGACTTTGGTAGTGTGAGTAGGGCAATAAAATATGCATTTGTTAAATTCAGAACAATTACCAATGAAGAATCCACTAAAGGTCATAGAATCAAGTTTCTTAAGCTAAGGATTATAGGGACTTACTTCAACTCCACAACCCCTTACACGAAAATACCTCAAACTAGGTCTTTTACTAATAAATAGCTCATATAGGGTCTTTTCTACTGATTTACTAGAAAATTAATTTAGAATATAAGTTGTTGTCTTAAAGGGCATTACCCCATAGAAACTCTAGCAAGGAAGAGTGACTAATCATGCTTCTTACCATGTTCATCAAGGTGTGATTTTTCCCTTCAACAACTCCATTTTATTTTTTTTTTTGTTAAGTGTTAGGCATGGTATGCTAAGTTTTATAGCTGTCAAAGTGGGCCAACTCGACCCACTCGAGTTAGTGGATTAAACGAGCCAGCCCATTTAGCTAACCATAAGGTGGTGGGTTGAAAATCTCAACCAACCCCATCTGGTGGGTTAAGCGAGCTGACTCGTTTAACCCACTAAAAAATTAAAAAAAAAATAAAAAAATAAAAAAATTATAAAAATTCAAATGTGACTTTTTTTAAGCATATGTCTGGTTTAATCAATTAATTTTTATATCAATATAAATAAACAAAAAAATAACTAAATAAAAACCAAGTTTAAACGAATTAAAACAAGTATAGTAATCCAATAATTCAATGATTAATTAATAATAAGAATATGATTATGAGTAGAATATTCAAATCTGGCAAATTACAAAATAATAGAGACAATACAACACATACATTATGGTTAATTTTTTTAAATAGAAAAGTGCAGTGGGCTAGAGCGCTAGACTGAGAAAATAAAAAATTAAAAAAAAAACGGACAACCCATTTAACCCGCGAACTGGCTCGTTTAACTCACGGGTTAAACGGACCGAGTTGATAGAAGTATACTAAACGGGTTCTCAAATGAACCCCTCAACCCAACCCACCTCTTATGTGGGTTAAACAAGTTCAACCCGGTAGATCGAACCCATTTTGATGACTCTACTAAGTTTCAATTCTATGCTCTTTTAAGATTAAAGCAAAAGGTCATTTACCCATTTCAGTATACCTACCATAATTTTCACTACCTCTATTTGATCTTACACATTTGATTACCTTCTCATATTTTAACTCAATAGCAACCTTAAATGCCTTAAAGGCATATAATGATTTAGATTTCTCATGTAATAGGTCAATCTACCCATATCTTGAGTAATCATCTACATAGATGATAAAATGTTTGTAATCACCCATAACAATTAGAGTAATACGTCCACTAATATATGCATAGATCAAATCAAAAATACTCTCAAATCTAATTGCCTTATTTCTCCTAACTCTAGCAAGAGATTTTCCTTTGATATAATTAATACAACATTCAAAGTCAAAAATCTAATTCTTGTAATATGTTTTATTTAATTATTCTTTCTAATCTTACTATAGAGATACGACCTACACGCTAATGCCATACATAAAAGAATTTTCATCAATTCTTTAGTGTTTATGTCCTATTATAGCATTAACTGATGCATCAAGTGAAGAACATGGACCAACATTCACATTTAAGTGATATAATCCATTCATCAAGAAAGCAAATCTAATAATAACATAATTAAAAATATATATATCAATTCTTCCATTTCATTGCCAAAAAGAATAACCTTGTTTGTCCAATACAAAATTAGAAATTAGATTCCTCCTTGATAAAGGTACATAAACTACATTACTTAAAGTCAAGCAATGTCTACAATGTAAGTTCAAAATTATTGTTCCTATACAACTTACTATAATTAAACTTCCTTATGCTCCAATGGTTGTTCTTTTCCTTTCATTTAAGCTCATTCTGTCTCTAAGCCCCTGCAAGGAATGAGTAACATGAATAGTTGCTAATAAATCCAACCACCAAGAATTAGAAAAGGCTTCAAACTATTAGATTTAAATCAAATTACAACTAGAGGGCTGGTTTGGAAGATAATTCCTTTTTTTCTCACGCAAGTTTTTCAACTTAAAACAATCTGAGATCTTATGTCCAAGCTAAATAGCATTCACCCTTAAAGGATTTCTTCTTTTGACCCTTATGATTCTATTGCTCCACTTAGGTCTAAATGGTTTCTTGCCATAAGTCTTGCATTTTCTCTTCTTTCCCTTCAGTTTCTCATTTCCAGCCTTGTTGAATGAATCCTGTGAAATGTAATTCACAAATTGTATATGAGAATTTGATTTCTTTCTTGACTCTTCCTCTTGAGTCATTATAGTCATCTGATCAATGGTATATTTTGCCTTTTAAGAATTATAAATGGTTCTTTGTCATAACTGACCTTTCGGCGGGATAGAATAAAAAGTTTAAATTAATTCTAAAAAACAAATCTTGAAAATCAATTTGTTTGGAGTCACCACCAAAATTTTTAACGGAAAACTTTCGAAAACCAATTTAAAATAAAGAGAAAAAGGCAACATGGTCTGCATAACCAGAGATAGATTTAGGAGTCTATTTGAGTGTGGGGAAGGTGTTAGGCACCCCACAACACTCGTCCTTAAGGACGGTTACCTTAAACTAGTAAGTTGAAATAGAATATGCCCTTAAATTTATCTCAATTACCCTTTATTAACGCGCATGCCCATTAAACAGAGAAGATAAAAATGACAATAATAGAAGCAAACGAGTAGATATTTACAAAGGGTGGACTTGACCTAGTATGAAAGCATAGGGCCTACGTACCCTACGATAGAGATCAAAGTCTACGTAGTTCGACTTAAAAGGCGTGTCTATTGGTTGATGATAAATAATTTTTGTGATGAGAACATGAGAGTTCAAATTAAATAGATTCTCATAAACAAAACAAGATTGGAGTTTGATTTAGGTATTTTAATTTACAACAATCTAATTAATCTCGCTCTCCTGATCCCTTCATTTTCTCTCCTTTTAAATTTTTTTTTATTTTCAGGATTTTAATCTTCATTTTGAAATTTAAATGATATTATTATAAAAGAATGATCCTAATCATCTTGTAAATAATGTGATAAAAAAATATTTAATTAAGATATTTATTTTTGTATTATTATCATCATTATTATCATTATTTTAAACAAGCATGTACTAATTTTCAGGATCTAGGGAGATTAAAATCTCACAAGATCCCAAGCACTCGAGAAGAATAATATTCTCACATGATGACTTAGTAAATGATAGAAAATATTTAATTAACGTATTCATCTTTGCATTATTATTATTATTTCAAAACAAATATATACTAGTTTTCGGAATCTGAGGAGATTAAAATCTCACACCATCACACGATGATTTCATAAATAATGGAAAATATTTAATTAAAGTATTTCTTATTATATTTTTATTATTATTATTGTTATTTAAAACAAGTATTTATTAATTTTTGGGATCTAAAGAGATTAAAATCTCACATGATCCTAAACACCCAAGGAGAACAATATTCTCACTCAATGATTTTTGTAAATAATAGAAATTATTCAATTAAAGTATTTCTTATTATATTTTTTTTATTATTATTGTTATTTAAAACAAATATGTATTAATTTTTGGGATCTAAAGAGATTAAAATCTCACATGATCCTAAACACTTGAGGAGAACAATATTCTCACTTGATGATTTTCGTAAATAATAGAAAATATTCAATTAAAGTATTTCTTATTATATTTTTTATTATTATTGTTATTTAAAACCAATATGTATTAATTTTTGGGATCTAAAAAGATTAAAATCTCACATGATCCCAAACACCTGAGGAGAACAATATTCTCACTTGATGATTTTCGTAAATAATAAAAAATATTCAATTAAAATATTTCTTATTATATTATTATTATTATTATTATTATTATTATTATTATTATTATTATTATTATTATTATTATTATTATTATTATTATTATTTAAAACAAATATGTATTAGTTTTTGGGATCTAAAGAGATTAAAATCTCACATGATCCCAAACACCTGAGGAGAACAATATTCTCACTTGATGATTTTCGTAAATAATAAAAAATATTCAATTAAAATATTTCTTATTATATTATTATTATTATTATTATTATTATTATTATTATTATTATTATTATTATTATTTAAAACAAATATGTATTAGTTTTTGGGATCTAAAGAGATTAAAATCTCACATGATCCCAAACACCTAAGGAGAACAATATTCTCACTTGATGATTTTCGTAAATAATAAAAAATATTCAATTAAAATATTTCTTATTATATTATTATTATTATTATTATTATTATTATTATTATTATTATTATTTAAAACAAATATGTATTAGTTTTTGGGATCTAAAGAGATTAAAATCTTACATAATCCCAAACACCCGAGGAGAACAATATTCTCACTCAATAATTTTCTTATAATCTTGTTTATAAAGCCAAAGATTAATCTCATATTGACATAAAAATAATATATATATATATACACACAAAAATTAATCTCATATTGACAGAAAACAAGCATCAGGAGGCAATTGAAGCACATCCACGCATACATATATATATACCTCTATATTTACACACACACACACACACATATATATATATATAAACACATGTGTAGTATATATATATATATAAGCATGGTATGAGAAGAAAACAAACCTCAAGAGACCAATGAAGCACACCTGTGCATGTATAGATATATATACACATCTATATATATACATATATATATATATATATATAAACACATACGTAGTATATATATATATATATATAAGCATGGTATGAGAAGAATGAAAGCATCAAGAATAAAAGAGATTACTCTCTCTCTCTCTCTCCTTCACGGCATCAGAAAAAATCTGCAGTAGTTTTTTCTTCTCCTTCACGGCTCCAAAACGAAGAGAGCTTTAGCAGTTTTCTGCACCTCCCAGTCAGCTTTTTTAGTCCGTCACCCCTTTCCTGTTTGCCCCTGTTCACAACGCTAAGAACAAGGGAGGTATTCCCTCTCCTCGGCTTGCTCTATTGCTAGTGTTCCTCGGTTTCTCTTCTCTCCAACAGCTCTCTGTCTCCAGCCTCTCGGTTTCTTTCCAACAACTCTCATAGTCTTGCTTTTCTTCCAACTCTCACGGTCTCCTCTATTCCAACTTTCACGGTTTCTTCTCTTCCAGCTTCCTCGGTTTTTCCCCTCACAGTAGCTCATTTGGTCCCCTTTGCAGCAGCTCCCTCAGTCACCTCCCAGCAACTCTTAGTTTTTGCTTCTTTTCTTCCCACGGTCTTCTCCAGCTCCCTCGATTTTTTCCTCACAGCAACTCTCTCGGTCCTCTTTGCAACAACTCCCTCGGTCCCCTTTACAACAGCTCCCTCAGTCACCTCCTAGCAGCTTTCAGTTTTTTGCTTATTTTCTTTCCCCACGGTCTTCTCCAGCTCCCTCGGTTTTTCCTCATAGCAACTCCCTCGATCCCTTTTGCAGTAGCTCCCTCGGTCACCTCCCAGTAGCTCTCAATTTTTTGCTTCTTTTCTTTCCTCATGGTCTTCTCCAACTCCCTTTTTAGTAGCTCTCGATCTTGCCTCTTAATCTCCCTCAGCTCTCCACCTCTTTTGCCATCATTCTTACCCCCAGCCTGCCCATAGGGGAGGCGTGTAACCCTCCCTGTCAGCTACATGGTGTGCTTTTACCCTTGCGTCTTCTTTTTTTTTTTGGTTTTTTTTTTTTGGATTATTTATATTATATTATTTCCTTACTATTTGATTTTATCTTCATTTTAATTTTTTCTAATTTTAGTTGTCATCATTATTTATCTTATTTTGGGATTGTTTATTTTTTTTCTATTTTTGGTGTTTATATTATTTTTCTCTTTTTATGATTTTTCATTATTAATTAATAATATTTAAGAATATTAAGTAATTTTGAGTGAGGTGTTCACATTCTTAAAACACAATACCAAGCTAGAAGAGATTGAAGAATTTGATAAACTATGTAACATACTTAAGTCCATATTGTATGATTTCAGCTTATTGTAGTGGTTAACAAGCTTTATTATGTACTCACACACTCCTGACACCCCATTATAATGAGTGTTGTCCAACAGATATTGATAATAGACCTTTTGAGTCTCATCAAATTTCTTGAATTTCTCATTAATTGCTTTAAGATATTTAATGGCAGTGTCATTCTCAAGAATACTCTATATGATAGTCTTCTCAAAAGTATAATCATGTTGGACTCGTGCCATTACTTATGATAAGTCTTATTAGTAGCACTAGATTCAGCAGTTAGATCTGTTGGCTTTGGTTCTCTTATGACCATATCCTCCTTAGATATAGTTAGGTACATGTAAAGGGAGTTATTCCAATCATCAAAGTTAGTTCCATTCAATGTTTCCATTACAGACAGTTACTAAAACACATAAGCTGAGGTAACAAAATAGGAACCATTATTAAACAAGGCTTCCATCACAAAACTCAGCTTCTGCAACTATATAACAATATGTTCATTATATTCTCACCTAAGGGTCCCGAATTAAAATACCTTAGTTACATATTGTATTGAAGCCCTAAGTCTCCAAGAAATTTCAAAACTCTTATTTCCAAGGCTCTATAAATTTTGGAAAAATCACTAAAAATGGGAAAGGGTGTGTGGAGTCAAACTATAAAAGTTTAGTGTCAATAGGATCAGCATGTGAGGCTCACATGCCTGCCCTCACGTGGGCTTTACCTCACATACCTGGTAGCTTCTTCTTCTTCCTCTAGCGAGTTTGTTTGACCCAGATCCAACTCAAAAAGTGGCCCTGATGATTTTTGAACATCCAAAAGATGACAAAAGTGTTAAAACAATCATCCTTCAATGATCTTGTGAACCCTTTAAACAATTTCTATGAACAACGTGAGTTTTCAAAGAAACATTAATAGAAAAAATTTGGGTTTTCACATGTTAACAAGCTTCAATAGTAGTTGATGTTTTCGCAAGTTTTAAAAGGTAAAAATGGCACCACTTCACTTAAACACATCAATATGAGAAACCCCCAAAGTAATTTAAAAAAATCCCTCTATGGTTTTGAGTATTTGAATCTAAAAAAATGAATAGGTTTCTTATTGTTTTAGGTGATTCACATACAAGATACATCAAATATTCACAATTAATATGTAGTAAACAACCCATGATCAAGAAAGATAAAAGTTCAAGGGGTTCTGATACCATTTGATAACAATAACATATCTAGGTATGTTCAAAATGGGAGATATAAATAATCTAACATGAAGGAGCAGCAACCATAGTAAAAATCTTAAAGTAAAATTAGTAGAGAAGACCAACCAACAATACCCAATATTCAGAAAAGAGTCCAAAATTGAGCTTTCCTTCTAAGAGATTTTTTTTGTATATATAAGAAGGCACACCTAAAGAGAGAGTTGGGAAATGAGAAAGTTTAAACAAAGAAAGAGGACGAGAGCCGTAGAAAAAGAAAAGGAAAAAGGAACAAGAGGTGGTCGAAAGCTAATGAAGTAAATAAAAAGGTGGTTGAAAGTTAATGAAGCAAACCAAAATTACTTCCATTCATTTATGATGTTTTGACATTTTAAATAAGCTCGATCTCTTGTATTAATTTTCCATCAATAATTTGGTGGGATAATTACTTATCAACATTATATTACAAGTTAGTGTCTCTACCTAATAGGCTTGTAGGTAATCTAATCCATAACTGACTACCCACAATTAATATAAATCCAACTCATTTTAGGTTTAAATCAAAATATTAATTACACAATTTAACAACTACAAAAAAATTGATCTAATAATGGGAGTAATATTAATCCACAAAAGTAATTATAATTAATTCAACAATTCTTTCTTTGCAATAACTTTCTCTCTTGGCCTTCTCCTTTCTGCACTAGATCACTCTAATTTTCCTACGGTATCTCCTTTCTCTTTCTCTTCTCCTGTGTTTTCTATTTTCTTTGATTTCTGTTCAGCTCTTTTTACTTCTACTTCTTCAGTCCTCTCCCATTTATGTTATTCTCTTTTTATTTTGCAGCTACACACCTCCAATGCCACCTTCTCTCTCACTTTCACAAATCTAAATTCTCTCATTCTACCACTTTGTCTTTATAGATTTTTCTCTCAAGGTCTTTCTCTTCTTTTGCTCAGTCTCTCACTGTATCTCCTTCTATCACTTTTACATTTCTGCATCTCCTTGCGGTCTCTTCATGCCTCTCTCTCTCTTCTCATTAGTTTCTCTCTCTCAAGCTCCACCACTCAAATGTTACACTAAACATTTTTCCCCTTACTAATTTAGTCTCAACTCTCCATTGCTTTGCTCTTTCTTTCTAATCCTCATCTTCACCGAATCACTTTCTTCTTCTACATTATTTCTCATTGCTCTTCCATTTCTCACTCTCTCCCATGCACACTTCTCTTTTTTCTATTTTTTCTAGTTTTTCTTCCTTCTGTTATACCAGCCCACACACTACTTTGACACTAGCATTATTTTTACAAGATGAGTATGTAGTTGTATGTGTGAGTGTGAGTGGATTGGTGAATTGGGGAAAGAGAGTGGTCCCCCATTGTTACCGCCATCACTGAAATGAAAGGGGTTTCATCATTTTTTGTTTTCCTTCTTTTTTATTATTTCTTTTGTTTTTGTTCAATTTTAGCATCTTATTCTCTTTTCCTTTTTTTTCAAAAGTGACTTTTTCTCGATGAGCATGCAAGTCCAAAACATGTTGAGTGTGTTTCCCCATCACTCATCTTCTATTTACGTGTATGTGTGTTTTTCTTTTAATATATTTCTCCTTTTTCCTATTTTTAAATTTGAAAATGGTGAGTTTCTTTTTGTTTTTTATTTTTATATTTTTTTAGTATTTTGTTTAATTAATTTCCTAATTATTATTTGAGACTATCCAGACAAATTATGAAATTTATAATTGTCCCTCTTTATTTGTTTATCAAGTGAATAAAGAAAATATAATTTTTAAAATTCTCATTAAAAAATAAATATGAACACATATTTATCCAATGAGAAGGATACAACATGCAACTTGAAGGATTAGACTTAAACACTCCTAATGCAGTTTAACACATACTTGATCAACCATGATTGTTATGGGTCAAAAAGTTGTAAGGGTGTGATTAGTTAGCTTGGGGGTGGTTGGAATTAGTTGTAATAGAACACTATCATTAGTTAAGGGTTTGTTATAACAGAAAGGGTTGGTTATAGTAGGAGGTTGTTGTATAAAGACATATGTATGTGTAAATGGTTTGCGTGTGAAGTGAATAATATTTGGTAATGTGAAAGATACGCACTTTCAGGATTGTTTTCGAGAGCTGGAAAATGAGGTTGGACAGAACAGGTCATAAATGCAAAAAATGAGGAGCTCCATTGCAAGAATTAAAGCCCTTTCAAGAGAAATGGCATCGAAAAGCTCGATTGGCTGGATAGAATCCTTGGTTGCTAATATTGCATCCAAGATTGCACAAATAACAACTTTGGAGGTGGATGAAGCTCATGGGGTCTCTCACCTTCAGAAGGACCTAAAAACGCTTAAACCAAACCTCAGTTGGTTCTTTCAATGGGAGCCACTCATTTGGATACACCTTCCAGACTTGGTCTACATGAATCGAATTTAGCAATATTTTAAAGATTGACCCAATTGCTGCCTTAAAACAATTACAGCAAGAGGACACGGTGGAGGAATACAAGAAGAAATTTGAACAATTACTTTCTGAAGTCAATCTATAAGAAGAAGTCTCCATTAGTTATTTTCTTAGGGGACTTAAAAGATATGTGGAGGCGCAAGTAAGAATGTTCAGACCAAGCAAACTAGACAACACAATGTATTTGGCAAGATTGCAGCAGGAAGCCACTAAAGCTTCCCAAGAAAGATTGGAAACTAGTAAGTATTCCAAGAATCCGGGATCAGCACTTCATGAGCCCACTTCTTGGTGTTCTGCACCAGATAATTATATCCCTATCAAGAAGAGCTTATTTGATAGCAGCTCTCAAGCTTTGGGGAAAGAGATGAAACAATTGACAAAGAACGAAATGGATGAGAAATGAAAAAAAGGGTTGTTGACCACAAGTGCAAGAATATCCAGTCCTTTATAATGATTGTTGATAAGTAGGCAACTTAGGAACCTCCATAAGATACTCAACAACAATTTCCTCTTTCTAATATTTGAGTTCCAACTAATCCTTGAGGACAAGGATCTTTCGTATGGGGGAAGAAGTTGTTATGGGTCAAAAAGTTATAAGGATGTAATTAGTTAACTGAGGGTGGTTGGGATTAGTTGTAATAGAACAACTGTTATTAGTTAAGGGTTGTTTATAGTAGGAGGCTGTTATATAAAGGCTAATGTATGCGTAAATGGTTTGTGTGTGAAGTGAATAATATTTGGTATTATGTTTAAAGCCTACCTCTGGTAACAATGAACTCAATGATTATAAAAGCAACCTAAACAACATTGGTTGTTAACCATTTGCCCCTCTTCACTTGTTTTCTTAATAGGAAAATTGAAAAATATCAATTCCAATTTTCTTCACCTTAGAATAAAGGAGGATGGAAACAAGTATTTTGTTCAAGAGTTAAAAGATTCAGAAAACAACCAAACAAGAAAATTTCATTTACAAGCACATGAACTTTAAGAAACATTTATAATCATAAAGCTTCTTTTCGTTGTTTTGGTTGACATTTTTTTAATTTTTTCTTCTTTCTTTTTTAATGATAAAAGTGAGGTGTTTATAAGATAAATACAGCTCTACTGCATTGTAGATGAAATCCAACTGTCCATCTCTGGAAGCTACGTCCCCCGTAGTAGAATTCACTCATCATGTGTTCAGGTGTGGATTTCCTCTGTTTACTAGAAGATGCCCCATGTCCTAAATTTGTCATATAATTTTCAATTTAAATTTAAAAAATTAATATTTATAAAAATGATGAAATATAAAAAGATATTAGCATTTTAGATTTTTTTGGCATAGAATGATATCATGTTGAAGTGAAAATAATAATCCTCCCATAATCGTTTAACGTCTGTTCCTTAAATTATACAGTTTATTTTTTTTCTTCAACAAGATACTATTTAGTTAAACGGTACAATTTAAAGAATAAACCGTAAACTATTATAATTTTTTTTTTCTTCAGCTACAGTTATTAAATAACTGACACACTGCGTCGGCTTTTTGTTAACCTAAATCCTTACAACTTTTTTCAAATAAAATACTTCAGAAAATCTCATATGTTAATAAAACACAAAAGGCTTTGTCTCATTGAATCGCAAAAATGACCATTCATCAACCTAATGAAACTTTGAAAAAATTAAAAAATTGTCTGGTGCAAATTTTTTGGGCTTGTGCACCCCCACTTCAAATACCACACATGGGGGTTGCGCGCCCCCCACCCCACTCTCCTACTTTTTTTTAATATTTTTAATATTTATATTAATATAAATTTAATAAATAAAATATTTTATAAATTTTTTAAAATATTCAGTTGATAATCATTCAAAATATAATTTTTAATGAATAATAATTTAAATGTAATATTGATAATAAAAATATTTAAATTTAAAATAAATCTTAATTTTCTTATATAAATATATTTATTCTAATCATTCAATTTTTTGTTTTAATTTTATAAGTAATAACTAGTTTTGTATAATGATTTATTGACAGATGAAGTAATAATTATATATTTGTTGAATCATAACTCTGTATTAATCAATAATCATGAATGTGATAATTTAGTTTTTGAAACATTATTACTATGTTAATATAGTTTTTTAAAAAAAAATTTTGGCAATCTCATAAAAAAATTTAATTAAAATAGCCTCTATTTACATCAATCTACGATTACTTAACAAATCCATTTATGTGAATCGTTTGCACAAATTATTCCCTAAATCAATGTCTCTTGGCTCAATGAAATTTTTCCTAGTAACTCCGTTTTAGAGGAAAAGTCACTTGAACAAATCCAAGTATATTTATGAATCTTTTTTTTTTTTTTTGCCACATTAGAGAGTTTGTTAAGTATCAGTGAATTTACGTACCTCACGAAGCTTGTTTTGATTGGGAAAAAAAAAATTAAAGGACTTAATTGGACATGTTCATCATTTGAGAACTAAATTACAAAAATAGATTTTTAAAATCAAATCATTAATTTAATTTAAAAATTTTCCACATCTTGCGTATCCACTAAAGCACGATTCAAGATTTATAGCATGGTAATTATTGTTAAATAATTATGCATTCTCTACTAGAGAATTTTAATCACAAATTTAGTAGAGGGTTTTCTGTTCTAAAGGGAAACAATACTGTTAAGTTATATGTTTGTCGTATTTATTGATTTGAAAACAAAAAATTGAATGATTAGAATAAATATATTTATATAACAAAATTAAGATTTATTTTAAATTAAAATGTTTTTATTATCAACATTACTTTTAAATTTTCATTAACTAAATCTTGTTTTTAATCATAATTAACTGAATATTTAAACTTTTTTATAAAATATTTTTATTTAATTAAATTTATATCAAAATAGATATTAAAAAAAGTGAGGGAGTAAGGTGGGGGCACCCCCTCCGCCATATCAACAAACGGGGGCGCAACGTTTCCCAGTATTTGAAATTGGGAGCGTGCAGCCCTAAAAAATTTGTATCCTACAGCGTTTTCTAATTTTTCGAAGTTTCATTGTGTTACATGTGGTTAATTTTGTGACTCAACGAGACAAAATTGTTCGCTTTTTTATCATACGGAATCTTGTAAATTTTTTTATTTAAAAAAAGTTGTAAGTCTTTAAGTTAATAAAAAAGGCTATACAGTGTGTCAATTATTTAGTGACAGTAACTGAGTATGTCAATTAAAAAAATCATATTTTTTGGAGCACAATAGACAAACTCTAGGACTTTTATTTATAAGTGATGACATTATTCAATGTGAAAAACTGTGACGTACTAAAAACTTGCAGGGAGAACTACTTTTTTTTTTTTTTTTGAGCAAACAGGAGAATACTAATTGATATATTCCTGCAAGGAAATGGTAGCTTCCAATTATTGATGTTTGAAATTACCTAAATCACGTCAAACGGAAGGTGTTAAAAAAAATGTCAATTATTTTATGGTAAATCATTTCCTATTTTTATATATTTAAATTTCACGACAATTCCGTTTGAAATTTAAAAAACAAATTTAATATCCAAAATAATATCAACTTCATTTTAAAATGTAATTATTGCAAATATATTTTTTAAACATTTTATTTCAATGTATTTAATGTTCAAGTTATATATGTAACTTATTTTAAATTTAAAAATAAAAATTAGATACATATTTAATATTTAATATAATATATAGTATATAGAATATATATAATTGATATCCCAATCAAAATTAAAAATACTATTATTCCAACTATTATTATTATATCTTATCTTTATGCAAGTATCTAATTTCATTAAAGTATAAAGTTTTAAAAGAAAGCTTACAGTTTACAAGAAAAAAATAATACTAACCCAATAATTTATATTCAATAGCATCCCTCACGGAAGTTGTACAAAAAATAACGTCCTTACTAGACTATTCGTTTGTCGCATTTATTATATTAAACAAAGACTTCCATTTTCTTCATGGTTTGAACTGATGGCGAATAATTGGCCGGAAAAAATACAACAGGTGGATAACTACTAACAAACTTCAAACAAATCAGCACCTGAGTATTTCTCCACCTCACGCACATTCCCACACAACGGAATTAGATAAGTAGCTAGAGATAGGATTAAGGTTGGAAGCATGCATAGAATGTGTGAAAAGCAAGGGTGTCGGTTGGCACTTCCATTAACTTTCAAAACAAGGTTAGGCCCATAGTTAAACATATCAACTCCGTAAAGGGAACGAAAATCATACAAATGCACCATTTAAATAAAACAAATATGCTGGTATATGGCATTACAAAGTCAATCCAACTACGTAACAAGGGAGCATAAACCCTTTGCGCCAAAAATAGGGACAAGTTTAAATTAAGCATGGAGTTGATTGCAAGTCCACTATTACAGTAAAACAGAGAAAAACTGATGCGAACCAAATCAACTTAAATTTCTCAGGCTCCTGAAACAAGTTGAGAAAAGAATCAGAATCAACCTCATGACTTGCATAGAGATTAAATTATAACATTTAAGAAAGCATAAGGATTCTGAAAGATGCTTGTATAGATCAGTGAATCTTCAAAATGGCAATGTTAATTACTTTTACAGGGTGTACATAGATTTAACTCAAAAAATCTTAAATATGGGATTGGCTGTGTGCACGAATTTAAATAATGACAAACATCACTCTTCTATGTCCTCATTTTCATTCCTCCTATTTCCATCACCATTATTTTCTTCGCCCTCTTTAATTCCCACACATGCTAAAAACTGACAGCAAAAGCCAAAAGAATCCAGTGGGTACACATTTTGTAGTGTGAAACCCTTGCTCTACCTGGCACACGGAATGCAGTCACATGCGATACACACATGCTTAATGGCATGAATTTAGAAGCATGATATTAATATGAAAGATGTTCTTACTGGGATGCGGTAAGAGGACAAACCTTTAGATGGTTCAATCTTGAGGTTTCATGGCAGGGAAGAGAAGAACCTCCTGTTACCCAAAAACACACAAGATTGTCAACAATGTGTGATTGCAAAGATGCAAGGGGGACACAGAGAGAGAGAGAGAGAGAGAGAGAGCAAAACACGAACCTTAATATTCTGTGAATCAGTCAGCAACATAGTCAGCCGATCAATGCCCATACCCCAACCACCAGTTGGCGGCAAACCATACTCCAAAGCAGTACAAAATGTTTCATCTAAGGCCATTGCTTCATCATCACCTGATTGCCGATCCTGAAATTCAAAGCACATATTTCAAACAATTTTTTATTGGAATTTGGAAAACATGACAAACATTCTGAACAGAAACTATTCTGCACAACATGGTTGTATATCATATCACACTACCTTGAGCTGTTCAGCAAATCGTTGACGTTGTACTACTGGGTCATTCAACTCCGTGTATGCATTGCATAGCTGAAAAGTAACAGAAAGAGTCATACGAAGCACAGATTATAAACCACTAACATCTTTAAATTGAGAAATTATTCACCAAAAAGTTTATAGACTAACTTCACGTTTATTAACAAACAATTCAAAACGCTCAGTCAGGCCAGGTTTTGATCTGTGCCACTTGGCCAAAGGACTCATTATCTCGGGATGGTTTATGATGAATGTAGGATTTACACACGTTTCTTCCAAAAAGTGCCCCACAAGCTGCAATATGAGAACCATAAGATCAGATAAGATGCAGCTCAAAAAGGATTAAAAATTTCAGAAGAACAAGTAAAGGTCAAAAACACATATAAGCAATAATAAAGTAGAAAAGCTGTTTCCAATCTAATATGAACTCATTGATGTCATATCTTTAAGTGTTTTAGATGCCAGAGCTTATTAATGGAAACTATGTTATTTAGCCAAAACGAAAAAATGGAAACTGTTATGAAGTTGTTATATTGAATTACAGCAATAATTTGAATACAAACACACAATTTTTATCCCTATTTTCCTTTTTTCTTTTCTTGTTGGCAGGAAAGAATGTATTTGCTATTTTTGAACAGTTAGACAATCTATATCATTTTCTGAACTGAAAGACAGAAAAAATGAAACTTCTTTCTAATATCTTAACTCCTATCATGTTCATTAATTGTGGAATCATCAGCCTTAAGATCTGAAATTTTCCCATAGATACAACATGTAAAATACCATCGATACATAACGTCAGTAAAAAATTTTGACAAACAAGGAATAGTGAGAAAAAATAAATCTACATTCACATGATAATAACAAGAAAGGAGATTACTTTATCCAATAAACGAGCTGTTGTTTCTGGGGGAGGGCATTTTATGTCATACTTCAAACAAGCATCCTTCAGATATTTATTAGCTTCCTCACTGGATAAGTCCTTCGGAATACTTAGGCCTGCCATCTTCTCCAATTCCTCTATCATGTCAATCCTTCTGCAAATATCAAAATATTCAAATGAATCAATTAATTCAAAAATAGAATCTATTGCCACAATCGTTGACCATCAAATATACAAGACTTGCCTGAATGGTGGAGTAAAGTCAATCTCAATTGGATCCTTATCAATCCCATTTGCATGATATTTGATTTTATAGCTTCCTTTTGTAAGTTCCTTAACCATCCCTATTCGAAGGTTTCCACATCAAGAGATTAAACAGCTGACTTGAAGAGGATATTTCAAGACAGAGATCAATTCACAGAACCATAAGACCTAGCAAAATCTTACCACTCAACATTTGCTCTGTAATCTCCATTAAGTCATTATAGTCTGCATAAGCCATATAAAACTCACATGTAGTGAACTCAGGGTTGTGTGTCAAATCTATTCCCTCATTTCTAAATTGCTTTCCAATTTCATAAACACGGTCCAAACCACCAACAACTAGCTCCTTAAGATAGAGTTCAGGAGCAATTCGCATGTATAACCTCATATTAAGTTCATTGTGATGAGTTACAAATGGACGGGCTGCTGCTCCACCAGGAATCATGTTCATCATTGGTGTTTCAACCTGAGCGTAAACAGGAAAGCAGGTAAATGTAAAATTTAATTTTAAAAAATAAAAATAAATAAATAAAAAGAACAGCAATAGGAAGGCAGCATCAAAATACTCAAACTGAGAACAAACCTCCAAGAAATCAAGGTCATTGAGGAACCCCCTAACGTAAGAAATGACTTTACTCCTGGTCTTAAATATTTCTTGAACCTCAGTATTCAGCATCAAATCCAAATGACGTAATCGATATCTTGTTTCCTAGAAAAGATGTATTTAAATTGAAAGATAAGAAATCTATATTGTTCATCCACATAATAGAACCATAAACATAACGAGAAGACTTTTTGCTCAGCTCGAGTTACAAAGAAAGTTTTATCAATCTTAGGTTACAAAGGATCAAATTTTCCATTAATGTCGTGCTACTGATTATTTGATGCAGCAATACGGTTGAAGCAACTCACTTGTAAGCAAAAATAGGGACTTTTTTCTTAGATTTTGAATTGAAATCAAAGTGAAAACTCCAGCAGATGAGAAAGTAAAATAGCAAATTTTGGCATTCCACTTCGAGCTGGAGTTGATAGTGTCTTACTTGGTTTAAGCACAAATATGTTTTCGAAGAAAAACATAAATTTCCCAAAGAAAATGTTGTGTTTCATTAATGAGGAATTTCATATTTTCAAGGTTACTGAAAAACTACAAGGCAACCATTGTTTCCAGCCAAATTAAACAATGAAACTTATTTCCCCCATAATCAGAACCTTGCAACCAAGATAAAATATACCCACGTATTGGAAAGAAATATTCAAATTACTACACAGCAACAAATATCCACTTGCAAAAGAAAATAAAATGCACGAGAAGGGTGAAAGATAAATAGCAAGATAACACTTTTCAGCAATATAAGTGCATTTACCAAACTGCCATCATCACAGCAAAAAAAAAATAAAAAAATCCACAGCAACTGAGTATGTAGCGCAAAAAGTGGAGAAAAGAAAGAAGCAAGAGATATGAAAAATCCAACTAAAATAAATTTCACTCTAATGATACCTGATCCTTTAAAATGTAGGCTTCAGGATTCCTGGTACTTCCAGGTGTCCATACAGTTTTCTGCACATCATTAAAGTAGAGATGTCAATATACAATTATACATGAACATCAACAGCATAAAAAATCTAGGGAAATTATATTCACCTTCAAATTTGCATTATCAGCAGCAGTTGCAGATTTTTGCCTTGGCATCATATGCAGACAATGAGACAACAACATAAAAGTCTTGGGGAAAATACTAAGTTCTCCCTTCTTACTTTTCCCTGGAATATAAAATGGGAAAAAATGAGAAAAAAATTTATTAATTCAGATTGCAATCTCGTAGAATGAATTGTAACATACAAAAACATTGACATAGAAAAATTTTAGCCTTACTACAAGGCTTTATCCCGATTTGCGATGCACAAGAACAGCTGATATGCCATTCCATGTTTGCTAATTAGGTAATAACACTTTCAGAGCAATACTTGTGCTTGACATGGTTCCAAAGATGTATCAAGCATTCTCAGAATTTTTCATCCTTAGATCAATGTTATTTATTTTATTAAAAACTATTCAAAATGTAATTATGCAAATTACTAAGACAGCATGCCAGGAAATTACAAGACACGAAATGGGATGAAACAATCTCATGTTACCAGGGGAAAAAAAAGTTAAAGGAAACCATCCTCAGAATTTTCATATGATCTGGATTCTTGCTTTGTTCCTATGTAACAAGACTTTTTCATTAATAGCACCAAAAGTTTTTCTCATCAGTGCAACTATTATTTGTTACGGGAGGATGAAGAGTAAGAGAGATATAATTTTAAGTGAAAAAAAAAATAAAAATAAAAAGCAATTCATTGACCTTATACCTCAACATTTAAGAAATTAAGAACCCAAAAAGAAAGACAATGCATTTGAAAAAAACAGTAGAGCAAACTGAAAGATGTTGTATACCAAACCTGGAAAGCCAGTGATACCAACAATATCACCACGCTTCACATTAGAATGGAACTTCGAAAATTCAGCCTCATCCAAGTCAGAGTTCCTGCACCACAGTGATATAAACTGTTTTTAGTCCTGTGAAAATGATGAAACAAAAGAAAAACCATAATGGATAGAAACCACAATTAAGAAAATATGTCAGAGAAATGAATTAAAATAGAAACTTTATCAACTAAAAAATTATACAGCAGCAGTGCCAAAGACAAGAAGAAAAATTGCAGGGACTCAAAATCTAATATAACTAATAGCCTATTTGTATTTTAAATTAAAAAATTGTTAGTCTGATACATACTTCATACTGCTGACAACTTGATTTTATAGATTTTTTTTTTTTGTCTAATTTACTGAGAGAAATAAATGTGAAGAAGAATTGCCTCGGCATCAAAAGTATTATATGAAATTGAAACACAATTTTCCTGATCGATAGACCGCCATTCAAACTGAATAAAAAAAAATGATCAATACAGTTTATAGGTCCTAAACAGTGACAAAGTAGTTCTATGACGAGGCCTGCATGATGTATCACTTCATATTTTTTCCACAATATATCATTTCACATGCTGAATAAGCTTGCTCACGTGGTTCAATAACATATCAAGCAACTAAAAATTACTTTAAATAGTTTTTTTTTTCAAGAGATAGGAATAGGAACTGAATCCATAACATGAAAGGCACGTCAATTTTTAACTGGTGCCATTTGCATTCACTCAATACATTACTCTCCCTTCAACCCAAGATGTGCCATTAACATAAGCCTTTAGACGTCAGAGACAGCTTAGAAATTAGAATAAAGAATTCATATCATATGCTTTTTTCACTTCTCAATAACTTTAACTTAAGTGAGATGGAAAAATGTTACAAACCTCGCATCAGCCATAACCTGGACTTTAAAACCAGCACCATGCAGATCATAAAAGACTAGTTTCGCACCTGAAGACCGTTTGTTCATGATTCGGCCTACAAATGCAGAAGAATATATAGAATCAACACATCAATACATAAAGCATAAAAGGAGCGTATAAAATTGTCAATGACAAAAACTTTTCGATTACCAGCCAAAGATACCGAGATGTCCTCAAGGTGCTCCCCATTGCCCAGTCCTCCATACTTATCAATGTACTCACTAATAGACATAGAGACAAAGAATTTGTGTGGATACGGGTTATGCCCTTCAGCCTTCTGAGCTGCAAGATACTTCAACCGATTCTCATGGTATTGCTGCAGGAAAACAAGGGAAGGTCCATATGATAGTACATTTGAAAAAACTGTATTGACAATAATGGAAATATACCGTTGGGTCCATATCTTCATCATCAGCGGATGCAGATTTGTTAGCTTGGGCAATTTGCATTTCAGCTGCCTGAAGAAACAATATAAATTTTATGCTGAGATATCATAGATTCACCATTAAAATGAAGAGACTAGAATCACATAATATTACAGCACGTCTGAAGAAACAAGCCTTTTTTATCGATCAACAGAAGACAGTAATCAAACGTTATCATCAACAGCCACCGACTCAGATGGCTCCAGTTAAATTAACGTGTGTAAAAGTTTAAATCCCTACGCCTACCTATTGAGGGAGGGAAAAAATTTAAGGAGGTTATCCTCAACAAAGGCCTTAACGACATTTTTTTCGGGGTCGGGGTGGGAAATCGCAAAGAAATCCACCAGATAGTCCATATTCCTTTTAAGACAGGGCTAAGAATAGTAGCAACTCCCAAAACTTACGGGAGAACTTATGCTTGTGTCATAGGCGCTGAATTCATCATATCGGAAAGCGTTCCAATTTGCAGAAGCGGAAACCAAAATCACCTAAATGCAGAGAAATGATCATGGTTATCGGGCGTTTAAGAAAGGGAAGAGTTACCTTTTTAGCCTTCTCCTCCTCCTTGCGCTTTCTTTCCTCTTCTCTCTGCTTGTTCTTCAGTTCACGCTTCAATGCACTGTAAGTAAAGCCAGAAAACAAAGTCAATGAAGGCGATGAATTCAAATTACGCGAAGATAAGATTCACTAGCACTCACTTCTTGCTTATGGTTTCACCGGTGGAGGAAACCGGCTGCTCCAAAGACGGTTCCATTTTCAACGACGAGACGCCGAAAAGGTCAATAGCTGCTTAGCACTGAAGCCCACTAGGGTTTAAGCCGATCCTGCCGTCGCCTTACGAGAGTGAGGGCTTTTATCATCAAAATGACTGGTTCAATATTCTACGAAAGTATAATTTTTAAACAAATGGTCTCACAATCGCATTATACAAATGCACGCGTAAAATTTTTTCACGCAACAGCGAAGGAGCATTCGATGCCATGGCCCCACACAACTCATGGTATTTCTTTTTTATTTAAAACAATTATAAAAATATTAGAATTATAATTAAATTTATATGAAATTTTAAAAATTTCTATTTATTCATTTAAATAATAGTATAAAAACTTAATTTATAATAATGGAATAATTATGATTAATAGAATAATATTAAAAATAAAATTTAAAATAAAAAATTTCAATATTATAGCAATAAATTAATTCCAACAAAAGTAATTTAAAATTCTGTAACAATAAATATTAATTTATGAATAGGTAAATAGTTAATCATTATTTATTTGAATATAATCTATTCCACTGAAATTAAATAATAAATAACTACAACATATTTGGATTTTATTTATTATTAAATAATAAGTCAATTTTTTTATTTTATTTTTGTAGGCCTTTTGTCTTTTGTTTTATATTACAATGTTTAAATAAAAATAAATGCACATAAAATTATTTTGTTCGTCAATGAAAATAATATGATATAAATAATAAAATTTAATAATTCAAAAAAATTATTTCAAAAAAAAAACACAGCAAAAAAAAAAAAAGAGAAAGCATTTAGTTTAAGTAATCTTGTGGTGTTGTCAAAAAAAAAAAACTCTATGGTACTATTCACAAAGTTTACGAATATCCAAAAAATTTTAAAGCATGATAAAGTAAATTTTATATTCTTAATAATATTTTTTTTAGCTATCATATAAATTATTATTAAATATAAAAAATGAATAATTATTTATTTATTTATATTATTATCTTATTTAATGATTAATAGTTCTTACAATAATTAATTCAATAAATGTTTGTTAACATTTAATTATTATTATATTATAATAATAAATATAAGATATTTTCAAGAATATAAATAATCATTCAATATTAAACATGAAATTGGTTACTAAATCTTCAAAACCTTTAGCTATAAAACCATGAGGACATACCTAATGACATAAATTAATTTTCAAATTTTAGTAATAATTGACATGGTATCTAAATAAACCAGAAAAAAAAAAAAAGAATCTTATTTCAGTCAAATAAAAACACTTCAAATTTGTCTCTTCTTTTTATTACATTTTTTTTGAAAAATATTGCATCAAAAAAATACTCAGTCATTATTTGATGCAATACTTTTCAAAAGTATTTGCTGGATTCTTATTTTTTTTAGACCTTTTTCTAGTAATTAATTTTCTTTATTCATATTTTCAAATAATTATACTTAATAGAAAGGTCTACAAAAATAAAACAGAGTGATATCAATTTCCCATTTTGATGTACTATTTAATATTAAATAAAAGTCAAATATATTATACTTATTTATTATTTAATTTCAATAAAATAGATTATATATAAATAAATAATCATTAACTATTTATCTATTCACCAGTTAATACTTATTAATACGTAATTTTAAATTAATTTTTTTAGAATTAATTTATTGCTATCACAATATTGTGAAAGTTTTTTATTATGAATTTTATTTTTAATATTATGCTGTTAATTATATAAGTATAAATTAAATTTTTATACTATTATTTGAATAAAAAATAGAAATGTAATAATTTTATATAATTTTAATTAAAATTATTATAATTTTATAAAATTTTTAATTAAAACTAAATGCCATGGGTGCGTGAAGTCCACGCAACCTGTGGCATCAAATTCTCATTCACTGGTTGCGTCGGAAAGTTTAACGCAACCAGTAATTTTTATTTTTATTTTTGGATTTGTATAATGTGGCTGTAAAAATATTTGTCACAAAATTATATTTTTATCTTATATTAATGTAATAGTTTTTATTGTAATTGATTTTAGTGATAAATATTTTTTTGTAATAACTTGATCAAAAATTTTAAGAAAGAGCATTTATCTTCCTATATGTTTGACGTCGTTTACATCCATTGGTTCACGAACTGTAATAAACTTTTTTTTTTTCTTTTTGATACCATTAAGTCAATATTTTAATAAAAATAACCATATAACTCATTTAGTTTAAGTGATGAAATGATGCTACTTGTATAAGGAAAAAGTACACTTGGAAGTCAAGGACTCAAGGTTGCAAGTCGAGAATCAAGTTTAAGTAATTTTGTGAGAAATATATTTTTGATATATTAATTTTTAATTAAAATATGATAAATATATAATTTTTTCAATTATATTAGGACCCGGATATTGTTATTATAAATAATCGTATAATTATTAAATTAATTTAGGCACTCATTATGTTATTATTAGTTAATTATACAATTGTCATATTTTAAATAAAAATTTTGATATTAAAAATATAAATAATTGTATATAAATCTAATCCTTTTGTAAATGACTCTATTGTTAATGTTAAGACAATTAAACTATATTATCATATTATAAATAATAAAATTAACGGGTGCATAGAATTATGGTAAGAAAACAATTTTAGGATTCTTTATTTTGATTAAGGTTAAAATAATGCTTTGATCACTAAACGTTATTTATTGTTTTAAATTAATACTTTAAATATAAAGTGCTTTAAAATAATTTTTTAGTTCTAAATTCATCTTATATTTGTCCTATGAGGGCATTTTATAGGAGAAAAATGAGAATAGTTTAAAACTTAAAGATACCATTTTGAAAAGCTTAATTTGACACGAGTAAAATACGTTTTAATTCTTTATTTATTGAAAAAGTATCATTTTGATTTTTTATTTATTGTAATGTGTAAAATAGTTTTTTAACTTATTGAAAAGTATCACATTTACTCTTCTATTTCTCACAAAAATATCATTTATTTTTTCTACCAAAACCTCTAAACCCAAAGTTAAGGGATTATATTTAATCATTTTTAAAACAAAATAACTAATTGTAATATTTTCTAATGAATGACAAACCATTTTAAATATTATAATGAGTATGAGACTAAAATAAAAATTTTGCAATAAAAGAAGGATTAAAAAAAAGGTAGTTTACTCCATTTGAAACAAATAAAGTTAAAGGACTATAATTATTTTTTTGTCACTTGTTGTATTTGATTAATGTTTCATTTCTTTTTTCTATTTTTTTTTCTATTGTCTCTTTTTCTATTTCTTCTTTCTTATTTTTACTCTTTCCCATATTTTCTTTTCTTTTCTTTCATATATTATTTATTTATCACGGCTAACATTATTCATAAAAGAATTATCACTTTTGTTTCACCTTTCTTAATTTACTAGATTATATAACATAAGAAAGAAATGAGCACAAAATACAATATGCATGAATAAAAGATACAGATGAGAAAATTTTCTTTGACTTTTATGACATTTCTAATGTCATAGTTCAAGTAATATTCACAATATTTAGAATTTTTAAATAATAACAATATATCCTTATTATGTTGAGAGAATGAAAGAGAAAGAAAGAGAAGAGATAAGACAAAAAGAAAATTAAAAGGAAAGAAAATATTAAAATAATGCAACAGACGAGTTGTAGAATCTGAATTTGTGAAAAAGATGAGATGCAAAGGGTTTGCTTCCTCTATGTGGCTAATTCATTATGAGATGCACTTAATATGGTTTAAAAGAATAATCATGATTATGTGGT
Organism: Delonix regia; assembly: GCA_037074485.1. Lineage (NCBI taxonomy): Eukaryota > Viridiplantae > Streptophyta > Magnoliopsida > Fabales > Fabaceae > Delonix > Delonix regia. The sequence continues at coordinate 24,293,419 of CM073451.1, read as the reverse complement.
TCTATTCTCCTATACATCCTACATCCTGGTGTCCTTTCTCAAAGATTATTAGTTCAAGTGTTAGGTTGTAAATTTGACTTATTTTGGTTTTATTTTTAATGTTTTTTAAAGAAAATTAAGCTATTTGAAATTATATGGTTAGTTTCATGTTAAGGATGTAATTTTCTTGAAAATTGTTAAAATTTGGACTAAAGTAAGGCATGGGCAAAGTTTACATTGCAATTGAGTTGACTACAAGGAAATAAACCATGGGCATTACTTAGAATACTAATTTTAAAACAAAAAATTGTTAGTTCAGTGTCTCTAACAACCTTATTTCTCTAGGGCATTGGGAAAAAAAGAAAAGAGCATAGGAGGTTCAAGAATAGATTTGGGATGCAATTTCCACATTTTTATTGTAAAAAATTAAAGGAAAATTAGAGGAACCAAAAGATTTTGGTTATTAGGTGATTTTCTTTTCTTTAGGTGGCATACTTTTAGATCTAGGTTTTTCTTCTTCTTCTTCTTTCTCTCTCTCTCTCTCTCCTTTGAACTTACTAAGAGAAAGTGATTCAGTTTCAAATTAAACTTGTGAAAAAGAAACTTGAGCATGGATTTTGGATGATGACAATAATGAATAGTTAAATTCTATATTAAAGGAATGTGTAGAGTTTGTTAGATCACATTCTTCTACATTAATGGAATGTGAATGATGATTTACCGAACATACTTTATACTTTAGTAAACAAGAAATTGTGGCTCTTTATTCTTAAAGTGATTAGTTAATTAAATTCTCAATGATTATTTAAGGTTGTTGACTAATTAAATATTGAGTTAAGAGTTTCTCTTGGCAAATATACTTAAAAAAGCTTAGGTTGCTAAAACTTTTTAATAACCATAGTCATTTACCAAGAAAGAAGATGAATTTATCATAAGTCTTGCCCACGCCTATGATCAAATTAGAAAAACCATACATTGCTTCCCTTGGTTAAAGGCTTATCTCTCATTTAAGTTTATTTAATTTTAACTTGCTCTATATTTAAATTGCTCATTCTGAATTTACTTGTTTAATTTTTGTGGGTTTTATTGTTGTTATTATTGTCTTTCATTTGATAAACCTCACTTTCTTTCCTTCCTTTACGTGTTGTTCTTAGTTGATATAAATTGTTGGAATTGTTAATTTCTTTGGATTCGACCCTACTTATCATTATTGTAATATATATTCACTTAAAAGTAGATAATTTTAGTTTGGTGAATTCGACACTGTCACCAAGTTTTTCCTTTATGTTTACTTTAGGCTATATGATTTATAATACTTTACTTGGCATTGTAGAAATTTAAGACTTCAACTTATATAGTTTTTTTCCATAAAATTCTCATTAAACAAACCACAAAACAAAGCAATAAACAAACACAACAACACTGTATAACGGAGAGAAAAAAAAACCAAAAAGAACAAAAAAAAAAACAAGTAAGCAATAGCAAATCAACTAACACCTTCTCTTAGAGCCTTCATTATCAACCTTTAGAACTGAGAACAAAGAGGATAAAGGAACAATCTCCCTACCAAACAAGTACATCTGGTTCTTAGAAAAATTAACAAGCCAATCAATAGCCTTATTAATAGATTTAGAGACCCATGCCACCCTAGCAACCAAGAAAGATGAGAATAAGTGCTTAATATCATTAATCAAAAACAAAGTCATCCAATCTAGACACACACTCTTACCTTTCACATGATCAACTAGAGCTTGACAATCAAATTAAAAAACAATAAAGTTCTGACCTATCTCATCTGCCATTTGAAATTTCCTTCTTAGAGTCATAGCCTCAACCATAAAAGCAGAAGAAGCACTACTATAAAGGTTAGAAAACAGCAACAACTTTGTATTATGATATCTTCCAATAACCCCAAAATAGTTTTTTTCAACATTGCTCACAAAGCCTCCATTTGTATTAACTTTAATCTAACCTTTGCTCTATGGATTCCAAGACTTTAAATAGATATTTTCACTAGCCAAACCTTTATTATGTGGGAAAACCTAGCTATTACCTGTCCAAAATTCCTCCATAGCACTATAGGCTTTTAGAACAATAATATAAGCATCTAGTTGACAACTATCATATATAAAGGTGCACCTAGTTTTCCAAATAAGCCAACAAAGCTTAGTTATTAAAGCAATTTCAAAGTCCCCTAAATTTACTATCTTAGCCAAACTAATCATCCATTCCACACAGGTAGTTACATGCCACTTATCCACCGTTAAAGCCAAATAGCACCCAAACCATAACTTCTTAGCCCATTCGTAAAGTAAAATCACTTGTTTAATTGTTTTTACCTCTTTCAAACAACATAAACAAATAAAGATATGTTGTTTTTCCTTCTCTAAAGGTATTACATAAAAGGAATTGAGTTCCAACTTGTCTTCTATAAAAAGTGCTTAATTTTTTAAGGACTTTGATCTTTTAAATAAACTTCCAAAACCTCCTCTTCATTTCCTTTAGATGTTCCAAGGCCAACATTTCCTTCAATATTAAAAAATCTCTTTACATTGTGATATCCTTTCTTTACTGTATATATGTCATCCTTACTCCCTTTCCAAACTATAACATCTTTTCTTCTTTTTAAAGATATTGGAATTTCCAAAATTTCTTTTCTCTCCTAAGGAGAAATCTAACACTCAATAAGTAATAAATCTCATCTATTAACTACTATCATATCAATCAAAGCCTCATAGGGACAAGGTGAAACCAATATGTAGTTACTCAAACTTGGAATCCAGGAATTCTCCCACGCCTTCACTTTTCTCCCACCACCAATTCTTTAGCATAAGCCCTTCATTAAAACCTCTCACCCTTGTAGAATACTACTACATACCCACAAAGATCTTGCACTTTTTTAGCTATTAGAAAATTAGTCTTGAGGTAATAAATTCCTTTAAGAATTCTTACCCAAAGCTCATTAGGCACATTTAATGACCTCCAACATTGTTTGGCAAGTAAGGGTTTATTGAAGCTATAAAAATCATGAAAAACCAAGTGCCTACTTGACTTTGAGGTAGTTAACTTACCTTAACCTACCTGATGGATCTTTTTTTCATCCCTCTTTTGCAACCACTAGAAATGAGCAATAAAGTTATTCAATTCCTTACAAGTTTTCTTTAAAAACATAAAGCAAGCCATATGATAGATGGTTATTGCATCAATATAGATTTAATCAACGTTTTTGCTTTTCCAACATTGTTCCTTCTTCCTTGCCTTATCCTTAATAAAAGCTAAAGCTTGAACTTTGGATTTTGTCTAAAGTGCGGAAGCCCAAGATAATTCCAAGTGACATAGCATTATTAATTCCCAAAGTCTAACAAATATCACTTATCAAATCATCTGGTGTGTTTTGAGAAAAAAAAAATTGGACATGATTTTAAGTTTTTACCCTTTGCTATAACATTGTGCAATACAACTCCAAGATCTTAGTCATAGCCAAACAGTTTTCCTTGAAAGCTTTAAGAAAAAAACATTAAATCATCTACGAAAAAGCAATGGGTCAATGAAGGACAGTTTCTAGCTAACTTTACACCCTTGAGCTTGCCAGTAATCACACAAGCCTTCACCATTTTAGACAGCATATCTACAATAATGATAAAGAGGTAAAGTGATAATAGATCACATTGCCTCAATCCCCTTTCAACCTTAATCTTACCAATCTTCCTACCTGATCGCATCAAATTAAAAAAAGCAAAGGTAACACTTATCTTAAGCGACATCATCTTCAAAAAGTCCCACTCCACTTGTTCATAGGCTTTGTTCATATCCAGCTGCAAAGCAAGCTTATGCACACCTCCTTTCTTTATCTTTAAATATTGAAAAGCTTCATATACCACAATTATATTATCTTATATTTATCTTCTCGACATGAAAGCCCTTTGCTTTTTTGTGATGCAACCCTTTAAAACACCATCCATCCTATTCACCATCACTTTTGAGATCACCTTATGCATAAAATTACAAAAACTTATTGGTCTATAGTAAACATTCTCTAGGAAATCCATCTTAAGAATGAGAACCATGTTAATATCATTCAAAGTAAATTGCTCAATCCCCGTATAAAAAAAATCCTTTCACTAGACTACAGATCTTTTCACCCACCTCCTCTCATCTATACTGATAGAAAATGCTCGAAAAAACATTCAACCCCGGTGCCTTTAAACCACTCAGATCCATCATAGCCTCCCTAATCTCCACATCAAAAACTCTTCCATTTAATCTTTTATTATCTCTTTGATGATTAACTATATCAACAAAATTTAGCACCCAAAAGAAGTCTTTGTCACCATAAAAACTAAACAGCTCCTCATTGAATTTCTTAAAGCACAAATCAATCTCATCTTGACTTTCAATTCTGCCGCCATCATCATTCACAAAAAAACTCACCTAATTTTGTGCTCTTCTTTGAATAGTTGTATTGTGGAAAAACCTTGTGTTCTTGTCACCCCACTTCAACCATTGCACTTATACCTTTAAGCCTGAAATTTCTCTTCCCTATCCTAAACAATCTTCGATTCTTTCAAAATTTCCCATACCTTATCTGTTTTGACTTAATTCCAATCACCTTTATAACATTTTTTTAAAATTTGTTATTAAGCCATCAATAAATTTCCTATTATTATGGAACTTTACTTTATTCCATTTCTTCAAGGCAGTGAATATATAAGATAGCCTCTATACAAAACTATCAACCACACCCCCTTCATGCTCCTTTCCACCCTCTAATTACTATGAACTACTTCCTTAAAGTACAAATGATCAAGCAAAATAGCTTCAAATTTAAAAGTTCTAGGAGACACACCATTAGTATAACAAAGATTTACCATTAAAAAGAATGGTATGAACCCCCAAATTCCAACACACTTACCAGGGTTTTTGGCTAAGACTTCTTTTAGCTAATATTGTAGATCGCATGATCAAGTTTTTGCTTGATAAGAACTCTTCCCATCCTCTTGTTCAAGTAGGTTAAAGGTGCCCCTTGACTCTCCAACTTTATCAGACTACCCTTCTCCATGAACTTCTAAAATGGTAAGAAGTTTGCCATACTTCAATCCCTACTACCCTGTTTCTCAAAAGTACAAAATAGATATTAAAGTACCTTAAACACATCCATGGCCATTCACTTCTTGGATTTGATTCAGTAATCATCTCTTACCAATCATCTTTTCCTTGTTCAGAAAGAGGTTCATACATAAATGTCACAAATCCCATAAGTTTGCCAAAAGCTTTATTAATCTTATCATGAATACAGTTTTTAATTGTGACAAGAATATCTAGCTTAACATTATCCCGCCACTATAACACCAAACCACCTTTAAAACCCATTGAATCAATGCATATAGATTCTTGAAAAGCCAACTTTCTTTGCAACCTATTAATCTTTTTCTCTATCAAGAACACCTATAAGGGTCTAAATTTCTTGCACATGTATCTTAATGCTTTAATTGTAAATGTGACCCTCAAACCTTAATAGTTCCATGCTACTATATTAATGGCAACCTGTGGCTTTTGATGGCTAGCCACCAAGCCTTAGAAAATTACCTTCACTTCTTATCTTTCTCATACCATCCTTCGTTACACCTTGTGCTTTCTTGACATCTTCCTTAAATCCCACATTAATAGGAACCTCCACCAGCCCAAATTCTTCATACTTGTATCAGCCAAATCCGCACCTTTGCTCACCTCATCCTCATGGCTTCTTGAATATTTTGCTTTAACAACCTCTGCCATTTTTCATTCTTCATGGTTATTAGTCACGACCTCATTATTGGTAAGATTCATCTCGACCCCACTATCCTCTATGCTCTCCCTCACAACACTAACTCCATATACCAACATCTTCTCCTCACTCACCATGTTTTGAACATCCATATCTTTCACCTAATAAATCTCAGCCAATGTTCATACTAGTGAAGTGCCCTTATTTGGCCCAAATTGCTGATTCCACAAAGTTTCTTCCTTATAAACCTTCAAATCATATCCAACTCTTCAACACTTGAAACAATATTGTTGCAACTTCTCATATCTAGCACCTACCCATAATTTTAACAAACATGGCCTACCCATACACCAGATAACAGAGGAGTAAATAAGTCAACTTAACTTTAATCCTCACTAAACATTTTGCTAAACCTCCTTTACTAAAAGGATCTTCATAAGCAATCATTTTTCCAAATTCGCTTCCTAGTTTCAGTATATTGTTCCTCAACATACTTTACTGCGAAAGCCTATGAAATCAAATCCAAAAGCTATAAACCTTCATTTCAATCTTGTTCAATGCCCTTAGAGGATCTTTTCAAAACTAGTAAATAACCCAACATCGTCCACAAACTATTACATAGCACCTTCTCATACTCCTCTTTTTTCTTAAAATCGGAAACAAACTAGTTCTCCTTTACATCATTAATCAACAATCTCCCTTTCATGTTCCAGTTTTCATTATTAAAGATTTGAATGCAACTCTATTTATCACCTTTCTTAATATGACATTACCACAACCATAAAACCTAAACCTCCATTACCATCAACCTCATTACATCTTCCTTGCCTTCCTTCTAATTCAAATCCATCTCCATCACTGCAAGCCAACACCAAAAAAAAAAAACCCTAACCAACGAAAAGACAAAAACCTAACTCTAAAATTGAAAAAGATTCCATCAAGCTTTGCTCTCTCACTACGATGAAGATTATCTCTCACTAGAGGAGACAGGTTACCTTATCAGCTTTTCCTATATTGCAATTTCTTGGATTCATTTAAGTAGTCTATAATTAGCAAACTCATGTGTGAATATGTGGTATTTCTTTTTGGGAAAATTAATCATTTGGTCCTGAAGTTTACTTCATTTTTCAATTCAGTCCCTATAGATTTTTTTTTTTCATTTCACTCCCTATACTTCCATATTGTATGAAATTTAGACCTTGCCGTTAGATTTCATTTTGACAATGTTAGAAGGGTGATTACATGGCATATGGAGCTGAGGTGGCAAGCTTATGTGGAAAATTGTTCTTTCAACTTGGTATGCTTGCTTGGCAACCAACCTTGAGCAGAGGAAAAAAACATTGGGAAGAAAAGGCAAGGCACCAATAGAGAGGGGAATGACATTAGGAAAAAAATCACTGAAAAGAGCAGAAAACCGAAGAAACAAAAAAGAGAGAATATAAAGAGAGTTGCAAAGGTAAGGAAAAAAAGAGGATGGAGCTTTAGGTTCTTCTTTATCTAAAACTTCAAGAAGACACAGAGATAGAGAGGTGACGAGAGAAAAAAAAAATGAATGAATGAATGTGAGCACATCTGAGCATTAGTTTCAATCCTTCTAAATTTACACACACGACAACCACTTCCTTTTCTTCCTATATAAAATGTATTCTTGCTATTAAATATAGTAATCCATGAAAAAGGAGAGCACATTTGGCGTTGTTTCAGAGTTCGAATGTGAAGCATTTTGATATTTTCAAATTTTGGGATAAGAAGCATTCAGAAGTAGAGATATGGTAGGTATAATTATAAAAGGGTAAACAAATAATGTATCTTAATTGTAAGATTAGATTCAGATTAGGTTCATAAATCTCTCTTTCCTATATAGATTTATTGATTGGGATGCCTTACCTCTACTTTTCCTGTTTGTATTCTTCCCTATAGTTTGCTGCTTTCTCTTTATTTTTTTTCTTTTGTCTTTTTCCTCACCTCTCTATCTCTGTCTTCTTGAAGCTTCAGATGAAGAATCTAAAGTTCCATCCTCTTTTTTAATCCTTACCTCTGCAACTCTCTCTATATTCCCTCTCTTTTCTTTCTTTGGTTTTCTGCTCTTTTCAGTGATTTTTTCCTAATGTCACTCCCCTCACTATTGGTACCTTGCCTTCTCTTCCCAATGTTTTTTTCCCCTGCTCAAGTTTGGTTCTTAGACAAGCATGCCAACTTGGAAAAACAATTTTCCACGTATGCTTGCCACCTCAGCTCCATAAGCCATGTAATCACCCTTCTAACACTATCAAAATGAAATTTAACGGCAAGGTCTAAATTTCATACAATATGAAAGTATAGGGAGTGAAATGAAAAAAATAAACTATAAGGACTGAATTGAAAAATGATGTAAACTTCAGGTACCAAATGATTATTTTTTTCCTTTTTTTCCGTGTAGGTTTATTTGAATTTCCATTGTTAACCATTACTTCATTAGTTAATTCTTGTTGAGGATGAAATGATTGCAAATCCTGCTTAATCCTGTCGAGTATTGGTCACATGTTGATATACTGGGTGCTTCATTATTTTGAAAAGTTAACATTAATAAGATGAAGACGCGAGTCAAAAGTTAGTTCTTCTTTAACGTGATTAGAGAAACGTGTTAATTGGATGTCTTGTCTCCACAAACGGAAGTTGTTTAGACATTTGCAACTCTTTCTCTTCCAAATGAAAAGCAAATTTGGAAATTGCCGGTTGAAGAAGCCTCATAAAACATCGCGTTTTACTTATGGACCAGTCGACGTGGCATTTGCTGAATTGTGGATGAATTGGACGGTTCCTATTCGCAGGACTAGGCAGCACGATACTGCCGCATATCCGTACCTTTTTAAGTACCACTGTCTAGTTCGGGTTAACTTGCTCGAAAAGAAAATGGTTTCTCTGATTGACAAAGATGGAAAACATCGGAAACATCTTAATACTAAAAAGAGTAAATAATTGAACGGTTCTTCTAATTTTTTTTGCTAAAACGATAAGTAGAAAGTTCTAAACATACTAGATTTGTGCAGACAGTATAGTGGGGTTCAAATTTGTTTTATATATAAATGTGCTAATTTAATCTACAAGTCCGAAATGCTTTATATTTTTAACAACCAAATTCACCTAACCGATGTACAATTAATGGCCAAGCGTAAAACCACAAATTTATAGAATCAACAGAATGTCAGTTTCATATAGCCCCGTTTGAAATAGTGATGCAATGCCTCTTCACGCCATTGAAGTTTGGGAACAAAGAGAAACTCATCTAATTTCCTTCATTCTCCATTTACAATTGTCCATCTTAACTAACAATAGGAAAGGGTAGACACCACCTAAACTAACTAATTCTTGTGTCAACAATGCTGCTAGATTCTCATCTAACCAGAGGAATGAGGAAGTACTCTGCATAAAATAACTGCAAGAAGTAAAACAGGATCAGAAACAATAACGTATCATACTTCACATATGATACAGAGGCAGAAGGACCACAACCAAAATCTGACAGATATATGGAGATATCAGTAAGTAGATAATCTGCCTAGAGAGATTTTTAAATAGACTCTCTTTACAAGAGATAGGTATGTGAATTCAATCACGAATAGTATGTTGTTTATTCATAATTGATTAGGCCTGCTTATGGTTTATAGACCGAATTTATCCGAGAATTTTTGAGTTAGCAATAAGTCATGTTAAATATGTCTGGAATTTTTTGGACACTACTGATTTTCACTACCAAAAAAAAAAAAAAAGCACAGTATCTGGCTACATTCATCAGCTTGGGATCAATAGCCTTCTAAGTAATGAATAATTTTCTCTTTAAGTGTAGAACCTCCTATGTCGAGAAGGAAATTAATTTATTGGAGCAGATTCTTATGATTCAGAAATGAGGGTTGCCAGCATATACTTGTTCCTCTCAAAAAAATCATTTCATGGTACAAAGTGAAAATTTTCGATTACCTATATCCATCAAACAAATATTCAGAAGCAACATTTATATCTCAAAAAGCAGACAATTTAACTCGGTTGGTGATTACCTTCCAGATAAACATATAGAAGGACGTTATGGCAGCTTTGCTCTTGAGATCTACAGATTTGGCACGATACCAGAGGACTGATGCTAGAATGGCATGTCCCAGACCCTAACACATTGAGATTGAATTTCAAGCTTTAGTTAAATGTTCAAACTAGTCCACATTCACTTGAAAGTAACCAAAAAACAAAAGGAAGTACTAAAAAAAAAAACCAAGACAAAAGAAAGCTGAAATAGGAAAAGCTTGTGCAACTTGGGATGTCCAAACCCTAAGTCGTGCTAGTTTAAGCACTTGCTAATTTTTTAGACTTGGGACGCTGCCCAGCCCACTCTTTTTTCTTTTTCACTTATCACCATTTTGACTGGGCTCTACTAGCCCAGACCGGGTTCCACTAATCGGGCCCCATTTTGAACTGGTCATGGGTTGACCTAGCCCATTAGAACTGGACCAGGCCATGAACACTCCCACGTGCAAACATAATCAACTGCCATAGAATTAAACAGAAAGTGAAAAAATACCATTATAAGATTCAACTCTTTTGCAAATCACTTTTCCCAAAAAAAAAATGTGTTTATCAAAATTCCACTTCCACCCGCTAGACAGAGAAATATCATGACTACTTTACCGTTATAAGTTTGCACCAGAGAAACGGAGATGCAGCTCCCACCATAAGGGCAATTCCATAAGCCGTTTCAAGAAGTGAAACGCAAATCCAGAATACCTGACAAAGATTTAACGGGGATCATCATAGGATACAAGCAAGCACAACCAAGTCTGCAGACAGGATGCATTTTAAGAACGTACCCGCTTTTGACCCAAACGTACTGAAAAAGATTGGATGCCAAATACTTTATCTCCTTCAATGTCAGGTATATCCTTTATAAAACCCAGAACAAGGTTAAACAATAGGTGCCCATATTCAATCAAAAGTTTGATGATGAGAATAAATAGTTTAGGAGGTGAAGAGATTTTACCTTGAATAATGCTATAACTACAGAGAAGAAGCTCATGAATGCAGTTGCGAAAATCAATGGTCTTGAAAATACAGCTGGCCTCTTGTATACATGGGTCTGGACATTTTTAGATGTATCAGTGATTCTCAAAGACCATTTCTGATTCAAAAGCTTACGCGGTTAAGGAATAATTTTTTAATATTTTATTATAATCTTTAATACGCTCCCTCTCACAAAAGTCCTGTGGACTTGACGTATTGGCAAAGCGTAGACCATTACATCTTTGTACTGAAACTAAATTTTGATCAAGGAATGTAAGGTGGCAAAGACAAAACTGTAAGAACACTTGGTCGTAGAGGCTTCATACCATGTCAAAGACTACAACCCAAAAGTTTAAATTGTTAAACCTATGAATAGTTTTATGGATCCATTATGGTTTGCCCCTATAAAGTTTGGCGCAAAATTAGTTTGTTCCAATGTGATTCTAAAGTGTGTCATTCAACATCCCTGGGGTTCGGTCAATTACCATATAGCCACCATTTGATAATTTACATTCAAATTTAAACAAAATGTTAAAATGATGACCATTGTCATTATTAAATATCCATTTCAATTATATCTTGAATATTTCCAGTGTTTCAAGGCTATTGCTGGAATCAAGTGGATATTTTCAACTTCAAAATATCATCTCAATCTCATTAGTAGCCTTAAATGACTATTGATTTGATTAAGATATTACTATAGATATTTCAACAATAGGATTATTCATCATATTAAATTTCACATTATTTTTTGTTATATTTGACCCAAAATATACCATAGGGTAAGTAAGTGGTGATGAAAAATACCACAGATTTTGGGCCAAACCAATATAACCTAGTTTCATTATTATCTTTTAACAGTGACCAAAGGATCTGATTCCAGGAAACAATGGACTCACTAGATTGGAAATTCAGACATAATAGACCGGCCATGTTATCGACACTATTATTGTTAAATCTGGACACTCGTATTTCTCTTTTTCCTCTCCAGTTTCATTCTCAGTCTCATTATGTGAAAGGCTAATTAGAGAATATAACCTCACCAAAGAGGACCACATGGTGAAAGAGGATCAGTTCATACAGGATTACAGATGGTTTTCATCATAATATTACTAAGCACACCCACAAAAATTTGGGATTATGTTTCTTTGTATTTTTTTGCTGGGTGAATTGGGATTGTGGTTTATTTTTCTGTTACAAAAGCTAAGGCATTCACATTCTGAACTACTTGTATTTTAAGTGCAGGATTAGGTAGGACAAAACCTGCATGTGGAGAAAAAATGCAAGTTGAACGATTACTGCCCGAACAGCCAGGATGCACATTGCCGCAACCACAGCAAATCTCTTCCATCTCAACAGGGGCAACTGAAAATTTCAAAGAGCTATTAAGTTATAAAATCAATGCAGTCAACACCATCAGTTTAATTTTCGAAGTAAGCATCACAGTAATTGAGTGTTTTCAAACACAAATAACGCATTTGTTTGCCTGCAGTTTAATAAATGGGCTGACCAAAAATAATTGCATTATTTGCTATGTATGAAGTCTGAATTCTGCATTATAAATGCAGATGTCACAAAAATTTAACTCTTATGTCCCACCTCAAACTCATATAGTTTTCCTCCCAAAGGAAAAATTCAGAGAAATGATTATGAACTTTAGAGAAACAGGTATTGGATTCAACTCTGATCAAATACGTGAAAATTATGAGCATTCTAACATTAGTCCTAAATTACATGGGCAAGAAAAAAAAAAGAAAAAGAAAAATCAAAGTGATCCAAATGAACTCACATTGATTGAATAAGCAGTCCCTAGAATGAAACTGACGAAAAGCGCCCAGAACAAAGGCCACGAACCTACAACCCACCCAAGCCAGAAACTCTGAAAATAATAAAATTACAAGCCACTTTCCAGTTACTCAATAATACATATCCAGAACAATATATTTGGAAAAAGGCAACAAGCACAAGTAAGATAAGCAAGTTGCTATGTCTGCCATAACCATTATACGATGGATACCGAGAACTCAAAACCTTGTCTTCAATTCATAAAAAGGTGCTTGGGAGTGTGTGCAAATGATGCAGTTATCTAAATGTATTCACCATCAATACCCATATCTGATATTGTCAAATTCTAATACAGGCATTCCGATGAACAGATCTGGTGATATTATGGATTAGGAAAATTATTTTTATTCATGAAAGGTTTCATAGCCAAGATATTGAGTGGAGTTTTGATAACCACTAGAGAACCTTAAAAGATCATTGAAATTTCTCAAGATCAAAATATTAAAAAAAAAAATTCTAACTGAAGGGAACAAAAGTAGCTAAGACCAAGGCCACAAACAGGACACAAACATAAAAATCATACAGCTGACTAAACATAGAATAACGATCAGAAATTGCCTCTAATATGCAGCACATCAGGCATGAAATATATAAAGCAACAGGTCATATTTATCATGTAGGAAACTTGTTATAATTTTTCAGACAAGAACATTATTAAGAATAGGAGGAAGATTAAGCAGGACAATATTGTGCACCCAAGTTACAAAAATAAACAATTCTATATCTGGTACCAGAACAGAAAAAGATGCAACAATAACAACACCAGTTGCAAAGGAATACTCCCCAGATGCCAATGGAAGATATGGCTTGTTAATCTGCAATGAAACATGTTATACAAATCAGTACTCAAAAATTTTATACATTATACCTCAGCAAAGGTTTTAAAAACTAAAAGATAGAATGTTTCTTGACATATTACAGGCAACAATAATTAATTGGGATGTTAATTAAACCAAACTGGAGTTTGTAGACCAAAGTCATATATACTTCCCAAGCTGCGAATGTATGCTTGAACACACCTAGTCTAATAAGGGTCTGAATATTCATTTAGTGATTCCAAATGATAAATCATACAGCATTCTGCCACTGTCATCTTTATATTACTGACATAAATTTTGTCCCAAATTGCCATTATCCAAATTACTTCTGTTAGTAACTTTCTTACCTTATCTATTTCGATATCAGACAACTGATTCAAACCAACGATATAAATGTTCATGAAGAGGGCAGACACCACAGCCTGGAACATAAAAACTAAATGTGTTAATTAAGTTATGTAAAATAGCATTTGGTCATTTTAAATCAATAAACCATAGTGGCTTCACCTCCAATACACCAGTGAAAAATAATGGAGATAAATCTGATAACTTCTCCACTGCAAGGAGGGAAACAGAGAGTATGCTTAATGCCTGCTCAAACACAAAAAAAATGAGCACTTTCTAAATAATCAGAAGATCAACTTTGTTACTAAATTAAAAAATAAGCTCCTACAATTGAAACAGATTAACCAAAATATTTAAGTTTTTACATTGTAGAAATTGTAGTTGAAAAGTTTTAACTTAACTGTGCCAATAACTGTGTGCGGCCTGGAAAACCTATAAAAAGCATCTAAGGCTTTTGCCACAGGGTTCCAAATGCTTTTTGAATCATAAGCTCCAGGTTCAGATTCAAAAGATTGTTCAGAGGCCGCATTCACGACTAATTTTCTGTCTCTTTCTGGACCTTTATATCCTCCTCCAATGTATTTGTTATTACACTGCTGGAACCTTGTGATCTGATAATCATTTTGGATCCTCCAAGCTTTTTTCCATGAAGCAGTTGTAACATAAGAACCTAGCATATCGGATATTAGTTGTTAGAGCTTAGAAGCATTGACTTTTGAAGGACTAAAAATATAAATTATTTCTTAATTTAAAGTGAATAAAACCTTAGAAAATTATACAGGCAGTAGTAAATTCGTAAAGTGATGTCCATAGCTTCTGGAAAGGGCATGTTTGAGCAATTCCACTAAGACATGTTCTTTATATATAGATAAAAATAAGACTATAAGAGAGTCAATTACTGCGATCTGGATTCTAAGTTCCCCAAATTCCTTGCGACATTCTATACAAAGTCACACCAAAAGAAAAAAAAAAGTGATGCACCACAATAAAAAATGACAGTATATGTTCACTACCACTTCGTAACATAATACTTTAACTATAGCGATTTATGAGGAATAAATTATAAATTCTCCTACCATAGTTTGAGTCTGAGGGGAATTTTCTTGTTTTGGTCGTTGCGGGGGTTGGGGTGGAGCAGGGGGAAGGGGAACAGTCTTTATAATGAAGCTAACGGGTATATTCCCTCTTACCTAAGCATAATGCAAGAAGGATTAAATATGGAAATTAAACAATAAAATTAACAGAATTTAGAAAGTGCGAAATAATGGAAATGGGAGAAATGGAAGCAAAGAGACGGAAATCAGAAACACATCTTGACAGATACCGGTTTTAACGCAATGTCAATTTTCATCCCCTTCCTCCCCTCCTATCATTTATTCATTTTAATTCCAACGTCAAACAGATCGATAACTAAAGACTATTTACATTTTGGCTGCAATAATAATATAAAGAGTGAGATACTCAATTCCTTATCTAGCATAAAGCAACAAAGAGAGGAACAATAAAAGCATACTTGCATAGCAGTTCTTCGTAACACTTCTACTCCTCCAGCCTCTTCTACCTATCAAGGGCTCCCAGAGTCAGTAAGCAAATACAAAAAATATTGCAGGAATTACCCAAAATTTTCAGATTAGACGCAAAATGGACCGACATTTAATTCTTAATATCCCCTCCACCAGAAAAAAAAAAAAAAAAAAAAAGGCCCGACTTGAGAAACACACTGAATAAGAACCAGTAAATGATAAATCTGAAGTCTGAACTCTTTCATTAGCACAATCGAACATCATATAAATTTCCAGGGGCCGTGGTTCAAATTCAAAATACCCAGATGGGGTTTTCTCTTATACAGCAATCAATCACTGGGCTTCAGCAATTTGACCCTAGAAGCTCATGAAAAGCAGACATACCCGAGGTAATCAAAGAAGCTCGAGGAAAAGACCCAAGAAGCAGAGAATCCATCTACTTCCTTCTCTTCTTTCTTCAGTCCGCGGAGGGAACCGAGCTTTAGTTACGGTTTTCGCTCCTGCAAAACTACAGCATCTAGTGCATTGAACTCCACTTCCCCTTCACCCCGTGAATACAGACAGAAAGAGGTTCTATCTTCCCCAGGACCCCAGCATGTAAATCATCACGGCACGATTCTTATTTCGACGGAGAGCGAAAACAGTTTTTTTCTTACGTAGGATTTTGTCGATCGCTTTCTCTCACTTCACTGACCCGCTCTGGTGAGTCTGTGGGCCAGGTGCAGAATAATGTGAACACTTCCGGCCTTTCGCTACCTGCGTAAAACGTGCACCAGAAAATACAACGAAATATTTTGAATCTCATTTTATACGCCCGTGTTGTGACAAGATACCTTTACTGTCAACATCGCCAGACGCCAATAGGTCAATAACGTTTCTGAAACTTTCGTCATGTATCAAAAACTAATAAAATTGTGACAAATAATATTATATTTTTTTAATTTTTAATAAAAGATGAACTATATCTTTTTTAAATTTAAATTAAATTTGTATTCCTTCTCATTGAATTAGAATATGATTTATATACAATTGCTATACTATTTATAATTAAAATATAATAATTATATAATTTTTTAATAATATCATGACATATTTATAATTTTAATTAAATTATACACCTTTATATTAATCATAAATTAATTATACACTTATTATCTTTTAATTGAAAAATTGTATAGTAAAAATATAATAAATTGTACCTAAAACTAATCCATTGAATTATCTGTATAATATACTTTTTTTGGCCGAAATATCTTTGTAATGCTTTTTTTATAAAGAATACTTCATTTCAAATTAACTAGAGTACATAAAATGAGGACAATTGAAAACATAGATCCTAGAAATATATAATTTCTCCAATTGAAAACATGAGGCCTACTGGATTGCAATTCTAAGGATAAAAGTTTCAATTATTTTTGTTTGGAGAATTCCATCGTAGAAATATATAATTTCTCCATTTAAGTTTTTAAATATTATATCATATCATAATCCTTTTTTCCATTTACAAACGTGACTTCATTTATAAAACATAACTATTTTCGTCCTTCCATTCTTCTTGATTATGGGACTTACGGAGAGCTATCACATGAAAAAAGTACCTCCTTTTTATCCCTTTTATTTGCTTGTTTTCATTGACCTAGGAGTCTTCGAGCCCTATCCCTCACCTATAATTGTTATCCCAAACATTTTGACTTCTAGTGTTTTACACTAACCATCATATACGACAAAATATTTGTATAATGTTAAAATATGTTCGTATACATTATGGAATGAGCCACTTTGTCTTATAGGACAAACGTATTTAAGTAAAACTGCCTCTTTTTGGTATTTTTGGGATAGTTTGCACACTTTCAAAATGTATTTGGTGACCAAATATTTTTATATGTGATTTAATCGTCAATGAAATATTGTTAAATCAATTTTATAAATCATTTTAAAGAAAAATATTATAAATTTTCTGCAAAATATATATATGCTGACTTAAAATTGTTCTTAATAGCTGTTCTAAGTAAAAACAAAATTTTTACATAATCAGAACAACTTTTACTATATTTCTTTTTTCTTTATCCCCTTTTGGTGGTTTGGCGTTTTGGGCTTGTCATTTTTCATTTTAGGGGCCTACAACTTTATTAAATGTCGATATGTACTGTCACTCGCTCATTTTTATCAGGCTGGTCCTTCGTCCTTCCCTCCCTCTTCTGGCTTGTCGACAATAAAGCTTTCTTTGAGAATTAAATCGAATTTTACCATCCTTTATATCTGTTTGATTATGTTCCGAATTTTACTTTAATTAACTTCTTTTCCTGTATTAGAAAAAGTGTGTTTTCTTTTCCTTAACATAAAATTCTCTGTTTTTTTCCCAGGAATTATAAAATGAACTTTCACGAGCCTAAACTGTGGAACAGAAAATGCCAAAAGTACCGTCTACTGTTACAAATTGGGCATATTGGCTGTCATATAAATTTTTTTTAAAATATAAGATTACGAATAATAAAGTCATTGAAAACATGTGGTAACCAGCGTGAGTGTGGGTTTACGTTCATATTTACAAAAGAATAGAAAAAATAACCCCTCATCATAACTTCATTCTTCATCCCACAATGACCTTTCATGAAAGTGCTCCACGCGTCAAAATGCTCCATATGTTGCTCTGCATGGTGATCAAATTATAAACAGACCGTTCATTGGATAGATCTAAGAAATGTGCAGGGAGGTTGTTCTTCTTAAATTTTTAAAATTTTAATTTTTATATATAATTTTTTAATTTTTAAGAATTTGCCTATTCAAATTATATAAATTTATTCATTTTAGTACAAATTGTTTATTTGAAAACTTTCGTTTTTCTTAAAATTAAATTAAAATAAGTATAAAGTTGCAAGCTTAGCTAATTCTATACATGATATTGTGATTAATGGCAACAATCGGATTGCATAATAAAAAAAAATTGTAATTTCCGGTAGTAAATTTCGGCACACTTTAACAGACGCATTCCTTTTACATCATTAAAGAACAATTCAAAAATCAATTCCAATATTACTTAAATCACAGACATGCGTAGGATCTCATATATTAACATGCCATTACGAATAATTCAACATATCTCACTTCTCGAGAACATGTGCAGATGTCACTAGAAAAATACTACTCATGGCAGATCAGATCCTGTTCTCATTTTTTTTTTTAAATATATATTACAATTATATATATATATATAAATTACCATTTTCAATAAAATTTAATAATTTTTATATCATGGCCCCTTTAAGATGAGTATAAAGTATCTTCAGGAAGAGAGACGTTAAAATTACCAAGAAAGTGTCACTGAAATTCTTTTTAAAATCAATACGCCATAAACTCTCCAAATTTTGATTTGAAATGTTAATTTACTTAAATCACGTAGTAAATAATCACCAAGCATGTCAAGACACATTTGACTAATCGAGGCACCATGGAATAAAATTACAAAGCCAAATTATTTATTAGAGCAATGGGAATACGGTTCATCAAGCACTATTCATAATCGTAGTTAGCTAATAAAATTTATGAATAAAATATTATTTTAATCTCTTACTTATTAGTTAATTTTTTATTAGTTATAATTTTAATTTAGTTTCTCATTAATTTTTATTCTTAATTTAATTATTTACTAATATGTAAGTTAATATATTTAATTATTTATTTTCAATTAAATTTGAATTAAATGTATATGCTAACATTCACGTTAATAAAAAAATAAATTAAACCTAGATTTATAAATGAAAGATTATGTTAATATTAAAAATCAATAAATGATCAAATTAAAATTATAGCTAAGAGAGAGACTACTATTATACATACTCAAAAGTCAAGGGTACAAATATTTTTTTCCCTTCAACTTTAAAAGGGTTGTTGTCAACTGAATTAAAGCAGTGAAGATTGTCAGAAATTTATTCACAGAATAAAAACTACGGATTCTTATTTCTCACTTTCTTTATAAGTGTCATCAAGAAAAGTCTCATAGCTTCAAGTGCTGAACAAACTTTCATGACGTAACAATATTATGTAGCGCAATCCAAATTCCAAAAGGATCTAAGAATGACTATTATGGTCAATTTCAAGTGAACATATAGCAAAGCCAAATCCTTCTCAATTATAAGTTATGATTCCTATTATGTATGAAGCACCCATCCAAACCGCAAAGGTAGCAGAAATAGAGCTCTA
This sequence comes from Delonix regia, assembly GCA_037074485.1. Taxonomy (NCBI): domain Eukaryota; kingdom Viridiplantae; phylum Streptophyta; class Magnoliopsida; order Fabales; family Fabaceae; genus Delonix; species Delonix regia. Next base: position 24,273,920 of record CM073451.1, on the reverse strand, counting down.
AATAAAATAGCTCATGACCAACAAATCGTATAGATCTCAACAAGATTTCAAACTTCCTAATCGTAGGTATTGTTATCCTATTTTTCATCAAATATCCAAATCTTCTTGTTTTCAACGTGATTGCAAGCTAACTATCATCTCGGTATCCCTTTGCATACTGATCTCTACAAGTAGTGTACTTAGAATCATAAAGATTTTTTTTTTTTTTGAAGTCTAGACCTTAAATTTAGAATCATATACGAAGACCTTTTTTTTTTTTTTTTTTGGATCTTTTGAATCTGTCTATTGTTTTTGGTATGAGTTATGAGCTTTTTGGCCTCTCTCATCCATGCATTGAACTTCCAAGGTACCTCCATTTCCACCCTTTTTTGACATCTATTTTAGATTTTCTTTTATTCCTTTATTTCCAGTTCCTAATTTGGTGAGGCAGCAATTAAATTTGGGTTTTGAACATGGTTAAGAATTTTGATATTATGTTGTACAATATGGACTATTAAATTATGTAAAATCCATAGATCAATGTGAAATATTATGTGTATATCACACTGTGTTATGTAATCATTAGATTATATGTGACTTATAGATCACTATGAGTTTTACATTGATCTAACAATTTGTATTACACAATAAGATGTGATGTACAGCATGAGACCTCTTTTCCGTGACTAATTTTCCGTATTTATGGAGGCACGTGATCTCCTCTTCAAAGTGCTCCAGTTGATTAGTCTCCTCTACTTCATCTTTTTGATCCATTAGGATTGATGAGCATAGTACATCTAATTAATTGTGATTTCAAGGTCAATTTGGGAATTGTATACTGTAACAACTACCATATAGAGTTCTCAAATTGACCTTAATGTGCGTGTTTTTTAATTTTTATTTTATTTTCTTTTCAATTTATGAGAAATAAGATGTGTAAAATAAACAAGTTAAATGGCTTAACCTATTAAACGCCATTTGTTTTAAGTGTTAGTCATCAAAGTTTTAAAACTGTAAATCTCATCTTAAAAGTTCAAGTTATTAAGAAAAAAATTTCGAGAATAATTTTATAAATTAATATCTTTTAACAGTAGAACTTTTAAACTTCAGAAGTGTGATGTTTACTTGAAGCCAACCGACAAAGGCAAGTATCATTTGGCAGCTCAAGGTACCAAGTTGGTATAGTTATTTAAGTAAGTGGACCCACTAGTCTTCCATATCACAAGAAAAATAAATTTGATTAGACGATAGAAATTGAAATGGAGCTGCTTAAAAGTAGCATCATAATCAGCATAATAAATGTGATTCATTATATGAGACTTGTAGATAATTTAAGTAATATATTGTTAGTAAGTGTGACGTTTACTTTCTCATTGAAGACAAACAAAGTCAATATTATTTGATAGCACAAGGCACCGGAATGATCTAATAATGTAAGTAGGTGAACTCACTAGTCTTTCATATCACAAGTCACTCACTAAAAAGGCAAAATTTATTAGACCCGCGTGCAAATAGAAATACAATTTTAAGTGAAACTGCTTAAAAGTCTAACATTCTCTCCAAAATAAGGGTGGTTCACAATTGTGCCATCGTCGAAGCCATTTGCAAAGTCAAAGAATTGTCATTTTCAATCACTGTTGACTATGACTTTTTAAACCTATCCCGTTTTCTTAAATATCTTGAAAGATTCAATGGTTAAAATAATTTATCCATATTCTTCTTCTTCTTTTTTCTCAATTTTAGTAAGTCAGCCACAACATTATGTGATAGGTCCAGAATAATAGAAAAATGGAATGAAAAGATGAGATTAAAATGTAAAAAAATAATAATAATAACAATAATATTTTTTTATTCAAAAAAAAATAAACTCCATTATACTAAGATCTTTTTATGCTCTTCTCTAACCTCACATTAGGCTATAAAGCAAAAGTGAGAAGCAAAAACATCAAATACAAATAACCATTCAATGACATATTTGTTATTTTGTTGCCACGTTGTATTCTCTCTCTCTCTCTCTACTTTTACTAGCAGTATTGTTCACATTAGTTGAGTCATAGGCTCTCTTGTTAGGTCTGATTGCTATCATTATGCAACGGCCAAAACTACACATGTAGAATGCACCACAATCTGTTTTTAAAATATTTAAAACAAAAAATATTTTTTAATTGAATTTTATATTTTGTTAATATAATAATATAAAATGAAATATTAAAAGTAAATAATACATATAAATTAAATAACTTAATATTTTAAATTATAGTTATTGAAAATATTTTAATATAATAAAATTTTGAATTATGAATTCAAAAATCTAAGACTTTTTTTAGATTTTTTATTTAAATTAATATTTATAGAAAATATTTTTGAAGTGGGAAAATACTAATAAAAATAATATTTAAATTTCATAACATATAATAAGATGAGTTGAAAAGCTATATTTTTATTAAAACATTATAGAATATAATCTAACCTTTGTCTATAAATATAAATCAATTATAATGTACGGAGCTTAGATAATTATACATTGTGAGGCCAAAACTAGTTTTATATTGTTAGAAAAAATAGTAAACCAAATAAAAATATAAAATCAACAATAAAGTATGAAACTTGGATAATTTTATACTTTCAGACCAAATTTAAATAATTTATATTGTATAATAATGTATATTAATTTTATTGTAATTATTGAAAATACTTATCTCATTTCTCTTATCAATTTTCTTTATTATTTTCTCTTATATTTTTCATTAGTTATATAACAATTCTTGTATTTTATTCATTGTTCTCCCAGTTTTAATTTTCTCTTTTATTTCTAATTTTAAATTTATAATTATGAAATGAATATTTTATTTCTATATATATTTATCAAATATAATTTTATTTCTTAAGTTACTGTTTTTTTCTTATTATATGTTCAGAAATTTAAATATTATTTTATTCTTATTTTCCCATTTCTCAAATATTTTATACTAATATAAATCTAAATAATGCAAAAATTATTAGAATTTTGAATTTATGATTCAAAATTTTATTATTCTAAATTAATATCAATAATAATTATAATTAAAGAATATTATAATTATAATTTACATTTATTATTTAATTTTATATTAAAATTAAAAAAAAGGGGTAAGTTGTGATACAATATCGGAACCTACTCATGATATATGGGTTGCGGCACAACCCACATATTATAATGAGTTTGCAGCCTAATAGTGGTCGCAATTTTATACATCATAATCACCATAATAAGTGTGATTCACAAATCTACATGTGCCACTAGTTAGAAAGTCATTTGATAAGTAAAAGAATTATCATATTCAATCACCATTGGCATATTACTAATGTTAATTAAGGTTGGCTTAACCTAAAATTGCATCGTTTTTGCCTAACAAATTAAAGTCATTATCCTTTGTGAATTCAAGACCATTTCATCGTAAATGTTCCAAGTGCTGATCTCATATTAATAGTCTAAGTTATTATAAAAAAATTCATAGATAATTTAATTAATATCTTGTTAGTAATTGTGACGTTTACTTTCTCATTGAAGACAAACAAAGTCAATATTATTTGACAGCACAAGGCACCGGAATGATCTAATAATGTAAGTAGGTGAACTCACTAGTCTTTCATATCACAATTCAGTCATTAAAAAAGTAAAACTTATTAGACCAATAAAATTGAAGTGAAATTGCTTAAAAGTCTAACATTATCTCCAAAATAAGTGTGATTCACAATTTTGCCATCGTCGAAGCCATTTGCATAGTCAAAGAATTGTCATTTTCAATCATCGTTGACTATGACTTTTTAATCTGATCCCGTTTTCTTAAATATCAAATTTTGAAAGATGCAATGGTCAAAATAATTTACCCATATCCTTTTTCTTTTTTTTTTTCAATTTTAGTAAGTCGGTGGCAACGTTATGTGATAACTTATTTTGCTGTCAAGTTGTACTCTCTCTCTCTAGTTGATGCTTTCTTCTATTTGCTTCTACTATCAATATTCTTCACATTAGTTGAGTTATGGGCTTCTGGTTGCTATCATTATACAATGATCTAATAGTAGTCGTTGCATGATAGTAGTCGCAATTTTATTAAAATTTAAAAAAATAAAAAATGAATATGAGTGAATATTTTTGATAGCCTAGGTTTTGTGTTTTTGAATATTATAAACAATGGTGTACAGTGAAAAAGCTAATGTATTGCTATTTATGGTTGGCCCAACCTAAACTTGATTTGTTTTCTTTTATCAAGTTTTTTATTTTAAACTAAGAAAATGCATATTGGTCATGGATGGATGCGCTTTTGCTATTACTTTACTTACACAGATTTTTAATTAAGTTTACTTATTCCTAAAGATTACCGAAAGTATATATACAATCTGTATTTAAACTCGAGACAAAAGAAATATAAAGAAACATCATCTCTAATAAGCTATTATAAGTTACTTTTACCAGTTGTAATTTGTGAAAGTTTATAAATATATATTTCAAAAAAGATAAAATTAATTATATTAAACACATACTAAATAAAATAAGAAATAAAATAATTATATTTCTTAATTAATTACATCGGATGATTATTTATTTATGAACTTATTGAGTATTATAAATTATGTGCAGATAAAATATTTTTGAATTAGTATAATTTGAATAACATTTGAATAAATTTTTTTATTGAATATTATGTTTTAATTAATTATATGTTTCAATAAATTTTTATTAACTAAGATAAATTCTAATGAGTTTATATATGAATTTATCATTGCATTATATATTTGCTTAAACATACGAGATTATTAGATAATTGTAATTAAAACATAATTTAAATTAATTAAAAACTTAATTATAGTGATACACATAATCGATGAACTTAATAATTCTTTTGATTTTCTGTGTCAACTTTTGTTGAACTTCATTTAGTGTATTGTCTTTAAGACCTTTCTCAAATTTTTGAGACTCGAGTATTTACAGCCTTCGTAGTAGTCGTCGAGTAGTTCACCTTTAATAATTAAATTCCCTTAATTGGATCCTAGCACTTCCAAAAAAAAAAAAAAAGAGAGTCCTAGCGGATGACTAAATTCTTTTGGAGCACTATTGTTTATAATGTAAATAATGCATAAAGAATATGACTCGTCTAACTCACTCTGTTCGTATACACTAATTCTTTGACTCATTAACCTCTAATTCTCTAACCAATCTTCTTTGTGTAAATTGAATGTAAATATAAATGAAAATCATTCCTAGATCAAGATGATCCATTAATTTTTACTCTAATTGTGATTGCTACTAGTTTTCAACTTTAGTCTCTTCCACCTTTGTACTTTTTACCCATTTATAGAGCTATTAAAATAGGTTAACTTCATCTATCCAAATTCACTTGAGTTGGTGAGTTAAATGAGTCAGCTTGTTTAATTTATTATAAGGTAGTGGTATGATGGGTTAAGCGAGTTATCCGTTTAACCTACCAAAAAAGTAAACAAAATAAAAATAAAATAAAAAATTATAAAAATTCAAATGTGGTTTTCTTTAAGTATATGTCTTATTTGATAATCAATTTATATATAAGTATAAATAAAAAAATAACTAAATAAAAGGCAAGTTTCAATATATTAAAATAAGTAGAGTAATCTAATAATTCAATAATTCATTAATAATAAGAATATAATTATGAGTAGAATATTCAAATATAGCAAATTACTAAATAATAGAGACAACATAACACAGATATTAGGGTTAATTTTTTTTAAATAAGAAAGTATAGAGGGGTAAGACATTGAATTGAGTGAGTAAAAAATTTTTCAAAAAAAAGACAGATAACTCATTTAACTCGTGAGTTTGCTCGTTTAACTCGCGAATTAAATAGGTCAATTTGATAGAAATATACTAAATAGATTCTTAAAGGAATTTTTTAACCTAACCCACCTTTTAGATGGATTACAGAGACTTGACCCGGTAAGTCGATCACATTTTGACGCCTTTACCCATCTATTTGGTTCATTTTCTTTTCTCACTTTCTCACTTTTTAAGGAACTCCAGCAACTAAATAATTAACGACAATATTTTCTACATTGTTTGGTATATCCATGTATGCTTGTAGCCATAGGCCCTCAAATAATAGCTTTAACATATACAGGAGTTTATACATGGCGCTAATTTTGTAAAATTCAATAATGGAAGGCAATACTAGAAGTTTCTATCTTGCTGCATTGTTGATATTTTAATCTAAGTTACTTGCTGACTCAAATGTTAAAAAAGAAAGAAAGAAATAGTTAAATTCTTGTCTTCTCGGTAGTCCTATGGTTGAAAAGAAAAGAATTTAGGCTGGCATTTGGGCTCAATGCAAGAATTGAATTGGTATTCTTTAAGGACCCAAAATGATATGGATTCTTACTGGCTTGGGTCATGACAATCCTATCTCTTGCGATGGGTTGGATTAGCACACTTTTCAAATGGGCCCGGAATAAACCCAAAGCTTAAAATACAAATTCATAAGCACTTGTTTTAATTGAAAAGTAAATAGTAAGGACATAGAAAGCTTTATAATTTTTTCTTTTTTACTTTCCATACTTTCTTAAGGTGGTTAACAACTAATTCACAATAATTAATTACAAACCTTACTTCGAGCACATGTGTCCTTTGAATTATGAAGTACCACTAAAGTTATTGATTTATGTTTTTATCATAAATGAGTAATTTTTTTTGGACACTAGTTTATTTGTTTATTGCTTGTTGAGATTATTAATTTGTTTTACCATGTGTTAATATATTTTAAAGTAATAGTATTTAGAAAAATTTTTATGTAAGCAACAATTAATTAATTAATTAGTTTATTAATTTTTTTAATAATTACAAAAAATTTATATAAATTAATGATTTTATTATTTTGTTGGTTGATTATAAAAAAATTGTGTACTTCAAAAAGGTTTTAATATATATATATAAAAGGTGAATTGAAATTTTGTTCAATGAAAACCTTTTCATTAGTCTATGAAACTCTTTTAATCTAATAAATTGGTTAAAATTTTATTTTTTATATGTAATTTTATTTTATATTATTTATTAATTAAATCCTTAAATTAATAAAAATTTGATCCTTTATTTTACAAGGGTTAATCTCTCTAATTTTATAATCCAATAATGATTTTAAGATAAAATTTTTTATGTATTATTTCATTTAATTATAATATAATTACGTAATTTTAAAATTATTATTATTTTAAATAACATTTAAAATAAAAAATTATATAAATTAAATTAAATGTACCTATACATTTAAAATTACAAATTTATAAAAAATGACATCAAATTTTAATTTTAAATTAAGTGGATGGACATACCAATTCAAGCCAGCTAAATTAAAATGATTATACTATATAAATTTACTTGGAAATATATAAACTCAATATTCAGTGGTTGGACCCATTTTGTTGCCAATGCAGCCCTTGGATTGACAACAAATGACGTTTATAAAGTTGAGGCCAGAACGAGGAATATGATCAACTTTTCTTGGCTGAAAACCCCATCATCCTCATCATCGAGATATCGTCTTCAACAAACACCATTAACAACAGAGTATGCCCTCTTTCATTTCTCCCTGGTCAAAAACCTCTCTCTAACCCTCATTATTTCTATTCTAACCCAACCGTCCATGGCTTTCTTTCTCGTCCGTATTCAGAACTAACCCAGTTATATTCTTCATCTGTTGCTATCGCTCTCTGTTGTTATGGAGGGTACTCTCTTCCCCAATAGGCCTGTACTCCCTGTGCAGCCAAACAGACCAACGCTCCCAAGCTCCTCTTTGAAATTCAATTCAACTCTTCTCCCACCACCACCTCCTCCTCCTCAATCTACTTCTCCTTCGTCTCTTCATTTGGATTCGCTTCTCCAACACCTTCAGCACCTCTCCGCAACTCCCGTAACCACTAGCAAGCTCAAACTTGCGACTTCTACACAGGAAAGCAATGCTCACTTTCCTTCTCTTCCCCTCGATTCAGCTGAACTGCTACAACAAACCCAGAAGAAGAAAGCGACTTCAGCTTCCAATACGCAAATTGACCAGAACGAAACAGAGGTTCAAATTGAAGGTGATAGTGCTCTTGAGTTTTTGTCACCTAAGGGTAAGTTGATGCTCAGTTCGATTGTTGAAAAACCCTTAAATAGTTTACATGATTTCTTTCACTTTGCGAAGTTTGAGCTGCTCGAAGTTGATTTACCCAGCCTCTTGAAAGCGTTAGACCTTTCTGGTAATTGGGAACGAGCGCTTTTGTTGTTTGAATGGTTTTTATTGCAATTGAACTCTGAAAATATGAGGGTCGACAATCAGGCTGTTGAAGTTATGGTTAGAATTCTAGGCAGGGAATCGCAGCATTCAATTGCTTCTAAGTTATTTGATATTATTCCTGTTGAAGTATACTCACTTGATGTCCGGGCCTATACAACTATTCTTCATGCATATGCTCGAACTGGCAAGTATAAACGAGCTATTGCTATCTTTGAGAAAATGAAAGAGACTGGTATTTCTCCAACTTTGGTTACTTACAATGTTATGCTAGATGTTTATGGCAAGATGGGTCGTTCCTGGAATACAATCTTAGACCTCTTGGATGAGATGAAATGTAAAGGACTTGAGTATGATGAATTTACCTGCAGCACTGTGATAGCCGCTTGTGGGAGAGAGGGTATGCTAGATGAAGCGAGAAAATTTTTTGCTGAATTAAAATCGAATGGATATACACCTGGAACTGTTACATATAATTCTTTGCTGCAAGTATTTGGAAAGGCTGGGATTTACTCAGAGGCCTTGAGCATCTTAAAAGAAATGGAGGATAACAATTGCTCGCCTGATTCTGTTACTTACAATGAGCTTGTGGCAGCATATGTGAGAGCTGGATTTTATGATGAAGGGGCTGCTGTTATAGATACAATGACCTGCAAAGGAGTTATGCCAAATGCTGTTACTTATACCACTGTAATAAATGCCTATGGTAAGGCAGGAAAGGAAGATAAGGCCCTTAAGTTGTTCAACCAGATGAAGGAGTTAGGCTGTGTTCCCAATGTATGTACTTACAATTCAGTTCTTGGAATGCTAGGCAAGAAGTCAAGATCAGAAGATATGATTAAGATTCTCTGTGATATGAAGTTGAATGGATGCCCTCCAAATCGAATTACATGGAACACCATGCTTGCTGTATGTGGTGAGAAAGGTAAGCACGAATATGTTAATCAGGTTTTGAGGGAAATGAAAAACTGTGGTTTTGAGCCTGACAGAGATACATTCAATACATTAATTAGTGCATATGGTCGATGTGGGTCTGAAATTGATGCTGCAAAAATGTATGGGGAAATGATCAAAGCTGGATTTACTCCATGTGTAACAACTTATAATGCCCTTTTGAATGCTCTAGCTCGTAGAGGTGATTGGAAAGCAGCAGAATCTGTCATTCTGGACATGGAGAATAAGGGTTTTAAGCCTAATGAAACTTCATTCTCACTGATGCTCCATTGTTACTCTAAGGGTGGGAATGTAAGGGGGATAGAGCAGATTGAGAAAAAAATTTACGAGGGTCACGTTTTTCCTAGTTGGATGCTTATGAGAACCCTTGTAATTGCAAACTTCAAGTGCAGAGAGCTTAAAGGAATGGAGAGGGCATTTCAGCAATTGCAGAAGAATGGATACAAACCTGATTTGGTTCTACTTAACTCAATGCTTTCTATGTTTGTGCGAAACAAGATGTATGGCAGAGCCCATGAGATATTTCACCTTATTCATGAAAGTGGGTTACAGCCAAATCTCATTACCTATAACAGCTTGATGGACATGTATGCCCGAGGCGGTGAGTGTTGGAAAGCAGAAGAAATGCTCAAGGGAATTCAAAAATCTGGTCAGAAGCCAGATCTTGTATCTTATAACACTGTCATCAAGGCATTTTGCCGGCAAGGACTTATGCAGGAGGCTATTAGAATTCTCTCAGAGATGACCTTTAATGGGATCCGACCATGTATCTTTACATACAATACTTTCTTGGCTGGCTATGCGGGGCAGGGATTGTTTGCAGATGTAGATGAAGTTATTAGATATATGATTGAGCATAACTGCAGGCCCAATGAGCTAACTTACAAGATTGTTGTTGATGGTTATTGTAAAGCAAGGAAATATAAAGAAGCAAAGGACTTTGTGTCCAAGATTAAGGAGATTGATAGCTCTTTTGATGATAAATCTGTGAAAAGGCTAGCTTCCCGCATCAGGGAGACTTTGGAATCATGACTTTGTGAACTATCCCCTTTAGTTTCTGTTTCTACCTTGGCTGACACAAGTGTGTCAGTTACAATTCTTGGTGATCTGTTGGCAACTCTTGTCCTGTATACTTTACATAATTATATCAAATCTATTTGGAATCTTTTGGTAAATTCTTGGATATAGTATATCAGCTCCATGAAGTGCAGCTTTTGGTCTATCTGCATAACAGTAGGCATGCTATTGTATTGAAGGCACCCATCAATGTCAACGAGAATAAGGCCTCCTCATTGCTGCCCCGAGTAAATTAGAGCATAGAAGATTTGGTGTCGTGCAAACTATGCCGCTACTTTTCTTTTCTGGGTTCTGGTAAAAAAAGTAAAAGTCAATTGAAACTCTGGCTGGGTGTTGTTCTTTACTCTTCTTGTTGGGCGATTGTGTCAACTGTGCCTTGATAGATGAAATTGAAGAACATGCCTTAACGAACACTTTGAGCTTCTGCAGTTTCGCTTGCGCTTTTGGCTCAGTCCCTTGATATTGCTAACGAATTCTTTCAAGTCAGATTTAATTACGTTAAAACATGTTACATCAGTGCTTTTTAGGCACAAAACTTCTATATCTAGTATATCAAGCAGACAATATAAATTTTTTTCATCTAAAAAAAGTGAAGTTCAGGTTTTTCATCCAATTCTAGAAGAAAGAAGACTGACTTTTAAGCATTTGCTCTTGGATTACTTTTAATTTAAATTTAAATTAAAACAATAAAGTGGTTTATTCTATTATTTGTGATTTTGTTCTTTTGACAATTTTTTACATAATAATAGAGATGTCAAAATGTTCGCATGGGACAGATAAGGTTTTATTCAAATGGGCTAAAAAATGTAACTCAGTCCATTAAGCATCCAAAAGAATAGAAAAACTTCTAACTGCACATAAACATCCTACCTATGCTATATCCAACATACTGTAATAAATCTTAGTGTTTACTAAGGACTAAAATGTTCAAGAAATCAATCTTATATGCAGACTTGGCAAGGTAGTAATTTTGCCCTTTATTATACCTCTCCATAGGGAGCATTGCCAAATAATCTTCTAAGAATCATGAGAAATAGCGCATGCGTTGCATAAGTAAGCTTTTAAGAATCAAGAGAGAAAGAAGAAATTCACTCATTGCTGTGATGTTGTAGCTGCCATGCTCTCGCCAGCTGAAGAAGGGGGAGGCTGTGCTATCACTTATGTGCATCGCGCAAAGAAAGAAATCAGTAAATCAAGGGGCTGAGTTCTATGCGTGTTAATGTTCATGTAAAGAAAGAAAGGAGGGGTAGTTTATTCATTTGGAAGGCCAACCCAAATGCTACGTTTAGATAACTCATGGGTTATGCTAGCTCACATAATCAGTGGGTTATGTGGGCCAAGTTGGTTTTACCTCTAATATTATACAAGTTTATAATATTTGAAACCAACTCACCGTAATGGTGAATTAAATGCACCAATTCTATGAATTCGGCTTGCTTTAATAATTCTACATAGTAAGTGATTAGTTCTACATTTTCATGAGGGGAGGTTTTCTTTTGACTAACTTCATGAGTGGGTTACGGACTAAGGGGAATCTTCCTTATTCATTGCTTACTGCTACAATTGAATAGTTACATTGCTCAAGAAATTGCATTTGATTTTTTTTCCTCTTGATTTCAGAATTTGGATATTACCATTATGGGTAAGCTTCTGTCAACTCTTCAACAATTACTATGGTATAATTCCTTGGATTGAAATTCTAAAAGCATATGAGTCGACAACATAATGGGGAAAAAAGCACAAACAAATAAGAAGACTCATGGCATCGAAGCCTCTAAGGTCTCTAGATTTTGTATTGTCCCTTGTGACAATGTGACACCAAATGATTGAAGTTGCGTCGCCAACCCTACTTTTCTTAGTCCCATGACACCATACCTCGTTTGGGCATTTCATAATTTTAATGCATTTTGATAGGGTTTCTTTAAAATAGTTAACCTTTTGAACATGTTTTATCGTTGAAGCATGGTTAATTTTTCAGCGGGGTGATTTCACATGTATGATATATGCCAAGCTATCCAAATATATTAATGAAGAGAGAATTATTAATGGTGCTTTGCATAAAGTAATAATTCTTATGTTCATATACTTTTATGAACTAATGGGGTATTCATTAATATTTTAAGCAATTGTTTTTAAAGCATGGTTTATTGTTGATTATGGTTTAATTTTCACATGATGGTGATATCCCATGTATGATATGTATGCCATGCTATTCAAATATATTTATGAAGATGGAATCCTACAGGGTGCTCTACATGAAGTAATTTTGTACATATATATAATTTCTGCACTTGATGAGGTCACCATTAATATCTGAGCAATTATTTTTGAGAAAACGGTTGAGTTAATAATTTGGTTTCACCTCTCAAAGTTCTGTTATGATGTTGCTTGGTGCATATATATGTACAAATGCACATATTGAGATGTCTTGAAAATAACATACTCCGTTAAGGAGTAGCCATGGCACCCTTACATCATTGATAATGTGTATTATATATGTATTAATGGTATGCTGTTATAAACATACATGAATATTAGAATTTATTATAATTTTAAAAGCTTGTTTAATTTAATAAATTTGGTTTGAAAAAGTAAATCTCAAATAAAAAAATCAATTAAGAAATGTTTGTTTTATAAAGAGGTTGGACTAAATATTTTTTAAAGTTTAACTTGAGCCTCAAAAAGATCAAATTAATATTTTATTAATAATAAAAAATTATTATTTATAAAAAAGATTAATATAATGTAATAATTTAGTAAGAAAATAAAAAATAATATTTTTTTATAATTTATGCTAATACAATAATTTATTTATATTTACAAATTTTTTATATATAATATGACAAGTAATAATAATTAATTATATTATTTATTTTAAATGTTAAATATTAAACAATAATTTAATATAATGCGATGTTTTAATAAAAAAATAATAACTAGTGTCTTTAATTTATGACTATACAATAACTAATTATTTATAACTTTTATCATTATAATTATATAAGTAATAATAATTAATTATATTATCTATTTTAAAATTTATATAAAAAATAAATATAATTATAATTTAAAAAAGCCTATATCTGGTTTGATAAACGGAGCCTTGAAAAAAATAAAAGGAAGGAATATAGTGTCAATTAAAATGCAGGACTAAAAAATGGGCCCAAGCTCTTTTGCAAATCAAAGTGCACCTCTTTTCTTATATTTTTATGTTTTTCTATGCTTAGCTTATGATCAAGTCCACGTAGAATGATACCATCCTTTGGCATTTGGTTGTCTAGACCTTAATGGCTTTATATGAAAGCTAAGAGCAATCTTATCGTCTTACTATAATATTTAATTAAATCTTGCAAAAGGCTAATATTTGTTGTTCATACATGAACGTGAGAAAGAAAATTTTATACAAGTATAACAACCAAATTATAAATTAAAAAATCAATATACAAGTAAATTGTTAAATTATGTCACGTCAATTTTCTTAAGATTTTCCATAAACAATAATATAAAATTAAAATGCATTTTCTCAAGCTATCCTCTATGTCAGGCTATAGTGAGTTGCATAGGAAAAATGACAATAAGTTTTACAATATTCATAGTTTCATTAATAGATAATAAAAAAAAATTATCCTAATTTTTTATATTTAATTAAATTATATTTGATATCTATTTTTGAATATAATACACGCGCGGTCGCGCACATATATATATATATATATATATATATATGTTAGAAAAGTTGTGTATAATTTCTTTTGTACAAAATAAGTATGATATATAATTTAATCAATCTAAGAAATTGTTAGCATAATAATAATAATAATAATAATAATATGTCCTTCAACAAAAAAAATTATATGGATTCCTATTGAATTTTGTTAAAATTATACAGATTTCGTTCATAATTTCTAAATATATATTTTAGTTCAATTTTAAATTTGTACTTTAATACCTTTTCAAGTTATTAATAAGTATTATAATTAAAAAATTTAAAATTAAATTAGAATATAAGTTAATTTTACATATTAATATAAATTTATGAATATTTTAAAAAAATAAATTAGGAGACTTTCAATAAAATTTTAAAAAATAATTTACCAATTGATAAGTTAATAAGATATTAGAGGAGATTTGGATAATTTGACTGCGAAGCAAAGTTAGAAGGGATCAACCAATGTCCGAAAAACCAAAACCAACATAAGCAACCGATCCCAGATTTTTACAAGAAACCAAAGGCGGTTCGTGTTGTGTGTACGACGGCGCACATGTAAATAGCATATAGCCCCTTCTTTCTCTCTCAAAAATCTCCTCTCAGCTAAATTTCCAAACGTTGCTCACCACTCGTTTTATACCTCCGAACCCTTTACGCTCTCATTTTCCGCACTCTCTTCTCAACTCTGAAACCTCTCTCTGTTGGCCTTCGGATTCTCTCTGCGTCTTCGCTTCATCTTGTTTTCATTCATGGGTTGAACTTAATTTCCATTCTTCTTCAAACCAAATGGAGTGGGACAGCAATTCGGATCTAAGCGGGGACGATGAGGAAACTTTCGTGCTTAACGATGGTGGCCCACTTCCCTTGCCGGTCGAGAACTTGCTCCAAACGGCTCCCTGTGGGTTCGTTGTCACTGATGCGCTCGAGCCTGACCACCCAATTATTTATGTCAATACTGTGTTCGAGATGGTCACTGGGTATCGGGCAGAGGAAGTACTTGGTCGAAACTGGTCAGTTTTTGAGCTCGTATCAATTTATTCAATTGCCTTTCTTTTGGCTTTGGTTTTTGTTCATGGGAAATGAGTTGGGGAGACACATTTTGTTGGAGCTGATTGGCGTTTGGTGTTTATTTTTCTACTTGAATTGTTCCTTTCCTTGTTTTACGTTTGACTTATATAATAGGAAAATTCGCTCCAAAACTGCGAGTTCGTTTTGGTTAGATCAGGTAATTGGTTTAGGTTTAGGCTGGACCAACTAGAAGGTTCTCGCTTAAAACCCTAGCCCTTTTTAAGTGCCAGAGGGCGTTGACAATTAAATCATTTCCCCCTTCATAGGGTTAAAAATTGAAGAGCTTGTTAGTGCATATTCTGGGTTCTCCCATAGTCAGTGCAATGTTGCCTCAAGCGTTCTGCACATTTAAAGGCGTAATGTTTCTGAGACTGGAATGTATAGAAGAGTTCCGTTTAGTTATATTTGATGTCAAAGAATCATGGGCAGGACCACATACTAACATGCTGCACATGTTTGCATCCGTACACATCTGCACTGTTGGGGCTTAACTACAATTATATTGAGACATGAGACCATAATAATAATAATTGGCAGGAAATGATCTGTATTATTTTGATAATGCATGAGTTCAATTTAGTGCTATTGTGAGTATTAAGTCTACCACAATAAAAAGGAACAAATAGCCTGTTCATAATAATTGCAAAGTGGGCGCTCTAGGGTTTAGGAGAAAGTGAACAAGAAATTTCACTACCTACTGTTTGACACTTTTTTTTCTTTTTTTATGGTAATGAATATCATTTAACTTTCTACATTCATACAAAATTTTGGAATTTTAGTAGAAAACTGGCAAAGTTTTTGATATTTAGCTTTGGAATGTTAACTAATGAGATGTAGCAGATATATTACACATTTGGTCATTTCTGTAATCCAGGTAGCTTTTAGTACTTAAATTGAGTCTTTGTATTCAGAAAGTCTTATTACTTTCTGCTGCTGTGAGCGTATCAGGGCCAAGAATCTGTAGGTTTTTTTTTTTTTTTGGGGTGAAAGGCCAAGAATCTGTAGTTAGTAGACTGCTTTGTGTATAAAAGGTTCCCTGATGGTTTATAGGTGCAATGGGTGTTTGCTCGATTGGGGAGAGGCATTTACTGTCAGGAAAGCTTGGGAATATATTGCCCTATCCCTTCTAGTAATATAAGAGCCTGTTAGGGAATTTATAATGTCTCATATACATCAGAAGTACTACTGGATTGGTTCAGAACAGATAGAGGTTTCTCACTTACATTGATGTTATTCTCTTTTCTGCCGGAGGGTGAGGATGTTTTTCTTTTTGTATGTGCTGTCACTTTGGCAAGATTTTGAGGATGTTCCAGACTGCACATGACTGGGCTAAGACTTGTTTGTCTGGTATAAATGTTGATACCAGTGTTTTAGCTAATTTGGCTGGTTGTGAGATTTCACAGTGGCCTTTAGTGTATTTTGATTTTTGAGGTGCCTTTGGGTGGTATTCCTTGAACCACTGCTTTCCTGCTATAATGTTGAGCCAAACATTTTGGAAAGGCTTGATAACTCAGGGGAGCTTTATTTTTCTTTCACTGTTGGGGCATGTTGTTCTTGATCAGGCTTGTTTGTTCATTATTTCCATTTGTTTTATGTTCTTATTCAACATCCCTGTGACAGTGGCAAGGAAGATTGAGAAAATTATGAGTGACTTCTTATGATCAGCTCTGTGAGTCTTGCTAAGGGATAACTTGGTAAGTTTGGGAAGTGTTTTGTAAGCCAAAGCATGTGGGACCTTGGGTTAGTAATTTAGGGTCTCAGACAAATTTCCTTTTGGCTTAATGGTTGTTGGGTTTTTATTTTGAAACGCATTCCTTGTGGCATATAACAATTAGGAGATAGGATCTTAATAATAGTTCAGATGCCAAGACGGAGATCTGTACCATGAATGCAAGTCTATGGAAATTCATATATTTGGTGTATCCTAAGGATGGCAAAAATCTCAAATTTGTGGATTCTTGTAGGGACTGTCATTTGCGGACCTGTGTTTGGGGATTTTTTCCTTGTGAGGTTGGGAATGAGGGAGTAGATCTCCTTCATGGTAATTTGGGTATGAGGAGGGAAATCATACTCTTCGCTTCTCAGGGTCTCCGTCTTCATTAGTGTTACACATGCTATTAAACTTTTATATACACGTCTTATAACCCTTTGACTTTTTTCGTTATTTTACTCTTTATTTATATTTATATTAATTTAAAATAAAAAATCAGTTTAAATATTTTCATTGACTCCCCATCTCCTAATTGCTTTTGTCAGAGACAATAACTATATTGGTGTGACCTTCCTCCATCATCCTCTCTCCTTGACAAATCTATTTTGTTTTTCTTGTTTTATGATTAGGTTAGGGCTTTGAATTTGTAGTTGTCCATAATTTATACCACACATCTTATCATGAGTTCATTAGATATCATACTATCATTCTTACTTGAGGTTATGATATATTTTATTTAATATTTTTGTTGTTGTTATCTTTTAATAAAAAATTTGAGATTCTCATGGGGCTTTGTTTGGATGCAAATGGGGGAAAATTCTCCCACAAAGGGAATCTGGATTGGGGGAATTACTGGCTCTCCCCTTGGGCATGGTTCCCACACCTGCTGCCAGGTCATTTGTGGATTGAGGAGTCTTCTCTTTTAGTTATTTCCACCCTGATTGTATTGACTTTCTACCTTGTTTAGTTCTCCTGTTCCTCAGTACTTTTCTTCTAGTGGCTCTCAATTATTTTTGAAATTTCCTTTTCTAAGGAACCTCAATGATAGCGAAGCTTCTTGTTTGATTTCTATTCTTGTTGTTATTGATTCTTAAGTTTTCCTGATGTTTGGATATGTACCTTAGATTGTTCTGGACTTGCACTTGCAAATATGTAATCCTTTATTTCATAATGCCCTTATAGCTTATTTTTGGAAGGTTAAAGCTCCCTCTTAGGTTAAGATTTTCATTCAGATACTGTTAATTAATAATATTAGTACTTGAGACCTGCTGCAGGTGTGTAGGCCCATAGGCCTCCAGATTTTTCTTTTGTGTTATTAGACTTTGGAAATTGCCAATCATCTTTCTGCACTGTAATGTTTCTAGGCAGTAGTGGGAGATTTGGTATTTTTTATGAGCAGTGGATTTGCAATCTCATCAGTTGACCATATCTAGCATAATTTTCATATAACATGATTACTGCAATTGTCCTTTTGATCTGGCATGCATAGGATTTAGCTGTGGACTCTGTCATAGTTGATGCTATATTTTTATTATGCCCTTCTTAATGGAACTTCAGCTTTAAAATTCATACCTAGTGCTATATTTGTTTAGCTTCTTGTTTATTAATTTTTGATTAAAAATATTTTTAATTATATTTATTTTGAATTTCTATGCTCTGCATAGGATTATGCTTTTAAATGAGTCTAAAATTCATTACTATTTTTCCTTTTCTTAGAGTCTGTAGATGACTAATGTCTGTTCTGTATACTCTCTTGTTATTGCTTATCTATAAAAAAGAATGAGAATTTTAGTCTCCTACGATTTGTCATCTGATAAAATCCTGGGCGTTATTCTCTCAAATGAATATTATGCCACTGCTGACTTCAATTTTGATGCCTTATTAGTCTTGAATGTCTATACTGGGTTTTGATTCATTTGTTAAAAAGAAGTTGCTCTCTATCTTTTGCCATCAGTTATGGCTGAGTTCTATCTCTTATTAGGCTTTGTTTAATTTTGGGATATTTTCTATTTCAAGTTTTTTTGGGTGAGTTTTAATATGCTTCCAGTGGGTATATACAAGCAATCATTTGCAGGAATCAACCACCATCTTGATCTGCTTTGTTCCTGTGTTGCTCTGAATTGTTGATACATATGCTGGTTTTGGGGTGTTGAAACCGGTTGCTGATATACTGGTTTCTTTTTGGGTTGCTGTTTTTCTTGTGATTTTTTGGGGATTAAACTATTGTGTAAATTCTCAGCAAAGACATGTTTCGCTTCTGTGGCTCTCTCGTAGGATGAGTAGGTCTATTGTACATCAGGCATTATTGTTGACTACCTTTATTTTGGCAAAAGAGAAAAATGCCATTTGGGTCCTTGATTTATCTCCAAATTGTCACTCTAGTTTCTTACTTATTTTGTTTGCTAAAATGGTCCCCTGCATATTGAAATTTGTCTCTTTTGGTCCCTTAATGTGAGTTAACGAGTTTTAGCTTAACGGGCTACATATGGTAATGTTGTCAAAAGTTTGGGGGTATCCAAAGTCATAATTTTCATTAAGTGAAGGACCAAAAGTGTCAATTTCCATTAAGTGGGGGACCATTTTATGATATAAAATGAGTGAGGGACCAAAATGGCAATTAAGTAATTAGCCAGAGACTAAAATAGTATTTTTCTCTATGGCAAACTGTGTCCCAAACAAAAAAAAGTTTGAGTGGCCTACAATTTATCTTTTCTGGTGGTGTATTATGGAGGATTTGATGTATGTATGGAGAAGGAAAATAATTGAGTCCTTCAATTTGATTCCTCTCTGATAGTGGCAGAGTTGAGTATTGAGATAATGTTCAATCCATTGAATCTTGATTTTTGAGCAGTACTTGCCCTTATGGTTCAAGCATGAATTAGCAAGATTAGAATGATGAGTGAAAATGGGATAATAACAGTAAAATAAATACGGCATTCATCAATACCTAATTAATGTTTAAATAATATAGTTTTAGAAGCTTGGTCTTCTGCTTCAAGATCCTTGTTGGTTGACATTTTTAGTCAGTCCTGCATCTTTCTTCAAAAAATTACTTTTCTGGTGGCAGTGACTTTGGTACATGCATATATACCTTAAGATTTATGTGTAATTTTTTATGCTCTTCGCATGTGATTGGATGGGCAACATGGTAGACTCAAGTTTTAACTCATAAGCTCGTCCAAATTTTAGTGTTTAGGTGCGAAAGTTGTGCTAACTTGCAATCAAACTTGAGTTCTGAAGAAATGATGTAAACTTTGGTTGAAATTCTTAATTTTGTAGAAAATCAAGAATTTACCATTTTGATTTTAGTTGGCCCTGGGTCATTTTCCTGCATATTTTGGCTGTGCAAGGCCCTGGGCAAGCACAGACAATTTGCTGCAGTCCCTCCTCCTCCAACAACACATTGATGCGGCAACACTTTACAGCCAATTTCCCCTTCTTTGAGCATTGATTGCTCTCCGTTGGATCAGGGATGATTCTCTTCCCCTCTGTTCCTTCTCTCTCTCTCTCTCTTCCCTGCTCTTCCATTGCTCTCACTATAACAACCCTATTTTCTCTCTTCCTCAAATCCTTCTTATCTTGGCCTAAAGTAAATTCTCAGTCTGAGCAGAGTGGGTTGGGCTATCAGTTTTGCCTTTTCCTGTTGAGCTTTCTGCTGCTGATTACTTGACACTGGGTATTAATTAATGAATAAATGGTTTGTAATTATTAAGGAATGAAATGCTACTTTGATATGATAAGTGGGGGACCCAATTAAAAAGGAAAAGGGATCCAATTACAAACTTTCAAAAGATGGCACTATTTTAAAATTAAGTGTCACTATAATGACATGTTTGTCCATGTTTCTTCATAAGGGGCAACAGGATATTTGTTTCTATGAAATCTGTTTACCACATCAGTCCGTGGCAACGGTGCAGTAATGGACAACTCATGTTGGAGAATTAAAACAAATTAAAATATAAGGATCCAGTTACTAGCTGTAAAAATGTAAGGATCTATTTATGAATTAAGTGAAACTATAATGACCAACAGATTAATTAAACCAACTATTTAGTAAGGTATGTTTACTCTCCAGAGTTCGTGTTTATCTTTCCCTCACAAGTTCAACTCAATTTAGTTAAAGGATGCTGAGTTGAGGTGCTGAAAAGGCTCAGCTCCTCTTGCACCCTGAGAGGCGTGTGCTTCAGCTAGGTGCTTGCTTGACAGTGCCTTTGGTGCTTTTATGCCTCACTCAAAGCGTGCGCCTGAGGTGCTTGAGAACTGAAGTGCTGAAAGGGAAGGGACAATGCCCAAGTATTTTGAAATAGTATAGCTTCTTTTATGGATGGGAAAACTATAGAACCCAGTCCAATTAGTAGGATAAATTTGTCATTCTCACTTTAAAATATTATTTAGGGTATTAGTTTTTCAGGGTTTTGTAATCTAACATAAACCAAAGTGCTTATGACTTAGTAACTGCACTTAATATTATTATGAGTTATGAGTTAGTGATTATTATGCTTGCATAGTGATATTAGTGACTTAATTAGTGCATTTGATGATTATATTGACTTATGACTTGATCATTATTATGTCTGAATAGTGAATATATATGTCAAATGTTGTTACAAACACATCTATTTTTGTTTGTATAGCATATTATTTTCAGTTTTCTATTTAAAAATTTTCTTCACTGTGGGTGTGTGCTATTATAGCGCTTTGCGCCAAGGAGTCTTAGGGGTCTAGCTCCTTAAGAGTGGTTTTTTCCCTTGACTACCTTGCAACAACCATGACGGCGAATGTGTTTTACTTTTTGCTCCTCACTGCAAGAAGTGTTGGATGATATTTTGTGACGCACTAGTTATTGGTCTTTACTACGTTGAAGTTTTAGATTTAGGTAGTGCTTATCCATACCGATGAATAGGAAGAAGGTCATCTCTGGTATTTGGATTTATGCAAGCCTTTCACTCCTTGAATAATCTGTAAATGGTAGTACCCAATGTCACAAAGGGGGTACCTTTGTAGGGGTAAAGACATTTGACATTTTAGCATGGAAGAATAGGTTCCATTTTGCAAAAAGCCTAGAGAAATTGGTCTCTGATATTAATATAAGGGATAATTTACAGACAAAATGATGGCTAATCGGGGCCATTTTGAGGGTTGTTCAGGTTTGAACAGTTTTGCAGAAATAGATCTTTAGATTTAAGACATATTTCTGGGAGGCTGAGTGTGGACTTTAAGGAGGATTGCTTAGGATTCTGGTTAAGTAAGCAAGTTGGTGCAAGCCTCTGAATGGGAATTATTCCGGAATTCTGGGAAAGAAAATAGATATGGCATAGACATCACATATAAGCAATTAATGCATCTCCCAAGCAAAGGAGCAAACTTTCTAAACAAAATCATTAATGGATCGCAAAAAATTTAGACAGCACATATTAATATAAACAGAGTTACTGTTTCTAATGCTTGTTGCCTTATCCCATGTGACTTTGATACATGTTATGATCCTATTAAGAAGTTGGAGCTTCCTGATATTAGCAAAGTTGTATGGGAGATAGAATCATTATAATAAAAAAATTTAAAAATGAGGTGCATCTGACCATTGATTACAATGAATGCTGTGATATCAACTTTGAATCTGAGGTGCATCTTTACCATGAGTGTGTTGCATAAAGATCTTGTGATTTTTGTACGTAGATTAAGTCCTCAGTTGGATACAATGCCAGTTTCATGTGTCTTATTTAACTTTGTGCTTCTCTCTTTTTTTTTTACCCCTTCATAAATACCTTGTGCCTTTATCGTTTCTTCTTGTTAATACTTAATTTCAATTAGTAAGGTTATTGACAATGTACGATTTGTATAAATTTAGGTATGGCTTGGATGTCTAGTTGTTTGTATAGCTAACGTGAGCAGCATACAGAACAATGACATTTAACATTTTTAAAAATTTTTTTCAATGTATTTCTCTCTATCATGATGGGTGTTGTAGAGATCCATATCTGTTTAGAGTTAGCTTGCCTTATACTTCATGATTTGGTTGTAAACCTTGAGTTTGGAAGTTCACAAAAAAAAATTAATAAAATCTCTCTACAGTAATTTGTTTGCAGTTGCATTTTGTTTCTCGTATTCCTGTTAGGATGTGCTTGTTTATGGTGATGTGTAAGGGTTTCCTAAAAAAGTAAACTTTTCCTGGCTTGTAGCTCATGGGGACTTAGGTGCCTTGGTGGATTGACAGCTCATGTGCGCAGACTTACCTCACCATGTTTTCATTATAATTATTAAGTTCTGATGTCCTACATGATGTATGGGTATTCTAACACTTCCTCATAGGGAAATAATGGAAAGAAAAAATGGGATGGGGTCTTTTATATGATAAATTAAACAATACATAATGGCCCTTTAGCATTATTTGCTTTTGAGTCTCTACTCCTTGGTGCTACTTATTGAATTTGGCTTTATTTTAATCATTTTGAAATATTTTGCAGCCGGTTCTTGCAGTGTCGGGGTCCATTTGCTAAAAGAAGGCATCCGTTGGTGGACTCAACTGTAGTTTCAGAAATTAGGAGATGCCTTGAGGAGGGGATTGAATTCCAAGGTGAGTTACTGAACTTTAGGAAAGATGGATCTCCACTGATGAACAGATTGCGGCTGACGCCCATATATGGAGATGATGAGACTATAACACATGTCATTGGAATCCAGTTCTTCACAGAGGCAAACATTGATCTTGGTCCTGTTCTGGGTACTTCAATTAAGGAATCTGTTAAATCATCTGATCGGTTTCATTCTGTGCTTTCAACACTCAGTTCTCTACCAGTTGGGGACCGTAATGTATCTCGTGGAGTTTGTGGGATACTGCAATTGAGTGATGAGGTTATCTCTCTCAAGATACTTGCCTGCTTAACTCCAAGAGATATAGCATCTGTGGGCTCTGTCTGCAGGCGATTATATGAGCTGACAAAAAATGAAGACCTATGGAGGATGGTATGCCAAAATGCATGGGGGAGTGAAACAACACGTGTTTTAGAGACTGTGCCTGGTGCAAGGAGACTTGGATGGGTTCGGCTGGCAAGGGAGTTGACCACTCTTGAAGCAGCAGCATGGAGGAAGCTGACCGTTGGAGGTGCTGTTGAACCCTCACGCTGTAATTTTAGTGCTTGTGCAGTTGGTAATAGAGTTGTCCTTTTTGGTGGTGAAGGGGTTAACATGCAGCCTATGAATGACACCTTTGTGCTAGATCTAAACTCGAAAAATCCTGAGTGGCAACACGTCCAGGTGAGCTCTCCTCCTCCTGGTCGTTGGGGCCACACAATTTCTTGTGTTGATGGTTCTAATTTGGTTGTATTTGGAGGCTGTGGAAGGCAGGGCTTGCTCAATGATGTTTTTGTGCTGGACCTGGATGCAAAACCTCCAACTTGGCGTGAAATATCTGGATTGGCGCCTCCGCTTCCAAGATCATGGCACAGCTCCTGTACTCTTGATGGTACTAAGTTGATAGTTTCTGGTGGCTGTGCTGATTCTGGAGTACTTTTGAGTGACACGTTCCTCCTTGATCTGTCAATGGAGAAACCTGTCTGGAGAGAGATACCTGTGGCTTGGACACCGCCTTCTCGTCTGGGGCACACACTGTCTGTTTATGGTGGTAGGAAAATACTGATGTTTGGGGGTCTTGCTAAGAGTGGGCCCCTCCGGTTTCGTTCCAGTGATGTATTCACCATGGATTTAAGCGAGGAGGAACCATGTTGGAGATGTGTAACTGGGAGTGGAATGCCTGGTGCTGGGAATCCTGGGGGCATAGCTCCTCCTCCTAGACTTGATCATGTTGCTGTTAGTCTTCCAGGTGGGAGAATCTTGATATTTGGTGGATCCATTGCAGGTCTTCACTCTGCCTCCCAGCTTTACATCTTGGACCCAACCGATGAGAAACCTACATGGAGAATCTTGAATGTACCTGGGCACCCTCCAAGATTCGCTTGGGGACACAGTACATGTGTTGTTGGAGGGACAAGAGCTATTGTACTGGGTGGCCAAACTGGAGAGGAATGGATGCTAAGCGAGCTCCATGAGCTTTCTCTGGCAAGTTCTGTAATCTAGATTCAGTGAAGAAACGGCTTGCTGTAGTGAAGGGAATACCCCGAAGCTCTATTTAGAACTTGTGAAATCATTTTGAGCATCGGTTGGCGGCTAAGGTTGATTTGGTCACTGATGACTTGACAAGCAATGCTCTGGTCAGAACGTTTGTATTAAGTTGTGTCCTCAGTGCATTTTCATGTATGGTTGGTTCTGGCAAGAGAACTTTTCAATGAGTGACATGAGACCGTGTTTGTTTTTCGAGGTTGCGTGAGACTTTGCCCTTCAGTACGCACAATGAATTATTCTTCCTGAATAGATTATTAGTGTCTGATAACATGTAGGTAGTATATCAGGGTAGTTTCTGACTTGATTTCTCCTTGCTTTCTTTTGTTCAAATCCTGTAATTTGAACCATGATAAAAGAGAAAAAAAGTTGCATGTCCATAGTAACGTAATTGGGTCTATTGTATGTATAGAAAGTTTCTATTTGCTTTTGAACTTGTGTCAGTTGCTAGATGGGTGACTCTGTCACATTTCTTCCTGCAGCTCAGCATTGTTGCAGGTAAGCACATTCGTGTATAAATAATTTGAAACTTTTGCTTTTTCTTCTATGTGACAGTTATATTTATTTGGTATAACCAAGTTTAGAGTTTTATAAGATGTATAATTTTAGGTTTATAAAAAGATAAAATCATGCGTGTGATGTAACTTGATGGAATTAGGCTTAAAAGAAAACAAAAGAAATTTGATTAGTAACAAATGATACATTTTGTTACGCCAATATATGTAGTGGGCTTGCAGAATGCGAAAGCTTTCTTCGTCAATATCGACAAATATCTAGTTTAGATGTGATGCGTGCATCACTATTACTAACTAATCGAAAGTTTTGGCTTTTGAAATGATCTTTCCTTTCCGCGTACTTTTCCTTCTTTTTCTTTCTAAACCCCTAGCTTTGTATTTTAATTTCAAGTTACTTTTATTCAATTTTGTATGCAAATCACTTAATTTTTATTCCCTCGTAAGATCTACAAATCTTTGCATTACCATTATGAAATTACTAATGAGCGCCGAGAGTTGTCATCCAGACTCACTTTGCAATAGCATAGGTCGAGTTACCAAAATAAATAAATAAGTACAATTTAATTTTTATAAATTCATCTGCAATATATTTTATTCATTTAATGGAAAACATCTCCGTGTCTATGAGAAAGTTCAGGGCTCCCAATGACTTTATAGGCACCTTTTTCTTTCTTTTGCTTTTCCCCCCACTTGGCCACCTTCGCTTTCAAGTTCTTTGCCTTTTTTCTCCCAGAGGTACCAGTTACTAATTAGTGATCAATTTTACGCTCCAAACAATTATTTACAAAATATATACGTCTGATATTGAAAAGTATAACATGAAACTCGGTTTTCGAGAAACACACTCTAATTATTTATTTCTAAATTTAAGTTTCAAACGAAATAAAAATTTTAAATTTTGTAATTGCATTCTTATTGTCTTTGTTTCTCAAGATAGATACAATTTAGTGCACCCAAATAATTAATGTAATTGAATCCGCAAGTTATAAGAAATTAATTCTTTTAACATTTAATTTAAATAACTAAATAATAATGCATTGCAATTTTTTGGAACAATTTATATATTTTTCTAATAAAAAATTACTTTCCAAAATGTAGATTTCCAATCTTACCCTTGAGTCGAGAGAGCAAAAAAAAACAAGTGAAGTGGATTGGAAGACAAGGATCCAACCAACCACTTGGGGTGGCGTGCACTGTGCAGTTCAGTGTCCACTTCACTCGCTTCTCTTCTCACTTGGCTTCGCCTTCCCTTCCGTTCCTGAAATCCACAAATTCGAAATTTTCTTGCATTTTCCCCATCAATTGATCAATGCCTATCAACAAGGAATCTACACCCCCACCTGTCATCGGCAAAATTGGCCCTTACACTGTTTTCATGACGCCGCCTTCTACCCCCAAGCCCTCCGACACCGTTTTGGACTCGCCGAAGAAGATCGTGCCGCCGCCGGTTCAACCTCCGCCGCAGCTCTTTCAGAAGCCTTCCGTCTCAGATGGTTCCTCTTTGGGGTTTTTCAGGAATGCGGTGACTAAGGTGCAGACTGGTATGTTGTAGTTACAATGTTGAATAATGAATGCATTGTCTTGTCTTTGTTTTGCGTAATTACTGGATATTGTGGAGGTGAGATTGATTAATGAAAGGTAAAAAGGAAAAGCTGATAATTGGATAGGATGTCGTCTAAGTCGGTTAACCTATTTGAAATGCTGAGAAGTCTGGCACTGGAGATGTATATGTTTGCTGTTTTGTTCTCAAATGCTTTCACATAGATGGATAATTGAGCAGTGGAGCAATGCTTTTTTGTACTTTGGGTGAAAAAAGACTAGAGTACAAAAACACTACTCCAGACAGGGCAAAGTCACGCCCCCTACTTCTTCAAGCAAGCAAGAGAATAGCCTCTCAGGGGAGCTGAATGGACGAACAAACAAACCAAGAGGAAACTCGCGCCAAATTGGCCATGACATCTGCAAATCTGCTTCCTTCTGTCCAAGAATGAACTTTCGTTCTTCAATCCGTCCTCTCCAACTTATTTATCTCCCCGATTAATGCAGCAGACGGATGATATCAGTTCGTCTCAGCATTAACCAAGTTCAGCAATTTACGATTGAGCTCGAATGATGACTTTCCTTTCCTTAGTCCTTTCTCCCAACCTCCATGCCAATCTGTGACCGTACAGAAGAGTCCAAAATTCTTCAGTCAGGATATCGCACATGCCCAATTTCCTTACAAAACCCACCAAGTACGACTCCAGCGCATCTCTTACCAAACCACCACAACCAGCAACTTTTTGACTCCCTCGCCCAGACCCATCCATACTCACCTATTACCGTTCAGCTATGAAGCAGATTGCGAAGTTTGCATAAAGGCCCAAACCTTACAAAGCACAGGCGGCACTCTATCTCCAACCCCACTTCTATAATTTACCAGCGTCTGCTCGTTTCTCCAACCCCTTGTCATCCGATCAGCAAACCCGTACCCCGGGTCTCAATTCATCTTATGATGTCCAAATTGCTTTGTCAGTATGACTTTTGTTGCTAAAAGGATTCAAAAATTAAGTATCAATGTGAAATTGGTATCTAATGGGTTTGATGTTTGGTCACCATGATATATGTGAGTCTGTAAACATACAGTTTTTACCATTTACCATTTTTGGTACAAACCACATTTTCTTTCTGGTTTCCTGGGACAATATTATAGCTCTTTTTAGTTGTTAATTATAAAATAAGTCACATATGTGCTGCACTGCTGCTGACAATTCGGTCCTAACTGTAGTTTCTCCAAGCGTTGAATATCTGAGTTATTTTTCTTATTTTTTTGGGTACGAAAATAGATGAATTTAGTAGCTTTGCTAGTTCCCATTTATTTATTAATGTATTAGTTAAGGAAATCATGGGTGCTGTCTTCTTAGCTTCTCTTGTTGAAGTTGTGGAAATGACCACAGCAGAGATTGTGTAATTGAGTATTGGTGTGGGAACAGAGACACTGAATACGTTATCTGTTTGTGTTTTGTATTCATGAATTAATTGTTTTGCAAATAAATTTATTGGCCGTTTTTGAGTTTTGATAATGATTTCAGATCCCATGACATGACATTAGATATTTGATTCATGTTTTTGATTGATTCTCTTGTTCATTTTTGTTAAGTATTTTCTATTACCTTTCCTTGTACAGTTCACTCAAGTTTGGATGATCATTTAGCACGCTGGTTTGGCCTGAATCAGTCCAAGTACCAATGGGCTCTTGATGATTATTATGAGAGCAAGGGAATGGTGAGCCATTTGTATGCTAATTTCTAAGACTAGTGCACAAATTGAAGTGATCTTTACAATAGCATACAAGCCTTTGAAATTTGGATATTTTTCCTCTTTTATTACCTTCTTTTGAAGTCTGAACTACCTTTTGGAATTTGGGCACTGAAAATGTAATACCGTGTTGTCACAGAGGTTTGAATGATGTTTGAGGCTGTAAAGGGTGGACAGGGAGATATATTGTTGTATCCCTCTTACAACATATTGTAGTCCCTAGTGAAATTAAAGTGAGTAGATTTTCAAAGATGTCCCTTTGCTTGCTTTAGGTGGAAAGGTGGTCATAGAGTTAATGATAAGTTTTAAGTTCCAATTTTAAAGGAGAGAGCATATATATGGCCTTTCATTTTACGATGGAGGAGAGTTTCTGTCTCCAATTGAATGGGTTTGTCATTTAAAGAAACAAAAGGAAATAGAGGAGGGCTAGAAACCACTGTCAAATAACCATAGCATGATGTAAATGAGTTCTGCATCTTGCATTGATCTAACCGACCAATTTGGTTTAGATACGAGGAGTAACTTTGAAGCAGAACATTGATATGATTTGGCATAAAGAGATGATTTCGCTAGGTTATTATTGGACATACATATTTTGAATTTTGAATTTTTTTGAGGCTTATTCACTGCAGGAAAAGGGAGATGTCAAAGTAAAGGAAATATCAAGCAAAGTACAGGGTGTTTAACATGCATTGGCCTTAGGGCTGGTAATGCCTTTACCTCGCAATATTTGTTTGCCTTGAATTGTTGGAGGGGCCTTCCTTAACTTGCCATTGGTGTTGATGTGCAGGATTTATCGAAAGTGAGGTGCGTAGACCCTCATTTTGAGTATATTTACTATACCTTCATACTTACATGTGCAGTAGAACAATAGTGTCGGGCATGTCAAAGACTTTTTTGACCAACCGTTATTAATATGGTTTCTTTGGTTGTTTTCCAACGCCAGAAGCTGAGCTTGATCCCTGTAATCATATTATCATGTAATATCTGAGTCAAACTCGTTCTTTTGTCTTACTGGGCAATCTTTAATAGTCAAGTTGTGTACCTAGAAATGTCGATGTATTTGTACTCTTGTTTCAAAAGAAAACGTTAGTTGCCTTCTAAGGGTGGCAAAGTTATTTAATGCATTTGTTTATGTATTATTTATGATTGCTGAACAATATGCTCGATCACGCATAAGCTAGTTGCTCTCCATTCAGAGTAACAAGTGCTTGTTATTTTTCGACTGTCGGAGTTTTGAAACCAGATTTTGCTTACCTCATTAGGAGGAGTTTTCAATGTAAATGACCCAGTGGGTATCTGGTAATACAGTAGGTGGTGAAAAGCTCATCATCTATGGAAAATGATCTTAATAGAATTTTTGCTAACCGTAAGTCGCGTGAGGAATTAAATTTGTTCAAATTAAAAGGTGATGCATCAAAATCGATCGAGAGTCCATTATTAAGGCCCACAACTGTCAAAATCCCAATGTTGACGATTCATGGAAGAAATTGAATTTGGTAAATTGCTGCTTTTATTTCGACATTTCCTTTTCACTTGAAAGGGATGTCAAGTTCTTCCGTTTGAGGCTTCAGACGTTGATGTAGTATGATACTTATATGTCTATATCCAACATATTTTCTAACCAACGTTTCAAGTTCGCATCTTTTGCCTCAGGCAGCATGTTTTTTTTCTTTAACTGAATTGTCTATATTACTTGCCTGATGGTTTTTGGCTACCAAATTTCAGGAACGAGGTAAATTCCATCTTGAAAATTAGTGTCCTAAAATGTTGCCTCAGTGATCTTGATTTGATATATGCGAGGGATCAGTACGATATCTAAGACCAAACAAAGGACATGGTGGGGGAAAATTGAGCTGCTTTCTATAAAGTCTTTTACAAGAGATATATCCTTGAATGGACATTGGGATTACGGATTTCAGAGAGTATCAAAACCTGTACATTTTTCATAAGCAAAAGTTAATCAATGAAGTTAATCACTCAATGACAATTTCTGGCGTGGTTAGTGTCAACAAGGCGATCATTACATCATATCTTTCAAGATTGTTTGAAGCATTTACGAAACCCACATGTCCAAGAACACTAGGAAATGTACACAGCACAACAGCCTTTTTACCCTAAACCACATGTTTGTGCCTAAACGTGCGCCTTTGTTTTTCAGCTGGCAAGAATCGGAGCTACTATTTGTTCTTCTTGAAGAGTCCTCTCACGTTCTGACTTTGGCACAAGAACCAATATTGCTAGTCTTGAATATTAATTTCCCATGGTGACCTGCAAGCTCAGATTTGAAGTTCCAGAATCAGAACCTGAAGCTTCTTATTAGATTGTACTAGTTGTCAATTCAAAGCAAGTCTATCACTGTATAGCATATATATTATACAGCGATAGATCGTTGTAAAAAAGATTTGAACAACAAAAAAATTAAAAAAAAATTGTGCAATCATAAATCATACAATATATATGTTGTATGGCTTATAATTTGAATTTGTTATCATTTAATGAGTGACTAACATTACTGTAGCATCCTGCAAAATTTTCCACTTATAGCTCCTTATACTCATCACAATTCATTTTCTTGTCAAGTAAGTGACTAAGTTCACCCTCCTATCTTTCATGAAGGAGCCATTTTTGGATCTACTAGATCCTCTTTCATTTATGTGTTTCTCTTATAAAAGTAAGGTGCTACTGAGAATCACCAGTAAGCAGGTCTCAACATCCGTCAAAACGGCAAGCCAAACCAGTGGATATCCTGCCAGTGCCATTGCTAATCATGGAACCCTATGTGGCAACGGAAAAATATGAAATTCTCAACGAGCTTTTCGGAAGTTCTTCTTGCCAGGTGAATGGCTTTTTAGCGGGGGAAAAATTGAGCTGTCTTGCAAAAGAGTAAACTATATCAATTCTAGCATGAACTCAGGGACACTGCTAGAATTTGCGATACATTCTTTTCGTTTTATCAGTAAGGCATAAGAAAATTCAGAAGCTTTTAGAGGAGATGACATGGTGGGAACATAAAAAAGTTAATGAGTTGATAGTTCGCACGGCACCAACTTTAAGGGGATGAATTTGATATTACATGACAAAAATTAATCTACCCGCCTAAAATAGAAAATTAATACAAGAATCGCTCAAATCCACCAAGGGAAAGTGATAAACTGCTTGAAGGAATCTGATGTTAGAGTGAATAGCAGGTTCACTACTCCAAGAATATAAGACAAGCTACCACCTTAAGGTAATGATGAAAAGTTTCACTTGTTACCGGCCACGGAGCCAAGACCCTAGGGCGAAAATTTTGGTTGTTATAGTTATAGGCAAAAATATTAATTTATTTTTTTATGTTTGATAGCAAATATTTTATATTAATTTTAGTTTATTGTTGTTGAATTCGTGAATAAAAATGGTTACACTTATATTAATTTTCTTATAAGAAATTGTCCATATATACCATATTAAAAACATTTGTAGTTCTAAAATGAGCATATTCCATTTTAGTCCCTCTTTAATTTTAATTTTGAAAATAATATCTTACTTATTGAAAATTATTACTTTTACTCCTTTCATGAATTAATATTACTTAACTCAAGGAATTGCATGTGATAAAAATATTAAAAATAAGGACCAAATGTGATAATTTTTAATAAGTGAGAGATATTTTTAAAAAATAAAATGAATAAAGACTAAAATAACAATCTAGTGATAAATGAGGAATTAAAATAATATTTTCTCATTCTAAAATATATTGTTTGAGTAAAATGCTAAAAATTCAAGTTACAAATTTCCACTTTACTTCTATATTAATAGTAAATAATAAAATTCTAACATAGTCAATACTATGGTAAGTTAGTAACTTAGTATTAATGACTAAATTGACCAAAATAAATTTTTTAATTTCAACTTAAGTTTAAAGATTACTTTAAGAAAATAATTAAATAGGTGGGTATTACATTTTAAAAGTTCATATAAAAAACTCTAATTTTGAGCTCACTTACCGTCACAAATTTAAGAGAAGACAGAAAATGTAATTTTGAATATTGCTAAAACAAAGATTATAATGAGAGGAACAAAGGAAGAAGTAAATAATAAAAAAAAGAATTAAAAATTTAAGAAAAAACAGAAAAAATGAAAAAAAGTAAAGAGAATAAAAAAATAATTATTTTAAATTTTTTCGGGAAAGAATTATATATACATAATACATAGATAGATTAAATGAAATCAAATTAAAATGTCAAATAGTAAAAAAAAAAAATTCAATATATATGCAAATTTAATGAATTTAAAATTTTAATAACATGACTCATAACATCAAAACATAATTTTCATCACCCTTTTTGAAATCCTCCGAAGAGATATACGCAAGGATTTAGACACCACTCAAACATATCCAAAAGGAGAAATAGGATTGGAGAAAAGCGCAATAGGCTTTTGATACGTGAGAAAGTAGTTAGATTCAGTTGAGGGGAATACCAGTCGCAAATAATTGTAACAGCTAAAGCCTTCATAACGAACTTCTTTAACTGCCGAGTACCTCTAGCTATAAATTGAGGGAAAGAACGGTCTGTTGAATAAAATTAGAAGCATTCCCATACGATAGCGGTTCTCTGAGTTCTGTACCAGCGTATGAACTGGTATCAGAACCGGCGAACCATGGCGAACTAGACGAGAGCTCAGGATAGGATAAGGGAACTAGAAGCAGAAGTGGGTCAATGGAAGTCGGAGATCAATGAATTACGGGAATCGCTGACAAGAATGGAGGGTCTGCTGGCTAAGATTGCAGCGAAGATGATCCAGCCAACACAGAACGGAGATATCACGGAAGCGATGAGTGACGGAGTTCCGCAATTCGGGTCATTTGGAGGATCCACGAGAGGAAATTACACGTTGGTCACCAGTATCGAATTTCCCAAATTCGACGGGAATGACTACGAGACATGGGCGTTCAGGTGTAGACAGTTCTTCGAGATTGATGAGACTCCAATCGACCAGAGGATCTGGTTGATCAGTTTGCATATGGAAGGAAAGGCGCTGCGGTGGCACCAATCATTCGTGAAATGGAGGAGAGTGGGGGAAATGAATTGGGCAGATTACATGGAGGCTTTGGAGCAGCGTTTTGGGTATATCATGGAAAAAGATCCCACGGCAGAGCTGAAATACCTCAAACTGGAAAGAACCGTGGGCGAGTATCAGGATTGAAGTTTTTAATAATTTTTAATCTGAAAATGGAGGTGATCAAATATTATTTATGCTCAATGAATATTCATTCTTTGATACTGATGAAGGGACTCTTGGCAGAGGCTGTAATCTTCTCAAAATTCTTATTCAATATCAACATAAGTCCTCAATCTCTCAAGTTGCCTCCTACTTATACTAGTCGAGAGCCTTAGAGGAAATTAAAGTTAAAATTACAACTGTCAAAACAAACTATAACAACCCGATTAAGTTTTAGCTAGCTACTAACTCTGTCTATTGCCATTTTAAATGTATCAATTTCTCCCCCCTCCAATCAATCTTTGTCCTCTAGGAGTAATGGCTTAAGTAGGAAATTCAATAGATTAATTGACTCCTAGGTTGTAGGGATGGACTTCTCTTTTAGACTTCTTTCCTTGCCAATACAGGTAACTGCGACTTCTGAGTTTGCTGTAGTGTCACCCAAATCTTCATTTGAGTTTCCTGGATTCAAGTACGAAGTGGGAAGGGTCCGGTTTGTGTTGGTTTTATTGGGTAGGTTTGATTTTGATTTTGGATTGCTTGCAGTGATGCATTTTGTATTACGCAATGAAGATGCTCCGAATATCTTTATCAGAGCCTCTATATCATCCTTCAAATTTTCCAGAAAGCAACTTATCGCCAATTCGTCTCCTAATTCAATCTCAATCAACAAGATTCTTCCTTGATATTCATCTATAGTACCTTATTGCTTCAAGTATTTTAGTTCTACCATTGGGCCTCTTTTCAAATTATCTCTACATCGGGACCCAATATTGTTCACGTATTCTTCCTAGCCCATGTCATTTATGTTGTTCTTCATAAATTCCTCGTGCCACTGTGGGGCTTTCCCTTCCAGATGGACACTCATAAGATCTGCCGGCATCTCATCGATGTAGACAAAGAACTGATGACAACCGAAAGTCCACACTTATAACATACAATACCAGCCTAACAAACTTTTAGCTAGCTACTGATTCTTTCTATCTCTTTTACACGTATGAGACAGATTTTTATACAAGATACCCTCCCTCAAGCTGAAGAATAGGTATCTGCCCACAAAGGTCCCAAAGCTTGGTTATTGTCAGATTGTCTGCAACTCGCTGTGAGTTAGGGATAAGACATAGAATCACCGAGTTTCTTTTTTTTTTTTTTGTGGAAGTGTCTACTTTTTCTTTGAGGAATGATAATTGCTGCCTTATTATCATAGAAAAGTTTCACTGGAGTTGAGCTTAAAGCATTTAGTTCTTCCATCAATTGTTTCAACCATATAACTTACATGTTCCTCGAGCACTACGAGTAACAATTATTTCTTTTTATATGTTTTGAAAGTAACCAAAACTCCTAAACTTTAGGAATAACCGGTAGTAAATCTCTTACCTTCAACTGAGTTTGCCCAATTTGCATCAGTAAGTGCCTTAATCTCTTTTGTGCTCACATTGTTCAAAGAACAAACCCCTTCCCGGTGTAGCCTTCAAGTATCGGAGGATGAGGTTAATAGCTCTCATATGTTGATATCTAGTGTGGACAATTATATGAGCCTTCCAACTAGCCTCTAGTATCTCCTTTTATCCGTTGGGATGTCTTCACTGTGGTTTTGATATTTCCAGTTGGGTTCGATCGGTGTATCCATGGGCTTACAACCAAGAAAGAACTATTTCTTTCAACGAGTCAAGAGTGTTTTCTTTTTGGAGATAAAATTCACCTCTAACTACCACCATCTTCAAAAAGTATCTGTCGCTTAGTTTATGTTAGGTGATATCAAGGTGTGATGATCCCTGGCAAAAAGCATCAAAGAAAGGGAAGGGACAATAGAAGAGGTATTTGGTCTCAGATTTTGCATCTTAGGTAGGGTCCGCCAAGGAATATATATATATATATATATATTATTTCAGTTCAGAGGTTGGCTCTAAAATCATAAAATTAGGGGATAGAAAATGAATTTAGGCAAGAATAAAGAAGGTCCACAAAATACGGATTTTGGTCTCTATCCTCAACATGATCTATTAAAATTCAAGTTTGCTGAACATTAGAGGAGAAAAATACAAAAATAAATAAATAAACTTGAAACATCCTTCCAAGTGGGAAGTAAGCACAAAACTGTCATTGCTAGCAGTCTCACGTAGAAAGCAGTATCACTCAATAACAATTTCTGGTATGGTAACACGATCATTGCAGCATATCTTCCTGCACTGTTTGAAGCATTGACGAGTGCCACATGTCCCAGAACCACACTTCTGTGTATTAACCTGCGCTTCTGCGTTCAGTTGAACGCAACAATCAGAGCTACTCTTTGTTCTGCATGAAGGCTCCTCTGACCTGGCTTTGCCACCACAACAGCCATCATTGCATGTCTTTAATATTTGAACTTCATCTGAGACCATTTTCCTACAGTGTCCTCCCTCGAGCAAGCTCAGATTTGAAGGTCCAGAATCACAACCAGAAGCTTCGTGTTCAGTTGCACTAGGAGTTGTCCTTTGATGAAAGACATTGCTGCAACATCCTTCACTGCAATCAATTTGCTTGTCAAGTAAGGGTGCGCTCTTTTCCTCTAAGAAGGAGCTATATGTGGATGTACAGGATCCTCTTTTGTTTTTGTGTTTGTCTTTTAAAAGTAACATGCTATTGAGAATCACAAGTAAACAGGTCCCAACATCAGTCAAAACGGCAAGCCAAACCATTGGAAATCCTGCTATTGCCAGCGCTAGCATGGAACCCTTAGCGGCAATGGAAAAAACGACATTCTCAATGAGCTTTCTGGAAGTTTTTTTTGCAAGGTGAATGGCTTCAGGTATCTTTCGTATGTCGTTTGACATGAGAATTGCATGCCCAGTCTCAACTGTGAGAGCTGAACCTGAGATTCCCATTGCAATGCCAACATCGGCTGTGGCTAATGCAGGTGCATCATTTATACCATCTCCGATCATGGCTGTTAGCCCATCTTTCTTTAAATTCTCGATGATCTTTGCCTTTTCATCTGGTAGAAGCTCTGCGTGAACTACATCTAGAGCATAGTTCAACTGCAGAGAATAAGTGAAGCATACGTTAAATTTGCCATGTATATTTATCACGGACAAGATTCAGTTGTAGTTTCAATAGCAGATTATGGACTTCCTGTAATCTTTCGCATGTTGTGATTTTACTGAAGAACTTGAATGCAAACATCTAAATAATTGCGTTTAAGTTTTTCCCATTCATCATTTAGAAAAGCACTCTACTGACAACTATAGAGGACTCCTACTGCATATCAAGATAGTTGGCTATGAATATTGACATAACAATCAAGTTTTTTTTTTTTTTAATTATGAACCCAAGTTACAATCTATGCTTATTTTGCTTGAAGTTTTAACTAGATAGCCATACTTAGTGGTTATTTACCCTTTAGGTAGTAGGATTATGGTATGATGAATTTTAATTTACCACAGAGAATGAGTTACCCAAACAACTTAAACCCAAGGTTTACTTTCGCAAAAAATTATTAACAATTTAGATTGAAAGAAACATTTTTTTCTTCCATTCTTATTCATTCTCCTCAATCCAAACATATTCTAAGAGTAAAAAAAATGTTAAATTAAAATCTCAATAAATGAAAATGGTGAAAATAAGATTTCAATTCTCTTCTCTTCTCTTCTCCTCTATTTTCTTCAATTCAAATATTTCCTATTCTACAGTTCTCTGTTTTTAGATTATCTGTAAAAGGCTAAATGAAGAATGTAGATTACCCTAAGTATACCTGATTCTGAACAAGCTTAGCAGCTTGAATGCTATCTCCTGTCAGCATGACTGATTTCACGCCTAAGGACTTAAGCTGTTCTATTGCCTCTAAAGCACCAGATCTGCATGTATCAGATAGTGCGAACACTCCAACTAGAGTCGGTCCACAGCATATATAACCATTTATTTCTCCTTCGCTTTGAAAATCTGTTTCTGAACATTTCAATTGAACACAATATAAAGATGATTAAGTTATAGACTGAAATAATAAAATAAAATTTTTTAAAGGTTCAAATATATTCATGATGTGAACTCCTACAAGAAATAACATTTGAATCTTTAAAGACAGGGTTAATAGTACCACTTTCACAGCCAGCTCTCACAGTTATTTTCCTGTTGCCAATATAGACATCTTTCCCATCAATTTTACCAAAGACTCCTTCCCCTGGAAAATTCTGAAAATGCTCCACATTTTCGGGGATTGGTTTGATAGAGTGTAGCCTTCCATATTCCAAAAGAGCAGCTGCCATAGGGTGACTTGATTTGCTCTCGATGCTAGAAACCCTAGAAAGTTTTCATTAACTCAATCAAATTAGCATTAAAAACACTTAGGATAGGTAGACCCAATTTGAAAACATAAGTAAACCATACAAATCATGAACAGATAAACTTGTCAATGGGGTCTCTGACAAGTATATACATGTCTTTTCATGATGCATCTACCTATCTTTCACAGCCTGGTCTATCTAAAAATTTTTCACAATTATATATTTTTCCGATTCAATGTATTAGCATGTTTATGCTTGATTAGTAGAAGTTACCAGTATAATAACAGTTGAATGCTAATGTCATCTCCAATAGCAGAAAAATCTGTCACAGTGAACTCCCCTTTTGTTATTGTGCCCGTTTTATCAAAAGCCACAGTCTCAATCCCAGCAAGTGTTTCAACATAATCTCCACCTTTCAGTAGCAACCCACTTGTGGCAGCTTTTGTAAGGGCACAGAAGATAGCAACAGGTGTAGAGAGGATAAGAGCACAGGGGCATGCACTTACTAAAACCACAATTGCCATGCGACACCAATAATTTATGTTAGGAACTCTTAATGCAATGGGAATCACAGCAATGCCAGCTGAAATCAATACAACCACTGCAATATAATATAAAACCAAGGTTTGTTAATAGTTTCTTTAATCAAAACATGACACGAGGAAATAGAAAAGATGAGTTAAAATGGTCTCAAAATTTCAATGACCAGTTCGATTCCTGCCACGCCAATTTATAGCTGAAAACTTTTGAGTTAAAGTGGTATAAAACCAGTTGGTTGTGTCTTAGAAGTTCAATCTGTGTCACTCCCCATTTTCTCAATTAAATTTTGACACTAGGTATGATTGGTGGCTCAAAGGGCTTTGAAGTGAGGGGATGTGTTACATTTATCGTTTGGCTAAAGGAAAAACTATTGATAGATCTTTACTTAATAACTTTTGAATTAAAGTGATCTTCTACTTATATGCAGGTCTCAAGCTTATTTCTAGATCGAAATTGAAAACCAGAAGTAACACTGACCAGGTAAATAGTACTTTGCACAGGTATCTATGAATCTCTGGGTTCTCGATTTTCTGCCATGAGCCTCTTCAACAAGCTTTGTCATTCTTGCCACTGCTGTGTCATTTGCCAATGCAGTAGTTTTCACACTAATATAACCTGGAAAGAAATAAGTTTAAACTTAAAAAAATAATAGCTCTAAGGGATGAAGTTAAGAAGGGCCAAAATCAAATATATATTTGACCATTTAGATTGATAGTGCCAGCCCAGACAGTTGAACCCAACTCTTTGGTGACAGGGAATGATTCTCCCGTCAACATTTTTTCATCAACCTCGCATTTTCCTTCAACAACGAGACCATCAAGAGGAATAACATCACCAGCCTTGACTGCAAGGATGGTGTTGATCTTAACTGCATTGACGTCAACATGTTGGCCTGTCTCAGCAATAATGGCCTTTTGAGGAACCATGTTTGTTAAAGAGGACATGGTGACCATAGCCTGGGAATTGAAGAAAGTATAAATTTAGGACTGAAATGTCAAACCATAACATAAATCTGGTTTTGTTTAGATTTTCGCTATTTACTAGCTCTAAGAGACTCAGCAGGAGTCAAGTTTAATTAGGACTAAAATATAAAAGTAAGTTTAACAGCTTATAGTGCAAAAGAAAATTGTCATATACATGTACATAGCACGCAAAGACCAGATGCACATATTGATATTTAAATTGACGTGAATGAAGAAGGGAAGGGAAATAAATTTTTTTATTAAGATTTAAATAAATATTTTCATCCTTTCCCTTCTCATCCATTCTCCTCAATCCAAATATACTCTAAGATAAAAAAAAATGGTTATATTTAAATCTAAACAAGGAGAATGTCTTTAATTTAGTTCCTCTTCCTTCCTTCTCCTTTTCCCCAATTCTACTCAATCCAAACATACCTCAGAAAAGAGCGAGTCACTAGAACATATTTGTTATTAGTAAACATAAATTCAATGTTACCTAACTGACAAATTTGCAAAACTTAGAAACTTAAATGGACATTTAAGCATCATAGCATCAATCTAAAGTACATTTAAATGCACAGTAAGACACACACATACATATACTGTTGAGTAGTAAGGATTACTGAAGTAAGAGAATACAACTAAAAGTCAAGAAGGGAAGGGGAAGATGGGATAAAACCTGGGAACTTGCTCTTGTCTCGAGCCATTGAACAGTGGAGAATAGGAAGATGACAATTCCACCCTCCCAGTAATCTTGCAAAGCAATAGTACCACATACTGCAGCAAGACATGGAACATAAAATATTTCCACCAGTTAGTAATTCATTTAAGTCATTATACAGAGTCATAAGATTTGACAGAGAACCTTTATGCCATGTGCCAGATATATGTGGTGTGGCTTTGACAGATGAGTGGTGGGGTCAAACGGGATCCCGTGCATGCTACTAATTCACTTATTGGTAATATTGTAATAACTTATCCCAGTTGTTGTTTTATTTTACTTTTGGTCCCCCCTAGTATTGTAGAACTTTTAAGTTGCTGTCCTCTGATTTCAATTTAGTCATTGTACTCCTTCAACTTTTAGAAATGATGCAACTAAGTCCGTTTGTCTTATTTATATTTTAATGATAACAAAATATGACGAATTTACCTTTAATTTGTATACATCTATGTGGTTTGGGTTACATGGAATAACTAATTGAAATTAATCAAGTGATATCATTCTAGAGTACCCTCAAATTTGAGATCATGTAACTAAAGTGTGATCTCACTTATGTACTGTCATCTAACAAAGTCACGTGACCAAATTTTGTCTAAGTGAATAACTAAGAACATCATAATTTTTCATTATCACATGAACCAAACTAAGATGAAAGGGTTTAATTGCATTATTTTTAAAAGTTGAAAGACAACAGTAACTCAGTTAAAACTAGAGGGACCAAAATGAAACTTTCACAATACTAAAAGGATCAAAAGTGAATTTAACCAAAAAATACAAATTAGAAGGACAAATACACTTTTGTTTTTTCTCCATACATCAAAATCAAGCATTCTTTTATACTTTCTTTGGTGAATAAACTACAGCTTATTAAACCAAAATATCAATCACATGAAGAAAATAACTACCTGCCAATAGAACCAGAATGTTGATGTCAAGAGTAAGATTCCTGATGGAAGCTATGCCTCTGAATAGCACTCTAGGGAAGCCAATGACAACAGCAACGAGAGCCAACCATCCCAAAGGTTGATAAACATACTTCAAGAAAGAAAGTGCCAGTAACAAGCCACATAACAAAGTAGTTAAGGCTGGCCGTTTCTTTTCATACTTAGTCTCTCCTTCTGGTCTCAAACTAGCTTCAAGCCTTGCCGTATTCAGCGCATCAGCTGTCACAGTCACACAAATTATGCAAATATGAAAACAAAAATTTGAGGTCGTATCACTGCCGCTTTCAAGTAGATATTTTTCCTCTTGTCTAATGCTTAGGGTCATAATTTTGATCATGGAAAGGAATATAACCTTCGTTAGATTGTAATCAGGGTAAAATTAACAAAAAGAATTTGAATGAAAAGTGAAAACAAAAGAAATACTACTATGCAGTTTTTCTGATAGACAAACTAATAAATTAAAGGTATATACAATCACTAGAAAGCCAAGGAGGATAGATGGATACTGTAGTCAAAAAGCCTTGTTAGCAGAACTCAAATTTCGCTTTTTTCTGGATATGGGAGCATGAAACTAACTGCCTCAGGTTAAGAGAATCGTATCCATAAAGCTTTTGTAATGTTACTTGTTATTAGTTAAACACATGATTAACTATGAAGAAGAAGTTGGGTTACTGTCACATTTTTCTGAAACCCGGAATAGTGGAGGAAACTATATTACCAAAATAATGGGGAGTGATGATCAACTAGCTATCACGAGACAGAAAAGAATAGTGCAAAGAAATAGTTATTCCACCTCATTTAGCTTAACAAAATGTGCAGGCTAATCTCACCCTATTACAAATTTGGTATTTTAAGTTCTAACTTATATGTCCAAGAATAATATGCCCTTTCTATCTTGTATTTTAGATGAAAAGGTATTCTGCTCATTTATATGTTCAAAATTATAATTT
Organism: Delonix regia; assembly: GCA_037074485.1. Taxonomy (NCBI): domain Eukaryota; kingdom Viridiplantae; phylum Streptophyta; class Magnoliopsida; order Fabales; family Fabaceae; genus Delonix; species Delonix regia. The sequence continues at coordinate 24,231,635 of CM073451.1, read as the reverse complement.
ATAAATGCTACCTGAACAATTTTCTGGTAAGACTAATGCAGCCATATAGCAGTTGTGAAGAGTTGTACTAGATAGATTGTTCATTTATGATTTCTTTAGTGCATTTTTGGTTCTTTTTCTTTTTGGCCAAAAATATTTAATACTAAACACGAACAATCGCAAGCTTAACAAAAGATAGGATACACAAAAAATATAATCATAATATTTTGGGTACCGAACTACTTCATGATGCAGAAAACAGTAATCAAACGGCCCTCCCCAGCGTAAAATAGAAGAAAAGAATAATATGGTACCCACCGATTTGTGTCTCAGAAATTAGATGAATGTCATGGACTACAGTGACTGTTTTGGTAGGGAACATCACTGAAATCTGCTGCACTCCATGGAGACGCTTCAGAATCCTTTCAATCAGAGCCACCTCCGAGTTACAGCACATTCCCAGCACTTCAAAGTTGCTTTTCTTCAAATTTTCAACCATTTTTGGTCTGTGTATTCCCGGAAAGGGAGAACAATAACAACGAACAACACCAATAGCTTTGGAAGCAAAACAGAAGTCAAAACGCAGTAGAGACAAGGAAGTGAAATCATGCACGCAAACAGCAAATAACACAGCGTTGACTTCTACAATTAAAGTTCTCTAAAAAAAATAATCTTTTAAATAACGTCATCCAAAGTAAAATATCATCCTAATCTCTCTAAAGAAATTGTTATTTATCGCTACAGATCAAGAAATGAACTTAATCAGCGAATTGTTAATGCTGATGTGGCACAGTTAATTACCATTAGTCTATTTTGAAAGACAATTTCTTTGATCGATAGTTGTTTTGTTTTCATATTCCTTGACATTGATGGTCATTTTTCATGTTCCTTGCATTGTTTTCGTTGATAAAATGATCAATGATGCAAATTAAAATATACTAATATATGACCAAGTCATTTGATGTAAAATGCAAATCTCATAGGTCTGAGTTTTGATCCCTATGATATCTTGATTTATATATTTACTTTTTTGGGCACAACGCATCTTTTTCTGTACATAATCTTTCTAGCTCTTTTTTGTTGCTGTCTACAGTTTGCAGAACAAAGTCCCACATGAGTTCTTCTCCCACATTTTTTTGGGGTAAGAAAATATATAAATTAAGTAGCATTGAGAAGTGCCCACTCATATGTTGAGAAGATGTATTAGTGGAGAAAATCATGATACGAGTCTTTTCTGCTTCTCTTGCTTGCAGAAGATTGCGTAAATTGACTATTGTTGTGGGTGCAGTGAATGCAAATTTTACGAAAGCTCTGCATCTTATGTATTCCTGATTCCAGAAAAGTAAATTTACAATTCTTTTCTATTAATCTCAGCTTCCCATAGCTTTTAGATATTGGTAATTCTTTGTGTTGGAGTAATGGGTATACTCTGCCACTAGAGCTTTTAGGGGATTCACCCCATTTACTTTCTAGATTCTTCCCAACATAGTTCACTGGCTGACTTTGGTTTCCTTTAATGGTTTTAGAGTACTTTGAGAAATTGAGCTTGTGCTCTGAAATTTTTTAACCCTTTCATTGCCTTCTTTTCTCTAGTTTTCTCCAACACTGTATTCCCTTCACGTGAAAGCCACATCCATCAACTGCCTTAAGGTTTCTGGCTGCATCAACCTGACCTCAGCCTTCCGTTCTTAAACACTCTTATTAGCACCCTATCAGAAACATACATTAATGGCGCCAATGAACAGTCTGGTTACAATGAAATGTACCGTCAATCCATGCTTAAACTCTACCCACGTATGAACGAGGGACCTCGCTTCCGGCCACTGAAAACAGTTCAATGCTTTCCCTTCGAGACGCACAGTAATTGCTTCAAGCTTCTCGGCTTCATCAATTCTATAAACAGGGAATTACCTCTCCACACTGATTCAGCCTATTGGATCCTCTCGAGAGAAAGTTGGCAACCCTATTCTTCGATACTTACTCCGTTCCCTCTCTTCAGTTACCTCGTGGCAACTCTATTCTTCTATACCAACCGATAAGTCTTTCCTCGAGTATCGTTGCTGCCGGAAGCTCGTAATTCACGCAATCTGTCTCGTAGCTCCAACCTTACGAGCTTAATAGTAGTCATTTCGTCCTTCTTCTCATTGAACCCTATTTCCAGAAGGTCCATTCGATCTACCCACCATTCCCTTAATTCAAAGATGCATTTTTTTTTTTTACCCTTAATTTAAACGATTAAGTAATGTATCCATCGCCCTTGCCTTGATCATTTCTCTCGAGTGTTTGGTTGGAGACGAAAGATCTTTTATCTTCAGATTGAGGTTAGCTAGGTTTTCCATATGACTTCCAATATATGCCCGACACTCATGAATAAAGTTCGCAAGTGACTTTGGAAGCAAGTAGATAATTTTACCATCTTTACATATCTAAAGCCATTCCACTGGTCATCCACAACATAATAATCTCTAGACTATATTTGGGGTTTAAAACATGACCAAGTGGAACAAGTAATAATAAAAGGGAATAGAGTGATAAAAAGTAGGATAATAAGATATGTGATATTTTTTTGTTTAAATGTTTAATAAAAAGAGTAAAAATAATTATTAATGGAATGAAGTATTTTGCATTTTACTTTTATAATATATGCTATCTTGATGGCAAATCACCTCTAATAGTGCTATGCTATTGCATTGGATTCATCTGCTTTGTTGTCCTTCTACCACATTATTACCTATTTTATTTTATTTTTTCAAATTCTAAAGCTTAAAACGTATTGTTTCACTAAGTAAAACAATGTATTTTTTAGCTATTAAATTTTAGTTGCCCATAAGTGCTTGAACACATTGTTTTGAGGGGAGGATTTGGGTTACCTAGCAGCGTCTCAACAGCGTTCACTTCAACGATTCCTCCCTTGAGGATACTGATTGGTTGGCGTTGAGCTTTTCTCGTCTCCAATATTCATTTTCGGTGAGTTCTGGTTTATAAGCTCCTTTGACTGGTCATAATCTCGTCTGATGTGCATCCAATTATTATGTTTTTCATTTACTATGTTTTCTGTCTCTTTTCAGAAATTGCAAGGATCCATCGCTCTCAAATGGTGTCCTCTGTACTATGCTTCATAACAAATGCCTTTATAGCACTTTTAATCGACATTCGTGTATTGTATTTATCATTCACTTGGCTGCTAGAATTGTTTTATGCCTCTTTTCTTGAACTAAGAGTTATAACATATCCTTCTCATCATTATTGTAAATGTTATATCACTGCCATCAGTGGCATGTACAAGGTGTTTACACCATTCCTTTACTTATTTTGTATTATTTTGTAAGTACGTACTTTTAATGTTTCCCTTGATTCTGAGTTCTTATACTTAATAGAATCAATTATTCATTCATGAGTGATTAGCATTAGGTTAAACTGTCTACTATCTAAAATTGAGTTTGGTTTTACCCATGATGAAACTTGGCTAGAGTGTGCAATTTATACTCGCTTTATGGTCTCAATTTTTCTTAATATGAAGATCACACTATATTTCCAAGTTCATCAATACCTTCAGCATTGGTACTATAGGTAATGAGGGAATTGCCACATACAGAAGCTTTTAGCATGCTTGAAGAATCAAGTACATTAGCTTTTGTTGGTAATAGTCCAATTATAGTCCAAAATCCTCAGCCTTAAACTACTGCAACTAGCATGCATAATCAAGTCCCTATATTGCTATATCTTTTCATGTGGCTAATTCATTTATCCAATATATAGTTATTGATGTAACTAACCTTATTTTTGCGATCCTTTTAGCTTAATTTGATGATGTGTTAACTCTTCTTTAAGTCCTCTTTTAATTTGTTTCATTCTTTGTCATATTATCGTGAAATGAAACTATCCTTGTTATATGAATTGTTGAAGGTGTATGGGTAACATTATATGGATATGTTGACACTTACTATGATTTACTCATGTTTTATTTTATGATGATATGGACTGTCTTTGAGACAAGTTGGTTGAGCTCAAAATGTGAATAACATAGTGGTTAAACATATGTCATTATATTAGAAATAACACGTCTATGCTAAAATTAGGCACAAGAACTTTTTATAATGAACATGCTTGTTTTGTTCTTATGCATATGTTAGTTTTCTTCTTTATCTTATAATAGGCTTTGTTTCTATTTCACCTTCTAGTATCCATAATTATTAATGGTGCATTGTTGCAATTGTGGTCTTGCAAATGTCATTATATGAAAGGGGCTGATTTTTTGGTATTTTTCAAGCCCCTTCTCTTTCCATGCTCTATTCTTGTAAGTATTATACAAAGTCCACTAAGAAATTAATTAAATTTAACTTATATAGTGGTTTATGTCATAATATGTATTAAATCATAGTTAAATTGATAATTTAACAACCATATTGCCTATATTTTTATACCCATGTTAAAAAACTTTCAAGGCACCACAAATATCCAATGTGCAAAGTTAATTTCTTGGAGTTGAAAGAATTAGGATTTAAAAAGAAAGCTTTAGATTTGTCGCATACTAAAATTCCTTGTACATCTTAATTTTCACATTTATTAAAGACAATATAAAGAATACTCATTTTATTCTAATTCTTGTACAGGGGGAAAATTTGCCATATAATAGCTTAAGTACCTTCTCCCAAAATGGTAAATGACTAGTGGAGTAAGCTACTAAATTGCTTAATGATATTACTAACTTTCTTTTACAAAAGAAGAAATATTATTCAAATGGAGAGAAGTACATGGTAAAAGGAGACTAAGTCCTCTTTAATTAAGAAAAAAAGATAAAAAAAATAAATGGCCAAAAGGTTCAAGAATGTAACAATGTTGTTAAACTTAAAAGTGACACCGATTTTCCATGTTCTTCTGAATTGAATGTTGTATGTCTAATTTAGATGAGAATGATCACCTGTTAGTGCTATTTCAGTTTTAGAGAGGCATAGGAAAGACAATTTGCCCAATATTTTTTGGAATGAAATGATACACAATAAAGGGTTTTATGAATGACCTAATATGCAAGATGATCATACTATCATGAGAACTAATTTAGTTATGAATACTTATGTAGATCAAAGATGAAAACCAAGAAGAATGTTTGTTGCATCAAATTAAGCTAAGAAAGATGGGGAAGAATCATTCTCATTGGGTGTTCTGGTCCTTGTGCTTACGGTATTAAGAATAATGAGACTTATTCATGTAGGAATAGTCATTCTGCTACGGAATATAAGAATAGGCAAGTAGCCAATGTACATGAGATATGAATAGTCATGGTTCCATATGTATTGTTTATACTTATGAATACTTTGTTCTTAGCTATTGCAAAGTAATAAAATTGTATTTTACTTTTCAAGAGTAATACACATGAGTTTCTTTGTTTACCTACATATGTACACAAAAAATAAAATTGTCAATCATCCCCAAAAAATGCAAGCAGTGAGATACCCAAAAAAAAAATACAAGTGTTAAGTATATACAGGGAATAACAAAAAATGAATAAATAAGCTTGTAGGTCTCATGTCAAGATTGATTAATTATCAGATGAATCTAAATGTTTGGATCATCAAGTGATTGTACAGGATCCTTCAGTGACTCCTGTATAGCAAGACAGATAATGACAAGTGAGAATATAAACATGAGTGAACATAAATGTTCATGTATTTCAATTACCATAAAAAATCTAGTGAAACTAAATTGGCTCTCGTTTCATGGTCTTCATATGATTCTGGTGGTGGTGAACAAGATACTTTACATGTCATTGTACTTGATGATTAGTTCCTCTGTGAGCAAGAAAAATTATTCTTACTTACAAATGGAATTATATAATGAAAATTACAAATATGTAAAAGTGAAATCTTATGAACTTGTATTATGGATTTTGACTTTATAATAAGTCGTGCCTTTCTTTTCTTTTGAGATTGAAGCTAAACCTAACTCTTTGGTCGTTTTTATTTGTTGACCCTAGGCTGCATCTTAAGATCCTTTACTTAAGCCAGTCTTTTACATATTGGTGATACATCTTAGTTAGCATCTTTAGCAAGACTCTGTTGTCTAAAACAAATAGCATCACTAGTTTGCACAAGTCATAAATACCCTTATCAACAAGGGAATGCAAATCTTCACATGTAACTACCTCATATGCTAGTATAATGATTTTGTAGCAAAGCTACCAGTATTGTCACATGCTAGCCAACTTAGGATCTTTTACAACCTCTTTTCCCCTAACATCATGAACAATACCATTACGTGTGTCTTTAGTCCATCACTATAAAATATATTAGTCATACACGTATTCCACATTTAGAACTATGAATACTCTTAAAGCATGATTACATAAAATTCCAAATGACTCAAACTTCCTACAACAACAAGAGATAAACTTTTGAATAGGATCAAATAAGACTTGCCATTTACCTTCCTGTCCGGCCATGTACACAACATACTTAAATGGCAAGTGAGCTTGAAGTCTATGCTTTATGGCGATAACAAAGAATAAGTCAAACTCTTTTAAAAATAAGTGAAGACTGGGAACGTGTATATTGGTGTAAAGTTAGTTTAGAATTGAGGAATGTTGAGAATTTAACTTCGAAAGCTTATGTCAAAGTCACTTTTCAACTCGTTATATTGCTTCCCCTCAATTACTTGTTTGAATAGTTTAAAGAATTATGCAATGTTCACCTTCGGTTTCATGCAAGACTTGAAATATGAATTCAAACTCTCACTTAGTTCTGTGCTTCTCATGCCTAATGTAAGAGTGTGCTTTATATAAAATGCAACCTATTTTTCTTTTATGGCATATACATATTTCAACTAAGTGCTTTTGTGAACATTATACTTAGAAAGTATCTTCATCCACGCATCTTCAAACTAGACATTTTTTTATCATAGTCATACATGCATTTCTTAAAATCACTCAAGAAATGAGCCTCGTCCTTCATCAAATTTCCTGTGTTAAATTCCATTTTACAATAGGTGCCATGTACAAAGACCATGGCATGTATTGGGCATCACTTCACCTGCAAAGACTCAGGTAAGAAAGCATTACATAAATTATAGTTGTGTGTGTATAACATAACATAAGAAAATAAAATGCTTAATTATAGCTTTGGACATTGCCTGGTCCTATTTTGTGAAAATAGTTTGTGGTCACTTCTACCCATGTGCTTCTAAAAAAGTTTTAAATAACCACCTAAAGAACTCAATTGTTTCATCATACATTAATGCAGCTCCAAAGAATACTGTTTGTCCATAGTGGTTAAATCCAAAGAACTTTTCAAGAGGTCTATATACAGGATTCGTGTAATAAGTTGTATCAAAGGAGACCATATCACTAAAATATTCGTAGTCAATTATCATTCATGCATCAGCCTAAAAAAAATTGTGATATGTTCCTTAGCATCCATCTGATAAGCATGGAAAACGGCTAGGTTATCCAACAATTGCCGTTAAAAGTATTGCAAAAGTCAACTTGCTTCTTTGTAAACTATGTAACATTGTCTTCTACATCGAAGGTCATTATTGGCATCCAATCGAATGAAGCCAAGATTGGTTCTCCCTCCAGCATGAGTGCTTATCAATTGAAATGTGAATTTTTATTGAAGTTTAGAATCTTCGGCCAATTCAAGTTCTTGTGTTTGAACTTTTAATATCTTTTATTGGGAAGCCAACATATGTATTGTCTCTAGAAATTGGAGAGAATGATTTTGTGCTTCCACAAACTCATCGATTATCTGTTTTCCATTCTAAGTCACAACCATAATACTTACCTTACAATCAGTTTTAGTCTCATGCCTATGGTTAGTAGCTAGATTGTCTCTTTTGTTTAGCTTGCAAACACCCTATTTGCAATAAACAAAATAGCATGAAGTCACAGAGCCATATTTTTTCCTATTTAAGTATTGCTTTATCAATCCAAATCCCACCTTCCCACATTATTCTATCCACATTTGACAAGCTGCATTTGTATTATCAAATTCTATGCCAACTATAGGCTTGCATTCAACTCTAATGTTGTGATCACCTGCCATTGGAATAGTTGATGCACCTAATGCCTTAAATTTTATTATTGGAAATGTACTTACGAACATCATATAGTGTTAGTAAATTTTTACTTTCAGTATCATTATACTTACATTGTATGGTCCATCATTACATTAACTTAATCCTCATTTACTAAACAAACAAGAATTAAAAAACAAGTCCTTTCAACTATATGCATACACAAATCAAGCCATTATTTTGTTTACACCAAACAGATTGTATCACATAAACTTTAGATGAAGTTTTAGATTGTAATTATGAAAATCTCATAACTATGCATTTTGTGAGTTGAAGTATAAGGCAAGCATTTTATATGGCATCACAAATGGAAGCAAAAAATAAGCACTAATATGAATGTAAATTTATATTACAATCATAGATTGCGTATAAACCCTCATTATAAGAGCTCACATATAAGTTCAAAATAAACATCCAGCAAAAGGATTCTTAACATATAAGTTTAAATGAGTATACATATGCTATAGAGTTAATTAAAGAACTTCTTAAGCCTACATTGAAAACTTAAATATTTGGGTTTGAACCACTTGTATAAAAACAAACACAATGCTTCACTTTATACAAATAAACATAGGGAGCTAAGATCATCAAACTAATAGCTACCAAGCTTACCTATCTGCCAAAAGAATCACGTTGATCACATAAGTAGGCAATCTTCAACAAAGTGACAAACTTCTTGTGTACATTGTTAGAATCCTCATCGTTAATGGTAGAAAATTTTCACCTCAATGTCAAAGTTATTCTTTAATGTGGTCAATGTTCATAGGCTTCTACCAATGACAGAAGACAACTTGGATATTGTGCATAAAGAAAGACGCTTACAAGCTTATATTTTCATCATCGCTTTTTATCTTCTTCATGCAATAGGTGACAGAGGGTGATGAGTTGCAACATTGGAACCAAAATGGGAGAGATAGATGCTGACTTTAATTGCCTTCATAGCCCCTACAACGACATCATCTTCAGCATACATTTTCTGGCCTCTAAAACAATGCTGCAAGACGCTGTTGGGTAACCAAAATCTTCCCTTTAAAATAATGTGTTTGAATGTTTCTCAGCAACTAAAATTTAGCAGTACAAAATGCATATTTTAAGCTTCATAATTTTAAAAAATAATAATGTGGTAGAAAGGCAACGAAACTAATGAATTTAACGGTTGGTGCAATTTGTTACAGATTCTCTAGTAGCACTTTGCTACTGGAGGTGATCTACCTACATGCTATCTTTGGTGCAACTATAAAATTGATTATATTAATGCAATCACAATGTGGCACTCTACAAATAAGGCATCACAATGATATGTCAAAATCTAATAGAGAATAAAGGTAGAGAGAATGAAGGTGGTTAGTAGAGCAATGGAAGTGGGTTTGACAACAGAGATTGTGGTGGTAAGGGAGTGAGAGGAAAGGGTTTCCAAGTTGGAATGGGTAACACTTATCTTTAGGCGTTCCACCAGAAAGAGAACAGGGAAAAAGGAGAGACAGAAGACTGTGACCAGTTCTTAAAGGAGGCGAATGAGTTCTATATCATATGAAGATAAACTTTTGGCTTTTGGTGTTGGGGGTGTTATGATCAAACATAATGAGAAGGAGGATATTGTGAATGGATGGAATTATTACTTTTACAAAATGAGTAAAAGGGAGTTGGAAAAGGAAGGATCAGAAGAGAATGAGGATGCTATTAGAAGTCATAATCTGGTTGTATCTATAGAGAATATGCCTTTTGGTGCAAACCATAAATGAACTCACTAATTATAAAGGTTATAGAGGTTGAAATCCCAAAGCATATCATTCGAGATAGAATCAACAGGATGTAGAGACCTTTCGACACATTGAAACTTATTCCTTTGAGTAAAGGATATTGTATTATGTCCTTCACTACTTAAAGGACAGGGATTATGCTTTTCAAAAGGGACCCCATATGTTTAATGATCACTATTTGATAATTCAAATATGGTGCCTTAATTTTAATCCTTGGAAAACTGACTATGAGAGGAAGATTGTGGCATATATTCAATTACTAGATTTACCAGTTAAGTTTTACAATGTCAAGTCATTTAAAAGGATAGGTAACATGATTGGGAAGATGATTAAAATTGATAAATCCACCTCTATATATGACAAGGGAGGATTTGGATGAATCTGTTTTGAATCAGATCTTCAATAACCTCTTCTCCTAACATACATATCGCTCGATGAAAATCGTCCTATTGTGTATGAAGGTCTTCACTTGGTATGCTTCAGATGTAGCTATTATGGTCATTGTACCGAACAATGTAATCTAGATACAGAGAAGCATGGTTTTAATACTGTAAAGAAGGCTTATGACACAGAATTGATAATCGATGAAGCTAATAATAAAACTGAAACGTCATTGGAGAAGGCATCACCACCGAAGGTATTCAAATATGGATCATTAAAGTTATTGAGGCGGGATTTTTTAGGGAAAGAAGTGAAGTTCTTGAGTAAAGGATATAGAGAATGGTAAGGAAAGATCTATAACTAATGATGTGGATAGTAGCCAAAGGAGATTTGGGAAGGATATAAGTTAACAAAAATCTGAATGGGTCCCAAGTGATGCAAAACATAAGAGTGAGAGCAGGCCAAAGACATATGGCAAGGAGAATAAAAGCTCTTGCATGTGACCATTGCAGGACAATAGAGCAAGTGGGATTAAATAAAAAGCCTATTGTGGTTAAAAACTCCTTTTTGGTTCTCTAGGAGGCCACTTGTAGGCTGAAGGATAATGACAAGCCCATAGACCTACAGATTGACACAGTTAATAAGGCTTCAGCTTGCATGGTTGTTGACAATGCACCTAGAGGGGGTGCATATGTGCTTTTAAAAAAATTTGCTTAAGTTTTTTTTTTTAATATTACAGTTAATTGAAAATTTTTTAATTAACTATAAACTATAATATATAGTTGACTATGATGAAATACAGTCAACTGAGTCTTTCATCAATTTGTTCACTCTATCAAGCAAAAAAAGAGTTAATTGTAAATATTTCAGTAAACTGTGTTACTTGAAGAGAAAAAACAAGTTAGGAAATTAGTTAACTATCAAATATATAGGTGACTGTAAATAAATCAAGAATACAAAGATCAAGGATAAAGTATCAAACACAATGATTTATCCTGGTTTGGCTAAGAACAATGCCTACTTCTAGTCCCTTTGACTCCTTCAAGGATTTTCCATTAAGAATAACACTTTTATAATTTCACAGAGTTTCATATGATCACTCTAAATACAAAATTTTTAAGCTTAACATTAAACTAACTAGAGTACCTTACTCTAACACACTTCCCTTCTCCACTGAGATAGAGTCTTAAAACCAATAACATAATATGAGATTTATGAACCCTTATAAAATGAATTTTCAATAGCAACTCACAAAGTGCTTTGATAAGTAGATAAACCAAAAACTTAGGTTAAGGAAGAAGAGTTTTTCAAGAAGGACAGCAGATCCATATATATAGTTTTCCATAAACTAATTGTTGGAGAACAATAAATGTTGAAGATCTTCATGATTAAGGAGATGATCTAGTTGTTCTTTGGTTGACCGTCATGAAGTACAAGTTTCAACTCTAGTAGGCTCAGTTTTCCTTAGAAAGTTGAGAGCGTTGTAAATGGCCATCCTTGTTGGCAAATTCAGGAGAGAGAGGATGCAGAGTAGATGGAAGAGATGCTATTGAGATTTATCGTTTTAAGATAGGCTTCACGTGTTGTATGCTAAAACGAGAGAGAGTCATAAGTTGTCTTCCATTTGTTTGAGATTTTAAACAAGGATTATGGGCTTTAGATCTAGAAAACTTATTCATTTTAATGATGTGGGCTAGGCTTTTTCTACATTTGGCTTGTCATAAATCAAATTTGGGTTTGGGCCAACAGTTAGAATCGAACAAGATATCTTTTTGAACCTGAATAGGGATTCTTATGAAGATGAGGGGCATTTGGTCTTTATGGATGAAGAGACTTTTCATGCTATGAACGACTTTGAAGCTAGGATATTAAATGAGTATAAGATCCAGGTGATGGACATTAAAGGTCACCAACTACGTGTGGTAATTTTATGAATTTTATGATATAGAATTTAAGAGAGACATGAGCCAAGAGTTTCCCTACTCTTTGTCTAGGAACTGAAAAACCATTATTAACTAAATTTTCTTGCAATATTGAAAACGAGATGTGATAAAGAAATGACCAATAAATGAATCAAGAAAATGGGATTTAGCGACTCGGCAACTATTGATTCCGAAGGATACAGTGGTGGCATATGGTGTTTATGGGACTCAAGTATTATTAAGATTAGCGTGCTCTTAAATCCACTTTCAGCAGAGGTGCTCTTAAATCCCCTGGACCATATGGTTTCAATGCACTCCTTTATCAAAGCTAATGGGAAACGGTGAGAAATGCATTGGTCAAATTTGTGAAATATCTTTTTGAGTTCCCAAAGGATATTATGACTGTTAATGGCACTTTGATTGTTCTAATTCCCAAGAAAGTGTCTCCTGAGTCTTTGTAAGACTTGAGGCCTATAAGTCTCTGTAATGTCATATATGAAGCTGTCACCAAGATTATTGTGAACAGGCTTAAACTGTTCCTTCCCTAAATCATCTCTTTGAACCCATGTAGTTTTGTTCCTGCGAGACATAGTGGCGATAACATAATCGTGGCTTAAGAGGTTATTCACTCGATGAGGAATATGCATGGTAAGAGGGGTTACATGGCCTTTGAAATTGACTTGGAGAAAGCTTATGACAGAATTAACTAGAATTTCCTAAAAAATTGTCTCAAGGAGCTGAAGTTTCCGGAATATATTATGCGCATTATTTCTTGTTGTGTGTCTACATCCCATATGTAGATTCTTTGGAATGGTGACAAGGCAGACAAGTTCCATTTTTCACGGGGTATTAGACAGGGGGACCCCCTCTTGCTAAATCTGTTCGTTATTTGCATTGAGAAAAATTAGCCCATCTAATTCAAATGGAGATGGAAAAAAAGGATTGGAAACCGATCGGACTCACTAAGAATGGCCCTCCTATCTCATAAGTTTTTTGTGCATGATATCATTTTATTTACAGAAGCATTTGTCTAATAGGCAAAAGCGATAAATCGTTGCATTAACTATTTTTGCGCAAATTCTGGGCTCATGGCGAACACTTCTAAAACTAAAGTTTTTCTCTAACAATGTGGATCATAATAAATATAGGGTGATTAGCTTGAAACTCGGATACGCACTTACAGGAGACCTTGGAAAGTATTTAGGAGTTCCCCTAATTCATAAGAGGGTTTCCAAAGATACTTTCAAGTTGGTGATTGATAAAGTTAAAACATGGCTTACCAACTGGAAAACAAACTCTTTATTGCTAATAGGGAGAATGACCTTGATCACTTCAGTCACGTTGGCCATTACAGGTCACGTAATGCAAAATGCTCTTCTCCCTGGACAAATGCAATAGGAACTTCATTTAGGGGAGTACAGACCAACGCAGAAAGATTTCATGGTAGCATGGGAAGCGGTGTGCAAACCCAAGAAACAAGGCAGTCTTAGTATTCGCATGGCCAAACAATAAAACTACGCGTACTTAATGAACTTAGGTTGGAAGCTGGTAAAGGGAAGGGATGATTTCTGGGTTAAAATTATTCGAGATAAGTACAAATACGACAATAATCCAATTCCAAAAATTGACCCCTCTCGTTCAGGATCTAACATATAGGCAGGAATTAGAACTACTTGGGACAAAGTTTAAGAAGGGATAGAGATTATGGCCAATAGAGGAGATATTTGCTGGAAGTGGGAGAAAGATAGGACTTTCTCAACCAATTCTGCATATGCAAAAATAATTAGCGATGACACAAGAGTTTATGCGTTTTGGAACAAAATTTAGAAGACGCGTGTCCCGCAGAGATGTAGATCCTTTCTTTGGACTGCTGCACATAAACGACTACTTACTCATGCGTTGAGAAGAAAGAGAGGTTTAAGCATGGATGATTAATGCACCATATGCAATGAAACAATGGAGGATAATCTTCATGTCCTAAGAGATTTTCTTGAGACTCGAAGCCTTTGGAGGAATCTAGTTCACCCTAAGGCCTGACAGAGATTTAGAACAACAACTTTTGATGAATGGTTTCACATGAACCTAGTCGGGAAGCCCCAGAAGGATGAAGAAGAATAGGTGTCCTCTTTTTGCTTTAATCTGTTGTTGGCTTTGGATACGACGTAACCAGTTGATCTTCGGGCACAAGAAGATTTCCAATAATGAAATTCTGAATCAAGCTTGACCAACCCTTTGCAATTCTTGTGAAGCGCACATGAAATTAATCAAGAATAGTAGTGAACACGTGTTGAATGAGGAGTGCTAGGCTTCCCCCACTGAAGGATGGATTGAAATTAATGTCGACGGGGCTTTCTTCAACGTAATTAATGGCAGCACTTGTGGTGGATTGATGCGAGATGATCATGGTAACATCATTCGAGGATTTGTGTTTCACTTTGATGAAGGAGACTCTCTAACGACTGAGGAAGCATGGGGCATGGGTTTCCATAAGATCATTCTTGAAATAGACTCGACAGAAGCAGTTCAGCTACTATTAGCTTTTGACATGCAGATGCAGGTATTATTAAGGAAACCCATTCGTTGTTAAATTGGGATTGGGTGGTGGCTCTGGGATGGGTCAACCGCTGGGCTAGCGTTGCTGTGGATCTTTGGGCTAAGTAGGAGCTTTTAGTCTTGCCTGGTTTCCACCAGGTTACCCTTACTTCTCCGGAGTTGGACACTATTCTTCTTAGGGATCATGCTAGCTAGTTGTTCTGGTTCATTTTGCTATAAAAAAAACAAAAAAACTTGTTATATTTATATTTTAACCCTAATATTTTAAAATTTTATTTATAAACCCAAAATGTTTTTAAAAAAATTCAATTTAATCCTTCTACTTTTTATTTTTTTATAACCCCATAGCACATTAATTCATAAATTAAAATAAAAATAAAAATAAAAATTAAGAAGTTTTGGAATTATTACAAGAATAAAGCGAAATATAAGAATAAATTAACAAAGTTATAAACTAATATTTTATATTGGTGTAGCCTTTAAGCGTCGGAGGATAAGGTTAATAGCTCTCGAATGTTTTCAAATGGGGATTGCAAAAATTGACTAACCATACTTCCAGCAAAGGTGATATTTAGTCTAGTGTGGACATGTATATGAGCCTTCCAACTAGTCTCTAGTATCCCCGTTTATCTATTGGGATGTCTTCATTGTGGTCTTGATATTTCCAGTTGGGTTCAATCGGTGTATCCACGGGCTTACAACCAAGCAAGACAATTTCGTTCAACGAGTCAGGAGTTCGTTTTTTGGAGATAAGAATCATTTCCAACTACCTCTATTTCTAGAATGTAACTATCGCTTAATTTACATTAGGTGATATGAAGTATGTGATGGCTTTTTGACATGTGTAATGTTTATGGGCATTAACCGGGACGTCATCTAAAATTCATAGACACGTTTTCTTGTTATTATTTTTATTTTATTTACGCTATCAGAACGCACTATCTTTATTTTCAATTTAGGCTACATGTTTAAATTTTAAATTTTTTTTTAATAGTGACTTTGTAGAATATAAATTAGGTAAAATTTTTGGTGCACTCACAATTTTGAGTATATTCAGTTATAATATAGGGATATAATTATAATATTATTATTTTTAAATTAATATAATTATAATTATATTCTTATATTATAATTAAGTACATTAAAAACTAATAATACTAAAAAAAATTTATGACATCTTTGAATTTTTGTTGAACTTTATTTTATCCATGTTTGCATCTTTTGACCACATGTGCGACTGGTCAACAGTTACTGTCAATTAATAATTTGGCGTTAATATTTAAGAAAAGATTGAGAATTATGGAAAACAAGTTGGGACTAATTGAAATTAACTCCAAACTTCTAATACCAAGAAGATGCTTTTGCCAAGGGAAAATTAATTATTTACTTCCTGGATTTTACTATTTTTTTTATTAATTAGTCAGCCCCATTTGTTAGGTGAACGTTTTAACTCTGGTTGCGGGATACTGACGTAGACTATCTCCACGTCTGATGCCAACTCAGCACATTTAGAATTTTTTAATATTCTAAAACTTCAAAATAACAACATTGAATTCATTTATATAAAATACTTATGCATTCCATTGTTTTCATTTAACTCCTTTTGGGAACGAAGTTCCTCTCTCCTGGAAACGCAATGCATTGTCCTTCCAATTGAAGCCAATTCTGTTATTTCTTACTTTATGTAAGCTTCAGAAAAGTGGCATTGCTAAACCAAGCATAGTCTTTACTCTTAGGCCACAGAAAAGGCTTCCTGTACTCTATGGGCTTAGGGGTCAAGCATTGTACTCTTTCATCGCTATTAGGGCAATGCCTTTCTTTGTGGAAAGCTTTTCCGTCTAAACATTGCCTTTCTCTTACTAGGTGTTGACATGGTTAATGGTTGGTAAATTTAAAGGGTCAAACCTCGAAAAAAATGGGGTCTTTGATCTTTAGAGAAATCTTGGGGAGGAGGGAGAGTGATGGGGTTCAAGAAAGGGTTGTGAAAAGTGCTTGTGGTAGGTCAAGGCAGAGACATTAATATGGTGGTGAAACTGAAAAAGGGATGGTTGTTGTTCTTAGTTAAGGGTAAATGAGGAGGAAAAGTGGGTATTGGAATCAATTAATCTAACAGCCAATCGAATTCGAGCAAAATTAATTCTAAATATTAAAAAAAATTGGAGTCATCCAACTGGGAGCTGAGTTAGCATCTAACATGGTTATAGGCAATCCATAGTACCATTCTACAAAAGTCAAGAATACACAAAACGAAAAAGATTAAATTGAAAATTTTTAAAATAATAAGTATTAATTTGAAAAAACAAAGTGTAGAGATCAATTTACAAACTTATGTAAGATATAGGAACTAAATGATTAATTTTTTCCCTTTTCCAAAAACAAACTTGAAACATCTTCAGAGCATTGAAACATCTTCAAAGGATACGAAATGACAATACCAATAGTCTGCTTAGCAAGTTACTACAACTTCTAGGAATTATTCAATTAAAAATTAAATAATAACTTTAACTTTAAACCTTCCCCATATTTAGAAATAAAACAGCATAACTAATTCTATAAATTCAAAATGAAATGAAATACAATTCATATGAAAAGAAAACATATGGAACTTTCCAATGACTGTTCACTCATCAGACTGATAAACATTCTAAAATTAGGCCTTTCATAGCTAAGTGTTCATCCATGTCATGAGATGCTTCCGCCGTCTTTCTTTCCATACTCTTGCTAAGACATGGACTTCCTATAACCAAAAAAGAAAGTTCTTGTTATATTGAGTATCGTAATGTTTACAATAATATATGTATTTATTACTTACTACTAGATGCAAGTGGGACCTTATCCTGCAAAACCGATTTGAGTGGAATTTCAACTTTTAAATGAGTTATATTTCCCAGCTACAGCTACACAAATATCATCACTTTCCTTCTCTTATACCAATTTACGGGATTGACTGATTTGGAAGGGTAATAGAATTGGAAGTAATATAGTTAAAGATGAATATAATTTAATTTAAAGGACTACGTACTTCCATGGGATAATGATATATGCTCTCCTTTAGTTTAGAAAAGAATTTGGAAGCTGAATCTTCCTTTTTACATTATTCTCTTACTTTGGAAATTATTGACTAATTCCTAGACTTTTGGTGATAATCATTTAAGGCATAAGGTCCCTAATGAATGAATCTAACTATTTTTTTTTTTTTTTTTTTCTGTTGGAATGCTTCATAGTGTTTACAACACCTCTTTTTAACTTGTCCATTTGCTAAAACAATTTGATATGTATTAATAGTGTACATGTGCGTATATGATAGCTGAGATTCTAAAGTCAGTCTGATAAAAATTGTGAGCATTTTACCATCTAGATTTTCATATTCATCTAAGTTAAACCATGATTAGTTTAGGTAATTGTATTAATAGTGTACATGTGCGCATAGGATACTTGAGAGCTTGTTATTTCATTCTTTCATTCATTCACGCTCTTGTATAGTTGGCACTTTCCGTTAGCTCACTAAAACATGTGTCATCATTGTATTTAGTGTATTGAATTATAAATTTAATAATAAGATGAAGTCTTATATTCATCCGCTCAACGGATCCAATAATTTATTATATTAAAATAATAATATTTTATTAATTTAATATTAATAAAAATATACTAAATTAATAAAATATTATTAGTTTAATTATATAAAATTACAATACCGCTTCAGTTACTGGAGCAGATCCCAACTCTATTCATTCAAGCCCTTCCTTTAACATTTTTAATATTTTCAACTTGGTATCAAAGCTGCTATCAGTCCATAGCAGCTTCTGTTTCTCCTAGCTTAGCCAATTCCACTGACATCTAACCTTTCTCTTCTTTTTTAGCCTTAGAGAAAAGTACCATTCTTATGGGCTCGTCTCAATAATTGTGATCTATCAAGTGGGTAGAATCAATTATCTTCTACGGTTGCTAGTAATTAGGGGCAATAAGCTCAATAGCCATATTCTCAACACGAAGCTTTGTCCTCCCATGCTTGTTTATAAAGCTATAGTAGCTAAACTGTAATATATTTAAAAATAAATTTAGCTCTAACTCAAACCCAAATAAGACTTTAAGTATATTACGTTAATGAAAAACAATTTCTTACATACACAACCTAGCTCATAAATGTATAAGCCATCAACAACACACTAGCCAGAGCCCAATAAAATTTAATATAACTTGATAGAGTAATTATTAACCATACACTCTAAAAATCATCTCATGTAACTTCGAATTAACTCTTTAAACATGTTAGCTCTTGCTTTAGTTATCAGTCTTTCTTTTTTCTCATCTGTGCGCACATCATAAGCCAAATCCGGAATATGTTGATTGGATGGCTACAGAGCAATTCCTCCTTGGTTGGCGGTTAAATGCCATGATACTGGATATTGCGTCACAACTAATGCACTGTGCAACCTCCAAAGATATGTGGTATGTTGCCATAGAGTTATCGAGTGCCTATACTCACTTTCGTGTGACTCTTTACAAAACTGAATTGCACAGGACCAGGAAAGGGACGTCAAAGATGGATAAGTATTTAGCCAAAATAAAATCTATTTCTGATACTTTGACCTTTGCACGAGCCCCTCTTGATCCTACTGACCTTATAACACAAACTTAGCTGGCTTTGGTGCAAATTATAACCCCATTGTGGTGTAACTCGCTGAAAAGGAACATTTCTTGTGGATTGACCTTCAAGCTCACCCGTTAACTTATGAGTCATATTTAGAACAACTTAATTTGCGGAGTAATCTTACTTTGGATGCTCATTCTATTAATTTTATCAAGATTGAATCACGAAATTCTGACTTAGATCAAGGAAGTTGGCATGGCTTGAATTTCTTTTCGGATCACCTTCAATAATCGGAGAATATTCAATAATTGAAAGTGTATAAAAAATTATTTTTTTATATTTTAATTTTTTAATTTAATATTAATAAAAATACTAATATTTTATAACCTCCAGTAACTAGAGAAAATTCAGGTTCCTCGAAATCTTATGGTAGTGAAGGATTAAGAAGCAGAGGATGCAATAATTGTGATAAACCCATATGCCAAGTGTGTAATCATTTTGGCCATAGTGCAGCTTACAACTATTACCGCTTTTATCAAAATTATATAGGACAATCATCTGGTACAAATTCCAAGCCTGAGTAAAATTTTATTACGATGGTTGCGTCTCTTGACACTGTGAATGATGAATCATGGCACCTAGACAGTGGTGCTAACAACCATGTCACTAATGATCTTGGCAAGATTGATTTTCTTTCAAGCAGTTGTGGTAAGACAACTAATTGTTACTGATGGTAACAAGATACCAATTCAAAACTCTAGTTCTCCATTCTGAAACATGCTAGTCAACCACTTGTTATGAAAGAAATTTTTTATGCTTATACTATTGCTAAGAGTCAACTAAGTGTTTCCAAATTTACAAAGGATAATAATGTGATCATTAAATTTGACTCATCTGGTTGTGTTGTGAAGGACAAGACAACAAGGAAACCTTCGCTCAGAAGGAGAATTGATGAAGGACTTTATGCAATGACTAAGAAACTAAAGAATACCACTCAGAATACTTTATGTGCGTTGATGACAGAAAGAGAAGTTTGGCACAAAAAGTTAGGAAACCCATCTTCACGGGTCCTTTCTCAAATTTTGCATCAATGTAATATCAAATTCAAGCCTAATGATAATGATAAGGAATTACATTTCTACGAAGCTTGCCAAATGGGAAAATCTCACTCTTTAAACCATTAGATCTTTTGCATTCTGACATTTAGGGTTCAGCTCCTTAGCACTCAACTGGTGGTCAAAGATATTATATTCACCTTATTGATGATTACAGTAGATTCACATAGATTTATCCAATTAATCATAAAAGTGATGCATTACATCTCTTTGTTCAATTTCAAAATACTGTTGAAATTTATTTGAAAGAAGAGTTATAATACTACAAAGTAATACTGGAGGAGAGTCTCAAGGGATCGCCAATAATCTAAGAAGCTCTAAAATTGTGTGAAGACAGTCATACCCATACACTTCTACTTCAAATGGATGAGCAGAACGCAAGCATGACCATGTCATTGAATTAGGTTTAATACTGCTAACTAGGCACAGATGCCACTTCATTATTGAAGTGAAGCATCTCAAACAGTGATACATCTTATTCATCACCTACCAAGTCCTGTGTTACATAGTTCTACTCCTTACTTTAAATTCTTTTAACAAGAACCTGATTATAAGGCCTTAAAAGTCTTTGGATGTGCATGTTTGCCCCATCTTCAACCCTATAACCAGAAAAATCTGCAATTTCATACACAAAAATGTGTATTTCTCGGCTATAGTGGTCTGTAGAAGGGCTACAAATGCCTTAGCCCTTCAGGAAGATTATACATTTCTCGCCATGTTGTTTATAATGAGCATGATTTTCCTTTCTCAGTAAGGTTCGTAAACACCAGAAAATCTCCTCAAGATGAGTTGTTTGAGCTTCTTCATTCCTTCCTATTGATTTACAAACGAGCAAAATAGTCCTACAGTCTCTGACAGTGCAATAGTAGACAAGGACTTGAGTTTACCACCTTATCACAAGAGAACAATCAAGCAAGTAGTAATGACAGACAGGTTAATACTCCCACACCAGTAATGAAAGATAAGGTGCAGTCAATGCAACAACCCATTGAAGAACCACGTGAAGGATCATCACAACATGAAATGGTCACGCGCAACAAGATTGGTATATTTAAACCCAAACCTCCGTTTACTGGTCTGACTAGAAATTTAAATTCTAACTGCTCAGGTAGAAAACCAACTTCTGTTGAGGAAGCACTCAAGGAACCCCACTGGTAGGCAGCTATTTGATGCGTTGATGAAAAATCAAACATGGATCTTAGTTCCTTACATTGGTCAGAATGTCTTGGGGTGCAAATGGGTGTATAAAAAAACTATAACCTAGATGGAACAATTCTAAAGCACAAGGTGTGGCTTGTGGCCAATTGATTGTAACAAGATCTTAGCATAGATTTTGAGGAGACCTTCAGCCCTGTGGTAAAATCCACAACCATTAGACTCATCCTTTCAATTGCAGTGAGCCTAAAAATGGGAAATAATGCAGCTAGACATAAATAATGCCATCTTAGATGGCTTTCTAGATGAGATAGTTTTTATGGCATAACCTGAAGGGTTTATAGATGAAGGTAAACCTCTTCATGTGTGCAAGCTTGTGAAGGAACTCTATGAGTTAAAGCAAGCACCTAGGGCTTAGTTTGAGAGGCTAAAGAATTCTTTAATTAGTTGGAGTTTTTGTAGTACAAATGGAGACACGTCTCTTTTTGTTTACAGGAAAAATGACTGGTTGTCATCATTTTAATATATGTAAATGACATCTTGGTGACAGGAAATAATGCACGCAGCCTACAGGAATTTACTAAAAAGCCAAATAGTCTCTACTCATTGAAAGACCTCGGTCCCTTTCACTATTTCCTTGAAATTGAGGTCTGTAAAGATAACATCGGTTTATACCAGAAACATGAAAAATCTGTCACTGATCTTCTTGATAAATTTGGAATGATAAATGCATCAACTTGTCCATCACTAAATGCCACTGGAGAAACTCTTTCAATATCTGATAGAGAAGTTGTAAGATAACCTTCTGTGTATCACAGCCTAGTAGAGGAACTTCAATATCTGACAAACACACACGCAGCCTGACATTAGCTTTGCAGTATGAAAGTTGAGTCAATTTCTGAGCAAGCCAATTACAGTACATTGGAAGGCAGTAAAGACAGGTCTTACAATATCTCAAAGGAATAATAAAGTTTGGGTTCCACTTCAACCACTCTAAATTTCTGCACATCACTAGGTATCTTGACACTGACTGGGATTCTTGCCCATATAACAAATGTTTCATGGGAGGCTACTGCATCTTTCTTGGTGACACTCTAATTTCTTGGTCTTCCAGCAAGCAAAAGGTCATTGCCAGATTAAGTACTAGAGTATCGATCATTAGCAGACCATACAGCAAAGATAGCTTGGCTACAATCATTATTGAAAGAAATTGGTTTTACAATGAAGAAAATCCCAGTTGTACAATGTGACAATATGAGCGCAAATTTGTTAGCATCAAATCTAGTCCTTCATGCTAGGACAAAACATATAGATATTGACACTCACTTTGTTCGTGACAAGGTAATAGCTAAGTAGCTCTCAATTCATTATGTGCCCTCGTCTAATCAAGTAGCAAATTGCTTAGACCAAAGAACTTAGTCACTCTCATTTTTGGATGCTGTGAGACAAACTTGGAGTAGCTTCTTACTAGCTCGCTTGCTTATTTAAGGGGGGAGTTAAAACTATGATTAGTTTTGCTAATTGAATTAATAGTGTACATGTGCGTATATGGTAGTTGAGAGTTTGTTATTTCATTTTTTCATTCATTCACCTGGCTCCTGTATAGCTGGCACTTTCCGTTAGCTCACAAGGACGCGTGTCATCATTGTTCTTGGTGTATTGAATTATAAATTTAATAGTAGGATAAGGTTTTGTATTCATTCAAGCCCTTCCTTTTGCATTTCTGATATCTTCAACTATCTAAACGGGCAACTCATTCGACTTTGGTCTTGGAAGAAGAAAAAAAATTCAAGACAAGCAGTTCACCTTTCTTTGTGCTCTAAGGAAAGTTATCTTATGGAATATTCACCAAGACTGTTGGAGTAATCCCATAAATGAGCATATTGAAATCCTTTTTTCTCAGCTCTACTTGGTTGATTTGCTTGAATCGAATTACAGGAAGAGCGCTAACCATCAAGTCTTGGGCGACGACATCAAATCCTTACTAGTTTCCTTTTCTGGCCCTATTTTGGGATTCTCTTATGCTATTTAACATTTTCTTCATCTTCTCCTTTTGTTTATTATTGATAGTTGGTCACTTCATTAAAAAAGAAAAAAAAAGGAAGTGGGAAGTAAGCACAAAACTGTTATTCTTGTCATTTCTAGCTGCCTCACGGAGAAATCAGTTTCACTGAATAACAATTTCTGGTATGGTAACACGATCATTGCAGCATATTGATGGGATCACCCATCCCTCTCTACCTAACATCACTCAAGTATATAGCAGCAGACACAAGGGGATGAAGGGACAGCCCCTGACAATAACTACTGGCCCTAAACAAGGCATGAAGGTCTATAGCCGTAAGGGTAAGGGTAGAGAGAGAAGGGAGACTGACACTCAAAGACCTATTGTTCAGTAGGGTTGGTGGTGGGTGTGGGATTGGTTTTTGTCGGTTCTCCGGTGTGGAAGGGGATTACTTTGGGAACTTGGGAGCTGGAAGGGAGAGGACTGGCCTCTCTAAAGCCAGCAGGTCTGGAAGACTCATTTTGGGTTCTATTTTGGTGACATTAGTATTGCCTTGGTTACGAGAACGTCTAAGGGTGTAAGGGGTTTTGGCTAATATCATTCTCTTCCTTTTAAGGGGGTGATATAGTGTAATTCTCAGCATCAATACAAAACCCAGATCATTTTCTCTTGTTCTGTTATCATTATTCTTGAGTTCAGGCTCTAAAACATATCTTCCTGAACTGTGTCAAGCATTGACGACTACCACATGTCCCAAAATCACATCTCTGTGTATTAACCTGTGTTTCTGTGTTTACTAGCAAGCAATAATCAGAACCACTCTTTGTTCTGCATGAAGACTCCTCAGACCTGGCTTTGCCACCGCAACAGCCATCCTTGCATGTCTTTAATATTTGAACTTCATCTTAGACCAATTTCCTACAGTTTTCTCCCTTGAGCAAGCTCAGATTTGAAGGTCCAGAATCAAAACCAGAAGCTTCGTGTTTAGTGTTGCACTAGGAGTTGTATCTTGATGAAGGACATTCCTGCAGCATCCTACACCACAATCAGTTTGCTTGTTAAGTAATGGTGCGCTCTTATCGTCTAAGAAGGAGCCATATTTGGATGTAGTGGAACCTCCTGTTTTTGTGTGTTTTTTTTTTTAAAAGTAACATGATATTGAGAATCAAAAGTAAACAAGTCCCAACATCAGCCAAAACGACAAGCCAAACCAATGGAGATCCTGCTAGTGCCAATGCTACCATGGAACCCTTTGTGGCAATGGAAAAAACAATATTCTCAACAAGCTTTCTGGAAGTTATTCTGGCTAGGTATTGGCTTCAGGTATCATTCGGATGTCATTTGACATGAGAATTGCATGCCCAGTCTCAACTGTGAGAGCTGAACCTGATATTCCCGTTACAATGCCAATGTTGGCTGTGGCTAATGCAGGTGCATCATTTATACCGTCTCCAATCATGGCTGTTAGCCCATCTTTCTTGAAATTCTTGATGATGTTTGCCTTTTCATCTGGTAGAAGCTCTGCATGGACTACGTCTAGAGCATAGTTCAACTGCAGAGAAGAAATGAAGCATATCATTAAATTGCCATGTAAATTTATCATGTACAAGACTCAAATCTAGTTTCAATAGCACATTAATCATCCACATGTAGTGATCATATTGAAGAACCTAAATGCAAACATCTAAATAATTGCATATTAATTATTTTTATTCATCATTAATGAAAGCATTCAATTAACAACTATAGAGGGATTTCTACTGAAACAAAAGAGGTCTTTCAGTCATGAAAAAAGTGTTTCATGAAGATATTCATAGACATACCAATCAAGTTTTTACTACTAAGAACAAAATAATTTCAAACTATGCTCAATTTGCTTGAACTTTTAACTGGATAACCATACTTAGTGGTTATTAAACCTTTATGGGTGTGTGTGTGAAACTTTAATTTACCGCATGGAATGAACTACCCAAACAACCTAAACCCAAGTTTACTTTCACGAAAAAGTTATTAAGTATTTGGATTTAAATAAACATTTTTTTCTTCCATTCTCATTCATCCTTAGTCTGAACGTATTTCAAGAGAAAAAAATGTTAAATTTCAATCTCAATGTAAGGAAATGTCAAAAATTAAAAATTTCATTTCCCTTCCCTTCTCTATCTTCTTCAGTTCAAACATTCCCTAATATATAGTTCTCCGTAGATTGCCTGTAACAGGCTACATGCAATATGTAGATTGCCATAAGTATACCTGATTCTGAACAATCTTAGCTGCTTGAATGCTATCTCCTGTCAGCATGGCTGATTTCACGCCTAATGACTTGAGCTGTTCTATTGCCTCTAAGGCAACAGATCTGCGTGTATCAGATAGTGCGAAGACTCCAACTAGAGTTGGTCCACAGCATATGTAGCCATTTATTTCTCCTTTGCTTTGAAAATCTGTGTCTGAACATTTCAATTGAACACAATATAAAGATGATTAAATTATAAATTTAACTAACAAAATAAAAATTTATCAAATGTTCAAATATATTCATAATATGAACTCCTACAAGAAATAATGTTTGAAGCTTAAACAAAGAGTTATTAGTACCTCTTTCACAGTCGGGTCTCACATATATTTTCCTGTTGCCAATATAGACATCTTTCCCATCGATTTTACCAAATACTCCTTCCCCTGGAAAATTATGAAAATCCTCCACATTTTCAGGGCTTGGTTTGATAGAGTGTAGCCTTCCTATTCCACAAGTGCAGCTGCCATAGGGTGACTAGATTTACTCTCAATGCTAGAAATCCTAAAAAGTTTTCATTAACCAATCAAATTAGCATTAATAAGATGTATGATAGGTAGACCAGATTTATAAAAAGTAAGTAGACCAAACAAATCATGAACAGATAAGCTTGTCAAAGGGTCTAAGTGACAAATACACCAAATATATTTACTGTCTTTTCATGAATAGTCTACCTATCCTTTATAGACTGGTCTATCTAAAAAATTATCACAATTATATATTTTCCAGATCCAATGTATTAACATGCTTATGCTTGATAGCAGAAGTTACCAGTATAATAACAGTTGAATGCCAATATCATCTCCAATAGCAGAGAAATCTGTCAGTCATCTCCCCTTTTGTTATTGTGCCCGTTTTCTCAGAAGCCACAGTCTTAATCCTAGCAAGTGTTTTAAGATAATCTCCACCTTTCAGTACCAACCCAATTGTGGCAGCTTTTGTAAGGCACAGAAGATTGCAACAGGTGTAGAGAGGATAAGAGCACATGGGCGTGCACTTACTAGAACCACAATTGCCATGTGACTCCACTACTTAATGTTAGGAACTCTTAATGCAATGGGAATCACAGCAATGCCAGCTGAAATCAATACAACCACTGCAATATAATACAAAACCGGTGTTTGTTAATAGTTTCTGTAATCAAAACATGGCAGGAGGAAATTTGTTTAAGATCTAATGATTTAGTGATGAATTGTAAAGAATATACACTTATGTTTTTATCGGAAATAGAGAAGATGAGTCAAAATGCTCTCAAAATTTCTATGACCAAGTGGTCAAGAGCTCAATTCTTGCCACCCCAATTTATAGCTGAAACTTTTTGAGTTAAAGTGGTATTTGATAGGGTATGAGAGCCTTTATAACCAAATGGCTCCATCTTAGAAAGTCTGTATCACACCCTATATTCTCAATTAAGTTTTAACACTAGGTATGTTTGGTGGCTCAGAGGGCTTTCAAGTGAGGGGATGCCTTATATATTATAATAAATCATTTATAGTTTGGCTACAAGCAAAAACAATCCATAGATCTCAAGCATATTTCTAGATCAAAATTGTAAACCAGAAGTAACGCTGACCAGGTAAATAGTACTTTGCACAGGTATCTATGAATCTCTGGGTTCTTGATTTTCTGTCATGAACCTCTTCAACAAGCTTTGTCATTCTAGCCACTGCTGTGTCATTTGCCAATTCAGTAGCTTTCACACTAATATAACCTGGAAAGAAATTAGTTTAAACATAAGAAAAAGAATAGCTCTAAGGGATAAGGTTAAGAAGGGCCAAAAACAAAAGGATACTTAACCATTTAGATTAACAGTGCCAGCCCAGACAGCTGAACCCAACTCTTTGGTGACAGGGAATGATTCTCGACATCTTTTCATCAACTTCACATTTTCCTTCAACAACAATACCATCAAGGGGAATAGCATCACCGGCCTTGACTGCAAGGATGGTGTTGATCTTAACTGCATTGACGTCAACATGTTGCCCAGTCTTTTGTGGAGCCATCTTTGTTAAAGAGGACATGGTGACCACAGCCTGGAAATTGAAAGAAGTATAAATTTAGGACTTTGATGCCTAACCATAACATAAATCAGGTTTTAATTAGACTTCGGCTATTTACTAGCTCTAAGAGACTCAGCAAGAGTTAAGTTTAATTAGAACTAAAATATGAAAATATGTTTAAAAGCTTATAGTGCAAAAGAAAATTGTCAAGTACATATACATAGCACGCAAAGACTAGAAGCACATATTGATATTTGGATTGACGTGAATGAAGAAGGGAAGGGACATAAATTTTTTTATTTTGATTTAAATAAATATTTTCGTCCTTTACCTTCTCATCCATTCTCCTCTATCCAAACATACTCTAGGATAAAAGAAAAAATGGTTATATTTAAATCTAAACAAGGAAAATGTCTTTAATTTAGTTCTCTCTTCCTTTCCCTTTTCCCCAATTCTAATGAAACTTATGACAATGTTTGAAGTTTTTCATCACATTCATTGGGGACAAATCAACTGACAAATTTACAGCACTTGGAAAATTAAACGGACATTTAAACATCAAAGCAGCAATCTAAAGTACATTTCAATCCACACTAAGGCATACACATATTGGTACTACTGAGGAGTAAGGATTATTGTTACAGCAAAGCGTCGAAGTGGAAGTATGGGATCAAACCTTGTAACTTGCTCTTGTCTCAAGCCATTCAGCAATGGAGAATAGGAAGATGATGATTCCGGCCTCCCAGTAATCTTGCAAAAGCAAGAGTACCACAAACTGCAGAAAGACATGGAACATAAGATAATTCCATACAGCTAATAATTTATTTATGTCATTATAGGAAGTCATAAGAGATTTGACAGAGACCGTCCTTGGTGTGGCTTTGACAAATGAGTAGAAGGGTCAAAGGGGATCCCATAAATGCCACTAGTTCACTTATTGGTAATATTGGAATAACTTATCCTTGTTGCCATTTTAGTCGCAAAAAAGGAAGAAAAATGAAAATTCACTTTTGGTCCCCCCAAGTATTGTAAAACTTTTAATTTGCTCCCCTCTGATTTCAGTTGAGTCATTGCAGTCCTTCAACTTTTAGAAATAATGCAATTGAGTCTGTTTGTCTTATTTCTACTTTAAGGATAACAAAGTATGATGAATTTATCAATAATTTGTATACTTTGGTGTGGTTTGGGCCACATGGACTAGCAAATTGACAATTAATCAAATGATTTCATTTTAAACTATACTCAAATTTGTGATCATGTGACTAAAGCGTGATCTTACTTGATTATCTGTCATTCAACAAGTCCACGTAATCAGATCTTGCCTATGTAAGTGAACTAATAGAAAGCAACATAATTTTTCATTATCACGTTTAATTGCATTATTTCTAAAAGTTTAAGGACAACACTAACACAATTAAAACGAAAGGGACCAAAACGAAACTTTTGAGATACTAAATGGATCAAAAGCGAATTTAAGCCAAAAACACAAATTAGACAGACAAATACACTTTTGTTTTCCATAGATCAGAATTAAGCATTCTTTAATACTTTCTTTGGTTAATAAACTACAGCTTATTCAACCAAAATATCAACCACATGAAGAAAATAACTACCTGCCAGCAGAATTAGAATGTTGATGTCCAGCATATGATTCCTTATGGAGGCTACGCCTCTGAACATCACTCTAGGGAAGCCAATGACAACAGCAACAAAAGCCAACCATCCAGAAGGTTGATAAGCATACTTGTTGTAACTAACCTTTCAGCGAGATAGATAAAAAGAGGTTTAATTGATTCCCAAAATGTATCTTGAAAATCAATTTATTTAGAGTTGCTACCAAAATTTTTAATAAAAAACTTTGGAAAACCAATTGAAAACAAAAAGAAAAGGCAAAACAGTTTGCGAAATCAGAGATGGGTTCAGGAGTTTATTTGAGTGTGGGGAAGATGTTAGGTAACCTACAATATCTGTCTATAAAGACAGTTACCTTAAACTAACTAATTAGTTAGCTGAAATAGAATATGGCCTTCAATTTATCTTAATTATCCTTTATTAACATGGATGCTCATTAAACAAAGAAGACAGAAATAACATTAACGAAAGCAAACAAATAGATATTTACAAAGGACAGACTTGACCTAAGATAAAAGTCTAAGGCTTACGTACCCTGTAATAGAGATCAAAGTCCACATTGTTCAACCAAAATGGCGTATTTG
Source organism: Delonix regia (assembly GCA_037074485.1). Taxonomy (NCBI): domain Eukaryota; kingdom Viridiplantae; phylum Streptophyta; class Magnoliopsida; order Fabales; family Fabaceae; genus Delonix; species Delonix regia. The sequence goes on along the minus strand of CM073451.1, from coordinate 24,201,598 downwards.
TTGATTGGTGATTTTTAATTTTGTGATGAGAACAGAAGGGTGTAAATTAAACAGATTTTTGTAAACAAAACGGGATTGAAATTTAGTTTGTGTGTTTTAATTTACGATAACCTAATTAATTAAGCTCTCTTAATTTCTTCATTTTTTTTTTGTTTAGTTTTGGAATTTTAACCTTTATTTTAAAATTTAAATGAAATGATTATGGGATAGGATTTTTAGGATTTTTGGTAATTATATATATATATTTTGGAATTAAAATGTAATTATAATGAAAGGAATATTTTTGAAATTTTGAATTTATTTATGTTTGGATTTTTAAGATTAGAATCTATTGTTAAAATTGGAACGAAATTATAATGAAAAACTATTTTTCGGGATTTTTGAACTTATATACTTTTTTTTTTGTTTTTGGATTTTTCTAATTTTGAAGGTGAGATTATGATTAACAGGATTTTTTTTTATTATTCTATTAGAATTTATTCTCAACTTTAAACTATAATGGAAAAATATTTCTATAATTTTTGAATTTATGATTTTCATATATATATATATATATATATATATTTTAAATTATAATTTATTTGAAACTTAAAGTAAAACTAAAATGAAAAATATTTTTAGGATTTTTAGTTACATACTAAGTAGGACAAACATTCCTATTTTTTTTATTTAATTCATCCCAATATTTTAAATGTTAATTTTTTGAAATATGAGGAGAATCAAGGTCTCACACGGTCTCTACTAATTAACCTTTGGGTGTTTGAGGAGATAAGCGATCTTACACAAGTACCCAAAATATGGAATAAAATAGTTGGAGATTCTCAGGATTTCGTCTTCACATTTTTTTTTAAAAAAATTGAAATTAAAATTCTTTTAGTCTTGTTTTAATAAGATTGACTCCCCAGAGCCTACAGAGACCTAAGTCTCACATGACACTTTGAATTAGTTAAATTTTATAAAACCCTGACCAAATCATTTTGTAAATAATTTAATTAAAATATTTTTTTTTGCATTATTATTATTTATGTATTTATCATTTTTTTTTCAAACAAGTATATACTAATTTTTGGGATCTATGGAGATTAAAATATCACACAACCCCAAGCGCTCAAGGAGAATAATATTCTCATACAATGATGACAAGGTTTTATTTTTATGTATTTTTAAGAGTTTTGAAATTGAAATTATTTGAGCCTTATTTTTAACAAGATCAATTCCTCTTAGTCTACGGAAACTTAAGTCCCACATGACGTTTTTAATTGATTAAATTTCCTAAGACACCAGTTTAATCCTTTAGTAAATGATAGAAAATATGTAATTAAAATGTCTATTTTTGCATTGTTATTATTATTATTAACAAATATGTACTGGTCTAAAGATATTAAAATCTCACACGACCTCAAGCATAATATTCCTACATGATATCTTTTACTTGCAATACCAATGCAACAAAAAAATGATAATCATAATAATAATAGCAAAAAGAAAAATAAAAACACAAACACAAAAAAATGAAAACGAAGAATTGCACCACATGCATTTTATGGAACTCGGGTGCCTAAGAAGCCATATGCTTGTGTTAAACAGTACCTCGCCTAAAGCTGCTCTTCCTCGCCTTCTTCTCCTCTTCTTGGTCTAGCCTCCTTCTCTCCCTCTCCTCGGTCCGTAATGAGTTCGCAACATTTCTCTCTCCTCCTTCTCTCTCTTTCCTCTCTTCTCCTTCCCTCGGCTCGGCACTCCTTGATTCACCCCTGTCAACGAGCTCTCCTCCTTGCCTTCTTCTCCTCTTCACGGTTTGTCCTTCGTCTCTCTCTCTCCTCAGTCCGTAATGAGTCAATGGTGTTTCTATCTCCTCCCTCTCTCTCTCCTCCCTTCTCCTTCCCTTAGCTTGACACTCCTCTATTCACGCCTGTCAACGATGCTCAGAACAGGGGAGGTCGTTCCTTCTCCTCGGTTTGCTTTTGGTCTCTTTTTTTCTTTGCTTCAGCTCAGTTTTGCTCCTTTTCAGCTTCAGCTTAGTCCTTCACCACTACTCGATTTGTTCATCTCGACTTTGGCTTTGCTTGTCTCATTGTTCCTCAATCATGCTCGTCTCAGCGTTCCTCAGTCATGCTCGTCTCAGCGTTCCTCGATTATGCTCATCTCAGCGTTCCTCGCTCTTTTTCTCTCTTCCTCCTTCGTTCTTTTTCTCTCTTTTTTCCCTGCTCTTTGGTTTGGTATATGTTTTTATACTCGAAAAGTGAAAGCTAATCCCTTCCATACCCCTCCACCAGCTGCCTCTCCTTTCACGTTCTCCAGTTTGCTCCTCCCCCTACCTCCATCTGAGTCTCCCTAGTCTTAACGCATAAAAGGAACCGGTCATGCATGCAGCTCCTGTCCCCCCTCATGCTCAGCACCCATTTGACTCATCTACTTCCTCAAGCTTCATGATATGTAACCTAGCTGAGGCATATAATCCATTTTGGTGCAAGTGTTCTGAAGGTATACACAGTGTAGCAGGTTGGTGCAGTAGTAGTGCTTCAGGGTTACTTGGATTATTTTTTGCTCCTACCGCCATAATGGTTTTTGTTGTTTTCTTATTATCATTATCATATATATCTATATATTTGTTTTTTGATTGGTTGCTTTACTTAATTGATTCATCTAATATATTTAAGAGGTATTCTAATTTTCTTCTTTTTATTTTTGTTAAATTCATATTTGATGGTGAATTTATATTTATTGTTTTCAATTTCATTTTTCTTTTTATTGGTCCATTATTTAATTAATCAATTAATTAATTTTTATTTTGATTATTCTTATTTATTTATTTATGAGATGGGGTGTTCACAATACTTCAAGAAAGAAAGTGCCAATAATAAGCCACAAACCAAAGTAGTAGAGGCTGGCCATTTCTTTCCATACTTAGTCTCTCCTTGTGGTCTCAAACTAGCTTCAAGCCTTCCCGAATTCAGCGCATCAGCTGTCACAGTCACAAATTATGCAAATATGAAAACAAAAATTTGAGGTCGGGTATTTGGAGCTTTCAAGTAGATATGTTCCCTCATTTCTAATGTTTAGGGTCATAGAAAAATTGTATGGAGAGGAATATAACCTTAGTTAGATTATAATCAAGGTAAGATTAACAAAAGAATTTGATGAAAAGTAAAAACATAAGAAATATTACCATACAGTTTTTCTGGTAGACCAACTTATAAAATTAAATGTATTCACAATCATTAGAAAGCCTAGGAGGATCGATGGATTCTGAAGTCAGAAAGCCTTGTCAGCATAACTCAGATTTTGCTTCTTCTTTTTTTCTGCATATTGGAGCATGAAACTCAATGCCTTCTAGTTAGCAAATTAGTATCCATGATGCTTTTAAAATGTCACTTGTTATTAGTTAAACACATGATTAACTGTGAAGAACAAGTTGCTTTACTGTTACATCCTTTTCAAACCCAGAATAGTGGAGGAAACTATTCTACCAAAATAATGGGGAGTGATGAACTGGCGCTATATCACTAGACAGAAAAGAATAGGGCAAAGAAATAGTTGATCCACCTCATTTATCATAACAAAATGTACAGGCTAATCTCACCCTATTACAAATTTGGTATTTTAAGTTCTAACTAATATGCCCAAGAATAATATGCCCTTTTTTTCTTGTATATCACATGAAAAGGTAAAACACCCTACTTATGATTTTCAAAATTATATGTATGTCAAATGCATTGACAAATATCGCATTAGTATTGAATTAGGGAACATAGAAACGTAACTAAGAATAAAATGACAAAACACCATAGTTAATGACATAACTAAGAAGACTAAATTTAAATTTTTAGCAATTCTACTTACACACATGTTAATACAGGTACATATGAGAAATGCTACCTGAACAATTTTCTGGTCAAACTAATGCAGCCATATAGCAGTTCCGAAGTGTTGTACTAGATAGATTGTTCATGCATGATTTCTTTCAGATATTCTTGTTACTTTGTGTTTTAGGCCAAAAATATTTAAAACTGAAAACAGACAATCACAAGCTTAACAAAAGATAGAAAACACAAGAAAATATAATAAATCTTTTGGGTACTAAGCTACTTCATTATGCAGAAAACAGAGACCAAACATTATGTTACCCACCGATTTGAGTCTCAGAATGAGATTACCATCATGGAATACAGTGACTGTTCGGGTAGGGAAGATGACTGAAATCTGCTGGACTCCATGGAGACGCTTCAGAATCGTTTCAATCAGAGCCACCTCTGCGTTGCAGCACATTCCCAGCACTTCAAAGTTGCTTTTCTTCAAATTTCCAGCCATTTTCGGTCCGCGTATTCCAGGGAATGGAGAACAATAACGACAACGAAACCAATAACTTTGGAAGCAAAATAGAAGTCAAAACGCAGAAAAGACAATCATGCACGCTGTTGGGACTCATGGTAAGACCCTTTACAGAGAATAAGGTTATGTTTGTTATGTTTGGATGGTGTCACCTAAAGAGTATAATAATTCATTTAAACAAAATGTATATTTGAATAATTTTTTTAAAGAAAGTGAAATGGTAAAGGAAGGTTTCCAAAATCTTTCTTACTATCAAAAGTAGTTTTTTTTTTTGTCTTCTCAAATTGAAAGGTCAAAATTAAAAAGGAGTAGCTCATTGATCTAACATTATTATTATACCCTTATTTTCTATCAATATTTGTACTTTCTTGATATTATTTTATATGATATATGCATACTTTATTGGTTATATATCTTTTTTTTTTCCTTATTTATGCATATTTCATCAATATAATATCTTTGATAGTGGCCTGTTGTGCAATTTATGACTAATAAATTTTGTTTATATTCGCAAGATGAGAGCAAACATTAGATAAAGTTGAGTTTGTAAAATCAAGAGTACCTATTTATTTATTTAAAATAACTTTAAAATAAGAAATTTTTTACATATTATAAGTTGTTTATATAAAATATATACATATATATTTTAATTTTATTTTATAATTATGTTGCATTTTATGAGTTAAAAAATCAAAAGAAAGTAAAAATAGAAGAATTAGTAAAAGAAAGTAAAAAAATATGGACAAAAAAATAAGTCAAATTCTTATTTTATGTATTCAACAAAAATAAAAATTATTAGTTGTATATTTATGTTATAAGAGATAATATTGAAAAAAGTCATTAATTAGTCATTTCATTCTATTCATTTAGTTGTAACTTTCAAACAAAAAATTTAGGAGTCCATTCTTTTTCTTATTAAAATTTTTAAATAATATATTTATTCAAATCATTTCACTTTATTCCATTCTATTTCATATCATTTCATTAACGACCACTTTATTTCATCATTTCCTAAACTCCTAAACATAACCTAACAAAAAGAGAAATGAGAAAAAATAAGCTGGAAGGACGCTTCTCATTCGTTACGTATTACACGTGACCCGTAACAATCTCAGCCAACTCTCGTAACACACGTGAGTAGCAAATGGTTTTCTTAATAGTTTATGTGCCTTTCATTTCTTCACTTTTAAAAATGATAATTAATGCAACAGTGACTTTTACAAATTAAGACATCTAGAAAGTTTGTTGATTAACGAGAAAACTCTGTTAAACAAATTTTTAACTTCTTCTCATTTTTAATTTCTTGAAGTGCGTAAAATTTTTGTGATATATAAAAAAATAAAATAATCATTAATTAAGGAAAGCTAAATGCAGGTACTATTGGATTATGATTTGCATATAGTTGGCAAATGACTTCAAAAGCAAGCAGATAATTTCACCATCTTTACATATCTAAAGCCATTCCACTAATCCAGCACACACTAATAGCCTTTAATTTCTTTCTTTATGAAACCACTCATCTAGAATCTGACTCAGTAAGTGCAGATTCGGATTACAGATAAATAAACCACTCCAGCATAATATTCTGCCTTCAGTTTTCTTGGATGTACTACCACTCGCCTAGAATTTGACAAGTGCTCATCTATATGGATAAAAATAATTTAATTTTAATTTGTTTGACAAGTGCAGATTCAGATTATAGATAAATAATTTTTTTCATATATGTATATATATTATTCTAGCGCACAACAATTCAAGGTTTTTTTCTTTTTACGATTCTTTTTTTCTATGCGGAACTACTTTTCAAATTTCTGAAAATAGTGCTCAATGCTAATTTATACAGAGAGCCTGAGTGTAAGTGAAGGGAAAAATATTAGTTAATATCAATTTGCGAGTAAAGGAAAAAATAATATTTATTTAAATATTAAACTTTAAATACACTTACATAATATTTGATTTAGTATATTAGTTTTAATAAAATTATTTTAAAATAAAATAAAAATCATTTAAAAAATAATTTTATTAATAATAATACATTAAATTAACAGTTATATAAATATGTCAGAAGTCATCAATATTTTTTCACGAGTGGAATTGGTTTATTGTAATTAAAGTCACTCATGTTAATAAACTGCTCATCTGTTAATATGTCTAAATGCCTAAATACAATCAGAGTCTACTACCATCGTACAGATGTTCGAGGTCAATGACAAACTTCTCCAAAAATCTTTTGGTTGCGTTCGAGAACTGCAGATGGCCAGAAATGCAGCCAGTGAAGTAACAGAGAAGCAGGGTGAAACGAGTGCAGAGATGAAAAACATTTTCATTTTAATAAGTTTGATAATTTTGATAAGAAACAAGTGCTGAACGAAAACCCATATTGTTCACAGCAATGAAGAAGTGGTATGGAGAAAAATGAACAGTGTGTTTCGGTAAGTTTGATTAGAAAAATGTTAAATTTTTTATAAAATAATATTTAACTTTTATCAAGAGGTTATTATGATTTTTTGATAATGATTTCTTTTCATTCCTTTGTATTCCACCAATTATAATTATTATTAAAGTGTCATCTTTAAGTGCACGCTACCTTGTAATTACCTTGTAATAATGTAAAAATATAATTATAATAATATTAATTAAAAAATATTATAATTATATTCTTACATTATAATTAAAAACAAACAAAAAAATTTTACTAATTATTAATATAAAATTTTAATTTATCAAAACTTATTTTTATTTCCATTTTCATTCATATAAAAATTTTCACATACCAAATGTAGCCTTTGTTTTGGTATATTTATCATGCGATTAGAGAGAGAACGAGACAGAGGGAGAAATAAATGATTAAATAATTTTTTTTATCTCTCCCCGCTGCAGTTCTCAACTTCCGAACATATCCCGAGGACATTGCCTTTAAGGCAACTCAAGACGAACTGTCATGAAAAACCTTCAGATGCATTAGATGGCGTTGCAAGGATGTTCAAACCGCACATTGTATGCGAGAAAGAAATTATGTGATTGTCAATATTCTTTACTCATTCTTGCACATTTCTCCAATGATACCAATATATTCTCTAAGAATACAAGGAAATCTGTTTGCGATCGTCCCAACAGTAAATATTCAATATTCATTGAAAACAGTTGTTGCATGGGAGACAAAACCATCCAAATAAATAGTGCATAAAAAACCCCAAGACAGAACTTCCGATAATGTGCAAGTCTGCCAATTAAATTACCAGCCAAGAACTTGAATACATAAATCTTAACCACGGGAAATTGGAAGCCATACACGCAATCACGCTTGCAAGATTGATTGGAGCAAATCAGAACATGATGAATATTTCACCATCAGAGTTCTTCACAAATTCCCCAATATATGTTAACTTTCTTCATCTACAAGTATAATTGAGTCATTGCTAATTCCAAGGTCCATAAAAGATGCCATGTCATCGTCAAGCAAAAGAGGCAATGGAGATCCCTAGAAATCCAAAGACACGTGATTAACACAGAAAATGCAAAACTGAGTAAGTCTATTACTCCAGTGTAACTTCCTTAGAATATTTTCAAGAAATAAAAGTATAAAGCAAACGCATCTAGATCCCCTTATATTCTGGTGCCAACATGAGAGGATCATGTTCCTTTAATCACGGCCGTTCATGCCATCTGGTGGACGTCCTTGTGTCATGTCAGCATTTTGAATTTAATTTTTTTATTATTATTTTTTTCTGGTGTCTCAACACTGCCAAAATATACTGTTTTGTTCCTGCAAGACCAAGCCCCAAACTTCTAGAAAGCTGCATAGCTAGAGACAGAATACAACGGAAGGCAAATGGATGCTTCCACCATTGAGTCTCACAGCAGAAGGATGAATAGGAAGAGAAAAAAAAAATCTAGGTTTTTCTCTAGTCAGAGAACTGAAGAAGAAGAAGAAGAAACTAAAGGCGGTGATGGCCTTATCACTAACTCTATATCCAGTATGGCCAATCCTTTGAGTCTATTCTCTACGAATAGAAGTGAAAACAGACAAAGAAAATAGAAATGGGGCTTTGAAGAAGAAAGAGGAAGATGAAGGTTAAAGTGATGGAAGAGAAGGATGGATCATCAATAATATTATTTCCAATTTCTTTCACCAAAGTGAAGGTGAAGGAATTTTGGAAATCAAGGATGAAGAAGATAAACAAAAAAAAAAAAAAAGGATGGTTAAAAGAATCAGAAAGAAAGAGGACAGTAATGGCAGTAGTAGAGGCATTGTCGGAAACTTTGTCTCCCACTTGCCTGCTTGAATCCCATTGGTTCTTTTACTATGGCTTGGTCTGCAGGAACAAAATGGTGCCATCTAGCAGTGTTGAGAGGCAAAAATATAAAATTAAATTAAACTCAAAACGTTGACATGGCATGAGAACGTTCATCTGATGGCACTACGTCTACTAACGGCTGTGATTAAAGGAAGACAACACCCTCATGTTGTGCCAAAACACAAGGAGATCTGGACACTGGTAGAACCACACCCACTTCTTCCCCTCCTCCCCCCAAGAAGAACCCCTCCTTTGAAAACAATTTAGTTTTTAATCTATTTGTGTTACGTGTCAATTAGTGTGATGTGTAAGGTAGTTGGATCAGAGTTGTTAGGAGTTGTTAGTTTGGTGAAGTTAGTTGAGCTGAGTGCAAGTTGTACATTCTGTTAGGAAATGAGTAACGGTTGGGAGGAATTATAGATCCTGGACGTATTCAATAATGGAGATGTGTATGTGTTTTCTTCTCTCAATAAGACATTTCCGAATTCCTCTGTACCTATTAGCACCCTGCCAGTCTCTTCCATCCCCTACAAAAAATATTTCCTAGACATAAACTGAAAATTTTCAGCACATTAGTGTGAAAAAGTGAGCAACAATTTAGGCATACTAATAGGCCTTCTAAGTATGTTTTGAGGGTGTTGCTTCCCATTTCTATAATTTGTATCAGGCCATTAAAGAAAAAATTAGCAGTCTTTTAGTATTAAAAACAAACCTCTTCTTGAAGATATAATTTTAGCTTCATGGACTGCAGCTTAAAGAAGCTCTCACAGAGAAATTTTAGCTTCCCAACCTGAGAAAAATAAGGTAATCAGAAGAGTTACCATACATAGACAGAACAGGACATTAATAGAAAAGTATTTGGATATAACTGTTGTTGTTGCTGGCAGTTTCTTCATCAATGGTGGCTTCTCACCCATGGATGGTCCCACGCACTTCAGAGTGATAGCTGCATTAATTTTTCTAGAATGTTAAAACATCCATTGTATGTTCAATAAAGGAAACTTTTACAAACAATTAACATCCATACATAAGAATCCTGAAGCCATTGTTTGGGGGCCTGAAGCTCCAGTTGAAGTCCTTTCATTCTCAATGCCATGAAATTTCTTGAGTTCAGAAAACCTGTTATAAAGTCATCAGTACTTCACAAAACAACTCAGTTTGAGATGAAAATTGATGCACAGTCCTAGATGTTCAAGAATACCTAGACTTTATATATATAAATTTAAATTTCCAACATTATTTTGTAAAACTATGAAAGAAAATGAACTCAAGATTCATGTCCATCAGAAGGTGCGTTAAAAACAAAAATTTAAACTGCAGGTGGAGGAGGGGATGAATGTTCTAGAAGGACATCCTTCGCAAAAGAAAAGTATTCCATAACATGTCTGCATGTTATAGACCTGACCAGCAAATGACAGAGAGAGAGAGAGAGAACCATTGATAGGAATCTGGAAGTTATGAATCCTTACGTCTGATCTACATATGTAGTCTTGCTCATACAAACACTAAAAACAGAATTGACAACTAATAAACAATTAGCATCATGGTTGTCAAACTTAAGTAAACTTGTGAGGCTAGTCTTAAATTATTCAGATTCCACTCTTCAACTTTCCTTAAGGAATTCAACTTCATAATTTAAAAACCCACCCACTTCCACCATGGTATATTCCAAGTTTCTTCTACAAAAGGTTCTACAAAAGACGTAGAAACTATTTTCCTATGTGCTTCGGGGCAAAAATATATCCATCCAGATTTGCCAGCTTGAGCGCCTTATAGTATTTGCTCTCCATCACTGAAATTTATCTATGTGGCACTTCCTGCTGTTTGTTATCAGCTTATTGCATTAATATGTTGTTAAATGCTATCAATATCTTCATTGCATATTTGGATCTATCTACGGCACCAAACTTACTGAATTATTGTTGTTTTCATCTACTAAGTTTTGAATTTTACACTTCTGTGTTATATATATATATATATATATATATTGTCATAAGTGGTAGGATCTTGCAATCCTAGATCCAATCCTTCACATTGAATTCTTTTACTACGTAAGATTTTGACCTTGGCAACCTTAGTTTACAAGAAAAGATAGATAGGCATCAAACTTAAAGGTCTTTTGGGCATCACATAACCAAGAAGCAAATTAATGAAAAGCAAAGCATTATGACCATTTAAATAGACCACTTTTAAATGATCCCACAACTACAAGAATAAAAAATAAATCCTAATTCCATAAGCCCAAACACAATCTAACGGACTGCAACATAATATCAAAAAACTACTAAAATACTCCTATTACAGAAAATATAGAATTAACTATAGAAACAGCTTTATAATCCTAACAACCCTAACCATTTTGACCTCGAAGGATCTTCGAAATGTTACAAACAGCCCCAAAAATTTAATTAAACCAAAATGCTTTAATTGTTTGATCTTTGAACTTCGGCTTTCTTGATGCCAATAAATCTTTCATCATCCCTATAGCCAAGAGGCATGAAATCCAAGGTATCCATTTGCTTCTTAATTGGTGAAATTGGAAATTGTACATCATCAAATTTACAGCACTAACAAAGTTCTAAAACACATAAATATAGCTTTCTGTAGACATCAAAATACACATTGGGTACAATGCCTGGCATATCTACATCCCAAGACCACTACTTAAACAAATGCTCCACAAAATAGGCATGAATTTACCTGGGGTGCTGTTTGATTTCTTCAGGATTATCAAGCAACCTTGACATCACTAGCCGCACATACCTGCACAAGAGATGTTAGTAAATGCGATGCAAAGCAGAAGCAGCACTACTATAAAATTCTGAAATATATAATTGCTTAACAAGCGTGAAGAATTCATGATAGTAAAGCATGCTAGTTGCAAAGTGTACATAGAAGCACAAAATTTTGAGAACATACCTAATCTCAGAATCCTTCCTCTCACGGGGACTTACCTGTAAAGTGAATAAAATACAAATACACTAGACTTCGTAAAAGAAGTAAATAAAGGAAGCAAATATGGAACAGAGAAATCTTCCACAATATACCTCGCTCCCATTTAATATCTGAATTTTTGCTAATCTTGCAATCAAAACAAATCGGGGAACTCCACCTCTTGCAGGATCAGTAATTAAGTTCTCAGAAAGCCTGACATCCTTTAATTTCATTAAAAATAAGTAATAAGAACATAAGACAGCATACAAAAGAATCTGGTCAAGCAAATTTTGAATAGCTAGCATAGGAAACTATTACTATAATGACTACACCACACTTTCAGTAGTTCATTTTATCAGAGCTTATCTTCAGCTAACTTGTTAATCACTTTAACACCTCCTCAATGATTTTCAACCTTTTTGCTTTAAAGTTTCTAATACACAAGAAACTTCAAAGTATGAAACAATGGGGAAGAAATAGATAACATGTAAGGTGATTCCACTGAGTCAGGAAATGCTAACAAAACAGATATTTTAGTTTCTTAGGAATCATTGTTGTAAATTCAGAGAAGGAACTTATTGCTCTTTATTTTCTACATTAATGAAATCTGAGTATGAAACTACAAATATTTTTAAGGAGAGTGACTTGAACTTAGCCAAACAATCCCAGTAAAAATTGCCTCCTAATTTACAAGAATAGAAATTGACGACTTCAACACTAAAGTGTGTTTTGTTGGGGGTGAAGACCAGCTAGGATACGGTTGATGGGAAGTCAAGACTTCCTCAGGCGGGGTCAATATGTTAGACAACATAGCCACAGAAAGCAGTTGGGAGAATATCAAAGAGGCCACTCATGGGAAACAGGATGAAGAATTCTAGAAGTTGTTTGTTCACTAAGGATATTGTTAGAGAAAGTACTGGTTGCCGATGTTCTTGAATTAATGGTTCATTGAAATGCAACCCAGTGAATTGTGATACGGCATTGCTGTGTGACAATGTGAGTTGCTATGTCTAGTTGTCTATATTCATATTTGCTTTTAGTTTGGTTTTATTTGTAGCTGAGGAAAGCCATAGCCACCCCATCACTTGAAGGGGAATGTTAGAACAGTTTGAGTGTATGACAACCAGGTTGAGGACTAATGGACTAGGCTTGTACTAGTTGTACTACCCTGGTACTTCCCTAATTTATGACTATAAATAGATAAATAGATAGATACACATGCAGCCAAGCTAAGCAAGTTAGTGATCAAATCCATAGCCCTATCTCTTCACTCTTTTTCACTCACTCACAGATTGAAACAGTAACACCCACCAACTATTTAAAAATAAATCTTTGGAGCATAATAAACACTTCTTGATGTGAACTTTACCACCAATTTTGGAAACAAATTCAATGAGTCAACAGAAGCCAGATCCCCAATGTTGTTACCACCTGAAGGATAAATTTGAAGGACTTAATGGCAGTCAATACATATTTCACAGTAGGAAGAACGATTTATAAGAGGAATAGTGCCATATTACCTAATAGAAGGCAGCACAAGTTCTGAAAGGGCTTATGGCACGTCCCTTCCAATTCATGCTGCCCGGCATTATCAGGATAATAAATGCAGTTCAAACAATTTTTGTTCAAATAAAGCTGCTCCAAACTGAAACAAATCATACCAACAGAGAAAATTCAGCAAATCACCTGACTTAAAACAAATCTAGAAAAGAGAAGAACAGTTCTTGGTAAGAAATAAAAATGAAAAGGAACTAATAACTCATATATTTCCTTTACCAACCTTCTAAGCTGAGAAAGCTTCATGATTTCTTCCCATTCAGCTATACAATTATTATCCAAATTCAACAGCCGCAGGGAATCAAATCCCTGAACCACTGCAGATGATGACACAGGCTGAACAGAAAAAGAGAATTAGAAGGCTTGCACAAGTAATTTTCTCTAAATATTTTTATAAGGTCATAGATCATCATAACAAGTGAAGACTAAAGAAGAAAACCAATTCTCTTGTTCTGTCCAACCTTTTAATAGAACAATGCTAGTCAAGTTAAACAAGTTCCTATAAGTAATGATTTCAATGTCAGAATAGAAATACCTGAGGGAAGATAAGAGAACTTCCAATCCATAGAACCTCCATCATATCACTTTAACAACCATCACAGTATGGTTCCGTTTTTCTAATGTAATTTGCATAAAATTACCATATAGGAAACACTGTTTAGCTTTACATAATCAGATACATTAGCAGGGCAAGGGGAAGCATAAATGGCAGGGGTACCGAAGATATCAACTATGCAGTGACCTACATGTTTTAGGCCCGTTAGTTTGTTATTTATATATATTTTTTCATATTTGCTTTGGCTTTAATTATAATGTTTTCAGCTAGGAAATCAAGCTTTAAATTGTTGTTTTGGGCTGTGTTCAAGTCTTTGGGCTGCTTTCAATGTTTTGAACTGAAAAGCAAGCCATCGGCGTGTCATCAAAGGCAGAGAAATTGCTAGCTATAAAGTAAGTTGTGGGCATGGCTTAACTTCCTGTTTTAAGTCAGCTATTTTTCCAACTCACTTTAAGAGACCTTTCTCTCTCATGGACATTATAAATGTGTGGAAAAAGGGAAAACAAAAGATTTTGGGGGATTATTGGGTATTTTTGAAATTCCATTGTTGGGAAAAAGGCTAAGGAGCCAGTTACCAAAGGATAGAAAAAGGATTCATTGTTTGGGTGCTTATCATCTCTCTTTGAGACATTTTCTCTTCTTCCTCCATTTTTGGTTTTAATGAGAGAAACACTGTGCAAAACATTTTCCAGCTTTGCAATTCATATTTTGATTGAAGATTCTGGACGATCTACTCATATCTCTTTCATCTAGCTAAGGAATAGAAGTTTTGGTTCCATTATGGTTGTGATATCTATTTAAATCCTCTTAGTCTCTCTTCTTTTATAACATTTTTAAATTCATGATATATTTGAGTTATCTTTGAGTAAGTAGATAATAGGACCCATTATTTATCTTGCTTAATGATACTTATTCTCTATTTGGTTTGGTTGAATATGTAATCGTTTAATTGAAGCAGTATTAGTGGAAATTTAACATAAAGGATCGTGGCCATGCTTTTTTTAATATATTGATGGAAGGTAAAACTAATTTGTTAAGCGTTGCTTTTATGTTTTGACAAGTTGGTGTTGCTATTTTCTTAAGTTTAATGTTGTTAGCTAATTAAATCTTAAATTCTTATTTAAGGTTGTTGGTTAATTAAAATTTGGTTAGAAAGCACTTCTTAGGTAATAAATTTAAGAGAAATTTGGTTGTTAGAGCTTGCTAATAACTTTAGCCACCTGTCATGAAGAGGAAGCAAATTTTACATCAATGATCAATTCTTGAAGAACCAAAATGGAAATATTCCATAGCTAGGTATCTCTTTTCTTGATTTAAATCCTTTTTTAATTGGTTTTTACATGATTGAAATATTTTCTTTAGTTGTTGATTTGTTTAATTCCTTTAGTTATAATTGCTATTTCCATTATTAAATTGCAAAGACACCCCCCCCCCCAAAAAAAAAAAAATTTTATTCCTTTCTTTCTCTATGTATTTTCTTTAGTTGTCAAAAGTATTAGAATCACCAATCCTTGTGGGTACAACTAGACCTGATTATCAAGCCAAACTTTAAAAAATCATACTTGAATTTGGGCCTAATAAAAAGTTTGAGCCTGTTTTTTAATTGAACTTTTCTATTCAAGCTTTTGTTCATATTTTTTAGACCGGACCTATTAGACCAAATGAGTTATTTTAACTCATGATTAAGTCAATTTACTACTGAAAACTTAAGATAAATAACATAACTAATTATTATTATTACTCATAAGATTATATACAAAAAAGTTGTAAATACAAATAATTTGTCGTATTGGCATAAATTGTTTTGATAAAGGATATTAGTTTTTATTAATGTAATATCACGTTATATTAAGTTTTTATTTAAATAAAAAAATTCTTATTCAAAATATATTGATTCAGGCTTTTCAAGCTCTATTCAAGCTTTAAAAAAAGGCTTAGCCCGACCCATTTTGTAAAATGAGCTTTTCTAATTTAGCTATTTTGTTCATGCTTTATTTTTTAAGGCCAAACTTCTTTAGTTACGCTTTTTAAGTTATGATCAGGCCTAAGTACAACCCCACTCACTCTAATTACAAATTCCATAATTAAGAGTAGGTTTATTTTTAATTTGTTGGATTCGACACCTAAAAAATTTTCCCACTATTGCCAGGGATTGGTTTTGATTATCTTGATAATCAAGACTGAAAGTGAAGAAGAACTTTTGTTTGGTCCAAAAACTGAAATGATCACTAAAAGTATAAGGAAGGCCACCAAGAAGAAAAAGCAAACTTCTAAAGCTTCATCTTCAAGCTTTACATCTTGCCTATCTTCAAGGGGAAAACAAGAACCACCTTTGGTACTTGTTGAAGCACCATCCGAGGTTGAGTGAGGAGGTAAAGAAATGGCCAGAAAAAGGACTTTAAAAGAGTTGGCGGCCCCAATAATGAACCAACCACCTCTTTGCATTACTAATCCAAACTTGGAAGTGTCATTAGAATTGAAATTGGTATTGAGACACTTGATACCTAAATTCAGAAGGCTAGCTAATGAGGACCCCTACAAGCATCTCAAGGAATTTCACATAGTTTGTTCAAGCATGAAGCATTAAAAGTTTTTGAAGAGCAAATCAAATTGAGGGTTTTTCCTTCTTTCTTAGGTGATATGGCTAAAGATTGATTGTTTTACTTTCCCCCAAGTTCCATTACTAATTAGGAAGATATGGTGCGGATGTTTCTTGACATGTACTTTCTTGCTTCTCGAGCTATTGGCAGTAGAAGAGATTGAAAAGTGAGAATCTAAGACTCTCCATGAGTATTAGGAAAGATTATGTGTGCAAGTTGCCCTCAACATAATATTTCAGAGCATTCTCATCCAATGCTTCAATAAGGAGTTGTTATCCACAGAAAGAAAAATGATAGATCCAGCTAGTAGAGGGCCATCGTGAACAAGACTCTTCAAGCTGCTAAAAACTTGATTTCTATTATAACAGTCGTATCACAACAATTTACAAGAAGACAAGAACGTCCACGAATAGTGAATGAAGTAAACAGTAAACACATCTTCATTGAGTCTAATTAATCAACTGGCAGATTTGGTTCAAAGGTTGGTCACGAGCCACGTGTAACAAGCTAAGGCATGCATAATTTGTGCTAAAGTTGGTTATCCTACTGACATGTGTCCTACACTTTAAGAGGATGAGCAACATCATGTTAATATCATCAGAAATTTTTCAAGGCCACCACAAAGGAGGTTTGATCCTTACTCTAATACTTATAATTCGGGATGGAGAGAAAATCTTAATTTTAGCTATGGAGTAAAACTCCCAAATGTCCAACTATTTCAACCAAGGCTAATGGCACCACAACAACAATCCTCATCCAAGTCAAGTATGCCATTTGAGGATATTGTGAGGTCTCTTGCAACAAGTACTCAATAATTCCAACAAGAGACAAGGTCAAGCATACGAAATTTAGATAATCAAGTGAGTCAATTAGCCACATCTTTGAGCAAATTGAAGTCCAAAGGCAAATTACCTTCTCAAACTAAATTTAACCCAAAGCAAAATGCTACTATAATCACTTTAAGAAGTGCAAAGTAGGCCCTAGGTGTGACTTAACTACAAAACCAGAACCCAAAGCTAGAGTCACTATGCAAAAATAGAACATAGACATCCCCAAGGAAAACAAATCTATCCAGCATGAGGGATTGGTCATTAAGCTCCCTTTTTTAGAAAGATTTGCTAAGTCTAAAAATAATAAGAGATTCTAGAGACCTTTTGCAAGGTGTAGGTGAATATTCCACTTCTCAATGCCATCAAGCAAATATCCTGCTATGGGAAGTTTCTCAAAAAATTATATACTAGCAAGAAAAAGCTAGTTGGGCATGAAAAAGTGACCATGTATCTGTGATGATTCAAAAGAAATTACCTCCCAAGTGTAAAGACCAAGACATGTTCACCATTTCATGCAAGATTGGACATGTGAAATTTAAAAAGCTATGTGTGAATTGGGTGCATCAATCAATGTGATGCCTTTATCCATTTACTCATCTTTGAATGCTGGAAAGTTGAAAGAAACCAGTGTTATAATTCAACTTGTTGATAGATCGATTGTATACCCTAAAGGAGTGCTAGATGATGTCCTAGTTCAAATCAATGGTTTGGTTTTTCTGCAAATTTCTTTGTTTTGGATATAGAAGATGACAAGTTTTCTAAACCATTTGACATTTTATTGGGAAGACCATTTCTTAGTGCCACTAAGACTAAGATAAATGTGCATGAAGGTACTCTCTGCATGGAGTTTAAATACAGCATACCAGTATTCTGCTTATATTATTTCCCACAAGATGTAGCTCTTCAAGAGTTGGCAATGATTGCCGAAGCAGTTCAACCTGCCTAATTAGAAAGACAATAAATAAGAATTTTAATAAAATAAATTAGGAACAGTTAAGCAAGAGACATAATTTAAGAAATGATATAGAAGCACCTGCTCCCAATCTACAGCTGTATTATTTAAGACCAGAACACGGATGTTTTTCAATACTGGAAGCCCAGATGTATATGGTGACATGAAGTTGTTTGATAAGTTTAGTGTCCCAAGAAGAGGTAACTGTTCACAAATTGTGCCAACTTCCTTCAAGAAGATTAATTGACAAGTGAGAAATGCAAATTAATCAAAAATTACCATAAAAAAGGGCTAAGTACAAAAAGTAAAAGGGATATTTATAATTTCATGCCCTGTATAGTGTTTTACTAGTATACAATAAGTGGCCAATGCACCAAATGACATTTCTCCATGTAACTCATCTTTTGAGCATGCATATCAACTACCTTTTTTTTTTTTTAAGATAGAAAGAAACTAATGAAGGGGAAAGAGCAGTACAGACAAGGATCATAATATGTCATCCTACACAAAAAATACAAGAAAAAGGAATATACTTGCACTTGCCATAGGGAAGCTCTCAATTTAAACATTAGAAATGAATCTACAAAGGTCCAATTACTATTATGAAAATTTGGCAAAATAACAAACTTATGTATATCCATGTCTCAGAGTCTTAAATAAAACCTCGAACTTGATGCTATCAAGGGAGGACTATGTCACTGTATGGTGTTTCCTCAAGAAAAAAACAAAAAGAGAAGGATGACAATTATAAATGACCAATTGTGATTAATCAAACCACTTATACATTCACTTAAAAACACTATATATCAGACCATTGTTCAAACAAACAGATCAAGGAACAGAACATGCAATAGAAGTTCTGTGAGGAAATCATCCAAGCTGATTACTGACATAGAACAATATATCTTATAATCATTTTTAATTATTTTTTATTATAAATTCACTTAAATGTGCCAAGCGATCGCCAATCAAAAAAAAATTATATACTAAATGAGAGTGATAGTCTCTACCATAGAGAACTTGGAGGGATCAAAAAGGTTAAAAATTTGAAACAAGCAAGAGGGGTATTATTGAACAGATCCATTCCTGCCTTACTACTCAACTATTCAAAGCAACAATATCATAAAATGAAGATTTTATGAAAATAATGACTCTGAAAATTCTTATATATTTCAAAACAATAATAGCTATATATAAGAGGAGGTAGGTGACAAGAGAACTGGCCAATCAGCCCCAATCAGAAAAGGAAAAGACAAAAACATACAATAAAAATAAAGACTCATAATACTAGAAGCAAATAAGGAAATAAAAACAACCGATTAACAACAATAACCTCATGCAATTCTTATGAAGAGTCTACCCACTAAATGCCCAAGAATAATGGAGTATTAACCAGCAACAAATATTTAATAATAAATTATAGGATTAAACCGAAAAGTGAAAAGATCAGAAAGTTGACAAGAAAACATAATAAAATCCATCTAATAAATGCTACTAGTCACATGATTTCCAACAAAAAAATACACTAATATTTCCATTAATAAAATTCCTAAAAGAAGCAACATAAATAGCTGATTCCTAGCAGTTGCAATCAGAATATCAAAAATAAGGTGGAGAATTACATAAAAACAAACATCCCCAACCTAAAGGAAATTAACTTTTAGCAAAAGAAAAGCATATGTATTTTTAAACTACTCTCAACTACGCACTAATGGATCAAAAGTAGTTCAATACAATAGAGCAAAGTTGCGAGAGCAGACCAAAAAGTCCAATCTTAGCCAGATAAAATTGTGCACCAAAACAATAAGTCATTTATGGAACATACCTTCCACTCAGAAAGCAGATTTCCAGTTAGATCAAGTTCCTTTATATCTGCAACAAAAGAAAATTAAGGACTACAAGAAGATCCAATTGCAAATATCTAGCAAGAAATCAACAGGGGAATTTATTTAAATGTGTCTCCAAGAAAAGGGGAGTTCGAGGAGGAGAATGCAGATTAAAGGAGTATCAAAGATACAATCCTATCAATCCCTAAAGTGAGAAGGCGAGGCACTACTGGCTGAGTGTTGGGCAGGATAAAAGGGTGTAAAACTTCACTATAAATTTAGCTCAGAGCCATTGAGAGCTTCTCCTCAGATCTAAAAGAGACTAGAACTACTCCTAGCTGTTAGGGAGGTGGTCATCGAGATATTATTATTGGCACCATTAATTCTCAAGATTATGAATGTTGAAAACAGTTCTGAGGAAATATGTAAAGCTTTTTCATTAAAAAAAGGTGTTCGAACTTGTATTTTCCTCTTGATAAATTCTTCTTTTATATAATTGACAATTTGGATTGGACTTCTTTGTATGCATTTTATTCTGCCTACTGTTGTAAATTCCAGAGGATCTGCTTACCTATGTTCAAAATAGCCAGCAGGATGGATACAGATATAGAACAAAGAAGCAGAGCTTTCCCAGTATAGTTTCAGGTATAACTAATTAGTTAGCTGATTCTAAGTAGACAACGTCCACATTCATTCATCTTAATAAGTGCAATGAAGAAAAGTGATAATTTTAGAATCAAGCTTACTTGGCACTGTAGTATTAATATGACATGGATTTCCAGGGGAACTAATACCCATATATGACAGTGATGCACTGGTCAACTCCTCGAATCGACTTAGCTTATCTTGAATTTTATCTTTACCCACAAGTTGAATAGAGACTCGTTTGTTGCTAGCAGAAAGAACATACATTTCATCTACAAAAAATAAAAAAAGAACACAAAAATCACAAATTATTTTCTAGGTCATGTTAGTATAATATTTATAAGAAACTATGACTAGAAAACATACCAAAAAGTAAACAGATTCTAAAGAGGAGAAGAAAGCTTCATAACAATATGTTAATGACTGTAAGAACGAAAATTGGTCCCATTTTTCATATCATATGAATTTCTAAAACTCTGGACGCGGAAGTAACAAGAAGCAGGATCAGGCAATTCAAATGTTCTTTTAAAGGTCAATTAACTGCTAAAATAATTGAGAATCATCCCAAGAGGTACATAAAATAGCAATTGACAGGAACAATATGGATCCCTGTACAATGCAAAGTTTAGATCAAAATTCACAAACTAGAATTAAGCATTGCCCCACTTGTCTTCACTAGTTCAAGGCATTAACAACCTCCATCCAACTGCCCAACAAAAGAACAAAACAATAAAAGAAAAACCACAACTTTAACTTACTAGATAGAAGTGACTTCTTCTCATTTCTTGTCAAAAATTTATGTGAAACCATTTTCAATGTCATTTTTATCCTACATTAATCTGGCCACCGAAAGTATATAAATTTAATAACATATGAATTTATAGCCAGAGATATACCCTCTTCATCTTTCGTAGAGTCACCCCGATATCTGAATTCAAGAGCTTCCAGCAGTGAAATGCCTTGGCTCAAATTCTGGGCACGAACAAATGATCCTGATCTTTCTGACTTTGCATTAAAGTATCGGACTCCATTGATGGATCCATCATGTCTGCCTTCTTCATTGTCCCAATCAACTCCAACCCATGTGCCAGAATAACCTTCTACAGGCCCGACATACTTGACTGTCCCAGTTCTCCGCGAATCACCAGAGGCATGTACACGTTGGCCCACCCAGAACTCAGCTCCTGACGCGGGGGAATCCTGCATCTTGTTAAATTTTGGCAGCGAATTCCTTTTATGAAAAGGCTTCTACCTGTGTAGTTTATTTCACTTCCATTCATTTTTCAATTTGATTCATGTCATAAAGCTATTCTAGAACTTAGTTATAACAATAACATAAATAAAAGCATTGAAAACAAGCAGGAACGAAGAGGCAGTGAGATTGTGTTGGGTGTGAAAGAATTAAAGAGTCCCTAATTTCCCAAGAGAGAAAGAAAAGCAACATTAGAGTACTAGAGAATGAGAGAACAATAGCATTGCGTAAGGTGAGAGAAAAATATTAAGATGAAACACATTGCACATACAGGAAAGGAGGTCCTGGGTTTCTTTCTGGAGTTTTTAATCTCTAAGTTACTGCTCTACCAGCACAATGCACCAATAAGATCTTTCTGAAATTCTTTCAATATGAGTTTCTTCAGTGTTTGCAGCAGGTAGCGCAGTAACTCCAAGATCCGTCACTAAATTGCAATCAGAATTTACGCGGTGCTGCTGAATGACAGAGCTCTTATACCAAAACCATGACCCAGGGACGCGGTAGAAAGGAAAAAAGTCAGTAGCGCCCAGTACCATGGCTGGTTCGCCACTTCGGGCTCCAGATAAAGTGCATCACATACCTGCTACGAACTCAGAGGAGGAGGGAGAACAAAAGAATGTCACTCGCCGTCGCCGACTCAACTTCTCTGGCGTGGAAGTAACAATGGATCAGGGACAGATGAAGCGGGAGCCGTGTAGAGAGAGACGACATCGTTTAAGGAGGTTAAAGCTTAAAGGAAAGAAAAGTGTTTGAATAGACTTTGACTACCTTAATAAAATTACATTTAATACTTATATATGAAAAAATTATATTTCACTGTCTCTAATTTATTTTTTTATAAAACTAAAAAATAATTTTTACACATATTATTTTAAATTATTCTTACTATCACATCAGAATAAAATTGAAGTTTTTAAGTTGAAGTTTAACATATGCTTACTTATACTTATCATCATAATAAGAATAATATTATAATATTATGTTAAACCAAAATTTGACATTTCTTATACAAAATAAATTAAAATGTTTCAACAAATATATATATATATATATATATATATATATACATATATACATTCTCCCATTAATCTTATTAAATTTGGAACCACCAAACGACTATTTAAATTTGAAAAAGAAGAAAATGATAACATTCCAAAAGAGCAATTCTTTCATTCTCTGAACAACCTGGCATGAACAACCTGTACGTAGCATTGTTTTCACTTAAGTGCAAGCCTTAAGACTTCTTAGAATACTTCTTAGAATACTTAGTCCCATAGCTTAAGAATTTTCAGCCTATAACTAAAATTGAATATCAATTCTAAAATATTTATAAAAATTATGGATCAATCTTCGATTAGATTAAGATTGAGTGATAGAAGGAATTTTGTCCTCTTTCATATAGAGGCCTTTTATATTGCTTAATATATAGACCTTCCCCCTTCAATCATAATCTATCATAACATTCCTTCGTTTCTTATTGGAGGTGTACTTAATCCATAATTCATGTAAATATTAAAGAAATTGATATCATGCCGATATTCAAACAATAAGATCAAATCATTGTTATAATTCCTAAAAATAAACTCACCTTAGTTTCCCCTAAAGGGTTTAGTTAGTCATACTTTAATGTTCTGTGCTTAATCTTCAATGGTTGATGGATCTTGTAGAATCAATGAAACTTGAATGTTGAAAAATAAAATTCTTTATTGATATAAAATGATGTTTACAAGATGAGTGATTACAAAAAAATGAAGGCTTATGCTTAAGTGAAAACAATGACACGTACTAGGTTGTTCATGCTAGGTTGTTCAGAGAATGGTATCAGAGCATGGTTTACTATAATAAAAGGAAATGAATAAACTTTAGTTTCCCTAATTTTATTAAGTTGAATTGTTGTTAGCCTTCACATAAAATTTTGTTTGTCTTAATTTTTATAAATTTGTTTCCGCACCATGTATGCATTAAATAAAGTAGAACCTCAAATATATTATATAGAAGAAAATAAAACACCAAAACATTCATATATGCCTAATCAGAATAATCAAGCAATAATATTGGCAACTCCATTTGTTTTAGATGAAGAAGGAGATGAAAATATAAATCAGCATAATTTGACAAATATGTTTTTAATGAAGCAATTAGAATGTTATATAGAACCTAAATTAAAGGAAGAATTAGAAATATACGATTTAGATGGAATAATGGGAAAAACACCTAAAGATATTAGAAAAATATTAAAAGAAAAACCTAAAAATATAATAAAAAGATTAAGAAAATTATAAAAACCATTAGAACAAAAAATATATAAACTAAAAGTAGAGTTAGAAATTATAAGGAGTGAACTAAAAGAATTGAGTAGCTTAGTAAAAAGGACATTAGGAATAAAAGATAAAGTGGTAAAAATAGAACAAGGATATAAGATAAATATTATGACAACCATGAGAGAAGCTATATTTGGAGAAAAAATTAAAAGTCAAATTAGAGTGCAAGAATTAAATGAGAATATATAAGAAACTAGGATAATTGTAAATAGACTACAAAAAGACCAAGAAATATTAAATAAAAACATGTGGACAATTTATGATGAGTTGGTAGGAAAAAACATAGCGGTTGAAAAAGGAAAAGGAGTAATAAAAGATGAAAAAGATGAATGAACTAAAAAGGATTATAAAACAATGGAATATGCATGTTAGATAGGATCTGAAATATCAGGATTTATAGAATGAATGACACCTAAAAGAAAAGAACAAAAATCCTTAACAATGAAAGAAATAAATATGATGAATATAATAGAAGAATTAGAACAAGATGAAATAGAAAGAGAAATGGGAAAAGGAGACGAAGAATTAGAAGAAATTATGAGAGAATATGGAAGATTTATAATAGATGATAATTATAATGAAGTAATATGAATCAAACTCAACGAAATAGTATTCTTACACAAAGAGAGCCTCAAACCCCTCTAGATTTAAATAGGCCATAATATAACCAAAATAACCCAGAAAGTAAAATAACTAGAAAAGAAGAAACAAAAAGAGATGTATTAAGAAACGAAATTTATATTTGAATCTACTTATGAACCTTCAAGTAATAGATATACACCAACAAGATTAGAATAGCATGAAACTAGAGCAATACCTAATGCAGGAATGTGGCTAGATTTAGACCATTAAAAAGACAGAAAAAAGACAGGAAGAATGGGCAAAAGCTCAATTTATAGCATTAGCAAATAGAGGAGTAAATGCACAATCAGTAAGCTTAATAGTTGAATCAAGTTTTATAGGCAAAGTACAAGAATGGTGGGAAAGTAATCTAGAAGAATTTAGGGCAAATGCAAGAACAGTAAATAATTTTAATAACGAAAAAGAATTTTATGCTATATTGGTAAGACAATATGAGCAATTGTTAAGAAATGAATTTTTAGGAAGAAGTGTAAGAGCCAATGAAATCACAAAAATAAAAAGAGCAATACAAAAATTACATCAGTTAGAAATATGTACATTAGACCCAGATGATTTAGAAAATTATACTTACGAATATAACAAATATTACTACGAAGTAAGATTATCAAACTATAGCGAAAAGAAATTATATTTAGATTTATTTTATAGAAAATTACCAGCAATATTAGCATAAAGTATAATAATATATTATTACAAAGCATTTACTAAAAGACAAGAATTAATACCATATATAGATACCTTAGGTAAAAGAAAAGAATATTTATCAAATAAATGTAAAGAAGCATGGAAAGCAAATAAATTTAATAAAACTAATAAACTAATTCCAAAATGTGGAAAAATAGAATCACCTCATAGATGGAAATGCAAACAAGAAAAACAAAGATATAGAAAAAGAGAAAATATATAAAACCTTATAAGAAGTACAAATTTAAGAAATATTCAAAAGACAAATTTATGAGGAAATATAAACTAAAGAAATATTTTAATAAAGGTACAAAATTAAATTATAAAAAATATCCAAAAAAATGTCAGTGCTATAATTGTAGACAATTAGGACATATCACAACCGAATGTAAGAAACTTATAAGAAAAAGGACTATAAATATAATAGAAGCAGCCGAGTTAGAATTACTATAACCAATAAAGTTTGAAATTTTTCCAGTAGAATAAGTTTATGAGTCAAATATGGAAATATATAAAATAGAATGACTATCAGAATCAGAAGAATCAAGTACAGAAACATAAACAAATTATGAAGATATAGAAGAAGAAAATGAAATAAATATGATGAAAGGTGAATCTCGTAATTAAATAGAAGAACAACAAGAATATGATCAGTATAAAGAAATAAGGAATCCAAAAGAAGGAATAGTTGAAAGACGAATGAAATTAAAATAAAAACAGTATAATATAATTAGAAATAAAGAATTGGATTTGTCAACCAAAGATTTGTCGAAACAAAGTATAGTATCAAAAATTAGTGAAATAACAAAATCAAAACAAAGAGAAAAATATGCATGTGTAGTATTACAAAAGAAATATCCTATAGAAGCAACTCAAACAGAAGGAATACTAAATACCATTGATAAGTAAATCAATAATAGATTAGGAAATTGAAAAATTAGATATCAAAGATGATATAACAGAAATATATATACCATGAATTCAATTAATGATTAAAGTATATTTTCAAGCAGGAATAGATACCCCAATAGAATTAGTAATTACAGATAACAAAATAATAGATAGCATATCAAATAGTACACTAGGTGCATTAAATGGAAATTTGGTATATAAAAAATTAAAGTTTACATTAAATACAAACTTTACAATATCTAGAGCAGAAATGAATATGAATAGAACTTTAATGGTTTACCATAAGTTAAAAGGAATAAAAATACCACCAGGAAGTAAAATAATTAGTATAACAGGAATTGTATGATTACTTATTTCAAATGAACACAAGATATATAAAAAGAATAATGGGAAAATAACAATAGGAAAATAATTTATGCTAGTCTTAGATGAATTAAAATTAAATCCCATAAAAATTACTATCCCAAGACAATTACAATTAGAATTAGACAATATCAGAGAAATAAGAAATGAAAAAATATTAAAAGAATCCAGTATGATAATAACATAGGAAGAAGAAGTACAGGAATAAATTCACCAAACGATATAAATATAAATATAGGTATTAGGAGAAGTTTAAGCTATCAAGAATATAGACCCTTAACAAGAACAGAAAGTTTTAGATCATATAGTTTAGAAAATTCACAAAGTCACAGAATAACAGAAATTCCAATAATATCAAATTTAACTAAAATAAAAACAAATACCCCTTTAATAAACTTAACAAACTCTAAAAACTCAATAAATCATGTTTTAGTTGAAATACAAAAAGAAGGAATTTGGATGCAAATAATTGCCATAATAGATCCAACACAAGAAATAAGTATAATACAATTAGAATATATAGATAATGATATAGAAATAGAAGAATTAGGAACAAAAGTAAATACAGTAATCAGATTTGATAAAAAGAGAAATAATAAAAATTCAAAGTATGGGTAGATGAGGAAATTAGAGAAACAGAAAACCATTAACTAATTTTAGGACAAGATTTTCTCAACCAAGTAACACCATATAGAATCTAAAAAGATATAATACTTCAAAATATAAACCAAGTAGTAGTAATATTAGAAAAAATAAAATTGATTTAAATGAAGTTATATTATATATTGTCAAAATTCAATTGTAAAAAATACCAATTAAGAAAATATCATGTAATGGTAGATACAAGAGTAAATATGACAACTGCTAAATACAATGTTTTACCACCAGAATTATGGAAGAAAGGGATAACTATAAAAATGACTAGTGCAAAAAAAGAAGTACATTTATTAGAATTATCGGCAGAAAATGTAATAGTTCATATAAGAGACTATGAATTAAAAATACTAGTAATGTTTCAATATAATGAAGTCACACTTGATATAATATTAGGAATGGGTTTCTTAGAACAATATATGCTATTACATTTTACCCCTAAAGCCTTAGTTTTTACTATACTATGTAAGCACCAAGCATATGCATTAAGAATATTAGACCCACAAGAAAGAACAAATACAATATTTAGGAAAAAGAAATCAAAAAATGAAGTACAATTTGTACCTAATACAGAACCAATTAAAGAAATAGGTAAAAACAAAATACATAATATGGAAACCAAAACTATAGAACAAAGCTTAGAAGAAAATTATAGTGATAACCCTTTAATACATTATTAGCAAAAATAGAATTATTAGATTATAGTAAAGAAATAAATAGTAAGCCTTATCCATGGACAAAAGAAAATCGGAAAAAATTTATTATGCATATAAATGAGATGAAAAAAATATAATCTAATTAAAGAAAGTAAATCTAGATATTCATCGTCAGTTATGATAGTAATGAAACATAATGAAGAAAAAAGAGAAAAATCTAGAATGGTGATAAATTATAAAAAAAACTAAATGAAATAGCAATGAAAAATAGGTACCCTATTCCAAAAATAAAATTATTATTTAATCTAATAAAAGGAAAACATATATTTAATAAATTTGACTGTAAATCAGGATTTTTCCAAATAAAATTAGAAGAAGAAAGCAAAAAATACACAGTCTTTAGTACATCCAAAAGGTTATATGACTGGAATGTATTACCCATGGGATTTCATAATAGTCTAAGTATTTTCCAAGATTATGTAATGAAACTCTTATTACCTATAAGAGATTTTGCAGTAATTTATATAGATAATATTTTAATATATTCAAATAATGAAAAAGACCATGAAGAATATTTAGATAAATTTATGGAACTAATAGAAGAAAAAGGATTAAATATATCCCCAAAGAAAGTAGAATTAAGAAAGAAACAAATAGGATTTTTAGGACATTATATCTCTAAAGAAGGAATATAGTTACAAAAACACATTAGTAAGAAAGTTTTAAATTTCCAAGAAATAACAACTAGGAAGGAATTAAGATCCTTTCTAGGATTAGTAAACCAAGCTAGAGGTTATATTCTAAACTTATCAAAACATACTTCAAAAACATCGAAACTAGCAGGTGAAACAATGGAATGGAAATGGGACAATAACTCTAAATATGTAATAGAAAAAATAAAACATTTGTGTAAAAACTTACCAAAACTTAGTATACCAACCAACCAACCAATAAAGTAGATTATATATACTGATGCTTTAGAATATTACTGGGGAGCAGCCCTATACTATGAAAAAGAAATGGAAAAAGAAATAATAACAAAATATGCAAGTGGAAAATTTAATCCAAATCAGGAAAAATATCACTCAAATTGAAAAGAATTTTTAGCAGTAGTTAAAGCTATATAAAAATTAGAACTATTAATAGTAAATTTAAATTTTATAATAAGAACAGATAATACCTAAGTAAAACACTGAATTGATAAAGGAATAAGATATAATAAATTATCTGATAAAATGTCAATTAAATAACAATTAGATTTAGCTTATTATGATTATTGTGTTGAATATATTAAAGGAAAAAATAACTTGATTGCTGATTACTTGAGCAAAGATGGAGCATAATAATGAAAAGTCAAATATCCAGACAAATAGGCCTCCAAGGGAACCAAGTTTGCCAACTATTGAACAAATAGTAGTGCACTTATCTTTGTTAGAAGTAAGTGTGGGATTAGCACAGTCATAGACAACTAGTTACATAAATAGCATTTCTAGAACACTAAAGAGTATTATTACTTAACTAAACTAATTAGAAGAAGAAGTCAAACAATTAAAAGCTGGTTCATCTAACCAGGTTAGCTCTTTTAGCTAAAGCCAATAAATTCTAGCATTACTACCCAAAATCCAATAACCCAAAAAAAACCCAAGTCCAAATCTCCCAATGTTAAACCTAAAAGATTCTTTTTTGGAAAGAACCAAAAAAGGAAAAGAGGTTGAAACCTCTAAATCTTTAACTAGCCCAAAAATAAACCCATTAACCATAAGCCCACTTACTCCATTAAAAGATACTAGTATTCAAATAAGACTAGCTAAAAATCCAAGTCAAAAACTGAAAGAATAGTTTGATTATTTCAAACTTATAATCCAAAACCTAAACCATTTGAGCCTATCCACCACTAAGACCATTAAGTTCGTATCTCACTATGCCATAAATAAAGCCGTCATATTCCCATGAACATATCCCAAATTTGTTAAAACATTATTTAGTTATGGCTTAATCCAGTCCATTTATCCATCAGTCAACATAAGAGAAATATAATTAATACTAAGATCTTTAGTAGAAACTTCTAAACATTATTTCACAATTATAACTCAGTACCAAGTATACATTTAGTGTTACTTCATAGTTGCTAAATTCACTTCTAGTAAATTCTATCCTTCCATTAATCATATTAAATTTGGAACCACCAAACAACTATTTAAATTTGAAGAAGAAGAAAAGGATGACATTTCAGAAGACCAGTTCTTTAACACTATCTTTAGATTACGAGCACAAGAGATGAATATCATTATGACAAAGTTGACAAGAACTTTAACAAAATATGAAGCCCAATGGACTTATTTCACTAGCCCAACCACATGTATCTATTCAATAGGGAAAAATAGCTGACAATATTAACAGTTCAAGAATTGGTACAACAAAGTTAGAACAAATAATATGGAGCACTTAGAACACACTAAAGCAAAAATTTGTGAAAAATTATCAGAATTTAATGATCATCAATGTAAGTTCTACCAAGAGCAAGAAGATGATGAATATACGAAACTCAACACCTCCGTTGATTTAAGTGTTTAAAACAGAGAGAGAGAGAGAGGTAAAAAGCAAAAGAAGACTAGAAATTGAAGAAAGGAGGAAAAAGAAAAGCAAGGCCAATCACGTAAGAAGAAAAGAAAAAGAAGAGACAAGACCAGACAAACAAGTAATGACAATAAAAAACTCTAAAGAACAATCATTTCAGACACAACATTAAAGGACAACAACTATCAAGCACGGATTCAATGAAGTCCATTACTTTAGAAATTTAGAGATAAGAAAGAATCTTGTATAGTTCAAAGAAGTAATCTATTTAAAAGCTTTGTAATTCACTAAGAAAGACACAGAGCATTCGAGTATTTAAGCTATCTCTTGAGCTTAACGTACTTTGCCTCTAAGCCTTCATTTTTTATTTTTTATCTGTAACCATTCATCTTGTAAACATAATTCCAAATCAATAAAGAATTCTATTTTTCAACATTCAAGTTTCATTGACCCTACAAGATCCATCAACCATTGAAGATTAAGCACGGAACACTAAGGTATGGCTACCTAAATCCTTTAGGGGAAACTAAGTTGAATTTATTTTCAGAAGTTATAACAATGATTTGATCCTATTGTTCGAATACCGACATGATATCATTTTCTTTAATATTTACATGAATTATGGTCTAAGTACACCTCCAATAGGAAACGAAGGAAGGTTGTGTTGGATTATGATTGAAGGGGGAAGGTTTGTGCATTAAGCATTATAAAATACCTTTGTATGAAAGAGGATAGAGTTCCTTCTATCACCCAATCTCAATCTGGTCAAAAATTGATATATAATTTTTATAAATATTTCAAAATTAGTATTCAATTTCAGTATATAGGCTGGAAATTCTTAAGTTGTGGGGCTAAGTGTCCTAAGAAGTCTTAAGACTTGTGTTTTAGTGAAAACAATGCCACATACTGGGTTCTTCATGCCGGGTTGTTCAGAGAATTACATATATATATATATATATATATATATAAGTTACTCATATGACTCTTTACTCTTTATTGAGTCATTTAGAGCCTAGTTAGCACATTTATAAGACCAGATAAGATAAGGTTTAATAGTATGAGGTTGGATAGAATAAAGATAGATAGTATAAGGTCTTATGAGAATTTAATATTATATAGTGTTTAATGTGACATTATATAAGATATTGTATTGCATAAAATAATATGATTATATATTTGGTGACAAACGATATAATATTAGATAGGATAAAAATTAATTATTATGATAAAAATGTTTTTAACTTTAATAAAATTATATTTAACAAAATACTCAAAAGAAAGTGAATATGATTTTTTTGCCACTTATACAAATTCATGCAAATAGTAATATATCAATCTAAAATGAGAAAAATTAAAATTTGAAATAAAAATAAATGATCTAAACCTCATTTGGTCCCTCACATGAAGAATATTTCTCAAATTAGTATATCACAAATATGATACTTCTCAACTTAGTCTCTCATAAATAAAATCATTATTAATAATGTCTTTCATATTTTTTTAAATTAACTTATTTTTTAATAATATTATTGATAACAATTTTATTTGTGATGTTCAAGTATAGAAATGTCTATATTTAAGGGACTGCATTGAGAAAAAAATTTTGTAAGGGGTTGAATTCAAAGAACAGTTCTATGAGGGAACAAATTGAAAAATATTTTATCTACAAGAGACCAAATTGGAAAAAAAATCTACGAGTTTATATATCTTACGTTCACGTACTTTTTTAGGATATTATTAATAGTAATTTTATTTATAAGGGATCAAATGAAAAAATGTACATATGAGAGGGGGTAAAGTGAGAATACAATTCTACAAGGGATCAAATTAAAAATATCTTATACGTGAGGGACTAAATTGTGAAAAAGTTTTATAAGTTCATATTTATTAAATTAATTTGTTTTTTGATGATATTATTGATAATAATTTTATGTGTGATGGATCAAATGGAGAAATATACATATGTGAAAGACTGAATTAAGAAGAAAATTTTATAAGGGATCAAATTAAAAAATAACTTAAAAGTGAGGGTGCAAATTGAGAAAAAGTTTATGAGTTCATAATTGTTAAATTAATTTGTCTTTTGTAGAAATTATTGATAACAATTTTATTTGTAAATGATCAAATAGAGAAATATACATATGTGAGGAACTAAATTAAGAGACAATTCTATGAGAGATCATATTGAAAATATCTTATATGATAGGGACCAACTTAAAATATTTTTATGAGTTATTTTTTTATTAAATTAACTTATTTTTTAGGATATTATTGATAACAATTTTATTTGTGAGGGATCAAATGGAGAAATGTATAAATGTGAGTGACTAAATTAAAAATTCATTTATGTGAGGGACTATATTAAAAAGATAGTGAGGGATCAAATTGAAAAATTTCTTATCTATAAGGGACTAAACTAAAAAAGGTTATATAAGAATAAATTAAGAAATATCTTATATGTGAGGAACCAAAGTAAAATTTTACTAAAAAAGACAACATATCTTGTTTATACAATCAAGTCTAATCAGGCTAAGAGATATAATATTAGTAATATAATGCTCCGTCATATGAAATGTGGTTGATTGGAGTTAACCATATAAGGTTATATAATCCATGTATGAACCAAACACATGATAATGATTAATTATATTGTATAAACTTATATAATCCAGCTTTATAAAGTGTGCAAAACACACTCTTAGACAAGTGTGCGATGTATACCATTACATTTTTTTGTGATAACTTGTTATTTTTCCTTCCAAGTCTTAAATAATTTTTATTCCTAATGTATGTTCGCAAGTTCAAATAGTAAAACCTTTGGATACTTTTGTGGTTTAATGTAAGGCTTGGTTAAGAAATTATCTAAACATTTGGATGGACAAATGTCATAAACAAGATCTTTATATCAAAGTTGTAAAAAAATAGAGAAAAAACAGGTATGGAAATCTATCTTTTTATCTCAAGCAATGAGAACAACTCTAATGCAAGCAATAATGAATTATAATCTTGCTTATCCTTTTCCAGAAAAATATTATCTGTAGATTGATGCAAAGATTGCTCATTTTTCACAGGGTTATAAGCTAAGTCAACTTAAGATGTATTTACTTCAATAGTTAGAATTATGCTTGCCAAGGGATTATGACAGATTGGGATTCCACAAGACAAGATTCATTAATTTAGCCTTATTATCAAAACATATTTGGTGTTGGGAGATTGATGACCAATTGTTTATATTTACTATGACATTAAATCCTAAATATTCTAATAACACTAATTTTGGTTAGATAAATTTTCACTTTAGTACGGCTTGGACATGAAAGGGTATCTAAGGGGCCAATCACATAATATATTGGAATCTCAAATAGCAAGTGGGCGATGGTAGTCATATTACTATCACTAGCCATATTTGACAGCTTGTAAATCATGAAGTATTGGTTACTCAACAATAAAAGACCTCATTCAACATGATAAAGGTTTATGAAATACATAAGTTGTAAATCTTCTATACTAATAACTTGTTTATAAGCTGATTTCTTATACAAGTATTTTAAGATCACCTTATTTGGAAAGGATTGAAGATGTCTTTATAATTATATAATAATGACTATTTTAGTGACTCATGTTTTTCATTTTCAACGATGGGATTCATTATGTAAACTTTGGATGCCTTTTAAAATCATTTTATTTATATGACGATTGCTCACTAAAGCTTTTCCACTTAAGTATACATTACAAAAACATCATATGGAAATTGAGAATTTATGTGTATTTTATCATACTTGAGTTAGAACAATTAATCGTTTAGTTGTAGAGCTATATGGGTTACCTCACTACTATTACTTTTGAGTTAACCAAATTTGTCCAAACGATATTGTTTAATGGCTATAAGTACGATTTTCACAAGAATGTTCTACTTCATAAGAAGCATAAAATTATAGAAGATTGTTAATACTGGTGTTTTATGGAATATGATAGATTTGCAATAAAGTAATTTTTCATCTACCAAAAGTTCCTTTATATATAGGTTTAATTCAATGAACTTTTGCCAAGTGTGTGAAGACTTAGGATGATACTAGTTATCAAGAGCAGTATAAGACTAGAAACGAAAGAATAATAAAATAGGTATCAAAACAATTTATTATAATGAATGAATGAAGAATGGTACTTTGGATGCATCTAAAGAAATGTTGAAGAAAGTGTGTGTACGGGTATTTCAAAAGAAGTCCCACATTGCTTGGAAGTGTGAAACCTTGAGTGTATCTATAATAATATGTGAGATTGAGCTTGTAAAGAGCCAAGAGAGGGTAGAGGCCTTACATGCACAAGCATAGGCCAATGGGCTCAAATGCAATTCAAATAGGGGATTTCGCCCCTTGTGCGTGTGATAAAATTGTGACGCCTACCTTGAAAGAGTCATGATATTTTGACAGTTTCTGTTGTAACGTTTTATTTTACTGTTACTTAATGGCTAGCTTCTTCTCCTATAAATAAAGCATCTCTTTGGGTTACTGAACACATACAATCACTATCACTTCTCATCTCTTTTTACTAGATTCTACTCCTGAGCTCTCTCTCTTTAGAAAGGTCTGTTTAATCTTAGGGGAAATTCATAGGTTCGCAAAATATTCCTAAGAACAGCATTCCACAAAGTGACCAGACCATTTATTTCCTTACAATCTTAAGAATATGGACACTGCCATCACTATTGCCAATGCCTTTGGTAATACTACATTGTCACTAAATACTGAAACACCTCTTACAAATCCCACTCAAGGAGCTATGATCACTCGTCCGCTCTAGTAAAGTCATTAGTTTCCTATGCCAAGCCATTTATAAATATATTAAAAATCTAAGTGTTCGATGGATAAAACTTTTGGAGACGGCAAGAACGAATTTTATCTACTCTAGATATGCATGAAGTTGCTTCAGCGCTTACTAACCCAATGCCATTGTCAACTGCTAATGCAAAAACATTGGAGGCTTGGACATATGTGAATAAGGTATGTAGACTTACAATAATTAATACTTTATCTAATGATCAGTTTGATGTGTATTACACATACAAGAAAGCCAACAAAATTTGGGAATCAATGATTTTCAAATATACTATTAATGATGTTGGAAAGCAAAAATTTGTCATAGACAATTACTATAAACGGGATATGACTGATGAAAAGGACCAAAAAAATTCTAATAAATGAATATCACAAATTACTTAAGGAACTTTGAGCAGAAAAGATCAACCTCCCTGATGAGTTTGTTGCTGACATACTGATTGAAAAGTTACCAAATTCATGGAGTGATTACAAATAGCTTAAGCACAACTAAAAGTAACCATCGCTTACATATTTGATCACTTATATCTTAATAGAAGACACAAAGCGGAAATAGTTCAAAGTTGCTAAAGCAAGGAAATGACCAGAAAGGCCAACTTAGTATAAGAAAAGTGGTACAAAATAAGGTATGTTAAAAAGAAAACTAATTACAAGCCTAAGCTATCTAACCCCACCTTCAAAAAGAAGGAAGGCTATTTTGTCTGTGGAAAGCTAGGTCATCATACTGCTTACTGTATTAAGAGCGAGAAATGACAAGCCTCCAAAGCCAAATACAAATTTGGTCTAAAGAGATGGCATGTTTGTTGTAGTCATATCTTTAGCTCTTGTGGTATCTAATGTGAAATAATAGGTTATAGACTCTGGTGCTACTAGGCATATTTGTGCAAGCAAATATGCCTTTTCCTCTTACACTGCAGTGGGAAGTAAAGAAGAACATGTGTACCTTGGTGATTCAAGAATTACAAATGTTCTTGCAAAAGGTAAAGTACTTCTCAAGCTCACATTTGGCAAGAATTTGGCCATAAAAAACATGCTACATGTACCTAACATCAGAGCAAATTTGATATCTGTGGCTCTATTAGAAAAGCTTGGGGTTAAAGTATTATTTGATTCTAACAAGATTGTAATGACAAAAAACAATATTTTTAGTGGCAAACGTTATTGTAATTAGGAACTCTTTATACTCTGTGCTTCTGAAATTATGAATGAGAATACATCTTCTTTTGCTTACTTGATTGATTCTATTGATATGTGGCATGCTAGATTAAGACATGTTAATATTTCTTATATTAAAAAATTATAAAGTCTTGGTTTAATTTATAGAATTAATAATACAATTTCAGACAAATGTGAGATTTATGCTGAGTCTAAACAAACCAATAAGTCTTTTCATAATGTACAAAGAGATAACCAAGTTACTTAGTTTAATTTATACAAACTTATGAGACTTAAAACAAAGAATGATTAGAGGTAGGAAAAAAATATTATATATGTCATAACTGACCTTTCAACAAAAAAACTAAAAAAAAGATATTAAATTAAAATTGATTCCCAAATGACTCTTTAAAATTAATTTATAAGAGTCGCTACTAAAATTTTTAACGAAAAACTTTAGAAAACTAATTTAAAACAAAAAGAAAAAGCAAAGTGGTCTGCAAAAACATAAATGGGTTCAGAAGTTTATTTGAACGTGGGGAAAATGTTAGGCATCCCACAACACCTGTTTATGAGGACGGTTACCTTAAACTAGTTAAATGAGATAGAATATGACCTTAAATTTATCTAATTACCTTTTTATTGACATACATGCTCGTTAAAAGAGAAGACAAAAATAACAATAATCAAAGCAAACAAATAGATATTTATAAAGGCTGGACTTGACCTAGGATGAAAGTCTAGAGCTTACGTACCTCGTAATAGGGATTAAAGTCCACATAGTTCAACTAAAATATGTGACAATTTGTTGATGGTTTTATGTTTTTATGAAAAGAACAAGAATGTTCAAATTAAAGAAATCTTCATAAACAAAACGGGATTGAAATTTAGTATATGTTTTAATCTACAAAATCTGAATGATCTCACACTCCCAATTTCTTCATTTCTTTGAAATTTTCACTTTTATTTTGAAAATGAAGTGGTAATGGGAAAAGATTTTTAGAACTTTTTTAAGTTGGAAGTTTGTTTAAGAATTGGAGTGAAATTATGATAAAATTTTTTTTTTTAGTATGTTTGAATTTATGACCTTTTGGTTTTTTTATTTGAATTTAGAATTTATTTTGAAACTGAAGTGACATTATAAGGAAAAAAATATTTTTGAATTTATTATTTTTTATTTTAAAATGACGGTTTCTTTATTTCAATTTGAAAGAGTCAATATTATCTAAGGGGAGTACTCCTAAATTTTTTTATGACAACTAATGAGCAAAATAAACCACAATTATATTTTTTGAATTAGTCTTTTTTTTTTTTGAAAACGGATGTTAACTTTTAAGATCTTAGGACACTTAAGATCTCACGGGACCTCTATTGTTGTTGTTTTTTTTTAAATGTCTAAGGAGACATGTGATCTCACACAACCAATTTAAAATTTTAAAAAAGGCCAAAATAATTTAATAAATTAAAATTTATTTTTTATTATCTATTTATCTAGCACTTTAAAACGCGTTTTAAAATTTTAAAAAGAAGAAAAAGGGAAAAAATAAAAAAATTCCAAAGATCTCATATGATACACAAAGAATGATAAATAGGAATCCTATGGTTAAGTAAATGAATAAAGATCACCAACAAAACCATTATCCCTCTTTGAGCAACACATTCCTATATCATGATTTCCAACACCTCTCTTTTATCATTCCCAGGATTTTGTATATCCACAATAAGATAATGGAAAAGGTGCATATATATATGTGTGTGTGTGTGTGTGTGTATATATATATATATGTAGTTGTAAGTCTAGATAACTATGGAGTATGCACGTGGATCTAGTTCTCTCTTATATTAAACCACTTTCCTAATATTATTCATCATTCCTTTCACCTGGGTTCCCCAACATGTAAGAAAAGACAATCACATAGTTTAAGAACCCAAACTTCATGATACACTTTTCCAAAAGATTAAACCAAGGTGAACGAACCCCTTTATCTTGCAGCTAAATGCACTCAATAACATGTTGCATCTTTTCTTCAAGCATGACAATTATCTTATCAAGAATGGATCTACTAGCATATGATGTTTTCATAACCTAGTGACATGCATCCAATTAACCTATAAGCTAAAAAAACTAACCAGATGAGGAGAAGAGAGCAAAGCATCTGAACATCATTCGACAATTCTAAGTCATTGAAATTCTAAGGAATAAGCACAAACAACTCACCTCCTTTTTCCTTCAGTTGAGCTCTACTCTTCTTAAGTTTCTTTACTTAAGAAGTTTGCACTTTAGCTACCCTTTAGTATCTCTTTTTCTCGATTATTCAGTCAGTCTCAACGCGACACTTTCACGTCATGTTCTATTTTGGCATAAAAGAAGCATAACACGGTTTCTTTTCTGCTTTCAACAAGGTGAAACCGAGATTATCAGAGTAACCAAGGGTGTTTGTTGCTTTCACAGTTCACTTCCTTTCTCTTTCATTCTTCTACTTGAATTCTAGCCTCTACATGTTAAACTTAGTCTTTCTCCCTAGCTTGTTTCTGTGTTTCACATGCTCTACCCCGTGGCTAGAAAATAAGGGTTGCTTGCCCTTACTTGGCTTCCCTCTTGGAGCTCCCTCATTCTCATGTTTTCTTTGTTTGACAGGTTTGTAACTCATGCTGCATCCTCTTCTTCTCCGATGGTCTCTCAATGTAGGAGTTTTTGTCTTCCCTCTTGGCTTCTCTTTCTCTCCTACAGTTTGAGCTTCTCTTTGTTTCACAGTTTTCTAAAAGAAACTCATTCTCCCTTTTTCATTAGCTTGGCCTCTCCCCATACCTCTTCAGCTCTAGTATCTATTTTCTCCCAGCTCCTTTCCTTCTCCAGTTGTTGCTTCCTCTCTCAAGCTCGACTTCTCTATCTTTCCTTTTGGTCTCTCTCTCTCTCCCGATTTCTCCCTCTACCTTTTCAGCTATAGTCTCTCTTTTCTCCCAGCTCA
Source organism: Delonix regia (assembly GCA_037074485.1). Lineage (NCBI taxonomy): Eukaryota > Viridiplantae > Streptophyta > Magnoliopsida > Fabales > Fabaceae > Delonix > Delonix regia. The sequence continues at coordinate 24,162,051 of CM073451.1, read as the reverse complement.
TCTCCTTCTCCAGTTATTACTTTCCCTTCATGGTCAAAGGACATGGGTCTTTTATCTCAGTCCCTCCTTCTTTCTCTTTAGCTCGTTCAGCCCTTTGCTCTTCCTCCTTATAATAGGGATGGTCTTTATTTTTGTCCTTTATCTCCTGTGGTTAACTCTTTTGGTCTCTCACGTCTCTTTCAGTAGTTTGGTCTCTTTCCCATCTCGATAGGGGTACGTTGAAGCACCAAATGCACAGTCTTCCCATCGTTCTTAACTCCTATAATATGAGTTTGTAGTGTTATCCTGTGTCTGTAGCTCCCAATCTTGTAACCTGCCATCATAGCAATAAGGTACTGCCATAAATTGAAGCTGTTTGACATTTTCCTTATTTGATGTTGCTTTTTGTAGGTTGTAGTCTTTATGGCCTCTAGCGGTTATTGCCAATGTTGATCGAGAGGGAAGCTCATTGTTCCACTTACCTTACACCTTATATACCCAGATATATGCATACAATCTTATTTTGTTGCTTCTTTGTTTTTATTTATTTTCCCTGCATTTCTATTTTGCCTTTTAAGCTTTGATTTTATTAAAATTCAATTATGCTATTTCTTTTACTTTTCCCTTTTTTTTTTTTCGTTATAAACGTTATGTCTTTGATATTATTGATTTTGTATTTTGTTTTCCATACTTTTTTGATTTTGTATTTTTTATCTTATTTTTGATGATTTATTTTGTTTTTCCATATTTATTTTTTCACATTTTTTATTTTTGATTTCATTTTTCATATATTTTTATTTCTTACTTTATTTTATATTATTTGATTTTTATTTTGTGACACACCCATTTTACATTTACTTAATTAATGAATTAATTAATTGATTAATTAGTTAACCATTACTTTTATTTTTATTTTATTTTGGGATGGGGTGTTCACGATATAACATTTATAGATGATTTTTCAAGATACACTAAGGTGTGCCTACTTAGAAATAAAAATGAGACATTTAATACTATCCTCTTGTATAATGTTGAAGTAGAAGATCAATTAGATAAGAAAATTAAGAGAGTAAGGTCAGATAGAATAGGTGAATATATATTATTCAATGAGTTTTATGAGAATAAAGGAATAATTCATGAAATTACTCCTTCTTATTTTCCTTAGTCCAATGGAGTAACAAAAAGGAAAAATAGAACCCTAAAAGAAATGAAGAATGTTATGTTAGTTAGCTCTTCTGCCTTAAATAATCTTTGGGGTGAGGCTTTATTGTCTGCATGTCATTTACAAAATAGAATACCTTATAAAAAGAACAATAAAACACCATATGAGCTATGGTAAGGGTATATACCTAACCTAAAATATTTAAAAGTGTGGTGGTGTCTAGTAAAGGTTATGTTACCTGACCTTAAGAAAAAGAAAATAGGCTCTAAAACTTTTGATTACATATTTGTTGGATATGCTGAGAATAATGCTGGATATAGATTTCTTGTCTTAAAAAGTGATGTGCTTGATTTTAAACCAAAGTAAAGACTAAGAATGCTGAGTTCTTTGAGCATATTTTCCCTTTGAAAATTGATAATATTTCTCATGCACCTGCATTTACACATTCACCTATAGCTAATGAAGAAAACCTCGAGAATTCATCTTAGGATTTAAGAAGAAGCAAATGGAAAAGAAATGAAACTTCCTTTGGTGATGATTTTTATACTTATCTTGTGGAAAATGATCCTTTAACTTATTATGAGGTTATTACATCTCCTAATGCACAACTTTGGAAAGAAGTAATTAAAACTGAAATTGATTCTTTTATAAAAAATAAAACATAAACTTTAGTAGATTTACCTCTAGGAGCAAAAACAATAGGTAGTAAATGGATTTTCAAAAAGAAATATAATCCCAATGGATCTATTTATAAATATAAAGCAAGATTAGTAGCAAAAAGTTTTACTCAAAAACAAAATGTTGATTATTTTGATACTTTTGTTCCTATTACAAAAATTTCTTCTATTAAAGTTTTGATGGCTTTAGCTTTAGCCTATAAACTTTTATACATCAAATGGATATAAAGACAACTTTCCTGAATGGTGATTTAGAAAAGAAATTTACATGAATCAGCCTGAGGGTTGTGTTATCTTAGGACAAAAATTTGCAAACTTCTCAAATCCTTATATAGATTGAAATAAGTGCCAAAACAGTAGCATGAGAAATTAGATCAAGTTTTGACCAATGATGGTTTCACTTCTATTGAAGTAGATAGATGTGTGTATGCGAAACTTGAAAATGATAATTGTGCTATTATCAGTATATATGTAAATGATACGTTGATATTTGGTACTAGCATAGATGTTGTAAATAAAACAAAATTATTTCTAGCATCTAAGTTTCATATGAAAGACATGGGTGAGGTTAAAGTAATTCTAGGTGTTAAGATCATTAGGACTGGTGATAGTATATTACTATCACAAGAACATTATGTTAAAAAATTATTAAGAACGTTTGGTCATTACGATGACAAATCGATCTACACTTCGTATGATCCTAACATTCAACTAAAGAAAAATATATGGGAGCCCATTGCTCAATCTGAGTATGTACAGATCATTGGGAGTCAAATGCATTTAATGAACTTCACTTGACTTGATATAGTTTATGTAGTGCATAATTTAAGTAGATATACACATAGCCTAAATCGTGATCATTGGATTGTATTGGTTAGATTAATGAGATATTTCAGAGGTACCATGAACTACAATATCATGTATAGTGGATTTCCCATTATATTAAAAGGATACAGTGATACAAACTGGATCTCAGATACAGATGAGACAAAATCCACTAGTGGTTATATATTCACTCTCAGTGATAGTGTAGTAACTTGGAGATTAGCTAAAGAAACTATTATAACGAGATCTACTATGAAGTCATGGTTTATTACTCTAGAATTAGCTGGTAATGAGGCTGAGTGGTTAAGAAACTTCTTGGCTAATATACCATTAGGAGTGAAACTAACTCATTCTATGTTAATGCACTGTGATTGCCAAGCAACAATAGCCATTGCTAAGAATAAAACTTTCAGTAGTAAAAGTAGACATATTCATTTAAGATATAATGTAGTTTAGCAATTGCTAACAGATAATGTGATATCAATCAATTATATGAGGTTATAAATGAATTTAGCAGACCCTCGAACAAAACCTTTGGCAAGAAAAATAATCCTTTAAACATTGAGGGAATGGGACTTAAGCCAATTTGAAATTAAAAGTGATGGTAACCCAACATTTATGATTGGAGATCCTATGAAGAAGGTTCATATGGTAATAACTAGTCACCTGTTAATTTTGCTAGCATTATAAATTATTGTCCTTTCCTATGGTGTGAGAAAGTGTTAGAATACATTGAATGGGAGGATGACCACAAAGCTTTTAATGATTTTCATAGCCCTTATAAATGGTGCATTCATTGTAGATACACTTGATGAAATCACCTATATAAGTATAGAGTGGGGTCGCTCTTATGTGATCTTGGCAAAATCTCTAGAGCACTCATGAACTACTAGGTGCACACATGACCAATTAAAGTGCAAAATCGCGATAACAACAAGAATTGTGGGGGGTCTAATGTGGCTAATATGATCTCAAACTTATAAATAAGAGCTTATGGTTCATAGAAGTTCTAAACTTCACCATGTCTCTGTGGTTTATGTCTTATCTGTTTAGATCTGGTTCATAGTTTAAAAGACATTAGAGTTAAAACTATTTCACTTATGTATGTAACCCAAAGATTTTTAGTAACCTAAATTCACCTTTCATTTATAAAATTATTCTTTTGAAATATGTAGGGGATTGTTGAAGAAAGTATATGTGTGTGGGTATTTCAAAAGAAGTTCCACATTGCTTGGAAGTGTGAGGCCTTAAGTTTATATATAATAACATGTGAGATTGGGCTAGTAAAGAGCCAAGAAGGGGTGGAGGCCTTGTACATACAAGCATGGGCCAATGGGCTTAAACGCAATTTAAATAAGGGATTTCGCCCCCCATGTGCGTAATAAAATTATGTGGCCTAACTTTTTTCAAAAATTATTTTAAAAAACCTATCCAAAAAATAATAATTTACATAATTAATTTTTCTCCTACCTTAAAAGAGTCAAAATCAACCTTTTGGTTTATAAAACCATTAATTAATTACCATTGCCATTGACCTTGACTGTTGTGACATTTTGACTATTTCCGTCGTAATGTTTTATTTTACCATTCCCCAACGACTAGCTTCTTCTCTTATAAATAAAGCATCTCTCTGGGTTACAAAACAAATACAATCACTATCACCTCTCATCTTTTCTTGCTAGATTATGCTCTTGATCTATTTCTCTCTTAGAAGGGTCTATTTAATCTTAGAGGAAATTCACAGGTTCACAAAATATTTCTGAGGACAGTGTTCCACAATGTGACTTTGACCACTTATTTCTCTAACAAGAAGAAAAATAAATTGGATGATAGGTTTTTGGATAGCAATTTGGTTCAAGACAACACTTTTAAGAAATAGGGATAAGAGGCCTAGTTACTTTATCAATGAATAATTTTTCTTGATGCCCTTGTTAAGCTATACTTTTAATTAAAAAAAGAAACCTAAGATGTGATATTGTCTTCTACATTATTTTAAAACTTTTTTGTCTTATATAAGTAGCATTTCAAGCTATTAACCAAGTATATATATTGTTGACCCCATTACCTCAAAGAAAAAGTTTTAATAATAACAAATTATTTCAAGATGAAGAAATATAGTCAATTACTTCAAATCCATAGTGTCTTTTAAATTAAAGGTCCTAGGTCCTTTTGTACTACTCTTTTCAATTTTTAAAACCCCTTGTGAATGAAATAAAGACAAGTTATAGCTAATAAAATTGATTTGAAGCTTGGGTTTAAGTTCAAGAATGAAAAACATGTTGTTTTAGGATCTTTAAAAGATTGGCAACTGCCAACAATTGATTAATAGGTTACTAGTCCATTGCTAGCCTCTTAATCAATTAGGCACCCATATTGAAGGCTTAGTCAATTGGCCTCCCATACTAATTGATTGTAAGGTCATGGCTAGTCATCGTCCCAATAAAAGCCCAATCAATTAATAGGTTTGACTTTGATTGATTGGAAACTCTTGTGAGCGCTTAGTTGACTAACCATACCCATCAATCAACTTAAAATACTAAAGCATAATAACAATTCAATATTCTAAGGGAAACAAAGGACTAGATGGCTGAGGGTGTACAATTATTCTTTGGAACAAGTATTGAAAATGAAAAATTCAAAAATTATGTTTAAATAATTTGTTATTAATAACACATCCAAAAATAAGGAAACCGAAAAAATACATTTAAAAAAAAGATTAAAAAATTTGTTCAAAAAATGTTAAAATAAAAAAATAATCATTCAAATTTTTGTGATAATATATCATGAACAATTTCAAATCATGAAAATATATAATGAATAATGACACAAACTTTTGTAATCATATCCCAATATTTGTTTAGTAAATTTAATATTTAGTAAACAAATATTGCATTTGAGAAACCTCATAATTTTTAAATATATAATGAACATTGACACAAATTTATGTAATTATATATAATAAATAGTGACATAATTTAATGGATAATAAACAATGACATAATCATATATAAAGTTAGATTAGGTCAAAATAAAAAATATGTATTTTGACCAAGTTGTGTCTGATCTCAAGCTCACTTGAAACCTGGCATGATATTATCTTTATTTTTTAAATATATATATATTTTTATTTATAACAATTGTTTAATTTATTGATCATTTTTATTCCAAGTCATAATTTTATTTTATTTTTAATTTCAAATCTTACTTTGCTTTCTTTAAAAATTATTTTTTGTAATAAACATTATCTTCTAACAATTTTCTTTTATAAAAAAAAGAGATGACTTAGTTTGACCTAATTATTAATCTGAGTTGAATTGAATTTCAGACTACTTTTAAACTTAATTCAACTTGTGAACATTTTTACTTAAATTTATTTTTTTATAAGATTATAATTGTACCATTAATAAAAACTACTATTTTTTATTCGTCTCGTTCTTATATATTTTGGGAAACAAATTTTAACTTTTAAAAACAGTTTTATATTTTGTGATTTTTTAAGATAGTTGATAAAAGAACACATAATCTTTTTTACTTTTTTTAATTCGCCTATCACACATTTTTTTTGGACTGAAATCGCCCATAACACTAAGTCGCATAAGAAAAGGTTTTCAATGTTTTAGAGCCGGCGGGTTACCATAGACATATATTACAGCACCAATGACCCAAAATATTGGGCCAAATACCCATATCCAAGTTGGTCCATCCTTTTGCGCCCGGCGGTCAGCTTGTGTTTCTTTCTCTTGCCCGAGACGCATTCGAAGTTCTGCCGCCTCCATTCTTCCGTAAACTCGTTCTCTTCTCTCCCTCTCTCTCGTTCAGTTTCTTGCACCCTCTACTTTGTCGAGACCGGAATCATTCTTCAAACTTCATTGGCGCAGATTCTTGTTGCTTATTTGTATTGTTTCTCCACCCTACTAATTGAATATGATTAGAGGAGGTAAAAGCTATGTGTCTTCACCACCAGCTTTCTCTAACGATGGGAAGCGGCTTCTGGTTTGCACAGGCAACACCGTCTCCATCTTCAGCACGTCCACTGGTTTGCAGGTCCCACGGACCTCTATCATCACTAGTACTTACTATAATCTCTATGAAAGCTGCTCAATTTCTGATTTTCTGGCTTTGTTTAATGCTCAGATATCGGCATTGGAAGGACATACGGCGCTTGTGACGTCGGTGATAGTGGTGCCAGCTTCGAGCCCTGCTAGTAAGATATTATGCTACTGTTGGACTGCCTCACTTGACGGAACCATTCGGTATTGGGACTTTTCAGTACCGGAATTGATGAAAAAGATTGATACTCAGTTACCCATTTTCTCCATGGTAAGATTAATCCGCTCTCTAGTGGGTTAATGATTTGAAACTTTCGCTGTTTTTAAAGTGTCTTTGTTTGCTAATTTTGGCTTTAGACTCTGCAAGAGAAGGCATAGTAAATTGGTGCTATTGAAGCTAAATGGATTTGGGTCACGAAACGAAGAAATAGGAACTAACGAATGAATTTGCTAATTGGTGGACTACTTTGGAGTTTATTATTCATGTCTGCTCATTTGTTTATTGGTTCTATAGATTTTCTTGTGAGTGACAAATTTATATTTTCTAGTGTCCTGTAAAGTAATCAGGCATACCACCCCATTTTGCTGTCACATTTTTATTTTTCAATTTTGCTAGGTAGCATGTGCTATTCGAATGATGTATAATTTGTGGTAGTGTGTCTCGTTTGTTTTGATGGATAGATAATTAAGTGTGAAAAATAAGGTTTAGATTATATAAAGTTCTTTCAGAAGGTACCTAATTGCCACTAGATATGAACCCATGAATTTGTGTTCATAAATCATGTATGATCTATTATGTTTACTTCTTACACTTTTATATTAAAATAAAATAATGCTGATTCTATTTGTGGATTAATCCTACATCTTTTAGGTAATACCTTCAACATTAAGCCAGCCAGAAGAGAGCAATGCAAAGACACCTAATATTTTTGCTTATGTGTCTGTTCAAGATAAAAAGGCACCAGACAACCGACCCAAAGCTCTGTGTGGACAGATCAGAAAATGTAATTTAACAAACTCCCGGATGACTGGCAGAGTAATTTTGAAGGAGGTAAAATTTGACAGTAACTCTGCTGCCTTTCTTCTGACCTGCTTAGATTTTTAATGGTTGTGAGTAATATTATACTCAGATAACTATAGTATGATGCAAAGTTCATTAAATGGAAAATGTTTGATGCTGGGGTTAATTGTATTCACAATGTTATATATTTTGTAAAACCTGGGCCCTGGATTCTCAGCTATGTTTGTTGTTTATGTTCTTATGCTTTTTTAGTACACTCTAGATTAGTTTGATTATGTAGCTACTTTATCAATATTTATCATTTATTCACAGTGTTTGATGAAAAGCTTGAATTATATGTGATGCAAAATAAACAACATGTTTGTGTGCCGGACTTTATACCAGTGATTGGGATTCTCTTGTACCTGCTAATAGTACACATCTAACTTGTTGCTGTTGGGAAACTTTTAGTTTGGTCACCTTTAATGTCCAACAAATCAAAGTTGAATATGATGAAATTCCTTGTTTTAGGTACCTAAGACCTCTTTGCTTTAATGCTTGGGTGTTTCCAAGTTTAGTTGAGAAGTATACCAAACTAAAGTCCAATATGATTGCTACGAATATAATAAACATATTTTCATGCAAAAGTATTCTATTCACCTGTTGTTCCTTTCACTGAGGTTCACTTCTGTCTTCCTTATGATGATTTTTAGCTTATACACCTTAAAATGTAGCTATGCCTCTAATTTATATGTATCCTTGGGATTTGATGTTTTTTATGCTTCTTAGAACTTTATCATTTTCCTCAGATTTTACAGGGTAAACAAATGTAGTTCTTCCAGCATTTGAATTTTATTTTTTTCATACCTTACTGAAATCAAAGAAACCTTACTTTATAATAAGCTTATAGCTTCTCAAAATGGAGTTTTGAAATTAGCTTGAATAGCTGAAGTGATAAATGGATTAGTTGATTTCTGATGCATCTTAGGTTCTGACTGTGGCATAAGGAAGAAATAATGAAGGTCAGGTTAGGTAGTTTTATACATAAAAAGAATGAAGTTCATTGTTAATTATTGTATGATAATTTTAATGAACAAACATGTGTATCTTTGAGAGAGAGAGAGAGGGGCAGACAGACAAACTGAGTTTTGGTGAACCTTTATGCCTTTTTTTAACTTGGTTTTAGAAGATCTATTATTTAATTATTATAGAAATTGAGAAGCTCCTAGACATGGTGATATTAAAGCAATTTCTAGTTGTAGTAATATTTTCCCTTGCTGGAATGGATTTGATTCTTTTCATCTTATTCATGTCTTCAACTATATGATAGTAGTAATGTTACTCACACACCCAAATTAGTCACAAAATAACTCCTTTGCACTGATGCTATTGGATCACTGACTGGGTGTCAAAATCAATTACCTGTACAGGTGATCCACCTGCACAAGGGGTGTGTTTTTGGTGTGCAGTGAGCCAAAATTTTGACATTAGAATTACTGATGTGTCATGGTAGACTGTGGTTATTACCTGTGGTTATTTATTATTTAAGTGCATGACTGTTTGGTCACTTTTTGGCAGACTGAAAAACCAGAATTGTTAACCATTAGCCCTTCTGGAAAATTTTTTGGTATTAAAAACAAGCGCAAGCTTCATATATGGAAAGTTCCTACACTGGACTCTGATTCTGTTGTGTCAAAGAATATTACTCTGCATCATACAAAGACCTTGACAGTTCTTGCATTCCATCCGACAGAGAGAATTGTGGCTGCAGGTGATGTAACTGGAAGAATTTTACTTTGGAGAGGATTTGGTACACAGAAATTTCTGGTTAGTAGTGGATTAGTAAATAGCGGATCAGCCTATGATGAGGAAGAAAAACCTGGGGTAAGGGACAATGATGATGCTGAGTCATGCTCCACATGGCATTGGCACCCTGCAGAAGTGATGGTTCTCTCTTTCTCTTCAGATGGAGCTTATTTGTATTCAGGTATATATCTGGATTTAAAGAATCATGGTGGTGAGTGATATTGACTGCAAAAAATATAGAAAAGAAATTTCTAAAAATATTTTCAACTAAGGGAGCTTGGTGACTTGCTTACCAGATTTAGGTAGTTCTCAAAATCATTTAAAGTTTTATGATCAATTGGATCTAATGTAAGCTACTTTATGTATGGCATGTGCTGTGTTATTTGATGATTCACATGAGAAAATGTGCTGCCATTACTCATTAGGCATTATTTAATACTTAATGACTTACTAAGTCAATGTATTCAAGGTTCAAAGGTTTTTCAGTGCTATATGAGAAATGGATACAGTTTTGTATGCAGTGGCAATACCAAATTCTCTTATTTGTTGAGCAGGATGTTTACATCTATCCAAAATATAATTTTCTGTTTGACTCTCTTTGGTTTTTATTAGGTGGGAAAGAAGGAGTCCTTGTTGTGTGGCAGTTGGACACAGGAAAGAAGAAATTCTTACCAAGAATTGGATCTCCGCTCCTGTATTTCATAGATTCTCCAGATCCTTCACTTTCCTCTGTAAGGAAAACTCTTTTATGGTAGCACATATAATTGGATGCAAGTAGCTGATCATACTAATTAAGGGTCTTCAGATTTCCAGTGCAGATAATCAGATTCATATCCTGAAGATGCCCTCCATGGAAATATTGAGGTCAATTTCAGGGATCAAGGTTAACTCTTATGGTTGTTCTGTTATTTGTTGCTTGACTCAGTATGTTCTAATGGATTGAGAAGTCTCCAATGCTGATTATCAGACAATATTATTTACATTTTTTTAGAAATTAATAATTTTGGAAGATTATGTGACTTGTATTAGCATTGCTTGATTATGTGGGATCTGACTGGTAGTTTAAACTTAGAAGACACTTTAGAGACTTCTTTAGGACTCTGGCATCACTTTTGGCTGTTGGCTTCCTATAAAATTTTCCATGTACTATTTTTCAGCTACTTGCTATTTTCTTTTCTTGCTCCCTGGATAAGCCGGTAATTGAGACATGTATTTAAATTAAGATAATATAATATGTTTTCTATGATGGACCTGTGACTATGAGTGGCTATAGATGCATTGGTGGACAAACCATTCATTTTGACTCTTAAATGGCCATGCATGATGAAAAGAAAAAAAGATGATCTTAGTTCTTTTTATTAATAAATAATGTAATCATCATTTTGGATTTAGGCATTTGTAATTAGATGACTGTGGTAATCTTAGGATTTAAGAGGATTTGAATTAAGGCATTTTAGCCTAGGAATGTGTTATGCGCTTGTAGCATCTAGGATTAGGATACTGGGTACTCATATTTGTGTATTTCTTGGATTTCTTATTTCAGTTGCCTGTAATAAACTCAGTCAAATAAAATAGTTACCTTGATTTTTATTTATTTTTTTGATAAACTGATTTGAGTTTATTTAGAGAAATTTGTTAGTTTTTCTTTCATTACCCTTCCTTTCATAGAATACATGGGTTGCTGAAACATTCTTCATATCTTTGTGGTACCAGATTTTCCTTTTCCAATTTAAGCTTTTGACCCATGTTATAACCTTCCTCGTTTAACTTGGATTTGCGAAAAGAAGGATCCTAGAATTTATTAAAATCAATATTTGAGTTCTATGGACCAACTTTTGAAATCACTACTGCAACAAATTGCAACTGGTCATTATAATCACTTTGACTGAAATGGGAACTTTTCAACTTCAAAAGAGCCCTTTAAAGTTGGAATGAAAAAGAAAATATTGTGTCGAAGTATGTATATGTATATTTCTTTTCAAGCCTACATACATACATATATATATATATATATATATATATATATGTATGTATGTATGTATGTAAGCATAGGCAGAGCCACGTAGACTCCAGTGGGGGCACATGCCCCTCTCAACTTGATATGTATATTGTATATTGTGCTGTGTTTTGGTATTATGCCCCATGTTTTTTTAAAAATTTTAAACCCATTATACTTATGCATTTATGACATTTTCATGTATATTCTTTTGTATTATGATATTTTTAACTTGAACCCATCCCACACGTATACTATAGATATAACTCTTGCTAAGAAATCTATTCTTATTATTATTTCCTTTCTTCATTTCCCTATTCTCTCCTTGCCTTTATCCTTATTTCTATTTCATCCTCACTTTTCCCTCTGATTTTTTTACCAGCTTTACTCAACTTTATAGAATATAAAGTTTATTAAAAATAAGTAGAGCATTTCAATTTACAGCTTTTAAATGGACTTAGTTTTACAAAAATAAGTAGAACACTTTCATATAGTTTTGCATGCTAAGTTATTAATTGATGAAATATTGGTTATGCCACAATATTATTATCTATCACTAATATTGATGTAAAGAACTAAAATATTAATTCTAGATTTAAAATTATATTTAAACAATATACTATAAAAGTATAAATTATTTTGAATAGGATACACTTTTTCCTTTTGAGAAAAAAAAAAAAGAATTGGCATTAGAGCAATAATTTTCATCTAGACTTCATGATTTTCACATCTACTAACAACAAACTAAAATTAATTTAAAAAATTTACTAGAACCAGAGAAAAAACGTATTAAAAACCTGTCTTTATAAAGATCGGGATAAAATACATACAACATATTTGAAAAGGACCATGTTAATTTTGCCCCACTAGTCTAGGGTCTTGGTGCTGCCACTTTATGTATGTATATATATATGTATGTATATTTTTAGCTCACATTTGTTGAAATTGATATTTGAACTTGATTCAACCATTACACTTATTTTTCAGCCCCCTTTGTCTTCTAAAGAAACAAGTGAAAATGTTGCTGGCAGACCTGCCTTTGACCGCAATTCTGGGTTAGTTGCTGTACAAACAGAGAATTACACCGTCCAATTTTACAGCTTGTTTGCTGATCGTGGACTTTATGAGGTAATCATGTTTCAGGTTTGCTGTATTGAATTTCTGAAAATGGGCTTTTATACTTTCTAAGTGCTGTTATCACTTGATTGTGATATAATTACTTTAACGTTAAAAAACCTCAGTTGGTTTGCTAAACTTTGTTATAAATTTTTATCAAATCCATCTGTCTGGAATGTTCATAGCAAATGACCTCTCGCCTCTAGATGTATGCACTGGGGAGGATATGAGTAAAGTTCCCTGATTGTGCTGTGAATATCTGCTTTTAGCTTCTTCTTCCCTTGATATTTTTTTTTTTTTGGGACCTTTTTGGCTTGCACTAGGAGGAGAATGTAGTAAAGTTTTTTCTTTTTCGTTGTTTAACTGTCAAGAATCTTTGCTTTAGCTTCTTTTAATATCAATCATTTTTACCCTGCATGTTTTTAATTCAGACAATTTTGCGTTCACTGATGTGCTTTCTATAGAACTCATTCCTTGACAACCTTCAGATATATATTATTATCCTGTGAGAAAATTTTATATTGCTTTGGTGCTTTGTTTTATTTTCTGGATTAATTTATTATTTTTTTAAGGTGTAATAATGTTCAACATTAGCACACAAAAAATTCCACATGAGTATACTCTGTCTATTATAAGTAAATGTGTAGGGTGTTAATATTTCCTTTTTTGCAGGTTCAAGTCTGTGAAAGAAACCACCAGCCAGGTGATGAAGTCACGGTACGTGGATTCCTTGTAAAGGTTTAATTTCTTCTAGCATGAAATATATGCACTTGATTAGTGATTGAATGGTAATATTTTGGTTACAGGTGATAGTTACCTTGGTTGAGCTCTCTCTTGATGGCTCTATGATGGGAACTGTTGAAGTTAAGCTTCCTGAAGATGGAATAGGAGGATTAGTTTGCTTAAAATTTTGGGAATTGGGTTCAGATGACAAAAAATTTTCAGTTTCCACCCTTATTTATGAACCTCACAGGTTTGTCCCTTCATTATTGTAATAACTAAAGTGGAAAGTCTTAATAAGTTTACTGATAGTCACATCTTTTGTTTGCATCTGAGTACATTATGAAGACATAACTCTAATGACAGGACTTGTTCAGGTGTTTAGAAGTGTATTTGACCTACTATTCTATGACTATTACGGAGTTGTACTTCTACATTGTAATTTTGGGTTGTAATGTCTTTTGATATAAAGTGGAGTTGAGAATATTGCTATTTGTTGACAGGGAGGCTCATATATCTGCTATTGCTTTTCATCCTACCCGTCATATGGCTGTCAGCTTATCTTATGGTGGGGATTTCAAGGTATTTTTGGGTGAAATTGCTATTGATGTTGAAGATTTGCTTTGGCAACAATTATGTACTTGATTTACATATTTCAGATATGGGTTAGCAAGGATGAAATTAAGCAGAAAGGCCAGATGCTTCCAGATTCTGGTTGGATGTGCCACGCTGTTGGGTCATATAAGTATGATCCTACCCTAATTGCTAATGCTCTTAATTGCTTGTGGAGGCCGTTACCATACTTTCTTGCCTGATTGATTATATATTTGCCTTTAGATGTTTGAGACAAGATCCAACAAACACCTTACTCTATATGCTCTGCCTTTTTGGTGTTTTTCTTTTTTTTGAAAAAAATTTAAATAACCCTTGTTCTTTGAATAGATTAATAGCTACAGTAAGGCTTTTGGTTTATTCATGCTGTCAAGATTTAAATAATGGTTTTGTCATAAATGGGACAATTGAGTTGAAAAGCATTTTTCTTTTATTTAATTTCTTTCTTCTTTGGGAAGTGTCTCTTGTGCTCTGTTTTTATACATTTTAATACTATTTTTTCCTCTCTAACAAAATAAGGTTGGGATATCCTCTCACATACTTTCATGAGATGCAAAAAGCCGCTACTTCGTCTTTTCATGCTCACATGAATACGTGTGATGGTGTGTGTGGCATTGATGGACCTAAAATGCACCCAAGAAACCTGTTGGACTCATTCCTGTTCTCTTTGGATCATGGTTGTGACTGTTTGTGAAGTTTCATATTTGTCCCTGCTTTTTTGGAAGAAGAAACTTTTTGAGGTTTAAGATTTAGTAATTTCATTTGCAGTGTGCAATCTAATTAGGCTGCAACAATTTTTTGTCCATGTTTAATCTATGAAGCATGGACACTGAGATGGATACATGACATGACGCAAACATGTTGAGATCTCAAACTTCAATAATTATAGAACATGACGCAACACGGCATATATATATTTTTAAACTTTCCATTAGTGATATACTTGAGAAAAATACAACCAGCGTTATTCTATAATGTAAGTATCTGACAATATTTTTTTAAGTCAAATCATCAAATGTACCAAAACAAAAGTTATTAATCCATTATTCAAATTATTCTTGTACAATAAAAGAAATTAGAAAAGAATTTAAATTATCTCATCAAAATCTTTGGTTCAATTTTTTTCTTTTAGGGTCTTCCATCCCCCACCTTTTTTTTTTTTTTTCTCTTTTGAAGTGGTCATCAAAGCCCTCCACGTTGGAAGTATACGTCACCATTCATGTTGCTGTACCTTAACCTGTTACAGTATTGTATCCTTAACTGTGCAATGTCTTGTAGAGCAGCTAGATTCTACAAGATCAGTAGATTTATGCTTTTCTGTTTTGAGGCATTATCGAGAATTATTTTAGGAGAATGTAAATTAGTTTCAGTCGGAGAGTTAGCTAATTTAGGATGGATGGTCGAACTGGATTTACCTATAGAATACATTGGGCTTTCTCTTAGTTCATATTACAAGTCAATTTTGGTTTGAGATCATATTATTGAGAGGATTGACAAAAGTTGGAAGACTGGAGGAGACCTTATCTTTCCAAAGGTTATGGGAAGTACACCATTGAAGAATGTTTTGTTCTATTTGCAATTGTATTTTATGTTTCTTTTTTTGCCTTGATTTCTCAAGTTTCGAGAAATTTTAAGGTGTATCATACTCAAGTTTGTTGGTGTGTTGCAATGAATTGATAAAGTGAATGCATCAATTGTGTCACCATTAGATTGAGGTTAGATAATGAATATGATTTAGGAAAGAAATATTTCTGGTGCAGATATTTTGAAGGTGATTGGTGATGGAAATCATAAGTTTTCTACCTGTAAGATTATATGGTGGTTAGATTCCACATAAAAAAAGAATCCTCTTGAAGTAGTGTTTTTGTTCGGTCTGCAGCCAAGCATCAATTTTAGATATGTTGAATCTAGAAAGGAGCTATGCTACATCAAGTTGGATGTGTTACAGCAGTGCTGAAACATTGATATTAACTGATCGTGCCAGCCTCTTTCTTATTAATGTTGAAGTTGGCATTTTATGAACTAGAAGGGGAGGTTACAATATATGATGGATGCTTCCTAGTTGTTTGACTTGGTACATTGAATTGGTTAAAATGAAAACAGGAGTGTGAAGTTGGAATTATATGAACTAGTAGGGGAGGTTACTATTTATGCAGGATGCTGCCTGTAGTTTGATTTGTTAAAATTGAATTAGACAGAATTAAAATAGGAGTTCACTGGAATGCTTATTGTCAGGTGCTGGTGCTGTTGTTGTGGATTGAGCTCTTTACATATTTAAAATACCTTGCTAACCCCATCTAACAGGCTTCTTCTGTTTAATTTTCTTTTTCGTGTTGCACTTAGAGGTCTTCTCTTTGTATGCTTCAGTTTGTGTAGATGTGGTGCCCCTTGGAAGCTTCTTGATAAGATTTTCTTTTATACAATAGGAAGTTCATTAATCTCTGACAGAACATGCCAAAACAATGGAAATGGACTCTTATCGTCCACTCCTGTGCAATTGGCTTAGCTGCATATTTTATTCCCTTTTTTTTTTTTTTTATTTAGTAAAACCAAATGCAGACATTTTCAAATGTAGAGAATTCAAATCCCAAAACAATATAACTGGTGACTGCTTCTGTTTGAGAATAATAATTAATGTTGACTCAGTGATCTGACTAGTTCATTGTCATGCTGACATTATACATTGCACTTGTACTTGTAGGAATAAACCAATGACAGCTGCTGCATTTTCAGCCGATGGCTCCGTTCTGGCAGTTGCTGCTGAAACTGTTATTACATTGTGGGACCCTGAGAAGAATGTACTTGTGGCTGTCGTAGGAGGATCTCCAACGGTGATTTTGTCAAATCCTAGCCATCTTTGTTTATGCTATTCACATGTTCAAGTGCCATATGTTTCGTTGGCAAAAAAAGAAAAAAAAAAAAACATATTTTGAAATTTGAATATCTAATTCATGTCCAATCTAGTAGGTTCTTGAAGCAAAGTTCTCAAAGATAATTTGTTACACTTATCTAATTAATATTTGGATTTTGCATAAGGATTTAAGGCAACTTTTGGAGTATTAAGACCCTCCATTATTATTAGTTGATGATCTTGCAATAGCAATATTGGTACTGGATATAGAAAATAATCAGATTAAAGGATCGCATCTCCATGATAAAAGAATCACCTTCAGCTGTAATATTGTGTAGCTTGCTATACTGTGATGCCTCCCCTTCCCCCTTTTCTCTTAGATATATGCTGCATGGTGTTGCATTTGGGCTATGTATTTAGGATTTTCATTTATTTCTATTTATACCTGTCCCCCTAATTTCTCTTATTTTCTTGCATTCCTTTTTACAGCCAATTGTAAGACTCAACTTTGCTGGAAATTCAGATTATCTTTTGTCTGTGTCTCATGGTTCAAAACCACGGCTAGCTGTTTGGAGTATGTCAAAGTTAGCTGAATGTTGGTCATACAGTCTTCAAGTAGAAGGTATACGGTTTTTTTTTTTTTTTCACCCTTTTCCTTCTGATAGCATTTGTTTATGTATTTCTGATATAGCGATATGGCATAAACATTTGAGTCATGCAAGATTTTATCCGTCTGTCTTTTTGCAATCACTTGTACTGTCTAAATGCTAGGTATATTGTTCACTTTTGCTCTTGGAATGTTACACATATTTCTTCTTATGCCTCCTTGAAGGGATATTTTGTCTGACAAAATGTATTTATCTGTGCAGCTGTCTCCTATGCAAATGATTTATCACTTTTTGCTATTCTTGCTCTCCTTCCTGATTCAAATGAACGAGCATTTAGAGGAGATGGAATAGTTTTATTATTCAATGCAACAGATCCTACTCCCGTGACTTCCTGGTCTGTATCAAAGGTACTGTTTGTCTTCAAACCCCAATATTTCTCTCTGAAAAATTATACATACGGGCAACCCAATAGAACTTTTTATTCTGCATCTAGAATGGTTTGTAAACGCACATTGCTAGTACTCTTATGAGGATATTAGACGTATCTCCATAGTCTATTCATGAAGAAAAAACTATGCAGATTTTTAATTCTTGGTTTTTTTTTTCCACTTTAACTGAACCACTAATCATGTCAGATATCTTATCTACTTCTAAGAATTATGTTCCATGTGAGTTGAGTAGTATGAGTACCACAACACATCTGAATCCCTACACCTCTTTCCTTTCCAAGTTTCATTAAATATTGAAGACGAAGGAAAACGGTAACAGTAAATGATACCCAGACAAACCTATAAAGTATGTAGCAGCTATTAACTGCTGATAGCCAAAAAGAAGTAAACTAATTCCAGGGTTGCAAAGAATCTTTAAGATTGAATCTGAATAAAATTTTAAGAGCAAATTACTATTTCAACTTTGAAAGATAACTTTTCAGTTCCGTCCTCTGATGTGTAACTCTGTCAATTTAGTTCCTTTAATTTATTTCGGATTATTTTTGCCCCTCCATCTGTTAGAGTTGCAGGACCAACTTCTCAATTTGGTTTTGCTATGGGATTAAAATGATTGAGGGAAAATTATTGAGGTATAAAATTGAGAGTATCCTTTGGTGAACCAAATTGAGAAGTTTATTATCTTTTAGGGAAAAATAATCTCAAATTATAAGTTTTCCACACTCCTCACTGTTGGTAAATATTAGGTATTCATAGCTAAAAAAATCACAGTAGTACTTGCAGATGGTTTAGAATTGTCGTCTTTCATGGAAGAAGACTAACAGTTTGACTGTTTTCTTTGATCTTTTATCCTTTTACACACAGGCGAAGGGAGGGGGGCTTGTTTTTCTTAAAGGGGATCAATCTTCCTTGGAACTAGAGGTATTTGATGGAAATCCATCGCAGACATTGCTTGTGTATATAAATGGGGATCATGAATTTGTGCTCTTTGATCCATATGGCAAAGGAGCTCGTGAGTTTAGCATAACTAGGCGGGATGACCCTTCACTGGAAGAAACAGGTGGGATTACTTGATCGATATTTGATATTATAAATTTTGCATAATTTAAATCATATCAAGTTAGACATTAGACAATAGAACTAGTTATAATAGGCTCTAACTGTAATGAATAACCAGTAAAATACTTGTATATTTTATTTTGCCTTTTCTCTCCATTTCAGGACAATATGGTTATGCATCAATATATGGGGAGTTACCGGAGTTTGACATTAAAAAGAGCAGGACTTCATGGGTTTCATCTGCTCCGTCAGAGAGACCTTGGGAGACCATATTTAACGGTTCTTCACACACCCTGCCACCCCTCACCAAATTGTGTTCAGAGTTTTTGGAGTCTCTTCTGGAGAAAAGGACAGCACTTGTAGAATGAATTAAGCCGCTGAACTGTGGCTCAATTGTAAGATATTTGTCATTTGTCAGTGATACCACTTCCTTCCAGTAGAGGTCTAGAGGATTGGAGCTGAGGTAGCTGTATGGTCCATATTGGCAGTTATGATATAAAAATTACATAATCGATTGCTTTATGGGAGTTTTGTGCTGTGGAGGGGGTGTGACGGCAAAGAGCCTCTATACGATTGAGATTTGCACGTGGAGAATACAGGAGCATATGCCTCGTAATCATGTGGCATTAGCAATATTGCAGCTTTACATGATGTAAACTGAAGTTCCTGGAGTTGATATAGAGAAGAAATAGCATAAGAAAGACTTCATGCTTAACCAGGAGTGGTTGGCTAAATAGTTTAAATTCCGTGAAATTTTTTCTCCCCCAGATTTCTTGTTATTTTTCTTATTTATATATACTTTAAGTACATATTGGTTGAACAGAATTCTTTGCCCGTAATGAATGTTTAACCTCAAGATATTAACAGTAGATGAGATAGTGTCTTAGACAAGCTTGCATTAATGTGAAGTGTTTCTTGTATTGCAGTTAATGCAGTGCAGGTTCATTTGTATCATGTTATAAATTTTGATCTCAAATATGGTGATATATTGTTTTATGCTTTAGCTACAACTATCAGTTATTATTTTTCTTGATATTGGTAAGTTATGAAGCCACCAGTTATTTATTTTGCTACCTGCTTCATGGTAGCAAGGCATTTCGTGAACTAAGTTTCAGGAGGGCTCAGATTTCCCTTATATTGAAACAGAGAAGAATGTCACTATAATTTGGTCGTAAGAATTGATGTCATGAGTGTCTCAACGGTGAAAGTGGCATTCTTCAATAGATGAAGATAGAAGCAGAGTACAAAAAGAATTGTAATTTTTTCCAAAAAAATTATTTTGATTTTTTTTCTAACTTCAATTATTCCGACGTAAATAATACATGAAAGTTGACGCAAAAACCAGGAACCATCTCATTGCAATGTCAAAAGAAAAAAGAACGAAAAAAAGTAGCGTTGAACTTTGCCTCATTTTTGTCTTTAATTGCTCATAGTTCATAATGTGCATTAGCATTAGCATTCTATACTCCATGGTTTTGGATGTCTAGATTATTTGACCCTTCATCTAGAGTTGTTACTAGGATAACCGAAGATCATTAACAAATATTAAAGTTTGTTGGCACTAGTTCTTAAATTACATCGTAACATGCCTATTATATAACCCAAGAATATATTTAGTCAGTATTGTTCATTAATTTAATAAAAAAGTGTTGGCCCAATGGTTTCATAAAATCTAATAATTATTTGATGATAATAAATACATTTTGATAAAGTAATTGATCCAAATATTTGTTAAAAATAAACCTGAACTCATTTAGTTCAAATTTATCTGAAATATGTACAAATTGATTTAGCACAAAAGAATTTTATTAGAAAGCCCATTTTTTAAAACATATCTGACTTTATTGGACTAATTTTCATCAAAAACCAAAATTGCTTCTCATCACGTAAGGACAAAACAAAGACTGAACACAACAGGATCTGCAAGATACAACATTGCAGAAACAAAAAGAAGCTACACTTTCGGCTAATATCAGAAAAGGCAAAAAGCAACTAGTAAAATAGAAAGTCGAAGAGCAGCCAAGCGTATATTCTCATCTTAAAGCTCAATATCTTTATGAGATACAGACAAATACAAAAAAAAGGAAGAGAGCAACTAAAACTGTAATACATCAGAAGTGCAGCATAAAAGCATCACATCATCTCTGTTTTTTTTTTTTTTTTCAGACTGAGTAGTGAAACAAAAGGAAGAAGATATCTTGAAAAGAGAAGTGACTAACCTCTAAAAAGCTTTTCTCTTCAATTGGGCACTGTATCCTCAAACCTAAAACATCTCCTCTATCTAAAACTCAGCCAATAGAATGCATGCAATTGAGGAACACAAAGCCACCATGTCAGAAAAACTGAAGCTCTCCTCTTCCTTATTAGAGCCCAACGTCTCTTGCATTAAAGAGTGCTTAAAATCGAATTGCATTGATCACCAAGCTCGGAACTATAAAACGATGCTCTGCAGAATGAAATTGATAAGAATCAAAAACAAAAAATCAGTTTGAGAGCTAGCCTATAATCATTTCCTTGTGTCCAATGTTAGATTCCTAAGTTTAGCTTTCAAAAATCCGAGTTAAAGATAAGCTAGTGAAAATACATGTAAAATAATTTAAGATTATTTTAAATTACATATTGAGGGTGAATATTTTTAAATTTATTGTAAAAATTTAAAAGGAGACTTGATGTATGATCGAAATTGTTCAAATTAATATAAATTGTCTATCTTATTTCTCCAAAAGTTTTTTAAAGTATTTTTTGATACTTTACTTTTCTTTAAATCACTAAAATTTAATTTCAAGCATCTAAAATTAATTCTTCACTCACTGAATTGTTTCATTCAAAATTAATTTTCAAACACTTGAGTTACCACTTCAGGCATATGAACAACAATTTTGAAAAAAGAAATTGAATTATTTTGTCTTAAGCACCTATTCACTCTTTCTAAGAATATTATCAATTAGTATCAAAGCTCCAATCTCGACTAATAAGTGCTTAACCACATGGAGAAAATAATTGTTTATCAATTGTTGCAGGATAAATTATGAACAATTAACTTGAAGAAGCTTACTTTGTTAAAGGCCATTCCACTACCAGACCTCCCTACTTCAATGAGAGCCACCACACACGCTGGAAAGTAAGAATGAAAATCTTCATTCAAACAACTAACTATCTAGTATGGGAGTGATCATGGAAGACCCAAAATATCCCATTATTAACGATGTGATGCCAAAAACTAGAAAAGTCTAGACAGAAGAACATATCAAGCTAGTCCAAATCAATACATTAGCCATCAACATCTTGTACTATGTTGTCCATGGGCTAGAATACTACAAAATCTCTAACTATGAAACTACTAAAGAAATACGAGAGAAACTCAAAGTGACACATGAAGGAACAAGCAAAGTAAAGGAGGCTAAAACCAATATGTTAGTTCATGAGTTTTAACAATTCCAAATGAAAGAGGATGAAAGAATCGAAGAAATGTTAACGAGATTCTAAAAATTAGTTGGTGACTTATAGAGACTTGAGAATGTCTACAATGACATTGAACAAGTCATGTAGATTTTGAGAAGCCTACCAAAATCTTAACAATCCAAGGTTAACACCATTGAAGGTGAAAATGTTTGTGACATGTCATATGATGAACTGAGAGACATACCCATTACCTATAAGAGAACATACTCAAAAGGCAAGAGCTATTAGACAAACAAAAAAGAATTTCATTCAAGGTTACTAGCAACCTTGCAGACCATCTGGATGATGATCTCAACAAAAATTAGTTTGCTTTTCAAAGAAATTAGAGAAGTACATTAAAAAGAAAGGTTAACCATCTAGATACAAAGGCTTGTATAAAAAGGAGCTAAAGAATGGTGAACATGGTAAGAATGTTGTAACATGCTATAAATGCAAAAAGGTTAGTCATGTTAAGCCTAAATATCCTTACATTAAGAAAAGGAAAAACAAGCCACTTGTAAGGAAAAATAAATAAACTATTTTAGGTATATTATAAAGGAAATTGATACTTGGGCAATGATTGCTTAAGACACAGATCCTAGGATTTATCAAAATTCATTTCCCTAACTGCTAACGAAAAAGGAATAGTAACATTTGGTGACAATAAAAAAGGTAAAATGATTGGTATCGAAAAGTAAGTCTCTTACCAAATTGTTGCCAAGATAATGTTCATCTTGTTGAAGGACTTTAACACAACTTACTTAGCATTACTTAACTTTGTGATAGCGGGTAGAAAGTAACTTTTGAATATGATCAATATACTATTACAAATAATGACACAATACTATTTGTTAGCAAAGACAAGAGAATATTTATATTCTAATTTCAAAAAAATTACAGGAAAAAAAATCTTGTCGTTCCTCCATATGTAATGATTTATGGACTTGATATTAGAAACTTCGATATGCCAGCACACATCTCATTTCAAAATTATGAAAAAATGATCTCATAAGAACTTATAATTTTTGCAATGAACATTGTTTTACTCATAATTTTTCAGCTTCAATAACTCCATAACAAAATAGAGTTGTTGAATGAAAAACAAAACTTTACAAAATATGATGAGAATCATGTTGATTTGGAAAGGAAAGAAATCTAATGTAAATTACTTTCATACTTTTAGTTGCAAATGTTTTATCCATAATAATAGGAAAGATAACTTAAGGCAAATTTGATGTTAAAAGTGATAAAGACATATTTCTTAGATATTTAACAACTAGTAAAGCTTATAGGGCTTATAATAAAAGAACTTTAGGGGTAGAGGAATTCATGCATGTTGCTTTTTATGAATCTAATCCTACTTTGAGAAATGGTGCACAAAGTGATAAAGATGTGCAGGACAAAGATTATGAATGTTAACAACCCCTTAAAGTAACAATCATAAATGTTGATTAGACGAAAGGAAAGGAATAGACTAAGGATGTAGTAAGTGATCTGAGTGATGACCCTAGGCATTTAAATAATACATTCAGTGATCAAACTCAAAATTCTATGCGTTTAAATAAAACAAAATTTGATATAAGGCTACCTAGAGAATGGAAACATTCATGATCATATCCCATGTAACACATACTTGAAAATCCAAATAATGGCTTAAAGAACAAGATTATCTTTTAAGCAAACAAACACCCTTGATCTCCTATATAAAATTAAGCCAAACAATATTTATGAAAATTTTAAGGATGGAAGTTAGATTCAGGCAATGCAAAACGAGCTGAATTAATTTGAAAGAAACCAAATTTGAAAACTTATTGAAAAACTAAAAAATGCATCCGCCATTGAAACGAAGTGAATATTTCACAAGTTAAATAAACAAGACAAAATGGTAAGGAACAATGCTAGAATCATAGCCCAATGTTTCAATCAATAAGAAAGTATTGATTTTGAAAAAACATTTACTTCTATTGCTATACTTGAATGAATTAAAATGTTATTTGTTTATGTTGCATTCATGAATTTTAAATTATATAAATGAAAGCTAAAAAAGTATTTCTAAATATCTATATCAATAAAGATAGGTATATCACTCTAAAAAAGAAAGTCGATTGAAAGCACACGGATCCTTTTGAATGAGTAACACTTTAGGTAACTAAATTTGATTTTTAAGTACCTAAATAATATTTACTAGTGTGATCATTTTAGGCACTTGAAGTATGAATTCAAGCATTTGGGTTTGTTTTATGTGATACGCTTGTTTCAATTGCTTGATTATCCTTTTAAGGTATTTGAAAATTGCATGTTTGCTTCCCATATAACTAAGTGTTAAGTCACTAAAATTTAAATTTAGACACTTAAATATGTGTGTTTAAATTTTGTGTGCCATATGAATAGTTCAAATACCTAAATTTAAAAAATCAGTCGCACTAAGACTATAATATCAATAAGATAAGATTAATGAGACGCGCGTTAGAAAATGGTTTATCAAAATAAAAAATTTCCTCCAAAAAGTCACATTTAATGTAGTAGTTACTTTTTCTCTTTTTTCCAACTAGCACACGCCGCCTCTATATCTTCCGAAAGCCATCCACCTTCCCAACACGCTTATCCACCATACTTTTTATCTTATCATCAGAAATTCTCGATATCTCTCTGTGTAAGGTTCACCTTCCCATGCTGCGAAACCATACAGACCAAAAGCGAAGCTCAAGAAAGAATGATATTACTCTAATAATGGAATGTCAACAACCAATACCCTTCATCCTAGTATTATAATATTTTGTCACTACGAATAATACATATAATATTATAGTATTATAATAGTTTTAGCATTTTTGTGGTTGCCACTAATTATTCCCCTTTTGAAGTTAACGAACCTTCAACTCAACCAAATAAAAAACTAAACCTTAATCATTAGTCTTCATAATTCTTAAACAACTTAACATTAAAAAAGTCTAGATACTAATATAAATAAAAAATAATATGAATTCAAATATTATAATGTAATAAATTTAAAATAGTTATATATACGCAAACAATCTATTCTTCAATCTCAATATTTTATAATAACATATCATATATGCAACCTATTAATAATAAAATCCATTTTGAACGTTATCTTGGCCGTCCAAAAAGTGTAGTCTTTCATCAATTGCCACTCCTAACTCCTTCAAGAATCATGATTGTTTTGTATCAGAATCTCTGTCACCGAGGATCCTAACATTAATAAATAGAAGCATTAAATGTTAATGGACCATTTTTTAATATAATAAATGTGATGTTGATTGACACTTGATATAACGTGCTGTGGCACCACCATACTTATGAGTTTCCAGCTATAACTTTTTAATCACACGGACACCTAGATAAAATAAAAGTTTAGGTGCAGAATTATATTTTTATCATTCAATTTCTTGAATAAATTACATTTTTTAATTTTACTAAAATTATACACATATCTTTAGTCCAAAGTTGTAGTGTTTTTATTCTATTTTATTTTTACTAAAATATTTTTATTAACTTAAATATGTTTTTTTATTAATATGCATTTTTATATGATTTATGAAGGATATCTTGTTAAAAAATTAAAAATTATAGTAATATATATTTTGAAAATTAAAAAATTGTATGATTTTGACATGCCTCAAAGAAAATTTACGTAATTTATTCTGAACTTCTGTTGATATTTATCTTATTTTTATAAGTTAAGATTAAAGATTTTTTACGTATATTATATTTTATTAAAAATTTAATAACAATATTTTTTTTAAAAAAAGTGTACTTAAATTTAATAATTCTTTACTGTGCGACCCTGTCTTCCCTTCCCACGAATATAAAGAAGCCTTTTACTATGTAAAAATAAAAATAAAGGACTTTTGAGGCAAACACATGAAATTTTTTTTTTTACTTTTTAAAACACAAGACGTTAAAACGTATTACAAACAAATGCCACACTTTGTGACTCGGAATCATTCATTCAGTGTCATACATGAATTTCTTCTTAAAAAAGAAAAAAAATTATTGGCTAACTCAGAACCAATGGATTCGAATTAGCCTTTTTTTTTTTTTCTTTTTTTCTAAAAGAAAGGACTCATAATCAAATATTTCGAGTGTTGTTGTAAAAAAAAAAAATTGATGGGTGGATCTCAGAATGATTCATTTCGAGACCCTTCACTCATATATTTTAATATTATGCATAAGGCGCTTATGCATGAGAGACATATGTGAAACTGATAGTAAAAGAAACAACTTTCCAACCGTGAATTCTGATGCACCTACCTCTGCCTAACCCATTTAACCGGCTATAATTCCTTGCTCGTTGTCCACCCTTGATGTCTGTCTTAAAGCAAATGCTTATGAGATTGACAACCTCATTGAAATTTTTTATAAAGATCTTTTATCTATCCAACGTCTTAAAGATACTCATCTTCTTCTTATGAATCAGTACCAACTTTACACTTAAAGACCGTTCTTGGACCCATTCTTTCAAAAGACTCATTTCCAAACCTACGATCCTTGTCAAAGAGTATGTCTACTCTTCCAACCTCAATCATGCTAAACTTTCATCCTGTACCATTGAACAGTACGTAAAATTTGAGATCCCTCAAGAATTTATTGAACATTGGATCTCCCAAGGATATACCCATATCCATGTTGGTGCCATTTACCTTTGTATCACATACCATGGCCATAAGGGTCTCCCTATTATAGCCAGACTAGCGATCATTGACACCACTTATCTTATCTATTAGCAAGCTCTCATCAATACAGTGCTGACCATTTTGAACGCAGGAACAATTATCCTTAGCCTTAAACAGTTAGATCCGACCTTGAAAGACATGCTACAGGTTAAAATCCAAATAACTGGTGCTGAATAAGTCCCAAAAGCTGTTATGGCTATGCTCTACCACCTGATGGCTTTCAGAGTACAGACTTATGCCATGGATCTTCATCTTTTCAACGACATAGAAGATGCTTTGATGATTATACCTAAGAGACAGGATGTTCCTACCATCATCGATATTTTAAAAAAAATCTCTCGCGACGATCTTCTGCAGCTTATGCCAACCGATTGGGTTACTAACTATGAGTAAAAACATGTTCATAGTAAACCCCTTGCCATTCCAGAGCCCCCCAAGCCTATCCGCCTTCCTGGCGGTCAAGTCAAGATGATATACAAAAGGCCTGAGAAATCTTCTTCCTAGACTTCACAGGTTCCACCTTTTTTGTAGCAAATCATGACTATTGCTCCAGTCCCCATCCATGAAATAAAGAAGCAGACTATCCTAGTCCATCACTTTGAGATAGACAGAAAGCCGGTTTATGTCTCTCACATCCATGATCACTTTATATAGGACGTTGCACCTGAGATATGCAAGTCAGGATATTCTTGCTACGATCCATCCTACTTCTCTGATGACAACAACAACGAAATTGATCTTTCCTTATATAATAGTGATTTTGAGGAACTTTCTAGAGCACACGCTCGAA
Organism: Delonix regia; assembly: GCA_037074485.1. Taxonomy (NCBI): domain Eukaryota; kingdom Viridiplantae; phylum Streptophyta; class Magnoliopsida; order Fabales; family Fabaceae; genus Delonix; species Delonix regia. The sequence goes on along the minus strand of CM073451.1, from coordinate 24,134,217 downwards.
ATACTCCTCCCAAGTATAAACGATGGATGAAAAAGTGTGCTTAGAAGAAACAATGGCTGTTAGGCGAAGAAGAAAAGAAAAAGAAGAAAACCTGTCGGCTAACTCACCCTTCCAGATCTTACAGAAAGGATAGCGATCTTGACTGGAATTCGTGGGCTATCCCGAACCCTGTTACAGCTCCTTCTAAAGAAGAAATTCTTATTCAATTTCTAAAAGAAGTAGGCTGCTACCGGGAACCCTAGGAGACTCTTAATGATGTGTCTCAATATTTTGTTGAACTACCATTCTCTTTTAGTAAACTAGAGCCCATGGGAACCTTACTAGCAAATTCTATTCCTTGTATGATGAAGACACCATATGACTCTTATGATGACCTCTTTCCTCCTTTGGAAAGGCACATTGATGAAAATAGAGTTGTTACACGACCTTATGTTACTTCTACAAAAGTCTCAGTTTTAGGCAGCCCTGAACCAATTCATCCTTGTGAAGAAGTCCTGAACTAGCACACTAAAAATGCACCTACTCAGAATTAAGTCCTTAAGACCATTAATTCTAAGCTAATTTGCATATCTATGACATACCAACAAACATATCAGAGAGTAGATCAACTCTCCCAGTAGGTCGAACAGCTCCGTTTGGAAACTCGATAAAAAATCCAGACATTGGATCAGGAACTCAGAAGTTTCATTACCCATAATTACTTTGGTCAAGAATTTACTCAAAATGAGTCTAAAATTCATTATCTCAGATATTAACTTGCCCAAATCGAAGCAAACATGAGCTCCAAACCATTACCACCTACACTTAATTTACTCCATCCATATATGACCCTTTCCTTCCACCACTAGTTCACCAGACTAGCTATATATCTTCCCCTCCATATACCTCCTATCCATTAGAAGCCGACTACGCTAACCATTTCAAAATGACTCATTAAATCTTTCAAAAGACAACACAAAAACCACTGCCTAGATCTCTTCGACCACCTCAATAACCTCTACACTTTCCTAAAAGCTATATAGCCTCGCCATCCCATACCAAACCAATCCCTCATTCCTCAAAAGGTGTTTCCTTTAAAGAACCTAAGTAGACGCCTACTGCTTCCTCATCACCTCCTCCACCAGATGACCAAAAGCAAAAAAGCTTCCTTTTCCCTCTAGATCCTCCTCCAGTGGCTATGGTTGAACCCTATGATTATGTACAATTTGATCACTCATGTTCTAATTCATGCTTAGAAGAAGAATTAGACACCCATGTCTCAATCACAGACTCAGAAGATTCTAAGCATTTTGCAAATATCTCGGCCCTTTACATGGTTGAACCCAATCACCACCATCATGAAGAAGAAGAAAAAGAGGAAGTCCAACAATCTTATGTTGATGATGATGATGATAATGAAGTACCAACAGCACAACCAGCACCTCATAATCCAACTCCTTTAAAACCGTCTAGTGGTCCCTGGTTCACATTTGATGATGTTTAACCTTTCTAAAGGATGGAACAAACTCTATGAGTTTAAAGCATAGATTGACTTACAAATGTTTAGAGCTAGTGCCATATTAGCTTATTTTATTCGTGAATTTGTCTCCAAATTCACAGGAACCCTTCGTGAATAGTTCCAATCTCTTGGAGATATTGACAATTGTAGCTTTTCCAACTAGACAATCCATCCTCCTTACTAGGTGCAATTCATAAAGAATTTATTAGTGACTTCCAACTCATTGACAAGCAAAAATGGCAAGAATCCTTCGAGATGAAGTATTATTCTCTAAAAAAGCATGACCTTGATAGGCACATGAAACGCATGACTAAATGTATTACCTCCTTAATGGTTTTAATGACATCACTCTCTGACATTTTTTCATAGCATCCTTACTAGAAGAACTTCAATTGGAGCTAAATAGAGCTCTTCAAGCTCTTTACAGACCTATGGCTGACATCTATCTTGGAGATATTTATCAACTTGCTTTATCCATTCTTGACAAGCTATGTGAACAAAAAAAGATGCTGCATTTTGTCTTATTTAGAAAGCCCAAGTTCCAGAAAATATGCTAAAAGCCATATCTCATGATTAAATGCTGAGACAAGCAATCTTATGATTGCAAACATGAAAAAAAGTCATACTTAACTTAGACTTCCTTTCACCCTAATTTTTTTAGAGGAAAGCGTCGCCCTATATGATAATTCCGAAAGAGTCATTAAAAGAAGTCTTGGAAAAGAAAATCTTATGCTTGTTACATTTGCAAGAAAAAAGGCTATTTTGCTAGACAATGACTAAATAAATCTAAGCAAGCTATGAGAGTGATTGACCAGATTGAAATACAACTTCCATTAGAGGATAAAGATCTTTAAGAAGTTCTCTTAGGGCAAAGTGAACCTGATGAACATACAATCCTTGCTTTACCAAACTTTAATCTTAGTTCAAACTTTGAATTAGATTCAGATGACCCATTCACTCATCACCATGGCCATATCTACAAAATTGACCAAAGTCAACCCATTTCAAATTCCAAATCCTTTCTATATCTTTGACTTTCCATCCTCTCGGAAAAATATGCCAAACCTCTCCCAACCATTGCACTCTTAGATAGTGGTTCCCAGATCACCCTAATGAATCCTTCTCTACTTCCTCCAAAACCATGGAGAAAACACTTCTCTTATTTTAAAGCAGCAAATGACTTAGTGTTCAAAGTCTCTTTGATCACTAGGCACAAAATTGGAATCAAGTTCTTCCCTGAATGCATTGTATGGACCCATGTCCTTGGAAGTCATATTGTTGGGAAAGATATCCTAATTGGAATGGACGTATTCCAAAATTCAAAGGGATTACAAATTGAAGCTACAGGGATTCGTTATAAGCACAGGTTCAAAGAATATACTGATATCCTTAAGCTCTATTTGTTGTATGCTACTGTTCCTCCTTTTGAATGCGTAAAATAGTAGCTCCTTGAGCATTGCCCAAAGTCTCACTCTGATTTCAGTCATCCTCATCCATTATGGAAGAAAAAAGCTTTCTTCATCAAGCTTCCTTTAAAAAAGAATGAGGATATTAATTCTATAAAAGCTACACACCCTAGCATGAATCCCTGATGATTTGAAACTTGCTAGGTAAGAATATGGATCATTACTCTAGCAAAGGTTAATCGAGCCAACTCGTTTTGAATGGGCATGTCAAGCATTTTATGTCAACAAACACTCATAGCAAAATCATGGAAAAAAGAGACTTGTTATATACTACAAGCCTTTGAATGTTTTACTTGAAGATTACAAGTTTCTAATTCTTAATCTAGTTACATAAAGAGCTCAATTACAAGAAGTCCAATTGTTCTCAAAGTTTAATTTAAAGGTAGGATTTTGACAACTTGGCATTCACCCTGGTGAACGTCACAAGACAACATTTTGTATTCCTGATGCCCAATGCCAATGGATAGCGATGCTTTTCAGACTTAAAACTGCCCTATCACTATTCCATAAAGCCATGATTGAAATTTTCAAGCCCATCAGGAATAATGCCTTAATTTACATTGATGATATCCTATTGTTCTTAAAAAATAAAGTAGAACACATTAGACCAATTCATAGGCCTTGTGAAGAAATATGGCCTTATAATTTCAACCCGCAAAAGCCAACTGGCTCAAACCGAAATTGACTTTTTAGGTATGCTATTTGAAAATGGCTAGTATAAGCTAGGTTCTCATCTCATAAAACAATTGGCCTAATTTCCGGACAAAGATATTTCATTGAAACAGATTTAATAATTCCTTGGAGTTGTTAATTTTGTAAATGATTTTATTCCTAAATGTTCTAACTATACAAGTCAATTGTCCAAATTGCTCCGCAAAGGAACTCCTTATTCATGGGGCTTAGAGCAAATAACGATTGTCAAGCACTTTAAGGAAATTTCTAAGGAACCATCGCCTTTTAAAATTCTTGACCCAAATTCAACCCTGATCTTACAGACAGATGCTAGCAATTATCGTTGGGGAGCTGTCCTCATTGAACAAAAAGGAAGAAAATAGTACTATTGCGGACACACAAGCAGTTCATTTAAGCGGTCAAAGATCCATTATCACATCATGTATCAAGAATTCCTCTCCGTAAAAAATAGGATCAAGAAGTTTGAATTCCACCTGGCACATCGCCATTTTATTGTGGAAATAAACAATACTGCCTTCGTAAAGATTCTTGAATTAAAGAACAAGATCATTCCAGATCCACAGCTGGCACGATGACAAGCATGGTTGTCATGCTATAAATTTGAAGTGAAGCACATCAAAGGAGATACCAATCATCTTACTGACCTCCTTTCCAGGCCGAAGCCAAATACCGTCTCCCTTATTACACCCACTACCTCAATCTCTTTACTCCTCATGATTAACCCATATACCTTTCCCATGAACAAACCTACCACAATCTGAAAGCCTTTTCCTCCTAACGTCAGTATCCCTACCAAACCAACTGAAGTTAAGGAACTAGCCAAGTTTTCCTTGTTCTTTTACCTTCACCGATACCTTAGAGATATCCCATTCTCCTACCCTTTTTTTTAACATTGTTTCGTTTTCATGCAAGTACATTTAATAAAGATGCTATTTAGTTTCTCTAGTCTCTTGCAGTCCTCTATACTGTAGCAATTGAGTTCAATCTTATAGACATGTTTCAGCATCTCAATGATGGCTTAAACCATAATTCCCTTGTCTAAACTTTCTTGGAATGATACTCTCCCCTCTCCTGGTGGCGCGAGTAGATTGATGACTCCATTCAACTGTTAAATCTATGGAATCGACTAAATATGTGTTCAACAGTTTCATCCATTTATATCATCCATAAGCTATATTGGAAACATCAGAATGGATTACTTTATTCACGGGACCATGCTTACGAATGGAAAACATTCCTAAATTTCCAAAAGGATCATAAAACAATCTTGAAATCATTATAAATGTTTCTGTGTAATTTAAACAATTATCATGGACCACCTCATGTTGAATGCACTACCATAGGACCATATCCTTGGGAATTCATTCCCAGTGAACCCAGATTTCTTGAAATTGACATTCCAGATTCAATTCTAACTTATGATCCTAATATGTCCCTGAACAAATTTAACATCCAGTTAACCATTAATTTTGATCAACCATTGTCCTCAATAGGACCATATTCCTTGCAAGCCTTAGAAGAAGAAGAAGCCATCAAAACATAAGAAGCAAATTATTATGAAAACATCTATACTAGGCCCAAATTTCAAGATTCTCAAGACCTAAATGAAGACATTGATAGTCCTCTCTATCTAAGTCACGACAGTCCTTCTCTCAGTGACCAAAATCTCTTTCCAGATCATGAGCCTATACTGTGGAGCAATAAAGATTAAAGTCGCTTAGTCATGTCATCCTTTAAAGTTTGTCTACATGCTTTGTAATGGTACCTTGTCACTTCAGCTCTAGCTTTTGCTTTTGTAATTATTGTCCTTGTTGTCGAATGTATTATTAAGTCATATCTCCTTTGTTTGTCCTTTAGTCTTGTTGCTCTACTTATATAAGGAGCCCTTTTCTCTTGTGTTAGGCATTCAAAACCTTGTATCATTTTCCCAGTTTGAATATCAAAGCTTGTTTTCATGAATTCCTCTTAAAACTCTCTCATTTCTCTAAAGTCTTCTTTACAATTTTACATATGTCTTCTCATTTAAGAGATCCGAATATGCTATGCACTTGCCTTTGATGAAGATCCTAAAATAGAAACGATTAGTCTACAATGATCCATACTGAGCTATAATGGTCTATGATATATTTGGATTAACTTCCATCTCTCAGATAGAAGAGAACTGAATTAATTTCATAAGGTCATAATAGTGTCTTTGAGGTGTTGTTACTCGGAAGAGGCGTTTGTTCCTTAGCCTTACCTTGATCTTATGATTATTAATTTAGTACCTCTTTGTTTAAGAAATGTAAGTTTATACATCTATGTTATAACTCTTGGATTCATATATAGGCTAAAAACTCATAACTCCAGAACTACTGGGCTTAAGAGATCTTGTTCTAAGATATGTGTTTTTGGTCTAACAATGCCACGTATTGGATCATACCCCTCACTTAGTATCAATATAATATTATAATATATAAAATATATATTTATATTATATATATTATATTTATTTTTATAAACTTTATATAATAATTATATTTATATTATTTATGTATTTGTAATAATTTTCTAAATAACTTAATATGAAAAAAGAAATCAAATTAACATAAAAATATTTTGTTGGATAGTGAAAATGTAAAAATATAGTGTTTAAGTGTTAGTAATAAAATGCATAGTGGAAAAATATGGAAATTAAAAAAGAAGTAATAAATATATTAGGTTAATTATGGAAATGATACTTACGATTATACTAGTAAAAAAAATCCAAAGTACATGTCACGAGTACAATGTTTTAAGCATATAATAATAGGAATAAGATACAATGACTTATTCATCAAAATAATAACTACTAGTTCTACAATGAGGCCTTCTCCTTGTGCGCAGTGGTCATCGCAACTCTAATTGTGTAGTCTCTTCTTCTTGTGCATCTTGTGGTGCAACTGGTAGTGAAGAGCAACAAGAAGAAGAGGCTGCATAATTAGAATTACGACTATCGTTATGCATAAGGAGAACGCCTCATTACAAAACTGATAGTCATTATTTTGAAGAATAGGCTTCTGTATCATATTCCTATTATTATCTGCTTAAAACCTTGTACTTGTGACATATACTTTGAATTATTTTTTATACTAGCGTACTCCTAAGTATCATTTCTATAACCCACTTGATATATTTATTATTTCTTTTTAAATTGTCATATTTTTCCACCATGCATTTTATTACTTACACTTAAACACTTTTTTTTTTTTTCCAATTTTTGCTGTCCAACACAATTTTTTTTATGTTAATTTTACTTCTTCTTTCATACTAAACTATTTAAAAAATTATTACAAATATATAAATAATATAAATCTAATTTAAATATAATATTATTAATTATAAAAATAATATAATATATATAATATTATATTTATATATATGAGGACATTTCGAGACCTATCAAAATTTTCTTTTTTCTTTTTTTTATTACAGATCACCTACTCCTATCACACGTCGAGACAGAACAACCTGTCTTGTCATCTAACGAGTCAAGGTGCTTCATACATATATATATATATATATTTTTTTTTTTTTTTCTTTTAAATTTCACTTGTCTTCACGGGTATGCCTCCAAAACATATGAGGGATCTTGAATTATGAGTTTGAGTCTCAACTTTTATAATATTAGAATGTAATATTTTTTAATCTATTATATTTTAAATTTTTTTTTTTAATATATACGGATCAAAAAGCCCTAAGAACAAAAGTAGAAGAGATGACAAAATTGTAACAGGCCAAGTTGAATTTTGAAACTCTCCCTAATACGACTTTGGCTCTCAATCTGCTTGAAAAATGTGTAAACATACCAAACCTATCTTATTAATGTTCCACAACCATGAATTCACGAGTACATGCAGCCTTTCGTTTCTTGGGAAAAAGTTTAATTCTCTGTCCCTAAACTAGTTATTATTATTTTTTAAAATAAAAATATAAAATGTAATTATTACTGTTATAATTTATCTGTTTAGTCTTTCATAAATAAAATTATTATTAATAATATTTTTATATTTTTAAACTTAACATATCTTTTGAAAATATTATTAACAATAATTTTATTTGAGTGAGATCAAATTAAAAAAAAAATATTAGATGTGAAAATTCAATTAACAAAATAATTTTATGATGGATTAAATTAAAAAAAATATTTAAGGAACTGAGAAACACCCTATAAATAAAGGATCAAAATGAAGTTTTACTTAAATTTAATGTTCAATCCTCTAAATACTTATTATTATTTTAAATAAAATTATAAAATGTATAATTTCGTAGGATGTTTCATTAAAAAAATTATATATTATAATTTTATTTTTGTCTTTCAAAAAGTGACATTGATGCTGCTTTCAAATGGGCATAGAGGCTTATGGTTACATGCACGACCGCTCATGTGGTGTTTTTATGAAATTGTTTCGTTAGTTAGTTCTATCATAATGATCAATTCAATGGCTTTAATTAATGACTTAATAATTGAATTTTTAAAACTTTGACCTAGTTTTCTTTATCGGCTTAATATCTTATCTAATTGAAAATACTTAGTATAAAATGATTTTAAGTGTCTTAATATATTTAATTATAATATAAAAATATAATTATAATAATATCAATAAAAAATTAGACCAAAAATTTTGAAAGATTCCATTAATTGCAAGTGTACGTCCCAATGATATGTCCAACTTCCTGGCTTTTCAGCGGGTATGCTATGTTAAAATAAGTATTACTTGTGACACTGTGCTATCATTTTTATTCACCACATAGTATAATAAAAAGTTGTTATATGGAAGTTTTTAATATTGAAGTTTAAATTATATTGATTTTACTTAAATTATATTTAACATTTTATCATCTAAAAATTAAATTATTTTTATAAGCATTCAATATTATTTTCTGCATAAAACTACTTTTCTCTTTCATACATAGTTTTTACTTTCAAACAAAATTTTTAGAGAAAAAAAGGATCATAATATCCCCTTTTAAGCAAACACTAGATGTAATAATTTCATAACTCAATTTTTTTAATTTAATGTTTTGTCAATATAACCGAACAAAAATAGAATATTTAAGAATGGGCAATCATTTTTTTCCTGGTAAAAAAACGTATAATTTTTATAGTAAAAAACAAAGGTACAGTACAGAGCAAAGCAAAATCCACAACAGAACACAACACCCCAAACATCAAAATAAGAAACCTACACCGCCAGAATCCAACATAGAAAAAACACTAGTCACATCATAAACAAAAAATCATCCTCACACCTGTTCTAGCTACAGACCAAGACCCAGCAGACTCCAAGTCCACCCACAAGGGTCCATCTTCCAAAAAGCCGACCCTGCTATGAAATCAGCAGCACCATTCCCCTTTCGAGGAACCAAAGAAAAGAAGTGGCGAACTTGGACAGCCTACAACAAATATCTTCCACAATAGGCACAGCCCGCCATTCACATTTATTCATATTATTATTCAGAACCAGATCATATAGCTCAGCACCATCCACCTCAAAACATATCTGAACATCAGTAAATTCAGAAGCCAAAGTCACAGCTTCTCTAAATGCTAAAGCCTCCAACATGAATGCTGAAAACGCCCAAGTTGCATCATTATAACCTTTCATCCAAGAGCCATCCTCAATCTGAAGAACAATACCCATCCCAGCTCCATTACTATCAGCAGCAAAAGACCTATCCACATTAACTTTAATTTGTCCAGTATCAGGCAACTTCCAGACGCCATCAGATCCTCTTGCAACATCCATCATACACTTCTTACAATCGTCAACCCAACAACTTACTTTCCAGAACTCATTCAACAAGTATCTAGCCTTCTCAATAACTGGAGTAATCACAGACATCTTCCCGAAACACCAGACCACACCATTCCTTCCAGATAAACCAGCACATACATGCCACCATAGCCTTCCCAAATTCATCCATCATAGCATTCTGCAGCAAAATCTCACAGCAGCATTCACCAAAACTCAAGATATTCCTCTCGTTAATTCTAATTGCCAGATAACAGCCAAACCATGCCCTTCTCACCCATTGACATAATAGCAACATATGTTCAATAGACTCCACTTCGATCAAACAAACAGGACATACGGGTCTACTCGCACAATTTTTCTTAAAAAGAGCATCATTCGTTGCCAATGCAGCATTGAGACCCCTTCCACATAAAAAGCTTAATCTTCGCACGAACCTTCAACTTCCATATCAGTTTCCACAATCTTCCATCAATATTTTGCCTACCCACAAGGTCCAACAGCCACATTTAACACCTCTTTCTTCCTTCCAAAATGATAATTTGATTCCACACTATACAATCCATTTCTTGTGTCTCCAAATCATCTTATCCTTTGTATTAGCCATAGGGATTGATATTTTTAGAGTAGCTTCCTTCTCTTCCAAATTAATTTTTCCTCTAACACCGTCCAACTCCCATCTTCCATTCACTATTAATTCCCTATTTTCCTTCCTTCATCTTCTCTTACACATTTAAACGACTCCAACTTCATATCTTTATGCCCCACCACCCATCTATCACCCCAAATATTCACTCTTTCTCCATAATATGTGAAATCACCATTATTCACATGACATATTTTAGCATAGCAGATGACTCATAAATAACTATTATGAACAAACAAGGCAATAGTGAGTCACCTTGCCGCATTCCTCTTTTAGGATTAAAATCTGCAATCTTCTTGCCCGAGAGTAGGTTATACTTGACAGATTGCGCAGAACACATAATTCCACTTACCTATTGCTCAAAAAAGCCCAACTTCAACAATACAGCTTCCAAAAAATCCCACTCAATTCTATCCTAAGCTTTGCTCATATCAGTATATTTCTTGCCTTCTTATTTTGTAAGTAATTAAACGCCTCATGGATGACTAGAATATTATTCAGAATGAGTTTCCTTGGAACAAAAGCTTTCTGATTTGGCAATATAATCCTCCCCAACAAATCCCTCATCCTATTCACCAAAAGCTTTGAGATCACTTTATAACAAAATTTACACAAGCAAATTGTAACTGCCTAATTTTTTCAGGCTTATCAATTATCGGTATAAGGATTATATTAGTATCATTAATCTCACCCGAAAACACCAGATTACACAAAAGTTTTAACTGGTGAAAATACTTCATTTCACACTTCCCTCAATGCCTTTCGATAAAATCCTCCCGCAAATCCATCAGGACCCGGGGCTTTCAAATCCCCCAATTAAAAATTCGCATCTCTCACCTTCTCCAAATTCATTAGCCGTAATAGTGCACGATTATCTTCCTCCCAATAACTTTTTCCACATAATCCAGCGCCACTTGAACAGATCTACTTTTTGACGATGAAAACAAGTTCAAATAATAGCTTACAAACTCTTTGACAATCTCTTAAACACTTTCCAAACACTACCCCTTATTATTCTTCAAATGGATAATTTTGTTTCTCTTCCTTCTATTCACAGTGGAAGCATGGAAAAATTTTGTATTTTCATCACCCACCTTTAACCCTTTGCTGCAAATACCTCTTCCAAATCCCATAATCCTTCCGTCTCCCCCTCTATCTCCTTAATCTCATCAGCAACATCTTCATTATATTCCTCCTCCAAACAAACAGTCTATCTCTTCCTTAATTTCTCAAGAGCCTTTTTATTATTTGGGAAAGTAATTTTACCCCATTCAACCAAAACCTCACTACATCTCCTCAGCCTTAACTTTATCTCCTTCACCACATCAAATATCTGATATCTCGACACCACCCCAACTATCCTTCACAATCTTCAAAATATCCTTGTGCTCAGCCCACACAGCCTCAAATATGAAGACATTTGGAGTTTTGAAATCCACAAAACATAAATCAACCAACAACAAATGGTGATCAAATCTAATTGGCTTAAAACTAGACACTAATGCCTTCGGAAAGACATCTTTGGACCCATCGTTACCAAGCACTCTGTCAATTCTCTCCTTTACATGCGCGTCCCCAAGCATCTTATTATTCCACGTGTAATACCTGCACTTATACTCAATATCCATTAAATTACAATCCTATAACAAACTCTGAAACTCCATAATTTTCTTAATAGCGCTCGCTTCCCCCCCCCCCCCCCCCCCCCCCCAAAATTTTTCATCTTGGGACAGTAAATTATGAAAGTCCCTAATACACATCCAGGATCCACTTACCCACTTTGCCAACTCTCTCAGGTTTTTCCAAATCACCTTCCTCTCTGCCTCTTTTGGAGGCCCATATATAAAAGATACAGACTCAGGTAAACTATCATTCACGCTAATAGCCACATCAATAATATTTTTCGAATTAAACAAAGCATCCACTTCACATCATCGTTCCATCATAGAGCCAATCCTCTAGCCAAACATCAGGCCATAGATACTATTCCTTCTCCATATTATTTTTTTCATTTTTATTTTTTAATTTTCTCCATCCTTATTTTTGTCTCCATCAAGAACAAGGACTATGCTTCACACAAACCTCCTTCAGGTTCTTCACTGCCAAGGCCACCCCAAGACCCTGGTAGTTCCACGCCACCACCTTCATCTGGCTTGGGTGGCTGTTTCAGGCTAGCCACCTTTGCCCTCAGCCAGCATCTTCCCCTCATCTTCGCTGACACTACTTTTCCCAAAACCAATCATCCAGGAATTCCCAAACACTTATCGGGACCTCCACCAACACATTTGATTTCGTCTTTAGCTTGTCTTCCAGGAATTCTTTCTTCACTTTTTTCTTTGTCTTTTTCCTTCTAAAGTTTTCACGAACCCCCTTCCTCCTTACTATAGCGAACTTCTCTCTCGCAAAGACAACATCTTCTATCATCTTTGCCTTCTTCAATTTCAGGTCCACAGGTTCCTCATCTCTCTCCCTTTTCAAACTGATATTTTTCAACCTCCTCATAATATCCACCATAGGAGACTTTTGATACTTAATCAATGGCCCATCTCCCAAACCATCATCTTCCGGTAGTTCCACAATATATCCTGAAGGGCTACTCACAAATTGCCCATCCTAAATATATCTTTTTTACACTTCTCGCCATACACCTTCGACCCACTTAATCCCTCAGCCTTCAGCCAATTTCCCTTTTTCCACCGCACCATCAGCATAATTTAATTTTACCTTATCGGTAGCCCTTGACATATCCACTACACTGTTTTCCTTCAAAATAGACTTGTCTGCAGCCCGGCCCGTATTAGAACAATTACCATCCAATAATGGACTATTCAGCCCAGAGCCCTTTCCTTTCATCTAACCCCGTGGCATACCCATCTCATCTTTCCTCAAACTTGCACTTCAAGAATCACAGAAACAGTTATTCCTCTCAGATTCTCCTTTATTATACTTCCGAGATTCATCCTTTACTCCACTAGCCACCCTCTACCGTGCATACCACTTGTCTTCAACCTCCCGCTATCATCATCATTCATCCATCGCCCTTCGATCCTCTTCCACTCCAAATTACAGAAAAAAAATCAAATCCTCCTAAGTTCTCACGATACCTATACTCAACCACGACCCGTACATCGACTTATCTGGATAGCAACATGACATCATCCTCACGGAGCTACATCCTCTTGAATCATGTCCAATAACACCGCATTTGTAGAAGTAACTCTGCAATTTCTCAAACCTGAAGTCCACCCAAACACGTAATCTACCAGGCCACTGAATACATCCACCAGTAATCAATGGCTTCTTCAAATCTACCCAGACCCTTGCTCCTTAAATATCTTCCATTAACAAACACGTAATCTACCAGGCCACTGAATACATCCACCAATAATCAATGGCTTCTTCAAATCTACCAAGACCCTTGCCTGCATAAAGTTCCTTAAATATCTTCCATTAACAACCGGCTCCTCCACTATAACTATTACTCCAACCTTCTGCCCTAATCTTATCACATTATTTCTCGACATTCCTTTCAAAGGAATATTATGAAACTGTATCCAAAAAGGACACTCCAAAATCAAACTCCTGAAGCACATTATAATCAGTCCATTCTTGGATATTCAAAATGTATCCAAGAATAGACCAAGGCCTCCCTCTCAATATCCTTCTGCACTCAGCCTCGCTCTGAAACCAGAAGATAAAAACATGCTCCCCAAACTGTAGTATACTCACTTCCTCATTGAGATTCCATCCCTTCTTGATCATCGAGATCACTATCACCTTATTCAGCTGCTTTTTTGTTAATAGCTTGCCAACCAGAGTCTTCCTCTCTAAACCCGTGTCACTCCATTCCAATCCGATCTCACAGCCCTCGTCTGATCTTTGATGTCCTTCAGAATCAACCTCCATCACGTTAGCGAAATCAACACACTCAATTTCCAATCAAAACAAAACTCCAAAACTCGATCAAGCAGTTGAAAATGCTCTTCCCATACGAAGAGAAACAAACACTCTCAGAGAGAAAACAAGAGAAAAACTCACATGTGTTGGACGATTACTCACGTTCTGAATATTTAAACTCTCAAGAATGTGCAGTCACGATTCTAATATGATGATAACAATTTTTTCTGAGACAAGTCTATAACTTAATTACAATTTCGATTAAAAAAAGTATATATTTTATTTACAATTTAAATTTTATATAACTATCATAAAATTAAGAAAAGTATCTTTAAGTAAAATCTAATTAAATAAAGAATGGTTATCGATACTCCCTCTTTCCTATTTTCCAAGTAATTAAAATTTCAGTAAAGTGCCAATGTTCTCTTTCCATGTTCTCATGGAGTGTAAAGCCTTGGAGCTTTTGCTAGTGCGATCAATTTCATCTCTCTCGCCGTCACCTTCCTCCCGCATCTCTCTCTTCTCCTTTGTCTCTCTCTCCTTCACCTTTCTCTGGCATCTCTCTTCCTCCTTCCTTAAGCTTCGCCCAGATATGATAAAAGAATGAGGAACAGATATGGTAAATCTTCGATCGACCAAAGAGGGAGGGAGGAGTAATGGATCGAGAAATCTTTGATCAAGCCAGCTAGAAAGATCGAATGGACGAAGATGATGAAAATCGATCTCCTTGTGGTGCCTCACCGTCGCCGTGAAAGAAGACCCCAGATCTGCAGCGACGCTGGCGATGGGTTGGGAAGGAGAAACTTAAAAAAAAAAAAATATATATATATATATATATGTATATATAATTCAAACAATAATAATTAATAATATTATAATAATTTTTAATTTTCATAATAATAACAATAATTAATCTTTAATAATAATAAAAATTATTATTCTAATTATATAATAATCTTCAATAAACAATAATAATTAATTTCTTAAGCATATTAAGGTTATTTGTTATGTTTTTTCATTAATATTATACCAGACATATACATGAATGTAGATAACCATTCCATCGAAACACATTTTTATTTTTATTCTTAGTCATTCTACAAACCAAACGGCCTTAAAATGTTAGCAATTGTTGATTTTCTTTCTCTTCAATATAATGTCATTATGTATAAAACAAATGATGTTAAATATTAATATATTTTGTATACTATGATATTATTTTAAAATATTAATTTTTATTAAATTTAAATTAAGAACATATTATAAATTGAGGCTCGTTGAATCAAAATCTAATTGTCTTTTATGAGAGAATCTCTAATAGTACGGACTACTGGAGATAATCCCATCTTTTTAATAGCTGATTTTATTTCGTTTCGTATCCACCTATTTTAATTTCACATGTGTTTTACGACTTAGTCACCACTCATCGTTGAATGATTAATGTAAGAAAACAACCTTCCTTGTTCATTGTCCTTCAACATTTGAGCCGTTGTGACAACACGCAACACACGTATGAACTGCCGACAAGAAGGGAGTTAGTTCCATAATCTTCATATTTCCCATCCACCAGACCACATGGATTTTGATAATTATTACAACTGCATCAACACAGCCACGCCAGCCTTCTCTCCATTTTCTAATATATATGCCACAATATGTATACACACGTGGCTGATAGTGGTGGCAAACTTGCTATAGGGTTTACTCAGTGTAATAAGGTTAGATAGGATAAAGTTTGGTAAAATAAAGTTTGAATAGCATAAGATTTAATAAAATATGTCTTGTTAAATTTTTATGTCATACAGTGTTGAAATAGAATAGACAAGATAGTATAAGAATAAAATATATTTTTTTTATTTTCTTTATACAATTAACTCTAATCAAAGTAAAAAAAAAGTTTAATTAACAATACGGTGGTAAAGTGAATCGAGTGGAGTTTATTAGAATTGACTATATATAAATTTATAATAAGATATGGTATATATAACAAACACTTGATAAAAGTAAATTGTATTATATAAATTTGTACAATTTGACTTTATATAATGTGTTAAATAGGGTCTTACTAGAAGAAAAAAATATTTTAAATTTTGTATATAGATGAATTTTTAATTTGATCCTTTTGATATCTTTTATTGAAATTTTTTTTTGTATTAATCATTAAATTTTTTATCAAACCTAATAATTTGTTGATTTGGATATTATTTGTCAATTATTACTTAGGTCAAATTTGTTATTCAGTAACATCCAAGTCAACATAGTTTGAGGGTAAATTTCAGATAGAAATTGGATAGAATGACACTATTGCAAGCATTTAAATGATTGAGCAACTAATTTAAAAAAAATTATCTCTAAAGGACCAAATTAGAAAATCATCTACATTTATATACACAAAGGACCGAAATGCAATTTTTGTCTAATTACTTCTAATATTTTCTGGGAGAGACATTGAGGAGGAACTGTCATATTCATATTCCAAATCCTCTAAAACCCATAAATGCTCTGCCTCTTCCTGTTCTTCCTCTGGCATTTTCCATTTATCTTTATCTATTTCTGCGTCTTCCATTACCTCTAATACCTGCCAGTTCACAAAAATAAGAACTGAAAAAATCAAAATACATACCACAAGACGCGTAATGTAGAGAAAGGAGAGACTTTTGTAGTACACGCAGTTAAGAAAACATAGATTGACTAAATTAAATAAAAATGAGAAATTTTTACAAAATAGTTCTATAATGAGTTTAATGTAAAGGAATATTTTTCCAAAAATAAATATATAAATATATTAAAAATAGATTTTATTATAAATTATATTCAACATTTATTTACATATCTATTTATAATTAGTTTATTTATTTCTTATTTAACTAAATTTACTAAATAATTTTCTAACTACACTATGAGATGTCCAATCATTATACGATTGCTCTAGATCTTTTTTATTTATTTTTGGTCATGTTAAAAAATAAGTACAAAATAAATGAGGTTTACTTAAATAATAAGTCTCACTTAAATATATAAAACCTACTTGAATGATGAGTCTCACCTATTCTATTTTTATTTATTCTCCAACATAATAATAAAAATAATTTAAAAAAAAAAAGGATCCGACACAATTGTTTAATATAATTCATAACAATTAACAAAAACATAAACCCACAAGCTCAATTAATTAATTAAATGTGTTGCGCCTCCTTGTTGGATAAAGATACAAATCAGAAGCAACCAACACGTGTAATGAGGCTTATGCATTTTAATTATAATGTACCAGATCCCTTACAGATTCGCCTAATTAATGTTCAATAGTACACCAATCATAATAATAAATACAGTAACAATTTTATTTATAAACGACTAAAATTAAAATATATCCATATGAGACTAAATTGGTAAGATAATTTAATGAGCGATGAAACTGAAAAAAAATCTATAAGGGACTAAATTAAAAAGTACCCCATATGTGAGGATAAAAAATGAAGTTTTACTCTATAAATATATTAAAAGTAAATTCTTTTAATATCCATTTTAATTAATTTGGTGTATGGAATTGGGTCTATAGAAAACTCTTTCAAAGAAATCAGTTCGTGAGAAGTCATTAGCTATGCTAATTTTGGCCCCAAATTACTAAGCCAACCAGACAAATTATGAAAATAAATAAATAAATAATTGAATGAAAGAGAGATCGATTGGGATTATTAGAAGTAATTATCAAATGTAGAACAAATGTACTAGCTAGAAGCTACCTCACTCATGGAAGGTCGGCAAGTTGAAGATGCTCGAATGCACAAATAGGCTGCAAAGGCAAGTGTGTTTAACTGTATCACATCATATACCCCTTCAAGCCTTGGATCTACCAGCTTCTCCAATTCCCCTCTCTTCAATATTGGTTGAGCCTGTTTCATTCACAATTAACAATTAATTGATAAATTGAATTCGATTTTTTAATAAAAGAACAAGTTTCAAATTAAAGAGATATATACCCAGTTATGTAGGCTTTGGTGTGAGCCATCCACAGGTTTCCTCCCAGAGATGAGTTCCAGCAAAATCACCCCAAATGCAAATACATCTGTCTTCTCATCCACTATTCCATGCATATAGTACTCTGGTGCCAAATGCCTACAAAACATGTACCATATTCGCATATTTAAATCATGCTTTTCTCTTCTTTTTTATCTCTAAAAGTCTAAGTATAAATATGACATTAAAGTGTAATATAATTTGAAATGCGACATTGATATGCAAACAACAGACTATTTTTTTTTCCTCTGAGAATATGTGTGATTCATGGGAAAATTGTGGGCAAAGAAGAGGACCCAAATGTTCCTTCTATTGGGGCAATTGAATGATGAGTCCACTGAGATGGAAGCCATTTCGCCAGTCCAAAATCAGATATCTGCCACAATCAAAACAAAAACTTTCATGAAACTGTATACATCAAAAGCACTGAAATTGAAACAGAGATTCCACTAAAATGGTAGACAGATCAGAAGGACCTGTGGTTCAAAATCTGCAGTCAATAAAATGTTGGAGGCCTTGATGTCTCTGTGAATTATCCTTCTCTGGCATCCCTTGTGCAAGTAGTGGAGGCCACGTGCAGTCCCAAGAGCTATCTTGTGCCTTGTTTTCCAATCCACCGGAGGCGCTTTCTCATCTGTTAGAGTTTTGCAGCAAAAGCTTCAAACTTCATGTGAGAAAATATGCAAAAATTTTTTACTTTTAGGATAATGTTGTTGGTTTGATTTACCATGAAGAAGAGAAGCAACAGAACCTCTAGAGGAAAGCTCGAAGACGAGGTAAAGCCCATTGTCAATACAGCAACCAAGGAGAGGCAAAACGTTTGAATGACGCACATGACCAATTGTTCCTATCTCTGTCAGAAACTCCTTCTCTTTCCTCTCATCATTACACGTTCTTGTGAGCCTTTTTACTGCAATTTCCTCACCATCTTCTAATCTTCCCTTGTAAACCTCTGCGTATCCTCCTTTTCCTACCAGATCTCCTGCACATCATACAAGAAAAATTTGATAATTCTGCACCAAAATTGAACAGAAAACACTTGTGAAAAAAAAAATATGAAAAAAAGTCCAAAGTACCTGAGCTGAAGCCATTGGTGGCATCAGATAATTCTTGATAAGAGAAGCATTTCCAAGTGGGTCTTTTAGGAGGTTCTTCTGTCTCGCCTCGAGTCAAAACTTGATCCTCGAAACTGCGTCGTCTGAAAGAGAAGAGGCGCTTGAAATTGTTGGTCCGAATATACTTCATTGAAATAAACGAGGAACAGAGGACTCTGTTTCATGCAGAACTCTCCAGAGACTAAAAGTGAAACTAAAACCTCTCTGTTTCAGTCTCTCTGTCACGCACAGAGACACGAACAGAGAGATTCAACAGAGAAGAGAGTGAAAGGGATGGTCGTAGTTTTCTGGGTATAAGGAATGGCGTGAAGGGTTAAGTGTGTTGGTTTGCAGGATAGTTGTTCGTGCAGTGGGAACAGTAAGAGGAGCATAAATTATTTGTCTCTGTAATCTCAAAACGGCACAAGCTGGCCCTCTTCCTGTCACCACTTTTGCGTTTCATTGTGTAAAAAAGCAAACAAGAATTGACACTCATAAGTGATAAGAAAGTGACTATTTTGGTTACTCTTTTTTTTTTTTTTTCTTTTCTTTTCTATTAATTTGTTCACAAATGAGTAGTGTTAAAATATTTTCTTAAAAAATTAGTATTAATTAAAAATAATTTTTTGAGTTATAATTGATTTAATATGAAATTAATTTTTAGTAATGTTGAGTTCTGAAAGGATTATTTTAATATTCTAGAATTGTAAGAAATCAAATTGACATTAAGATAGATAAAAAGTGTGGGACTAAAATAATAATTTTTTTTATAATTGATTAATTTATAAAAATGTGTCCATGCTTATATATTTTCTTACAATTAATTTCATCTATTTACTTGTATTGATGCTTCTTAAAGATGTTTTTGTCATATGAAATGGAAAACAATGTGAGTAAATCAATCTAATTAAGCATCAGAATTCTTAAATTTGACTTATTTAATTAAATATATTACATTTGTGCATTTTAATGAGTTAAATTTGCAGCAGAAATACTGCAGTTTCTATGACAATTTGATAAATACAGCTTGAATTCGCTATTACTCAAATTTGAGTAAATCTACATATGTGATCAATAATTGTGGGGATAATTTATTTGCAATTGTACCCATTTCCATATTTGAAAAAAAAGAAGGCTAAATTATATATCTTTATATTCATAGCCTATGAAAAACAAATCTCCCACCTTACATATTTAAAAGCGATCATTATATATTCTTAAAAGCACAATATTTTTTTAATTATAACGTGATTGATAATTAAATTTTAAAATATATTTTATTTACAGTAATTAATAATTTAATAATTGTATCATAAATAATAAACATGTTGATCTAAAAACATATCATCATTACTTATATTAATTAAAATTTTAATTTCAGAAAAATATGTGAAGTCCAAGGCCGTCGTTGAAAATAACCAGTTCAAATAAATTCTGAAAGCTTAAATGTCACTAGTTTTTGGACAACACACATTCTAGGTTGAGGCCGCATTTATAGAACTCAGTCTTCAATTAATTAGCTCAATAAATTCTTCACTAAATAATTCTCAAATTTGGTATTTGGAAATAGAAGACTTACTATAATAAGACTCAGAGATCAGAAAAAATTATTGTGCATTTCAAATTAAGAGGACATTATAATTGAAAATAAATATGAAGGTGAATAAGTGTAATTTTCCCATTTTCTTAAATTTCTATCTACTTCTAATAATTAAAATAATCAATTATACAAAATTTTAAGAACTCATAAATTTCATATATCACACAATATTTAATACTATAAATTGGAGTTTATCCATTATTCAGGAGAGTTTTATCTCTATATTTTGACTTCTCTTAATTTTACATTTGCATTAGTGATAAAAAAAAAAAAAACTTTTATAGGCAAAGACATAGAATACTCTTTAGATGAATTCTTATTATTCGATAACTCTGTGGGATTAAATATCTCTTAGTAATAATTTTCATGAAGTAATTTGTTAAAGACTTATATTAAAAAATTACCTCTTCTTTAATTAAGTAGAAGTTAGTCCATTTAATAATTATTTATTCAAATAATTACTTAATGTTTTGGGCCATTTGAGTTTTAGAAATACATTTAAAAATAATTTGTCGGCCTCAATTAGGCTTGAGTCCTGATTTCATAATGTTTAGTGAAGCTAAATGAATGAATCATGCTAAGAATGTGAGAGTTCCATATATCAGAGTCCAGAATTAGGTAAAACAAATAAACTAAAAAGAAACATATATAACTTAGAACACCAAAATCAGTTCCTCTCTTCAAGAACAAATACCTAACCTCTTTATGAAGTAGTTTAATCATACAGATTGCAGGAAAAAGAAAGGAACGAGCTCATTGTTAAATGTTAATTAAAATTAATCTTACTCCATTAAACAAATTTACCCCATTGATCAGTAACAACACCGCCGAATGATCAAGATGCAATAATTTCATAGGTATTATTTTGGATAATAAGTAAAATAAATCAGTGTTTTAAAATGAATTATACTACATAAACAAATTATCTTTGGATGATGATGAGTTGGGCAAAGAATATGGTTTTGGTAGATGGCTTTTATTAAGCTTATCTTCTAATTATTTATCTTAGAACAAAGCTACCAAAACCTTTGTCATTACTAAGTAATTAAAGGTATGAAGGCCAAAAGTTGCTAAAATTATTAATATTTTATATCTATGATTTGATCTCAACCAATCATTGGCCATAGTCTCTTTTCATAATATGAAGGAGGAAACGTGTAACTTATACCTGTAATTCCAGTATGCTTTCACATGGGCTACCTGACTTTAATTCTTATTTATTAATTAAGGAAGTTCATAAATACATTAAATTTTTTAATTCATTCTTTGTTCATACCCTTCGTTTTTTCATTTTAAAAAAATTATAATTTTCTTAGAAAAATTTGTTGCACAAAAGGCATGGCCCATGTGGAGATTCTTACCGCCATATTAATTATATATATATATATGGCGAGAAGTATCAAATTAATTTTTTATTTTTATATTTTATGGCATTTTGATACTTTATAAATTACTGTAATAAATAACTCAAAAATTTTATTTTATATAAAATTAATTCTTTATTAATACAAATGAAGTAATTAGTTTTGTACAAATTTAAATTTGTAAATGAATCATTTGTCATGATTAATTTATGAAAGATTAATTTTGTATTTTTCTTTATATATAAATTTCATAAAAAGTTTATATAAGATATTTTTTTAATAAAAATTCTACTTAATTTGCCAGAGGTATTCATGAAGTTTTGTCAAGTAGGTAGTTTCGATTATATATATATATATATATATATATATATATATATATATATATATATCTCTCTCTCTCTCTCTCTCTCTCTCTCTCTCTCTCTCTCTCTCTCTCTCTCTCTTACTTCTTCGTAAAAATGGCGACCCAAAAAAAAATGTAGGTGCTTCATATTTCTAAGGATAAATTATAATTTATTACATGTATAGTTTATAGTTCGGAACAAGTTTGTTGTTTTGTGGCATTTCACTTACCATAATCCATATTAATTGTAATCAAAATGACCTTACTAAGTAAACGTCAGTCCAGAAGGTCCATTTCAAGTAAGTCCAAAATAATAAAATTAATTCCGAAATCACAAGTTAATTAAATTTAGACATTAGAATATAAAAAAAAATTACATTAATCTATTTTTTGTCAATGAAATCAATTTTCTATAAACATATATATATTTCTTTAAAAATTAAAATTACTTAACTATCTTTACTATCATATTAAAAATGAAGTCATAGTCCAATATTGAAGTCGAAAATATCTACTTAACTATCTTTCTTATTGTATTAGAATAAAATTACAATTTTCATGATGTGAAAAGTTAACCTTTTACCGAAAAAATAAATTAGTTATATATATATATATATTTTATGAAGTCAAGTATATTTTTTAAAATAAAAAACATATTATTATTTTATTTACCAACTAAAGTTAACCAATTTATTTTAATAGAAAGAAAAGGTCATTAATTTGATGACACACGGGGATGTGGTACTAGACAACCAGGACCACTGAAATTGATATCCATTGCTGTTTCTACAGTCGAAGAGGCAAAGTATCATTTACTCCTTGATTTAAAATTTAACTTTCAAGGAGTAAAAATTTATAATTATATTATATTATATTATAATAATCAATATAATTTTTATTTATTTTTAATTTTTTAATTTTTTCTTTGAGAAGGATATTTTTACGTTTGTAAATAATTAACATGAGATTTTTTAATAATATAAGTAAAAGGTGGTGATAGCAATAGATCATTATTATTTTTGGACCTTTTTCAAAAATAATTTGATCATTTTGTTGGCTATAATCTAATAACTTAAAATAATATATGATGCAATAATATATTTCATAGATTTGAGTCTCAACTCTTTTAGGTTTAAAAGAATAACTACAAAAAAAATATAGGACATGAGCTTTTTTGAACCATACAAATTATTTTAACTTTCCAATTAAAAACTCCATAATGACAAAATCTAATACTAGATCACAAATAGATCTTAGTAAATGAAAATCTAATAATTGGACTACTGACACTTTGTATAGTATTGAAAGAGACAATCACATTGATATTTACAGGTATAGTATTGAAAGAGACAATTTATAGGGAAGAAAGTCACGGCGGGAAAAAAGTCCAACTTGATATTGGAAAAGATCTCATTGATTTGTCATATA
This sequence comes from Delonix regia, assembly GCA_037074485.1. Taxonomy (NCBI): domain Eukaryota; kingdom Viridiplantae; phylum Streptophyta; class Magnoliopsida; order Fabales; family Fabaceae; genus Delonix; species Delonix regia. The sequence goes on along the minus strand of CM073451.1, from coordinate 24,110,397 downwards.
GGTTTAAACTTTGAGAATGAGATACTTAGCCCAAAAATTATTGTATTGTAGCTCAGAAAATTGAATTAATATCTCTTTTATTGCCTTCACACACAATTAAAGTAAGCCCCTATATACATATAATATAGCATAGGCTCGTAGATTGCGCATGGATGGTGACATTGGGAGGTTGCAACAAAGGTGATGTGTGACATGATAGTAGTGTTAGACGGGGCTGGGAAAAAGATTTCCTGCAATATTACAATATTATTGTAGATTCTCCTTTAAATCAATCATAGTCATCTAATTTATCACATGGTTCCTTTGTTTTCATATGGCTATTTTGGCTTTTTTATTTTTTTAAAATTTGCCTAGCTAAAAATGACGTCATTCAGGTTAGGAGAAATTCCGAACTTGACCTTCTTCCTTCTCCATGTGAACGATGTCGATCTCCCCTTACTGCAGATTTCTAGAACACCTTGCTTTTGTGGAGGCCCCCTTATTTTAAATCTTTCTTTGGTTTCCTTCTCTTATTCCGATTATTTGAATGTGTGTCTATCTATAGTATTCTTATTATCAAATGCTTGCAATTAATGTAGATATAGTTGTTACTGAGTATTGTCTGAAATTGATCTAAAATGCAAATTCATCATGCTACTTGGTAACTATAAGTAAGAGTGGATGAGAGCTCAATAACCAAAGAAACGAGAGATGGACCACTTTGGCTTTTAAGGGTTTTTCTTCATTCACCAGTGATGGAATTTGTTAGGGAAAGGTTTTCATGCTTAACAATATGCTCGTGCTTGGCGAAGGTGTTAACGGTGACAAAAAAATACTTTAAAGCAAAACACTTTCATTTAGAAGATTTCCCCAACCTAACGATGTTGTTTTTAAGTAGGCAAATTATAAAAAGTAAAAAAACCCACCTGGAAGCGGTAAAACCAAATGATAAATTGAACACTGTGATTGATCATAGGAGAATCTGCAATAATCTTGTGACATTGTAGGTGATCTTTTTCCAAGATCAAACACCCAAGATAAAGAATGAATAGTGGCAATTGAACCCATATGAGAAATAGAACACTTCGGGAAGTCTCCGATGATCGTGAATGAAGAAAGTGCCTATGAATTAACAAGAATCAAAAGTGTGCAAGGCTAGGGAGAAATATGAAGAGTGAAAGAGTACATGGAATGAAATAGATGGACAAGCCATGTTTCATGGGAAACAAAGTATCTTCATCAATGCATGCATGACTTTTAATCTTGGTTTTGGGAATGGGATTTCCATCGACCATTGGCAAAGCAATGACAATTTGCACTATCATCTATTTTTTTACAAAATCTGAACAAAACCAAATTAATGAGAAAAAAGTTCAGAGGACATAACTGGAGCAAGAGATTGAAGGATATGCATACCATTGAAGGGAGGAAGAGAGTGGAAAACGTAGGTGAATCTTGGACTTATCGAGAGAGAACCGTAAATCCTACAGTGAGAGAGAAGACTAGATACGACGTCATTTTTAGCTTGTTTTTACAAAGTACAAAAGCCACACTATTTCAAGAGTTAAGCATATGTGGCATGGTTAAGAGCATTGGATTGCATAAACGACCAAGATTTTTTACAACATTTTTTCCTATAAACCGTTTTACAGGAGTGGATCTTTTTCCATTTGATCTTCTATCTGTCTTTCTTTCCCTTCCAAGTTTTTGAACTCCTGTATGTGGCCATCCTCATTGCACAGTACGTTTAGATAAGTTAAACAGGAAGCAAACAAAACTAAGTCAATTACATCTGCTTTAGATTCCTCCTATGTTTATACTCACAAGGCCGGATGCTTTATTAAGCTAGTACCGACCAACCAATTTGTCTGTTGCTATATTTCCTATAATGGTAATCCCCTTTCCATTGAAACTTTTGATTTTCATATATACATATAAATAAATCAATAAAAAAACACCATTTCAAAGAATCCAATAACAAACCCTACCACTCCACTATCCCACAACCACTGAGTTATAGCTCTATGCAGAAAAGAAAAGTAAAGAGCTTTTGTGTATATCTAGATTCATCAATCCTACAGTGAGAAATTAAAAAAATAAAAATAAAAAAAGAGAGAAAAGAAAAGCAGAGAAAGAAATGCAACCATTTGTTTATCAAAAATAAATACACCCATTCTTTCTTTCTTCCTTCCTTTAAGAGCATTCCTCTCTATCTCTTCACACTCTCACCTTTATTTCTTCTCTCTGAAAATTCCCATCTCCACCGAATTGATCTAAAAAACTCATCTTAGATCCTAATCACGTTATCAAGGTATATTTCTTATGCCCTTTTTGAATCGATCGGCATTTTAGTTTTTGACCATGAATATCTTCTATATTTCTTTTTTGTATGATTTTGCAATCTGTTTGCTTCTTTAATCTGTATGCTTTTCTTTGGACTCCACGGAAAATCATCCATTTAAGTGTTCAAAATTGTATAGATAAAAAAAAAAAATTATAATAGTAGCATGCATATATACAATTAAAACAATTGTATAAATAAAAACATTATTCAAATCCATTGTTGAAAGGTTGATGCAGATATGTGGAAAAGTTATCCAGCTGCAAGCTCTCACGAGGATAAAAAGTTGTTAAATATGTTTGGATAACTCTAAAAGGTCACCTATATACATATAAAGATGCTCCAGAAATAAGCAAATTGAACAAAATATATCATTATATGATTTATTATCAGTTGTATAAATTGATGGAAAATTTATGTAAACATCACAAATTTCTGTAAAATAGAAAATCAAATTTAAGAAAAATGAATTCTTAAAATTTAGCAAACTTAAGATCTTGAAACTATGATGGTTAAAATCATTTTGAAGGTGCTTTGGAAATTAAAAAAACCATGAATATATATAAACAAGGCCTTTCTGCTTTATTTAAATTTGTAAAGAAAAATTTTGAGGATCTGTATTCACCATGTGCTTGTGCTGTTTAATTTGTGTTATATGTGATCAAAAAAACAAAGTGATTAAATTCTCTTTCATGCTAGATCTACAGATTCGATGCTAATTCATTTAGGTATACATATACTTCTTCTTTGATAGTTTGTTCTTAGCACAAAGCCAGTTCCTGAACAAGTAATCATGATAAAATTCATAAATGCGTCAAATCAAATTAGTATATTTGGAATGCCTTAATTTACTACTATATATGCTATGGGGGCCCCTAAAATTTCTTACATAGTTTATATACTATGAAGCATCGATACGATACGATATGCCAATTTTTGAAATTTTAAGATACAGGTGCGATAATATATATATATATATATATATATATATATATATATATATATATAAACATATAAAACTAAATACAATATAATTAAACAAGTGGCAAGTTTGTATTTGTAAAAGATATAAATTAAGAGTTACAAATTAAAGTATAAATGATTAATCTTCTTAATTTTGAACAATGTCAGTAGGATTTCCTATGAGCTCTTGTTCCAAATCTAGTTCATCTAAGGATAAATCTAAAACTTCAAAGCTTCCTAATGATCATCATTAATATCGCAAGAAAAAAAATACTGTATAATAATCATCATATGAAAGGTTAAGTTGATCCCTAGTGATCTCCATTATTCCTTCATAATGATCATATATATCTAGTTATGTATATTTTGGGATGTTACATTTCTTTCCCTTTTTTTTTAAATTTTGTCTTCAAAATTTATCATACCTTGAATAATTTTTGTTACGTTTTCCTCATCTCTTTTTTGATATCCCAAGTAGCTTCTTCAGACGCTAATCCTTTCCTCACTATTTTCATCGAAAGGATTGCTTTATTCCCTAGCTATTAAATCTTCATATCTATGATCCTATTTGGTGTCGCAACATGAAGCAAATCATCTTACAGTATAATATTTTCACATTCAATCATATATGAAGGGTTAAGCTAATTCTTTTTCAATTAGAAAACATGTAAGTCATCATGTATTTGGGCTAAGTTAGAAGGCAAAGCTAAGCGGTGGGTTGCTGGTCCAATTTTGGCTAAAATTTCAAATGGACCAAGATATTTAAGACTGAGCTTTATTGTCTCCATTGACCAACCTTAGTGATTGAAGACACTTTAAGAAACACATGATCTCTTATTTCAAATTCTAATATCCCCTTCTTTTGTCAGCATCAAATCGAGTGGCTTCCTATATCATTTGTAATTTTTTTTATATTATATTATTTATTATTATTATTATTATTATTATTTAATCATTAAATATATATTTCATTATTATTATTTTAATTTTTTCTCTTCTGTTGCACCTTTCAAAAACTCGTGTTAGTAGGAGTACTTACGTTTTTCTACCTCCTCTTACATTGATCACTTTCTGGTAATTATGGCGAATTCTTGTCTCAATAAGAAATCGTAAGTTTCTATCATCATTTTTTTTTGCTTGAAAGTTATTCTTTCTTTCTTCTACCAATCCCTTTATTTTGTTATGGAAGTGATGACTTTGTCAATCTATGCACTAGAAAACTTCAAGTTTATCTTCTTCTTCATCTTATTCTTCTTTTTCTTTTTCTTTTACAACAACAACTTCATCAAAATAACTAGATCATGTAATTTTTTCTATACAATTAATTATTTTATCATGAACCTTTGACTAATTCTTTGATTTTGTAATCATTTAAAGTACTAGATTAATCACTTGACATTAAAAACATCCAATACAAAGGTAGTTGAGTTAATAAGAACTTGATTATTTATGTACTTAGGAAGTTTCCTAGTAATTTCCTACTACATGACATATATGGAAATTTATTTTTTTAGTTTGAATAAGTGTAATTTAAAATTATATTTTAATTTGAATAAGTGTAATTAATATTCCAAATTATATATACTAAAAATCTGCTTTATGATGTTGTGATTATTTTTATGCCTTAATGCCCAACTTAGAGTTCTATTTATAGTTCTACAATGAGTTGAATTTAGTAAATACTTAGAATCAATGTTGTTAGAATCGCGAGATAACTTGATAAACTCACTGAGTCAATGTTTCTACCTATCCAAACCCTGTTAACTTGCGTCTAAACTCGCCTTGACTGTAAACTCAGTTCCAATTGCTCCTAACTCGTGCAAACTTACTCTACTAACTTTTCATAAGATTTGTATTATGTAATACATGCATTTTTGTTGACAATTTACAATGAAATTACTATGCATCACTCTTAAAGCTTTACTCTTATGTTAGCATCATTAAGACCTAAAATATAGAATTAACATTTTTTTAATAATTTTTAAACTAATAAGGCATGGTTATATGCTAAATTTAGCATGCGACAATTATGCTGAACTACTAAGGCAAAGGAACAAATGCATTTAAATGATTCTTTTCATGAATTGTGTTATCTGAATAATATAACCCATTGAGGATACAATAAGTTATGCTTTAATGGGGCTTCATGACTAAATAAGAATAACTATTTAATTTTCAGACACATATATCACACATATAGTTGGTGCTTTAATTGTAGTTTTTTAGTGATATTTCTATTGATTTCGCTTTTTCAAAAAATGGATAGGTCCTCGATTGCTAAACCTTAAAATACACTTGAATACTTAGAAAGACTTAATAGTTTTTTAGATTTTGCAATTGCTAATGGGGGTGTTGAGGGTAAAATAATATGCCCTTGTCCAAAATGTAAATTTAAGAAATAACAAGCTAGAGAAGTTATGTAAGACCATTTAATTGTTATACCATTCTCGCAAGGTTATTTTCTTTGGGGAAGGCATGGGGAAAGAAGTAGAGATTTACCTCATGTACAACCTACGTCAATGCCGCAAGTGGGTGAAGAAAGAACTTTTAGGGTTGATCTTGTGCAAGATATGGTCTATAATGCATTTAAAGTTCATAATTATAATAAGATGATGGATGAAGTTGAAGGCCCAGCTCCATCATCTTTTGACCTAATGATGGATGAAGTGGCAAAAGAGTTTTATAAGTTAATTAGGGATGGACATAAAATTTGTATAAGGGATGTGAGAAATATTTGAAGCTATCATTTTTAGTGAAGTTGTATCATATCAAATGTCTGTGTGGAATCGGTGATAAAGCTATGTCTATGATATTAGAGTTGTAAGTAGATGCCTTTGTGAATGCAAAGATTCCTCCTTCTTTTTATAAGGCAAAGAAAATTATTAATAAATTGGGACTCAATTATAAAAAAAATTCATGCATGTTACAATGATTGTATGTTATACTGGGGAAAGGATAAAGCAAAAAACGTGTGTAAACGGTGCAATATATTTAGGTGGAAGACAATGAAAAAGGGTAACAAGTGTAAGAATATGTCTGCTAAAGTGCTTAGGTATTTTCCATTGAAAACACGATTGCAAAAGCTCTTTATATCCCTTAAAATTGCTGAGCACATGAAGAGGAATGTAATAGATAAAAACAATGATAACCTGATGAGACATCCAAGGGATTCTGAGGCATGGGAGAAATTTGATATAATGAATGCTCAATTTGCTTCAGATTCTCGAAATGCACATTTAGGGTTGGTAACTAATGGTTTCAATTCATTTGAACATTTGGCTAGTGGCACTTATACCTTATAATCTACCTCCTTTGATGTGTATGAAACAAAGTTCATTAATCCTCTCAATGATTATTCCTAGAAAAAAGCACTAGGAAACGAGATAGATATGTATTTGCAACCACTTATAAAAGAGTTGAAAGAATTGTGGTATATGGGGGTTGAAACATTTGATTCTTCCACTAATGAGATGTTCAAGTTGCGTGCAACTATCATTTGGATGGTTAATGATTTTCTAGGGCTTGGAACTTTATTTAGGTGGAATGTCCATACTGGGTTAGCTTGTCCCTCTTGTAATTTTGATTTTATCCTCGTCCTCCTTCTGTATAGTAGAAAATGGTATTTCATAGGTCATTGTCTTTTTCTGAGTCCAGCACATAAATTTTGATTGACTCAAAGTAAATCTAATGGAAGATAAGAGAAAAGAAACCCCCTATAGTAGTAACTGGATCAAAAATTTTAATATAGCTTGAGAATGTTAAGAACGTATTTGGAAAAGATGTAGAAGATGAAAATGTGGAAGAAGAACTCAAAGATCTACTATAGGTTTTAATCCTAAACAATGGCATAAAAAGAGCATATTTTTTCAACTTCCTTATTAGAAGAACCATTTATTATGCTACAATCTTGATGTTATACACATTGAGAAAAATGTTTGTGACAATGTGTTGTTCATTTTACTAAATAAGGTTAGGAAATCAAAAGACCATTTAAATGCACGAGACTTACAAGAGATTGGCATAAAGTTGGATCTGTGGCCAGATGATAATACTAGACATCATCTGGCTTTGTTTACGTTGACCAATGCAAATAAGGATATCTTTATGAAGACTTTAAAGAATGTTATTGTACCGGACGGTTATTCTAGTAACATATCTAGATGCACTAATTTATGGCAACGTAAGATCAGCGGTTTAAAGAGTCATGACTAGCACATTCTTACGGAACAACTTCTACCGTTGGCAATTAAACAAATACTACCTAAGTAAGTATCTGCTGTTTTAATTGACTTATGTTCATTCTTCAAGCAATTGAGTAATAAATTGATAAATGTATATGAACTTGACCAAGTCCAAGATAAAGTTGTTCGTACGTTGTGTCATTTGGAGATGATATTTCCACCATCATTCTTCATAGTTATAGTGCATTTAATTGTACATTTAGTTGAAGAAACTAAGCTTGGAGGTCTTGTCCAAGACCATTGGATGTACCATATAGAGAGGTAATGTCCACTATTTAACATCCATAATTTAATGTTTTTTAACATAAGCTAAATTATTTAAGGGAAATTAGAAAGAATTAAATGAGAATAAATATGTCCAGTTGAATCATATAAAGAAAACAACCTATAGCTTAATTTTAAGGCACAGGGGCAAAATAGTCATTTTAAAAAATACTAAGGGCAAAATGGTAAATTTACAAGTTCAAGGGCAAAATGGTCATTTTAAAAAATGTCAAGGCTAAAATGGTAAATTCACAAGAAGTGACATGTGGCATTACCTTAACATGTAAGGCCCACACTATAATAAAATATTAGATATTCATGGGGCCCACATCATAATTATATAATTATGATTTGAGATTGAATCATAACTGTTAAATTAAAAATAAGTGGTTAAATCCTAGTCGCCGATTTCTCTTTAAATACCCTACACCCTACCATTTTCTTTGCATCATTCCCAATATTTCTCCCACACCCATTTCACTCACTCTCACATATGCACTCCATACTTCAATCAAGAAAGAAGGAAGCAAGAAGGAAATGAGCAATTTTAGGAGAATTACAAGAAAGAAGAGCATATCCAAGTAACATGATTTAGCATATTCAAGTTTCTTTTCTTCTTTTTTCCTTCTTCTTCGTGAATGGTCTTCATGGTAATCCCTTTTTAGCATATAGTCATTTATCTTAAAGTTTTGTTATCATGACCTTCCATAAGCCCATTCAAAGTCTAAGAAGGGTAGAATTAAAGAAGATTGAGGCTAGGTAGATATTTTGAAATATCTAGGGAAATATTGTGTAAGCCATAACAAGTTTAGGATAAGAATTTTGATGCGTGAATTTTCTTGTACATTATGCATCCTTACATGAATATTTTGTTATTTATACACTATAATTGCCTATTTTATTATGTATTTCGACTTTGTATGATAGGGTGACAATATGATTGTTTGAGAGGATAACTACTCTTTGTGAGATTAAACTATTCCTATACATTATGTACTTATTGATAGTTTGGAATCCCATCTGATAATGGTTGGCTATGTTGCCTTAATATATATTGTGAACCATTAGTAATAGATGGCTATACCGCCTTAATATATGTTGTGAGCCCTATGAGTTCTTTAACAAGACATTATATCCTATTAATCCTGTAATTTATGGTAGGTTATACCATTTAAATGATAACAAGAAAAATGATGTTATTACACTTCTTGGGCCACAACTTGAATTCTATGATCAATGGTAAGTAGTGTCGCCTAAGAGGTCTTAAAAATTTAGGAGATGACAAGAATGTATCCTTGTTGGGAATGTCTTGAATTTAATTGACACTAAAGAGATTCTTAACTGTCATAAAAACATCAGTGCTCAGAGGATTACAAAATAAATCTTGATAGTTTTCTATCAAATTGATCTAATCTTGACCACATGGTCGCTTGGATGACATATTAATATAAAGATTATATTGTCTGACTTTGTCTTGGGTTCCCACTAGGGGATGCCTCAGCTAAAGAAGGGGTTGCACTTGCCGGTTAGGTGTCATACGCTGAGGTTCGTGAGACTTGATCACCTCGGTATAACAGTCATATGCTGGGCTTTGTGAGACTCAAATAACACAGATATGACATTGTCTACCTTTATTGGCCATATGTTTGCAAATGTATATTTGTATATGATATCTATCATCCACACATATTTCATAAAGATTATAATTTATAGTCATATTATATTCCATGGATATTTTGAGTATTATATATGCTTTTTCATGTTACTGAGAAACTATTCTCACCACTCTATTAATGATATTTTTAGATGGAGAATTATCAAATTTCTCTTGAAGTCCATGCAAAATGAGTATTTATCCCACTAATTGGGAAGTGCTTGCTATTAAGATCATCTTTGCAAGATGTGATATGGTTTTATGCGCCATACCACTTACATTTGTGTCATAAAAGGGCATGAATCTTACTAACTTTTCAAGTCTTAAATGAGTCCTTAATATTAGGCCTGATTTTGATAGGTACAGACATATATATAGATATTGACCTAATACCCCTTCTACCAATTTCGCTAAATTATCTATACGAATGTATGAACAAATGGATGAATAGATTTTTATTATCTATAATTATACCATTATGTTTTAGATATTTTAATGTATTTTCATAATTCTCGTTTCATAATAAATTTTAACTGAAATTTATAATAAATTCTATACTTTGTAATAAGGGTGTTACATAATGTATTTATTATTGCATTACAATTTCCTATGTCTCCTCTTAACTTAATTGATCGGTATTATAATTAACAGATATATAGGAAAATTAAAGTCCTTTGTATAGAATAGGGCACAATCGGAGGGATCAATAACTGAGTGTTACTTGGCCCAAGAAGTTTTAACTTTTTGCTTAAGATATTTGGATGGAGTGGAGACCGTATTTAATCGACCAAGATGGGTTGATGATGAACCTGATGTGGGAGCATTCAATGCCGATTCTATGTTTCCATAAGTTAGAAGACCGGTTGGTGGTTTTGAATACTTCACTTTATCTCCTATGGAAAAGCTACAAGCACATCATCACGTGCTGACCAATTGTGGTGTAGTAGATCCATTTCTCCGATAAATAAATTTTATTCATAGGATAAGTGCATAAAACCATAAAATCTAATTGTCATAAAAATATTTGCTATGTAGGGAATTTAGAAGCCTTGTAAGGAGACATTAAGGAAACGTTCACAATTTTCTTTTGAAATAGATAAGAGGGTTCATCGGGAGTTTGTTGAGTGGTTTTCTTGATATGTAAGCATATATACATTATTGACAGTTGATTTATATTATGTATTTTTCTGATTATATGGTTTATAATTGTTTTTAGATAAGACACTATGTGAATACATCCCATTCAGTTGATATGAAGTTCCTTGACATGGGTCCATTGGATAAAGCACGACATTACAGTGCAAATAATGTCAATGGATTTAAATTTCGAACAATGGAACAAGACCAAGGGTTAAAAACTCAAACTTGTGGAGTTTTTGGAATATTTAGTACAAGAAACTATTCAAGTAGTAGTGATGATCAAAGAGGTTCATAGTTGTACCATATTATGGGAAATTGTTAGATATAATTAAATTAAATTATCATGATCAATTCATGATTTTCTTGTTCAAATGCATGTGGGCTAATACAACCACTGCTAGAGGAATAGTAAAAGATGAACTAGGATTCACATCTATCAATTTTTCATGATTAATACACATGGGTAATAGTGAAGATGACGAGTTATACATCTAAACTTCAGAAGCTCAAATGGTATATTATGTGGAAGATGAGTTCGATAAAAATTAAAGTATGGCAGTACACATAAAGCCACGAGACTTGTACGACATGGGTGATGAGGATGAAGATGTTGCTTATGCTAGTGAGTCATTCCATGTACAACACATAGAACAATTGTTCCCTGATGATGAAAATAATTTACGCTTGTCCAGGTTTGCAAGTTCCATTTATTATATATTTGATAGAGTTTCATGTTCTTGTAGTTCTATTATATATGTTCTTAATTTGAACTAATGTTGTTTTTAGTCATTAACAGGTTTCCTAAAGATGAAGAGGTTCTTTAGGAACTCTAAATCAAGCACCGCTAGCGATCCATCTATGCCTTTACCTCTAAGTACCCCAACAAATGTTTCAAATGAACAACTTGTACAACTTCCTCTAAGTACTGCTGCCAATGTTGGGGAACAACAAGAAGAGCATGTCTCAAATGAGCAACCGACATAGCTTCCACCATGACCACGTAAGAGAGGATGGATGGTTAATGTCATTGGTAAGTAAACTAAGTAATGAGATTCAATATGATGTTCTTCTTGTATGTTCCTTCATTAACTTAAACATTGTATATTAGAATGGTCAAGTTAAGAGTATACACCTAATAGTGCATGGTGTTTAGACTCTTCTAAGGGGTCAAAGGGTGATTGTACCATTCAATTCCAACAACCAGCCAACTAGAGAAGGAGGTGGATTGTTGGCTATATTTCTTGGGAGTATTGTAAAAGATTTTAATAAGTTACCCATTAGTTATAAAAAATGGAAGTTGGTACCTCTTGAATACAAAAATGACATATTTAGAGACCAAATACAGGTAATAATGCATTTGCTATCTAATTTTCATATGAATTCAACAATTTCTTTGTTGAACAATTTTCATAGACATACATAGATGATGAAACAAAAATAAGAGATGAGTTAATTGCCTCAGCCCTATAGGGCATTCAAAGGAAGCAATGGGCATCCTTTGTTGATTATTGACTTGACCTGAAAACTAAGATATAATAAAACTATATATATATATACATATATATATAGTTTGTCTTCAAATCAATTCTTGATACTCTAATTAATAATATGCTTTGGTTAAATACAAGGCCACTATTGCAAAAAATGAAGAAAATAGAAGGAAGCAAACAATTCCACACATTGGTGGATCGAAGAGTCTTGCACGCAAAAAAGCTGAAATAGTGAGTTTATATTAGTAAAATCTATTATACTCAAAATGTTGTGACTGTTTGATGGGTTACATTATGAAAAACAAATGTAAGAGGTAGAACGCCAGCGTCGAGTTTCTCGGGAAGAGGTTTGGACTGTAGTGCACAAAAGGTTCAATAGATCATACATAAATGATGATGCTCAAGTTATTGGTGTATATTTATGAACTTTGTCATATTATATTAATGATTTCTGATTCATTCCAATTAGTTTAATGTTGACATGAGTTATTGTCCTTTTATTCTAAACCAATATATAGGAAAAGATAGCTGAGTTTAAGACATCCGGTTCTTGTACACAAGAAATTTCCCTGCATGACTCATTAACACTTGCTCTAGAGACTCAGGAACATTCTGGGCGAGTTCAAGGAATGGGAATGGGTGTTTGTCCTTCCTAAGTTTTTAGACGTCGTGCTAGTGGGATTCTGCGACCTGGACCATCTTACTATGAGCTACAGATGGAAGTTGCATCACTTATAGCTAAAATGATAGAAAAGACACTTAAATTGCTAATTTTGCAATAGAACAATAACGAACAAATGCAATTGTGTCTTTTCTCCTCATATATATCCAGGGAAATTTGCCCCCAAAGATCGCATCCATAATATCTAATGGGGTGTTTTTCTAAACATTTTTATTTTGTATAAGTCTTATGTTGTAATGTTCTTTTTCCTTTATTATTCAATTTATTGCTTATCAAAGTTTGTATTCAATTTTTAGGCACCTAGTGAACAAGACAGTGCAAAGCCGCCTTCAAATCCATCGTCAACTCTTTAAAGTAGGGACAATTTGCTAGTTAGGATGACTTATCATTGTTTGTTGTTAGACTTTGTAATTATTTATTATCTTGCTAGGAGTTAATTATGGTTTTATGTTCAACTTTGTATGTAATTATGTTTATAGTTAATTATCAAGTAGGCCTTATTGGCTTTGAGTATCAGATTGAGTGTGTTGTGATTGGTAATTTATGATATTTGTAGGATACTGGATCATACTGATTCAAGGAAAAAAAACAATTGTAACAAAAACTTCAAGTAGAATATTTAAAAAAAAAACCTATCACTAGTGATTTAAACTGCTACCATAGAAAATATGGAACCACTACAATGCCTTAGCCATAACCATCGTAAAGACGAGTCATTACGATAGTCAAAAAATTTGTTACAAAACCATGACGTTGAGACAATTTTTTAAACGTCGCAATGGTATGTGATAGGAACACTTATTCAACCATGTTTTTACAATGATTTTAATGAGAGTTTTTTAACCGTCATAAAACCATAACACTATAACACTTATTTTAAGCCTCGCAATAACGTGTTTTTATGACGATTTTAACAAGGGTTTTATAACCGTCACCAAACTATGACACTGCAACGCTTATTTTAACCCTTGCAATAATGTGTTTTTACGACAATTTTAATGAGGATTTTATAACTGTCACCAAACCATGACACTACAACACTTATTTTGATCCTCATAATAATGTGTTTTTATGGCAATTTTAACGATGGTTTTACAACCATCACAAAACCATGCCATCACAACGATTGCTATAAGGGTTTTTAAAAACGTCATTATTTTATTTGTGACAGTGATTTCTGTGACGTTTTAGTGAACTGTCGTAGAACTACTTTATGACGGTCACAACTTTCATAAAAGCAATTAAAAAACTGTCACAAAATCCATTTTTTTGTAGTATGTGTGTGTGTGTATATATATATATATAGAAAGACTTAGCACATACCCCAAGACTAATTTGGGGTAATTCACCAATTCAGGGATAATTTATAATTCATGAATTTCAAGTTTTTTGTCTCTCATTCGTTACCTTCTATGACAAAAAAAAAATTTCAAGAGAAAGAGGAGATCCACAAAAAAATAGTCTAATAAAGTTATGTAATTGTGCTCATTATAATTTAAATTTCAAAAAATGATCATTTCATGACTCAAATGTGAAGAGATAAAATTTTTGGACTTTATAAAATTGAATTTTTAAGCAATATTTACAATTTCAAAGTTTAAATTTATGACGTAAAATTTATTATTTAATATTATAAACTAAAGAAGATAAACTCTCATAATATAAAGAGCCAAATTCTTATAAATTAAAAGTTATATAGTCTAAGTGGGACAACCAATGTATCTATAATGCTTCATTGTCAATGCTACTTTGTAGCTCCACGAGTATTAATTTGGTCCCAAATTTCTCTAAGTCGTGCAAATTTATGTACAACTTAGAGAAATTTTTGGGTGAAAAATATAATTTTGGTCTTTTACTTTTGATTTTAAGATTAATTTGTCCTCAAAAAAATAGAAAGTATTAAAATGATCTTTCAAAAATAAAAATTTTTTAAAAATATAGGTCCTCTAAAAATTAATTTAGTTTTTAATAAAGACCAATTTCATTCACTTTTTCATTTGGAGGACCATTATAATACTCTCCACCTTTGGAGGACTAAATTAAGACTTTAGCTAAAAGTGTGAACTAAAATTGTATTTTTTTCAAATTTTTTGGAGAATCAGCGTTCAAAATTGGTCTTTTCATTTGATGATGCAATGACATCCTATTTGTCACCTGTAATAGGTCTTATTGATCTTGGCATGACTGGTGCTAGGCAATGTTGACCTTAGCATGGTAGCATTTCTTTTAAGAATAAAATGTTTTTTTAAGCCCCTCGTTCTCTTTTTTGGCTCAGATCGCACATTGTCACTTGTTAAGTTTAATAGATTATAAAAATTCAGATATCTGTTTCATCATTAAAATATAAATTCAATAATGCAACTAAAGGGAAATAAACAATCTAATTTGGGAACTGGTTACTAAATTACGTTCATTACTTTTTGTTTTTGGGACCTAAAAGAAAGGTAATAATGATATTCATGTTCTTTTGACGATTATCAAACATCGAAGCATAAATCAATATTTTAAAAGAATGCACATGTTAACTTGGGCCCATTTTTCGTGGCCTTTTTTATGTTGTTCATCCATAGGAAAATGTAAAATGCGTTTGGCTCGTGGTAAGCTCGTCCATAAACCTACAAGGCCCAGATCTAAATCCATGCACACATTTAGATGGACTATTTCTTAATCTATTTCTTTGCAAAATTTGTTTTTCAAATTTGGTCTGAGTTCGCTTGGCACACCATTAATTTTCTCAAATTAGTCTCCTATAGATAAGATATTTTTTAATTTGATTTGTCACTATCTTTTTAATTTAGCCATTCACGAAATTATCTTTTTCAATTTAGTACCTCATATATATACATTTATTTATTTATTTAATCCCTCGCAAATAAAACTATTATAAATAATATCTTAAAAATAATTTAATTTAAAAAATACAAACTCATAATTTTTTAAGTTGGTCCCTCACATATAAGATATTTTTAATATAATCTCTCATAGAATTATTTTCTTAAGTTAGTCTCTCATATATGAATATTAATATATTTGATCTCTCACAAATAAAATTATTATAAATAATATTATTTAAAAATAAGTTAATTTTAAAAAAATACAAATCCATAAAAAGTTTTTTCAATTTGGTCTCTTATATATAAGATTTTATTCAATTTGATTCCTCACGTAATTGTCTTCTCAGTTCAGTTCATAACATGTGTACATTTTTCCATTTCATCACTTACAAATAAAATTATTATCAATAATATCATCAAAAAATAAGTTAATTTTAAACATATGAAAGAAATTTTTCATAATAATTTTACTTATAAGAGACCAAATTTAGAAATATCCCTATGTGATAGACTAAATTGAAATATATCTTATTTATGAGGGACCACATTAAAAAGAATTTTGTAAGGGACCAAATGAAGTTTTGCTCATTTATTCTTTATTTCACCAAATATATAATCATATTATCTTATATAATATAATATATTTTCTAATGTCAAATCAAACACTGCATAATATTAATTCTAATAAGGCCTTATTTTATTAGGCCTTATACAATGTGTTAAAGAACCTATATATTATCAGTTTCATCCCTTATAAATAGACATTTCTCAATTTACTTTTTCACAAATAAAATTTTTTATCAATAATGTTTTTAACTCCTTGTTAAGTTTAAAAATGTGAAGGACATGATTAATAACTATTTTATAAGTACCTAAAATAAAATTTTACTAAGTGTGTGTATTGTATGCAAATTGGATTGATCAAATGCTACATCAATTGATTCGGCCAAAATTGGGTTTAAATTTTGATTTTAAGATATACGAGAGTCTTTAAATAAAAAATTTTAATAAAAAAATATTTTTATAATTCAAAGAACGCAAACTCTTATTAATTAAAGTAATAAATTACATTTAAAAATTAAACTTTGGATCCATCCCTTGATTAACCGAAGTTCTTTCTTCCCATGATTGCTCAGAATTTATGAAACCAAATGTTTCTATTACCTTTGGACGTCCTCTAGCCATGATTTTACAAATGTGCACCTGGAGATAAAAGCACTTTAGATTTATCTCCAAGAGCCAACCAATAGGAGTAACGGGATCCTGGATTTGTTACATTTATCTAAGGAATTGCATATTATTGAATAACATAATTCTTTTACGTGAGCTGTTAGATTTAATTTTAGAAATTGTGCACAGTCAAAAAGGTAACTTTCTAACCATATACAGTTATGTACTAAAATTAATTTGAATTATCAAATCATATATTTCATTCAATCTCAACTATTAAATTATACATTTCTCTTTAAATACACTTAATCCAAATCAAATTTGCGTTTGTTTCTACGCTTAATTACCTCCATCACTATGAGACCAATGAATTCTTAGATATCTCTCTTCTATTAATTATACTCTTTAATCTATTTGTTAACTCATTAGAAATCACCTTATAACTATAAGACTTATATTGTCCAAAAGTCTTTAATTTTACTGCATTCGGCCTTTTGCTTATAAGATTGTACTAATCACCTCACTTCAAGGACGCTACCATATCAATAAGCATTCTTTAGGCCAAAGCTCCTTGTATTATAAACCCTTGCTGGAAACTATTAAGATCCCTATACGTAAATGCATATTATGGATTGTTTTACTAGTCCTTAATCTTCATCTAAATATTCCAAAAATGTTTTCTACTTATTAGTTCCCATTCTTCGCCGCTTGCTTTATTAACGAATTTGTAGGCATTAGAGCTCAAGACAGATCTTCCATGCATAACTGATCACAAGTCCAATAACAACATTGACACAAACGTTAAGGGCTTCTAACTATGTCTTTTATAGGTTTAACAGTATCTAGTATCCAAACATGTTAAATGATACGTGTCGTGGTCCCCGTATAAACACCTTCATATATATATATATATATATATATATATATATATTCCATTGTTTCAGAAGTATACAAGGTATTTCTGAAAGGAAAACAACATATTGGTTACTAGCTGCCTCATGCGTGTTGAGGGCCTAAGACTTCGATAATTCTAGTTTTGGGCTTTCGTGGTCATGTAGGAGACTCGTATTATGACGGTCATGACCGTTAGTAATACTTTTTTAACAATATTATTGGCCACGCTTCTTGACAGTAAATACAACAATGTTCGATTAGGGACATTTTTCTCGATAATTGTAGCTCTCGATATTTGAAATCTGAGGCATTTTACGGGATTATTCCAATAATATGATCATGGGCTTTTAAAGGAGGTTATGATCTGGTGAGGCCTTTGGTATATGGACATGATTAGTCCAATGTTAAGATAGGTTTTCGAATATTTTATAATGCATATTGTCGTCAATATTTTCAGAGATATTTAAAATATATAACTAATTTTGATAATATACATATTTAAAACTAAAAATAATCAAAATAATCTCAAGTCTAATGTTGATTTTTTATTAATAATTTATTAAATATTTTATAAACTACTTATATTTATAAATTTAAATTCAATATAAATTTTACTGTTGAAATTAAATATTATTAATTATTATCTTTTACTGAGTTACTTTTAAAAAATTATTTTGTGTATATTTTTTTTGTTACTATTCATTAATTAATTTTTTATTAATATAATTTCACAATTTGTTAAAATTTGAGAATGACTATTTGTATAGATAATACCTGTATTGGTTACAAGAAAAATAAATGTAATGTATCTTTTAGTTTTTTAAAAGTTATATTTAAAATAAAAAATTATAATATAAACATATAAATATATTTAATTTATTATACACGACAGTTTAGTTTTAAAACAGAACATATATGTCTTAAAAGCCTCATGGAATCTTGACCCAAAAGCGAAGTATATAATTTATTTTTATTTTTTTTGTGCTATTCATATGAATTTAAAAAGGGAAAGATAAAAGACAATATAGAGTTGATCGTAGGCAATCTAATTAGCTCTGATATCTGACATTCAACCGCACGCTTCGCCGAAGCACTGTAGTCAGAAAGCACGTGCGGCCTCATCAACCCTTCCATTATTTAATTTTTCACCAAATGATTATAATAATTTCAATCCACTAAATTAAAACTAAATTAATAAATAAACCCAAGGGATAAGAACAATGTGAATGTTCCCATCCCAAAAGCCGAATTCATCTAATCCATTCCTTTCATCACTAAATGCACAAACAAGCAATGGGTTTGGTTGATATAAATAGCTTTTATATTTATATATATACACACACATACACACACACACACCCCATTTGATTAATTATATATAAGAATGGGACAAAGTACTTACTAAGTTTTTTAAAATAAGTAATAACTAAATAAAGTGAAGGTGGGATGTATCATGCTATGGCCGACATAACCTTGTTTGCTGGCATAACTAAAGGGGGAACATAGAATGTGACTCAACTCACTCTAAATGAGAAAAGAAAGAATAGTGGTCCCTCTACACAAATTTAGCAAAAAGAAAATATAAGAAAAAATAAAAAAAGAAGAAAAGTGAAGAGCTTTATGCAGTGTTACATTTGACTAACATTTCTGTTCCAATTTCAAAATGTTAGCCTTTTCAGGAAATAGCACGTGCTTCTCAGCTTACTTAAGTTGAAGGCAATTTTTATTTTAGATATGCATATAACTAGCTTATTAAGATACTAAAAACTCAGTTATCCATTGTAAGTGAAAACTGATATACCTCTTCTTTCTTCATCTTATTATTATTCTCAATGCATCATACGTAAAAATTCTAATCTAAGTTGATAACTGTCGCGGCATCCAAAGTTTTTATATGTTCTGTTATTCTGAGATGAGGCAACCTAAAAAATACGTCGTTGTTCTAAAAAGATAATGTCTCATTTAAAAATCCGTTATATATATTTATAAAATTGCATTCCATGTGTATAAATTCATATATATCTTGGTAGGCTATATATCAGTGTGTGCGTGTCTCTGTGTGTGTGTGTGTATATATATATATATATATACTGCAAGATTTGCATATCCACACCATATAATTGCATTTGCGCTTAATAATTCCCATTGGATACAGTATGATTCGTGATTCAGCAGCTGCATAAACGTTGGCATTATATTATTGTACGTTTGGGTTTCTTCTATACAGGAGACTAACTGTGATGCTATTGTGTCACTTTTTCTCTCTTTAAAATGAGTGGACGTGTGTGTGTGTGTGTGTGTGTGTATATATATATATATATATATGTTATTGAGGTGAGTTAACAAGGAGGGAAATTAAGGCAACTTCAACCTTAAGATAACGCTGCACCACCTAAATCAGACAACACGTAGGACATCTATAGTACTCCTAGTTCCTAGATATATAGTTATATAACACCTAACCTAAGCCTAAGTTCCAATAATGGTGATCATAAATATATATATTCTATAATTCACCAAGGAGTGACTCAGTGATAATATATCTTTGAACGCATCAGTTTGGAGGCAGGTCCTCTATAATGTAAAATAAGGTTCAAGCCTATGAAAAAATACATGTAAAAAAGGTCTCAAGCCACGTACGAAATACCCACATCTTAATTTTGCTAATATATATATTGAACTTTTGAAGTGTAACTACTTTGACCGAGTCTACCAATTAATGAAACATATTCGTGGAAGAATCATTTTTGTGAAGTAGCTAGGCCTAGTTAGGAGGACTGAACAGGTTGCTTCATGACCACCTTGATCATGTCCCTCCTACTAATCTAAGCCTGATAAACCTAATAATTATTTTCATTTAAAATTAAGTAAAATATCTAAATTGCTTGCTGGCATATACAAGACTCTCGTCAAAATAATAGAGAAAATCTTCCTCCAACTAAATACTAATTAATAATTGATGAAGCTCCGGCCAGAACACTAATTATTGATTTTTCTCGTCTATAATGCATGACTTCACAGCACAACGAATAAGTTTGACTGTGTTGCAAAATATCACCACATGCATAATGAGCCAAACATATATTAATTTAATCAATATATATCGTCCTCTGATCTAAATTAAGTTTTTCCTGCTTCATTTTTTATTCCTTCGGTATGCTTTGTTGTAGATATTTTTAAGTTTTGCTAGTAGATTAAACTTCTGAAATGTAACTAACAATGATCATACTTTCCTGACTAAATTTAAATTTCAGTACATGTTCAGTTGCGTGAAATTGAAATATTAGATACTCCAAAACAAACGAAAAGTTTAATCAATTAATCAATCAATCAATTTGGCAATTTTCTGGATGAAAACAGATCAAAATGATTCACCAATTTGAACAAAGTAATAGATGGTAGTACCCTACCAGCAACGTTATTACCTGAGAACATTAATTGCATGATATGATCGATATGATAGTTATAAGAAATTAAGATTTTAACAAATGATTACAGAAGCTGGCCACACGATCTCAGAAACATCTCATCATTGATGCAAATTGAATTGGAAAATATATAGCTCTACGGAATATTCTATTCTCTTTGAATAATCATAATTTTGGGTACACACATAAATAGAAAAAAATGCTCCAACGCAATTAAACAGTCCTCATCTTCGCTTTATACTTCAAATGAAAAAATGGTCAAAACAATGGTCAAAGAAGAGAGCATGGTGGGGAAGAATCTAATGAGCGCCGAAAGGTGCACAGGACAGTCATCATCAAAAGAGGGTTTAATAAGAGACAAGAAAAGACATTTTTTTTTCTTGTATTATTCCACCTTTTTTTTTCTTTCCTTTTTAATTTTGAACTGATTTTCTAAGCTAATCAAGTTAAGTTGTTACGAGTCTAAAAGGGTATAGACCTCATCCCAAAAAGGACACAACAACGCTAACAATATGGTTTTTGTTTCTGTCCCATAGCACATCATGATCTCGTTAGATGTTTCGTCTTTCACTGCTTTTGAATTTTGATTGTCCAACTTTTTGGTCAAAATTGTGATCCCTCCTAAGTAGTGGCCCCCGAATTACCTTTCTAAGGTAAACAGTACTGAAGCATATTGCACCAGTTAATGCCCCTCAGTACTGGTGTTAGTACATATATATATTAAATTATTTTAGATAAACAAGATTTTAAACATTGAGCCCAGTCTTATTAGGGTTTGAGTAAAATATTATTTTAATTTTTTATTTATTAGTCAATTTTTAATATGATTCTTCACTTATTTAAAAGATAATATTTTTCATTTTTCACTAATATTAAAACTTAGCAATCTTCACATTAGTTAGGAATAAAAGTAATATTGTTTTAATGAATAAGAAATTATATTGAGGATGAAAATCAGAGAGTGAACAAATTAACAATAAATTAATTAATAAATGACCAAAACAACATTGTGATTTTATGAAATTGTTAGTTGAGGCCATTAATTAATGGATTAAATACAATCAGCCTTAGATGCGTAAAAGATTTGAAGACTTGACTATACTGGATACCACCCATAGAAGCCATGTACAGTGACAAATCTGAAATGTGGCCACTAGTGATTATCAATTGGCTAACCAGAATTATCATTTTACTCTTAATTATATACTTATAAATATTAGTTTTCTCTTATACTAAATACTCTCTAATCTCCTCTATATTTAGGTTTCATAATGTTTGCAACAGTTCCTCCCATACTTCACCCCGCAAGCCATTGCGACAACTATGCAAATCCTCAGCGGTTACATGTGGACCATCGATCAAGATACAATTCACCAATTCTTATCGTATATGAAATTTGTCTATTAGAATTTGGAAATGGTGAAAAAGGGGAAGTTAGAATATTTACGAGTTAAAAACTGATGCCTTACTTAATAAGAGAACAAAAAGGGGGTCAAAATGATTTATATAAGCTAGCAAAGTTAATTGCTTGAACACGATATATCTCTGTGAACTTGTACGTCTGTGCCCTTCAGAGTTGAGACCTAGCTAATCTTTAGGTGCAGTATGACTTCAATGCTAAGATAACAAAGCACCTTCTTTTACGTATGTATGCTATTATTCCGATTCAAAGAGGTCTGAAACCAATTTCAATTTTCCATCTACGTTTTCTTTTTCTTTTTTTCTTTATTCTCACTTTTTAATTAAATTTTCAGACGTCAAGTATAATATAGTTAATTATTCTTTCATTCCTCTTATATATTCTCTACTTTTTTATCTCTTTCTATCTTCACTATCAATAATTTTTGACAGAAAGAAGTATAAATACGACGTGATGACCATACATCAAATGCGCGTGTATTAAAAGAAAAAATATCACAAAAAATATACATACATACATATATATATATATATATATATATATATATATATATATATATATGAAATATTCTTTTGGCCTGAGTCGATGCCAATTGAATGAATGAAGAGTGTGATATAATTAATAATCACATATTATATATATTAAAAATTTATAAATAATAGTTAATATTTTTTATTATAGTAATAAATTTATTTGAAAAAAAATTATTATTTTATATTTAATTATTAATCACATCATTAAAAAATTATATTCTAAAAATAAATCATCACTCTACCTATTAATTAAGTTTAATCGTCTCATTACTATATTTCCGTTTTTAATGATATTTTTTGCATTAAACCTATTAATCAATTACCGACATAAATAGGGTCATATGTCCTACCGTAATGAAACTGGTAACTAAAACATGGACTAATAAAATAACAGTCGTAGCATACCTTTTTTCACATATTTCAATAAAAGAATGAACACTTCAACAAGTAAACCAACTTTACGTTAAGCCCTCAGTCACCCATAATCTCACGTGAAAAGGATATGATAAATAACGAAAAATGATTTGAAAAACTGAATAAATTGAGATAAAATTTAAAATATACGTATATTCCGATAACCAAAATATGGATCATGTACTTCAAAGAAATACAAAACGATTCCTTTCGCGATATACCCACATAAATTATGTCAGGAAACAAGGACGACAATAGGCAAAGGGGCGAAAACGAAAGGAGGAAGAAAATCCAAGACGAAAACAAAACAACTTTTTCGAGTTAGTACAGTGTCAGCTAGCTTCGGTCTCGTGAATTATTAAAAACACCACCCACTCCTCCTTCCCTTTCATCATTATGCACAGATTCTCATTCCTCCCCACCTTCTCCTGCATTGCATGATCTCATTCCATCCCAAATATTGGCGTTTGAAAGAGACTGCTTTTTGCATGTGTTTGGAATGTGTGCAGAGCAGGCCCAACACTCCAGTTTCCATATATAGAAGAGCTTTCATAACTACTATTACTATTTAAACCAACTGGTGTGGCCAATGGGATCGAACTTGAGCTTGAACCAACTGTACTATTATTGCTTCCACTTTGTTGCTGAATGTTCTGAGCATACACACCTCCAGCTACAAAAGCGTTATTATTGCTCTGCAACTCCAAGTTGAACGGTACTGTGGTGCTATTATTATTGTTATAGCTTTGCAATGCAGAAGCAATAGCAGTGACATTACTAGAAGAGTTCTTGAGGGAAGCAGGGTTTTGATACCCGAGAATGTTGGACCAGTAATCTGAGTATGGGTCTTGCTTGATGATGGGTATAGCGAAGCTGAGATTGGAGGTTGAAGGTTGTGATGCAAAGGTTACTGTCGACTGTGAAGACAGATCTCGGTCGGTATTATCAGCGGATCGGCTTCCCTCGCGGCTTTTGCCATCGGATACAGAAGAATCCGATGAGTTTCTGGCTTTGGATAAGAATCCCCCAATGGGAAGGTTGCTGCTGGCTATGCTCTTCACGTCGTATCTGCTCATGTCAAAGTTGGTCACTGCATTAAGTCCTCTGAATTTTATGGCTGCAATATCATACGCCTCTGCAGCTTCTTCTTGCGTGCCTAATATTGTTTTCGTTAAACACAGTTTCATCAATTTATAAACAGCATAAGGACAAATATTTTTAAGTATACATGCAATTATGTCTATTCATGATGACATTATCCATAAATATCTGTAAAGCAAATCTATCATCATTTTGAACTGTTAAATTATCGAGTCATGAACTTAAAATAAAATAAATACAGCTTGTTCTATAACAAGAAGATTCTGTTTTTGTAAATATCACTCCAAAAAGAAAAAGGTCGCTATCCAATCGAATAAAAATAATTTAAGGGAGTATGAGAATGGACTCACTAAAAGTGCCAAGGTAAAGGTCTTTATTTCCGGCAACTCTGCCAATTCTCGCTTGCCATCGCCCATGCTGGTGGTGTCTGAAAATAGCAAAAGGTTTTGAACCTCCCATTATGATATATTTTATTCACTCAGAATCAAAAAGATATAGTACAACATATGCTACGGGACAAAAGCAACGAATTTAAAAGGCAGATAAAGTTAAAGCATGCACAAAATATATTTTATACATACCTTGTCACTCCTCTGTATATTGAGGCCCCTCTAGAGAAACCACTACTCTTCCTGCAGAATCGAGAGAGAGGAAAAAAAAATTTAAAGAGTCCATAAAACTATATATAAATTCTAGATATTCAACATTTGGCAAAGCCATATCCATATACATGCATAAATTAATAAAGTGAAACCCAAAAGTAAAAAATGCACATGATATTATTACCTTCGAAGTGAAGCAACAAATTCCTGCCTCGTCATGTTCTTCATCTCTTCCAGTTCCTTCTCGTAATTCAGAATCTACGAGTTGCAGAAGAGGAAATAAACCATGTCCATTTCAAAGAGTTTTCTTAAAAAAAATTTTGGCGAACAGTTCAGAGAGACAGTGAAATAAAAGGAATGAAGCTTACCGGAAAGTTGGTAGTAGTAGTTGGACCCCAATATTTGAGAGCTGCAAGATCATAAGCTCTGGCAGCCTTCTCTTCCTTATCGTAGCCACCTATGATACATAGAAAAAAGAAAAGAAACAGAAATATGTTCTTTCAGCAAAATGATGATGGACCTTGACGAGAATCAGAATTTAAGAAACAGGCATTCATGAAATGAACAGAATGGAATCTTCCAGTCGCTACAGAAACAAAATGACGAAGGTCAATGCCAAACTCACCCAAATAAACTGAAACCATAATGACCAAAAGCATCCCACGAGTCAGCAATCATTCATCATCAGGTAGCCGCACAAAGCAACAAAAAAGGCTCCATCAGAATCTTCAGCATTCATATAATAATAATAACAACAGCAACAACAACAAAACGCAATATCACTCTCATTTTGAACACTTCAGACGCAACATTTACACAACACACAAGCATAGCTAGATAGCTCGCCCGGTATTTCAAAAAATGCCAGAGCCTATATATTGGGATTTGAACCCCAAGCACATTCTTTTACTCCCATTTATTCCGGTCACATATATATATAAATACTCTGAACCCTTCCAACTCAGATCTCGTGGACCCAGTTCGCGCGTGATAGGTATATAGTCCCAAAGAAATTAAGCTCTTAAAACCCTATGGACAAAAATACGTGAAGCACTGAATTAATTACCTTGCCTTCCTTTCCTACTCTGCCCTTCTCTTCTACAACTATTATCCCAGAGATGAGCTTCATATCTTCCCGTCCATCTATGCCTGATAATTTTTCAAAACAAGAAATCAATAAAATTTGTTTTAAATAGTTTTTTTTTTGTTGTTTGTTGTTTTCACGTGCAAGAAGAGTACCGGGTGACACCGCGGTAGATGGAGGTCCGTTGGCCGAAGGTGTCGGCGTACTTCTTGGGGGACGGCTCGGCCGGAGCCACCGCCTGTTTTTGAGGCTCGGCTTGTTTGGCGGCGGCCAAGCCGGGGACGAAGCCAGAGGTTATGTTTTTGAGTTCAGAATCGAATATGTTGGCGCCGGAGAACTGAGGAGCGGGCGGTTGAGGTGCCGCAGCTGCTGCCGACGTGGCGGTCGAGCCGCCCAGGAAGTCCTCGAACTTGTGGCCGCCGGCGAAGACCGAGAGGCTGTTGTTGGTTGCACCTCCTCCGACGGTTGCCTCAGGCGATGCATCGACGGTGCTACCTGAAAGATAATATTTTGCAGATGGCGAAGTAATCAGTACTAAATACAAAGCAACAAAGAAAGAAATAGCGTAGAAATGAGACTGTAGAGAGACCTGGTTGAGCAGAAGAGAAGGACTGGAAGAGGGAAAGAGAAGAATGGTTAGAAAGAGAGAAAGCGAGCCAGTTGGTAGAAGAAGAGTCCATAGCGTATTCGAGGCTGGTGGTTAAGGAGTGTTGGGTGGTCGTCGTCGACGAGCGTGAAAGAGAGGGTTTCTTTGGAAACGGTGATGCTATAGTAGTAGATTCTGTCTAGTTTAGAGAGAGAAAGAGAGAGCGTTGGTCAGATTGGTGTCCATGTAGAGAGAGAGAGGTTTGAACATTGAAGTTGAAGAAGACAGAGAAGGTGACACAGATATAGAGGTGATGGGTGTAAGAGAAAGAAAGACAGTGAAGCTGGGCACAGCTGATTGCTGCTACAGCTACAGAGAATTGCACGAAGACCAAGGAGTATGGATCCCTGCTGTAGAGATCTTACAGCAGGGTGCAGTTGGCATATACAGCCCCATTTGGAGGTTGTGTTATTTTATTTTTGTTTTAATTTTTCTTAAAAAAGCTGTGTTCTCAGAGAACGCAGTATTTTCTGCTGCAGAAATTTTACAGTAGGACATTTATTTTAAAGCCCAAGGTTGTTTCCTATTCTAATCCTCTCTACGC
The DNA here is from genome assembly GCA_037074485.1 of Delonix regia. Classification (NCBI taxonomy): domain Eukaryota; kingdom Viridiplantae; phylum Streptophyta; class Magnoliopsida; order Fabales; family Fabaceae; genus Delonix; species Delonix regia. Next base: position 24,082,973 of record CM073451.1, on the reverse strand, counting down.
TGTTTATTTATTACTTAATTTTTTAAATGCTTATTTCGATTATTAATATTAATATTATTTTGACTGTTATTATTTTTAATATCATCACCTATTTATACATTTTTTTTAATAATTTATTTTCTGAAATTTAATTTAAATTTTAATTTTTTTTAATTTTAATTTTATTCATTTAAAAATTTTATTTAATATTTTATAATAATTTTTATTTTGAATATTTCATGTATTATTTTATTTTTATTCCAGTGTTTTAAAAATGATCGATCCAAAAAAGTAATAACAAATATGTAAATTAATAAATTATATTAAAAAAATTTGAAATTCAAATAAATAAATTAATTAAAGAATCAATACTTAAGTCTTATATATATATATATATATATATATATATATATATATATATATATTGACTTCATGTTTTGAGCTAAAAAAAGTGTGGCTTTTGGATTCATTTATTGATGGGGTGGCGTGTAGAGACGGAAGCATGTTAATGGAAAGTAGGGAGGCAAAATGGAAGCATTTTATAGGAAGAAGGGGCGGTGGATGTGGACAGACGTAGAGTATGGTGATTCTTATATTCGTAACCCGACATCAATCCATTTAATGAAAAACTAGCCATTGACGAGATACATGGCCATTTTATAAAAATAAGCGTATAAATATTCACATTTACATATTTATTACGGGCTAACACAACAAATCTATAATAAAGATTTGAAAACTGCAAGTATAATATCAATATAGCGACTTTAAGATATGTGTACAAAACTTTAGTAGTATTTGTAAAAATATATGTAACACCAAATGATTATTTTTTCATTTAACAGAGATTTAAAAACAAATTCTATAAAAAGATCAGATCTATGAAGATGTAAGGATGGATACACGCACATTATTATTATTTTTGTATATATGGATATCCTACAAGGAAAAGCAAATTGAGACTAGGAACTCGAATGTCTAATATGTATATGTGTATAGAGGATTGTTTGATAATTAGTTTTTGACCTTGTATATAAATATGAAATTATTATTCGGTCCTTATAAAATATTAAATGCTATTTTTTCTAATAAAGAAAGTTAACTTTCATTGTTTAATTTTTTTCCAATAAGCTTTTATGCTTTCTTATTTGCTCCTTTGAAGTTTTTTTTAGGTTATCTCATTTCAGTCATGCATTTTAGCTCTCTAATTTTTATTTACTTTAAGTCTATAATCTTTCCATTTTAATTTTCACTCAATCACTTACATATATACAACTTAGCATAAAAACTTTATCAGTTAGTAGCATTATTCACTCTTCACACCTAACTAATGAATTATCATATTTTATTTGTCCTCGTTATTTGAAGACTAGTTGTGATAATAAACTATAAAAAAATGAGTGTGTTCGTTTTTGTTAATTTATATTTTTACTTTTACATAAACTCATTCTTGGATACTTTTGTTGGAATAATGAATATATCTACGCACAGTTGTTTGATGTTTGATGATATTGACTCTTGATACATTTAAGTAATATATGACTTCTTGGCTGGATTAAATCATGAATTTAATCAAGTTCGGGTCCAAATCCTCATGAAAGAAGACACACCTTCTCTAGAAGAAACAATCTCCATTGTTCGTGTTGAAAAAAGTTGTCGTAGTGTCATGTTGGAACCACAATAATGGATGGTTCAGCTTTGGCTACGAAATTAAACCCTCATGGCAAATGGAAAGGTGATCTCCATAAAAACTTGAAAGAGATCAAGGACAATCTTTAGAGTACTCATTTTAAGAAACCTATGCACACTAAGGAAGATTGTTGGAAGCCACATGGTAGGCCGTCGAGTCCATAATAGGGCAACTATAAAAGGAAACAAAAACTTCAAGCTTACTTAGCAAAATAACCCAGACTAGAGGACACCTCACTTACAGTAGGGTTAAACAACACTAAAATTGAGAAACTCCACCATCTGTATGAATGTCTCTAAGGAATAGTATTCCAAGTCAAAGGTTATTAAACTCTAGTGATACAAACCATAGACACCTACTTCCTAGCGTTTTTAGACATATACACTATGCCCAACCAATAAGAAATTTCAAGTTGCTGATGGCTTTTTAGTGACTGTTGCTAGATTTGGTAACATAATCCTTTCTCCTACCCTTAAGCTTCAAAGTGTGTTGTATGTACTGAAATTATCGACTAAACTAATCTCAATTCACAAACTTACTCATGCCCATCATTGCTTGGCTACTTTTTCCCATTCTTATTATGTTTTTTAAAATCAAGGCATGAGGCAAATGATTGGACTTTCTAAGGAAAAAATGGTCTTTACCATCTTGACTTCTCTATAACAAGTTGCAATAATGTGTCCTCACCATAATCTACTTCCTTTAATAAAGATTTCATTTGGCTCTATCACTTTCGTTTGGGTATCCTTCTTTTCGAGTTTAAAAGTAAGGTTTCCTCATTTATTCCAAGGACTAGATGTTTGTGAGTTTCATTGTAATATTTGTGAACTTGTAAAGCATACTCATACCTTTTCCTATCAATAATAAAATATGCTCAAAACATTTTTAATTGATTCATAGTGATATATTAGGTCCATCTACAATTCTAAATATTTTTAAGTCTTGTTGGTTTGTGTCTTTCATTATTGATTGTACAAGAGTCACTTAGTTATTTTTCCTTAAACAAAAATCAAAAGTTAGCTTTGTAATCCTCAATTTTTTGCTATGATTCAAACCACATTTAGGATCAAAATCAAGTGTTTTCACACCAATAATGCTCAAAATTACTTCAACCAAACTCTATCTTCCTATTTTCAATCGTAAGGTGCTATCCATAAGTCTCATTATGTTCATATCCCTCAACAGTTTGGGGTAGCTAAAAGTAAAAAAAAAAAAAAAAGGACATTTACTTAGTACCACCAGTGCCCTTCTCTTCCAAGGGAATGTTTTAAAAAATTATTGTGGGGAGGCTACTCTAAATTCCACATACACAAACAATTGATTTCCATTAAGAGTATTAGACAACAAAAGTCTAGTAGATGTCCTTAATAGCGTCTTCCTTGACTTTTTCAACTCTAATGGTTTCATTCCCTAAATTTTTAGGTGTATTGTCATTGTTTATATCCACAGTCTACATCAAGGATAAACAATGTGCTTTTCTAGGTTACTCTTGAACCCAAAAAGGGGGAAATTTTACACTTCAACCAATGTCACATTCGCTAAACATACTTCTTCCTACTCTATGTGCTATTATCAGGGGGAGATTTCAATGGTGGAAGATAGTACTTGAGAGTGCTTAGAACTTTTTAAAAGTTTTCATCTTCATTAACAAGGTCCTAGACCAAACTCATTTGATATCACCACATCTCCTAAACCTATCTCTAATCCAATCAATGTCAATCACAACTTTCCCTAATCCCCTCAAGTATACTTAGAAAGGAAAACCATTTTAGGAATGACAAAAGTTTAAGAATTCAACTTGAGTTTTGAAAATGTAAACATAGTAAAACTTGACCTACCCTTATCACTTTTTGAAACATCAAATGAAACTACAGATCACCTTAATATTTCCATAGCCCTTAGAAAAGGAAACATAGAATGCACTAAACGCCTTCTCTATCCATTGTCCCATTATATCTCCTTGTAATGATTATCTCCAACCCACAAAAGTTTTCATATGATTCTAAACAATATTGTTGTACCTAATACTGTTTCTGAGGCATTGTCAAAAAAATAAGTGGAAAGATGCTATGAGAGAGGAGATAAATACTTTAGAAAAGAATAAGACATGGGAAATTACAAATAAACCATAAGGGAAAAATATTGTTGATTGTAATGGATCTTTACAATAAAATATAAGGTGGATGGGTCCCTTAAAAGGTATAAAGCAAGACCGATTACTAAAAGGTATACTCAGACTTATGGAGTTGGTTATAAGAAAACTTTTACTTTAATGGTGAAGATGAACAATATCAAATTTCTATTATCATTAGCTGCTTACTTTGGTTGCCAACTTCTCCAATATGATGCGAAGAATGGATTTTTCCATGGTGATTTAAATAAAGAAATCCATATGGACATCCCATAAGGATTTGAAGGGAATACTAGCAATAAGGTGTGCAAGCTAAGAAAGGCTCTTTTTAGATTGAAACAATCCCCTAGAGCATGGTTTAAAAGATTTGCACATATGATGAGGGTCTGGCTATAAACAAAGTCAAGGGGGATCATATACTCTCATCAAACGTTCAGCTATGGGGGGAGTTATGGCTCTTTCAATCTATGTGGATGATATTATAGTACTTAGTAATAAAGCTAAAAAAATCTGAGCTCAAGTAGAAAGTCTTGATGGAATTTGAGATACAAGGATTGGGAAAACTAAAATGCTTCCTTGGTATTGAAGTGGCATATTCCACTCAACAAAAGTATGTGACAAATTTTTTAAATGAAGCAGGCAAGACTGCATGTAAGCCAATATCCAATCCAATGGATCCAAATCATAAGTTGGGATAAGCTAAAAGAGAACCATCCATGAACAAAAGGACACTGAAAAAGATACTTATATATTTTGCTCTCCCTTGTTCTAACATTGCTTACTCAGTCAATGTAATTAGCTAATTCATACATGATCTAAGAAAACCTCATCTAAAAGCTACCCATAGAGTATTACATTATTTAAAAGGAAGTCATGAGAAGGGAAATTTATTCAGAATGAGTGATATTATCATAATAAAAGGTTACATAAATGTAGACTATGCAGGCTCACTTGTGGATAGGAGATAAACTATGAGGTATTACACCTTTCTTAGAGGTAAATTGGTAACATGGAAAGGCAGAAAACAAAATGTTATGGCAAGGTCTTCAATAGAATCTGAATTCAAAGCTATTGCTCAAAACTATGGCCATGTTTGATAGGAGGAATATGTAGTTATAGAATGAGAAAAAGGAATGGGAAAGAAATAGAAAAGTGTTTGGTATAAAGGAATAGAAAGCTTAATGGAAAGTCTATTCTCATGTATAAAAGAATAAGGATTCCTTCACAAGAATTATGGAATCATCTACTTTCCAAGGAATCAATGGTGTTTTGACAAAAATGCCCCCATGATCATCTATTTTTTCCTAACTATTCTACACAAAAACTATAACTTCATATTGATACCCACGTTTCAGGTCTATTAGAAAGATAAGCTTTAACACCATTTTCTGGTTTTCTAGATCTAACCGATTTGATAGCATGATGGGATTTAGATGATATTTAGCCATTTTGGTTTTCTAGATCTTATCGAAATGTATTTCTATCATTGACATTGGTTTTTTCCTCCCAACCACAGCTCGCCGATGTCACAATTTAGATCAATGACAAGTGAAGGATATGAAAGAGGGAGACAAAAAGAGTAAAGCTAAAGTTAAGCTAGTGGAATCCTTACTCTATTCGTATGTCCCTCATCTTCCATAGCCAATGCCTCATTTGCTTTCTCAATACCAGACAATAGCAAGAAGGAGATTAAGAAGGGTTGGGCTTTTTTAATATAATATTATTCTTTAATTTCATCAACCAGGGTAATTTGGTCTTTATACATCACACACAAGAAAAAAAAAATATCATTTTCACACCTTTTTACGTCATACCAAACATAATTTTTGGCTTAGGAAATCATTCCATCAAAGCCTATTCTCATTCTTACTATTTTTCCTTTTCCATTAAAATGATGGAATGCATACCAAATGAAACCTTTGTGAATTGCTCTAGATGAAGATTATTCTTGATGATCTAGGAATGAAATTAAACAGACTTGTGAAGCTTTATGGTGGCAACAAATTAGCCAACAACATTGTTCATAATCCGGTGCAACGTGAAAGGACAAAACATATTGAGATTGATATCCACTGTATCAAAGAGAAGTTAGAGGATGGAATTGTGTGTATGTTCAATGACCCATTAGGAAGTCAATTGGCTACTGTCCTTATAGAAAGGGTATCTAGTTCGAGCTTTCATGATCCAATATCCATGTTGGGAATGGAAGACATATATTCTTTAACTTAAAGGAAGGTGTCAAGATGTATATGGTGTAAATAAGGAGATTTAGATCAAAGAAGGTTTAATCACTTAAATTTAAGGATGTGATTAAAGTTGACTATATATTTATTTCTTTCTTAATTTAGGTTGATATATATTAAATTGCAATGATTTTATTTCCCTTTATATCTTGCCACCTCTTGTATGTATAGGAGTGGCTTTGTATAAATGAAATATAACTAAAAATAAAGTTTTCATAATTTTTCTTATGCTATCATTATTGACTATTCTTTTTTTTTTTTTCTTAACATTCAAGCAAAAATCTAACAATGCTCTTTATAATTTCATGGCAACCATTATCTTGAACTGCAAATCATAAATCATAAATCCTAAATTACTACTAGAATAAATCTTCTTCAATAAGAGTATTAACTGTCCTTAATTTCGGTCTTAATGTTCATGCAAAACTAACAATATCTATATAAAAAGATCACATGGCTAAGTCAATGGATTCCCATCGACATATCAAGGCTCATAATAGGAAGAAACAATGTCTATATATGAAGAACAATTGTCCATGAATTGGGATTACAACTGGCAGCATCAAAGACCCATCCATGACTCAATTAAATGTGTAAGTATTTTTATGATTCATATTATAAGTATGACCTAGTCTTATCGTTGTAGCCTACTAATTTGCTATTAATTACTTTTATTGATATAATTGAGGAGTCTTAATGAAGTTTAAAACACCATATCAAGAAAATCATATATATATATACCATAAATGTAATATGAAATATATATATATATATATATATTATTTAATATATATCATGAAAAGATAATACAATAAAAATAAAACATATATATTAACAAATATTAACATAATACAAAAAAATATGAAACGTAAAATTTAAATAAGAAAATTAAGAAAATTATATTCTAAGTCTTTTAAATGATTTCATATAAAAAAGTAAATTTTATATAAGAAAATAAAAATATTCTGTTTTGTTTAATGAAGATGATAAAAAAAGTATATATGTGTGAATAATAAAATGCAAGTTAAAAATGTGAAAAGTAGAAAAAAGTTATAAATATATTAAATAGATCAAAGAAATGATACGAGGAAGTATAATAGTGAAAAATAATAATCCAAGCTATATGTCATGAGTACAAGTTTTTATGCCGATAATAATATGTATAAGATGCAGACAATTCTATTCATCAAAATAGTGGCTACTAGTTCTATAACGAGGCCTTCTTTTTGTGCCCTACGGTCATTGTGGCTCCAACTGTGTAGGCTCATCTTCTTTTTGTTCTTCTTATATATCTTGTTGTGTAACCAACGACGTATTTAAATCCAAAATCAGAGACTAAACTGGAGTAATTGGCTAGTGTGGTGTAAAGAACCACAGTTAGGATGAATCACCAAATTTGAAGAAGGCGTGACCATACTCAACAGCAAATGTTAAGTAAATGTTAGAGGGCACCTAATATGGGGTGAATGAGAATGGTGACAATAGAGTAAGTGTGCAACTTAATTTCGTCAGAGATTGGACATAATACGATGGTGTAACACCGTCTAAATTACCACATTGACAGGTAGTCATAAGTATGGAAGGACCAACAGTTTTTAAGTCTTGATGTGGTGGGTGCTGGGTTGGAAGAAGGTGAAGATGTACCTCCAACTACTGTGGATGAAACTGTAGCTCTGCTTTGGCTATGTCTTTGGCCTTCCTCATTAATAATTTGTGATCGGAATAACCTATACCTGTTTGCTCAATTACTAGGCAAGTTTGGAGCTTGTAGTGCTAATTGGTCAACCATTTAGAAGATTTGCTCCTTAAGTGCTTTCAAGGTGTCTTGGTAATCAAAGACAACAGTCCTACAAAATTGATGATACTCTATAGGTGGGGGGTTATGCAAGCTCAACTTATAAAGGTCCTCAACAATGTCAACCTACAAACAAAGCTACATAATTAAAATTTAAAATTTAGTGACAACTGAACAAAAGTGAAAAGACTATATGGGTTACCACATAACCCGTAGTACTGCTTGCAAGATAGTTCCATTGACGTGTACGTTGCCAGTACCATCACAAGTATGTCAAGTTACGATTGGTAGGTGTGGTAGCCATGGGTGCTTAGACCAAAGCATCTCGCCATCTATCCCACATATTTATAAGTTATGTGTGCTCTTCTTCCTAATTTTTCATGGTTTTTTCCCTTCAGTTGTAATGTGTGGAAGGAACCTAAGTTAATTGGATTATTAGAAATAAATTGTTGCCGACCAAATTAGTGAAAGATGTGATCTGGTTGATACCATTCAATAATATGAAGTGGATTAGGGGTAACCAAGCCACCCATATATCACTAGATGTTAAGCTATACTCAATAATTAATGCTCAAACATTGTCTAGTTGATACAGTTATTATATAATCTATCATTTTCAATAAACAAGGTTACCCACATATTACTGGAAAGAAAAGTATGGACATACAACACATAATAGGAAAATAAAAGTGTTATTAATTTATTTAACACAAACAATACAAATGCTAACAAATTTATGGGCATATTCCATTTACTATTAGTTAGCACAATGGTATGGACAAATGGCATGATTGTGTCTATTTTGCTTGTACAACCCTTATATGTTTAGTTCCCCCAGTGTTTTTCAATTCATCTCATTGCGTATTTGGCTCGACTTAGGTTGCCTTTTCTCTCATATCATCAATGGGTCATGCACTAACTTTGGTCCATCAAGTTGTACCCAATACACTTGCACTTCACGCGAGTGGAATTCACTGTTGTATGCATTATGCATAATCTCCAATTGGAATATGGAATCAATATACTAATATTAATCGATCACTACTTTTGCACAAGCAACAAAAACATGTTGGCATGTTTACTTTTCTGCATGGAATTCCCTACAATTACAGTGTCGATCATTGAGGTTTACTTTACAGCATCTACCATATTAATGGTTCTTACAATCATATGGCTCTTCCATTTCAAAAAAGGCATTATGCCAGTCAAATGCATCTACAAAACAAGCAGTAGCCATACATAAATTTTGCATTGTTGTTAAAGGTCTCTCAAAAGACTTCTTCTGATTATATTTACATATACACCTTTTTTGTAATTGGCAAAGTACTCATTCACTCTATAAAAGATGGCATTTGCCATGCCAGTTATAGGCAATGCCTTAACACCTTTGAATACTCCATTCATGGTTTCAGTAAGGTTGGTGGTCATAAACTCGCAATGAAAATTCTCTATATCATATGTCTTAGTCCATTGGTGTTTGGGGATATCAGTAATCTATACGCCATCTTTATAATGTAAAAGGACAAGCTCAACCAATTGGGTGTCGACAATCTGTCGCTCGTACGTGTATCCAATATTTATGAACTTCTCCTTCAACCACGTTTTCCTAAAATGTTTATTAAGCTTGCTTGCCACTTGATGAATACAAAAGACAAGATAAGCATACGATGGTTGCCACCCAATCCGTGGGTTTAATACTGTGGTTAAAATTTATAGTTGCCGATTTGAAATCAAGCATATCCCTTGCTTTCACCACATGTCTCCATAGTTTTAATAGGAAATATGACCACATGACTTGGGTCTCACCTTCCACAATTGCAAATGCAAGTGGCACGACATTTATTGAGTCTATTTGTAGAAAATTATAGTTTTGGAGATAACAAACACTAGAAGAAAAGTTTTTCTATGTAATACCTAGGTTCTAGGCATTCTTCAATGCACTGTCATGTCTTAGGAACCTTTGTAAGTGATATTAAGCTGATAAGAAACATTTAAAATGAATGTATAATTGTATTTAAATCTTAAAGGTTGAAGAAAAGCTGATTTGGGGACCAGTTGACTGGTAGTAACCCAGCAATCAACTAGCCCCTTACCAGCTAGCAGTCAGACCTTGTCCCAATTGAATGGGCTCTTTTTATAAGTAAGCAATCGACTAGTTATCTTCTAAGAGGTCACAATCTGCTGCCAGCTTAAGTCTAATTAACTTGGAGCTCTCTATAAGTCACTAGTTGATTGGCCTCTAGCCAGCAGTCGACTGGCCACACCTAAATCAAGCCTAGTCTACTACCAACCGTAAGACCAATCAACTAAGAGGTCTCTGTAAGTCACCAATGGATTGGCCATGGATAAGCAGTCGACTGTCGAGGTCCAAATTTTGAATTTTTTAGAAGGAAAGCAAGAACAATCGAATGGCCTTGAGAAAACAGTCGACTAGCCAGTGGCAAACACACCATAATGGGACTAATGTATATATATATATATTGAAATCCCTAACTTCTCACTCACTCCCAATGGATCTATTGGACCTTAATCTATATAAACCTAATCTATGAACTCTGAATCAACAAGAAAAATATTCAAGAATGATTATATCATTGTTTTTTATCATCTTATAAGCTTTTTATCATATTAGTGCTTCATTGTATCATACATTCTATTTCAGAGAGTTCATCTTCTGTAATTCTTTCTTTTTTGTGAGAGAGAAGTTCAAGGAAGTCCTTTAAAGAAGTCAAGCCAAAAGAAAACTTAGGTTGAGGAGGAGTTTATCCCTAAGTGTATTCAAGGAGGTTCTTTAAAGGATTCAAGCTATAAGAGCTTAGGATTAAGAAGAGGTTCTCCTAGACTGTTGTATTTATTCATCGAGATAGTGAAAAATCCCATGAGGTTGCTTGGGGATTGAACGTAGGCTTGGGTAAAAGCCGAACTAGGATAAATCTCTTTGTCCACTCTCTTCCCTTACTCTCCTTATATTCTGCATTTATTATTTTAAATCATTAAATTTGCTTTGATTGTTTTTAAATCTTTTCAAAGAAGTTTTTCTACAAAATTCTTATAACACCCTATTCACCCCATCTTGGGTGCAAGCCTTGCTCAACAACATTCATATCCCCATCTTGTGAAGTAGCCATTAATAATGTTTTTTTTATATTTCCCACTAAACAATGTTTCATCACTTTGTAAAATTAGCTTCAAGTATTCAAACACATCAATGTACAGTTTGTATGCCCATAATACAAGTCAAAGCATTGTTATAGGTTCCCCTTTTGAACCACCATAAAGATAATCCCTGTAACAAAATTCTACATATGACCCAAGCATTAAATGTTTCACAACTTCTAGTCACTTTGGTAGTAATTCTTATAAGTTTTCCTAATTACTAAATGCTATGGCCATTGCTTAATGCTTTGTCTTCCATGCTTTTAGGTATGACATGGCATAGCCAAACAAACTCTTCATCCTTTCAATTATCTGAGATACCAACACACTTGGTATATCTGTCACCATCCTAATAATACATGATGCAATGACATCAAAATCTAACTTTGGATGATCTTGATAAAGGAAAGGAGTGAGGTATGTATATGGTCCCCTATATTTTGTTATTTTGCCAATGATTCCTCCTAGCCTTTTTACACGCCCTAACCCTCTGTTTGCAACTATCTTTATATATTACACATTGGTATTCTTCATATTTTGCAAATGAATGGTTCACCATAAAGGTGTGGTGTGCACGCATGGAGTATAGTTTGACTGCATGCCCTAGAGCCAACTTTTATATATACATATTGCAATCCGATGTGCAACTCATTGTTAAAAATATAATTTTAATTGATTAAAATTAAATGATTTAATATTAAATTTCAATTTCATTATATCATAATATTCAATTCCAATTTATATAACATTTCAATATAAAATTTATATACTCATGAATTAAAGTAAATATTTAATTAACATAACATATATTACGGATAGAATTTTTTTCCATTATTTTTTATTCTCAAATTAATGAAATATACAAATTAATTTCTATTAAATGAAAAATTATAGAATATTCCAAAAATTTATAAAATAACTAAATTATAAATATTTTCCCATAATTATAATATAACTAAACAATAAATATATTCTCAAAATTATAAAATAACTAAATTATAATTATGTTTTCAAAATTGTAACCTAACTAAATTATAAATATACTCTCAAAATTATAAAATATCATAATCACAAAAATATTCTCAACATTATAAATTAACTAAAATAACTATAACTACTATTAAACTATCTACTTTTTAATAGTCTATATCAATACTAATTAGCATTAAAAATATAACATCAAAAAATTTTCCCCACATTATTCTTCATTTATTTACCTTTATAATAATAATAATATTTATTTATCTATATTAACTTTTTATGAAGTAAAATATATAACACTAAACTATAATCAAGATTTCTCATTCATCTATGTGTATGAGATCCACTAATGTAATATACACATTATTAATTATCTACACCACTCCAAAAAAATTTAATTTATGCTTGCTACCTTAACAATCAAAAAATAAATATAACAAACATTTATGACAAATAGATCACCACACATACATTTATAAGAAAATAAATATAATAAAATAAAATATCATATTTACCTTGTAATCAAAAGGAGATATGATAGGGTTAGAGAAGTAATTTTGGCCACCTCAACAATTAATAATAACAAAGCTTGGGCCACTAATGCAATTTCAACCAAATTTGTTCACCCTTCACCAACATAAACAAATGAAGCAGAAAAAGAAACGATACAGAAGAGAAAAAGGAGAAGAGGAAGAATGAATGTATGGAGGATCTGGAAGGGACCATTTTATACTGCCTAACCAATAACCAAAATGCTTTCTTATTTAAAAAAAAAAAAAAATCGATCCAAATTGATGAAACATAACACTTCAGTGTCCTGTTTCTTCAGACAAAGATTCCATTAACTAAAAGGCTGGCAAAATCTGACTCACTACAAAAAAAATCGCGAATTAAGAGTGATTAATTAGCAGTAGTTTATATAACTATGGTTAATGTATTGGCTTAGCCACTGTTTTGGCCAACTGCGGCTATTAGCTATGATTAACAAAATGATTGTAGCTAATAGTTGCGGTTCATAGTAAAATCGCTACTAGGGCTTTTAATAAGCCTAGCAGCACATACCCTTCACCACTCTCACTCTCCCCTCTCTCATTGCATCGCGACTGCTCCTCTTCCCTTAAAAAAATTTGCATATTCAACTTCTTGCCGCTATTGTTGTCAGTCTATGGTAAGTCCAACCCAAAATCGGTCATCATCGCTAGTGAAGTGAATTCTGCATTTTTTTTTAGTTTTTTCATTATTTTTTTTATTTTTTCTTTTCTTTGTTTTCTTAGTTAAGATTTTAATAACTTATTATTAGCTTACTTACTATTAAGTTTTCAGAAATTTTATAATTCATATAGTTTTATATAATTTATTTTATTATTTTTTCTTTTAATTTAGTGTAATTGATATATATTAGCTTGCTTAATATATATTGTAAATAAGAATTGTATCTTAATGATTTATTTAGTGTAATTAATGTTATTTGATTGTTGATAGAAATTTTATAGGTTAATTTTTGTGAATGGAAATTATTTTTTTGTAATGTCTAATGTTGTAATTCTTAAATTATAAGAATTATATATACTTGCTTATTCATATATGGCTCATAATGTTTAGACCATCTTATTATATTCATCTTGATACTTAGTGTGAATTTGATATTTATACTTTTTGATGAAAGATGATGTTTAATGTAGATTAATTCAAATTGGTTGATAATATTATATTTGTTTAAAGAGATTTGCAACTAGAAATATATTGTCTTCTGAAATGGATAAGAACTGGATTGATATGGCTCGAAACACCCCTCAATACTTAGAAGGACTAAACTTCTTAGACTTTGCATTTGTTAATAGTAATGTTGATGGTAAAATAATATGTCCACATACATAATGCAAGTTTAAAAATGGCATAGTAGAGAAGATGTGCAAGATCACTTGATTATTAAACCATTTCCAAGATGTTACACTTTTTGGCTTAGACATAGAGAGACGAGTACTATAAATATTGTAACTGAAACTCCTGTAGCACCACATGTGGTTGAAAATACACTTAATATAAATGACCATATATTAGACATGGTCAATGATGCTCATTCAAACAATCAGTCCATGGATAAAGATGGAGGAATGTCACAACCAAATTATACAATGGCTAACGATAGTGTAGAGTTCTTAAAGCTAATTAAATATGGACAACAAAGTTTGTATGAAGGGTGTGAGAAGTATTTGAAGTTGTCTTTCTTGGTCAAACTGTACCACATAAAATGTTTATGCAAAATGATTGACAAGGCAATGTCACTGATAATAGAGTTGTTGGCAAATGCCCATGAAATTGCTAAAATCCCACCTACATTCTAGAAAGCCAAGAAAACGATTAATAAACTTAGACTTGACTATACAAATATTCATACAGGTCCCAATGATTGTATGTTATACCTGGGAGAGGATGTAAATCGATATGCTTGTATGTTAAGGAGCATTTACGGAGACAACTAAGAAATCAAACATGGTCTTCTACTAAAATTAACAAGAGAGTTCATAAAAAGTTCGTTGAATGGTTCTATCATTGAGTAAGCACATTTATGTAATTTATGTTTATAATTATTTTAAGTTAGGGTATGACATCATTGTTGATTCCTTTATTCAAGTAGGATGTAACAATGAAAAATCACATTCAAATGATTTAAAGTGTCAGGCATTATGACCTATTAATTGTGCAAAGTGTTATAATGCATACAATGTTAACGGGTTTAGGTTTCGTATCTTATAATGAGATGAAAGGGTGAAAACAAAAAATAGTGAAGTATTTGGCACATTTGAAATAAGAAGTTATTCAAGCAGTAGTGATAGGCTTATGCGATTTAGTTATGTTCTATACTATGGAAAATTAGTGGATATAATTAAGTTAAACTTCCATGGCCATTTTACAGTTACCATATTCAAATGTAAGTGGGCCTACACAACTAATTCCAAAGGCATTGTGGTTGATGATTTAGGGTTCACATCTGTGAACTTTGTCCGATTGATACACATTAGTGATTATAAGGACCATGAGCCTTACATTAAAGTTTCAGAGGCTCATATAGTTTATTATATGAAGGATGAGTTAGAGAGTAGCTAAAGTATACCCATACATCTCAAGTCATGTGACCTATATGAAATGGTAGAATGTACTGAGGATAGTTATTATGAATGTGAGTCATATCAACCTTAGGACTTGGATGTGTTGTTTCCATAAAATGGAAACATACCGTTGATGAGGTGCTGTACACACATATATTAATAGGTGACTCCTTGGAGCAAGTCTCTCCTCCCTTAAACACTCCTCCTAATATGAAGACCCATGAAGGGACCTATTTCTAGATGAAAGGCCTGCAAACATTGGTACTGACGATGATGGTGAGGCTACTAAAGCACCTTCTCAACCCACATGTCCACCTTCAAGCAAGAGAGCTTAGATTGTTGACGTGATTGGTACAAATGCTATAAAATTGTTCTATGTTTTACATAAGTACATTGTAATTTATTTGCTAAATATGACTTCACAGATAATAAAGGAACGAGAAAGACTAAAGCTTTGACTTATAATGATGTATAGCACCTTCCTCATGGTGAAAAGGCAGTCTTGAGATTGAGCCTTCTTGGTTAACTAACCGGAGATGGAGTTGCTTTGTTAATTGGTTCTTAGGTTATGTTGGTAAATACTTTAGATTATTTCCTTTAAGCAATCCTAGTTGGAAAAGAGTACCGATAGATTATAAAAATAAAGCCTACAACAACACTATTCATGTAATATATGCCTACCTTAGCTCATGTCTACATTTTTTGGATCTATAACTACTAAGATTATTGCCTTTGTGTTGAAGGTGAAGTTTGTTGTTAGCAATGAGCTGCATAAGAACTATATTTTGAAGCCTATTGGACAGAAATGGAAGGACAGAAGACAAGATTTAGGAGTAGGGATAATGGAGCTTGCAATTGAGAGCAATTAATTGCTAAGTGTCCTAATAGGATTGATAAAGATCTCTGGACTTTGTTTGTTGATTATTGTCTTTACTCAAGGATTAAGGTAACATTAATTATTTTGTTGACAAGTTCTGTTGAAACAAACTTATAATTGTATTTTCTTTATGAATAGCACAATGCCCTAAAAAATAAAGATAATAGAAAGAAACAAACTATGCCTCACACAGGAGGAATGAAAAGTATTGCATGCAAAAAGGTGAAGATGGTAATCTTAATTTCTAGTGACTATATCATAGTATTTTTTTAACATACATATATGTTATGATGTACTTATCAATTGTAGAAGTTAGAGTATAGTCATCTAGTAAGTAAAGGAGAAGTATGGACAGTAACACATAAGCATACTGATGGGTCTTACATGAATGACAAGGCTAAGACAATTGGTGTGTTTCATTAATTTGTTATTAAATGAGTTAAGATGTGATTTGGTGTAAGAAAATACTGTTAGGAATATTTGTTATGTTTTTGTTTTATTTTCAAAACAATGTTGTTGGCGTAAGAAAAGATTGCTGCCCATTAATCTAATTTAGTCTTTATGTCCCAAGAAATTTCTATCGAGGATTCATTAGCATTTGCTCTTGGAAGCCAAGAGCACCTGAGTCATATTCGAAGGATGAGATTAAGTCCATCACCATCCCAAGTGTTAGGACATTCCTTCCATTCTACTACAGGCACAAGCTCATTTTGTCCTTTTAATATTGAGTTACAAAGTCAATTCACCAAAATGCAATCGGTGACAAAACAACAAAGTCAAGAAACAAGCTTAAAAGACATAACTACAAGCCACTATGAATTTTGTTATGCAAAGCTTTCATGGTCAAATGCCTCCCGACCTTACTGCCTTCCATACATCACATGCGATGTTTTTAATATATGCATTATAGTTTATTTCAATATATTGGATTACTTGTTATACCTTATAATTTAATCTCTATATATGTCTTACTATTTCTTATACCACAATTTAAGTGTTGAATCGTGCAAGTGGACATCGATTGAGTGTTGCAGAACATTCTCTAATGGCTTGTGATGAGGATCAATAGATTTAGTAACCTTGCAATGATTTGATGATTATGTTGTATTATTGTTGTGATTTTAGTATCATGTTATCTTTAATGAACTTGGATGATTAGTAGGAGGAAGATGTATAGGTTTAAAATTCTTGATTAAGTGTAATGACTATATGTTTTACTAATATTAATGTTGAGTTATGAGTTTTAGTTCTAATATTGATTAAAGTTGAGTTATGAATGGTAAATTAGTAGGTTTGGAAGAAAAAAAATAAATATTCAAATGTGTATTTTATTTTAAAAAATGGAACAATAGCAGTGATTGTGGACGCTGCTATAACGGCAAAAAAGATCTACAAACTTTTAGTGGCAGTTTGACAACCACTGCCAAAGTAAATGAAAATAGCTGTGGTTTAACATCAACAGTGCTATGACATTCGTCTCTTTGGTTGAGGCTTGTTTTAGTGCAGCTAAACATATTCACTTTTAGCAGCCGTTAAAACCGCTGCTAAACCAGATTTACCCTATGTTAGATATAACTGCAGCTATGCCATTAACTACTTTGAATTTAGCTACAATTAGATCAACCACGGATAAAACATTTACCAGAGGTTTTAATTGCATTTAAATGCTAGTATTTTGGTTGTGGCAAACTTGGAAACACTGGTCTAGATTCAATTTGATTTATTATTATTTTTTATATTAAAAAGATCATAGACTAATTAGTCCATTACTCGTTGTAAACTATCTTTGACTCATGTGGATTATTATTTTTAAAAAATATATATGGAGAAGCAAAATGATTTACTCCGATTTTCAATCCAAAATTTATTGGAACATAAATTTATACAGTTTAAATCTCAATTTTTATAACATCATTATGTAATACTTTTTAATCTTTTGCTTTAAAAGAAATATTTTTTTAATATATACGAATAAAAAAAGTCCCTAGTTTATCTACACTTGTACATGCAACATGTGGCATCTTTGAGAACGTTGCTAGATCTCATGTAGTACTTGGAACGTTAACGTAGAATACGAGAAAGGCCAAGAAAAGATGTAGCTCATAAAGGGAGCATGCTGCTTGGGGCTAAATGTGAGAAATTCTCTTTTCTTTTAGATATCTATTTAATGTAAATAAATAAATAAATCCCACAAAAAATATAAATAAATTATATAATTTTTTAAAATTATGAAAAATTTTAGTTTAAAATATACGTAAACATCTCTTAAAATAATAGAGTATCCTAAATTTAATTTAATTTAAATATCTTCCATCAACTTAAATTCATTTTCTTTAACTTAGAAAAATTTGAAATGGAAGACATTGGAGTAAAAAGAAAATTATATTAAGAGCAAGTAAATTTTTATTTAAAGATAGACTTATGCATGAATGCTTAAAAATAAAATAATAAATTTATGTAATTTCAACAAAGTTGCTTACAAATTCATATAATTTATTATAAATTTAAGGAAAAACAAGAAAGAAAAGAAAATGGATTGTGCAAGATGCGATCTTGCATGCACATAATAAATAAGATGTCTTCAAAAGTACATAGAAAGACGAGATGGAGATGTGTCTGTTAGTGTGTATGGCACCTGGTGGCCTTCCTGCATCACCATTATTTATTGCCGTTAGACCTAGGACTTTTTATTCTCGCCTCTTTTACTTTCTTGCAGTAAAATGGAAAACTTTACATGCACAAGAAACATTTTCGAATTAGAAACAAATGTGAAAAAATAGCAAAAGAGGACAATAAACAAGCTTAGTAAATAATTATTAAAAAAGATTACGCTGAGATAGTTTTAAACAAATTAATTAATCTCAAATAATATTTAATGTTATTAATAATATATTTATGTGAATATCTATAAAGAACTATTATCTAATATTTCGTCTAAGGTTTAATATTATAAATATTCATAATTGCAAAGAATTACTCATATTGCACAATTACAAATATTAATTTTTATTTATGTTATTGTAACTCTATCCTTATGATTGATTGTTGGAATAATTTTTATGTATTTTATGACTTCTTACTAGAACAATTTATGTAATTGTTAATTAGGTAATTAATACTAATATAAATCAAGGACGGATTTAGCCTATATTAATATTGTGAATAATTTATGTTGGATTAATTATAAATCTATTAAGTAGAGACTCTAATTATATTGATGATTAGAAGCCAATGAATTTATTCTAAAATGAGTTAATTATATGACTTATTTTATTAAAAAAATTAAAACCCATTTTAAAAAAATAGTATTTGTGGATGGCTTACGGTCCTTTCCAAGAGAAACCTTCCCTAAAACAATAAAGCCCAAAGTTGGTTACTCATCAATGATGGTGCTTTCTCTAAACACTATACATTGCAGGTTGTATATCATTACCAATCAGCTGAGCTCTATCTGTTATACGTCCATCTACACATTCGTGATTTCTCTTCGTATAATTTTCTATTTTGAACATTATTATGTATAATATTATTTTAGCATTGAAGACAGATAAGTAGGGCATTTTATTTAAATATTACAATATAAAACATTAAATTTTCAAATCCTAATCTTACAGAATTATTACATCGATATGCTTAATTAGTACAAACTAATTGGCCATGATAAATGACAAATCCATCATACACTTTTTTTTTTTTTAATAATTTACAAGAGGGACTCGCCTCCATAAGGGACGAGTCCGTCATTGGGGGCACGCTTTTATATATATATATATATAAGACAAAAGTAAATAAATAATGTTATTTTATATATAAATATATATTCATGTATATTATGCTTTTAAAAAATTTTACAAAAAGAATTTATTAAAATTAAAAAAATTATAATTTATAATATTTATGAGAATCATTTTATTTACTTTATTTGTTTAAAAATAAAAAATTTTACAACAGTTAAAATTTTAATTTTTTTATTTATTAATTTGCTTATTAAAATATAAAATATTATTTGAATATTTTAATTTGGGATTCATTATTTAAGATATTTTTTTTTATATTTTGACCATTTCAATTATTATTTTAATTTACAACCATCTAAAATAAGGAAGTCAATTTTAGTCATTATATTTTAGTAAATTTTATTAGGAGATTATGATGTCACAGTGTTATTTTTAAACCACCCTCCCTAATATTATTAGTGCTTTATATATATATATATATATATATATATATATATATATGAGAAACAAAATATGTAGAATTCATTTTTATACAAATTATGCATTTTTTGGGTTTGTTGTTTATTTCTATAATATTTTGAAATTTTACATTTAAAAAGTCTATCTTGGAGTGATAATTTTGTGAATATTTACATAACTTAAAGGGAAGAAGCAATTCAATTAAGGAAAAATATAAAAATCTAATTAGTTGAAGAAATGGAAGATTAAAGTGAGCTCTTATATTACTTTAAGTAACAAATTTCATGAATCTTATACTGGCTCAAATGGCTAAGCCTTTCCCATTCAACATTGAAGACTTGTGTTCAAATCCCCATTGTATATCATAGTACATTTTTCTCCTTGACTGCCACGTGTCCTTTGAGGGGTGAAATTACTAAAATACCCTTTGGCAAGCACATTTTTTGAGAGAAATTGGAGCTCGATTCATAGGTTTCTCCTCTGAATTCAATAGGGCTTCGATTCAAGTATGGATTTCGCACCTCTCTCTCCCATTTTAGCTCTTAATTATAAGTTTTATGTTCAAAATTTAAAGGTTTCCTCTCGGACGTACAAACACACATGGGCGAGTTGCATGAACAATAACCGAAAGACTCAAAATAGAGCTTGATTTGAAGGGAATTCAAGGAACTTTTTTAGGAATTTTTATTTTAGGCAAGTATCTAACACTCCCGAAGTGTTAATTTGGTGATTGGATTGCTTAATTAAAAACCCCTCTTTTCTTATATGGAGTTAAAGTATGTCAAGTGGTAATACATAGAGATTCCTTGATTCCTTAGTGTCATTGGACCTCAAGGAGAAGTTGAGTTGTTGAAAATTATTGTTTGAAGTGGTATGTCACTTAGAAATTTTTCTCAAAGTTATTTTAGATTTAATTGTTTATTAGAGGAAGCCCGATGAATGAAAGCACATTGAAAGAAATTATAATTACTAAATAAATTACTTTGGTTATTGTTGAAATAAATTTCAACCCAATGGTTAATATTGGACAACTTAAGTGTTAAAAAAAGACAATGATTGAACTATTTAGGGACTAGTAGGGCATTGAAATTTACAGTTAAGATAATTATGATTGGCAAGTGTGTTTATTGCTATTTTCATAATAAGAAGCATCAATGTCTTGTGTTAGTTATAATGCAAGAAATGGAAGGTGAAGTTGATGGAAATTATGTGAATTTATTAGCATATAAGCATTATTAAAGACATTGGAATATTTTTAGTGTAAATTATTTTAGTTGGCTATTGGTGAGGATGAAATTATTTATGGGCTATTTAAGAGGTCGAAGTAATTGTGTTGTATATGTGAATTTATGTATTAATTATAGTCGTTGAAATCATCAAGAGAAATAACGAATGACCTTAGAGAAAATAATAAAGTACTACAATGGATTTTAGGTGCCAACTCATTGTGAAAATTTGTTAGAATTTATTTAAGTTAAAATGTTTCATATCATAAGACATTAAAGGTCTATCATTATGTTTAGAGTCATAATAATTGTACTTTACTCCATAGGTAAAGGAGTGAATTATGTGAGCTTTGACCAGGTGAGTGGATAATCTTAATTATACAAGATATATGTTCTTCAATATCTATTTTGAAAAATATAGTTTCTTGATTCTCTTTGTGCCTTGGCAGGCTTATGAAATTTCAAATCTTTGAAATATTGATATTGGTGCATTTAACGACTCTATATTTTGGAATTTCATGAAGTTTTAAGTTTTCTGAGTTAAAATATTTCTAAATTTCTAGATTTCTAAATTTCTGAGCAGACTGTTATATTTGGAAGTATTTTAGTTCTATATTCATGAAATATTTGGTTCTTAATTATGAGAATGTTGGTTCTATATACACCAAAGTGTTAAGATTCTAAAATATGATTTATTTATCTGTCTTTATGAAAAAGTTTGGATATAAGTTTTCTGAAACTCTAATATTTGATTACGGATTTATATGTGTTAAAGATATTTTTGGGGAATGTATCCAAAAAGGCCCTATAGCTAATGGTGGTAAACGTTAGCCATAGTGTATTATGATCTGTATTTAATATGAGTGGGCATGATGCCACTATCATGTTACTCTGGTTGAGGCTTAAGGCCATTATTTTGAATATTCTGAGCTTGAAGCTCGCGAATGATCTTTGCTCTATTATGATTATACTACTTATGGGTTAGCTCTGTTTCTAATATCTAATGGTTCTATAGGACGTTCCTAATGCATTTAGTTGGTTTTGAAATACTCATGTGTTACGTATGTACTAATATATTTTTATTCAGAGTTAGTTTTATAATTTTATTATCAAAGCATTTACTGAAATATAAGGTTTGTTGCACAAACCACACTATTTACATAAGTAATAGAAGATGTATAGTTTATGGCAAAAATATGATTTTTTTTTTTAATAAAAAAAACTCTACTGTGGACAGTTTATCCCTTCCATTTGTATAATTAGTATTATCTGCTCATTGAGTTTATACTCACCCTACGCTAGTTAACATTTTTTAGATCACAACGTCAGTCTAGAACACCTACCTATCGAGTAGGAGTTTGCAGGTGTTTCTTGATTTTTAGTCAACCTTGTTGCAAGGGCAAGAGTTCTTCTTTTGTTGTAAATTTTGTAATGAGATTTAGTAGCTCCCTTGTATACAGGCAGTGAGTCTTTTGTTCTAATTTGTTGGTTGTGGGCTATTGTATATATATACACAGGGAAAGCGGAGCTCTCTATCTTATGGTGTGTATAAGGTTTTCTATTGTAGAAATTTTAAGAGGTCCATATGTAAGGGGAAACTTTGCCAAAATTTCTACACAGAGGTGATTAATTATTTTTTGTATTTGTATATGTGGGTATTTTGTTTAGTTTTAATTGATGAAGATTCTGCATATTGTATAAATGTCTAATTTTTTATATGTCTATTAGGCTTACGAGGGCAAAGGATATCTCATTCCCCATGCCAGTCATGTCCTTTTGGTTAGGATCGTGACAATTTTCTTTTCACAAAATGCAAATTATGGTAATTCATCTGGTGTGTAATTATTTTGTGTAAATTTTAAGGAGTAATGTAATTTGAATAGATTGCATCTTTTTTCACTACTTCACTTGTATTCACATAGTAGAGGCAAATCCTAAGCAATTTTTAAATTTTACTTATTTTTTATTTTGATGATTTAAAGAGCAAAACAAAAGAATAGTAAATTTCATATATGTATTTTTAATAATAATAATAATAATAATAATAATAATAATAATAATAATAATTATTATTATTATTATTATTATTATTATTATTATTATTATTATTTACGAGATGGAAAAAAATTTAATTTAAAAATTTATGTGAGAATTGTTTCATTTGGAGACTTTTATTTGTGAAGGAGTTTATTATTATTATTATATATTAAACTTTGTGTAGAGTTCACCATCCCTTTTATTGAGCTTTTTTTTTTTTCACACTAATAATCAATGAGGGAGATGCAAGGTTAGTTGACAAAAAGGGACCTATGCGGGAAGACAAGCTTATCTTCATAAGTAGTCCTGTCTTCTTGCCTTCTTGGCGTAAAATAAACCTGGCTGAATAAGTTGAGTTTATAAGATACAAAATATATGGAAACGATTTAAGATATAATGAATTCATTTAATGTGCAATTGTTTTTGTATAACTTTTGATGAGTTATCTTTTAAAAGAAAAATACTAGAACATAATTAAATCTAAATCTCATAATAATAATAATAATAATTAGTACTATTATTTAACATATAAATAATCTACTAAAAAGTTTAATTTGCATTCTTTTTTTTATTAAATCATCAAAATTAAATAAATGAGATTTTGAAAATCTTGTAAAATTAATTATTTAAGTGACATATAAGTTTAAACATATATCCAAGTGTTTAAACGCAATAATTAAACATGAACATTTTAATAATAATATAAATATTAATTTAATTAATAAAATTGATATAATTATATTTTATTCAATTAAATGATATTATGTATATTATTTTATATTTTAAAAATAAATAATATTACAAAATACTAAATATATTGTATTAATTAGTTATATTATTTACATCATGAATCTCACTCAACTAATAATTTTTATTAAATGAGTAGTATAAATTAAAAAATTATTGTTGTTATTCAAAGCAAGACCAAAATAAAATAATAATAACTATTAGTATTATTATTATTATTATTATTATTATATTGATTATATATTATATATATCCATGCACAAATAGGTGTGTGACAGGACAGCCTCGTCCTCACATCATATAATTATTAAAAAAATAAATTTTTGATAATCAGAAGGCTTAGAATCCAAAGCAAATTCGTCCTAAATTAAGACGAATCAGTTTATATTAAAATATATAAATTAAGTATTTGGGTATAAAATTTGGTTAGAAGAGGATTTTGGAAAAAAAATATTTTATTTTATAATATTATACTTAAATTTCTTATAAATAGAGCTATATATATATATATATATATATATATATTCAAGTGAATGAAATTTTTCCTCTCAATTTTCTCTCTAATTTTTATTATATTTTCTTACATTTTCATTGGTTAAGTTATAACACTTTATGAGTATGATTTCGCTTTAAGCTTTCAATTGAAACCAAATTTGTTTGCTCCTCGATTTGATATAATTTTTATATACCGCTAATCAAAATGCACTTATATTTTCATTTGAGTATGTTTAATTTTTTTAAATATTGTGAATTATCTGTGCATGTTGGCAACTGAATTATATTATACACATACGCAGATGGATTTTTATTTATATTTTTGTAACCGGCAGATCTAATTTTACAATTGAATGTTATCATTCTTTTACTATCAATTTTTTATGTTATTTATTTTATATTTTATATTTTTATTAGTTGTATATGTATTGCTAGTCCTTTTTTTTTTGTCTTAAGATCAAGTTCATCTCCATAAAGACAGAAAATATCAAAATAGTCCTCCCAATATGAATTCCTTCATAGAAAGGTCTTTCAAAGATCAATTTCATCTTTCAAAAGAACTAAATCAATTCACTTTTTTGTTTTCAGATGATCATTTTAATGTATACTTTTCATTTTTTGAAGACGAAAATGATACTTTGGCAAAAAAAAATGAAAGAGGAAAATTGCATTTTTTCCCTTTTTATAACTCAATTAGAATTATTTTAACACTTAATGTTTAGATTTGATCATAATTTAAAAAGTTTACTTAGCCCAATAAGTCTAAAAAAAAAAATGTAAAGTATGAACCAATGAAGTTTATTTTGTAAAACAGCACTTTTTTTAAAGTTCAACCTGAGTTTAAAAAGTTTAAATTAAAAAATTTTTAATAAGGAAAACTTATTATGGAAAGAAAACTTAGTGTAACATGACATATTGATAAAAAATAAAAAATAATACTCCTTATTTGAAGAATTTATATCAATACAATAACTCATTTATATTTACAATTTCTCTATATATAATCTTACAATTAATAATAATAATTTGTTATGTTATTCTTAAGTCTTAAGTGGCAAATATATTTAAAATCATGATTCGATAAAGTCTGCTTGACCTGATTGGCTTAACATGAAAAATATAGATAAAAGTTTGAATTAAAAAACCCAATTCAAAAAAATGGACTTGAACTTTTTTCCAAAGCCAAAATTCAAATTCAATTTTTAAAAGTCCAACCTAATAATCTGGTCTATTAATTTATACTTTGGATCAAGGCAGTGTTAAACTCATTTTTAAGGACTTTAAAACGAAATAATAACTATATGTACCAACTAACAATTTTATAAGTTTTTTTTTTATTTCATGTGAGTTTTAATCAAATTTCTTTATTAGTTCTTTATATTGATTTTGAGTTTGATTAGCATGAAGAAAATATGACATGTCAAACATGGTAAAATGTACTTTGTTATAATGACATTTTACTTTTTTTTTTTCAGCAGAATTTGGTTATAGAGATCAAATATGATTCTTGAAAAAAGATAGACCCTTTATTAGTGGGTGAAATCTTTTTTCTTTTATACATACTTTTATATGATAACACGGTAATTTAAATTTAATGACATCTTTTTTAATAATTAAATGCTTTCTTTGATTACAGCCATTTAAATTTATAATTTTCTTACCAATTGTTGAAATCGTTCATTAATACATACTTTTCTTTTACTCTTAAAATATATTTTAATATAATTGTAATACCCCTATATTTAAAAATAATAATAATAATAATAATAATATATAATAAAATATATTTACCCTCACCTTAAATATTTTATCATTCCAAATCATTCCTAATATTCTCACTAAAAATATTTTATCACAATAATTATATCTTTTATCCCCACATAATTATTTTAAACACTCTCTAATATCCATTATCCCACTTTAATTAAATTAATACCTAATTATTCTCCACTAAATCCACTAACAATATTTTCATACACAATTACAAATTATAACTATCAGAACACCTAAAACTATATCCAAAACAATTGCAAAATTCCTTCTGCAACATCTAGTAAGGTTGCACAAGGGCTAGGCTGGGACGGGCCACTCTTAGACCTGAGGCTTAGCCTGAAATTATATCAAATTTAAAAAACAAGCCCCAGACCCATGACCCCACCCAATGGACCCACTGATATTACTGGGCCGAGTTGGGACAATCAAGCCAGGTCGAGTCAGCACCTATTATTCACTACCCAGAACTTCTAAAATCTTTTGAAGAAAGTAATCAACAATTCAGTACTTCAAATTGTGTGCAAAACTATGGCAATAAATGCTCTCTCCTCCTATAAATAAATCAAAAGGAAACGCTAATGCTAGTCATAATGCTAGTATAACTAATCACCTTGATAATTATCTAATGAGCTGGAAGATTTACACCTCAAGCCAATGTGCTTGTACAAACTAATACCTACATTGATATCATGCAATACCTAATTAGCCAAGTGTGAGCCAAAAGATAAATGTGTTTTTCATGATATTCTACTAAAGATTGGCAATTCTAGGTCACAAATATATGCCTGAATCTTGTTATTTGCAAATAACTCCTCAACCAATGATCTGTCTTTGTCATTAAGGCCTGCATGATGTAACCCAATTCCAAATTGTAAATTATGCCTCAAGTTTTGATCAGAGACTTAAGATAGAACCATTTATAATGCTTCTTCTGGTATATTAAGGAACTGCCTTGAATCTTCATCTGAAGCAGTAAACTGCATTCACAAAGAAGAACAATAAATAAAAGTTCAACTGTAATGAAATAATCACTGTTCCCAGCATGAAATTAACTCTTCACCTGAATTAGGTCCAATACAGTAAGTCTTGTTTGCCGTCATGATGAGACAAATATCAGAACTAGCTTTGTTGGCGAATGTATGCATATTGTAGCATATGTTGGTTTGTTCATACTATTTATCCTTAGGCAGTAATACTTTCTAGGATACCAACAAGTTAAGGTGACATATTTGCAACATTCTCTTCCACTTCCAATAACAAACAACTGCCATGAACAAAGAAAATTAAATTCCACTAAACCATATATATAAGGGAGGTAATCCAATTTGACCTCAAGAAAAATTAAATTTCATAAGCACTACACAATCACAAACAAAAAATGCAATTTAAGCAACTACATGCCTTCATATATACTACTGTTTCCTGATGGAATATTGCTTAGTATTAGCCATTAAGTTCTTGGCTTCAAAATATACATGTGCATGTTTTTTCGTCTGTGTACGCATGAATATGACCAACAAAATATACATTCATGTGTATTTGCTAAAGGCTTCCTCCTAAAGAAAATGTAAACATCTCCATAGTCTATACAAAGCTGGAAAATCTATGGAAATACATCCATGCAATAAGAGGATGTACCCTTTATCATAAGAAAGAAAATTTACATATTCATCTTTCTGGTAAGTTAAAATTGTAAATCATGTATCAGAGTAAAGAAAAGAATTTACATTTCCTTTATCAAGTTGCAAGTTTTGTTAGTTGTGTTCTATTTGCGTTGATTCTGATCTTTATTTCAAAGTTTTCTAAGCCACAAGGTACTTTAGTTGTACAGTGTTTACAATAGAAGCAAGGAAAAGATCTGACAACACTCTCACTCTAATGAAAAACTTAAAGAGTGTGCTTGGTAAGACAAAGAGAAAGGAAGGTTTGAAATAGCTGGGTGAAAATTTATATGTTTGGGCACAACTTAAGTCATGATACATCTATCATTTTCATCACTCCTCACAAATTTTCATTCGACCCATACCAGGCACACACAAAAGATGAGCAACACAATTAGCATCAAGCACTATAGAATAAAACAGATATGCAAAGCCATAAGCTACAATACACTGAAACAACTTGCCTGAATATGAACTTCTAGAGGTACAGGCCTCACGCTTGGCTTAAAATTGAAGAATCCAATGTTGTCAACGCCCAACCAATCAGCTAAATCACTACATGTCACCATTAAAAAAAAAAAAAAGGAAATTATTAGTTGATCTAAAAATTTCCTAACAGATACCCTTTCTCATGGTGAGGGTTCATTCATCCAAAAGATCAAAATGAATTTCATGAATACCATTCTACAGAAGGAATTTCTTACAATCTACCCTTGCATAGAAAGTTAGCATTGTCCATGGCACTCCATCAACATATAACAAATAAAAAAATATATACTTTTCAGTTCAAACAAAAGAAAATAGGAACCACTCGATTACATACTTATTGTTGTTTAATTTTCTAAAATTTGACATGCAAGATCAACATAATGATTAACTACAATTTAATAGAAATTTCTATAAATAGTTATTGAAGAGTTTAAAAGTCTCATTTCTAACACAGGCACACATGCATGGACACACATATATGCATATGGAGTTTAGGACTCAGGAAATGAGCAACTGAATAAGAATAGGGCTTCTCTCATGATCTAAAGCAAATATACCTAGCATTTTCTAGAGCAATAGATAGACCTACAAACTGCACTACGCGCTCAATTTGTGAAGATATGTATCTCATCCTTGAAATTGTAACCTATAAATAGAAAATTCCCCAATTGAGCAAACAGAAGATTCAAAATACGAGTTTGCTTTATTCTTTCCCCATGCAAGAGAAACTTAAGCAAATCATTCAGTTAATGAAATGCACAATTGATAAATGGCAAAAGAAACAATTTTCAGCATATAATTATGTCTAACAATATTGTAAGGAAGGTTCTGGTATATTCCTCTAACTTATAATGACAAAGTTATTCTATGGTAAAAAAAAGTAAAGTAAAATAAAATTTCAGTGAATGTATAATAGAAATTTTCATCCATTTGATGGTTGGTGATTTTTTCCCAGCAATGTGGCAAGTCTTGAAGATGATACAGGAAATAAAGAAGAGTGCTATGGTGGAAGGCTCTTCATATACTGGATTTTCGTAGTTTCATTTGGTGGTTAACAAAACAAAAAGCATAAACAGTTATAGAACCAAATTCTACCACTGATTTTCAATGGTTTTCAACACCTAATAACCAAAAGTAGTCAAAAACCAAAAGTTTTAGTATGAAATTGTAATACTTGAACAAAATTAAAGGAGCATCACAGATGAAGATATACATTTTGGAAGTGACCAACATTGTTGGTGTTGTCCACAATATGTGTGGCCTTACAAAGAAGGTATTGGGCAGTGGCACACACACACAAAGAAAACGAAGCCTAAGTTAGTGTAATGTCATCAGGTTTATGCCAAAGTGAATCCAAATATTTAAAGGAAAATTATATCAACTTGTTTTAAATTTTGCTAATAAACCAACTTCATTGTTAATAAATAATGATAGGGCAAATAATGACAGCACAACAATGACCAATGGGAATGACTTAAAAAGTGGTCTCAAAATGTGGCCTTAAAAATTACTGACATCATATCAATGAAAACCAATAACATTTCTGTCTATGAGCTAGAAATAACATACACTAAGAAATATACTATCCATCACAAATAGTTAGTTACTCATAAACTGGAAATAAAAAAACACTAAACTTCAATAATTGTTCATAACATCCCGTGTGTAACACTTGAATCTCTAAAAACATCTGTAGAAATCAAACAAATTGATATTAATTTTTAAAACTTGACAATGAAAAGAGAAATTGAGATATTAATTCACTAAGAGCTTACCAGATGCAGCACTTTTGAATTCTTCAAACTAGTCAAAGTCACGATCATCAAACTTGGAGTCTCAAGGGGTTAGCTAATCCTGGGCACACACAAGTGCCTCAATCATCCTGGGTGACAATGAACTCCTAAACACATTAAGTACTCGTCTACTAGTGTTGAATGTTGATTCATAAGCGACTGTAGACACTGGCATGGCTAAGACATCACGTGCAAGCCGAGAGAGTACTTTATATTTTGATGAATTTTCTTTCCACCATGCCAAGATATCAAATGCAGATTCATCATCAAGTACTTCAGCTTCCAAATACTTCTCTAACTCTGATTTCTGGTCTACACCAACCTTGACCCTCTTTAAAGACTTCCATTTATCCCGTGGACCATATGGGAAAAAGTTTGGGTCGTCTAAACCTCTAGACTCTGAAGTGTCTAAAGCCACACTTGAATCTCCAAGGGTTTCCACTGATCCAGGAACAACCGCATCAGAATATTGTTCATATAGGCGATACAAACTGTCTTTGACCCCTTTCTTCATGCTCACACATACTTCAAGATCAGGGTACATGTCTTCAAAGGTGGCATTCACATATTCAAGCTTGTACCTTGGGTTTAATACTACCTCTATTACAAGTAATATGTTAAGGTTTTTGAGTGACCCCAATATTTTTCGTACTTACTTTTCATATTACAAGCCATTTCCCAGATAACTGGATTCTGATGCATAAAACTTGCAAGTAACAAGGTCTAAACATGTGCAATTTCATGGAAACAGGTAATTGCTATCACATGCAACGATCCAGATAACCTCAATGTCATGTCATAAAACACCCTCAGAAACTTCATAAATACAACTGCATTACTCCAATCTAAAGCATTAAGAGGACATTTTTTATGTGTATCCTCTCTAAAGTGAGCATTAAACCCTTCATCTTCATCTTCCATTCTATCAAATACCCTCTGGAACTTTACGGCATTCTCCAACATCAAGTAAATGGAGAATCCAAGCACACTAAACTTTTTGACTCAATTTTTTCAGTCTTCATAAAACTTTTAAACCTTTGCAATCTCACAAGAGAAGACCTAACGTATCTCACTACATTTAGAATGGCAGCAATAGAATCATTCAAATCCTTCAACCCATCGTTTACAATTAAATTTAAAATATGAGCACAACACCTTACATGAAAAAAATCTCCCCCACATACCAACCCATTCCAACATTTCAAATGTTTCTTTAAATAAGTAACTGTTGTGTCATTCGAGCTTGCATTATCAACCATCATTGTAAACACCTTTTCAATCCCCCACCCACACAAACATTTCTCAATGGCTTTTCCTATAGTGTCACCCCTATGATTTTCAATAGGACAAAAACTTAATATCCTCTTTTGCAACCTCCAATGCTCATCAATGAAATGAGTTGTGAGACACATATAGTTGAAGTTTTACACTAATGTCCAATAATCAGTTGTCAAACAAACACAACTACATTATTATTCAAGAAACCCTTGAGATCTCTACCTTCCTCAACATAGATTTTGGGACAATCTCTAGCAACGGTCATTATAAAGAAGGAGGAAATCTAGGTTCAAATTGATTCAACAAACTTCTAAAACCATACCTCTCCATGGCTTGAAATGACACCTTGTCACATATCATATATTTAGCCACACATGCATCTGCATTATATGTATATGAGACTAATATTCTTAGTTGAGATGAACTTGGAAGGGTCAAATAGGCTAACATAGATTAGAATGTCTCCTGGGCCCTTTTGGGATGCTTCTGACATCTTCCTAGGTGTTTTTTTAGAGAGTTCGTGCCATGTTTGTTAGGGTTACAAGCATACGAAACCCCACAGTAATTATAGACAACTTGAACTTCCTCATTGGTCTCTTCTAATATGAGCTTTGTAAAATGCTCCCACACACCTGACTTTTGTGGAGGAAGTTTTCTCTTCTCACTTACCGAAGTAAACTCCACAACAGATGCAGATGCTACAGATGTCAGATTTATGGTATTGTTATCAGGTCCTATGGCTATCAAGTTCGGGTTAGAAAAAGGCACGTTGCTGGCTTAGGATTGACCTTCTCCTAGGGATTGTTGACTACTAGAATCCATCTCTCCAACATCAAGTAAGACATTGGAACATTTAACAACATATTAAACTGGAAGTTTGCACAAATGACTCAACAATCAGCATTACATCTATACAGGCAACTTATGTTTAATGCTATGTTACTGTTATTTGGAAGGAAATAACAGTTTTTTTATAATTAAAAGATAATTAGCCTTTAACAAAAAACTTTAAACATTATTAATGGAATAAGTAAAATAAAAATGCATTCACCAATACAAAAGAATGCAACCTCAAGGAACACTTGATGAAGAATAATTTAATTTGGAGCAAATTTTATGTCATATATATATATATATATATAACCTATTACCTCTATGTGAAATTAATTAAAAAATATAAATGAACAACGGACTATGAACAAACAATATTTTTAAGTCATTTTCACTCCTTCAAGAAAAAAGCTTTTTGTTTTGCCAAGAAAGTCATTCCTCAATATAGTGCACCAAAAGTTGTAGCTTACACCATTTTAGTAGTTATAATAATAATAATATAAAATGGTAGTTCTAAAAAAAATAAAATGCTTGCAATCTCAATAAGAGAAGTTAAAATAAATTTCTATAAACAATGAAATTTGTGGCCACTCAATACCTTATAGTACTCTATACTATAGCACTAGACGATAACAGTATGTCATAGAAGAAGGATAAAAAGAAAAATAGAGGTATAGTAATTTTTCTTTTCCCTATATATTATTCTTATAAATCTACATTACATAGCATATATGTAGCCCTATCTCTATCTGCAGGGAATTTGCACTCTTAGATCCAATGTATTTCTAGGCACCAAATATACCTGCATTTGGCTAGATCCTATCCTGCTTTTGTATAATTCTATTTTTTAATTAATTTTTTTAAAAAAAATTATTGAATCAAGCCAAATGCACATACATTTAGCCCCAAAAAATATACTAAATCGAAATTCCTTTGCTTTATAGCTTCATATATAAAAGAAGTGACTCTAAAAGTCCTAACAGCTACCATAAGTGTATAACTAATTTTCATTATTATTTAGCCCTTTCATCTAACACCTAATAATTTTCTTAAACAAGTAATCACCAAAAGACACCTAGGTCAAAATTGAGTTTTATCTATGATGTACTAAGATGAAATTGAAGACACAGAATTCCTACAAGGCTAGAGAAAGGATGGATTTTACACCTTCAATGGCCACAGATGTCAACATGGTACAAAACAATCACTAATAATAGATTTGAGACAAAAAATCATTTCAATTAAAGCTTGTAAACTCTTTTAAATTATAATGCATTTCCTGTTCATCAAAAATAAAGATCTAACTATCATAGTACAAGCGTTTGCAAGGCCTAATCAACTCTTAACAATGCATGACTTGAAATTATCATCAATATTATCCAAAATTCCCAAGCATTTTTAATCACAAATTTAGGCAAACCTCTCCAGCACGGGATTTTGATATCCACGGTAACTGGGGAAGGATTCCAAGAAGCAAGAAGAACAAAATCATACCTTGACTTGCCTCAAATTAATCCACGTGAGGAACAACAACGTAGCAATGAGCACAGAGTTAGGGCTAGGGCTGAACCAACTCACGATGACCGGTTTCCATGACGATTAGGCAACTTCAGCAACTTCCTAGGTGGTTACACTCAAAACGAAGCTTGGAAGGCAGCCGACGATGACGACTGGCAACAGCGACAGATGTACTCTGGCTCTATGAAACAACTCGTGCTTCACGACCTCAAGTGGACTCGCCTTCATGTGATAACAGACAAGACAAGCACAAAAGGTCAGGCGATGGTGGACGATTGCGACGTGAGTGACGGTGTGAGGGTTGAGACAGTGAAAGAGTCGATGGCTCACAGTGACAAAGAGATTAGTCCAAGAGAGAGACTGAGAGAGTTTGCGAACTGAGATGTGAGATGAGTATGAGAGTTCAGGATTAGACTTCAATACGAAACCAAAAAAATTTTAATTAATTAATTAATATAAATAAAATATAAAATATTAATAAAAAATTATCTGCCAAGCCGAGCAAACCTTGATTTTTCCCTTCCGTGGATCCAGCCTAGCCTGTCGGCTCTTTGGGCCTCTCATCTTCACAATATCATACCCAGTGCCCCTTGAACCCGGGCCGGACCGCCCGGATTATGCCAAGCTGGGTTCACCGAGTCACTGGGATTTTGTTCAGCCCTAATGTCCAGTACAGTCTTCATCACTGTGCAAATTTTCCACTAGAAAACCAAGGCTGCTCCACTACCAGGAAGGGTCGCTGACGTTTCCTCTCAACGGCTACAGCTTCATCGTCACCTTCCCCACCAGCAATAGTCACCGATTGGTCGAAAATTTCACCATTTTCTAACAATTTGAAGAGCAAAAATCTAAAGCCTGAGAATGTGATTTTGGTGCATTTTAAATCCAATTAAGCTTAGGGCTTCACGTTCTGCAGTTATTTTGCACCTTTCTCCCTCATTTCCTTTGATCAATTTGGTCCAATTTGCTTAAAGTCGAAGAACCCTAATTTCGACACTATTCATCTGAAAATGAGGTGAATTTAAGCTTAAAATGAGTTTTTTGCTTCAAATTGAGTTAGGATTACACTTCATAGGTGAATTTCGCACCTTTCTTCCTTAAAACCACTGATCAATTGTGAATTTTGGCTTCCAAATTTAAAAAAAAAAAAAAAAACCTAATTTAGAGGTCTATGAGCAATTTTGGAAATAAGTGCAATTGGGCTTCTTAAATTTTGTTATGCATTTAGGGAGTGATTTATAATTTTGGGAATTTTAGTTTGAATTTTAGAAGGAATTTTGAATTTTTCATAATTTTCCTAGATTTTTCATGAGAAAAGGGAAGGAAATTAGAAAGGAAAATTAATTTGGCTTGATTAGATAGCAATAAATATTGTTTGTGGTTAAATGAAAAATTTAGAATTTATTAGATGACTCCTAAGTGAAATTTGTGTGATGGTAGGTGTTAGAAATATAATAAGTGCATAATGGAATAATTGAATAAAACAATAATAATAATAATAATAATAATAAAATGAAACATAAGTCATAAAAAATTTGAAGTATTATTTAAGAAAGTAGCACATAAATTTAATTTCCTAAAATTTAGTAAAGAAATAGGTAAATTGGATAAAGGTAAATAAGAAATAATAATTAGGTCTATGATATAATTAAATAATTAAATTATTTATGAGGAAGGGATATTAAGAGTATTTTATTTAATGTTTTAGGTGACTAGAAAATTGTCAACAAGAGAATTATAATCAATGATAAAAGGAGGTTGGTATACTCCTCTCAGGTGAGTAGATAATCCTAATTATGCAAGATATTATTCTGAATTCTGATTCTAAATTTTAAATTATCATAAATACTAAAATATGAACTTTGAAGTGGTACAATTTTGAAGTTTTTGATATCTGTACATAGATATTTATTTATTTCTGAAATATTGGGAATGTGTCCAAAACAGAACCTTGTAGCTAACAGCAGTAGACGTTAGCAGTAGTGCACTGTGATTGATAATCTGATAAGGTTGGGTATTATACCCTTACTACCATGTTCTGTTTGAGACCTAAGGTCATTATGATATTTACTCAGAGCCTATGGTTGAATGAGTATAAGTTTTTATCTATTATTACTAGCCTTAAGCTAGCTTTGTATTTTGTCATTATGACTGGTTCTGTAAGAGATTCTCAAATATATTCTGTTAATGATTATTCTCCATTTGATATTACTGAATCATGTCTATATGGTATTTGGTTTAAAATTTTGAAAGACATACCACTGTAAGTTTGCTCTAATTTCTACAATATTAGAATCATCTATTCACTAAGTTTCCACTCACCCCATTATTTAATATTTTTCATATTCTAGCGCCGAACTAGAACATCCACCTTTGGAATTTTAATCTTGGTGATAAATTCCTTGATGAGCCTACCTTACTGTTAGAGCTATTTTTTTCTTATTTTTATGATTTAGTTCAATTACTCCCTTGTATACAGGCTAAATGGTTGATGTATTACTATGTATGTCAGAAAATGTGTATATGGAAAGTTATGAGATCTATATTTATTTAATGTGAAATTATATAAGTTTTGTCGTTATATGAATTCCGACAGGTTCACAAGGATGAAGGACACATCATCCTCGTGCCGATCACGTCCTACCGGCTCAAATCGTGACAATAATATTAAATGTTTTTGTATTTATGCAATGGTGAGTATTTTAATAAAAAAAAATTCAATAGATTAACATGTAGCAAAATTTTTAATTTCAAAAGAGATATAAATATAGATAATATATATTAAAAATAAATAAGATGCTCGTATAATTTTAACAAATTTTGAGGGAAAAAAACCTGTGTAATTTACTCTAAATTGCATCAACTGATTACTTGTCCTTCCAATGTAAATATAACCAGTTCACTTCTTTTTCTATAATAAAATCATCTATATATGAGACCCTAGATATATAAATTTATGAAAACTAGTTAGAGAATAAGATGAAAGACAGGCACATGACCTAGGAAAGTACGTACAGTTAAAATCATCACAATTGGTCTGAATTTTAATAATGGGGATATTCCCATACAAAAGCTAGGATGCGACAATTCTGAATGGTTCATACATGAAGGTGCTCACAAGAATTTTTTTTTGTTTAAGACAAAAGGACAAAAATTATAGTGATCTTCGTAAGATACTCCATAGTGGAATTACTCATTCATACATAGATAAACTCACTTAATGGTCAGGTAGTTTGAGAAATAATTGTATAGTGGAGTTTAATTTGAAGTACTAAATTATCGTCTAACAATAATATTAATTCTTACTATTTTGATGCACGCATCTACTTTTTTACATATTCTGACTCTCCTAGACAATGTTTCTAGTTGATGATAGTTGTCGCGGTGCAACAGAAGCCAAGTTGACAAAAATACAACTAAACAGTAAATGTACTGAAGTAATTTACGATCAAGGAATCCATTATGATATACTATACGCAAATTAACTGTTCGTACGACTCATCAATAGGTGATTCTTGTTCAAAACTCCCATCTAGAAAAGGCTGGTTGGGATGTAAAGCAAAATTATTATTAAGTTTGATTCGGTGTTTAAAAAGTTAAAAAAATATATTTTGTTTATATATCAATCATAATCTTCTCCCACAAACAATCTTGTTTAATATTTTGACATTAATTTTTTTTTTAATTATCTTTGTTCTTTAAATTTCTGTCCGTGTTAGGTCAGTGGTCCCGTCCTCGAGGAGCATACAACATCAAAAGAAAAAAAAATTTTCAAGGACCTTTAAGACTCAAACTTATATATCTTAAAGTACTATTAGGTTTATAGGTGATTTCAACTTATATATCTTTCTCTCAATTCAATTCTATCTAATGTAGGATTTTATATGTATATTTCCACTCACACTTAACCCCTTGTACAGAAATACAAAAAATTAATGACAAAATACTCACTTTTCATATAAAAAATTTTAAACATAAATCAAGATATAATGCAAATTTAGTTTTGACCACAATTAAATGTATAAATTCAGTTATTTCAAAATTAATTTTACACAACTTTAATCTTAACACAGATTCAACATTTTATCAAAACATCATGAAAATTGTATGAAAACACTGCGATCACGGCTAAATTATGGTTTTCAGGATTCAAATATTCATTTTTCTCCAGTAATTGCTTTCCGAAAAAAGGTTATTAACTTTGTGAACATCTCTCAAACCAAGTCATTTGTGCCAGATAATTCTGTGTTAGGTCCCATTTAAAAATATATTAAGGAGTAGTTTATAAGTGGGAGAAGGATTAGGCAGCAAAACATGGAGGAATACACCCCAAATGGGGACTTTGACCCCGCACTTTCCGGAAAGTCGTTGTGTCCTAAAGTGTGTTATTAGAGACAGGCTCCCTCAGCTACAGCACCAACCCACCAATCCGAAATTCCACCGCAAAATATATAGCACTTCACATGTGAGGATGAGATTGAAGTCAAACTAAGAATCTGAATTATCTGTTCCCCCATTATCGGATTGCATATGTTTAAGTTATATAATTTAGTTTTGTCATCGTAAATTTAGTTCTACGTTCGAAAAAAATTTAAAAATTTGTTTTAAAAAGTTTTTTGTTTAATTTGAATTTAGGTAGTCTAATTTTAGTGTATAATTAATGTTAGTGCATACCTAAACCCTAAAAATATAATTTTATAAATTTTAGGGTATAATTACGGTAAAAAAAAAATATCAGAATAGAGAATTTAGGTGGTATCACATTACAAATGAATTTCACTAACAGTAAGGCCAACCTCAAAACCCGGGATAAGACTTCATAATGCTGGTCTAATTGCACCCATAATAGAGATTAAGTCGTACTTTGCAACACACCATGCATCCTCTTTATTTTATTTTATTTTTTAATGTGAATTGTTGTTTGTTTTATTTATATTTGGCCTGTTGTTATTTAAAATTACGACTATCATTTGAAATACTAGGTATTATATATCAAATTATATCTTTTAGATAGTATCTCCCATATCATTACTAAGTTGTAAATACTAGCAGTTTTTAATTGTCACACGCATAAGCATCTCGCATAATATGGTGTCTTATATTATGATATCTAAAATATCATAAAACATGAGATATACCACTACATACTTAATAAATCGATTTTTGGTTTGGAGTTTTATTTCGTTGTTTTAAAATATGATTGCACAAAATCATCTAATGTGAATGTTGGTTTAGGTTTTTTTAGCAAAGACTAAAGAATAAAATTACTAGTAACATCTAAACAGTATGAATATTTTAAACTCATCTAATTATAGACTCTGCTAGAGAGCCGTGGCTTCATTATAGACTTTAACGACCTAGTATGAGGTGGCTCCGTAGGAAATAATTGAGTAACTAATCTAGATAGATAGAAGAAGACTAGATTCATATTTATCAAGAATTAGGCACCTTCTAATTTTTGTAATATCACATTTATAATTTTAAATATATTAATATATCTAATTATAATATATGAATATAATTATATTTATATATTATAATTAATTGTAATAATACACTCAAAATTGTAAATATATATAATATTTTACTTTTTTTATCATTAGATATAATTTAAAATTTAAATAAAAATAAACTTAGACTCATCCAAAATGATTAGAGCGCACGAATCATAAATTGAGAATATAAAGTATATCAAAATATATTTGCTAACATATTATATCCTTACGTTTTAGTTTTCAAAAATCAAATCTACTCGATAATTTCTCTTTCCACAATAAAGAAAATCAGACAAAAGACTTAGAAAAAGAACAAACACTGAGGGCTGTAGAATTCTCATCTTTTAAAAAGAAAAATAACAGACACAAAGCATCTTATCGAGGGAATCCCTCTAAAAGAAGAAATTTTATAAGAACAAAGGGTTTTTTTTTTTAAGTTTAATAGATTAGTCTTATGAAATGGAGTCTCCTTTGAATATATATTCGTTACAAAATGAGTGATAGTATATTTGGTTTATCATTTAAAATATTTAAATGATTATTTGTATACTTAAATAAAAGTTTATCTAATAAATATTATCATATGATTTAGTATTTGATTTTTTTTTTTAAAATAATTTGCCTTCAAAATTCTTATTTATATAGAAGTAAAAATTAATTATTTTTATATTAAAAAAATTGTATAATGATAAACATTAATTTTTAAACATAAATAACAAGAATACAAAATCGAGCAAAACTAATTTTAAAAAATTAAATTAATCTAAAATCACATTAATCCAACATAAACCCATACTTACACTAAAACTCGCACTGTGTAAACATCACTAAAATTAAAATACACTTGTTTATTTTGTATTTATTACTTTTTTAAACTGATCAAAGAAAATTAAGGAGGAGCAGGTTAATCTAACAGTTGAGGGCTCAGAAAAATCCCACTACGTTCCAAATTTCACAAAGAAACAAAGTGATTGGGCAGCTGGCTGAAGGCGTTGATCTTAATTGAAGGCCAAGAATGAAAGCAAAAGGGTCAAACTCATGTTTTGAAAAGGCATCGCAGAGCAATGTTTGTGGTCAGAGAAACGAATCATTCCTCACGTTCATTGCTCATTTTTTATTATTACTTCATCATCACTTCTCTTCACTCATTCTCCTTTCTTCTTAAGTTTCCCTTTCTTTATAGTTTCGTTGTTCATATTATGTTTTTGTTTTTAACGATCTATGCTTGAAGAAAGGTGTTGTGTGGGATCATCTTATGTTATTTGAGACATAGATAATGTGGGTCCAACGAGTGTTGTTATGATTCACACTCCGTGTGGTGATTGATTTTTGATTCCACTCTAAAAAACACCTCCCACAATTGCTCATAAGATTCCTAGATTTATAATTTAATTTTAAGAGGAGGGAAGTTTATAAATAAAAAATTTGAATTAAGAAAAATAAATTATTATAATTTAAAGAGCGAGTTCTTATAAATTAAATAATTAAATTTAAAATATAAAATAAAATTTTATATAAAACTTAAATATTTAAAAGTTTAATAGAGACGACTGTGCCCCTTATTAGATCAATCTCGGGCTTCTTAAGGATACGTTTGGTTGAGAGAATAATAAGGACTGATAATAGAAATGAATTTATGAATGAGAATAGATTTTGATAGAATGAAATATTAAACTTATTTATTATGTTTTATACTAATAGAAGGAGTGAAAATAAAAATGAAGATTACACAAATGACTATAATATTTTTTTAAAAAATTTAATCTCAACTACAAGTGTGTTTATTATGGTAATTTTATCATGGATTCCTGAGAAATCGAAGGGGGGCTTTATTACATAATTTGTGAGAATCAAGGATTCCAAAGAATAACATTACTTCACCAAAATTATAACCAAACCTCCCCGTTCCCTCTCCTTCCCCTCAGCTCCGTCTAACCATAATTGGTGATATATATCTCCATAAATTTTTAAATGTAACCTTTATTATTATAAACTACCATAATCATTACAAACATTATATAAAAATTAAAAATAATTAAAAATTACATTTTTTTTTTCAAAAATAGGATATAATATTAAAAGACAAATATTATATACTTATTAAAAAAATAATTAATATATAACGTTTTCATATTTTATAATAATTTAAAGAAATAAACGTCACTATTTAAATATCAAAACTATAATTAAACTACAATTTCAAAAGGTTCAATATAATTTTTTTGTCGACTTCATTAAATATGATATTGTTTTCATTGCTTCAAAAATTTAATCCAACAAAAACCATGTCTTATAGGTGATTTGAATCATCGGCAATTGATATATAAACAAATACTAACTGTTTGATTAAATTTTTAAAATTATTTTTATTTGTTAAACCAAATTGTTTAATATTATTACTTTTGATTTTTAAAAATATTTAATTTTATTTCTAATCGTAAACCTTAACTATAAATCATTAAATCTACGCAACTTACTTACAATTACTTCTTAATAATATAAAGTCCATATATCTTATAAGGCACTCATAATTTTTGTTTTTATCAAGTGTATTCTTTTAACAATTTTTAAATACAACTTTAAATTTTAACTGACCACATACAGTGAGATTCGGTGGGAGCATCTAAACATGATTATTGAGCATTATTTATTTTTCCTTTTTCCAGTATAATACGTAGCATAATTAAAGTAGAATACTGAGAAATTACAATCAGCAGAAGCAGTGAAACGGTGCATGCATCCACGTGGTGATCAATCCTTCAAAATGGAACCGCACGTGCCGTCTCCATGGGTGAGCTAAAGTAGCACGTGACTTGCCAGTGCCTACGCTGTTTACACGTGTCACACCGCGCACGAGTCGTAAGAGTCAAGAACAGCTACTATATGTAACTGTTGGAAGCGGTGGGACTGTTGAAGCACGTGACCCTAATGCCATCATCCACGTGCATTTTCCATATATAATCAAATCCAATTAATCACTTGGATTGGGATAATACTAATTATAGAATTGTTTTCCACAATTTTCATATATCTGAATTGAAGTTCCTGATATAAGAAATGTATTTTTTATAAAATTAAGTTTTATTTTCAAAGAAATGCCAATTTAATTTCCCCATTTTAATATACTATTCTGGATTGAAAAACTATTTAAAGAAAAAACAGTTCAAAAATAAGCAAAACTTCACAAGGCCCTTAACTACGAATTGCATTACTAAATCATATTTTGTAGTCTGTAGACGTCAATTTCTCATCTCATTTGGGTCAGGTTTTGTTAAATTCATGTTTGGGTCAATTTCTAATTTGAATTGGACTTTCGAAATAAAAAGCAAAACGATGTTTAGGTCCAGACCAAGCCCATATTGTAGAATTTCGATTTAGGCCTAATTAATATCGAATAAAATATTTTTTAAGCCCAAGTAAAACTTGGGCTCGTAGCTATAAAGTCAATGACACAGAGATGACATTCAAACTAATGCTAAGTGCCATCAAAAGGTTAAATCATTATTCACATCGAATAAGGCATATAAAATAATTTTTTACCAGTAAGAGGAATCAAATTTTTTAATATTACTTCAGAAAAATATTTTAGATATAAAGCGCTCTTAATGACTAATTAGAATGGATACTGATTAAATTGAAGAATGCAGACATTAATGATTTGTTATATTATTAATAATTAGCCTGAAATATATGGAAGCGTTCATTTAGAAGTAGATGTTTTGCATATGTCATCATGATCATTTTAATTTCTACTTTAAAATTATTTGACTCTTTTCATGATAAATAATTAAAAACCCAAAGATCTGCTAGATTTATTCCTTCTAAAACAAAAGATAAGTTATAATTAATTTCACAAAAATATTCCTTTATTTATTGATTTATGTAGGCATAAATATACTTCTGATCATTTGATTTTATTTGGAGTTTCACCTTTGTTCTTTAATTTTATTTAGTTTTAATTTAATACTTTACTTTATTTCAAGTTTCATTTTCATTCCTTATCTTTATTTGGTACTAATTTTATCCTTTAATTTTTATTTTCATCCTTTAAATTCCTTTAGTTCCTAGTTGATCCCTTAACTTTACTTTAAATTTTACTTTTGTCTCTTAAGTTTATTTTGTTCTAATTTCACCCTTGTCTTAAAAACTTCTCAAATGTTTTTTTTTCTTTAACACCATCAATTTAATTTTTTAAAAAATATTTAAAATGTGTACAAATTAAGAGTTATGACTACTAGAAAATAAATTGTATAAGAAATACTAAAATGAAGAAAATAAATGTTAAAACAAATTCGGAAGTACCAACTAATTTGGCTTATGAAATAATAAGATAAGAATTAAACCTCAAAATAATAATTACTTTAATTTATAGAGCTTTTGGATATGAATAGATAAATTGAAAAATTAACAAATGAAAGGTGAAAAAATTGAGTAGTTTTTTAAAATTAAAGTTATACTGTAATAGAATGAAATTAAAAGATAAAAGTAAAACTATAAATAAAATTAAAGAACCAAATGAACTTAAGAAATGAAATTAAAATTTAAAGTGAAATAAGAAACCAAATAAGAATCAAATAAAGTTAAAAAGTAAAAGTGAAAAAGTGATATTTAAAGTAAAGTTAAAGAAATCAATTAGAGTTAAATAAAGTTAAGTGAAGAAAATGAAACCTCTAAACAAAATTAAGGGACCAAAAGTGCATTTATGCTATTTTTATAATACAAGATTATTTAATATATATTTAACTACTATAGAATAATTAATTTCTAAAATTTAGAAAATTATAAAATAATTGATGAAAAATTATTTTAAAATTTTAACCAAAAAAAGTATACATAATAATTTAATTTCAGGAATAACATTAATGTATAATTTAACAAACATAAATATTGCTGACCAAGGTTGTCAAACTCGCGAGTTTAGGTAAACTCATAACGTAGAATAATAAGAGTTTACCTATAATAAAAAATAATTATTAAAATATACAATTACATAGTTAAAATCAACATTTTTAAATTTAGACTAATAACTAAAAGTACTAAATGCAATGATTAATAGTTTATTAGTTTGATTATAGTTGAATAAGTGATAATTAAATATAGATATTTTTTAAAATTTTATATATTTAAATCTAAATATAATAACTACTAATAATCAAATACTAGTAATTTTAAATTTGAATTAAAATGATTTATAGAGTAATAAATATAATTATTAAAGATTAATTTATCAAAATAGGTCAGAAGATAATAATAGATAACTTTTCAACTCATGACTAATGAAAAATTCAAAATAAAATATCTATAAAAAAAAGTCAATGATAAATATATATATATATATACTGCATTACAAATGATGAACATAATGT
The DNA here is from genome assembly GCA_037074485.1 of Delonix regia. Taxonomy (NCBI): domain Eukaryota; kingdom Viridiplantae; phylum Streptophyta; class Magnoliopsida; order Fabales; family Fabaceae; genus Delonix; species Delonix regia. The sequence continues at coordinate 24,038,106 of CM073451.1, read as the reverse complement.
TTTTATTGGTTATGTGATAATGGATGATGAACTTATTCTAAGTGTTTGGGTTCAAGTATAAGATGTTTTTTTTTAAACTAAGAAAATGAAGTGCAAATATATATAATACAACACACATATATACCGAATGACAACATTGGCTCAGTGGAGATGTGCAATTTTGATTACATTGTTGCTGACTATTTACTGTAAATCTAAAAAAATTAAAATTAAAATTAAAATTTTTATAACACTAAACAAATAATATTAAAGAAAAATTTTAAAATAGCAGCTTTCTAATATGTTAAGTTTCTAATATAATAAAAAATTAATAACATTATAAAAGATATTTTAATTTCATAGGCATAAATTTATATTTTTAAAAGATATGATTATATGATTTCAACATATATATATATATATCCTAAAGAAATAGAGAGTTATTTAATTTATATAAAATTTCAAAGCATTTGCATCTAATAGAAAGAATATTCCCAATGGAATGGACAATTAATTCTGTATTTTTGTTACTATGTAAACTCAAAGCATTCACTCTGACTTTACCACAGGACCCATAAAAACAAAAACAAAAACAAAAAAATATTCTGGCCCAAAAAAACAGAACCATTAAAAGAGACTTACGAAGTTGCAGTAAGGTTTTGCTACTGCAAATTCAGAGACCCAGAATCCGTGAGAAACAATAATGTCTACCCTAAAAAATGAAACGAAAATCAAACATCGATTCACGAACGTCGTTGTGAACAGTAATTGAGAATCCCGTGAAGCCTAAGCTTACGGCTTTTCTTGAGTTTGTTCCAAAGCCAAAACCTAGATTCCTTGCTCGAGACTGGCGTGGAAAGCTGCAAGTGCGCACGCATGCATGGTGGTGATGGTAATGCTGATACAAAGCGATCTTCTTCTTCATCTTCTTCCCATTTTAATGGTGCAGAAGAAGCAAAAGCGATTTCAGGTTTTGCCTTCCCAGGCTGCGATTCCCATTGAAATGGAATTTGGCCGCTCTTTCTGAAGTGTCTGCGAGAAGAGCAGTTTCTGGATGTGTTTCTGTTCATAATTTTGCTCACAAACTTCTTGTTTCCTTCTAGAACTGATACTGGGACTGATTTCACTGCTTTTGAATGCTCCTTCTCCATCTTGCTTCTACTCAGGTAATTCACGTACAATATGATAATAATGGGGTAAATCAATCAAGATTAGGGTTTTCCTATACGGATGCCTGAAAGTACTCTAGTGAAGCAACAGATTGCGAAGTGATATATATAATTATATATATACCCACTTTCCAAAATTTGAAAAATAGTTAAGATCCTTGATATTATTGGTATTAACAATTTCTTCTACTCACAAAATTTTATACTCTATGGGAGCATATAATTATTAAATTACAGTTTTGGCATATAGAAAAGACTTTTCATGCCATCAATGCCATTTTGTGTGTGAATGTTATATGGTTAAAAATAAAATCAACCATTCAGATTTATATAAAATAAACAGAAAAATGCTAAAGTATTTAGCACGTTTATGGGAAACATGAAAAAACTTTTATTTTATGCCATTTGCAGTATAAAAAGATTCAAGTACGCTTTAAAAAAAATCGATTGCCATTAAAAATTAAATCAACGATTCCAATTTTACCGGAGGAAATCTATTCAAATTTTTACAAAATGTAAACAACCATAGGATGTACAAATAAAATTTCATGATTTTATTATTCAGGTTATCTATTAAAAATTTTTAAAAAATTATTTGAGAGTTAAGGAAAGACATTAACTTTAACTTATTCTAGAAGTTCTTTTAAAAAAAAAAAAAAACACTTATAATTTCTTGAGGTGGACGAGAACAAATTAGTAGTATCTTTGAAGGTTGGAATATTTAACCTAGAATGAATGCAAATCTTCCACAAATCGGTTAACTGCTTCCAATTATAAAATCATTAAACTCACATGGCAGTATATATAGTTGAGAAAAAAATAACACCAAAAGTCAACTTTATTTACACTCAGGAATCTGTGCCATTTATTTAAAGAGAAAAGTACAAAAATTAATAATCTTTTTTTGTATTTTATAATAATTTAATTCTTTATAAATTAATAAAAAATTAATTTGTTATATATATTTATAATTTGTGAAACATTAAATTATCACAAAGCGTGAAAGTAAAGATAAATTTGATACTTTCCGCTTTATTTAAATTCATTGAATCAAACATTAGGTAATTTGCATAGTAATGGACTCTGCTTTCTTTGCTATGGAGAAAGTTAGCGTGTTCATTTTTTCCAACCAAATCTACGCCCATTAGCTGTGCTTTCTTTAAGGGGTTCTTCCTATTTTTTCTTTAAAAAATTGTTATTAACATTTCATATTTCCCATATTTTTTATATGATAAAAATATTTTCGTATAAACATTTTTGTTGAAAGGGACGAAGTTTCTCGAGCAATCTTTTGAGACCTATACCTCATATCGACTCAGTACATTTTTAAAAAAAAAAAAAATTCTCAAAATGGGGACTTTAATATTCAAACTTGATGAGTGGTCAAAATAATGACCCTTATTGTCTATCCATTGAAGCTATACAAACGAAGAAGCAAAAAGATGGGCAAGTCTTAAGGGTATGGCCATTTGCTTATGCAGTACGTATAAGCCGGCCAACATAATAAACTATAGCGTTAATGTACGTAGCCTTTGAAACAACGATACTTTCAATATGCCTACTAATTACAAACAAACAAAAATTCAATATACATTTCATAATAATTCATGTTGGGTGAGTTTAAATTCTCTTACATTCTTTAGTGATAAATTTTCTTCATGAAGATTTTTAATGTATTTAATATGACTTTCGAAAAGTTTAAAAATTTGTTTGTATACTAAAATAAAAATTTGTTTTATAAACAGTCTCCTTTGGTTTAACATTAAATTTTTATTTAATATTTCTTTTGTTCTTTGAATCCACGTTTGCTTATGCAAACTCACTTTTGACCAGAATTAGATTTGCAAATCACGGGAATGCAAAATTAATTTTGTACAATTCTAACCCACGTAAACCTTGAGTACTGATGTCTATATTGGACTACCAGATATATAAATATCATAAAGTTGATCAGTGCAAGTGCAGAACTAAAAATAACTATTTACAAGCTATCAATTAATACTTTGGTTGATAATGTTAATATAATCTAGTATTATCGTTATATTTTATTGCCAAAATGATAAAAGGACTCGTAGTTCCTCACAGCCCAAGTAACACAATGATGAACAAAAGTAACAAAAGAATGTGTCAACATCCTAATAAAGTCAAAACTGCATAATTAATGTTTGTACCCTAATACTCCATCAATCGCCCAATGGTTGCGATAATTAAATTCTATATAAACACAACCTCCACTGTCGACATTCTCATAGAACCTCGATAAGCAACAACATTTTGGTGGTAATCAACTTCCCAGTACTGAGAAAGCTGTGGCAATGGATCTTGAGAATCACGAGAACAAGTGGTCCAAGAAAACTCTGGCAAGGAATGCCTCTGTGGGATGCTCTTCTCAAATCTATTACCATGGATGTGGTGAAGGTGTTCCATTCAAATGGGAAATGCGGCCTGGGATACCTAAAGACCCCCGTCCAAAGCAAGACCTTCTTCCTCCACTTAGCCCTCCTCCTGCAATTCTCAGTTTGAACCTTCCTAAGCCACCCATTGCAGAGGACCCTCCTAGACCTTCTTCAACCTGGTCGAAGCTGAGATTTTGGAAGAGAAATAACCATGGAGCACCGATACTTCAGAAACAAAGTTGTATAAGTTTGAATTTTGCAGAAGCGTCCCATGCATGTTTGAGGGATAGTGTTAATGGCTTGGTTGCTTTTGCAGGACTAGATTGCACATCTGATTCTGAATTTATCGCTGTGCGGCCTTCACAGTTTGATTTGAGTTTTTCTTCGTCTTCTGGTTCTTCAATGTCGTCTATGAAGAGTGGTCCTTCGTTGGTCTTAGCAAGCTCAGAGAGTCCTACCAGAGGACTATATGGAAAGCCCTTCAGTTGCTTTCCTACGCATGTAAGCAAAATTCTTGTTTCAATTGCAAGGCGAGAGTGACATTTATATAGGAGAGTCAGTACTACTTTGATATTCATCGATGTTTTTGCATGTAATGTAATGGATCTGTTGAGTCTCGAGAATTCACATGCACAATGGCTTTCTAATTTATACTTTGTGATTCGCGAAAATTCACATCTTTAAGTTTCTAAATTGAACTTTAATCTAAAAACTGCAATTAGAACTACATTGAAATTTCAGCATCTTGCAAAAATGAATTTTTAAAAAATCAGTAGAATTCACTGCTATTGGCCGTCATATATCAACAGTTAATTTTACGAAGTTGTCATGTTATTTCCTTTTTCTTTTTCTGACAGATATAAACCTTTCTCTGGTTCTCCAACCATTATTTGTACCTGCAGTAGTATTATAAAAAATTTAAGCATCCAATATCAAATGCTATATAATTTGATTGTAATCCTTGTGACACTTCCAAATGTCAGGTTTTCTTCAGTGCAGTTCCAAAGTTACAACAACACTGATGAATTATAACATACTAATTAAAATGATATTACACATTACATCTCGGTTGGGCTTGTTAACACAAACAAGGGCAAGATAAGTTAGTTACACATGCTGACAGGGCCAACTAGATTAATCATGTCAAGAACTATGTTAGTGTCCACACCTTCGCTAGTTACATACTGCCTGTAAACCAAGAAGAAACAATATCACAACGCAAGAAACAGTCATGTGAATCATTGGGAAACGAGGGCAGATGGAAATACAAACTGAGATGCAACGCCAACAACAATTATTATCTTAATCAGTATTATAAAACCAATAGCGACCAGTGTGATCCATTTTAATGATGAGATTTCAGCTTATTTGTCGGAGTCTTATGGACTATGAAGCATGCATTAATCAACATGTCAATTGCACAGAATAAAAACATGCGCTTAAGTTATTTTCTTTTGATGAAAACGAACAGTTTTTAAGTATTTGCTATTGGGTTTTTTTGACACAAATATGAAAATTGATACTTTTTTTACAGTAAATTATTACATTATTAATATTTTAAAAAAAGTTACTTCACATATAGTTTATTGAAAAACTAGATATCAAATGCCTAAAGATTTTACCTAAGTTTTACCCTAAAAATATTAGATGCAAGAATCGGCAATGGAGACCCTCATTAAATGCTCATCCAGCCATGCCAATTCAATTCCAGGAACTAGTGAGCAATCAACAAATGCTCTTCCTCCTCTGCAAGTTGCGCTCCTAGAAGTAAAAACAAAGTGACAAGCCCTATCACCTCAATAACCATATCTATTACAGGAATTTTTTTCAAGATTAAGACCCACAAGGAAAGTGACTGCACAGATTAAAAATTATTTTAGCACGAAGAAATTCCACAAGTTTGTTTATCACCCAAAGCAACTTCTCAAGTTGAAAGAGGTATCCTCACTACAAATGAATCTCCAAAGCTAATTCCCAACCAACTACCAGAAATCCATACAGTACAAGACAATTAAAGAATACTGATAATATTAACTTAGGTTGGGTTGCAAAGTCACGTTACAGAATTTCACCCTTCAGGTAAAAAAAGCATATATATAAATAAATACATACCTCAGCTGGCGATGAGATCATAGATTGCCTGTGAAATTACAGAAGCTATTCAATTTCCTGCATACATAAATAATTAAAAATAATAATCAACAAATCTAGAGCACACTGTAAGTACCTTGGCCTCTCAGACTTTGCGAGATGTTTAGACATTATGGATGCCTGTAAATAACCCATCATCACATTAGCTTATAACTAAATATGCAATGCATTGTCAAGTAATCATACACTGAAAGTAATATGACCAAAAAATATAAAAATATGCACTAAAAGTAAGAAAAATACTGCCAAACAGCTAGATCTAACAGTAGACAGCTTAAAACCATGAATGAGGAAAAGAATCACTTGCTTTTTCTTTTTTCAATAGCAGATTTTGAATGGAAGTATATGTTTCATAAATTCAACATAATGATTTCATTATTTGGCTAAAAGGGGAGCATGATTCCACAAGAAATTACTTATCCTAGTTGTTTCCAATTTTGTAAAACAAAACCCGCGGATAAAATATGATATGCTTCCACAAATTGTCATTTAGGGACTAATAAGGATAAAAACTTGCTTGAGCAGATAGGCAAATGCAGTACTGCAACGCCAATGCCTTCCGTGCCCCACCCCCCCTCTCCCTCTTTTTCTTGAATTTTCTGTACAAGTAAATTACTTGTGACAGCAAAAGCAAAAAGCAGTACCTGCTCTTGTATGATGCTCCTTGCTTCAACAAGTTGAGCTTCAAGCTCAAGTTCCCTCTCAGTCGCCTCTGAGGAAACTTCCGCTCCTTTCTGAGCATCTTGCAATTGAACCATGCGCTCCTTCATATTTCAAGGCATCAGCAACCAAAAACAATTCATTTATGAAAATATTGAGATATAAAGAGATATTAAACAAAAACCTTTATAGAAGACATCTTGTTACGAAGACTTTCTTCTATTTGATCTCTGGCCATGTGAAAAGGTAGGTCAAATACATCCTGCAAATAGCAAACTCATTTAACTCACATAGTTTTCCACTGGGGAAGGATGTATTTGAAAATTAAAAGCTTCCATACCGCCCTCCCAACCAATGGAGATCGTGAGGGATCACTTTCAACTCTTTCATTGGCAATAAGAGGTTGCTTTGATGACCCATTAGGAGCATTTAAGAAATCACGCATATCCACCTGTAAGCAGTGGACACTTGCAAATCTCAGAATCACAGGCACAATACCACATACAGAAAGTCAGTTACTAAAATTTCAGGAAGAAACCTAGAACCAAAAGGGTACAAGTTCAAGCACATAATTACATGGATAAAATTTTGAGGGGCCAACTTCCAGAAAACTTAGTTTATCATGCAGCAAACTATAATACTACTGCTGTTTATAGACTAAAGATTGAAGCTTCCTGTTCCGTATCGATCCTTAACATAATGAACAGGTGTAATAGTTATTACAAGAACCATTATCCCAACTTTTAGTCTAGCAAATCAAAAGTTGCTACTTTCATTCAACAGTTTAGCGCAAGGATATTTGTCAGAAGTCAGAGTCATGCAAGAAAAAGTGCAGTGTTCACATTTGAGAGGGGTAACTTCATCCTTCTTCTGATGAGCAAGATTTAAAAGAAAAATCCAGGTCAACCTTGCCATCAGCCAAACAAATTCCTGCTTAAGGGTACACACTCACAGATATTCACAGCAAAAAAGGGGAGAGAGAGAGAGAGAGAGAGAGGTCCTCGTTATCAAATTGAAGGCAAGGTGAAATTTGAAACAAGAAATGGCCAACACTGGATGTTAGCAAATAGAAAATTGGTGGGGAATCCAAATTCATAATTTATTTGCATAACATACACATCAGCTATTGAAAACATCAATCAATGAACAGTTACCTACCTGCATCGATCTCAATAAGGCTCTTAAATCAGCATTCTCAGCCACCAGTCCTTGATTTTTTGCTTCATAAGCATCCACCTTTGAATATTTTAAACAACTCGTAAGACATAATCAGTGTCCAGAAATAGCAGAGTTATAATGACAGGGTCAAAGCATATTAAGCTGCATACAATCTTTTTATAAAATTCATTGTCTGCCTTCTTGCCATTCCACGTTCCACGTTGCCTCCCTTCTTTCTGTTTACACAATGGCCACATCATAAATGACAAATCAGCAAGAAAAATGAAATTGCTTGGACAGTTCATACCTGAAGCAAATTCATTATTTCCATGCCTGACCTAGATTCCTTCTTCTTCTCCATCAATACTTGGTTTAACCTCTCTTGCAACTTTATGTATTCCTTTTCCTTCTTCTTCATCTCATGCATTTGCTGAGTTCTTACTTGCTATGGCAGAATTGACATAAGTATGACAAGAGTCAAAATTAGTCCATCTTCAAATGGGAGGTACCCAGTAAGGTGAAGCCAGAAACAATTTAGATGTAGTTTCTAACCTGATTACCAAGAACCATTCTTTGAAATTCATCCCGTTCTTGTTGTAGCTTCTCAATTTGGGCCTTGAGAGCTGCTGTGTTCTTAGCTTCCTGAACAGAAGGAATTTTCACAGGAATTAACAAAGGTAATAAAATAATATATCAAACTTACTTTGTGAAACAGGATATTATCAAATATTTGTATAATTGGCACACTTAAAGTATTATAATATGTTTTAAATTTGCTATAACATTATTATCATCTATCTCACCGTTCTAGTAATTGTTGCTATCTCCCTGTCTTTGGCTTGCAATTGTCCTTCAAGCCTCTCAACTTTGGCCTCCAATCTTGATATGTCGGATAATAATCTATGACATCAAAATATTTAGAGGAAAAAAAAAAAAAAGCCTGATCAGATATTCAAGAATCATGACAATAAAGTGATATTCTGAACTTCTGATACTAGTTTGTAACTAGTACAATTAAAAGCAATGCTGAACTGAACTTACAAAATATCATTGGCATATTGTGGGCATCCAGCACCCACATATACATATCTTGATGAATATGCATGAAAACATAGCACAAAAAACCAGTATATGTTGAATAATCAAAGAAAAACAAATTCCTACGAATAAAATTCACAAAGGTAAAATATGCTGGATGCATTTTTTAAATTTAAAAAAGTCAGTAAAAGCTCAAAACCAACTAGAAATTTTTCAACAATATACTAATACAGGAAACTAGTATCTGATCTAAGCTTTCAGGGATCGGATACGCCAGTGAAGAGCTTACTTAATTCAGATGATTAGGTAAACAGTATATTTACCGTTGTCTTTGTTCATTAGCAGAATCTCTAAATTCAACATCACGCTGTCTCTGCTGAAGCAAGAAGTATAAGCAATTGCAGGTCCGTGCTATGGAAACCTACCAAAATGAACACAGATAGACAGTAAAAACAATAATTTTTTTCCTTAAGCAGAGAACAAGCTGCGGAATCAAAGATCAATTCTCACTGGGTCAGTTGCAAAAAGATCAAGAGAAGCTGGAAATCCAAATGTAACAAGCGACTGGTTCAAATACTTAGCACAATGCTCCAAATTCCCGGCATCCGCAAATGTGTGCTCCCTGAAGAGAAAGAAAGTAATTTGAAAAAAGAAAAGAATACCCAGAAACCTCAACGCATAAACATCGAAATTTAGAATAACAAAAAAAATGCCGAAGGTGGTTTACCAAAACCCAAAACCCCTAGGATCAAAAGTGCAGAAACGTAAATGTGTAGTGCAAGACCATACACAAATGTTAGCACAGAAACCCAGAGAATAAAGGGGAAAGTGTGACTCACCCCATTGTGAAAGGAGGCTGAGAATGAGAAGAATGCTGCGAAGAAAGAGAGGAGGGAAGAGTTAGAAAGAACTGGGAAGGAAGACGGGGAGTAGGGTTTACGGAGATTTTTACCGTGAGATTGAAGTCTCCGTCAGTTGATGGCAACGACATTGTTGAGAGTTTCTTCAAGCTTCGGATAAGCAAAGCAATGTATGTCGTCGGAGTCCCTGCGTCTTCGACTGTGGGGGTAGATCTGGCGTAGTTTTCGAATGATCTTCTGTAGCCGAATCTACAGTTTTACTTTAGACTGACCAATAGAAAGATTTAAATGGTTGACAAGTTTGTAATTACGTGTACGTGGCAGCTTATTCTTCCTTTGGAAGTATTGAAAGATATTTGTCGTTCGTATTTGACCAAAAATTATGGCGCCAGGTCCCATGCGGTGCCCGCAAAGCTAGACAGGACTTGTAGGCGTGGAACAAGTTGGCTCCGCCGTTTAAGCAATACCCGAAAATTTGAAATTTTATTTTTTAATTATAATAAAAATTAAGAGTTTTTATAATTAGCTGAGACTAATATTTAAAAATATAATTATCATGTGATTTTTTATTTTTGCAAATTTTTCTATATGAAAATTAACATGTATTTTCTAAATTTTTTTAATTTTAATTTTAATTGGAATATAATATTTTTATTTTTAATAACAATTTATAGAAGGCAAATGTTAAGTTATAGTTTAAAAATATTATTTGTATTTTTTTCTAATAGAAATGACTAATAATAAGATAGTATTTTAATGACTATTAAACTTTTTCGTATTTAATATTCGGGCATAATCGGATGGATTCAAGCCAAAAAACTAAGAAATTCTTTTTCCAAAAAATTGACATAAGCCACTGCTTACTTTTGTTCTTAAAAATGTTTACTCAACATTTTACTTCATAATATATCTTAGATATGCACTAAAAAGATACAAAATTTTAATTCTAGTAATTTTTTAAATAATTTTTCCATTGGGATTACTCATTATATTGACATCAGTATTTTTTTTACTTATTATACAATAGAGGAAAATATGCAAGAAGTAAAAGGAAAAATTACAAACACACTAAGCATAAAATAAACTGTGATAGTTAAAGGATAAATTTTTTTTCTGGAAAAATTCCCATTTTATTGTAAGGAAAATTTTCTCATTTATTTTGTAAAGTATAATGACACCTACTAATGTAGTGTAGGTAATTGAGTAGATGGAATTTGAATAAAGAATTGTAAGCTTCATCTTATATTTATATTAAAGAAACTAAAACTTTTTAATATTCTAATTTTATATTAACTATTTTTTTTTCGCTCAAAAAAAACAAAACTTCACATGCATTGTACTCGTTTTAACGCAATCAAAACAAAACCAACAGCTGGGTCATGTGGATTGATCATGTGAGAATGAATTATTGCACGAGCTAACATTGGTGGCATCTATAATATAATTAATTAGGACCACAAAAATAAATAATAAACAGTAATATATTTTTTAAAATTTTACAATGATAAACTATTCAGTTGAATTATATCACTAAAAAATTAAAATAAATTCTGTCTAATATTCAATTGAAAGATATTTATATGCTTTTTATTCAATTTGATCTTCTACTAATTTAAAATGATAAAATAGTCTTCTAAAATTTTAATAATAATAAGGATTAATATTTGAAGAAATAGAAGTGTGTAATCAAAACTGTGGGGTGTGTCATTCCGAGAATATTGGCTTTTCAAATCAAACTTTATAGGTAGACATTGGATATGCATCTTTAAAGTTTAGGAATCTTGACCTCATATATTGGACATTGAATTATTTAAGATATTATCATTACCTTCGTTACTGAATTACTAGCTTCCTCCAGGAAATTTTGTTTAATTTTTTTCTTTTTTACTTTTTAAAGTGAATGTAACACATTTGATTAATATATATAATTTTTAATACAATTAAATTCAATTTTAGTCTCTTATTTATAAAGTATCTCTTGATTTAATCCCTTGTGAATTATATTTTTCAATTTGATCCTTATAGATAAAATATTTCTTAATTTGGTTCCTCATATCACAATGGATCAAATTGAGAAATAATCATAGAGTAAAATACTATTTTGATCTATCATTCATTGAAATGTCTAAAATATTTTTCATTCATTAAAAAATGTCACATTTGATCTCTCACTTTTTAAAAATATATTAAATTTAGTTCTATTAGATTTAAAGTCTATGGTTTAATAAAAGAACTAAATTTAATAATTTTCAAAAAATTGAAGACTAGATGTAATATTTTTTAATGAATGAAAAACTATTTAGACATTTTAATGAGTAAAAGCTTAAAATAATATTTTTTAAATAAATTAGAGATAAAAATATATTTTTCTTAATATTCATATATGAAAGATTAAATTCAGATATATCCATAAGTAAAAAGATTTTATTCACTTTTAATCTTTAAAAAATAACTTATAATATATTTAACATTTATTTATTTTTATTTTAAAAAAAAAAAAAAAGTCTGAGTCCAACGTACGAGAAGTCCAATGCTTGACCCACTGTTAGATTAGAGAGCCAATCACTAAAAGCACCTCTGCATTCTTCCTAGTGTGGGCTTGGGTTTCAAATTAACATATCACTATATAAGCCCAATATTTTGTCTAATCACTACGACACATTTCTTCGTTATCACATTGCGCAATTAGCAACGTCAATTATTTTGGAAATGGATTTTCAGGAATATGAAATGCACGTGGATTTGATGAAATTTAGATCATTAGATAAAAATTTAATGATTAAAATTTTATAAAATTGATAGAACAAATCTGAATCATTAGATAAAAACTTAATGGTTTAAATCTCAAATATAAAAAATACAAATGCAGAGAATCTAAATTCAACTATTTGCTAGCAAAATAGTCATACTTTATATTTATTTGTCAAATTTGTTTGCTTGAATTTGAGTTCAAGTATGGATATTTCAAAAATTCAGGTTCAGCTTCCGATTTGACACCTGTGTGTGTATATATATATATAATATTTATAATATTAATTAATTTCAATATAATAAAAATTATAATGAATGTTAATTTTGATTTATTTAAAAATATGCTTGAAATGTTTAGTTTTTATTATATTTCCTATGAATATATCTATTATCTATTATGTATAAGTATAATAAGTTCATTTTAATATAAGACTTCATTTGATTGATGAGAAGATTTTGTTAAACAAAATTTTAAACTTCTTATGTAATGACTTTTCATATATTTTATATATATATCAATACTTATTTGGCATATATAAATTTTTCGTAATCAATGAGAAAAATAAAATTATTAATTTACATAAATTTTTATAGTAAAATAATGAATGAATTAATTAATTAACCGTTTTTTAAATTACAAATTTTTCAAATTATAAGATTTTTTTAAGTGAACAAAAAATTAATGAATTAATTAATTAATTTTTTTTAAATTTTTTAATAAGAAATTAAAAATATAACTTGACATTATCCAAAATTAAAATAAAAAATAATATATAATTTAATGATTTATAATGGTGCCCTATCAATAAATTTATTATCATTATTTTTATTTCATTAATTTTATATCATTAATTTCAACTATTTTTTTAATTTATTATATTTTATTATTATCATAATATATTATTAAATTTAATATTTTACAAATATTTATAAATAATTTAAAATATATTAAGTTTTAATAAAATTTTTAATGCACTTATAACTTTAAATACATTTATATTTTAAGTGCACCTACATACAATGCATGGCCAAATCAAATATTTTATATAAACAAATATGAACAAGGAAAACTTATTTATTTTGGATAGATAGGTATAATTATGGGGAATAAATTTAATAGAAAAGAGATTAAATTTTAGGGTTTTTATTTGGCAGATATAGTTCGTGACTCATCGTCATGTCTAATCATAAGCAAACTTCATTAAATGAATGAATCTGAAGCTTCCACGTAGATTGTAGTATATTTTCAATACGACTTAAAATAAAGTTTTTTAAGCGTGTATTATCAAATCTAAAATGAAAAGTAATATGTAATTTTTTTCAAAACAATTAATATATAATGTTAAGCTGTAAAATCTTCAATTATATAAAAATATTAATAGTAAATACTTAATTTTTTAATTTTTTAAATATATCCAATGGCATTGAAATTTAATTTCCTTTGTTGGTCAAAAAAAAAAAATTAAATTTGCTTAGTGCGGTGGGTTGCAACGAAATTGCATGGAGACCAAGTATTTGGGACATAATTATGAGGTGGACTAAGGAGTTTGGGCTTAATAAGTAAGAGGTTCATTCAATTTCCCAATAATATATTTTGTTGGCAGTTGAGAAAAACATAATTGGCTCACATGCAGCTACCCTATCTCACTCTCCTCCTCCCATTTTGTTCATCATTAATTGTCGGTATACTTAAAAGGTGGCATTATCATTAGTTTTTGGTAAAAACTGCGGTGGCTAATAGTAAATTTGAAGTATTTATTACGAAAAATCTTATTTGAGAATTGATCATCTTAACTTGAGACTCTTTTGATCATGTGTTTATAAAATTAAATTTTAAAGTTTCAAATTATATTTTTTGAAGTATAATAAAATTTAACCCTTAATTTATTGAATAATTTTAAATTTTAAAATATTTTATATTATATATTTTAAATTTATGGTTTGGGATATTCTATAATTATTTAAAGCAATAATCTCTCTACCTTACTCATAAAATTGTGTATAGGAAAGTTATTAGTGCAGATTAATAGTTGTATTAGCACAAATCTTATGAATAAAAGACAATAATTATTATTTTTTTACTAGTATATAATGACACATTAAACTATAATTTTTTTATACAATTGCTTCGTATTAAATTTAATCTAATTTTGCTAATGAACTTATATTTCACGGATTTTTTGACTGTCAGTCTATCATTAAGGTATTAGTTTAATCTTATTTCAAGAGATAGATAAATTTAGTTTAAAAATTGAGTATTTTAATTATTGATATTAGGTTAGAAATTTTTTTATAAAAGTAATTTCTTTTAACAGATAGATAATGTTATTCTTTATTTTATGAATAATTTTATATTAAAATTAAATTTATTTTATTAATATTATAAATTAAATGTTCTTAAAGAAAAATAGGGCTTTTGTCTTTAGATGATTGTTTATTTTATCAATAAATTGAATAAATATGTAATTTTAAATATTAATTAAGATTGAGTAAAATAAAATTTATTTTATATAAAATTTTTATAAAAGAAATTTTATATCAAAATAATTTTTATTTTATTAAATACTAAAAATTAACTTTAAAAAAAAAACAATAGGAAACGTGCCCCAAAATTTGCATTGAGGGCGTGGTAAATTGCATATAAATTTTTCCACCATGATTAATGAGTCCAATGCTAGACTAGTAAAAAAGGCAAAGAGATTGAAGATCAGGTTACGAGGCATTTAATGCCTTTCAATGATAGGTTCACGGTCAAAAAACTCATATTTCACTTCTTTAAAATTAAAATGCTTTTATAATTAATATATTAATCCTTAAATTATATATATTTTATTATCAAATTAACATTTTTAAAATGATAAAATTTTTTATGTACTCATAATTTTGAGTGCAATATTATACCAAATTATAATGTATAGACATAATTATAATATTATTATTGTTTGGGTTGATATTATTATAATTATGTCCCTACATTATAATTAAGTGTACTAATGCACTCAAAATTATAAATACACCAAAGATGACACCTTTTAAAATATATTAATGTGAATATTATTAAGTTGTACTAGGCTTTGAGGAAAAAACACAAGTATGTCTTGTCTTGTAAAACAAATTTTTAAAAATTATTTCTTTATTTAAATTTAGTCCTTGCAATTCTATCCATTATTTCTTTGAGCTAGATAAATTTTTTAAATTATAATTAGATCAGCTGCCATTATATATATATATATATATATATATATATATGGTTGCATGATTTTATTGCATGCTTATGGGAAATCCTTGATTGGGAAAAATTGTTTTGGATGATACAATTAATTATTAAAAAGATTCTAAATTTTGTAATTGCCCTAAAGGACTTAATATCATTTTATAACAGTTTAGTAGATTAAATTATTCCTAAATAACCTTAATATCTTACTCACCAAAACTATTGGAATTTTTTTTTTTTTTAACAGAAGCCAATTCCCTTCTTCAAGCACAATGTTTCGCTTTTAAATGATAAGAGATTATAAAACTTTCACTACTATGCTCGATACTCTCTTTTCTCTCTCGCACAGAAAGGTGAAGGCTACCCTAGCTGCAACACCTATTCACCTTATGCTCTTTGCTCCATGCATGGTTGCACTGATTTATCCTTCTTTCCTTCCTTGCGTTCCTTTATGGCTTTTGTTGCTTTTGATTCCTTAGATGGTGACGCACAATAACACAGCTGCATATGTAGCGGACATTCATATTTCTTGCTAATGTTTGTTCATATCACCGGATAAGCTCAACAAATAACAGATGAAATTGACTATTCTTGCCAGTAGATCGTATAATCAGCAAAGCAAGGCAATCAAAGTGAATCATTTAGTAACTGGTAATAAATCTGTAATTTACTTATTAGTTCAACCAATAAATCATTTGGTAACTAGGGCGAATGTGATTTTTAAATAACGCAAACTATGGTAGTAATAAATTTATAAGTTACTTTTAATTCAACAAGTTAAGAATAAAAATTAAATGGTAAAAAATGAAAAAATATTCGGTATCTAAGGCAAATATAATTTGTAAGTAATGTAAACTATGTTAGTAATAAATCCATAAGTTATTTGTTAGTCCAACTAGTTAAGAATAAAAATTACGTGGTAAGAATTGAAAAAACATTCAGTCACTAGGGCAAATGTGATTTGTAAATAATGCAAACCATGGTAGTAATATAATTAGTTACTTATGAGTCTAACTAAATTTAAAACTTTAGGCAATGTGGTAACAAACCCAATAATATTTAGTAACTACAAATAAAGAGGTTCATAATAAATATAAATCATTATCGTAATAAAATTATAAGTTACTTACAAGTGCAACCTAAGTTAAAGCTTAAATCAATGCAGTAACAAATACAAAAATCAATAATAAAGTTAGCTAAACTGATTTGTAAATATGACAAACCTAGGTGGCAAAATTGTCCAAATTAACGTGATGATGGATTAAGATTTATACATATGTTTATTACTATCCTATTTTTGTTAATTTTACTTTCCTTTCCACCAATTGTTATGATGAAAATTTTTTACCACTAAGGTTTGCCAAGTTTACAAGTATATTTTATTATTATTACATATTTAATGTGTTAAACGATGACTTCACTTTTCCTTTTTTGTTTTCTTTCCTATACAACAACGATTTTCCATATTAAGCTATAAGAATGACTTTTCCTTTTTTTTTCTTCGACAATGTAGATGATGAAAGGCAAAGATAGTGAGTTATAGATGATAAATATTTATATGCAAGAAGGAATATTAATATTATTGGTTTATCCAAAAAAAAATTATAAGATTTATATATATATATCAAGAACATACTTCTTCAAAATTTGTTTCACTCATCCAAAAAAGTTTCAAAATGAAAGAAGAGAACATAAGATGTGTAATACTCATAAATTTTATACTAAAAAAGGGAACTTAATCATAAACAAATATAGATACAGATAATATTTTATTTGAGATTGTAACAAAAGTCAGCACTTAAACCTCACCTTGTATATTTTTAGCACTTGTAACTTAACTAAGTACGATAACTAAGTATCTATGAGGAAAATTTCGATTTGATAAAAAAATACAATATTTTACATTTAAAATATTTTAAAATTTCAATTATTTCCACTAACTCCACTCACCTTATTTTATTGCCTCAATCATATCACTAACCTACACTTATCATATTTTAATAAACAAAATCATCTACCAATTATGCATCAGATCTTATTTTTTTGCACCTTCCTTCTCGATTCACTACTCCAATCCAAGCTTCCAACTTTGGCAGCCACTCCTACTTACTGATAAGTCACCGACACCCTCACCAGCCCATCCCTGACCACTAGTAGCCTACCTATCACGATGCAATTTTTTTTCCGGCCAACCGGAGCTTTCTTTGACCTCGTTCCACCTTGTCCGTGACTCCTCTCAGCCACAGCAATACCGTCAACCACCTAACAACATTTATTGGCGGCCAAATCACCAGAATTTCTAAAAAATTTTCGACGGTATAAGAAGCCATAAAATTAAGCTTCAAATTCATCAAAATTAGTGCGTTTTAATCCAATTTAACTTAGGGCTTCACTTTTTGCAGCATTTTTGCACCTTTCTCCCTTATTTACACTGATCAATTTGGTCCAATTTGCTCAAAATTGAAGAACCCAAATTTCAGCATTGTTCATATGAAAAAAAAGCGAATTTGAGCTTAATTCAGGTTGCTTGCTTCAAATTGAGTTAGAATTACACTTCATAGATAAATTTTGCACTTTTCTTTCTTGAAATCACTAATCAGTTATGAATTTTGGCTTCCAGATTGAAAAACCCTAATTTAGGGGTATATGGGCAATTTGGAAATTTAGTAGAATTTGAGTTTTTATGGCTTTTTAAAATTTTGTATGCACCTAAGGAGTGATTTATGCTTTCTGGAAATTCTAGTTTTAATTTTAAAATGAATTTCTAATTTTTAGTAATTTTCCTAGATTTTTAATGAAGCAAAAGGAAGGAAATTAGAAGGAAAAAATTAGTTTGACTTGATTGGATAATAATAAATATTATTTGAGGTTAAATGGAAAATTTAGAATTTATTAGATGACATTCAAGTGAAATTTGTGTGATGATAGGTGTTAGAAATTTAATAAGTGAATAATGGAATAATTGAATAATAATAATAATAGATAAGATTAATAGTAATAATAATAATAATAATGATAATAGTAATAATAATGATAATAAGAATAATTAAATTAAATATAGATTATAAGTATTTTAAAGTATTATTTAAGTGACCCATAAATTTAATTTCCAAAATTTAGAAAAAAAAGAAGTGAATTAGATAAAAATGAATAAAGAATAATTAATTAAGTATGTGACATAATCAAATAATTAAATTTATTTGTAAGGACTAGATGATAAGAGTATTTTATTTAATGTTTTAGGTGACTAGAAAATTTTCAACAAAGGACTTATAATTAAGAATAGAAGGAAGTTGGTATACTCCTCCCAAATGAGTAAATAATCATAATTATGCAAGATATTATTCTGAATTCTAAATTATTAGAAATAATGAAATATGAACTTTGAAGTGGTATGATTTTAAAATTTTCGATATCTGTATATTTATGAAATATTGGGAATGTGTCCAAAATTGAACCCTGTAGCTAATGGTAGTAGATGTTAGCCGTAGTGCACTGTGATTGATATTCTGATAAAGTTAGGTATGATACCCTTACTGTCATATTCTGCTTGAGGCCTAGGGGCATTATGATATTTACACAAACCCTATGCCTGAATAAATATAAGTTCTAAATTGTTATCACTAGCCTTAAGCTAGCTCTGTATTTTGTAATTTTGACTGGTTTTGTAGGATATTCCCAAATGCACTTTGTTAATAATGATTATTCTCCATTTAATATTATTGAATTATGTTTATATGATATTTAGTTTTAAATTTTGAAAGATGTACCACTATAAGTCTGCTCTAATTTTGTCAATATTAGAATTACCTTCTCACTAAGTTTTTTCTAGCGCCGATCCAAAACATCTACGTTTGAAATTTTAATCTTGGTGATTAGTTCTTAGGGAAGCTTAGCCTACTGCTAAAGCTATGTTTTTCCTTATTTTTATGATTCAGTTCAGTCATTCCTTTGTATACAGGTTAAATGTTTGATGTATTATTATGGTGTGTCAGAAACTGTCTATATGGAGAGTTATGAGATTTACATTTAATTAATGTGAATTTATATAAGTTTTACTGTTATGATAGTTCTGACGAATCCACGAGGCTGAAGGACACCTCATCTCAGTGCCAGTCACGCCCTACTAACTTAGGTCGTGACAAGATGAAAGAAAACATTGAAATTTGATGTGAAATTTGGAATACAATGTAAGTTTTTATAATTATTCTAAGATAATTTATTTATTGAAAAGTTATAAAATAATATTAGATATTTTTAAATAATTACAAAATTTAATTATTTTTTAATAATTTATTGCATTTATTGATATAAACAAATGTTGCCTCCAATCTCATCAAAATCCGTTGGATTAGACACGTGCGCGAAACCACCCGCTGTTCTTGTTCGCACGCAAATAGTTGAAATGGTAAACTTTCAACCAAGGCGACCTGGTAAGTCAAAATAATAATTATTTGACCTCTAAGCACAATTAGCCTCTTCTTTATTATTTAGCTTTACGACTTAAACACTAGTGGTCACGCATGGAAATTACTCAACTATCATTTCACTCATTTTTAGAGTATAATCATTCCTTGTTATAGCTAGTGCATAAATTGACATCCTCTAGCTTTTGCGGCTTAAAGGTGTAATTCATAAATATTAGAGAATCCCAATTATATTCATTTTTAGTTGACTATATTTTTTAGGCATGGAAAATCTAACTTTTACAGTTGGCCTAATTATTCGTAAATTAAATTGAATTTAATACACTTTGAGTTCATAAGTACCTTTATACTTCTACTAACATTGAAGGAAATTAATGAATTACACATATATGTAATTTTATATTTTTGATGTTTGATTTTTTAATTATATTATAATATATAATTATCTGTAATTGTTTTAAGATTTTTTTTTAATCCAAGTATGATCTACTCAATCTTTGCTACTTCGTCGAATTACTCTAGGAATCTTCTAACTCAGGGATCGAAGGTATAAAGTGAAATCTTACTTTTCTTTGCATTACTTTTGATCTCGTTTAATTGTTAGAATTGATATAATAGAAATAAGAATGTAAATGAGAATAAAAGTGATAGTAGAAATAAAAATATTAAAATATTATTTGGTTAAGAAGGAATGAGAATGGACATATTTTCTTTTACTTCATTTGATTAATAGATTATACATAAAAATTAATTAAGTAGTATGCATATTTTATTATATTATCCCTTATTATAAAACAAAAAAAGATAAACATCTCTTTAAATTATTAATTAATGATATAATTATATATTAATATATATTTAATAAATTAAAAATAATTACTCATTGAATAATAATAAATAATAATAATTTAATAATTAATAATTAATAATAAATTATAATTTCAATGTATCATAAGAGTATTTTTGTCTAAAAATTATTATAAATAAAAATATTTTTGTCAAATATATTTTCATTTTTAAAATTAATCTATCAACCAAACATTCATTTTTTTATCTTGATTCTAACAACTAAACGAACCCTTAAATTTTGGTCGTTGTGCTTCTATCAACTAGGCTAACAAAGTGATTAATAGATTCCAAAAATAATTTATTAATATAACCGAATAAAAGTTTAAATATAAAATCATTAATCAAATTATTCATAATTTTCACTTCTGGACCGTCACCTAACAACTCATTGACTTTCATAGGCCGCCATTGCTTCTTATGAATTTTCATAATATTTAAACGTAGATTTTGAGTAGATTCAAAGGGGAGATTGTTAAGGTATGGTTGTACAAATTTTATATTTATGATTATAATTTAATATTTAAAGCTCTATATTAAAACATGACGAGAAGAAACCCCCAAAAAAAAAAAAGAGACGGCTATATGCTGTTTGGTAAAGTGTTACGTTTTCCAATTAAAAGAAGACAACAGAACAGATTTTAATGGAAGACCACACAATATGAGTTGTCCAAAACCAAAAAGATTTCTTTGTGTCGAGTGAGATACGTTAGATCATAGTTGGCCACCAGATTCCATGAAATTAATTAGAAACATGTAAACTAAAATATGTAAACCGATTTTTTTTTTTTTTTTCAGATTCTATTGATTTTACAGCTTATAATTTCAGATTTTAAACCAGTAATAATTCACCGAATAAGCAGGTGTTCTTTGACTTATTCTCTTCTAATTATTTGTGCCTCATTCCTCTTTAAAGTCAGTGATGCAAATGCTTAACCATATTTCATCACATACGTTTAATACTACTATAAGAAGATTAGTTTAGGATTTAATTTTAAGGAGGACAAAAATATTTAAATTTATAATTTAAATTAAAGGAGATGAATTTTTGTCAATCAAGAGATCAAATTAAGAATATAAGATCACATAAAAATTGAAATCATGGTATACCATTTACATAGTAAATCCAATTTTGAACTTTATTGTGAAACATTATATTAATCAATTTTATTTTAAAATCAGTTTTGATAAAATTTCTTACATTTCCTAAGTATCAACATTTTCACGAAACAAGCACGACAGTTTTTATAAAAGCAATACATTTCCAAACCGATCCTAAGTATAGAAAATATTTATTATGTTCCTGTAATACTGCAAATTTTATTACTACTTTCGTATATATTTTTGAGAAGTAGGCAGTTTTCGCTGTAAATGTATGATCCAATTTAAATAAAATTAGAAACAAAATTACTTGGATAAATAAAAATAAATGTGAAGGCTCAATATTACATAAGTAATGAAAATTAATTTTTAAATATAATACATATAACATTACCGTTGCTTTTTGAATTATTACTTACGATTTAAGCCTAAAAGTATCAATATCCCCAAGATAACCAGAAAAATTATTAAACAAACGTAACATAATCCTTAAAAGCTAAAGCGTACTATTGCCTGATGCCTACTTTTTAAATGGGTGGCATTCAACGTCGATTGCGTTGGGGTGGAATATCCTCCACGTATCTCTGCGTTTCTGGGTCGCTACCTGTCGTTTTCAGCTATCTAAGCTTTTTCATTTTTTTTTCCATTTTGTTCGTTTTACTCGGGTTAGTATCGGAATTTATGCACACGGCTTTCACGTGAATGCGAATAAAAATAAAGGAGTCAGTTCTCATTTGATTCATATAAAATAAAACAAAAAAGAAACAGAAAATGAAAACGACAGTATTTTGTAATTGTAGTCTCTTTTGTTTTCTTGTTAATTATCTGATTCTACTCTCTACACCTACTTCGGTCGTCTTTGTTGATAGCCTATGTTTGTTGGAAAAAGATTTGTATTTGAGGCCAAAATGCCTACATTCAACCCCTATTATTAAATAAAATGTACAGATTTAATAGTTTAATAACTTTTTGATTGAATACAACTAAAAAATTTAATTTAACTGTTCAAATATTTTATATGGCACGATTGGTGATTTTGATCCTCCACAGTTATTATTGTTGCAGTTTATATAAAAATTTTAAACGCTAATAATCTTTGAAAATAAATCTCAATCGTTAGATCTTTATTATCTTTATAGTTGGTGTTTGTCAACGCCAAAGAAGTTGGGTTCCCCAATTGGTCAATTCAAAATCAACACAGTTTCTACTCTCTATTGTAGTGAAGGCGAATTTTGTTGCTCTATGTTCATATGGCACAAATGGGACATTTTTTTTTAGAAAAAAAAATACTGTTTCAGTGACTTCTTTTATGAACAAGAGTAACTTGAGTTGAATGAATTTAAGAAATAAAGATTAAAAGGAAACTTATATAAATAAAATTTTTTATGATTTTCACAATTGTTACGGAAAAATAATGTTTAAAATTTTAATACAATAATACAAAAATTAATTTCAAATTTCATACAAAATACTCAAAGTTTTCGCACTCTTAAATCTTATTTAATGTGTTTAGCTATATCTAAATTGAACAATCTCTGCCTAAGACAATAATACACTATATTTTACCTTATTTAATATAAGGTATAACTTATCTACAAGTACATTCCTTTTTTATATAATAATACTAATTTATTTAATATAATTTGATTTACATTTAAATATTCTTGAAATCATTTAATTTTTTCTACGAAAGGTAAGAGATTCTTATAACACTAGCTCCCAAGTTTGTAAGCAACGTGACAAGCTAAGCAAACTTTAAGAGTAGTACTTTCTTTAGTGAATTGCTAGTTAGTAGAGGATTAATTGCTTCTTTGGTTTGGATTTCCTATTTTGTTGTGTTCAAGAGTTTGCTTAAGGCCTTTAGAGTATGGCACTGAAGTCCATTTGTTGACATTGGGTTGTTTGTTTGGTTCCATTCTATGTCTGTGATTCCCATTTGAGACTTTGATTCCTGAGCATCAGTGCCTTTGTAAAGTGGCTTCTTGTAGTTACGTGAGAAATGTTTATTTTTTCAGTTTTATCTTTTCAGAAATAGCGTTTCACATTCCTCAAGTTTACATGTAGTGTTTTGTGGGGTACACAAGGTCATGAGATACAAGAGGTTACATAATGGTCTTTTTTAATGTTGTGTTTTTGTGTTCTTGTTTACTTCAATTCTATTTGTTTGTATAGTTTCTTGATTCTCCCTTTTGTATCAAGCTTCTTACGTTTAGGTACTTTGTTTGATTTATTATGGCGGCAGCAACATCATATCTGAGTGACTTTAGAAGTACTATGATAGAGGATGATCTGCGTTGGTCGTGGGAGGATCATCATTTTCCTTCTAAAGCTATGCTATCCATTCTTTTTAGAGATTTATCCATGGGTAGATGTAGGGCGGATGTTCTAATTGGATTATTAAAATTTTAATTTATATATATAATTTTATTTTATATTTTATTATTTGATTATTTAATGTATAAAAAATCGTCACTCTTAGATTGTAAGAATTTATTTATCTTTAATTTTCTTTTAAACAACAAGGTGCTTTTAAATTGGTTGGACCTAGTGTTGTATGAAGATATGCTTTAGGGAGGTGTATATTTTCCCTTATATGAACATTATAGATACAGAAGAGCATTGATAGGGTAGAGTTTGTTCTTTGTCATTTTTTCAAAATTGTGGAGAACGCCTTTGTTTATGCTTAAAGTTTTAATACTTTTTTTTCCTTTCGTGTGACATTACAAGGTCGGCTAATCAAGGGCATGATCATAGCCTTCTAGATTTGTTTGGCTAGGAAATTTCACGTAGGAATGATTCATTAATAAGCTCAACAATACACAGTCATGATTGGTTATAATATTGATGAACTAAGGAGGCAGAGCAAGAGGTGTGAGTGAAAATGACATGGCCCTTTGATGAGTATGGTTAGGAGATAATACTTGGGCAAGATTTAATTAATATCAATGAGCTTGAAATTGGTTTTGAGTTATGCTGGCATAATACATTGGATCTCTCAAGCGTCTGCAAGTAAACATTTTTGGGGTGGTATTGAACTTCCTCTATAATTGATTATCTTCTAATTTTGTTCATTTATGTAAAAATGCCTCCGGATAATGAGGTGCTCTTGTTGTTGATGAGGCTTGTTATGGAAGGTGCTTTTGGCATGTCACCGGTGGTAATCGAACAATAGTAGTGGTTGCTTCTATGAATGTTTGAGTAGTTTCTTATAAAAGGATGAAGAAAGAATGATGCATCAGGAGATTGTGCATGAGATTGTGTTTGAGATGGTGTAAAGTAAGATTAGTCTACACTTCCAAAATTTATGTGATGATGGTGACCCTCTTGATCGAGAATATGTTAATTAGGACCTCAATCAACATCAATATCAACCTAACTGAAAAATATAATTGCAGGATCAATATATTGTTTCGATGGTGCAACTTGTATGCCTTATATCAAGACATCCTTGCCATCACAATAATCATCGTAGTCTTCACCACTTTTCATGCCAACCGTTGCATTATAATCTTTTTCATTCTCAAAATTGTCTATTATATCTTCGCTTATAGCTAATGGAGAAAGAGGTATTTAACAATCATGTGGTATGTTTAATGAACTTGACCAGAATGTGTGATCAATTTAGGAACATCCAAATTGTTGTACATAAGGAAGTTGCAAATTCAACATTTTTGCTCCATCTTCATATGCACTAAATAATGAGGCTTGTTCTTTAATGCCCCAAAGCTAATTGTTAACTACTAGTGTGTCTGACACAGAGTTAACCACCGGATGAATGTGAGTTTGTTTTCCACATAGTTTGCATATTGAATTGTCTTCCCAATTGCATACTCAATATCTTGTAGGATTTAAAGACACCATATGCCTGTATTCAGACATTACCTTAGTGGTGCTTAACCATAATTTTTGTTCCACCAATTCCTTTAGCTTCTCCAAAGTAACCTTAGGCTTAACTCTCATTATTTTATTCTATTACACTTAAATGTTGTGTCCATATTTATCTCGTAAATTTATCCATTGACATAAATATATTTGACATTTGTTTTAAAATTTATTATCTTTTTCTATGACAAGACTTAAATGTAAGATTACACAAAATTTTTATTTCTAAAATTATTATTGCTATTAATTATTTTTTAACCCCATTATTAATATGGTACATTTATTCTTTTTGACTTAATAATTAATTTATTAATTATCCTCCCACTTTAATATTTTTTCAAACATTGCTAATTATAATATTTGAACTATTATTATTCTTACTATTGTTTTTATTTTCCCACTTCTAATTCTTAAGTTTCATCAAAATATTAGTTCATCAAATCTTAATGTTTTTAATTATATCCTACATAATATATTATTTTTACAATAATAATAATTTTTTGAATTTAATAGTTATTTCCTGCATATATTAATACATTTTTACAAAGTTAGTTTAAGTCAGTACTTTATTAATTACCAAAAATTATTCATCACTTTAAGAACTTAGTATCAAATCTTTCAATAATTTTTTTCTTTTCTCTTTAATTATTAAAACTAATTTTCATAAACATATTTATTTCTCAACTCTTTGTTGCTATTAGTCATACACAAGCTATTTTTTATTTTTTTCCTTTTTATTTATAATTTATTTGGGAAATTAATAAAAAAATTTTAATCAACCAATCTATTTTCAGAATTTAAAAATTTATTTTTCAAATTAAAAAATTATTTTCTATTTTAATAATCATTTTTTAAAGTTATTTTCAATTTATAAATTATTAATTATCTATTATTCTTTATTTCAATTTACATAATAATAATAATAATAATAATAATAATAATAATAATAATAGGTTGAAATATAATCCAAAATTTACATAACAAACGCACTCTTAGATTAAAAAAATATTTTTTTCATTTTATATAATAGTTTGAGAGATAAAATAGATAAAAAGTGCCAAATACATATATAATTATATAAATTTATAATTTTTATTAGTGTAAATAATTTAATTTTGAATGAATAATAAGATGGGAACTTTGTTACCCGTAGAGCCAGATAATAATGTACTAAATGCGCATCGATTTAGGAAAGACCCGCGTGACACACGATTGCATTTGTTAATAATTTCATATTCATAAAGAAGACAGTCAATATTATAATAATAATATTATTAGTATTGTTATTATTATTGTCGTATTATATCTTTTATATAATTTAAATATTAGTATAATTATAAATTTGCACAACTAAAATTTGTATGAGCGGGATTATAACATTAAAATTGATGTAAATCTTCTAATGCACCTTTTAAATACATTTTTTATGCACCATATAATACAAAGAGTATATGTTAAATAGTTATGAGATCTATTAATATTTGCACTCGTATCTTAATAAATTATTATTAAATTATCACACCTCTTTTTTTGGACAAATAAACGATGTATAATTACGGCTATTTAAGTGAAAAAAGTACTTGTCAGAGCACTTCAGAATCTGTCTGGATTGCTGTAAACTTGATTGTGTGTTGCAATGTGCTCTTCAAATTCTAAGATATATGGGCTAAACTTTATTTTGATCTTTTATTTATAAAATATCTTTACTTTAATCCTTTATGAATAAAATATTTTATAATTTAATCTCTCATAAAATTATATTATCAATTTAATCTATCACATATATATTTTTCAGTTCAATCATTTTCAAATAAAATAATTTTTAATAATATCTTTCATATTTTTTAAACTAACATTATTTTCAAGGACAAAAAGGAAGAGCTCTTTCTCTTGGCAAAAATTTCATATATCCACCAATGCCCAAAAGTTAAGCTAGTGACCTTAAAGAGCAAGATTTTGTTGTACGTATTCAATCCTCTCAGTCGTAAGAATAATTTTCGTAATCCTAAATCCTAAATCTACAAGAACAATTAGCAATTATTGAAGTTATGAATTTCAAAAGTGTTAAATTTTCCATTGAGAAGAAAATACTTGATTATCAATAAGATAAGAGAAAAAGGAGATCAAATTAATTAGTGATAACAATTTTATTTATAAGGGATTAAATTAAAAAATTATTATATGTGAGAGACTAGGTTGAGAAACCAATATGTAAAAGATTAAAGGCATGACATATGAACGGGATTTAAAAAAAAATTACAAAATAATGAATAGTAAAAGAAATATTAATTTCATTGCATATTTGCTCGGAAGACACAAAACAGAAAAAAAAGTCTACCTCAATTCCTTTTTTTTGGACCAAAAAAGACTACCTCAATTCTGTTCACTAAATCAGTAAATTAGTGCTGTGATAAAACGTAAACTGTGATTAATCGACGTTAAATTTAAAGACCAAAAAAGACTACCTCAATTCTGTTCACTAAATCAGTAAATTAGTGCTGTGATAAAACGTAAACTGTGATTAATCGACGTTAAATTTAACTGGGGTTAAACTTGGTGTTAGGTGGGTTTGACTAGCGTGGGTTGGTAGGCGTTGGTTGAGTCACTCCTCCCCCCGTTTCTGGCTACTCCTTGCCTCCCTCTCTTCCACTTCCCCATATAACCCCCTCCCCTCTCTCTCACCCATTTTCAGAGTCTCTCTCTTCTCTCCCACTCTCTCTCAACTCCCAACTACTTCACACCCACCAAACCCCCTCTTTCCTCAGAGAGACTCTTTCTCATCGTTTCACTCCCCATCATCTTCATTCCCTCCTCTCTCCCTCGCTGTTACCAACCCCCTTCTTCCTCACCCACACTTCGTCCCCGATTTCATATATTTTGATTTCCCGTCATTCTATAGTTCCACGCAGGGCCACCGCCATGCAGCCTTCGACCTCCATGAAGTCAATTTCGCCTTTCGATCTCATGTCCGCCATAATCAAGGGTAAGGTTGACCCCTCCAATGTCTCCTCCGAGGCTGCCGTTGAAGTTGCCGCTCTTTTATTCGAGAATCGCGAGTTCGTCGTATTCTTGACGACTTCCATGGCTATTTTGATCGGGTGTGTGGTGGTCTTGATATGGCGGAGATCTAACGGTCAGAAGGCCAAGGCCATTGAGCCTGTCAAGCCGGTGATCGTGAAGGACCCGGAGGTCGAGTTGGATGATGGTAAGAAAAAGGTCACCATCTTCTTCGGCACGCAGACTGGTACAGCAGAAGGGTTTGCAAAGGTAGGCTCAGTCAATTTTTTGTGCGTGATTGTGTCTTTCTGAATGTATCTTGGCTATGAACTTGTGAGCTTCGGCTGATTAATACTAAATTTGGTTGGCTTGGTGTTGCGAGCAGGCGCTCGTTGAAGAGGCCAAAATGCGATACGAGAAGGCGACGTTTAAAGTCGTGGATTTGGTACTGTTAATTTTTCTGTAATTAAATTTAAAAATACCCGCCTTCTTTTTCATTACTTTTTGTTTGGTGTTGGTTTGTTTCATATGTGGACTTGATTCTTACGTGTTATTGGTGAACAGGACGATTACGCTGCCGATGACGATGAGTACGAGAAAAAATTGAAAAAAGAGTCATTGGCTGTTTTCTTTCTGGCTACGTAAGCTTTTGAAACTGTTCCGAGCTTTATCTTTCTAGTAATGTTTTTGGGAAGTATCTAATGGTAAATTGATCTGCTGGGGATGGTATAGATATGGTGATGGTGAGCCGACAGACAATGCTGCAAGATTTTACAAATGGTTCACCGAGGTAGCTTTAGTTTGATTTACAGTATCTGGATTTGCATTTTTATTTTGGAGTGAAACTCAATGATATCTTGATTATGTGGTTATGATTTTAGGGAACTGAGAGAGGAGAGTGGCTTCAAAATCTTCAGTATGGTGTTTTTGGCCTCGGCAACAGGCAGTATGAGCATTTTAATAAGGTTTGCGTTGAACTCTTTCTTTGAAGTAGCATTTCAAGCCTTAAATTGCCAACTATGCAGCACTTGGTAATTTGCTGTGCTGTTCCTCATGCCTTCATACATTGATTCAGGTAGCAAAGGTGGTTGATGAGATTCTTGCTGAGCAAGGTATTCTTTTGATTTCCTTCTGCTCCTTGATGATTTTCTCTGAAAATTAGCAAAGATCAATTTATTTTGTATGATGATAACTAGTTTGACACTGCATGTGGGCATGAAACACTGTTAAGAATGGATAATTGTTGCCAAATACGAAGTTTTTGTGCTAATGGTTAAAACTCATACTACTAAGCTTGCATAGGGCCCTAATCCTTCGGTACTCAGAAATGCCTCGAGATAGATTACTGTTGGCAATAGAGTCCATATTTTACAATACTTTAACATAGTGGTTGTTGATTTTTGGTATCATTTTTACTCTCATTTTAACAGATTCTTACCACTGATCTCACATGTCTTATCCATTTTCAGGTGGGAAGCGTCTTGTTCCATTGGGTCTTGGAGATGATGATCAATGCATAGAGGATGACTTTTCTGCATGGTATTGAAATATTTAGTTGATTAGTTAATATTAAAGTGAAATTCTATTTCCATGCAGATATGTAAGTCCTTTCCGTCCTCTGGTTAATGATTGTCATTGCAGGAAAGAACTGGTGTGGCCAGAATTGGATCAATTGCTTAGAGATGAGGATGACAAAACTGTATCTACCCCGTACACTGCTGCTGTTTTGGAATATCGGGTTATAATTCATGAACCAGAAGATGCAAGTGTTGAGGAAAAGAGCTGGCATAATGCAAATGGTCATGCTGTTGTTGATGCTCAACATCCCTGCAGGTATATCAGAGTAGAATCTTCTTTCGTGACTTGGAATATCATGCTGTAATCTGACATGTATTACTTACTCCTCGTGAAGAGCAAATGTGGCTGTGCGAAGGGAGCTTCATACTCCTGCATCAGATCGTTCTTGCACTCATTTAGAATTTGACATTTCTGGTTCTGGACTTGTGTAAGTGTTTTTATGTGGCTATATAATTGATACATACTTCTCTAGTAAAGTACTAATTCTTCCCTTGTACTTATGCGTGATTTGTTTCACAGATATGAAACAGGGGATCATGTTGGTGTTTACTGCGAGAATTTAACTGAAACCGTGGAAGAGGCAATTAGATTACTAGGTCTGTCACCAGATACCTATTTCTCCATCCATTCTTATAAAGAAGATGGGACACCACTTAGTGGAAGCTCCTTGCCACCTCCATTCCCTCCTTGCACTTTGAGAACAGCACTGGCTCGATATGCTGATCTTTTAAGCTCACCCAAAAAGGTGCTTCTTTTGAGTTTGATACATCAGTAATTTCACCCTTTGTCCCTTCTCCTTCTTCAGAGATTTACTTTATGTTAATAATGGATAATTCTTTTCATATATTTTCCAGTCTGTCTTACTTGCCTTAGCTGCCCATGCCTCTGATCCCTCTGAAGCTGAACGATTAAGATATCTTGCCTCACCTACTGGAAAGGTTGTAAGAGATTTATACCATTGGAATTCTAATCTAGATTTTTGTGCTTACCTTTCTAATTATTTTGGTCCTTGCTTGTACAGGATGAATATGCAGAGTGGATTATTGCCAATCAGAGGAGTCTCGTTGAGGTCATGGCTGAATTTCCATCAGCCAAGCCTCCACTTGGTGTCTTTTTTGCAGCAGTTGCTCCTCGCTTGCAGCCCAGATATTATTCAATCTCATCATCTCCAAGGTTATTTCTTGTATTTCTACTCTTGCATGTCTGTGTGTTCATGTTGGAAAATTACCTTAGTGAATGAAGAACAAGTTGGGGGATCGTTATAGTACTTTTTATTTGCTTGTACTATTTCATGCATTACTAAAGAGAATTAGTGCCTGTATCTCAATATATTTCCAAATTGTGATGAACGTCACAACATAATTCTTACCCAAACTGTTAACCTACTACATTCTGATGATTCCTGAGTCAAAGTCCAAGTTTGAGAATTGGATGAATGTTGACAACATAATTACCTTATACTAGAACTATACTTTCTGCATTTTTGTAACATGCTAATGAAAACGTATATCTTTTGTGATTGATTATATCTTATTGAATCATCTAAATATCTAATATATTGCACTTACATTGTGCAAAAATTGTTCACAGAATGGCTCCATCGAGGATCAATGTTACTTGTGCATTAGTTTATGACAAAATGCCCACTGGAAGGATTCATAAAGGAGTGTGTTCAACTTGGATGAAGGTAATTTATGCACTTTCCTGGTTATGTTTGCTTGAACTAGTTGAGTTTGTACAACAAGATATAATCATAAAGGAATAACTTTTTTTTTGCCATTGGTTAGTTAAACTCTACTGTATATCTCTCAAATTTTGAAAATGGGAAAAAGAATTATAAAATGATATAGAAGCCAAATGTTTTGAATCTACTGCTAATATATATCTATAGTCAATTCGACTGAGATTTTAGCTTGTTTTATTATTTGTTGTCCAGAATTCTGTGCCATTGGAGGAAAACCTGGACTGCAGTTGGGCCCCTATCTTTGTCAGGCAGTCAAATTTCAAACTCCCTGCAGATACTAAAGTGCCTATAATCATGATTGGACCTGGCACTGGATTGGCTCCTTTTAGGGGTTTCTTGCAGGTTTGAAATGACTTGCTATTTACTTGTTCAAATCGTCCAACTGCCTAAGCCAAATTATTCATACATTTTGTTTTTTATTTGCACTTCAGGAAAGATTGGCTTTGAAAGAAGCGGGAGCTGAATTGGGCCCCTCCGTATTATTCTTTGGATGCAGAAACCGTAAAATGGTGAGTTATCTATTCTGGATGCAGTTTCATGGCTTTGTATAGAGCGTAGGTGCAGGGAATTGGTGAGGAGGCCTTTGGTATATTTGGATTGATCAATATTAATTAACTGTATTCTTTTAAAGGACTTCATCTATGAAGATGAGTTGAACCACTTTGTCAATAGTGGTGCACTTACGGAGCTTGTTGTAGCCTTCTCCCGTGAGGGACCCACTAAGGAGTATGTGCAGCATAAAATGATGGAGAAGGTAAGTACCCTCTTTAACATGTTACCTTTCTCTCAAATAAGAATTTTTGTATGCTCATATTATCAATTAATGGTTTAACCATTCTATTAATCAATGATCTACTGTGTCTAGGCTTCGGATATTTGGAACCTGCTATCTCAGGGAGCTTACATATATGTGTGTGGTGATGCCAAAGGCATGGCTAGGGATGTCCACCGCACTCTGCACACGATTGTGCAAGAACAGGTAAGCTAATTAAAATTAATGCTGGGGTTAGCGTTGCGTAATAGATGACTCTACTACATGCGGAGGGATGAGAGTTGTATTATTGGTGGCCACAAAACTGTGAATGAAATTTGTGATGTTGACGCTTAACAACAAATGAGGCGCCATTGTGAGGGCACTTGGGGCAAACACGTCAACTTGGAGTAAAAATGTCTTCTGTGTGAGCTAAGCCACTTTATAGGGTAGACGTTACTTTCCCGGGACCTCTGAAGAAAGGCCACGTCCCTCTCTCTCTCTGTCTCTAATATACATATATTCTTTTCATCTCTGAGTCTCCTAATGCTCACTATGAATTCTCCATAAGTTGTTTTATGATTTATTTTGAGCCTGGCTAATCAAGTTGTGTTTGTGAATATTAGGGTTCTCTGGATAGCTCCAAAGCTGAGAGCATGGTGAAGAGCCTACAAATGAATGGCAGGTATTTGCGTGATGTATGGTGATGATCTCTGATTATAAGCCAAGAAGAAGATGAAGACAATAAAGCTTGCGTAAATATGAGTTGTTGGTAGAAGTATCCGGAAGGGGGTTTTTGCAACACCCTTCATTGAAGCCCTCAAAAGGGGGTCTATACCAGTTGCCTTCCGGGGCACTGGTCCTGGTATTCTTTTTTACTATTTTTAAATGGATTCTTTTTTTTTTTTTTTTTTTTATGTAACTTATATGATATAAGCAAATTTTGTTTATAGCTAGATTATGAAAGTATGAACACTTACTTTTTTCCTTGTATGAACCTGTAAAAGGGTTCAGAGACAAAGAAAGTGGTAATATTATTATTTCGAAGAATGGTTATTATTATTATCATCATCAACATTGTTGTTATTATTATTATTATTATTATCATCATACACGAATGTATGACCAGTTGAGCTGGGACTATTCTCTCATTTGTATTAAGTCACTCGAAACTTCAATTGAGTATGTTAAAGAAAAGGTGGATTCTAATTTTGTTACTTTGTCAACTTCGTGTACTTTATTTTTAAATAATCTCTAAATTTATAATACCATTCTTATTTCCAATATAGAGACTGAGGTTCTTTGGGGTTATAAAAAAAAATAGAGCAGTTAACAAATTCAACAGTTTAAGGTTTACAAACAAAATTTAAAAAGTAGAATATGATAAATTATTTTAGATTAATATCTAGTCAATATATTTTCTATGTAATTGTCTTTTTCTTAAATAAATATATTAGTGCAACTAAGTAACTACTAATGAGGTATGTACACAGTAATTTTCAAACGAAATAAATAACAAAGAATTAAATTTTTAA
Source organism: Delonix regia (assembly GCA_037074485.1). Classification (NCBI taxonomy): domain Eukaryota; kingdom Viridiplantae; phylum Streptophyta; class Magnoliopsida; order Fabales; family Fabaceae; genus Delonix; species Delonix regia. Next base: position 24,003,869 of record CM073451.1, on the reverse strand, counting down.
GAAAACACATTTTCTAATAAGCTATGTTTTTTATAAAAAAAAAAATCTATCTTTAAGTTATTTTATTTTATTCGTTATAGAAGAACTATATTTTATAACCTTGTAATTTTGACATCTGAAAAAAATGACACAATTTACCCTGACATTATAAACTTTCTTTCAGTTCTCATACTACATCATTTTCATATGTCAATATTATAATTTTTCTTATAATTTTAGAAACCGAGTAACATACTTTAAAATCTAATTATAAAATCTACAAAATGAGTTCTTTACATTTAACTTAAAATACATTATACGTAAGTCTAAATTTTTTTCAAAAATTTTAATAGAATTATTGAAACATAAATTAATCGTTTGTAAACTTTCTATTATAAACAAAGCGTTTATATTTGTTTATTTTGATATCAATTAGTATTCAGTCTACACAACAATATTTTTTTTAATTTTCAAATAAAATGCACAAGGATAATGTTAATACTAAATGTTATACTTTATTTATATAAAGATATTATTAAATTAACATCAAAAAATAAAAATTTAATTAAGAAATATTTTATATATATATATATATAATATGTTAAAATATTTTTAAAGTTCAAATATTATGCAGCATGTTTTAAAAAATATAAGGAGACTTCTGTAAGTTTAAAATAATAAAAAGGATGTGTATATACAATCAGAAAAATAGGAAGGAAGTTTATTATATGACTCAAATTTTATTTTATTATTGTGGTAAACACTAAAAATACGAATATAAAACAAAGTGATTATATTCCAAAATGAAAAAAAATCTAACGAACCAATAATTAACCTAAGTAGGGGCGGACAACCTTTTACTCCTTTTTAAAAGCATTATTAAATTATTCCTTTTAAGTTTCCACCAAATATCAATATTTCTTGCAGCAGAAATATACAGAGTATACTTATAATATAATAATATTAATTTAAAATATAATAATATTATAATTATATTCTTATATTATAACTGAATACACTAATATATTTAAAATTATAAGTGTTTCAAAAATTTTATTATTAATATTTTAATAATTTCTTAAAAAATTTTATATTTATCCACTCCTATTATTTAAACAATCACCATCAGCCCCTAATTAAATAATTTTATTCTAAACATTATTACTTAAATCTAAAAAAATTTAACAATACAAAATTATTAAAATCTCTTTTCTACTTTTTGGTACATTTTTTAAAATCAATGTGTCCACGTCCTCCAACCATGCCAACCGGAGAGATCCAAGCGTGGTGGCTCCTGGAAGGCCACAATCAGCCGTCTCTATAATCATAGTGGGACCCGCAAATCACAATGAATCCTCTTGCTTGTTACACCCATTCCACTTTTTGATGAAAAATTTTAGCATTAAATCTACGATCAAAATTTAATTCATACATTAAGAATTTATTGTACAAAACAAATATACATTTACCATATCTATACACTTTTTATATTATTATTATTATTATTATTATTATTATTATTATTATTAATTATACATTTTTAATATAGTAATTTAAAAAAATAAGGATATAGCAAAGTATACATAAGTTTAATCCTTTAATTTTTTTAGAATCATCATGCGTTTTAATTTGCAATATTTAGCATGGATAAATTGGGTGGGGCAGGTGGATAAAAAAAATATAAATTGATATGAATATAGTAGTAATTTTACATAATTAAACTTTTTTAAATATTTAAACTTATTACAATAAGATTATAAATTATTCAATTTTATGCAACTTTCTATATTTTATTATATTGTTGCCTAATTAAGACACGACAAGAATTATATAATAAATTTTTTTCTATTAATAAATTAGGAGGTTGGTGGTGGAATACATTGCAATTGAAAACAAATATTAGAGTGAATTATTTTAATTTCTCTTAATTTTTGTTAGTTTCATGGTGCGGTCAAAGAGAAACATTTTGAAGCTAATAGAAAACAATCTTTTTGGAAGATTATGCAAGATGAGATGTAAACTTGTTTTCTAAAACATTTAACATATAAAAATGAGCACTTCCAAATTAATTAATATGGAAAGTAGGACCCTTGACCTGGTCATGAATGCATATTGTCACACTAAGAATAAACACATGAAACTTCTCAAGCACATAGATTTGATTATCATGTTTATTAATTAATTTATTTATTCTAAAGTAGAAAGCATGGCAATTACTAATTGACCAGGTGGTGGAGCATGTGGTTTACCAACTCAACCCTATTATTTTAGTTTTCTTCAACATTTGATTACTTCCTAATCTTACAACCATATATTAACTGGGATTGGCAGATTCCCAGAATGATGCTTTCTCTCTCTTCTTCTATGAGAAATCCTAATTTGAGAAGCAACATGCATTGGTAGATATTGAACATTTTTTTTATATTGGTTCCTGGAAGTATTTTTGTATTACGACCAAATCAAAGAGTAAAATTCTTGTTTGTCCTTAATAGAGATTGTTTTTAATTAGTTTTTTACATATAAGATATTTTATAATTTGATCTTTTATAGAATTATTTTAGTAATTTGGACCCTCACATAAAGATATTTCTCAATTTGATCATATTATTAATGAATTGCTTAATAATTAACAGAGTCATAAACTTATTCACACTACTGATTAAATTTGCGTAGAAAAATTGGTTTATAAAATAAATGAATTAAGCAAATTACAAATAATTATACGAACATAATAAATGTGAATTAATTAGTGATTAATTTAGTTTTTTTTTATAGATCAAATTAATCAAAAAATAACACACGCGTGGCCGACAGATGTAATCAATACTCCACATTAGAAGCAACAGAAGTGGTAGAAATTTTATGGATCAAATTAAGCAGTCTCAAATATAATTAAAGATGGCTAATTAATTAGCTTTCACTTCAGAATTGAAAGCTGCATTAGTTGATGAAAGATGGCTTTAGGAACCCAACAAACTTTCCTTTCATCCATCATTGAGAGAGTGACTGATTCCATTCACCTTAGAGTTGGCGGCCATGTGATCAAAATTTTAAACCACGTAAAATTTGAGGTTATTTTCCCTCATCTTCACGCACACATCAAGGGCATGTTTGGTAGGATGGAAAGGAATCATGAAAGGAAATAGGAGAATATGAAAACTGCAAAATTACATTTGGTATAATAGAAAAGCTTTCTCTCGCCTATTCCCTTTTCATTGTACGGTGGTAATGTGTTTTCCTTCTAATATCCGATGGAAAGCTCAAGTATTATTAGGAATTTATATTTTTCAGAAAATTTTGTCCACTTAAAAAAGAAGTAACAAGCGACTATATTTTTCTAGTAAGTGAGCTTTTTCTCCACTTAAAAAAATAAAATATAAATATTTTATTTAAAATAATATAAATTTTAAATATTTTTGAAATATTTGTTACATGATAAAAAATTTGAAAAAAAATCATTTATTAATATTTATTATAATAACTCAACATTTTTTTTAAGACTACCTTAAAAATATTTTCCAAAAATAATAATTTAATATTTGGACATTTCAATTTTTTTATCTCATTATCACTTTCATTTCATTATTATTTTCATCATACCAAACAAATTTTATAACTCAATATTCCTTCTCATTCTCAACATATTAAACACATTTTGAAATTAAAATTTTCATTTCTATTCTATCTTATTTCCCTTCATTTTCCACCAAAACCTAATATTGTGTATCAAACGAAACTTAAGTGATTAAACGATCAGCCTGAAAATGTAGCCGCTCAGGAAGAAAAGGTTCTTGTACCTCAAAATTAAGTTCATAATGTCCGTTTTCATCTGAGGGAAAAATACGTTAGGTTTATAAAAAAAAAATTGCATTTGGCCTCTTTGGACTAAAGTTTAGTTATAAAGTTGATACATAAATTTTAAAATATATAAAACATTTTTTTGAAACTTAGGCTAAAATAAGAACACTAAATCTTACCGTCGAGAAATTTCTGGACGATAGCCTGTCAGTGACATTAAGAGATCCTTACCACCGCATTCTTCAAAAGGACAAGCATTGTCCCAATGGGATGATTAACATGATCACAAAGTTACAGAACTATGACATGTCACAGCAAAGTCTCCTGCAAAGATAGAGACTTCCACTTCTAACATCCTTTTTTAGTTGGATTTGATAGCTACTCATCAATAGTTCATGACATTCACATCAAAAGCACCAAATTACAATATAAAACCACAAATAATCCTCAAGCAGAACGGCTTTGTCACTGACACCCCAGGTGTCTATATGTACAAGCTTGCATATCCTCTGCGCTACCTATTAGATCAAAATACAATAATTTACGTTTTTCTAATATTTTTTTAATTATTTATTTTTTAAAAAATATGAACCATTAAATCAATATCTAATAATCCACAATCCTCTACTATATTGCAGAAGATCCACCCCGAAGCTCTCTTGAGATCTAACAGAAACATTTCACACAAAAATTGGCAATATATTAGAAAAATTTAATAAAAAATCCATCTGAGCAACACATAACATAATCTTTGCAAATTGAAATATATAAAGGCCATTAGCCAACATGAGATTTACCCAGATTCACAACAATTTGTGCATCGGCACCCAATACGCAGGAATGCATCATTGATCCAAATCTTTACAATAATAAGTACAAGAAAGCAACATTGGAGTGAAAAACCAAAATAATAAAGGGAAAAAAATGTAGTTCTGTCCAGGCCATTACAACTATGCACTTGTGTCATTCTAATCTTGCTCAGCGTCTTCAATTTCTTCATCCTCTGGTACTCCGCGAAGGTAGAGGACATTGTTGCATCTGAAAATACAAATAATGAAACAAGACTTTATACTTCCCAGTTAAGAAATTAATTTGACGCCTTTGAAAGAGTTCAGTATATAAATATATTTGGCCTACAGATTCAGGTGTTTGATGTTTTGACTTTTGATCCAGGCCCGAAATACATATAACACAAAAATGTCCTGTTATGTAATTAAAGGGATTTTATACTGCACAACATTCTGTCTCATTCTTTTAATTTTTTAAGAGAACCTTACTCTTAGATTTTCCCCCAAACTTATATTTTGGTCAACCTCCAACAGCATTTTCTGACCACCTTATTGTTGAAAATTTAATCACAGAAGTGCAACAAGGAGGGAGATAATGGTTAGGAGAGACTGCATGATAATGGTAGTTTGAGCAATATAAAAGTAGATTAAAAACCTTCTGAGTTGACATAGCTTTGTTCTATTTAACTTAAAACATGGTTTAGAAACCATATACCATGGCTTCTAGCTTATGAATAGTTTTGAAAAGCAGAGGAACAGCGGTCAGTCCAAGATCTTGATCTCATTTACGTCACAATGAAATTTTATTCATGCACGCTAACAAAACAAGAAAGCTACTTGCAAATAGTAATATTAAAATAGGTACCTGATTAAAATTTCTCCTAAATTTCCAGTAAACTGTCCCTCTATGTACTCTTCTGTGTTGGCCAGCTGCAAATAAGTTCACACATCACAACATAATGTTAGCAACTAAAAGTCTTGCATCCATCTGTCACAATTAAACAAAAAAGTTGAAGATTTTTGAAGAGGTTGTGCACACGTGTCCAACAAATAATTAAAATGATCAAAGAAATAGCAATTCCAATGTCTTTAGACTACAAGACACTGATACACCAAATACTATCTGCTAGTGGGCCTGTACATGCAAATTGTATGCATGCCCTCATATCAGGTTCCCATCAGCATAGTTTTGTACAAAAATCACATTTTGAAATAATTATATTTCTGTTAATTGGGACTTGGTATGGATTTTGCAATATATATTATAAGTTAAGCATATATTCTAACTCCTCTAAAATTGGGAATAAAACACCTTGCAGCTTGAAGTTTATCCTAATTAGTAATTACAACTCTAGTATAAGCTCAAAATGGTGCAAAATAACCCCTAGAATTTCATAAATGAATACCTGAATAGGTAGTGAATTTTAACCTTTTTCTCATGTGATTGGCACATGCGAAAAGGTAAAATACACTTTACCTTGATTACAATTATAGTACATGACGTTCAAAAGTCAAAACCATTCAAATAAAGCCCTAGACTTAAACTCAGGCCATGACCTAATCAAACGCTTAGACATTGAAAAACAACAGAGAAAATGTATAGGGTACAAGAAATACCCACACTTAGTGCCATGGCGGCTCTCCCCAGGTATTGGGTTTAAGGGAGGGGCTAGCAATTTTGAAATTTTTGGAAGCTCTATACCATGTCTTTCTCTCAGCATCAAGGACTCCAGGGAATTTATGGATATATTCTTGAGTTGATTCACTCTTGGAAATGAAAACCCTTTTTTTTATTGTTATTGGAAGCTGATCAATATATAACCATTCCTTTTATTTGTCAATCTTGGAGTCGGATTGGTTCCAATTGATGCATCAGTTTCAATCCCTTTTTCTTTGCTCAATTCCAGTTCAGTTTCGCATATTTATGTGGGGATTTCAATTCTGTACTGAGTATTAAAGAAGGTGATCACCCATGACTCAGTTTGGGGTTTCGATATACATCAAAGCCTATGAGTTTATGAATCGTCAAGCACTCACTTTCTGTCCTGGTTTTTCTTCAATGTTTAAACTGTCGGTAGAGTACAACAGGGTGTTTTGAACTTCTTATACTAAAGTTGTAATAAGGGTAAGCTTTAGAGGCTGTTTGGCACAAGCATAGATTTTTTTTTCCTAGGAATGTGGTTCCAAGGAATGTCGTTAAAGTTGTTTGGTTTGCTCAAAATGTTCCAGGAATATTTCATGACATTACTAGGTAAATTACATCATGAGTTTGGTTCAATCTATATATTACTAGGAATCAACGAACATTTTACAAATATACCCTTGATCATTTCTATAAAAAAAAGAAATGAATATAAAAATCTAATAATAAAAGAGGTGATGGTAATGAAGGTGGCAGTAGTAATGGAGGCAGCAGCAGGTGGTGGTGGTGGCAGCAGCAGCAGCGACAGTATGAGGAGAGGTGGAGGTGGCAATAGAGGTGGAGTTGATAGCAGCAACAGTGGACGAGAGATGCGTTAAGGTTAGGACTTTCAAAATGATGAATAGTGGGTAATTTGGTCTTTTCAACTAAACAAAAATATTCCCATTCATGAAAATGTAACATTCCCACCCCTGGGAGCGGAAGAATGTTTAAAAAATTTGTGGGACATGTCCAAACATGGGAATATAACATTCCAGATCTCACATTCCTAGGAATCAAAAAGAATGCATACCAAATGCCCCTTTAGACGAGTAAAGTATTTCTACCTTTCAACACATGCAAGTCAAATGATAAAAATTGTTAAAATTCATGACCATTTAGCATTTTTACTTTATATGAAAGTCTTGGGGAAAACTTTAGGGGAGTGAAGTGTATTTAAACCTTTTATATAGCATACCATTCTATTCTAGTATCCTAGACTATTAGAAAAACTTACACATCCACATATTGTAACTTTTTGGATACATTACAGGTCCCAGTACTGGTGCTCCATATTTTGTAGAACTATCAAGTGCTGATATGATTTAGGCTCATCGTGTAAAATAATATAGCAGGGATAATATAAACATGCCTTTATTCTTGTAATTTATACACAATAAAAATTAAATAAAATTTATTTTTATTTTATAAGACTCCAAGAAGCTACAATTATAGAATCAGTCACAAGCCGCATAAAGTAGTTCTATATACAAGGACAAACACCCAAGAGTCGAGGTAGAAAACAAACCTGCAAGTTCATATAGGAATCAACTGAAACAAGAAAACCTGAAAAACAAAATGAAGATTAAAATCCATTAAGTATCAGACCTATTACATAAAATCTGAATTGTACTTTTAACTGTAATGTGATAGGAGAATCATTATGCCATCAGATAAGGGCCATACCCTTATATTCCATCCCCCACTTTAATTTTACAATAACTGGCTTCCCAGTCAAATTGTTCAAGAACGGCTTGGGATTAACTGGTATAGTCTGCAGAGTGCAAGGAAAAGCATAATTAGAATACAATGCAAGTTTAATAATATCACGTTAAATAAATGAATAAAGTAACCATAAAATAAACTTATAGAAACAATATCAGTATTGTGATAGACAATGGCAGTCAGTAAAGCAGCAGCCAAATTGGATCACAATATCAAATTATCACTACAATTTAAAAAAAAAAAAAAAAAAACTTGACTTCATTCTTTTTATACCATATATGACAATAAAAATTTTTATGAAGAGCAAGAGATTCTAAAACTTATTCTTACCGCATTTGTGAAATGTAATCTACAATGTTAAGAAATAATGAAAATATAAACAAATAAGGTAAACTTTTTGAAGAACTTCAAGAGGGAAGTCTTATCCAGCAAGAGACACAATAAAAAATTTCGCCAAATATTTGCGACAGGTTGAACTTGGAGCTATTTTAAGTATAAGATCAAGCTTACAGAATATAAAATCAATTTATGATATGTCTAATGACAATAGAACGAATAGAATACTCCTTTTTCTTCTAGAGCACCGGGAAATGAACGGGGAAAGGATCTAACCTTTGACATCATATTCACCAAAATCTTAACGACTGAAACTGTTGCCATATGAGCTATAAGCTCACTTGCAACTATATGTATAATCTACATCTTACTATTCTAATCACCGAGCAATGAACAACGAGAAGACCTGAAGAATGTCTGAATGGATAAAACTTGGATTTTATTCACAAAATTGTGCTTGCAGCAGTCACTAAGTATAATAATATAGCAAATTGAAGAAAAATTTGAAATGGGCAACGAACTCGTGTTCATATGTAGGGTAAATGAAAAAAATTTCCACACAATTGTTCTGAGGAGCATTTTCTCAAACACATCACGAGCCACACCTACGAGTACAACCTGATGCCGCATTTGGAAAAGGGAGTGCATGAAATGAGATATATAGACTGAGACACAAATTCAGAGCCCCGGCGTTGTAGACCAGGACTTAATGAATGCTTGAGAGAGAAGGCAGATAAAAGACAGTTGCAGAGGATACATCCCACGTCTTTCTAAGTTGCGTCAATCAAAATTGAGAAGCAAGCGAAAGTAATAATTCCTGTTTAGGCATATACAGAAAAGGGATAGAAGAAGATACTCACAGCCATTGTGGAGGAGTCCGACACAGCAACGCTTGATAGACTTGAGAAGACGTGCCGCGAGCTTCCGAGGGTTTTGCTTTGGAGGATTAGTTAGGGTTTATTTGACAAGGAAATCGGAGGGCGTAGATCAAGCCAGAACATCCAACCAAAAGACAGAAAAGAGTGAGGCCATTGATAAAAATATAATTTCCGTCTGGAAAATATCAACATAACCGATTAAAAAATAAATTAATTTAATATTTTTGACGCCGGGAAAATATCACAATTTTAGTGTCTTTTACCACTAAGCTGCAATGAATCTTAAATGTATACAATATTTTATATATAATTGCTCTCTTTTTAATATAACTAGTTTATTTATACATGTGTTTTACATGTTTCAAAAAATTTAATTTTTTTATTATATGTCAATACATTTTAAATTAATAGTATGGGTAAGTATTAGTAAAAAATTGAATCTAGTAATATATTATGATATAAAAATATAATAAATTAGAGGAAATCTATAAAATTGGTTATGTAATATTAATGAGAAAGAAATGACAACAATAAAATAATTAAGAGATTTTTTTTTACTTTAATTTTGGACTATGTTAAGTTATATTTATAATATTTTATTAAAAAATTTAAGAGATAGTTAATTAATTAATTTATTATTTTTCTTTTTAATTCCAAAAAAGTCCAAACTTCAAAGAATTTATTATTTAAAATGCGGTTACTTAATTTATTAATTTTTTTGTTTACTTTAAAGAATTCTTAAATGAATAATTTATTAAATTTTTTGTTCACTCCAAAAAAAATTTGAAAATTTAAAAATTTATCAATTTAAAATACGATTAATTAACTATTTCATTATTTCTCTTATTAACTATGAAGAATTTACAATTTACATGTATGAAAAATATAAAAAGTCATTACATGAAGAGTTTGAGAGTTTGATCATGGAGCTTTCTCATTAGTTAAACATAGCTCTCATGTTAAAAGAAGCCGACTATATATATATATAATAGATGCTTAAATGCATCATTATTAAGGCCTATATAACCTACCAAGGATGTGGCTTACGTTGGGAGTCCTTTGACAATCTGTTTAGTAAGGTTATGTAAATCTAGACCATTTAACTAAAAAGCTAGCCTAATGGGTTAGTGGGTTAGCCTGTTTTATTGTAGTTGATAGAGATGTTCATAATGAAGGTGAAGAAATTAGTGGTGGTGATGGCCATGAAGTTTATATTTTTGCTACAAGACAAGATTCTAATATTATTGACACTTGATGGAACTTTGTTGTGATTATATATTTGTTTGTTGCTTGATTTTGAACTTGAAGTATTATATCATGTTTGTAATTTGCCATCTTTGGATGTTAGATTAGATTTGTGGTATTAGAATTCTTAATGGCTAGTTTGTTTTGTTTGAGATTTTATTTTTTCCAATTTTTTGTTTTAAATTTTTGATAGGTTAAAGTGATAGCAATGACAATATTTAATGATTATATATATATGAATTAATAAATTAACTTAAATTTGAATTTTATAACTATTAGTATTTGCTTGTTAATGCTTATTTTATTAAAATTTAAATATATAAATTTTAAATTTGAATTTTGGTGGATAGGTTTGGTTAAGTCATTAGGTGAGTTGGATTGAGATTTTCAATACATTTCTTTGATACGTGGGTTAAATAGGGTCAACCGAGATGGGCTAACTAACTCACTTTAACAGCACTCATTGCAATAAATCAATTAATTTAAAGTTGATCAATTTTGAGCATTTTAGTCAAAGCCAATTAAAATTTTATCATATTAAATTTTTCTAAAAAATTATTAATACATTGATATATATACCCAAAAATAATATGTATTTTATGTATCGTTAATGTAGTGGAATAGTGCTTATTAATCTTGGGAAATTTTCATCTTTTACTTGTTTCAACATAGCAATTTTCAATGATTACGTAAATTAAGAGATAAATTAACTTAAATTTGAATTTTATAATTATTAGTATTTGCTTGTTAATACTTATTTTATTAAAATTTAAATATATAAAATTAAAAAAAAATTTATATTTAATTATCATTGATTCAACTAGGATGAAATTAATGAACTATTAACCATAATTTTATTAACTTAATGATTGGTCTAAATTTAAAAACATTGACTTTAACAATGTAATAATATATTTTAATAATTATTTATTAGTAAAAATAAAATTTGATGAATTTACATTACAAAGTTACTTAAACTCACAAATTTGACAATCTTAATTACTTTTAGATACTTGCCAATAGAATGTTTATAACTATAATAGTATACTTTAATATCTTGAGTGTTCCAGGAATCCAGAGTTGAGGCTAAACAACATTGTCATTTGTCTTCAATAATGTGTGTGATTGGCAAGGTGACTAAATTAATTCAATGCATACTAAATATAAAAAATAAAATTGTATCATCTGCTTATAATTTTATTCTCCTTTTAAAAATAAGTGAGAAGATAAAAGATATTCACTCTCACGAAGAACTCATTGTGAAAAGAAATTAATTCTTAACCATTCAAAAGAAGGTCATAAGAAAAAATAGTCACACGTTGTGACACAATTAATTTATGAGGTGTTAGAATAAACGTTTTGAATATCACTTTGTATAACAAATCATCTAGTTTTAATTTTTCTCACGTGTGAATAAAAGTCGTAAATTTTGAGGTAAGAAAACTGTTGTCAAACATTAAGTCGTCTTTTAAGAAAGCATTTTGATACAAAGTAATGATTCCATTTATTAATTTTGCAATCTAGTCACTGTGTCAACTTTGAAATGACTTCGAAAATAACATTAAAGAGTCTAATGCGTCGGAATTCCTAAAAGGAGAAAATTTGAGTAAAACTTATATAAATATATGAAAAGTAATTAATGCAGAAAAGTATAAAATTAAATCTTGTAGTGACAATTTAATTTTTTATAAATTTAAATTTGTATAAAATTATTTTTTTGTTTGAATTAATGAATGATCAATTTTACATAAAATAAAATTTTAGAGAGATTAATTAGTTACAATTAATTTATAAATGATAAAATTATCACAAAATGTAAAAGTGAATTTAATTTAATAATTTTTCACAAATAATTCTTTGAAAAAAAATATATTTAAAAGGTCTTGTTAGTTGTTATCATCATATGTAAAATCTGCCCAATTCTTTGGAGCTCTGCCCAATTCTTTGGAACTGCATTTCGCTTACATTGAGGTTGAAGTCATGAATGTGTCCTCATGAATCCAAATTTTAATTTTCTCACAATGGGAAGTGGTCGGCGATTAAAAACCAAAAAAAAATCAAGTAGAATTAAGACCACTAAATTCTTCAAATAGTTAAACATTTCGGTTAAGAAATTTAATATTTCAAATATGATGGCTCGCATATATGCAAAAATATTAGTATATGGAAAATGTTTTAAAAATATTTACTATCAAAATTTTTATAAAAATATAACGTGCAAGTAATGTTTATAATTTAGTATTATATATACTATTAGGATGTGTTTAGCATGAGAATTTTCATAGATTTCTGACCAAAATCATACTTAGGGAAAATAAATGTTTATGTTTGGTATAAGTTTTTTCTAATTGAGTTCTTTTGGAAATTTTGATTGCTTAATGAATTAACTATCCACAAAATTTGATTGACTTATTTTTAAATGTTATAGGAGACTTTGGATCTGGGAAACCGACATATAACGCTATGGATAATAACTTTGTCATCTGAATTTTAAAATGTAATACTTCAAACCTTAATTATGACAATGAAAAGGACAAAATTATATATTAATTAAAACTAACTTGTAAAAAAGCCAAGTCACTATCACTTTGATCCATCATATTCTCCCAATTTCGTTCTAATTCCATGATTCATAATTTATTTGTATTGGTTTTATTATTTTTATAATGATTTGGAGGGAAAAGTATTACACCTTAAAGTTCAGATATTAAATTTGTAATTAAATGTTGTCTTCCCGTTACCTGATTCTTCCCTTTTTGACATGGACCAAAATATCCTTCCATTGACTGAAAATTCAGACCATACCAAAGTAATTTTTTGGGAAAGTAAAACTTGGGTTTATTAAGTTTTTTGGATGACTAACTCTATACATGATAAAAATCTCATGGCAAATACCCTTGGTTTTTTTAAGAATTACATATAATGTGTATTCATGAATAAAAACTAAAAATTGATAACAAGCCTTTAAAAATAAACAAATATATATAGTCTTTAAAACATTTTGACTCTACTTGGTTAGTCCCTGGATATATACCTGTGCCCGCGTTCTTATAACCACTAAAAGTTAAGGAATATTTTGAAGTTCTAAATAAAATTTAAGGACTAAAACAAAGTCGAAGTATTAATATGTTAAAGATAAAAAAAATTATATTCCCCATTTGAAATTACATCAATTTTCTTTTTCTAAAAAACAAAAGCCTTTCCTGATGCATGCCACATAGGCGAAGAAAATATATTTGAAGGAATTAAATAAAGAACAAATTCATAATTTAATTTAGGTTGGAAGACTTATATATTTCTCTTTAGTTATGGAAGCTAATCTAACTCTAGTTGGGATCACTGTTCGTACGAGATACCCACAATGTATTGGGTGTATTTCAAGTTTTCATAGCCTAAATCTCCTCTCAAATTACGACTGCATAATACTCGCAGGTATTCTTTCAGAGCGTCTTAATTCCCTATTGAGTATATTTTTAGTATATCCATTCTTTATCGTATAATAGTCTAACCTTTTTATAAAGGCTAGCTAGGGTTAGAGTTTAGTAGTAATTCTTATAATTACTATTTTACCCTTATTTAATTAACACCCCTTATAATTGTATAATATCTTAACATATTTAAACCCTAGATATTATACGATATTCTAACATCTCCCATTCACACATAATGGGAGTGTTTATATGCTCTAAACCTAAGAAACATATTTTCGATAAATTAACAGAACACGTTCTCTTTATAATCTGCAGTTGTTCATATAGGGAAATTAGGTCGTGCGACCAGCATACTATGAGAGCATTAATGCAATACATCAGTTATGAATATATAGCCTCTCATCAAAATCTCACCTGTACATAGATCATAAAGTATACATGTACCCTAGATCATAAGAATCACATTTAGATATCTTTTAATGATCTCATTTATCATAATATCTTGTATTTACAATCATGACCCACAAGTCATAATTGGTATACCAGTGAATACAGAATAATGAAATTCTCTTTATGATCTTCCTCTTCTCACGATTCTATCAACACAAACTTAGCTCGCTTTCTAAACATGTATCGCCAGACTAAATCATTACTCATAGTCTTTAGGCAACATGCTAAGATAGCAAACACCAAGCTGTATCTCAAGTACCTAATCGGAGTCTAAGGGTACAAATATAGAGCCAGTGTAAAGGCTTAAGGGTCTCACACAATCATGAGTTGCAATCGCACTCATGTTAACCTAGATAATCGGCATTTACACACATGACATGAAACAAGTGCTACAATATTCCTTCTTTTCCTGTAGAGTGTATGTCTATTTCACAAATAATGTTGTATAAATGATATTTTAGATATCACAAGTCTAAAACTAAGTTCCTTAATTTACACAATGTCTTAAACTCACATCTGGCAACTAAGGTAGACTAGAAATGATGAACTTATTTCATCAAATCAATTATAATGATCCTATGTCATCAATCAGACGACTTAAATGATTTTAACTATCATTGTTCTCAAATTATCCTTTTGATAATTTCTCTTCAAATCTTGTCTCATTTCCAATGTCACAAAGACACTGAGGCAGCTACCTGTGTGAGAAGACTAACCCTTTTGTCTACCTGATATACTTAATAATAAATAAGAATATACACAACATTCAAACAAAGATATGTAAGCATGGAAATCAAACTTTATTGATTATCAAAAAACATCAAAATATCTCTGTTTGTGAACAATGGGAAAATATTAAAAATACAAATGAAGTATGCTAAATTCTATGTAATCCTAAAGACTTAACGTGTCTCACAAACACATATTTAGAAATAGGCTTAGTCAACGGATCTGCCAGCATCTCATATGTATATACATACTTCACATTCGCAGTCTTGCGTGCAACCATGTTCTTCACATAGTGATACTTGATATCTATGTGTTTGGTTTTGCAATGGTACTTTGGATCCTTGGTGTATGCGATCGTAGCCTCACTGTCATAGTACACTAACACTGGTTCAATATTTTCTGCTTTGCACAACAATTGATCTAAGAACCTCTTCGACCAAACAGCCTCCTGAGTTACTGAAGAAAGGGCCACGAACTCTGCCTTTATCGTGGACAAGGATACACAAGATTGTTTCTTACTACTCCATGATATGGCGCCATCACTAAGTAAGAAAATGTATCTTTAGGTAGACTTTTGCTCATCTAAGTCCCCTCCATGATCAACATTAGTGTATCCTACTAATCACAGATTTCTGCTGTCTTAATAGCAGAGCACATAATCAGCAGTCCCCTTCAGATATCTTAAGATCCTTTTCACAGTTTCTCAATGTTTAAGACCTGGGTCGATTTGATATCTACTCACCAAGCTAACTATTTGACAGATTTTAGGTCTAATACACATAATAGAATACATTAGATAATCGAATGCATTCCTATATGGAGTTCGGCTCATACGCTCTCTTTCCATGGCAGTATTAGGATATATTTCAACACTCAAGGTTCGACTTATACTGATAGAAGTGTCAACAGGGTTACAACTTTCTATACTAAAACGTTTCAAAACCTTTTTGATGTAATTCTTTTGTGAAAGATACAAGAGTTTTTTAAAATAATTTCTTGAAATCTTAACTCCAAGAATGTATGCAGCTTCACCCATATCTTTTATCTCAAAGTGAAATGACAACCAGGTCTTTACCTTGTTGATAAACTCCATATCATTTCCAGTTATGAGTATGTCATTAACATATAATGTCATAATCACGTATCTGTCCTTAAATCTTTTGGTATATACACAATTGTCTTCATTTATCATAGTGAAACCACTAGAGATGACTACATTGTAAAAACAAATATACCACTGCCTTGAAGATTGTTTAAGGCCATAAATAGACTTCAAAAGTCTATAAACTTTTTCTTCTTGACCCTCTTTAATGAAAACCTCAGGTTGTTCCATAAAAATTTCTTCATTTAATTCTCCATTGAGAAAGGCAATCTTTACATCCATCTAACGTAAGTCAAGATCTAAATAAGCCACTATAATTAGAAGTAAGCAAACAGAGGTAAATCGCACAGTAGGAGAAAAAGTCTCCTCATAGTCAATTCCTTCCTGTTGTATATACCCTGCTACTAATTGAGCCTTAAAATTTTCAATTGTACCATTGGCTCTTTTCTTGATTTTGAGAACTCACTTGTTCTCAATAACCGAACGTCCTTCTGGAAGATCAACAAATTCCCAAACATTGTTAACTCTTATAAACTCCATTTCCTTCTTTATAACTTTGGTATATTTATCCTTAGAAAAGGATAAGAGAGCTTCTTTCAGATTTCTCAGCTCATCTTCATTTTGTAGGAGCATTGTAAAGAGTTCACCACCTTTAATCTCATATCATCGGCAAGGAATCTTTTTATGAGAACCACGTCTTAGTTGTAATTTGTTGAATCTTGCTTCATTGTTTCCATTTGGATCAATATTGCTCTTACTTGGATCAAGAACGATGGTCTCACTCCTACTTGGAATGAGATCCATTTGGTCACTCCCACTTGGAGTAATTGGCTTAGGAACATTTTCATTCACATATAATGATAAAGAAGGTTGCTAATAGGAAACTAATTTATCATCTGCTATAATCCTCCCACTCGAATTAAGTGGTCATAGTGCGTTCAGATCCTCTATATCAAATAAGGATAGGTCTTGACCTATCTCACCCTTCTTAAGATATTCATTCTTAAGAATGTAACATCTCTAGATTCGAATTCAGTCACACTTCCACTATTTTGCTGACCTATAAACATTTAACCTTTTAAGGTTTCTAAATATCTAATAAAGATACTTTTCTTTCCTCACGAGCCTAATTTGCTATACTTGTAAGAGGAATCATGTGTATAGGCAGCACATCCCTAAGGTTTTCAAAACACTTCGGTCAAGCTTTTGCCTAGTCCATAACTTATATGGAGTGGTTGCAACTGATTTCGTAGGCACACGGTTAAGTACGTAGGCCATAGACATCAATACATCACCTCAATAAGTGATTGACAAATTAGCTTGTGCCATCATGGACTTAACCATTTCAAGAAGCATTTTATTCCTTCTTTCCACAACATCATTTTGTTGTGGAATACTTGGAATAGTCAACTGATGAACTATCCATTTCTCATCATATAATTCATTGAATTGAGCCGATAAATATTCTCAACATTGATCGGTTCGAGAAGCTTTAAGCTTCTTATGTAATTGATTCTCAACTAAGTTCATATAGTTTCTGAAGCAACTTAATGCTTCTGACTTATGAGAAATCAAACAGACATAATCGAATTGAGTATAATCATTAATAAATATGATAGAGTAATTCACTCCATGCTTGACCCTGACATTCATAGGCCCATAGATGTCAGAATGAACTAACTGCAATGGAAAATCAGCTCTAGTTGCTTTATTGAAGGATTTTCTAGCATATTTTCCTGCTAGACAAGATTCACAAGTAGACAAATCTCGTTCAATGCCAAGAAGCAAATGCTCTTTTGCTAATTGTTGCATTCTTTGTTGGCCACTATGACTAAGTCTAACTTGCCATATATTTACACCGTGATCATAATCATGCGTAGAGGCAAACATGGAAAAACTAACATTATTATTAATGTAAGATTCGTCATCCAAATCCATAAAAATAAAACCTCCGGTTACATAACCAAAACCATAAAAAACTGAGTCATAACTCAATTTAACACGATTGTCATAGAAAGCCTAAGTAAAACTAAAACTGAAATAACATTCCGACGAATTTGAGGTGCATAAAAGATATCATGTAAGATTAGGTCTCGACCACCACGCAAGACTAACTTGCATGTTCCAAACCCTTTGATAGCAACCTTAGTGTTGTTGTCCATATATATCTAGAATGCTCCATAGGGAACTCATCGAAAGTCAACAAAGGCTTCACGGTCCCTCGCTATGTGGTTCGTGGCTCCTGAGTTTACAATCCACACAAAACAAGATTCAGCAAGCATAATAGAGCTAGAAACACAAAGTTCACTAGCATAAGCAGTATACAGTACCTTTTTGGAAGGCTTAGGGCAATCACTCACATAGTGTCCCTTATTCTGGCAATTAAAGCACTTCACTTTTGCCATATTTACCTTTTGCTGCTTTCTTTCGTGTTGTTGATTAGTCTTTGAATTTTTTGTAGGTTGAGCTGGTCTTTGGTTCTTTCCCCAACTCTTTATCTTTGAATGATGTTTGCTACCTGAAGTTGCCATATGCAACTCAAGTATCAGTTTGGCTAATTTAAGCCTTTCTTCTTCGAGTTTAGGGTGCCTCCGGACATCTTCTAAAGTTGTGATTATGTCATTATGAGTGAAATGCATCTTTATATGCTCCCACAAACTAGGCAAAAAGCAAATGATGGCTTGGATTTCCTGCTTATCTGTTCAGACATTTCTAGTATCTTTTAGCTCAACAATCATATTTGACATCAACTTCAGATGTTTCCTCATCAAATGTTCTGGGTGTTTCTTATATGAGTCAAATTTGATTATTAGAGAATGCAATTTGGATATGGACGTTATTCCAAACCTCATTCTCAGAGCATTCCAAAGCCCTATAGTACTTTGGTGGTCTTTGAACTCCCTTAGGATGTCATCTTCCAGTGTGCTCAACAACGTAATGCGAGCAGTGAAGTTCTTTTTCTTCCAAGCGTTATAAGCTTCACGGTCCCGCCTATACTAGGCCGTGTTACTAGCTTCTAGCTCTTCCACGACATTATTGAAAGCCTTAAGAGCCTCTTGCTCTTCTAAGAGATACTAGACTTTCATACTCTAAATCTCATAATTGTCGCTATTTAGCTTCAACTCCTTATTGAGCTCAGCAACAATATTCTTGGAAGCTATAGTCATTCTTTACATAAAAAGAAAGACAAACATGAATCAAGATCATATTATTAAAAAAAGTGCAAGATTAATGTTTACCATGCTTACAAATTATGACACTAAGTATCATAAGATTAAGTTAATTAACCTATGCATAACCCGGAGTTGAAAAAGAACAAAGTGTCAATCATCGTCCTAAGGTTGTATGCAACATATAAATCAACGAAATTAAAACACAACTAAATGTCATAATCATGCTATAAACAAATTATAAATCATGATTTTTCAAATGTTAAACAAATTAATATTTGTTAACTAACATGTTAAACTAATTAACATATAACAATAAGAATGTTAAACTAATTAAAATATATTAATAAACATGTTAAACTAATTGACACATTTAAAATATGCAATTAATACTTTAACAGATAAATTTATTACATGTTAAACAAATTAACACATAAATAAATTAAATACATAATGTTAAACTAATTAACATTATATTTCTAAATTTTCTACAAGAAGAAAATTGACAAAACAATTTAATAAAAACAATGTTAAACTAATTAACATAATGACAAATAATCACATATTACTTGATTGAAATTTATTGGGATATAAAAATTAATTTTCCAACAAAAATTAATTTCTTTTTATTTGGGGCTAAAATATAAATACACAATTTACATTTTAAAACATGTCTAAATGTTCATTAATTAAGGGTTTTATAAATTAGACTTTTAAATATTATTTTAAAATGAACCACATGCCTAATTAAAAGAACAAGACCCAACTTTTCTTCAAAGAAAAAATGAAAGAGCCCACAAAAAAATATTCTTCTAAGAATCTAGGGTCCAAAATCCTTTTAAAAAACAAATAGCCAAAAAACACTCTTTAAAAACCCATTTTGTTTTAGAATTTTAAAGGCCTAAAACAAGCTCCTTAAAATAATAAAAAGCTCATATCTTTGAACAAGCCTAATAAGCTAAAAAAAATATATTTAGCGCTTCATAAAAAAAATTAGGGTTTTAGATTCTTTTTTTTTTAATGTTGAATTTAGTTTAGATTGAACTAGAGTAGGTCAAGATATAATTTTTTGTTTAGAAATTTTGATCTAATAGAGGTTTTCAAATTTTTTTAAAAAAAAGAAATTAAAAAAAAATCCAAAAAAAGTTATCTAAAAACAACTTTAATTAATCAAGCCCTAAATAATAACTCAAATCCCAATAAAATATACAATTTATGGGAAAATCAACTTATAGCTCTGGTACCAATGAAAGAATTAAATAAAAAATACATTCATAATTTAATTTAGATTAAGAGATTTACATATTTATCCTTAGTTGCAGAAGCTGATCTGACTCTAGTTGGGATTACTGATTGTACGAGATACCCACAGTATATTAAGTGTATATCAGGTTTCCACAGTCTAAATCTCCTATCAAATTACGACCATATAATACTTGTAGGTATTCTCTCAATGCATCTTAAGTCTCTATTGAATATATTTTCAATATATTCATTCTCTATCGTATAATAGTCTAACTTTTTTATAAACGCTAGTTAGGATTAGTATTTAATAGTAATTTTTAATATTATTATTTTATTCTTATTTAATAAGAACTCCTTATGAGTAGACATTGTATAATGTTTGGGAGAGTTAGATGGGAAAACAAGGAAGTGAGCACCCAAAAAATATCGGTCAATAATAATACGTAATGACAATTAAGATGATGTGTTATTTTAATTAAATTATATAAAAAAGTTATCTATAATTATACGTAAGACTCTCACTTTTCTTCTTTCTATTATAGATTAAACTAACCTGTTACTATCAATTATTATTACCTACCAATATTATTCCAACCAAAAAAACACTGTTATTATATATAATTTGTCAAAGCACCAAATTATTCGGCTACTGCGGCGGCCTCGTCTCCACACACAGCTCATCCACACTTCTATGTTCAACATTAATGCTTCAATCCCTTTCTTTATTGTTGTAATCTCATCCTATTTATAGCTTCCCCCTTGCTTTTGCTTCTCCTTGAAGCATTCATTTTATGCCCTTCCCAACGCAATTTGAATATTCTTAATATGTAAGCGCAATAGATCTTTCTATACAAGATATTGTTGTCTTAGTTATAAATTAGTGTTTTAAGAACAAATTTTAGCAATTAATTTTAAATATTTATTATCAAATTTTTAAGAATGAAATAATTATTAAATTGATTTTTACTGCTTAATATTTAAAAATGTGTTTTTTCCCATCATATTAAAAAACTTTACTGTAATATAATCCATGTAAAGCAAATAATCCTTCAGTTTGAAATATATATATATATATATATATATATATATATATATATTATCAAAGAAATACATTTTGAAAGACACTCTTTTGCATTCACAAGCAAACATCCCACTATCCCTCCTAGCTAGTCCTCTCTCTACTGTCCCCACCCACTTGCCGTCCTCAAATATCTCTCTCATTCATGTTCTTATAATTGTTTACATGCTATCTGTTAATGAAAGTGCATATAAAATAATTAAGGGAGCAAGAAGTGATCCGAGGCAAATATAAGAAAAAAAATGATATTAATAAGATTTTAAATACATTTATAATATATATATATATATATATATATATATATATATATATATATATATATATAGAGTAATTAGTGCTTATCCTTTATGCTGCTATATCACAAGAGTTCTCTACAGAATCTAAAAGGGAAAGCATGACCGAGGGTGCATTAAAAGAAGCTAAGGATGAAAAATTAATTATACAAAATAAATAAAACTAACATATTTTCAAATAAAATGACGTATATACATTCATTCATACATATTTAACTTGATATATCTATCATTTATGCTAAGTTAAGTAAGAGTGAGGTAATTTATTTTGACATACAAAATTGAATTTTAAGAGTTCGATGACTCTAGTTCTGTATTAAATACAAGGCATCAGGTCGGCAAGGGCATGTTCCAGACACTTGCCTGTCCTCTCCCGACGTTTGTGTGTTCTCTTCAAAATTATTAGTACGTCGAACACATTCACAGTTTCAAGGTCTAGATCGCTATACCTCATTATGATCTGAACTTCACCAAATCAAACTCCATAGCCCCTTTTCAGTTTTCATCCCTTTCCATCAGATTCATATCCAAACTCCATTTCTCCTTTTCAGATTCTTATCAGAAGGGGAAAGGAGGAATTCGAAATGAACAGTTCTGATGACGCAAGACTGCAACACAGAAGGCACAATGATATCAGTGCAACTTCAAATTCTTTTTCTCAAGCTTTCTATGGCAGAGACAGATTGAGAGGGTTTTGTGGGGTGGACGAGGAGGACGATGATGATACAGTTTCCAGAGTGGTGCCTGCAGTGACGGTGGTGCTGGAGGGCCGTTCGATCTGCCAGCGCATCAGCCTCCACAAGCATGGGAGCTATCAGAGTCTTGCGAAGGCTCTCCGACAGATGTTCGTAGAGGATAATGATGATGACGACGATGATGGTAGTGGTGTTGACCTCTCCAATGCCATTCCTGGTCACCTTGTTGCTTATGAGGATATGGAGAATGATCTTCTTCTTGCTGGTGACCTTAACTGGAAGTAAGACTCTGCGAGAACTCACTCTTATTTTTGCAGCT
This sequence comes from Delonix regia, assembly GCA_037074485.1. Lineage (NCBI taxonomy): Eukaryota > Viridiplantae > Streptophyta > Magnoliopsida > Fabales > Fabaceae > Delonix > Delonix regia. Next base: position 23,980,927 of record CM073451.1, on the reverse strand, counting down.
CTAGAACTTCTTTCTTTTTTATTTTTTATTTTTAGAAAATCTGAACCTATAAAAGTTTTTTAAATACATATAATACATTAACTTGTCTGATAATAAGGGATTAAAGCTCTATTAAAGTGGATGTTATAAGTGGGAGATCTTTTCTACTAACATACTTGTTTTAGTAAATTCTGATTAGTACTTTCATTAATTATTTGGTTATGAGTTACAATAGTTAGTCATTTTAGTTAGTTGGTTAGTTAATGACCTATTCTCTGTTGCATAGTTCTTTTTATACAAGAGTCATCCATTATATCGGTGTGGAATTAATAAATTGAAGTTTTCTATTCCCTACATACCAATTGGTATCGAAACCATTCAGCAATGATTAGGGAAACGCAAGCAATGGCAAGTGAATGATTGAGAGATTTTGATTAGGAATTGAGCTAGAATCGAGTAGAAGTCAATGAGATTTGTGGTTCCTCGTCGAAACTTGAAAGCTTAGTAGTTGAGTATTAGTGACAACAATGGTGGTTTGACTTCGAGTGGGGCTAGAGGTGGCTATAGTCGTCCATAGTTTGGTTCGTTTCAACCAAACAAGAACAACACCTACACATTTCTGACGAAGTACTCTCAAATTGACTTTTTGAAATTCGACGAGAGTGATTTCAAAGGATGGTCCTTTCGCTATAAATAATTTTTCGAAGTCAATGGCACGCTAGTTGAGGAACACATACACCTTATCTGTCAGTACCTGGAGAGTCGAGCTTTCCAATGGCCTCAAATGTTCATGGTTACTAAGCACTTAGAAGACATTTCATGGATAGATTACTTAACTGCAATTGGCGTTTGTTTCAATGATATCAAGAAAATCAATCCTCTAGCTAAATTAAGGAAGCTTAGGCAATAGGGTACAATTCTTGAATACCATGAAAAGTTTTAAGATTTGTTGGCCGAAGTCATCTTACCCGAGGATATGCAAATCAATCTTTTCTTGGCTGGGTTGAAACTTGAGATTGAATCTTATGTAAGAATTTTTCGTCCGTCAACTCTGGTCAATGCTATATACCTAGCACTATTGCATGAGTATGCAATTATGGCTGCCAATGATAGTAATAGAGCTTTTCTTTGCAATTCTTGGCCAACATTCTTTTCCATGGTGAAGACAAGTAACAATAAGAGTGATGACTCAGTGAGGAAAGTTGTAGGAATAGAATAGACTGTTGGGTTAGTTGATAAACTTGTGAAACAAATAACTAAGAGAGAAATGGATGAAAAGACATGAAAAGGACTATGCTATTAGTGTAGTGAAAAATATTTTGCAAGTTATAAGTGCAAGCCTACTAAATCTTTTATAATTCATGTTGTTAAAGAAGAAGCAGATGAGGAAGAAGAACTTTTGATGGAGATTGAAGGTGTTCGCTAATTTCTATGCACACAGGTGCATGTGATCACGAAAAGTAATAAAAAGTGAGTATGATATCGTTCTCACGAGACTTGGATTTAATTCTATACTGATACTACTATCAAACTTTTAAATCAGGTAGATGGACGGAGTGTATAATTGAATAAACTGACAATAATGTAAAATTGAGTAAACAAACAACTAAATGAATCTAACACCTTGACTTCACCTCAATGTGTAAATACTTTGTATTGACAGTTACGTCTTCATGGGTTATGAATTAGATTACTAACCTAGGGATTTAACTGTTTATGAAGTTCCATTAAATCATCATAAACCTAACTACTTCCCCCAACTCCCTACATTTCCATGAAAGCTAGCTAAGAAGACAGTTGATACAACATGCTCCCTAAATCTTGGTTATCTAAGGCAATCAAGTACTATTGTCTTGACTGCTAATTGCTATACTTATTACTCTTTTAGCATACAAACAGAGATTATCTCCATCCAGTTCTTTATTTAGGATTTCCTTATCGAGTTAGCCTAAATGTTAGTTCAATTCTAAAGTGATCAAGCTCATAAAAACATTAAAGACATAATAAAAATAAGCAATTGAATTCATAACATCAATAAAAAAATAATGTCATATAGAAGCAACCCCACAAAGGGTTCAACCAAAATACTATATAAAACTTGTTAGCTTCTAATGGGCATTAGTACAGATTCAAAAAATAAAGAAAAGCATAAAGAATACATGAAACAGAAGGAGAGGGAGGTGTTCAGATGGGGAAAAACTTTATACAGAACCCTCACCTTGAAACCACCCCTCTCCTCAGTAACTCTTAACTTAGATTTCTCCTCAAGTGATTTTCGCTCCTCTCTATGCTTCCTCTCTGCTTGTATGCCTTACTGCTTACCCTTAAGACCTTTTACATAGGCCTTAGAACCCTAAAAGTGGAGTATGGGTCAAGTATAGAGCCTTCAATGATTATAGCACATTAGGGTTTCAGGCGACACACTGGGGCGAGGCCCATTTAGTGCTCAGTCGCTATGTCTCTAGTTTTGGCGTCGGGCCATCTTTCTGGCATGCATGGCACCCGAGCATTGTCATTATGGCACTTGGACACTAATTCTCTGGTTTTGGCACTGGGGCACTATTCTCTAGAAAATTGGCACTTTGGCATTGGAATTCTGATGCTTGGGTGTAGTACTATTCATTACAAAATTTCGAAGTGCACAATTAGTGCCCAGGTGCTTGATTGCTTGTGCTCGGGCATTGGAATCTTTATTTTTCCTCCCTTCTTTGCTAGTACTTTTTTTTTTATCCATTTCCTATAAATTCATCATATGAAATACTTAAATCTTTGCTTAGTAATGGTCAAAGGTCTGTTTCTAAGTTATAGATGATATTTCTTTACAATCACTGAGATTTTATTTATAAATTAAGTGTTTCTATTATTAATATTGTTCTAAATAACTTACTTCAGAGAGTTATCAAAAGGAATGGAAAACATTAACAATAATAAATTTGTACCTACTTTATCTATCCATGTCATTCATGGACTAGATGACTTTTCTACACTGAGGTTACAAGGGGTGATTAAAAAGGAACCAATTACAATTTTAGTAGATACGTGCAACACTCAAAAATTCATTCACTCTACATTGGTGAAGAAGTTAAGGATTAAACCTAACTATACACCTCATTTTTTTGTGTTAGTGGTTGGAGGTAAAAAAGTTGATAAGAAGCATCTATAAAGAATTAGAATGGAGTATGCAAAGAAGGAAAGTCAAGGCAACTTTTTATGTAATGAATTTAGGAGGACATGATGCAATTTTAAAAGTTCAATAGCTATTTACATTGGGCAAAATCCAATTTGATTTTCACCATTATCAAATGTCTTTTGTAGCAAGAAATAGAAACTTCAATATATCAGGGTTATCTAGTGGTAATACAGTGTTGAATGATGAGTTAAAAGGGGAAAAGATGTTGCTAAACTCAATTGGCATTTTTGTTATGCAATTACAGATGGAGGAAGAAGGCAAGTCAATGTAGACATCTAACAACAACATATGTAGAAATTACAAATTGAATTTGATTATGTTTTCTAGGTGCCCAAATCACTTCCTCCCTCACAAAACTTTGATCACTCCATTCTATTGAAGGAAGACAAACCCATTTCACTAAGGGCTTACAAGTATAGTCTTGCTTAAAAACCTGCCATTAAGGAGTTAGTAAGAGAGATGTTGTAGAATGGTATTATCCAGCCGAGTTTTAGTTCTTTCGCAGCTCTGATGGTATTAATAAGGAAAAAGACGAGACTTGGATGTTCTATATGGACAGCCATGATTTCTTGGCCTATTCTTAAGACCCTTAAAGCATTGAGGGGGATTTTTAGGCCTTACTGGATATTATATGAGATTTGTTAAAAGATATGGTTCCATTTCTAAACAGCTGATAACATTATTAAAGAAAAGGCAGGAACTTACATGGACTAAAGAGGTAGATACGACCTTCAATAAATTGAAGCAACTAATAGGGTATACTCTAGTGTAAGCACTACCTGATTTCTCTCTTCCCTTTATGGAGACTAATGCTTCGAAGGATGGCACTGGGGCTTTCTTGTCTCAAAATGTCCACCCTATTACTTATGCTAGCAAAGCATGAAGTCCAAGGAAGAGACATTTATTGGCTTATGAGATAGAACATATTGCTATTATGTTCACAGTACAACAATGGAAACAATACATTCAAGGGCACCACATTATCATTTGAACTTATCACCTCACCCTTAAATGTTTGTTTGAGCGGAAATCAATTTCTTCTGAGCAATATAGATATATGCTTAAATTGTAGGGTTTAAATTGTACTATTGAATATAGAAGAGGGAAAGAGAATGTAGTAACCGATGCTTTATTTAAACTTGACCATGAAATGAAGCAAGTTGTTTCGCAGTGACTTTTATTTTTTCTAGTTTACATAAGAGGGTGAGGGATTCATGGAGTGTGGATGACAGATTGAGGAATATGATAAAAAGATTGCAGCAAGATCCCACTTCAAAATGAAAGTTTTCTTAGGAACAACAGACTTTAAAAAGGAACGGCAAAATTGTAGTGGGTGATGACTTACAACTTTGAAGTGATCTTCTTCAAAACTTTCATAATAGCCCTTTTGGAGGCCACTCTGAAGTTATTCCTAATAAAAGACTATCTTTAGTCTTTTATTGGAAGGGAATGGAGAAGGGTGTATGAAACTTTTTGTGCGAATGTAGCATATGTCAAAGATTTAAGAACGAGAATGTAGCAATGCTAAGACTATTACAACCATCACCAACTCTTGCAGTTATATGGCGTGACTTCTGTCATTGTGCTAGTGTAGATCAATTTTCCAAGGCTGCTCATTTTCTAACATTAGATCATCCATATATAGCAGTAGATGTTGCGAATCTATTCTTTTATAATATAGTTAAGTTGCATGGCATTCCTTAATCAATTGTAATGGATAGGGACCTAATATTTTGTGGGATATTTTGGAAGGAACTTTTCAGGCATTGGCAAGTGAAATTGCACTATTCATTTGCCTATCATCCACAAATTGATAGACAAATGGAGGTTTTGAATCATACTTTAGATTGTTACTTAAGATGCATGACTAAGGATCACCCTAAGCAATGGGTGAAGTGGTTACCATTAACTGAGCTATGATATAATACCACTTTTCATTCTACAATTGGAATGACTCTATATGAGGCCACCCTTACATATGTCTTATATGGCTAGGGACTCTCAAAATCAAATGGTGGATGCTGAGTTAAAAGATAGGGAACTGTTGTCAACATTCTTCGTTCCCATTTGGCCAAAACAAAGAATAGAATGGTGCAACAAGCTAACAAAGGAAGATCTGACAGGGAATTTACTATTTGTGATTAGGTTTATCTGAAACTTCAACCTCATAGGAGGAATATATTGAATAATAGCTCTCTGCATAAGCTTTTAGCTAAGTATTTTGGGCCTTTTCAGGTATTGGAGAAGGTGGGGAATGTAGCCTACAAATTAGCCTTGCATGATAATTGTAGATTACACCCTAATTTTCATATATCTTTGCTTAAGAACACTCTGGACAACAAGACAGTTACTACTGTTTTGCCAAAAGTTGATACTAAAGGGCACTTTGTCATGGAACCAGAAAAAATTTTGTCAAGGAGGGCTGTGAAGAAGGGGAATTTACCAATAACTCAAGTATTAGTTCAATGGAAGAATGTAGGTCTTGAAGATTTTACCTGGGAACCCTTAGTAGTCATTAAAAGTCAGTTTCCCAACTTCGATATTACTACAACCCATCCTTGAAGACAAGGATCATTTTCATAGGGGGAGCTATTGTTACGACAGTTAGTCATTTTAGTTAGTTGATTAATGAAGTTATCAGTTAGTTAGCAACTTATTCTCTGTAGCATAGCTCTTTCTATACAAGAGCCATTCATTGTATCGGTGTGGAAATAAATTGAAGTTTTCTGTTCACTGCATACCATTATTCAAGTAGTATACACATAAAAATTTCTTGAACTCATATATATATATATTGATGTAAAGTGCCAAAAGAAATTTAATAAAATCACTATGTGAATAGGTCTCACCATTGAACATTCATTTTCATAAATTTTCATCATAGTTTTTATTAATAATTTGCCGATATATGTAAATATTTATCTAAAAATCTGTTATTTCAATATTAATAGCCACCTTATAGTGTTATTTTAAGTAGACTTGACTATTTATGAAAATGCACATAAACATATGTACGTGAGTCCTAGTAAGATTGACGTAGTTTATGATTTTTCACTATAAAACAATATACTATCTTTTGTAGGTTGTGTAATAATTTGAAATTTTTTCTTTACTATTTGTTCTTACAGTACCTTGACTATGCATTTCAATATATTGCATTCCAATATTAGAATTAAATCCTTTCCATAAGTTCTTACTTGCCAAAGTATTTCATATAATTAATAATTTTGATGGATATACATATGTTTTTGCATATCTATGTATTAGGGATTTTGTACGTGTGACGAAGAGAATTCGGATACTGCCGGCCAAGAAGGAAAACTCAAGGAAGAGTGCAAGAGGGGCATGATAATAATAATAATAATAATAATAATAATATATATATATATATATATATATATATATATATTGATCTATATTTGCATGAAGAGAAATAAATGCATTAATTATATCAACTAAATTAGATGGCTAAATTATATGTTAATTTGAGAGGGATGAGCCATAACACTACAGAGAGATTATTTTGAGTTGGTGTAATTGGTAGTATATGTAAAGACATGCTCTAGATGCCTATATGAATAAAATGACATTTTTCCCAGTCCTGTAGTTCATGTTTTTAGAATACCCTCTCTTATTTAATTTGTTTTTTCCTAACCATACGGAAGAAAATGACACTTTGATTCGTTCTTAATCAGTGTACGTACCTCTATTGATTCATACTTATATGTTCTTGTTGGCATAGATATATTTAGGGTATATTGGGGAAATTAAATAAAACGATATATAGGGCATAGGAAATTAAGGTGGAGTCTGGAAATTGTACAATCTTTTTTTAAAAAAAAAAAAAAAGAGCACAAGAGAAATTAAGGAGCTAACTGATCAGATTGAGGTGGATTTCATTTGGACTAAATTCTTCTGTTTAACTTCAGCTACAGCTATAAAATACTTTAAAGAATTCAAACTTGATAGTTAAATTTGTTAAGACACAACGTCATATTAAGAATCATGAATACAGGAAAAGAAAATACATGAGTATGTACAAACACAATAATATAACAAAATTTGCTATTATATTGTATAAATTAAAATTGCATCATATTACATATAATATGAGTGCCTAATACATATTACAGCTTGCCAAATTTGTTTAAGTGACTTTATTAATGACTTCAAAAATAGGTTTGGTTTCTTTTATTTTATAAGTTTTGCTAACAAATACTTAGAGTACTGGTTAAGAACTTTAATTAATAAAATTAGTTAAAGATCATTTAATGCACTCAATAACATTAATGATAAATGTTTATTGATTAATTTCATTAGTTAAAAATTATTTATTGCATGTAATAATTAATTCTTAATCAGTGTTCTAAGGATACTCACCAACAAAATTATTATTTTATTAACGTAGGCAAAGACCAACCCTTGCAAGTTCTGCAATAACTAGCATGATAGCATCAAGAAGACTTCCAAACAGAGGGCTATATATGTATATATAAGAGAAAGATTAACTAAGAAAGATTATGAGGTAATGGAATTAGTTTGCCAAATAAGATTAGATTTACCCAATTATTTAAACCTACTAGAAATTACGGAAAATAAAAGTTTAACAGTTAGACAAATAAATATAATGAATGTATTAGAAGAATTTGAACAAGACGAGATTTAAAAAGAATAGGAAAAAAAAAGAATTTAGAAGAAATAAAAAAACAATAAGGATATATGGCATTAGGATATAATGAAATAACATAAAATGAGATTAATATGTAAAGTGAAATCATTTCAAGAAACTCAGGAAATCAAGAATCTCCAAACCCATCAAATATACATAGCCCAACATATAATATAAATGATACTAGTGGTAGTAGAATTAAGACGTAAAGAACTAATAAGATTCCAAGATTTAACATACTTGTACAAAACTACTTGCACACCAACTAATAATAGTAATTTTGTACTTACACTATTAGAATAATATGAAACAAGACAAATACTCAATTTAAGAATACGGTAAAATTTAGATTGTAATTTAGATAATGAAAAGAGAATAGAAGAGCAGACAAAAACACAATGAATAGCATTATTAACCAAAAATATAGAAACAAGTGCAGCAAATTTATTAGTAGACTTGTAAAAATACCAATCACCTCAAGTTTAGAAGAATCTAATAGAAAAATTCTAGAAATAAACTTAATAGACAGAAATGAAATTCATACATCATTAGAAATAAAGAAAGAAGAGATATGGAAAAAATAATAATAGCATTAATAAATCTTAATCAAGAAAAAAGTATTATACAATTAGAATATACAGATAATAATATTGAAATAGAAGGAGGTACAAAAACAGACTCCATTATAAGATTTACTAGAAGAGATATAATTAAACTAAAACTATGGGTAGAAATAGAAATAGATAATAAACAAACACATAAATTAATCTTAGCATAAGACTTTTTAAATCAAGTAAAATCATATAGAATTTAGGAAAATAGGATATTGATAAATATAAATAAACAAGTAGTAATATTAGAAAAAATAAAGTTGATATAAATGAGATTTTATTATATATTGGTAAAGTTTAATTATGAAAAATATCAATCTCGAAAATATCATGCTATGATAGATATATGGGCTAATATAACATCAACTAAATATAACATATTACCATCAAAGCTATGGAAAAAGGACAAACCAATTAGGATGTCTAGTGCTGGAAAGGAAGTACATATAATAGCATTATCAGCAAAAAAATATACCAATACAATAGGAAAATATGAATTAAAAATGCCTATATTATATCAATACAATGAATCTACCCCATATATAATATTAAGAATGGATTTCTTAAAACAATATATGTCTTTACATTTTGCATATAAAGAATTAGTGTCAACTACACCTTGTAAACATGAAGTATGGGCAATTAGGATATTTAATCCATATAATAGAACTGATACAATATTCAGAAAAGAAGAGATCTAATGATAAAGTACAATTTGTACCTAATGACAAACCTATAGAAATAAAAGAGAAAAGAATAATGATAACAAACATGGAAATAAAGACTATAGAACAAAGATTAACAGAAAAGTATGATGATAATCCATTAATACATTGGGAAAAATCAAACTTATGGTAAAAATAGAATTATTAGATTATAGTAAGGAGTTTACAAGTAAACCTTACCCATTGATAGAAAATAATAAAAAAGAATTTATAATGCATATAAATGAAATGAAAAAAATATAATTTAATAAGAAGTATATCAAATTATTGTTCACCAGCAATGATTGTAATAAAAAATAGTGCAGAAAAAAGAGAAAAATCTAGAATGATAATTAATTATAAAAAACTAAATGAAATAGCTGTCAAAAATAGATATCTAATACCAAAAATAAAATTATTATTCAGACTATTAAAAGGAAAACAAATAGTAAGTTTGAATTTAAGTCAGGATTTTTCCAAATAAAGTTAGAAGAAGAAAGTAAAAAATATACAGCATTTACAACTTCGAAAGAATTATATGAATGGAATGTGTTACCTATAAGATTTCATAATAGTTCAAGTATATTTCAAGAATATCTAATGAAATTATTAATACCCATTAAGGATTTTGCAGTAATATATATAGACGAAATATTAATATTTTCAAATAATGAAGAATAACATGAACATCATTTATTTCAATTTATAGATTTAATAGAAACTAAAGGATTAAATATATTACCAAAGACAGTAGAATTAAGAAAAACTAGAATAGGATTCTTAGAACATTATATTACAAGAGATGGTTCAGAATTACAAGAACTTATAAATAAAAAAGTATAAGAATTCTCTGAGATAAAAACAAAGAAAGAACTCCAATCATTTTTAGAAATAGTAAATCAAGATAGGAATTTTATTCCAAATTTGTCTAAATATACTGCTAAAGTATCAAAATTAGCAAGTGAAAAAAACAAAATGGCAATGGGATGAGAATGCAAGCAAAATAATTGAAAAAAAATAAAAATTACATAAAAATTTATCAAAATTAACTATATCAACAAAAGAACCAATAAAAAGAATTATTTATACTGATGCATCAAACAATTATTGAGAACCTGCATTATACCATGAAAATGAAGAAGGAATTGAAATAATAACTAGATATGCTAGTGGAAAGTTTAATGAAAGCCAAAGTAGATATCATTCAAATTAGAATAAATTTTTAGTTATAGTAAAAGCGGTAGAAAATTTTGAATCATTAATAGTAAATTCTCATTTTATTATTAGAACATATAATACTCAAGTAAAACATTGGTTAGACAAAGGAGTAAGAACAACAAAATTATCTAATAAAAGTGCAGCTTGATTTAACTAATTATGATTATAAAGTTTAATATATCAAAGAAAAAAATAATTTAATTACTGATTATTTGAGCAGGGATAAAGCTAAATAGGGAGCAGCCTAATAATAGCCTGTTAAGAGAAACAACAAATACCGATGCCAGTATTGAACAAGTAATTATGAAAATGAATATCTTGGAGATGAATATAGGACTAATTTAAGTCCAAACTAATACTCATAGTAATAATCTCACTACCTTAAATAATAATATGAGTAATTCCATGAATAGTCTATAACCCATTTAAATGAATTAGAAAAAAGGGTAACCTTCTTAGAACAACAACTAGAAAAAGAACAAAATAAGAGTTTGACAGAAATTAGGAAAATAAGAAGGCAAAACACTTGAGAGCTTAGGGGTGAATACTCAAATGCTCAATGTCTTACATTTCTGATTACAAGACTTTATATACGCCAGGCATTCCCAACCTTTCTTAACTATTACAAATATTATTATCCTTCCAATTCCTATTAAGAGATCCTTTTAGCCCCTTTATCTTTCTGTGTGCCTTCTTTTTTTGTATTCTTTCTCTTGTCTTCTTATCCTTTGTGTAATTTTTTCGCTTCCATGATTGTCCTTCACTTTCATAGTTATAGTCATATCTTTTTTTTGCTTTTCGTCTTTTTAATATCTGTCTTTTCCTCTTTGTCTATTCTCTTATTACATTTAGAGACGTCCACAACTTTTCATAATCTCTTTCTTCTTTTTCTCTTTCTTCACAATATTTACAATGATAAGTTGTATATTCATATAATATTTGATTGTCTATATTATTGGACTTTATTCTCTCATACAAAAAGGAAAAATTTTACTTTGTCAGTTGGTCTTTCTTACTGAGTAAATATATGTCGTTGGCCCAGTAAAGTAGGTCCATTACGCCTCATCATTGGTTATTGTTCTATTCATTTCTGAGAATATAATATTGATCTCTTGGACTCTAATTCTGCAAATAGTATGATAAAAATCTTCATATGAAATATCATCTTTTTCTTCTTCTTCAAATTCGTAGGGTTTTTTAGTGGTTCCAAACTTAATTAAGTTAATATGTGCATAAACTTTTTTTGGAGTTATTTCGACTACTGTGGAGTAACATCTTATACATACCTCATATTGGGTTACTATCCCGAAATAATGCTTAGCTGCATCTTGAATTAATTTTGGTAATTGAGATATTTCCTGTATATTTGAAGAAAGATAAATCGTTTGGATTAATCCATAACTAGATAGAGTTTTTACTAACTTTGGGTTTGTTCCTAGATATATAATAGCTTTATTTAGTGCAAAATGGGAGACATATTTTATTGAGGATTTTAGGATTTTTAAATGATTAAGTTTGCTAATAAGTAATTTGAAATATTGATATTCTTCAAGAAGTTTAGGATTGGTAGTAGGTGTTAGTGATGAGGAAGAGGCTTGGGATTTATTCAAAGTTGTTGGTACAAATAGTTGTTTATTAGTATTAGAGGATTAGGTTGGATGACTACTTTCAAGGTTTCTTTTTTGGGCTTCTTGTTGGGCTTTTAATATTTCTATAAAGGGAATAATTTGGTATTTTAGGCTTGGAGAGTTAGTTTGGATTTTTTTTTCTTTTTCTAATTTTTGTTATAAGAAGATTACCCTTTTTTCTAAGTCATTTAAATGGGCTATAGACTATTCATGAAATTACTCATATTATTATTTAAGGTAATGAGATTATTAATATGAGTATTAGTTTGGACTTGAAGTAGTTCTATATTCATCTCCAAGATATTCATTTTCATAATTACTTGTTCAATACTGGTATTAGTACTTGTTGTTTCTTTTAATAGGCTATTACAAGGCTGCTCCTTATTCAGCTCCATCCCTGCTAAAATAATCAGCAATTAAATTATTTTTTCCTTTGATATATTCAACTTCATGATCATAATGGGCTAAATCACACTGCCATTTTATTAGCATTTTATTAAATGATTTTGGTTGTTCTTACTCCTTTGTTTAACCAATGATTTACTTAAGTATTATATGTTCTAATAATAAAATGAGAATTTACTATTCATAATTCAAACTTTCCTACAGCTTTTACTATAGCTAAAAATTCCTTCCAATTTGAATGATATTTACTTTGGCTTTCATTAAACTTTCCACTAGCATATCTAGTTATTATTTCACTTTCTTCTTCATTTTCATGGTATAATGCAGCTCCCCAATAATTGTCTAATGCATCAGTATAAATAATTCTTTTTATCGGTTCTTTTGTTGGTATTGTTAATTTTGGTAAATTTTTACATAATTTTTAATTTTTTCAATTATTTTGCTTGCATTCTCATCCCATTGCCATTTTTTTTTCACTGCTAATTTTGATACTTTAGTAGTATATTTAGACAAATTTGGAATAAAATTCCTATCTTGATTTACTGTTCCTAAAAATGATTAAAGTTCTTTCTTTGTTTTTATCTCAAAGAATTCTTATACTTTTTTATTTATAAGTTCTTGTAATTCTATACCATCTCTTGTAATATAATGTCCTAAGAATCTTATTCTAGTTTTTCTTAATTCTACCTTCTTTGGTGTTATATTTAATCCTTTAGTTTCTATTAAATCTATAAATTGAAATAAATGATGTTCATGTTATTCTTCATTATTTGAAAATATTAATATTTCATCTATATATATTACTGCAAAATCCTTAATGGGTATTAATAATTTCATTACATATTTTTGAAATATACTTGGATTATTATGAAATCTCATAGGTAATACATTCCATTCATATAATCCTTTTGAAGTTGTAAATGTTGTATATTTTTTACTTTCTTCTTCTAACTTTATTTGGAAAAATCCTGACTTACATTCAAACTTACTATTTGCTTTCCTTTTATTAGTCTGAATAATAATTTTATTTTTGGTATTGGATATCTATTTTTTACAGCTATTTCATTTAGTTTCTTATAATTAATTACCATTCTAGATTTTTCTCTTTTTTCTTTACTATGTTTTATTACAATCATTGCTTGCGAACAATAATTTGATCTACTTTCTCTTATTAAATCATGTTTTTTCATTTCATTTATATGCATTATGAATTTTTTTTTAATTATTTTCTATCAATGGGTAAGGTTTACTTGTAAACTCCTTACTATAATCTAATAATTCTATTTTTTCCATAATCTTGATTTTTCTCAATGTATTAATGGATTATCATCATAATTTTCTATTAATCTTTGTTCTATAGTCTTCATTTCCATGTTTGTTATCATGGAAATAAAGACTATAGGTCTATACTCCAGTCTACTTTCTTCATAATTATCATGACTTCTTGACCTAAAAAATCCTCTTCTTAGTATAAGTATATAGTCTTCTATACTTCTTATTGGATTAATATTTATATTAATATTTGATGGCGTGTTTATTCTAATATTTCTTCTTTCTAAAGTATTATCATATTCTATTCTTCTAGGATTTTCATGTTGAATTATATCTCCAAGTATTATCTAATTATATTTGTGATTGTCTTGGTATAGTTATTCTTGTAAGGTCTATTTGTAATTCTTATAAAATTGGCATAAAATTCCTTTCAATTGTTATTTTTCCTTGATTTTTCTTATAGATCTTATGTTCATTGGAAAATACTAATTTATTGTAAATTACTAATGTTTTATTCATATTCATTTCTGCTCTTGGTATTGCAAAATTTGTATTTATCCTGAATTTTAGTTTTTGATATATTAAATTTTCATTTAATGCTCTTAATATATTATTCAGTATATTATCTATTATTGTATTATCTGTTATTAATAATTCTTTGGTGTGTTTATTCTTGCTCTAAAATAAGCTTTTATTAATATTTGTACTCTTGGGATATATATTTTTGTTATTTCATCATTTATAGTAATTTTTCAATTTCTTGTTCTATTAATGTTTTGTTAATTAGTGGTATTCTTAAAATTTCTTCTATTTAATTGGCTTCCATTAGGTGTTTCTTGTGTAATACTATACATGCATATTTTTCTTTTTCCTTAGTCGTTATCATTTTTCCTAATTTTGTCATAATTTCTTATAATCTTATATCTTGGGGTGTTAAATCTAATTCTTTATTTATTATTTTATCATATTGTTTATAACTAAATTGCATCCTTCTTTCTATTATTCCTTCCTCAACATTTCTAAATTCTTCATATTGTTCATATTCCTATTCTTTATTTTCATTTTTTAGTTGATTACTAGTTTCTCATTGCATCATATTTATTTCATTTTTTTCTATTATATAATCATATTTGGTGTTTTCTGAACTATTTTCTTCTTGTTCTGAGCTACTATCTATTTCTATAATCATCTTATATATTTCCAAATATGATCTATAATATTATACTATTTCCATTATATTCATTACTTTTTTATTTTTTGGTTTAGTGCATTTTGTAGATATATGACTTAATTGTCCACAATTATAACACTAGTATTTTCTTGGATTTTTCTTATAATTAATTTTTCTTCCTTTCTTGAAATATTTCTTTGGTTTACTTTTAAATTTATTTTTAGGATATCTTTTGAATTTATATTGTTATAAGGTTTTGAATATTTCTTTTTCTTTTTTTTTTATTTTTTTATTTTACAACCGCACCTGTGAGGTGTTTCTAATTCTCCATTAATATTAATTTGTTTTGTTTAATAATATTTATTGTTCCTCCAGGCTTCTTTACATTTATTCGATAAATATTCTCTTAAAAAGTCTTCTCTTATACCCATAGTATCTATAAATGGTACTAAGTCTTGTCCATTAAATGCTTTTTTGTAATAATCAATTATTGTTTATGATATTAGTCTTGGTAATTTTTTATAAAACAATTTCATATAGAATTTTTGTTGCTCATAATTTTGTAATCTTGCTTCATAATAATATTTTTTATACTTACATATATATTGGTTTAAATCATTAGGATATAATGTACATATTTCTATTTGATGTAATTTTGTTATTGCTTTATCTATTATTGTTGTTTAATTTGCTCCTACACTTCTTCCTACAAATTCATTCCTTACTAATTGTTCATATTGCCTTAATAAAGTTGCATAAAATTTTTTCCTAGTTGAAGTTCCAATTATTGTCCTAGCATTTATTCTAAATTCTTCTTGTTTACTTTTCTACCAATCTTGGACTATTCCTGTAATACTTGCTTTTACTAATAAATTTGCTGCACTTGTTTCTATATTTCTGGTTAATAATGCTATTAATTTTGCTTTTGTTCACTCTTCTATTCTTTTTTCATTATCTAAATTACAATATAAATTTAATCATACTCTTAAATGGGGTATTTGTCTTGTTTCATATTGTTCTAATGGTGTAGGTACAAAATTACTATTACTAATTGGTGCATAAGTAGTTTCATACAAGTATGTTAAATCTTGGGATCTTATTGGTTCTTTGTGTCTTAATTCTTCATTTTCTACTACCACTAGTATCATTTATATTATATGTTGGGCTACATTAAAGTTGATCTTATTATGCTCTGCACTTACCTCTGATGAGGATCCTGCAAGGCTTACTTCTAGTAATGAAGATAGAACATAATAAACTTAGAATCAATGTAAAGTCGAGAACACAATGCCTCTTTCTGGGCAACAAATCTCAAAGCCACTTTTATGATTCTGGGTTTATTCTATTATAGATTTCCATCACTACGATGTAAGTTATTCCAAAGGTGTTATAAACTTTAGGGCATGGTATATTGGTTAGAAAACGCGAGACTACGGGGCCATTGGCCCTAAAGAGCCTTATGGCTTGTGTCTTGTGAGGTCTAAGAAACCATAGACCATTAACGTGCCACGTACCAGGATCCTACCCCCATTTTATGGTATTAGAGCCATACTTGATGGAATGTTCATAATATTTGCTAAAGTAAAAGAGTAAAAGAACACTGTTCACACATGGATTCAGAAAGTTCATCTTCTACTATTTCTTGTACCCTTTGAATTCCTGATGTTTGCCTTCATTCCAATACCCATAAAATCAATAATTTTATTGAGATCTCATATAAAGACCTTACACCTACTGAACATCTAGAAGATACTAACCTCCCACTCATGAACCCATACCAATTGTACACTTAAAATCGTTCTTGAACCAAATCCATTAAACACCTTATTTCCAAGCCTAAAATCCCGGTTAAAAAGTATATTTACTCTTCTAACCTCAACCATGTCAAACTCCCATCTTGTACCACAAAACAATATGTCAAGCTCAAAATCCCTTAGCAATTCATAAACCATTGGATCAAGCAAGGCTATGCTCATCTTCATGTTAGTGCTATCCGACTTTGTATTACTTACCATGGCCGTAAAAGTCTCCTTGTCACAGCCCGTTTAACCATCATTAACACCACCTACCTCACTTGCCAACAAGCCCTCATCGAAACTATCCTCACCACCCTTAATGCCGGAACTGTTATCCTTATAATTTGCCCTGACTTTAGCCTCAAACTTTCATATCCCACTCTAAAAGATCATCTCCAGGTTCAAATCCAAATCACTGGAGCCAAGCAAGTACCAAATGCTGTTATGGCCACCATTCACCACCAGATGGCCTTCAGGGTGTAGAACCATGCTATGGATCTGCATCTCCCTAATCACACTGAGGATGCCTTGATGATTGTTGCAGAAAGACAAGATGTCCCTACTATCATCAACATCCCAAGACAGATGTCCCGTAAAGATCTTCTCTAGCTCATGCCTACGAATTGGATCACTAACTATGAGTTGCGCCATACTCACAGTCGACCTATGGCTACCTCTGAGCCACCCAAGTTGACTCGCCTTCCAAATGGCCAAGTCAAACTTGTCTACAAAAAGCCTGATGAGTCTTCTTCCTAGGCCTCAGCTATTCCACCATTCCTTCAGCAGATCATGCTAATTAATCCCATTAAAGTCCAAGCTATCAAGAAAAGGACCATCCTGGTCCATCACTTCACAACCAAAGGCAAGCCTGTCTATGTTTCACACATCCATAATCATTTTATCTGGGACATTGCCCCAGAAATGTGCAACCCCAACTGCCCTTGTCATAATCCTTCATACTTCTTAGACGATAACAGTGAAATCAACCTCTCCTCCGACGATAGTGACTTCGAGGAATTAGCAAGGTCGTATGCCAGAAACTGTCCTGCCAAGTACAAACGTTGGCAGAAAAGGTGTTCCCAGAAATGCCTACAACTGCTAGACGAAGAAGAAAAGAAGAAGAGAAAGACGTGCAAACCATCTCGCCCTTTCCGTCCTTTTTGGAAAGACGAAGATCCTTATTGGAAGCCATTGTTGCCTTCCAATCCTGTTACTACACCCTCTCGTGAAGAGATCCTCGTTGAGTTCATGATGAAAGCTGGCTATTACAAAAGCCACAAGAGACTTCTACTGATGTCTCTCCATATTTCGCACCTCCGCCTGCTTTTTGCAAGCTGAATTCGACGGGAGCCTCACTGGCAAACCTCATTTCTTGTATGATGGTTCATCCTACAGAACTGTCTTGTGATGATATATTTCCTCCCTTAGAGCACCAAACTGATGAGCATAGAATTTCATCTCAGCCTTATGTCACTTCCAACAGAGTTTCTGTATCTGGAAGTCCTGAGCCAATCCATCCATCTGAAGAAGTATTGAACTAGCACACCAAGAATGCTTCAGCCCAGAGTCATGCCCTCCAGACAATCGATTCCAAGTTGACTCGCATCTCCCAATCTCATCAACAAACTCATGAGAAGGTAGATACCCTCTCTCAGCAAATTGAAAGTCTCCGCCAAGAAACTTAGCAAAAAATTCATACTTTAAACCAAGAACTTAGACAGTTTATCACCCATAATTATTTTGGTCCTGAGTTTTCCCAAAAAAAAAAACTGAGATCAATTACCTAAAAGACCAACTAGCTCAAATTGAAAGAGATTTGAGATCTAAGCCTCCTCCATCAGCCTAACAACCTACCATAACCTCCACACCACTAACACCAACCTTTACACCTTCAGTTTATGATTTATTCATCTCACCGCCAATCTACCAAACTCAATATATCCATTCACCGTCTTACTCACCTTACCCATCTGAAGTAGATTATGCCAACCACTTCAAAATGACCCACCAGATCTTCCAGAAAGCCATGCTTAAACCTATACCACAACCTCCACGTCGAACCCTTCAGCCACTAGTAAGGCCACCTGGAGCCTTCCCAAAAAATATTTTGCCTCACCTTCCTATTCAAAACCATCCCAAGGCGTTTCCTTCTGAGAACCTTGATCCTCTTCTGAATCTTCACCTTCTTCTCCTTCTCCTCCAAAAGACCTAAGACAAAAAGCACCCATGAACCCTCAAGATCCCCCTCTTGTTGCTATGGTCGAACCCTATGAGTCTTTCCATCTCACTCATTCATGCTCCGAAGAAGACAAAAGTTCTAGTTCGGATTCCTGTTCCAACCCTGATTCAGACTCCTATGTCTCAGTTACAGATTTTGATGAATCTCAGTGCTTTGCTTATCTCTTTGCCCTGTACATGGTTGAGCAAACTGAACACCATGCTACAAAAGAAACCGGACAATCTTATGTTGTTAATGACACTAATTCCAACAAAGCACCAGCAGCCCAACCTGCTTCACCCCATTAACATCACCATTCAGCGCCCCCCAAACCTTCTAATGGTCCATGGTTCACATTTGATTATGTGCAACCATTCGAGTGGCGTGACAAATTACATGAATTTGGTGCCTAGATTGATCTTCAGATGTCCTATCAAGGTACTACTTTACCAAATGTTATACAAGAATTTATTTCTCATTTCACGAGTACCCTTCGTGAATGGGTTCAATCCCTTGGAGAATACCGCTAACTTCAAATTCTCCAGTTAGACAGCCCTGCTACTCTTCTAGGTGCAATACACAAGGAATCTATCAGTGATTTTCAACTCATCAATAAACAGAAACGCTAAGAGTACTTTGAGATGAAATGTTACTTTCTCAAGAAAGTTAATCTTAAACGGCATATAAAACATATGATAGAATGTTATTATGTTCTTAACTGTTTCAATGACATTACTCTTCGACATGTGTTTGTTGCTTCCCTTTCTAAAGAATTACAACCAGAGTTAAATCGAGCCCTCCAAGCTTTCCTTTGTCCCATGTTTGATATCTCTTTGAGAGAAATTTACCAATTAGCTCTAGCTACATTAGATAAACTCTGTGAGCAACAAAAACTGTTACACTCTATCATATCTGGAAAACCAAAATTCCAGAAAATATGCTAGAAACCGTATTTAAAGATCAAATGCAAAGACAAGCAATCATGTGATTGCAAGGTGAAAAAGAAATTCCACTTTGCCGGAACCTCTTTCATATCTAAACCTTTCTGACGAAAGCGCCGCCCTTTACGATATTTCTGGAAGAGTAAATAGCGAAAGTCCTGGAAATAAAAATCAAATGTATGTTACATCTGTAAAAAGAAAGGTCATTTTGCCTGTCAATGTCCAAACAAGCCTAAGCAGGCTATCAGAATGATCGAACAAATCGAGATGCAATTGCCCCTTGAGGACAAAGAGCTCTAGGAAGTTCTCACATATCACAGTGAACCTAATAAAGATACAATTCTAGCCATCCCAGTTTCTTCCGATCCCTCAGACTCTGAAAGTCCAAACTCTAATTCTGATTCTGAAGAACCTTTCCATCACTACCACCCAGTTTACAAAATTAACCACCATCACCCTTCAACCCAGACTACTACCACTTTCCCCTACCTCCATCTTTTAATACTTGTAGACAAATATGTCAAACCCCTTCTGGCCATTGCCCTCATTGACACTGGCTTTTAAGTCACTGTTATGAACCCTTCATTGTTACTTGAAACTGTCTGGAGAAAACATTCGTCCTATTTCAAAACAACTAACAATTTGATTTTTAAGGTTTCCTTAATTACTCGACATCGTATTGGGATCAAATTCTTTCCTGAGTGCATCACTTGGACACATGTTCTTGGCAGTCATATAGTTGGGAAAGATATCTTGATTGGAATGGATGTGTTACAAAAGTCTCGTAAGTTACAAATTAAAGCTAAAGGGGTCCATTACAAACATCGTTTCAGTTTTTATACTGACATCCCTAAGCTTTACATGCTTCATGATGCTCCCCCTCCTTCTGAGAATATAAAGCAATAACTCTTGGAGCATTGCTCTGAAACTCATTCTAAGTTCAAGCATTCTCAGCCTCTGTGGAAGAATGAGAAGTTTTTAATTAGACTTCTTTTCAAGAAAAATAAAGACATCAACCCTACCAAAGTAACTCATCCTGGAATGAATCCTAATGATCTCCAACTAGCCCGAGAAGAATGTGACTCTCTTCTCCGTCAAGGGTTAATTGAGCCCACAAAATCTGAGTGGGCTTGTCAAGCCTTTTATGTCAATAAGAGAGCTAAGAAAACTAGAGGCAAAAAGTGTTTAGTGATAGATTATAAGCCTCTTAATGTTTTCCTAGAAGATAACAAGTTTCCAATCCCCAACCCCGCTACACAAAGGGCCCAATTGCAAAGAGCCTAACTATTTTCTAAGTTTGACCTCAAAGCTAGTTTTTGGCAACTTGGTATTTACCCTAATAAATGGCCCAAAACAACCTTCTGCATACCTGATGCCCAGTACCAATGGACTATTATGCCCTTTGGCCTCAAAACCGCCCCATCACTGTTCCAAAAGGCCATGGCAGAAATCTTCAATTCCATCGGACAAAATGCTCTCATCTACATTGATGACATCTTCCTTTTCTCCAAAACTGAGGAAGAGCACCTGCAACTATTGGCCCAATTTATTGATATTTTCAAAAAACACGGCCTTATGCTTTCGGCCTGAAAAAGTCAATTAGCCCAAACTCACATTGAATTCTTAGGTATGATGTTCGAGAATGGATGGTGCAAACCAAGCTTACATCTAACAGAGCAATTGACTCAATTCTAGAACAAGGATCTCTCTCTCAAGCAGATCCAACAATTTCTTGGCATAGTTAACTTCGTTCAAGATTTCATCCCCAAATGTTCTCATTATACTAGCCAGCTGTCCAAGCTTCTCTACAAAGGAACCCCCTATTCTTGGGGGTCTGTTCAAACTGCAACTGTCAAGCATCTAAAAGAAATCACTAAAGATCCACCACATGAAAGATCCCTGATCCTGACTCCACCCTTATTCTCCAAATTGATGTAAGCAACTATCATTAGGGTGCCATACTGATTGAACAGAAAGAAAGAAAGTAATATTATTGTAGACACGCAAGTGGATCATTCTCCAATGCTGAAGCCAATTACCATACAATGTATAAAGAAATTCTCGCCGTAAAAAATGGCATCAAAAAGTTTGAGTTCCATTTGGCTCATCGGCATTTCATAGTTGAGATGGACAACACTGCATTTCCAAATATTCTTAAACTCAAGAATAAGATCATCCAGATCCCCAACTTACCAGGTGGCAAGCCTGGTCCCATTATAAGTTTGAAGTTAAATACATCAAAGGTGTCAACAACAACTTAGCTAACCTCCTTTCCTGTCCAAAGTCAAATTCTATTTCCCTCATCACTCCTGTCACCTTCATCCCTCTGATCCTCATTATCAACCCATACACTTTGCCCATCAACAGATTTACAACCAACAAAAAAGCCCTCCTTCCTTCTATTCAAATTCTAACCCGACCCATTGAAGTCATGAACCTTGCCAAATCCTCTCTATTCTTCTACCTTCACCGCTACCTCTGAGATTTTCCTCTATCTCAGTATTGCCGGATCCTCCATCTGGACACCCCATTTTTAACTTTGTTTCGTTTGAATGCAGGTACTTTCAATGAAGATGCCCTGTGGTTCCTATGGTCTCTAACTGTCCTTTACATTGGAGCAATTGAATTCAACACCATAGACATGTTCCAACACCTGAACAACACTAAAAATCACAAGTATCTCGTTTGGACATTCCTTGAATGGTTCTCACCACTTCCATTGTGGCGAACACAAATTAATAAAGCTATTACATTGTGGAAACTCTAGGAAAAACCTGAATTAAGTTAAACAACCTCCTCAATCTTCATAATTCACAAACCATAATGGATGAATCAAGCTGGACTATTATATTCCAGATATCATACTTATGAGTGGAATACTTTTCCTAATTTTATCAAAAATCATAAGCAAATCTTAAAATCATTAAAAGGGTTTTTAAGTGACTTAAACAATTATCATGGACCACCTTCTGTTGAATGCACTACAATGGGTCCATACCCTAGAGATTTTATCCCCGGAGAACCAAGATTCCCAAAATTTGACATCCCTGATCCTATTTCAGAGCACTCTCCACCTCCACAAATGCCCACATACGACCCTCATATGTCACAAACTAAGCAATTATGGCTCTAACCACCTACTGCCACTAATGCTCCTTCCACATCTGGTATATGTCAAAAGGATAAAGATGATGCATTATTCAATCAATTGTACGATGACAGCTCACCTGACTTATCCGAACTCAATCTCTCTTCAAGTCATGAGCCTATTCTGAGCTACAACAAAGACCGATGAAACTGACATTTCAAACCGAAAGTAGTTTATCTTTTTATGTATTATTGTCCTTGGATGCTGCATCATCTTGCTTTTGCTTTTATGTTGTTTGTCCTTTCGTTTTTGTTTATCTGCAGCATTATTGCTACTTAGGTATTGTGTTTTATCTTGCAGTCCTTTGCTCTGCCTATATAAGGAGCTCTCTCCTCTTGTGCTAGGTAGAGGAAGCTTGGTATTCATCTTCTGTTTGAATAATATTTACCTTCCATGGATTCTCTCTAAACTCTTCGTTTCTCTAAAATCTTCTCCCCAGAATTATGAACATTCCACTACATTCAAGTTGATCATATTATGCTCTACGATTGCCTCTGATGAGGATCCTGCGCATAAAAAAAGATTAACACTAATCCTTGTAACCTTAAAAAAGTTTTATAACACTGTTAGAATAGTTTACACCGTAGTGATAGAGATCAATAATAGAATAAACCTAAAATCATAAAAGTGGCTTTGAGATTTGTTGCCCAAAAAAAGGTATTGTGTTCTCAGCCTTACATTGATTTTAAGTTTATTATGTTCTATCTCCATTACTAAAAGTAAGCCCTTGCATTTGTGTTATAAGCTTTAGAGCCTGGTATATCAGTTGGAAAACGCAAGACTACGGGGCTATTGGCCCTAAAGAGCCTTATGGCTTATGTCATGAAAGGTCTAAGAAACCATAGACCATTAATGCGCCACGTACTAGGATCCTACCCCCCTTTATGGTTGAGGATAAAGACCTTAAGGAAGTTCTCTCAAAACAAAGTGAACCTAATGAAGATACAATTCTAGCCATCTCGGTTTCTTTTTTGGAAAACTCAAGACCAAAATAATTATGGGTGATAAACTGTCTAAGTTCTTGGTCTAAAGTATGAATCTTTTGCTGAGTTTCTCGGCGAAGACTTTTAATTTGCTAAGAAAGGGTAGATACCTTCTCATGAGTCAGTTGATAAGATTGGGAGATGTGAGTCAACTTGGAATTGATTGTTCGGAGGACATGATTTTGGGCTAAAGCATTCTTGGTGTGCCAGTTCAATACTTTCTCAGATGGATAGATCGACTCAGGACTTCTAGATACAAAAACTCTGTTGGAAGTGACATAAGGCCGAGATGAAATTTTGTGCTTATCAATCTGGTTCTCTAAGGGTGGAAGTGACATAAGGCCGAGATGAAATTCTGTGCTTATCAGTCTAGTGCTCTAAGGGAGGAAACATCTCATCATAAGACAGTTCTGTAAGGTGAACTATCATACAAGGAATGGGGTTTGCCAATGAGGCTCCCATCGGATTCAGCTTGCAAAAAGCAGGTAGAGGTGCGAAATATGGAGAGACATCAATAGGAGTCCTTTGTGGCTTTTTGTTACAGCTAGCTTTCTTCATGAACTCAATGAGAATCTCTTCACGAGAGGGTGCAGTAGCATGATTAGGAGGCAACCATGGCTTCCAATCAGGATCTTCGTCTTTCTGAAAAGGACACAAAGGGTGAGATGGTCTACACGTCTTTCTCTTCTTCTTTTCTTCTTCGTCTAGCAGTTGTTAACATTTCTGGGAACGCCTTTTCTGCTAACATTTGTACTTGGCAGGACAGTTTCTGGAAGATGACCTTGCTAATTTTTCGAAGTCACTATCGTCGGAGGAGAGGTTGATTTCACTGCTATTGTCTGAGAAGTAAAAGGCATCATGACAAGGGCAGCCGGGGTTGCACATTTCTAGGGCAACGTTCCTAATAAAATGATCATGGATGTGCAAAACATAGACAAGCTTGCCTTTGGTTGTGAAGTGATGGACTGGGATGGTCCTGTTCTTGATAGTTTGGACTTTAATGGGATTAATCAGCATGATCTACTAAAGGAATGGTGGAATAGCTAGGGCCTAGGAAAACGACTCATCAAGCTTTTTGTAGACAAGTTTGACTTGGCCATTTGGAAGGCGAGTCAACTTGGGCAGCTCAGAAGTAGCTATGGGTCAATTGTAAGTATGGCGCTGCTCATAATTGGTGATCCAATCCGTAGGCATGAGCTGGAGAAGATCTTCATGGGAGATCTGTCTTGGGATGTTGATGATAGTAGGGACATATTGTCTTTTTGCAACGATCATCAAGGCATCCTCAGTGTGGTTAAGGAAATGCAAATTCATAACATGGTTCTACACCCTAAAGGCCATTAGGTGGTGAATGATGGCCATAATAGTATTTGGTACTTGCTCGACTCTAGTGATTTGGATTTGAACCTGGAGATGATCTTTCAGAGTGGGATCTGAAAGTTTAAGGCTAAAGTAAGGGCAAATGGTAAGGATAATAGTTCCAGCATTTAAGGTGGTGAGGACAGTTCCGATGAGGGCTTGTTGGTAAGTGAGGTAAGTGGTGTCAAGGATGGCTAAACAGGTTGTGACATGGAGACCTTTACGACCATGGTAAGTAATACAAAGTCAGATAGCACCGACATGAAAATGAGTATAGCCTTGCTTGATCCAATGGTTTATGAATTGTTGAGGGATTTCGAGCTTAACATATTGTTATATGGCACAGGATGGGAGTTCGGCATGGTTGAGGTTAAAAGAGTAAATATACTCTTTAACCAGGATTTTGGGCTTGAAAATGAGGTGTTTAATAGATTTGGTCTAAGAACAATTTTGAGTGTACAGTTGGTATGGGTTCATGAATGAGAGGTTGGTATCTTCTAAACATTGAGTAGGTGTAAATTCTTTATATGAGATCTCGATAAGATTATTGATTTTATGGGTATTGGAACGAAGGCAAACATCAGGAATTGAAAGGGTACAAGGAATAGTAGAAGAAGAACTTTCTGAATCCATGTGTGAACAGTGTTCTCTTACTCCCTTACTCTAGCAAAGATTATAAACATTCCATCAAGTATGGTTTTGATACCATAAAGGGGGGGTAGGATCCTGGTACATGGCGCATTAATGGTCTATGGTTTCTTAGACCTTTCAAGACATAAGCCATAAGGCTCCTTAAGGCCAATAGCCCCATAGTCTCGCGTTTTCCAACTGATATACCAGGCCCTAAAGCTTATAACACAAATGCAAGAGCTTACTTTTAGTAATAGAGATAAAATATAATAAACTTAGAATCAATGTAAGGCTGAGAACACAATACCTTTTTCTGGGCAACAAATCTCAAAGCCACTTTTATGATTCTCATCTTCATGTCGATGCTATCCAACTTTGTATTACTTACCATGGCTGTAAAGGTCTCCCTGTCACAGCCCGTTTAGCCATCCTTGACACCACGGGTCAACTTGGAATCAATTGTCCGGAGGACATGATTCTGGGCTTAAAGGTTCTTGATTCTTGTGTTTCTTGAAGTAAATTCACTTTGCATATTAATCTCATCGTGTTATTTCATTATATCCTAATATCATATATCCTAATTGTTTTCTTATTGCTTCTAAATTCTCTTCTTTTTTCAATCTCGTCTTGTTTTAATTCTTCTAATACATTCATCATATTTATTTGTCTAACTGTTAAACTTTTATTTTCCTTAATTTCTAGTTTTATTAGGTTTAAATAATTGGGTAAATATGATCCTATTTGGTAACTTCATTCCATTACCTCACAATCTTTCTTAGTTAATTTTTCTATTTTTTCTTCTTCATCTATCTTTTCTTTTTCTTTTCTTATATTATTATCTGTTTTAATATTTCCTTTTATTATTTCATCAAATATTGTCCATCAATTATTATTTATTATTTCTTGTCCTTTTTGTAATTTTTCGGCCAATATTCTTGTTTAATGTATACTTTCATTTATTGATTGATTTTTTTATCTCTTCTTCTGTCTTTTTCTCAAATATTGCTTATCACATTCCTCTTATCATATTTATTTCTTTACCTTGTTTTATTTCTATTAAACTTCCCTAATTTTTTATGCCTAATACTTGTCCTATTTTTGTTATGTTATCTTTTATTTCCCATAGCTCTGTCTTAACCTCAATTACTTCCAATTTTATCTCATAATTTTTTTGTTCTAAAGGTTTTGCTATTTCATGTAATCTTTTCATCCTATATTTTAGATTTTCTTTTTTTACTATCTTTTTAATTTCTTCAAGAATCCTTTCTATTATTCCATCTAGATCATAAATATCTATCTTGTCTTCTATATTTGGATTTATATAACATCCTAAATGTTTCATTAAAACATATTTGTCTAATTTAATTGATTAAATATACTATCTACTTCTCTATTTAATATAAATGGTGTGACTATTAATGATTCATTTTCTTGGGGTATATAAGAACTTTTTGATAGCTTATTTTCACCTATACAATATATCCTTAGTTCTACTTTACTTATGGCATCCATTAATAGACTACTAAAAACAAATATTAGGACAATGCAAATAAACAGGTAAATAAAAATTCAAAAGACTTGATAATTTAACTAAGAAGATTAAGGTTCATAATTTTTTCCATTATAATCAAACCTGACTATGATATCATATATTAACAACCAATTATACTTTATTATACCAAGAATACAGATCTATGACAAATCTCCTTAAAACAATAATTTTGTAATTATGAGTTTCCAACCTATATACAAGTGTTATTATTAATTACAAAAAGTAATTATATAATAAAAGTAATGAAAATAACTTTCCCCAAAATAATTATAAAACTTACATTTGAACTACTGTCAAAAGTTTTTATTGGTGTTTATTTAACAAGTTTCGATTTTAATCTTGGACAAACTAAAGTTATATATGTATTACAAGGGCTTATAATATGAAAATCTAAATATATAAAAAATAATTAACAATATATATATATCCAAGTTTATACATTTTAAATTACAAGTTGCAAACAAACCCATACAACTTTTTTGAGAATATTTTCAATTAAAAATGAAAATCAATGAGAAATCCATGTGTATGTCGTATATATATATATGTATGTATGTATAGACTACTTAGTACATATGAGAATCCTATTTGCCCATTTATATTGTACTAAAACTGAATATCCAAAGGCAAATCTGAATTCACCCAAAAACATTTCAGATATCTATTTTTAATATCTAAACCCTTTATTATTGATCAGGTATCAAATATTTATTTTGGTCACGTATCATTGAATATCCAAAATACCTGCCCAAAATCCAGCACCTAACACTGCAAACTCTTTTGCATTATATGAAAACCAAGTTTGCTTTGGTCTAAGAGCTTTCTCCATGAAAAGAGCGAGTCAGGACCACCAGGGCTTCCTCCCAGGGCAAAGCCCAGGTAGCCAAATATTGATTTTTTCAAAAAGGATCTATCTACTTTTGTTGTGAACATACTAATATCTTTTGACCCAAAACCCACGTTATCTTCCCGCTGTTCATAATCATTATTCCATCGACTATCATTAATAAATACTACAAAATGGTATATCATGAAGAGTATCAAGTACTATTTCATTACATGCAGCCCATAAGCCATTGTTGCTGCAGCAAGTAGAGTAGTTGAAACTGGTCTATCCCAAATTTAATCATGTTTGGAGCCATGAGAGAAATATACTAAGGATAAACTAAGGGCACTAAGTTCTCAGGCTGACTTTGGCTGCATTAAGATTATTTCCAAGAATAATCAGACATAATAATGTATATGACATTCTACGGAAAATATGATCAAATGTGTCATGAATTTAGTTTGAAGATGCAGCGTTCTGTCTGCAGTAAATTGTACCACAGAAATGGAGAGCGAGTTCAGTTTCCACTATCTTCAAATGGAGGCAAGCCCCAATCACGAGGGTTGAAGTCCAACAATGTGTTCAAAACTTGGTCAGCTGTATCGTGAAAGGATCTGTCTAGCCTTGGATCTGGAACCATAACAACAGACCTGTATGACACATGTAATTAAAGGATTAACAACATGAACCTTGGACACAAAAAAAAAGAGAAAAGGAAGTACTTCCAAAGTTAAATATATCTGTGTTCAATAAAGTATTAAGAAGCAGCTGCCTTACACAAGAAATGAGGCATAATAAAAAATATCTCTATTAAAAAGAGGCAGGGTAGACATCATATTCAACTAACTACTCATAAAATTTAGAGACCCTGAAAAGAGTGATCAAATCCACATTCTCATCGAGAGTAACATGACTAGACGAATTATATGAAGAAAACTGATCGAAACATTCGAGGTGAAATGACAATAAGTTTGACAAAATTATTAGAATCCCTAAAACCTAGATAGTGCCACAAACTTTCCATTTGATCTCTTCATTCTTTAATTTAAATATAGAGAGAAGATATCCTTACTTGTGATTGTGTCTACATAATCTAACAAAAAAGCTTGGTTGGCAACCATTCCTTTGGGCTCAGGGTTCTAAAACACATGGCTGATTAAAATGCATCAAAATCGTAGTAAAATAGTACCTAGATAAATTACAAGGTCACATTTCTCAATACCCGGGCCACACCATATGCCTTCCTGGCTTGACATCAAGACCAGACAACTCATTGCTTGTTTAACTTCTCTTTTCCTTTCAATCTCTGAATTATTTTCTTTTCAAACAATCTTGTTTGCTCAAACACAAGTCAGAGACCAAGCAAGGCTTTGATCCCATTGCCTTCCATACAGTGCACATTGTGACTTGTGACAAAGTAATCAATTTGTAGTGATCCAACTTAACATTCCGGATCCATTTCTACCTTATTTAACCATCTCTAGGCCTTTTGATCACTGTGGCGATCATATAATAGAATATCAAGAAAATCAATTAGTCATGAAACTCCAAAAATTGAATTTTTGCCAACTCAATCATTCGAAAGAAAAAATATTAGAACCCATATGAGCTTAACCAAAGTCTATAATCCAACAACAGTGCAATAAATAAATTTTATTTGTGTTTGTAAAAATGAGTCAAGAAGTTATGATAGGTATGACAGCTATCTTGATTTTTGTAATATGACATCTGTGACAAGATATCAGACAAACTCCATGAACATACTGAGACTGGATACTGGCCCCCAAGTCCCAACTTCCAATATTCATAGTTTTTTCCACCTCAGGCTGACGCATGATAGAATTAGAAAGCATTATATAGTATTTAGTTATATATCGCATGTAGGAAAGTGAATGCCACTATATATATAATATGAAAGATGCACTCTGTCATGTCTGACTGGACTCTGGGCAAACAACTTATCTGAGTATAGAAAGTGAAGATTTCATCAAGCCCAGGAACTGATATCTTGTTGATACAGGTATATACACTAGTCAACTAATAATGGAGCTTAACGTATTGGCCAAAAACATTAATGGAGGTTAACATTAATATGAAAAATCTAGCACTTAGATATCTAGTCATTTTACTAAAATTTGGCAAATGTTGGAATATATAATCTGCTAACGTTGCATTGAAATATCATACAATCCACTTACATTCCAGCATTTTTAGCTGCAAGGACTCCTGAGGGCGCATCTTCAAAAACAAGAATTTTACAGGGATCTACTGGTCCACCCTGTTGGCCATCACCATTGATTACAACATCATTATACATTATTTCAAATTCAACAAACCATCTTCAAAACAAAACAATTAGTCAACTGAACCCAGAACCAAACTCAAAGGACATAAAGCAAAGTTGTGTAATCCTTTAATCAGCAGATAACTTGTCAACAAAGAATAACATTCAGAAGATGGTGGTATACCTCAAATCTCTTGGCTGCAGCCAGGAATACATCCGGAGATGGTTTGCCTTGTTTAACTTCAGGGTCATCACCAAGAACAACATGATGCATCAATGAAAACACTTCACCATGTCTTTGTGTTTTCAATTCAAAATGTCGCCTGTGAGATCTGTTAATATTAAAATAGAGTCAATACATATTTACTTCAAACTTTTTTACTTCGTTTTAAAATTCACAGCATCAATAATAAACATAAAATGCTGAAGAATGATAAAAGCATGAAGTGAAAAGAAAAGAAAAAAAAAAAAAAAAAAAAAAAGCTTTTTCTTCCCCAATGGAGATAAGGAAAAATTCATAAATATCTAAATATAAGATGGGTGAATTGTACCCAGTTGCCAAGCAAATTGGAACTCCTTTTGCATGTAGATGCCTGAGCAATCGGCTCGCCCCTAAACAACAAGACATCAACAATAAAGATGGGATAGTGTATATGAAACAGAAACAGGTACATTTATGTATCTCAAGCTACTCGGTCCTTCATGTTAAATAAGCCAATTATAGCTAAAAAAGTCGGATCCAATGCAAAATATTCCACTAACTAGTCCCATCAATTCAAACAGAGTATCAGTCACAAATTCACAGTTTTAAGACCATCATAACCAAATACTTAGATTACATAGCAGTAAATATTTGCATACAATTGATGTAGTTAATAGTTTGTAATGGAGTATAGGATTATAGATAATTTGTTATTCATTTGTAATTTAGTTATTCAGGATAAACCTAGAAATCAGAATTATATTGAATTTAAATACTTTGTCAGACTTTTAATAATCGGCTTTGTCAAGCTTTACTTAGTATTTCCCTTGTTGTTTTGTTTTGTAATGGCCCTCTTAATAAAGCCCTGGTTTAAAATATTTCAGTTTCCTATTTAGTAATAGACATCTTATTGGAGCCCTAGTTTATTTTTCTGTGTCACACTATCTATAAATAACCCTAGAGTTTATGCTATCCAGTAGACTATTCTAATTGATTAATAAAAGTTTTCAGTATTAACGTAGGGTTTCCTCCTCCTCTCTCTCAACTTCTCCCCTTGTTTGCCCACCTCTGTCTCTTTCTCTCTCTAGTGTTCTACATCAGTTTGAGTCTAGCATCTGAGTTAAAATTCGATAGCATTAAGTTTATATGACATGTACATCACAATATAGCCAAAGACGAAAGACACCTTAACTTCTAAAATGCCTTAAGCAAGAGGTGCAAAAAAGCGCTTGCCCAAGTGAAGTAAGGTGCTAAAATAGGGGGAAAAATGCTAAAAATATGCTATATAAAAAATATATATATAAACAGTTGAACTTTGTAGCAACATTGGACATATAAATTAACTATTCAAAGTTGGAAACACAACAATATCAAGTCAAGAGACATAATAATCATCAAATGCACTAATTTAGGTCACCAATAATTTGGTGAAGGGACCACAATGCTGATGATTTTATTTGTTTCTATTTGTTTACGAAACCTTTAAAAGCTAATAGGTTTAAATATATTTTAAGGTTACACTCGACTTTAAAGAATGAGTTTATATTTAAATAATAGTTTCCTACATAATGTTGCCTATTTTAAAACATTTGGCTGGACTTCTTAAGCAAATCCTAATTAAAAAATCCCTAATATGCTTCTTTAACTAAGGTGCCTACAGTCACTCTACTGGATTGCCCAAAAGCGCCAAAGGCACTACCAGGCGAGTGCCTAGCTAAAGCCAACACCTCTCACACCATAAGGCACTGGCCTCAAATAGTGCCTTGCCTCAGGACCTTGGGCATTAAGGCAAGGGCCTTTGCCAACACTAGTACCAAAAAAAAAAAAAAAAACACTTGATAGGTACCAAAGAAGTGTGAGAAACCCATCCTTGAGAACTGACTTGCAAAGAGGACGAACCACACCCCTTAACTACCACAACAAGCATTCCATACTACTTGCTATGGGGCTTAAGCATCACATACTACCTGATGTCCCTATCATAACATTGCCCTAAAGAGTCTAATGTGTCAACAGCTATACACTACAACATTTCACTTAACCATATTGCTAGTTAGAACCTTCTATAAGTTGCTCTCCCTATAACGTTGACTACGAACTCAAATACCATAAATGGGATCTAAGGGAATGTGAACCCACCCTTAAAATCCGGCTTGCGATGGGAAAGAAACACACCTCTGAAATAACACACCAAGCATTATATACTACTAGATGTTGGACTTAGACATACTATACTACTCAATGTCCTTGTCAATACCACAAGGCCTATGCCTCACAATAGATTGTTCATAGTTGCAATGTTTTAGTTAACAACAAAAAAAATTACATTTACAATTGCAAAGTATAGAGTACATTATAAGTTTATACATAGATTACATAGCTGTAAATATTTCATCAACTGGACATAGTTCATAAATTTGTGTCTAGCATCAATGAGCTAAAATTCAACAGCATGATATTTATATGATATGTATAGCACAAAGAAAAAAAAAAAAAAAACCAAATGGCCTATGTCTTGCAAGTTGATCATCTTAGTTGCAAAATGTGAAAACTAGTTCAATATAATTTCATTTAAAATTGCAAAGCAAAGAGTACATTATAACAAATTGTTATTTCCTATGTTGTGTACACATCCTATCTAAGAAGCAATGATACAGGTATGAGTATCGGATACGACACGATACGATATGTGAGATACGTCAATTTTAAAAATTTCAGGATATGTGTATGGGTATATTTGTGTATGTATGTATATATATTTTAGCAAATAGGATTATTGAAGAAGGAAAATTATATGAAATATGATAGGAAAATATGCTAAAATGAAAGATAAAATGATAAAATAATATCACAACTAATAAAAAAAATCAAAGTACTAATTTGATATCATTTTGGCACATTTTGAAACGTATCCTATAAAAAAAAATTTCGATACCTATGCAGCTGTGTTGCATCAAGTATCGTATCGAATACATATCCGATACAGGTACGTCTCCTATTTAGAAGTATTTGTGCTTCTTAACACCCTACTCCTCCTCATAAAGGTCTAAAATAATCCCCAGGACTGGCCATAAAAGCAAAACAAAAGTTGAAAAAGTTGGTAAATGAGGTGTGCAAAAGCACTAATTGAAACATTCCATGCATAGAGTCATACACCATGGTATATTGTATAGCAGGGTTCCAACACATACCAACCAAACAAGCACAGGCATTTTTAAGTAATGATCTTTAAAGCAACTTAAAAATGGACAAAACAACCCTTTCAAGTCAAGAATCTGTGTCCAAAGACACCAGTAACATGCTGAAATCTCTACTCTAGCAAGCAGCAACAGAATAGGGGGTAGGAATCTTTTCAACTAGGTTGTATGTAATTCAAAGTTCATATTGAGCTGTTTTCAAATTTTCCCAAGATATTAAGAGATGGAGATTGAAGATGCTATGTTATTGTTTCAGACTTGTGTTTTTTCCAATGCAAATACAGACCTTAAACAAGCATTCCTCAACAATTTTTAATGATTAACTCTATATGGTCAAAGTCACTTATGAACCTTTCTATAATTGATTCATTGAGAGAGGGCTACATCTCAAGGGCGAAAGAAAAATAATATTAATTTAATGATGGTTACCAATCTCCAGTAATTAATACCTGGCATGAGCTCACTTGATGGAAACAATTTCTGCAACATCTCTTCTCTTTCTACCAGAAATTGCTCAGCAGTAAGAGAATCACTGATACCAGTCTCTTCAACAAAGACCTTAGCTGCTTCTATTGCCTTCTTTCCCATCATCTTTGCCTTTAGAGACCAATCAAAGGTTTTATTGTATCTAGCAAGTATAATTTCCTGAACTTCAGTATAGAATTTCTCTGTGTCTGCAAAGAAATAAAAAAGCACATGAATTTCAGCAATCATCCTGGGATTTAAGCATAAGTTACTACTTGACAAGACTATCATAAAGTACACATAACTGTTATCAAACATACTGCAAAAATATTGTGGAAAATATTCGTCTCTAAAAAAGAGTACAGCAGAAGATTTACAATATGGGGGTGGATACAAAAGATAGAAAAGATAGATAAACCCTCCGGATTTCAAGGGACTACAAACTCTATAGAATGACCAAAATTCCACTTGCCCCCCCAACTGAGCCTCCCCTGCTGCAAATCATCTCCAAATGGTCTCTCCTCTTTCTCCTCCAGCTCAAATCCATATGAATAAATTAGTTAATTATGGGAGATACCCTCCCTGCCCTTTCTGCCACCTCACCACTAGTTATAGCAGCTCTTTCCTTTTTTTCTTCTCTCAAACATTTTTCTATCAGGCCCATCACCATCAAGCCCATCAATTTCCACCTCATCAAGTTTCACCTTGTCCTCAAGGCAAAAAGCAGAAATTGTCTTAAGTCTTAATCACTACATAATCTTCCTATGTGTTCTCACAATGTGGTAATCCACTCCACTTAATGAGTACTTCCAACTGTCCATTAGTCATCTTCCTCACTTTTATTGCTTCCTTAGGCTGCACTTGAAGTTCTAATTCCTCACTAAGTGAAAGGGGAAGATCATGGATCGGTGTGTAGGTTGGAGAGACCTTTTAAGCTGTAAGACATGGAATATAGGATGCATTCTAGCCGTCAGAAACAACTACAAGCAATAGGCTATCTTTCCCAACCTTTACAGCATCTTATAGGGTCCATAAAAATGTGGTGCAAGTTTCTCATTTTGTTTCTTAGCTAATGACTTCAACTTATAAGGCCTAAGTTTAAGGTACACAAATTCTCCAACCATGAATTCAATGTCTCTTCATCTGCCGTCAGTCCTCTCTTTCATATAATGTTGTGTTTTCTCCAAATTGGCCTTCAGCTCATTCAAAATTAGATTCCTCTCCCTCAATTGAGCATGCACATCTTCCATAGATGATGGGCTGTCCTCTCACTGAAAAAGAGTTGGAGGATCTCAGCCATACAAAGCTCTAAACAGCCTTATCCCTACAAAACAATTAAAGTCAGTGTTAAACTAGTACTCTACCCATGACAGCCATTTGGACCAGTATTTTGGCTTATTTCCCACAAAACAACATAAATAGGTCTCTAGACTTTGATTTACAACCTCCTTTTACTCATCCCTGCATAGGTGATAACCAAAGCTCTATTGCAGTGAAGTGCCAGTCAATTAAAACATCTCCTTCCAAAATTGGCTGATAGACACACAGTCCTAATCTAACATTATCAACTTTGGAAACCCATCTAGCTATACAACTACTGTACAAACGATTTTGCCACTTGCTTAGCAGAAAAATGAAGAGAAAGGGCTAAAAAATGACTGTACTTAGTCAACCTGTCCACCACCACCATATTGGAGTCATGTTTGTTGGATTTAGGTAACCTAACAATTCATGCTAATATCTTCCCATACTTGTTGTTGAATGGTAAAAGGTTGCTATAAACCCACACCACTCATAGCTTGATACTTGTTTGTTTGGCATGTTGCATACTTTGCCACGTTATCTTGAACATCATGCCTCATACGTTTCCAATAAACCATTTCTACTAGGTGTTTATAAGTCCATAAGTAGCCTGAATGCCCTCCCTTGGTGTATGTTGGAATTTTTTGAGTAAAACAAAAGTTGCGAAAGATTTTTGAGGGATCACCAATCTTTTTTAAAACAATAAACACCCCTTTTAACGGCTATACCCCTAAGAGCTCTGTTTCCCTCCAAGAGTTGCTGTACTATAAACAACACCTTGCCATCCTGCTTAAGTTGCTCATCTCGATCCTCCATCCCATTGAATTGCCACAAAGGAAAAGCCTTCATTACCATAGTTCGTTCCCTTCTAAACACAATTTTTGCTACCCTAATATATGCACTTGGCTTGTAATGAATTTCATAGTTACAGCCCATGAATTTTGAAACTCATCAATAATCCTTTGCTCTAGCATAAACTTCAAGGCTTCTTGATCAGTCCTAATTATAAAAGGAGGTCCTCACAGATAATGTTGTCACTTTTTTAGTGTCAAAACAGTAGCCATCAATTCCCTTTCATAATCCAAACCTCGCCTAGCTTTCTCAGACAATACTTGGCTGAAATAAACAATAGGTCTTCCTTGTTGCATTAGTACAGACCTTACACTAGTAGTCGAGGCACCAGCTTCAATCTCAAACAGCCTTGAAAAATCAAGCATAGCCAACATAACCAGATTCACCATTTTTGTCTTCAAGGCATCAAAAGCCTTTCAGGCCTCCTTTCCCCACTTGAATAAGTCATTCTTTGATAATTTTGAAAGTGGGGCTGCTAATTTCCCATAATTCTTTAAAAATTTTCTGTAGTAGCCCGTAACATCCAAAATCCTCCAAGAGCCTTCAAATCTTTCAGTATGGGCCACTTCACCCTCGCATAAATTTTGTATGGATCAACTTCCACACCCTGAGTAAAAATAATATGCCCCGAATATTCTAATTTGGTTTGTCCAAAAACACATTCCTTCATGTTGATGACCAATTTATGCTTTTGTAAAGACTCCAAAGGCAACTTCAACTACCTTACATGAGAAGTAGTATCAGCATTGTATAGGAAACTATTATTTAAAACCCAGTCCAGCATTAGATAACAAATATAAACTCATTCTTTAAACACATTTTGAAGTGTTGCCCAACCTTAAAATATATTTAAACCTATTAGCTTTTTTGGGTTTAGTAAACAAATAGAACAAACAAAATCAACAGCTTTGTGGTCCCTTCTCCATATTATTGTTGACCTAAATTAGTGTATTTGATGATTATTATGTCACTTAACTTGATATTATTATGTTTCCAACTTTGAATGGTTAATTTATATGTCTAATGTTGTTTGAAAATTCAATTATTTATTTATATTTCTTATATAGCATACTTCTAGCATTTTTCCTATTTTAGCGTTGTACTTTACTTGGGCGAGTGCCTTTTTGGCACCTTTCACCTAAAGTGTTTTAGAAGTATAGCGCCTTTTGCCTTTGACTACATTGCCTCACCGCATACACCCACAATGGCTCCACTCTAGACAATTCACTTGGCCTGGCCCTGTCGCCAGTCACAACCCTCCTAATAAGCCAAAGCTCACTTGGCCATCTCACTAGTCAAAGCCCTCCAAGGTAGCTTTTACTGCTTGTGTCATGTGAAGTAGCAAGGTCCAACTCTACTACAATTGTTACAAGTCTAAAGGAGGTTCTCTCACAAAAGACTAGCCTATTAGGAAGGTAGAGCCTCTAGACTAATAAGACTATTTACCATACCATACTATCCAATGTGGGACTCAATAGGAATCTACCAAAATGCAATTCTTTTCATGCCTTCTATAAGCTTTGAGGGTTGCAACTTGTGAGGTATTAGTAATCCAAACAGTTATGTGCAAGACAAGTTGGACCAAAGAACAAGTAGATTCACATTCATAACTTATGCCACGGGAACTACAAGGTGATGGGACTGGAAATACTAGTAAGGGATCAAGTTGCCGCAAACTCCGTTAGCCTCACAAATTGGAAATTGAGAAAGACCAATAAGTTTTTAATAAAAAGGGTACGCATATTTGGCTTCCAAACTGATTATGAGCAATGCAGGATATGCATCATTAAATGTATATGCTAAAAGAAGGAATACTACGCTCAAATCCTGAAAGTTGAAGCTTAATCGTTGGTCAGAGGTAATGCAAGATATTTTGGGCACTATAAGGAAGGTTGTTCAGTAATTTTACAATATAGACATCGTTGTGCTTAATCCTTCAAGTACAAAATCTTAAACTGAAACAAAGTAATAATTTCATCCATAGGTAGTCCGATTTCACTAGGCAGAAGCTTATATGTAATGAAGCCAACCAGTTCAGAATTAAATATGGAATTGGCATTTGCTGAATTACCAAGCAAGAGACCATCCATGTCGAAAATGACATGGGTTATGGGTCCTCTATTTGAGACAGCGCCGGAGGGATCCACCATTGTGCTGTAGCTTTGAATTTCAAAGCGTCTATGCAGATAAACGCAGATCTGCTGGAATAGTGGGACTCGGAGAAGCCTTTTTGCTAACCAGTCAGAGTGTGTCGGTGGGGGAAAACTGGAAAAGGAGTACAAGAGATTCTCCTATCATACGCTACTTTCACCCTGGCGAGAGAAAGAAATAACGTTAATTTGTAGTAGAAGTATAATATATTTTTCTTTAAATTATGTTTTAAATCAACATATTTTATATTTAAAAAATTTATGATATATAATGGCAAAAGAACGAATAGAATACTCTTTTTTCTTTTAGAACACCTCTTCTTTTGTTTGGTTACAGGGGAGTTGGGAAAGGATCCAACCTTTGACATCGTGTTCATCTCAATCTCAAAGACTGAGACTGTTGCCATATGAGCTACAAGCTCACTTGCAACTGTATGTATAATCTACATCTTAGTATTCTAATCACCGAGCAATGGACAATGAGAACACCTGAAGAATATCAGAATAGATAAAAACTTGGATTTTATTCACAAAATTGTGCTTGCAGCAGTCACTAAGTATAAAAATGTGGCAAATCGAAGAAAATTTTGAAATGGGCAACGAACTCGTCATAATATGTGGGGGTAAATGAAGAAAATTTCCACATAATTGTTCTGAGGAGCATTTTTTCAAACGCATCACGAGCCCCACCTACGAGTACAACCCAATGCCGCATTTTGAAAAGGGAGTGCATGAAAAGAGATATATAGGCTAAGATCAAAATTCAAAGCCCCCATAGAATCCAAGAAGCAACTAAACGAAATTTCACGCTAGACACAATGAATATGATAGCTTTCTACGGAGTTCTCGACCAGGACTTAATGCATGCCTGGAAGAGAGGGTAGATGAAAGCCTGAGAGACATAGTTGCAGAGGATGCATCCCACATCTTTTCAAGTTGCGTCAATCGAAATATAGAAGTAAGAGAAAGTAACAATTACTGATTAGGAATACACACAAAACGGTTCGAAGAAAGATACTCACAACCATTGTAGAGGAGTCCGACACAGCAACGCTCGATAATCTTGAGAAGACGTGCCGTGAGCTTCTGAGGGATTTGCTTTGGAGGATTAATTAGCGTTTATTGGACGAGGAGATCGTAGGCTGTAGATCAAGCCACAGCACCCACCCAAAAGACGGAAAAGGGCGAGGCCATTCAGAAAAATATAGGCCTTTGTTTAAATATTGTTTTTAAAAATATTTTTTTTGTTTTTGAAAATAAAAAAATAATAAGAAACTTGTTTACTAATATGTTTTTTATTAATTTTTGAAAAAATTTAAAATAAAAAATAAAAACAAGTTTTAGATGCTTTCTTTTGTTTCTTAAAATTATTTTCATTAATGACAAAATTATAATTTTGTAAAATATAATTTAAGTAGGGTTTTGAGTTAAGTTTTAATAAACTTTGAAACCCAACTTAATCACTTACTTAATTATTAAAATTGATACAATAGGAATGGGAATGGAAGTGGAAGTGAGAATAAGAATATTAAAATATTGTTTGGTTGGGAAAGAATGAGAATGGGCATATCTCCTTTTATTTCGTTTGGTTAGTAGATTACACATGGGAATCAATTAGGTCATATTATCTCATATTATAAAACAAACAAAAAAGGCATACATCTCTTCAAATTATTAATTAATAATATAATTAGATATTAATATATATTTAATTAATAATATAATAATAATAATTAATATAATAATATATATTTATTAAATTAATAATATTAATAATAAAATAATAATAAATTTAAAATAATATTTTAATCATTAATAATAATAATTAGGGTTTTGATGTATCACATAAGTATTTTTATTTGAAAATTATTATAAATTGAAACATTTTTGTCAAACATAATTTTATTTCCAAAAGACCAATCTCATTCCATAACTTCCATTAGGGAGAAAACTCTCCCTTATATGAGGGAGAGCAGGTTCCCTAAGAAATAGGAATGAGGATTTAATCTGTCAATCAAACATGAAAATAGAAATGTCTCCTATTTTCATTCCTATTCTCTCACCTTGATTCTAATAACTAAATGGACCATAACTAATCAGGTCAAGTTATCTTTTATTTTTATTAAAAAAATTTTTAATAATTTTCTAAAAAAAAAAAATTAAGATTTAAAATAAAAAAATTAAATAAAAATATGATTTCAAATGAGAATTAATAAAGATTTAAAAATAATTAGCATTTTAAAATTTGTTATAAATAAAATTTATCATGAATAAAATAAATTAATATTAAAAAATAATACATAATTAACTTTAGAATGAACCCAATACGTAGCTTCATCTAATTAAAACATACACATGCTCCCACACACACTTCTAAGTACTAAACATGCAATACACGCCCGCATGCACTTGCATGAACAAAAACAAAGACATGTATAATTAACTAGTTATATATGCACACATACACATGCATGTATATATAAGTAAGCATATATATACATATATATTAAACATATTTAACACATACAAATATGAATATGTAGCATTAATGCACACTCAAACCTACTTACGCACACAAATAAGCATCAATGTACACCCATATGCACAAATACATATAATACATTTGTTACATATATACATATACACATGTATGTGTATACATAAGTGCACACATGCATATATATAATAAACATGTGACACACACAAATACATAAAAAAATATTTATATCAAATAGTAAAATGAGAACTAAATTTGAAATTATAATTTCATGTTCTAATTCTTTACATTACCCAAACATAAAATTCTAAATTCTAAATCAATTTCAATTTTAATAAAATATAATTATAATTTTAATTTTACATTATAAATTTAATTCTCGATACTGAACAAAATCTTGGCGTTTTCAAAACTTTTTTTGAATTATTTTTTCTGAACAACATTTTTTTTATTCTGAATGTGTTTTTAAAAATAAAGGTTTCAAATAAATTTTTAACTTTTTATTTTTTAAAAAAATTCTAAAAGATTATTTCACAACACTGTTTTAAGCATATAAAAATAAAAAATAAAATAAAATAA
Organism: Delonix regia; assembly: GCA_037074485.1. Classification (NCBI taxonomy): domain Eukaryota; kingdom Viridiplantae; phylum Streptophyta; class Magnoliopsida; order Fabales; family Fabaceae; genus Delonix; species Delonix regia. The sequence goes on along the minus strand of CM073451.1, from coordinate 23,939,099 downwards.
GCCAAATTTTTTTTATTGTTCTTCCAAGATAAAAATTATCAAAATCTTTTAAAGATAAAAGTAAATTAATTTAATCTTTTTAACTGACAAAATAAGAAAAACTCATTATTTTTTGCATTTGTTTCCTTAAATATAAGATACTTTTCAATTTAATTCTTTTGAGTTATTTTCTTAATTTAGTCACTCATACTTGTTTTTTCAATTTAATCTTTCGTTTATTTTTTATAAATAAAATTGTTATTAATAACATATTCAAATAAATAAGTTACTTTTTTAAAAAAATACAAACTCATATAAATTTTTCTCTATTTGGTCCTTCACATATAAGACATTTTTTTATTTGGTCCCTCATAAAATTGTCTTATCAATTTAGTTCCACATATGTATATTTCTCTATTTAATCCTCACAAATAAAATTGCTAAAAATAATATCTTAAAAAAATTATCAGAATATTTTTAATTTAGTCCCTCATCAATAAATTTTTTTCAATTTGATCCTTCTTAGAGTTGTCTTCTCAATTTTGTCCCTCACATAAATATTTTTCTTAATTTAGTCTCTCACATATGAATATTTCTCCATTTGATCATTCACAAATAAAGTTGTTATAATAAGTTAATTTAAAAAGTATGGAAGTAATTATTAATAATGAATTTATTTGTATGATACCAAATTGAGGAATATCTATATATGAGAGGAAAAATTGAAAAATATCTTATTTATAAAGAACCAAATTGAAAAAGAAATTTTACGATGGGCCAAATTGAGAAATACAACCAAAATAAGGTTTTACTCAATTACTTATGATTTCAAACTTTAATGATATATTGCTATTAGTATAAATTTGTATAAGTATATGGAAAACATCAAATTCTTTTCTTTTTTTTTGGGCATTTTGATAAGTATAATTGTTTTTAAAATAAAAAATATTTTTGTCAAAATAATTAATTTTTATCATATTTGATATTATATAGTGTGTCACCAAAATTCCTAGCATAACTTATCCTGTTATATATTATACAATGTGCCAAACAGAACCTTAATATAAATATTGTTTTATATATAATTGCTACCTATTTAATATGATGCTTAAATGCACCATTATTTTAGGATTTTATTTTGAACTTTTTAAGTCATGGCTGCGATATAATTTAAAGTTTATCAATTTTGTGTGTTGTAATCAAGGCCACTGAAATTTTATCATATTAAACTTTTTAAAAATAATAGTGAATTGATGTAGTACCCAAAAATAATATGTAATTTAGGTATTATTAATACAATGGAATAACGGTTATTAATTCTTTTAAATCTTTATCTATCTACTAGATGACAATATTTAATGGTTATATTTATAAATAGATATATATAACTTAAATTCAAATTTTAAAATTATAAGTATTTATTGGTTAATACTTATTCTATTAAAATTTAAATATTTTAATTTCTTTAAAAAATATGACTTGTCTAAATTTAAAAGCATTAACTTTAACTAGCTATATTTTAGTAATTACTTATTAATAAAAATATATTTTTATAGTTTTACGTTGTATAATTTGCCTAAACTTGTAAATTTGAGAACCTCAATAACATCTAAATATGACTATAATAATTTACATGAATATTTTGAATCTTCTAAGAATTAAGAGTTGAGACTAAACAACATTGTCATTTGCCTTCAATAATGTAGAATCTGGATCAACGGCTGGACAGTGGCTCTCCACTCATTTTTTTTCTTCAATTATTTTTTGTTACAAATTCTTTTTTACTAATAATGTGTTGACCAGCAAGATGTCTAATTTGACTCAATAGATACTCTATAAATAGTCGAGCAAGAATTTGATGTAATTTTTTAAAATAGGATTGTATATATCATCTGCTTACCATTTTGTTTTCCTTCTAACAATAAGTAAAAAGATAGAAAATATTCACTTTCACAGAGACCCCAGTGTGAACAAAATTAATTCAATTCCTAACCATTCAAAAGAAGGTCATAAGAAATAATAGTCACAAGTTGTGTAACAATTAATTCTTCTAACCAATTGTTTGAAAATTTCATCCTTATTAACAGTTTCAAAAAAAATTTATGAGGTGTTAGCATAAACGTTTTGATTATCAATTTTCATGACAAATAATTTAGTTTTAATTTTTCTCCTCTAAGGATAAAAGACGTAAATTTTTAGGTAAGAAAACTGTTGTCAAACATTAAGATGCCTATTAAGAAAGCCTTTTGATACAAAGTAATGATTTCATTTATAAGTTGTGCAATCTATTCACTGTGTCAAGTTTGAATTCATTTTGACAATAACATTGAAAGGTCTAATAGATCGAAATTTCTAAAAAGAACTTAGACTATGAGTAAAACTAATAATTTTATATAAAATTATGAAAAAGCAATTAATTTTTTTTGAAAAGAAATTATATTTGAAAGGTCTTGTTAGTTGTTATCATCATATGCAAAATCTAACCAATTCTTGGAACTGGATTTCGCTTACTTTGAGGTTGAAGTCATGAATGTGTCCTCATGAATCCAAATTTTAATTTTCTCACAATGGGAAGTGGTTGGCCAATAAACCAAAAAAAAAAAAAAAAAGGTTTTGCTGATTATTATATTTAATGACAGTAATAATAAATGTTTTTTCGTTACCTTCAATTAATAATTTTTTTATTTTGTTTTTGTGACAATATACACTTTATCTTTTTCAAGAGTCATAATTTATTTATTTATTTATTTTTTAAAATTTATAATAAATTTTTATGTTTTCATACATTTAAGTAATATTTCCATATTACTCTTTATATCTCATCAAACTTCATTTAAAAAAATAATATTAAAATAAAAAATAATAATCTTTTAAAACAAGAATTAAAAATAATGTGAAGATATTATTTAGATGTATAGAAATATAAAAAATGTTAGGGATTGACTATTAATTTCTAAACGTAAAAGAGAATGATTATGTCTCTTAAAAAGGAAAAAGCATAATGTTGCCGTAGATACAAAATCAAAGAAATCATTAATTTAATGTAATGAAAAATAGTGAAAAAGTATTATTTATTATTATTAATGAGTGTAATATTTATTCTTTAACCAGTGCTCTAACATTATTGGTTAGCAAAATCCTAAAAACTGTCAGTAAAAAATAAGACAACTAAATTCTTTGATTAGTTAAACATTTCGGTTAAGAAATTTAAGATTTCAAATATGATGGCTCGCACCATATGCAAAGATATTAGTATATGGAACTTGTTTTGAAAATATTTACTATCAAAATTTTAATAAAAATATAACATGCAAATAATGTTTATAACTTAGAATTATACTATTATGGTGTGTATAGCATGAGAATTTTCACAGATTTCTGACCAAAATTATACTTAGGAAAAGTAAATATTTATGTTTGGTATAAGTTTTTTCTAATTGAGTTCTTTTGGAAATTTGATTTCTTAATGAACTAACGATCCACAAAATTATAGTAACTTATTTTTAAATGTTATAGGAGGCTTTAGATTTGGGAATACTACATATAACACTATATGAATAACAACTTTGGCATCTGAATTTTAAAATGTAACACTTTAAACCTTAAATTATGACAAATGAAAAGAAAGTATTATATATTAATGAAAATTAACTTGTACACAAGCCAAGTAATTATCAATTTGATGCTTCATATTTCTACCAATTTCGTTTATAATTCCATGATTCATAATTTATATGTATTGGTTTTATTTTTTTTAATAATTAAGAGGATAAAGTATGACACCTTAAAGTTCTGATCTTAAATTTGCAATTAAATGTTGTCCTCCCTTTTGACATTGACCAAAATATCCTTTTATTCATTGAAAATTCTGACTAAACCGAAGTAATTTTTTGGGAAAGTAGAATTTGGGTTGATTAAGTTATACGGATAACTAATTATACATGATAAACTGATATTCTCATAGCAAATACTCCCTTGTTTTTTTTATACAAAAAAATTACATATAATGTATGCGATTAAAAAAATTGATAGCAAACTTTGAAAATAAACAAATATATTTAGTATTTAAAACATTTTGACTCACTACTTATTGGTCCCTAGATGTATACGTGTGGCCATGTTCTTATGTCCAGTAAAAGTTAGCAAATACTTTGAAGTACTAAATAAAATTTAAAGACTAAAAAAAGTCCAAATATTAATCTGTTGAAGGGCAAAATTGTATTCCCCCATTGAATTTGCATCAATTTTCTTTTTTATCTTTTAACTTTTTTTAGTGCATGCCAAAGAGGCAAAGAAGATATATTAAATACAAAAAGTTTGGGATAATGGAGTTGGGAAAGCAATGAAAGAAGCACCAAATAATATTTGGCAAGTGATAATATTACCGAGCGGTAATGCTTTGGACAATAGTCACTATATGAAATTCATGATTTTAAAAGGTACTCTTTCCTTCCAAAGCGCCTCCCATTTCTTGAAGTCATTTGCTTTACTTACTATACTATAATAATTTATTTGTTTGCATGTTGTATGGGTTTGAGAGAAAATTGATTTATTTTATTATATATAAATATATTTTAAATCAATAGTATTTATAAGTATTAATAGAAAATTAAATTTAATAATATATTGTGATATAATAAAATATAATAAATTATAAAAAGTTAATAAAATTAGTTATGTGATATCAGTGAGAGAGAAGTGACGACAATAAATTTATTAAGATAACATTATTATAAACCATTAAACTATATATTTTTCTCTCTTGTTTTAATATTTGACCATATCAAATTATATTTATAATCTCATATTTAAAATTTAAGAGATAATTAATCAATTAATTCATTATTTCTCTTATTAATTTCAAAAATTATTCAAACTTTAAAAAAATTTTAATTTTAGAGGTGATTAATTAATTTATTCTTTTTCTCATTCACTTCAAAAAATTCTCAAACCTTAAAAAATAACTCATTAATTTTCTTATTCCCTACAAAAAAATCTCACAATATAAAAAACTATCAACTTAAAAAGCAGTTATTTAAGTTATGAATTAATTACTGTATTATTTTATTTGTTGATTACAAATAATTTATACAAATGAATTATTTTATTATTATTTTTATTGATTATAAAAAAATTATACACTTCAAAAAATTATTAATATATATAAAAAATATGAAAAATTATCATATAATAACTTGAATTTACTCAATAAAATTTTTTTATCGCTTCCATTTGGAAAGCAATCTATTTCGAAAATAGATAGATTTGTTCGGTTACTGTGGCGGCCTTATCTCGACACGCTTCTATGGTCAACATTAATGTTATACACCCTTTCTTCATAATTATAATCTAACCTATTTATAGCTTCCTCCTCCTTGTTGCTTCTCCTTGAGCATCATTTTGTGGCGTTCCCAATGCAATTTGTATATTCTTAATATATAAATGCGAATATATGAATCATTATTTTAAGAGTAAATTATAGCCATAGATTTTGAATATTTATTATCAGATTTGTTGAGAAAAAAATAATTATTAATTTGTTTTTACTACTTAATTTTTTAAAATATGCGTTTTGCGTCATATTAAAATAAACTTAATTTATTAAAATCTAATCCAATGTAAATGCTAATAACCCTTCAGTTTGAAATATTTTGAAACACAATCTTTTGCACTCACAAACAAACATCCCACCTTCCCTTCTAGCTAGTCCTCTACTTTTATTTCAAAATGTTGTCTATGAGATCTGTTAATATTAAAATATAAGGTCAATACATATTTACTTCAAGCTGTGTATAAGTCGCAAATTTACAGTTTTAAGGCCATCATAATCAAATACTTATATTGCATAGCAGTAAATATTTGCATGTAATTGATGTAGTTAATAAGTTTGTAATGAAGTATGATATCATAGATAATTTGTTATTTATTTGTACTTTATTTATTAGAGATAAATTTATGAATTAGAAGTATCTTGAATTTATATATTTTGTTAGGCTTTTAATTATCCTTTTTGTTAGGGTTTAGTGTAGTATTTCCCTTGTTATCTTGTTTTGCAATGGGCCTTTCTATAAAGTCTTAGTTTTAGGTATTTCAATTTTATATTTTGTAATGAACCTCTTATTGGAACTTTAGTTTATCATTGTGTTAGGTTATCTATAAATAACTATATAGTTTATGTTATGCAGTAAATTATTTTGATTGATTAATAAAAGTTTTCAGTAACGTAGGGTTTTCTTCTCTCTCTCTCTCAACTTCTCTTTTTGTTTCTCAATCTCTTTCTCTTTTTTTCACAAGTGTCCTACATCAGTTTGAGTCTAGCATATAATTCAAAATTCAATAACATTATGTTTATATGACATGTACATCATAATGTAGTAAAAAGAGAGAGATGCCTTAACCTTTAAAATGCTTTAAGCAATAAGCGCCATAAAGGAGCTTGTCTAAGTAAAATAGGTAAAATGTTAAAAACATTCGACACAAAAAAAAAAAAAAAAACTGAACTTTGTAGTTGCATTAAACATATAAATTAACTATTCAATGTTGAAAACTAAATTAGGTCACCACTAATTTAGGGAAGGGACCACAAGGCTGATGATTTTTTTTGTTTCTTTGTTTACTAAACCTTTAAAAGCTAATAGATTTAAATATATTTTAAAGTTAGGATGGACTTTAAAGAATATGCTTAAATAATGAGTTTATATCTAAATAATAGTTTCTTTGTATAAACTTGTCTATTTCAAAACATTTAGTTGGGCTGCTTAAGCAAATCCTAATTTTTTTTTTTAAACCAATAAGTTTAACTTAACAAAGGCACATAAATTTACACTCATGGACTACTTAAAAGGTGTTATCAAGTGAACACCTGGTTGAAACCAAAACCTTTCACACCATGAGGCACTGGCCTCAAATAACGTCTCACTTTAGGACCTTAGGCGCTAAGGCAAGGGCCTTTGACAACACTAGTACAACTATACTTGATAAGCCCTAAAGAAGAGTGGGAAACCCATCATTGAGAATTAATTTGCAAAGAAGAAGAATCACACCTCTTAAATACTATAACAAGCATCCCATACTAGTTAGCATCTTATACTACCAAATGTTCCTATTATAGCATTACCCCTAAAGAGTCTAATGTGTTAGTGGCTATACTTTGCAACATTTTACTTAACCCTATTGCTAGTCAGAACCCTTTGTAGGCAGTTCTTTCTATAATATTGACATCCAACTTTAATACCATTGATGGGATTTGATAGAGTGTAATGAATTCACCTTTAAAATCTAGCTTGTCATTGGGAAGAACTACACCCTTTAAGTAACATATTAAACATTCCATACTAGTATATGTGGGACTTAGACATCCCACACTACTAAATGTCCCAATCAATACCACATGGCCTATGCCTCACAATATATTGTCTATAGTTGTAATGTTTTAGTTAACAACCGAAAAATTTTATAGTTACAATTACAAAGTATAGAGTACATTATAAGATTATACTTAGATTGCATAGCAATAAATATTTCATACACTAGACATAGTTCCTAAGTAAGTGTCTTGCATCAATGAGCTAAAATTCAATATTTATACGACATATATGGTAAGAAAGAAAGAAAGAAAGAAATGACCTATGTCTTGCAAGTTGATCCTCTTAGTTGCAAAATATGAAAATTATATCAATATTTTTTCATTCAAAATTGCAAAGCAAAGAGTAAGTTATAACAAATTGGTATTTCCTATGTTGTGTACACACCTTACTCCTTCCCATGAGAGACTAAAATATTCCTCATGGCTAGCCATAAAAGGAAAACAAAAATTGAAAAAGTTGGTAGATAAGGTGCACAAAAGCACTAATTCAAACATGCTATGCATAGGGTCATACACCACAGTCTATTGTATAGCATAGTTTTAAAATATACTAACCAAACAAGCACAGTCATTTTGAAGTAATGATCTTTAAAGCAACTTAAAAATGGACCCAAAAATCGTTTCAAGTCAAGAAATTGTGTTCAAAGACACTAGTAACATGCTAAAATCTCTACACTAGCAAGTAGTAACAGAATAGGGGTTAGAAATCTTTTCAACTGGGTTGTATGCAATTTCAAAGTTCATATTAAGGTGTTTTCAAATTTTCCCAAGACGAGAAGAGATGAAGATTGAATATGTTATATTATTGTTTTAGACTTGTGTCTTTTCCAATGCAAATGCATACATTAAACAAGGATTCCTCAAACAATTTTTAAGGATTAACTTTACGTGGTGAAAGTCACTTACAAAACTTTCTATAATCGATTCATTGAGAGGGGGCCACATCTTAAGGACTACGGAATAATAATAATTTAATAAGGGTTACCAATATCCGATAATTAATACTTAGCATAAAGCTCACTTGATGGAAACATTCTACAACATATTTTCCCTTTCTACTAGAAATTGTTCAGCACTAAGAGAATTACTGATTTCAATCTCTTCAACAAAGACTTTAGCTGCTCATATTGCCTTCTTTCCACCATCTTTGCCTTCAGAGACCAATCAAAATTTTTATTGTATTTAGCTAGTATAATTTCCTAAACTTCAGTATAGAATTTATGTGTTTGCGAAAAAATAAAAAAAATACATGAATTTTAGTTATCATCTTGGGATTTAAGCAAAAGTTATTAATTGACAAGACTATCTTAAAGCAAACATAATTGTTATCAAACAGACAATAAAAATATTTGAAAATATTCATCTCTAAAAAATAGAGAAAGTAGATCATTTACAATATGGGGGTTGATACAAAAGATAGAAAAGATAGATAAACCCTATAGATTTTAAGAGGCTGCAGAATCTATAGAATGACTAAATTTCAAGGGGCTGTATGTGAATTTTGAGATAACCAAACTTCAAATCCATCTTAGAAAAAATTACTCCCCAAAGTTCGAATAAAAACTTATCTATATCCCTTAAAGGAATCTTACTAGGAATTTCCAGCTTGTTAAGTGCACAATTTGATCCAAAACCTTCAATTACTTTTTTTCTCCATGGGCAAAACTAGGCTTGAATAAGGAATAACAGTAGGTTGTATTATTCCAGCATCTAGCTTTTTTCTCACCAGATTTTCTATTGTAATCTTTTATGAGTGGGCATACTTGCAAGTAAGGTCTATCGTTGGGTAGCTTTGCACCCTCTTTCATTATTATTAAATGATCTTTAAAGCAATGTGGAGGCAATCCAACCATTGGTTCACACAAGTCTATACATTCTTCTAGTCCATTTTGAACTTATGTTGAAATTACTTGTTGATCATCTTCATTTTATGATGAAACTACTAATAATTCAAATAAATATCCTTCTTCCCTATCGTTAACAGTTCACATTATGCTCTTCAATCTTACAATGGATTTAGTTAATGCTCGATCTCCCTTCAACTGTATTCATTCACTATCTACCTTTGTTTCTTAGTTAATTGAGCCTAGTTAACTCTTGCTTCTCCAAGGGACTCCAACCATGCTTATTCCCAAAACTAAGTCAATATTACCCAAATTAAAGGAATAAGAGGTTTGAGTAATTATTGACACCTTGTAACTTCAAGTTAACCATGTTGCTAACACCATGGCTCCAAATCATAAGATGACATTTCCAACAACCCAAGATAGTCAAAGGCAAGAGGTGCTCTTAAGGCACAAGACCTTTAAAACGCTTTAGTGAGAGATGCTAAAAAGAGACTTGCCCAAGTGAAATAAAGAGATAATTAAAAACATGTTAAAAATGTGTGATATATAGATAAATAAATAAATTATTGTAAATTTGTTACAGCATTTAACATATAGTATAACTATTCAAAGTTTGAAACATAATAATCATCAAATGTACTAATTTAGGTCACTAATATCAAGTCATGTAAATATGTGTTATATTCTTTTATCCTCTTATTAAACCTCTAATTAAAAACTAAAGGTTTACGAATATGTATTTGGATTCCCTCATGTTCTTCCTCTCGTGTTATTGATATATTATAAAAATATGAACATAAAGTAAATAAAACTCACTTGATTGGTGAGCCTCACTCAACAAAAATGTAGAACCACTTGAGTGGTGACCCCACTTATTATATATATATATATATATATCTCTCTCTCTCTCTTTAACATAATAGAAATATGAAAAACTATATATGATGAGCCCAATTTACAATAACGCAAAAATACTCTCAAGCTTTAAGTAAAAAGAGATAGTATGGTTAGGAAGAACGAAAGGAGCCAAGGAGGAAAAGTTGAGAATGGAAAAAAAGGATTGAATTGCGTTTGCATGCAATGCAGGAGAAAATTTTGTCATGTAAAAATAAGTTTCATAAAAATTAGTAATCAAGAAATATATGTATATGTATATATATATATATATAGATATAACAATAACTTTGACTGTCAAATAAGTATACCTCTTTTGCCAAATTGCCATCAATTTGAAGGGATCCATCTCCTCCTCAATAACAGTAACCATTACTATTGGTCACTCCTTAAGATTTTTATTCTTTGTCTCTTTTTCCTTATAATGTAAAAGAATAATGATATGAAAAGGATATAAATGACAGCATGATTAAATGAATTATATTTTAAAAGCAACAGATTTAGCTTGCAATAAAAAATTGAAATTGAAGATAGTCTATATTTTAAGGAGTTTTTTTTAAGCCCGTAAAAAAAAAGTTGAATTCTTAATCAAAATGGTAATTAAAACAAAGGTAAGAGATAAAAATTACTAATAAAAAAACCAAAGTTTTTGTGATGTACAAAAGGAACCCCTCCTTAAAGAAGCCATGTGCTCCTCTGGTGGAATAAAATTTGGGCAGGTCACTTTCATTTAATTATCTAGACGAACCATTTTCTAGTTTGTTTTAAAATGTTTTCTTTTGGTCTGATTTTAAAATCTGTTTTCTCACTCCTGAAATCTCCGGCAGGTACTTCAATAAAGGCACGGAAGTCATTTGCTTTAATTTTGCCCTAAGCCCTAAACCCGTTAATTGTCGTAAAGGAATTTTATCTTCTCTTCAGTCTTCATCGTTTAAATAAAATGAATTTTCTTCTTTTTAGTAAAAAAACTCAATATTAGTTTAATTCAAAAAAGATAAAAGTATTAAAATATTTTTTTAAAAAATAAATTGATATAATTATTTTAAAAAATAATTTTAATCTTTAAAAGATTATTATTTTTAAAATATTATTTTAATTTTTTTGTAGAAAATAAAATTATATTTTTCGAGCATGACAAATTGAATTACCGACCAAGATGGGCGCCTCTATATTCATTCAAAATTCCCAAAAACCAAACGCTGCCTTCGCAAAATTTCCCGCACTCACCGTTTGGCGCTTTAGGATGTGCTTTTCCACAAAGACACAATTCCCACCAAACTTGAAAATTTTAAAGCTCTCTATCCGCCGCACCCACGTTCCACCAATCACAACTAGCCATTCGGAATCCAACGGCCACAATCTACAGCTTTCCACTCACACGGATACCAATTGATCCAACGGGTAAAAATCATTGTCCTATCCTATATTGCACCCCGTATCTCCACCTCTTCTCTTGTCTCTTCCTTTCGATCAGTCTGCGTCTTGTTTGCGATTCAGAAATCAGAGAAGACCAACCATGTCTGGAAGAGGAAAGGGAGGGAAGGGTCTTGGAAAGGGAGGAGCGAAACGTCACCGTAAGGTTCTGAGGGATAACATCCAGGGAATCACAAAGCCTGCGATTCGCCGTCTCGCGAGGCGTGGCGGAGTCAAGCGAATCAGCGGTCTCATCTACGAGGAGACCCGTGGGGTGCTGAAGATCTTCCTCGAGAACGTCATTCGCGACGCCGTCACCTACACTGAGCACGCTCGCCGCAAGACCGTCACTGCGATGGACGTTGTGTACGCGTTGAAGAGGCAGGGCAGGACTCTTTATGGGTTCGGAGGGTAGAGAAATAGGGCTTCTGTTAGGGTTTGGTTTTCTGAATTGGGTTTTCTTAAGGGCTGCTTGTGTTGATATGATGTAATTGCTGTTCAATGCTGAATTTTAACAATGTTACTATTTTGGATACGAGCCTGTTAACTGTCTCTTTGAATTCGATTTGGCGCTGATCTGAGTAATTTCTCAGATTTAATTTCAATTTTGTGAAATTGAATCCTCTTGCGATGGTAGTTGATTGCGTTTCATATTTGATCATTTTAGGAGTGTTCTTATTAGATTACTGGCTGGTGGGAATATTCCAGAATTGTTCCTTTGCGGTATCATTCTCCAGTGGTATGGCGTATCTTATCAGAATTTTTCGAGCTGGATCTCATTTTCCTATTTTGTATGTGTCTCGGATTTTCACAATGACATAATCACTGTCGCTGTGCAAGTGTCCAATAAGCGCGCAGTAAAAGCATAGTATGGATGTTCAATTGTGCGAATGCAAAGATGGCAAATTCTATGATCATCATTGATAAGTAAACTGTGTGGTTTAGCCTGTATAATTTTTTTAAAATTAATTTTATTTTTAAAATTTTTGTTTGTACAACATTGAAAGAATTGTATAAATAATAAAAATTAATTTTTTTAAAAAATTTTAAAACGTAAATTATAGTAATGTAAAATTATCTCAGATCAAAATTAATTTTAACAATTAAATAAATTTAAAATTATGTGGATTCAATATTAATCTAAATTAAACAGACAATGAGTTATAAAATACAAAACGAGGCATTTATCATAACAGTACAAAACTTGTTTACATTGGTGTGGGCTTTATCACTAGTTCGAAAGCCTTTCCCCTGGCATATACTAAATCACGAATTGGTAGTATTTGCAAAGTCAAGGCCTGGATACCCTTATTGGATTGAGAACCTATTGTAACACGGTTATAACTTCCAAATCTTCATAACATTTATTGTCGTTCCTTTTAGAAAATAGTTTTAACCTTGTTAATCTTTTTTTTTTTTTTTTAAATCTTAATCATTATGCTTTTTTATTTTTCCATAAGATTTTGAGCAAATTACAGTAAATGTTAACTTTCGTGGCCAAATATATATATATATATATATCAGATTTATAACTAATGATATATTCACTTAATAGTTCTATATAACTCACCCTTTCATACATACATACAAACATATATATTATTGGTGGGAATGATTTTTTGAAGTTTAGAGAAAAAAAAAAGATGAATAAAAAAGTGGTACACGATGCCTTCAAAGCGTGGGTAACACTTTTTTTTAGGTTTAATTTGCCCCTACATATTCTTATCTTATTGTTTGCAAGTTGGATTAACTGATGAATTTCTTGCAAGATATAATAAAGACCTTTAAGTATGGATTGCACTTTTAATACTCAAATCAAAATAATAATAATTTTTAAAAAGTGATAATTTGACTTTTTCTTTGTGTGTATTCAAAGATAAAGGCAATAAGTTTAAAATTGTTATGTATTTTGTTTGTGTCAAAATGAAGTGATAATGAAAGGTTTATATAGATCATGAAGTAATGCATTGAAGAGATGCCTCTTGGAACAATACCTTTTCAATTAAAAGTCACAATTATATGTTAGTTCATGAACCAATATAACTTAAATAGTTTTTTTTATAAAGAATTATACCGTTTTAGTATATAAGATTTTCTTAAAACAATATATTTTTTTACAAAATAGTAGTTATTACACATTTCTATATATGTTTTTAAAAATAAAAAAGATACAACTTTAATGTCGTTTAGTGTTATAACTTTCTACACAAACCTTTACATAAATTTGTTAATTTATATAAGAACATGACTTTTTAAAATACATCTCCTCATTTTAAAAATATTCTCCCCCTCGCCTCTACACACAAATCCACACCCACGCACATATGCGCACGCACACACACAACCTATTCTTATGAGATGAAAGTTGTGTGCGTGCATGCATACACACAATCCATTCTTGAGAGATGTACGCACGCATGTGTGCGTACACACACAAAACTTATTGTTGTAAGATGAAAGCTACGCGCACCCTTGCACGCGCAAGCACACACACTCACGCATGCACACATACACACAACCCATTCATGCAAGATAAAAGCTGTATGCAAGCACGCGCACATATACACACATACGCACGCATACACACACACAACCCATTCTTGCGAGATGAAAGTTGCATGCACACAATACCCATTCTTGTGAGATGAAAGCTACACACACGTGTATGCACACACATACATACATGCGTGCGTGCATACACACAGAGAGGATATAGTATGTATATATATATATATATATATATATATATTTAGGATTGCTATCCATTCTTGCGACAATTATTATAGCCACTTAATATATATTTTTTTGTAATGTCTTTATATTAAAATTTTTGTATTTATAATTTTGTACTCAAATATTTGTATTTTGAGATGTGAGCTCTCTTTACTAGTTGGCTACTTGTACTAGAAAATTTGGATTTTGTTTGACATAAGGAAAATTTTGTTGATATTTATAATGTGATGAATACAGTTTAAAAAAATGTTTTGTATCATGTTTATATTTTACATTGTAACGTGTGGATATTACATAGAGAGCTCAAACAAAACCCCTTTTCCAGGAGCTTGATCATGGGTCCAAAGTTGGGGGAAGGATGATAACTCTTTGAAATTGAGTCATTGTTTAGCTACAATTTGGTCAATATTATAAAATTTTAGGTAAAGTTTTAGGATTGTTTTTGTTAGTTTAACTTAATCAAACTTACTTTTGTTTTTCTTTGGGTATGTTTTTGTAGGTTTATTTGGGTTTTGAGTCACTGGGATAAAAGAAAGTTGAAAAATTAGAATACAATATTACGCCAAAAAGTGGAGGGAAAAAAAGTAAAAGACATATAGCAAGTGACCATAAAATATTTAGACAATCGAGAGAATCTTACGTCGAGTAAAGAAGTTGGGAAAATTATCAAGAAATATGTACTAGCAAATAGAATGCTTTCCAAGCGTCCAGGCGTAAGAAAGGCCCAAAACGAATAATTACAAAACTTTAGAAGGCTTAACGCATTATAAAACCTAAGAAGCAGGGAAGGTGCGATATTGACCTAAAAAGGAAGAGTTATCTGAAAGTGAAGAACAAGCAAGGAGAAAATTTTCAACAAGAGAGGTGAAGATTAAAGGTTATAGACTTTCAAACGAAATTTTCTTCTCTTCTTTGTCTCTATGCTTGTCTTTATAATTAGGAGACTTGTTTTTACTTTGAGAATGATATTATTGCATTTATGTTGAATTAATTTTCTAATCTATTGATTCTATTTTAGATGAATTTTATATATTCTTTTATCTCTTATTAGTGAGTACTTGTATCAATTTAATCTTAATGCTCTTTTTGTAATTTGACTAATTGTGAAAGTTATATATTAGTTTAAGTGAAAATTGAAAATGGAAACTTAAACTTAGAACTAAGTAATGTAACCTACAACGAACTTATAAATTTTAATTTGTAATTAGGATATAAATATACCTAATTACTATAAGTAGTCAAATTAAATTTTGTATGAAGCAAAATAAGTAAAACACCATCTTAGTCCCTTATTTATTAATTAATTTTTTATTTGGTCCATTATTGATTTTTATTTTTATTTTAGTCTTTTACTAGTCAATTGATTATCAATTTGTTGCCTCTCATTTAGTTAACATTGAGGATTAAATGTACTAACTTTAATATTAGTGAAATATCAAATTGAAAATAGATTAATAAGATAGGGACTAAATTAAAAATAAAAATTAATAAAGAACTAAATTATAAATTAATTATCAATCGACTTATAAATGAGATATCAAAATAATGTTTTATTTAAAACAAAATATAATATATTTAAGAACCTGATTCTGACGAAGTGCCTCTTACAAATTTATAGGAACCTAACCTTCAAGAAGTAAAATTTTATTATTGAAAAATTGATATCTGAAGTTTAAAATTACTTTTAAAATCTCAATTCACTACCTCATGGGATGAAAACTTGGGGTTTATTTCATGCCGCAGGAAGGAAGTTGGAGGCAATGGAAAGGGGGCTGGAATGTTAAAGTTGACTGTTTGGTAGGATTGCATCAGGATTCCATCGGAGAGGTGTTTCTTGCTCGTACTACGAGAGAGACTTCCTTCACTGAAGCTGTGGAAACGTACAGAGGTTCATTGGAATGGTGCATTTGATTACCAAAAAGCCCCTAGTTATCCATTTATTCATAACTTTGGAGGGCCATTTGAGCAAATGATTTATCAATATTTATTATAAATAGTTCAATATTTTTATTGAATCTAAAAATATTTTTTTTCCAGTTAGAAAATTTAAAAATAAATATTTAACTTAAAATAATATAAATATTTTGATATTTCAAAAATATTTATTACACCAAAAATTAGAAAATGATTTATTAATATTTATTATAAATAATTTAATATTTTTTCTTAAGAATACCTTAAAATTATTTAAAAAATATTAATTTAATATTTTTGACATAAAAGTTTGAGAATGACATTTTAATCTTTTCACTCAATTATCATTTCTATCTTATCATTATCTCAATCATACCAAATAAACTTTACAACTTAATTTCTTTTTTTATTCTCAATATACCAATTAGATTTTGACATTAAAACATTTTATTATCATTCTCTTTCATATTACTTTTCTCATCCACCTTTATTTTACACACTGAACGAGCCTTAATATTCATCTATTCAGTCCAAAATGAGATGCAAGAATATGACGTGCAAGATGTGGAGGAAAAGTCTTTGCAGAGGTTATGCTCCCTAAGAACATCTTTCCTTAGTTTTCAGAAATAAAAGAATCCCACTAACTAAAATGCAAGCATCAAAGTTGCCCCTAATCATTTCTTTTGTATTATAGACTATCATTTCTTACTTTCTTACTAAGTTCTTAATTATTAGGACTTATTTAGAGATAAAAATCTAGGTCATTACATATTCATCATGTTTTATTATTATTATTTTTTTAAAATTAGAGTTACATGTATTAGTGTATTTTAAGTTCAGTGTTAAATTTCTATTTAATTTTCGAAATAAAGAGGAGTATAACTAAGATAGAAAACAGAAAACGGGAATTAAAATAATTTACTTGCTTCTAACATTTTATTTTAAAAAATAATCATTATAAATTTTAGAAATAAATTGAAGATAGTTGAAAAATGAAAAGAAAAATGAAAAAAATTATTTTATTATTTTTTCCCCTTAAAGTACCAGTTGCATTTCGGAAATTTTCATCAGACATTAATCATGCTATCATCATTCGAATTCATCGAAATCCTCCTTTGCTTAGAAGCATGGTCATTGTTTTTTCCTTTTTATTGAAGATCATATAGATTATAGTATTTTGCATTTGCTTGAACATATCAAGCTTCATTGCAGGAAAAAGCAAACGGTAGCCAATACAGGGCAAGTAAAACATTAAGCTAAACCCTAAATTCTGAATCTTAATCCAAAATTGAATCTAAGTCATTCTTTGAAAGTTTTAATGTTTTATCTTTTATAACTTAATTATTACCTATGGTTATAAATTTAAATGCATTTATTTATACTATCTTCTCCTCAAATACTTAGCCAAAATTGAGAATTCAGAACATAATTAGGGATTCTATCGAATTATTAACAACAAGGTATAACACGTAATAGTAAAGTGCCAGCGTTGCAAACCACAAGATTGCAACTTTTTAGACTATAAGGGAATTGATTGCAAATGAACTAAACTATTGAGTAGTATAAATTCTAATTTAATCATAATTTTGGTGCATGAAATAATATAAAAATGAATGCACCGCTAATCGATGTTTATGTTTATGATGAAATCCTTAATTGAACCCCTGGACGGCAATTCTTCAATGCTCAGAATTTAGATAGTGATTTTAATAGTGGCAAGAAATTTCAAACGCCACTATAATATCATAATTTTGGCCGTCCAAATACAAAAAAAAAAGCATTTTTTTTCGACGAAAAGATTTTGGTCTTTTCTGTTGGCCAATACTGAAAAATAGTGTAAATGATCACGTTGATTTTGGAAAAAAAAAGCTTTGTCATTAATTTTATCAGTAAAAATTAATGATAACTATAATTTTTTTATTTTAAAAAAATATATCTTATAGATCTCGATATCACTACTACTAATAAAATTTTAACAAAATTGTGGTTTAGGTAAATATCTGTTCTCTTAAACGTTAGTGGTTGATTTGGCAAGTTATATTGCATTTTTTTTATAAACAAAAAAGATTTTGCTAATGAGTGCTTTTCAAACACTAGTTAATGGTTATTTATTATAAGTGGTGAAAATAGTAAAAAATTTATTTATTGTATCTGTATCAATAATAATAAATAATTGAAAATTTAATTTTATTAGTTAAGATTTATTATTATGTATAATGAATTAATAATCTTCTACTAATGTACTAAAACGAAAAAGAAGAAGAAGCTTATCAGCATTAAATGCAGCCGTTACTGTCTAGTAAGAAGCTGCCTTACGATAGTTCCGATAATGATTGAGTATACGTCATTTGTTGGGGAAAATGTTAGATGGGCTGGCAAGTTAACTACATACAAACGATTCAATTGGACAAACATTAGGTCATATAGACAATTCTATTACCATTTCGTTAATACGATGGTAATTAATTCTTAAAGGACGAAAATGATAATAATTACCACCAATATGCTCTCATTTCAATATAATAAGGGCTTTATTGTTAAAAATAATTTATTATACATAATAAATAATTCTTATTAGTTAAGAATCATTTATTATATTCATTACTAATAATAAATACTTGCTTTTTAAATTAATTAGTCAAGATTATTTTTTATAAATAATAAATGATCCTTAATCCTTTCAATATATATTAAGTGATGACCATGTGTTCTAGAAAATTAAACTTTATTTTTTAATTATGATGTAATTAATTATTAAATATATTATAAAGTTTGCTTATTTTATTAGATGTGTTCATATAAAATTAATTCTTGTACACAATTTTTTTTTATCAAAGTATTATTTAATATTTAATAATTAATTGTATTATAAGTAGTGTATACAGAGTTCCTGAAAAATAAAGATTATCATTACTCAAAGTTAGCTTACGAGAAAATAGCGTATAATACTGATAAGAATGATAGAGTATATAATAAGTTTTGGAAAATAATATCAGATGATTTATTATTATTAGCAGTTACTAAGGTTTTCAACAAAATAGAATTTAGGTCATATAAGCAAAGGATTGAATTGATAATATCGTTAACTATTAAAACCAAATATATACTTAATTTTAAAGTCCACTATCTTTGTCAGAGGAGTTGCTTATTCAAGTTTTAGATATTCATTTTGGAAATTGACTATTTCACTTGCGGATTGAAACCCACAAAGCAACAAAACCAATCTAATCACCAAGGAGCAGTGGCAAGGCAAGTTCCATAAATCAACATTATTCTGAATATTCTTCCTCCAATACCCTCATGGTTTCCCCAGAAATGTCTTCTATTTTGAAATTAATATATGCACAAAGGGCTACAGACTGACTATTCTCCTCCCTCCGGAAGCCTCCTCTGTTTGGGCCTTTCTTTCTAGATGCCTTTCCCTTTCTTCATTTCTCTAGAAGCCAAACCAAAAGCAGCTCCCCTGTTATCCCAAAAGTAAATATCCCTTTACATATACTCCAAACGTAACATATTTCTCTGATTTAATTTAACCTAATCATTCCTCCCTCACCCTCCTCTCTGTTTTCCCTCTCCATCTACATATAAATATCACCCTCTGCTTCTCGTATTTCCTTAAAAGACTACACTTTCAGAACATTTTCTTACTATCTCTCTTAGTTTTTTACAACTATGGCAGAATACTACCTGGAATTCTCTGAAGAAGAAGAAGGGGAAAGAGAAGAAGAAGAAGAAGGGGAAGAGGCACTATCCCTCTGTGATCTTCCACTGAACCACAACGTGACCAACAAATGCAACAGTTTGGAGTTAGACGACGTGTCGTCCAACTCCAAGCTGAGTCGTCGATCGTCGTTATCAGAGGCTGCTGATTTCTTCGAATTCTTCAACGACTCCTGCTCCGATATGTGCCCTGCCGACGACATCATTTTCTGCGGGAAACTCGTGCCGTTCAAAGACAGAGGCCTATCTTCTCCTCAGAAGCCCCTGAAGGATCCGAACAAACCCCCTGCCCATCGCCGAAGATCCGAGTCGCTGTCCAAGTTACAATCTGCCGTGACCCGATCCAACAGTGCCAGCACGTGTGGAAATTCTTGCCGATTCGTGATGAGGAACAGCAGGTCCTTGGATTACCGGAGACTCCGCCGGTCTTCGAGCTCCGTCGTCTTAACTGCGCCGGAAATTGAGCGGAATCCTTCTGCGAGGAGCGTTGTGCAGACGGAGATCGTAATGAAGAAGGCAATGAAGCCGTGGTGGTACTCCCTGATGTTCGGAGTCGTGAAGGTTCCGCCGGAGATGGAGCTCAGCGACATAAAGAACCGGCAATTTCGCCGGAATCCTTCGAAGACGATGTTTCCGGCGACGGATGGAAGCGGGAAGCTGGCAGTGAATCGGAGCTCCGGCAAGGTGTCGTGGAAAATACTGAAGGCGCTGAGTTGCAAAGACCATACGAGTGTCTCCGTAACGACGACGTTTGTGCTGCCGCAGGCGACATAGGATTTTAGGTCACGTGACGTGCATGCCTATGCTATATGAAATTCTCATTATGTGGAAGACATAAAAAAAAAAAGCTTTACCTGTGGCTTTGCTGGATGGTACAGAGACGATGATGTGCATGGGAGGGGTATTTTGGTAATTGAGACTTTGTGCCTAGGCTAAGCTTCAACGTGAGGACAATATAATAATGACTTTACGTAGAAGGGAAGATTGTGTACAGTGGCGAACCATGGCGAATCATAGTCCTCTCTCACATTTAATGAGAGGACATATTTATTTATTTTTTTGATTTATTTGTTATTTGTTTTTTTTTTTGGGAATTCTGTGGCTTTTGGTTGTTGAGCAGGTCGCCGTAGGAATGAATGATAATCACGAGAAATCCGACAGTGACATAAAGAACCACAGCTTATAAACTTAGAAATTACAGTTCTACTTTGTTGCTACTCTTTCACTATCCTGTAATTATTTTCTTTAGTATTTTCTAGCTAAATCTTAGCTAATCCATAGTTATAGTAATGGTACATTTAAATGAGAGTCTCAAAGCCCATAGGCCAAAAATTTTAGAAGTTGATACAATAAGAAAGTTAAAACAACTATTGCAAAGAATAATATCACCCTTTACAATTTATTGCAAGGAGTGTCCATTTATGTAAATTATAATAAATAATTAACACTTTACACTATCTAGACAAACACATCATTGTATAAGATTTCAATAACTAACAAAAAGACAAAAAAAAGAAAAAAAGGAAAAAAGAAAGAAGAAGAAGAAGAAGAAACCTGGTGTAGTTGCTTAATTTGAAAACCTGGATCATTCATAATGGTGTGTTAACCTGGCAAATGACTCGAGAAAAAAAGTTGGAAGCATTAACATATCATTGCATAAACACACAATATAGTTTTGCAAGATTTTATTAATTAGTAATTACAAGTGATCATGTGACCTAAAAAAATGTCATGAACAAATGTAACAATGAAATAATTTAATGGTTGGAGTGTTTTTTTTTTTTAAAGGTTATTATTCCTGTTAAATGTGTTTCTAAAATTTTAATAAATCATTAATTGAATTATAATTTAAATATTACAATCAAAATTTTAAAATATATTAATGTGAAATTGAGCTAATTATGATCTGTTTAAAAACAAACTTAAAGGCGTGAAAAAAATTCAGGTTCATATATAAAACTGTTACATTTATGTTAGTGTCATAATAAAACGTGGATATATTCATTCTAATTACCATCAGAATAAGGTTTGAAGCCCTAAAATGCCTTCCCTTTCACTCTCATTCAAGATATGATTGAAAACTCAAGAAAAAAAAAAGAAGAAGAAAAACTATCATGATCTCCATCGAGTAAAAAATTTATTTTGATCAATCTTCATTGACTAAAATACAGAAGGTATATTTTCAATTTTTTCTTGTCATTAGAATATTCTAGCTCTAATTTAATGGTTTTAATATATATACATTATAAAACATAAACTTTGGATATTTAGTTTATACAACTAGTTCATATACCGTCTTGTTTTAGCCATTTAGTTAAAATTCAAAATTTAGATTAATTAATCCGAATTGCGGATTCCTTAATGTTTATGGAAATTATAATTGTTTCATAATTATACGTAAAAAAATAAAAATAAAATGGAGGTAAACGCTGCTTGTGTTTTTTTAATTTCAAAGGTAATTAAGACAAATAGATGACGTGATCACTTTCTTGCATGTGGTACCAAATCCATTAACGTGTATTTTTTTTTTATAAATTTCCATCAACCTGGTAACACAATGTTTGAATATAATTAATGTCCTTTCTTATTAGACTTATCTAATGCTGTCGTATATCATTAAGGTCATGACCTGGTTTTTTTTGTTTTTCTTTTAAAGGAGATGATCCACTGACACTTCAATAAGAAAAATTCAATATTTAATCTTTAAAGTTTATATCCTAAATAACGTGTTTACAAAAATGCAAACGTTTGATCATTTAGATATTGACATATATTAAAATGCATAATTTTTAGATGAAACATTAATTATTAAATTATTTGTTTAGTTAATTATTATTTTCCACTATGCATAGTAATTTGTATTAAATCAGTACATAATTAATTATAATTTAATAATTGAGCTAATAAAACATCGCAAAAGGAGTGTTAAATTTTAAATCAACATCAACTAAAAACCCTAATAACACACACACGCACACACACACACACATATATATATATATATATATATATGTTATAATTATAATAGTAATATCTATTTAACACTTGGAAAGTGTCAAGAAGTAAAGTAAGGTAGGAATTTATAAAAGTAGAGAAAAAGAAAACGTCAGTTTCGATTTAGATTTACGCGTTCTAATAATATCTCCAAGAGGTGCTATCCTCACAAAAAAAAAAAAAAATTCTCGAACTTTTTTGTTTGTATTTACCTATTGATTTCAACTGAATTATATTTTAATGGAATGCTTCACTTTCTTGTTATATATAATGTTTTCCAAACTTTATTACTATTTTATTTATTTTCTGAAGAGACGTTGGCGGCTGCGTGATTTTCTGGGCTAGCATAAAATAAAACATGGCATTGAATGAAGAATGAGTTGCTTGTTAAAAAAAAACATGCATTGCTGACTGCCAAGTTGCCCACTACTCCATCATTATTACTGTATTGTCGTCACTGATAATAAACATACGTCCACTTATGTTTTAGTTATGTACGAATTAATTTTTATACATTATTGTTCAAATTTTATTTATAAATATATTGAACAAGTCTGTTAGTCATGCCAGACTTGCATGTCAAGTTTAGAAAAGTATGTAGTTTTATATATAAAGAGTACTGTTTTGAAAGTATTATATATCCAATGATAAACTTAACGGTAAACATTTTTATGAAGTAAGAAAATTTTCAATAATTTATGTGTTTTTTTAAAAGAAAATTTGTACTCTTATTATAATTATTTTTTCCTATTGTAAGTTATTCATTTTTACTCTTTATATTATATCTTGCAGTTTAGAATTTTAACGTATGTAAGTTTAATTCTTTTTTTTTTTTTTATCGGTCAATTTTGGTAGGGATTGCAATAATTATTTCGTTTATTTTGAGTCTTTAAAAGCAAATTTTATAAAATGCACCATAAAAAAGAAGTTTGTATTTGACAAAGTTATTAGATCATTTATGATTTTAAGTGAGAAAGCAGTTTAAATTTTCAAAATAAATTTGAAAAAAAGTTGAGAGATAATAATGATAATTAATGATTTTAAAGTCTCAATAAGTACACTTAAAAAAAACAACTTCCACCTTTTGTGGAGATAGTCCAAACAAGCCATAACATTATATTGTTGAGCTTGATACAACAAGAATATATACCTTGAAAAATAGATAACAACAAATGAACTGAAATACTTCACATTATGGGCCAACCACTTGGCTTATGCTTCACTTAGTTCAGTCACATCTTCATTCCTAGGGCCTACAGGAAAGACCCACTCCCTCCCTGTCCTATCCTTTGATTAAGAAATAAGATCTTATTTGCATCAATGTTACTCACATAATCGTGAGATATTAGTTAAAAATATTTATCACAACCAAAATGTTTTAGAAGTTTCCTTGGTTGGCAGTAGTATTAACTATTTAGACTAGTTGATAAGCAGTTTGCTTGCTTTAGAATTCAAGAAGTTTAAAAGTTTATTTGTGTATCCAAATAAAGGTTTGTTTTAAAAGTTTAGGGTCTAATGATAAAACTCAATTTTGAAATAAAATTTATAATAATATAAAATTATATTTGATTTAAATCTATTTAAAAATCAAGTTAATCAAAAATTACTTTTGTCAAACTTGGATCCAAACACATAGAGATGGCTACTATATTAAAGGCTCAAAAACATTATGATTAAATACAGTTTACATACTTTCAATTTATTAATTTTCCCATGATCATAATTTGGGATGAGTTGTAATATTAACATTTATGTGCAACTTTGTTGGGTGCAAAAAGGTGAAAGAGAGATAATTCAGATGAAAAAGCAAAGGAAGATAGAGGAACAAGATGAGGGCTGAAATGTGAGTACCAACATAATTGTGACCCTTTCCAGTGTAGGAGAATTGATGAAGAAGATGAGTGACCTGCAGGTTACTCCTTAAGTTTTTCACCAACTTCGTCAATTTTTCTACTCAATTTCAATCATTATTAAAGGGACTACCACTTGTTTTGTCTGTATGATAATACAGAGACCCTTATTTATGAAGCAAGCAACAAGATCGTTATAAGTGACTATCAAACACTAATACAATCATGTTCATGCGCACATACTAGCTATTTGTGCGATTTAAAAAAGAAAAAAACTTGAGTTACAGTTCAGTACATCATATTATCAAGGTTTTTCATAAAATTATGTCATATGGATAATTTTTTTTAAAGAGCTAATAATATAATGTTAAAGTGAAAAAAAATCAACATATTTTATTTTTTTGTCAAAAAAACTGGTAGTATATAAATACTTGATAATTTCTTGCCTTTTATGTAATTACATATTTTTTAAGAAAATTTTAAAAATTCATATGGAACTATGCATCAACTATGGGTGTATTGAGCAATGGCGTGTAGAGGTTGGTATAGAAGCTAAGATATTATGATCGCTTTCGGACTGTTTTAGACTTCAGAAGCATTCTCTTGATAATTCTCACAATGAAGATAAATACTATACTGCATAACGTTTGTCCCTACCTTGTATAATTAGGCCAATATTATAGTGTCTTCCATTATTACATTCATACTGGACAGAACAGAAAAAATAAATAAATAGAAGTAGCCCTTTATCTTTTATCAAATTCTACTGTGCATTAAGAAACAATTACTTGAGGTGGTAATTAAAGGTAATGTGGATTCTTCTCAAATAACTTGTCTTAATCCTGGTATTATTAATCTCAACAGTCAAATGATTGTTCGAATCAATTGTTGTTGAACTTGAAGTAGATGATCAACTTTGATGAAATAAGACACATATTAACATAATTCATTGATTTAGTCCATGAACTACATTAGCCACCATATAAAAATAAGAACAAAAAGAAATGATTATACGGCCCTAGTCATTCTCTTGAATGTGAAATATGAAAGTGGAAAAGCATATTACGTGAACCCATCTGGATTAATCCATTTTTGACCGTTGTATTGGTTATTTACTGAATGGTTATAAACATTCAACGAAACATGTTCAGTGATTTTGGTTGAAGTTTTCGATCCAACCAACCAGCCAGAAGGATCAAATTTTATAAGCAGTGGACAATAAATATCAGCCATGACCCAAAAAATATTGAAACAAGACAATTACTATAGGAGTGACATTGAAAGTGGCTTGCCCTTCTAGGTTAAATAGACTTTTCACATGCATGCTCATAAGCATTTCGTAGTATTGTCAATTACTCCACCGAATGGTTGTCATGTTATAAATATGCGAAATAGTAAGGGATAAAATATTTTGAATGAGGGTATTTTTCTCCTTTAGCTTTAGTATAGTCTAGTTAGCTCATTATTTAGAGTTTGGCCGCACATTCGTAAGTGGAGAAATTTTTTGTAGTGTTGACTCTTGGAGGCTTCATATTTTGCTCGAAAAAAGATTATAATCTACGTATTTTTATGTTATCAACTACTTCTTCAAATGAGTATGTAATAATGGAACTTTCATTGCATCCTCCTCTGTCATAGTTGAAGATGCAAGAACTGACATTACTAAAGAATGCTGCCAGTATTGCAATGTAATGGAATGTACTCCAATTACTTAGCAAGGTGGCTGCAACAATATATTACAGATAAGCCAAATTTTTACACCAGAAAAGTAGCAGAACGAAACAACAGAAAGAAGAAAAAAAGAGAAAGAGGACGTATAGAGGGACAGAGTACTCAGAATAAGAACAAGCCATGATAAAACTCTCCACACCTTCCCTCCTTCTAGGCTCTCTAAATATCTGCAGCCTTGGTATTTTCTCTCACTTTCCACGTTACCCTCTGGGATCTCTCACCCCTTCATGGATCTTCCAATCCTTCCCATTTAAGTAATAGTTGTGGCACCCAGACATTGTTCCTCCTTATTGAACGTGTTTGTAGAATAGTCAAAGGTGTCACAAGTGGACCTTCCACCGAAGTCAGCAATGGTAGTGGAAAAAATTGCTCCCGATGATCCTCCATGCATTTCTTTGGTAAGGACACATGGAATACAGGATGAATTTTAGTAGCTGGTGGTAATAAAATCTTATAAGCGACAAAACCAATTTTATAGGAAAAGGCCCAAAATACTTTTTTCCCAAATTCTGATGCTTGCGGAGCTCGACATAATGTTGACGATATGACTGTAATTTCACAAAAACCATATCCCAAACCTGATAGGAAACATCAGCTCGTTTAGAGTCAGCTCATTTCTTCATATGAGACTCGGCTCGAATTAAGTTACTCTTCCGAAGAGTTAAGTACTTATACCAGAGGCGTGGAGCATGAGATACAAAACACTTTAGGTACATTTCAACATATTTATTCAAAGCTTTAGACTGACCATCTGTTTGTAGGTCATAAATAAAGCTTTCCAAAAATTGCTGGTAAACACCTTGTCTTTATTTGAAACTATAGAGGAAGGCAACCCATGCAATTTGACAACTGTATTGAAGAAAAGCTCTGCTATTTGTTGGCTAGTAAAGTTAGACTTCAAAGCAGCGAGATGGGCATATTTTATAAGCCTATCTATAACCACCATAATCACTGTAAATCCATGAGAAGGTGGTGAGTGAGTGATAAAGTCCATTGCCACATCTTCCGAAATCTGATTTGGAATAGGTAATGGTTGGTGAAGGCCTACCGGCTGGGTGTGAGTGTGTTTTGCTTGTTGACAAACCATACAAGTCTGGACAAATTTCAAAATATCAGCGCGCATGTTCTTCCAGTAAAATTGAGAAGCAATATGGGCATATGTGCGAGGTGTAGCCAACTATGCATAGTTCTTAATAAACCTGCGATAATAACCCGCGAGGCCTAAGAAACCGTGCAACCGCTAAATGGTTTTTGGTATAGGCCACCGCAGCACTGCCTGAACCTTTGGTTTGGTCAACCTCAACTACAGCGGCTGAGATAATATGGCCTAGATAGTCAATCTTTGTTTGCCTAAAAGAACACTTCGACAGTTTAGCATATAATTTTTGCTCCTGTAAGACTGCTAAAACATGAGATAAATATGTGAGATGCAAGGCCCAAGAAGCACTGTAAATTAAGATGCCATAAAAAAAAATGAAAACAAATTTTCGAAGAAAAGATCGGAAGATGTTATTGATAAGTGACTGAGATGTCGTGGGGGCATTTGTTTAGCGGAACGGCATGACCAACCATATGTAATGACCTCGTTTGGATTTAGCAAGATTTGATGATATCCCGATCTAAGATCCAACTCAAAAAAAATCTCGCCCTATGTAACTGATGAAAGAATAAGCAAGAACCAAAGCACAAAAGTGATCTATTTCATTGAAATAAACTGACTCTGTTCTCCATACAATGCACAGAGCAGCTAACTGAATTTATAGACAAAGCTTACAAGCACACTACTATAACAAACTCATAACAGCACACGTGCTCTGCAATTGACTCTAACAAACTAAGTGTAACTATATTGCTAACACTTCCCAATAAACTTAGGTGTGGATTCAGAATTACAGACTCTAAGTTTACTTCGAAGATAGGTGAATCTAGACTCAGCTAATGGTTTTGTAAACAAGTTTGCAACTTGTTCTGAAGAAGGAATATGACACACTTGAAGCTGTTTCTACATAACTCTCTCTCTAACAAAGAAAACATCCAACTCCATGTGCTTTGTTTTATTGTGTAGAACAGGATTATGACTGAGCAAAACTGTGCTCAAATTGTCACAGTGAACAACAGGAGTTTCACTTGATACAAATACTCCTAATTCATTAAGTAATGTTTGTACCCACATCAATTCCGCTGTTACATTAGCAACGCTTCTGTACTCTGCCTCTGTAGTAGACCGAGCTACTACACTTTGCTTCTTTGCTCCCCAAGACACCAGATTTCTTCCTAAGAAAATACAAAAACTTGAAGTAGAGCGCCTGTCAATGGGATCATTACGCCAATCTGCATCACTGAAGGCTGCTAATTCACACCAAGAAGATTTTGTGAACATTAAGCCATACGATAAGATTCCTTTAAGATACGTTAGAATTCTTTTCACAGCGTTCCAATGCTCTTCAAGCGGCTCTTGTAAAAACTGACACATTTTGTTGACAAAGAAGGAAATTTCTGGTCTAGTGATTGTAATGTTCCCACAATGGAACGATAAAGCTGTGGATTGTTCATGAATGGTGACCCTGTTTTTGTAAGTTTCAGCCCTACTACCATAGGAGTAGGCAAGCTCTTTGAATCTTGCATTTGTGCCTCATGAAGTAAATCTGACACATACTTCTGAGTTAAGAATAATCTGCCTTCATCATCTTTTTGTGCTTGAATGCCGAGAAATAACTTAACTCCCAAGATCCTTTAATGCAAACTCAGCATTCAGCTCAATCTCCAACTTTTGAACATAAGCATCTGAACTTCCAGTAAGCAAAATGTCATCCACCTAGACTAGAGCATAAGAACAACACTGAGAGGATCTCTGAATGAAAAGTGATGGATCACACTTGCTAGAAACAAACCCAAGTTTATGTAGTGTAGTTTCAAGTTTTTCAAACCATGCCCGTGGAGCTTGCTTTAACCCATAGAGAGCTTTGTGTAGCTTGCAAACTAAAGTGCTATCTTGCTGCTCAAAACCAGGAGGCTGAGTCATATAAACTTCTTCTTCTAATGCACCATTCAAGAAAGCATTCTTTACATCAATTTGAAAAACTTTCCATGAATTTGAGAGAGCCAAGGACAAGACTGTTATAATATTTACTGGTTTGATTACCGGTGAAAAAGTTTTAGTGTAATCATACCTATATTCTTGATGGAAGCCTTTTGCCACCAACCTTGCCTTGTATTTTGCTATGGAGCCATCTGCATGTTCTTTTATTCTGAAAACCCATTTGCAACCAATTGCCTGTCTATCTGAAGGTAATGGTA
Source organism: Delonix regia (assembly GCA_037074485.1). Classification (NCBI taxonomy): domain Eukaryota; kingdom Viridiplantae; phylum Streptophyta; class Magnoliopsida; order Fabales; family Fabaceae; genus Delonix; species Delonix regia. The sequence continues at coordinate 23,909,361 of CM073451.1, read as the reverse complement.
CTAAGCTCCAAGTCTTGTTATTCAACAAAGCTTAATATTATGCTAACATGGCCTGTTTCCAATTGGTATCCTGCAATGCTACATAAGGATCAGTGGGTATAATAGAAGTTAATAATGCCTTAGGCTAAAAAATGCCATTCTTGGCTCTTGTAATCATTGGATGACATGATTTATGCTGCACATCAGTAACACCATTGATATCAGAATCAGCAAAAGTGGTAACATTGTTTGTACCAGATGCAGTAAGGACATCATCAGATGAATTGTAATCATAATTCAGCTGTTCCAATAGATTCGGAGATGGAATAGGTCTGGAAGCATATGTGTTCAGTGATACATTATAATGTGCAGAGCTGGGACGACTAGAATTGACTGGAATGCAAATGTCAGTAGAGGAACTGGGTAAAGAAATGATTGGTATAAGACTAGAAGGAGATTTATATGAGAAATTTTGATGACTAGCTTGCAAAGAAGAGGGTTTATGTCTGAAAGGAAATCTGGTTTCATTGAATTGCACATCTCTCGAAATGTAGACTCTTTAGGAGAGACACTTATACCCTTTGTGACTTGGACTATAGCCTAAAAAAAGGCACTCACTTGAACAAAAAGAGAGTTTATGAGAGTTATATGGCCTGAGTAATGGATAACAAGCACATCCAAAGACTTTTAGGAAGGAATAATCAGGTAATGTGTTGAACAACTTATGGATTGGAGTGTCATTTAGAATAATAGGAGATGACAAGCGATTTATGACATATACAGCTGTAACAAATGCATCTTCCCAATGATTTAAGGGTAAACCAGCTTGAGACAACAAAGACAATCTTGTTTCGACAATGTGTCTATGTTTCCTTTCAATAGTTCCATTTTGTTGATGTGAATAAGGACATGTGTAATGATGGATGATCCCATGTTGGAGCAAATAATTCTGAAAAGCAAGAAATTCCCCTCCATTGTCAGATTGAAAGGACTAAATTTTAAAATTGACTTACAACTCAATCATAGTTTTGAAAGTGATGAAAGCAGTAAGTGCATCTGATTTTTGTTTGAGAGGATATATCCAAGTGTATTTGGAGTAGGCATCAACAAAGGCTATGTAATATAAAGACCCTTGAGTTGACCTACAAGGTGCAGGCCCCTAAACATCAGAATATATAAGCTGTAGAGGTCCTTTATAAACTGTGGAAGAAGCTGGAGAGGGAAGTTTATGACTCTTGCCTTCACAACAAGCAACACAGAAAAAATTAGACCTTTTATCATTGATTTTCATGTTTCAAGTTTTTAGAACATCTTTTGCAACAGATATGCCATGCCAGCATGTCGTAACCTCTGATGCCAGAGTAAAAGATCAGAATGAGTTTCAGTAGAATAACTGGGACAATTAGGTGAAACTGTTGTTTATTGAAACAAAACATTGTGTAGGTAACAAATCAAAAGAAAATGATGTTGTATTATTAATGACACTTGGAGAAGAAACTTGAACTGAAGGTGAACTGCTTGAGGAATCAGATTTGGACATAGCTACTTTTGACTTCAAAATAGAACCAAGATTGGAATGCAGAAGCAGATTGTCGAAATAGTGTAGTCCATCAGGTGTGATTTTCCCTTCCGGAAGAATTTGCTTGGAGACCTGAGACTTTACACAACAAGAGTTAGGCCAAAACTCAAAATAGACTTTGTTTTCTTTAGCAAATTTGGGGACACTAATGAGATTTTTAGTTATAGAGGGTACATGCAACAAGTTATTGAGTTGAAAGGAGATATAAAGAATTATAGAGGAAGAAATATAAGTGTTTCCTTGTCGAAAAATTTGCAAACCTGAGCCATTTCCTATGTAGACCTGATCTGAACCATTATATTTGTTATCACTTGCCACACATTATCGCCATTAGGAGTTATATGAGCTGATGCACCAGAATCAGGATACGAGTTAGCATCATAGACTGTTGCTTCATTATAATCTGGAATTCTGTGTGATACTTCTTGAAAGTTATAAAGACTAGTAGATGAATTTTGAGATTGAATATTCATCGGATTCAAGGTAGTGGTGGGTATCACTTGATGACAAACCATGTTTGCTTGATAATTCGAAGGAAACTGTTGTGATTGTTGAGGATGAGGGTACTGGAAATGCTGCTGATAAGGTTGAGCTTGAAAACTATAATCAAATCTGTAATAGCACGTTGAGGCTGGATGACCAGGCTTATTACATACTTGGCAGATGACATTGTATCTGCCACCATGTTTACTTCTTCTTCCTCTTCCTCGACCACCTCTGTACACACGAAACTGCTGACCATTCAAGAACTGATCTGATGAAGTAAAGTGAGCACGAGGTGTAGATGAGTTTGAGCTAGTGGTGATTAACTCAGGCTGCTTAATATGGACTGAGTATTAGCTAGATTGACTGATATGTATTCATACCACGGGCTTAATATGCTTTTCGAGTCTAATCTCTTGTGTCAGTAGCAGAGACTTTATTTCATTAACAGTATAGGGCTCTTTCTGCGTATTTACAAGAGTAACAAAAGTTTCATACTCCTCGGGTAGGCCCTCTAGTATGATTTCAATATGCTCCTTCTCTGTGATTGGATTACCTATAGACGCAAGTGTATCTACCAGAGCTTTTATGCGAAGAAGATACTCATTAATCGATCTAGAACCTTTTTGAGTGCTGCGGAGTTCTGTTTTGTATTGGTGTACCTTTGCTCTGGTGTGAGATTCGAAGAAATTTTTGATGCGTTTCCAAGCTTGATGAGACCGAGTACAGCCAACTAGACGAGTAAGCATGCTTTCCGCCATGGATGATAAAAGCCAGGATAGAAGTAGTTGATCCTGTCTTTCCCAAGCAAGAAACTCATCAAAAACTTTTCCTAACTCAGCATCCTCTGTAGAAGAAAATCTAGATGGAATCTTCTAACCGAGAATGAACTCTTGCAGGTTGTGACCGCGAATAGCAGCTAGAATGTGTTGCTGCCAAAGGATATAGTTGCGATCATCAAGTTTGGCTGATATGGTGTGGTTAAAGGCAACAACAGTAGACTTAGAAGCGGACGATAATACTGAGGTGGTAGACGTATTGGATGAACTGGAAGGCATGGCCGGAGCAGAAAGCTCTGATACCATGATGAAAGAATAAGCAAGAACCAAAGCATGAAATTGATCTATTTCATTGGAATAAACGGACTCTGTTCTCCATACATTGCACAGAGTAGCTAACTAAATTTATAGACAAGGCTTACAAGCACACTACTATAACAAACTCATAACTGCACACGTGCTTTGCAACTGACTCTAACAAACTGAGTGTAACTACATTGCTAACAGTAACCCATCCAAAAGTGCATCGACTGTTTTGTGATTGGAAAACTATCTTTGATAGTTACAGCATTGAAGGCCCAGTAATCAGTGTAAAACCTCCTTGTACCATCTTTCTTTTAGACTTGAAGTACAGGAGCAGAGAATGGACTTGAGCTTGGTCGTATAGTTCCTTCTTCAAGCATCTAATTCACCATGCGTTTTATCTCATTCTTCTTAATACGGGGATAATGGTAAGGTTTTACCTTAACCAGGTGAACACCCTCTTTTAAATTGATACCGTGATCACACCCACGAGTAGGTGGTAACCCATGAGGAATGTTAAAGACTGTTCGAAGCGGATGTAGTAACTCGGCTAAGTGTTTTGGGATATATGCAGGAATAGACAACTCTGTTAAGAGTGTTACTAATGCTGAATGTAATGGTACTGATAAAGCTCATCAATAGCTTCTGTGGCCTGAAAACACTTTAAATGATTGAAATGAGCTTGGGTCAGCTGTTGGACATTATCACCACAGAGGGTAATAAATTTGCCATTCAAATAAAATTTAATTGTTGAATTATTGTAGTCTGTGGCATGAGGCCCGAGAATGGCTAACCAAGCTGCTCCAAGCACTAACTCAATTCCTGTTATTGGCAACACAGATACAAGCAAAGTAATATCATGACCTTGAATTTTAATGGTAAAATTCTGGATGATACCTTTACTGACCAAGTAGTTACCGTCGCTAACTAACACTCTGAAAGTGGGATCCGGTTCAATAGGCAGATTAAAAAATTTAGCAAGCTGAGGTTGTATGAAGCCATCTAAGTTCCCTTCATCTAAGAGAATCTGCTCCTCTAATCCATCAATAAATCCTTTAAATTGTATCGTGCCAAGCTCCTCGTAAGGCATTAAGAGATAAATAATGGGAGTTAATATCCTCTATTGGGACAAATGATCCACATCCAACGGAAGAACATTATCTGCAGAAAACTCAACCTTCATATTTAATAACAAATATTGCTTATTGGGAAATAAATGATTCCAGGTGAACTTGGCATCGCAAGTATAACAGATACCTTTTTCTAGCTGAATCTACATAACTAGATGAAGAGGTTTTGTGGTTGGCGTTGGCAATAAGGGTGGAAAAGCAGCCTGAGCCTGTGAAAACGAAGATGAAGATGTAGAACCAGGTGACTATTGGGAATAACCATTAGCAGAATTAGAAGTCGTCGATGGGGATGATTTAAAACACACTCTATGTGATGAATGTGTCTCAGTAAATAACCTAGCCAATGCAACAACCCATAATAGAGATGAAGGAGATTGAGCAACAACGTCACACTTCAATCAGACTTTAACCCATTAATGATACAATCAAATAAGGCTTCCTCTGGGTACCGACTCAGCTAATCGTTTCATTTCAAGGGATAGATGTTTTAGTTGTGTGTTGTCGGCCATGAAAGAACCAATGTAATGGAATGTACTCCAATCACATAGTGAAGGGGTGGTTGCAACAGTATATTATATATAAGCCAAATTATTACACCAGAAAGGTAGCAGAACAGAAGAACATAATAAAGGAAAACGAGAAAGAGGATGAATAGAGGGATAAAGTACTCAAAGTAAGAAGAAGCCATGTCAAAACTCTCCACACCTTCCTTCCTTCTATGCTTTCTAAATAGCTGCAGCCTCGGTATTTTCTCTTACCTTCCACGTTACCCTCTTGAATCGCTAACCCCTTTTTGGCACATGTTGCGTAACTGAATCACACGCAATCAGATTACCAATATTGAAGCCATTATCCAAAGCATTAACCAAATGATACATCAATTGTTAGCTGCACATCCAATCATTGTTTCGTCTACAACCATGGCTTACTATACAACCATTGAAAAAAATGAAACATTAGCTACAAATGCTGCAGAACTCCAATTCGTAGTTGCAATATGAAATTTGCATTGACAACACTGTAATTCTAAATATCGTGCCGATAGGTATTCATGGTCGTAACTGGCAACTGAATGATGATACAAAAATCTACTACAGGACCGGAACAAAACATGAAAACTTAGAGAATATCTCTTCCTCTTATAAATTTCTTTGGTACGTAACGCTAGCTATAGCTATTTAGTCCCCTAAATTTTACAAACTTTCTCATATTACATAGCTATTACGAGGCTTAAAGGTACCTGATGCTTCTCTAGAACCAAAAGGAATTAGCTTCTGAAAGTACTTCAACAAAATCTCATGATAAATTAAGCAAAAGCACGTTTTCCCTTTTGTTAGTTAGAAAGGAGTTTTTATAGTTGGCTATCCCCACCTTCTCCTCACAAAAAGTGACACTACAAGTAAATCTATTTTCTAAGAAAGCATGTAAGGAATCAGTGAAATCAAAAGCATGGGAAGAAATAAGCCTTTGTGGAATACTAAAATAGATCAAATAGGCTTATCTTCCCCAGCCTCTTATCTACCTAGAACTCCTGTTGTGACTAGCTACTACTCAAATTTCCATTAGTGAATTCCTAGGTACTTAATTTCAAGTTCATTTTTGAGAGAATAAGCCATTAGTTTCTAAATAAAATTTCATATGAATACTAATGTTGTTAATATAAGGAAGCTTAGATATTTAATTGTAACAAGACAAGCAAACTAGGAAACGAATTTAAAGATTGAGACTTCGGTTAGGACCTTAGTATCAAAGTAGGATTCATCATTGAAAATTTTACACGGGCTTTAGGTTTTTTTTTTTTTTTGTCTTTTCTCCCTAAAATATATGATCTTGAAGTTTTATTCAATAAAGAATGGAGGAAGCTTCTCTTTTTAATTTGAGATTGTAATAGAAGGAGCATTACTCTTATTAATCCTGAAATTGTTCATTATATGTTTCTCTTCAGCACAAAGGTCAATGTCAAGCTCTAAATGTCAGGAATTTACTGACGATAGTTTTACAAGCACATGCATGAATTCATCCAATAATGATTTATCTTTTTATATGAAACAACTCCACTTCTTTCACATACTAAACACTATTTTGTTCATATTTTCTTTTGGACTGAACATTAATTGTATATTAAATAGCCTAATAAGATGGGCTTGAATTCAAACTCATTAATCCAAATGCTAGGTCCAAACCTACCACTATCTTAGAAAAAGTATGAGCCTACCTGACCCACAAACTACTTTGGGCATGTTTGGTAGGTTTGAGAGAATTTTGTGGGAAAGAAAATAGAAATGGACATGAATGGAATGGAATCATAAGACTAAAAATCATGTTTGATGTGATATAAAAAGGAGTAGGAATGATAAGTTTTTTTTTTTTGGTGATGGGTAAATACTAAATTACCCATATTGATGAAAATTTAAGAAATGATTAACATATTAAAAAAATATGTGAACCCTCATCTCCCAATCTCTCGTCATTTGCCTCCTATGTAATACCTTCATCAATGGTAAGATGGTGAGCCATGGCTTGTTTAGGGTTGATCATATACATAAACAAATTCCTTTATATTGAAAGAAAAAACCTTAGTGCCTTATCCTTCATCTCCTAATTTTTCACCATTATGTGCAACACCCTTCATCTCCAAATCTCCTTCATTTTCTCTATTTCATTTAAGTCCTTATGTGCCCAATATTTCACCATTATGTGTGAAGTGCAATACCCTTCATCTATGTCATTATGTGCAAACTCACATCACCCAATATCTCGCCAATATGTGTAAATGCACATTGTCATCGTCCCCTTCCTGCATCTCCTTCACTTGCCATTGATTTGGTCTACGACACCGACGAACGTGAAAAAGGAAGAAAGATACCTTGCTGGAGTTGCAAATCTTGACACTGGCAACTTATTGGGACATGACAATATGATGGAAAAGGTGAAGAAGCAAGATGACAACTTTACAATGAAGAGGGGCATTTTTGTCAAAATTTTCTTAACTTCCAAAACTCCAGATAATTCCATTAGCTTTATGATGGAATCCCCATTCCCATGTACGTGGGAATAGGCCATACTTTAGGCTTTCCATCCCTTAATACCAAACACATTTTTGCTTATTTCCCTCTCTTTTTCATTTCCATACTTCTCACTCCTTCATACAAAACATGGCCTCTATTCTCAATAATGGAATTAGGAAGATGGACATAGGCAAATGGTGAAACAACAAGACGACATTACAACATTAGTGAATTCTCTACCAACCGTGTTTCTGATTAGACATCTAGGTTACCATCATATGTTTCCTATTTTTATGCATTTATCTTTTCCATTATCATATTTCTTTTATTCGATGGATTCTATTATGAATTGTCTAGTTAGTGCTTATTTATCTAGTATTTAAATGTAGTTTAAATTATAATTATCAGTTTGCTTATCTTAAGGGACTCTAGTGCTATTTTTCTATTGCTACGATTCCTATATGTACTAGAACTTATTTTGAATATTATCATCAGTGTAGAATAAATAACTTTTGACTTCAGCTTCAAAATTCTTCCCACTATTAGACCTCATCAACCTAAACTAATCCATGATGAAACACAGTTATCTACACACTTAAATTGCTCATATATAACCTCTTCTTCCATAGAAATGACAACATATAGTTATCCAATAGCTTTAAGCACTTTGCCCATTATGATAATAAGTCAAATCTCAAAAGTTTGAACTATCTCTAATGGAGTAAGTATTTGCTTATGTTCATTTGTGAAAGGCAAGGAAGACTACTTATTAGGCAAGCATGAACACCAAAAGGAGTAATGCTAAATACAAAGTTTGGCATGCCAAAAATCATTTAATGATGACTTGGCTTGTGAATTCCAAGACAATGGAAATCAAAGAAAACTTTCATTTGTATAAGCCTACCTATGAGATCAGGGAGGTTGATGTGAGGCATATTCAACTCAAGCTAACATTGCTATGGTGTATGAAATAGAAACCTTAATACATAAACTAACATAGGGTAAGATGCTCGTGAACTAGTACTTCAACTTGCCAACTTTGCTATTGACAATAACTAGATGCTTTTAAAGCACTAACTTAGGAGTGCACAAGTGATGTATCCAATTATAGATCAATAGTTTAAAAGAAAAGAACTTATGCACTTCTTATGGGCCTCAACAAACCATTAAATGAGGAACATAGTAAGACACTTGTTGTAACAAAACTATGTTTCAGAAATATGACATGAAGATTATGAAAATAGCATTATTTAAGACAAGTTCATGCTTTATCATGGTATAATCTTGTTAGTTTTAGTTAAAGTTTAAGTCATTTTTTTGTTAGCTCACGCTTTTGAATTTAAAAGTTAGGATTTATGGTTGTTTAATTTGTTTTAGTCTTGTGTTGATGATTTACATGTTTAAATCTTAGAAATTTAGAGTTTCTCATGTTGTTTCCATCTTTTGCTTAGGCTATAGATGAAAGAAAGGAGTGTTTTCGCATCAAGAAAGTAAATCTCAACTTTAAGGCAACTTTTGGACCCCTAGTTATCAAATTTGGAGATGACTATTTCATAGGTTGCTGTAGATCTCTTCGAGACCTTTCTAACGAGGGGTGGTTCACTAAATTTTGACATTAGAGCACAAAGTTGTAGCCAAAAATAGTGAATATAGTTTAGTAAGCTACGATCTTGTGCATAGGTGCTGAAAATTGGAGCTTAGGTGTCAAAATGTCCAAAAGTTCTAGAAGGTTACTGTTAGGATATCTAGAAATGCTAGAAAGTTAGCACCTAGGTGTAAAAATTAGAGCTTAAGCATTAGATTGTGCAGATTAACCCAAAAGTCGGCGCCTAGGTGCCAAAACAAAGTAAATGACAGGCAAGTCTATTTTTTTTAGAAGGAGAGACTCAAGAGATATAGAGACATGTAGAAAGGAACCGATTAAAGCAATGAAAATTATGTTTTCTTCTCTTCTTCTTTTCTTTTTCTTCTTCTTTACCATGTTTTTAGACTTAATTTTGATTGTATCAATAAATATGCTAGGATAAGTTTTCTTTCTCTAGGATTATGACTATTTAGCATGTTGATTGATGATTATTGTTACTTTTCTTGTTGGATTTAATTGTGAATGAGTTTATTCAGTTCAATTTTGCATTCTGCCCTTTTTGTTAGGTAACCAACTAGGTTTTATATTGAGAATTAGGGGTTTCTTGAAAGAGAAGCCCAAATTTAGTTATAGGACTAAATATCACTTGATTGCTGTTAATTAATTGCTTGAATTACTCAAATTGCCATCAAGATAGACATATGCTTATTGGACTAGCAAAGTTATGATTAGCCGTATGTATTGCACCACTTTGAATTGCTTCTTATAGAAATATAGGGAATTGAATTAAGGTGATAAAATTTATAAGGGGTTGATGGACTCTTATAATGAAATTTGAAGCTTAGACTAATTCATGAGCATTGAATTCAAGTTAGGAAAGTACACATATTGTAATCAAAATGTTAAATTGCACCATAATCTTAGGGAGTTTTCTTCGATGTCTATTTAATCTCTTTAGTCTTACTCATTTAATTATTTTGCATTATTTTCTTTCTTAATTATTTTGAATATTGTGATTAGCTTGGATAAGGTAATCATGATAGTATTAGTATACTTTAATCGTGGCATTTTACATGCAACAAGTTTTTGGCATCGTTGCTAGGAACTCTTTTGTTAAACTTATGCTAATATTAGTGCATAGTTAGAAGCCTTAAACTAAGCCTTTTTGCTTTTGGTTTTTAAACTAGTTGTTTTTGTTGTTAATTTTAGGTACTAGTTTTGTACATGCCAAAACACTGGGGAGGACGGGCCAAACGAGATGCATTCAATCCAAACTTTTCACTTCTTTCATGACCATCACCATTTTCACCATTAACTCCTAACATTCAAGGTGCTCAACTGCCTAAGCAACCAGAGATGGCTAATGAGAACAACCATATTCTATATGAGTATGCAACCTTAGTGTGGTAGGGACTAACTCCAAGCATTTGAAGGCCAACTATAGAAGTTAATAACTTTGAAATCAAGCTAGCCACAATCCAGTTATTACAAGCTAATAGGTAGTTTGGGGGATCGCCAACTGAAGACCCCAATAATCATATTATGAATTTCTTAGAAATTTGTGACACCTTCAAGTATAATAGGGTTAGCAAATATGCTATCAGACTAAGGTTATTTCCATTCTCACTAAGGGACAATGCAAAGACATGGCTAAATTCTTTACCTCTGGGCTCCATTACAACATGGGTAGAATTAGCAGAATATTTCTTTTCTAAATGCTTCCCACCAGGCAAGACAACGAAGATGAGGAATGACATCACCTCATTCATTCAATTTGATAATGGAAATTTGTACGAAGCATGAGTAAGATTGAAGGAATTAATGAGGAGGTGCTTACATCATAGGCTTATTAAATGGCTATAAGTTTAGACATTTTACAATGGATTGTCTCTTTTATTAAAAACAACCATTGATGCAGTAGCTGACATAGTTTTGATGGCAAAACCAAAGGATAAGGCTTATGAATTAATGGTGATTTTCATCCAATAACTACTAGTGGCATTTAGAGAGATTAAGGCTAACAAGAGATGCAAACATTCATGATATATAAGTTATTTCCACATTATCTACTCAAATCTTAGCATTGACTAAAAAGTTAGAAGTATTGGCTAAAATGGCATTATTAACTCAGTAAGTCCTTTAGTTGGTAGTAGTGAATTTTATAGAAGGCATCATCATACTAACCATTATTCTGGGAATGAGGAGAGTGCTCAATTTCTAGCCAATAAGAGTTTGACCAACCCCTATGCTAGCATATAAAATCTAGGGTGAAGAAATCACCCAAATTTCTCTTAGAATAATAATCAGGAGGTTGGTTCCTCTGTTGTACTAAAATCTCAAAACTCACCTGGGTTTTAATGTTGCTAAGGCTAATCATTAAGTCAGAGCACCTCTACTACTAGATAAGAATAAACCATCCTTGGAAGACATGTTTCAGAATTATATCTAAAAAAATGATGCCATCATTTAGAGCCAAAATGCATTGATCAAGAGTCATGTAGCTTTTTTAAGAAATTTGGAAGCACAGGTAGGCCAACTTGCTAATGTCCTTAGTAATAGACCTCAGGATAGCCTACATAGTGATATTGAACTAAATTCAAGGAGAGAAGGCAATGAGTAGTACAATTTCATTTCATTGATGAGTAGTAAAAAGATTAAAGGGAACCCTGAAGATGACTGTATATGAAAAAAGGAAGGGAAAAAAGGCAAAGGCAAGAAAAAATCAAGTTGATAATCCTTCAAAGCTTAAACTCATAGACTGTGTATGCCTGCCTCCTTTTCTTGAAAGGTTCTAGCAGTATAAATTAGATCAACAATTCAAGAAGTTCCTGGACATGTTTAAGAAGCTACATATTAACATGCCTTTTGTAGAAGCACTTGAACAAATGCCTAGTTATGTAAATTTTATGAAGGACATCTTGTCCAAGAAGAGAAAGCTAGAAGAATTTGGGACTATAGCTTTAATAGAGGAATGCAGTGTCATCTTGTAAAACAAGCTCCCACCCAAGCTTAAGGATCTAGGGAGTTTCAACATTCCCTGCACAATTGGAAACCAGTTCAGTGGTAAGGCCTTGTATGATCTGGGTACTAATATAAACTTGATGCCTTTATCTATATATCGAAAGCTAGGTTTGGGGGAAGTGAAACCCACCACTGTTACATTGCAGTTAGTAGATAGAACTCTAACTTATCCAAGGGGAATAATTGAAGATGTTCTGGTAAAGGTTGATAAGTTTATATTCCAAGAAAATTTCATTGTTCTTGATGTCTTATTATTGATGTCCAAAAGAGTGAGCGAAGTTTGAGAGTGCAAGATGAAAATGTAACATTCAAGGTTTTTAATGAAATTGAACTTCTTAGAGACCTTAGAGAATGTTATAAAGTTAATGTGGTTGACAAAACATCTAGTTCTTTGATAAATGATGTTTTCACAAAGAGTCACCCATATGATCTTGAGCGCAAAACTTTTAAGGTGATGCATAATGGTTTGAAAGGACTTTGCCTCAAAGCTTATGGGAAGACTAGACCTTACAAGAAAAAGGGAAAGAAATGACATTATAAGCCTATCATCAAGCATAAGTTCATGTTAGGCCGAAAGGTTTTGTGCTTCCATTCATGATTAAAACTTTTTCCAGTGAAGCTAAAATCTTATTTGTTTAGACCATTTTTGGTGGCTTATGCCTATCCTCCTAAAACCATAAAAAATCAAAGATGAAAAAACTAACATTACGTTCTTGATGAATGGATAGAGGCCTAAGCAATACTAGTGTGGTAGCTTTGATTACAAAAATTCTTCCAGTGGCGTTACATAGCATTGAAAACGGAAATAAATCTGGCTGAAAACTTTAAACTTAACGTTTTTGGGAGGCAAACCACACTTTTTTTTAAAGTGTTATTTATTTATTTTTCTAAATTAAGAGTATTTGTTTTAGTTTTCTTTAGTTTGATTTAGCTATATTATTTGCAGGTTACACAAGATGAGCATGGAAAAGGTAAACCAATGAGAAATTTTCAAGACATGCTTGCATCACCATCTTAGCTAGACACAAATCAGGAGGATGATGTTTAGCACACACTCAATGTTCAGGGATACTTCTTCCTATCCTTCTTTGCCTTATATTTTTTTTTTTACAATCCTTTGGCATGACTGACTTGAGTCTGATGTGCATGACTAATTATTAATGTGAGCTATATGACTTGAACATAAAATGCTTAACCTCTAAATCTTACAAATTATTTTCCAGTTATGCTACTTATAACGTTCATTTTTAAGTTTGGGGGTAGGGAAATTAAAATTTTGGTGATTTTGAATGTGTGCTTCCTACATTCTTGCTTATGCTTGTGAATTGAAGCACAAGGTAGCTTTGTTCGAATTGAATGTTTGTTTTAGATCCAGATTTTAGGTAATTCATTATATATGGTGATTTCAATTTTAAGCTCTAGAACTTTCTTTATACTTTCTTGAGGCAAAATCCTAGGCTTTACATGGATTAGAGATATAATTCAAGCTTTTGTTTTTTCTTTCGCGGTTAGACCTTTCTAATCCTTCACGCACTTATGCATATATAACCTTAGCACCCAAATTTAAGCTTTAATTAGTAAGACCATGTGATATTCATTCTTAAAGACACCTAGAAGATGCCTACCCTTTGCTAGCTTCATGATGAAACCAATCAACCAATTTCAAAAGAAAGTACAGGCACATGTGTGTTTTAAGATGATTATAGGATGTTTAAGTAGTTAAAAAGTCAACCATAGTCAAAGATTGTGTGAGTGGAAAAGGAAACAACAAAGAAAGAAAAGGAAGAAAAAGAAAAGGTATAGAAAATAGAGTAAAGGTTTAGCTCAACTTTGATTTTGTAGAGTTTATGAATGATGTGTAAAAGGGAATTATCTCTGTTCAAAAGAAAATAATTGAAAAAAAATGAATGCAGGAGAAAATGAAAGAAAGGAAGGGAACTTGTGTGGTGGTAGTGTTAAAGACTGAAGAATTCATATTTTTGTTATATTTTGAGTTGTTTTGCATTATTTCTCTTGTTTTTGAATTTTAATCCTTATCATTTGTTTGGTAGCCATAGCCCTTGGCCACGTTATAAGCTATAAAGACTTGATGATTTTTAGTTTATGTAGAGCTTACATTAGTGGAGAGAGGGTAGACAAGCATAAAAAGCAAATTATAGAAATTTATCATATATTTAGGATTTCATGAAAAAATTACTTCATTACACACATTAGAGGAATGTAAAGGCATCATCATACACATATTCCAAGAGTTTGGGAAGAAATTTGAGATTATTTATTGAACTTTGTAGTGATTTACATTATGTGGTAATTCTTATAAGTCATAAATCTATGTGCAATTGTTGAGGATAAAAATTTGAGCCTTTTAAGAATGCTTGTGAAGAATAACTAAGTTTTGCACAATCACCTTTGTTTTGTTTGAGGATGAACAAAAGTTCAAATTTAGAGGTGTGATAACTTTATGAAAATAGAGTTATTCAAGCCATTTTCATGCTTTATCATGGTATAATCTTGTTACTTCTAGTTAAAGTTTGAGTCATTTTTTGTTAGCTTAGGTTTTTGAATTTAGAAGTTAGGATTTATAGTTGTTTAAGTTGTTTTAGTCATGTGTTGATGATTTACATGTTTAAATCTTAGAAATTTGGAGTTTCTCATATTGTTTCCATCTTTTGCTCAGGCTTTGGATGAGAGAAAGGAGTGTTTTCGCATTAAGAAAGAGAATGTCCTAACTTTAAGGCAACTTTTGGACCTCTTAATATCAGAATTTGGAGATGGCTATTTCACAGGAAGTTGTAGGTCTCTTCGAGAGCTTTCTAATGAGTGGTGGTTCACTAAATTTTGATATCAAAACACAAAGGTACAGCTAAAATAGTGAATATAGTTTAGTAGGCTATGATCTTGCATCTAAGCGCTGAAAACTAGAGCTTAGGCGCCAAAATGTCCAAAAGTTCTAGAAATTTGGTACCCAGGCGCCTAAAACTAAAGCCTAGGCCCTATGGTATCCAGAAATGCCAAAAAGTTGGTGCCTTGGTGTAAAAATTGGAGCTTAAGAGGTAGAACGTGTAGATCAACTCGAAAGTTGGCGTTTAAGTGCCAGAAACTAAAGCCTAGGCATTAGAACATAGTAAATGAAGGGCAAGTCAATTTTTTTAGGGGAAGAGACTCTGGACAGAGAGAGAGACGAAGAAGGCACTTGGAGGGCAACAAAAGCTTGGAGGAAGACATTTTTAGCAGAGAAATCAAGAAAGGAACTGATTAAAGCGATGAAAACGATGTTTTCTTTTCTTCATCTTTTCTTTTTCTTTTTCTTTCCATGTTTTATTAATTTATTTTGATTGTATCTCTAAATATGCTGGGCTAGGTTTTTTTTCTCTAGGATTATAACTATTTGGCATGTAGATTGATGATTATTATTACTTTTCTTGTTAAATTTCATTGTAAATGAATTTATTCAGTTCAATTTTGTATTGTGCCCTCTTTGCTTGGCCACCAACTAGGGTTTATATTGAGATTGAGGGGATTCTTGAATGAAAAGCCTAAATTTAGTCATAGGACTGAATGCTACTTGATTGATGTTAATTAATTGCTTGAATTAACTCAAATCATCTTTAAGATAGACATATACTTATTGGACTAGCAGAGTTATACTTAGTCGTACGTATTACACCACTTTAAATTGATTTTTTTTATAGAAATATAGCGAATTGAATTAAGGTGATAGAATATATAAGGGGTCTATAGACTCTTATAATGAAATTTGAGGCTTAGACTAATTCATGAAGATTGAATTCAAGTATGGAAAGTAACCATATTTCAATCAAAATGCCAAATTGAACCATAATCCTAGGGAGTTTTCTTTGATATATACTCAATCTCTTTAGTCTCACTCGTTTAGTTCTTTTGCGTTATTTTCTTTCTTGATTATTTTGAATATTGCGATTAGCTTGGATAAGGTAACCGCGATAACATTAGTACTTAGCCAGAGCTTTAACAAGAGTTCCCAGAGGTGTTGATGGTTTACACTTATACCGTGACATTTTACACATAACAAAAAGTCAAAGGAAGGTAATCTATAGCTCTGATACTAGTTTAGTAGATGATGAAACCACTACACTTACAACCCATGGACTTCTATTCCATCCAATAATAACAGGTAACAAAGGCATAGGAAGTTTTGGTGTGATCCTTGCCAAAAAGTGGTCACACCTAAGAAAAATACTGAAAAATTCATGGCAAGGTTGTCATTTGGAAACCATGAACAAAGGAAGAAGTGATAGGTCTTGCTACCACTAATGAAGAAGTTGCATTAGTGCCTATTCCTACCACTCAACTCTTTAATCAAGAGCAAATTGAATTACTATAAAATTTATTTATACATGAAATTGTATCTTTAACTAATAGTGCATTAAAAAATACTACAAGAACAAGTAATGTTGCTTAATCAAGTAATTTTTCTATTGCACTATGTTCCTTTACCTTAAAAGACAATGCTTAGATTATGAACATTGTGCATCAAACCATATGGTAGGTAACTTATTATTATTTGAAAGTTACTCTCCATGCTCAACCTCTTGGAAGATGAAAATAGCTTATGGCACTTTCTAACAATAATCAGGAAGTACCTTCCCATCCTTATTAAAACTTTTAAACAATAAAATAGCACAAACCATTCAATTCCATCATCTTTTAAACTCTTAAACAAAGCATCAATCTTTATCCCTATATGAGTCTATCTCTATAAGTATTAGACTTGTTGATCTATTCATTATCGAGTCATTTTAACAATTGTTAGAAATGCTAATGCGAGCACATTATATACTGAGTTAGACTGTTGGTAGATGACATGACACTTCTTGGCTTTTTGGCATGTTATGTATTGAGGTGGATGGCAATAGATAATGCGATGTTTTTCCTTTATTAATCAAAGTGCATTACACACTTAACCAACAGTCAATTCCCAATTAGCACTCACCCCGAATGTATCTATTAATCTATTTGTTCCATTATATTTATTTAGGTGAGTAGATTGAACTATTTAGGGATACACAGTCGTAAAATTTAATAGTCTCTACTATTCTTTTAATCTTAAGAAAGCAATAGTAAAAGCAAGACTCTTCACTCAAAATCCCCAACTCCACATTATGTTGCATATAGTGCAAGCTTGTAATATATATCAACAAGGCAAAGATATAGCAAAGATTTCATCTGTATTTTGGGTGGAGGGTGAAAAAAAAAAAGGGAAAGAGGGTCTAACAATTTGATCTATATATAATCTAAATTAAGAAATGTCTAAATTAATGCATCCATCTATATAGTGATAGAATATGATGTTTGATCATAAAATCAAATAATCCATTTAAGCATTTTACATGCTCTATTGATTGTAGAGAGCATAACATTAAGGCATGCATCTTCTATGAATCAAATAGTACATTCCTTTGGTTTAAAATCTCTCACTCTTCTCTCACCCTATAACTTTTGTTTGGCAGTATATTTTTACTCTTTTCTTTCACTTAAATCTCTCTTCCATAAAAGAAAATAAAAAGAATACATACCGACAAAGAAGACAGAAGGGGTGAGTTGGCTCTTTAAAAACTTTAAGAATTAACAAAGTTTCATTTAAAACCTTTCTAATAGTATTCAGTATATTATATATTAAAAACAATTAACTATTCTCAAACAAAGGCAAAATAGAAAATTTTAAGTTCACGTTGTTTTGAGACAAGTTGACTAATTTTAAACAAAAACAAAATATGAAAAATTGGGACATTATTAGTTAACTTGAAATTGAAGGAAGTTAATTAAAATGCAATGGAAATAATTAAAATATTAGGGAGGGAATAGAAACAACACCAAAATTTATCCTTGTTCAGCACCTTTTGCCTACGTCAAGTCCCCTTAGAAATCTAAGGGATTTTCTTCAACTCAAAACAAGTATTTTACAACCAAATGCTTAAGGTTTTATTGTGCTCACATCTAACACAATGTTTTTAGCTCACCTTAAATTATATCATATTCTCACAACAAAATAAATATTTGGAATCCTTATAACAAGGGAGTATAAGGAGATGCACAATATCTCTGCAAGAGAAAATAAAACTGATTCAAAGCTTACACATTAAGATTTCACCTAGCAATGATTAAACTAGAAAATAAGCTCAAAAGAATTTTTCCTTTTACAATATGAAGCTCAGATCAGTACCCACTTGAAAGCAAGCTTCTTTGGATAGTTTTCCTTAGAATGTGACTATTAGTCCATCAAATGCTCAGATCTTGCACCTCAAATGGACTGAAGCATGATTTTTGCCATTAGCTTCCATGGATTTTTTTGCCAAACGTTTGTTTCCTTTCTTATATATGAAATATAAAGCTAAATGGAGACATGAGCAATTGCACATTTAATGATAGATAATAACAAAAGTCAAAGGAAAAAAATATAAAAGCTCACAACAATAACAACTCACATTAGATTTAAGTAGAGCAACAAGTGGTCTGGGTTTCTCTTTTGTTGTGTCATAAATCAAACTCTAAAGGTGGGCCAAACCTTTTTTAGCCAACATTCTCACCCTTTTAATAATAACAAAACAAATAAGAAAATTACAATAGCTTCCCCTGAAACTGAATCTTATCCTATTAATGTATTAGACATATAACACATATTTATAACACATTCACGACAATACCATAACATATAGTTTGAGAAGCATTTCAAAAGATAGTAATGAGAGCACATTATACTATAGCAAACAAATTTTTAAACAATCCCATAGTTAAGATGTCTAAAAAAAACCACAATTACTCTTAGAGTAAAATAAACCATGAGCAGTAAAATAAACCATAAGCAATCTTAAAAGCAAAAATAAAGTTGTCTAGTTCATCCCCTTTTTGTCATCATGCAAATAAGTGCGAGTTAAAAAGTCCATAACAAGCAATGCCAATAACCAAGGTTAAACTTAATCAACGATTGCAGCATTGCGAATAGTGCATGGTGATGACATAATGCAAGAAAGCCTATTTTGCATCTTCAAACTCAGTCTTGAGAGATTCCAACTTTTGATTAATTTGAAGTTATTGGCCATAGAGGCAAAACAAGTCATATTTCTTCTTTTTGATATCATTACAAATTTGGACGTGAGAATTCCATATTTCCACATGTAATCAATATGGATTTGGAAGATAGAAGCCCATAGCACTTGAAGGTTTAACAGCAGCGCTAAAACATTGTGGATCAAAAGGTGGTATAGATGTATGAGATAAAGAAGTTGTTGTGGCTAAAAGAATGTCAATGCTAATACCAAGTCTTTCCCACTTTTGGTGACGAAGCTTGTATTTCATAAGCATAAGTGACGTAGCATCATATGTACTCTTCACCTTTTTGGCTAGATATCCTTGATCTTGGAATAACTTGGTTAGGAGCATACCATAAGGTAAACTATTAGAAAGGTTTAGGATGGTGCCACTTTTAACTATGTACTTAAGAATCCATTTATATATGTTTACTTCTTGCTTTGAATACAAATAAAGAAGGAGAAATAATTCCTATTTATTTAGGACTTTAAGAAAGAGCCTTAGGAATAATACAAGTACCAATCATGTAGGTTAGTACTCTGGCTTTAAAGGGTAGTGCAAGTACAACCAGTTTACCTCCTTTTATAAGGTTATTCCTATAAAGTACCAAGATTCATGCATTGTCAAAGGGCACTTGAAAATGACTTGGCCATTTGTTTTTAAAATAGTAAGTATCATTCATTTGAAAAAAAGAGGCCAAAAGCATTTTCAAGTGTCTTTCCACATATTACCACTTTAGTGCCATTTACAATAGAATTCATAGTCAAGCCATTAATAATATTATTAGATTAGCATAAAACTTCCTAACAAAGTCTTCATTACTAGTTTATTCATAGATAGTCAAGGAACTCATTTCACGTTAGTTAACTATTTCTCAACATTACAATGAGCCTCACACATCTTACTATTTTTTTAAAATGAATGCTAAATCTTATAGATCTACATCACTTGTGTCATCATTGTTTTGTTCATCCATTGATGCAACCTTTAAAGCCATATTCTTTCTTTCCTTTTGAAGTTGGTAATGCTTGAGGTGGTTCTTCATAAGCTAGGAGGTTCCCTCATAGCTCACCATTCATCATGTCTTTAAAGTTTGCACTATGTTCAATGTTGTCCACCTTGGATTACTGTATAATTAGGAGACTCTTTAATACTTTCCTCACACTTTCTTGAGTTTCGTAAGTCTTCCCAAGTAATTTGAGGTCTCTAACTATCTTTGAGAACCGATTAAACATGCTTTCTATATCATCATTCTCTTTCATCTCAAATAGTTCTAGCTTATACTATAGCATGCTTATTTTTTACTTCTTAACATTTGAATTGCCTTTATAAGTGACTTTTAATTTACCTCACATTTCCTTGCCTGTCTTATATGCAGATATTTTATCATATTCTTGCCCACTTACAGTGCACTATAGAGTGTTTATAATTCTAGCATTCGTTTGAATAATCTTAATGTCATCTTTAGTCCAATCTTATTCAGATTTGAGGTTTCCATCTTCTGTTGTGAAAATCTTTGGGCCTTTAGAGATAACAAATGGAGCGTCAAGGAGCCATGGATGGTCATGTGTGTGAGAAAGAAGCTTAGCGGGCTATGGTTGCAAGGGGTGTGAGTGGACGAAGGGCTTTAAAATGGCATGACAAGTAGAGAAGAAAAGATGATATGGGGTTTAAAAGAGAGAATGAATAAAGAGAGAGAAAGGACAACAAGGAGTGGTAGTGAGCTTGAAAAAAGAATAAAGAAAGAAAAAGGATGCAGTGAAGATGGATAGGAAAAGAGAAAGATGAAGAACAAGTATGGAATCAACAAGCATAAGTGATGTGACCCATGGTAATTCCAAAATTAAGTAAAGAGCAAACATAATAGAAAAAGATAAAGGGATGAGTGCCAGAATTGGAAACACCAAACAGTCATATACAGAAGGGACTAATCTCCAAAAACTAAATAATTCATTCTATAATAATCTTCTTACATGACATCCTTTCCTTATCAGAATACAATATATATTTTCTACAACTTCGAGGTAGTTAAGTTGAAGTTACATAACTGATTATAAGCAATTATCATCAAAATAACCCATTAACATATAGTTATAGACATTGACATAAATAATTAAAAGATAAGATCCAAATCTGACAAACAAAACTACCAATAACTAACTCAATAATTATACTTTGAAAATCTCTAACATTCTTGCCTTTATAATGCATGTTGTCTACATGTGTTTTCCCCTTTTATCCTGAATAAACTTTTAGAGCAACAAATGAGATCCTATCAATAGGGTAGAGAGCAAAAACATTAGAGATGTTGAGAAATAGTTAATAAATATGAACTGGGTTCCTTTGCTATCTATGAATAAACTAGTATATGAAGGCCTTGACAGGAAGTAGTATTGGGTGGGTGATGGCTTGACTGGAATGTACTGGGCACTAAAATGGTAATCAGTCAAAAGATACTTAAAAATGCCTTTAGCACTTTTTTTTTTTTTAAGAAAAAAAACAATGATACTTACTATTTTAAAAATAAATGGCCATGTCATTTTTAGGTGCCCTTGACAATGCATAAAGCTTGCTATTTGAGAGAAACGACCTTAAGCAACAAGGTAAATTGGTTGCACTAACATTGCCCTTTAAAGCTAAAGTATTAATTGGCATGATTGGTACTTGTATCATTCTTGGATCTTGCTCTCTTGAAATCTTAAATAACTAGGAATCGTTTCTCCTTCTTTGATTATATTTAAAGCAAGAAGCAAATATCCATCACTAGATTCTTAATTAGATAGCCAAACCTAGCACCATCCTGGACCTTTCCAATAGTTTGCCCTACGGTATGCTCCTAACCAAGTCTTCTGAGCCCCAGCTAGAACAGTGAAAAGTACATATGATGTTGTGTCATTTAAGCTTATGATATACAAGCTTTATCACCAAAGGTGGGAACAACTCAACATTAGCACTGACATTCTCTTAGCCATAATAGCTTCTCCATCTCACATGCTCATATCGCCTTGTGCTCCATAATCTTCTAGCCATGCTACAAAACTTTCAGGTGTTATGGGCTCCTATCTTCCAACTCCTATGTTGCTTGTGGAAATTCAAAATTTTCATGTCTAGGTCTATAATGACAACAAAGAGATAGATGACTTGTTTTGCCTTCATAACCAGCAACTTCAAACCAATAAAAAACTGAAAGCACTCAAGACTGAGTTTAAAGATGCAAAACAAGCTTTCTTGCATTATGCCATCACCTTGCACTCATCTCAGCTCTGCAATCATTGATTAAGTTTCAACCTTGGTTATGGCATTACTTGTTATGGACTTTTTGACTCATCTTCTTTTGTATGACGAGAAAATAAGGAGATGGAACTAAACAACTTTATTTTGCTCTAAGACTACTTATGGTTTTTTTTTTTTCACTCCTCGTGGTTTATTTTGCTTGAAGACTAATTATAATTTTTTCCTTTTCAGACATCTTAACTATGGGATTGCTTATAAGTTTGTTTACTCCAATATAATATGATCTCATTATTGTCTTTTGATCTGCTTATGAAACTATGTGATGGTATTGTACTGAATGTGTTATGAATATATGTGATATATGTTCAATATATGAACAGAATAAGTTTCAATTTTAGGGGGAGCTATTAGAATTTTTTTATTTGTTTTGTTATCATAAAAAAGGGGAAAATATTAGCCCAAAAGGGCTGGCCCACCTTTGGAGTTTGACTTATGATAAAACAAGATGAAAACCAAGCCTACTTATTGTTGTGCTTAAATCTAATATGAGCTATCACTATTGTTATCTGTCATCCGTTTTTCTCTGACTTTTGTTCTTATCATTCATTAAATGTGTAACAGATCTTTTCTCCTTTTAGCTGTATATAAAAAAAGAAGCAGACGTTCAGCACATATCATGCTTCAATTTGTTAGAGGTGCAAGATCTAAGCATTTGATAGACTAACAGTCATATTCCGAGGAAGACTAGGTAAAAGGCACTTGCATTCGATGTGTGTACTAATTTGAGCTTGGTATTACAAAGAGGAAGAGTCTTTTAAGTTTATTTTTCTAGTTTGATTTTTACTAAGTGAGATCTTTTGCATCTGGTTTATTTTCGATCGTAGAGAGCTATTATGCATTTCCTTGTACTCCTTTTGTTGTAAGGGTTCCAAATATTTCTTTTCTTTTGTAAAACTTAATCCATTTGAGTATAGTGAAATTGGATAGAGTTGTAAAAACTCTAATATAGTTTAGGATTAACTAGAAACCTTGTTTAGTTTGAGGAGAGCTAAAAAACTATGTTAGAGATGAGCATGGTAAAACCTTAGGTATTAGATTGTAAAATACTTGTTTTGAGTTAAAAAAATAAAAAATCCCTTAGATTTCTAACTAGACAAAATGTAAGCTAATGGTACCAAACCATAATAAAGTTCAGAGTTGTTTCTCGTCTCTGCTTTATCTTTTGATTGTTTCTATTGCCTTCTAGTTAATTGCATTCAATTTAAAGTTAAATGATAATCTCCAAATTTTGCATCTTTAACTTTTTGGTTAAAATCAATCAAATTCACTCAAAAAATAGTTAACAACATATTTTCAATTTTACCTCCATTTGAAAATAGTTAATTATTTTTAATACATAGTTAACTAATTATCGTTAGAAAAATTTTAAACAAAGCTTTGCTAATTCTTGAAGTTTTTTAAAGAATATATCCACCCACCTAGCTTCTTTGTCAGTTGGTATTTAGACTATGGATTATGAAAAATGCTAAACTAAGCTTAATGGATTTTGATTTAAGAGTTTCATTGTCATCAAAATAATAATTTTGAACTTCAGGTCCAACACAATAGCAATTTTTCTTCTCCCAACAAATATTTCAAGTCGGGTAAATAACTATATTGTGTTTGAATTAGTGTTTGACTAATATAATTTTATATCAATTTAATTGTCAAAAATAATTTTGGTCAAACGTGATTTTATATCTCTGTGATTTATGTTTAGTAACTTCCATTTGAAAAATGATTTTTTACCACATATACAATTCTTTCAATGCAAAAGCAACTTTTTTTTCTATTAGTTTTGTGCAAACAAGGGTCTAGCGGGTAAAACCAATTTTGGAAAAAACAAAATTTCAGACATGAAACCAAAAGAAATTATTTACAAAACAAATCCATGTTCATACATAACATTAGACTTTTGAACTCCTCAAATGCTAAACGAAACAATTATAAAGCTATGTAGAGCATTGCCAAACAGTTAAAACTTCTAAAAAAGATGAACCACCACATGTGAAAGGACTGTATTCCTTTCATATATACGTGTGTGTTGTCACTGTATTTCTTACATATTTCACTATGTTCTGCAATAGTTCATTATCATTTTTATTGACTAATGACCTAAATAAACAGAGAAGCTCTCGTGTGATGCAGACAAGTAACAATATGTTTACCAACACAAAACTTGCAGTCAATTTTCAGGTTATCTGTTTTATCTAAACAATTTCACTAACAACATTGCGAAGGTCACATTTGATAAATTTAACTAACTACTCTTAATCGATATTGTCGCAAGGCAAAGTGCCGGTAGAGGTGGCAAGCCCCCAAAATCAAATCAGGTTTGATGCGGCAAAGGTGGGGCAGCCACCTCATTGATGTGAGGGGTATACTTTAAAAAGAAGTATAATAATTTACATAGAAACTAAATCATAATTATGTATCAAGAACATAAAATTAATCCAAAATTTCATTAAGATGTCAAATAACCCTCGCTACGAGTGCAAACACTACCAGTCACACAGCCATAATATAGCGACAGATGCTGACAAACTGTATGAAAAACAGAATCAAATCAACATAAATGAAGGCTGACAACCTAAAAAAACACTGTTTGTAACTGTAAATTAATAGGAGAAATAGGAGTGAAACACGCACAAAATCCTGATGTGCAAAACGGGAATGTTGGGCAGCGAAATGCAACCGTTTTGCCTTTGTTTTAATATTTTGCTTTTTATGGATCAAATTTATATTATCTGTATATAACAACTCAACAAGTTAATCAGTAACCACTACATAATAAATAACTAATTTTGTACTTCACCAGTTTAAATCTGAACTTGTAGAGTATAAAATTAGTTGTTTATTCAATCTAAATCCTCTGCAATCAGAACTAAATTCATACTAAATAAATGAGGATTCCATGATAGAGAAAACAGAAAAGAAAAGCCTTAGTTCGCACAACAATATAAATCAGAGATGAAAAAGAGAGAAAATACGGAAGAAATAGACAGCAGAAATACCAACAATTAAAAATAGATAGCAGAAAATAAAATGAGACAGAGCAGAATTGAGAAGACGAAAAGAGATGAAGAGAAAAACAAAAATGAACAGAGAGAGGATAGCCCGAACCTGATGAAAGGAGGAACGCAGCTGCTAACCTGGTCCAGGTAAGTTTCACAACTTCGTAATGGAGGAGATGGGCTATTCATGGAAGAAATTTCATCAATCGTTTCCCATGCCACAAGGTGGGGCACACAATGGGTCGCCACCAGTGGCACACCTAGCACGCACCAGTGTAATATCTGAATCTGTACTTGCCATGTTGTTGTCCCAGTGGCCATGTGGTGGTGTATGACTTCAACAGGAAGGCAGTGCATCAACCTTGCATCTCTCATCAAGCAAGCCTCAAAATCCACCCCATCTTGAACCTGATGAGGCTGCATCGGCAGCTTTTGATGGCACTGCCACACTGGTCTTCATACATTCCTAATTGCTTACTTGATTTAAAAAGCCAAATCGTTGCCCAGTGCTCACTTGAATCACATTATCAAAAATTATTATACAGACACCTAAAAAGATGCACCGTCTGTGTCCTAAATGTGATGTCGCATCAAACTTGGCATAACACTTCAAATTGCAATAAAATTTCAAACATTTATTAGATCTTTGTTATCTTGTCCTTGAGATTTTTTTTTGTGCAGTTGGAATTTTTCAGAATGTACATTCAGTAAATATTAAGATTAGTAAATTATAGAAATGGCAACTGCACTATATGTTGACGTAAAATAATTAATTCACAACCATAACACAGAAAAACAAAAAGGTTCACATAATGCAGAGGTCAAGTTACAAGGTTGATATCAAAGAATCCTACAAACTCGTAAGAAACATACACCCTCTTTCACGAACAATGAAAAAGTACAGCCAATTAGCTATGTTCTACATGATCACAAATCAGTTGCACATATAAACTCCAGTCTCAAATCTGTGACTAACCTCATAAAAATCTGCCTTACCCTCAGAAGCAGGTCTTAGACAAACCCCAGACAATGACTGAGTTTCTTGAACAGAAAATTTCACATAGGCAACCACGTCAATTTCTTCATCTTCTTCACTTGAGTCGACTGGCATCCTTGCTCGCAACCGACCAGGAGAGCCCTTAAGTGAAATCTCTTGCACATGCCATTTAACTTCTCGTTCAGACCTATTTAACACAGCTTTTGGTGAAACCTTCAACAGTGTTGGGTCAACCGGTAATTTTAGAATGAATGTAACATCATTCAACGGGACAAGCAAATCAGGGTTTGAAGCATATTGTATCATCACAGACAGCAAACTACCAGTATGGCGTTTTAAAAGCCGAACCCTTAAAGGCAATGGCGTCAACCGGGGTAGCAAACTGTACTTTATTATTGGCATAGGCTCATCAGAGGCTGCAGTCCTAACATGAAACAACCCATTACCAAGGGAACTGACACGAGAACTCTGCAAAACAAATCTTTTAACTGCACTTGTTCCCTCAACGCGAAATGAGAATTCTGTTTCCTTATCACCAGAAGTTTTAGTAGGCAAAGTTCTAAGGTGAACAACACCCATTAATCCTACCCTTGCAAGTAATGATTCTCTGAACTCTGCATTAATTACTTCTGAGATATACATCTCAGGACCCTTCATTTCCGTTTTCTTCACCAATAAGTTTTCAAGAGTGCCTGCTCCACCTTCTGCCCCTGGTGCTTTAGCAGCAACATCTGGCCCAGTCTGTAACAATTCAAGTCCACCAAGCCCTTGCGATTTTGGACCCTTCTTTGTACCAACGAACTCCGATGGATCAAGTCCACCACCCCAAGCGTCAGTGAAGGATTCAAAAGCTTCCCCTAGAGTTGTCTGTTCATTGCTAAATTCTACTCCACCATAGTTTCCTTCAAATCCCTCGACGCTAATATGGGTGGATTGGGTCGCCTCTGGAGGTGGCAATGTCGTGACCTCAAGCCCCGCCAACGCTGTTGTCAAATCAGTAGCTGAAGGGTCCTTGGTCTTTTTGAAGCCACCCACCAACTCTTGGGGTTTATTGATCGCATCGCTTGCGGCAAATGGGTCATTTTCGGTAGAGAATTCTTCTGGCTTCGTCTGCAGCTCATCCTGTTGTTCACCCACAGCCTGTGCCATGGGAGCAAGGCTTGAAGCGACTTCGTCTCCAGCTGCAAGTGTCTCGGGTGGCAACTCAAACCGAGCTTTTGAGAACGCATCAATGCCAGCTTGGTGCTCGACCGAATGCACCTCAACGGCAGTCCAAGTATCAGCACCCCGGATCTTGTTCTCAGAGTCAATCGCCGAATGAACCATCTTTGCAATGCTCTCACCGTGCATGGACGCCAGCATTGCAGCAAGGCGGATGTTACTGACGCCCCTAAGAACTATATCAAAAGCCATGTAAACCTCGGCGTATTTCTTGCTGAGTTTCTCAGGAGTAACATCAACGCCGCGGCAAGCAGCAACGACGACGCTTACAGCTTGATTTACAATATTTATACACTCAAATACGTTTACCGAATTGTCCTGATCGGCGACAGTAATGCCAAGCACATAAATTCCATTCACTAACCGATATACGACACAGTACCGACTTTCAACGCCGACAATAACTTGGCCACTGGAGGCAGCGAGAGGATCGTCGCCGATGGACTCGGCGGCGAAGGCGTCATCACCGAAGGGTTGGGAATTCTTTTTGGAAGCCAAGGCGCGACGGGTCTGGCGGAAGGCGGAGAGGGCTCCGAGGGCACTCGCGGGTGGGAACCACTCGCGGGTCTGGAGCAGGATATCGGATCCGATGGCGGGTTGTAAAGAAAGGGCTAAGCAAGACATGGCCGGTGAGAAGATTCCGATCTGCTAGGGCGAAGGATCCAGCTTGCGATGGATCAACGTAAGAATCTGGTTGATTTAGGCATCGAGAATTCGAAAATGATCCAGATTCAGATCTCAGGGAAGATATAATTGAAATATCTAAGTATATAATTTAAATATCTAAGAATTTGAAAAATATAAGAATCCAGAGCAGCAATTTGTTCGATTGAATAGTTGTACCAGAGACGAGAAGGGAGTTCGATGGAGGACCGGGAGAGACCGACGGAGAAACACGCCTCAAATTTTTGTTTTTTTCTTCTCATCTTCATGGGCCTCGGGCCACAGGAAAGATAATATTTGTGAACATGGCCCAAAACATATCCCATTGTCATTTTCATCCTCCATTTAATGTTTATTTGAAAAATAGTCTCTCTAACATGAAAATTTTTTCAGTTTCCGTTTGCATCTGATCAGTAACTATTTGAGGTGGATGATTTATTGTTGACATGGAACACCATATGCTAAGATGGACACTCCTTTATAATCTCTCCCTTCCATATCATCTATACTGTGCATTTTGACTGGGCTGAATATCTCTTTTCTTCTTTTCGTGAAAGGAACTTCGAAGCCTGCAATATTAATTCTGATAACTTTCTTGGTCCTCCCACCTGTTCTCCTTCCATTACTAGATTTAAATTCTGCGCTTCCACCCTGCTCTAACAACGGAAGTGAGCAACTGCAACCAAAGAGAAAAGTGAAAAGTTGAAAAAAAAAATTTGCCACCGTGGCTTGGGGATAAGATTGGTTGAAATAATTTAATTGATCGAAAGAAGATGGGAGAGAAGAATATCCTAATTTTTTTGACTTTTGACTTTCGACTTTCGATTTTAAAAGAAGAGATAAAGGTTGAGAGAAGATGGGGAGTGAGAATACGAAAGAAGAGATAGTCAGAAAGGATAGTGGGAATAAGGTAGGTCATGAATCATGATAAGAATATAGTATTTAAATTGATGTACATTATTTAACAAAAATAAAACTTTTAATTACAATAAATATATTGCTTCTACATTAACAAGACGTCTGTACATTTGGAATATGAAAAACAAGTTGACACAATAAGGGAAGTCAGGGAAGAAACGGATTAGGCAGTCATAGAGGCAAAGCGGCGTGCACGAACAAGAGAAAAGCTATATCAAAGTGGAGAGGGAGAGACATGGATGAGAGTCTAAGAAAAGGAAGGGAATATTGAAGTTAGAAGAGTCTAACAAAAGGTGATTCTTTTCCCTTTGTGATTCTATTGCTGTGGGATTCGTTTTTCCCAGAAAAACAAATGGAAGGGTAGGGGAAGTCCTGTGATCGGAAAAGATCGTTCCTTTCTCTTCATTTTGGTGTCGACAATAGGAAAACAGAGTGATGGGAGAAGCTTTGGAGGTTTTTCCCCCTTCCTTTTGACTTTTTCCTCTGAATAATTCCTAGAGAGATAACAGAAGAGGAAAGAACGTCTACTGCAATATATGAAGTGCTCCACTTTCCTCTGTTTGCTTGGTCCGTCTTTTGCAAGCATCAAAGTTCCTTTCATCGGGAAGAAGAAGAGAGATATTCAGCCCGGTCAAAACACAAAGTACAGATGACATGAAAGGGAGAGATTATAAAAGAGTGTCCACCTCAGGACATAATGTCCCGCCTCAATAATAAACCATCCACTTCAAATAGTTAGTAATAGGATGGGAACCCAAATTGAAACATTTTTATGTCTAAGGGATTATATTGAGAGCAAAGATCAACGAAGGAACAAATTAAAAATAAGGCAATCAGTTAAAATTCAAAATAATATTTTTTTGGTTTGCGGAAACGTTTGAGGTAAAGGGAAAGCGGAACAATAAGGGAAGAATATTATGTTTGGTTGTACCATATGAAAAGAGTATCAACTGGATTATTTGGCGAGAAGAATCATTCAAAGGGAAATGATTGAGAGCAAAGTTATTATATTACTCCTAAACAAAAAACTCTTATTATAAAATATAATAAATTAAATCTTAAACATAGAATAAAAAGAAGAAAAAAATATTCTACAAAAACTAAAAGTATAAAATAAAATAAATTATAAAAAACATAAAAGAAAAGCGTATAACATTTTAGATTTTATATATATATATATATATATGTATGTATTTAATATGATTTTCTATCTTATTGTATATTATATATTAGTGTTTAAGCCAAATGTTATTAGTGACTGACAGCATTAGAGACCCATTAAGGGACCATTAATGGGCCCTATATTGAGCCAGTACTAGGCAACAAAATTAGGGTTAGTTAGTATATTCTTTTTAATGTATAATTAGTATTTTAAATATTTAGATTAAGCTTATCCCTTATTTCTAGGGATTTAGGCTTATCCATGATTTCAAGGGATTTAGATATTTAACCTAGATTGTTTTTTCTCTGCAGTATATATGTATTAGAATATCATATTGTATATCTAGTGAATTATAACAATAATACTCTGAATTTACACATGGTATCAAAGCCTAAAAGGCCAAGGAATTGCGACACTATATACCTTTGTTTCTCCTATAAAACTCAAGTTTCTATTTACACAGGCAAAAGGAAAAATGCTCCTTTATCCCTTCTTTTTTCTTTTTTGTCCTATCGAACATTTTCTATACAATTCCTTTTTCTCCTTCCCTTGTTTAGTCAGGGGAAACACCATTCTTAGCCATGTTTAAAACTACTAAGACCAATGCCTTATTTATCTCACATTAGGTTGATATAACCAATCTTAGTGTTGGTGATATGCAACATTTTCATTTAGTCTATAGATTGAATAAGCACAACTTCCTAAAATGGTCTCAATTTGTCCTAACCTTTCTCAAGGGTAAGGGCAAATTGAGCCACCTAAGGGGCATAGGACCTTCTAAGGATGACCCTAAATTTGGGACTTAGGATGAACAAGACTTTATGATGATGTCTTGGTTATGGAACTCTATGATTTTGGAAATCAGTGACACTGTGATGTTCCTTAGCACTGTTAAGGAAATATGGGATGCAATTTATCAAACCTATTTAAAGGTGAATGAAGTAGTAAGGGTTTATGAGTTGAAAGTGAATCTGGTAGCCACTAAACAAGGACCAATGCCAGTCACAAAATATGCTAATTTACTGCAAGCATTGTGGCAGGAGATTGATCACTATAAGTGTATACAAATACAATGTGGAGAGGATGCTATAATGCTAAAATGCTTCATTGAGAAGGAGTAAACATATGAGTTTTTGATTGGTCTCAATACTGAATTGGACCCTATTCAAGTACAACTTTTGGGCAAAGACCTACCATCACTCAATAAGACTATAGCCATTGTCAGAGTAGGGAGAAGGGAGAAGAAGAGTTATGCTTGAGACCTATGGTAGTGGAGATGGCTCCGCTTTCTTTACCAAAACATTTGGGCAAAAAGAAATTAGGCAATTATGAGAGAATTCTACCAAAAAGAAAACTGATAAAGATGTATAATTTTTGTACTTACTGCAAACAACATCGACACACTAGGGACAAGTGTTGAAAATTCCATGGCAAACCAAAAAAACCAAATAAAAAGGGGGAGCATAAGAGATAAGCACTGAACACCAATTATCCCCATGAGGATGTGGAAAAACTAACCAAACCTTTTACTAAATTCAGTAAAGACGATATTGAGACATTGGAAAGCTTTCTAAGTAATATAGAGAAATCTAATTCTCCTATTGAAGCTACTTGTTCCCTTGCATTCTCAGGTATATCTTCCTTTCCTTTCACTTCTAATATAATGACAAAGAACTCCTTAATATAGGTTATTGATTCAGGTGCTACTGATTATATGGCTTTTTCTCATAACTTATTCTCATCTTATGCACCTTGTTTTAGGTTTAAAAAGATAACAACTGATGATGGCTCTACAGCAACTATTGCAGAGGTTGGAGATGTCCACCTTGACACCTTTACTCTTAAAAATGTCCTTCACGTCCCATCCTTGTTTACTAACCTTATTTCTATTTAAAAAATTTCTAAAGATTCTCACTAGCAAATAACATTTTTTCCTTCACATTGTGAATTTCAGGAGCAGGAAACGAAGAAGATGATTAAGTATGCTAAAGAAAAAGGAGGCCTTAACTTCTTGGATAATGACCTCTCACTATCCAGATCCCTCTTATTTGAGTTTGCCATTTCTAACCAAGAGAAAATCTGGTTACACTATAGGAGATTTGGCCACCCATCATTTAAAATTGTTAATTAATGTTTCCTTTACTCTTTAAGAATTTAGATTTTGAGTCTTTTTATTGCAATGATTGCAAACTAGCAAAACACAAATGTATATCTTTTCCTAGTAGTAATGAAAGAAGTAATCTTCCTTTTACTCTTGTCTACAGTGACATATGGGGCCCTTCTAGTGTCTTTAACATTTCTGGTGCACGATGGTTTATTTCATTTATAGATGACTACATTCGGGTGACCTGGGTATACCTGCTAAAATGCAAATCTGATGCGTATACCATCATCCCCAGTTTCTTCAACATGATTAAAAATTAGTTCAATACCTCCATTAAGAAATTTAGGTCAGATAATGCTAAGGACTACTTTAATCAACATCTGATCTCATTTTTTCCAAAGGGGAGAGTCATTCGTGAGTCATCTTGTGTGAATACACCCCAACAAAACGAGTAGTTGAAAGAAAAATGGGTTCACTTTTAAATGTGACTCGCTCCCTACTATTCCATAAGAATATACCTAAAAATTTTTTTTGGGTGAGGCAATTCTAACAATAACATACATAAATAATAAGATTATGTTTAAACTATTTAAGTACAAGTCACCAATTGATATACTTAAAGAACACTATCCAGATTTCTATGCATAAAATAATCTAACTTATTAGATCTTTGGTAGCCCGACCTTTGTCCATATCCACTCTCAACATCAAGGAAAATTATAACCTAGGGCTGTTAAATGCATTTTTGTTAGCTATTCTTCTACTAAAAAAAGGTATAAATGTTATCCCCCAATAACTAAGAAATTGGATGTCACAATCATTGAGTCAAAATCATATTATGCTAACCCTAGTCAAAAAACTTGGGAAATTAAAATATTTCCTAAGGATTAAGGTGACATATTCTAAGCAAGGTATATTTATTTCTTAGTATAAATTCACTTATAATGTATTACTAGTAACTACACCCATTGAGTATAATCATGGGCTTCGTGAGGCACCAGATGAAATGGCAGTTAACAAGGGTTCATATCAAAGACTAATGGGAAGATTGATTTACTTGTCCCGTACTAGACCTGACATTGCGTTTGCTGTTAGTGTTATTAGTCAATTTATCTATAATCCTAAGGAAAGTAATTTAAAGGAAGTCCATAGGATATTGAAGTATTTGAAAGGAACCCTTAGGAAAGGAATTTTGTTTAAAAGGGGAGGAAAGGTAACCTTAGAAGCATATATTGATGCTGACTATGCTGGGTCCCTAATGGACAGAAGATCAACCTCTAGATATTGTACTTTCTTAGAGGCAAATTTAGTGATAGTGTTGAATCCGAATTCAAATCAATGGCATTAGGGTATGTGAGTTATTGTGGCTGAAAATAATCTTAGATGACCTTAACATAAAGAGGGAAGAACCTATGAAGTTGTATTGTGACAACAAATCTGCTATAAGTATATCTCACAATCCAATACAACATGATTGAACTAAACACGATGGAGAAGATAGGCATTTTATAATGGAAAAGATAGACAATGGGTTGATCTACACTCCGTTTGTATCATCAAAAGACCAACTTGCAAATTTATTCACAAAGGTGTTGCCTCACTCTATTTTTCAAAACATTGTTTGCAAACTGGGAATGGAAAACATCCACTCACTAGTTTGAGGGGGAGTGTTGAAGCCAAATGTTATTAGTGACTGACAACATTATAGCCCATTAAGAAACCATTAATGAGCCCAATATTGGGCCAGTACTAGGCAATAAAATTAGAGTTAGTTAGTATAATATTTTTTATGTATAATTAGGGTTAGTTTGTAAATTCTTTCTAATGTATAAACAATATTTTAAATATTTAGATTAGGTTTATCCCTTATTTCTAGGGATTTAGGCTTATCCCTTATTTTTAAGGATTTACATATTTAATCTAGATTGCTTTTTTCTTTGCAGTATATATGTATTAGAATATCATATTGTATATCCAGCGAATTATAACAATAATACTCTAAATTTACTCAATTAGAATATTCAAAATTAACATATTAAATATATTCTAATTTTGAATTATAGTCATTTTAACTGTATTATATTATTATTATAATATTTATTAGTACATATAGAATTAAATATTTATATAATATTTGATCTATAATATAATATAATGAAAAATTTAATAACATTTTAATTGAATAATTAAAATATTAAAAAATAGATTTTAAGAATAATACGCTATGTCTCCATTATTATCTTAGCATGTCTCCTTTCTTCTCCCTTTCCTATTTCCCAATAATTAGTTCTTTTCTTCTTCCTTATACATATCTTCTTCTTTGTTATCTACATCCCTATTAGTCAAAGTAAGCAAATGAGAAAATTGGCGTGATAGACTATTTTTTGCATATCAAAATATCTTCTTTAGTGAAGAACAAAGCTTATGTAATGACTATAAAGATCAAAGTCTTTTTTCAGTGTGTTAGACCGGTCCTTGCAAATCAAAGTCATCATTGACAAGGTCTCCATAATGTCTTAGTGACACTATGCAATCCATGAAACTTGCATGGAGAGGATGGATTGATTAGCAGCAATGCCCATGGGTGTCGGGAGCAAAGACGCAAGGATGAGATACATAAAGTGGATGATTTACTTCAACCTTTTGTTTTTCTAATGCAAATGAAAATGTGATTGCAGTAAGGATGAAGGCAATTCTAGCAATAAAACTTCCATTCTTGGGAGTCTAAGATGATTTCAACCATTTTTCGAGGGAGACACCATTCTAGCATTCATAGGAGAGAGCTTGTATGACGGAAAAAGGATCCAGTGTCCATGTGCCAACCAAACAAGGGAGTAAGAATCCCTCTCCTGCTCATTGGTAGAAAGAAGCTAACTAAATGACGCCTTAAAGTTGTAAAGTAGGTTGGTGTCCATTAGAAAAGAAAAAAGTAAATTGGATTTACATTTTGAAACAACATCATAACAAGTTAAAGATTGACATAATTTTTTTTTTTCTAATTTTACTTGGATCTGCTTAATTTCTACCTTCTAAAAATTTCAATCAATTTTAAGAGAGGTACATATAAAGTGACTAAGACTCATCATTTAAGTGAGTCCTACATCTTTAAGTGGTGCCCACCATTTAAGTGAGTTTCACTTACTTTGTGTTTATCACTTTTCAAAATTGATAGAATATTGAAAAAAAAGCTTAAATGATTTAAATTAGTTGAAAGTAAAATAAAGTTGAAATGAAGCTCCATTATAGACCTCATTTAGCCCTTTATTACATGCTCTTGAAACATTTAAATCAAGCTTGGAAAGAAAGAATTTTGAATGCAACAATCCCTACTTTGAAGTCCTATAAAAAGGGAAGAGTTAGAATATAATTAGCAAGACATAGATACTAGAAAAAAGAATTTGTATTGAACCTATTTTCATGTTTTTATATCTAGCTTTTAAGAGCATTTAAGTGTGTTTAATTGTAATGCCTTCTTGTGTAGGGGTTTTCAAACTTTTGTATACCTTTGAATTAATTGTGGGTGAGAAAGTTTAGTTCATTAAGAGTTGGAATACATGAGTGAGTTGAGTGAAAACCCAATGTGTTAAGAGTTTGAGGTGAGTTGGAAACCTTGTGTTGATGGTTAGCATGAGAAATCTTATAAAGTATGAGTGTTATTGGTGAGGATAGGAAAACCCATTAATATAAAGCACCATTTAATACAATAGAATGGGAAATAAAGGAGAGGTAAAAGGAAAAGGAATGAACTAGATGGACGTTTGGTAGGGTGTAATTATGTTGACATGAGAATGAAGATTCCTATACTATGCAGGAGAATTCTTTCCATTGGAGCACGAAAGGAATACACCTGCATTTTTGGGAATGATAATATTATGCCAAAATTGCCCTTAAGCATAAAATGGTTAGACCATTTTATCTTGACATTACATAAAAGCTAGAAACTTCCATCCATTGGAACCCTATCAACAGCCATTGTGCACCACCACATTAATGATGTTCTCCAATCAAAGTCTAGTAATCATCTTAATAAAGTTACAAGATCCCCCATCAAAAGGGAGGTTGGATTTGCCTCTTTCTTCTTTCCCATATTTTTTACTCTATATTCCATGATTTTTCTTCTAGATCTGTCACTATTGTTGCTCGTCTCTTTTCTCTAATTCCTATAAAACATTTACTCCCTAACCAAACTTCAATATGATAATATGTATGTAGTCCTTTATTTTTGTTTCCTTCACTAATTATAGAAATAATGTAGGGTTGTGACTTTTACTAATAAATTACCAATGTATATTGATAGTAATAAGGATTGAGCATATTATATTTTGCAATAACTTGCATATTTGTAGATTGAAGGAAGAGAGGGTGGAATTGTTCTTCTTATGTCGAAGTAAGCCACTAGTCAACAAGTAAACAAAGAAAGCATAAAAAAGATAAGAGGAAAAAAATTTAATAAAGGGCATTTTGGTCTTTTTGTCCCATTATCATTCTCATTCCATAATTATCTCCACTATAGCAAATGAACTTTGCAACTCCATTCCCAACATACTAAACAAATTTTAGTATCAAAACTTTCCTTTCCATTCTAGCTTATGCTCATTCTTATTTCCTTTTACCAAAATCTACTATTGCATACTAAACGGGGCCTAAAGTGACTTTGATTATGAAAAAGGGTGATTATATTTTTCTTATATTCTTCTTCTTATATGATTTATTGTTATTGTAATAACTTTTAAACTAAAATTTAGTTTAAAGCATATAAAATTATCTTTCATGCAATTGAATCTAGGTTTCATGATACTGAAATTATTTTTAGTCTTAAAACTTTTTTGTACTTTAGAAATTTCTTTCAAGCACCTAATTTAAAGTTTTAAGCAATGATTACTTGTTTTTAGACAACTATTTTTTGAGTGGAAGCTTTCAAAGGTGAAATAGCCCAGTTTAAATAGCCTTATAAAGAATTTAGTCAAAAGAAGGATGAGTTACGTCATATGATGAATGTGAGGGGTCAACACCAGAAAAAAAAATTTGTTAATTTAAAAAAATTTTCAAGGATAAAATGAGTCCAAATCTTGCAACATAAAGAATTAACAGAGATAAAGAAAAAAATTCTAACAATTAAATATGAATCATGAAACTAGAACTATAATATCCTACTCATAATTATTTAGCTTTTGTTCTTTGTTTGCAATAATCCTCTTCAAAGCTAGTGATTAAAAAGGTAAGCTTTAGTTATAAGACATTATGGCTATGATTATTGACAAATGGATAAGGTGGGAGGGGTGCTTATCCTAACCATCAATAGACTTGCATCATTTAAAGCCTCCAGGTAAACAATTAATTCATATATCAACAACTAATTAAGATTTGGTTTAATTTTAAGGATGGTTCTTTTGATTAAAATGTTGTTTGGTAAACAATTCTAGAATATTTGTTATTTTTTAACCTTAACGTTGGATTAAATTCTAAATTTAAGTTATTTTATATTATTTTAGATAATTTAATTTAATTTAATTTATGATCCATATATTATTTAATAGTTAGTTATGATCTTATATTTAAAATTTAAATTTGGTCCTCAGCTCCTATTAGGAATAGGGGTTTAATTATGATAAAGACTATCAGCATAGAAAACATACTAGATGGTCTTAACATATTTATATAGCAGTTGATTTGGTGTATCAATCGCAATAAAATCATTCCTTTAATAGCCTATACTCTTTTTCTTGAATGATTTTATTATGACTAATACACCAAATCAATTGTCATATAAGTAAGCCAAGACTAGCTAATATTTTTTCATCAACATAAGGTGATAGCCATAATAGCCTATAAAATAGGAGGTTAGGCTTACGGTGAACTCAATTGGTAGAAAAGTTACCCATAGAGTGGATTCATAGAGGGTTCCTAACTGAGAGCGACAGATAAAATCAATAAGTGCCCATCACATATACTACCCTTCGTCAATCAGAAAACACTTCTAACACATTTGTCCCTAACTCCTTTCATTTTTTAGCATTCAATTCTTCTTGTATAATTTACGCTATGGTTGGAGGTTTGTTGATCCAATAATTTCTTTTGTTTCCATTGCATTATTCTTGAATTTATTTTTATTGAGTTTAATGCTTGTTTAATGTTGTGTGCAAGTTGCCACGATGCAATGATACATTGTTAGCAAGTAATAAAGTAGTGAAAAATCAAGTATGATCCTGTGGGAACTCTTGCTAAGACTTTTGTTAAGTACTAATACTATCATGGCAACTTTATCTAAGCTAATCACAATATTCAAATCAAACAAGAAAAATTATGCAAAAGAACTAATAAAGTGAGACAACATAAATGAGTATATATCAAGGAAAACTCCCTAAGATTATATTTCGATTTGGCATTTTAATTGCAATATATTTAGTTCCTAACTTGAATTCGATGCTCAAAGAGTTAGTCTAAGCCTCTAATTTCATTATAAGAATTTGTTGATCCCTAATAAATTATATCACCTTAATTCAATTCTTTATATCTTTATAAGAATCAAATTAAAGAGATGCATTATATATAGTTAATCACAACTCCGCTAGTCCAATAGGTTTATGTCTATCCTAAAGGCAAATTGAGTTAATACAAATAATTACTTAATGTCAATTAAGCGATATTTAGTCTTATAACTAAATTTTGGCTTCTTTTTCAAGAATCCACAAATCTCCAACTTAAAACCTAATTAGTGACCAAAGAACAAGGGCACAATATGAAATTGAATTAAATAAATTTTTTTAGAATGAAAATCAAGAAGGAAAGTAACAATATTAATTAAATTACATGTCAAATCACTATAGTCCTAGAGAAATAAGAGTTTAGTGTAGCAAATCCATGTATACAATCCAATCCATATAAAAAAAAATATAACCAAAAGAAGAGGAATTGAAGAATAATTTCATTTCCAAAGCTTTAATTGGCTTCCTCCCTTGAACCTCCTCTTGAGATGCCTCTTTTCAATGAATTTTAGCCTTACAACTCCAAGTTTCAACCTCTTTTGCCTTATAACATCCCTTCCTTCAAAAAAAAAAAAAAAACTCAAGGAAATCTCACTTAAAAGGCCCCAAATTGCCAAAAGACAAGTGTATCATTCATTTTCCATGCCCATGCTCACTTTGGCGCCTTGGTGTTTCATTTGGATACCTTGGCACCAAAACACTGCCTTCTGTATTAGCTTTATTGTTTTGCCCATAACTTTTTATTCTAATGTCAGAATTTGATGAACCACCACTCGTTGAAAATGTCTCAAAGAGCTTTATAACTTTTTATAAGATAGCTATATCTAAATTTTGACATTTAAAGGTTTAAAAGTTGCCTCAAAGTTTAATGTTCACTTGCTTGATGCAAATACCATCATTTATTCCCTCTAAGGCCTGAGCAAGTATAAAATCCATATAAGTGGCTTCTATTTGGAAAAGTATTTGCACGTAATTTATTAAATTAACATGAATCAATACTAAAATAACATATACCTAGACTAGTGAAGGCAAAATAACCTAACTAGCACAATTTACTCAAAACTAACATAAAACTAATAAAATTTTTAGTTATTTAGCATAAGAGTGACCAGAATAACTTTGTTTGATAGAGTTATCATTCAACACTATCCTGTATGACTTTTATTCAAGATTTTTATTTTCATGTTTGTTGAAATCATTTAATATGCCTATTTACTTCCTACATTGGTATCAGAGCCTGATTCTGCTCTACCTAGTGTAATATTTATTCTTTTTTTTTTTTTTTACCTTCTAACTTGTCCTATGTAAATCATGTTCAACTTATAATGGACGTTTCCCTTATTATTTATACTTCTTTTTCATAATGTCAATATGGGCATATTTAGATTTTTTTCTTTACATTTAATAATGTTTTACCTCACATTTCATCATTTATGCATATTGATATACTTTCTTGCATGTTTTATTTGGTATTCACATCAATATGGTTTCTCTGAATAACATCTTGCATTTTTTAAGCATAAACCTATTGCTTTTATGTTGGAAAAATTTTGAAACATTAACATCTCAACCATATAAATATTTCTAGGCAAAATTCACATGTCTTTTGTGCATTTTGACTTCATAATCTTATTCGTCTTGAAAAAATAATGAATTTAAACTTTGGAATCATCTAAAATGGAGTTTTAGAAAGTAAGATATGGTAAGGTTACTTTTGCAAGTTAGAAATGGGTCAAATCACATCAAAGGACCCAATTAAAGGCTAAAGATAATGTAAACGACATGTTGTTTTAGTCGTCAAAAAAATGGCATGTCATTTTGATATGTCAAAGAGATGCTTGCTTCTACACCTTGGGCTTTTACATTCAAGCCTTTTTGAATGTTTCAAAAAAAGGAAAAAGAAATTGTTGGCCCTTTTGCACAAAGAAACAAAGTGGGCCAAATTTTGGGCTAATTTAATTTTTAGGACTCTTTAAAATTTAGGCCATTGGAATTTTGTTTTTCATAATTAATTATTAATTTATGGAATATTAATTTTTTTGCAATTAATTTAGATAAATTGCTTTAAGGCACCAATTAATGATGAAAAATTAATTGTGGGTGCTATTTTGTTGTGGAAAAATTAATTTTGAGTGCTATAAATTTTGGAAAATTATTTTTTGGTACTTTTTAATTCTTGAAAATTATTCTATGATGATTTTAATTCTATAAAATTGTTTTTTGGGTGTTGATTAATTTTGGAAAACTTATTTTTGGTCCCACATAGTCATGAAAAGTTATTTTTAATGCCATTTAATTTTTCTTTAAAAATATTTATGGCTATATATATGCATTTTGGACTATTTTTTGTAAAGAGAATTTAAAGTAGTTAACCACATATAAGTAAATGGGTTAATTAATAAGTTTAATCCTCATAAAGTAATCAAACAATTAGTTCATATACATGCATATAATGAGTTTAGATGTCATTCGATTAGCATGTCTAGTAAGGGAGTAGCCATGACATCTATAAATAAATGAACACATGCATTCTTCATTTGTTCTTACAAATATATTGATCATATACCGCATTAATGACATCAATTCTAATTATATATACAAGTATAACATTCCTTTACCCACAGGGACATATTTTTATTAATATATTTAATTAGGATGAAATTAGAAATTGATTTATGCTCTCTAAGTAGCCCACAGTATTAGGAAACCATGAATGCCTTCTAAATTTCATCATTAAAGGTACATAAATTAATCATATGCTAAAATGTTTGCCCGCAGGTAAATTTAGTGATATCTAATTTATGTTTTGGTATGATCTATATTGGTGAGCATATATTTATATGTGATGCCTAATTGCTTCAATTTAAATCATGTGAGCATACAACTACCTATTGAATCTATTTGTAGCATCTTTTCCTGTAACATCTCTTATATTAACATAATTTGGTAATGGAATATTTTCGATGGAAGCAACTATCGAGCTTGAAAGGAGGACATTGTCCTTCAATTAGGATGTCTTAACTTGGACTATGCCCTCTATAAGAAGGAACCTTCAT
Organism: Delonix regia; assembly: GCA_037074485.1. Taxonomy (NCBI): domain Eukaryota; kingdom Viridiplantae; phylum Streptophyta; class Magnoliopsida; order Fabales; family Fabaceae; genus Delonix; species Delonix regia. Next base: position 23,867,533 of record CM073451.1, on the reverse strand, counting down.
TGCCCTTAAGTGCTAGCTCCCCAAATGTTGGGAATGATCTAATTGCCTTAGCATGATGTTAATCAAACAATCCATAAAAAAAAGCATTCGTGAGTCCATACTTGATTATGCCAAGGTCAAGGATTACATGAAGGTCATTGATGAATAGTTCACTTCCTTAGATAATTCACTTTCAAGCACGTTAATGACTCAATTATGCTATTTAAAATTGACTAGCAAAAGGTGTGTGAGCACATGCAGATGAAAGACATAGTGGCTCAACTAAAGTCTCTTGAGATAAGGATCTTGGACTCTTTCTTATTGTAATTGATCCTCAACTCATTGCCTCCACAATATGGGTCATTTAAGATATCCTTTGACGCATATAAGGAAAAATGGACAATAAATGAACTACTAGTCATGTGTGTGCAAGAGGAAAAGGCTTATTATGGAGAGTGGTTGGGCTCTATTTGAGGCTCATTTAGCAACAAGCTCCATGACAAAAGGCCATAAAATAAAAAGGTAAGAAGAAAGGCAACCCTCTTATTCATTAGATTGACAAGAATTTTGTCAAATGCTTCTTTTGTAAAAAGCATAAAAGGAATGATTACCATAAAAAAGAAGTCTAGTTGGAGAAGAAAGGTAATATCCTATCTCATGTGTGTTTTGAATTTAACATAGTTTAAATTTTTCATGACACTTGGCAAATTAATATTGGATCTACAATCCACATTTTCCAATACCATGCTAGGTATTCACAATCAAAGGAAACTGAGCCCAAGTGACTGTGAAATCTTTTTTGGAAACCAAATTGGCTCACTGATGGAGGCAGTAGGGACATATAGAATAGTTTTAACTACTAGCTATGTTTTAGATCTTGAAAAAACATTTTATGTTCCAAGATTCACTAGAAATTTAATTTCAATTTCTAGAATTATTCCCTTAGGATTTTAAATGAACGTATGTGGACCTTTTTTTGATTTAATGAAAAATTCAGTACCTATTAGGAAAATTACTTTAGATCGTGGTTTGAATAGGATTCATACTAGTTCATATGTCCATATTACATTAATGGTTGTGCATGAAAATAATGATTTAAAACATTATGTCATGAATGAAAAATCTTCTAATTTGTGGTATAAGAGATTAGGACAGATCTCTATTAAGAGAATAAAAAAGGTTGGTGAAGGATGGAGTTCTTGAATTCCTAGACTTTACTGACTTTGATTCATGCATGAATTGCATAAAGGGTAGGCAAACCAATATTTCACATAAAAGGGTTAAAAGAAGTTCTTAACTATTAGAAATAATACACACTAATATCTGTCTTAATTTGAATTCTAGTGGACAAAAATAATTCATTTCCTTTATTGATGATCACTCACATATATGTACATTTATTTGCTTTATAATAAAAATGAGGTATTTATGCTTTCAAAATTTATAAAGCTGAAGTATAAAAGTAATTTGGTAAAGAAATTAAAATTTTGAGATCAGATAAGAGAGGTGAATACTTTGGTATGTACACTGATAATGAAAAGCACATAGTCCATTTGCCAAGTTCCTTGAGGAGTATGGCATAGTTCCTCAATACACCAAGCCTGGCTCACCTAATATGAACAGTGTAGCAGAAAGAAGAAACAAGAATTTATTAGACACAATGAGGAGTATGTTAAGCAACTCCAAAAATTCTACATTTTTATGGAGAAAAGCACTCAAGACACTTATATAAATTCTTAACAGGGTTCCAATAAAGGTTGTTTCCAAAACACCCTTTGAAATCTATAAAGGTTCTAAATCTAGTTTAAATCATTATAAGTATAGGGTTGTCCTACAAAATTAAGAGTGTATAATTGACAAAAGAGAAAGTTGGATCCAACGGTTATTATTGCATATTTTGTTGGTAATGTAGAAAAGTCTCAAAGTTATAAATTTTATTATCATACTTATACCATGAAATTTATAGGATTTAGGAATGTCAAAATTCTTGAGAATGATGTTATTAATGGAAGTGAGCAAAACTGTGACAATGTCATTGAAGATGATCATCTTTTATAAACAACCCCCACTAATGATAATGGAATAATGATTCTTAATGTCACCCATCCAATGGGAATAACTAATGAACATACTGAAATTTCGTAAGCCTTAAATGATCATACTGGTAATAAGAAGAATCATGTGGATTCATCTATTGCTAATGAGACTCCTTAAGTAATAACAGAAGATCCTCTTATTGAGCAACCTTAACCTTTACAACAAGTTGAATTAAAGAGATCTATAAGGACAAGGAATTCAGTAATTCCTTATGACTACATTGTGTACTTATTTGAGTACAACTTTGACATGAATGTAGAGAATGACCTTGTTACAATCTCACAAGCAATGAGTAGTGATGATTTTAAATTTTGGTACATTGTCAAGATAGATGAGATGAAATCTATGGTAAATAACCATGTATGGGACCTTATAAAATTACCCAACGAAGCCAAGGGCATTGGTTGTAAATAGGTCTATATGACCAAGAACGAGTCCCTAGGTAGTATCGAACGATACAATGCAAGGTTTGTCACTAAAGATTTCACACAAAAGTAGTGGATTGATTAAAAAAAGGCATTTTCTCCTGTATATAAAAAAGATTCCTTCTATATCATTATAACATTGGTTGCTCAATTTGACTTAGAATTACAACTAATAGGTATGAAAATAGTCTTCTTCAATGGTGACCATGAGGAAGAGGAATACATGAAACAACTTTAAGGGTTCATCTTAAGCATCGATAAGGATCTAGTATGCTAGCTTAAGAAGAACATTTATGGACTGAAACAAGCTTCATGACAGTAATACTTAAAATTCCATTATGCTATTATATCGTTTGGTTTTGTTGAAAACATTATGGATCAATATATATACCATAAGGTCAGTGGGAGCAAGATCATCTATTTAGTGTTTTATGTGGATGATATCTTGCTTGCATCTAATGACTTAGGTTTACTACATGAAGTGAAACAATTTTTGTTCAATAACTTTGACATGAAAGATATCGGCAAGGCATCATATGTCACAAGCATATGGATCCATAGAGATAGAACTCAAGGAATCTTGGGACTACCATAAGAAACCTATATTAATAAGATTCTTGAACGATTTCATATGAAGGATTGTTCACCCAGTATAACAACCATAGTGAAAAAGGGCAATTAAAGTTTATTTTAATGCCCTAAAAATGATTTAAAAAGAAAAAAGATGGAGAATGTTCCATATGTCTTAGTGGTTGTAAATCTTATGTATGCCTAGGTTTGTACAAGACCAGACATAGTTTTTGTTGTTGGCATGTTAGAAAGCTGCAAAAAAGGTTTTACGATACCTACAATGTATGAAAGATTACATGTGATAAGTCTCTAATTGTCTTATATTTGTATATGTTATACTAGGGACTTACCATGTATTTTGGATAAATTCTTTGAAATCAGTGACCAATTGATGTTAATGTTATGCATTTTATGGATTGCATCATTTGGTACAGTAAGTTGATCTAGTTTTGCATTGTTCTGATGATAATTGCAAAGGAATTGATTTAATATAATGAAATTGAGGGATTGAATACTTAGAAAAGGAAGATTCAAGGATGTTTTAAAGGATTTCACAAACATCTTGAAAGTCAGAAGAAGCCAAGGAAGACAGTTGAGATCATTTTTAACTTAAGACAGTGAACACTCAACTTCAACACCACTTTTGAACCCGTAAACATTAGAATTTGAAAATGGTCATTTCACGTAAAGTTCTAGATATCATCAAGAGCTTTTCAACAAGTGGTAATTCACTAAAATTCAATATCATACCATGACGTTATAGCCAAAATACTAAACTTACGTCAAGGGACAAGTTCTGGATCCTAGGCCCCTAGACTTTTGTAAAATACTAAACTCTATGATTTTACTATTCTAAAAAGGGGGAAAGAGGATGCTCAAAATTTTGCTTTAAAGACAAAGGAAAGCTCTACTTCCTTAGGCCTTCCAAGGTGCTTTCTTGGAAGGAGAGACTAAGGGTTAGTGTCCTTGGACCTTCTTTAGCCAAACCTCCATGGAGGTCTCCTTCCACTCTTCTCCTTTTCTAGTTTTCTCATTTTTTCTTCTTATTTCCTTATTGTAATATAGATTTTGGCTTGTTGTTTGTTGTAGTGATGGATATTAATGTATATTGAGTAGAGATTTCATGGTTTTGTATCCACATATGTTGAGTGAGAATATTTCTTTCTTGTAATTATAAGTTGATTTATGAATGTATATTGCTTCTTATTTGGGGGTTTTTTATATATTTAAGTCAATTAATATGATTGTAAGTGGAATGAACGGTTTATTTTGTTGATTTTTTTTTTTTATAATCTCTTATCGTAGAGTCCAATGCCAAAAAGGTGTTTGATGAAATGTTTCATTAAGAATTGAGTAGAATGTGCCTTAAATGATTGGGATCAACCTTTGAGGTATATTCATACTTGTTTTCTCAATGATTTCCAAAAGCTTAAAGCACCTTAGAATTAGATTTCCTTAGATGATTGAGATCAACCTTTAAGGGATACTAGTAATTAAAGTAGTACAATTCTACCTAAATGATTGGGATCAACCTTTAGGTGGTTTGTGTTTGATTGTTTAGCTCTTAATCTTAATGTATTATAGGGAAGATTTTATTTAAATGATTAGGATCAACTTTAAGTAGAATTAGAACTAGAATTAGGATAACCACTAGGATCAAGCTTATCTTATTAGTGAGCTAAATTATTTGGAAGTGGAATTAAACTATGTGAAATAAAATCATTATTAAATTTGATAGCTCAATTTATCCTTACTCCAACTCTCAATTAGCTTAATTTAGTATAGTATCTTGATCCTTCTATTTTTAATTTGGGTCCTTTAGAATATTAGTTTAGCTTAGTTATTTTGTCTATTACACTTGAATTGTTTCCTAGTGACTGGTTTATCTGGACCACTAGTATAAATAAGTAAATAATCATACTAACCCATACTTTTGTACATATTGTGTATTTTGACAAGTAAAAATTTAATCTTAAGAACAATAAAGATAATACAATATCCTTGTGAGAATGATACTGGATCTCTTAGATCTTTTTACTAGAAATTAATCCTATAGTTGCTTACATATAAGATAACTAACAACTTAGAAGTTGTAGGTTATTTAGATTTAGACCTAGCTGGATGTGTTAACACTAAAAAGTCAAGATCAGGTTACATCTTTTTGCTAGTTGAAGGAGTCATATCATGGAGAAGTGCAAAAGAATCACTGACTGCTACTTTTACTATAGAAGCCAAGTTCATCTCCTACTTTAAAGCAAGTTCACAGGGATTGTGGTTAAAGAATTTTATGACTATGATCAGGATTGCAGACTCAATGTCTAAGCCCATCAAACTATTTTGTGACAATATGGTTATAGTGTTCTTGGCTAAAAATTATAAGTGATAGTCAAAATAAACACATTGATATCAAAATACTTAGCCTTGGAGGAATGTATCAAAGCTAATCAAGTGGTTGTAAAGCACATTGGAACGAAAGAAATGTTGGTTGATCCTTTGGTTTAATGATCATGTGCCTCATATGGGACTTAGGTCATTTCAGTAAAGCTAAGCTAAGTTAAGTAATGAATTTCAAACTATGATTAGTTGTCTCAAACTTTGTATACATATTAGGAGATAAAATAAACATTTAAATTTAAACCCAAATAGACATTTGAAGTTTATTCATAAAGCACATAATAAAAATATATGTAACATCGTAAAGTCTAAAATATGTTATATGCAATACATGAAAAATAGCAATTGTTACTTAGAAGATTTATCCCTATGATTTATGTAATATATATTTGGTTATGTTGTATGATAAAACTATGTTTAGACCAAGTGGGAGAATTTGGATTAAAATTTAAAGTTAAGATATTTTATATTATTTTAGATAATTTAATTTAATTTAATTTATGATACATATCTTATCTAATAGTTAATTCTGATTTTTTAAAAAAATTTAAATGTAGTCTTCATCTCTTACTATGATTAGTTTTATCTATCATCATAAGAAAATAGTCATACTCATCTCCTACTATGATTAGAGTTTTATAATTATTAGCATAAGAAAATAGTCATAATAACCTATGAATAGGAGGTTAGACTTATGATTAACTCAATTGATAGATAAAAAAAACCTATAAAAAGAATTCTAAATCTATAAATGTCCATTGTCCTTTCTTAGTTAGAAAACACTTTTAACACATTTGTCACTAACTTTAGCTGGAGGTTTGTAAATCCAATAATTTCTTTTGCTTCCACTGTATTATTCTTAAATTTTTATTGAATTTAATATTTATTCAACATTATCTTATACAACTCAATTTTATTCAAAATTTTATATTCATATTTTTTAAAATTATTTAATATGCTAATTTGATTCCTACGCTCAAGAGTTAATGATCGTATCTGTTAACATCGAACACTCACTGGGCCCTGCGTTTTGTGTATGTATCCTCTCTTTTCTTTCTCCTTTCCAAACTATATTAATTTTATATCATTAATTCCTATTTAACAATAATCAAAGGTTCTTTTCATCTCCTTTACATATACAACAATTAGACTTGCATAAGCATCTTTTTTTAAAAGAAAAAAAATTGTTCACCTCCGAATGTTTATTCCTAGATCCGCCGTGACCTGACTGAAGATATGTTAGGATGTTACCTTATTCTAATTTATTTATTGTTGAATTCAAGAACTTGAAAGAGTAAGTCAACTCAAAGTGAATCTCCAGCAATAATGGTGATCGAGTAATAATCGAATGACTGAAATTAATTATTGCAAAAAATTTAAAGACTTACATTTAAAATTGAGTTACTAAAAATTAGTAACTTTTATTTATCAAAATTAAAACATAAACATTTTAATCTTACCATCAAAATTTATTAATAAATAAATGGAATGACTAAAACTTATCAGGGCAGAATTTTCAGCAATGCTTATTCCTGCAGATCAAATCAGCTTTTATAGCTGTATATTTGCTCTCTAACTAATGTTTCCTTAACATCCCTTTTTCCCACCTAGTGAAATTTCCAAATTTACTATGTTCTTTACATCTCCATTATTCTCAGTCTCCATCTCCTCCCCTTCCAATAATTGCACATCTATATATAAATCGTTCACCAGTTTCACATAGCTTCTTGTAGCTACTTATAAGGATTTTAACATAACTTTTTTATGATAGATGTTAATACAACCTCGTCATATTAAAGAATAATTGTGACCTCCATATAAGACCATCTTGCTATCAAATATGGTGCAACTCGCAGTTGACATTAGAAGAAAGCATTATTTGCATTCAATGGCCCCATGAAACATTAAATAACACCCATCTTTGTTGCCTAGTTTATTCTATTACCATTGAAATAAATTGTTACGAGTCTCACATCGAGAAACCTCATCAAAGAAAGGGGGTTTATAAGATCAAAGGATTCTCCCACCTAATAAACTATTCTTTTGGGATGGGCTCTCCCTTTAAGCTTATGCTTGTAATATTAGTGCTTTCGTTGAAAGGAGCCAAGATGCGGAGGGGGTGATCTCTAGGTTGAATTAAGGTGTGGTGTAATCGTGTCAAATATTGAAAGTTAAGTGGAGCTCCCAAGAAGGAAATGGCTACCAATGTTACAAGTATAAGTCCAAAGGAAGAGCCCATCCCAAAAGATTAGTCCATTAGGTGGGAGAACCCCATAGTCTTATAAGCCCATTCCTTTGAACAGACTCCCCAATGTGATACTCGTACCAATGCACCCCACTCTGAGAGCCGACGTCCGTAGCGGCCCACTCTACCAACACTGGTCCATTGGTAGCTCTTTTTCTATTGGCGGTTCCACTCAACTTCCAGTATTCGACACAGTTATACCCCACCTTAATCCAACTTATAAGTCACCCTCTCCGTGTCTTGACCCCTCCCAATGAAAGTACCAATGTTACAAGTATAAGCCCAAAGGAAAAGCCCATCCCAAAATACTAGCCCATTAAGCGGAAAAACCCCTTGGTCTTATAAGCTCCCTTCCCTTGAAGAGACTTCCTAATATGAAACTCGTAACAATAATTCATCCTATCTCAGGACCTTCATAATAGATGGTGAAAATTATTTTCACAATCCTTTTCGTTGAGCTTCTCAACCTAAAGGGCAACTCCAATATGAGAAAATATTAATAAATAATAACACACTTATATAACAAACGATTAGTGTTAGTCCAATCAAATTATAATAGAGAGAAAAGTTACATAATTTGATTGGACCGACACATCTGTTATGTAAATGTGTTATCAATGTCTCCTCCAATACATGCAGATGAACACACAGCCAGTTACCTTAGATATGTTATTCAAGGAGCAAAGTGAGCCCCTGCAAAACCCAAGGCCAGTGAAATGTCTTTCAAAAGAAGCTGAGTTCTTGGAAAAATAAAATAAAAAAAATTGTTACAGAAGGCTGCAGCTATAATTGTCTTTAATCTCAATATCTTTAAGCCGAACAAATTGCCTTAAAATGAAGAATGTTACGTTTGGGCTGAAGAAGGAAACGTGGAAGCTGTGTCTGGCGTGCAATAATCCAAATGTGATTTCCAGCTAAGCTAGAAGATCAAACTAAGCAAATTAAATTATAATCACCAGTCCAAAGGGAAAAGGACAGGGCACTAGTTTAAAGTAGAAGCATGTTTCATGTTAAGGGTTCAATCTTTCATTATTTCTGCAGGTAACAAAGTTGATCATAATCCATAATCTATCAGGCACTTTATCAAATATAATTCAATTAAGAGCATTTAGTGGATATGGTCAAATTAGATTCCATCTCCTTTTATTTTCCCTAGAAAATTTCCCTTCAACCGAAAACAATGAAACCACTATGATATGAAAAATGACAGTGATCTTATTCAGATCAGTATCCTCATAAAAATGAGAAAATATTAGCTAATTTTAATACACTTATGTGACAGCTGATTTAGTGTACCAATTCTAATAAAATCATTCATTTGATAGCCCTCACTTTTCTTTTTGAATGATTTTATTAAAACTGATACACTAAATCAACTGTCACGTAAATGTACCAAGACTAACTAATATTTTTTCCATAAAAATTTGAAAACTTTTAATATATACTATGTCAATGTCATCCACTTGCACCATGGATGCATTTAGGAGCAGACCATATTGATATTCTAGCACATTGTTAGCATAATATCTTAGCTTTCTGTTTTAGGTTTTGAATAAAGTAAGTCTTGAGTTATGCAGATCTAATTATCAATTTCGAATTTACAAAACATGTGAATCTTTTTGTATAAAATTAACATTTATAAGTACCACTGCAACTGGTTTTCTTTTGTGCGATTATTTTTTCTCACGTTTGGAAACTTTTGTTTATAGGAGCTTATTGCGATTCATTGAAATTTGACAGGAAAATGAGAGAAAAGTAACTTTCAAATAATGAATGAATTCGGTGCACATCTATATTAATGGGCCAATTACAGAATAGCTATGGATGGACTCTATTTTTAAGAAACATTTTAATAAAATTCTAAGTAGGCCAATGTGTCATTTTTCAACCATCCATCAAAATCCATCCCCAATTGGCCTATATGCCCCCTAGTTTAAGTAAAGCCAGGGTTGTGGAGATACCTCTTCATCTGGTTGAGTGAAGGAGCAGTTTAACTCAAGCTGAATAAAGTACAAAGGGAACTGCATATAATGAACTGCTTGATTAGCAAGAGTGAATTCAGAGTAAGGAAGCAAAATCTTCAATAGTATATCAAGTAAAACGAATGCAATGCAAGAGTGAAAACCCACAATCACGTCCAATTATGTCGAACCAAAAAGATATGCTGCTGTATAGTGAGATACAATACTTAACATGGTATAAAAGAGCTTAATGTCATCCAGATATTATCCTATAAACTATAGGGAAAATTTCCTCTAAAGACTAGGTCATAATTTTGAGAGTAAAGTGCAGAATAAATATCCATTGATGAAAAACTCAACTTAGATATGTATACAGATGAAATAATAATGGACAAGAGGGTGCCTTATCATATTTCTAAGGGGGCAGAATAGCAAATTAGCAATGAAAGACTAATAATTTAGAATTTTGAGTTAGAATAACTTTCATCTCAACAGTAATATCTAAATAAAATTTTCTTTATAGACACTAGCACGCTTTCTATTCAAATTTCCTACCTCTGTTTTATGTTTTAATCAAATAGGAATTACTTGGCCATAGCTATGTTGTGGAACTTGTCTTCAATCAGCATATCAAAGAGAATAGCAAGTATCAAGATCTTATACACATTATATGTAAGAGAATATAAAATACAGATAAAATTGGGCCCCTCTCTTCATTCCAATTTAGCTAGTAAAGGACACCAAAAACAATATGACATAGGCATTAAAAATTGCAAACTTGAAGACAATTCTAAGTGGTTAAGAATTTTTAAAGAACAAGAAAATGAAAGCTTACCAATGAGAAAAATGGTCAGCATTAGAGCAAGTGTAACTTGAACAGAACAATGATGTTGCAACTGTAGGGAATTATGAAATTGTCCCTGGAAACAACCAATCCGACTAGAAAGCTGCAAAGAATGAAAATCTCGTCAAGATTACCTGGAACCCAACAATATCCCAGCTACTGAGACAATTTTTCTAAATTGAAGACTTTAAGCACAGTATAACAAGTATAGAACAAGATTCCTGCTTTCTTTGACATGTATCCCTTTTTTAAACCTTACTGATCTAACCTGATTGAACGCATGTACTGCTTGCATGGCCTGAGGATATTCTTCACACTTATGTTTCCAGAAGCCAGGTTTGAACCCTTTTCCTTTAGGTTTTCCATCAACAATATGCGTGAGTTTATTTCTCTGTTCATCTTCATCAGCAATTATGATTTTCAACTCCCCAAAATTTGGGGAACTACATGTCTTTCTTATATTAGTTGTTCTGTCTGCTTGAGAAACTACATCCTCACTTGTACCAGAAACTGCATCTGCTTTTATCTCTACAACATACTTTACATCCTTGTTGACGGCAATGACATCCTTTGAAACTTTTTTGTCACTAAAGATATTTCCACTGCAGGCAGCATTTACAATAAAAGTTTTCTCTTTTTTGTTGATCTTTGTCTCTTGAATTGTATTTTTCAAGAAAGGAGTGAGTTCTGGGCATTCATCCTTAGCGTTCCGCATAGCCTGAGAGGTTCCAGATAAAAATGCAGCTAAATCATCCCGCTCTTCTTCATCCAGATTAACCCATTGGAAGGGTTGCCTACCTTCCTCAATAAAAGATTCCCTCAACGCCGCTTCGACCTGGGAAATTTGGTTTCCAATGGCTGAAATAAATTGCCTATGCCTAGTGGCTGTATTCTCATCCCCACGATGTCTGTAGCTTAGCCTCACAGCCTTCTCCAACTCTTCCAACTATTACAGCACATTCAAAAAAGAAAATTACTAATAAGAAAAGTTGAAATAGAACATTCAGCTTAAAGGGTAACAGGGGAACAAAGGAAGAGGATATATCTTCAATGACAGGTATGGAGGAAGAGGAGGTTCAAAGCAAGATAAAGTAGAATAGTAATATACCTGCCATTTTGCAGTACCTAAAGCAGTTTGCAGTTCCCTGCATAGTTCATCTAATTCCTTGGAAATTGGTCGCTCTCCCTTCTCTCTTACCCATGCCCTGTATATGGATTCCAGTCTGCAAAATAATAAATCAAGAGAAAAGAATATAAAGTTTTTGTAAAACAGAACTTCGAATATTGTATGAACAGGCATTCTTATAACAATAACTCTACAATGAGTTTACAAGAGATAGTAGTACAGATCAACTGTAACATAGTAGAACAATAAGCATATTGCGTTTTTTTATTTTTTTTTACACCTAATTATAAGATGCGAATCTACTGCAAGTTGCCCACTACATCATTTAAAACGCCAATTACTAGATCTAATGATTCAGGACCATCAAAAGTGAATGCTAGGCTTCAGCTCCAGATTTTGAGATATAAGAAAAGTTAGACTTTCACAGTTCAAATTCCTCTCCCCTGTAGCTGGAAAAAGAGATATAGTTTCAACCCCTTTTCTTTCAACTAATAAGCAATAAATTCATAAGCATGCGGCAAGATAACACATAGTTAGACACCATAAAATGTTGAAGAAATGCCGAAGTTTTTTCTGATCAATTCAAAAAGAAAAAAAGTTACTAACTCCAAATTCAGCTGTTCAAACCAAATTTGGCAACATCCAATCACATAAAGAGGGTGGCTACTTGGGCAAGGATCATGAAGAGGACTGAAGCAACCGAAAATAAGAGAAATCCCAATGAACCAGCACCAAAGCCACCCACCAAATACCGCACCCTTTTTGAGTTTTCTTCGTAAAAAGAGATCAAAGAAACCAATATTAGTCGCCACAAAACCGATAATAGTCAATTCCCCCACATCACCTCCATCCCCAAGAAGCAGACTCTAACTCACAATTCTAAATCGAGTAATCGATCGAAGACAGTGAAAACTACCCCAAAGAAAAAAATCCAACCGAAAAAAGGTAACTTACCTATCAGCTGATTCTTGCACCTCCTCGGCCGCAGGGAAGAAAGCATCCTTTTTCCATAGATCAAAACTATTAGCCACCATCATCTTGAAGAAAAGCACCCAAAACCCAAACGCAAGCAATTAACCGAAAATAGGAAGTTTAAAACCCACGAATACCAATCAAATCCACCCCAGCTTCAATTGACACACAGTTTTACCCCGTGAAGAAGAACTGCTGCTGGGGCAGTCAGATTGCTCGTGGGTTCTTTCTCTCTCACTTCGGTGCTATAACGAAGCTGGAAGAAGAGAGAGAAAGAAGCCTCAGGCGAGTGGAGAAAGAGACGTTTAAGCGATTCGTGCCTCTTTGTATATCCAATTTTTCTTTTGCAGGCTGTGTGTGTGATTGTTTATCTTTTCTGGTGAAGAGTTCCAATCAGCTGTTAGAGCTCTCACGATACCTCAGACTCTGAGACCATGATGCATATGACACATACGATACGATGCTATAGTCTCTTTTGTTCGAATACTGACATATCTCGATGCACTCAAATTACTGGATTCTGACGTGTCGGGTTATAGTGGGATAATTTAGAAAAATACGTGAGATGATTATTATTTAAAAAATACGAAGTTAATGAGATACAGATTATCAAGTAATTCATTTCTCTTCTATAGTGTTACCATTGGTTTGGCCCTGCAAGGCTAAAATATATTTCTTCGTTTACATCTAATAACAATGTCATTTTAATTTTTTATTTATTAAAATATTTAAAATAATTTTTTACTTATTAAAAAATATCATACTTAATTTTTTTTTTAAAAAAAATAAATTTAATCTTTTGAATTTAAAATGTAAAGTTTAATAAAAGAATTAAATTTGATAATTTAAAAAAAAATAAAAAATCAAATATAATATTATTTAATTAGTAAAAAATTATTTAAAACATTTTAATACATAAGTGATCAGAACAATAATTTTATAAACACAAGAGACTAAAAATATATTTTCTTCAATAGTCACATATAAGGTGTATGTAAATTTTAATAAATATATAATATATGTAAAAATTGTGGAACCATTTAATTATATATATTTTTATGTAATAATGATGAACTTATTGTATTCTCTTCTGTTAAGATATGAAAAATGTGTAATGAGTTTCTTGGAACTTTAAATGGCTAGTAGAATGCCTTTAAGCTTTCAAAATAAAAAATTAGGCATTTAAATATATATACTCTAGGAAATAAATATTTTATGTCCAATTTATTTTTGACAATCTCAAGTTCTTTATATGACAGTTGAGAGACTATTCCATTGAATAGTATAGTTGATAAATACTTAATACTATAATGAAAAGTAGAGTTGAATTGAGAGATACTTATTTTATTTTTAAGTCTAAAATAACAGATGAATTAGGTAGACGATAAGATTTAAAGTATGAAAGTTTAATGACTTTATTTTTATTTTAGAAAATTTTAAAAGTTAGGTGAAAGTGTACAATTGATGGAGGCTTTTTTAGTTTTTGGATTATTTCCTTTTCACAGCAATTACTCCTTTCATAGGTCTTATGAACTCAGCGGGTGGGGTGAGTTACTTAATTGGTTAGTTGGACTTGAATGAAATTTTGTTATACCTAACAATATCATGATTTTCTCAAAAAATAAAAACTAAAAAACTTCATGCAATATATTTTATTTCATATAAATCTTTTAAATATAGCCAGAGCCAAATTCATTTAGAAATACTTCCGGTTTGGTTGAGAAAAAAAAAATTTAAGTTTTATTTTTTAGTTCACACTTATTTTTAATTACAATTTTTTTTTTCAAACTTAGGAATTTTTTAAGTCGAATTTATCAAAATAAACAAGTTTTTTAAACTCACAATAAAACTTAATTAATACTTGAAAGAAAAATATGGTTAATTTATTATTATTTTTACAATTATATATAAAAAGTTTTAATAAAAAAACATCAATTGTTGTACAAATATAAATAATTTAAATGAATAACCATTATTATTATTTTTTAACTGTCATATTCTTATATAATTTAACTAATCATACTACTCAACTAATATTTTAAAGTTTTAGAATTAAATTTTTTTTTTTGAATTTTAGTATCTTGTTAAGTTGCCTTTTTTGAAATGATAAAATGTTGTTTGTTTAATAATAAGTTTTTTCTTAAAAATCAAGTCAAATTAAATAAAGACCAAACTTGACATGTCATATAAAATGAGTGTGTCAGAATGGGTTCATGTTTTAATCAAACGTAATTCTCCAATATCAAAATAGGTCAACTGTAACACTTATATTTTTATTTTTAAGAATTATAGAATGACAATTTTATTATTAAATTTACGGTTAGTTCCAATAAAAAAAATTCTCTAATTAGAAAGAAAATATTTGTTAAGTTTAAAATTCTCATGTCAAATTTCTGAACTCATAATTGAATTAGAAAATATCAAAATATAAATATGATATCTCTTTCTCTAATATGAATGGCGAATGACACATACTAATTGCCAAATTATATATAAATTTTCTAAATGTTAAAATAATAAGAAAATACTTAAAAGTGATTTATTTCCACATGCATTTGAATTATTAAACTTTATTTTTATGTTAACTTAGGAGATTAAAAACATCAATTATCGCAAATTCATAGATACAATACCAGCTATAGATAAAATTGTGATTTTTGTGTTTCCTCAACCGTCAATTTAATAACCATCTATTCATTCTCGCCTCCGGTAAGGTATGTCAAGACACGTGACTTGTCGTTTTCCCTTGGAATTGCAAGATCAAACATGTGGTTAGATAAAACTTGTCTTCTTCTTTTTTCTTTTTTCATTCACAATTATTTTTTTTTCTTTTTGGGTAGAATAAGGCAATATGTCTTTTCTCTTAATCATGGTTACTTTTAAACTCCACATTCATCACTCCAAAAAATCATTTGATCAGAATCTTTAATTGGAGGTAATGTTAAGGAATGGGAGAGAGAAATTATTTCATTTGTGCTAATCTTACATAAGATTTTATTTTTATGGTTTTCTAGTTTACCTCAAATAATAAAAAAATATAAGTTCTATTGGAAGAGCTAAGAAATGTGACAAAATTTTAGGGAATAATAATTTTCCACCTAAAAAATCATTACTAATGGACAAAAAATAATTCACTCATGCCAATCTAATTTGTCATTTACACATATTACCATTCTTATTTTAATTTTTTTTTTTTAACAAAACATTGCAAAGGTAATGCCATTTTTTTTATATGTCTAACCAAATGTGGTAATAATAATTCTCATTATATCTCATTCACTATTTATTGTTGTCATTGTTATTACTATTATTATTTGTTATTATTAGTTATTATTGTTATTAGAGTATTTTTGTCATTGTCCAGTCCTCTCATTCTAATGGAATTAGACCCCATCATAAAAGATATTTCCATAAAAAAGATGCAATCTCCGATCCTATAAAAGCCACACTTTATTATACCAAACATACAATTTTTTGTTTCCTTCTCCCATTTCATTTCCATAACAACTCATTCTCATTCCTTTTATTTTTTGATTATTACAAACAAACGAACCAAAGGGTTAGTTCAATTATTAAAAAAATAACAATAGAATGTTAAAAGAATAAATGTGAAAAATACAAAAAATGAAAATTGGGCATTGATCAAATTTTGTATTAAGGTAATATTTGCTTCCATTATGTTTGTTATAGGATGTATAACAAATTACTTTTAAGATTTATTCCAAATATCCCAAAATTAACAGACAACAACTTTTGATATATCTGCTAATAACCTTTAATAATTTTTAGAGACAAAGAAAGATTATGAATGTCTTATTAAATTAATTTTCAAACTCTCTGTATGTTTTTAATCTAGAATCAAAATATTATTTATAATAAGACTTTGTATAGACATAATTTTTTTTAAGAGTCACATCTTTTTCAAAAAATTATGTTAGTACTTAGAGTCATATTTTTTTAAATTTAAACTTTAAAAGAGACTAAAAGTTAAAATTTTAAATAATTTGAGTTATTGGATCTATTTTAATAATATATATATATATATATATATATATAGTTTAATTTTTCAAACTAATTAATTATGAGAATGCGAAAAAACGTGTTCCCAAAATTGTTAGCAATCGAAACATATCAACCTCTGATGTACTACAAAATACCAAATCCTCAAATGAACCCATGTAGAGAAAGAAAATAAAATTTTTTAAATTTCTGTCTTTCTTTTTTTTTTTACATAAAATTTTTTAAGTTATCATTTCATTATCCCTAAAGGGACTAGTGAACTAATGAGTTACACAAGATCCCAACAAAAATAAATAAATAAATAAGATTATGGTCTATAATGAAATTTATGTCATTTTCCAACACAACTTCCTTTGGCCTAATCATTTTAGGTTGACATGGTTAGTATATTTGCACAAGCAAAAGAACAACTAGCACAATGCTTTGGAAAGCAACTGCTTTCTACTTCTTTTTTATGAAAAGCTTAGAACATCATTTCACTAGAAAATAATACGAGCCGGAAAGATTTAAGTAAAGTTTTTTTCTTTTTTTATGTCATATCTCATCAGTTTTTCAAATAGAAATTATAATATTATGAATATTTTTATAATTTAATAAAATATTATTGACTTTTAAAAAATCTTGAAGAACTTACGAATAATTTTTTAAAAATTTATGTTTCATATATTGTGGTCGAAGATAAATCCACTTCTTTTTGTGACAAGAGATATTAAAGACTTACAAAGAAAAAGGACTGCAAGTGTGAGAACATGGATTATCTAGCTGGGCGGAGGGGAATTGAGTCTTTTTTGGGAATGATATATTTTTAACAAAATTATCCTCGATCTTTCCACACTTTATCTCTTGCCTTTGCCTTTCTCTCAACTCGCTCTCTTTCTCGGTCTAAAATTAATAAAGTTAGGTGTCTCCTGTCCCCAAGGTTTAACTATGATACTAGTTTATTTTAATAATAACAAAATTCTTAAGTTTAATTTATTAAAAGCATTAAGTAAAAAAATGGATTTAAATATTTGACTTTGATATTTAATTTACATGGCTAAAATGTGAAAATTTATATTGGACTTTATTTTTCAAAATTATCTTATCTTGATTGAGTTTAATTAGTTAATATTTGCATAGACTAACTTGTAAAAGTTTTTATTGGACTATATTTTATAAGTTTATCTTAAACAAAGTCAAAGTAATTCGGTTTATTTATATGTAAGGCTACTTTGTTGCACTGAGCCTAAGTGATTTTATTGCAAGCCAAATTCATTTTGTATTGGTCCATAATATATTAAGACTAATTATCCTCCTACATGACTCAACTTATGTTGTCTTTGTAGCCCATATTACTTAAAGCATAAGACAAAATTAGATAAAGTCAAATATGATGCAAGCTCAAGATAAGTACCAGATGGCAACAAGCAAAATAAAAAATAAGAAAAAAAAGCATATAGAGGACAGAAGGCATTATGTGCAACAAACAATGGTTATAAATGGTAGGAGACAAATAAAGTCAATCATCTTACAAAATTAAGAAAGTGGCACAAGAACAAATAAAAGTGGCAACATGTAAAAGGAAATATAGGGAAAAAGGGGAACAAATACAAAGCATGCTATCAATGCAAAAATTGAAAAGGTGGAAACAAGCCACAATGTTTAGAAAAAAG
Organism: Delonix regia; assembly: GCA_037074485.1. NCBI lineage: Eukaryota > Viridiplantae > Streptophyta > Magnoliopsida > Fabales > Fabaceae > Delonix > Delonix regia. The sequence goes on along the minus strand of CM073451.1, from coordinate 23,849,248 downwards.
AGTTTGACTCAAGTACAAGCATGCAAATACAAAACCTCCAAAAGTGCAAAAGGTGTTCTACAATTTTGACTAAGTTAAAACAAAAGGGAAAAAAAAAAAAAAAAAAGAGAAGAAATGGCATGGAAGACATGGAAGAAACTCTCTAACAAGGTCCTTATCTTCTTTCTCCTCTTTCCCAAAGCTTAACATTCAAATTTTGAGAGGGAAGAAGGCATCTTTTGAAAAGCAATAGTCATATACTAAATTCTTAAATGATAAGAAGCATCAAATTAGAGAGATTGAGTAGAAATCTCAAAAAACGCTAGAAGAAAAATATGAAAAATGCCCTATACTGCACCTAATTTCAAGTACTTGAATCTAACAATCAAGTAGCCTAAAATCCACTAAAGAAAAATCTAATAAAGACTAGCGTACATCCAAGAAAAGTGACAATTCAAGCATTCTTTGACAAGTGAAAAAGCGAGAGAAAGTGCAGAAGTTGTTTAACACTACAAGGCTTTCATAAAGGCAAGAAATATGCAAAAAGCTTCAAAAAGTTGTCATAAAGCACAACCCAGTACAAGAATTGATATGGACAGCCATGATGCTCTACAAAATGGACGAGAGTAGTAGCTATGAAGCTTAATGAATGAAGCTTTCTTGCACTTCCATTCATTATGTCTAAAGGTAAAAAACCAAGCTTATGGAGGAGAATTTGAAATGCAACAATCATATTTTTGTTTCTTATAAAAGGAGATATGTTTGAACAAATTAGATAAAGCTTGGAAAACATAAAGATAAAAGAGAAGCTTTGAAAATATTAATAGAGAAATGAGCCTAGTTTTAGGTCCCTAAGTTTAGCTTTCAAGAGCTTTATATGAATTGTTTGTTGTATAAGGGTATCCTGTCTCCTTATTCTCTTGTAAAAATCTTTCCAAGTGAGGAAAGTTAGCTTAGTTTAAATTGAGTGAAAACGCGGATTGTGAAAGTTTAAGATGAGTTATAAATTTTGTGTTTTGGGTGAACACAAGAAAACCTAGGTTCAAGGTGAGCCACAATCCTTGTGCTTTAGGTGAACATAGAAAACCCAAGTTTGTGGTGAACTATAAACCTTGTGTTTAAGGTTAGTACATTAAAACCCTTGTAAACTATGATATAATTAAAATCTCTTCAGTTTTTAAAAGGACTAGACATAGGACAAAAGAGTTTGAACTAAGATAAACTTACTTGTGTTAATCTTCTTCTTCCTTTTTCTATTAATTTTCTTTTGTAACTTTTAGGTACTTAAAATATGTTCTTAAACACCTTAAAGAATCCTTGCTTATCTAAATTTTAAAATATGAAACCTACATTGAGTTTATATTTAAACTTATTATTTTTTAGTTCCTAAAATATCCTTTTAAGGTTTGAACTTAAAGCCTATATCTTTTTAATAAATTTCTTGTGTCTTCTTCTTTCTAACTTTAAAAGTCTTTTAGTTAAAGTGTTTCAAGTATTTGAAGTCTATTTTTAGGCATTAAATTCTTCTTAGGATCACTTTTATTTTTTCAACATTCCAATATCTGATAGTTGTCTTTAAGCACTTAAATAAAATAATTGAAAATTAGTTTTATTTATGTAAATTTGACTTATAAATTGTTTTTAAACTTACCAAAGCACCTATATAGTTTTATTTCTGCAAATTTGATTTATAAATTGTTTTTAAACTTACCAAAGCACCTATTTAGTTTTATTTCTGCAAATTTGATTTATAAATTGTTTTTAAACTTACCAAAGCACCTATTTAAAGAACCTTAAATTTCTTTGACCCAAAAGGAGACAAAAGTGTAAGGCTTTACTAAGAAGCTTCCAAAACTATCATCACTTTTTCAATGAGAAGAGGAAGAAAGGGTGAAAGAAATTCAAAATTAATTCAAAGCAATGTAATCCTCATATGTTTGTTGCCAGTTGCCTTTAATAAAGCTAGATGGGATTACTTTTAGGTTGATGCTCATTGTTGTTAAACTTGTAAGTTAATTCGGTAAACTCAACAAGTTTATGTTGTCATACATGAAAAACATGTCAACTCAATATTGTTATAAATTGAGTTGAACTCAAACAAACTCAACATGTGAAGGACGAGTCAACTACATTGAAAAGTAAAAGCATTGTTTTAGCCAAAAAAACAATTAACCCAAGCCCTAAATGCAAAAGTTGAAGAAGGTTGCAAAAATTTCAACCTTACTGTTTTTCTTTCTTTAATTTTTTTCTAATATTTTCAAATTCAATTATAAATTACTTTAAAAATTATAATATCTCTCTTATGTATTTTTAATATTATTTTAATTATATGTAGTTAATAATAACCTAATGTACTATAAGAGAATTCAAATGTTATGAATAGAAGGGTTAAAAATATTTTCTTTGAAAAATCATATATAATATCAAATAATTCAATCCGTGTAAGGATTCTTTTTAATGCTTGGATAAAGTTAATCTCCCACTTCATATCTATCAATTTCTTTATTCTATTAAGAAAGTGGTTGGTACAACAATTGCAATTATCTCTTTTGTGAATCTCTACAATTAGTCATAGTGATAATCATCTTATGTCTTAAGCTCAACGACAAAATTTGAAGGAGGTCTAATTTTGGAATCCATGCAATGAAAGACCTGTTTAAGCTTTTAAGAAGAAAGTCATTTGATAAAAAGGAGAAGACCATTTCTTTAACATCATTACCTGCAATTTTCCAAAAGAATTGATAAAACCGTGCATGAAAGCCATTTGGTCCAGAAGTATTATTAGTTTTCATTTCAAAGATAGCATATTTAATTTTTTGAGCAATGAATTCTTTCTCTAGAATATCAGTATAAGGCTGAGATAAGGTAGGCACATGAACTTGCTCAAGGCAGCTTAAGATTGTATAAAAGTCACATTTCTCATGAGATGAAAATACTTGGTAGTTTTATCACCCTAATCATCCAAATTTGTCTCAGTTTATGTGCCTATAAGAATACTTTATATTCAAAGAAGAATTCCAAATTTTATCTAATATTCTTCTCCAGCTTTTCTTTATCAAGAGAGTTTATGCATTGTTGCAACTGTTCAAAGAGTCCTCTAGCATTTTAATTTTGTCAAGAACTTTTGGTTAAATGCAACTATAAAATTAGGTGTACTAGTGCAATCGTTATATGACATACTAAGAGGAAGACATATGACAATAATGTGACATATTATACTAATTGTAAATCAACTTAAAATAACTCATTGTATTTATATTTTAACCCCATTGTTTTTAGATTTTATTTGTGTGCCCAAATTTTTTTTTGAATTTTTCTATTTACTTCCTTTACTTTAGGGCTGCACAATGTTCGGCCTAGACCGAGTCAACATTGGACCCAAGGCCCAACCTGGAATTTTATCTGGGTTGATTAAAAAGAACCAGGCCCATGACCTGGCCCGGACAACCTAAACACATGCCATGTCGAGTTGTTTTGGACGGGCTGAGCCAGGTCATAACAGAACATGTGTTCTTTTTTTTTTTTTTGTCCTAACAAGCCATCACCCATTAGCAGTTAACTCTCGAAAATTTTACCAACAAACATGGAATACTATACAGGTAGGTATTAGACTTTAAAATTATCACTATCACTTCTTCACAATATTGAAAACAAAAAAAAGCCCACCAAAACAAAAAGACTAAAGAAACAAGCTAACCAATGATTTAGCAAAACATTACAAAGCTTCAGTACGAAACAATGAACCTGCAAAAACACAACCCAAACAATCCCCAATCAAAGAAGGAAAGCACAAATTAACACCAAAACACCTTATACTAACAAGTCATCATCCACATTCATTACGAAACAATTAACAGTAAAAATTTTAAAATCCATATCACAAGATGCCTTATTTTTTTTCCAAAAATCATAAAACTTTCCATATCATAATTTTAACATGTAATGATTTTGCATACCAAACTTCAGCTTGTTTGGAGATCCTTTACCTATCCTTTTAATCTGATTTTAAAAACAATGTAAGACATGCCAAAATATAGATTTTGGTGTAAACCTGTATATAATATGATTTTGACCCCAATCATGCTACTTCTGAATTTGTCCTTCCTTTTAATTCCTCGTTCTGCTAAAACTCAAAATTAAGTTCCCTTATAACAGAAATAAAACACACGTACACATATTACATTACATTTTCGCATAAGTACTAGCATATTTATCTTTTTGTTATGAGTTTTCTTTTATTCACCTTACTAACTATTTCATACATCTACCTCTATCCTCAAGCAATATGACAAGTATAGAACATATGACATTTAAAAACAAGAAAATCAAACCGTCCTATTATAGCATGTTAAAAATTTTGAAAATTTTACAATTGTTGACTTCTTTATTCCTAACTAGAATTCATGGAATGAATAAATCAACAAAAGACAACAAATACATACTTTTCAAGCACTCAGTGAGTACATTTTCTTTAAAGAAACCTCTCTTAATGCATGTGCTTTCCCTCACGAACCAATCGAAATGCTTTAAGACAGCTCGTTAATCAACCTTTTATAAGGAACAAAATGAGATAAATAAAAGTTCAGAAGTCATCAAACACTTATAGAAAGATTTAAAGATTTAAAAATTAAACAAATTGTTCTAACTTTATGTCATGTGAGAACCATAAAACTCCATTCCTAGATCCACCAGTGTACCCAGAGTTCTTTCACCAATTTATGACTAAGAAGGAAAAAATGAAGAGAACATCTAAAATGAAAATTACATAAGTTAAACAAATTGTCAAGAATGAAAGTAAATCATATTGAAAATGAAAGTTAGAGTTAATTTACATACCTGGTAACCTAAGGGATAGTGATTAACAGTATCCAAGTTATATACCACAAGCCAACACATAGAATTTAAAAACAATGAACATGTTGCACTACTTCATTAGATACACAACATATCCTTTTATATCCTCTGATCCTTATAAACATAAACAAATAAAGAGGAATAGGATAACCATAAAGCAGTTACAAACTAAACACTAAAATTCAGAACACATTAAACCAATAGCATATCAAGTTTCAGCTTCTTTTATGCAATTAATAACACTTTAATTAGTGTGCATAACATCTCGGATGACACCTGAATCTCCAAAAACATCTGTACTAATCAAACAAAATGATATTAGATTGAAAACATGATAGTGAAAAGAACTTAATAATTTATCTAACTTAAAGCTTACCAGATGCAACACCATCAAATTCTTCAAATTAATTGAACTAACTATTGGAACACATATTCACTAACATAACTATAATTAACTAACACAACTACAACGAACTAACTAATTGGAACACATATTCATTCTTGTTCTTAATATGATTTTAATGAGTAATAGTATCTCAAACTTGAATAATTTGAATTCTCCCTAATGAGCACCAACACAGAAGCTCATTTTCTCATTAATCTGGCTAAAAATACGACATGAAGGATATTTATAATCAAATTGGGATGATTGATTAATTATTAGAACCAATGGATTTTAATGTATAATTATCAGAACTATTGCACAATAGCTTAAAACATAAACATAGCCTTCCATTGGATTATGGATTCCTAAAGCACTAAACTTAATTAGGTAATATATGCAATAAAGTGCTAACACATGAAACATGATCAAAAGAGAATAGTCATAATTTTTTATACACATTAAATGTATCTAAAATACTCTCCCAATAGTGACCTCACTAATGAGTGCAATGGCAAAGGCAAGGAAGCACAAGAAGCCATTAACAGAGTTCCATGTATAATATGGTTTCCAAAATTAGTTGGAATTAGGAAAAGAGGTGAAGTTGGAATTAGTTCTTAGTTCCTACTAATCAATCCAATACACTGTCCATAATCACAAAGGATGCCAAGAAGAATAAGATCATACCTTGACTTGCCTCAAATTTATCCACAGTAAGCAAGAACAACGCAACACAAAGTTAGGACAAGAACAACCCAACACACGATTCCAATCTCTATGGTGACTGGCCAACTTGAGCAACATCCTAGGTGGTTCCACAAGCAACGAAGGTCGGAGGGTGGCCGACGAGTGACAACTAGCAACATAGACTCAGACAGCGAGAGATGTACTCTGGGAACAAGTTGAGTGAGCACTTGAAGGTCGAGCTTCATGACAAGCGAACTCACCTTTATGTGATGGCAGACGAGCAAAAAAGGCCAAATGGTGGTTGACGATTGCAATGCGATAGTAGAGAGACAGACTTAGAGAGATCGAATGATGGTGTGCAAGATTGCAAGTGATGAGATTTTCTCCAGCAAAGTGCAAGGGTCATTGATTTAGATTCAATGGTTTTATATTTTTTATGAAATATTTTTTTAAAAAAATAAAAAATAATTATTTTTGTTAATAAAATATATATTATTATTTTAAATTAGTTTTTAATATAAAATGATATCTAGTTAAAAATAATAGACTCTAAAATATATAAAATAAATTGTGAGTTATTAAAAATAGTTCAATCTTTTATTTCTTGGACTAGATATTATTTTATATAAAAAAATTAAATAATAATATATTTTTTATTTACAAAAATAATTATTTTTTATTTTTTAAAAAATATTTCATAAAAAATTTAGGGCGATTGGATCTAGATCCAATGGTCCTTAGACTCTACTGGATCTAGATCTTATGGCCCTTATCCATACTCAATTCTGGATATTGAGAGAGAGTATACAAAATTTAACAAAAAATTAAATATATCAAATAATATAAACAAAATATAAAATAATAATTATAAAATATACATTATTTGCTAGGCAAGGCCGGGTGAACGAGAATTTCTCACCCTCCCCCCTTGGGACTCGGCCCAGCCTGGTGCTTCTTTATCTTCTCCTTTTCCAGCTTCCAGCTTGGTGGCTTCCTTGAACCCAACACAACCTAACTTGATGAGGCCGGATTCACTGGGTTACCGGCTATTTGTGCAACCCTACTCTACTTTTTGTTTTTCAATAATCCACATAGAAATATTAGTTTATAACTTTGTTAACTCATTATTGTATTTTCTTTATTTTTCAATATCTCCATAACTTCTTAATTGTATTTTATTTATAATTTATAAACTAATGTTTTGTGGGTTTACTAAAGAATAAAAAGTAGATGGAATAAATTGAAATCATTTAAAAATTTGTGGGTTCATAAATAAAATCTAAAAATATTAGGGTCAAATATAAATATAACAAATTATTTTGAGTTGGCATTTAATCAAACATATTTTAACATGTCATTGTCACATGTCTTTTCCTAAATGTATCACATAGTGATTGCATTAGTGCAACTAATTTTATCGTTACACAAAAAATAACACTAGAGTTTTTTCAATATAGGATTTGTTCCAATATTTAAGCATGGCCATTGTGAGAGATAATTTGGACAAATGGCGGTAACTAGGTGATCCCAGAACATGTTGCCAAGCATTACAAACAAATAATCTACACTTTTAGAATTAGTAATAGGCACCAATTTATTATTATTGTAATTGTAATTATAGTTCTATCCATACCTCATGTAATTATAGTTTTCAATTTGTTAATGCATGCAGCAGTCAAATGTAGGGGTCCTCATGTTCTTTTGAATTCATCATCTATAAAACTCAAGTTTATTTATTTAAAGTGACGATCATATGTTTCTTTAGTCATGAAACAACTAATTATTAAATATAAAATACTTATTAAATAATTACTTTAAAATATTAACTTAATAACTAATATTTCTTAAACGAATAAATTTAATTTTTGTATCATTAATAAATATAATTATAATAACAAAGCTATTAAACAGATAAAGTATTGTTTTATATTTAATAGTTTTACATCATAGCTAGAGGCTATGTTGTTTCTAAACACGAGATTATTAGTCTTTTATACTTTCAATTGGAGTGTATGATTATCGGGGCATAAACAATTAATTTGTGATATCAAATGGGTTCAACAGGATGATGGATTGGGCGTCTTATTTGATTTATTTTTTAAATCACTAATGAATTTGGTTGGGGTGAGAAAACGAGCGGTGATGAAAAATTTCCATAACTTAAAAGGTATTCATGGATGCTCATTAAACTTAAAATCAAGGAGCTCTTAAATAGGTTTCGCGATGGAAAATTTATGATTGAATAATATTAAGTGATTAGGCCTAGGCTTAGGATGGTCCATCTCAAAAATTCTGCTATCATTGAAAGGTTAAATTGCTTAAATTCTAATAATCTAGTATGATTTAACTTGAACATGACGTTGTTATTTGACAGCCTAATCGTTTGCACGAATCTTAGGCTGATTCTTGCATAGTAGTTCATGTTAGTTTGCTGCATTCATCCATTGAAGTTTTGCCTTACATCATTGCAATCACTAATAGTGTTTTAGTTGATAAAACATATAAAATTCATTCTCAGCTAACTAGGCAACCAAGCTAACTTAAGATTAGGTAGATGAAGGATAGATTTTTTTTTACTAAATATTTTTTTTATATTCAACTTATACACTTTTTTATGTACTTGTTAGCATATTTATTAACTAAAAAGCATAACTTGGCTGCCAATAAACTCCGCCATTTCGGCAGATAATGGCAGTCGGATGACTTATGTGGCCTCGTATTATTACTGAAAACAAGAATTATCACAACGAATGACAATAAAGCTGTATGATTGTACTTGTCTGTTATTTACACTACAAGGTTCAAAAGAGCACCTTTTTGGTTGAACAAGAGACAATGATCCAAGTTGCTTTATTACCCTCGGATGTCCTCAGCCATGCACTTGCACCATTCATTCTTAGCCATGTCCGAACCAGTATTGCATGAAGTAGTAACAGAGGAGACAATTCGTCTTTGTAGAATTTTATATTCCAGTGCCAATTTTTCATCCCAATTGCAGTTTTCACTGAATATACAAAATCTAAATTATATATCAACATATGAAACTACTTTTTAGTTTTTACTAATAATTAGGCAAGAACACTAATAAATGCGAAGCTTCACCTGTCATCAAGACTTATCTCACCCATATCGTCCAACATGTTATCAAAGATACATCCGAGATCTTCTAGAATTTCCAGCTCATTTTCCAAGTCCCCTTGCAACTGTAAGGAAATGATATTCATATTAAAAATGCAATCAGTAAAATTTGATTGAAAATTAAAAATTGAAACAGCATAGTTGACGTTTGAAATGTCACACTGTCTTTGCCTGGAATGTAGTTTTGTAAAGGGACTTTATTTTTCCACAGTGAGGTTGAAGTAATTGATGCATATAGAACATTAAGAAATAATCGTTGCAGCGCTAAACACAGAAGGCGGATGACCGTATGGAACGTAGCAACTAATAAGAGCAAAGGAGAAAAGGAGAAAAGGCATTACAAAGGTCTTAGTTTGCAGCATGGGACTTCTTGATCTTCGAAAATGGTCCAATAATGGGGAGGGGAGGCCATAATAGTACATGTTGTGGTTGTTAGAGAGCCAAGTACCCCGCACCATGTGATTGGTCCAGCTGGACATGGGTTCATCCTCCGTAGAATCAATGCCAGAAGCATCAATCTCTGCGCAAGGACAATGGTTAGTGTTTCTACCCAAGCATAAGATCTGAAAACTTACTATAGGGGCACTACATTCTGGAAGACATCCGACTTAATATTGAACAATAGTAGGCACTACATTCTGGAGAGAAGGGAGTGGTGCATGATTGTTACCTAGTGGGATGACATCATATGGGTTGTCTCTTTGTGGTAAGAAACCGTAAAAGGTAATGAGATGAGAACTAGAGAAGTTCCCATAGCTTAAACAGCACTCTTCTCCAGATCTACATGGTCTTGATAGACGAAATTTCAATGAATTTGTAGCAGTATCTACTTTGCCATAGTGCATAATGTGTGGGCACAGCTGCAGTCAGCAAACACAAAAGGAATTAGAAGTCACGGTCAAAAAAGGCTCCAAAGTCCAAACCATAGCTCAAAAATTCAATTGAAAAAGAAAAGTAAATTTGTACATATAATAAACATTAAGAACTCCAGAGAAATAATAAACTACAAGAGATCATGGTCTGTATGAATTCTATCTTTATGCATATGAACTACTAATCAAAGTGTTCAACAAAAAATTGGTAGAGCACTTTAAGCATGAGATGCTAATTCGTTTTCAGAAGAACATACATATCATGATAAGGTAATCGACAGGCCTTGTAATTTGACTTTTAACAACCTTTTGTTTCCTCATAGAATCACAATAATTGGAAAACATCAAATCTAAAAATTCTAGAAACAGGGAATGACCCACAGAAGAGAGAGAAAAAGGGAAAAGTGGAAGGAACACAAGAAAGAGAGAGAATATACATACTGAATGATTAAGAAATCCAGCAATAGGAATTAAGCATGTCCTTAACGTTCCATCAGAGAACTTTATCTTCATACTATTTGAGTACCAGAGTTCACAAGCCCATAGAAATTGCTCCCACGTGTACAGCTCTGGTGGAAATATATCAGGAAAAGCAGTGCACAAAGTAGGGACCAATTCATCATATTGAGCATGTAGGTGCTGCCACAAAATACAGTAACAATATAAACATTCTTTTGCAAGTGGGAAACAAGTGGCAATATATACTGTATAAATAGAATATATTATATTTAACCCACTATTAATGGTATACAAAGAGATAAATATCATTCCCTAGAAATTGAAAGTTGATAAAATAATAAGAATAATAGTTCTGTCATACAATATCAATTATCTGAAAGAAAACACAGATCAAATCTTTTTTTTTTATAGATTATTTTTTCAAAAAATCATAAAGCTTTCCAATGGCCCTGAATCTGCATCTTGAAAAAAGAAAGTAATTTCACTGAAATGCTATGAATGGATGGATCATGCCAGGAAACAATTTAACTTAGCTTGCAAGTGAATTGTGCAAACTTGAAACCAATGCAGCTATATATTTTCCTTTTCTACCTTTTGCTTCATGATTACATTTACATGCATATGGAAGTCAAAAGTTTAACCTAAATAGCACAAAATAAATTCAATGAACTCCTAAACATCAGTTTCAGAGATTGAATTGGTATCCTTCATTGGTACAGCACCTGGACTAATGAAAAATTAATGAAAGGATAAACCATGCAGGTTAGCAAAGGAGGACACTCCCTCAACCAAATTTTCACTTAAACAGGGTCATAGTCTAGGCAATTTCCAAATTCAGCCTTATCTTTAGGTAAACTCTAAAGGTGGGAGCAGGGGCAGGTATAACAGGCTAAATAATATTTTAAGACCAATACACTGAATAAACTGATAAGTTTAGTTTCATGGGTTTCCTCTGCAACTCAAAGGAAGTAGAACCTTCAATGTAAATAAAATGATCAATAAACAGATCAAAATTTTGAACACATTATTACCTGTCTTGCTTCCATTATCTCTTCCAAGAGCAAGGTTCCTTCCAACATTGTAATTGCATCAATGCCAAAGCTCAACCCTGAGAAATAATACATGTGCAGGTAGATGTTATATGCCTTAATCGTACATATATGCATCAATAGTTTAGCCAAATCCACATCATCAGTGATGTATCTGATTGCAATTCTACTCTTCGGTCTATCTGTCAGTGCATGCAATCAACACTTCCACAGATGACAAGGAAGGCCACCTCAAAGGAGCTTAGAAGAGCAATTAAAAAATTTATGAAACAAAGAAAAGTTCTCTGTGAGCACCTATATAATGAATCAGAGTTACTGTTTGTAGAACATTTTCTAGCCCTAGAACAGCACCGCAGTTCACTTGTAAATGATGAGGCATAAAGAGCCTCCATCACCCTGACTTGCCATTTTGGGTCAATACAAATTAACTATTTAAAAATGAAAACATAATCTATGTATTTGTGAAGCTCAATAATACAAAATATATGTCTATGCATGTACAGTAACACAATCAGCAGTTAGATTACCAGTATTAAATCTTTCTGGGAGTGTGTCAAAGTATATTTTGAATTTTGAATTGCGATTGTGCTTCTCTTTCATACTCCATAATAGCAATATTGTCTCAGATGATATGCCATCTACCTCCATTAGGACGCGATACTGCAATGGATAAGATGGATGATGATGAACAGGGGGCTTTTTTCCATATGGACATGTTTTCTACCAATGTAATTCATTATTTTTGTAAAGCAGAGTATAGATAAATAAAATGCAGGTATAAAAGTTATTAATATTCATAACTCTAAAACAGTATAGCAACACATTGGATGTAATAGATAAAATTAATGTATACATAATTACGTATAATTGATCATAGTCCATTAGTTGCTTACAATGTATGGCAATTGATCAATGTAGGTTTCCTAAAGAAATTTTTAAATTAGGAATGTTCAAATCTTACGACAAGGATTTATACCACATCAGTTTCATGCACAATCTCTTCACTGATGATAATGGATACTGGAATTTCTAAAGCAATATCTCCAACTTTAAGATCTGTTTCTGCTATGGCACCCCGACCTGCTCCTTCGACATCTGTATGTAAAGTGAGACAAAGTATAAAAGAATCAGTAATCAACATGTATAGAAATTAAACCAGTGTGAAGCAAAGAAAACCATCCCCTGGCAACCAAAGAACAATAGCAATTGAAAAGTCAATATTACAACAACGAAACTTACATGCTATCTGCAAATGTGTCCTTACACCATTGCTTTTACCCCATTTTAACACTTTTTCTTCTTGGTCAGAAAGGTGGTCTCTTTCAACTACTGCTTTTATACTGTTCTTGTCCCCAAAATCAGAAATTAAGCCAAGAATTGTTGTCCGCAACTCTTGTAGTCTACTTATATGAAGAGGTTTATGACTAGCAAGTAGTGTGTCAATGAGTGAAATGATGGAATTGAGAGCCTCTAACTCATTCCTGGGGCTGTAAAATTCCACTGTTGTATGCGCATCATCAGCAAAATAAAGTTCCAGCTGCAGCTCAGTAAATCAGTCATTCAATGAGTTGTAGTCTACAGAATATGAGAGAGAGTGTGTGTGAGAGTGGAATCATGGGACAATAGATATCCGCTTTTCTCATGTAAATAGATAAGAGGATACCATGATTAAGAATTTTGCAACTTAGAAGTGTAAAGAGAATTTTTAACACAGTTGTGAAACTGATCCTAATGAGGTAAAGAATTACCTAATTCACCAAACCATTCATTGTATCTAACTATAGATATGTCCTTAGAATAATATTTAGTTCAGAGAGCTATAAAGGAATTAACCTCATTCAAATGTATAATTCTTGCAATTTGAATCAATACTTTCATGGTAGCGCTCATCCAACCTGGTTCTGAAGAGCCCTGGAGATATACCCGTTCCATGGGACTAAAACCTTTGCTTTGTAGCAATTTCTGATGAAAACATTAAGTCAATCAGTCAAATATGAAGACAAACTTAGGACTCAATTCAATAAGGAACGATTAAGGATAGTCCAAAACAGAGTATTACTATTGAGATCGGAATCAGCATAGCTTCATGACACACAACCTCTAGCCTTTACAATACACACACACATACCGACATTATATGTATTAAAACTTTATAATGCGCAATACAGGAATATATACCACCTACGAACTTAGTTTATGAGTTTCCTATCAGGAATATATATTCCTCTAATTTAATATTATAAAATCAATTGCTTGCCAAAAAGTCTTTGACAAGAATAAGAAATTATTACCAAAATTAAAAACTAAAGCAACATATTAAGAAAAAATCCATTATCTCAATTTTACCTTCTTCTTATCAAAGAAAAAATCATCTTTAGATAGTTCAAGAACAATTGACAACTCCTCATCAGTATCCATGACTTTATCAGATGATCTTGTCTGCAATTAATAATCAGTAGTCAGACCTTAGTTACAACATATAATAAATGCATGTACATTTTGACAACGCTGGGAACAAGTCAACAACAAAATGCCAATATTCTTAACCCGAAATTGTTGGCAAAAATTCCTTCTCTGAGCTTATAGAAGATAGTATTATCTTTCGAAGGAGCGCAACCATAAATTAAAACAAGATCTTTTAACGTTTCACTAATAACGTGCAACATACAAAAAATACTTTAAAAAAGAGAAGATTCGAGTACGGATGTCTAGCAATTCGTTTAACATATATCATACGGAAACCCTAAGCTACAATAATTTGCACAATCACAAAGAACGAACGCAGTCTATAACCACAAAGGTCGAATGACGAAACAACAAATGGAATAACCAACAAATCAACAACTTCAAGTTACGTGGACCACAAAGAAATACTTAGCCAGTCCAAAAATGAATGGAAAGAATGAAATATCGCAATATGTATTAGCAATGCACTTCTAAACCGCTAGTATTGCATTTACTTACAGCGTTTAGCAATCTAAGAAAATATGCAGATTACAAACCAATGAAGCAATCACCAGAACACAGTAAACTCCAAAAGGAAACAAACTAATTCAGAGGTCGGAGAACAGAAGAGTAGAAGCTTTACTTGGTAGTTCTCTGTTCTCTACTGAAGCCTCATGCAGCAACTACAGAGGAAAGCAAAGTGTACCGCGAGCATGAAAGGAGAACTTTGAGAGACAAGCCTGCGAGAAAACTAGCAGATTTGGACCTCCGACCCGGGTAGTGCGTTCATCGGCCTGGTGGGGCCTTTTACTTATATATTGCTTTTTAGCAGTGGCCCAAGAGACCAAAACAATCTATGGCCCAATGGTTGACATGGGCTTAGGCCTTTTGGGCCCGTCATTAAAACCAACAATTGTTTTGTTTTCGTTCCTGGGCATACAAGATCGTTGTTATCTGTTTATGGGTTTTTTAAAAAAGAAAAAAAAGAATACTTATGATTCTTATAGTTTAACTTAATTAATAATTTGATCTTTAAAATTTGAAAATTTATGAATAAATTCTTATAATTTAAAAAACATTTAATTCAATTTTTTCATCATATTTTTACTAATATTTTACGTTAATTTTATTTCATTATCTATTTTCATGTTTTGTAATAGTGTAAATCATATATATTTATAGTATTATATTAAAATATTTGTAAATTACAAGAAATCATTTAAAATTTTCTAAATTATCAAGACCAAATAAAAAATTAAATGAAATTATATGGACTAAAAGTATAAATTTTCCATTTATTGTGAAATTACAAACCAAATCTCCCGCAACACAAATATATATTAAGCTTAATATTTACTCATATTATTTTATTTAATATTAAAAGAAAAGGCTGAATTCAAGCTTCTGGTCAGTAGAAAAAGTCATGAATAATTCAATTTATTTACCCAGCCTATTAAGAATATTCTTTTTTTTTTTTTTGGCCAAGGAATATTCCTTGTTTCAACAAACAAAAAAATCTTTTATTCGTTTTTTTGGCCAAAAAAAATCTTGTACTGTTGGGAGCATGGTATTTTATACATATATATATATATATATAGATACACACATATGGAGTGTGTAAAAAATTCAACATGGAATAAGAGCTACGCGTCATTCTGAGGTTCTTGTCCGAGAAAAAATTAAAATGGTTGGCTTTACCACATCATGGGGACTATTGGAACTTGGAAGGAACCTTTGAAGGAAGGAAAGAATAGCAAAACGTGCAAAAACACCCACACCTTTCTGGCTAAAGAATCCTTTATCACACCTTGTCCATCGCTCGTTTTCTGCAACTTTTCTCGTCCAAAGACTGCCACCTTTTCTACATTTGACACAATATTCACCGCTCACTTAATTATCTGCATGGCTTCCCATATCTCAGATTAGTATCTGATTCTTTCTTCTACATGGGGCCAAACAATAAACCAATGGTTATCCGCAACCTAAAGCCCTAACTTGGTCCCTCATTAATTCTGTGGACTACGACGAAAACAGTCGCATATATACTTTGATTCTCATTTTGACAGATTGTCCGAATTTAGGAGAAATTTCAGTAAAAGTTAAAAGCTTTTTTTTTTTTTTTTGTAGTTTAACAATCTTCATAGACGCCAGTCACGTGAGTTCATTTAGTATCATTTGGTGGAACTCTCCCTAGGGTTCTTGGGGACTAGTTGATTAACTTCCTAAAGGGACTAAAAGTATATATTTTGGAGGTAATACTTTAAGTTGGATCTCTCTCCGTTTAAGATTCCAAAGGTATATCAATGGCGTCATGAACGATAGTATTAGAGCCGTTTATAATAAGTCACGTCTCACAAAGTATCATATGTTTGGTGGTCTACTCTGCCTTATAGTGTTTCAAGAGCTAGATGAATATTAAAAATCAAAGGTTTTTAAAGGGTATTCTCTAGATATTGAGTCTCTGTTTGCCCCTTTGAGATGTCAAACATAAAAATAAGTATAATGAATAATAGTTGTAGTAATATACCACTATGTTATGGACAAAAATAATAAATTTGGATTTTACCCATTCAAATACTACAACCAGTGGATGTGGTTTGGCCTAAGATCTTAATATCTTTCTTTCAATATCTAAAAGAAGCTAGTTGTTGATATACACTAGATACAACTCAAACATAAGCGTCTCCGTGTCTAATAAGGCATCGTATTTTTCTTTTTTTTTACTTTTTTTGTCTTTCCGGCATATTCTGGTTTTGTTGAACATCGTTTTTCTAGCAAGCATTCTTAGATGGGGACTCCCTCATTATTTTAATTAATCAATATACTTTCTGAACGGTTATAATTTATTTAAGAAGTCAAAAATTAGAAATTATTCTATATTTCAAAGAATGGATGTTGGATGATTGTTGAGTTGAAAAGAATGGTGGACTAATTGCTAAAATAATTTTAGTGAATTAGTATTAATCGTATTATTAAAATAATTTTATGTAATAATTAATTAGACAATTAATATTAATCAAAATCAAGAAGGAATTGAGTACTCGTTAAATGTGAATAATTGGTAATAAGTTATGTTATCTACTGACTCATTAGATAGATATTCCAATCCAAAATTCAAGTTTAACTAATAATTATTTCATTAAGTTATTAATTGAGAGTTGATAAATGAATTAGGCTCATTTAATTGAGCCTTATTAAAGAGTTTATTTTATAAAATATTAAAACCTATTTTATTTTATATATATATATATATATATATATATATATATATATATAACCTTTGGTTGTTTTAAGAAATTCTAATTTTTCAATCTTTCTTTCTCATTTTACATGACAACACTCTTTGGTAAAATATGAGTATTATGGGTTGTAATTTTCTCTTACGAAGAAACGTACCATGGTTGCTACAAATTCTTGTTAGATTATTTTATTTTACATCTCTCTTTTGATCATATTTAGGTACAACATTCTTACGCTAACAATAGATTTTTCTTAAAATCTATCTAATTCAAATCTAGATATTGGGAACGCATAAAATTTTACATACCACATAATATTCAATACTATTAAGTTAAGATAGAATCCATTCCTTGATCTTAATGCTTAAATTTGACATGAACCTTTGATTTGCTCGTAAGAAAGTTGTGAAGAGAGAATAAATGTGTTTCTATCTCTTAACTTGCATTAGTGCGATTTGAATTCTCTCTTGTAACAAGTGATTCTTTTATAACAGAATAATATAAAATAATAATATTTTATTAATATTAAATTAATAAAAAATATTATTATATTTTCTTCTGTTACTAGATATTTTCCATTAACCAAAAAATATCCTTATCTGCATTAGTGATAGATAAGAAATGTACACTAACCTCTAAGTAAAAATAGGAACCAATAAACATTCATTATCATATACTATTATTATTTGATAACTCTTTATTATTTAATGATTTCAAATTATAAAAATAATTACTTATTAATTATTCCTATCAAATGATTAGTTATTTCTCAATCAATTAATTGAAAATTAGTCTATTTAATAATTATTTATTTAACCAATTAATTAATTTCTTAATGTCGGTTGGACCATTAAGTCTTACACAAACTTCTTCACCCCTATCAGTGTTTGATTGAAAATGGGATTTGCACGAACAATAATTTACACCTCAATTTAGCGGTCAATTAGTTATGCAGATTCTAACGATTTTAATGAAAATTAAACTTCATTATGAGAGTTTAAAGAGAATGAGGTTTAATAGAGAAAAGTGTAATTACACAATTTAGAGAACGTACTTATAAGAACGGGGAGCCACCCTTTAAGTATCCCAAATATATAGCCGAAGGAGAATAAGTTCTCTTATGAAGGGTTTAAGCTTGAAGCTTTTTTTTCTATTTTTGTGGCCTAGGGAGCTTAAAGTTGAAATTAATAATATTTTATGATAATAGTAGTCAAGTGGTAGGATTTTTTATACTTATTTGAATGGTTTTATATTCAAATCCTAATAAAATTAGATACTACGAATTAAGATGTAATAATAAATAAAAATAATATTTTATTATCAATTATAAATATTAAAATTTGATTGAAATTGCTCGGAGGGTCACGAACTCATTTGAGCTCTCCAGAACAAAATCTAAAAGAATATATAGGCAAAAGTATATTTTTTGTCCCTAAAGTTTGGGGTCACTATTGATTTTGTTCCAAATTTTTGTTGCATGAAGTTTGTCCTATATATTTATCAAACTTCTTAATGACAATTTAAATGTTATCTGTTCGTAAAATTAATTAAAATTGATGAAATGTCGTTCGTTATAGGTATGCCAGCGAAAACCTACTCTCGTTTAGAAACAATCTTACAAATATATAGTACAAAATAAATATTTAAAATGAAATTGAGGCCATAAATTCTCAAACCGAAAGACTTTCGTCAAAAATATATGATTGAGTGGTAGGTATGGAAAGTAAAAAGCTATTACGTGGACCAATCCATGAGACGTGATGGACTCAAATCTTGGATTATCAATTATTTTATCAATTTAGTTATAATAAGATCTTCTAAATATCAAAAGAAAAAAGTATCCTTGATATTTTGAGTCTAATTAATTTTAATTTAGTTATTCACTAATTTTTATTTTTAATTTAATCAAATAATATGAGCTTTATGTTAACTTAATTTTTTATTAATATAAATATTAAAATATTTAGTATGAATTTAGTTAAAAATAAAATATTAATTTTTATATTAATTAACACGAGATTAAATTATAAATAAAGTGATAAATAAAAAAGCTAATTGAAACTAAAAATTATTAATATATTAAATTGAAACTAAATTTGTAAATAAAATATTAAATTGAGGCTGTACTTTTATATAAACGACAGATTAAAATAATTGTTTAGTTGAAATCAAAATGATAATTCATTAAACGATCCTCTTTGTCACAAAACAGAATTATTTAGGGAGTAAACTATATCAATAAAAACTGAAGTATGACAAGTACAAGAGTGGAGTTTATCAAGCTATCACTTCAAGTGAAATACAATGGCCAATAATGCTTTTGTTGATGTGTGCCACAGATATCATTGGGTTGGTGATGAACGTGGATCCGTGGAAATAATTAAGAATAATTTTGCAAAGAAAGTACGGCAAAAGGAATGGTGGAAAGATAGCGTGAGGAAGGAGAATGCAAAAGCCAAAATCACATCACATCCATTCTATGGAGGCTTGGTGGGGCAGCGTATATGCCTCAATGGGGAACCATTAGAATAAAAATCTTTGCATTGATCTCCAAGCAAGAAAGAAAGAGAGAGAGTGAGCTAAAGATCTCGCAGCGTCGCAGCGTCCTTCTTTTGTTGCTTTGTAGACGCTGCTAGTACAAACCCATTCACCTACTCGCACGTAAGTTTGAATTTTTCTCGCTTGTACGGCCCGCAAGAGAGATTAAATCAAACAGTTTGATTGAATTGGTATAATTATTATGTGATATGTTAAAATATCTATATTATATTTATATTTAAACTTTAATATTTTTTAAAAAAATTATTGATAAACTTGAATTTTTTTTTAATTTATTAAGTTATTCCAGGAATTTTTTATTTTCCAATAATTGTCTAAAACATTAATATATAGATTAGAAATAAAGATTAAATTAAAAACTTGAAAATTTATTAAAAAATATAATATGTTTGTGAATAAATTAATAACTTTACAAACTACTATTTTTCAGGATTATTGAAAAAATAAAAGGTATAACTCGATAAATTCTAAACTGACTTCGGATTCATAAATAAAATTTGAAAAATATTAAGATTAAAATATATATTTATTAAATTGTTTTATATTTGCTTCATATTTTTTTATCAATATGTTACATTTTTATGTTAACATATTTTGTAACGTAAAAAATTATTAACTTTTTTTGTAGTTTATCATTCTATATCTAGTTACAACCCAAATTGAGGTACAAATATGTTTATATGCTTGTAAGAGGTTATGGAGGTGTTTTCTTAAAATAGTGTTGCGCACGTGTTGTTATATTTCGTACGCTGTATTTCAACCCTTTGCCCTCAACTCGCAGTCTATAATTCAAGCAAGTCAAATTCGTACACCAAGCTCGTAATCTTTATAGCCTTTTCTAATGAACACAATCGTTGTAATTTTTCAGTATATTAAAAGTAATTGAACACGTTGTTCGCATTGACGATAAACATGGACCTACACTAAGAGAATGGACCTACAGTAGCTGAACAGCTGGACTTGATCTTTAGAGTTGGAACGCTTACTTCCGATTGAAGTAATTTTTATGAATAAAAATAAATAAAGTATTATTTTAATTCGATTTTAATTTAATTTTTATTTTTAATGTAATCATATTTTGTTACAAAAAGATATAAGAAACTAATAAAAAAATATTAAGTTAATCTTTCACTTTTATATATTATGGCAATTTAATTTTTCACAAATTAATTTTAAAAATTTTGTTTTATATAAAATTATTCTCTCATTAATTTAAATAAAAAAATTAATTTTATACAAATTTAAATTTATAAAAAATAATATTATCATGCAGTGTAAAAGTAAAATAACTTTCTCAAAACTAATGTTTATAAAATTAAATAGCGTCAACATGAAAGGTCTTTCAATTCATGTTGAATTAATATGTTAATTTATCTTTAAATTAGTGTCAGCAATTAAAATAATATAAATTAAAGATGTTAAAGCTAACGTTCTTTAATCGGTCCAAAGAACCAGAGTTAGATATCCCGAAATTAACATTTTATTTTAGAACTGGGGAAGAACTTTATTTACAGTCTTCGAGATTATTCATGGACCACATCCTAATATCCTAATCTACCTTTGGAACTGTGGCGATATTGGGATACACAATAATCGAAGAATAGTGTATAATTAACTAATAATTATATAAAAATATATAACTTAATTTAAATACTATATCATTATTCATAATAATTATATATGTGTTATAATATAATTGAATAATTATATACTTTGTCATATTTTAATTAAAGAAAAACATAATAAGAATATAAAGAATTAGGTTTAAATTTCCATTACTATTTTTATTTGCAATTTTCCCCTTCACTTAATAAGTTATTTTTAATTTAGACCATCCCTTATTAGTAGACTTTGAATTTAGTCTCTCGTTCATATTTAGTTAAAATTGAAAGATAAATGTACTAATATTTAGAGTAGTGCAAGATTAAATTAAAAAAATGAGAATAGACTAATACATAAAAAAATAAATTACAAATAGAAATTAATAAAAAAATTAAATCAAAAATTAACTTATAAGTAAGAGATTAAAATATTAATTTATAATTCTAGACATGGATTTATGTTTATGAAATTCTTATCTATATATAAAGAGTTTTTTTTTTTTTTTTAATTTGGTTCTTTACATCAAATTTGTCTTCGACAGTATGAAATACATACCACACTTTTGTTCTTTGGGGCGATTAAGACATGCTACTCTAGGCTAGTGCTTCAATGCTTTTTTTTTTTTTTTGGTCCTATTAGGATTGTTGTGTTTTTACCCCAAAATGCTTTTTAATTTCAATTTTCAATTGTTAATATTTTTATTTTAAAATTCAATTGTTATCCCATTGCCCTTGAAATTTATTATATTAATAAAAAAATATAATATTATCTCACAAAATAGTAAGTGTCTAACAAAATTTGTATTCATATAAAAATGAGATGCTTCTGACGTTTAAGGAGCTAATCAATTAAATTTTAATAATATATCTGTTTACCCATAATATTTTTCGGTGGTTCTCACTCTTTTGTTGTTTTATAACGATTATATGTAAAGTAATAAGTTAGAACAAAATAAATTTAAATTAACATACCAATTACCAAATCAAAATATTCATTCCAACTAAACACTCATTTACTTCTCGTCATTTTATAAATTTATAAAACATTAAAGCAAGAAAATGCAAGATAACAAGGGTAAACAGCGAGAACGAATAATTCTTGAGAATCTCCCATTGATTACAATGGATTTGTGAGAAATTGTAAAGCTTAGCTGATCCAGTAGAATCCAGGAAAGGAAAATACGCAAAGGTTCGTGCCAAATATTGATACCATTTAATGAAGCCATTTTCTCTTGCTAAGAAAATCCCTCACTAACAACGCAAACTTTCGTCACTAAAAAGCTTGTAACTCTATCAATGTCTAAGGAGAGCATGACATATACGTGGACAGTTACCGCACAATTTCAAATTTGAAAATTTTTGTTAATATGTCAGAGGTTGTTCGTATTAGATTATAATAATTATATATAATCATTGATAATTTAATTTCAAATTTCAAAATTTTTTTAATATGATAAATGTTGTTTGTGTTTTAAATTGTTAGATTATAATAATTGATAATTTAATTTTAGATTTGAAACTTTTATTAATAGGACAGATATTGTTCGCATTTTAAAGTGTTAAATCATAATAATTCAATGGCTTACTCGTTTGGTTTTGCTTTCTATCTTCATAATTCTCAACTTTTCCCTGCGTCAGGAATGGTTGTCAGTTAGTCTGAATTTTCAGTTTAATTGTGATTAGTACTACAAAATTGATTAGGTTTTACTCCATTCACAAATATTCTAAAAAAGTTTTCAATTTAGTTTTGAACTTAAAAAACATTATGTTACTTATTCACTTAGTTTTGTTTTAAACTTTAATAAATTAAATTTTAAAATTAACAGAAGTAATACAATGATAGGACTCATCATATTCATTTAAATAGTTTTAAATTTAAGTCACTCTAAAAACAGATATTATGAATTAAGATATAATAGTATTTTAAAAAAATTTTAAAATTAATTTCATTATTTTTATTTAATTTTTTTATCAAAATTTCAATATCATATTAGTTATCACATCAATTAAAAATTGTAAATTATAGTTGTATGCAAGCATTGCCCCTAGTGGAGAAATGGCAAGAGCACATGTCATAAGGAGTTAATAAAGTGAAAAGGAAGGGACGCGAGGAGCCCTAACAAATCTCATTTTATGCCCCAAAAGCAGAGTTATAAATAAAGTTAGGGGAAAAAAAATAAAAGAAAAGTTTATGAAAGGTGGATTGCATCCATAAAAGAAGAGCTCATTGAAGTTTTTCTTCCATCGGCATGTTTTACATGTCATTCTTTTCTAAAAGTTTAGGGTTTGGCTTCATTTCATGTTTAAGTTTTTAAAAAGTATTAAATTTGTTCAGTTTGACACATAAATTAATTAAATTAATCCACAAACATGTTAAACATACTTTTGGATAATTATAATCTTCTTGACTAATAAGAGATGTTTAAATCATATAACTTGTCCTCTGTTTCGAAATTTACATTCTTGATCTTTGAAATCAAAATTTGCGTTACATTGACATTTTCGGAAATAAAATATATATACAATTATACCTTAATGTATATATATATTATTTATATAATGTAACAAGTATTATTTATTTGATAAATAGAAATATAGTCAATTTTCTAAATTTACAATAAATTAAATTCAAAGTTTTCAATACAAAATAAATAACAGTGGAATAAAATTTTAAAAATTTATTTTTATTAACTTACGTATTTTATAAAATACAATATTATTTCTGAAAGCAATTTGATCATGTTTTAGTCTTTGGAAACCCTGTATATAATTTCATAATAAAGGAAATTACGGTATATTATAATGAGTAAATTTTTAAATATATTTATATCTATGAATATGTATTTTTATAATTGTAAATTACATAGAAATCCCATCTATTTTTCAAAATATATAATTCAGTCTTATTTTAATTTATTTGACCAAAATATTCGCCTTAAGAATATTTAAGAGCAATGTTGTCAAACTCGCGATTTAACTTGTTAGAATCGTCGATTTTACAATCCTAGATGGCAATTTCGTGTTAAATCACAATTAGAATCAGAATCAGGATTAACTCGGTCAAACTCGCCACTAACTCGGACTGACTCGGTAAAATCGGCGAGTTTGACCGAGTCAAACGACTTAACCTTTGCAGCCCAAAAAAAAAATCTCTCTGTGATAAGCCCATTAAGCAGCAGTGAGGTGAAGCCCAACGTTGCTGTAGCCTGCTCCACAATTCCAGACCCAGTGCTGCCTAACTTTGTGAAATGAATCAACTTCAACCAAACCAAACCAAAGCTTCCTTAATCCTTCACGCTAGGCTACAGAATCCAAGCTACTGCTGCGTTTGTGTTTCTTCGTCACTGTTCATCACGCCCTAAGTCCTCTGTTTTCAACTTCTTGTCGATCTGTCATTGCCGGTGGTCGCGATTCGCTGTGCCTGCTCTCCAGTGTTGTTCCTCTCAGCTGCTACTCACTCCTCGGTGCTCGGTGGTCGTTGCTCGGTGGCTGGTTCTATTAATCTGCTCCTCCCAGTTCGCTGTTTGGTAGTTGCTATTTGGTGGTTGCTGTTCGCTGTTGGTTGCTTGGTGGTCGCTGCTCGCTGTTGGTTGCTCGGTGGTTGCTGCTCACTGCTATATTCTGCTGCAATTTCTTCCTCTGGTACGTGAAAGGGCTGCTCACTGCTGGTTGCTGCTCACTGCTGTGTTCTGCTGTAATTTCCTCCTCTGGTACGTGAAAGGGCTGCTCACTGCTGGTTGCTGCTCACTGTTGTGTTCTGCTGCAATTTCCTCCTCTGGTACGTGAAAGGGCTGCTCACTGCTGGTTGCTGCTCACTGCTGTGTTCTGCTGCAATTTCCTCCTCTAGTACGTGAAAGGGAAGTAAATACTCTCAGTCTCAGGCATTCTCTCTCACAGACTCTCTCTCTCTCTCTCTCTCTCTCTCTCTCTCTCTCTCTCTCTCTCTCTCTCTCTCTCTCTGTGTTATTTTCACACACATTCAATCACTGTGGGTTCTATAACTGTGAAGCTGAAGTTACTTCCAAAGCATTTCGATCTGCTTGATTTTTTTGATCATTCAAATTTACAGTTTGCAGAGTGAATTGAAAATGAGATTGTTTTACTATCTGAAATTTTTTGCACACTTTTCTGTATCGATATCCTCTATGTTATTGCTTTTTCAGGCTTGTTCTTTTTTCTTTCTGTTTGAATTAGGATTTTTTTGTTCCATTTTGTGCATTTTAGCATATAATATCTTCTTCAATAAGTAGTTATTTGTTCTTCTCTTTTACATGTAAGAAAGAGTAAAATAAGGAAATCTTTATAAAATGTGACTGCATTTCTGCTCCAAGGTTGATTTGGCAAAAACCTGATGATATTATTTAGTTTTAGTGCATAAAGGTGTCACTTTATAAATTGATTGCTTTAAAAGAACTTTGTATTTATCTGTCATTTTCTAGTCAAACAAATATCAACGATGGTTCTTTCATGTTTCCTTCTTTTTTTTCTAGTCAAATGTTATTTAAAGAACAAGGATATAAATGGTGCTAAGGAGTGGTAGTGCTCTTGGAGTGTATAATAAGGATATAAATGGTGCTAGGGAGATGAGTTTGAACAAATTATGAAATTGTTATTATGTTGGAATGGGGTGTAATATAGTTGGTTAGCTATTATTATTTTGAACAAATTATAAAACTTATTATGTTATCTTTGAATTTATTTTCTACATTTATTCATCTTTGTTTTGGTTAGCTTTATTGGATTTCTCTTTAGCTGATATAAACTTATATATTGTTGTTTTGTTATACATCAAAGAAAATATGTCTTCAAGTGCAAGTGCTCCATCAGTCCTTATTGAAAAAAATGTAGCTGCTGGAAGGAAGAATTTTCCGGGTAATAGATCTGATATAGGGTGGAAACATGGGAATGATGTTAGTGGGGATGGTAAAAAAGTTCAATGTAGTTATTGTGGCAAAGTTTATAGTGGAGGAGTCTATAGATTTAAACATCATTTAGCTGGCACAAGAATAGATGTTGAACCATGTGTTAGTGTTTCGGATGATGTTAAAGCACAAATGTTACAACATGTTATTGAATCCAAATGTGCATCATCTAAACGGAAAAAACAATGGGTTGATGTTGGTGAGGAGGAAACTCTAGGCACTTAAGGACATTCAAATCCCCAAGGCCTCTTAAATTTATTGAGAGCTCCCAAAAAACATAGCAGTGGCCAAGGTAGCTCACAATCAACCATTAATCACATGTTCAAGAAAGATATTAGGGAAGAAGCTTGCCAACAAGTAGCTCGTTTTTTTTACATAAGTGTCATTCCCTTTAATTGTGTAAAAAATCCTGAGTTTATTAAAATGTGTGAGATTATTGGAAGATATGGCCAAGGGTTCAAGCCTCCATCCTATCATGAGATTAGAGAAAAATACTTGAATATGGAAGTTAATAATACACATGCCATGCTTGAAGAGTTTAAACAAGAATGGAAAAAAATGGGTTATTCCATTATGTCTGATGGGTGGACGGATAATAAGAGACGTTCCATTTGTAATTTTTTGGTCAATAGTCCTAAAGGGACCGTGTTTTTATATTCACTAGACACTTCTCATATTTCTAAAACTGCTGACAAAGTGTTTGAGATGCTTGATGATGTTGTTGAAAAAGTGGGAGAGGAGAATGTGGTGCAAATAATAACTGATAATGCTGCAAATTACAAGGCAGCTGGACAAAAATTGATGGAGAAAAGAAAACACCTGTATTGGACACCATGTGCAGCTCATTGCATTGATTTGATGTTGGAGGATTTAGAAAAGAAAATAGAGTTGCATAAAGAAACCATAAGTAAGGGTAGAAGAATTACAACTTACATTTATGCAAGATCAATGCTTATCAATATGTTAAAAAAATTCACAAAAGGGAGAAACTTGATTAGGCCAGCTGTGACTCGTTTTGCCACTGCTTATTTGACATTAAGTTGTCTTAATGACCATAAAGCGGCATTGATAAATCTATTTAATTCTGAGGAATGGAAAGATAGCAAATTTTCTGCTACCAAGGATGGGAAGGAAGTGGCAAGAAGTGTTATGGATAACAGGTTGTGGAGGAATATGATTACTTGCCTTAAAGTTGTTGCTCCTCTCATTAAAGTTCTTCGCTTAGTGGATTCAGAGGAAAAACCAGCCATGGGATTCATATATGAAGCAATGGAAAGTGCAAAGGCAAAAATTAAGATGAACTTTAATAATATTTCAAGGAGGTAAATACAAACAAATATATTTTATATTAGCGTCTTTATCCTTAATATATTTTGGCTTGATTGTTTGTTGATTACTGCAGCTATGAGCCTATATTGAACATAATTGACGAAAGGTGGGATGCTCAATTACATAGGCCTTTACATGCAGCTGCATATTACCTCAATCCTCATTTTCACTTCAGCATTGACTTCCAAGCTGATTATACGATTAAGCAAGGGCTATATGAATGCGTAGCAAGACTAGTTGAAGATAAGGGAGAAAGAGACAAAATTGAGTTCCAATTGGTCGAATTCCATTTCGCAAAGGGCATGTTTAGTTGTGGTTCTGCACAGACATTAAGAACACAATTGACCCCAACAGAATGGTGGGAAGCCTATGGAGATGGATGCCCAGAACTTAAAAGATTGGCAATTTGCATTCTTAGCTTATGCTGCAACTTTTCTGGATGTGAACGTAATTGGAGTGCTTTTGAAAGGATAAGTAATTGTAAAATTATAAATTGCTTTCTTTCTTTATTTTCATTTTAATTTTTTTAGGGGTTAGAATACTTATTAAGATTGTTTATTTTGTTTAGATTCATACCAAGAAAAGAAATCGACTGCACCAAAAGAAGATGAATGACTTGGCATTTGTGATTTGCAATTTGAAGTTAAAAAATAAGCAAACTACAAGAACTCATGTTTATGATTTTGATGATATTTATTCTAATGATGAATGGATAACTGAGGAGATGGAAAATGAAGATAATGTAGAGGCAGATAATGAGGTTCTTGAACCTATTCAAGTTAATCCTGTTTCAGCGGCAATAGAAATTGGTGATTTGGTTGTTCAGCTTGATGCTAATGTTGGTGGTAATAGTACTGGTGAACAATTTAACAATATGGAATTTGATGATGACTTCCAAGATGAAGAAGAAGATAATAATGATGAGAATGAGAATGAGATAGGTGGAGATTATATAGAAGATGATCAAGATTCTGGTAGTGATGATAGTTGTGGAATTGATGATTTTTATTGAATTTATATTGAGAGTTTGCTATGTTAACTGAATAATTATTATGTATTATGTGTGATGGATTATATCTTATGGATTATGGATTATGACATATAGATTATAGGGTTTATTGAACTTTGTATATTGATTTGGATTATATATTATGGATTACAGAGTTTATTGAATTTTGTATGTTGATTTGGATTATATATTATGGATTATAGACATAGATTATGGATATGGATTACAGAGTTTATTGAACTTTATATATTATAGATTATGAATTATGAACTATGTATGAAATTTTATGTGGTATGGTTATATTCAATAGCTTAAATAACAGGTGTAGGTAAACTCTTACGATTCTACGTTACGAGTTTACGATATGAGTCCACCCCTCCTTTCCGAGTCTAGGTAGAATCGCGATTTTGACAACATTGTTTAAGAGGGCATTTTAATTAAAAAGAAATATATGTTTCAAATTAATAGGGGGTATCTGTTCTAAAACAATTAAAATTTGAACTAAAATGCGCAACTTTTTATTTTAGGAGACCTTCGTGTACACTCCAAAAAGTCTCAAACTCCATTTTGGTCCATCATGGATGAAATATTTTTTAAGTTAGTCGTTTATATAATTATCTTTTTAATTTGATCCTAAATGTTATCTTTTAATTTGGTCTCTTGTATATTTATTTTTATTTTGTTCTATCATAGATAAGATATTTTTTTAATTTTGTCCACTATAAAATTTCCTTATCAATATAGTCCTTTACTTGTTAGGTATTTTCCCAATCTCATAATAAAACTCTTAATAATGCCCTTGAAAAAAATATCTCAATTTAAAAATTAAGAGAAACATGGTTGATAATATTTTATTGCAATGAACCAAATTGATAAATATATTCATATATAAGGGAGTGATCACATTTAAAAGACAATTTTATGAAGGACTAAACTGAGAATAATTTTATAAGTAGAAATCAAAATAGAGATTTACTCGTTTTAAAAATAAGTAAGAATTTTGTATAATTTTAAATTTCAGTGAATGTCGATGTAATATACTCTTTATGGAATTAATTTAATCATTTTTTATGCATTAAATATTCTCAAGAATCTCTCTAAATTTGTCGTTTGTCACATGTGGCCACTTAGGCCAAAGCTCTGCTCCTGGCTCGACAGCCCGATAGCCTTTACAACTCAGTATCAAAATCAACAACCATTTTTCTCATTGTAAGTGAAGACTTTCTAGTTGCCTTTGTTGCCTCAGCCCTACTTTTTCCTAACACAATATGTGGGTCTTCTTTACTTGTTTTTTCCTTCCACCAGTAAATCAAATCCCCCCTCCATATAATTCCCTAAATACCCCTCCAATCCTATCCACTGGCACAGTATTTTATTAACCCTTCTTGATCTTAAAAGGTCAAATGGGAATCTATCCAATCACACCCTGACAAATATAGCAATCTCATATTATCAATTCTTAACATTTCCTCGCGTCCTATGATCACACTGTCATAAAGTTCTCCTATTACTTAAAGGAACTTGCGTTACAAGCACCCAAAAAAGGAACCCGTGTTTATCTAAACCATTCTTTGCATAGTCCATCATGAATGTTTAAATAAATTCCATGTTCATATATCAAATTAATATTTCTTTAACCAAAACTGATGACGTTATCCTATTATTAGTAAAATGTTTGTATAAAAATTGTGATAGTTGGACAATTTTTTTAAGCCTAACTAAATATTAATGGTTTGAAGAACCACCACATTCTAAATCACAAAATGCATGAAAGCGAAGAGGGAAAGAGAGCAAAATTGAATTGAAATATTGTGTAAATATTATAGGTTCTTTTTTCTTGTACTTATAAATGACCAACGCTCCCTAATTTAGTCACTGTGAATGAAACAACCTTGAATAGCAATAACAGAGCAAACCGTACTGCAGATACCTAAGCCGTCTAAGGATAATGATTATCATTTGTTGCCTCAAAAATGAGATAGTTTAGTTTGGCCTCAAGAACCCAACTAATGACCTATATTCACTACCTTAGGCCAAGCCATGTGCACCACTATTGTTTACCAACATACCAGCTGGCTACCCAGGTATGTCAGGGTGTAAAGGCCTAAAACCTCTAAAAGAGAAATCTAAAATGAACAAATCATAACCTTGCCCTACTAAGTAATAATCAAGTAATACAGAATTCATTCATAGATAAAAGGACATAATTATGTGACAATGTTTGAAGTTTCTTCCCTGTTTCCCCTTCTTCTATCTAATCTATTCCCATAAGGCTCACCCATAAAACATTTGAAAATCAAATACTTAACAGCTACAGTAGGGTATGCTTCCTATTCTTTTACAGTTGGTTCACTCTGGCCATTGTTTCTCTCGTCATTTGATCTTCTCATCTTCTTCTTCTTCGTCTCCTTCTCCTCCCTTGCAATTGTCCTCTATCTCAGACTCTTCTTTTGGACTCTCCAGAGCCCTTTTCTCTTGCTCTTCTTCTTCATCTTCAACCCCTCCATTTCCCCTCCTCAGAACTCCATTTTTTTGGTTCCTCTCTGCCGTATGTTTCAATGCCTCCAATAATTCGCTCACTGCTTTCTCCTTGTTACGCCGGTTCTTGATCAAGACCTCGCTGATATCAGCTGGAGTCATCTGTGCCTTGTCAATAACTTCCCCTATTTCTTTCATAACCGAGTCATCCAAATCACCCTCTTCGTATCCCAGATAGTTCTTCAGAAGAATCTTCAAAGCCGAGAAGGAGCAATAGTTCATGAAAATGTGCATATCCATTCTCCCACTTCGCAACAAAGCAGGGTCCAGCTTCTCAATGTGGTTCGTAGTGAACACGAAAATCCTCTCGCTTCCACAGCATGACCACAACCCATCCGTGAAATTCAACAACCCAGAAAGTGTTATTGTATTCCCACCATCTTCCCCGCAAGCAGAGCCACACGCACCTCGCATCTCAGCAGCACCGGGATCATAATAATTTCTCGAGCCACTATTGTTATTGTTCTTCTTCCTGTTGGTCAAGTTGATTGAGCAATCAATGTCTTCAATCACAATAATCGATTTGGAGCTCGTCTTCATCAGAAGCTTCCTCAACTCTGAATTGTTGTGTACCTCAGTCAATTCCAAATCATATATATCATACCCAAGATAATTCGCCATTGCAGCGATCATACTGGATTTTCCAGTTCCTGGAGGTCCATATAGAAGATAACCCCTCTTCCAAGCCCGACCCGTCTTCTGGTAAAACGCTTGCCCATTCCCAAAATCTTGCAGATCTTCCATGATCTCCTCCTTCTTCTCTGGGTCCATCGCTAACGTGTCAAACGTGCTGGGATGCTTGAACGGCACCGATTCCCAAGGGTGACCCCTCGAGTCCAAGGACCCACCTCTGGAATTCGTGTACAACAACCGTTCCTGATTCTTCCTCCTAATCTCATTCGCTTTCTCCATAATGTAATCCAAGTACGAATTCAAAATCAAGGACTTATCCTTCTTTTTGATCCGAAGCGTGAAGCCTCTCTTCTCGTCGGGAAGCGGCCGCCACGAGAACGTCTGGGCCTGCCTCTGCGTGACCACGTGTTCCCACAGCACATTGACACCGTTGAAGGTGTCGACGATGCTGTCATTGTTGGCGAGGCCGAAGGTGAAGCCGCTGGAGTTGAGTGCACGGGTGAGGCTGAGGCGGTTTCCAGTGATGGAGACGGAGGAGCTGAGGTAGAGCTGGACGGCGTTGTAGAGCTCGTTGGTATTGACGCCATCGATTTCGGTGATGTCGAAGTAGCAGTAGGAGGAGAAGCAGTGGAAGATCCGGTTGAAGAACTTTACGGTGGCGAACCGAAGCTCCGGCGGGAACACCGTCTGGAGGATGGTCTGGCAGAAAGCAAACACACCCAGAAGTGATGCCAAAGAAGTCCAATATTCTCTCATTTTTCCCTCAAGGGTCCTCCTCAAATCTTTGTCTTTCTTTCTCTCTCTATCAGTTTGAGAAAGCAAGAGGAGGAGGAGGAGGAGGAGGATGCTGGAAAATGCTGCAATATGATGAAAACGGTGTTGTTCTATATATAGAGAGTAATGGATTTGGAGAAGCTTGTGGAGAGAAAGGGAAGAAGAGGGAATAAAGGTTCATGGAAAAAAGAGAAAAGGTCCTTTGATATGGAAGGGAGTGGCTGGCCAAGGGGATATAAGTACAAGGAACACAGCAAAGAGGGCGGACAAAACAAAAAGGGGTTTAGGAATTTTAGATTGAGAAGAGATTTATCATAATTGCTATCTATAGACCACTGATATATCAAAAATTAGTCTCACACCGAATTCTATATGTGTTTGACATACTATTAAATTAAAGAAAATCATAATAATAATAATAATATATGTTATTGTGTGTGATATTGAGTCTGTCTGGTATGAGATGGGACCTACTACTGGGGGTGGATTCTGCAAATGATTTACAGAGAGGCTTTAATGGCCACTTTTCTTCCCTATGCATTATTATGGAAATAACACCACAGTGAGGATTGGGAAATGGCTATCAGAAGCCCATTTCATTGGAACTGAACCAGCAACCAAGTTGAGAGGATTTACAGCTGGTTGCAGTTGCAGACCTGCAAATCAACAACGTTACAAGTAAAAAAAGTTGGGGGGTAAAAGATTAAAAAACCTACGTATCTGATGCTGATAGAGATATATCATATATGCATGTGAGTTTTGCAGGTATTATTATTAAAATCCAAGAAAATCATTACAATGCAACCTACACATAAAGGTCATCATTCGCTACCTCACCTCAGGAGAGCAAAAAAGCCGCAGAAGCTAATCAAGAAATAATTATATGGTAGATTCCTCTTCCTTCTTTTTTAATATACCCTTGAATGGTATTTATTTTAAATACGTTTAAAAATCTCAGAGAGTCATTTTGGCCAGAGGTATTTTTCTATCTTTTTCTAATTCCTAATTAGTGTTAAATAATTAGCCCATTATACTGCTCTGTAATATTTTCTTTTTCTTCCGATACAAATCAATGAGAGTGACTTGCTTTGTCTAGTTGCTTGATTTGGGTGAGAGAATCTTGAGCAAGATTGAATGTGAAACATAATCGATAATCAAGGTGAAGAAGGGGGTTTTCTCTCTCGGCATGAGACATCAACCTTGTATTGTATCTGTGGGATATTACCCCAGATTTCGAGGCCATTTAGGGGGCCTCAAAACTGGGGGATTATTTTGAAAGTGGTATAGGTACAGGTGTCATGTGGTGAGTGGGTGGAAGGTGGTGACCCTTAATCAAGTACGAAACTCATCAGGATGTATATAATGTAGGTTTGTTACGATGGGCTGTGTGCAGAAAAGGGGTCTAAGGTGTTGCTAGGTAGCCCTGTGTACGTGTATGGGGGAGTGAGGCGGCTCATACACATCTTCCATTTTTCCAAGCCATAACCCTCCAATTAAATATTACTTGTTAATGAAGGACAGGTATATATGGTGATGATTAATTAATGCAAAGGATCCACAATTAACATGCTAATCCATTGATACAAAGGAGGCAAAATCTTAAAAGAAAATAATTTAATAGCAAACTAAGTTTTACTGAGCTGTAATATAGTTTTTAAGGGTTTTGTTATGGTTAAGAATTATTTATTGTATTTATTAATAATAAACGAAATAAATTTATTATTTAAATACTAACTATATGAAATATGAAATATTAATTAATTTTATTTGTTTTATTTTTATGACCCCTTTAACTTTTTCAATATATTTCATCCTTTCAATTACCCTGAAATGATTTTTTTTCTTGGTTGTGTTTTAATACATTGTTTTAGTTTTGTTTATTTAAATTTAAATTCAAGACTTTTTAATATTTAGGAAAAAACAAGGAATTTCTTACTTTGCAGCAGGGTAATATTTTTCAAATGAGAGAGACTAATGATCTCTCTTAAAAAAATATAAGATAATATAGTCATAAAAACAAAATAAAAAATTATTATTAAGATGAAACAAAATTAGTTAATAAATATTTATTATTAGTATTTGAATTAGTGAGTGCGATAAATGATTTTATAACTAAGATTAGAAGATGAGCGAATTGTATCAATTATATATACATATATTATTGTAAATTATATTAGTATTTCGTAATATAATACTTAAGATTACACCTACTTCTCCTGACATTTAAATACTTATCACAAAGAAATTTCTTTTAGTTTATTTTTGTCAAATAAATTAATTTTGAACATAGAATGGTTGGATATAATGTTTGAAATAACATGAGTATAATATATGATTTGACTAAACTAGAAGAGATGTTAGGGTAGTTTACTCAATATTTTTATTATATTTGTATAATGATTTTTTGGGGTAAGATTTATAGTAAATTTTAATTTTAACTTGTTTATATACTCATTATTGATAAACATACGTTTATACGTTCGCTTTTATGATTAAAATTAATATATTTATCTATTATAAAACAATTTTTGGTAAAATTTTCATTCATATTAATAATTAAATTTAGTTTATTACAAATATATTTGGCAGACATATAACTTGTATATTTATTTTTTATAATTGACATTAGTGTCTGCATTTAAATTTAATTTGGTCTCATTCCGTAATTAGTGAACTTCTGTCAAGCCAGTTCTTTGGAGATTAATATATTTATCTTTCCCTTCTATTTCTGTATTTGCTTTTGTTTTCCTTTCCTTGCCATTCAACGATAGGCCTTTTGTGAAAAATTATGCTTTGTAGAACTTGATTTACTCAAGGATATGCTTGTATGATGAATTAAAATTTGGATTATTTAAATATAGATAAATTCCACAAATAAAATAAAAAAGAAATCAGTGTCATAAGCTCCAAGGGATACGATGCAACAATGGACTTTTGGACTATTGCATTCCCTTTCTAGCAGTTTTATTTGTAATCTACGGCCTGCCTCAAACTTGAAATGAAAAAAAGAGATAATATCATTAACTTCATTTTGTTGTTAATATAAAGTATTGAATATAAAATAATATTTAAATAATTTTGCAAAATTTAATAATATAATTATAATTATTAATCAATTTTATAAAAATTGATTTGAAATTTGCATAATTACTAATAATAAGTTTAATAAAATATATAAAATATGATTTTTTATATAATAATAATTACATCATAATTAAAATCAATAATACGCCCAATTTATATTGATATCACTATAAAAGAAGTGTACATTGTATTTTGTCAGTGTCCTTGCAGCCTAAGGGCGCATATATAAAAGAACCCAAAAGGCAAATAATTGTTTTTGGAAATGTCTAAATTACGCAATTTTTATTATAAATTTATATACACATTTTTCATAATGACAAAAGTGACTAAATAATAATGAACCTAGGAGTGATTTCTTTGATTAAAAATATAATTGATTAATTTTAGTTGAAAATAATAATTTTTTTAAAATATTAAAAAGTAACTAATTTATGTTGTCAAATATATCTTTAATTTTATTATATAAGTAGTAATGTGATAAATGTAAAGGTATTTTGGTTAAAATATATGAGATTGTAACTTATCTTTTATATGGTAGAAGACATCAATGCAAAGTATAAGTAAATGAAATAGAGCTTCCCAAAATAAATGAAAAGGTTTTTTTTTAATATATATATATATATATATATATATATATTGACTCTATAAAGGGATCATTTCATTTCACGTGGGAAATACCTAACCTATCCCCACTTGTGTTTATTCTTGTATAAGAATGATTAGATTTATCATATTGAAAATGACAATACTTCCTTTGGAATGAATCTCGTATAAAATATTTAAAAATGAATTATTTATATAATCACAAATTATAAAGAAACGTTTTATTACTTGAATTATAAGTGGACATTTATTAGACATATATAGTTTTTATGTCATCTCCAAAGATGAAATACGGCTTATTATGACTACCTGTTCATCTATAATTTAACTCAAAACTTTGATTAAAAGAAAAGATATTTTATAACGTCTAGCTCTGACACACACCAGTGATTTGTTGCCACGTATAAATTATAATAATAATGCAATTCTGTCTTATTCAATTAATACTTCAGAATGATAAAAAATATAATTAAAGTTAAAATTAATAAAATATTTTAAAATGAACCTTGACATAAACAAAGAAATAATTCATATATGTAGGTATATTTCATTCTTCAACTCGTAAAAGAAAAAAAAATCATGTTTATCTTTTACCTATATCAGCAAGTAAAAAAAATTGAAACTCTAACCTGTTTTTATTAATATACATACATATATATATATATATATATATATATATATATATCAATAGTCTATTTTTAGGTTATATATCTCCTATAAAATATTTATGAATGAATTATTAAATATAATTTGTCTTTCCGTAATGACAAATAACTCTTATTTAAAAAAAAAAGCATCATCTAACATATTTATTTTACTGATATATTTTTAGGGTTAATTTTTCTGCTCGTTTTTAAATTTTAACTGAATATTAATTTGATTCTTGTATTTTAAAACTTTATATTTAAGTATTCTTTAAAAAATTTAAAAATGGCTAATTTGATCTCTCTTTAAACAAGGGAAAAAGTATGCTATTGAAATTTTATTGACATTTTTAACCATATAATATTTTAACTTTTCAAATACGAATACTTGTTGTTAACTTATTTTATTAATTTACCCAAAATATTTTCACTCTATCATTTGTTTTTATCTATTTAGTTTGTTCTCATGAGCCAAAATTATGTAGATCTAGAATATCAAAATGGTATATAGTCGGCTGTGATAATATAGTTTAATAACAAATTCATGGACATTTAATAAAAATACCAAAATAAGATCATATGAATTAAATTCTAATTTTTTAATTATACATATGAAATTAAATATTATATAAAATAAAAAAATAAAAAATTAATCCAACTTACTTTTAAAATAAACAATATTTATTTAACAATTGTACGAGAACGATAGACAATATTATTATAATGATAAGAAGAGCTTAACAAAAAGAATTACATATAATCACAGTTTAACTTACTTATTTCAAAACCCTACCAAATAAATAGATATTTTGACTTATAGTGTCTTAACATAATTTGTTCTTAGGAAAAAACAAAGACAAGAGATAAACGTAGGGGGGTGTGCGGTGTTTTACTAGAACCGAGAAGAATCAATCTCAATCCTCCCGTCAAATTTGTTGCGATTCTGCAGATCAGAGAGACAAGAAGTGACCACACTTGGTGTCCCAGCCCTCCATATTTTATATTTTTATGATTTAATAATCGAAGATTTTCGAGAGAGAAGAAGAAGGAAAATCGAAAAGAGAATCGTTTGGATTTGAGTTAGGGTCTGATGCATCCATCATCCATCACCCTGCATCACTTGCCACATTGCCCTGCAAGTAAACCAAAACCTGATGATCTGATCAAACCTTACGTAAAGCAACCAAATCTCTCTCTCTCTCTCTCTCTCTC
This sequence comes from Delonix regia, assembly GCA_037074485.1. NCBI lineage: Eukaryota > Viridiplantae > Streptophyta > Magnoliopsida > Fabales > Fabaceae > Delonix > Delonix regia. The sequence goes on along the minus strand of CM073451.1, from coordinate 23,811,236 downwards.
TCTAATGGCTTCACTCTCTCCTCACGCAAGCCAAAAGATAGTTTCAGAAGCACAGAGGAGCGCAGTGACACAGTGGTGAGTATCTGAGTGAGTTCTCTGTTGACTGTACACTTTGTTCGTGCCTACGTAAAATCAAACCTTTGTTACGACAAACCTCTCCCTCTTCCCATGTTTCTTTCTCTCTCCTCTGTTGCTGCTGACTTACTCACTCACTCCTTCCTCAAGCTCAAAGCAAAATGGTCCATCTACATTTCTGTCTTCTTTTAATTTCATTGATTCTTTATCTTTTAGTTCTTGTGACAAGTATATATGCTTGGCTCTATTTATCATGTCAGATCAGTGTGGTTAGATAGATTCGCTGAGGCTGTCAATAATTTAACACATGCGACATGTTTACAAAAGACTTACGTGAATATGATATGTACAAATTAATAATTAGAAAATTAATGTGGCAGTTAACAAATTTAAATGATTAAAGGATCAGAATATTAATTTAATAAAAACCTGCATGGAAACAAAAATTTGCTTCTGCTTCTACTAGGGTGAGAAATTCCCAAATAAAATGATGTACAATGGAAAGATAGAGAATAACATCACGGAGAGATTTTTTATTCCGGTTCAGCATGAAAAATTAAGATCGTGTTATTATAAAAAAAATTAATCATGTAATAATTAAAGAGATGACTAATTTCATTATTCAAAGTATGTTTTATTTATATTTTGAATGATTTTATAACTTTTTAAGTTCATTACTACAACTAGAACATGGATATTTTAAAATTCTAAGTATCCACACTTTACTTTAACAATAGCTTTAATAAATTTGAATATATATATATATATATAAGTTAAATAAGTGAAATGAAAATTTAACAGTAAAATCATTTGTTATTTCAATATTCACCTAATTATTTTTGTGAAAATTAAATACAAAATATCCCGCAATATAAAATATAAAAAGTAAGTGAAAAAATCACAAAATGTTATTGGCCCAAAACTAATATTAATTTAATTATTAGTTTTGGGCCAAATCACCTTAAGTAAGTGATATTGTATCCTCATTAATTAGAGTTACCTATATTTATTAATTGATATATTATAAATTTTTGGAATGATTATAATGTTAATGGGATGTTTTTATAAGTTGACCAATATATAAAACTGATCATTTGCTAGGCTTTGAATTGATGGCATGGCAAGAAAATATGTACTCATAAAGAGCTAATTATTCTATGTTGAGTATGGAGTTGGGTTCTATAAATGTTGGCAGATATAGTCAGACACTAAATTATGCGTAATTTACTATCAACTACTGGCTTTGTCCTTTTCTTTTTTTACCCATTTCATTTACTGTTATCACTTTCTTGTTTTGGGAGTAAAAGGGTCACAAGGGGGAGGAAGACGCTCTATATTTGGTTGTGTTTATACATAAAAAGGACAGAGGGGGAATGAAAGAGTTATTTCTTAAATCTTCAATATCATGACTGTAATTATAATTGCAAATTAAGAAATTTCAATTAAAAAAAAGGAATAATACATGAGGTTCCAATCTTCAACAAAGAGTTTAAAAAAAAAAAAAGAGCGCAAAAAACACAGCAAAAGAAATAAAGCACTATATAAAAAAAAGAAGTAAAAAAAAGGGCATTAACAAAACAATGGAGGACCACAAGTGCTTTTTATAAGTTGGAAAGAGAAGGGAATCAACGGGAGCGGCGTCTCTTGGATTTGTGAAATTTTTTATTTGTATGTATAATTTTATTTTATATTTGCTATTTGATTCCTTAATTAATAAAAACTCATCTGCTTGTTTTGTAAACAATGTCTTCCTCATTTTATAACCAAATAGTAATTTTTTAATTTAAAATTTTAATCTATAAATTCATGCTTAAATATCCAATTTTATAGAATTAAAAAAGTTATCCATCCACAGTGGGGCCATAATGTGATTATCATTTGAGACTTGAGTTATAATGAGCACAAATACCTTGTTAGACCCACTCTTGCTCTTTAGCTAGTCTACATGATTTCACAAGACTTTTCTTTTGCCAATCTCCTGTCCTTTGAGTATTCTTTTGGTGGAAGGCAATGAAAGCGAGACAAAAACTTAAAATTGATAAATTGAAAATCACTCTTTGATCAATCTTAAGGTATGTGCTAAATCTCCTAAACTAGAACGTCATTTTTTCCCTTTTTTGTATACTTGTTCTTCGAAGGTCGGTGAACGTTTTGTGTTCCACAACTAAGTATTTTTGCTCATTTAGACTTTGGGAATTGACATTCCTTTAGTAAGCTATTTTTGCCATTAGGCTTTATCATTATTAACTTTTTAATGGTAAAACCATAACACTTTGTATTGCCCTGAAAAAGTTCATATTGTGTTTTCTTTTTGGTTTCTTTTGGAGAAGCTAAGACTTGAATTAGTGAGATATACTACTGTTTAATGCCTTGACATATTATTTCAAGTTACTAGATTTTGGTCAATAAAAAGATCAAACCTTCTTTCAAGAACAAAGGGTCCAAAAAAAAAGTACTGATCAACTACTTTCTCCATCTTCTACTCAAATCATTGAAAATTTTCATGTTAATAATTCGCAAGTATAAACATCTTTCTAAGGCTCCTAAAGTATAAATTGAAAAGTTGAACTCGAGTGAGAGTCATATAGATCTAATAAAACTTAAAGATTTTTCACCCCTTTGCCTCCAAATTGGATTCTAAATCCGTCCCTAGGTGGAACCCTTAATATTGTATGGGTCTCAACTATGAAGCACAAAATGACAAACCACTTGAGCCATGCTTGTGGTTGGATTACCAAGTTTACATACTTTTACTGTAGGTGACAAAGCCATGTTGAGATCACAACTACAAAAGAGAGGAACCCATCTTTAAGTAAGAAGGAGGAGATGAATGACCGTGAGAAGGCTTTAATTAGATCTGAAATTTATCACTCTTGGTGGGTAGCAAAGGTCAAAGCTTCGTCTTTGATGGTCCCCTAAACTAGCGATGGAACCTTAGATGGCGAAACATAATAAAGAACGAGGCTGCATGGGAGATCTAGTAAGCTACTTGATAGTTGTAAAAAGGGTGATATAAAAAAATATATTGATTAGTTTTAATACATTTATATACCAATTGATTTAATATATAAGATATAATAAAATTATTAAAAAAAGAATTAAATTATTAAAAAAATAATTTTATTATAACGTATATTAAATTAATTACTACATAAGTGTATTATGACTATCTAATATTTTTTTATAATACAATGATGTTGCATGAGCTTTTGATTCCTTAAGCACGTTAAAAAGGCCTTGTTGGTCATTTAGGCCAAATCAAAACTTTGGAACTCATGCAAGAATACATCTACTAATTTAAGTTAGGGTGAGTCATTAGGATTTGGTCGTATGGGAAGGTTAGGATTGAGTATTTTTCCAACCTAAGTGTTTAAACATTTTTATTTTTTGGTTCTTTTAACGAAATAAGCTCGTCTAATCTTTTCTATATGAAGTTGAAAAAATCAAGTCACTAAATTGAAATCATAGATTCATGAACAAAATAGTAAGTTTGATGCATTGATAGCTTTTTCCTTCAAAATTTTCAAGGTCAATTGCTCTTTGAATTTGTCATATTTTAAATTTACCAGTAATGTTTATAATGTATTCATGGTACAATTAAGACACCTATAATTGACCTTGACTTTATGTGACCAATCATTCTTCAAGCATTTCCAACTAAAAACATTATAAGATTTATCAATGGGAGAAAATTTATATACTATTTTTAATATATTTATATCGAATTCTCTAATCAAATAATGATATCTGAACTCGTTTTTTTATTAGCATAATTAACTTTTATCTTTTAAAAAAAAATTTCATATATAATTAACTAATTGAGATAACTTGATATAAGTATATAAGTAATAATATATAAGTTTCTTTCTTACCAATTATGGGTTGATTTGTAGGATTTTGTTCTGAAAGGTATTTAAGTTCTATGTAGTGTACTTAAAATTAGAATTTGAATGACAATTTGGTCTTTACGAGTGAACGTAATTCAAAATGAATCTTGGTTGTGGTTTATTTGAAAGTAACGTTACTCATAATGATGTACAGGTTCACACACACTTATTAATAAAATAAAATTTTATTTAAGTGGCGGAACCGCCACTATTGCTAACAATATAGTGATGGTTGATGTCAATCGTTGCTAAAGAAGTAATTTCATACCGTTGTCATTATACAGATCTCTCCTACTTTTTCATTGAAAAGAAAAGTCCTTCTCCAAAACAATTTGCTCTTATTGTATATTTTCACCTGAATTTTCAAATCATTTTCTGCCAATTATATTACAAATTTGATTTTGTCTACTCTTAGATATATCACATTTTTCATATAAGATGAACCCGAAACCTAACTTGTGATGAGTTAATATGTAAAATATTTAACACTAGGGTCAATGATACGAAGATATAGTCAATATAATACAATTTAAAATAGTGATGAGTTAATATTTTGGTTCACTAGAAATACATGTTGCTTTAATTTTATTTCTCAAAATTTAAACATTTTATTACAATTTTAATTTTTTTTCCTTGATCAAGAAATACTATTTTAGTCCCCATCTTTTTGTCATATCTTAATTTTATTCTTCAAATTTTCCGTGTTTTAAAATGTCTGCAGATTTTTAATAAGAAAATCGATTTCTCTGTCAGCAAATTATCTTTCAACTCAGTCTTTGGTAACTTACGGAAGGATCAATTTTTTTTTTTTAATGTTTAGATGACAATTTTGAAAAAGAACAAATTGATATTAGAAAGTTGAAATTGAGATAAAATTAAAATATAACATATTAAAATGATATTTTCTCAATTATGATCAAATTTGAAAAATTAGAAAGATATATTATAACTTCTATATAATCAAAATGGGCGCTCCACTGGTCTCTACCTTTGTCAGGTACAAGAATTTAGCTGCATACACGCAAATAAAACAGTTAACTAATAGTTGGTTTCGCTGTGTGATCTACAGTAACAAAATCTGACTATTAAAAAAAAATTTAATGATTTAGATATATTATTACAACATATTAGTTTTTTTAAAAAAAAATATGAATAGTTGGATTAAATCCAACAATAATTATTACTATTGCAAAAAATATTTATTATAGGCAATCCAAATCTGAATATTTGAAGACCGCATCTTGAGTTTAAAAGTCAGATATGATGTTAAGATGATACTTTTCTAAAATGAGTAAATAAAGTGAGTTTCATGAGGGCTAATAAATACCTAATTGCATTTAGAAGAGGAAATGACTAAGGGTGTTGTTGTCATTCTCCCCATGCCCATTGCTTAATCCCAATGCATGCCTTTTAACTTAATTATAAGAAGAATTTTGTAGTTTTCACCCGTCCTCCCTTATAATTTCAGTTTTTTCAAAATTTGTCTTTTATATAGTCTTCGCATGGAGTTGTACTTAAATAGTTAATAGAGATAAATGTGACATTAATATGGTCATTAAATGCTCTCTTATTACTTTAATATCCCATGATAATGTACAAAAAATAACATGATTAAAGCTATTTCAACATAGTATTTTGTTGTGACATATTTCTAGTGATCGATAGATAGTTGAACACTTAATAATTACTTAACTTTATTTGGAACCATTAAGTCATGTCACCTATTTTCTTATCAAACTTAATATAATGACAACATTTAAAACAGTATTTTATTAAAAGATAAAAAATAAGACTTTCAAATTCAAGATTACTAATGCTTTTTCAATTGTATCTTCACCAATCACTTTCATGTTAATTCTTAATTTGGCCTGTATTGATTTTTATTTTCATTTGGTTTCCTCGCCTCCCGTTCATTTTTATTTTGGTCTTTTTATTTATTAGTTTGATCGCTTTCATTTAATTAAAATTCAAAGACTAATATGCTAACTTTAAGTTAGCGAAAAATCAAATTGAAAATAAATTAATGAATAAGGAACATCTAAATTGAGAATGAACGAAAACCAAATTAAAATAAAATGATAAGAAAGGAATTAAAATAATATTTTACCCTTTTTTCCAATATTTTGATATGCAAGCTAGGGGTGCACACCGGGCAAATCATGATAGGTTTTTATTTGACCAAAAACCCAGCTTAATTTTAGACTAAGTCTCCTTTTTTAAATATGAGATTTAGATTTATCTACTTAAGTTGAGTCAATTGATTTTTTGAAAAATATGTTTTTATTAATAATAAAAATTTAATAAAAAGAATAAAAAATAAGATTTGAAATGAATAAAAAATAAAATTTAAATTTAAAATAAAAAATGATTAAAACTTTAAAAGAAATAATACTCTAAACATTTATTATAAAAGGTTATGAAAAATAAATTAAAATTTGACAAAAAATAATATTTAAGTTTGACCGTATCATGTGAAAACTCAAGACTTATTTTAACTCGATAAAATTTGTAAAACTTTTTTGTTTTTATTCAACCTAATTCAACCTAGTATAATTAGGTTGAACCAAACCACCAGATTACATGTTCACCACTCCCGTTAATGGTGGCCAGCGAGGTACCTTGGTAATTTTCAGTCCCTTGACATCCGTTGAAATTGGGTCTTATCAGAGGTTGGTAATTCTGACGAAGACGATGTACGTAGATGGGACCTAAAATTTAAATAATCATGTATATAAAGAACAATAAGATTAGTTGAAACTGGCCTAAATATGCCATCCTAGTTATTGATTTGATACCACGGATTATATATATAGGCTGGTTGGTGAGGAAAGCAAACCCACATTACCTTTGATGTCTGCGTTCTTCACGTCGTTTTTGAGGTAAGTCCATCATAACCTATCATCATTTGAACTGGTTCAAACCTCTCAAAGATGGCAAACTTACTCATCAATGTACGAACAAATTTTTTTAATTATATCCAATTTTAAAATAAAGCGAATCATGGTGTGTGTGTGTATATATATATATATATATTATCCATTTTTGAATTTAATTTTATTTTAATTCTCTATAATTTAAAAGTTTCTAAATAATTTTCTATTTTTTAACTTAGTCTTACTTTAATTTTTCACAAATTAAATATCTAAAAATAATCTTCACTTTCAAAATTTGATCCAAAGTAATCCCTCTTTAAATCATAACTAAAAAAATAACATAATTGAATAGTAAAAAGGCTATTTTAAGTTAGATTTTGAAAAGTAAATAATTATTTAAAAATTTTTAATTTATAAATGGCGAAAATGATACAAAGTTAAAAAAATGAAGAACTAATATGATATAATTTTCTCTCTGTATGTTTATGTTATAATGATATTCTTTTAAAGTTTTAATCCTAATCAAGTTAATGAATGTAAAAATATCTCATGCAAATTCATTGGTGAGCTTTCTCTTCTCCACGTTATGATCCAACTTGGAAGCAAAATGGGTAAATGTGAATTGACTGTTGACGATGCAGCAACTATGAACATGGCTACCAACCTATACATTGAAAGAGACCATGAATGGGCTTCGGTCCCTATCACGACCTACTATTTGCAATTATTAAAGGTGTTTACCTTTTTGAGCTACGAGATTCTAAGATAATATGATTGTTGTTAGCTTTAGTTTGTTTGTATTCAATGTGACTAGCGAATTGCATGAAAGGGGTCTTTAAGAGGTGGAACCATAAATATAGGTCAAGAAGCAACAAACACATCATTGGCTCACGGTGTCAAGGCGAACCAACAATCCAAATCACGAATGGCATGGCCCCATTAATTAACTCAGACGCATGTTAAGTTGCACTTGTGAGTTGGCAAGTCAATTTGAGAAATTGTTATGCAACTACGAGAAAGTGACTAAGAATGGTGTTTTATGGAGCCAGCCCAAGTTCTCAACCGTAGAATGGAGATTATGGTTTTGGCTTCACTTTTAACAGAAAAATTAATACAAAGATCCAAGTCCATGATTTCTTGATATAATTATAATTTTAATTTCTTAGATCAACAGTTAAATCTTTTTTTTTTTTTTTTCGTTCAAATGCTCTTTGCAAATCTATTTATTCATGCATAAACCCTCATATTTCTTTTGCAATTGGAGTAGAGAATTATTGCGTAAGAGCCTTTGCTTCCTAGTGATCAAGGGTCTACAACTAGTCCTTGAACAACCTCTTCCTAGTCTAGCTGAAGCAGTTTAGGGATTTAAGAATTTGATGTGAAAGGAGATGAAAGTTGAAGTTGTCACATGCTACGGTACGAATCTAGGGATGAAAAACAATGATTTTTTAAAAAGTTATAAATGTAAAAATTATAATATCCATTCACACACAACTTCCCAATTAGTGATTATGTTTAAAAAGTGGGTCGTCATTGGTTTCAATTTCAGATGTTTAAATTCGTGAGTTTGTTAAATTAGATGTCAAATTTTGTACTTTGCAAAAGTGCTTGCATCCGAAGTCTTTGTGCCTGCTTAATATAATGATTTAAATGATTTGTTGACATAAAAAATAAAGAAGACATGAGAGAAAACCACAGGATATATGGTTTAAATAAGTTAACAACGGCTATCAATTCCTAATAGGATATTTGACATTATCATATGAATGCTTTAACACAATGTAGTGGCAATTGCAGATGTCAAAAAGAGAAGGGCGGCACGCTAAGAGTAGCAACTAGCAGCAGTTATGATAAGATTGACATTCCCATTAAGTAAGATTGATGGAGGACTGAGTCATTCAGATAAACAATTAAAGACTGTGCTTTAATATAACACCATATTGTGGCCTCAAATTTTCAGCCAATCTGCATTCCATTTCTTTTGGAATACAATATACATATGCAGAGCAGACTAACACACAGAATAATTACTTAAAAGACTACCCACTAATAGCACCATTGAACTTTTACACAATTCAAAAAGACACTTTATCGTTGACCGATTTAAAGGGTCCTATTAGGCAAGATTTGAATTATGCATAAACTAAACTCCTTACCAGACCTTGGCCACTTCTGAAAATTAGAAAGATAATATGAGAATTTGCAGCCATTGTAGTTGGACGTACAAATTTCTCTGGAGTAACAAAATATTTAAAAACCATGTATCCGATGACTAATCAGCATTCAGAGAGTGGAGAGCCAATAGCCGGGAAGAAGAGTATAGAGCAAGAGAGAAAAGGAAAAGTCAGAGGTTATTTTAATTTAATCTTCTAATTCTCCCTTTCTCTAGGCCACGAGAAATTGACTAGAGTCTAGAAAGCCATCAATCTTACCAGCATTCACATGGTAATAGGGAGGGTAAACAGAGCTTTAATGAGATCACTGCAGTAACGTTGTTAGAAAAATTTCATTAAGTACACCAGCTTTATCCCAGTGTACTTTTCAATGAATGCTATACAACTGTCTGTCTTCAACTATATTATATCTCTAGCTGACAAAAAAATTTAACCAGAGATGAACAACAGAAGAAAATAATAAAAGTTCAAAAAAAAAAAAGAAAAAAAAAAAAAGAAAAGCGAAAACAGTTTGACGTTAGACAAATTTCCTCTATTGAAGTATATTCCAATTGCTTAAAGGAAACCAATAATCAGAATTGAATCATTCAATCAATGGCAATGATGAGAAAACCAACAGATACATACATGAGAAAAACTGGATAGAGTGCAAGAGCTTTTCTCCTCGGGTTGACTGCAGCACTCATGAAAGGGTATGCAGCCCAAGAGCTCCAACCCAATGTCACAAATACAACAATCATTTTTACTATGACATTGCCATTCATCATACAAATTAATGCACCAATGTCCAGAGGGAACAAGCAATAGCCCAGAAGACTGAGACTCTGGAAGAAAATAATGTGTCCACCCTGAAATTTTAGAGTAAAAGAATTAATTTGCTGTCAGTATCACTAATCAATCTCAGATTACAAATTAATCTACATATAAGGAGTCAGTGAGAACAGCAATCTCATGTGAGATGTGAGAGAAAGAAATAATCACTTCTAAATTACAGATGAATAGTTAAGATTAACAAGAAAACCATCAACGTGAAAATCAAGAAAAGACATTTATTATAATTTACGAAAATTTATTTCGACCATTGATTTGTGAAAGGTCGCATCCTCTCTCTAATCTAAACATAATAAGTATTATTATCAGTGTTTGCAAACTGCTCAAGGCCTCAAGCCTGGCTTGTTTAATAAACAAACCGAGTTTGACAACAAATTTTAGTGTTGGGCAAAGCTTCAGGCTAAATTTGAGCACAGTTTATTTAGAACAAGTTTGAACAATATAGAGTTTAATGCAGATTGAATACAGCACTAACTGTATTAGGAGGCCCACAACTCTCAAAATGGACTCAACTGATCCCATCCCTAAAAATGGGGTGGTTGAGCTGGCATAACACTGGTACGATAGGTCTTTCTAGCCTACAGGCTTAAAAAGGATTTCTTTTCCATTATCAAATTGTTTTACTATTGTCGATTTTTTTGGGCCAGAAAACTATAGTGGATTTTAGATGAAGAGGGTAACTCATAATGTGTTTCACAAGCAACTTCAAATGTTGTGCAGGTTAAGGAAGAGGCAAATTAAGATGAAATGTGATTTGTTGTGGTTTGAAAATCTGAATCTTAATTGTTGATAGTTAATATGATTTGATACCCTTGTAATGAATACTGAATAGATGCTATTTGTCATTTTTGTACTCTGATTTATTAATGTTGGTATGACTATTTTTTCTAATATCTTTTTTTTCCTGTCCAAGGTTTTCTATTCTTATTATTTTGGACGAGATTTTCTATTATTTCATTTAGCATACAATGTATTATTATTGTTTCATGTTGGTGGAGGGGAAGTTAGGCCTGGTCCAGCCCACAAGTCGTAAAAAGGGTCAAGCAGGCCAGCCAGCCATACGAAGGCCCATTTGCTGATTCTAAAGCACTTGGGGGCCGGTTTGGCCATTTTGACACCTCGACACCCGCCATACTGAGCCAGCACAACATAATGATCCCATGGTGAAATACGATGCTGACAAAAAGGAAGTTGATTGTGGACATGACTGAATATGAGATGAGAGATTTAGAGAGGCAAATACCAGAAGCAGGACATTCAACGTCAATATAACAGCGCCGGCAGCAAGTAACGCAAACGCAACAGCAAAGACGTCAGACTGACATACGTTTGAAAAAAAAAAAAAAACTGTCAGTAGGGATGTAAACAAACCAGTTGAATTGGCATTGTAATAGTATAATACATCAACATGGTACAGAAAACCAAGCAGAGATAGAAAAGAATAAAAGGGCCGGGGGCGAAGGAACAAAAAGAACAAATTACAAGGGTACGAACTAAGAATACTGATCACCTAACATGAAGTTAAACAGGATTTTAACAAACTGAAGCGACAAAGTGGCATATCTTACATATGTTATTATTGCAATGGGCAAATAGGAAAATCTGGTAAAATTACTTAAATTAATGGGTTCCATGGGCTAATCAAATATGAACATGCTATATTCATACCCCTTAATGGTAATCCAATGCCAAAACCCAAAAATCGTAAGGGAAAAGAAAATTACATGCCATTATTTTGTATCATAGTATAAAAAAGGATTCCGAGGTATGTACAACCGTGTAGCTTGGAGCACCAGTGTCTCCCACTTCCTCTGCCAAACTGAACCTACACTACCCCGAACAAAGGATGCCCTTTGGAAATGGCAATTCTATCAATACTATCATTTGCATCTATCAACCAACATTTTAGAATTGGCCAAAAATTTAAAAAAGATGACTGTATAAAACCTTTGAAGAGAATTGGTAGCTACCATGCTAATTGCTTAGTTCATGTTAAGGGTGCGTGCAGAATGTGTAAGCTGACCTAAAGGATCTGACAATGAAGGGAAGAGAAGAACCTAAGCCCTAATGAAATTCTGAAATGGAGTTCCTGTCCACCAGAAACTCAAACTACAACCACTTTAGCTATTCAGTGATGACAAATTGCTAATCCATCTCCAACTCACTTGCACATAAGGTCACTAATCAAAGTTGCAGTTGATTAATTGTGCCAATGGGGAAAAGAGCAACAGCATGCAGTCCCAGATCTTGGCAAGAAATGACACTAATATGAAAACGGAAAACAATTATGTACACCTTCAGCAAGTTACACATCTATTATAATGATGCAATATAACCTCCAGAGTTACAGATACAGAACCGTTAAATTATAAAAAACAATACTAAAGTCTAATAATATGCCCATTGTTGTGTTTCTATCCAATAAATGAAATCAAAGCTAGAATCAAGATATGCAACCAATAGAAAAAGAAATTAAATGAAGCTTGTAAAGCTTTTACTTTATTTTAAAAATTAATATGCTCTACTTCATATGGTGCACACTTACAGGGAGAATAAATAAACAAGTAATATGAATCCATAAGATTTGAAGAACCACATACCATACCTTGAATTAGAAGTATCCGAACAAGTAATTAGAATGGATAAGAAATAAGATAAAGATGATTTCAAATGAAAAAGAAGAGTTGTCAGAGTGTCATTAATGTTGTCAAGTACAAAGATCAAATGAATAAGTTTAAGCACCATCACATCTTAAAGTAGCTGGATTTGAAAGAAAAAATTTGAACAGTTGTTTAAATCATTATCATCATCACTATTGTGGCTTCATAGCTAGTTTAAAATTCCATAGTAACATCTATTCTGCCATGCAAGTGCAACAGCAAATTGGCATGGAATTAGAGATGCTTCTTAATGATAACTATCATTCACTTGCACCAACTACGCCAGCATACCATGAATCTCAAATGCCTAAATAGACACCTCTATCAGTGTTATACTCAAGGTAGTCAAAGGCGAAAGACACCTTGGCGCAAGACCTCTAAAATGCCTCAAGGTGAGAGGTGCTCACCCAAGTGAAAGAACTTAAATAGGAAAAATGTTAAAATATGCTAGGGTTTTAAAATTTTGAATGGCATAGGGAAAGTAGGGAAGGAGATTAGAAGAAGAGCAATAGAAAACAGAGTTCTGAAACAAAGTTCAGAATTTGAAGGGTGTAGGAGAAGAAGGGAAGAAGTTTAAGAAATATACAACACAAAGTTCTAAAATATTGAAGGGTTTTAAAGAAATATAAAACACAGTTTCAGACCAATTTCAGATATTGAGAAGGGTGTAGGAGAAGAAGGGTATTTTTTACTGCCTCTGTTCCTTTCTATTTTAGTCCAATTTCTATTTGTTCACTAAACCGTAAAAACTAATACGTTAAAGTATGTTTTAAGGTTGAGCTAGGCATTAAATAATGGCTTTAATAGTTTTCTATATAATCTAAAAACATTCAGGCCGGGCTTTTAAAACTAACCCTAAATAAAAAAAACCTGGGCGCCCTAACTTCATCTAGGCGCCAAAGGGCTCTTGCCCAGACTACCAAAAAGTGCCCAAAGATGGCTCCAGATGAGCGCCAGGCCTGATAAGTGCCTCTCACACCCTGAGAGGCGCTGGTCTCAAATGGTGCCTTGCCTTAGTGCTTTAGGTGTTGAGGTGTTTGCCTTTAACTTCACTGGTTATATGCAAAGGAACTTATGTGAAGTTTTGTTGGTCACAAACAATTTGTCTAAACAAATATAAATTATATAAACACACACACACAAGTTCACTTTTTGCCTTTTTTCTAATTGTTGGACATACATACTCTTCTTTGGCTAATTAAACTAGGAAGTGTGATGCTGGACGAAGTGGCAGGTTATTTTGATGCACCTGTAAATGGTTCCATCATACCTAAACAATATATCCATCTAATGTTATTTACCAATTTATAGTCTAGCAGACTCACAGGTAACAAAATTTGTAGCCGACTGTTATATGTAAAATTCTTGCATAGATATGGTGCTTCACGTCAGCCATGCACTGATGCACCAATTAATGACCACCAAAAGTTATTTAGAATAACCCTCCAAAGTTTATCCCAAATCAACCAAGTGCCTATTCCCGTTGGTTTGATGCATGGTTTAATTGGTCCACCATATGCATGCAGAAATTGTTCCTGCTTTAGATTAAAGACCTACATAAAATTAACTAAATCATACTGACACAATGTTCAGACAGTACCATCCAGAAGACCACAACCCCTCCTATGGGATAAAAGATGCCCGAAGTAGAACCCTTTTAAATCAGTCCATATAACATTTATCAGCGAAGATTATCCAAAGGACTCCATAAGAATCATCTTCTTAACTTTGATCAGAAGTTCTACTTGAGGGAAAAATCACCAACAAATGTCTGGATGCAAAACTTAGGTAAATAAAGAAACAATCGATAATGAAGTCACACAATCCTAGTTCATGCAGTATCACAATCAGCAAATGAGGACATTTACTCTACTCCACAGTCCTTATTTCCCTCATATGCAGAAATACATTACTATGAAATACAGACATTGTACAAAGACAAGAACCAATCTATAACCAAAAACAAGAAAAGATCTCATGATGCCTCTTCCACTTACTGATAATTAGGTAAAAATTATTTTCGGATACATTCACGTTTTCATGATGTACCATCAGCCAGCAAGCTTTTGTATTTTGTGAAGTATAGGAAGATGGCAAGCTATAAAGTCAATGATTTTCAAGATTGCAAGGGTTACAAAAGCAATACTAAAATTTTGCAGAAGGATGTCACTAGAAGAAAATGAAGATGGCAAATTAACAATTAACAACTTTTCAACTCAGCATATAACGGTTCCTGCATTCACACCTCATATTAAGAGACAAACTAAGGCCTCACTTCTTAACATTGGCTCAGCAATGCAGATGAACTGAGTTTCGTGATCTTAATTGAAAAATGACTAAAGTTTACACAAGTTTCCAAGACTAAATTAACTCATAAACTACGCAATTGAACCGTTAAGTGATAAACTACTCACTTAAGGGCTACCAAGAAGATTATAGTGATCTATTTGCATACCTTCTTGACAGATGCAGACCATGAAAGAACAAGACCCAGGAACACAATAAAGAAGAAGGGTCCCCACAGATCCCAATCCCTCAGAGCCTTCCCGGGGTCCTCACGGAACGGGTTGGGAAACACGACCTGCATCAGATTATTAACAATCCTTGTCAGATCCCTTTTCACCGTGTCCCAGACCGGCTCTGTCAGCGTGTCAGGAGGCGAGCCGAATCCACTTAACGCGACACTAGGACGGCCATTTCCGGCTGAAGAGGTTGAAACCGGAGGAGGAGGAGGAGGCAGAGCTGGTGGTTTCTGAGTGGAAGATTTTGGCCGAGGTGGAATGCTAGAAGGCATGAATGGCGAAGACGACACCGGAATTGAAGCTCGAGGAGGACTGGGAGGTCTAGCAGGGAGAACCGTGGTTGGACCCGATTGGACGCTGGCATGAATGAGGTTCTCGATCTCGTCAATGTCGGACTGGGACGATGGGTGCAGCGGTATTGTATCGCTGTGTGACATCTTATGCCTCCTCAGAGAGTGGAATTCAGAGGAAAATAAATTTCACAGGAATCTAAGAAATGAAGAACAGATCCAGAAAGAGAATGTGAAATATCGGAGCTCAGAGACAATGGAATTCAGAAGAAGGAGTGAAATAACGTAGCAGGGAAGAGTGGCGACGTACATGAAAATCGGGAGGAAAGCGGTTACGAAGTGATGGGCATTTTTAGGCTAGAGTTTGGGTTTTTCCTTCTTTCTTTTTTAACAATGCGATAAAACTTCATGTAGCCAGAATTTCCCAATGTCTACAAATACAAATTCTTTGGGTAAGATTTGCTTGTAAATGCATGTTGGGTTTAACCAAGTAGATTAATCATGGAATAATGATAAAATTAAAATGATTTGTCCATCTATTTCTAATCTAATTATAAAATTGTGTATTAGTGATAACCTCTTTTATGGCCAAAAAAAAAAATCCTTTTTTGAAATTATAATATTAGTGTCTACATTCAAGAGTTAATGTTGATATTTAAATTCAAAGGTTAACATTTTATCTTAGAAAATGATACAAAAAGTGACATGGTTATTCATTTATTAATTCTGATATCTAACAATTAGTAATGAATAGAAGTTTAATTTCAAGGCCTTTAAAAAAGTCAGCTATTGTTATCTATTTTAAGAAAAATTATTTATGTCACTTTAAAAAAAACTTGTTTTATAAATCAATTTTTATATACAACCTTGTCTTTAAACCTCAAAATATTATTAGACTTTAAATATAATAGATCGTTAATATTTTTTCACCTTGCAAGATGGTGTAGGGACATAAGTATGATGTTTTATAATTCAAATACTTAAATTGTTATTAGGTTGATTTTACGACTAAGTTTCTTAACTAAGATAAACCAATGTCATAACAAAATTATAAATTACTTGTAAATATAACCTAAGTTAAAATTGAAATTATTGTGCTAATAACCTTAAAAACTAGTGGTAATTATAACAAAGTTGATTTGTAATTAAGGTAAACCAAGATTGTAATAAAATCAAAAGTTACTTATACATTCAATGTAAGTTAAAATTAAAATTATTGTAGTAATAAAGACAAAAACCAACAGTAAGCTAAGTTGATTTATAACTCTAGAGTTATCTTCCACTTCAATGTGATGATAGATTATAATTTCTATATTTAGTTCTATTACGACTTATTTTATGGTAACGAGAACAACAATAGCTCTTGATTTAAATTCGTTTATGCATTCAATGTAAGTTAAAATTAAAATTATTGTAGTAACAAAGACAAAAATTAATAGTAAGCTAAGTTGATTTATAACTCTGGAGTTATCTTCCACTTTAATGTAATGATAAATTGTGATTTCTACATATAGTTCTATTACGACTTACTTTATGGTAACTAGAACAACAATAGCTCTTGATTTAAATTCGTTAAAATCTCCCCATCCATGTGAAACTAGTATCATATCTTCTTTGATAGTGAATTATCTATTCTTTGATCCATTTATACTTAAAGACAAGTTTCTTCATACTTGCAAAATGCTTTTGAATCAATTACACCAAAAGGTAAATACATACTATAATGTTTTGAATAATACAACATTGCATCATACACTTTATCATAATCAAGTTAAATATAAATGAAACACACTGAGTTTACAACTCTAATTTAAGTTGTTACCACCTTGTTTTATCTATATTACATTACTTACTTTCATTTGTCACAATACAAATTTCTTACTATTAAGGGTTTCTAGGCCAACAACTGTATTTAAGTTTTTTTACTTGTTTAACAGAGTTAGGTATTTTTACTTGTTTAATAGAGTTAGTGATGACTTATTTTATCCCTCCTTTTAATTGAACTACACTAAAAGAGGTACTTTAAATAATGCAATATTGTATCATTCACTTTATTTAAATTAATTCTTGAAAACAAAGAACACATTTATTTCAATACCAAGGCTTTGTTTGTATTTATTACTACCATGATTTGTTAATTTTACATTGCTTGCTACTACTTGTTACAATAAAATTTTTTATTACTAAAGTTTTTCAAACTTATTTATTGGTTATTATTATTATTATTACATATTTTATGTGGTATATGGTGTCTTCATTATTTCTTAGTTTTCTTTCTTTCGCAACAAAGGGTTTTTCCTAATAAGATAAAAATAACTTTCTCCCTTTCCTTACTTCAGTGGCGTGGATGACAGAATGCAAAGATGGTGGAGCTATAAATGATGAAGATTCATATGTAAATAGACAAACTAACAATACAATTTCATCTAAGAAAATTGGATGACATATAAAGATAAAAAAAATACTTCCTTAGAGGTGTTTCTCATCTTTTAGAAAATGATAAGCAGTACAATGTGAGAGGAGAATGCATACTGGGAGAAAACATTCAAATTTGTTAACAAAATATGGTTTGGAGGGACGATATTAAACTTATTAAGTTTAGAGATATTTTTGTCTATTGAAAAGTTATAAAATGACTTTAGATCTTTTAATGTAATTACAAAATTTAATATCCTTAAGAGTAATTAATTGCATCTTATAGTCTTAAACTAAAAGTTTTCCATATCTTTATAAAGGTTCAAGTACAATTAGACCTGATCATAATTTTAAAAGCTCATCTAGCTCGATAAATTTGGTTAAAAAAAAATTTTGACTAAAAAATGTCTGATTATAAAATTCTGTTCTATAAAACAAGTTGAGCTCAGGTTTTTATTTAAAGTCCAACTCAAACCCGAAATACTTGAATTAATATTATTTCAAATAAAGAAACTTATTATTAAAAAATACTTAATTTAATTAGTAAAAAAAAGAATATAACATAAGATTTAAGATATAAAAAATAAAACTACCTTAATTTTAAATATATAAAATATAAGTTAATTATGACATTAGTTCATTTTAAATTCAAAGCAGTTATACATAAAATCATAAGTTTATTTGACGTAATATTGTAGTAAGGAAACAGTAATAAATGCCTTTCATTCAAGGGATAAATGACAACACAACAACTTATTTATATTTATAACATATTTATATATAATTTTACAAATAATAATAATCATTAACTGCATTGTTTATCTCAAATTTTAAGTAATAAATAAATTTTTTTTATAAATTTAAAAAGTTTACTGGGCCTATAGGCCAAAATAAATGAATAAATTTTGTGTCCAAATAAAAAAGTGCAACGAACTTTGAACTTTTTATTTTTAACTAAAGTTTGACCTGATTTTTTTAAAACCCAACCTGATAATTAGGTCAAAAAATAATCTTATCTTTAGATCTCAATATATAAGCCTAGGCCCATCACTATTTTTTAACTATAAAATATCTAAACTCCACCTATTTAATATAATTTTTTATAAAAAATTAGTAAAATTCAAAGAACACCAAATTTCAATAATTATGGGAGTCTTACAATGCCTTCTTTACTAAGGTAGTTTCACAAAAACCTAAGAAGGACGACAATAGTTGCCAAACATCTTTAGTTATAAATGAGTCTTAATCCATATATATAACTTTAGGGACTCTCTTGATTCTTCAAGTTTGTTTGAAATATAAACATTCTTTTTTTCTTTCTTCATTTTTTCATTCAATTTTTTTTACAAAAATTACTCTTAGCTTTACTGAAGATGTTCCACTACCTTCCTCTCTCTCAATTACCTGTCTTCTAAAACTCCATTACAAAGAAGGGACAAAATGGGTTTAACTAACTCCAACTTCACAATCAAATTAGGTTTCATATTTTTATCTAAGAAAAATTTATAGTTACGTATAGCTTTTGCTGTATATAAACATGAACTATGTCTCAGCATCAAACTTGTAGGCGCCCCTACATACTATTAAAACTAGTTTATTTGCTCACATGTTGCATTGGTGTTGAAAAAAATTAATTTATTTTATTATATATGAATACATTTTAAATTAACAGTATTTATAAGTGTTAGTAAAAAAATTGAATTTAGTAATACATTTTAAAATAAAAAACATAATAAATTAAAAAAAGTTCGTAAGATTAGTTATGTGAAATTGATAAGAAAGAATTGACAACAATGAGCTCTTTGAAAAGTTACTATCATAAATTATTTTAATCATATATTATTTTTTCTTACTTTAATTTTATACTATGTCAAGTTATATTTATTGTCTCTTAGTAAAAAAATTTAAGATAAAGTTAGTCAATTAATTAATTCATTATTTTTTTCTTGATTTTAAAAAAATATGAATTTCAAAGAATTTTTTATTTAAAAGGAAATTAATGGATTCACTATTTTTAACTAATATAATTTAATAACTTCATTATTTTTTTAGTCTATGACAAAGAATGTGCGCAATTCAAAGAAAGGTGAAAAATCATTATATGAAAAACTATGTATTTATTCAACGGAATCTTTTCATTTGTCAAAAGAAATGTATTTTACTTATATATAATAGATTCTTTTAATGTATATAATATATAAACATAAACATAATTAAAATACAAATATAGTTTTGAAATAGATACTCCAAAATATAGTTGAATATATTCTTTTTGTAATTATACGAAAGTATAAATCATATAAACACATTGAAAAAATTAATACTCGCACGCGCATTGTAATTTTTCTTGATACATCTGAAGCAAATATACAATTTTATTTCAAAAGGAAACTGCGAATCTGCATGCTATTCTCTTGAAGAATCTAGCTACACGGATGAATACTAAAAATTTTCCCTGTTCACTCCCCGGGAAGAAAAGATAGAAAAATAGAAATTGTACAATGTGTGATCAATCCAAAGCATTCCGAGAAGAAAAAAACAACAATCTCTTCATGCCGACTTTGAACATAGCGAAGGGGTGTTCTCCCCGAAAAAAAGAAAAAAGAACCAAAATATACATAACCCTCCGTTAACGTTTAACCTGGTCCAACTTCATCCCCAAGAAACCGTGAACACTGAAAAAGAATAAACCAATCATGGAGAAATCTCAAAGCTATTTGTTCTGCAATAACGGAGCTGCAGCGAGATCTGCCTCTCTATCTGAAGCTGGCGTCTGAAATTATTTATAAAAATCTCTGCTCTTTTATCAATATCATCATCTGAAGGACAGCTTGTGGTCCTTACTAGCCCTCGCGAAGAGCCCGAATCCTCAGAGCCCGTATCGTCGGAACAAATCATCAACCCAGTTGTTGATCGATCGTTGAAGCTGAAGCTGAGTTGGCGTCGAGCCAGGGAAGCACGGCGGATGACGGAGGCAACCTGCCATGTGCGGCTGAGCAGGGCGGAGCTCAGTAGGAGTCTCACCTTGTGCACGGCTCTCCTCAGGCGGCTTAACAGTGACTGCTTCTGCATGTTCTTGTTCGTCTTCAAGCTTAGGTTAATCAGATTAGATACAGCAAAGTGTAAAATGTAGTGTTACATATATAGGAGATGGAAAGAGTAGATTTCTTCTTAGGATAGGATGGGAACTTGCTAGGTAAGTAAACATGGCTGAACAATGCGTGTAGAAATGGAGGACCGCGTGCTATGTTAGCGACGGCTGGCTCATATTTGGAACATATATGGTCAAAGTTTGATTGGTTCTATTTTAAAATTAAAAATTCTGATTAGAAGGTTTTACATCAACTCGGTTTATTAAAAATTTAGGAAATTAAATTAATCATAGATGAATATAAAATTGTATTAAACAAATTTTATTGGGATTCATTGACATATAAATCTGTCGTTAATTAATTTAATTTATTAATTGTTATTGATTGAGTTTACTTAAGTTTTTTTAATATAAGGTAGTTGAATCAAGTTAATAATTAAATATATGAAACTTGAATTATAGTAAAAGAAAAATATATGGGAGTAATATATATGTAATTATATTTATGTTCATGTAATTGACTTAGTCTATTCATTAATAGATTGGATTCTAACGTAATAATTAATGGAATATTTTATAGCAAGTTTGGGTTCTTTTTTGTTTTTAATGCCTGATTTTTCTCACTTTATTATCCAAATTTGGCATTAGACTTGGACAGGAAATGAAACCATGCATAGTTGAATTGGTTGGTTTAGGACATAACTCTTTTTCTGATATCACTGCGTTGACCAATGAGGAATATTATCCACGCACGCACACAAACTTGGCTACGAATTCTCTTTCAGATTTTGCTGTAATAGACACGTTTCAATTTTTAACATATCCTAATATACTCTATCTTATGTTGATTATTCTTCCGAAGATGTCATATTATTACAGACATGAAATTATAAAATATTTGTCAATCTAGTCCTTTATAGAGTTATCTTAATTTGGTTCTCCACATATAAATATTTCTTAATTTGATCCATTACAAATAAAATTATCGCAAATAATACCATTCATATTTTTAAAATTACCATATGCTTTAAGGACATCATTAATTATATCCATTATTTTTGGACTACTTGCTTGTCAACGGAAATGGATTTTGACTGACTATTTCACATTTGATTTCGGTTATAGTTAAACATAAACTGCAACCTCTTATTCATAACAAATGCACCAATAATTTCCTTGAGGAGTTTCTCAAGAAATAGCTTTTTTACTCTTGTTTTGAGTTTTGGAATAAATGCCACTTTCAGTGTTTTTCTCAGACTAATATTTTTACGTATGTTAATTTTTTTTGTTTTTTTATTTTATTAATAACTTGTCAGTTTATTAACTCCAAAACTTCCTTAATAATTGACAACTTAATTCAAATTCAGAATTTGAAATTAGATTTAATAATTAAAATTAATTACTGGTCAATTAGTTAATTAAAATTATGTTTTAGTTTGGGTTTGGGTTATCCCACTATGGATGACCCATTTTCCAACATTTTCCACTTGGTTAATTAATTACTTTTCTTACACCTTATATGTGCTGCTTTGTTTTGGTACAACTTTGGAGAGCTCTTATAATCTTAATACTATTGGACAAGCGTAATTGACTACTAACTATAATTATATCTCATATACTTTTACTATGGGCAAATTTCCCTTTTTGAGTGTTGATTTCACTTATATTGTCTTATAGGCATATTGAGCATACCTTAGACAATAATATAGTTGTATATATCTCAAGTGATTTTCCTTTCACCTAAATATCACTTGGATTAAAATTAGTCCCTTTCCCAACAATAATGCTTTATTTTGAATCATTATAACCATAGGATATACATCAAAGTAGCAAACAAATATTATCTCCTTTATGAAATTGTCAAAGTCATAAGGGCATCTTTTATATTATTAGATCATTACTAGGACTCACTTAAGCAGGCAATTTATTAGTTGCTTTTTAATTGTGCTTAAATATTATCGTATTTCCTAGATGAAGTTATCTACTTCTAAAAAGTTGCAACAATATGCCATAAACGATTGTCTCTAGCTACGTGTTTTGTGATAGTCTAATTTGTTCAGTGCAATCATGTGCAAAATGACTCATGCTTTAATCTTGACAATGTCAAGCTTTTATGCACCATTATTGCCTTTCTTCTTAAATGATTTCTAGATCCTATTGAAATGTTTGCAAGTTATTCTTATTAAGATGTGTTGGAAGATTTGGTGTAAGATTTCAGATATCTTACTCAAAGATTTGCCGCAATATCTTAGATATTTTGTTGATTATTTTATTTTTAGTCTTTTGTTATAGATATTCTATTATTCTTCTATTAAGATCAGTCATATAGGATCTGAATAAAACGCCTACTTGTTAGGGATATTATGTTATATCAGAATATGATATTTTAAACTTGTATCAGCTATATAAGTTGTAACTTAAGTTCAAAAGGGTTATGATAAAACAAAATAAAAGTATCCAGAACTATTTTTTTCTTAAAAAATCTACATGGTATTAGAGCTTCTAATCTAGGTCTTATGATACACTTTGGCACTATCCTTGCTACCATCGATGGCGATGCACAGGGGAGCACAGTGATTCCATCGATTGACCACCCCAATCACCTAAACAACCTTACTACCTCACAAGGATTAGCCAGCCCCGACCCCACTCCTTTTCTAATCACGTCACTTCGCTTGACTGGCCAAAATTACCTACAATGGTCAGCAAATGTAATGTTATTTGTGAAAGGAAGAGGGAAAGCTGACTACCTCACAGGAAAAGTTACCCTACCTGAACTCACTAACCCTCTCTACACTGAAAATAACCTCATTCAATCCTAGTTGATCAACTCCATGGCTCTTGACATAGGAGAAAACTTTCTCCTCTATCAGATAGCCCATGAAGTTTGGGAAACCTCTATTAAGATCCTTAGAATTGATAATGAAATTGAATATTTCAATACTATCCTCAAAGAATTCCTTCATGAGAGTGGGATCTTCCACCATAGTTTAAGCATTCATTGTCCACAACAAAATGGAATTTTTGATCACAAATATAGACACCTCTTAAAAGTAACAAGAGTCCTACTACTTGCCTTCAAAACACCAAAAACTTATTACAGAGAAGCCTTATTGACAACCACCTATCTAATTAATCAAATGCCCACTTGACCCTACTAGAAAAAATGGTTGAAATTTACCTTGAAACTGTTGATCTTACCCGTAGCCTTTCTCCCAAAATTTTTGGATGCACTTGCTTTGTTCACATATATAATAGCGGAAAACTTGATCCCCAATCCCTTAAGTACGTGTTTGTGGATTATTCGTCCTATAAGAAGGGATACAAATGCTTTTCACCTAACACAAAAAAAATTCTACATTTCCATGGGTGTTACCTTCTTCAAGACAACCCCTTATTTTGCAGATAAATCCATTCAGGGGGAGAGTACTGATGAATGGACTTACTGCAACACACAACAAACAATACCTTTTGTTGCACCTAATCTGTACATGTCAGCACTAATAACAAATCCAAGAAATACGCCCTTCAGCCTTAAACCTTACCCTAAAATAACTAGTCCAGAAACAACCACTTCTTCATAAAGCCAAGAACCATACACGAAAACACCTATAACCTCACCCATGTTTGTAACTAAATTAGAAGTTGTAGGAACATAAGATAACACTCCTGAGCACAGGTAAGAGTTTAATATAAATTCTGGGGCTTCAGAAAATGACTCAAACTAATTGGGTTAGCCAATTGCACTAAGAAAAAGGGTAAGAACTTGTACCAAACACCCTATTGGGAATTTTATTTCCCATGATAAACTTTTTCCTGAATATTCCTTGTTCATTACTAACCTATCCCATGAAAAGATAGCTCAAAATATACATGAAGCCTTGAATAGTGCAGAATGGATAACAACTATACAAGAAGGAAATACTGCCCTAGAGAGGAATAAAACTTAGGTAATGACTGACTTACCCATGGGCAAAAGGGTAGTGGGGTGCAAGTGGATTTTCACTATAAAGTATAATCCAGATGGAAGCATAAACAGATATAAGGCTAGGCTGGTAGTAAAGGGCTTTACACAGACTCCTAGAATTAATTATTAAGAGACATTTGCACATGTTGCTAAACTCAACACTGTTAAAGTTCTTCTCTCTATAGTTGTTAATCTAGACTGGAAACTTCACCATTTTGATGTCAAGAATGCCTTCTTAAACAATCACCTAGAGCTTGGTTTGACAAGTTTTCTAATGTAATTAAAGGTTATGGGTACATCCAGGGGTAAGCAAATCATACCCTATTTATAAAACACTCACCTAATGGAAAACTCTCAATATTAATTGTCTATGTTGATGATATTATAGTTACAGGGGACTTTGAAGAGGAAATTGAGAACTTGAAGAGTGTTATGGCTAAGGAATTTGAAATCAAAACTCTTGGTGAGTTAAAATACTTCCTGACGATGAAAATTGCTCGATCTAAGAAAGGAATAGAGGTTTCCCAAAGGAAATATACCTTGGATTTCTTGGAAAAAATAGGGATGTTAGGGTGTAAACCACACCTATGGAGATAAATTTCAAACTAGGATGCAAGGAAATAGCCCAATAGAAGAGACTGGGAAATATCAATTGTTGGTTGGGAAACTCATATATCTCTCATATACCAGACCAAGCATATCATTTCCCATTAGTGTGGTAAACCAATACATGCATAATCTCATTAATGAACACATGAATCTTATGTACAAGATACTCAGGTACCTAAAAAGAACCTTAGGGAGATAGATTTCATTTATGAAAAGAAGTGACATGAGTGTAAAGGTTTACTCAGATACTGACTGGGCAGGATCCACTACAGATAGGAGATCCACCATTGGATACTGTACTTATCTTTGGGGCAACTTGGTGACCTAAAGAACTAAAAAGCAATTAGTGGTGGCTAGAAGTAGTGTAGAGGCAGAATACTGAGTACTCTCCTTTGGTATTTGTGAAAGTTTGTAGGTGAAACGCTTAGTTGAAGATATCAGAGTGCTTATTGACTATCCTATACACCTCTTTTGTGAAAATATAGGTTAAGAATCTGGTATATCATAACCAGACCAAACATGTGGAACTGGATGAAAATTTTAACAAAGAAAAGCTAGACTCTAAGGTGTTCAAATTAGTCTAATTCCATCACAACACTAGACTATAGACATTTTAACAAAGCCACTACCAAGGGTGAGGTTTGAAGAACTCAATAATAAGCTAGGAATTATAGATATTCATTCACCAGCTTAAAGGAAGGGTTAGAAGATTTGGTGCAAGATTTTAGATATCTTACATGAAGATTTGCTGCAATATCTTAGATATTTTGTTGATTATTTTATTTTTATTCTTCTGTTATAGATATTCTGTTATTCTTATGTTAAGATTACATCATGTAGGATTTGAATAAAATTCTTACTTTTTAGGGATATTCTTTTAGATCAGAATATGAGATTTTACTCTTGTATTAGCTATATAAGTTATAACCTAGGTTCAGAAGGGTTATGACAGAATAAAATAAAAGTATCTAGAACTACCTTCTCTTAAAAATCTACAAAATATTACCTTTCTTGCTCTTAGACAATGTAGCTATATGTCACGCTGACTTTTCTAGAGGATCTATAAGGTTATTTAATTGTTATTTTTTATTTTTATAAAAGGGTATTTTGATTCTTATTCATTCTAAAAAAAAAGATACTATCATTCCTAGTCCCTTCCATATCATACATGAAACACTCCTCAATTTACCTAATTTATAGTTAAGTCTGTGTGGAAGAAAATTAAATTAATTAGTTTAATAAGATAGAGAAAGCAAGAAAATGTAGATAAGATATGAATTAAAACCTTAAACAATTCTTAAACAATGAATTCCTAAAATAGTTAAAGAAGAGTAAAATATTGAATAAATTATTAAGAGACTTGAATTCGAGGCTAGCACAAGTGGCTAAGCTTCACTCTATGCATAATTAAGTACTCTTGTTTGAATCTCACCTTGTCCTACTTAGTAAATAATTCAATTTTTAATTTTATTATATGTCTACCTGGTGTAAAATTACTAAAATGACCTTATGTTATTATCTTATTCACATAACATATCTTTTTTCTCTCCTTCAAATAAAAACTAAAGTAAGAAGGAAGAAGTTTCTTCCATCTTTCTTTCTGAAACTTCATCCCTTCTTCACTGCTCTCCACTATAATACATCCTTTTTATTGCATTTTTTTATCATTTTTGGCGTGAAGTATGCCATAATTCCCTAAAATTTTAGCAATGATCTTATCTTTCATATCAAGAACATTACGGTTTGAAAGAGGGATCAATCGGACACAATTGGTGTAGATTTTCTTCAAATTGAGCCATGCATTTTCCATTCAATGAGTACTTTGTGCACTCCCCTTTGTTCTTGGCCCTCAATCTTTCAATCTTGTCCCCAATTTTGAATTTTCCCAATTCTATAACCTAGGGTTCCACAAGAGGAGAAATTAAACACAATTGGTAAGAGACTTCTTCAAATTATTTTGTGTCATTGCTTCCTTACATCAAATTTGTTCTTTTCCCTTACAATCCACAATCAATTTTTGAATTTGGAGTCTTAAATTTGAACCCCTTTTTTTCACTGTGATGGTGGTGTAAATTCAAAATTAGGCTAAATTTCGGTGAGATTTCTTCCAATTAAGTTAGGCATTTGGTTTTTGGATGTATTCCGAGTATTTCCTTTCTAATTCCCATATGAAATTGCTAGGTTTTGGTCTCTAATTTCACACCTATTTTGGTTGGATGAAATATGTGATATAGTGATGAAATTAAAAAATCTTAGACTAATTTTCTTTAATAATAAATTAAACAATTGGAAGTTATTGTTTGAAGTGGTATGTTGATTTGGTAGCTTTTGCTAATTTTCTTTAATCTTTTTTGTTAATTTTTTTAAAAAAGGGAAGAACAAAACTTTATAATGATTGACTAATTGACCCTAAATAAGTAATTTAATTGATAATTAAATCTTGAATTATGATTAGAATAATTCCCCTATTTTCTTGCTAATGATAAAGAACGAGAAATTACTTTGGGTCATAAGTATACATAGGATTGAATACATGAAAATAAAAATAAATAAATAAATAAACAATAAAATGAAAAAAATATAAGATTTAAGCTAAGATGGTCAAATGTACTTGTGATATTAAAAGATAGAGGGTTAACACCCCACTTTGTGATTAAGAAAATTGGGTACACAGTAATTAGATAAGTATTGGGTTAGGCCTTAGGAAGTTATTTGAATTGAGGATAATCTTTCATGTAGGAAGTTAAATGCATATTATTTGTTTTTATAATACCATAGGCATTGGCCTTGTAATCAAGTGAGATAAGGAAAGAGACGTTAAGAACACTATTGTTGTGTGCATTCCTTTCAGGTAAGCAAATATTGCTAATCATATATGTTTTCAGTGCTTTAAACTATTTTTTAGGAAATACTTTTATTTTATATGCTTTGATGTCTTGGGAATAGGCCTATTGAATTATTGTGTTATTTTTTACATTTATTTGTACTCTCTGAAATTTGAGAAATTTCTTTGTAGTATCCTTATGAAATTGAATGATTGTTTTGAACAATTTACATATCGTATGATATTCTAGAAACTTTTAGAATGATTCTGTTATCGTACAAATTTTTGGAAATTGGAATTTTTCTATTTGGATATGTTTTTTTATTATGTAGGCTATTATGGAAAATATAGGTTTCTTGGAAATACATCCAATACCCTGTAGCTAAAGGTAGTACACATTAGCTTTGGTGCACCATAATCTATTCTGATCCCTAACTAGTAAGGGTGTTGCTATCCCCGTGAGTGACAACCACCATACATGGATCTATTATGACTATTCGCAAGTCATATCGCTTGACTCTAACCACTATCTGTACTGAGATTCCTAGCCTTAAGCTAGTGTTCGTTGTGGATTCTGATCAGTTTCGTGAGATGTTTTCCATACTTCACTATTACCTATTTTAATAATTATTTACAGATTTCAAATGCTTTTTAATATGATTTATTTTGTAAAGTATCTTTGAATTTGCCTAAGCTTTATACATTATGTTATATTATTTATGATTTTCCTTTTGAAATAATTTCAACATAAGTAAGTTTGATACGTTTTGAACTGCAAAATGATATGGTTGTGAAAAACTTCAGCGGTTTGCTTGTTTCCTCCTGGTATGGTTAGTGAGATTTCCTCACTAAGTGTGGTCATTCATCCATTCTTTCTTTAAATTTTATAAGAGAATTATGTTAATTCTAGTTATTATTCAATGGATTAGAGATGACTAAAAGACTTATTGATGAGTCTTGCATTATTCACAAGGACATAGTCATTTTCATTTAGTTGTTAAACATCTAAAAATATTTTCTTTGTACTCTAGTAACTCCATTGTCATAGACAAAGAGTTTAGTTTTGTGTAGCCTCGAATGAGTTTATAATATGGGAGAATTGAATTGGATATTATTTATATATTTCATTATATTAGTATTTGGATAAGTTGGTTTGTAAAATTTGTTCAACTTATAGAGTGAGGTTTACCTTGTTATCTGTGTCGTTCACACTCTATTGTTTGGGGCAAGACAATACCAAATATGATTTTGGACCATATGAATCCATCCATCAAGGTCCCTTATTTTCTTCCTCTTTATGTTTTTATTTAGCCTTAGTTAAGTTATACTTAATTGTTCGAAATAATTCTTCAAACAAAATAAGGGAAACTTTATATGCCTTCTTGTTTATTTAAGTTCTAATAAAAAACTTTTAAAAAAGTGTTTTCTTTTGTTTAAAAAATATATCTAATAATAAGAATTATTTTGAAATAGCTTTTCTTTTTATTGGTTTTTTAAATTACTTCCTTTTGCTTCAAGTTGAAAATTTTGATGTAAAATTACATTAAAGACAAGCTAGAAAGCTATACCTCTCATGTTAAGTGTTATTATCCTTTAATTTGAATAATCATATTTTTGATTAAATTATGTTATTTTGATACATTATTTTCGATATAAATATTTGGGAAAAGGAACTATGATTGCAAAGAATATTTTCAAACTTGCACAATCTAATTAGAGTCTCAATCTCAAGAAATTAAAACTAAGTAATCATATATAAACATAAGTAACATGCATGGAAAGCTATGAAAACAATGGCATAAATGCCAAAACTCTAAATGGTGAAGTATGAAAATAAGCAACAAAAGAGAGGTTAAACTAGTTTGAAATAAGTTATTATACCTATATCAATGGGAACATTTAGTTTTAAATATCAATTAGTTACCAAATAAGTTACTGTGCCTATGTGTCAATGTGGAAAATGGGTTGTATAAATGTTAAAAACTAGTTAGTTTCCATATATATAATGTGCAAATTGATTTTGTAGTTTCACTTAATTTTAGATATCTTTTATACCTTAAAAATGTATATTTTTTTTTTTTTTGGAGTTTATAGTTTAGGATTTGGAGAAGAATTGATCATTGTCTCATTAATAAAGCATGGATGGATGCCTTTCCATTAGCTGCAGGTTTCTTTGACCATTCTCCATTGATTATTAATATTAAGAGGAATGAGGTAACCATTTGTAGTCCTTTCAAATTTTACAATATATGGCTATCACATATATCATTTATAAGTATAGTTAGAAAGGCCTAGATGTTAGAGGTGAGAGGTTCAACAATATTCAAATTTTGTACTAAGTTAAAGTTGTTTCAAAAGGAGCATAAGAAACTTAATAAGGTCAAGTTCTCTTATATTTCCTAGAACGTTAGTGATTGTAGGGTAGTGGTTGAGAACTTGTAGATACAAATGTAAAGTAACCCTTCAAATGAAAATTAATAGTTGAAAAAAGAAATACAATAGGGAAGTTCATACTGCTATTGCATCAAGAAAAGGCCTTCTATAAATAAAAGTTAGGATGGATTGGATTGACCTTGGCAATTACGACACCAAGTTCTTCCACAACTCTTTTATAGCTTGGAAGGTTAGAAAGAATTTTAGTAGTTTAAGGCTAGAAAATGGTATTATCACCTTTTATTATACCAGTATTAAGCAAGCTATGATTGATTTTTATATTAACCTAGTTGGGAGGGAAAATATACAAAGGCAACATATTAATAGTGACATCAAAATGGATAGTCTAACTATTTCTAATGATGACGCTATAAACTTAAGTAAAAAGATCACTGATGAAGAGATAAAAACGCTACATAGTCCATTAGCTCGGATAAAACATCATGTATAGATGGATTCAATAACTTTTTTCGTTAAGAAAACTTAGAGCATTATTAAAGTCAAGTTCATAGAGGAAATTGAAGAGTTTTTTTTCCTCTAGTTAGATTCTTAAGCAATTCAATGTTACTATTCTTACCATTATTCTTAAAATGGATACTCCTAAAAGCCTTGTAGATTACAGGCCCATTGCTTGCTGCTTAGTGTTTTACAAACTAGTAGCCAAGATTACCAATAGATAGGTCCTTGCTCTCTAGAGTTATTAATCATTCCCAGTTAACCATTGTTCCAAGAAGGAAAATTGTTAACAATATACCCTTAGTTTATAAGCTTGTGAGGAACTACTATAGGAATTCAAATATCCCAAGATATGCCATGAAGATTAACCTCAGGAAAGTATATGACTACTTGCAGGATTTTATTCAAAGAGTACTCATTTGGTTGAACTTCCCATGCTAATTTGTGTGGTGGAACATGAATTGTGCGAGGATATACCTTGATGCTAATACATATGCTTCAAGAAAGAGAATATATATATATATATATATATATAAATAATTCATAAGATAGAACCAATTAATAATAAACCAAGCTAAATTTAACTAATATTGACTAACTAATTGTCACCTATTTATCCCACATTAATAGAAAAATGAAAAAAAATTAAGAGCAACTTAATTTTGGTATCATGTTTTTTAATCATTTTATTATGATTTGGGCAAATATAAAGCTTTTCCTTTCTTAGTTTATTCTTCTCAATAGCATTTTATTTAATGAAGTGTAAGGGTCAACAAGAAATTCAACACACAAAAACTAGAAGATCATTAGTTTTAATTTTCTTAAAGTAATGATTAACGATAAAAATAAAAACCTTATTTAGTTTCAGAGTTAATTCTGAAGCTTTAGCTGGCCAACAAGACTATGCAATGAGTCTTATTGACCAATAAAAATGGTAAACTTAATTGAAGCTCTCAATATGTGAGGCTTCTAGTATTGAAGAGGCATATTGATATTACCAAAAATGTTTTAAAAGGTTTTTACAATTAATTCAGTATCTTTATCTTAACATATTCAATCTATAAGAATAAATAGATCTAACCTTGTTAGTTTAGTGGTTAAAACAAGAAAAATGAATATGTGCATAAATCTCAATAAATTGTAATCCTTATATCTATATTTTCATACATGCTTGTTAATTTATTCATTGCCTATGATTACTTATGCATATTAGGAAATTGTTTGCAAACTTGAGAGAGAAGGAGGACTTGGCAATGAAGGCATTAATAGTTGGGATAAAACTGTAATTGGGAAGTAAACGAGGATATACTCTGTTCTGAGACTTCTGTTTAGGTTGTTTAGATTATTAGGAATATGCTAAAAAAGATTAGCTTTAGGGTTCTTGCCAAACCTCCTAATGTAAGCTGGGTTTGGAAGCACTTGCTTGAAATGAGAGGCTGGTTCAAGGGTTTTTAGTCTTGTAAGATGAGTGATAGGTCCCTAATTGTGTTATATTTGTATATGTTTTACTAGGGACTTATCATGCATATTGGGTAAATTCTTTTGATTTAGTGACCAAATAATATTAATTTCATATATTTTATGGGTTAGACTATTTAATTGCTTCCTTGCATTCAATTTATCTAATTTCATATTGCTTGGATGGAAATTCCAGGAAAACTACATTAATGCAGGGAAATGAGGAGTTGGAGGAATGGAAGAGGGAGATTCAAGGATGCGCGGGAAAATTTTACAAATAATATGGAAGTTAGAATAAGCCAAGGAAGAAAGTTGAGTTGATATTCAATATAAGATGGTGAACACTTAACTTTAATTAGGGATTTTTAAAAGAAAAGCTAGAAGGGAGCAAAGGAGGAGTTAGGGTTCGAATTTTCTATTGAAAATCAAAGAGATCTTCCATTTTCTTAGACTTTCAAGGTGTTCTCTTGGAAGGAAAGGCCAAGAATTGGTCTTCTTGGACCTCTCTTGGCCAACCTCCATGAATTCTTCCATAAATGGCTCCTTCCACTCTTTCCCTTCTTTGTTTTCTCATTTTCTTCTTTTTTTCCTTAATGTAATCTAGATTTAAGCTTGTTGTTAGTTGTTATAATGAATATTGAAGGATATTTAATAAATATTTGTTAGTTTTGTATTCTCATATGTTAAGAGAGATTATTTCTATTCTCTTGTAATTATATGTTGGTTTATGAATGTATATTGCTTCTTAATTAGGATTCCTACATGTTTAGTCAATTAATATAATTGTAAGTGGATTGAATAGTTTATTTTGTTGATTTCTTTTAAATCTCTTGTTATGGAGTTAAGTGCCCATAAGGTGTTTGATAAAATGACTCATTGAGGATGAAGTGCTTTTGCTTTAAATGTTTGAAGACAACTTCTAAGGGAAATTCATACTCACATTCATAATGATTTCCAAGGGCTTAAGGTTCCTCAAGATTAGTATTCCTTAAATATTTGGAAAGAACCTTTAAGGAAGGCTAGTGGTTAAGGTAGTGCCATTTTACATAAATATTTGGAAACAACCTTTAGATAGGTTGTATTTAATGATTCAACTCTTGAGTTTGATGCATTCTATGGAAGATTACACTTAAATGTTTATAGATAACCTCTAAGTATAATTGGAACTATAATTAGGATAACCTCTAGAGACAAGCTTATCTTTTTAGTGGGTTAAATTATTTAAAAGTAGAATCAGACTATGTGAAACAAAGTTAAGAATGAACTTGATAACTCAATTTATCCTCACTTCAACTCTTGATTAGATTAATCTTGTGTAATTTCTTGATTTTTTTTTTTATTTAGTGTCATAGTGAGTCATATTTTTTTTTTTTTATGCTTAGTTCTACTGTTAAATTTGTGCATCGATTCCTAGTGACTAGATTTATCTGGCCATTAGTGTAGATATATAAATAATCATACTGACCTATACTTTTGCACCTATTATGTATTTTGATAAGTAAAATTTAATTTTACGAATAATAAAGATAACACCTTATCCTTGTGGGAACAATACTGGATCTTTTAGATCTTTTTACTAAAATTTAACTCGTATACATATGGATCACCAAATTTTTTGGCACCGTTGTCGAGGATAAGGTGTATCTTTGTTCTTGGTCAGAATTTTTGCTTCATTTTCATGCTTTTTTGTTCCATTTGATTTGAATATGTATTGTTTAAGTGCTTATGGGATTTCTCAAGTGACACATGTATGTGTATAACTTTGTTCTTAGGCATGGTATTTTGCTAATCTTTGTGAATTTTCTAGTACTCCATGTGATGCTATTTTTACCTTGCAATTTGGTGACAAAATTATCTTATATGTTTAGATTCTAGAAAAATTTTCTAATGACTTTTTCGTAAGGAATGGTAGTGGAAAGATGGTGAACTTTAGTGTTTGTTCTGAACATTGCTATGTTTCAGCGAAATGTGTTATGGGTCAACTTGTTAAAGTTAATGAAATTGTCTATACATTTTCTTGAGCTAAAATGGTATGCATGTATGGTGACCATTTGATACATGAACCGTGTAGTTTTCCATACACAAATCTCTGATCGAACGCTCAAGTATAGTTAAATTCATTATTTTTTTGGTATTGATCTACATGATATTTTTAGCTATGTTTTGACTATGTAGATCCTCAATATCTCTAGATTGTTGAGTAAATTAATGCCAAAATTTTGACATTGGAATCTTAGACATTTTCCTTCATAACTGCATATAACTTATGCAACTGGGAAAAATAGAGTAATGATAGTTTAAAGGAGTTTGTTAAAGATATTGTCAATTTGTTTTTAATGATTCCCTTTATTTGCCATGATCACAAAGAGCAACACTTAAGCATCTCATTCCTTTATTTTACTTTTTTTTTTCTTCTTGCATCTTATGTTACATTTCATATTGTATTTTGCTTTGTATTTTATGTTGCATCTTATTTTGCATTGCATGTTGCATTTTTGTTGATTTTTTCTATTTTTTTTCGTGTTCAATGCATGAAGTATTATTGATAAATCTTAATTTTCTTTGAACATTAATGCATGTGAGACAAGATACTGATGTGTTGTCAAGTTATATAGGTGTGCATATTAAGGAAATGCTTAATTGCGCTAAATCCATTATAGATGCATGCATGGAAGAAGTAACAAATTGCAAATTTATCTCGATTAAGGACTGACCAAACTAAAAGGACTCGGTGAATCATTGATTCTCTAAAGGTCATGGTGTTGTAGTAGAAAGAATAAAAAAGTCTATCTTAAAGACTTAAAAGAAAGCATATTTTAGTTTTTAAATTTAACTTGATTTAGTTATTCTTGCAATTTTTTTAGTTAATTTGTTATTTTGTTTCTAGTTTTTTAATCTTATATTTGAATTTATGTTTAATTTTTATATTTGCATTTGTTTCAGGTTTTTGTAAGTGAATAACAAAGAGTGGAACTGAATCATCTATGGGAATTAACATTTGGCAAAGTAAGCAAAGGGAAGAATAAGAAATAAGTCCAACGGAGTGATTCTAACTCATTCTTTTTTTTTTTTTTTTCTTTGTGCTACTTGTGTGGTTCATTTGTAATAAATTATCCTTTCGCCAATAGGATGTTCATTCATTCTAGTTGAAACTAAATGATGATGACTAATGTGAACACCCCATCCCTAATTACATGATTATTTAATTGATTCACCAATCAATTAGTAATTAAGCAAATTGGGGAAATTAAAAAATGACCGAGACTTAAATGATATCCTAAATTAAGGACAAGTTGAAATTGAAAATAAATAATGGGAGACAATTAAATAAACTCAAGATCTAAAAATAAAATTAGCTAATATATAATAATACTAGTAATAAATAAAAAATAATAATAATAACTAAGAGAAAAATAACCAAAAAAGAAAAGAAAAATAAGACTATGAGAATAAAATTAGCACAATATGGGCTTCCAATAAAAACATCTTGAAAATAAACACCAAATGAAAATGAAAGCAACAAAAATAAACTCATTAAAGATTTAAAAAAAAAATCAAAGGGAAGTCAGAAAATCTTTTACTTTACTAATTAAATAATGAAATTAAAGAAAAGCTAAAAAAAATAATAACAATAAAACAAAAATAATAATGACAGCAATAACAAAAATTGTTGGAAGTGGCCCTGAAGCATCCCCCAATTGCACTAGCCTAAAGCCTATTAATGCACCTTAACATGGAATTGCTGGACAAGCCTTTGAAGGAAACTTACATCAAAATGAGCTCTGTTTCTTGGCCAAAAGTGAAAGGGAATAGATTGAAAGTTAAGTTTAGAAAATGTTGACCCCAGAAGGCTCGAGGGAAGGATGAGAAAGATGTGAGTTAGGTTGGAGAACAGAGGAAGGGATGCTGAGCATGAGAGGGATGGGAGCTACATGCATGCTTAGTTCATCTTTTGTGCTAAAAATAGGGGGCTTAGGTGGAGGCAACAGAGGAAGAGGGAACTTGAGAGTGTGAAAGGAGAGGCAGCTGGTGGAAAGGGATAAAAGGAATTAGCTTTGGCTTTAAAGGTATAAAATTGAGCTAAACAGAGGGTGAGAAAGGCGGAGGATATACGAGAAGGAAGGAGAAGGGAAGAGATTAGCATACAAGAACAAGAGGAGAAAGAATGAAGGTTGGACACCTACCACTAGAAACAAGGTATTTTATTCTTTTCTTTTCTTTTAGGATCACAAACTCATTTGTTTAGTTGCTCAAGTAAGGTGGATTCATCTTACCATATAACCAGTATTTGAATGCATCATAT
Organism: Delonix regia; assembly: GCA_037074485.1. Taxonomy (NCBI): domain Eukaryota; kingdom Viridiplantae; phylum Streptophyta; class Magnoliopsida; order Fabales; family Fabaceae; genus Delonix; species Delonix regia. The sequence goes on along the minus strand of CM073451.1, from coordinate 23,774,368 downwards.
TGCATCCCTATAGTTTTCTCAGAGTGTTAGGCAGACGACATGAAGTCGTGTGCACCTTCTTCCTAGGTGTTTGTTTGCATTTATATGCCGATAACATTGTTTTCATCTTTGTTTTTTTCTAGTTTCACATTAAATTCCACATGGTTTTTTTTTGGACTTGTGCCATGCTTTGTGTGCCTAGTGCGATTATCTTTAAGTAAGATTAAGGGACCAAAAAGGGTAAGGTGAAACCAAGGAAATCCAAAGGCCTTGACCAAATAGAGTAAGAGAGAAATAAGAGGGAGTGAAGATGGTCTCTAAACTCCCCTATTTCCATGGCCAAGAAATAGAGTCGGGAAAGGTAAGCCGAAATAAAGGAAATAGGGAGGTGAATTAGGAAAAAACAAACCAAGAATGAGTAGAGACGGGGAGGAGAAGGGTACTTGATACAACAAGGGAGTGGAATGAGATAGAAGAGGAAGATGAAGAGCGTAGAAACCAGAAAGAAGCATTACAAAAATTGATGTAGAGGGCAGACAACAGTAAGGAGAAACGCAGTGGTCAGACTTAGATAGACTTAGACTCAATTTCCTCCCAACTCAGTCACTCAGCTATGGATTCCATCCACAGCATTATAGTCCCCCAAAGCTTCTTGTCTCTTTCCAAAAGCAAAATCCAAATCCAAACCTCATGCAAAATCTTCATCCATGCTGCATTTTCTAGGCTCTAAGATTTCCCAGAATTCAGTTTTTTTTAGAAACAAACGGGAAGGTAAATTGGTTGCCTTTAACTCGACGGTGGAGGACTTTGATGTGATACTAGTACAAAGTGCTAATAGTATGGACCATCAAGAAGGCATGGTGGTGGTGAGCCAGGTCGAGATGGAAGGTGGGGATAGGGAGTTGGTGACTCAAGTGAGTGGATTTAGTGCCAATGAAGGGATTTTGTTGTTTGAAGGAGCAAGTGAGTTTCAGGGTTTTCTTTTGCTTCTGCTATAGTTGGGGACAAAAACAATGGAGGGAGAACCATTGAGGGTGGATAGGTGTTTCGAAGTGTGTAATGACAGATGCCAAAGTGCCTTAAGAAACATGATCAAATTGAGGGGCCGACGTTGAAAAACAACAAGAAACCATATTAGATGAAGAGCTTAAGTGAAGTTAGCTGCGTTGAGTGGATGATGTCGAGTTCGCCATGCATGCCATTGCCAGCTTCTTTGCACTGGCAGTGTTAAGTAGATGATGTCGAGTCTGCCATACACACTGTTGCCAGCGTCTCTGCACCAGCAGCGTTGAATGGGTGACATTGGGTCCGCCATGCACGCCATCGTTGGCTTAGTTTGCTGCACTTGTCGAGTTGGGTAGCCGCCTTTATAACCACCACGCATGTCTGCTGCCTCACTAAGATCATGCATGCCCATTGCCAGCTCACTCTGCACCTACTGTGTTTAGTGGAACAAGGCTCTCGAGCAAGAAGAACTAACGAGAATCTCAAAGTTGAAAATCGATGATAACGAAATAGACCAAATGGGGAGTTTGGGAGCAACATGAATGAATGGTGGAGGACGCGATGGAATCAGATGGTTGACATTATGTCTGCCATGCATGCCTACCACCTATATGCTCTGCTGTGTTTAGTGGTTGACGTCAAGTCCACCATGCACCCCATCACTAGTCTATTCTGTTGCGTTTGGTGGTTGACGTTGGGTCTGCCATGCACGCCACCGCCGACCTACTTTACTGCACCTATTGAGTTGGATGGCCACCTTTATGACCACCACACATGCTCGCCGCCTCACTAAGAGCATGCATGCCCACCACGAGCATATGCCTGCCGCCCTACATTGTGAATGCATGGCCACCAGTGGTCCAAGGGTGATCGAAGTTTAGTAAAGAGGGGGAGCTACCTGGAGGAGTTTAGGGTGGTCCATGAGGTTGTTCCCAAGCATTGAATATAGTTGGAAAAATAAACATGAAAGATGGATGTAGAGAATTGGTGGTATAAGATCTGGAGCATGCACGTGGACGTGATAGGAGGCTCCGAAAGTTCGTGATTAAGAGGGAAATGCTTGTTAGCATCAGTGGGACTTGCCACAGTATTAGTGGTGGTTGGTAAGTTCATGGCTTTTTTTAGGTATCTCATAATCAAATTATGTGTGTGTTCATTTATGTTTCCATATTAATATTAGGGTAATCTAAGAGCTGTTCATCACGTCTTTTGATCAAACAAAATAATAATTAATTAGGTATTAAGTTAGAAGAGTTGTTGTGTGAGGCTCAATGTCTCATCAAGTACTTGAAAAATCAACCAGTAAAGGCCATGTAAGACCCTTAATCTCCTTAGGCCTTGAAAGTTAGTACATGATTTAAAAAAAATGCAAAAATAAATATCTTTACTAGATAACCTTTTTTTTTTATATAAAATGATTAATTTTGTCCTTTATAAAATTTAATTAATTATAAAATGTCACATGGGACTTGAGTCTTTATAGAATGTGGAAGTTTATTTTGTTAAAAACAAATTAAAAGAATTCTTACTTCAAAACCCTTAAAAATATATAAAAATAAAAATCCTAAGAAATCATAAATAATTTCTTCCATATTTTGGGTTATTGCATGAGATTTATTGGTCTCCTCATGCACTTAAAATTTAATTAGTAGAGGTCTTGTGGGATCCTACGTCTCCTCAGATTTTGAAAGTTAATATCTATTTTCAAAATATAAAGTGAGAATAATTCCAAAAAAAGAAGAAGATTTTATGTTTCCTATTATTCATAATTAAAAATCCTAAAAATATTTTTCCATGATAGTTTTACTTTAAGTTTAAACTAAATTCTAATTTCCAAAGTATAAAAATCATAAATAAAAAAAATCCTAAAAAATTCCTTTTAATTACAATCTCACTTTCAAAATTGAAATGAAACCAAAGTCTAAAAAATGTAAATTCAAAAAAAAATCCCAAGATTATTTTCCATTATCATTTTATTTAAATTTCAAAATAAAAGTTAAAATAAATAATAATAAATAAAAAATAATAATAAAAGGAAAGAAAACAGAAGGACCCAGGAAGTGATATTAGATTAATTTTGCAAATTAAAACTCACCAATCAAATTCCAATCTCATTTGGTCTACAAAAATATATCCAATTACAACTATCAGGGTTTTTTCACAAAAGAATATAAAAACACCTAACAGATACACCATTATGGTCAAACTATGTGGGTTTTAATCCCTATTACGAGGTACATAGGCCCTAGGCTTTCATCCTAGGTCAAATCCGTCCTTTGTAAATATCTATTAGTTTGCTTGCAATTTTGTTGTCTTTGTCCTCTCTATTTAATGTGCATCCATGTCAAAAAAGGGAAACTGAGATAAATTTAAAGTCATATTCTATCTCATCTGACTAGTTTAAGGTAACCGTCCTCATGGACGGGTGTCATGGGGTGGCTAAAACCTTACCTATACTCAAATAGACTCCCAAACTCATTTCTATATCCGCAAACCACCATGCCTTTTCTTTTTATTTTAAATTGGTTTCCCAAAATTTTTTGTTAAAAATTTTGGTGGCGACTCCTATAAATTGATTTTTAAGATTTATTTTGGGAATCAATTTGCTCTCTTTTTATTCTTCTTGCCGAAAGATCGGTTATGACAACTAAGCTTGAAAAATTTATTAGGAATAATTGGTTTTGAATTTTGCTTTCAAATTGGTATGTTACATTCTTGATATGTTTTTATCATAGTAGATTTCTGAACCAATTGTGTTGATTTGATACATGATTTAGTTATTTGGCAAGACAACATTATAGTAAATGATCTTAGACAATGCTTTGACATAGGAATTTTCTTGAGAAAATTTGGTGAAGAATTTTATTATTATTTTAACTGGGTGTGTTGGCCAGGTCATCTAGTTTATCATATTAAAATTTCAGACCAAATTTTATCCATCTATTATGTCAACTATGCATATACTTGATAATCTCTTATGTTGATTGACATTGTCATTGTCCTTAATTGACTGAATTATTGGTAAATGCTCTGGATGAATTTTGACCTGAAATTGGTGCCATTCGTTTCCTTTCTCTGTCTAATTTTAGGAAAGTTTTGGTTTATATGATTTAGAATCTAAATGCATGAGATATCACTTGTTTAGTGAACATTGTTCTATTTTAGCTGGTGTTGAAATTATTCATTTATTGATTATGTGAGCTTAAGATTGTGACTTAAAACTTATAAATTCTAGTTAATCATGTTTGGTGATGTGTGGTATGTTTCCGTTAACTTGTCATGGCTTGAATTTCATGCTTAATGTAAGTGTTGAAGTCTAAGTGTTCATTCTTGCAAAGCATTTGTCATGTTCCACACTCCTACCTTCTTGGTGGTAATTTCTTTCTGTGATTTTTTTGAGTTGTTTCATTCCTTTTTCATTTTTTTCATTGTCTTTTGAATTTAGTTTTTCATTTTAAGTTTAGGGGTAGAGAATACAAATTATGAATTTAAATTCTCAGTTTTACATGTTCATATTTTTTGGCATATATAAATATTTATTCAAAAAACCCCAAATTTTAAAAAATTTTGAGCTTAAATTATTGTCTATCTTTTTTAATTTTGTCTCTTTTGTCATGTTGGATTCCAATAAAAAAATTAATTTTGATTAATAGTATGAGTGGCGTGAAACTTATGTTAATATATCTTATGGATGAGAATTAACTGTTAATGGATTTCTTTTCCATATTCATTGAACATATTTGTGCACTTCAACCATGCAAATGACTAATTATTAGTATTAGATAGTTTGTATGAGTTGGACTATATACTATACCTTGAACCTAGGACTCTAGAACTTGTTTTATATTCACTTAAGGCAAAATCCTAGGTAATGTATGATTTATTAAAATAATTTAGGCATTCTTTGATTATTTTGAGCCTTTAAGCCTAATTCTTTCTAAGGTTATCACTAGTACCCCTTTGTGCTTTTTTTATTGTATATGCATATTAATGCATAACTTTTTCTTTTATTGCTCACATTATTTTACCCTATGGCCTAAAAAATAATGTTTTACCCTTTTCAAGAGAATATTTGAGTAGTTAATTTTGTGTTGGAAAGGATGTTATTAGCCAAGGGAGGTAGAGTATAGAGTGATAAAAATCTAAATTTATATGGGTTATTGTATCTATTTGTTACTTTATGAGAGACATGAAAATTAAATGATACAAAATATTAAAATTAAGAAGAATTCTTTTCCTTGTGAGACATGAAAAATGGGATGATGAGAAGAAGAATTAATAATAATAATAATAATAATAAAAAGGATAACACCTACAAAAAAAAAAAAAAAGATTAATCAAAAGGATTTAAGTTTGAGGTGTTCAAGTATAGAAAAAATGAAGTTAATGAGGGAAAGAAAGAAAGAAAAGAGGAAAGGAAAAGAAGATAAAGTTTAGAGGATGCACATACTTTTAAGATTGTATGCTCAATGTTATTCTCTTGACTTTGTTCTTCCTTATCCTTTATATTCTTTCTTATGTAGCCACAACTATAGGGGCCACATTATAATCCTACAAGACCTAATGATTACTTAGTTATACAAGTATCTACATTAGTGGAGAAGGAATAGAAGAGCCAACATATGAATTTCCTAGGGAAAGATGCATTGTATAGCTTGACTTGTATATGTTATTTTCATGCCTACAATTAGATCATTGCATGGTTATCCACCCAACCACTTCATGAGATGGAAATTTATTCATTAATTGTTGAACTTTGAAGTTTGGTTCCATTATTTATTTTTCTTGCTAATTATATGATCGTGTTATGATTCCTGAGGGAAATTATTTGACATACTTAAGGCATCTACATGATTGATAGGAAATTTTGAGTGCTGATTTGGTTTTGTTTAGGGATAAGCAAAAAGACAAGTTTGGGGGAGTGATAAGTCTATAATTGTGTTATATTTGTATATATTTTACTAGGGACTTACCATGTAAGTTGAATGAATTCTTTTGATTTAAGGACCAAATAATGTTAATTTCATTTATTTTATGGGTTAGACTATTTAATTGCTTCCTTACATTCAATTTATCTAATTTCGGACTATTTTGATGTAAATTCAAGGAAAATTGCATTAATGAAAGGAAATAAGGAGCTGGAGGAATGGAAAAGAAAGATTCAAGGATGTTAAGAAGGATTTAGAAAATAATGTATAAGTTAAAAGAAGCCAAGTAAGAAAGTTGAGTTGATATTCAACTTAAGATGGAGAACATTTAATATCGATGCCACTTGTAGACCCCTAAACATCAAAATGTGAACATAGCCATTTCATACAAAGTTATAAATCTTGTCGAGAGATTTCCAATAAGAACTCATTTCTTAAAATCTGATATCAGATTGGGAAGTTATAGCCAAAACACTGAACTTGTATCAATAAATATTGTTCTAATGCCAACACGCCAGATGTAGTGCAAAATCCTGAGATTTGACACCAAGATGCCAAAACATGGTACCAAGGTGCCCAATAAAGTGTAAAATCTAGAGGTTTGGACCAACACGCAACCTTATTATGGATATTTGTATATTTTGACTAGAAAGGTATTAAAAATAGAAAAAATTAAGGTTTTTTTAGGCCAAAAAAGCTAGAGGGGAGCCAAAGAGGAGCTAAGGTTCAAATTTCTCTCTAGGAGAGAAAGGAGATCTTCCATTTTCTTAGGCTTCCAAGGTGTTCTCTTGAAAGGAAAGGCCAAGGGTTGGTTTTCTTCGATCTCTCTTGGCCAAACCTCTATGGATTCTTTTATGGAGGTCTCATTCCACTCTTCCCTTTCTTTTGTTTTCTCTTTTCTCCTTTTTTTTCTCCCCCTTAATGTAATCTAGATTCAAGCTTGTTGTTAATTATTGTGATGGATATTGATGAAAACTGAGTATGAATTTGTTAGTTTTGTATCCACACATGTTAAAAGAGATTATTCTCTTCTAGTGTATTTATGTGTTAGTTTATGAATGTATATTACTTCTTAATTGGGAATCTTACATGTTTAGTCAATTAATATAATTGCAAGTGGATTGAATGGTTCTTTTTGTTGATTTCTTTTAAATCTCTTGTCATGAAGTTAAGTGCTTATAAGGTGTTTGATAAAATGGCTCATTGAGAATGAAATGTTTTTGCTTTAAATGTTTGAATACAACCTCTGAGGCAAATTCATACTCACATTCACAATGATTTCCAAGGGCTTAAGATATCTTAAGATTAGTATTCCTTAAATATATGGAAACAACCTTTAAGGAAGGCTAATGGTTAAGGTTGTTTAATTTTATCTCTAAATGTTTGGAAACAACCTTTAAGTAGGTTGTATTTGATGATTCAAGTCTTGAATTCAATGCATTCTAGGGAAGATTGTACTTAAATGTTTGGAGACAACCTATAAGTGTAATTGGAATTAGAATTAGGATAACCTTCAGAAATAAGCTTATCTTTTTAGTGAATTAAATTATCCGAAAGTATAATTGAACTATATGGAACAAAGTTAAGAGTGAACTTGATAACTTAATTAATTCTCACTTCAATGCTTGACTAGCTTAATCTAGTGTAGTGTCTTGAGTCTTTTTCTTTTTATTTAGAGTCTTAGTGTTTTTTTTTTGTTCTAAGTTTTATATTTGAATTCTTGCATCAATTCCTAGTGATTGGGTTTATGTGGGCCACTAATGTAAATATATAAATAACTACACTAACCCATACTTTTGTACCTATTGTTTGATAAGAAAAATTTAATCTTAAGAACAATAAAGAGAACACTTTATCCTTGTGGGAATGATACTAAATCTTTTATATCCGTTTACTATAATGTGACCTGAGTACTTGTAGATTATCAGTGGGGAAAAGGTAATCTCTCTTTCTAGTTGACTTCTAAATGGGCAGTAAAAGCTTGATAGAGTTATTCCCAAAGATTAATATCTTTGATTTTAAGGTACCAAAAAGGGCATGTGTTGAAGATTTGTGAAGAAATGGTGTATGACAACTCCTTAACCCTGTGGACAACATAATTCATCAAGGTTAAGACGAGGTCCATTTTTTAGCAATACAATAGCATCACTTATACCCTTTCACAAGTAAGGAATTACTCAATTGCTACAATTTGAAGGCTCTAAGGACTGCTAACCTCAATGTCTCCTAGTGGAAGCTTCTATAGGGTAAGCTTTTTATCCCTTGTCATAGCTTTCTTGGCATGTTAGCTATGAGGAACAAGCTTGTAACAAAATATAGGATGTTTAAATGGAAGTCTATTGTTGATGACAAGTGTATCTTCTATAGCTTGCATAGGGAATTGGTTGAACACTTATTCTTTGAATATTCCTTCACTAACCAGGCTTGGAAAGAGATTTTAAAGAATTGTGAAATACCCAGAGGAATCGTACCTTTGGAAGAGAAATTACTTGGTTCTCAAGGAGGGTTGGGAGAAAGCCAACTCGTTAGTATCTATAGGGTAATATTATTAGTCACTATATGTTGCTTATGGATAGAAAGGAACACTTATATTTTTCAAAATGAAATATTAATGTAATTTATTTTATTGTCAAGTTAAGAGTCTTGTACAAGTATAAAACTGTCTATGGTGTGATAGATGGAAAAACTAGTATTAAGGGATTGTCTTTTTGGTTTGGATTTTGTGTCTTTTGTTTCTAACTATAGGCTTTAGATTGGCCTAATTTCTGTTGTATGCTTTTTTCCTTTTGGCAAAAAAATTTTTTTTTGAAAAAAAAGTTTATTATTTGTTTCTTGTTATGTTGTTGTTTTTTTTTTTTCATAGGATTCCTAAGTAATGTTGCATTTGACAATTATGAATCTCCAAAAGACAAAAATAATGCAAGCCCTAAATAAATAATTTATCTTAAAGTAGGCAGTCCAAAAATATTCATTCTTGTTGAAAGCCTTTCTCTTACATTGATTTGAGAAACAATAGAAGAAACTAGTTTTCAACAATATTTTTTGATCGACAAATGCCTTTTCCTCAATTTAGATTGAAGCCATTTGAAAAGTAGTTGCAAGATCCATGAACTAATAAATAATTCTCATGCACAAGAAGATACGTAAGTTAGGGATGAATATGACCTAGACCGACTTGGTCAATCTAGCATAACCCGATTATTTCAGATCGGGTTAAGCTGAGTCATGTAAACTAAGATCAATGTATGAAACTCAATTCTAAACTTGCTATTTATAATTTTTTGCTTTTTCTTTAATTTTTTTGGTTTTCTAATAAAATTAATGATAATTTTAAAAATAACTATTTTCATTTGTGTTAAATATAAATAATTTTTTAATATAGAATATCCCATTTATTAAATATAAACCAATATTTTATCTTTTTTCTACAAAAATTCTAAATTTAAATTTGTAAAAAAATTTTAAAAATCTCGAATGACCTAACCAAACCAAGTTATGTATTAGATACAACAGGGCCACATTTATTAGCCTAATGTACTTGGCCGGACTTTGTTCACCCATTGTAAATGTTTGAAGTATCTCCAAACAAATTAATTAGAGGGTTAAGCTGACAACTATAAAGCTGAAGTTTTTTTTTTATTTTTTCTCTCCTCTTAATAAAGTACCAAATTGTAGAAGATATACATCTGAAACACAAGGAGGGAGCTTCGGAAACCATGAAGTGCAGCTACGGTAAGAAACTATGTTTGATTATGGCTTTCATTATTGTCCTTGTGCTTGTGTTTGTTAAAGTGGAGGCCATTGATGTTTCTCTAAAGAATTCTAGAACATCGGATGCTGAATATTACAAGATGAATACTCTTACACAGTTTGGAGAAAAGTTCTCAAATACAGATTTTCTATAATATTTTTTTTTTTAAAAAAAGTCAATTTAAGTTTTATTATTTAAAATTATGCATATCAGACTAAAACTTAGTGACTACAGACGATATTAAATTTTAATTCAATGTTTCAAATTAAATTAAAACACTGCTCGATTGGACAGCTGCAATTAGAGAATCTAGACTTGAAAAGTATCATAGATGTTGCACAGTTACCGTTTATATAAGATGCAAAGGAAGAAGGCATAACTTCTGGCTTTGTTATAAAAATGATATGAGAACATGTATGAAAGCAATGGTACACTCGGCCCGGCCCAAAAAGATTTTATGAGCCAAAATTGTAACGTTGCAAAAAGAGGGTAAGGTCAGAGAATCATGAAATATGTGGTCCCATTAATAAATTATTTTCGCGTGTTATCCTTTATAGTTGGTAAACAAATAATAAGCAAAGTTAAAAAGAAAAAGACAGTGTATAATTAAAAAATTTAGAATTTTACATTATTGAATGTAGCTTCTAATATTATAAATTGTGATCAATTTCTTTTCACCAATACATCAAATAATAGGTAAAGTTTTTGGTGTAACTATAAAATTAGTTGTATATAGACTTGACCATTGGGCCAAGTTTTTAAAATTCGAGTTTTTATTCATATTTTTTTGGATCAAGCTGATCAGGTTTTTTTAAGTGGTGAATAAGTTAATTTGTTTTTTTTTAAATTTAAAATAAATAACATAGCTAATTGTTGTTATTACTTCTAAGATAATATATAAGAAAGTTATAATTACAAATTAATTATTATATTAGTATAAGTCATTTAAATAAGAGGCATCAGTTGTTTTTTTTTTTAACCAAAATATCACATTATACTAATTTTTTTAAATAATAAAATTTCTCTTATTGAACAAGTTCATTCGAGTTTATTACAAATTTGCTTTTTCTATTTGGACTTTATTTTTTCAAGCAAGTTTCAAATTACGATTAGGTTTAACAATAGTACAACTAAGAGGAAGACATATTACAATAACATATCAAATTATAATGACTATATAATAATTTAAAATAACTTTTGTACTTATATTTTGACCTCATTATTTTTAGATTTTATTTATGATCTCAAATTTTTAAAAAAAAATTTTCAATTTAGTCCTTTTACTTTCCATTTTCAATAACTTGCCCAAAAATGTTAGCTTATAACTTTCTTAACTTAACCCTGTACTTTCTTCATTTTTTCAATAATTTCTCAACTCCCTAATTTTTATCGTTATTTTCAATTTATGAATTAACGTTTCATTGGTTATTAAAAAATAAAAAGTAGAGGGGCTAACTTGAAATTCTTAAAAAAAAGTTCTAAGTTCATGGATAAAATAAAAAAATATTGAAGTTAAATTATAAATATAACAAGTTATTTTAAGTTGTCATACAATCTACATGTTTTAACATGTCACTTATGTCTTATTCTTAGTGTGTCACGTATAGATTATACCAGAATAATCAATTTTATAATTGCACAAATGATAACATTCAAACAATTTTGTTAAAAATTGAGTAGAACATAAGTAGTCTAGTAGTAGTAGGCTTCTCACATGAATTATGATTTATGAATAAAAAAACAATATGGTTAAAAAATTATTCTTTATTTGTTATATGAATTTTGCAAACCAATGCTTAACTGATTAAAAATCATTTATGACCTATAATAAATTAATGTTAACTAATAAAATTAATCTATAAATATTTATTATTATTAATAGCAAATACAATAAATAATTCTGAGCTAATTTTTAAGTTAAGAATTATTTATACCTTAAAAATACTTGTTAACAAAACTCTTGTCTTTGATGAGATAAGGGGAGAAGTTATGACAAATTTGTATGGGACGGAAATGCAGTTGGTGAGGCTGCAACGCTCGACCCTATTCATTGGTCCGACGTGGACTTTGCTACACCGACTTTTGATTTTTCTGTGAGTTTGGTCGCTAATATGCCGGCTTTACCAGTCACTCGTGCCAAACTATTTATTGATCCATTTTGTTTTTTGAATATTCTCTCCCTTTTCGGTCTAGTACATAGTAGTTATCATCATCATACCTGATTTTTCTTTTTTTTTTTCTTTTTTTTTTTTAAATAAATCCCATGGCTGCACATTCGGCGTACCATTCTTTGGTTTTTCTATGAATCTGTATTAAGGTGTGTTCAGGAGTGTTATTTCATTTGTTTAGTTATTTATCTTTGAGAGTTGTTAAAATAGGTCGAATTGATCTAATTCATTCATTTAAACCAAATTATACGATCTAACTAGAAGTTTAGGTATATTAATATACCTAATTTAATATTATTATTTTTATTAATTTTAATAATTTTAAGAATTCAATTTATATTTTAACTTTTATTGTAATTACTAATGTTTTATCACAAGATTCAACTGTTCTTAATGGAAAAATTTAAAGAAATTCATTATTTATTTTACCTTGATGTAGTTGTCAATACTGAAAGTTGTCTGAGTAGATGTTTAAAGATTAGATTTAATTATATGAGACATTTGTTTCAATAATAAAATATTGACTGATATTAATGATAGCTGATTTAATATAATAGTCCTATCAAATTATTCAAAGATAAAAGTAAGAGTCTCACATGTAATGATAAATATTTATTAATAAAAAGATTTGATTGAACTAAAACACATCATATTAACTACCATATAAGCATATATTAATTAATTTTTTTGTTTGAATTTTAGAGGATACTTATTATTAATAATTAATGTTAACTGTTTTTGAAAAGAATTTTTTTTGTGCCCAATATTTAACCCCCATGATTGAATGAGTTGAAGTTTTTAATTTGTTTAAATAAAATGAGTTGAGGAATCTAGTTTGTTTAACCCTTAACTTATGATGGATCAACCCGTGCGAGTTGAATTAATCTATTTTAATATCTCTATTTATTATGTAAATATATTCTCATGTACTCTAGGAAATCAAATAATTCTTTTAATCATATTCTAAATTTTATACTTAATTCTACAATTCTCATATTCTTTAAAAAAATTTAATAGAAAATACAACTTAGAAAGGCAGAATTAAAATGAACTCAATCTTCTAATATTTAATTTCTTGGGCATCAAAGTTAAAGACTTGGATGCATTTGAGTTTCATCTTTAATTCGATCTTTTTATTCCCTTTCTATTATCAAGACTTCAGCAGCCTTTTAATTTTATTTTTTTTAAATACTCACAATTCATAATTTACTTGGTTTTATTGTCTAGCTACAACCAGTTATAACTACGTCCTGTTTATTGATAAATTACAGCTCACATTGAGAGGTAAGTCTATTTATTAAATAAATAAATAAAATCATACAAGTGCTCGTACTTTTTGGAAAAATTTGTAGAGTACACTGATTTTCTAAGAATTGAGGAAGTCCATTTAAAAACAACAATTAATTAGTATGAGAAAGCCTCGTTCTTAATTTTTACATATATTTTAATTTTAATTGGATCTAACAAATAGGAAAACATCAACGATTTCAATTTTTTAATTTCATGTCTTCGTAACCACCCCAATAATAGAGTCCTAAATTGAATAATTATCATGTATTAGTTAAGCATGCATTTTGTAATAGAGTTGTTTTTTACCCCGTGAATTTTCTAATAAGCTTCATATCTATATCTATATCTATATCTATATATATATATATATATATATGTTCCACCAAACTTCTGGCTGTTTTCTATTTCCTCTATGATTGTCCTTTGCTTATGAAATCAATTTTTAATTAATATCAGAGATAATATATACTTAAAAATATTTAAATTACTGAATTAAGAGTAATTAATTATAACCATATTTCAAGTTATTCTTTTAATAACTTCTTATTATGTACACTTGATTACTATGAACACTTCTTATTTATTTACACTTTATTAAACCCTAAAATCTCGATAATATTGCTAACTGTAATATATACTTAAAAAAATTTAATTACACGAATTTTTCAATACATTTTACTGAAATTATAAAAATCTTGTTTCCATTTTAAAAATACACATATGAAAGTTTTTTAAAATAAAAAATTGCTACATTTTAGTATAATTATATATGAGGCATTTTTCTAAATGAAATATCTTTCATTAACTTTAAAATAATCGAATCTGTATTTTTATTAGCAGAGAAAATTTTAATTGGAAATTTAAAATTAAATTAAAGTATATAATTTGAAAATAGAGGAAAATTTTCATATAATTTTAATAAAATATAAAAAATTAAAGCATTTATAATTTAATCACATGACTATTACTCATTATACAATTGAACACTAAATACATTATTACATATATAATATTATACGGTCTTAAATATTATCAAGTGATGCACTAAATATTATATTGTATTAAAATTTTATATAATCCAGTTTTATCTGATGTAACACTATCTAATTTTATATTATGTAGTGTGCCTACTCAGTTTTAAAAAGAAAATAAAGTTTAAGACTCATATGACGCCATTTTGCCTTGCCCAGTCCCTGCATTGCCCCCTCAAATGGAAAAAGCCGCGAGGTTGGTGATTTCCGTTGCCTACGACTACGAACAATTATTTTAATCTCTTTGCGTTGGGTGAAGTTCCTACGTGGCTTGCCTTTCTGGGTTTCATGGGCCCAAATTCGTCTTTTCATTCTTCCTTGTGTCTCAGATTCTCCTATCCTTTCGTTAAGAATATACAAAGTATAATAAATGCATTATGTGGTTAAATACTTTGTACGTGAAGGTGCGAACCAATATTGTTACGGTATTACCCTTTGCAAAGTAAACAATACCAAACAAGTCCATTCCCACCAGCTCCACCTACTTGTATATTACCCCAACCACATATGAACGAAACCAGAAAAGGTCACGTCACGCAAGAAACTGCGTAAAACACCGCACCAGATCTCCACCTTCCTTTCCTCTCCCGGAAAAACCCACCCCCAACTTTCCCTTCACTTTCCCAGCAACTAAACAAGACATGGAAACTCCACATGACGAATTCATTTTCCGTTCTAAACTGCCCGACATTTACATCCCAACCCACCTCCCTTTGCACACTTACTGCTTCGAGAACTTGTCCCAATTCAGAGACCGTCCCTGCCTCATCAACGGCAGCACCGGCGAGACTTTCACCTACGCCGATGTGGAACTCACCGCCCGGAAAGTCGCCTCTGGTCTCAACAACCTCGGCATCGAACAAGGCGACGTCATCATGCTTCTCCTCCAAAACTGTCCCCACTTCGTCTTCGCCTTCCTCGGAGCTTCCCACCGTGGCGCCACCGTAACAACAGCCAACCCATTTTACACTCCGGCCGAGGTCGCAAAGCAAGCCGTGGCTTCCAAAACCAAGATGATCATCACACAAGGATCCTTCATCGAAAAGGTTAAGGATTTCGCGAGAGACAGTGGCGTGAAAGTGATGTGTATCGACGATGATAAAGTACCCCCAGAGGAGGATGGGGTTGATTTCCTACGTTTCTCGGATTTAACGGAGGCCGACGAGGGTGAGATCCCGCCGGTGAAGATCTCCCCAGACGACGTCGTTGCGCTGCCTTATTCATCTGGTACCACTGGACTTCCGAAGGGGGTTATGCTAACCCACAAGGGTCTAGTTACCAGTGTGGCTCAACAGGTTGATGGAGAGAACCCTAATCTGTATTTTCACAGCGAGGATGTGATTGCATGCGTTTTGCCTCTGTTTCACATATATTCTCTGAACTCCGTTTTGCTGTGTGGGCTTCGAGTCGGTGCTGCTATTCTGATCATTCAGAAGTTCGAGATAGGGACGTTGCTGGAGTTGGTCCAGAAACACAAAGTGACCATTGCGCCGTTTGTACCACCAATCGTATTGGCCATTGCAAAGACCCCAAACCTGCATCGATACGACCTGTCGTCCATTAGGATGATCATGTCTGGTGCGGCTCCCATGGGAAGTGAGCTCGAGGATGCCGTGAGGACCAAACTTCCCAACGCCACACTCGGACAGGTAATTATTATCACCATTCATTTAGGATGCATGATTATTATCATTTATCAGATTATCTAATGTATAATTGCAAAATAATGTTCTATCATTATAGATTGTGCGGCAGAAAATATATGAAGCAATTGAAACATATAAAATAAGACATAAATTTTAAGTATTGAAGTAACTGAATTTTCCACGTATTAAATTATAGGGAAAATTGCATTTTCGTTTCTTAAGTAGAGAATGCACTAATTTTGATCTTCCTCATTCATGCTCCTACCATGTTAAAACGAACAAAATACAAAATAAGTGAGAAATGGATCCATCATTTAAATGAATTTCGAATATTTAAGAACAAATAGATTTTACATCTTTACATGAGACTATTATTTATATCAATCCCACTTACTATATGTTTTTTGTAGAACTAAAAAAAAAAAAAAAGAGAATACAGAGTCAATAAATACACGTGGATTCAATGAAAAACAAAATAAAGCGTACACTCAGATTTGTATTATAGCCGAGATACCCATAAATTCGGTTTGCGTTAGCTAAAGTCATCTTCGCATTAAATACGGGTGAGTGAAATTACAAAAGTGCCCTGAGCACCACAAAGGAAAGATCTACAAGGGTGAAAGCAAGGGGAAGGATAGAATGGGAAAAGAAGTAACGCGTGAAAGTGCAGGGATATGGCATGACGGAGGCAGGGCCAGTGCTTGCGATGAGCTTGGCGTTTGCGAAAGCGCCATTTGGGATAAAATCAGGTGCGTGCGGGACCGTGGTAAGAAACGCTGAGATGAAGATCGTTGACCCTGAGACCGGAGCATCTCTAGCCAGGAATCTAGCCGGCGAGATCTGCATTAGAGGCAATCAGATTATGAAAGGTAATACATATTCTCTCAGCTTCGATTAATTAATTATCGTCTTATTCATAATTATTCAATGATTAGGCTCACGATATATATTAACATTTCACTGCCTGCTAAGTATTTATAATGATAATAGTCATATGAGTATTAATCCAAGAAAAATACAAAATTGCAGAATTACAATCACACACAATATAATTTCTTTTATTGGAACAAGATCCAATAATAATTATGGGATCAGCATATGATCAATTGGCTTAAATGACAGATAGTGTACGAACAAATTTTCATGATATGACATGTTTTTAATACTAAAATCCAAATATTGTCATCATTTCCAGAGCATGTGATTTTACTCTGCGTACCAAAAAGCAAATGCCAAATGAGAAAATTAAATGAAGTTCGTAAATTAAAAATATTTATTTTGAGATATTAATTTAAAATTACTCTAGATAACTTTGAGATCAATTTTTTTTTTTCCATTATGAAAGGTTCTGTCTTAAGAATTTAAAAAAACATAATAAAAATTTTTAAGATAAAATTCCAGAAAATCTTCGATTTAAAAATATTTTAATCCTTAAATCTTTTAGAATAATTTTAATATTTAAGACCCTTCATATAGTGAATATTTTAAATTTATATTTATTAACTACAATTTTTTTTTAAAAAAATGTGAGACTTAGATCTTGCACTGAAGTCTAGATAATTTTTTTTGACATATTTTACATGACTGGTCATTACTTTTTTTATTTTTAATTATGACTTGTCATTACTTATTTAAATACTAATAAATGAAAACTATAATCTTTCTGGATCTAGTCGAAATTATTTATTGTGTGGGTAATTGGTGGTTCTAGCTGGCTACTCCTAGACATAACCTTACAAAGAAATTTATAATACCCATCCAAGTCAATCATGCACTTCAAGTGGCTGTACTAATTTCATATAATTGTTATTTAATATTAATTAATTAAGGCGAGAGATGTGGCAGCTGACGTGGCAGATTGGTCCATGTTTGGTGTGTAAATCGTGCAGGGTATCTAAACGACCCAGAGGCAACACAGAGAACGATAGACGACAGAGGATGGCTGCACACAGGTGACATTGGATACATAGACGACGACAAGGAGCTCTTCATCATAGATCGTTTAAAGGAGCTTATCAAATACAAAGGCTTCCAGGTGGCTCCCGCTGAGCTGGAGGCTATGCTCATTTCCCATCCCAATATTTCTGATGCTGCTGTTGTACCGTATGTTGCACTTGCTTCTCTTATTCGCTTGTGCTTCTTTCAAACCAATCTCAGTTGAAACGTGCGTTACTGGATTTTTCTTTAATAGTCTAAAATTCATTATATACGTTTTTAAAAAATATTATTTTTTAAAAAAAATTATTGTACCCTTTTATTCAATAGTCACACATTTCATATGCGAAAATCTGCGATAGAATGCTGTACTGCACGTGATGACGTTGCTTATATGTACAATATATGTGGTCCTGCCTTCACTCTAATAATTAAAATTATAATATATAATCAATTGACTGTGATTGGTTTCAGGATGAAAGATGAAGCTGCAGGAGAGGTTCCCGTTGCATTTGTTGTCAGATCCAACGGCTCTAAGATCTCCGAACATGAAATCAAACAGTTCATCTCTCAACAGGTACTGATTCTTTTCCCTGTCTTCAGTTCTAATATAACGGTGTTCAGAGCTTTTAAAAAGTAAATGTTTCGTTTAATTTTGCAAGATTTTCACACTAATGTCATTTATTAAAAATAAATATATCATATTAGTTTTAAATAAACATTATCAAGGTCAATTATATTTAAAGAAATATATGGATAATATGAGAAACTTACATGTTACAAAATAATGACTTACTGAACATTGATCATAATTCAAGTATTGAACCCTAAA
This sequence comes from Delonix regia, assembly GCA_037074485.1. NCBI lineage: Eukaryota > Viridiplantae > Streptophyta > Magnoliopsida > Fabales > Fabaceae > Delonix > Delonix regia. The sequence continues at coordinate 23,755,803 of CM073451.1, read as the reverse complement.
AACAAACAGAATTTTTGTGATGATTTTTCGTTTTTCGGGTTTAATTGTGACAGGTTGTGTTTTACAAGAGAATCAATAAGGTTATTTTCGTAGACTCCATTCCTAAGGCACCCTCTGGCAAGATTCTGCGCAAAGATCTAAGAGCAAGGCTCACAGCAAGTTAGGCCTATTAGGCCCAATGCCCAAGACGATGTGAATATGGAGGCCCAATTCACTTGGCCCAAAATATTTTTAATTTAATCTTTTACGGGGCTTTGTGGTTGTAAATGTTGTGGCATTTGAAGTATAATGCTGTAGAACAAGTTTAGTTTATATCTAAGCTTGACGGGTGCAAAACTCATCCAAAGTGTTGCAATTTGACAATTTATAAATTATTATATAATTTAGAATGAATTTTTATCTCTTCGAGCTTGTTTGACATACCGTATAAAATTAGATTACATAAATTTATAAAGTATAATTTATTTTTATCATGCATTTGATGCATACAATAAATTATATAAATTTATATGATCAACTTTGGTCAACCACAGTTTATACAAGGGAGCACTATATTACTAATATTCTTGACTTGATTAGATATAATTCTATTAATAACATATTTTGTCCTTTTGGCAATTTTTTTTAATTGGTTCATCATATATAAGGTATTTCTCAATTTACTCTTATAGAAATTTTTTCAGTTTAGTCTCTCATTGGTAAGATATTCTTCAATTTGATCCCCAATTGTCTTCTTAATGTAATCCATCATGAAAATATCATTTCAATTTAGTCACTCATATTTATATATTTTTCCATTTGATCTCTCATAAATAAATTTGTTATCAATAATATCCTAAAAAAATAAGTTAATTTAATAAATACTAACTTATAGAAAAATTTTCAAGTTGTTCCCTATCATATAAGGTATTTTCAATATGATTTCTCATATAATTATATCTCAATTTAGTTCATCACATATATATATTTCTCTATTTAATTCCTCACAAATAAAATTGTTATCAATAATATCCCCAAAAGACATATTAATTTAATAATAACGAACTCATAACATTTTTTTAAATTTGGTCCCTCACTTATAAGATATTTTTTAATTTGATCCCTCATAGAGTTGTCATCTCAATTTAGTCCCTTATGTATGTACATTTCTCCATTTGATCTCTAACAAATAAAATTAATATCAATAATATCCTTAAAAAACAAATCAATTTAATAAATACAAACTCATAAAAATTTCTTCTCACTTTGGTCCCTCACATTTAAAATATTTTCCAATTTGATCCCTTATAGAATTGTCTTCTCAATTTGCTCCCTCTCATATGTACATTCTTTCATTTAATCCCTATAAATAAAATTATTATTAATAATATTCTAAAAAGTACATTAAGGTAAAATATATGAACTCATAGAATTTTTTTCCAATTTAGTCCCATGCAGATAAAATATTTTTCAATTTGTTCCCTCATAGAATTGTCCTTTCAATTTAGCCCGTCACAAAATTGTCTTTTCAATTCAATCCCTCACATATGAACATTTCTCTATTTGACCCTCACAAATAAAATTGTTATTAATAATATCCTAAAAAATAAGTTAATTTAAACAAAATGAAAGACATTATTGATAATGATTTTATTTATGAGAGACCAAATTGATAAATATCTATATGTGACTGACTAAATTGAGAAATATTAATTTGTGATGGACCAAAAAGAAATTTTATATGGGACCAAATTGAGAAATATTCTATATGTGAAGGACCATATGAGGTTTTACTCATTTATTCTTTATTTCAAATTTTAATTTTTTCCATTCCACCTTAAATGTGGATTGATATATTATTATTAGTATGAAATTTTATAAGTGGAAAAAAAAATTCATTTTCTTGATTATTTTGTTGAATATAATTTATTGAAGTTAAAGACATGTTTGTCATAATAATTAATTTTTGTCTTATCTAGTATTATATAGTTTGTTACCAAAGATATAATCATATTATCTTATACAATACAATATCTTATATAATGTTACACTAAACATTATACAGTATTAAATTTTTATCATGTCTTATACTACCAAACCTTATCCTATTCAGTTATATATATATATAGATATATATATATATATATATATATATATATATATCTTATCAAGCCTTATACGATATGCCAATGAGGCTTTGAACAAATTTTGCAATATTGTATGCAGACTCATCTGCCATCCAACGCAATAATTTAACATTGATCGGTTTAATATAAATTTAGAATACAATATATAAAACAATTAGGCTATTAACATTAATTTTTTTTATAATGAAAATTGAAAAAGAGGCTTGAACTTAATTTTTTTAAATTACTTACATTTTTGGTTATTAGACTGCACCTAGTAGCTTATAACTATATATATATATATATATATATATATATATATATATATATATATATAGCAATAAATGTGAGATAATGAATCCCTATAGTAAACTTCCTGATTTATATGTGTAGGTGATGCTTGAACCAATCTAGTCTATTAATTAGACGATATTTCTAAACATGTTGATTAATTATTAATAGTAAAAATAATTAAAATTTTCTATAATTAACCTCTATTAATTATCCATATATCTCTATTTCTCAATCTGTTTTATAAAATATGTTAAGAAGAAATCATAATTACACGCAAAAGAGAAGGAAAAGTCTATATCACGCAAGAATATGCAAACCAAATTTAATTAATTAGTAGACTTTTATTATTATTATTATTATTTTTTACAAGATATCATGACGTTGCTTATAAGTGGTTTGGCCACCATAATTTACCTACCCAATAACTTTAGTTGATTTGGAGCTTATTTTCTCCTTCTTCTTTTTTTTGAAGTGAAAAGTGAAGCATATATGATTGAGAAGTTTCCACAAAAATTACATAAAAGATAAAGTGAGGGCAATCTCAACCCAGACCATATAGTCTTTCTCAAACTTACCAAACTAGGCAAGCTTATGAACAACATTATTAGCAGTCTGATGAATCACAATAAACAGAAGAACAATATACTAAATTAATTATTCATACATTCTATATGACATAATTGTCAGTTATTTATGGCACACCATTTAAATTAAATTATTGGCTAATCATATTAAATTGAAAAGTTGATAACTGGTGTATATATGCACTTAAGCGATATAAAATTTAGGCAGGCTGTCACATCCTAAGCCGATAAAGCATGACCGGCATAGGGATAAGATGTTCTTCATCCTTGTGAACAAATCAGAAATCCTAAGACAACATAACTTATATAAACTCACATTAAATAAACATTATATCACATATACTCTTTATGCAAACGTTAATTGAATCAATTTAATCTCTATGTAGGAAGTTGGACAGGGTATTCCTTAAGTTATGAACCTCCCAAAATTTCTATAACAAAGTTATCTAACATACTATAGTAATACATCAAACATCTAGCTTGTATACAAGGAAGCTACTAAACCAAATTATAAAATGAGAAAGCTCATAGCTCTAGTAGTAGGCCAGACTCACCAAAGAATAAAAACATCACAGTTTCTACTTCGTAGGTTGGTGTTCTGGATCAATGCTGGAATCTAAAAAATGTTAAATAATAGGGTAAGTAAAAACTCAGTGAATAGGTAATTCTAATATTGTATAAAAGGAACAGACTTACAATGGTATGTCTTTCGAAATTAAAAAACCTGATATCATACAATTATAATTCAATAATACTAAACAAAGAATAATTATTAACAAAATGCATTGGGAATCTCCTATAGAAATAGTCAGAATTTCAAAATAGAAAACTAGCCCAAGGCTAGTGAAATAAATCAGAATAGTACCCATTTCAACTATAAGCTCTGAGTAGCTGTAATAATGGCTCTAGGCCTCAAACAAAATATGGTGGTAAGGATATCATACCCAACCTTATCAGAGTACCAATAGCAGTGCAGTACAGCTAACGATAGTACAGCTAACGTCTACTACCGTTAGTTACAGGGTTCCGTTTTGGACATATTCCTAATATTTCATAGATATATAGACATCCATATTTAGATATCAGAATTTCAAGATCATACCACTTCAAAGTTCAGATTTCAATATTTATAATAATTCAAAATTCAAAATCGTAATGGATAATTTTAAATAATATCTTGCATAATTAGAATTATCTGCTTACTTAAAATGAGTATACCAATCTCCTCCTATCTTTGTATACAATTCCTTTGTTGACAATTTTTCTAGCCATCTAAAACATTAAATAAAATACTTTTAGCATCTAATCTTCATGAATAATTTTAATTATTTAATTCTGTCACCGACTTAATTAATTATTTCTTATTCATCTTTATCCAATTACATTTTCAACCCAATTTGCCCCTCTTTCTTCACTTAATTTTAGGAAATTACATTTTTGGGTCAATTTCCTTAATAATATTTCAAAATACTTATGACCTATATTTTATTATTATTATTTTATTCAATTTATTCCATTATGCACTTATTAAATTTCTAACACCTACAATCAACACAATTTCACTTAGGGATCATTTAATAAATTCCAAAATTCTCATCTAGCTTCAAATCATATTTATTGCTATCTAATCAAGCCAAACAAATTTTCTCCTTATAATTTCCTCCATTTTTCTTCATGGAAAATCTAGGAAAATTACAAAGAATTAGAAATTCATCTTAAATTTTAAACTAAAATTTCTAAAAATTCTAAAGCACCCCCTCGATGCATAATAATATATAAAAAGCCCTAAGAACTAAAATTGCACCTATTTCTAAAATTACTCCTAGACCTAAAATCTAAAAGCCAAAATTCACAATTGATCAATAATTTCAAGGGAGAAAGGTGCAAAATTCACCTATGATGTGTAATATTAACTTAATTTGAAGCAAACAACCTGAATTGAGCTCAAATTGGCCTTTTTTAAAAATGAATAGTGTCAAAATTAGGGTTCTTCAATCTAAAGCAAATTGGACCAAATTGATCAGTGTAAATTAGGGAGAAAGGGCCAAAATTTATGTAGGAAGTAAAGCCCTAAGATAAATCAAAGCAAAAACGCACCAAAATCACGAATTTTGAGTTTGGTTTCGAGCCCTTTGAGCCACCAAAAAAAATTAGGAAAATTTCGATGATGTGGCGGCTGGTGAACTTTGTCGGAAGGCTAACGGAGTCGCTGTAGCTGAGAGTTGGCATCGACAAGGTGGAATAAGGCTAGAGGGAGCTCTAGTTGGCCAGAGAAAATCTTGCGTAGTTAAGAGCTTGGATTGTGATTTTTCGACGACATGGTCGATAAGAGAGGTCCCCAAAGGGCCGAAGGTGTTGTTGGAGGGCTGTCGATGCTCATCGACGATGAGGAATGGCTGCCGGAGGGAGGAGTTAGATCTGTGTAGTGACGATAAGGGGAGAAACTTCTGGAGGATAAGATTATGTAGTATAATTATTGTGTTAAAATATTGTTAGTGGTTACAATTAGGGTATTAGTTTAATTTAAGTGGGATAATAAAATAATGTTAGTGGGAATAATTGGTATTAAAATATTTTAAGTATGGAATATAGTATTTTATCATATAAAAAATTTTCTAACAAATAATTAGACACCATACTCTGTTGAGTTACAAGTGGTAGGAATGCATAGAGTAAGACTTAGATACTAACTTTGGTTACAATTTTAAATAAAATTTTTATTTGAATCTACATCTAGCATTGGTTAAATTTCCTTTTGAGTATCCCTTTTGAATATATATTTTATGAGTATTACACAGGCCATTCAAATAGAAGATTATATCCAATTCTATTTAATTAATTCTTGGGAATTTTAGACTTAACTCGTTTATTGTTCGAACTCTTAACATTTATTTTAACAATTTACCCTTCAAGTATGAGTCCAATACTTATACTCTTATTCACAATTCACCAAATATGAGATTTATGATTTTTTTTTCAATTCATATATTCTTCTTTAATTTCATTTTCATTAACATGAGACTTTTCCAATTTCTACTTACAATTTTTTTAACTTTTATTCAGACTTAAATCCCAAGAATGATTCAAATAGAATGACCTTTTGGCTCCAGAACTAATTCTTTCTCGGCAGCAAGGTAATCACTCTTAATATTTGTCCATCTCTTGGGGAAAATATTTTGCTTAAGTAATATATATACGTGCTCTATATTTTAAAAAGGGATATATATATATACACATATTAAATGTATTCAAAATAACTATTTTAAGAATCTAAGTTATGTATGTATTGGATTAAAATAGATGAAATAGTTCATATTAATTTAAATTTAATTTTTAATATATTTTTTAAAGATAAATTTTAAAAAATATAACTTTATGTACAAATATAACTCTTTAAAAAATAAATAATTTTTTTAAAAAAGTTGTTTCTATAAAATAAGACTTCATAATATATTAGTTTTTTTCAAAAAAAAAAAAAATTAATTTGATAAAACATTCGTATTCTTTCTCTTAAACTTCTACGACAAATTACAAAAGTTACTATACCATAATCTTGAAGGTGATTGTGCTCAATCCTAAGAACAATTTACCATATATTCTAGTAAAAACTAATATCACATTTAAATGAAGTGTGATTAATATCTATTTCTGGCACAATTTTACATGACATAATGTAATCTATTTATTACTGGTTTACACAAATTATTATCTGTCACTCTCCGAGTCGTGAGAAGCAAATGTCATGAATTGATATAATACTAAAGTCAGCTTGCTGTTCCCGTTCTCACTTTCCAAGCTCGCTAGCTTTAGTCCTTATATCATAATTGACACCTACAATTCAAATCGGTCTACTTAAATGCGTCGCAGAAAATATAAATTTTCAAAAAAAATATTTAATATTTAAAAAAATTAAAGGTAGATTAATATTTTAATTTTTATACATAATAATATTTTATTTTTTAAAAAAATACTAAATTATTTTTAATATCTTACGACTTATTCTATATATTTTACAAAGTTGTTTAATTTTTTAATTTTTCTCTACTATATTGTATAAAAAAATTTAGAAATATTAATATATATATTTATATTAAAATGTTACTTAATTTTTATTTTTTTAAATATCTTTCTGAATATAGAAAAACATCCCCATTAATTATTTTTGGAATTTTATTTCCTTGCTATTGGACTTTTTCTGTTCATTTTTTTTCTGAGAACTCACATTTGTAACTTAATAATTAAAGTTTACAGTAAAGTTATTATAATTTCAAGTGTGATTATTATTGCAAATTTAGCATAAGTAAAATTTTTGAAATTTTAAAACTAATGGCGCTCAATTCAAAATAATTAAACTAGCTAGATTAGATCATATTACTGATAATTGTTTGTGCAAAGCTAAAATTGAGTTTGGTACATATACCCGAGGAAGGAAAACAATAAAATAACCAATATTTTAGAGGAAAAAATAAATAAAAGTGGTGAGAAAAAAAAGAGTTAGTTGTTGCTTATAAGAAATATAAATTATTTCGTTCTTATAATTTATATTAAATTTTAAGTTGGTCTGTCCAGTCATTCTTTTAATAAAAAAAAAATCTTTATAATTTTCAATCAGGTTTTGGTCCTGCTGTTACGTTTGTGATTGATGTGACGAATGTTTGCTTAGATGTGACGTGTTTTCGAGGCACACATCAAAATATTTTTTTTTAAATCCGTAATATTGTAAATTATTACAAGGAAATCCTAGATATGTGTGAATCGAAATTATATAACTCGAAATATTTTATTTTGAGTCCTTACCAAAAAAACAAATTACAATTTGGATTTTGGAATATTGTATTTCAAGGTTTTTGTAATTCATGTTTTTTGTCAAAAATTTTGTTGGATAGACAAAATGGATTAAAAAAAGTGTTTAAGTGTGAATAGTAAAAAAATATGGAAATTAAAAAATAAGTAATAAATATATGATATAAGTTATGGAAATGATACTTAGGATTATGGTAGTTAAAAAATAAATCCAAACTACTTGTTATGAGTAAAAAAAAAATCCAAATTATATGTCATGAGTATAAGGTTTTAAGCGTAATAATAGAAATAAGATAACGATGCCTATTCATTAAAATAATGACTACCAGTTCCGCAATGAGGCATTCTCCTTGCGCTATGGTCGTCGTGACTTTAATTGTGCAACCTCTTCTTCTTGTGCATCTTGTGGTGTAATCAGTGGCGTATTTAAATTGAAAACTAGGGATTGAACTAGAGGAATTGGCTGTTGTGGTATGAAGAACCATTGTTGGGATGAATCACTAAAATTGAAGAAGGCATGACCATACTTAGCGGTAAAGGTTGAATGAATATCATAGGGCACTTGCCAAATAATTTGTCTTTTTCAACAAACAAGGTTATCCACAATATAGTTGAAAGAAAAAAATAGTACACAAGTATATATAAGTGTCATAACAAACCTCATGGTCTGCCATCTGGTCAAGAAAAACTTGGTATTAACGTAATGTGTGTTCTCCAAATCGTGGAGAACGACCAACATTCCTCTACCTGTGAATTGGGAAAATATAGATTATGCACTATGTGTGATAAATAAAGGGAGAGGTTTGATGTACTTGTACATACCTAAAGCCCAATAGTGGAAGCAAGGGGTAGATATCGGTGCGAACATTCAAGATAAGTGGACTCTTTGGGGCAAGCATTAGAAACCGATAACATGCCCAGAAATGCAACAATATCAGGCACCCACTTATGCCCCACTCTTCGGGATTTGTTAAGTTATATAGCTCCTGATAAATATGTGCTAAAATTATAGATCCCTAGCTTAATTGATCAACTTTTTCAAAGTTTACCAATAATGACAGGTACATCAAGTAAATATGGTAGGATGACCTATTAGAGAAAAGAATACCCCCTATGAGTCTAAGTATGTATGCACGGGAAAAGTGCTAAACCTACTCGTCGTTTATATCGTCGGGAAGCTTGTTAAAATGTTGTGACTACCATATCATGCGTAACTGCTGCTTATTAAACTGGTCAGTTGGTGGCCTCACACTTAGTAACATCTCACATACATCTGGCCGCTTGTAGCTTATTGGTCCTGTAATTAGGCATTCCCATACAAGGTAATCCAAGCTGGACGCCAACGTCCTCCAATGTTATAGTGCACTCCCCATGTGTAGTGTAGAATGTGTCAGTCTCTGGTTGCCATCGCTCTACAATAGCCAATACCAATGCTTGATCATAATCAAATTGACCAAGTCGATCGACATCGTAGAAACAAACTTGATGGAGATAGTTTACTATGGTAATCGATAGGTCCTGTAGTCGATCACGTGGAGAACACGTCGAGTATCCAAAAGCCAATCTCCCTACACAATTAAATACACATTAAGAACAATTAAACATGATATGCTCGTAAACAAAGCACAGAAGAATGTCATACATGTCCAAGCCAAATGACCTGTGAGATATGTTGTGTCTACAGGTATAAAAAGGATAGGTCCTTTAGCCCGGGTTTCATAACTTTTTATTGATCGGCCATTGCTTAATTGTAGATGAATGGTGTTAGCAAAATGGACAGAAAGAAAGAAAAGTACAAGCATATAATAGACAGTATGTATGCAAAAATTTCATTATTTTGTTCAACACATAGGACACAGAATTAACAATGCAATGTGTTAACTCCCTAGACTATAGGTTGGGGTGACTATGTGGACAAGCAGCACGGTTGTGTCAGGTTTACCTGCATAACCTGCATCTATTTGGTTCCCTTGGTTTTTTCCAATCCATTTCATTTCGTATTCGGCTAGACCTAGGCTACCCTTTCTCGCGTATAATTAATGGGTCAAACACTAAGCAAAATACAAGATTGATGTACTTTCACTAATCAATTGCCACCTTTGCATACATAACAAGAGCATGTTGGCATGAGTATTTTTAAGTTTGAAATTCCCCACAATCACAAAGCTGATTGTTGAGGTTTATTTTGCAGCATCGATCATATTGGCAATTTTGACGATCGTATTGCTCTTCCACTTCAAACAAAACATTATGTTGATCAAATGCCTACACAAAACAAGTAGTAGCCACATGAAAATTTGTATTCATCTTGTTGTTTAGTGTCTCATAGAAAACTTGTCCTACTTGTATTTGTGCATGCACTTTTTCTGCACACCTCACGAAGTACTCATTCATTATATGGAAGATGGCCTTTAGTAAAACAGCTATAGGCAATGACTTAACACCCTTGAACACTATGTTCCTGCTGTCAGTGAGGTTGGTCGTCATATGCTTATAGCGACGATCTTCCACATCATATGCCTTGGTCCATTAGTGTTTGGTTATATTAGCAACCCATGCGCTAGTTTGTTAGTGCAAAAGGGCAAGCTTAGCTAATTGGGCGTTGACGTTGATAGCATGTTGCCTGTACAAATAGCCAATATTTATAAACTTCTCCAGCAACCATGTTGTTTCAAAATGTTTGTTCAGGTTACTTGCCACATGACAAATACAGAAGATATGATGAGCGTACGATGGTTGCCACCCAATCTGTGGGTTCGATACTGAGGCTAAAATTGATGGGTGTCGATCTAAAATCAAGCATATCCCATGTCTATCTCTCACCACCTATCTCCGTAAGTTTAGTAAGAACCACAACCACACCCCTTGCGTCTCACCTTCAACAATTAAGAATGCAAGTGGCATGACATTCTTGTCCCCATCTTGTAAAGTAGCCATTAACAATGTTCCTTTGTATTTGCCACTGAGGAGTGTTCCGTCTACCTATAAAATCAACTTCAAGTATGTGAACACATCAATGCAAGGCTTGTATGCCCAGAATGCACGCTAAAACTTTGCCATCAATTCTCTATTTGAACTATCCTAAGGACAGTCCCTATAACACAACTTTACATACAAGCCAGGCATAATATGTTTAACAGTGGCTATCCACTTAGGCAATATTTCATATGAGTTCTCCCAATTGCCAAATGCTACGGCCATAGCCTGATGCTTTGCCTTCCATACTTTTTGGTATGACACAGTATAGTCGAATAAGCTCTTCATCCTTTCAATTATCTTAGACACCAACATATCAAGTCTATCCGTCACCATCCCAACAATACATGATGTAATGACATAGGAATCTAGCTTTGGATGATCCTGAGAAAGGGAAGCAGTTGGAAAAGTATGTGGCCCCCTGTATTTTGTAATTTGTCAGTGATTCCTCCTTGACTTTTTACATGCCCTAACTCTTCAGTTACAGTCAGCGTCGTAATTTACACAACGATATTCTTCATATTTTGTAGACGAATGGTAAAGGTGTAGTGTGCATGAACAAAATACAACTTGACTATGCGCTATAGTGCTAGCTTGTCAGAATATTGCAGTCTAATGCACAACTTGTTGTTGTCTGAAAGACCACATGTTCCTTGCAAATCACGATCCATGGCTGCCTCTATGTTGACTTCTGCAAAAAAAATGTTAATGCAGGATCCTTATATTTATTTATGGTCGACGCTGGCATGGGATTTGGAAGATCTTTAGTATTATCGCCATCATCATCTGACTCATTATCCTTGTTCTCCTTGTCCAACTGAAAAGTATAATTGCACTCCTTATCATCCTTAATATCATTAATTATATCATTCACTTCAACGGGTGGATGGGGTTCACTACTGTTGGGGTAAATTAAAAGACTATTTCCCAAGTAAGAACTGGTAAATGATATTTGATTATTCAATTCACTGAAATAGCTAGAAATTGGGGTGTGTGTCTAGGATATAATCCTCCACTGCTTGGTGCTCCATGTTAACTACTAGTTCAGCTGTTGAGATGTATGCATATAACTCAACCCTACTTAGTTGTAATAAAAAAGTTGTGACATCGTACACCACATATTTTGCACATTAGAATTGTCTTCCAATGCACTTGTGCGGTACCATGTTAGGTTGATCAATACTGGGTACCTATATATTAATTGGGACACGAACTGATTTTGGAAAAGTCATAGTTTCTGCCCAACGACCTACTTTAGGTCCATTAAATTGATGTTCTTGTCCACTGTGAGCATATTAACATTAGTGCATTCAAATGCATTGTGGTTACTTTTGTATATTCTTCCATTTATATATATGCATACAAGTTCATTCGTGTTGTCCATTTCTTACCCTACAATCACATTTTCTAATAAACAAATAAATTGTAATCAAGCCAAGCTAAATAATCAAATACTAAATTACAAAATAAGAAAATTACAATTACTTTCCAATAATTGTCATATAAGTAAACATTACATGTATTTGAAAATTTATATAATAAGTTAATTACAAGTACATTTTCAATATTATAACCTAACTAAATTATAAATATACCATCAACATTCAAAAATACCTAAATTACAACAATATTATAATTTAAATAATTTGCAATGACAATTTTAACATTATAAAATATCTAAATTACAACAGTATTATAATTTAAACAGTTTGTAAAAATAATCTCAACATCATAAATTATCTAAATTTAAACAATATTATAATTTACACAATTTGCAAAAACAATCTCAACATTAAAGTATAACTATATTACAACAATATTATACTTTAACCAATATGCAAAGAAAATTTTGACATTATAAAATGCTTAAATTACAACAATATTGTAGTTTAAACAATTTGCCAAAATAAAGTCAACATCACAAAATACCTAAATTACAATAATATCTCAATGTAAACAATTTGCCAAAACAATCTCAACATTAAAAAACAACTAGATCACAACAATACTATAACTTAAAGAATTTGAAAAGTGAATCTTAACATTCCAAAATACCTAAATTAAAAAAATATTGTAATTTAAACAATTTTCCAAATATAATCTCAACACTGTAAAATACCTAAATTATACCAATATTATATTTTAAAAAATTTGCAAAAATAATCTCAACATTATAGAATACCTAAATTACAACAACATTGTGATTTAAAGAATTTGCAAAAAAAATCTCAATATTATAAAATGCCTAAATTATAACAATATCATAATTAAGACAATTCCAAAAATAATCTCAACATTATAAAATACTTACATCACAACATCATTATAATTTAAACAATTTATAAAAATTATCTCAACATTATAAAAACCTAAATTACAGCAATATTATATTTTAAATAAAAAAAATAACCACTCTAAAAAAAATCTCATTTCCTCTTCTTACCTTAACCATTAACAAATAAATATAACACCTATTCATCCCAAAAAATTATTATCACCTACATTTACAAGAAAATAATATATATAAAAAAATTGTATATACCTTAATAATTAATACTAGCAAAAACTCCCTTCAGATCTTCAGAAGCAAAAAAATAAATAAAAGCTAAGCATGAAGGATGAAGGAGAAAGAAGGAGACGGAGGACGAGAAGAAGAAGATACACAAAAGGAAGAAGAAGCAGGGAGGAAGAGGAGCAGTGGGCCAGTGGGGACTACAGCATTATATCCCCCCACCTTAACGGTCCCCTACTGAGACAGGATAGGACATTATTGTCCTATCTCATCAAGGCTTGCCTTGGAACCATTGGTTTCGAGCCAGGCCATTTTTTTTGTTGAAAAAAATAAATATCTATTAGATAGTATTAGGATGTAATATTTTTTTTATCTATTGGATTAAAAAAATATTCATTTATAGTGTATGAATCAAAAAGCCTATATGTGAAGCCAAAGAGGAGCTTGTTAGAAGGGTGTGTGGCCAACTTAACAAGCCACATGCCTTAAGTTCATCTCCTAACTCCTCCTCTCTCTACCAATAAGTGGAAAAGAATGTGTCAATGGTAGGCTTGAATTTTTTCAATTTGAGAAAAAATTGTATGGATTCATAGATAAAATTTTTTAAAATGTTATGTACATCTAACAGTTTAAATTAAAACCATTATATGATTTAACAATTAATTTGGAAAAATAATTTTTGACATTATTAATTAAAGAGTATTCTGTAAATGCAATAAAATACTAAAAAAGACTTTAAATTTTTTAATTTTGAAATTACTCTGGAGGAATTAATCTCATATTATATTTTTTTCAATAGACAAAATTACTCCCAAACATCATGTTTTGCATTACTTACAAATCACATTTGCCCCAATTACCAAATAATTTTTCATTTCTTACCACATAAATTTTATTCTTAACTGGTTGGATTAACAAGTAACTTATGAATTTATTGCTATCGAAGTTTGTATTACTTATAAATCATGTTCGCCCCAATAATTGGATGATTTTGCATTTCTTTCTTACTATGTTATTTTTATTCTTAAATGGTTGGACTAACATGTAACTTATAAATTTATTACTACCATGGCTTACGTTACTTATAAATCACATTTGTCCTAATTATTGAATATTTTGCATTTCTTACTAAATAGTTTTATTCTTAACTGGTTAAACTAGCAAATAACTTATAAATTTTTTACTATCATAGGTTGCGTTACTTACAAATTAGGTTTACCCTAGTTACCAAGTATTTTGCATTTCTTATCATGTACTTTTTATTTTTAACTAATTAGACTAATAAGTAACTATGGATATGCTAACCATGATAGTAATAAGTCCATAATTTACTTGTTAGTCCAACTAGTCAGTAATAAGAAATTACATGATAAGAAATGCAAAAACATTCAGTAACTAAGGAAAATGTGATTTGTAAGTAACACAAACCATGGTGGTAATAGATCTATAAATTATTTGTTAGTCCAACCAATTAAGAATAAAACTTACATTGTAAAAAATTTAAAACATTTAGTAATTAGGGCAAATGTATTTGTAAGTAATGTAAATTATGGTAGTAATAAGTTCATAAGTTACTTATTAGTCTAACCAGTTAAAAATAAAACTTACGTGGTAAAAAATGGACAAAACATTTGGTAATTAAGATGAACGTGATTTGTAAGTAACGCAAATTATGGTAGTAACAAGTCTATAAGTTACTTGTTAGTCCAATCAATTAAAAATAAAAATTATGTGGTTAAACATGCAAAAACATTTGATAGTTAGAGGGAACGTGATTTGTAAATAACACAAATCATAGTAATAATAAATCTATAAGTTTAAGGGTAATTTTGTCTACTAAAAAGTTGTAAAATGAGATTAGGTTATTTAAGATAATTAATTGCATCTACTGGTTCTAGATAAAAAATTTACCTATTTATTGCATCTATTGACAACAATAATTAATGTTTTTTAATTACTTTTCGTTGTATCTAATTAATGATTTTTCTTTTATTTTTATAACAACATCACTATTTATTTTTTTAAGAGACTTAATCAATCTCTTTAATTTTAAAAAATTTATAATATATCTCTAACAATTTTTATATCTCCATATATCTAACTATATCTTCATGTTACATTTAATTTTTGTTTTAAAAAATAATTTTTGTTTATTTTAAAACTAATCTTTTTGAATGAAGTTTGATGAGATAATAAGAGTAATATAGAGCTATTACTTAGATGTATGAATATATAAAAATTTATTAGAGGTTGAATATAAATTTTTAAGAATAAAAGATGTTGATTATGTCTCTTAAAAAAGATGAAGGGTAATGTTATCATAAAAACAAAACACATTAATTGGATGCAATGAAAACTAGTTAAAAAATATTAATTATTATTATCAATTGGTGCAATAAATACTCCTTAACTAGTGTTTTAAGAGTATTAATTAATAAAATCCTTAAAAAAATTATACAAATTTGACTATTTAAATTAAAATTAAGTAATAGTATGCGGTCAAAAATTTTAATATTAATAAGATCTAATCTTAAAATTAAATTTAACAATCTATATTATATATACTTGAGACTTCTTATATCAAAATATAATTTTACAACATTATTCGGTGAGGTTGTCTCTTCGTTCATGCCCGCCGCTTCACCTACGGATCTCACATGTATAAAATATGCATGCATGAGCAATGATCTCTTAAGCTATTATTGTAAATTTTGCAGTACTGTTAATCCAAATATTATATATATATATATATATATATATGTATATATATATATATATTAATATTATTGTATGGAAAAATTATAGACTATTAAATCAAGATATTCAAAGCAGTGCTGCTGATTCTGCAAGAGATCCCGCCACATGCATGCATTCCCTCGCCCGCGCCCATCTCCTCCAGTAACTGGAATGGCTGTTTTCTCTAATAATGTACTAGAGTTAATAGTCTTTAATTTTTATATAAAATATATTTTTAAAAATTAAAAATAATTATTTTTATAAATAGATATATATATTTTAATATTTTAAATTATTTTTTTATATAATGATATTTAGTTAAAAATAATAAACTCTAAAATATATCAAATAAATTGTAAGTGATTAAAAATAATTTAATTTTTTTATTTTTTAATTACATATTATTTCTTATAAAAAATTTAAAATATGAATATATATTTATTTATAAAAAATTATGTCTTATATTTTAAAAACATATTTTATATAAAAATTGAGAACCATTAGATCTAAACCCTAAATCCAATGACCATCTTTGGACCTGTTCAGAAATTCAAGCAATCAGACTATATATCCAGGATATTAAATATCATCTTTAATCATTTAATATCACCGCATGCTATGTGAAACTTGTTTGTGGTATAGAGCAAGGTACTAGCTATAGGTCTAGCACGCCACAGCATTCATTTTCAACGACAAAATTATATGATGGGGATATGTGTCAACTATTAAGTACAATCCAATTAATACAATTGTTCAATTAGTTTTTAAAATTATTTTTAATCGTCAAATTAAATTTTTAAAATTCATTAATTTTAAATTTTAAAAATTATTAAGTTTAATTTTTAAAATTTTAATTTTAATTATTAAATCATGTAATTATTTTAATGAAAATCGTTGAATTATAATAATATGAGATATAGATTCAAGATTATCCAACAATTTATTAATGATAATATTATTATTTAATTAAAATTAACTAATTTAAAATCTTGAATACAATGTAGAGATCAAATAATGAAATATTTAGATTATATATCCTTTATCTTTTTTCTAAGTGTCATACGATATTGAATGATAACATGACATATTATTATTGCTTAATTCTTCGTATAAATCGTTGAATATATTTAAACTTTTAATAATTAAACAATTTATATTAATCAGTATAGGTTTAAATCGTTGATTAAAACCACATGAATTTATTTTTATGTTATGTTAGTTTTTTTTGGTTAAAATAACTCTAATTTTATCTAATATAAAGATAATTTAAATTGAGGGATTGAATTAAAAGAAATTTTTTTCAAAACCTAAATAATTAATTTACTTAGGCTATGATGAATCAGAATGACAAAGTAAGATTAATAACCCTAGTCAATGCCATTCATATGTTTCCAAAACTAACTAATATAAAGTGAATTCTTTTAATATGAAAGTTTCGTTGATTAATAAAAAAAATTTTATTAAATAAATTATTATATTCTCATATAATAACCTTTTATTTTTATATATATATATAAATAAATTATTCAAAGTGTATAAATTTTTTATAATTAGTGAAAAAAATAATAAAATAATTAATTATCTTTTTAATAAACTTTTTTTTAAATTATAAATTTTTTTTATGTGAATGAAAAAATTATTAAAGTATTCTTTAAAGTATGAGAATTTTTTACAATAAACAAAAAAAAAATAATGAATGAATTAATTAATTATCTCTTAAATTTTCTAATAAAAAATTATGAATATATGTTGACTTGATTCATAATTAAAATAAAAAATATATATATATTTAAATAGTTTATAAAAATAGTTTTTTTAATAAATCTATTATCATTGTTTCTCTTACTAATTTTAGATAACTAATTTTATAAATATTTTTAATTTATTATTTTTTATCAAAATATATTATTAAATTTAATTTTTTACTAATACTTACAAATATTATTAATTTAAATTATATTACTATATAATAAAATATTAATTTTCTTTAAAATGGGTACCGTACTCAAACAAATAAACTAATTCCACATTCATTATCCGCAAAACAAAATCCTTCTCTTTTATGCCGTGGGTAAATTGTCACTTTTGTCTTTTTTATCTTTTTATTAACAACGTTCATTATACTTTGCTTTATATAATAATCAAATCCGCTGCAATAAGGGAATTTACTGGATATTCTCCGGTAAATGCATCTCAACCGTCCATTGTATCCAAGGGGCATTATGTTGCCATATAGTCAAACTCTTCTCAAAATGCACGCCTATCTTTGAACCCGATCTTCCTCTGTTCTATCATCTTCCTTGCATCATCTCTTGCATAAGGGCCTGGCTTCTTTTCTCTTCCTTTCTTCAATCCTCTTCTGGTCATGCTCTCATTGAAAATCATGAAGCTTGTAAGGAAACTATAGCACATTCTTTAGAGAAACTAATAAAGTATGAAGATTAGATGTCAAGTGGTAGGAGTTTGGTGCTGCCAACTATCATTCTTTATGCCGATTCATGGCTGATATAGTTGCTATAAATGCAGCAGATTTCATCATAACTAGCACGTAACAAAAAGGTTAATTCCCTGATTTTGTACCTGTACACAAAAGAGAGACACAGTATTCATGCCTCTTCTTGGTTTCTTATATTGAAAAAGAATTAACACACCCACAAAATGGCAACCTAGTTTGTGTTGGCATTTGCTATATGTCGGTTAATCGTAACAGTAGAATCAATGGTGGCTCCCAAGGAGCTGCTCCGTCTTTGAATTGAAGGCCAGTTGAGCGTCGAGACGTCCGATACGGAAAAGACTTTTGTGGATTCAGGAATACTGACGAGAGTGGAAGCTCTGGCCGTTGTGCAGCCGGGTTCAGTCGAGGATGTGGCGTGGCTAGGAGAGGCGTTTTATGAGTCGGCATATGAGTTCACGCTGTCGGCTTGAGGGCACGGGCACTCCGTAAACGGGCAGCTTAGAAGAAGAAATGTCTATTGAAGAGGGACGGGGGTAAGAAATTACACCCCTGCGCAGCAAGAAAGATGATAAAACGAAGGAGATCGTTCAAACAAGAGCTGCGTCTTAAGAGAAATTTGATTACGTGGCAATATAATGACCCTTGGATACAATTGATGGCTAATATGCGTTACTGGAGAAACCCCGGTAAATCCCCATTATTGCAGCTCATCTTTTTCTGTCACCGACTTACCATCTCCTATAAACTTAATCCCAATTTAAAAAATTTGCCCAAAATTTTTTTAAATAATTTAATTTATAAAATTGATTGGACTTGGATTTCTTTTTAAAATCTCACTTGAATTCAAAAAAATTTAAATAAATAATTTTTTAATTAATAAAAATTTATTATATAAAAAACTTAGTATAATATAATAATTTGATAAAGAATTAAAAATTAATACATCTTATTTAAAAAAATTTATGTTAATATAATAATTCTTTTATGTTTATAATTTTTTATATATAATCTACATGTAATAATAAAAATAATTTATATTATTTATTCTAAATTTTAAATAAAAAATTAATTTAATTTTTTAAAAAAATTTAATAAACTAAATCTAAAAAATATAAATAAAAATTTAATAAAAATATCCAATTAAAATATACAGTGAAACTTTTCTATTCTAAAACCAAATTCGAATTCCAGTTTTGAACGTCTAGTTGGTCGGTCTAATCACCAACAGTATTAATTAAACTTTATTTAGTGCTGGTAATGGAAAATCCTAAAATACATCCCAAACTAACACATATATACAACACTTTAGCGTCATTTGAATTTAGTGCCTCAATTTTCTCTTTCGGTCTCCACCAACCTCAGACCATTTGGATTCAATGGAAACTGCTTGCCCGGAATTCATCTTCCGTTCCAAACTCCCAGACATTCCCATCCCAACCCACCTTCCTCTCCACACATACTGCTTCGAGAACCTCTGGCAGTTCAGAGACCGACCTTGCCTCATCAACGGCGAAACCGGCGAGACTTTCACGTATGCCGAGGTGGAGCTCACCGCCCGCCGCGTCGCAGCCGGCCTCAACAACCTCGGCATCGGGCAAGGTGACGTCATCATGCTGGTGCTCCGGAACTGTCCCCAATTCGCCCTCGCCTTCCTCGGCGCCTCCTGCCGCGGCGCGGCGGTGACCACGGCGAACCCGTTCTTCACACCGGCAGAGCTGGCGAAACAAGCCGTGGCGTCCAAGTCGAAGCTGATCATAACCCAAGCGGCTTACATCGAGAAAATCAAGGATTTCGCGGAAACTCACGGCGTCTTAGTGATGTGCACCGACAATCCTTATCCACAAAACGAAGGCGTTTTACATTGGTCTCTGCTAACCCAAGCAGACGAGGCTGATATGCCGGCCGTTAAGATCAGCCCAGACGACGTCGTGGCACTCCCGTATTCGTCTGGCACTTCCGGTGTTCCAAAGGGGGTGATGCTAACGCATAAGAATCTCGTCACCACAGTGGCTCAGCTAGTGGACGGAGAAAACCCGAACCAGTACACTAGCAGTGAGGATGTGCTTCTCTGTGTGCTTCCCTTGTTTCATATCTATGCGCTTAACTCGATCTTGCTATGCGGGATTCGAGCCGGGGCAGCCATTCTGAACCTGAGCAAATTCGAGATCACTACGTTGTTCGAGATGATCCAGAGATACAAGGTGACGGTGGCGTCGTTTGTGCCTCCCATCCTACTGGCCATTGCGAAGAGTGAGGATGTTGAGCGGTACGACCTGTCGTCTATAAGGATAGTGGTCACTGGGGCCGCACCGGTGAGCGTGGAGCTCGAAGAAGCTCTGAAGGCTAAGCTTCCACATGCCAAACTTGGGCAGGTCAATTAATGAGATCATTTGATTAATTATTATTAATTAATATAATTAAATGAGAAAATAAATGGGATGGTTAATTACTTGAACAGGGATATGGTATGACAGAGGCAGGTCCTCTGTCGATAAGCTTAGCGTTTGCGAAGGAGCCGGAGGAGGTAAAATCAGGTGCGTGCGGGTGTGTGATCAGAAACGCTGAGATGAAATTGGTGGACATAGAGACCGGCGCTTCGCTTCCAAGAAACAAAGCGGGCGAGATCTGCATTAGAGGCAACCAAGTAATGAAAGGTACCATCTTCAAATTAATTGCGTTTGTCGTTATTGATGCGAGATTGCAACTGAGTTTGCATTGAAATAAATAATTTTAAATTTTGTGTTGAATTAAAAATACGACAAAATTAGGTTTATATAGTACCCACCCCTGACAAATAAAAATATATCCCACACATGTTTTGGAAAAAAAATTCAATGATTTAAAATGTATCACATAATTTTTTCATATTAATTTTAATAAAAGTTAAATTTTTTAAACACATATTAATATAATGTATTTTATTAATTTTTTAATACTTAGTTGGAGTGAGACGGAGAAATATTCTAGAGTGTTAATATTTTAAGTATAAAAATTCTTAGTGCGTCCGTGAAATCTGTACACAGGCATCGGCGTGTGAAAGCCTTGGAAAAATGTCACGAAATAAGTGCAGCACTATTACAAATTCATAATGACATTTTGCGTCACCACCACCACTAGGCGTGGTGAGCCCAGACCATATTCATCAAAATCATATTTGCATCATATTATTATGATCTTTGAAGGCAGTTCAATTAAGAAAGTGCTTCACCAACGACATTTGATTCATTTACACTCCTAGTACTTTAAGCGAGACTCATCGGCCTATATGTAAAGAATTAATATAGAGAATAGGTTGCTAAGAGCGGTGGATGAATCACAAGTTCACATCATCACCTACCTCATCCTGTGCTTTGTCTTCAAATGGCGGTGTAGTGGAGTAAGTAAGAAAGTGGCTTTGAGACGTTGACTAATTAATGGAATTGCATGATTTGGCGTTGGTAAGGTTACCTAAACGATGCGAAGGCCACAGAGAGAACCGTAGACAAAGAGGGATGGCTTCACACCGGTGACATCGGGTACATTGACGACGATGACCAGCTCTTCATTGTGGATAGGTTGAAGGAGATTATCAAATACAAAGGCTTCCAAGTGGCCCCCGCTGAGCTCGAGTCCTTGTTGATCGCTCACCCAAATATTTCTGACGCTGCTGTTGTACCGTAAGATTCTTTTGTTTTCTTTTTTCATATATTTGTGTTCATATAGAAAGTGATAAATAAGTTTTGATCTCATCGAGACTGTTGGATCATATTGGATTCCTTCGCTATTTAGCGTGGACTGTACGACAGGAATCCTTTTTGAGAAAGTGATATAGTGTGAGTGGAGCTTTGGCCATAAAAACAAAAAACAAAAGATATAATTGAGAGTGGGACTCAATTTGGATCTTACTTGAATATGCTGATTTTGTTTGAGTTGTAGATGTCATTTATTTTTATTTTGTTTATATCTCTTTAACATGGAAAAAATATTTTTAAACAAATAGGGAGTATCTAATTTTTTTATTTATTATTATATTTTAATTCATAATATCTATTCTTAAATTTGAGCTTGATAGTATTAGACAACCCTGCTAAAGGGCATCCAAGTTTTAAGCTCCGTCTCTTTGGGAATCCGTATATTTTTAAATTCAAGGTCGATTCTAACCAGGGTATAATATATAGAGTCAACTAACTTGGACTGGTTTCAGGATGAAAGATGAAGCGGCAGGAGAGGTTCCCGTTGCATTTGTTGTCAGATCCAACGGTTCTAAGATCTCCGAGGACGAAATCAAACAGTACATCTCGCAACAGGTTCTTAATTTCCCTCTTTCCTATGATGTGTTACGAGGTTCTTAACTCATGATATGTTAAAATTACGAGCTTATCTTTAGTTATAGTTCAATCATTTGATGTAAATTTAATGGCATTAATTTATAAATAAAAATATAATTATATTAATTTAATATAAATTTATATTATTAAATTTTTATTTAATAGGTTATTATAATCAAATATAATTTTATATGGGATTTAAATTGGATTTGTTGTGTTGTTGATTTTACGCAACCTACGTGGTATGACGTCATAAATATTTTGATTTTCTGTGGTCGACTCCTCGTAATCACATAATCTGATATGGATTTCTTTAATATAACGCAGTTTTTGTCAATCATGTATGATAAGTATTGATTAGTGAGTTTACATAATAGTATTTCTAACAATCATCCAACACCAATGTAAAATGATGTGGCACGTCAAGTCATTAGGCGGTAAGTTTCTCCAAGTGATTGACAATTTAGTTATGGTATAATATAATTTGATGCTTTATGGTTTTGATCAATTTTATTTGGGTATTCAGCGGTTTAGAAATGTGCAATTATATGGTGTGGTTTAAATTGTTAGCATATTAGTATTATATAATATCATTCTGGTTACTTTTTGATCTATATATAGACTAATCCTCAAACTCTGAACTAAATTAGAGATTTGATTGGAAATTTGGATTTTAGACAAAATTAAACGAAAAATTAGGAATTTTTGTTTATGGGCAATTAGAAAAGATATCTTATTTTGCATGTCAGATTTGAAATTATAATTGGCTAAGGAAAAATTTGAATCTTCGCCGCTTAGAAACTTAAGGATTTTGGAAATACAATAGATATTTAATTTTAGGGCATATAATTTGGGGAATTTTTTATTGCATGTATCGGATTTGATACTTCAATCGGCTAAGAGAGGAATTCATTTTTCTTTCCATGTATAGGAAATTAGTGATTTCATTGGGAAATGAAGGATATAAGAAAAATTCATAACAAAATTAAGAATTCTACTTAGGCGCAGAATTTAATGTTGTGATTTACATATGTTGAATTTAGAATTCCAATAAGTCAAAGGAAGAGTTTCAATTTTGAATGCTTAAAAAATTTTAAAAATTTGTGAGAAAAACATTATATTGAAATCAAAATTTAACATATTTCGTCAAAAAAAATTTCGAGAATTAATGATATCACATGTGATACCAATATATTAATATTAATGATTTAACTTTCAAATCACTTGACTATACACTTTCAAACTACAGCATATCAAAATGAAATCAGACCAAACTAAAACGTATTTTTTACCTGTAAAGTATGAGTAAAAATATATGCAAACCATTACTAGTATATTAAAGAGTTTTACAATATCATGTCAGGAATATTAATCAGTCATCCAAAAATGAAAACTTTGCGTCACTGAGAAGGTGAATTCTATATATAATATTATCTGTAACAATGTGACGTGGATGTTTTAATGGCTTGCACTTTAAGTAGAGTGAATTAATGGATAAGCAACTTCGATTTTCTTTCATTAGGTAAAGCTTCCAATTAATTGATTTAGACAGAGGGGTGTTTTCGTGGCAGGTGGTGTATTACAAGAGAATCCATAAGGTTATCTTCACTGACACTATTCCTAAAGCTGCCTCTGGCAAAATTTTGCGAAAGGATTTAAAAGCAAGGCTCGCAGAAGATTTGGTCAACTAGCTACATAATCCAAGTTCATGGAGGATTAAAGCAATTACGTAATGTGTACTATTATTTTTATACAATATCATTGGCTTTTCTTTGTTTTCTGTATATTATTGTCCTTGTGTATGAATTTGTTCCTTTATATGTAGATGTATCTTGTGACTTGTGGGAAGAGAACTCCAATTTATGTATTGTAAAGCGCATGTTTGAATCTGAGTACAGGAATCCCATCGAGTTGTTGTAATTTATGTGAGAAGACGTTTCAAGTTACAAATTAGCAATTTAATTTGTTGCTTACCACTACAAAAAAAAAAAAAAAAAGACTTTTACAATGGTTTTTGTGAGGGTTTTGATTGCGTAAATTGCAAAGTAATTTTATGACAATCAATAAAAATATCATAAAAACTATTGTCATAAATGAAATAATATTTTTTGTTAATCCTTATAGAAGTCATCGCAATGACTTGCAACAGTTAAAAAAACCTTGTTATAGTTGTTGAAAAAGCACATTATTGCGAGAGTTAAAAAAAGTGTTACAGTGTTATAACTTTTGCAATAGTTCTTTTTTTTTTTTTTATCGTCGCAATTTCATGCCACTGTGACAATCAATAAAAACTATCATAATGTCTTGTCTTTACAACATGTTTAACTAAACTAATGTTAATGGTGCTATATTTTTTTATGGAAACAATTTAAATTGCCCCAAATAGTATTTTTAAAATTCTATTTTAATTTTGTATAATTTTTTTTGAACCCGTAAATATGATAAATTTATCACCAACCACAACAAAAAAATCTGATATTCAAAGCCAACAAGGCCTACTAGATAATTTACTCTAAATATAATTAGATACAAAGTCTAACATGAAACCATAATTAATTCTGAACATAATAAAATGCTAAATAATTACAGTCTAATAACAATGATCAACCATCTTAACTAGCTAATTGTTCCAACTCGAAGAACTTGATGATTGATATTTAGGCAAATTTGCATTACCTTGTTCATTAAGTACCTAAAAATTGAAGATAAACTATTATAAACAATAAATTGAATAATAAAGATAAAACAACATTACAACATATGACTTACACATAATAAAAAGGTTTAAAGAAATACCTCACATGACTGTATGGATGGGAGTTTTGGTGGTAAATCTCCCTAGACATCTTTGAAGAGAAAATATATAACTGCATTTGTTCGTCGTTGTTCTACTAACATCTCTTAAGAGGCTAATATAGTTATTGTGGTAGGAGTTTGTGGGTATTTAAGTAGAAAGTAAAGATTATCTCATGGTTTGGACTATGTGTCTTATGGATCTCAAACCTCTAGCATAGCATTTTTAAAAAGCACTTTACATGACATTACATCATTAGGTTGTATAATTCTTATCTTCTAGATTGCTGGGTGGTTTGTTTCGGCTATTGCATAAATGTGGGCTATGGTAGGTTGCTATAATTTCTATTGAACTTTTATGGTTAGGAAGAGTTTCTCAATAATAGTAAAGGAAGGAAAAACAATCATGGCAAGTATTGGAAAGCAACACATTTGTGAAAGTAATGACAACATTGCAGAAGTTAATGGTAACTTCAAATGCTCAGTGTCCTTGGTGTTTCTTTCAATGTCCCTTAAATGTTGTGTTAAATCAGATATTCTTGTAACATGACGTTCTTTCCTACTTATTTTATTTCGCCTTGCCTGGTAAGACATTTTAAGACTAAAGAGAAATTTGGCAAAAGTGCTTTATTTGAGCAGCCATACGTTAGAAAGTTGCCTTTAGTGGCCCAGCTTAGCCTTGAAAGAATAGGCCTGGCTCGATCTTCATCAAGTCTACCAAGCTTGGGTCTCAAAGCAGACCCTGACATTAATTGTGTTTTTGTCATTATATAACAATTGACAATGCCATATATACTTAGTTACTTGGTTATAATAGCTTTTCACACTTTACTGTTTACTAGGATGAACTGTTCTAGTTTGTTACTTTCAAGAATGAGTGAATGAAATATGAATACCCTAAAGATTGAAGGGGCTCTTCTTTTATTAAAAAAATGATCCTAATATCTCAGAGAAACCACACTTAAGGGAACTGTTACATATAGATGATACTTAGAAATGATAGTAACTCATAAACCTAAGAACTCGAGAAAGCCCCTTGTGCCAATTCTAACATTGATGATTTCCCTCATAGCCAAAGATAAATAAAGACTTCCAAACCAAAGAAAGGGATGAATCAGTCCATCTCTCAAAAACAAATCTTTCATTTCGTATAGAGAGAACATTACTTACTTTTTTTAATTTCTATTTTTTGCTAATTACACTAGGGTAACTAATATAAGAACAAAATTCATGATAACCATCTCTCACATGTATAACCAATGGACCTTATGTTTGACCGTTAAACCATTTAGGAGAACCTTTATACAATTAACCTAAGTCCAAACTAAGTTATAATACTTCCATTATCCTACATCTACTAGTCAAAAAAAAAAAAAAAAATCTCCTCACAATGAGAACTATTTTAAGTATTAAGTAAAAGCATAATGGACCATAGCTCATTGCTCTACATATTAGTCAAGCTTCTTAAGAAGTGGATATTTCCAGAGATATTAGAACCATGGAAACAATACAACATTTGGATGGTTGAATGATGTATAGAAGAATGACAACATGATTCAAAAAATGTGATAGCTCAATTATTACCTAAAGGTTTATCCTAAATCCAATATTAGAAAAAACAAACATATATATATATAAATAAAATATCAAGAAAAATAAAAGAAAATTCAATAGAAACTATCAATAAAATAAAATTATTTTAAACAATACATACCATACTTGAGCTAGTTACTGGCGGCATACAAGTGGGTGGCGAATGGAGTCAAGTAGACAGGTCCAGCAGGCCCAAACAAGTGCAACAAGACTGGCGAGGATGAATAGCAACAGAACAACCACATATGAACGAGGTGACAAACAATGAACGAACAATCACACACTAGGCTGACAAGGATGAACAACAATGAACAAATAGCCACACACAAGACCGGCAGTAGGTGGCTAATGAATGACGCACAGAATGGGCAGGACGAATGGCATGAGTAGGATGACGCAAGACAGCTTCTTTGATTAAGGCATTTCAAACAAAATTTAAGATGAAACATCTCATAATAGGATGATGAGATTTTACAACTGTCATAAAAAAGTGGCTTCACGACAATTAGTTGTTAACAGTCATTAGCCCAAGCCCTTTAAGTAGGCCTCAATTAGTCAAGGTACACTTATTTCTAGGCTAACAGGACTATCATTAGGCCTTCACTATGGACTTAGTGTTCGAGGTCCACTTAGTTTCTAGCCTAACGACAACCAAATTCAACTATTATAAGGTGTTAGCTTATCGACGATCATACGTGATATTGTGGTCGTCGTTTGGGCTTCACTATGGACCTCAAGTTCAAGGTCCACTTAGTTTCTGCCCTAATGACAGCCAAATCAATCCATCATTAAGCTTTGGCTTAACAACAATCAGTGTATGGCTATTGTTAGTCCATAACAATGGACCTCAAGTACGTGGTCCACCTTTCACTTGTCTCTTCCAATGGTCGTTTTGACCATTGCAAGGGCGTGGCTTTACAACGGTGAGAATTTGACTATCATAAAGTTCAAAAATTATGATTGTGCTTTTTGACAGTCATTTTTTACTGTCGTAATATAACTATCACAATAGCCCTGTTTTTTCGTAGTGTACAAATTGTTGTGGTGAAGCATGCATGTGAGACTCATTCGTGTTGCATGGAAAATATATTTTTAAATTAATCAAATTTTCAATCACAACAATAGAAATTGTTGACAAAAATGGAATTTGCCATATATACTTTGCCAATTTGTTATAGGAAAATATTAGCTAATAACAACATACTTATGTACTAGGTAAAGTGGTGTGTTAATTCAATTAAATATTAGCAAAGAGATAAAGTAACATAATTTGATTAAACTAGTATATTATTCTCTGTCATGATTTGATTGAACTAACATCTTACCTGTCACATAAATATATTATTATTGACTAATATTTTCTCAATTTACTATTGATCCCTTGCTAGATAAAATTAACGATGAAGTAGCCTTTAACCAATTTATTGTTTTCTTCTTTTGTTGAGCTAGAGTAATCCTGAAATTTACGTGTTGCTAAAATTAATGAATAGAGATGTGTGTGGACGCACGCCTTAAAAAAAAAAAAGACTGAAGAGGACTGAAATGTAATGTTTTAAAAAAGCCACAATATTTATATCGCATTAATTTTCTTGGTGAGTTCCAATTAAGACTGAAAAAGATAGAAAGAGATGTGTTGATTGAAACCAAATAAATAAAGAATTGAGAGGATGGTAGCTGATGAACCAGTAGGTGATGACACTTGTCAAAGATTGAGGTGTATTTCATATCAAGAGTCTAATTATTGCTCTTATCTCTTAAATAAAACTTTAGAAAGAAATTAGATCATGAGAATTGAGGTGTATCATATATTATTCCAATAATTGACGAATAATGCAACTAGAAAGTTATGGTAATTATTCCATAAGTCACTTATGAGGAATTGAAGTATATATTACCGGACTTCTTCCTTTTCTATTCTATTATTACATTAATCACTCTCATTCTTTTAAAACTCTCAAACATAATCTGTATGCATTAAAATACTGAAAAAATGATTAAATTAATAATAATAATAATAATAATATGATAAAAATTCTTGACTTGGGCTTCAGGAAATAAGATCTTAAGACGCGTTAGGATAGCACCACTTGGCGGGATTCTAGCAATGAAATGTTTTTTTTTAAAAAGAAAAAAGAAAAAGAGATGTCGTATTTTGTAATGGCCCATTAAATAACGATTGAACAAAAGTTTTCTTTGGGCCCAATGAATAGTGGATCTTGTTAATGTTATTTACTGAGGAGTAGGCTCAAGTTTATGTTTTTCTTAGAAACGAATTTCAAGTTCGAAGTTCAGGCCTGCCCGGTAAATTGCCTAT
This sequence comes from Delonix regia, assembly GCA_037074485.1. Classification (NCBI taxonomy): domain Eukaryota; kingdom Viridiplantae; phylum Streptophyta; class Magnoliopsida; order Fabales; family Fabaceae; genus Delonix; species Delonix regia. Next base: position 23,726,331 of record CM073451.1, on the reverse strand, counting down.
GAAGCTATAAATGTCATGGATAATTACTTTGGACCATCTCTGAGAGAGGATATTGGAAAGAGGTTAAGCAATTATTAATACGATATTTATGTGAGATTATTGATATGAAATTATTTTATCTAATTAAATCTATATCAAAATTAATTGGCTTTGTGGTTGTGGATGCAAGGTACTCATCCATTCAACAAAAACTTCGAACTCAAAAAGGTTATTTATCTAAATTTGAAAGCATTGCTTTATCTTGTGCTCTACGAAACAAACTTAAGCTTATCCTTCAAATCGTGTAAAAATAACTACAATGCATGAGGCAAGTCCAAGAGTATGTTTGGTTATGATTGACCCAATATATTCAAGAGATATGTGCTTACCTTTACAGCTTGTTTGGTTCTTAGATTTGGACAGTTTGGAATGGGAATGTGGTAAGTAAGGTTGACATTGTCATGTTTGGTTGAGCATGTACAGGACCACTCCCTTTCCATAGGTAATGTTGACTTCCACAACTCAAAGAAAGTGCAAACCCTTGCTGACGGGAAGAAAAGCCCACCGTTTCTCGAGAATCATATTTTTTTGACACTTTTACCAAATAATGTGAAGTATTAACATTACCATTCCTTTTCATGTCATACAAAATGTAATCACATATTATAACATTCTATTCCTATTTTTATTCGTATTTCCTATTCCTCATGTTCAAGTTTCGGGAATTAAATGGGCCCTTAGATAGAAAATCCAAAAACATTACACAAAAATAATATAACAAGCATAGCTAAGCTAAAAGAAAAGTATAGTAAAAGAAATAGAACGAAACATATTCACCAAAGTCTTTTCTTCACTTCATATCTTCAAAAGGATGGTGATATAAATGTTCAACAAATTTGCTTATAAGATAATCTAATATATTTATTCACTGAGACATTAACAAAGTTGGTGTACAATATTGGATTGCACTAATTAAAAATATTGATTGGTGTTGTCATTAGGGGCTGTAGGAAATGTGCTATACTTTTTCTTTCTTAACCAATGTCATGTCCCAATGGATTTTTCTAGGAATGTTATGTATGAGACACTTACAATGAAAATTATAAATAATGTTCATTCTTTTTCTTTAATTCACTAAATTTTTCTAGAAATGTTTTAATGAGGCACATTTTTGTTAGTTGAAGGGAAGTGTTGTAAATAATATAGTATAAATATCCATAACCCCCAAAGAACTGACCGTTAAAGATCAATTCTTATATGTAATAGCATCAATATATATAACTCACAAAGAATTTACATTTAAAATTATCTATATTAATGTTCTTATTTTTATTATTATAACTTCTAAGTTTATCGTTATAATTGAACTTATAAATAGAGACTACATACAAAGCATGATGTATCCAAATAAATGAGAATTATCCTTTTCTTTTCTTCCAATTTTCTCCCTTAATCTTAGTACAATATTTCTTATATTTTTCATTAATTTTGTAACATATTCTACAACAGTCCAATAAATTAACTTTGCCAATACAGCGTTGAATTTGTGATAGAGAGGTCTGTGTAACTAACATTGCTCCAAGCTAGTGCTTATTTTAAGGGAAAAAAATCATTTTTTTCTTGAACATATGAGTTTATTATTCACACACATAGTGCTCTTGATCAAATGCCCCTAAGTAAGATAGGGTACTTCTTTTTCTTATGGATAAGTAAGTGGGTTCGTACACTTTTATCCTGTACCCGCATACACATACACAAGCCATGGCATTGAATCCTCCCCACTTTTGAAGAGGCGAAGTGGTAACACAACTCATCTCCCAATATATAGCAGACGACGAGTCCATTTCTTCGGGTCAACTTGTGTTACTCTTCTGTCTGCCACTCCCGCCATTTTTTCTCTTCTTCCCTTCTCCACAACATAAATTATCTTTCACCTCTTCTTTGTCCAGATTCTAATCTCCCGTGTCTCTTTCTAATTTCACTAAGACACATTGATTCGGATCTCAGTTCTCGGATCTCCAACTGTAGTATTAATGTTATAGTTATCTAACGGCTCATTATATATGTATATATAGATATATATATTAGTTCGAATTTCCTCTACTGTTGTATTTGTATTATAATCATTTAACGATCTATATTAAATTAATAATATTATTTGACAACCTATATTTAAAATTTAGAAACCAAAATTGGTAATTTCAAGAAACAAAAAAATTGATGACCTTTTTAAATTTAATTTGACAATTATAAATAATTTAAAATTTTGTTCCAATAATTTTAACTGTTAAAAAAGGCAATAGCAGGTGATATATTTTAAATATACACATCTAATAGTTACTTTGGTACATCCAAATTTTGATATATACAGTGATATCTTAGATTTGAGAAGATATTCTAAACATTTGTATTTGATAGATTTTAAAATAATATGTTAAAAATTACATGACTTTCACATTTAAATGCCATATGTGCTTCCTAAAATATTTTTAATTTTTTTTTCCAAATATAACAATTTTAAGCGTACATCTTGAATTTTTTAATATAATATTTAAAATATTAAAATATTATGTAATACACTAAATGGTTTTTTTTGTTTGTTTGTAAACAAATTTAAGGACATACTGCTTTTTATGAATAAAGCAATTTAAAATTTTATTTTCAAAATCCTCTCTGAAAGGATGTAATCATAGTAAAACATTTTTTTCACGCTAAATTTTTGAAATACTAATTGACTTAGATGATCAAATTAAACACACTTCCACCTAGTCCGCATCTGCTGGCTTGTAGTGATACAAATCATTATAGTCCACAACTTTATATCCACACCTCAAGGCTTTCCTAACTTCTTTCTCTCCATTTGAGTTTTCCCCAATAAAGTCCAATATTTTGATGTCAAAGCTTGAAATCAAAGTCAAAGTCATACTTATTGTGATTGAAGGAAAACAAATGCTATATAAGAAGAAATTTTATAACTGAAATCAAAATTACATTGCTCATTATTGATGTCACATATCAACAATCAATAACGATATTACATGAACAATTGCTATTGTGGAAATGTCATTTAAAGCTTTATTGCGGGTTGTTCATATTATATATCAATCACTATCTTTTTTTGTAGTCTAATTACTTGTACAAGATTCTACTATAGATGACTCTTGTAAGCACCTTGAGAATAGTCCAAACGGGGATCAAATAAAAGGTCAGTGTATAATACAGGAACATCAATTGGAGGTATAATACTGATGAATGTCGTAATTATGTTGAAAAACTCACACCTAAAATTGGACATTTCAGTGAGATGATGTTTGAGTTGAGTCTTAAGGATATGATGGTGTTATAGCTAGCTCAGGGGTTGAAAGAGTATATGAAAGGCTAAGTGAAATTAATAAGAGATCACGTTTGACGAAAGGGTCAATATATAGATAAATATGTTGCACCGTAATTGCTAATATTGATTAATATATAGGTCAATCAATGATTTTGACATAATTCGGATTATTTAATTGTTAATCAACCAACATTTTTGCTCATTAATTGAATAGGGAAGCAATATTTCCGAGTTCATGTTTCCTATCGAATGGGTGGATAAGAATCAGATGGAGATTTTAATCATTAAGTTCATCAATTCTTGGTATTGATGTTTAAGAGACTAGAACAAATAAATTATAACAGATGAAAGCAATCAGTTTGCAAATTATAATGATGGAATTTATTTTAAACTATAATTAATGTATTATACTCATGATGTTACACTTGAAATTTTGCATTTTGTTAAAAATATTAATAAAATTAATGATGAAACTTTGCTTTTATATATATATATACACACACACACACATATATACATATATATATGGCATATCATATGTGTACACATTTGTAAGTCTATAAAGTTGGAGGGTGTCTCTAATACAGTGAAACGCATGTTTGAACAGTTGAAATATATATGATTGGCGCCCCTTATACTGCAAAGTGCAAACATAGGTGCAGGGCTCCACATTTAAATGCAAGTGGAATTCGAACTCAGACTTTGAGCCGCACCCAGACAAACTCATTATAACTTTTGAACTATTCTTAGGACACTTGCCTTCCCACATAAACATATATACTGACTTTGAAAACTTAAAAATAGAATAAAAGAGAGGTCTTCATTAGAACTGCCCTAAGGGGAAGTACCATGTCTCATTTCCACAAATTTGGAACCACATTTGGTATATGTTTCCAACTTATATTTCATGGTCCTAAAGCTCTAAGTGTTTCAACTTTCAACTATATATTGCGTCTTCTTCGTAGTTAAATTTAAGCATAACTTAAAAACTTTCTCGATTTAAAGAAATAAAGTCTAGTAAATTTTTTTTTTTTTAAAACAAGCTAGCCAAACTTTTCTAATAGCCAGACTTGAACTTCAAATGTTCAAATTAATTTTTTTAAGAAAAAGCTTATTAACTAAAAAAAACTTAGGGTATCATGATATTTTAATAAAAAAATAAAAATTAATACCTTTCATTCAAATGATTTATGTCAATATAATAACTTCCCCATATATAATCTTACGAATAATAATAACAATTAGTCATGTTACTTATTACAAGTTTTAAATAATAAATAAATTTGATCATGATTTAAAAAAAATTTGTTTTGCTTGATAGTTTCGACCAAAAAAATATAAATAAAAATTTAAATAAAATAACATAATTAAAAAGCAGGTTCAATCTATTTTTAGACCCAAATTCAGATCCAATATTTAAAAATCTGTTTTGATAATCAAGTCTATTCATGGGGTGGAATATGTCTCATCTCTTCCGAGTTTAAAAGGCTATATGAAGGTGTGGCCCAAAATGGGTTGACCCTCTGACTCCTGGATATCATGGAGGAAATTGATAAAGTATGAAGGAGACGATAAAAGGGAAATTACTAACTGAATATCTTACTAATCAACGTTTTAGGAGTTGCAACTTGCAAGGATGAAGCATTTGGTACCACTTGGAGCTTTAATGAGCTTCAATTCACAGTCACAAGCCACAATCATATGTCATGAACTAAAGTCTAAAGCTCTTCTGTTCAGTACACATGTGGGCGAAAAGAGGCATCCAATTATCACTATGAAAAAGGAGGAGCCATTCGTAGTACATTAGAGGCCATCCCACGTGTATGCAAATGAAAAAGAAAATATTAAGATCTTTGCTATCACCGTTTCTAATTAAAACTAAATATATACGAACATATGTGAAAGATATCCATTGATGTAACATGTAATTGTAAATAGTTCTCACTTATTGAAGAATTTAATAATATATAATTGCTCAACTTTTTCCAAAAAATATACAAAAAAATTGCTAAGAAAGAGGACCTCCATCTCGTATTTTGTTTATAAAACCCGACAAAACAGAAACATGTCCACAACCATTCCTACTAGATGGTGAAGACTGGTCTCATTCGGCTTCCCATTTTTCCCCATGTGAGTCTCTTTCTCTCACACTAGATAACTAACCTAGTTTTTTCCTTCTTGGGATGCTTTTAGTTATCCAGAATTATTATATTAATTATATCAACGATAGGGAATGGTGTACCAAGAGGAATCCACGTCCTTTAAGTTTGTCTGCGTAAAATTGAATTCAAAAATAAAAAATACCAATACAGATCGTTATAATACATGTAAAATCCGTATATGATTATGAAGTTAATCGATAACAATTTTGCAGAGAGAGCAAGAGAGTGGTGCACCTTGGAAGTTGGAGCCAAATAATGTGGTTTAAGTATTTTTCTCACTTTTCCTCCATGCAAACAAATTAAGTGACCAGAAACTCGAACCAAATCTAACTTTTTAAGTCGTGATCATCGGAATTTGTGTTTCTGTTTATTTTAAACAACTGATCTTTTATATTGATACAATTTTATGGCAAGCTCACCAGACAAGTTCTTACAGGTTATCTTCTTCCCAATTTATATACATATGTCAGCTTGTAGATACATATAAGTCATATATATGGGTTTGTTTGCTAGAGTCAAAGGGAAACATTTCATCGACTGATTGGATTTTTTCTAAACTAATTGAAGAGTTTTATTAGTACAGGAATTAATGTTTCCTTAGCTTTCGAATCTTATGACTAAATGACTGACCATACGGCAACAGAACGTAGTTTCTTGGTTCTTTATGTGTCTGTGATTGACAGACAAAGTTCACCGCAATCATAGCCGAACCAAAGATTATGATCCCCGGCCCAATCGTGGTTTACTATTAATTTATTGAAGCCTAATCCTGGAGGGTAATCATATATATCAATAATTGTTTAGGAGAATAGTGATCCACTTTAATTTGGTCTGCTACGCTATAATTTTAAAATCCTATCTCCCATGTGCTTGGCCAAGTCAACACACAGAGCTAGAACTCATTCAGGCTCTCTCACTTAATTTCCAGTTGATGAGAAGCATAGTCATATTCATAGGATAGTAGTCGCTAGTCAGGTCCTAGTTCTGCAAGATAGGGTAATATAATAGCTTAATTTTAGTTATTTATATCTTTTTATTAAAAAAGCATTTAATAGGATTCTAAAATGTTTAGAATCTAGTGTAACGTCAACATGATCGATGAGCAATTAATTAAATATTGAGGCTATTGATATTTTAGTGTTTGGCGTATATCCCTGCTTGCACTCCAGAATTAATGTAATGTCTGCATTTATATGTTTGGTAGGCTCATAAGCTCTAATGTAATATTGTGCCACCACTTGAGATATCACTATAATTGCTTATAATAGTTTAGCTTGATTGGTAGAATAAGTGTCCAATTCATAATACTAACAATTTTGCTTCGGTCTAGAACGGTATACACGGAAATTTTCAGAAGAATAATAAATAATTACGATCAATATGTATAAGTAAACACAGGGATATATCACCATTATTTGTCACAACAAACATAAATATCTAATAAACATATATCATATTGGTGACTAATTAAATATAATTAAGGAAATTTGAAATATGAGTGTATCATCAAACGGTCTCTACTGTTTTGTTATTCCTTGCTTTATTTGAATTAAGCCTGGAATTTGTGTATGAAAATTTGAAGTTAAAGATGGAAACAAAATAATAAAGATTACTTCGGGACCTGTACGCCAATATTGACTGAATAAAACCAAAATGATTAGCTTTATTTACATGTACAAGAGCAGACAGATATATGTTGGATTATATATGCAGTAGTATATATACAGAGCCGTAACTCATAAGAGGTCTATGAAAACACAAAACCTTTTACTAATTGATCTGAGCCACTGATGTTGTAATTCATGGATCAATGTCCAATGTGCTATGGACAGATTGTGAACCACCCAGCATGCCTTCAGACAAAACGTAGAAATGGTCTCTAATCATGTTCATTAATTAGTCTAGTCAAGGTGATTTAACTTGCCCCTTCTGTAATACTAAAATTAGAAGTCTGATAGGACACTGCATGATTTTCAAGTATCAATTACTTCATGATGAAAAGGGTGTGACAGATTGGAATGTAATGTGGGTTAGGTTGACATTGCAATTAATCAGATCCTTAATTGCAAACATTAATTCACTTCATGTCAAAGACAAAAGCAGGGATAAAATACAACAAATTAAGAACTTATGAATAATCTTGATAGTGGATTTTAGGAGGTCTCAAGTAGTTTAGTACTTAGTCCATAGCATTATTTTTTGACATGGACGCCATTAATGAAGGCGACAACCTCTTTGATTCCCCACTGATCTTGCAGATATATGTCTCTCTATCTCTCACTCAGTACCATCCTCTTTTTCACTCAATAATTCTACCATTTTGTGTTTGCAGAAACAGTGAACCTCTTTGAGCTTTCTAATTCGCATTATTTTTTTTCCAAAAGAAAAAAAAAAAAAAACCTCTTTCTCCTACCCCACTTCGCACAGCCTATATCTTTTCCTCACTATCGTGTTCTTCTGCACAACCACTAAGCAGCTAGCTAGCGTCTTTCTTATCCTCTCTATCTTAAACTTCAGCCATGAATTTCCGTTCTAGATCTTCTCGTCATCCTTCAAATGAGAATAATCTTAACCTTGATCTTCTCCTTGAGCCTTCTTCATCTTCTAATTCATCTTCACCCCCAAGTTACAACATCGAGCCTCGCATATTCTCGTGCAACTATTGCCAGAGAAAGTTCTACAGCTCGCAAGCTCTGGGAGGTCACCAAAATGCCCACAAGCTGGAAAGGACACTGGCTAAGAAGAGCAGAGAGGTCAGTTCAGCCATGCAGAGTTTTGGGCTTTCAGAGCATAGCAGCTTCAGTGGCTCGAGCCATCTCGCTCGCGTCGGCTCACCAAATTACCAAGCACAAGCCGGAGGGGTGAGCTATGAAAGAAGAGACTTTGGCTATGGTGGTTCCAAACCCAGGTCGTCTGGTTATGCGTCTGAAAATGTTGAGGAGGATATTGGTCAGCTTGACTTGTCTTTAAGACTTTGAATTTTCGCGCCAATTATAATGAGCTACAAGCTCATATAGGCGCACTAGCCTCACCTCACTCTTCAAAAACTGAGGTAAGCCTTCCTTGTAACCAAAAAACAAGCTTTGAATTTTTGCTCAATATATAAGGATGTAAAAATAACTGCTTCTTTTGCGTAATGAATCCGATGAACCATTGATCCAAAAGAATGAAACAATGTGCGATTAACGATCGTGCTTTGCCGAAGCAATTCAAGTGAAAGTAAACTTTTAGAAGAGGACGTGCCCTTTAGGGTAAGGGAAGCTATATTGATGGCTGTGTTAACATTTTTAAGATAGTTAACTTGTTTGTTTGAAAAATTGAAATATATATATATATATATATATATATATATATATGTGTGTGTGTGTGTGTGTGTGTGTGTGTGTGTGTTGAATTTTGAAAGATATTTGATATAAAGAAAAGAAACGATACAGTGAGAAGGGGCCCTATAGCAGGCAATGCAAATAATAAATTAGGATCGATCTGTTTCCTTTTCACCTTGCAGACAGCTTGCCTTGAGACTGCAGAAACATTAATTTGGAACTAATATTCAGATTTATGTAAAGCCATTGCTATATCATAGGTTCTGAGAATGATTTTTTCACAATGGTGTGGACTGTGGAAAACTTGTAGTTGTGTGTGTGTATATATATATATATATATATATGTGACAACTACATATATAATGAGCTCTTGAAAATTAACTTATTTACATTTAATATTGATACTCATTAACGCTTTCTTCACAAAGCAATTCATAGTTTCTGCCATGCAAATTATTCTTGCTTTATCACTGCCAACGCTCTTCTACAGAAGAACATAAAAAGGAAGAAAAAAAAAATGTCAAACTAATTAATCAGTCCATCTGGCTACTGAAAGATCTTGAATTAGAGTGCTAAACTAAGAAGCCCTGATACAGTTATAAGTATCGGCTATGATATGATATGATACATAAGATATATTAATTTTAAAAATTTTAAAATATGGGTACGGATATATATATATGTGTGTGTGTGTGTGTATATATATATATATATATATATATATCTATATAGTAGTAATTAAAAATTAGTGATAGAGGAAGATTATGTGAAACATAATAAAAAAAATATGACTAAATGAAAGATAAATTGATAAAGCAATGTCACAACTAATAAAAAATGATAAAAAATGTATCAATGTTGATTTGATATCATTTCAACATATTTTGAAACATATATTTCAAAAAAAAAAAAATGATATACATGCAGATATATTGTATTAAATATCGTATCAGATATGTATGCATTATTTAGAGGTATATGTGCTTCTTAGGTGCTTAGTGAATCTAAAATCCAATTGATTTGAAAAAAAAAAATGGGAAATTTTAATCCTAGATATATAGGTCATCTTAAATTGTCTCTAATGTATAAGTTTTTGCATTTAAATATATGAAAATGTTAATTTTACATCAATCTTCAAACTATATCTAATTCTCTTATTTATTTTCTGATTTTGTAGTTTTTTATTGATATGAACCATTTTTTTAAAAGACACAAGTCTATTAAAAATTTAATTTTTCATTCCAAATAGTGATGATTTTCATTAAAGTCTGACTATTAGTAACATTTTAAAATATTGAAATAACTGCCCTATATTTAAATTAATTAATCACTATTCATATATGTTCTGAAAAGATTTTGTCGCCACCGGCCAATTTTTCTTTTTCATCTATCGTTTCCAATTAATTAATTAAGAGCATAGAAACTTTGACTAATAGAAAGCTACATCGGATCCCACGCAATATTACCAGATGAATTGCCTCTTTATTTAACTGCAAAACACATATGCCTACAGCTGAGACAATATCATTACCTTTTACTTAAAAGGAGTGTATCTTTTGCGTTTAAGAATGTAATATTATTAAAAATTTATGAATAAATAAATACACACACACACACACACACACACATTTGTTTAAAAAGTTTAATCATCATAAACTTCCAACACACACACATTCAAAAAGGCCAAAGAAAATGTTAGTTTCTAAATTTTATTTGATAAGATTTCGTTGGCCCTTATTTTATTTTCTATTAATTTAATCTTTAATTTTTAAAATTATTCAAATATTTTCTTCTCTCAATTATTGTCAAGACGCATATCATAAAATTACTAAATGTTGCCAATGCTATTAGGTATAAATTGGATTCAGCTGAGTTGGCAAGAGGCTCCATTAAGTCCAATTCATATTAAGGTTCGAGATTGATTGTATCTTTTAGCACGATAACTATAGAGAAGAAAACATAGCATTTGGATGATGATCATAAGGAAAGATATTATAATTGGTAGGATCTAAATTAAAAGAAAGATTGAATTAACGATAATATTTAGAGGAAAAGAATGTTTGAATGACTTTTTTTGTAAATTAAAACACTAAAATATATAAAACAAAATGAAACTTAGAGATGAAAGTAAACTTTAAAATAAAATTAAATAAATATACAAAAATATATACAAGTTAAAGGCAAAATGATTAGAAAGCGTAATTTTGCTTATCAAAAAATAAGCTGGTAACCAAATGTGTAAAGGTTAATAGACATGGAACTGGCAAGTACTTTGAACAGTACTCCTGATGTGGGCTAGATATGGTCGGCCGCAATTACAACTGATGTTAGGAAAAAAAATTATGAATATAGTTTTTTTGTGGCCGACCAAAGTTAAAATCAAATTTATGTGAATACTTTAAAGATTTGTAATGTTAATGATCATTTTTATATTATAGGAAAAACTTTTATGATAATGGTTTAACTTGCCGTATAACAATCTCGTGATTAAGTGCCTCTTTAGGGTTGTAATCATTAGTTCATGACCTAAGTTAGAGATGATCATATATAATTTTCTATGTTATGGTCCACCCTTGACTCTAAGTCATTACGTCCTCAAATATTTCCTAGTGTGGGACATAGTGTGGATCCGAAGCAAACACTTATCATCATTACATTGTTTAAGGTAAAAGTCTAGCCTATGATGGACTTTTCTTTTTTATTGGTTTAGCTAGAAAGGAACAAGACATTCAGTATCATTCTTGTTCTAGCCAAGCAACACATTGAAGTGCCTTCTGGAGTTTCTAAGGTCGCATTCAACCTAAATATTTATATATCTTTGAAATTTTATATAAAAAAGCAAAGTTGATTCTTTCTAGGTTTCTTTAAATTATTGTATTTCACAAGATTTTTTTTTATTATTCAAGATACAATTGCCAAGTCAAGACAGTAATTGAAATTCTGTTCGATACGGTAAGTCATTACCCATAATGCAACTTGTGAAGATGATTTTTCCGTTTCTGAAACACAAGCTAGCTAGCTTGTGCTGTTAGTTCAAAGCAAATAATTAACCTGTTCAGTGAAACAAGAAGAAAATTAACAATTTAACACGTAATGGACACTAAAAGGTCCAAATACTTCCTTTTGCTTTCACATATATATAGCCATGGGGTTGGAGCAAACAAGGTGTACCTCACTAACATACTAAAGCCATGACAAAGTGGTTTCCACTTTGATTAGTCCGTCATTATCACTTAGTTTGCATGAACCATAATTCTTCATCTGCAGGTAACATGAATTATGAGAGTTGGATAAGCTTCCATTCATATTATTGGATTTAATAGGTGTTTGTGCCGTCAGGTACAATCTTATATTTATCTCACTATATCATAAATGTTAGTCAATATTTAAAATATACTTATATTTAGTATATTAATTTGTAAGATCAAAAGATGTGACTATTTTGGATGTTATGTTTTAAGTAAGTTTTTTCATTGGTTGCACCAGAAAATAATTATGTGACACATTAAAAATATGTAGAAATGACTTTCGTGTCAAAATAATGTGACTTTATCCTAACTTATAATAATTTAACATATTTATATTTTAACTCTGATATTTTATAAATTTTATTAATTAATTCAAAGTCTATTTTGGATGTTTCACTTATTCCCTCTATTTTCTTATTTCTCAAAGACCTCCTAAATATTAATTTATAAATTGAAAATAAGGAAATAATGTAATATTCTAAAATTTTACATCTAAAATTTTTAACTTGGAAGGATAATTTTGTGAATATTTACTTAAGTTAAGGGGAAGAAGAAATTAAATTAAGGAATATATATATATATATATATATATATAATATAACCATTTAATTAGTTGTAGAAATTGAAGATTTAAGAGAGTCTTTATATTAATTCAAATAACAAAATTTATGAATCATAGGTTGTTTCAAGTGGCTAAGTCTAACCCAAGCATACTTGAAGATTTGAGTTTGAATCCCCCCCACATGCATCAGAATATTTTGTTTTGCTTAGCTGCCACGTGTCCTATAATCAACAAAATTACCAAAATACCCTCCCTTACATCTTCTTCCCCCACCATTCTTCACCGTGTCTTCTTTTTTCTCCCTCTCAACTTTAAACCTTAGTCACTCTCCATCGAATCGCACCAGCAGCTGGTCTTACTCCACCTATCATCGTTGTCCATCAATATGGTGGTCTGATAAGGTGTAATTTTGACAAAAAACTCTCCCCCGAACGAAGCCCTCATTAGTCACAAATTGGAGGAGAATTTGAACTCAGATTGCAGCTTTCTCCTATGATTTTAAGGGCTTCTACTCTAATATGTATTTCGCACCTCTCTCTTACATTTTCAACTCCTAATTTCAAGTTTTATGATCAGAATTTGAAGATTCCCTCTCTAACATTCAATCCTAAGTGAATAGTGAATAGTGGCATAAAGATTCAAATTTTGGCTCGATTATGGTATTATAACCTGACATTTCGTTAGGGATTTCATTCCTAGGTGAATTTCACATGGTTCTCTCCTTGTTTAAGCTTCCAATTTGATGAATTGGCCTTAAAATTTGAAAATTCCTCTTCTAGGTGAAGAATATGGATAGTAATGTGAATAGTGACTAAAATTCGAATTTGAAATTGGAGCTTGATTTGAAGGAAATTCAAGGAACTCTTTTAGGGGTTTTAGTCTTTGATAAGTATCTAATACTTCCCAAGTGTCAATTTGTTGATTAGATTGTTTAATTAAAAATTCCTCTTTTCTTGGTAGGGTTAAAGTGTGCCAAGCGATAATATATGAAGATTTCTTGATTCCTTAGTGTCATTGGACCTCAAAGAGAACAAGTTGAGTTGTTGGAAATTGTTGTTTGAAGTGGTAAGTCACTTTGGAATTTTTCTTAAATTATTTTGGAATTAATGGTTGATTAAAGGAAACCTGATGAATAAAAGTACATTACATGTGATTATAATTACTGAATAAATTAGTTGATTATTGTTGAAATAAATTTTTACCCAATGGGTAATATTGGATAATTTAAGAGTTAACAGAGACAATGATTGAACTAGTTGAGAACTAGTATGGTATTGGAATTTAGAATTAAGATAATTATGATGGGTAAGTGTGTTTAATGTTATTTTCATAATTAGAAGCATCAAGGTCTTGTGTTAGGTATAATGCTAGAAATGAGAAGTGAAGTTGATGGAAATTATGTGAATTTTTAAACATATGAGCATTATTAAAGACATTGGAATATTTTAGTGTAAATTAATTGAGTTGACTAATGGAAAGGATGAAATGGTAAAATTTATGGGCTATTTGGGTGGCTAAAGTAATTGTGTTGTATATGTGAAATTATGTATTAATTATGGTAATTGAAATCATTGAGAGAAATAATAGATGACCTTAGAGAAAAGCATAAAGTACTGCAATAGATTTTAAATGCCAACTCAGCGTGGGAATTTGTTAGATTTTATTTAAGTTTAGATGTTTCTTAGTATAAAATATTAAAGGTCTATTATTTGCATTTAGAGTCATAGCAGTTGCACTTTACGCAGTGATAAAAGAGTGTCTTGTGTGGGCTCTGGCCAAATGAGTGAATAATCCTAATTATGCTACATTTCAGTTTTTCAATATCTATTTTGGAAAAGATTATTTCTTGATTTTCTTTATGCCTTGAGGCAAGCTTTTAAAAATTCAAATCTTTGAAATATCATCATTAGGGCATTTTATGATTTTATATTTCAGAATTACATTGGGTTTTAAGCTTATAAGTTAAAATATTTCTAAGTTTCTGAATTTTTGAATTTCTGAACTATCTGCTATATTGGAAAGTATTCTAGTTCTATATTCATGAAATAATTAGCTCTTATTTATGATAGGGTTAACTGTATGCACAAAGTACTAAAATCTGATACCTTTATCTGTCATTGGGGAAAAGTTTGATTTTGAGCTTTCTAAAGCCCCATATTTGATTACAGATTTATATATGTTAAAGATATTTTTAGAAATGCATCCAAATATAACACTATAGCTAACAATAATAAACGTTAGCCATAGTGCACTACAATATGTATTTGATGTGAGTGGACATGATGTCACCATTATGATACTTTGTTTGAGGTTCAAAGCCATTATTCTAAATAATCCGATCTTAAAGCTCATGAATGATATTTACTCAGTTTTAATTTCTGTTACATGATGGTTCTGTAGGACGTTCCCAACGCCTTCAGTTGGTTTTGAAATATTTCTTTGTTACCTATGTACTGATATGTTTTTAATCAAAGTTAGTCTTATAATTCTATTTTCAAGACATTTACTGAGTTTAAGGCTTGTTCCGCACATCACACGATTTAGACCAGTCATGATAAATGCATAGTTTTTAGGTAAAAAGTATAACTTTTCTTTAAAAATTCTACATTGCCCAGTCTGTCCCTTCCATTAGTTTTAACTCACCCCATGCTATCTAACATTTTTTAGATCCTAGCGCAGTCCAAAACACCCATCTACAGAGTAAGAGCTTGCAGTTTTATTTGGAGAGCCTTGTTGTGAGGGTAAGAACTCTTCTTTTGTTGTAAATTTGGTAAATTATTTTAGTAACTCCCCTTGTATACAGGAAATTAGTCTTTTATTCTGATATATTAGCTATAAGCTATTGTTTATGCAAATATTGGATGAGCGAAGCTCTCCATCATGTTGTGTATATCAAGTTTGTGGTTGTAAAAATTTTGAAAGGTTTATATTTCATGAGAGATTTTGCCAAAATTTCTACACAAATGAGGTTGATTATTATTATTATTATTTTTTTGTATGTGTATCTGAGGGTATTTTGTCAATTTTAATTAATGAAGTTTTTGCATATTGAATATATCTAATATATATATATATATATATATATATATATATATATATATATATATGTCTGTGAAGCTTATGAGGGCAAGAGATACCTCGTTCCCTGTGCCGGTCATGTCTTTGTAGTTAGGGTTGTGACAAATAACTAGGGATTCAGGAAGTTATTTAACAATAAAAAAGTATGAAGGTGACTTAACAAATTTGCAAACTAATATTTTTGTGAAAATTACTAAGAAATACAACATAGAGGAGGTAAAATGAAATAAAAAGAATTTTGAGTTCATGAATAAAATTTAAAGCATATTGGGGGTTATAATGTAAATACAATAAATTGTTTTATGTTAAAATACAATCAATATATTTTGATATATCATTGCTATATGTTCTATTTCTTAATATGTCATGTAATAATTGCATTGGTGCAACCACTTTAATAATTGCACCAATAAATTCACTTATTTTTTATTTTTCAAAAGTTATATGATTTACATCATATTAAATCTTACAGTTGAATTATTTAAATTTTAAATTTGAAAATAGAGGCATTTTTAATTTTTCACCTATTTATAATCTTGCCCATGGTAGTTTTCTGATATTAAATAGGATGGCTATCAAGCAGTGTTTATAAGATACAGTCTTCTGTCTCATTGTTTAGTTGTTTATTACATACATAGCTATTGCCTATTGTAGAGATTTATTTAAGCTGGCATGAAATTTGTCACACTATTTATAAACTATATTTATATAGAAGAGTCAACTATAGAATAGATAAATTTAATATAAGTATCATTTTTTATATACTTACAATTCTGAAATTTTAGTGTATTTAAAATTGTAAGTGCACCAATGCACCTAATTATAATATAGAAGTATAATTATAATATTATTATTTTTAAAATTAATATTATTATAATTATGTCTCTATATTATAATTGAGTGTATTGATACATTAAAAATTATGATTGCATTAAAGATTTTAGCTTTAATATAATATAGCTTTTTTGAATTTTGTATAACGAACTCATTTGTTAATGTATATTCTGAGCAACATAACAGTAACTAAATATCCAATAATGGCATCTCATTGCATGGAAGAAATTCTCACAAATGCAACTATATATGGTATCCATATATATGAAGATGATATACTGGTCTTTATTGATTGGGAAGATAATACACATGCTCATTTATTGTCACGGATGAAAAATAATATTTTGACTCTATTTCAATTTAGTCCTTTACATTTACTTAATCTTAAAATGATTATTCACGTTTTTTAATATTAAAAAAACTAACCTCTCTATCAATTTATACAAGCTAAGTTAGAGAGTTATTTATTGTTGGAAAAATTAATTTTTTTAAAGTTTGAAAATATAAAAAATAGATTTTAGGAAAAAGCAAATGTCAAGAACCAAATTGAGAGTGCCAAAATGCGGGGATTAGAATTATAATTTTCTCAAACTTATTTCATTCTCATTTTTCATAAACCCATAAATGAGTAATTTTCTTTAAACACAAAATTATAAACACTCGCGCATACACACGTTAATATATAATTCAGGATCCGCTTCATTTCTTACTGAAGGAAATTTAGGTCCAATTCTCATAAATCATAAGAAAATAATTTCTGACATTCCTATCCTACCCCCCATGCTAAAGAATCATTGCAGAAGTGCCTCCCATTAGACATCCTCAGGCCCATATGAAGAACAATAGACATTCTTAGGCCCATGAATTTGGTAATTAAAAGATCGTTGTAGAGGAATGAGACCAATAAGCCCAACAGCCCAATAGCCCAATGGCCCATGTCTCAGAATTGGAGTTGGGCTCATACTTTGATTGCTTCCACTGAGTTTACTTTTGGGTATATTCAAAATGAATGAACAATATTATTCATTCTTGAAAAATATTCCATGTTATTAATGCCTAAAAAATGTATTATTCATGTCACTCCAATGTCTTAAAATAACAAAATCATTTTTGTTCTAATCCTAACTAAGTTAAAGACTAAATTGATGACAATAAATTTTTAGATCTAGAATAACGGCCTATTTGGAGTTGAGTATTACTTTTATGTTTTCTGATATAAAAAATCAAAATTTTTAATTAAATTATTTTTTATGGTGTTTATTTTTATTCTTTTTATGCAAGAATATAGTTTTGGTCAATTAAATTCACTCTAAGATTAACTTTTGTCTCTTAATTTTATTTGATTTTATTTTAATTCTTTAACTCTACCTAAAATTCTACTTGTGTAATTCGATTTTACTTCAATTCAATTTCATCTTTTAAAAGATAACAGTGGAACATTAAATAAAATAAAAAAATGAAATTGAAAAAAATTATAGAGTAAAAGTGAAATTTAAATTAAAGTTATGGGACTAAAAGTATATTTTTATTTTTTCTGGTCAAAAGCCATCGTAACTTATGAATAATTTTCTAAAAATGATTTTATAAAACTTCATTCCTTGGGGGACATAGATCTTCGCAGATTGGGAGCTCAAATATTTTTATAAAAGTAACAAAATAAATCGTATTTAATATTCTTGAAAAAAATTGATTTTAAAGTTCAAATTCGTTCTTTTTTTTGAGTTAAATTTTTTTATATTTTTTAATAAGCTCTAATCAAATTCAAAGTATTGATTAAAAATTTAAATGACAAGTTTTACAATATCAATAAGTTCAAAAAACTTAAAAATAAAAAATATTTTCAAGTCTTTTTCTTGGCCAATAATAATTTCAACAAGCCTAAAACATTTAGTTCAAATCTTTTTATTTACCATATGTGAAGTCTTTATTACTATTTTATCCCTATGCACAACTTGCTTAAAAAATAAAATGTGTATAAAAAAATAACTTTAATAATATTTCAATAAAACTAATGAGGACAGAAAATGTCCTTGTTGTCAAAAAACTTTTGAAAAACATTCTTCCATCCCATTTTGACAAATAAAAAAAATATCTCCCTAATATGGATCGTTGAACGAGATTTAGATTCACTCCAATAAAAAAGTTTTTACTGGAGATTCTCCAGTAAGAATCTCAACCATCTATTTAATCTATCACCTAGTATCATGCCATGTTGCATATATGACTTTTTTTAATAATTTCTCCTTTAATCCAAACGCAGCGTTTTACTAGTTTTTTTGGTTTCAAAAATATTTTTTGATCTTTGTCTTCTCCATAGCGCAAATGCCTCTAATCTTTTATTAGCTTTTCTAATCTTCTTCTGCCTTGAAGGACACAATCTCTCCCCCTCCACTATTGCCATAGCCACCACCGACGATGATAGCCCAAAGTTTGAGTACCTATTTGTGTTTACAACTATCTTCTGTTGTACCTCTAATTCGACGCTTCCATTCATCTGCAGATGGAAACTTGTTTTCCACCACAGTAGTTGTAATCATTGATGGTGGAGTCATTTTTTTGCTCTGCCAATGTTGAAGTGTCATGAGATTAAAATTGATAGGCTTATTACATGATTTTGCACGCAATTTTCTGGTTGAAGTGTCCAATGCATTTTGATCTTCTTTTGCATTGAGTTCTAATATCTAGCAAGCAGATAAACATTTAAGATGTCTAACTATCTTAAATTCGAAACACAAAAATGGTGTCTCTGACAAGACTATTTTAACATGGATCTTGAACTTTAAAAATAGACGTTAAGTTATGATTTTGTTGCTTCATATTTCCTACCATTCTGCCATGGTTTTCTGAGTTTTGATATCAAGATATGGCTTCTAGTATTGAAGGGAGAGGAAGATTAGTGAAGTCGATACTTGAAGGAAGAAGAAAGGCTTTCTGGATTAAAATGGAAAGAAGAAAAAACCCATAACAAACGTTATAGTTTTAATCAGAGAAAAAATAAAAAATAAATATAAGGTCATATGTCATGAAATGAATGACTATAATTAAATGAATGGTTGAGATTCTTACTGGAGAATCTCCACTAAAATCACAAAACTACTCTTACTGGAGTGGATATAAGTCCCGTTGAACGAGGTAGACCACCTGGGGACCCAAAAGTTATGGACTTGGTGCCATTTCTATCTGTGTCATAAGAACTTAAAATGAATATAACTAATTTCATCCATCAAGAAAGAATAAGAAAAATACAACTTGGATTTCACATTTTTGGCTAAAGTACTAATATAATTCTTTAAGAATAGAAAATATCAAAATGATTCTCTAAAGATTAAAAAAAATGAAGTGATTGAACCATTTGGAGAGCCAAATTAACTTTTGGAGGACTATTATTTCTAAAGAATTATATCTTTGAAGGACCATTTTGATCATTTTTATCATTGGAGAACCAAATTAATTCTAAAGCAAAAAAAATAAGGGACTAAAATTATATATTTTTTAAGAAAGAATATTGAAAGATTAAAACACTATTTTGGTCTTCAGCAAATGGGGTATTTTTAATTTAGCTCCTCATAAAATTGCACTCTCAATTGATCCCTCAAAAATAAAGTATTTCTCAATTTGGTCAATTGTAAAATTAACTTTCTAATTTGGTCCCCTATAGATAAAATTTTTAATTTAATCCCTGACAAATAAAATTAGTGTAAAAAATCCTTTTAAGTTGATAGAAGGAAATTATTGATAAACAATGAAAAAAGAATATATTTTACATGTTAATAGATCTGTTAATTTCATTCACAATACATTAATAAAATGACATTATTGATAATAATTTTATTTATGAAAGACAAAATTAAGAAATTAAATACTTATTTGCGAAGCACCAAAGGCAATTTCTTATGGGAGAACAAATTGATAAATATTTTATTTATAAAGGATTATATTACAAAAAATTAATTTTATGGTAGATTTAATTTTAAAAAATACCCTATCTCTATGAGACTAATTGAAATGAAATTCTACTCAATAATCAAATGAACTGTAAATCGATGACTAATCATCCCATTTTTCCCTATAATGTATCAAATTATTAATTTCTCTGCAGATGTGGAACATTTCATAGCTTGGAGGGCCATAATTAACGCTTGACAAAGTGCAAAACTAGTGTAATCATGACTAATCACTTTTAGGGTGAAAAATACAAGCCACTAGTGTTCTGTGTAACCCAGCTGCAAGTTTTTGTGCTTTTTGCAACGCTTGTTCTTGGAAATTACAGTATGGAAGAACATGGGAGAATTACAGATTAGCACACAAGTTTATGATATTTACTACAAAAGACCTTAAATTTAAAATTATTTTGAAGGACTCTAGAACCAAATCTTTTTATACTCTAAAAGATTCTGTCTTAAACTTTGTGAATCCATAAAAAAAAGAGCTTCAAGATCCTAAAAGTTTCAAGACAGAATATTTCGGTGTAAAAAAAATTTTTGATTCATAAATCCTTCAAATTAATCTTAAAGTTCGAACATAAATATTCAAAACTCATGTTGTTCCCGGCAACTTTTCCAAGAATATATACATATATATATATATATATATACATATATATATATATATATATATATATATATATATATGTATATATATATATG
Source organism: Delonix regia (assembly GCA_037074485.1). Taxonomy (NCBI): domain Eukaryota; kingdom Viridiplantae; phylum Streptophyta; class Magnoliopsida; order Fabales; family Fabaceae; genus Delonix; species Delonix regia. The sequence continues at coordinate 23,705,165 of CM073451.1, read as the reverse complement.
ATAATCAGACTAATTAAGGTGCCTTCAAGCGCAGGAAGCACTTTGGTGAGTAGAACCTGAACAATTTGAAAGCTGAGAGAGTAGATATCATAGCCATGAGGATGAAGGCTATATAGCCACATAACAGAGCCCCTCCTATTTGAACGCAGAATCTCTTGAATTTGTCGCATACCTTCATCCATTGCAGTGCTTCTGCTCCTGTTACTGCTAACGTCGACGCTTCAAGTGCTGCTGAGTTTGCCCCGAACGTCACGTACACTGCAATCTGCTCACAACTCAAATCATTCACACAGACACACACACACAAATGTATATATACTTCAGTATCATGTTAGTCTTCATCCTTCTTTGTGAACTTGGAAGTGATTTTTATGATTACATGTATGAGAATTTTGCATAAAGACGATATCATGATTATGGCTGACTCGTACGTTTACTGAGTAGAGAAACGCCAAGAAAACGAAGGGAAAAAGATGGATAGCTGGAAATTAGACACTGGGCCCGACTCTAACTCTGAAAGAGACATTTCTTTTAATATTATCAGTTTCATACTCAGATCTTTAGCAAGTTGGTCTGCAATTTGCTTTCTGTGCAAACATGTACTCCCAGATTTTCCATATAAACCTTTTACGTGAAATATTAAGCACCTTTTTATACAGGAAAAAACTCAATACAATTGATAATCTTCATGTGAGTACGCATCGAAACTGATTTTCATGTATACTTTAAGAAGATTTACAGTTACCTGATCCAACAAGAAACAAACCCAAGCTACGTATAGAAAATAGCCATTGGAGTTTCCTCCAGAAAGAGGTGAGACGAAGTATTTGCATATTTGAAGCAGGTGATAAACCGCAGTTGCAGAAGTAACGTACACCAAGATTCTGCAAAAAGAAAAAAAGAAAAGGAATCAACAAAACAAAAGCCATAGGAATCAAAGTAAAACGAACTGGGAGAGAGAGAAAGAGGAAGGGTGTTACGTGAGAGCTTTAACGTCATCATAAGTAGCCTTCTTCCTAATAGTGTACAGAATAACCTTTGTCTGAGTATCTAAGGCAACTAAACAAGCTGTTAGAATCAAGACGAGAATTGCAGAGAGTCTTAGAAAAACTTCCCCTCTTGCTTCTCTGAATAGCTCCATCTCTCTGCAGTTGAAGAATTTTATGTAGCACTGAGTAGTTCACTTATTTATGGTAGGAGTAGAAGAAGAGGTTCTCGAAACATTGCTAATAATGACGGTTGACCAGAACGTACTAATGGTAGAGATAGATCCACGGGGAAGGTGGAAATTAATACTGCCAACAGTACACGCAACCACTTTCTTAGTGCATGGTTGGACCGGCACATTTCGTTGTGAACTTAAATAATTTCATCCGTTATTAGCTACACAGTTCTATATCATCTTCCTCTGTAGTACATTGATATAAATTATGAGATAAAATCAAGTAAAGATATATAAGTATTTGTCATCAAAATTTTATAACATAATATAGTAAATTATAATTCAATTATATGGTGCTAAATTAAAAAATTAAAAAAAAAACTCATCCATAAGATTTTTATTGAATAATTTAACAATAAATATCGGCGTATGAATGACTTTATATTCATTTTTTCTTATATTTTTAAAACTCACATTAACACTAGTTCTAATTTTAATTTATATGATATTTTTTCCTTGATTAAAAATTTTTTTAACAAAATTTATGCTCTCATACGTTTTTTTATATTTAACTTGTGGTGTACCGTAAGAAAAAAAATAAATAAAAATTCTTAAAAATTTTTAAAACTCAAATGATGGGAAATGTGTGATTATTTATACGACTATAAATATAGTCCATATGCTTATAAGCAATTAAAAATAATAAAAATAAAATTAACATACTACGAATGAATAATACCATTACCTATATACTCAATTAACATCCCAATTATTGATATACTAGTCCATTGATCCCATATAATATCGCTATTAAACAATAAGATAAACAGTAATTTTATCTTCTCATCATGCGTCATAATGGTTATGTTGTAAAGTAGGTTAGTGTCATAATTGAAAATAAAGAGAATAGAAATTAAAAATATTAAACAAAGTTAATAAATTAAAACGAGAGAAAATAATGTAATTTTTTCAATTCTATAATATCTCTCATGCAATTATTAAACTTTTACAACTAACAAAATCTCGAAATATGTTCAAAAATAAAAAAAAATTAACTTCATAAAATTCAAACTCTGTAAAATCATGTCAACAAGCCACGTAATTGTGTTCAAATTAAGATCAGACTCTTTCATTGATAAGCCAAAGTTTTGTCACTGGCAAGCTAATTAATTAGATTAAAACACAAAAGCGAAGAACAGCATATTGTGTGAGTGTGCGCGTGTGATAGGATTTTGAAATCATAATTTAATTATGTTGAAGAATTGTAGCTTAGGATCTTGGGACTCTGCATTGGAACTTGTATGTATGAACATCAAATCACAGAGTTTTAGGTTAGGATCTTCTTAAATAAAATTAAATTTCAAAATATTATAAAATTATTTTAAATGTAAAAATTTTTTATGATACATCGGTTAAATTTATGATCTTTAAATATAATCTTTTTAATACAAATTTTAAACTATAAATCTCTTCCAAATTTATGAATAATAAAAGAGCAAACAATTAATTCAACTGAGAAAGGGAGCCCCATGTAACCAAACATTGAGGAGCATTTTTAAAATGATATAAATATATGTCAGTAATCCAGTGGTGCACGTAACTTTGAAAAGTATGAAGGGGACAAAGTGTTGGACTCCATTTATAGAATGATACATCAATTCCTGCTTCTCCTTCACAGCGATGGGGATCCTAGAATCAAAAAACAAAAATTGTAGAGTAATATTTTAGAATATAATATAATTTTATTGAAAAAAATAAAATAAAATAATATCTAATTGTTTACATTATATGTTTCACATGGACTTAAAGGCTAGTCTTCTATAATAAAAATGCTATTTTATATAAAAATATGTTAATATATCTTTGGATAAATTCTTTTTTTGAAAATTAATATTTATTAAAATTAAATAAAAAAAGCCACATGATGTGTTTTGGACTAAATTTGGATTGCAGGAATTGCAAAGGGATCTTCAATTAGCGGATTCCCGACCTATTCATAATCAACTTTGGGAAATTAATTATAAGTTTAATAGAATTTTTATAAAAATTTTAAGATTTGAAATTATTTTAAAGGATTTAGAGATTGGACTTTATTATTTTGAAAGATCTTACCTTATGGCTCTAGAAACACACATAAAGTTTTATGACAGGTATCTAGAATCCCAAAACAAAATCCTTCAAAGTTAAAGGAATATTGATCCCTAAATTATTCAAAACAATTTCAAAATTTAGAGTTGTTTGACTATATTATTCTGTTTTGATTTTGTCATTTTCCTCTTACTCTTAGGCGGATGCAATTCTTTTACTGGGATTGATGCATTATTTTCAATTATGTTCAATTTTGATATTGGCCCTTTTTTTGTAAATTATACAATATATTCTCGAGTTTAAATGCCTTCATTGCATATTTAATTAATTGTATGGTTATTTATCAATTAATTTAAACAAGTGTAGTCGAAGCTCGTTTGGCATATTATATATGAAGGGATTAAATAAATTTATATAATACAATTCGTTTTTATTATATATTAATATTATATACTATATTATATAAATTTATACCATCTGTTACAATCAATTTCACTTTATACGACTTATTAATGTATTATATATTAATCAAGTTACCTATACTTTACTTATCATATGGTTCTACAAAATTTCAATAAACAAAAAGTTATAATCCTATGTTATTGTGTCCTTTATCTATGGATACGAATAATAGTATAAGCTTTATTTAATTTAACTTTATTTTATACAATAACCAACGAGATCCTCATTAGTTTAATGTCGCCGATCAATTAAATTGACTATATATATAAAGAGAACTTCTTTCTATCAAATGTTTGACTTTGGAATACTTGAAAAATTAAAGGCTAATTTTAAAATACTAAATAAAATTAAGAATATATTTGATATGAATTAAAAAAATTAAAATTAAAACTGAGACAATGGATTAAATTTTAAAAAAATGAGTTTAAACATAAAAATAAATTAAACCTGCAAATATTTTTAAATTAGGACAAAACATGCATGCCGACAATAAAAGCACGCTATTCTAATTTGAAGGTCAAATTATCCATTTGATTTATATGGTTTGACTCAATTTATAAGCTGATGTTTGTAGTTTACAATTTCATAACTGAGTTTTTACAGTTATAAAATTTTTTTTATTTATCTCCTAATGCTTAACTTTGATTAGTGTAATATTAAATTTTATTGATGTGACAAATAACATGCTATTTTAACGTTGAACATGTATAATTCAAACTAAATCATTCAAGTCGTTTAACATATGTTACATTGCATGTTGCACTAGTGACTTGATTCAATTTTGTCATTCCTTTCTGTTTGTTTTATTGACCAAAACCATGTATATTTAGAGTACCAAAATGAAACACAATAAACCACATTACTAAAACTCAACAATATAAATTGAGAAAAATTTAAGAGGAGGCGCTAATTAGTTAAAAAGTTGTAAAACTACAAAGACTCAATCAATAAAATTTAAAAATATAAGAACCAAATTAAAAATTAAATAAAAGTATTAAAGTAAATAAATCACATGTCCAAGTAGCTTTTAGATAGGAGCATCGATTATTATCAACACAATTACATAGTATAATATATATATATATATATATATATATATATATATATAAATATAATTTTGATCCCTTCTTTTTGGCTATAAAATCACCTTCGTTTTCTAAAGAAAAAAAAAATATGAAAATGATCCTATAAAGATAAAGTCTTTCACAAAATAATGATCTTCCAAAGATGAAACCCTTCACAAAATAATAATCATCTAAAGACTAAATTGATTTCATTTTTTCATCTTTCAAAAACCAATTCAATACTTTCTATCTTTGAATGATCAAATTAATATCTTAACTAAAAATAAGGGAATAAAATTAAATATTCCTCTGGACCATAAATTAAAATTTTCATACGACTGGACCAGACCTATTTATTTTGCAAACCATCCCAAACAAATGTCGTGAGACATGAGGTGACTTTATGGGTAAGGTCCTACACCTAAGGGCTGTCCTTATGAGTTGACTATAACACAGATTAATTAGCTTTAGAAATATTTTGTTTTATACTTCAAATTGTAATATTCAACTATAAATAAATTTTAAATATCCTTATAGTAAATTCATATAATATTATAATATGTTAATAAATTTTTTAAGAGAAAAGAACTCATCCAATCCAAGGGTTGGACTTGTTTAAACAAAGATTGAGCCTTGATTGGTACTAAATAATTCTTTACTGCCTCAAACTTGACCCAAATTTTTTTGTGTATTTATTTAAATCTAACCCACCATAATTTAACAAATTAAAAAAGGTTGGATATGTGTGGTTCAGTGAATCATTATAGCTTAAACAGTGCTGTTTATGAAATGTTTAAGGTTTTCGAGGAGTCTAACCATTCACCTTATGAAGTAACACACGGTTAATTCCTTACACCATAGTTATATTTTTGTCTATTCTATTTGAATAATTTGATTTGATGGAAAGGGGTGCTAAACTCCACGCATTGATTCTTAATATGTCTAAGGATTTTGATAGGCGTGAGCTAAATCAATCCAAATCGATTTAATTAACTGAGTGGAATCAAATCAAATCGACTTAAACCAAATAAAATAAAATAAAAAGATTAAATTAGTGATTTATCTGTATGAAACGACGATTCTTTTGAAATATTTTTCAGTATTTAATTTGTAATTTTGACAAATATATTAAAGAACTATGAGATAAATATTTGTAATTATAAAGTAAGTTGACGATTTTGGACAATTAAATAAGTTCGCATTTACACACAATTGTTAAATTTTCATAAAAAAGAATGGGTCAGACAAATTAATTCTGAAAATGAAGTATCAAATTACTAGCTCAACCTCATCCTGTAGAATGTGAGGTGACCTTAACAGTGACCCAAGGTCCTACACCTAGTGGCTGCCCTACCAAGTTGATATTTAGTTTATTTATTTATTTATTTATTTAAAATACAGAGAAATTGAAGGATAGGAATTTCAAACACAAATTTCTGAATTTGTCATTAGTAATAATTTGGACAGGGATCCGTGCAGTTAGATATGTGTACATTATTAAGTTTTCATTTTAAAAAATAATTTTGTAAATTTAATTTTGACAAATATTAAGTTTTTGGGAAAAAATTATTATAATATAGAAAAATATATTAATATACATGGACATAGGTCTCAAGTACAGCTGTAAAATGAGGCTCAAGTTCACTGGTTTCTGGTGAGGTAGGGACATGAGAGCTTTCAAGTGTGCTGTTCTTGGAAGGCAATCATAAGTGTGAATAAAAGTTCCATTCATTCACACTCAACTCTTAAATATGTGCATTAAGGAAGCAAGGTTGTTTCTAAAAGAAGATAACATAGGTAAAAAATAAATTTAATCAACAGTAGAATACCAGTTGTAACCTTTTTTTTTTTTTTTAGTAAATGATGAGTAATGAAGAAACATGCACTTAAATTCTTAATACAGATAAAGTCAAGTTTAGAGTCAAATCTAAAATTTGATTTTAAAAAGTCAAAAGTTTTTAAATCAAATATTTGAATCAAGCAAAAAAAAATTCTTATAATTTAAGGGGGCAAATTTTTATAAAATAAAAAAATAATTAAAAATATAAAAATTAAAATTATAAAATTTTAAGAAGAGCAACCGTCACTGGTTTCTCGAATTCATCCCCAATCAAGTTTATTCGAAGAAAAGTGATCAAAAGTGGCCCAGCTAAATATTTTTGAAGTTCAACTTGAAATGTTTTTGGTACTTTGTTTAAGTACAGGTGAATAAAGGTAGTACAGCTAAATATTTTGAAAGTTCAAGTTGAAATGTTTTTGGGTACTTGGGTAGTAAATTTGAAGATATTAGAGGACAACCTATTTATAAGCTATGTAGTTGTAAGGAGCACATTTCCTAATAACATTCTGAGGCAATCATAATTGGGTCCAAAGAAAAGGGCAATCACAATGAATTATAGCTGAAGGTCAATTTTTTTTGAAAAAATTTATAATATATATATATATATATATATATGAAAATATGAAAAGTTCAAACATAATTTTTAAAGAAATATCAAAAAAAAATTAACCAAACTAATCCAACTTAGCTCGCGCCCTATAATTATCTTCTCTTCCCAAACAGCTCTTTTAATATTCTTCAATTGGGCTCACAACATTCGTATTTGCGGCGAGATGCTATGCTTTCTTTGGAACTATCGAATACTTCGAGACAGCTCCTATGTACATTATGAACCAGTTGCCAAATGTCCTGTATGTACTCAGACCTATATATCTTACATCCTCATTTATTATCTTACTTCTATTCTCTTGACGACTTTTCTAGGGCGTGCCGGAAACACTGCACTCTGGAGGCACACCCTGGGGGAATCGTTGTGTGTCCTTGCAGTAATCATAGATCATGAAATTCTTTCGAACCCATGCGAGCCTCCGTTGGCTGGTCAGGTCCAGCACTTCAAAAAGCCAAGCCTTATCATTGTTATCATCAGATCTTGAAGCACAGGAAGATGCCCCGGAGGACCAAAGGCAGGCTCTGGCATTGAAGTTTCTGTAAGAGGCAGTGAAAGGAGCTTGTCCCCAGTCAGTCTTCACCAACCCTCCCTGTGTTGCCCAGTCATCAGCATTCCAAATGCTCGAGTATATCCTCATTGGTTGCTCCTTCGGGAACGGAATGCCCTTCGTCTCTAAGTTTCTGAACTCTCTTATGGGCGTGCCATCCACGTAAAAGCTGCAAAAGGAACATCAAAACCGACCATTCTGTAATGAAACGGAGAAGTAACAAGGCACTCAATGAGTCAATATTATGTTTTCAACTCACATGATGCGTTGGGAGTTCCAAAGGACGGAGTAAGTGTGGAAGTCAGTGGTGGGCTCGAACCAGAGACTAAATTGCTGCTCTCTGTCGCCTTTGCCCTTGCTGTAAATATTGGTGTGAAGAGTGTAAGGTTGGCCACTCAGATTGCCCAGAAACTCGAAGTCTATCTCGTCCCACATCGACCCTTCTGAGCGCCACTGCAATATTTCACACAAAAACCATTCTGAAACCTAAACTATCTCTGTTTTATTATATTATCACTGTAAGGGTTTGAAAGTGTGTTTGCAGACAGAACCTACGTAGTAGGCAGTGACAGTGCCTGCGGAGTTGCCAGGGACAAGCTTGATTTGCATGTCGATTTTGCCAAAGAGGTACTGGTTCTTGGACTGGAAGCCAGAACCAGAGGCTCTGTCGAGGGAGAGAGTAAGAAGCTCACCATTGTTGAGTATCTTGGCTCGGTCGTTGCCACCCCAGGTGATGTCAAAGTCTTGGTACAAGTTGGCAGAAGCAGAAGTAACAGCATTTGAAGAGACTATGACGAGCAGAAGAGAGACAAAAGAAGAGATCTGTGAAGTGGAAGGAGCCATAAGGGATGGTCAAGACTCAAGACAAAGATTCGAGTTAGGGGTCTTGGAGTATTGCTTTGATTTTAAATTGATTGGAAAGCGGCTGGCTGAGGCAGAGACAGAGGCATGATTGATTATCCGAAGGATAGGTGAGTGGGTTCGGTGCCGCTTTGTCTTCATAATTATCCAACACGAATAAGTTTCAGCCCTAAGCAACCATGACACTGAATAGTTTCTGTTCTGTTCTGTGCAGCCTTCGCCTCTTCTCTGCTCCTTTCTGAACCTTCAGAAAACCCCACCTTTACACGTATTTATGGGTTTATGCATTCATTCCTGGACTTTGAAGGAGGAACAAGATGAATTTCATCATAGCATTTTCTCTTCGTTGTTCATTGATAAATATGAAATGAAAGACGGGGTCCATGTGCTTGTTCGGTTTGCAGAGGTGGGTCAACAGAAAGATAAGATTATATTAAAGGAGAGATAAAAGGCACCTCTAGCATCGCAAATTATCTTTTGCCTTTTGGCATTTGCGAGAATGCTTCAATTGCAAATCAATTTCGACGTGATGACCTTCATCAGCGTATTTAAATGGTTACAGGAGTTTCAGTTTAAAGTCAAAGATATTGTTTTATTAATGGTGTTTGGAATTTCAATAAGAAAGTTCAACAAGGTGCATTCCAAATTGAAATAAAACGTGAGGCGTAGGGTCTCCCCTGTTCTCTGTCTTCATCACTCCCGTGCCTCTTTATCTCTTATCTCTGTTCTACATTTTCCATGACAAAGTCTTCTATTCCATTAATGTGCACCCGCAAGAATTCTTATATTTGTAAAATTTAAACTTTTCAAAAATTGTAATATAATATTAGATTTAAAATTCATTTGTATAAAAGTATATGTTACGGTTTATTAGTATGAATCACAAATGTACAAATATTGTTTGAGAAAATATAGTCTTCGCCCTTATAATATTATTTACGACTGTATATAAAATGTTGGGCAAGCTTTCCATTAAATTTAGTGAACAATATACTGAAGTAAGCTTTATCACTGTCTGGCACCTTCAACTAGTTTGGAATTTGGAGTCTACAGCATGACATGACCGATTTCATTATTTACTACTCTCTGGAGAAAAACAGAACTGTCCAGAGGCAATCCCTCCACAAGAGGACCGAAGAAGAGGAAGAACAATCGTAATTGTCTAGTTTTTCTCTGACAGTAGTTTACTGATACTCTTCAAAGCAGATTTGAGTACTTCTAAATATATTCACTCGACGCACGAAGATGGAGCGTCAACTTGATCCTTTTGAAACGTGAAAATGAATCAGTAAATAAATAACGGTTGAAAGAGGCATTTTCTGTCACAGGAATCGAAACCTCATACCAGGTTTGATATTAACTCATCTGTCATGAAATTATATAATCAATACGCACACAATTGTACACATGTAATTAGCAAATTTTGGTAGGGTCTATCTGAAAAGAAATAAATGAGATTGCTGCAATAAGAAGTTTAACTCGGCGAACCATGTATAATCTAACAATGTGAATAAAATTGTAGCATCATGAAGATCATTCCAACGAGTTAGAAACTGCTGAAATAGATACATAGCCAAGCATGTAAAGGAACTAGTTGAATACATTCAGTTCACTTTCAATCCAAACTAACGAAACAAAATTATACTAAAGACAAATTATCAATAGACTCATCAAATCTTGCGCAAAATTGACAGTGAAACAACTGGCGGCATCTGAATGGCCAACAGAAAAAGAAAGAAATCAAACTCGCATAGTAAGACATTGAAGAAGCGCATCAACGGGAATTTTCATGTTCCTTAGATTTACCGCGTTTCATGAATCAAAGGTGCAAAAGAAGCCAGCCATAAAGATGTCGAGGATGTTGTAGGGATGGATCTCAGAAACATTGAGCTCGAGGCTGGGGTAGGTGAAGCTCAAATTCCCAAACTTGTTTTAAAAATTTTAAAATTGTCTCAGAATATATTATTCAAACAATTTTTTCTTTGAAAACGTTAAAATTGTTTGAATTTTATTATTGGGTGCCTTTAAAGCACTAATTAAAAATTATTTATTACACATAATAAATTAATGATCTTTAACCAGCATCATAAAGGTACTCATTTGCAAAACTCAAATTATTTTAAAAAAATAATCTCAAACAACAAAATGAAAATTAAATAAATTAGGCCCCAATGTTTTGTCATCACCTGTTTCTCCTTACAGCTATCAAATTCCAGAATAATGGAAATTTCTCCGGTGGTCAGTGGACATTATACTTCAATGAACACGACAAGATTAATAACTCTCAATCCAACCAGAAAATTACAGACATTACAATTCATATAAATTAATTATATAAAACAACACGTCATTTCAAGAAACTCAGCTTAATGGAAAGATGAGAGGAATTAACAAGGGGGTAGGTAAAATCACGGTCGTTCCTAAACATAAACTAACTGTACAGGTAACTGTACAAAAGAGCTTGTCTGATCAGATTTCCATATCCATCAATCAAGAATTATGCATTATGTGGGATGATGAACTGCACAATCTCGTTGGCACCGATGAAGAGAACCCACCCTTTACATAATATTAGCGGAATTTTAAGGCAGCCAATAAATACCCCTAATCATCCTAACAACCTATTCATCTAACTCCACTATCTGTGCCCGCTTCTCAGCTGCTATCTTCCTGATAAAGAAGCCCCATCTCATTGCTGCCTTGATCTTCAGCCATCCCACAACAGCTTTGCCTGAACGAGAGCGATCCTCATCAAAGTTTGGCAGTGGTGACGATGGCATGTATGAAGGGAACGAATAGCCATCCTCAGGAACATTAATGGCAGCATGACCTCCCATGCTGAAGAGGCGCAGCAAATGCTGCATATCTTCATTTTCTAGCATCTCATGACTTCTGATGCGAATTTCATCCTCTGAAAAGAATTCGTCAACTCCCTTGTCCCGGTTGTGTGACCAATCATCAAAAGGATTTAGGGTTGGCTGAATTGAAGAGCTGCCAGTGTGGAACTCTGACGTTGATGATTGTGGAGGGCCAAGAGCTAACCCAACAGCACCATGATCATTTCTAGTGCTTTGGGTTTGGTGAGCATTGCTGACTAATGGGTCATGAGACACGTATGACGAGCCGTCAAACTGGGACTGGGCGTTGGTATTTGCTACCAGAGACTGAACTGGATATCTTGTTGCCAGAGTATCATTATAACCTGTAAGAGGGCACACAAAACAAACTTATTAACATATAAAATCACGAGTATTGCATAGCACTTTGCAAGGAAACAAATTCATGCACATATATACATGTCTGCCTGTGTGCATGAACAGAGCTAGGAAGAGAATAGAAGAATCCATGCATAAAATTACTTTATCTTGAAATTTTAGTTTAGCAACAAAATACAGAGAACAAGTAACTACTTTCATCATTATTATCATAAATCTGCCCTCAGAAATCAAATAGAGAAGACAATCTAAACACCGCTAATCCATAATACCCGCGAGACAAAAGGGTCAGGGAACAAAAAGAAGAGGGTAAATAAAATTTTATTTTGACCAAATAGCAATTCTTACCTTCAGCTGGCATTCCTGAATTAATTTGTGGTTCAGAAGGAACTGAACCAGGTAGCATAGGTATTGGCAATTGATGATCTAAACCAAAATCACTTGACTCAATATATAGTTCATTTCCAGATGCACCATGCCTCTTATTTTGCTTGGAGCTCACAAGTGATTTGCCATCATACTCAACAACCTGATCCCAATGGTCATATGCCTTCTTCACCAATGAATCTACATAAACCTGAACATACAATAGCATTTCAAATATATCATAAGCTTACCCTATTCTGCGCAGATAGCTTGAAAGGAAAATACAAACTTTGAAAACAAGTTAAAAGTAACAGAATCCAAACAATTACTCATGATTCCTCAATCACTAATGTAAAATGTACTTGTTAAGTTGTGTCCGGTATTGATGTATTAGTGAGATGAGAGAAACAAATACACATGCAGTTTTGTTTAACTATATCAATAGGATGTAAATGGGAGCAAAGCAGGTTCATTATCAACTTGTGCAAAAATAATGACATATTACCATACAGAATTCATATTATACGTTTGAGAAATAATTGGCAATACAAAATAACTTCACAGGAAAAAACAAGAGGCAGACCAACCTTCTGGCTATCAGATAGAGAATCAGCAGAGAAGAATTGTTCTCCTGATATAAGCCCACGCAGCTCATAGATGTTATTAAAAACAATACCAACATTTCTTGTATCTTCTGGATAATAAACATAGAGCTTCCCACTTAGGACACAAGTCTTTGCATGCTCTAAGAGAGCATCCCACATCTTGTTTGACATACCACTGCCAAGGATCTACATGAAACAGATACAATAAAGTGGCTGCTAAGAATTAACTTTAACATTAAAAAGCAAACTGCAAACTTACATTCCGCATTTTCTGTGGATCTCTAACAACAACCCGTAGGAAGTCTTCAACTGAGAATATCCTAGCATTATTGAGCTTCTTGTGAAAAGACCCATCCTTGCCTATCTTTTCCAGTCTCCATACTTCATCAGTCAGTGCAGGTGGATAATGCTTCTTATATACTGTAAACGGCACAAAATACAGGTTTTCAAAGGTGGTATCACAACAGAAAAGCAGATATAGCACCAAAAGAAATAAAAAAAAATAATATAATATGCGCAAGCATAACCCTACATTCTCCTCTGTGATCTTTAACAGTGAAGGCCTCTGTCTTAGCTTCACGAATTCTTATGGACTCACAAAATCCTTGGGCAACTTTCAAGCCAAGCCTGAATTTCCGGCTCCTTATCCAACTTGAATTATCTGTAAATGTCAGTTCCCCTAATGTTCCAACACCTTCTTTGAGTGTCACTTGCAGGTCTCCGGTCAACAAAGGTCTTTTTCCTTCACGTTCTTTCACCACATGGCTTTCAAATTCTTCTTGAGTCCAATCTTCATCATCTTCATTATTAAAATCTCCTTCAAGGACAACAATGTCAAGTTTCATACAGGATTCAGGTCCAGATGTTATAACATTGCCAAGATTGGCATCAATCAAAACAACATGAATTGCAGCACCCTGCTCGCCTTCCACTCTTCCTCCTGTAAAAAGAGGAAGAGACAGTCGGGACCTAAATTGCAGCCGCAAGTTTCTTCCATCGGGACCTTCAATCATTTTTGGGGAAGACCTGAAATCTTGCAAATTTTAGAAGAATATACCATCCTACTCTCAAGAGGTACACAATTTAAACATGGCAAAGGATATGGTGGCATTAAAGCGGGGACTAACATGTCTAATATAAGAATAAATGAAAAATTAATTAAAAACACACTGTTCAACCTAAACAGCGACTGACCATTCCAGGCCACCCAATGGTGTGAAGTAAGTTACTTGAACATCCCAGGAAGCATGAGCTGTGGACACTAAAGGGGACATGGCACTTGCCACAACAACATCTGAAGCGTATAAGTGTAACATCTCATGTCTATTAGAACTGTCTAACACATGTAGGACACAACACAGACCCTTTTATTAAGTGTCAGTGTTTCATGAATTGACACTAATATTACAACTACACAAGGACATTATACCATTTACTTTGGGTGCATAACAAGGAATAGTTTTCTTAACCTACAAAATTTTCAAACAAAAGCCAATTGAAGAGAGAAAAGAAAAAGCAACTGATTCAGAAATTCAATTATTGACTCAAGAACTTGAACAACTAGTACTCACCTAGACCATGTCTTTGACTAACAAACAACTCACAAATTTCTGTGTTGCTTAGCAGGTAAAGCCCCCTTGACACTCTCCTGGCTGATCTCCTTGGCTTCATCATCTAACACAATGACACATCTCTGGAAACTCTTCAACTTACTTCCCAAGAGCAGTACCCTCAAACTTCTCCTAGATGGCCTCCACTGCTTTGGTTGGTGACAAAAGCACCTAATAACCCACAACTTTCTTACTATTTCCAAAGTCTTAAGCACAACTCTCAATGTCTCCACTTCTTATGACTCCCAAGGCCACACTAAGAGCTTCTGACACCAAAACACTTGCCCATAAAACCAAATCACTACAATCTCAACGTTAACAACTGTCCAACTTAAAACAGTACTTTCACAGATTAAATCCCATAAAACAATTGCAAATCCCGGTGAAATATATGATAAAACAGAAGTAACTCAAGTTGCTAGATTTTTTTTTTTTTTAATCAGAAGCTAGGGTTGGGATTCAAAATGAGTGATATCTAGCTTCTGATATGACTAGAGAAGACAAGGAAGAAAAGAAGAGGCAAAGAAAATATATAGTAGTTTAATGACAGTGCAAATAAAAGTGACTCAACCACTATTTATGCTAATATGACCACAAAAGGACATTTATACCCTTTATTTTGGATGCAATACAAGTAACTATTTCCTCAACCTTCAAGACTTCCTAAATTCTTAATACCTCTAACCCCTTAACATGGTATAAATCATATATCCGCATCTAGGAACTGTAAGCAAACATGTAGATGTAACACCATCCATGAACCTACTTAGCAGGACCAGGACTAATTATAATTCTATGTGATGCTTTAGAGGAAAACAAATGCAACAGAATATGAAAAATGTGATTTCACATGCATCCACAAATGTTACATGTCAAGTGTTGAGCTATGTTAGTGATAGGAGTTAGCGAGTTAGTTAGAGCGTTTTCTCTGTACCAACAAGCACATAGACAAGAGGAAGAAGAATAATGGAGAGTACCACATTAAGAGTGCAATTTTCTGCAACATGGATATAAAACCATCATGCTACAATACTGTCCCTTCTAATCACCAAGCTCAAGGCAGAGAAGGCATTAAATAGAACCAGGATCAGACTTGGTTTATCTCATATATATCCTACTGAGTTAGTCTACATTAAAATGACCAATGATGACTGCTGCCATTACAGTAGATTAATTAGTGCCTTGATGGCACCACAAAATATGATTTCAATAAAGATGAAAAAAAAATTCCCAATTATCTATTAAACCCAGATAGTATCACAAAGTTCTGTTTGCACAATAATAACATCAGTTCACATAAACAGCCATCTCAATAGCAATTTCATGTGCAATCTTTACTGGAGCAGTCAACCATTATAATAAGAAGATTATAAATTCCCACCTAAGAAGATAGAAAATATAAAAATCACATAATTCACGCCATGGAATCAATCAACTAGAGAAAAGACAACTCAAAAGTATGCAGCAAACTAACTGTTTTAATATTTTCACTGTATTTATTTCTATCTTCCACCCATCTACAAACACAAGAAACCAAGCATGGAAAAATTATATGGATATAATTTGATAAAAATTTATAAAAGCAATAGAACAATTGGAAATTGATTGCCTCAGATTGTAAGAAATTTCTCAGACCTTCCACTAAGCCTTGCAGGACCCAATTTTGCCAGAGCACGTTCCACTTCCTCGCTAACCTGTTTAAGATAAGGACCGTTGAACCACTCAGGAACCAAATGAAGAAATCCTATGGGTACAAGAAAACAAGTCACGTACATTGTATCATTTCTCATAAGCATATTGTACATCTCTTCTTTTTGTTTTTCCAATCATATAACACAAACAGATAAGTTTATAGACAGATCTAACTCATGATAAGTTGATAATTTACCAAAACTAAAGTAAGAAAAAGAATGAAGTTAAATGGGACACTAAAAGCATAATGGGCAAATACTGAGAACAATAGTTTTAAATCAAACAAATTAGGACAGTCAAGTAGTAGTTTTTAGTCTATCTATAGGCAGGAGATTGTCCACTGTGAAGTAGTAAGTAATAACCCCGTCTAATCCATCAAATTGCAGAGCAGATGATATGACAACTAAATAATGATTAAATGAGTACAAGAGGCATGAATCTGGAGCAAAATAAAAACTTGTACAATGTATAGGCCTGAAGTGAATAAACAGCAACATTCACCAAACAGATCAGAATGAAAACTAAACAGCACAAAGCAGGGTGCAAAAGTATAGAGTCTTACAACTCTACGAAGGATAGGCTCTAAAGAAGAGCAAAGCTTCTGCAAACTATCCACCTTCAGAGCTTCTACAATTACACTGCAAAAAACATGTATACCAATTAAAGGAAACAAATTTGTAAAAATTGAACAATCAATCTGCATAAGGATGAAGACTAGTAAGAAACAAAATCTTGTTCCAGTGTCAGTGAATCAAGATGCACTAGCATCAAGAAAGCATAATCATAAAGATAAAATTATCTCAGCATATGGTTTAGTTTTAAATTTGGGGCTGAATATAATAGTCCATAACCTTACTAGATCAAATTACTTAGGATTATTAGCTTAAGTTGTCACATTGCTTATTTATATTTTCAGGCTAAAGGTTTCCCATGACAATGAACCTAGGGTTTTACTGCATCAAACAATTGGGTACCTAGCATTTTGTTGGGAAAAAATCATAAAACATTCTATTATTATGCTTTAAATCAATGCTGAACATAAGAATCACCATATTGAAGTTTTATTATACTCTCCAAAGAATAAAAAAGTACCTTCTTCATACAACTGAGTCCAATATACTTTTTTTTATTTCCTTTTTACATATAAAGAGGGTTCACTAAGAGAGACAGAAAAAAATTCCTCCAAGTGCAAACACCGAAGAAAAAAAAAAAAAGGAAGCTAATCAAAAGTAAGCACCTCAATTCAAAAGAGCTTTCCAGTCCTACTGTTAATTCACAATTAAAACCCGCCAAAATTAACAATGTGATAACACCCAAATGGAAGCCCAAAAACAATGCTATCCCACAATGGGAGAGCTGAAATTTAAATGAGAAAAATTAGGGCATGAACGTCACTACACCCCATCCATAAATGCCAAAACTCCATAAAACTAGCACAACACCAAAGAACTTTGCTCCCCTTCTACCTGCCAAAGCCACTAAGACATAAAATTAAACAAAGAATCTGAAGAAACCCATTACTACTTAGAATTACCAAAAAGTTTATTGTATAGCTGCCAAACTACTTCAAAATTTTTCAGGAAAAAAAAAAAAAAGAGAGAGAGCGGGACACTATTTTCTCTTTAACAGACAGCTATTAACACATACATAAGTTATGTGCGACCTACAGGTCTATAGCAGATCATTTGAATTAGTTTTATTATATACTGTTCTTTCATCAAAAATAAAAATTCTACCAAAAACCACACTTGTAAAAAAAGTCTTCATCTTTGAGAAATCCTTAACCTTAAAAGACTTCGATATCAAAATGTTTTCGACAGATGGATTATAAACCAGAAACTGGAAGCAAGATTTACACCACTTTTCGAAGTTGGCAATGCTTGCTCATGCCAACAAACAACTGTTAATACTTTCCAAGTAGTTAATTAGGGATCATCCAAAAAAATTATAACTGTATGATAACAGGGTACTCAAGATGGCATCCAATTCAAAAGCAAATCTTTCATAAGCCACTACAACAAAGATAAAGGGTGTTATTTCAAATCCTGCTTTCAAATAAATACACAACTAGGAAATGGCACCATACAGTATCACCATGGTGGCAGCTTACAGGGATGGGATGAGAGGGCCCTCCTTGGAAGCCATGATGGTCTTCCTCTTAAGAACAACTAGGGGAACAGGTTGGTGGATACAGTTAATACACTTATACAAGCAATATGAAGAATATCTCCAGATTCCAGAAGCAAGCAGATTATTCAATTGCAGAAACATTGACAATTCTTTCATCTGCTTCAAACTGGGAATCAGTAGCAATCGCGATTCAACCAGGACTATCAGTGGCGTGAAACATTTTCTTCTTTGTTCGGTTCCCATAATTATCAACTCGTGTAAGATACTGATCAAAGTAAAATTAAAACGCTGGAATAATAATTGAACTTCATATGACCATTCAACCGAAGGAAAAGCATCAATTACCTGGCAAGAGCTGGCCTCTTCCTTTCAGGCTGCTCGTCTTCACCACCCTCCAGGGCCCTCTTTCCCATACTTATTGCATCGGCTGTCTCCATATACTTAGTCTGCCTCGGCATTTACACTCACTTTCAATAACCTGGATTCACAGATCTGCAACCACTCCTTCACATCGAGTAAAGAAACCCTAGAAGCAACAGCCAACATAATGCTACTCATAACAGATCTCAAACATCACATTAATTGAACAAGATTATCAATAAAGCCAAAAATTCTAGCTGGTCAGAACCAAAATAAGCAATTTCGAGCAGCAAATTCCAGGCATAATGACAAAAGCAATTGAACTGAGGAACAAAATACTGGTTACAGCCTTCTTTTTTTTTTTTTTTTTTTTTCCTAGTATACCTAAGTTCAAAAAGAAACCGCATATTGAAGACAGAAAGCGGGAAAGCAAAGTGAGATACCTGAGAAATTTTGGGAGTGTTTGGTGGGAGAGAAAGATTGCGAGAGAACCGTAACCATGAGATCCTCGAGTCCTGTAGTTTCAATGTTAAAAGCCGTCCAAATGATTAAGGTCTACTCTGGCGACTTTGGACGTGAAAGGGAATAATCAAGGACATTAAGGAACACAATAATCATCAAAGACTTGACGTCGTCAGGACGAGTGATAGATCCAACGGTGTAATTGCTTCTACTATGTGGCTTCCGTGATCCGCGAAGCACCTGATTCCTAAGTAGGGTCCAATATCAGAATTCAGTCCAAGAGTAAACTGAACTCGCAATCACAGCCGTACGTGGGCCGGATACGATAAGCATTGGCGAGCACACGGTCACGTCACTTGATGAAATGGAGCTGACGTTGTCTTTTTTTTTATTTTTTATTTATCGTTTGTTGCTTTTTAGGTATGAGAATGACTTCACTAATACTCATTAAATACATGAATGGGCTATTATCTAATTTCAAATTGTCTACCAAACGCAATTGTTTTCAACCAAATCAATGAAAAACAAATATGAGTTACTGAATTTTGTGAAATATATATCTTTATAATATATTTGTACATAAGAAATTAATACAAAGTAGGATTAGTTACTCCTTTCCTAACTAATAAAATGGTTATCTAATTTCTTTTTCTTTTTCGGGTCATGATGAGAAAGATTATGCACTAAAATGTTTCCTTAATATAAAATCATTAGAACCTAGATTCTAGTCCCCGAGCTACTTCATAAGAAAAGTGTCATTAAGAGAAGCCAATTTTGTTTTGAAACTGAGCCCATCTACATTTTATTGGTTGATATATCAAGTTTCAGGGACTTAGATGTACCCTCTTCTTGTCATGGTAATGTCCCATATAAATTTTCTCTGCATTCTTTCAATGTTGTCTACAAAATTCTTTGGCAATTTCACATTTTGCATACTATACAATTGAATTGAAGATATTACTGACTTAACCATTGTTACATGACCTATCATAGAAAGATATTACTTATCCAACGATTTTAGTCAATTTTTAATTTTATCCCGAATGTTAGAATGCGCTATGGTGTAACTACCGTGTTGCAACTTCACTCCAAAGTATCTCTTTAAGTTAACCACATGTTCAGAACCACTTTTGTCAAAATAATTTGCTTTAGGTCTTGATTGGTATTTTTTGAAAAATAATTAAAAGTTTCCTCTTTTGGCTAGAAAGGTAATTAAAAAGTATTTAAGCTTGTCATGACAATATCCACTCTAATATTGTGAATAAAATTCCACTCTAATAGGTCATATGCTTTCTCTAAATACACCTTGATGGCCACAAAATATTTTTTTCCTATCATTTTCTATTCATGGAAAGCACTATTTCTCATGCAATAATAATATTTTCATCTATGTTTCATCTAGGCCC
Organism: Delonix regia; assembly: GCA_037074485.1. NCBI lineage: Eukaryota > Viridiplantae > Streptophyta > Magnoliopsida > Fabales > Fabaceae > Delonix > Delonix regia. The sequence goes on along the minus strand of CM073451.1, from coordinate 23,684,685 downwards.
AAAGCATGTTTGGTGGGGAAAGAAGATATCTAAAATAATGAATTTCAATATATTAATAACAATTTTTGGAAATACACTTATAAAGGATATTACATAATGAGATTTGTCTAAATTGCTTCACAAATTGCAAACATTTCATCTTTTAGAATATGCATTGAAATTTAAATAATTTTGTTTCCTTCAAAATGATTCAAATGATTATCTCTTCACCCTCTTTTTTCTCTATCGTGAATTAATTTATCCTAATATGAAACGTCGTTATCACATGAGGGTCCTTTTAATCCTTGTTCTCTACCTAGCCAAAGATATCTCTCCATTTCACTCTCTACATATGTTACAAGCTGATTTATCAAGTTCAGATTTATTAAGTACTTTTTCAATAAAATATATAGCAATGCTAATGAGCATATGTCTATAGTACTTAATACTCTCCATGTGATATATAAACATTATAAAGACAAAATTGATATAAATGTTTCATCAAGTGTTGGAGATTCTAACAATTCTAGAACATGTGACAAGGATTCTGATGCTTTTGAAGATTTTGGTGAGTTTTTGATTATCCAAGCAGTGTCACAAGTAAGAAAGATGGAATTGGACATTTATTTGGATGAATCAAATGAAAATTTGAATGTAGAAATTGACATTTTAAACTATTAGAAGTCAAATGTTGCATGGTTTCTTAAGCTTGCAACAATGGCCTAAGATATTTTGGTCATTCCAATAATTACCGTGGCTCTTGAATCTACATTTAATATTGAGAAGAATGTAATAAATCTTTGGAGGTCTTCATTGAATAGGAAGACTACTAAAGCTTTAGTATGTTTAGAGGATTGGTATTGTGCAAATGGCTATACACGAGGTAATTTTTCAAATAATATTTATTTATGAATTAGTATTATTTCTTTCAATTTTACTAATGCTATTTTTTTTAACAAATTATATCTCTTATGTTTTGGCATTTTAGAAAAGTCTCAATTAGATAATGTGGGCTCCTCTAATGATGAAGTTAGTCTTAATACTAATGTGGAAGATGTGTTTCAACATTGTAAATTTTCTAGTACTATGATTTTTTTTTTTTTTATGTTTATGTTAATGATGAAGTGGCTAATTTTTCTTTTTGTTTCATGATAACTATATTGAAGATTGCATTGCAAGGATTTGAATTTCCATTGTGCTTGTTGTACTATTGTCATTTCTCTATGTAATTGAAATGAAGATTGAAGAAGATATGTATGCTTGTCTTTTATATTACGTTCAGAGTTATAGCTTTAGCCTTTAGCTTATGAAACTTTCATCATGGTTGTGTAATGATCATGAAAAATAAATTAATTTAAATTCTTCACTTTAACTACACTTTTATTGGTATATATAGTTTTTTTATTTTATTTGTGGAGTGAAAACAGTGGACTGTCATTGCCAATAAACATAATTGAGGTCGGGCCAGGCCTAAGCTTAAAAGTGAATAGAAATTGGGGCTTAAACCTAGGCCTAAGTTAGCAAAAAAATTGAGCCCGATTAAGAGCCTAACCTGTTTTTACAAAGACTCAACTCACGACCAAGTCTAGTTACAACAAATAAAAAGTGTTTCTTGTAAAATAATTTTTGTGAGACCAAACTATGTGATTGTTGTGAAAAGCATTAACTTAGTAAAATATTATTTTGACCCTTCACTTATTAGTTTAGTATCAATTTAGTCCTTATTTAATGAGTTTAGTTTGAACTTGATATTTCACTAATTTTTAATCCTAATTTAATATATGAATATTAGCATATTTAGTTTAAAATTAATTAAGATTAAAAAAACTGAATGTATTAACTTTCATACTAATGAAGAACTAAATTCATATTAAAAGTTAGCGAAGAACTAAATTGAGACTAAAAATTAGTAAATAATCAAATTAAAATTAAACTAATAAATGAGATACTAAAATAATGTTTTACTCCATTAACTTTTCATGTCTTTATTAAAAAACTAATAATTTAAATATAAAAATTATACCTAAATTTTCTTATATATATATATGTTTCTTCAACTAACGAATAATTTAATTTTATAGTAAAACCCTAAAATTGTTCAAAATATGTATAGATATTTTTTTCTTATTATAGTAATACATTTTCCAAGGAATTATAAAAGAAATAGATGAAACTATTGTAAACTATATAAAAGTAAAAGTATTTTTATGAACAAGATACTTAAAATAGATAGAGAGAAATGTAAGGGAAAAGAGTATTTCTTTTACTCAACTCATAAGTGTTTTATATATCATCATATAAAACCTCTATTCATAGGCTAGAAGACCTTAAGTGGTTATAATGTATGGGAACTCAAGAGTATGTATTTAATGTACATGTGGAAAATAAAGGGATTGTAAGTACCTTCTTATGTATGGAGAATGCCAAAGGCTGTATGCATATGATGTGCATAGGGATATTCAAAGGTTCTGGACATTCATATATAATATTTTATAACACTTCCCCTTAAATGTCCACAATAAGTATATGCATTATTGGTTGCCTCGTTAAAAACCTTGTCAAAAAACCCAATGGGGCAAAACCATGGCTAAAGAAGAAAGAGTACAGTGCGTATCTCCCCCTTACTGTAGCATCATTGAAGATCCCTTAATTAGTGCATTCCAATATAGTGAATCAGCTTCTCAAATGTTGTAGTTGGTAATGCCTTAGTGAACAAATATGCTAGACTATCACTTGAATAAATTTGTTAAACATCAATCTTACCATTTTTTTTAATATCATAAGTGAAGAAGAACATTAGTAAAATATGTTTAGTCTTGTCTCATTTGATGTATCCTCCTTTTAGTTTGGCAATATAGGTGGCATTGTCTTCATACAATGTCGTTGGGACATTTTCATTAAGCGATAGACTACATGATTCATGAAAATATTGAGTCATAGATCTTAACCGTACACATTTACGACTTCCTTCATGAATTGTAAGTAACTTCACATGATTTGATAAAGTAGTTGCTATAATTTGTTTTATTGTGTGCTAAGATATAATTGTATCACTAAATGTAAACAAATAACCTGTTTGGGATCATCCTTTTGTGTGGATTAGACAAATACCCTGCATAACCAATTAATGATGAACTATATTTATTTGAATACAATAAACCTTTATCAATTGTTCATTAGAAGTATCTAAATATATATTTTATTCTTTTCTAATGTCTTTGTGTTAGTGAAGAACTATATCTCACTAGCAAATTTACTGAAATTCTATATCCAGTCTTGTGCCATTAGCTAGTTACATTAATGCCCGATAGCACTAACATATGGTACTTTAGGACCAAAAAGTTCTTTACTTTCCTCTCGAGGTTGAAAATGATCCTTTGTTACTTCAAGTAATCTAACCACCATAAATGTATTTCATGGATGTGTCTTGTCTATGTAAAATCATTCTAAGATACTTTTGACATATGTTAATTGATGAACAAATATTTCTCCTTCTAAGTGTTCAATTTATAGTCCAAGATAATATTTTGTCTTCCGTCTTAAACTCTCCTTTTAAGAGTTTTAATGCTTTTGAAAGACATTTTGGAGTTTCGATAATGTTTAAATCATCAACATATACTGTAATGATAACAAATTCAAATCCTGACTTTTTTTATAAAAACACATGGACAAATACGATCATTTTGTATCCATTTTGTTATAGATATTGACTAAAGCAATTGTACCATATGCACCCATATTGTTTTGATCCATATAAAGATCTTTTCAATTTAATTGAGTATATTCCTCGATCATTTGAGTTATATGTTTTAAGTATCTAAATCCTTTAGGCATGTTCATGTATATATCATTATCAAGTGATCCATATAAGTAAGCTATAACAACATCTAATAAGTGCATATCAAGCTTTTTATAAGCAGCCAGAATAATCAAATATCTAAAGGTAATTGTATCTACCACAGGAGAGTAAGTCTCCTCATAATCAATTCCTGGTCTTGTGGAAAACCTTGTGCCACAAGTAGGGGTAAGCATGGGCTAAGTCGAGCAAGGTTTTTTGCCAACCCGAGACTTAGCCCGATTTTATACCGATAATTTTTTTGGATCCTAGACCTAGGCTTGCTTGGTTAGACTCGGGTAATGACCCAAGCGGGGCAAGTTAGGCCAGGTCAGCTTTTTTTTTTTAAATATGAATTATGTTGTGAAAATAATTTTTTTAAACAAAAAATGAAAAAAAAAATTGAAAGGAAATAAAATAAGATTAAAAAAATTTTAAGATTTGAAATGAAAAATAATACAAAGTAGAAAAGAATTGATATTTTAAAATTTATTTTAAATCAAATTAAAAATATACTAGAAAAATTAAAAAATAAATACCAGGTCGGGCTGAGCCTTATGTCATCCTTGTGACCCCTTTCGGCCCGGTGAAATTTGCAAATTTTTTTATTTAGCCCGGTTATAACTCGACCTGATGTGACCATGTTGACTAGGCCAATGATCACCTTTATCCACAAGTCGTGCTTTGTATCTTACAATTTCATTTTTTTCATTTCTTTTTCACATAAAGACCCATTTGTACCTAACTGGTTTTACAACATTAAGTGTTCAGATTATAGGTCCAAAAACTTCATGCTTTGCATGAGTTTAATTCAACTTGGATCGCATCTTTCCAATTTAGCCAATTTTTCCTACATTGACATTCTTCAACAGATTTTGATCCATGATCCTCATTTTTATTTACAATTTCTAGCGCTACTTTATATCCAAAAATGTTGGACAATAGTTCTATATTGGTTCCATATTTTTCTAGTAACGACATAACTTATTTAGATCTCATTATTTTCTTCATTATCAGGTACCTGAATCTCTTTTGAAGATTTTTAATTAATTATGCCTACCTTATCATTTAAAATATCTATTTCCTCGTCTAACCATTTTGTTTATTTGCTCCTTTTCTTTTTCAAGGAGTCTTAGCTCTGGAACTGATTAGTCTACCATGCTTCAAATGTGCTTTATGCTCATTTGTTGTGGTATTTAGTTGTCCTTCAAGGACCTCAATACGAATTGGAGCATTTTCAGCTAGAATATGTGACTTCGTCACTTTCTTTGGTTCAATGAATGCATTTGACAATTGGTTTATAACATTTTTCAAATGAATTATTCTTTAAACTTTGAGTTCACATTGGTTTGTACGAGGATCAAACTAGTGCAATGATTGTATATTCAATGTAATTCATTTTTCCAATTGTTTCTTTTCTTCTCCTAATGCTGGGAAATTATTTTCATCAAAATGATAATCGACAAAACGTGTTGTAAACATATGTCCTGCTTTAGGTTCTAGATATTTAATTATTGAAAGAGATTCATACCCAATGTATATTCCTAACCTTCATTGAGGACCCATTTTAGTGTGATGTGGTGGAGTAATTGGAACATAAATTGCACACTTAAAAGTTCTTAAATAAGAAATATCACATAGGGGAGAACTTATAATACATTGTTGGCCTAATGTGTACAAGTATTGTAGCATGTAAAATGACATGTTCCTATGCACTAATAATGAGTTTTGTTCTTATAAGTAATGGTCTAATAATTAACTAAAGACATTTAATAAATAATTCTACGTGACCATTTTGTGTGTGTATATGTGCAATGAGATGCTCTACATTTATCCTAATTGACATATAATGGTATTTAAAAGTTTGAGATGAAAATTCACCAACATTATCAAGACAAATTGTCTTGATGGGATAATCAGAAAATTGAGTTTGCAATCTTATTATTTGAGCAAGTAATATTGCAAATGCCTTATTATGCGTTGATGATAGACAAACATGTGACCATTTAGTAGAGGCATCTATCAATACCATAAAGTATCTAAATGGTCCACAAGATGGAGCTATAGGTCCATATATATCTCTATGAATGCATTCCAAAAAGGTAGGGAATTCAGTCCTAACTTTTGCTAGTGATGGCCTTATAATCAATTTCTCTTTAGAATATGCAGCAAATGAGAACTTATTTGATAAAAGAATCTTCTAATTTTTTAACGGATATCCATTTGAGTTCTCCATAATTCTTTACATTATTATTGAACCGGGATGACCTAATCGGTTATGCCAAATTATAAATGTATCATTTGAATTAGTAAACTTCTAGTTCACTACAACATATGCTTTAATTATACTAATACGTATGTAGTATAAGCTAGATGATAATACAGTTAACCTTTCTAATATACGTTTTTCTCCCAAGACAACCAAAGTAATATGGAGATACTCCTTATCACTTTCATTTACTGTCTCAATGTGAAAATCATTAAGGCGTATATCATCGAAGTTTAGAAGATTCCTTCTTGATTTAATTGACAACAAAGCTTTCTTGAGAACAAATTTTGTTCCATTAGGTAAATAAAAAGTGGCTCTTCTGGAGTCCTCAATTATATTAACCATGTATGATATTGTATTCACTTTTTCCTCTATGTTAATAAAAGATGATAAATATTTCTCACTTCTAAGTATGGTGTGAGTTGTTGAACAATATGCTAAGCATATGTCTTCATCAACGTTTTTGTAGTCTCATAAAGAATGAGTAATGTATATACTTCTTGATATCATAAAATAAAAATAGATATGATAAGTTATTGGATTACATAAAAGATAGCACATTAACAAATTAAAAGAAAAGACACATAAATTGCAATACATTAAAAGAAAGTAACTTTAAACATAAATTTATTAAACATTAAAAGAGGTATTGACTTTGCCCTCTTTTGAGTCAAAGAAGTCTGCAACATCCAAATGAGTTATCCCTAAGGGCTTATCATAGAGGTCATCATCATCTTGATTGATAAAATTTGTCTCTTTAGGATTTTTCTTTTCTTTTAGGAAAGCTTGGTAAAGTTCAACAAAATGGTTAGTTGTACGATAGGTACGTGACCAATGCCCTTTCATGCCACATTTATAGCATGAGTTTTCAAATTTTTTGACATATATATTTTGTGGTGCCTTTCCTTTGCCTTATAACTTTTCATTACCATGATCACAATGTTGCTGAAAGTTATATCGTCCTCGGCCACGCCCATAACCGTGGCCACGTCCATGACTACAATCATAAGATGTTACCATATTCACTTTAGGGAATGGAATGGAACCAGTCAGGGGAGATTCATAGTTTTTCATTTAAAACTCATTATTTTGCTCAGCCACAAGAAGACATGATATCAAATAAGAATAATTTTTAAATCCTTGCTCTCAATATTGCTGCTGCAGAAGCATGTTTGATACATGAAAAATAGAGAATATTTTCTTTAACATATTGTCATTAGTAATATTTTCCCCCCATAGCTTCGATTGAGAGCTAATTTTAAACATTGTGGAGTTATATTCACTAATTGATTTAAAATTTTACAATCACCAAGTGCATCCAATTATATCAAGCTTTTGGGGGAATGACAATTTTTAAATGGCCATATCTCTCTTTCAAACTTTGCCACAAACACAAAGGGATCTTTCATAATGAGGTATTTGTTTTTCAATCCCTTATCCAAATGATGACATATGAAAATTATAGTCTTAGCATATTTTCAACTTGATGCTTCATTTCTTTTTTTTTATTGTCTTTCTAAAACCCATAACATTCATATGTATTTTGGTATCAAACTTTTTTGATAAATAATTTTTGCTAGATACGTCAAGGGTTGCAAATTCAAGTTTTGCGAGATTTGCCATAATAAGTACTATAAAAAAAATAATATATTCATTAGGAGATATGATTCTTATATGTCAAACATATGCAATATAATAACAACTATTTTATCATGGTTGATTTAATAAGTACACAATATCAATAATAATTTAAATATATATTAAACACTATATATATTGTAAATAGATAAACATAGATGAAACTTGCAAGTTATATATATTTTTGTTAGATAAACATACTTTCAAAATCAGTACATATGATTTTATAAGGTAATGTTAACTTACAACAATAAATATATTCATCAAATTTTTATGGTAAAAAGAATAAAATGTCATGAATAGATAACAAGATATATTCAATTTACGTGTACGTAATAGAAATTATACATTTTTTTATATATAAACAACATATATCCATCAATATATGAATATGTTTGTATTAAGAGATAAACATATACAAAATAGAAATCATTAAAACATAAGAATAGTTATTATTTCATTTGAATATGAAAGAAAAGATTATGTATTATGCATATGGTGAATCATGAATATGTAAGGATAAAAGGCGAAGTGATATCATATACCTTGAACAATATTTAAATTACCCAAAACTCAGATCGAAAGAGATTCATGTTGATAATGTGTTGTAAAATATGTAAAACTAAAAGTATTTTTATGAACAAAAAAGAAATAAAGAGAAATGTAAGGGAAGAATGTTTATTTTACTAAACTCATGAGTGTTATGCATTTCATTATACAAAGTTTCTATTTATAAATTAGGGGACCTTAAGTGGTTATAATGTATAAGAATTCAATAGTGTGTATTTAATGCACATGTAAAAAATTAAGAAATTGTGAGTAATTTCACATTCATAGAAAATGACAAAGGTTATATACAGATTGATGCGCACATAGACATTTAAATACGGTGAACATTCACGTATAATATTTTATAATAGAAACAAATTATTATTTCATTTTTTAAAATTTAAATTACAAAATTATTCTAAGAATGTTAAAACGTCATTTAAATGTTATTATTTCGTTATTAACAATAAAGAGATTTAGTTCAATGATCATTCCGACCTCAAAACTTGTCTCATTTGCTTGTTCAATTTTTTTTTTTTTCCATGTTCAGAGGGAATGGAAACAATAGAACTCCTGGTCCTATAATCCTCGCAGAAATTTATAACAAATTAATCCAATTATTGAGTATTCAGATTACTGGTAAATGACTATCCAATCAACGGAAATTTTCTGAAAGGAAAAAAAGGATAAATACTCCGGAAGAGAGATTGAAAATGTCCGGCAGAAGACGAGGGTGGCCTGATACAACAACACCACTTCTCAGCCAACAGTCTCGCTTACCATCCAATTCCACTCGCGGTCCTCGGCTTCACTCTGTCTTCCTCGAGATGTCCTCTTCCTCTCCCAGTCCTCCCGCTAACCCTAGTCGCTGTGTCTTCCTCGGCGTTGACGTTGGCACTGGCAGCGCCCGCGCAGGTCAACAAACTTCATACATCCTTCGTATATGTGTGTTAAAGTTTGTTTTGTTGAATTCTGGTCTGGTAAGCGAGGTTGAGTTGGCTTTGGTGTTTAATTTTGTTTTCTTCAGCAATGTTGAAATGGGTCATCTTATTCGATGCTGTTGGTCTGCATTTCAAATCCGTACCCGGCTTTGTTGTTGCTAATTATGGTTTTATACATGCTTAGTGACCCCACTGGCATATTTATACTAGAGTGACCAATTGTTACACCAAGTGTTTTTGCACATTCAATGTTGCTAGATAAATTTTGTGGATGAACTGTGGGCTTGAAACATGCCTAAGAAGCGTTTTATTGATCACTAATTTGTTCTGAGTTCTTAGACTGTATGAATATGTGAAGCAGTAGGCTTGCAGTAAAAATGCGAAGCTTTCAGTGCTTATTCTTCAATTATTTTTTGCCATAAAAAAGATCGAATAAATACATTAACCTCCCTTGATGTTTGGCTAAAGTATGCTTTTTTGTTTTAAAAGTTATAACTGGATCCCATCCAATTTATTTTCTGTCAATGAAGTTAAATTTTTACACAATATATGTTTTTTTCAAAACCAAAATTATTTAACTGTCTTTACCGTCATATTATGATCAACTTAGCTTCCGTTACTGTTATATTAAAACTAAAATCATAGTGCATAGAAACTTAATTTGTTTGACATTAAAAAAACTTGGAGGAGAAGTTTTTGCAATATATATCAAAAACCTGAAGGGAAATTAGCGTAATTTACTCAAAAGATAAGTTTTTATCCAGTTTTCGAAGGCAGATAAACATGGAAGCAATGTAGTTCTGAGACTCCTGTGTCAATTTCTGTGGATCGAATTCTTGTTTCATCCCTTTAATCCATTACCAATTTCTGGCACTCTGTCATCAAGTTCTGTCCATAAGTTCAGAAATTTGATGTAAGTTATAGCATAACCAGATTCTCATTTAACAACCTTAATGGTTGTTTCTTATTCTTCTTCCATTTTATCTTGGTGTCTTCCAACAAATAGCCCTCATTCCTTAATATATAACATTCTTAAAACTTACAGGGGTGAAAAGTCATAAAATTAATTTTGTTTATAATGCGTGGTCATCATACTGTAGGCAATATCTATACATGCTATCAGATGTCTCGCTATCAAATGTCTCAAATTGTTATAAATGACATGGTCATAGGGCATAGCACACTTGTAGCGCCAAAGGGCTCTAAATTGCTACAGAGCATAGCATTATGTGAGCTACATGTTTCATGTAGCTCGCAATTTTTAAGAATTTAAGTTATAGTTGATAATGACTAATATAGAATCTCATATAGAAAAAAAAGATTCCTAACAACAAAATAAATGAATAATCATACATATATCACATCAAGTCTAAATCATAAAATACATCAATATTTAACAAACAATTACTCTTTATCGAATGCCACATCTTCCTAGTGATTATCATTAAGCATTGCCTTAATTTTGTCTTCATCTTCTTAGGTTTCCGTTTGTTCATCAACGCTATCAAGAGCATGAGAAGAGAAGGATCTAATTGCCCTCTTCTATTGCTTTTGCCATACTTAATGAATACTAAATCATTCAATATTGATTGTCCAAGGATAGGTCAAGTGAAACTCTAGTGGCAGCCTTTGCAAAATCACTTAAATTAGGGTTGCTGTTGCCCCTGTTTTTATGTAGGACCTGTAGCACAAGTGCAGCTAAGTTGGAGCAAGTGAAAGTTGTTATGCTACACATGTAGCATAGCACCAAGAGTTGTTGCATTGAGCTACAAGCTACAGTATGATTGCATATTCAGATTCTCATTCACAAACCTTCATGGTTGCTTCGCCTTCTTTTTCCATTTTATTATGATGTCTCCAACAAATAGCCTCCATTCCTTAGCATTTAGCATTCTTATAACTTATGACAGTGATACCTCATAAAATTCAATTTTGTTTATTATACATGATCATTGTGTGGTAGGCAGTGTTTGTACATGCTAACAATCCTACTCTACAGCTATTGTTAAACATGTCAAATTGTTATAAATGATGTGGTCCTTTTTCTTGTGTTACAGGCCTGTTTGATGAGAATGGGAAGCTTCTTGGTTCGTCTAGCAGCCCAATACAAATATGGAAAGATGGTGCTCATGTTGAGGTATCTTTGAGTAATTGAACTTTCACTAGATCTTCAGAAAGCTAATGATAAAACAATCAATTAGGGCAGCTGCAAGTAAAATATGTTTGTTGACCTTGTAATTGGGGTACAAATCATATACTGTGTTTATCTGGTTAATCAGAAGGGAAGTCCTTGGAATGATTTCACTACTACCATATCTAGGCAAATGAAGTTTGTCTATAGTTTAGAACGTATTTATTGTCAAACACAGTTGAAATTAATAGGTCTAGTTGTCTTTAAGTCTTTAATATAAATTGGGTTTAAGTTTCTTGGATTCCTAGACTCTAGAATTTTATGCTGGAGCCTGGTACCTAAACAACTTAAAGCCATCTGAATCATGTTTCTATTTTATATTCTTTAGGCAAATTTCTTGTCTATCTTGTGGCCAAGGTATAGAGTATTTTTGAATCTCCTGATTGGGTCCTGCATAAACATACATATTATGATGTCATCTTTTTTTGGACACAGCAATCTTCTACAGATATATGGCATGCAATTTGTGCAGCTGTAAAAGCAGCTTGCTCTTCAGCAAAAGTTGCACCTGAAGAAGTAAAGGGTATAGGATTTGCAGCTACTTGTTCTCTTGGTATAGAACATTTCTGACAATTACATTTTCCTTTTGTCCAGCATTGAAGATTGATTCGTACATAACGTAATTGTAACTGGTGGTTCATGGCAGTTGCAGTAGATGCTGATGGATCTCCTGTTTCGGTTTCCTGGAGTGGTGATTCAAGAAGAAATGTGATTGTGTGGATGGATCACAGAGCTGTTGAACAAGCTGAGAGAATCAATTCCTGTAACTCACCTGTATTACAGTACTGTGGTGGAGCTCTTTCGCCTGAAATGGAGCCACCAAAGGTTTCATCTACTAATCCAATTATTTCACCTCCTGCTTCTTTACATAGTTTACCCTCGTCTCTAAATTCTTTCTTCAGCTGTTTCAAAGCCCATGCATATATATATATATATATAGTAGAAATTTAGGGTTAATAATCCTAGCTTATATTGGATGGAAACTGTGTTCATAGAAGATAAAAGGGAGAGCAGATTTTTATTCGAACTAAAAGACGTATTCTTAGAATAGGGTAACTCTATCCTAGTAAACCGATAACAACGACTAAACTCTAGAAGATATATACATCCACAAAATATAACATAAAAAGCGTCATAAATAGATGCTAACGAACAATTAACATTACTTAAAAATTAAAGATATAATAACTATAAGAACGTGACTTCCATCACTAGCCCCTGGCTGGGTATTCCTAGATTGGAGCTAAGCTTTTAGCATTACCAATAGTCTTCCCTGAGATCAAATCCTGCTTGAGCAAGAGTTCTAGAACCCACAATTTTTTTAAGTATTATAGTCCTTGTTTCCAAGTACTCCCATTGTACTTTGGTAAAAGGATTGGTCTTAGATTGAATCGCTTCCTCATTGGTCACAGTTAAGTCAGGAGTCTTGTCTTTTCATCTTGGTTTCCAATTTGCTGGTTTATCATGGATCTTCTAACAAATTTCTTGTGTGCGCCCTAGTTTGCTGCAGTGATCCAACCATCCCTTGTACTGTTTTTTCTACCTATTGTCATCATGGAGTTGTAAGGCCCTCATGCAGCCAGTGCTTAAGGGGGTGAATTCACTTCTTGAGTCAATGATGGGAAATTAAAAACCTATGTTAGGCGTAGAAAGTAATTGATATTTTATATTAGGCTTTATGTATTTTGGACTATTATTGGGGTTTCATTATTTAGAATTTAGCTTAGGTATTTCAGTTGTTTATTTTTATTTCTTTGTTATGTGCCTCTTAATAAAGCCTTAGTTTTATTATTATTATGTGTCATGGTTATCTACAAATAGTCTTAGGTATTATGTCTTGAGGCAGACTACTTTTGATATTGCATAAAAATATTGTTGCGTTAACCTAGAATTCCTCCTCCTCCCCTTTATTCCTCTCAACTTTACCTCTTTGTTCGCCACTTTTCCCCTTCACTCTCTGGTTGTCCTACATCAGTCAACCTCTTGCTTCTTCTTTTCTCGTCTCTGAAATATCTTCCCTATGGGTAGGGAATGGTGGTATAGTCATGATTCTTGCCCTTATGTCTTCAAACTTGGCATTTAGGCCGAGAAAGATTTTGTACTCTGTTGGAACCCAGATTCTATATAATACTTGTATTGATAAAAGAACACTACTTCTTCACTGTTTGGGGAAAATAAAATTTGAAAGCTAGCCTATAGGATGCTACAGGACCACTTGACACTCCTGGAATTACATGAACAGGATTACACAATTACAGAAATACACAAATTCACTGAACAGAAAACAATACATGTACAAAAGCACTTGACAAACACTATGCAGACAGATTCCTCACATTACAGCAAACAAATCATCATTTTCTGGCATTCAAGAGGCCAGCACCCTCCACCATAATCCAATTCTTCTCTCTCCCCCTGCTCTTGTTATTTTGCTGTTAAAATTTCTTCTCTCCACAGGCAAATACGATAACCACCCCTTTTGTGTTGGGCTGTGGCCTATCATTTTTGGGTTCTATCATACACACATTCCGCTTTGAATATTTTCTTGATGTCGGTTGCATCAGTGGTACATGACCATGTATGTGTTTCATACATGCCTGATTATTGCCAATGGCGCTAGAGGATATTGTGGTACTGGTTTACTGTTAAGTCTCCTTGCCTGAAATCATGGAGAGAGGTGTTGATTTAAAACAGAGCTGATGTGTTTATGGTAGAGTGTCTTGCACGGCCTCCCAAATCTCAGTTGCAATCTGAGACAAAATGAAATTCTCAACAACCTATGCTGTCATGGAGTTGACTAGCCAAGACATCATGTTCTTCTCACCTTATTGGTTAGCCACAGCACGTACTTCAGGTCATTGGTGTTTGGCTTGGCTGAGTTGAGTAGTCACCCTTCTTTTCCTATACCTTGTATGAACATCAGCACACTCTATGTCCATTATAGGTAATTCTGTCCTGAGTTGGTGCTTTGTGATTAGAATAGGTGTGGTTCGTTACTCCTTTGTGTAACTGGGGTGTGAGAGCTTTGACTCTTCTGAGAAGTCAGCTTTTTGGTATTCAAGGCTATGTATTGGTCAATTTGTGTCATGGGTCTACTCAGGCTATATCTAGCTCTAATACGATGTAGAAATTCAGGGTTAATGATCTTCTGAACTTGTTTTATTGAACAGAAACTGTGTACATATATTGAAGACAAAAGGGAGAACCAACTTCTACTCCAACTAAAAGACATAACTCTGCAAATAGGATAAGTTTATCCTAATAAATCGATAGCAACTACTAAACTCTAGAAGATAAATACAACCACAAGTTCAAATATAAAATAACCACAAATAGAGGCTAAAGATGCTAACTAACAATTAATGTTACTTAAAACTAAAAGATAAGATCACAATAAAAACATGATCTCAACAAACTTCATTTTGGTAGTAAATGTTTAACTATTAAGTAGGGTGATGATGATCTCTAGTAGTACAAAGTACAGTTTCTATGGTTGGGAGAGATAAGAGCTGCTGGGGAGAACCTTGTTTTCTCTTGTTGATTGAGCTAGAAACATCAAGGTTTATCATAGTAGTTGATTAGTCAGACATGAAGGATATGATTTATAGTAATTATCTATTAGGAAATTATTCTTCAATAGGAAATTTAATTAACATATGGAGCAGGAAAAGATTGAGCTGAATGGTTTAATCAAACTACACTTAGGGTTGGGTTGGTCTGCAAGCAAAATGAAGGAGTTGAAGGATCTTTACTGGGATGTATGAATGCTGCTAATAATGCCTGTGAACAGTGACTTAAAGAAGAAGGAGAAACAAAAAGAAACTGATTTGAAAACTTCTTAGCACATGATGGAACCCAAAGAATAGCTAGTAGAAATACTGAATATCCAAGTATATTGTAGATATGCAAGTAGAACAGAGTTACCCACTGTCTCAGAATAATGAAGGTAACCTGTGAAATACAAGCTCAGAAGAAAAGAACAAAACAAGAGAAACAGAAAAGTAAAATGGTTCTCTGGTATTCGAGAGAACAGAGGCTCTCCCACACAATACTCAAATTGTTGCCTGCCTTTACACAAAGTCTCTCTCTCTTTATATAGTGCTATCCCACCCTTCTATCTCTTCCCAACTGACTCACGCTTATTGCATCAGAGTGTAAGTCAGTTAAGGCCATCCCTTCTGGCACCCCTTTTTCACACTCTTTCTCTCATGTTCCTTCCCATACCAAAGCCCATAGTGCTGGGCCCATCAGCACACATAACAGGTTAATGAGATTGAGAAGTTATTAATCTATCTTATGGAGAAGTTATGTTGAGACCATATATAATTGTTAGATTAGACTGTGTTCTTCACTGGATGCTTCTTTGCTCCTTAGGCTATTGTGTTAATGATCACTTGTATTCTTGTTTAGAGTGTAGCACTTCCATGCAAAAATTCATGGATTAACTTTTCCTTTGAACTTATTTTATTTGAGTAGAAACTGTTACATATATAGAAGATAAAAGGAAGAGCAAACTTAAACTCTAGCTAAAAGATGTAACCCAATGCTAATCCTATCAAAATCAAAATAGAATACTTAAACTAATTTTATCCTAATAGAACTGAACTAAAATAATCCTTATCCTATCAAAATTGCAACAAAATGTCTAAAAAAATAGAAATATAATTAAAATGGAAAAAATTAAAAGATGCCTAAAATAATGCCTAAAACTAATAAGTGATTAAGATTCATCTAATGCCAACTTATGCTACTTGAATTTAAAAATAGGATCGTGAGAAGTATTACATGATCTCTAACACAATTGAATAAACAGATTTATCTATCCGACGATGTTGGTATGCATTTATATTGTTTATTTTATGTTTGCAGCAGTAGCTACTAGAGTTAGGTGTTATCTGATATTTTATTCCTATATTTTAGGGATGTCAATCTTCATGATTTTCTGTTCTGATTGTGCAGTACAATCCCTATAGAATAGGAACCCTAGACTGCCGCCATTTAGGTTTAAATAAAGGAGACTTCAACCCTAATTTTGTATTATGAAAAATTCTACTATGAAGTAAACAAAAGTTTCCTCAATTCCTCGAGATTTTCTACATGGTATCAGAGTATTGATCCATTTGCCATGATTAAATTTGGCTTTGGACTCGATGTTGATGGGACAGAAGGTGCCTCCGAAGAACCACAAAGAGATGGTGATTCCTTGCGCACCACTGCCTCCCTCTACCCTATCCAATCGGCTAATTCTGACACCAATCCTGCCATGATCACTGCACACCTGCTAAATGGCCATAACTTCCTCTAGTGGTCATCTAGCGTCATGCTTTATATCAAAGGAAGGGGCAAAGCTAAGTATCTTATTGGTACAGCTCTCCCTTCTCAGGTTGATGATCCAAAATACAGAACTTGGGAGATTGAAAATAGCATGATTCAATCTTGGCTCATCAACTCAATGACCATTGAAATTGGAGAGAATTTTCTGCTATACAGTACTGCTCATGAGGTGTGGGGAGCAGCCTAGGAGACTTGCTCTTCAATTAAAAACAAAGCTATTTTGTTTGAGATTGAGAGCTTTCTCCATGATTTCCGCCAAAATGATCTGGATGTCACCTAGTATTACAATGTCCTACTTTGTCACTGGCACCAACTTGACCTATATGAGGTGCATTAGTGGCATTGTGCTAGTGACGCCTCTTACTTCAAGACATTAAAGGATGAGAAGAGTCTACAAATTCCTTCTTGGTCTCAATCCCAATTCTGAAGTAAAACGGAGGAGAGCAGAAAAACAATTAACTACTAGCTCACTATTCCTAGTGACAGCACTTGACTCTTCTGGCCCACTTACTAAGGGACCTCACAGTAGTGATGGTAAGCACAAAAAGGGTAGTAAAACATGGTGTGATCACTGTCAAAAAGCTGGCCACTTGAGAGACAAATGCTGGGTCTTCCATGGGAAGCCAACCAGTTGGAAAAGCAGAAATAAAAATGAAAGTCAAGGGCATGTGGCAGCGGCAGATACTTCCAACAAAACACAACCAGATTTGAATGTTTTCAATAGAGAACAACTAGAAGTACTGCAAAATTAATTGGCGGCTAGCTCACCCCAAATCCAAGTAGTGGTAATGGTACCAGTCTAGTAGCAAAATCAGGTAGTTTCTGTTTGGTCTGGCTTCCCAAGTAAATGAAAACAATACTTGGGTAGTTGACTCCGGAGCAATTGATCATATGACAAGTAACCCAGCTCATCTTAAAAATTTCTTCCTTTACACTAATGCTTCTTTTGTAAAACTTGCAGATGGTTTCCTCTCTAAGGTGCTTGGCCATGGCATGGTCAGGCTATCACACAAATTGATCCTCCATAATGATTTACTAGTTCCCAAGTTGTCCTATAATTTGCTGTCCATTAGAAAGATTACACAGGACTCACATTGTCTTACTAAATTCTCTTGTGGTTTGTGTCAATCTCAGGAACCCAACCTTATTTCTTGGGTACATCCATTGAGAGTGAGAGTTTTGACACTAGACAGCTCATAATACACTAGCAACCATTATCCTTTGAATTCCTACTTCCTGCACCTAAAAATATACCACTATTGGAAAAAGAACCTACTGCAACTAAACCAATTTTCCCTGAAACTTCACAAACCAGATCTGAAAACAGTCCAGAAAATGACAGACCTAAAACACAACCCACGAATCATTGTACCACAGAAGAACAACAGGGAAGTGCACAGAAAAAACTGCTGGTATACTCCAGAAGGAAGAAAACATTTGAGGCAAGAATAATTCCAACTAGGCAGTGCCAAGAGCTCCCCCCAAGTCCCTGTAACATTGAGGAACAGCCACATGACAGAAGCTCAAATCCCTGTGACAAACGTGATCATGAAATTGACATGCCCATCGCCTTAAGGAAAGGGGTATGATCTTGTACTATGCATCCTATTATCAACTTTATCTCCTGTGATGGTCTATCACCTCAATTCTACGCTTTTATTGCTAACATCTCTCATGAGAAAATTCCCAAAGACATTCAAGAAGCATTAAGTAGCCTTGAATGGAGAATTGCAATGCAAGAAGTGAATGCCCTTGAAAGGAATGGAAAATGGGTGATTATTTATCCACCAAAAGGGAAGAAATCCGTAGGGTGCAAATGGATCTTTACCATAAAATACAATTTGATGGGAGCATAAATCGTCACAAGGCAAGGTTAGTCACAAAAGGGTTCACCCAAACCCATGGAATTGACTATCAGGAAACCTTTGCCCCCGTGGCTAAGTTCAACACTATCAAAGTCTTGTTGTCACAAGCAGCCAACCTTGACTGGAGGCTTCATGAATTTTATGTTAAAAATGCATTCCTTAATGGAAACCTAGAGGAGGAAGTCTACATGGATGTGCCCCTTGATATTGAATGTAAGGAAGGCCCAAACAAGGTATGTAAACTTTACAAATCCCTTTATGAGCTTAAACAATCACCTCGAGCTTGGTTTGATAAATTCACTACGTGTATGGCTGCAATCAAGGACAGGCTGACCACACGTTATTCACCAAGTTCTCACGTGATGGGAAAATATCAATTCTAATAGTATTTGTGGATGACATAGTTGTTACAGGTGACTTTGAGGAGGAAATTGGACGTCTCAAGCAAGCACTAGTCAAGGAATTTGAGATCAAAATTCTTGGCGATCTATAGTATTTTCTGGGAATGGAGGTGGCTAGGTCTACAAAAGGCATTGTTGTTTCTCAAAGAAAATACACATTAGACATCTTGGAAGAAACTGGCATGCTTGGTTGCAAGCCAATTGAAACTCCCATGGAAACCAACTATAAAGTAAGATTCAAGGAAGATAGCCCTCTTGTTGATACTAGAAGCTATCAACGGCTGGTAGGAAAATTGATATATCTCTCCCACACCAAATTAGATATATGCTTCTCGGTGAGTGTAGCTAGTCAACACATGAGCAATCCTACTAAAGATCACATGGAATTAGTAGATTGGATACTCGAGTACCTAAAAAGGGCCCCAGGGAAGGAAATATTCTTTAGGGTTGGGTGATGAGAAATATTTAAATATATACAAATGCTGATTGGGCAGGTTTTATAACTAATAGGAGATCCACCTTTGGGTACAGTGCATATGTGTGGGGCAATTTAGTTACATGGAGGAGTAAGAAGCAATAAGTAGTAGCAAGTAGTGTGGAAGCAAAATATCAGACACTCTCTAAAGGAATTTGTGAAGGATTAAGGCTGAAACGCCTACTTGGAGAGCTTAAGGTGGCAATTGAAGGTCCAATTAACACATTCTGTGACAACATGACCATCATCAACATATTTAAAAATCTAGTCCATCATGACAGAACCAAACATGTAGAATTGGATAGATTCTTTATCAAGGAGAAGCTAGATTCCAACATTATCAAACGCAGCTATGTTCCATCACAATGCCAAATTGCTGATATCCTAACAAGCTGGGAATTTAAAGAAATGAGTCACAAGCTGGGAATGATTGACATCTACTCACCAACTTGAGGGGGAGTATTGTTATGCATTTATATTGTTTATTTTATGTTTGCGGCTGCAACGACTAAAGTTTGGTGTTATCTGATATATTATTCTTATATTTTAGGGATGTCAATCTTCCTGATTTTCTGTTCTGATTGTGCAGCAGAATCCCAATAGAATAGGAACCCTAGACTGCTGCCACTTAGGTTTAAATAAAGGGGACTTCAACCCTAATTTTGTATTCTGAAAAATTCTACTATGAAGTAAATAGAAGTTTCTTCAATTCCTCTAGATTTTCTACGGACAATTATACGTAAATACTCAAGATTTACCATTTAAGTTTCAAGGCTACCAAACTGGTTAGCTTGTGCCCATTGGTGGTTTATATAATGTGTTGTTAATGTTACCATGATTATAATTAAAAGAAATTTGCACTTTTTGTGGATTCAATTATAGCTTTAATATTAACTGATTCTGTTGAGTTTTTCAGCTTCTATGGGTTAAAGAAAATTTGCCAGAATCTTGGTCTATGGTTTTCAGGTGGATGGACTTGAGTGATTGGTTGTCATACAGGTATTCTTTATTGCTCTAAACTTCATGATGTCAGATCTGTGTTGTCCAGGTCAAATGGCACTTCATTTATATGAATATCTGGTAATCTTTTAGGGCAACTGGTGATGATACCCGTAGCCTGTGCACCACAGTTTGTAAATGGACATATCTTGGTCATGCACATATGCAGCAAAAAAATGATATAGACTCTCGAGATATGGAAGCTTGTGGATGGGATGATGATTTTTGGGAGGAGATTGGATTGGGTGATCTTGTCGAGGGACATCATGCTAAAATAGGTATGCCTGTATGACTGATATTGAGCTACCTAAATTAGTGGCTAGCTTTGAGGCTTCCTAATTTGGTTTGAATGCAAATATACTGTTTCACAACATTTTGATTATAAAAATGGAAGCATGTGTCAGATGATGATGAGAATATGTGGACTGGTTGTTTAGTTACTTGTCGAACAGATTTAAACTTCCGGAAATAACTTTTGGTGGACTTTTCTGGTGCAACCTGTGTTAACTTCACCTTAGCTTATATATAAATTATAGAACTTAGCTTTTTTTCTCCCTACAGAAGTTCAGTACAAACAAAACAATGTATTGGTGCAATACAATTTCCAATGAAGTTGGTATTGCTATTCCAATTAGAATTATTTTTTTTTTTTTTATGCTTTATCTGATGAACCCTGGGGTCTGTTTGTGCCATTAGCTGTCATTTCTATCTTTCCACTTCATAACTTATATTGAATCATGATAACAGGACGAAGTGTTGCTTTCCCTGGCCATGCTTTGGGTTCTGGCCTTACTCCTACTGTAGCAAAGGCAAGATATTTTTGTACTGAAGATTTCACATTAATTTGAATTGATGCTCCCTTGGTGTCCATTAATGTAGCAAGCAAACATGCATTACTTAGTGGCGATAACATGTACAACCTTCCTACTTTTATGGGAACTTCAGTTTATTGTTATTAACTCCAGCATATGACTGCTTTTTAATACTTCTAACGGGGTTTAAATACCCAGGAATTGGGTCTGGTAGCAGGAATTCCTGTGGGGACATCACTAATTGATGCTCATGCTGGTGGTGTTGGGGTAATGGAAAGTGTGCCACCCTTAGATTCTGAAGCTGAAGGTTACCATGACTTACCACTTGATTATAAGTTAGATAACGAAACATTGTTGCTCAACTAAATGAAATTATGTATCTTTAGAGCATGAGAAGGAAGATATTTGCCACCGCATGGTATTAGTCTGTGGAACTTCTACTTGCCATATGGCTGTATCACGGAGCAAGCTGTTCATTCCTGGGGTTTGGGGGCCATTCTGGTCAGGTACATCATTAAAGTTTTCCCATTTTATGAATTAATAGTTACATCTGGATGATACTGTAGCTTTAGTTTTGTAGACATTTAAATTATTGTGATATGTGGATACCTATTTTAATGACTCTCAGTCATTTTCACAGTTCAAACTTTGTTAAATGCCAAATGATTGGAAATTATAGTTGCAATGAGGGAAGGGGGGCTTACCCCTTTGGAAATTATAGTTAAAGCCACGTTGATGTTGTTGATTGCTTAGATGTTGTGTCGTTGAGAATTCATGAATTGTTGTCTGCTTTGATTGGATCTCAATTCATTTCAACGTTGACATTTTGATCTTCAAGATTGTGTCCTCATTCTGCATTATTTTGTGTGTATGTTTGTTTGCTTTTAATGCTATTTCCATTGCTAATTATGATAAATTCTTTCCGTGGAATATTAATAGTGGCATATAAAATTGGAAATTAGGCATGATTGGAGGTTACATTTCACAGTATCATGTGAAGGATACCCTATTTCGCTTTCATTAATCTATTTTTATTAGGATCAAGTAGCACATTTGCCATTGATCCTCTTGGCATCTCCTATATGGTGAACAATTTTTCCTTTATCTGTATGTTCAGCAATGGTACCAGAATATTGGCTCACTGAAGGTGGTCAGAGTGCTACTGGAGCATTATTGGATCATATAATTGAAAACCATGCTGCTTCTCCTCACCTTGCTAATAAAGCTGCTTCTCAAAGTAAGATTTCTGCTTCATTTGGGGTATACCTCATATTCTTATTAATAAAGAATATGATATGATTCCCTGCTAATGTCTACTATAATCAACACAAGAATACAATATGCCACTGCTGTAGATGCTGAAATGGAGTCACTTTCTTAGACCAAAGAGTACAATACCCCAAACTCATACATATCACCACAACATCACAGCTAATAAGCTTCATATAGATCACAGAAACACATAGTACAGCATAAACCTGACAGATCAGACACAAGCATAAAACAAAGAGGAAAAAGACATGTGCTAGCTTTTGAGAGGCCAACTCTCCCTAATTTCCCATCCCAAAAGTTCTCTCCCCTCTCCACACGAAGTCACCCATTCAAATACTCTTCCAACTGCTCTTCAACTGCCTCTCATACATATTTATTATGGAAATCTCCCTTTTGTTCCATGATTCCCCTGGTCTTTCTGGTATATACTCTTGTACCTTCTGCTGGACCAACAGTCCCAGCTTCTCTTCCCCCCTTTTTCTCCTTTTTGTTGGCTGCTGTAAGCTTTGGTGGCAGTAGCAGGTTGAGCAAACCCATAGACAATGAGTGCCTTTTATTGATATATTAGCAAGGCTGATTGTTCTTTGCTATAATTTTTCAGGGGTTTCTGTGTTTGAACTTCTGAACAAGATCTTGGAACAATTGATGTCTGAGCAGGACTACCCCTTTGTTGCTGCCTTGACCGAAGATATGCATATTCTTCCTGACTTCCATGGGAACAGGTGTGTGTTCACAGACAAAATTTCCTGTGTTTTGGCCATGATGACTCTTCCAAATGATAGGCTTCTATATTTGATGATTCAGGTCTCCCATTGCAGATCCAAAAGCCAAAGGAGTCATCTGTGGTTTGACACTAGACACACGTGAGAAACAATTGGCAGTTCTATACCTGGCAACCGTACAGAGCATTGCATATGGCACGCGCCATATTGTAGAGCACTGCAATGCCCATGGTCATAAAGTAAGGATGCACTATAGTGTCACAAGTATTCTAGGTTAATAATAGAGTTTCTCTGCATGGGCTAGTATCCAGCAACACTCTTGTCACATTGTCACCTACATTTGCTGAGAGGCTGAGACACACCTTGGTTAAAAAGTTCTATTAGCTAAAGGAAGTTGGTGGCAAAGTTTGACAAACAATAAATGATGTTATGATTGAAGCTGTATTTTTAAGTAACTATTCATTATTCTTTCGTGTTCTGACTAACTGGCATAACATAGATCTTGAAACTGTCAATATATGCACGCTTATTAGTTATACTCCTATCTGACAGCATTGTTCCATAATTAGTGTTGGATGGTGACCTTAGGTACTGATTGTTTGAAGGAAGACAACTGAAGTGATCAAATCATAATATGCTTTGCCATATGACTTGTAAAGGAATTTGCTACAATGAGGTTATATGATTAGATTTGATATATTTTACCATATCAAATAAGGTTCTGTATGCAGCTAAATTATATAATGCGTGGTTAGATGCTGGGGAGCTCGAGCTACTTGGCTTAAAGCCTAAAAAGTTGAGCAAAGGCGTAAGAATGGCTTTGATAACTGACTCTTTAATCCAGGGCCAAACATCTTTGTATTATGTCCTTCCTGTTAAACAATAGGCTAAAAATTTTGAAACTATGACAGTATAGTAGTCTATTCTTGCAATGATCTAAAAATGTTACTCTGTTTACTCATGCAGAACTGACAGTTTTTCATTATTATGATTCTTCTGCCCTTTGCTAACAGATCAACACCCTACTTGCATGTGGTGGCCTTGCAAAGAACTCTTTGTTCATTCAGGAACATGCTGATATTATTGGTATCTCTATCTCTCTCTCTCTGTGATAGTGGGATGGGGGAAAACATGTACATATGCGTGCACTGCCACACACAGCATGCCCATGCATAGATATCTATGTGCTACATTTACGTTATCTATGACCTTTTTCAGTGTTATGATAATTGCTAAAAGAAATTGCTAGAATTTCAGATGTCATTACGAGCTTAAGCATTTGGGATCTTATAGTCCCCTGCAAATACTAGGTTGAATTATTCCATGAAATGGATTCTTTTAATATGAGTTCGTGTTGGTGAGGACTACTAGACTTCTGTGCTTCCATCTAGATAGTCATTCTGCCACTGAAATTTCATTTTATGTTCATTATTTGATTTTTGGACAAGAATCATGGTTATAATTTTCCCAGGTTGCCCTATAATTCTTCCAAGGGAAAGTGAATCTGTGCTTTTAGGTGCTGCTATTTTGGGTGCTGTTGCTGCAAAGAAATTTCCGAGCCTTAGTGAGGCGATGAAAGCCCTGAATGGAGCTGGTCAGGTGTGTTTGCCTTTCTTACTATCTTGAAAATAATATTTTACTTTTATTTAAGGTTGATAACAATAAAATACGACTCTTAAAACAGATTCTGCACTTAGAAAATTGAGGTATTCCTGAGTAAAAGTGGGATCAATTTTGCATATATGTGTAAAACATCCATTAAATACTGTGTGATGCACTACTCCTTAATTAACTAACAAAGATGTGATTTGTTTAAGCACCATAGTGTTGCAAAAGCATCACTAAGCAAGGAGAGGCTGTATGTATTCATATTGTGTGAATCTCAATAACAGTCCAAAGATAAGTAGGTGGCTCATGAACTATAGATTGCCAGCACCTTTGGCGATTCATCAGATTTATAATATGTTGGCCCCTTTCATTGTTGATTCCAAAAACAGGGCGTTGACTTCATGAAATAGAACTTTGTAATTTCTTCATACTCCTTATCTTCTAATCAAGCGTATATGGCAGGTCATTCATCCTTCTGAAGACCCAAAGGTGAAAAAGTACCATGACGCCAAGTACAAAATTTTCCGTGGCCTTTATGAACAGCAGCTCTCTTTTCGTTCCATGATGGCTCAAGCCTTGGCATAATTTCTCTACTTGCTTGGCACACACTGGTGAATTAGGATGGTTTGATGTGTTTTTTTGCTCTGCCGGTGAAAAGTAGTTGTCATTATTAAGAAAGTATGGCCTAAAGATTAACTGGTATGAATTGAATCGGTTTAGGGCCATGGCAGTAGATTAGACATTTAAGAATTCATAAAAGATAGATACAGGGTAAAAAAATCGTCAATTTGAGGGGGACAGTTTTGATGTACAGGTTCATGTGGCTTTTTGTTCTTTTTTCCTTAAATGTATAGAAGAGTTTGAGGTTCACATTCTCTGGTGCAATGTTTATATACATAAATGATTGGACATGAGTCCTATATCTCAAAAATAGAATTTGTTACAAAGATCACAGGATATGGATACAAAAAGCATATGACAAAGGGATCATCACAATAGTTCGATAGTGAAGAATTTGGCTCCGCCTCGCCACATGGTAGTTTAGCTACCTAGCTTGGGTCTATGGCACTGAGATTCTTAACTGGGGATGTGTTGGTGAGCGTGTTTATAAGTTAATCTTTCTAAGTTGATATGAAGCACGCGAAGCTGTCCGGTGAACACTAAAACATGAACATAATGAAGGTAAATGTCATTGTACTTCATCTTGCTATGATAGACAAGATTTACAAATGTACGAGTGATGGAAATTTTATAATGATAGAGCGAGGAGGGGGAGCGGGTAAACCTGAGTTTAGGGGGAAGAAAGCAAGGCCATATGACATTATAACTTATAAGGCAACGTGTACTCTAGCAAGAATTTCAACTTCAGCTGAGGAATATGCTACCATCCTCTGCATTTCGAATAAAGACCTAGAATTGGGATTGGCACCAACATAGAGGGCGTGTTTTGTATATAAGAAAAAGGGTTTTTGGAAATGGAATGAGAGAGATGATTCTTTTATATCTTAAGATGTATAGACTGGAAGATACTAGATTCCTTCAAGTATGGTAATTAGCATTTCTACTTGGGTCTATGAAATGCAAGAGTTCTTTGTGGAATTGATGTTTTAAAAACAAATATATAATAATTTTTTTGGGTTTATTAATAATGTTAATAGAGTAATTTCAGACATTAACCTCTTTTTTTTTCCTTTTCTAAAATTTTTCATACCAAACATAACAATTGTAATACTTAAGAAATTTATATTTAAAAGGGATTTTAGTCAGAGTTAAATGTAGATATAGACAAAAAATTTCATTTAAAATTGTGACCAAAGTGAGTACTTAAGTTTCTCCTTGTACATTTTTAGCACTTATAATTAAACTAAGTAAAATTTTAATTTGATAAAATATACAATATTTTTTCATTTAAAATAATTTAAACTCCCAATTATTCCCACCAACTCTATTTACCATATTTTATTGTCCAATTATATCAATAACCCCCATTTATCATATTTTAATCCATTAAATCATACTATTAAATCTACATCAGATCACATCCCTCGTACACCTCTCATCTTCCTGGTTCACCACATTAGTCCAGCTTCCAACCTCTGGTAGCCACTCCAACTCAATGGCAATTGACTGGCAAGTCATCAGCGACATCACCAACTCATCCATAACCATTGGTAATATTGCTGGAAAATTGTGCAACCTGCAAGCATCACTATGCAATTATCTCCACTGGCCATCGACGTTGTTTTGACTATCGTGAAAGGTCACTGGCGCCACCTATTAGCTATAGTGGCCCCGTCGACCCCTCAGCGACCACCAGCAGTCGCTACATCACTTAAATTTCTCAAATTTTTTGGCAACCTGTTCAACACAAATGTAAGCTCGATTTTTTATGAAATTGGTGCGTTTTGCTTCAATTTAGCTTAGGGCTTTAGTTCTATGATGTTTTTTGGTCCTTCTTCCCTCATTTACACTGATCAATTTGGTCCAATTTGCTTAGAATTGAAGAACTCTAATATTGGCATTGTTTATATGAAAAAAGAGGCAAATTTGAGCTCAATTTGGGTTGTTTGCTTCAAATTAAGTTAGTATTACACTTCATAGGTGAATTTCACACCTCTCTCTCTTGAAATCACTGATCAATTGTAAATTTTAACTTACAGATTGAAAAACCCCAATTTAGGGGTCTAAGGGCAGTTTGGAAATTTAGTGAAATTTGTGGTTTTAGGACTTCTTAAAATTTTTTATGCACATAGGGAGTGATTTAGAATTTTTCAGAAATTTTAGTTTGAATTTTAGAACGAATTTCCAATTTTTAGTAATTTTCTTAGATTTTTCATGAAGAAAAAGGAAGGAAATTAGAAGGAAAAAAGTAGTATGACTTGATTGGATAACAATAAATATTATTTGAGGATAAATGAAAAATTTGAAATTTATTAGATGACCTTTAAGTGTTGTGTTTTGGTAGGTGTTAGAAATTTAATAAATGTATAATGAAATAATTGAATAAAATAATAATAATAATAATAATAATAATAATAATAATAATAATAATAATAATAATAATAATAATAATAATAATAATAATGATAATAATAGTAGTGATAATAATAATAATAATGACAATAGTAATAATAATGATAATATGAATAATAAAATGAAATATATGTCATAAGTATTTTAAAGTATTATTTAAGAAAGTGGCCCATAAATTTAACTTCCAAAAATTTAGTAAAGAAATAGGTAAATTGGATAAAGTTGAATAAGGAATACTTAATTATTTATGTGACAAAATTAAATAATTAAATTATTTATGAGGATTGGATGTTAAAAGTATTTTATTAATGTTTTAGGTGACTAGAAAATTGTCAACAAAGGAATTACAATCAAGGATAGGAGATTGGTATATTCTTCTCAGATGAGTAGATAATTTTAATTATGCAAAATATTTTTTTGAATTATGATTCTGAATTTTGAATTATTAAAAGTTTTGAAATATAAACTCTGAAGTGGTACGGTTTTGAAATTTATGATATATGTGCATGGATGTTTATTATTTTTGAAATATTAGGAATGTGTTCAAAACAAAACCCTGTATCTAACGACAGTAGACGTTAGCCGTAATGTACTGCGATTGGTATTCTGATAAGGTTGGATATGATACCCTTACCACCATATTCTGTTTGAGGCTAATGACCATTATGATATTTACTCAGAGCCTATGGTTGAATGAGTATCTATTCCGATATGTTATCACTAACCTTGGGTTAGCTCTGTATTATGTAATTATGGCTAGTTCTGTAGGAGATTCCTATATGTATTATATTAATGATTATTCTCTGTTTGATAATTCTTTATTGTGACTGCATGATATTTGGTTTTAAATTTTGAAAGATGTACCATTGTAATTCTATTTCTTTTTTTTTTTTTTTGGCAATATTAGAATTACTTACTCACTGAGTTTCCACTCACCCCATTATTTAATATTTTTCATATTCTAATGCTGAACCAGAGCATCCCCTTTTGAAATTTTAATCTTGGTGATTAATTCCTTGGTGAGTCTAGCATACTATTACAACTATGTCTTTTCGTATTTTTATAATTCAGTTCAGTCGCTCCCTTGTATATAGGTTAAATGTTTGATGTATTACTATGGTGTGTCAAAAATTGTTTGTATGGAGAGTTATGAGATCTATGTTTATTTAATGTATTCTATATAAGTTCTGCGGCTAAAAAGGTTTTGACGAGTTTACGAAGATGAATGACACCTCATCCCCATATGGTCACACCATGTTGGCTCAGGTCATGACAAAGTTGGTATCAGAGCTCGGTTTAAAGGTCCTTGGTATGCCTATATCTTGTGGAGCAAGGGGTCCCCAATGGTACTTTGGTTATCATTATGTACCTAGGCATAATCCGAACTAAGTTCTTGTTAGGAATCTTAGAGGGGAACTAATGTCATCTATCTGGTCCATTTTGTATCTTATATTTATGAGAGTTTGTAATTCTAGATTTGGCGCTGAATAAATTTCTTCTTGTGTGTGAAGGGACAATGTTGTCTTGATCACATGCCACTGCTGATCAGGCTATAGAAGAGGCTTCTGTAGGGCCTATCGTTTAGCCTGACATAACACGTACGGGAAGTACTAGTAGAGCTCAAGCAAGGGGTGGGCAAGCAGCTAGGCTTCCCATTAGAAATGTTCTAGAGGAGTGGGCAGAATCTTCTCAACCTTAGGTCCTCACTAATGCAGAATTAGCAGCTGGACTCCAGGGTGTTTAGAGAGCTGTACAAAGTCTTACAGCCTTAATGGTGACACAAATGGCTGGCCAAAATGACCTTCGTACCATTGTGCTCCTTACAGAATAAATGAGGGCTAGAGAACCTCAAGATGGAGTTGAAGAGGTTGGTGGCAGAAGGATCCTAACTGAATTCATCAAATTCTAGCCTTCCATTTTTACAGGGATGGATAATTAGGAGGACCCTCAACAGTTCATTGAAGATATTGGATAAATATATGTGGCACTTGATTGTCCTTCAAGGAAATTAGTTACCTTAGTTGCTTTCTAACTAAAGAAAGTTATTAGATCATGGTATGAGTCACTGCTGCAAGGAAGCCCATCAGAATTGCCTCCTCTTAAATGGGAAGAATTCAAAGAATTGTTTATGGAGCGAATTTCATCCATGAGCGTTAGAGATGCTCGTGCTAGGGATTTCGTGAGCTTACGACAAGTCTCTGGGGTATTAGTAGATGAATTTGTCATACAATTTACTTAGTTGTCTAAGTATACCCCTTATTTAGTTCCCACTGAGAGGGATATGATTAAACAATTTGCGATGAGCTTTATAAAACCATTATTTAGGGTTATGACACCCTAGATCAGTTAGTTTACCTTCTTCACTACAGTGGTAGACTGCGTCAGAATGATCAAGGTAAGAGACAGAAAAGATAATACAATGTAGAAGAAAAAGAAGAAGCGTTCATAGGAAGGAAAATCTTCAGGGAGTTTTACCATGGGTGGATCTTTTAAAGGGCCTAGGGCATCAGGTCTGACTCAAACATTTTGGTCCAACCCAAAATCTTCAATTCAAACAATGGCGAGTACCGGATGACACAAAAGGAATTGTAGGGACTTTAGACCTATGCGTCAATTTAATTTAGCATAGAATCTAAGAGGTTGACCTCTCTATTCCACTTGTGGGAAATATCATCTTGGTCCATGTCATAAAGAGTTTAGGGCATGCTTTAGATGTGGGCAGGTAGGGCATATGATATGAGATTGCCTTCAGACCCCCCGCAGTTTTAGCTAGGGTTCAGTTTGATCGTCTAGTTTTATAGGACCTAGGCCTTAGGTGCATTTTCCGCTCAGTGTGACAGAGGAAATGGTGGTAGAAATTCTTCCGGTAGAGGTCAAACATCTTTTGGAAAAGGTCAGGTGCGAGTATTTGTTCTAAATAAATAGGATGCTCAAGCATCGAATGTAGTGATTACTAATACAATTACAATATGCTCTCATGCTGCTCATGCTGGTGCTACTCATTCTTTTATGTCCCAATATTTAGCAAAATTGATTGGCAAGGGTCTTGTCAAATTAAAAGGTTCTTTGATGGTAACAACTTCGTTAGGGGAGTCTATTTTAGTAGATAAAGTATGTAAGTCAAGCACGATTACGATTAACAACCATGAAACAATGGTTGATTTAATTATTTTAGCTATGATTGACTTTGATGTGATCATCAGAATGGATTGGTTAGCTTCTTGTTATGCCACCATGGATTGTCATCTTAAAGTTATAAGATGTGAATTTCTAAATGAACCGCTCGTTGTTATCCAAGGTGATCATATGGTGACTCATAACAATTTAATATCGGCCATTGAGGCTAAAAAGCTATTAAGAAGTGGATGTTAAAGCTACTTATCCTCAGTTGAAGACATAGAAGTAGCAGTTCCAACATTGCATCAAGTGCCAGTAGTTAATGAGTTTCTGCATGTATTCCTAGAAAAATTACTTGGACTACCTTTGGATAGAGAGATTGAATTTAACATTGATCTATTATAGGTACCTAGCTGATCTCTATACCTCCCTATAGAATGACACTACTAGAACTTAGGGAATTGATGAATCAGTTGCAAGATTTGTTAGACAAAGCCTTTATCTGACCGAGCTTGTCATCATGAGGAGCTTCGGTTCTGTTTGTGAAGAAAAAGGATGAGTCTTTCAAGCTATGTGTGGATTATGGGTAGTTAAATAAGGCGACAGTGCAAAATAAATACCCTTTACCTCGCATTGATGATCTATTCAATCAGTTACAAGGTGTACTATACTTTTCTAAGATTGATTTGCGGTCAGGATATCATCAGTTGAAGATTGAATGGAAGGATATTCCTAAGACGGCTTTCAGGACTCGGTACAACCATTATGAATTTTTAGTGATGTCTTTTGGACTAACTAATGCTATAGCTGCCTTTATGGATATGATGAATAGGGTTTTCAAACCTTTCCTTGATCAAGTTTTTTACAGTTTTTATTGATGACATCTTAGTTTACTCAAAGAGTCAAGGGAAACATGAACAACATTTAAGAATGGTGCTGCAGATATTGAGAGAGAATCAACTATATGCAAAGTTCTCTAAATGCTAGTTCTGGCTTGATAAAGTGGAATTCCAAGGCCATGTGGTTTCAAAAAAGGGTGTTCAAGTAGATCCTAGTAAGGTTGAAGTAGTACAGAAGTGGCCCTGACCCACTATGGGTTTGGCTGGCTATTACTGTTAATTTGTGAAAGATTTTTCTAAAATAGCTGCTCCTATGACCAAACTAACTGAAAAGAATGTAAAGTTTCGATGGACCAAAGCATGTGAGGAAAGTTTCCAAAAATTGAAGGACTATTTGACATCAACACCTATTCTTGCGTTGCCATCAGGATCTAGCTGCTACACGATTTATTGTGATGCCTTCAGAGTGGGGTTGAGATGTGTTTTGATGGAGCATGGTTGTGTGATTGCCTATGCCTCAAGACAATTGAAAAAGGATGAACAAAATTATCATACTTATGACTTAGAAATAACTGTTGTTGTATTTGCATTAAAAATTTGGCGTCACTATTTCTATGGTGAGACTTGTGAAATTTATTTAGACCATGAGAGTTTTAAGTACATATTTGAATAAAGAGATCTCAACCAGAGACAGAAGAGGTGGATGGAATTGCTGAATGATTATGATTGCATTATTGTGTACCACCTAAGCAAAGCCAATGTTGTGGCAGATACCTTGAGTAGAAAGTCAATGGGAAGTCTAACACATATAATTATAATGAGAAAACCATGATTGAGGATTTCCACTGGTTTGTAGGAAATAGTGTTAGGCTTAAAACTAAGGAGTCAGGTGTGTTATTAGCGGGTGTTCAAAGTTCCTCTTCCTTGAATGAAAGGGTGAAGGCTATTCAGGCAATGGATTCTCAAATTCAAAAGTTAATTGAAGAAGTTGAGAATGACAAATGAAGCAAGTTTTTTTGGGACTTAAAGGAGGTATTATGATATGGTCAAAGATTAAGTGTACCCAATAAGCCCATCAAACCCTTTATACCATCCACCTTGGAGCAACAAAGATATATCAAGATTTGAAATAGTTGTATTGGTGGGAATGAATGAAGAAAGACATAGCATATTTTGTTTCTCGTTACTTGGTTTGTCAACAAGTGAAGGTAGAATATTAGAAGCCAGCTAGGTTACTCTAGAAAACAGAGATACTAGAATGGAAATGGGAAAGAATAACTATGGATTTCATGATAAGCTACCTCAAACTTTAAAAGGTTTTCATTCCATATGAATGATTGTGGATAGACTGACCAAATCTGCACACCTTTTGCCAGTGAAAACAACTTATGGTGTTACCAAATATGCTCAAATATATCAAAATGAAATTGTGAAGTTTCACGATGTCCCTATATCAATTATTTCTGATTAAGGGCCCTAATTTACCTTTAGGTTCTGAAAAGTTTTCCAAGATGTGCTTGGCACTCGATTAGATCTCAACACGACATTCCACCCACAAACTGACGCTTAATTAGAACATACAATTCAAACACTAGAAAATATGCTGAGATCATGTGTTCTAGATTTGAGAGGGAGTTGGGATACTTACCTACCTTTGGTTGAATTTGCCTACTATAAAAGTTACCAAGCGAGTATTCAGATGGCACCTTATGAAGCTTTCTACGGTAGGCGATGTTAGTCTCTTATCGATTGGTTTGAAATAGGTGAAGCAAGAATACTGAGACCAGAATTAGTTCAAGACGCCATAGACAAGGTGAAGATAATAAGGGAGAGATTGTTAACTGCCCAAAATAGACAAAAAAGCTTATGCAAACAATCGAAGTCGAGATTTGAAATTCATGGTAGGCGATCAGGTGTTCCTCTAGGTATCTCCGAT
Source organism: Delonix regia (assembly GCA_037074485.1). Lineage (NCBI taxonomy): Eukaryota > Viridiplantae > Streptophyta > Magnoliopsida > Fabales > Fabaceae > Delonix > Delonix regia. Next base: position 23,650,870 of record CM073451.1, on the reverse strand, counting down.
GAAAGGTATAATGAGATTTGATAGAAAGGGAAAACTAAGCCCCCGTTATATTGGGCTTTTTGAAATACAAGAAAGAATCAGAGCAGTGGCGTATCGCTTAGCTCTACCTCCGGAACTAGTGGATGTACATCCTGTGTTTCATGTATCTATCTTAAGAAGTACTTACCTAATCCATCTCATGTGCTCAAAACCCAATATGTACAGTTAGATGCTGGGTTAACCTACAAAGAAGTTCCTGTGGCGATTCTGGATAGATAGGTTAATAAGCTTCTATCAAAGGAGATTGCATTGATGAAGGTGTTATGGCGTAATCATTCCTAAAAGGAAGCAATGTGGAAAGTGGAGAATGATATGCAATCTAAGTACTCCCAATTATTTCAAAACTAAGGTATGTAGATGATTTAATTCGGGGGCCGAATTTCTTAAGGGGAGAGGAATGTAATACCTAGGAAATTTATACTCAAAAGGGATCTTAGTTAGAGTTAAATGTAGATACAATTTTATTTGAGATTATGACCAAAGTGAGTACCTAAGTCTCACCTTGTGTATTTTTAGCTTTTATAACTCAACTAAGTACAGTAACCAAGTATTTGTAAGGGAAATTTTGATATGTTAAAAAATACAATATTTTTCCATTTAAAATAATTTAAACTCCTAATTATTCCCACCAACTCCACTTATCATATTTTATTGCCTAATTATATCACTAACCCCTATTTATCATATTTTAATCCTTGAAAAACTTCAATTTAGGGGTCTAGAGGCAATTTAGTAATTTTCTTAGATTTTTCATGAAGAAAAAGGAAGGAAATTAGAAGGGTAAAATTAGTATGACTTGATTGGTTAACAATGAATATTATTTGAGGATAAATGGAAAATTTGGAATTTATTAGATGACTTTTAAGTGAAATTTGTGTTTTGGTAGGTGTTAAAAATTTAATAAGTGCATAATAGAATAACTGAATTAAATAATAATGATAATAATAATAGTAATGATAATAATAATGATAATAATAATGATAACAATAATAGTAATGATAATAATAATAATAATAATAATAATAATAATAATAATAGTAATAATAATGATAATAAGAATAATAAAATGAAATATAAGTTGTAAGTATTTTAAAGTATTATTTAAGAAAGTGACCCATAAATTTAATAAAGAAATAGGTAAATTGGATAAAGTTGAATAAGGAATACTTTATTAGCTCTGTGACAAAATCAAATAATTAAATTATTTATGAGGACTGGATGTTAGGAGTATTTTATTTAATGTTTCAGGTGACTAGAAAATTGTTAACAAATGAATTATAATCAATGGTAGAAGGAGGTTGGTATATTCCTTTTAGGTGAGTAGATAATTCTAATGATGCAAAATATTATTCTAAATTATGATTCTGAATTTTGAATTATTAAAAAATATTAAAATATGAATTCTGAAGTGGTATGATTTTGAAATTTTCAATTTTTATACATGGATGTTTATTATTTTTAAAATATTGGGAATGTGTCCAAAACAGAACCCTGTAGCTAACGGCAGTAGACATTAGCCATAGTGTACTGCTATTGGTAATCAGATAAAGTTGGGTTTGATACCCTTACCACCATATTCTGTTTGAGGTTGATGACCAATATAATATTTACTTAGAGCCTATGGCTAAATTAGTATATGTTCCAATCTGTTATCACTAGCCTTGGGCTAACTCTGTATTATGTAATTATGATTGGTTCTATAAGAGATTCCTAAATGTATTTTATTAATGATTATTTTCTGTTTGATATTTCTGAATTATGATTGCATGATATTTGGTTTTAAATGTTGAAAGATGTATCATTGTAAGTTTGTTCCCTTTTTTTTTTTTTTTGCAATATTAGAAATTACCTACTCACTGAGTTTCCACTCAACCCATTATTTAACATTTTTTAGATTCCAACACCAAATCAGAACATCCACCTTCGGAATTTTAATTTTGGTAATTAATTCTTTGGTGAGTCTAGCTTACTGCTAGAGCTATGTCGTTCTATATTTTTATGATTGAATTTAGTTGCTTCCTTATATACAGGTTAAATGTTTAATGTATTACTATGGTGTGTCAAAAACTGATTGTATGGAGAATTATGATATCTATGTTTATTTAACTTAAATTTATATAAGTTTTGCGGTTAAGAGGATTCCAACAAGTTCATGAGGATAAAAAATACATCATCCCTTGCTGGTCACGCCCTATTGACTCAGGTCGTGACTAGAGTATTTTCTCAAAACTCATTTCATTCTTTTTCATGCTAAATATAATTTTTTTTTCATGATTCTTTTTTATTACTTTCTATTCTATTTCTCATTTTTTATTTTATTTTCACAAAATTCATTCTTGCAAACCAAACGTGGCTACAGTTTGACTTACCTAGGACAGGACTCCAATAAGAGTTTTACGGTTCAAATCCCCTAATGCTAGAGACTCGTGTTGGAAACCTTCTTGCACCTGACTTTGGGGATATAACTACCTACCTCTAGGAATGACCCTGAAAATAATTGCTGCGTCACGCCAACTTCTATTAACTTCAAGATCTTCAGGGTTACTGAGGTTACTTATACTAAAATCCTACTCTAATTTGTTGTTTCTCTAAGAGGATTCAAAAGTTGTTCCACCCTTGCGCAAGAAGTAGATAGTAGCTGTATATAAATTTTTCGAGGTAGATCAAACACTTGCAATATAGAAATATTAATTTCTTTCGGTCTTGTGGTTTCTATCTAGAAGAACACTCATGGAAAGAGTTGCCTATTGAGAGCAACAAAATTAATTACTGACATAACACATAAAATCAATCTGCATATAACGGCATTATTGTAATAGCATAGGTGGTAAACTATGGTTTTGTAATAATATACCTACAACAATAAAAATGATCCCACATTAATGATGACGATGTTGTGGTAGCTATACTAGGTGCTAATTACCAGCACATTAACTATTAGAAACACATTTCAAGGTTAATACCAGTATATATGAGAACAAGTCCTTGTCCATTATACACCTATTTCCTTAAGATGCATCGAATAATGCACCTATATCATTTTGTTTCTTGGAAGAACAATTACTATTTAACAACTTGTCATAACCTCCAGGCAAGAAAAAGAAAATTGTTATACATATTGTTGAAAATTTTATTTCAAAATTTGCGTTTTAGGAATTGTAAATCTCAGTGAGGGAAAACAAGAAAAACTAGGGCGAGTGTACTTAGAATTGTCAACCAAAATATACACTAGTAGTAATCCATCAATGATAGCGTGTTTTCTGTTTTGAAACTGAAATAAGATTTTTTATTTATTTATTTTTAAGCAGGAAATAGAGCAGCTTTTCAGAGGTTTCAATATGAAAATTTTAATGATATCCCAATAATTAAATCAAGTTAAAGTAAGATGCCGAAAACCAACTCTCCCTTGAGTATTTTATCACCAAATATGAACAAAAATTATATATATAAAATAAAAATCATCCTTGAGTAGAAAATCCACAATGTCAAATTTCGTGACATAATATATCAGCATCTATCTGCTCCTTTAGCTTGTAGTAACAATTGCTAACTTATACCTAACACGCGGCGTAGACTTTTCCTATTAAAGTCAAAGTCGGCTTCATCTCGCTGACTTTGTACACTTGTTACATGATGAATGGCCAATATCATTCTCATTAAATCAATATAAAATCATAATTTAGTCTTATTTGGATTCAATCACCATATTTTATAAAGGGTAGTCACATTTTTTATTCTTGAATATATAGTCAAACATTTTATAATAGTATATATGCCCATAAATAAATCTCGAGTATTAATTGGAACCTCACTAAATTGTGAAATTGCATATGCTGATTATTATTTGGTTTTGTCTATTAAATGAGCAAATTTTAGGTACTAAGCAAGAAGAGGTTACCTTATGAGTATCACATCAGGATGAGGCTTATAAGTTTATGCGGTTTTTTCATTTAATAGATTAGTTTTTTAAAATGGACTTTTATTTTTTAAACTTAAGCTCGTACACTTCACTCTGCAACGAAATTTAAATAATTACATCTGAATTATCCAAGTTAAAACACTATATAGTGGCAGTAACTATATATATATATATGCATTGCTTGAAAAAATATGTTGATTATATCGTGATACATAAGCCAGTAGGAATCCTGGGTATAGAAGGACAAATATATGTGTTTTGGTAGAGTAAGTCAATAAGAGAGGATCATCTGCACATGCCTGGTAATTTTTTAGTGTACCATATACTCCTAACGTTAATATACTAATATTTTTTTAATCTATATAACTTTTTCATTTGACTAATTAAAGAGATCTTTATGTAAATTTGATCAGTTTAATAAATATATATAGATCGTGATAATTATATGTGGAGAGGCTTAAGAATGTCATTAGGCAAACTTTACTAAAAACGTGCTTGGCATGGTTAATTTCTTTATAATGGAAAAAATTCAATTCTGGTCATTCATAATATATATATATATATATATATATATAATCAATCTCAATTATTAAAATGTTGGCATTAATGTTTTTCTTCTAAACCACTTTCATTCAAAAGTTAACGTCATATCTAACAATCTCTTAACTTTGATGCCAAATTGGACGTGTGAAATAACATCAAGTAAAACTTGACCCCAAAAAAAATCAAGTAAATACAAAAATTGATTAAATAAGAAGAAGATTAGATTTGGCTCTATACATTTTTCTCAGCAAAACACACAAAAATTTAAAAAATAATAATAATTAAATAGAATTATTTTAGAGATCAAAGGGTGAAAAGGTTGTTCATGAAAATTGCTCTAAAAAAAAAATTCAACAAAAGGTACTTGTATATTTTCCTAATTAATTTTTAAAAATAAATAAAAATAAAAGAAAACACCAAAAATAAAGGAAGAAAATTACTAAAATAGCAAAAACACCTAAAAACGAAGGATCTCAAGGACCTTTCTATGGATAGCTCAAAACCCTTCTTCTCTTAGAAGTTATAATCATTTGAAGATAAGATTATTGTTTAGGCTTTCTTATAAATTTTTGACTATATATCACCCCGTTGCTATATACTACCATGCTAGACATTAGACATTTCACGTCAAATCTGGAAAAAAATAAAATGGAGACTGTCAATATTTGTTAAATAAGCATCAAGTAATTATAACATTTTAATAATTAAAGATTTAACTATAAAAAGATGTGATGGATCTAATTAAAAAGCATCAACCAGTTTGGTTTTCTTCAATCAAAATTGATATCATTCGTTCAAAATTAACAAATAGACCGAACTTACCTTAAAAATTGAGAGAAATATAATTAAAAATCATAAGTTTAATCACACTATAAAAGGCCTTAAATTTAGAAATGATTTTGAAGAACTTAGGGATCAAATTTTTTAACTCTGAAAGGGCCTAGGGATCAAATTTTTATTTTATTTTAGAGGACAAAATAAATCGTCCCAAAGTAAGGCCTTTTCAGAGTTTAAAAAAAAAAATGGCCTTCAAAATTATTTTAAAATTTACAGTCCTTCATACATAGTAGATATCTTAAATTTATGATTCTTAAGTATAATTTCCTTTAAAATTTTCTTTGTCATGAGATTGGTGCCAATCTCATTAAAACAAGTAATCCAAAGGGTTTGACATTTGACATTTGTTGGGAGACTTAAAGAAGAGGGTAAAGACCAATATGAGCTACCAACTGGGTGTGTTTACTAGCATCAAATGGCATTATTTTACAAAAAGTGCAGAGACAGTAACAGTTTGATTGCTTCTTATTTTATTTTATCTCTAACACGTATTCGTTGGACTGCTTCAATAAGTCATCACTGTCTTATTCATGGAAAATACTGTTAGCTTATATAATTGGCCTCTGAGTCTACTTGTAGCATCTTCGTCAATCCAGTGACGACACATATAAGAGTGCTTATCTTTCTGAGAAATCTCTGGCTGCTTTTATATTCAGACAAGTTTATTTAAAAAGAGAGAATTAAACAAAGAGAGTCCAAGTTGGCATGACAGCAAAGTTTATTACCTGGATGGGCGCAAAACTTAATTAGTTTCATTAATGGAATAAATCAAAGTGATCTCCTTCTGGTCTCAATACAAAGGTACAGGCTACACAGTTCTTTGAATCTATTGTAAGTCGTAGATTGTTTAAGCCTAGGTGATAATTCTAAAGCGAAACATGTGTTCCTTACAAAAAATTAGGATGTGATTTACTACTAAAAAAGTTCATGTTTATGCATGTTCAAAACTTAACGTATGTACACTGTTAATAAGGTTACAATATTTGTTTTGTGTAGTACTGGCTCGGCACTTCTTTTAATTGAATTTTAGAAAGTAACAAATCACTCACATGAACTTTGAATTTAAATAAAAACTTTTAAGTTTTAGTTTGTTTTTGGAGCAAAAGGAAGTTTTGAAACTTGGAAGAAATTTTTTGCGAGTCCAAACATTGAGTGTCAAGCCTGATCATCATAGGTGAAAATATACACATATTGCCATTAATATTAATTGAGATTTAATGTATTTTAATTAGTCAAAAATTTGGGAAACTATAATTTAGGAGAGTAAAATATAATTTTTCTAAAAAATTATAAAATTTTAGGTATCATCTCTAGTGTAATCACAAATTTGAGTACTACAGTATAGTTAGTTATAATATAAGGATATAAGTATAATAATATTAACCTAAGAAATAATAATATTACAGTTATGTTCCTATATTGTCTTTACATTATAACTAAGTGCATTGATACATTTAAAATGGTAAGTGCACTAAAGATTTTATCGAATTGTAAAGTCTTTATTTTAATTACAAAGAATATACAAAACCCTAAAAATTTTTAGAAAAAAACAGATCCCCAGAGAAGTCTGGCACTTGAACCAAGCTATTCGTCTCCCATTTTTATCATTGACAAACTAAAGGGGAATTTAAAAAATATATATTTATTGGTCTTCTCTCGTTTTTCTTCATATTTTCATTATTTTGTTGGGTCCCGTTTCCTAAGAAATTTAAATATGATTATGTATTAATTAACAAGGATATCAGAAGAAGAAAAGAAAACAAAAAAGTTTAGGTAGAGCCACTTATTATTCATTGATCATTATGGTTTTGGTGAATAGGTATCCTAAGTATATGGATCGAATCTCTCCACCACAATTATCCTAAACCCAAAATATAAATAGTCAATTTATGATTTTCCCCCCATTTATTCAACACAATAGTGTATAAATATCTTCATCACATGAATCATCATTTTAGTATGTCTACATTATCAGCGGAAGAAGAAAAAAAAATTGATGTCGCAGAGTATATGTTGCAAAACATACTTTTCTCTGCTGAGCACTATGGTAAAATCTATATTTTTTTAAAAATATAAACTCTGAGCTACATATATATATATATATATATATATATATATATATATATATATATATAGGTCAAATTTGACCAACACAACAAATCTTGTAGTGTCTGAACCACTTGAAATTAAATGGTCTACTATTTCTAACATTGAATTGAAAACAAAAACATATAGATGAGTCTTTCCACCTTTAATAAAGCAATTTTGTCCCTGAAAATGAAAGCAAATTACTCAGTAGATTATGAAGAATGTTTTATAAATAAATAAATAAATAAATATATATATATATATATATATATATATATATATATATATATATATATATATATATATATATTCACACAAACACACGCACTAGTATATATAGTTGTTTTGGTTCATTTGAAACAAATTGTTTTACGGAATTAAGAGAAACTTTTTTATTGGATAGATACTCAAGCACAATAATAGACCAGAGATTTTAATATACAAATGTAAGTAAATGAAAAGTATAAATTAATTAAAAATAATTGATAATTTACATGAGGTCTTTATTCAATTTAATTTTCCATAGAATATTATATATAATAATAATAATAATAATAATAATAATAATAATAATAATAATAATAATAATAATAATAATAATAATAAAAAAAAAAAGGATTGATAGAGTGATCGAGAAGATAAACTAAATAATTTTTTATTGTCGAGTTCTTCTTCCTTGAAAGTAATAACAATGGGCAGTATCATTTAACATTTATTATGGATGGGGTTATTTTAAAAAAACTAACAGTAGATTATTGGAGTACAAAAAGCGGAATTGAGAAGATAACAGAGTCGGCACGATTCTACAAATTATGAACATAGTGGAATTCAATCAAGCACAAAAAAATTCATGAAAAAGAAACTCATGAGCCAAATTGATCAGTCAGAAAATTAATTGATGTTTAACTTATCATAAAAATATAGTCGTATGAGTACAGCACCAATAATTATTACCTATGTTTTGATATATAATCATGTACTTGCGTGCTTATCTTCTCACCAGGATTGTGTTCTTCACAGCTCTCTTGCTACAGGTTGGTTTTCTTTTATGATGAAATGCACTGTCTTTTTCATTTTCTTCTCCTTTTTCTTGGAGTAAGAAATAATAAATACAGTGTCAATGCAAAGATTCTTGCTCAAGGAGAGAGACAAGAAGAAGCGTGTTTCTTGGTCCCAAAGATCTGAGTCTGTTTGATGATAAGAATATATTAATTTTTAAAAACGAGTGCTTTTGAAATTTGATGGTTTCTTCTTGTTATATTTCTACGTGGGTACGGTTCCTTATGCTTCCATCTTCTTAATTACTTGTTTGGCATAAGGTAGAAGGTATTAATTAAAATAGGAAACTAAGGTCAATGAGTGGTGCTTCTTCTGCTTAAAAAAAAATTGAATTGAAACGCCCCTTCTGTTTGGTTTTTCATGCTTTTCTTGTTTTGGTACAGTTTCTTACTATTTTTTTTGTATGTCATAGCCAACTTGTCAAAATTATGAGAAACAATACTAATATAAAGTTGGGGTTTTGTGGTTGATGATTATAACCAAATAATTCTTAACAACAATAAATAATTATTAGCTAAACAAATGTTTGACTTTTCCGTCATCTGCTTTTATATTTCTTACACATAAGCTGCATTATTGCCCCATAAATATCATGTTCCACGTTTCTCAAAGAAATTTTGAGAGTAAATAAATTTAGCATTATGTATAAATAATTCATAGCATATAGCGTTAATATATAAGTGTGTATAGTATGTTAAAAATGAGTAAAATGTTAGTTTGGTCTTTTACATATTGTTGCTCTCATTTTGATTCTTTGCTTATAAGTTTATTTTTAATTTAATTCATTATCAATGAAAATTAACTAATATGAGAAGAATTAAAATAAAAACAGAAGAATTAAAATGAAAATCAGCGAAACATCAAATTAAAAATTAACTGATAAGTGAGAAAGTAAAATAATATTTTACACTATTAAAAATTGATTTATGTTACATATTTTTTATTAATTGAATTTAAGAATTTTTCAAAACGTTTTTAGTAGCTTCAAATGAGTCAGCTTTTAACAATTTTTTTTTCATGGGTGGTAGCCATTGGCTAGGCATAGACTTTTGCCTTACTATTTTCAACAATTAAGTGTAATAAATTGACATAAGCTAATGGCCTTGGTTATGATAGGCCGGTTGTTAAAGAACGCTCTTGAGTCAAAGCACACATGAATCTTCGTACGAGAAATATGTCATGCAGGTAAAGATGTCAGTTTCATTGACAGAATTTCAAATAAGAATCAATTGGTTATGATCTTGTGGTGAAACCAAACCATGACTGACAACATTTTCAAGGCATTGACTATAGTTTTTCGGGTTCTCATAACCTCGATCGTCAAGTGTATTTGTTGCTATATAGATACTAAACCAATCAATTTGCCAAACATGTTTTTCCATAATGTATCTTCAGAACTTAAAATAATGTATATGTAGTCTTTATGGAACTCAATTAATTTCAGAGAAACTTAATTATCCATAAGCAAGTGTTCAATTTCAGGAGAAATAAGCCATGATAAACTTTGTAGCTATATTAAGGCGAGCCTCGTAGAATATCTGAGCTGCGCGGCTAATTATTATAGGGCGAAATGTTCCCATATTGATGTGAAAAAAGAGAAGCAAAATGTCTCCATAGCACATGTGCGACGTATTCACTGTGCCCATATTTATGCCACTATCATCGCAAGGCATTTTTTTTCTCTTAATGTATTTTCTAGTAGTATTGTCGTTAAGTGACTTCATATGAGTTCTTGAGTTTATTACAAGTGTACATTCTTACATTTTGTATATGTTGGCCAAACCATCCATGGTGAAGTTTTCCAGAGGGAGGGGTTGCTTCCATGCTAAAATATATAATAGATAGGAGAGGGCTTGAAAATGGAACATTTGGGAGGATAATGACGACAAACTAAGAGGGTGAAGACTTGTTTTGATCAAATACCTATGGCTTCGGTTCGAATATTAAAAAGATAGACTTGTAAAAAGTAGAGTAATTTTTTAAGGAAAAGAAGAAGAAACTTGTCCAGTTGCATGCATAATTAAAAGTTGATGAGCGAACTAATCCAAAAAGGAAGACAGAGAAACCCTAGAAGAAAATATGGATTTGAATAGCTAGCTACCCCAGCAGTGAGGTGTGTTAAGACTTTTTGTCCTTCTAAGCAACACCTTAAACCCTCTTTGCTACCTATAAATTGTGGTCTACCTTCTCTGCAGTTTCCCAACACGATCTCAGAGAAACTCGAGCTTCTCTTGATATTCGCTCTCAAACTTAGAGACACAATATGGGTCGAGCTCCATGCTGTGACAAGGCCAACGTGAAGAAAGGACCATGGTCCCCCGAAGAGGATGCCAAGCTCAAAGCATATATCGAAAAGTATGGAACCGGAGGCAACTGGATTGCTCTTCCCCAGAAAATTGGTACATCCTCTCGATATATATCTCTCTCTCTATTTGCGCAAACTATCTGGACTCTTAAATTTTTTAATTATATGTAGAGTTTATCACCTACTGATGGGTACAAGTTAAAAATTCACAGGACTCAAGAGATGCGGAAAGAGTTGCAGACTTCGATGGTTGAATTACCTAAGGCCTAATATCAAGCATGGTGGATTTACCGAAGAAGAAGACAACATCATATGTAGCCTTTACATTAGCATAGGCAGCAGGTAAAATAATTTGTTTGTCTGTTATCTTTGTCAACAGAACATTCAATACCTCTGTATTGTTCATGAATCGATATATATGTTGGTGTATATGTACTAGGTGGTCCATAATTGCAGCTCAACTTCCAGGAAGGACAGACAATGACATAAAGAACTACTGGAACACCAGGTTGAAGAAGAAGTTACTCGGAAGGCGCAAACAGTCGTCTAGCTTCAGTAATCTGAAAGACAGAAACGGAGGAAACGATGTAGTGGATTCAAGTGCCCTAAGCAACTCGGCTCTTGAAAGGCTTCAACTTCATATGCAACTTCAAAGCCTTCAAAACCAAAACCCTTTCTCTTTCTACAACAATCCTGCACTCTGGCCCACCAATAAGCTCCATCCTCTGATGTGTGGTACCTCTAATAGTAGTAACCCGGTGGTACAGAAACATGAATTCTACAAACCAACAATTCCACAAGAAGACAATGAAAAGGTCAATAGTTGTACGACTACGAAGGTTGACATGTCGGTTCCGTTCATGGCTACGGGGAACGATCCAATGGACTCCAGTAATATTGCAACAAGACTGGAAGAGGGAGTTCATGAGCAATCCAATACAGGGAATCAGCAGCTTTCTGCACTGCAAGCTGAGCTGGATGAGATTCTCAACGACAACGGAACAATGGTATATAATATGCCACAGGAACAAGATCAGATGGCTGATTTTGATTGTTTCGGAGAAATGAATGATCCGAAAGACAGCACGATGATGTGGTGGTCCAATGATTTAATGGCCAAATCAACTTCTGCCAACTCTTGGGATTCAAGTACTACAGCTCCTGTTCTTCAGCAGGAAGGGGTGTTTCGAGATAATTATGAACTGGTGGGTTATAATTTGTAGTTACGAAGGTATATAACCGTGTTTTGTAATTTCATGTGTTGGTTGTCATAAGATTGGGAAAAAAATGAAATGGGTAGCAGGTCTTGTAAATGAAGTCGTGATTGAATATTTAATAATGTAAAAGTTGTAAATCAACGTTTGAGTCTTGTGGAAACTCAAAGTATGTCGTGAAATATGCATATATATAACCAAAAGCCTATTGATAAACTCACATAAATAATAGTTCCATAATTTGAAGCTAACTGGAAGCTTCTTAGGCTAAAAGAACTCACATAAATTCATGACTGTGGGTTATGAGAAAGAGGAATTTTAGGTACCAAATGATGAATATATAGGTTAGGATTTATTTCAACATTCTAACATATACGTCTCATAAATTAAAATTCTAACCGCAGTACCTATGATATATATCCATGAATTTCTCTATGAGAAATTCTAAACTGCATATATTTTTGAGATTTTACGCACCTATAATTCCCAAATACTGAATTAATTTTTGTTAATATAGGATTGATTCCGCATAATCTCTATAACGCCATCTCATTAATATTAAGAATGAGAATTTCAGGGGGCTTCTTGCTGTTTTATAGTATAAGAATTAAAGCTGGCTATATATGTTCTGCGCTGTATTGCTATTTAAATAGTAAAAAGCTGCAAACCACGAATATAATTTTTGGTGGACTTAAGGTGATCTTCTTCTGTTTGTTTTACACTATTGGAATGTGAACCTCTAAGAAAAATCAAAGAAATATTTGACCACAGGACTGAGATCGGCACTAGCACTTTCACAAATATAATTTCAACTAAGTCTCAAGAAAAGATTCCTACCATCAACATTTTATATAGGGGAATCTTTCATCAAACTGAAAATAGTTTCAAATTCTCAAAGATGGTGACAAATTATATAGCCGGTAATAACTATACAAGAAGTCACTGTTCACCAGTTATAATATTGGCCCCTGAAATTTCATCATCATGGGCAACCTTGATCATAACTCAAAAGCAGATTATTACTGATTTTTTTTCGTATATAATCTGCCAAAAGGGAAATGAATTCTCTTGTTATATATTTATGAAATGCAGTTGAATTTGATGAAATTCAAATCATAATAATATAATAGATTTTAATAAATATAAGAAATTAATTCAATTCTAATAAATATTATTATTTTTTTAAATAACTATCATAATACATCAAGATAAATTAATATAGACTATACATTGTTAGAAACTATTTAATTTTTTTAATATTTATAAAAATCTATATTATTAATTTTTATTTAATAATTTAAATTTCATCAAATTCCCCTCCTTGCTTTTGGCATTAGGGTTTAGGGAATCCATATTGGCAGAAAAGTTACTTGGATGATTATTCTGTAAAAGTTTTTGTCTCTACGATGCTAGTTGTTGTTTTAGTTTTAATTTTATTAGGAAAATGCTTTTACCTCCGTAAATAAATAAGAGGGTTAGTTTCACTCGCACATAAAAAGAAGACAGGGATTAAAAATATGTATTTATCTGTGTTTTATTTACTAAATTAATTTCAATTTTATGGTATATTTTAATAAATCATTAAGTAATGAGTACATAAGTTTAAAATTCCACATTATTAAGCTACTACTGCCTATAGTAAAAATACAGAATGAGATATCATCCCAGAATACAATAATATTTACTAAATTAATTTCAAATTTTTTAGTGTATATTGATAAGCGATTCATTAAGCACATTAAATAGATTAATTAGATTTGGGTAGAGTTGATAATGGACCAAATTTTAATTTGCTTTTCCTCTAGTTCAGTACACAAGTTTAACGTGATTAAATTAATTATGCCTTAAAGACAAAGTGGGATACCATTTGACACTACAAAAGAAAAAGAATACAAGATTGCGGTATGAGCTCTGGGCCCGTTCGTGGGCCGAACACTGGAGATCGAGCCCACTTGCAGCGTATCAGAGCAGAGCCCTATTCATTATGAATTGCGATTTCCTGCATCAATGACGGATTGAATTTAATATATTTATTTCGGAAAAATATTATTTTTACATTCACATCTAAAATATACATGTTGTAAACTAACGTTAATAAGGGAGAGAAAGATTCAATGGTATATAGAAGATGAAATCCCAAGAGCAAGGTATACAAAAATTTCGATTCAGGAAATCAAGGATCTACTCTTTTTTTCTAAATTCGTAAGGCTCCGGGCCAAAAAAAAAATTTCTATGAATTAGGGATTCATGGGTTTAAATTTGATAACAGAATGTGATTGACGAGAATCATATAATTTTGTGGTGTCCAAAAATTTTGCTTACTAGAAAAAAGGGTCCATTGATTGAAGAAGAATATTAATTTTTCTAGAAAAAAATTTAAAAGTTTCACAATCGATGTACTTTCTATTCATGTAAAAAATTAGAAGATTAAAAATATATTTTTAAATAAAAATTTTAAAGATCTAATTTATAATCGGAAATAAAATGCATGTTTTTCCCCTTTGGTTAGCCAAGCAAAATAGGTCTTTGATTGTAACTAACAAACATTCTAAAAAACTACTCATTTAAAACATTATGAAAATTTATTCACAAATAGTATGGCTTAAAAAAATTTAGAATTATCAAAGTGACAACTGTTGTGATCACTATTAAATTTAGAATCTAATAAATATGGTTAAAAAAACACAATAAAAATGGAAGACAAGGTTTAGATTAAAATTTAGGTGTTTGTACGGGACAGGAAAGTGATAGCGAAATTAGAACATGTAATTAAACATGATCACAAATTGGGAGAATAAATAAGTTAACAATCTAACCTAATGAATACAACATCGTTGATCTGAGTATTGGTTGAATCTAACAAGTTCAACCCACAATGCCCAATAGTGTTTCTCAGAGTGTTTTGAAGGCAGAAACAGAGAGAGTAATAGATTTTGTATATATAAAACTAGGGCTTAGTGTGTTATTTATAGGATTTTATTTAATAATATAATTAATCAATATTATTTTGTAAAATCCTCCAGAATCTTTAAAACAATTTTAAATTTAATAAATCAATCAAAATTAAGCCCATAAAATCTCTATTTGGATAACAATTTTGGATTAGTAATTTGACGGGATGATTACTAATACTCTTGGACTGCGGGTTGGGTTTCTGCCCAGTGGGCTTATGGATAATCGAACCCATCACCGATTATCCACACATATTAAAATAAAACTCGGTCCATTCTCAGTTTATAAATTATAACATTAATTGCCTAATTAGAATTAACAAGGTACTAATCTAATAAAATAGTTAATGATAATCCATAAAATATTAAAATTATTCCAACAATCTTCCACTTGCATAGCATTAATTAAATTATTAGATTAATAAACGAATAACTAATCAGGTATAATAATGTTCTCATAAACACACGGATGTGTGTATATTTATAAACCATGAAAGATTTAATGGTGAAACTATACACAAATATCACTGAATGCTATAATTAGTTATAACATGAAATTAATTTAATA
The DNA here is from genome assembly GCA_037074485.1 of Delonix regia. Classification (NCBI taxonomy): domain Eukaryota; kingdom Viridiplantae; phylum Streptophyta; class Magnoliopsida; order Fabales; family Fabaceae; genus Delonix; species Delonix regia. The sequence continues at coordinate 23,635,347 of CM073451.1, read as the reverse complement.
GCATAATTAATGCTAATCTATATAATATTAAAAATATTCTAACAATCTTCCACTTGGATAGCATTAATTACATTATTAGGTCAATAAACAAATACATAATTAGGCAATTAATATTCACATAAACACATGGATATGTGTATATCTATAAACCATACAAAATTCAGAAATGAAACTACATACAAAGATCACTGAATCAGATAGAGAAACAAGTGATATTAACATTGTCATAAATTAGTTTTAATATCTGAACAGAATGGAATACAGAATGACATTTGAAGCATTATATTACAATGCAAAAGTCCCTTTAGAACTTAACTCTGAAATTTGGTGTTAAATTGTACCACAAAAGCCCTTTAAGGACTCAACTCATAAATTTGGTGTCAAATTGCACCACAAAAGCCCCTTAAGGACTCAACTCATACTCCTACTAGACCAAGGCTACATCAAAATTCAACAAGACCCATATGAGTTATACAATTTGAATTACTCCTATAGGTAGGCATTGGTCAATAGATCCATCATCATACGCTCACTACAAATGTGAACCATGTGAGTATGAGATAACAAAAAATTCAGAAATTAAATTATGGATCAAGGATATTAAATCTGATAAGGAAAACATTGTTATAAATGCCAGCAAAATTTCACTTCTGAATTATATCTAAAATTTTGGCATAACCAAAACATTGAATTCGATAGGGAAACAAATGTTATAAGTGCCAAAATATGCCAAAGTGTTTCTTAAAAACACAACTCAGACTCTTACAAAAACAACACATCAAAATTCGAATATACCCAAGAGTCATATATTTCCAAAACTTTAATGGGTTTGTGTTGGTAAACGGATCACCTAAAATGAGTATGAGATATATAGATCTTCTCTCCAACAAATAGGAATTGACTGTTAAAATTTGATACAATTGAAATTCCTGTAACTTTGAGAGAAGCGTATAATAGAGTCATGTCGCAACAAAATGGTCAAGACTTAAAATATACATATGATAGAAATTGATTTCCTTGACCATATTCCCTAACGAGTGACCATCACAAAACTAGCGATATACTCTTCATTTATATATATATATATATATATATATATAAGGTAGCTGTAGATGTCCATTTGACACTTCTCAACAAAAGAACTCCTTTAAAAACATTGTATAAATGTAATTAGAAGTGGGTTCAGGATCATCATAACTGTATCTGTAGCTTTCTAATGATTATGCCAAGAATTACTTAAATATATCTACCAAGCACACCAACATGAAAAAACAATGTTCAAACGTGTGCACACTTGAGCCTATATGTTAGGCTATTAATAATTGATTCACATGGAACTTTGCCCATCAAAGTTCTCTCTTCATTATTTAGGACATAACGATTTAAACAACCTATCACCTGTACAAGTGCACAAGGAGTACAAGAATATATATCAAATTTCTTGAGCACTCGTTCAATATAGGTTGCCTGAGATAAACCAAGAATGCCACAAGATCTATCATGGTGAATTTGAATTCTCAAAATAAAAAAAGATTCACCTAAATCTTTCATATCAAAGTGGCATGACAAAATGTGTTTTGTCTCATTTAATAAGCACACTGAGTTATTGGCCAATAGGATGTCATCCACACACAACACATCCTCATGAAAGTCTTCATCTGTGATTACAGTGCCTACATAGACAACTGTAATCAAACTTCCTTCCAATCCAAGGATGGTTTATTATTCTTATTGCTTTTCTTGAGTCCATACATTTTCTTGCCATAGGCATTGCCTTCACTTTTCTTTGCTTTTCAATTTCACATTTCCAGCCTTGCTGGATGAACCATGTGAAATATAGTACATTAATTATGAGAATTCAACTTCTTTATTGATTCTTCCTCTTGGGTCATTTTAAACATCATATGATTAATAGACCATTCTAACTCTTGGGAATTATAAGTGGTTCTCAAGACCCCATATTCAGCAGAAAGGGATTAGGGAACTCTATAAACTAGGTTGCTCTTATCCAAGTCCACATATAGAATTTCAGCTTATTGTAGCAGTTAACAAGTTTCATCATGTGCTCACCACTCCTAACACTTCGTCATAGTGAGTGTTATTTAGCAAAGAGAGATAATAGGCCCTTTTAAGTCTTATCAAACTTCTTAAATATCTTACTAACCACTTTAAGATATTCAATTGCGATGTCCTTCTTAGGAATACTTTGTTTAATAGTTTTCTCAATCCTATAGTTAATGACAGTCAGAGAAATCTTATTGGACTCATACCACTGCTTATGGTAAGCCTTGTCAGCAGCGCTAGACTCAACGATGAGATCTACTGGCTTAGGTTCTCTCATACCTAAATTCCCTTGGTGATCATTAAATACATATCAAAGGACTCAATCCAATTATCGTAGTCTATTTTGTTCAGAGCTTTCATCGTAAATAGTTGCAAGAACAAAGACGCTGAGGGAAAAACAAATAGAAAATATATAATTATGTCCCAGACACATAATTATATATATAACGAAGTTTCCGTAATAAGACTCAGCTTCAGCAATTGTGTAACAAAATACTCATCATATCTTGCCTAAGGGCTCGGACTATGATAAATCAAGAAAACTCATACACACCAAGGAAGCATGTTATCGAGAGAAACGACACAAAATGCACCCATAATCTCCATATCGATAGGATATGAGAAACCATGAATACATCAATCAGCAAATCACCGCTGACAGGCTACAAACAGGCCTTATTCATAAAATTATATTAACAATGTCACACCGATAGGGCATATCCATTGTCAACATAATACTTACATACACTCTCTCTAGTGGACTTATCACAATATTCAGACTCATCCCTGATAATGGTAATTAAAAAATGTAGGAAATTAAATGACAAATACGGTATAAATTAATTTATAAAAGACATATCACCATGATTAGACCCACGATAGGCGAGCACACAATCAATAGGTGTATGTGAACCAAAGATTACAATTTCCATACACAACTTATTCCTTTTAACGCATGTGTTTAAATTAAGAATAAAATTTAATAATTAATGCAAAGAAATTGATTATAATTTATTTATACATAATCAGGGCGAGTGAACTGAACATATTGTTCTGTATTATTTCTAGTCTTTATATAAATTTTTTTTTAGGTCAAAATACCTTATTTACACATTATTTTTAAGGCCCTTAATTTTCAAGAAATTTCAAAACTCTTATTTTCAAGGCTCAAAAAAGAAAATCACCATAATTTAGATCAGGGTGAGTGGAGCTGATTTCAAAATTTGAAGTTCATCTGACCGGCGGTGTGGCCATATGCGCCGATGGTGCGCGTGGGCCTCACCCACACGCACCTTCTTTAACCTCTAGGGGGTCGAATCAACCCGCCGTTTTTTTGCTCCTTAGACTTCAAAACCGAGATCGTTTTAATCTTTTAGTTCAAAATTTATTCATTTGTTCGAGATGTGGCACACCGGTGACCTAAGTTGATAGTCGTGACTGTCTCTGTTCGAATCACCAGCAACCATAACTACTTCGAATGGTGATAGGGAAAGAAAATTTCATGCTGGAATGTGAGTTTCTTGTCGGCAATAGTGACCAAGGAAGGCGATGATCATTAAAAAAAAAAAGGAATAAAATTTTATAATCCATAAAATGACTCTGATGAAGACAAGATCCAGAGAAAAAGATTAATTTTTTTCTTTATAATGTACAAGAAAATTCACTCATCAAAATTCTTATCCTAAGCTTGTTATAGCTTACACAATATTTTTTTAAATATTTCAAAATATTTACCTAGCCTCATTCTTCTCTAATTCTACCCTTCTTTGACTTTTAATGGGCTCATGGAAGGTTATGGTGACAAAATTTCAAGATAAATTATCATAGGCCAAAAGGGATTGGTTATACAATATTATGGTGTGTTCTATACTCAACTATATTTTCACTCCATAACCAACCCTTTTTACCCTTACATTACCATGAAGATCATTTAAAAGGAAGAAGAAGGAAGAAGAAGAAGAAAAACTAGAATATGCTAAATCATATTACGAAGACGAGATTAAAAAAAGGAAATTTAAAAAAATTTCATAGTCCATCAAACCGTGGCTCTGATACCATTTGATAACGGAATTAGAACATGTAATTAAATATGATCACAAATTGGGAGAATAAATAAATTAACAATCTGACCTGATGAATACGACATCGTTGATTTGAGTATTGGTTGAGTCTAACAAGTTCAACCGACAATGCCCAAGAGTGTTTCTGAGAGTGTTTTGACGGCAGAGAGAGAGAGTAACAGATTTTGTATGTATAAAACTAGGGCTTCAGTGTGTTATTTATAGGATTTTATTTAATAATATAATTAATCAATATTATTCAGTAAAATCCTCCAGAATCTTTAAAACAATTTTAAATTTAATTAATCAATCAAAATTAAGCCCATAAAATCTCTATTTGGATAACAATTTTGGATTAGTAATCTGACGGAATGATTACTAATACTCTTGGACTGCGGGTTGGGTTTCTGCCCAGTGGGCTTATAGATAATCGAACCCATCACCGATTATCCACACATATTAAAATAAAACTCGGTCCATTCTCAATTTATAAATTATAACATTAATTGCCTAATTAGAATTAACAAAGTACTAATCTAATAAAATAGTTAATGATAATCCATAAAATATTAAAATTATTCCAATAATCTCCCACTTGCATAGCATTAATTAAATTATTAGATTAATAAACGAATAACTAATCAGGTATAATAATGTTATCATAAACACACGGATGTATGTATATTTATAAACCATGCAAGATTCAGTGGTGAAACTATACATAAATATACTGAATGTTATAATTAGTTATAACATGAAATTAATCTAATAGCATAATTAATGTTAATCTATATAATATTAAAAATATTCTAACAGAAAGTTCTTGCCACACACTTGTAACCTCATCTTGTGACACCAAACCAAATCGAGATGGTAACTATAGTTTTCATATTGAAACACAGTAGTAGTAAAGAAACATTCATTATATTTTTGCCCCAAAAATATTTAAGGTGAGGGGAGGCTATCCTGTTTCAACGATAGGGCATGCCACAAGCGTTTATAGTGTATACTTACCAATCACCTATCAAAAGGGAACAATTTTGATGGCAGAAATCGAAAACAATACCAGTAGCTCATCATTCATTATTTCTTGTGCTTTTCCCTTCTCATGGGAACCAGTTTTCTTTCAAGATTATGAAGAGACACCAAAATAAATAATAAATCCCCAAGTAAAAAAGCAAAGATAACATAGCACAATACCCACACAAAGTTAATTGTTAATAGCCTAAGAAAGCTTAAATTTGGAAGAACCTAAAGAAATAGCAAAAATTTGGAGTCCATTTCACCCAAATTTTGTGGCCTCTATCACTGTCTAATCTCCCTCACATTCTTAAAATCTACCTACCACCTATTTTCTATGGTTTGTATATAATTGGGAGATCATTGGATATCGTATAAAATCCCTGACATGATTTTTGGTTTATGGTGCTTGCTGCGTTAGCTTGATAGCTGTCAAATTTTTACACACTTTCGGAAACAGGAGGTACTGATGATGATGAAGGCTGCCTTTGGTCAGTCACTATCGCTTCACCGTTCCTTTCTCATTCGAAGGACATAAAGAGTAAGAAAGACTTGTCCATCTTTTACTCATTCCAAGTCTTCATCCTCTTTCATTACTGTGCCTTTTCACTTTCATTACTGTGCCTTTTCAGTTTGCAAGTGAAGAGCAATTTTCAATCATCACTCTTTATGTATGCATTTTATATTTTAAAAAAATTTCAAAGACAGAAGGAAAAAATTAATAGAAAAAAAAAAAAACACTCTTCCATTCTTTAAAATTTATAAAAAAATCTTTAGAAAGAAAATGTAGAACCATTTTAATATAAGCTTATATTGATCATGTCCAACCACCTTTGATGCAATTTACCCATAATACTCTTCCTTCCCCATTGATCACTAGTCCGTACACTGAGACTCCGATAAGTGATAACAAGTCTTCACAGAGACAAGGAGGACGAAATAAACCAAACCAACCAGCGAAAAGAAAATTAGACAAACACAAAGAACAGAGACAGGGAGAGACAACAATACACGGACTATGAAGGAACTAGCGCATAGAACACGTCTATAAGCTAATAGTAGTTGATACGCTTGCCGGAGGAGGCTTTTGCAGTAGAAGGGTAAACAACCTTCTTGACATTCACTTGGGTCTGGTACTCAGTGGTGGTTCCTTGCGCCTTGTCAGTATACTTGACAGTTGCAGTGCACCTTGACTCTTCTTTGTATCCCACCTTTCCAGATCTAGTCACGTAGTCCCCAGCTTTGTGCGTCTCAGTGTAGCGACCCGAACACTTGTACTTATTATCGTTGTAAGCTGCTCGTGACATGGTAGTGCGACTATTTTCAGATTTGTTTGATCGCCATCCAGTTTTGGGAACAATCTCAAAATATCCACTGTATAAGATCTCGTCATCACTTCCAGCCATGGTAGTTTGTTGCTGTGTATGATAGACAACAAATCATGTCATTTATCAGAGTATAAGAAGTTGCTTATAGTGAAATTTACATGATACGGAAAAAGATGACAAAATTTGGGAGAGGGTTATAGTTATCAACTTAAAATTCTTGTTAAAACTTTTCTTTACGCCAAGTTCTTTGGAACAAGTTGAGAATAGACGAGATATTCATAGATCTAAAGAAAAAGAAACCGCCAGGGTAAAGCATGCAAAACTTTCCATTCAGAAAAAGAACTAAAAAGTTGAGAGGATTTGGAAGTCGGTGATAGTTATTATTACTTTAAAGTTACGGGATTAGTCGCCATAAACTCGGGCGTTTAGTTCTCAAAGAATCTTGGCCTTCCTACTCGCTTTTTCATAGCAATATTTCTCAGATCATAAAACTATATTTCACACATTCACCGACAACGTTTATTTCCGCCGATTTCTGTAGAAGAATTTGAAAAAGGTAGGGAGAATTAAAGATGTATAGAAGGAGAAATCCCAAATACAAACTACGCAGAAATATCCGCTTTAGAAAACAAGAATCTCACATATTCTGGAGTCACAAGCTCCAAGATACACAGCTTTCTGGAACATGGAGACCAAAATTTCAACGAAGTTAGATATGAATCGCTTTAAATTTTATAGCAGAACCATAATAATAACTTTTCTCGTGTATGAAAGATTTTGCTTACCAAAGTAAGAGAAGAACCGTGAAGGAAAAGACTTGTAGAGGAAGCAGAAAAGGCCAAATGAGAAATGCACGATGAGCCGATAGAAAAGGGTTTTTTAAGGCCCGGCTCGGAAGTGCTGCGGGCGAGACTTTTCCCGCCCATTGCACCTGCCCGTAACGGTCAGAATCTGACCGTTGACCGTACGCGGTGCCAGCATGATATGAATGCACATATACGATTATAACCGTGCGAAAAAATAAAGTCTATTATTTAATTTTCCAAATAAACAGATAAATAAATTTTTATAAAAATTGAATATCTTTTATTTAAAAACCCTTAAATTTGCCGATTGCAACAAAACCTTAACTTGTTTTTAATATCCTGTGAAATGGAAAGGCATAAAATTATTATTTGAAATTTTATTTTTGAATGATATAGAGCAGAAAAAAAAATATTTGGAATAAAAGCTATAAGTTATTTTTAATATCATTGTAGGATCTTTGTAATTTCACAGAAGGACTTAAAGATATTTTAAAAATTTTCAATAAACAAAAATATTCCTAACATTAATAATTTTAATAACTCCCTTGAGTGGTAACAAATGTGAAAATCAATCATAATAACATCTAACGTTATATATAATTCTAACAAATTTAGGTGGTAATTAAAAATAGGATTTGCTTACTATATGTTAAATCAAGTGCTTAGTGCTAAGTTAAAAAGTTATAGTTATTTCTAGGATCTGATAAACCTCTAGTAAATGAGATTACAGGATTTTCTCATGCAATCAATTATGAGTCGTTCGATTGATTTGATTGTCCAGAGCTCGCCACATCGCCTCCTCTTCATTCAAAACGCATCAAAGTGAAATGGTGCATTTTGATCTTTTTTTTTTTTATCCTCCCACACCTCAATACGACATTATTTTAGGGGAGGTGCTCTTTCTTTTTTTTGTTTCCCAATAAAAGGGTGAAGGTAGATCTTCGTTCTTTGTTATTGTTTGACCTTTATTGTCTGCCTCTTTGCTCTGCCACGGCTTTGCCACAAGCAACTGAGTGGATCAATTGAGTCTTCTTTGTCCTCCTCAAATTTGATTGGCAGCCCTAGGTGACACTAATCTCCTCCATTCTTTATTATTTTCATGGCTCTGATGTCTTCGTCCCTTTCTCTCTCTACATGCCCTTTTTGTAGCATATTATTATTCAATTTTCTCTTGTTTTCGTGACTCTTATATTTATTTCATATCTATAAAATAGGATTCTTTAAATAAAAAGCTAAATTATTTTACCTGCTTTTGCATCACAAATGGCACACTTTCTCCAGCTTATATTAGTCCTGCTGACATCAATGCTAAGGAAAGTCTTAATACTCTTAAGTATGCTAATTGTGCTCGCAATATTCATAATAAGCCTATTGTAAGTTTCCATTATCTTTTACTTAGAATCTCATTCTTTAGCATTTGCAAATGTGGGATTTTAAGGTGGTCAAGTTTTTTGTATATTGATATATTTCAATATTTTGTCGTTTCCTTTATAGCAAATGCGCCAACAGCTAAAGTACTTGCAAGCTGAACTTTGTGCTCATGGAGGATCTCCCACTAATGAAGTGCAGGTATATATCATTGTTGAAACTTTCATTTTGAATGAGCATTAGATCAATTGAGTTGGAACTTCGGCATTTAACCTGATGTTAACATTTCCCAAGTTCTTAAGGAAAGGATTGGTTAGCTTAAGGCAATTAATGAGGATATCTATAGAGAACTTCATGAATATCATAGTACATGTGCTTTTGTAGATAAATGTGCAATGGATACATAGTATGTACATAGACAGAACTTTGAATGCCTGTTCGTGTCCTTTTCTTTCATTGATCAATTTTATTTTCAATACTTAGATAAATTTAAAGGTCCTTATTTGATAATTGCGAGTATGATTCAACCCATGTTAATTTCACTTTGAGTCAAGAATAACAAATGAATTAGAATTTATGTTACTTCTTTTCTCAAGATGGGCGTATTTGCCCTATAACTAATAGACTTGAAAGTGGTTTCAAAACCTAGAATCGTTTGACCACAAAATGACTGAAAACTTATCCAGTAAACACTAATTTATCTGTGCTCTTTGAGCAAAGATAAGAATAAATTGTTGATTTTACTATGTAAGAGGAAAAAAAATCAAAGGAGTGAGGAAGAGGAGACTAATGACTTTCCATCCTTCTCTCTAAAAGAATATATGAAATTTAGCTCTTTTCCTACCACATTAAGATTACATTACTAGATTTGTCAAAGGTGTATGTATATTAAGGAACTAGCAAATTAGGGTGGGGGAGTGAGCAATAGTTAAGGGTTTCATTGATGTATCACGTGTTTGAATAATCTTGCAGTTTGTTGGTTTTGTTTTATTGCATTGCTTTTATAATTTTGTTTTGTCTCAAATATTGCCCATTTTGTCTTATATTGCAAAGGGAAATTCTACGAAAACTGATAAAGCAACAAAAGATTTAAAACATGCACTCCTGCAAAATACCATGGATAAAGAGATGAAGGAATTAAATAAGCCTATAGAGCATAAAGAAGTTTCATTTATAAGGCTTTTTCTTATCCATTTGTACATATAAGTGAAATTGATATATTTGACTGTTATTTGCAACATTTTAGAGCTTTCAAAGGCATGATACATTTGAAAAAAGCTTCAACTGTTTAGTGCAAACTAAAGAATGACTTTTATATCTGATGTGCCCCCTTATGCTAAAGCAGTTTGGGTTTAAAGAGTGGACAAAGCATAAGCCAACCTCACCTTTGTTGAAGTTTAATTTAATTATCAAGAATGAGGGCGACAAGGGTTAAACTTTGGATTACTTGGTTGTGACACCACTAATACCTTGCTAAGGAGCTAGTCAACCCAAAAGCTTAAATTATTTTGTGTTATCAATAGATTCATGTTATGCAACAAACATCATAGACAATGGCAGAGATGTGGACCTAAAATATTGTCTAGCTCTTTTGTATCTTATGTAGTTAAGTTAGATGTGTAATATTATCTAGTTGAATTAGACACATCTTGTGTTTTGAATTATTGCATCTAGCTACAAAAATGTTTTGCTAGTTGACATGTTAATTTTGATCCAACAATATAATGAATTTGTAATAGGTCCTTTACTTGTACTTATATTCACATTGTGAGGCCTGTATAATTGTTTATTGCCTTATTTGGAGTTTTTACATTTGGATTGCCCGTAATAGTAAAAACATTACAGTGAATATGTTTTCTTTGTCCTGAATATTTTTCTTGGCATTGCAGCTAGGTTTTTTGTGTCATTTAAGTGTATCTTATTCTTTTATATTTAGATTGTGAAGGCTGTCACTAGGACTTGGCCTTATTCATGAAATAGAGCAGAAATTTGTTAAAACACAGGAAAAGCTAAATGAAATTGTATAAAACCTAATAGGCAAATATGTAGGTGGAGGCTAATGAAGACATCTAGTTCAAAGATGATTCTGAACTAAGTGAACATGAAGCAAGATGGAAGAACATGGGCAAATACAATATGGAGGAATATAAGCACAGAATAGGAATAGGCATAGTACAACATGTAATGTATAGTACCAAACAGCTATAATAGTAAAAATTATTTGTACAATAGGAAAGAATACACTCTGATGTGATGATGAAGTAGACAATGTACTCATTTTTGTATTGGCCATGCTGCCAAATTAATATATCTGTAATCCATAATTTGATGTAATACATATGATTATATTCATTACATGCAATGTTGCACAAAAAATACAAGTTTGGTATACCCCAAAAAAAACATAATTGAGCAAGGCCAAAAAATTTTAATTTGCTCAACCCTACTAAATATAGGTGATAAGTATCCTTGCTAAATAAAAAGGATACTTACTCACACTAAATACAAGTGTTTTTCAACCCCAAAAAATCAAAGTGTTGAGCAAGGCCAAAAAACATCAATTTGCTCAGATTGCCTTATATATCTTGGTTCAATAATGCTTATGTCAGAACCTTTAATAATTCCTGTATAACATAATAATGGACAACTAAGTGACACATTAACTATAAATACATATGAAAGTATCTTCTTTTGCACTTACCAATAAAAAGTTTGTAAAACTAAATTCATTCCCATTAGTTTCATTGATGTCATACAAAGTGGGATGAGCTGAACACGACATTTTGTACATCTGTAGGCTTGATGCTTCATTACCTTATAATGAAAAAATAAGTATACATTACACAGTGAACCAAACAATGATTATAAGTTACAATGACATAATGCTTCATATACCTCATTTTGTTTGTTTTTCACTCGTCTAATACCCAGAGCCTTCCTTTTCTTATTAGCTTGAACCTCAACCTAACTTTTCATTCATTTATATCTGCTTAGCCCATTTCGCATCTTCAACCCATTTTCTTGCATTATACCATCACATACTATGGTTGTGGCTTGATTGGTTTCTGTGCCAGGGTTTTGGTTACTTATACAAATGTCCGTCACTCACTTGTACAACTCATCCATACCTTTATGAACAATGGAGTGCAACTCCTCACTCATAGAGACCTCAAAGGCTAGTCTAATCATCTTATAGCAAAGTTGCCTATACCGGCGTGTAATAGCCAATTTGGGATCTCCCTCAATCTCTTTTCTTTTTATATCATAAACAATGCCATTACGTGCATCCTTTATCCATCTTTTTAAGATGTATTTGTCATGTATTTATTCAATATTTAAAATAATGAATACTTTCAAAACATGGCTGCATAGTATCCCAAATGTTTTAAACTTCCTGTAGCTACAAGAGACAATGTTGTGGTTTAGATTAAATAAGACTCACCACTCCCCTTCTTAGTTTGTTACAGACAAAACATACTTTAATATAGGTTAAGTTTCATTTTTATCCCTCACTATGATAGCAAATAATAAGTTAAACTTTTGCTGGAATAGGTTGAACATTGTCAATGTGTACATCTCCACAAGTTGCTTCAAAATGGATGAATGCTAATAATTCAATCATGGAAGCTTATGTCGAGCATTGAACTTACACATCAATTCATTATACCATTCCTTTTTAACCACCCGCTTATATAGTTTAAAGAATTGAACAATCCTCACATATGGTTTCATACAAGTCTTGAAGTCAGAGTTTAAGCTCTCACTCAATTGTGTGCTTCACATGCCCAAGGTGAAAGCATGTTTCATACAACATGCTGCCTATTTTTGTCTTATGGCATACATGGACTTTAACCAAGTATTGTCCTGGGCATCGTACTTATGGAGCATCGACATCCAAGCTGCTTCATATTGGTCTTCTGTCACATACTTGTACATGTATTTTTTTCAAGTCACTTAGAAACATTCCATCAAATTACCTAGGTGTTTAATTGCATTTTGCATTAAGTGCCATGTACACAGACCATGGCAAGTGTTGGGCATAACATCACCTGCAACAACGAATTAGAAAGAATTGTCACATTTAGCGTTATTGTGCATATGTACATAGTCAGAACTGAAAAGCACACTTAAGGCTTTGGCCATGGCCTAGTCTTGGTCAATAAAAATGGTAAGTGGTTTCTTTTGCCAATGTGCTTCCAAAAAAGTCTCAAACAACCACATGAAGGACTCTGCAGTTTCATCATACATGAGAGCTGCTTCAAAGACAATCATTTATCTGTAATGGTTAAAATTGAAAAACAATGCAAGTGGTCTATGTGCGCGATTAGTACAGTAAGTGGTGTCAAGAGAGACCACATCATTATAGTTGTTGTAGTCAATTATCATAAAAGCATCAACCTAAAAAACATTTGTTATTTGTTCTTCAGTATTTATATGATGGGTGTGAAAAAAATAAAAGGTTATTTAACAACTGACGTTGGAAATACTGCAACAGACATCCTACCTCCCTGTAGGCTACACTACGTTGCCTTCTTGCATGCAAATAATTTTTTGCATCTGCACAGGTAAAACCAAGATTGGTTCTGCCACCCACATGTGTGTTCATCAACTGAAATGCAACTTTCTACTACAATCCTAAATCCTCCGCTAGTTCAAGCTCTTGTGCCTGAACTTCAAATATTTTGTGAAAGGATGCTAGCATATGTGTTATCTCTGGTAGTTGAAAAAGGTGATTATGACTTTCCACAAAATTATTAACTACCCACTTCCCTTATTTCGTTACAATGTTAACCCTTACTTGACAATCAATTCTAATTTCAAGCTTGTGATTAGTATATATAGTATCTCATTTATCTGTCTTCTAAATTCCCTCCTTACAACAAACAAATTTGCACGAAGTTACACAACTGTCTGTTTTCTTTTATTTAAGTACTATTTTCTCATACCAAATCCCACTCATATACCATATTTAGTCCAGAACTACTAGGATGCATCTACACTCTCAAATCCCATCCCGACTCTTGGCTTCCATTCAAGTTCATTGTTATTATTACTACTCAAGTCTATAGTAGAGGCACTAATTCCCTATAATCCATATATGGCAAATGATTTAAAACATCATATATTCACAAAGTACATATGTATTAAGCATCACTTATGATTAAAACACTTACCTGTTCCCATTGCACTGTATAGATGTTTGTTGAATATATATGTGTTCTACATGTCAAACATACCTAACCAATCCAAAATACTAAGAATATATATTGACAATAAAGTGAGAGAGCAAAACATATGACTGCATCAAACTTAAAAAAGAAACATTACATAACAAGAAAATAATTTACATAAACTTCACAATTTGATTATTCATCCCTTACTTTTTCTTCATCTGTCCAACTAGAAAGAGTTAAGCTTCCATTTAAGAAAATTAAGGGGTTCATATGTGTCCACCACATTAGATAAAGAACATAAAACATCAATTAAACATATAGCTACATATTAGCAATAAAAAAAGAATATAAAAAAAAAACACAAAAAACAAAAGAACCATCTTTTTTCCATCTACCTAAAATTATTGATTAATCAACAATCAGTAACTACATTTTTCCATATAGAACTTGCTACACTTCATATACCTTCTTTTTCCATTCATAACTTGCATACATGTAGCAAGTTGTGAATTAGTTTTTTCATCCTATCTTGTAGCAACCCGAACTAGGGAGGTCCATATATGTCCACCAGATTGCAAAAAACAACATAAATCATCAATTAGACATATAGCTATAGATTAACATTAAAAAACAATATCAAAAAAACAAAAGAACCATTTCATTTCCATTTACTTAAAATTATTTTATTGATTAACCAACAATGAGTAACCACATTTTTGCAAACATAACTTGCTACACTTCGTATACCTTCTTTTTTCCATTCATTATCACGACAAACTAGTTCTACATTGCTACACTGCTTATACCATATTTCATACTATCTCATTCAATTTCAGGCTTCTTCATTATATACATTTTGCATTCCAATTTATAGAGAATCAAACCTATCTATTGCAATATGAAAACCCCACGTTTTTCCTCCATCTTCTATCCCCACGACCAGACTTCAACGACATCATTCAATGGCCTAAAAAATAGAGCACCCATTCTCTTTGTTCACCACTTTTCTATCTTCCAGCAAATACCACTCTTTACCTTTGAATTGAGACACTCACTTGCACACAACCTTCTCTTAACCTTTGTCAATATTTTACAATTGTAAAGCCTAAAAATAACTAAAGTTTTGTCCCCAAAATACCCCACTATCACCAATTCCTTTGTTCCACCGTAGTTGAAAAGGAAGAAAATTGATTCTGCGAAACGACATTGTCTGGCCTCTCTTTACAAAATGGTGCCTTTTGAGCTTCAGGATTTTCTAACTCTGAAGCCTTAAAATGCACTATTTCACTTAATTGAAATGATGTTGTTTTGAGGCGTGAAAGAAGAAAAGAAAAAAGGATCAAAACGCACCATTTCCCTTAAGTAAAATAGTGCATTTTGAATGAAGAGGGGGCGATGTGGTGAGCTCTGAACAACTAGATCAATTGAATGACTTAGAATTGATTACATGAGAAAATCTTAGTTTACTAAAGGTTTACCAGATCCTTATTCCTCATGGTGTAATTTTATTTTCTTAACAATGATATAGCACATGCATCATGTTTTGTTTATGACTTGACTCCACACATAGACCTCTGCTAAATGACAATTGTTATCACACGCCTTGACTAACCGCCTTAATGTTATTTGTAACTCCAATAAACCCTAATAATTAAAGTATATTTTAAAAGAAAACTATTAAAATTGTTAAGGTGATGAATATTTTTATCTATAAAAAATCATAAAATATCATTCATGTCCTTTAGTAATTATGGTAGTATCCTAATCAACATAATGTCATGACTATCACAATTATACTAAGTGTGGTTATTAAATTAGATATAAATAATCAGATACTAGACTACACATAAACATGTGTTCTTTCCAACGCATTATGGGTTTGATCCACTAAAATTGATTATGAATGTGCTTGCTTATCATAGTCTTGATCTGTCGTTGGGTAGTCCCCAACTACAAAGAAACCTGATTTAGTTTAGTTGGGTGGACAAAAGATCCAAGTGCACAGGTCAAAGACGGAGAAAGGTGAGTCAAGTAATATAGGAAATTATGTGGGATCTAACATGGTGACATGTATGCACCTCTTTGTCCATGCTAGTTGCTCCTAATAGACTTTGGATGGCAAATTAACCCTAGCGGCTTGATTAAAATTAATTTAAAATTTTAAAATTTTAACTTATAATTGAAATTACAAGGATGGAATATATAATTAGAAAAAGAAATCAGAATTTGGGAATATAATTTCATGATGAAAGGCTTTAAGTGATTTGCAACAATTACAAGTTCAAATAAAATGTAATTGATGCTTCTCCTTAAGGAATTTTGTTTATCTGTGCTCTTCTATTTGTCTTTTTTTTGGATTTCGTTTTTTGGGCTCTTGCCGGTTGTAATGCGAGCCCAATAAACAAAAAGGTGTAGTTTTACTTTCACGCACTTCTTAATCAATATATATACATAGTAAATAATGCAACGCCCAAAAGGGAAAAAGTTTATATATAAATTTATAAGCCGTTTTGGAATTTTTGTGAATTTTTTTAAAAACAAATTTCATATAAAATATTGGAAACAGCATTGTAATAAAGATATGATTTGCATTTTATTAAATCATATATGCTTATTATTATTATTACGTTTTAACTATATGTCTTTTGAAAATATAAATTTTATTGTCAACTTACTATAATAGACGTAAATAAATTTAATTTTACTATTGATATTATTTGTATAGATAAATAATTTTCATTATTCTAAATTAAATTTATAATTTTTATTTAATCAACATATAATAGTAAAATCACGATAAATATTCAAAGTCAGCCAAAATAAATACATATCATACATCGAGGTAAAAAAAAAAATCAAGGAGTAAATGGTAATTAATAATTTTAAGTAAGGATATTTTGGTTATAACGTTTTTCATTTTGGCCATTTCTCTACTATTTAGCAGATATAGAAAGTTGCCAAATACTACAACTGAAAATAAATGCTTTTTCTTGTACTTTTTCTTTTTTTCGAAAACTAAGCTATGTCAATTAACCATCCCCTTCTGTTATATGTATTGTGGATTGAAAATTCATTTCATGGATCTTACCTCACAAACATAGTCCAATTAAGCACTTATTACTGAGTTTCTTTTCCCTCGTAGAAATAGGTGGTTTTTTTTTTTTTTTTTTAAATTACTTAAGGTATCAATATTTCAATCTATGATTTGGTCCAAATTGGGAGGAGGTCTTCCATACATATATTTTTTATTTTTATCTCATCACATATGCAAATTCAGGAGACAATAGTTAAAGGACACAAACTCATTTCATTTGTGCTAACTTGTCTAGTAAAAATATGTGTTTTCTATATACAAGAACTTAACCATCTACCTTCTAAAGCATGACATTATAATATCAATATATATAGGTCAATCCAACGGGGTCCTGGGGATTGAGAAACTAAAACACAAAAACCAACTATAGCATAAGATTAGCATGTCTCCGAACTGATATCCTTAATCAAAATCTTACTTTGTGACTAACTCTACCAAAGTCCTAAGATTTTGCGTAGAGCTGCCACAAGGTTGAACAGCATTCATGGCGGACTCTCTGAGTGATACAATGTTGCTTCGCATCATCTTCCCTTTTTCACTCGTCAAGGTTACTTCCAAAACATTCAAAGTTTCCTTCTCAGTGAAAACCCCATTCTCAATCTCCACCCCTATACCCCACTCACTTTCCAACATCCTCGTGTTCAGCCTCTGATCTGCAAAAAAAGGCCTACAGATCATGGGCACACCTCCTACGATGCTTTCCAGGATTGAGTTCCACCCACAGTGCGTCACAAAAACACCAATCGAAGCATGTTTAAGGATTCCTCCTTGGGGAGTCCATGGAGCAACCTTTCCTTGTGTTCTTGTCCTCGCCAAGAATCCCTCAGGCAAATGCTTCTTATGATTGCCTCTAAACGACCAAATGAATGGAAACCTACCCTCCTCTAAGGCCTCTGCTAGTGCAGCTATTTCATGAGGTGGGGGTGTGATTACGGTTCCGAAGCTAATATACACTACGGATGCATTCTTATGCCTGTCCAGCCATTGTAGACAGCCATGTTCGTCTGGAATGATTTGCTGGGGTGTTGTTAAGGTTAAGGGTCCGATGTTCAGTAACATTCGGAGCTTTGATTTGAGGTGGTTCACAATAGGAGGGAGGATTGCGTCGTAGGAGTTTATGGCAACTGTGGTTGCTCGTGGTAGCATTTGTCCCGCTTTGTGTATCATAATTGCGAAAGGTTCTTCTATTCCGTTGAGAATTCCTTCGGGTAAGTCTTTAGCCTTCACCGCAGAAAAGCTTGGAAGGAAACTGAGGCTTTGGTCTCCACTGGCTGCACATTGAAGAGAAAATTTAGACAATGAGATCAACGACCTACCCATTCTATTTATCTCCTGAATTTTCTTGGCTTTAGAATAAGTTGCCCTTTTCCCAGCCAAAGGATTCTAATCAATACTAAATCAAGTGTCCTTCTATGATCAATAACAACGTTGTCATGATCTACAATATCTGAAAAACATGCATATATGCTTCTGTTAAAGTCCCACAAAATAGCATGATACTATCAAATTTCTGTACAACATAGAACTCAAGTACATAAGAGCCAAAACAAGCCCATGAAGAAAGTATTTTGCAACAATAACATTGAGGTAGATCCAAAACACGGGATGTACCTTGTATTTGGTGGAAAATATGGAAGGCGTGCTGTAGTATTTCTAAACATTGAGGCATTGGTATTACTTTTATAAATTGCAAAGGTGAGGTTGTTGAAGGTTTTGGTGATAATGTCCATGCCAGTTCTACTTTTTATGTATCTTGTATTGAGGAAGGCTATGTCTATGGCTGCAAATTTTCCTGATGTATGTGGAGGTTTGTTCTTAAAAAGATTGCACAGAACTATTCTTGATCAAGACTTGCCACCATTCTCATAATTGATGAAATTTGAATATATGTAAGTTGTACTTTCTCCATGCTTATATTAAATTTCATAGTTTCACTTAAGATCTCAAGATCTTGAATTGAAAAAGGTCAATATCAAAGAAAAGTTTCCCTGATCAATGGAAACAAACAAACAAACGGAAAAAGTAGACAAAACAAACACGACGACTGATTATCGAAAGAGAAAATAGCCTAGTCAGTCCAGAAGTGGTGCTTACCGTCATCGTTGCAACCTAATTTCTGACGAAGAAGGTCAGTGACAACATGTGTAAGCAGGGCATGAGGCCCTGCCATCCAAACAGGAACCCACGTGGCATGCAATTCCTCTGCCACTTCCGCGCCAAACCAGAGGAACGCATCAGTAATTATACACGTAATCTTCTTCCCTGTGTCTCCCACGGCCTCGTCCAGGGCACGCCTATAGTTTCCCGGCATGGCCTTTATGAATAGATGAACAGGCTCAAGGGGATGCCCAGAAGGAACGTAAGCCTCTGGTAAGCCATCGTACACGTTATAAGGCTTTATGTTGGGAAGCCTCTTCTCCTTGTTAAGCTCGCAGAAAGTAGAGGCATTGGCATCTGCTGTGCAGAAGAATGAGAATGTAACTTTGGGTGCTTCAGTTGCGATTCCCTGGACCAAGTTCAGAAGTGGCCTTGAATGCGAGCCGAATGGGAACGCCAAAACGGCGACGTGCAGGGCTCTCGGGGTTGCTTTTTCCATGGTGGATTTCATATAATGCATGTAGAATCAGATAGTCATTACGATGAGAATCAGGTAGAGAGATGGGGAAGTTTCAGGAGATTTTGCGTTTGGTTTCCAATTTCCGTGTTATTTTGTTAGTGTAAATATTTGAGCTTTAAACGGAATCACCTAAAATAGCCACAGATATAGCTGAAATCGAAACGGTCAGTTGAGTTAGTCAACTGTTGCAAACACTGAGCTTTAAAAAATATTAAATAAATGGTGAGAGAAATTTTTTTAATTTGAAATTTTTAATTTTCCATATTCTTTATTTAATCTAGTCAATTAATTAGAAAGATAAGTTTGATGAATTCAAGCTACCGTCTATGGATGTCTTTGTATATAGAAGTATGAGTACTAATTCTTATTTTTCTGATTCACAGTTAAGCTTTTTACTAATGATATTATTTTGTGAATACTTTACAAAATAGAATCGTAAAAAATATTGTAAAAATGAAATATAATAAAAACAATTACGCAACTTAACGGCGTGTTGATCACTTCTCACCGCCACACTCACTGCTCCACTTGCTCCTCGCACCTAGCTTTAGCTTAGCAGTATCACTTGCGATTCTTTCGGTATGCGGCATAAAATAAAGATAGATAAAATAAGATAAGATTTGATGAGATCTGATATGATATTAATATTATGTATCAGTGATATTTAAAAAAAGGAGACAAGATGATCTAACAATAAATATATATTTTTTCATTTACTAGTTGAATGTTTAATTATTAATATGATGATAAGTTGCATTAAAAAATTCAGTTCACGTGTCTCTGATAAAATTAAATTGAATTAATAAGCTTTTACAATTCAACCTTATATATTATGTCAAAGTGAGCCTTCTGAGACAGTTGGTACAATGTATGAAGTTTGATAGAATTGGACGGGATAGGAATTTAATACCATATAGTGTCCGGTGCGATACTATATAAGATCGAAGATTGCATAAAGTAACACTACTCCTTTTGGGGACACACTATATAACACTAGATGAGATAAAAAAAATAATTATTTTAACATAAATGTCTTTTACTTAAAATTATATTGACTAAAATACTCAAAGAAAAATAATTTTATTTTATTTTTTACATTTATATATATCTATATATATATATATTTATTTATTTATACTAGTAGTAAAATATCAATACATATTTGAGGTGGAATGAGAAAATTAAAATTTGAAATAATAAATAGTAAAACCTCATTTTGGTCCCTTATAAATTTTTCTTTTCAATTTAGTCTCTCACAAATAAGATATTTCTAAATTTGATCCCTTATACATGGATATTTCTCAGTTTGGTCTCCCACAAATAAAATCGTTATCAATAATGTCCTTCTTAATTTTTTTTAAATCAATTTATTTTTTTGAGGATATTATTGATAATAATTTTATTTGTAAGAGACCAAACGTAGAAACGTTCATATGTAAAGGACTAAATTGAAAAGATAATTTTATGATAGATCAAATTGAAAATGTCTTATATGTGATAGACCAAATTCCAAAAAAAAAATTCTCTGAGTTCATATTTTTTAAAATTAAATTATCTTTTAAGAATGTTACTGATAACACTTTTATTTGTGGGAAATCAAATTGAAAAGTGTATATATATATATATATATGTGTGTGTGTGTGTGTGTGTGTGTGTGTGTGATGGATTAAGTATAGAAGACAATTATGTGAGGGAGCAAATTGAAAAATATCTTGTATGTAAGGGACCAAATTGAGAAAATTTTCTATGAGTTCATATTTTTTAAATTGACTTATTTCTTTAGGATATTATTGTTAACAATTTTATTTGTGGGGATCAAATGGAAAAATATACATATATGATGGACTAAGTATAAAAGAGAATTATATAAGAGATCAAATTAAAAAATATCTTGTATTTGAGGGACTATATTGAGAAAATTTTCTGTGAGTTCATATTTTTTAAATTTACTATTTTTTAGGATATTATTGATAACGATTTTATTTGTGAGGGATCAAATAAGGGAACATCTTGAGAAGACAATTCCATGAGAGCTCAAATTTAAAAAATATTTTATATATGAAGAACTAAATTGACACAAATTTCTATAAGTTTATATTTTTAAAAATTAACTTATTCTTTGGAATATTATTAATTACATTATATTTATGAGCGGTTAAATGGAGAAATATAAATATGAGGGATTAAACTGAAATGACAATCATATGAGGGACAAAACTAAGAAGAAAATAAAGGATCAAATTGAAAAATATCTTATTTATGAGAGATCAAATTAAAAAAATTTGTGAGGGACTAAATAAGAAAGACTATATATATATATATATATATATATATATATATATATATATATGAGAGATTAGTGTAAAAAAAAATTTTATATATAAGAGATTAGAGTAACAAATATAAATATATTATTAATTAAATTACGTCAAATCATGTAAAAAGAAACAAAAGTAGTAATATGGTGTTTAACCATATTAAATATGGTTAATTAAAGTTATGGACAAAGAGAATTTCATATATACACTTATACAATTTAGCAAACAAAAAGTCACTTCCATTATTAGATTACACCCATGAGCATATTGCTCTTTTTAAAATTTTTCTTTTTCCAAAAAGATTGGCAGGTAGGAATTTGACCCAAAATTCTAGTAGTTTAGTCAAAACCCTCATATGTCACTTAGCAAAGTGAACAAATTAAAACAAGTCTAGAAAACCCATATTGCATACATTCTCTTTCTAATTCAGATAATTTTCCCCATGATTGCTAGTAAATTCTACCCCTCAAAACCATGCAATTGTTAGATTTATATCATCACCCACGAGTTTTGATCATAAGCTATCAGTAACTTTGTTATACTTTTTATCGCAATCGTTCGATCAATCGCGTGGTCTTCCACTCACCACCTATCTCAGCCCCTTTTGTTTTCTCTACCAGACTACTTGAAATGCATCGTTTAACTCAAGCTAAATGATACATTTTAGGGTTATTATTTTTGAATCCCTACAAGCTAAAATGACAACAATTCACATGGAGTTTTTTTTTTTTTTTTTAATTTCATACAACCAAAAAGCATTGTTTCACTTAGTGAAACAGTGCATTTTGAGTTCAAAATTTTGACACAAGAGAGAAAGCTAAAACGACGTCATTTGCCAACCTCTCTTTCCCATGTCGCCTGATGCATCACCTGGAGTGCAAAACCTAAAAGGTGGTAAGAAATAGGTGACCTGTGTGATTCAAAAATAGTTTTAGCCATACAGAAGTCAGAAATGACTGGACCGTTGGTTGAAAAAATGACTTGACCAATCTGAATAGTAAACTGAGCACTAACATCTAATATTTGGCAAGAAAAAAAATTTTGTGATGCATTATGTTCTTATATCATATTAGAAAACCATCCCAAGAAAAATGACTTGACCATTTTGCACAAATTGAATATGAGAGCATAGAACAGAAATTACAACTCCAAATGAACGCAAGGAAGTATAGGGAGCACAAAAGCTAATGGCCATTTATGATGAATTATTGATGAAATATGATGACTTACTGATAAAATATGATGAAAATGGATATATTCATCAAAACCAATTTGCACATAGTGTTAATCATTTACTAGAAGAGCAGAGCATAATAATAGAAATCATCTACAATTTGAACAAGTTTATTACAATGACTATAATAGCCTAACAACAACTTAAATCAGATAAATACAAAAAAGAATGGTCCATTTGCACAAAAAAATCTCCCATTTACATATAGTATTCATGGTTCATTTGGATGAGTGAAAATTGAAGAATCATCACTTATGTTTAAGTATCCAAGTGATTGCATTAGATTTTCAAGTTGCTCATGTACAACAAATCCAATTATTACACTGTGAATGGAGAAATTAAAAACAATGCACATGTAAAACTTGAGAAATAGACTACCATTAAGAATCAGGTAAAACTAAATTGACTATAACTCATTTGTTGATACTTTAAAGGGAGTGGAGGTGCTAAATACGATACTCTGCAATGCACTTAACTTAAAGCTTAACTGTCCTAGGGCAAAGAAAATAGTTGTCAAGTTCAAAATGAAAGAATAAGAGTCAAAGAAATATAAATACTTATGTCGTGTTGTTGTGAATGTGTAATAGCTGGAGCTTTCTTCCTTTTCCTAGGCTAGACCTCCACCTAACTCTTTACACATTGATGCCTCTGAGGGCCAACACGTGTCTTAAATTTCTTTGGTATTATCTCCCTTTCACCTACCAATAAGAAGGTATCGTTGGCGTTGTTGCCCACATTGTGTGGATCCAAGCAAACCTCCATTACTTGCCCACATAGATCGTTAATGCATTTATCTACAAGAATATGCGATTCTTCATACGTCGAAACCTTAGATGCTAATTTTATCATTTTGGAGCAAAGTTGTCGGTATCTCCGTATACTAGCTTTCTTGGGATCTTCTTTGAACTCTTTTCCCTTCACATCATGCATGATTTAATTTCATGCTTCCATGGTCCACCTCTTCAAGATACTGATTAGGGATCTCTTTAACATCCACCATAACAATGATCTTTAAAGTATAGCAATAAAGTATTCCAAATGACTCAAATTTCCTACAAGTACATGATATGGAATTTTGTATAGCTTCATAATGAACTTTCCATTCTTCCATTTGATTGGCCATGATTACAACATATTCATATATAAGGTGGTCATCCTTTTTATGATTTATACATGCAGCATGGAATATATGAAATTCCTTTTGGAAAACGTCAAAAATAATGAAAATGTATACTTGTGAAACTTGATTCAATATAAGTGAATGTTCTGAATTCAACTCTAGTAGTTTGCATTAAGCATCAAATTCACCCTGGAGCTCGTTATACCATTTGTCATCAACTACACTCTCACAAAGCTTGAAGAAGTGTACAATGTCCATGTTTGGTTTTATGTAAGCCTACAAGTCAAAGTTTATACTTTCACTAAGCTACATACTTCTCATACCTAGCGTCCAACCATATAAAACTAAGATTTGTTCTACCTCTTGCCTGCGTGCTCATAAGCCTAAAAGTTGCTTTTTTATGAAGACCAAATTCCTTAACCAGTTGAATTTCTTCAACTTGGGCTTGAGATGTTTTCCACTAACAAGCCAACATATGTATTGTTTCTAGGAGTTAGAGAGGTTAGTTATGCTCGTTCACAAACTCAATGATTACAAATTTTCCATTTTTGGTTTTAATAAATATTTGGGCTTTATAACTTGTTCTTATTTGACGTCAATAATTGATGACTGTGAGTTCTTTTTTGTCAAACTCCCAGTGCCCCTCTTTACAACTAACAAATCTCCCTGAAGTACAAGACTCATACTTCCAGCTCTTATTTAGGTAATCTTTTCTAATGTCGAAGCCAACTTTCCCACTATATGCAATCTAAAACTGCTATGCTACTTTGACACTGTTGAATTCCCTGCCAACTCTTGGTTTCCAATAATCCTTGGTTAATGAAATGAAGGAGCCTTCCATTAAGAGTTTCCCTTACCTACTAATTAGAAACCAATGCTACCTATAATGAATGAATTAAACAAATTACATATATAGAAAACAAAACTTTCATATGTGAAATCAACTTAGTAACTCATTATCTAAACTAATAACTCATGATATCAACTCAAAGCACAATTCATGGATTAACCAATTAACTCAGTAAATGTAACAGTTCATGAATAAAAAAACTAACTAAATTAACAATTCATGAATTAAGAAAATAACAACTCAATGCATAATTCATGGATTAACCAATTAAACAACACAATATCTACACTAATGACTCATAATTAGTACATGTTACAATTCATAAATTACAAAATTAAGTCACTAAAAGTAATAATTCATGAATTAAGAAAATAACAAGTCCTTAGATGTCATAAACCCCAAAATAACAACTCAATGCACAAGTCATGGATTAACCTAGTAAACAACACATTATCTACCCTAATGACTCATCATTAGTACATGTAACAATTCATGAATTACCAAATTGTCACTAAAAGTAATAATTCATGAATTAAAAAAAATAACAACTCCTTATATGTCATAAACCACAAAATAACAACTCAATGCACAATTCATGGACTAACCTATTAAACAACACATTATCTTCCCTAAGACAACTCATTATCTACACTAATGAGTCATTACTAATAAAACAACTTATTCATGATTTATCTCAAAGCTATGAAATAGCCCAAATTTTTCATAGGCCTAAAAATTTCATAGGCCCAATATGGTCTCCTATATATATATTACCAACATTATGATTATGTGATCTATCCAACATTACAAGTAGTTTATAGACATTAGGATTAGTTTAGCAACAAATAAGTGTTTTCCCTCTCCTTCACACATGTTATTGGGTTGTTTTGGCATTAATATTTACTTCAATAGTAGGATTATATGATGTTTATTAGCTTTCTTTCCATTAAAGGTTCTTTTTTATATACTGTGCAAAGACTTTATTCCAAATACTCTTTTTCAACAACGTAATCTGCAAGCTACACAAATTTCAACAACACAAGCTATCAACAATATTCAATAGCACATACAACTCTAAATCCAAATAAATGCTTGAGATTCATCATTCTAAAACCAAACACTCTACTTTAAAATCACACACATTTTGTTATTAGCTCCTAACTAATCTAAATCAAATTATTAGTTGTTGTGTATTACAATCATGATCTGTTAAAACACACAAGCATGGCACACTAATACAGACATTGAAGTATTCCCATTACTACATACACATTGAATTCAAAAACCTATCAAAATGCATAAATACAAGCTAGAGGTATTCATAAAATAGTACACGTCATCTCTATTTCCATACACGATCTTCTTCAACATTATCAATGGCTACTCCTACCATTGCAATTTCTAAAACTCATTAGAAAAGCATTTAGGGTGCAGCATTACCCACAAAACCATATTTCCTTCGACCTCTGAAAACGTCACTATCCTTTGCCTTCTTCTTCAATTTCTTCTTGTTGATGGAGCTTTACAATCCTTCCTTCCAACTTCCTCCACTGTTACATCACCATCATCACTGCTATGAATAAAGGAAATGAGCAAAAATGGCACCAAAATCCCTTCCTCTTATGCAGTATGATGTCATCTCCCCCCTAACCAACACTTATTGATGCATTTGTGATGATTTAGGTGACGAAGGGAGGAGAAGCTGGCGAACAACGTCATTTTGGCTTTCCTTTGTATGTCAAAATTTTGAACTTAAAAAGCACTGTTTCACCAAGTGAAATAGTGAAACGATGCATTTTGGTTATTTGATATATAATATATATATATATATTTGAATATATATAGTTTTGGATTCAGAAAAAAAAAAAAAAAAAAAAAGATGCACCATTTAGCTTGTAGGGATTCAAATATAATAACCCCAAAACATACCAGTTTAACTTGTAGTCTTAACCTTCCTATTACCATTCCTTGGAAGAAATAATCTGTTTATGCTTTATAATATTTGCATATATATAGTTTTGGAATTTTACATTAGAAAAAAATAAGTTAAGCAAAAACTTATTAAATTTATCTCTCTCTCTCTCTAAAAATAATAATTATTCGTCTCAAAACTTGTTTTTCCAACTCTCTTATCTTAAAAATCCTAACATGAATGCATGACTCATTCAAGTAAATTGCTTGACTTGGCGCAATACAGTGAGCGATAAGAACATATTTCATTTGGCTGCAAGTCACCTCACTAACCTTTAAATGGAAGAGTGCATCATATCCAAGGGGAAAAAACGTGATGAAATTGCAAATTTTGGCAGTTTTCGACCATGAATAAAATACCACTCCAATTGATTACATGCTTTTTGTATATCTAATTTAACTCTGCTTCATGTTTAATGCCTCTTCCTTAATTTTTAATTCTAAATAATGAAATACTTTATGCACTAAAGCAATGCATCTTAGATTAAATGCCTTGAAACAAAAGCTTGGTGACTTTCAAAATAAAATTTTGGAAGAAATATCTTCGTCCTATTCACCAAAATTTTTAAGATCACCTTATTTATATAACTAATTGGCCTATGTACAGTTATAATTTGCAGGAGATCTGCACTCTTTTGCAATAGTAAATTATTTGGTTATTAATTTTTTATTTAATCATTCAAATTTGTTGTAATAAAAAATTATTTTTTCTAAAAAAAACCTTTTTAGACTATTAAATAAAAATTTAACCATCTATATCTAAAAATGTAACCTATTATAATTTTAGCTGTATCAACTTTTGAATGTAGTACTTTATTAGTTTCATTTAAAGGAATCTAAGAGAAATTATGATTGAAAAATCATCACTAACCTATAGCTAAGAAGGTTGTGACTTGTTAAATTCCATCCTCCACCTACACTTACGAGATTGGCGATGTCATAATGAGTGATCGCGTGAAACAAAATCTAAGGCATCGTACATGTCCTTAATGGAGTTGTTAAGATATGTTAAATGAGTTAAATATGTTAACTGGTATGAATTAGTGACATTAGGTTTGGAGGGCCAATATATTGTATGAGATTTAGGTGGGTTAAATAGGTTGATTTGTTTAATTAATCAAACAAATATAAAAGAAATTTGTAAAAAAAAAGTATTCAAAACAAAAGTACTCTTATTTATTAAGTCAAATATTTAATCATAATCTAAAAAAATTATTTATTTTGTGCATTGTTGATTAATTATTTATTAACATAATTTCATAATCTAATGGGAGATAATAATAATAATAATATGAATTATCATATTATAACGATAATTATTGTACTTACCTGATGATCCTAACACAATTATAATTTTAAGTAGCAAAATTTATAATTTGCTTTGTCCAAGTTTTACACACAAAGTAAAAGAGAGAACTCAAAATAGCCAAAAGAAAACAAAACTCTATCGTCAATCTTCAACTACAGCCGTTAATGCCCGTTTAGAAATAGGAAAGTTTTAAATAAAATGTTTATTTTATTTCAAAAGGTAACTTTTCACTTTCTCAAATTGTTAAATAATAATTGAAATTTTATAAATTATAATTTAGCTTAAAATCTCCCTTCTATCATTCAGTCAAAATTATAATAGCATAATTACTAAGAAGTTTTGGACAGTAGTTTGGAGCCTCTACGTAATAAGGTTATGAATAATCCAATTTATTATTGATTGTCCACAATTAATTCATTCAAACACAATTCATTATTGGTTTATGTTAAAGTTAATTGCTTAACTAAGTAACCTAACAAACTATACTAATAATAAATTAATACTAATTCAGAACATTTTAAAAAAATTATTTCAACAATATTGAATATTTAAAGACAAAACAATGATAAAAAGCTATTTAAAATTATAGAATAGTAAACATTTTAAAAAAATACTTCATAAAACTTTTTAAGTAAGTCAACTTACCAATTCACTTATTTAACCCGTTGAACCTATGAGTTAAGTGGATTAAATTAGTTTAATTCACTTCATTAAATGAGTTAAAAATTTCAATCCAACCTATCAAAATAATTGCTAACCCGTATGAATAACCCTTGTCCTTAAAGGTAAAAATTGAAAGTAAATTTCATAGTGCTTGACTTTACAGAATTGAGTTTCATATTCAGATCATTGCTAACAAGCATAGGTTGTTGAGACTCCATAGCATTGATTAAAATACTCATTTCACTTAAATTATTTGTTCTTGTAATTAAAAAAAGTTTTAATATGAAAATCAAGTAATATGTTATTTATTGATAAGTACATGATATATGTCTATTCGCTAATATCTGACAATAATATTAAAATTTGCTTATCTGTTGTCATGCCATTACCAGCTCTTTAAAATATGATTTCCTCAAAAGAGGAGTAAAATCAATAATCTATTATAAGATTCATACAAATAGAAAAAAAATTTAATTAAGTAAAAACTAATACAAGTCCAATTAAATATTAGGAGGTAATAAGATATCTCAAATAAAAAATACATATAAAAAAATTTATTAAGAAATAACAAGCATTGAATAAGAACTTCTGGTCATAGGATTAAACCTTAAATCAATTTTAATAAAACGAAATTTCCATAAATCAATATCAACAATTTGTTAGAAATCACGGCACTAGAACAATATTAAAGAATGAGAAAAGAAGAATTGACACAAAATATTTACATGAAAAACCCTTTTGTACGAGGGAAAAATCATGCACAAAAATGAGAAAGACCTTTACTAACTCAAGAGATTATACAACATTTCTTTGAATGTGAGGAGAGAACAATCAAACTCTCTCTCTCAAAAATAAGAAAAACACACAATGCTCTTTCTCTTAACTGGAAGAACAATTACTCACTCTCTCAACAAAGGAAATTTCACTACTCTTACAACTCTTTACACTATAATGCTAAACCCCAAAGGGAAAGACCATATTTATAAAATCATCTTCAATATTTTTCAATAACTTTATCTTTCAATTTGTCTAAAGGTAGCAACTTTATCTTTTACTTTGTCAAAATGTGTCAATCTTATCTTTCACTTTGTCAAATGTTGCTAACTTTATTTTCTATTTTGTCAAAATGTGCTAACTTTATCTTCTATTTTGTCAAAAAGTGCCAAGCTTATCTTTTATTTTGTCAAAATTTACTAACTTTATCTTCTATTTTGTCAAAGTGAAAACTAATTTTCAACCAACTTTATTTTGTTAAAAAGTGGTAACAAAATTTCTAACATTTTTTTTCATTGTCAAAAAGTAGCCACCAAATTTATCTTCACCTTTTTGACAATCTCCCAATTAAAGTCAAATTTGGTGGGTTCAAAGTCTTTTCCCTTCTTACCATCACTAGTTGCTCACGTATATGCTAGGCCAATAGAGGATCTACCCTATGTGAACTTATCAGTGTTCACTGGCTTTGTCAATGCATTTGCTACATTGTCTTTAGTGGCAATCTTGAGCATATCTACTTTTCCTTCTTGTACCACTTCTCTAATAAAGTGATATTGAACTCCTATGTGTTTTGTTTTTAAATGAAAGACTGGATTTTTTGTAAGATGCAAAGTACTTTGACTATCGCAGTATATAGAAATTTTAAACTGTTTGTGCCCAAGCTAATCCAATAACCCTTGCATCTAAATTACATCATTGCATGCTTGTGTAGTTGTCATATACTCTGTTTCTGTAGCAGATAATGCCACAACAGTTTGTTATTTGGATAACCAGCTCACAACTGCTCTTGTAAGTGTGAACACGTAACATGTGGTAGATTTTATTTTATCAATATCACAAAAAAAAAAAAATCAGAATCAACATAGCCTTTGACAGTAAATTCAAATCCACCATAACATAATACAGCATTCGAGGTCCCTTTAATGTATCTAAGGGTCCTTTTCACTACATTCCAATGCTCTCGACCAAGATTTGTCATAAATCTGCTGACAATGCCTACTGTCTAACCAATATCTGGCCTCGTACAGATCATAGCATACATAAGGCTCCCTACTGCTGATACATACGGTACTTGAGACATTTCTATCCTCTCTGCTTCACTGTTAGGACTCATACTTGAGGATAATTTGTAATTGATAGGAAGTTGGGTAGAAATTGGCTTACAGTCTTGCATGTTGAAGTGTTTCAAGACTTTGTTTAGATAATTCTTTTGTGAAAGCCAAATCTTCCTATCTTTTCTATTCCGGTTGAATTTGCATCCCTAAAATCTTATTTGTTGGTCCCAAATCCTTTATATTAAATTCCCTAGCTAATTGTCTTTTTAGTTCTTGGAATTGATCTTTGTTAGGGCCTATTACCAACATGTCATCCACGTATAATAACAAAATGATAAAATCACTTTCATCAAACCTATTATGATATGCACAATGGTTTGAACTCAATCTATTGTACCCAAGACTGATAATGAAGAAATTAAATCTTTTGTACCAACACCTTGGCACCTACTTTAAATCGTACAGAGATTTGGTTAACTTGCAAACCAAGTTTTCTTTCCTTTTTTCTTTGAACCTTTCTGAGTGGAGCATATATATCTCTTCTACAAGTTTTCCATGCAGAAAAGTTCTTTTCATATATAATTGCTTAAAATGCAAATCAAATGTAACACACATAGTCAGGACCACTCTTATAGTCGTAAGTCTGACAGCCAGAGAAAATACCTCATTGAAATCAATCCCTTCTTTCTGAGCATATCTTTTCACTTCCAGTCTCACATGATACCTTTCTACTTTGTCATTTGCATCGCGTTTGATTTTGTAAACCTATTTGTTCTTGATGGTTTTCCTTCCTTATAGCAGTGGAACAAGTTCCCATATTTTATTTTTATGCAAGGCTTCCATCTCTTCTTGCATTGCTGTCATCCATAGGGAAGCATCTGGACTTGTTATAGCCTCTTGAAATGTTGATGGTTTTTCTTCCTCTATGAAAAGATAGTATGCATCGTGGCTTGCCATAACATAATCTGAATGCCATGATGGTGAACTCTGTTGATAGATTGAATGTTGGACTTCCATGCTAACCTTATTTGGTTGTTATTCCTCGTGCTCTAGTTCTGCTTCAGAAGAATTATTATCTCAAGTTTGAATGGTAGTAGTCTCTTTTTTAGTGTCACTCTTTTCTTCTTTATTTTGCAACTCATATTCTACAAATATTGTATTTATGCTTACTATAACCTTATAAGCAGTGGGAGCTCATAGGCGATATCTCTTTACACCTTCAGCATAACCCAGGAATATACATTTTCTGGATTTCAAATCTAATTTTGATCTTTCTTAAGGTTTGTACATTACATATGCCAAACATTCAAACACATGTAAGGATGAATAATCAACTGGCTTACCACTCCACATCTCCGTTGGAGTTTTCAAACTAATAGCTATTGACAGTGATCGATTTATCATAAAGCTAGCAATTTTTACCGCCTCTACCCAGAAAGACTATTCTAATTTTGCAATTCTTAACATAACTTTTGCTCTTTCTAACAGAGTTCTATTCATTCTCTCTACTACACCATTTTGTTGAGGCGTATCAACAACTGTGAACTGCCTCTGAATACCTTCTTGTTTGTAGAATGCCAAGAAGTCACCCTTTATGTACTTTCCTCCATTATCTGTCCTCAAGCCTTTGATTTTTCTTCCAGATTCAAGTTCCACTTGCGATTTGAATTCCTTGAATATTGGAAACACATCAGACTTCTTCTTGATTAGGTACACTTATACTCTTCTGGAGTAATCATCAATAAAGGAAACAAAATATTTTGTGCCTCCTAAAGATGTTATTGGTGATTCCCCCACATTGAAATGAATAGAGTATAGTATGTGTTTATTTTTTGCAATAGATTTATAAAACTTCAATCTATTCTACTTACAACACAATACTCACAGAATGGTAAACTTACATTCTTGAGCCCTGGCAGGAGATCACGTTATGCAAGAATCTTTAATCCTTGTTCTTATATATGGCTTAGTCTACAATGTCACATTTTTTGTGGATTCTTCTTGACAAGTAAAAGCAATAAATACTTCTCTTCGTTTCAACATATCTCCTTGAAGCATGAAAAATTTTGAGGTGCTCTTTCTTGCCTTCATGACCACGAGTGCTCCTTTAGTGACTTTTATAACCCTGTTTTCAATTTGGGTTTTGAGTCTGAGGTCATCAAATTGCTCAACAGATAATAAATTTTTCTTAAAGCCCTTTACATGTCGTACCTCTTGGATAATACGAATCGTGTCATCATGCATCTTTATTTTGATGGTCCCAATGCCAGCAATCTCCAAAGTGTGATTGTTTCCCATGTACACATATCCATTAGAGATAGGCTTGTATGAATGAAACCAATCTCATCGGGATGTCATATGCCATATTACTCCTGAATCCATTAACCAAGTTTTAGAAAATAGATATCTTGTTGAACTAATTGCTGCTTCAGCACGTAAGATTCTATCTTCATCAGATGTATAAACAACATATCCTTGAGAAGTTATTCCTAGAGCCTTCTCTCCATTTTTCTTGTCGTACCAACAATCTTTCTTCATGTGCCCTTTTCTCCCATAATGATAAAACTTAATGTTTTTCTTACTTCTTGACTTTGATCTTCTTTGGCTTTGACTTCCACTAGAGTCACGTTCTTTTGATCTTCATCTCACCATCTATAATGCCTCTACGTATGTAAAAGTTGTTAACATGTCTTCTTTATTTTTGTGCATAGATTTCTCTTCCAAAAAAGCAATTGCAACATCATTGAAAATAAGATTATTCGTAGGAGAGCAATTTGTCAAGTTGATGATGAGTTGATCATATGAATTTGGTAGACTTTGAAGTAGGAGCTCTGCACGTTCATGTTCTGCTATGCTGCAATTCAACAATGAAAGTTGAGAGAATAAAGTATTTAGATTGTAGATGTGCTTCGTTACCGTAGTGGACTCAAACATGCGAAAAGTGTACAATTTTCTCTTCAAGAATATTTTGTTGTGGACTAACTTGACTTCATACAATCAGGTGAGTGTGTCCTAGATTTCTTTTGTTGTTTGCTTTTCTGAAACACTTGGCAAGATTGAATTTGTCAATCTAATTCAGGTTAGCAATAACATTGTCATCTATATCCTTCCACTTGTTATCTTTGATTGTATCTGGTTTCTTACCAATTTCTACAATGCAATTGTCCTTTCTCATCATCATCATCATCTTCAATTTTCATAGAAAGAAATTACTCCCATTGAACTTCTAAATCTCAAATTTTGCCGCCATAATGTTGATAAGATAGTGCCAACAACTAAAGCTCTGATACCATTGTTAGAAATCGTGACACTAGACAGCAATATTAAATAATGAGAAAAGAAGAATTGACACAAAATATTTACATGAAAAACCCTTTTGTATGACAGAAAAACCATGGACAAGAATGGAAAAAACCTTCACTAACTCTAGAGATTATACAACCTTTTTTTGAATCTGAGGAAAGAACAATCAAACTCTCTCTCTCAAAAACAAGAAAGACACACAATTATCTCTATCTCTTTCAAGTGGAAGAACAACTACTCACTCTTTCAACAAAAAAGACTTTACTACTCTTACAACTCTTTACACTCTAATGCTAAACCCCAAAGAAAAAGACTATATTTATAGACATCATCTTCAAAATTTTTCAACAACCTTATCTTTCAATTTATCAAAAGGTGACAATTTTATCTTTCATTTTGTTAAAAAGTGTCAATTTTATTATTTACTTTATCAAAAGTTATCAATTTTATTTTTTAATCTGTCAAAAAGTGTCAACTTTGTCTTTTATTTTATCAAAAGGTGCTAACATTATCTTTTATTTTGTTAAAAGTTATCAATTTTATTTTTTATTTTGTCAAAAGTGACAACTAATTTTTAACTAATTTTATTTTTGTCAGAAAATGATAACAAAATTCCAACCATTTTTTTTATTATAAAAAAGTAATCACCAATTTTATGTTTACCAAATTCAAACAACTATACTAGCAGTCAAATATGGCAAAGAGCTGAAGCATTGATAAAGAAAAAAACGTGGACATTAGAAAACAACGTACAATTAAGAATGACATATTCAACGCATGTACATAGAGTAATATCCCGATTGGTCCCCTGCGTTATAATAGGTTAATAATAGAGTTAAGTTTTAATGAGGTGATATATTCGTCGCCATATGATATTTTCATTGGTCAAAGTTACATGGTCAACTGAATTTAATTAGGTTGTTAAGTCTAGAGTGGAGTGAATGATTGGTGTGATGGGCTGGCATTTTGAAGTTTTGACTGATTATGTCATTTGAATTTTTGACCCAATCGAATTTTTCATTAAAAAATTTGGATAATTATATTATTTTTAAATTAAATTATATATTATTTTAGATTAATTATATATTCATCATATTTTAATAAAAATAATATTACAAAAAGAACGTAATAACACACGTCCAATTTTATTTTTGCTCACAAGGTCTTTCCGATAGAGAAGAATCTTCATAGTCAGAGAAAACTGACTGCCTCGGGACAAATGATGGGTTAGTCAAAGTCAGCCTATTAGTTAGATGAACCTTTGAATAATATAAACATAATTCATTGTTTCTACAAACTGTTTTTTGTCTAGGATTGAAAGATACTTATACTATAACAATCTACAGATTTTTATTTTATTTTTAAAAAATATAGGTAAAAATTTTATTTTGTATTTGAATATAATAATTATTAATTTCTTAAAATATTTTTTAAAATTCAAATATATATATATATATATATATTAAAATAAAATATTTGTATAGAAGGTAATTTATTAAAAGAACAAAATTAAACTAAATTAGATAATTTAAAAATGAAGAAGAGACTTATGTAATTTCAAAAAAAAATAATAAACAAGATTTATGTAAATTCAAAAAAAATTTATAAATATCTTTTTAAGTTACTCATAAAAAACACAAAAAAAAAATTAAATTAGATCAATGATATTTTAATTTTTATCGGCATTGGTTTGATTTAAAATGAGCATACCACTATAGTAACTTTAAAATGCATTTATGTGCGGTATAAATTATCGAAGTTTTTTATTCTTATATATGATGTTGAGAAATTATACTCCTTCATCATTAAATTAAATTTTAAAATTTTAAATAAAAATCTCAAAGTACATAACAGACTTAAATTAAACAACTCAATATTTGAAGATAAAAATCTTTGAAAATCACCAATCATAATAAATAATGTGTTTTGGGTAATTGGAGTGAATTCAGTATTATTTCATTGTAATAAATAAGTAGAAGAAAATTTTTTACTATTAAATAGCCGGGTAAAAATGTCCTAGGATAACATAATTTTTTTATTCGGTGGGGGCACCCCATCCTTTTTGGTTTTACAGAATTTTTAACTGATTTTATAGTTAAAGCAATAAATGTTCAGAAGATTGTACCACCAAATTTATTTGTCCCAAATATTTTAAACATTATATAAAAAAAAAAATGCAATCCCATTATATCCCATTAATTTTTTTTTATTTAATTGTTAAAGGGATGCGTCCCATAAAAAAAATGACCAGCATCCCAAAGATTCCCTGGCTTTAACTTTATACCACGAGTTACAGTTTGTTGCTTTTATTGTGTCTTTTCTTGTATGGAAATTTATTCTTGGGTTGATATTTAACAAAAGAAATTATTTTTTATCAAAATAAATTAAAAAAATTGTGGTATAAAATTTGATTATGTAAAAAATGTTGTACTTGAAGCCCATTGCTTATAGTTATTTAAAAAAAAAATCTGAAATTTGTTGAGTCTAAATTTTTCATTCTAATAATTTCAAAGATATATTTTCTTATTTCAGTATCGTTCATCTAAAACGTCTAAAAGTATCAATCTGTATTCCATAATGTCACAGAGATACTATTTTAGTAGAGCCCCTAGTGAATGGCCCATTGAGTAGTTTCTTGAACTAAAACTGTGCAACCATGAAACCAAGTAATCAAATTACAAGCATAAAATATTTGTTTATTTATGTAACAAATTTTTTTTTTGCTACAAGTTATAATAATAATAATAATGATGATGATGATGCTGATTTTGTAAGCTGTAGCAAATCTAGATGAAAAGTAATTTTTGATATAATACTCATTCAAATTAAAATTTATTTTTAGGTTTATGAGGAATAAAGTTTGTTATTAAGTTAATCATGTTTAACATAATACAACATTTTAGTAGAAATATTTTATTTAAATAATATATTCTTGAAATATAATATTTTAAATAAGCATAAATATTTTTTTTAGCAGAAACTGTGTCTGCATGCTGCAAATTTGATTTTTCACATAAAATTTAACATGCATTAATAATCCATTAAATTACCTGGGCCTGACCAAAATCATTTCATTTTTCTTCAGGCTTGGTCATGTTGTAATGAATTGACGGATTAAGCATACTCTAACTCTAGTTCCATGACACATTTTTTCCTTCATTTGATTAAAAATGTATCATTCTAACTAAAATTATAATATTTACAAAACAGAAGCTTTTGCATTATCATAAAAAAAATAGCATAATTGATGTTCAAAACGATTGCGTTTAAACCCAACTTAATATTGACGAAATCAAATATCAAAGATCATATATATATATATATATATATATATATATATATATATAATCTAATAACGGAAGTATACAACTCTACTTTAATGGTGTATTCCATGTCAAGTTATTTAACTTGGACATATACATATTTAATAAAGTACCTTTTTTGTCTCTAACAAATAATTAAATTTAGTTCATTAAATTTGGATCTAAAATTTAGTAGAGATACTAAATTTGATAATTTTCTTAGAAGTAGAAAATCAAGTGTCATATTTTTTAGTAACTGAATGATTATTTTTGGCATTTCAATGAGTGAATAGCTAAAATGACAATTTTGTGATAAATGAGGGGCAAAAAGTATATTTTTTTATGAAACAAACTTGTTTAATAAAAAATAAGTGTCCTTTTTTGCACAACTATAAAATTAATTGCACCAATACAACCACTATATAACACGCTATGAAAAAGAAATACAGTAATGATAAGTTAAAATATGTTAATTATAGGTCAACTAAAAATAAGTTGTTGTATTTATATTTTGACTCCAATATTTTTAGATTTTATTAATAAATCCAAATTTTTTTTTTTAAATTTCTATTTACTCCCTCTACTTTTTATTTTTTTAAATAATCTTATAAAATATTAGTTCATAAATTGAAAAAAAAGAATAAAATTAGGGAGTTGTGGAATTATTGAAAAGATAAAAAAAAAGTATAGAAATGAATTAACAAAATTATAAACCAATATTTCCATAAGAGTTATTGAAAAATAAAAAGTAGAGCGAGTAAAATGAAGAATTTTTTTAAAAAAATTGGATTCATAAATAAAAGCTAAAAGTAATGGGAACAAAATATAAATATAATAATTTATTTTATGTTGTTATAACACATCATTGTCATTTGTCTTCTTCTTAGTATATCATATAGTTATTAAATTGATGCAATTAATTTTATAATTGCACAACCTAAATAGTAATGTAAATTTTGTTGTTTAGAGATATCCAAATCAACAAATAATTTTTATTTTAAAAAATTACATTCTTTTGGATGAAATAGAAAGTGTTACATTGACTTCTCTTATAAAACTATAAGTTATAATTTTATTTGCTTATATTAAAATTTATATATATATTACTTAGATTATAATAAATAATAAATATATATTTGATCATTAGTCACTTTTTCAAAATTAAATAATATTAAATTAATAATTTTTAATACAAAATAAATAATACTAAAATATAATTTAAAAAAAATCTTAAAAGATATGTTTTATTAAAAAAAAAAGTGATATCATATTTTTCTATTATGGACATTTTTTAGCTTCTATTTTTAGATATTTTAAAAATAAAAAAATCGTATCACTTAAGTCTCTATTGTGAAAAGAGAAAACAATCTTTTTTTTTTTAAGAAAATAAAACATGGGTTACGAAAAGAAAAAGGAATGATTAATCTTTAGTTTAGACAAAAATGTAAACATGCAGGTAAGAAAAAAGAGTAATTAAGTAACATAAAGACATGAGACTTTACAGGGAGTCTATTTTCCTTCATTTCATCACTTTTTTTATTTTCCTTTTCTACCTATCTTATTATAGCTGTCACATTGTCTAACAGAATTTGGATTTTCTTTCTATTTGAAACATGTGCTCTGCAATCATAATTTGGATTCAAGATAACCCCTATTATAATCTGAATTGTTGCATAGGGCTTACAATTTTAATTTTAAAAAATTATCAAAATTAATAACTTAATTCTAAATACAAACCCTTAAATTTATGCTATTACTTTAATATGAATCATCGAATCTGACTTATAAGCAAGCGAGATTCTTCACCAAGAAGGTAGCCATTTGACCGGGTCTATTCAGTTTTCTTTAATTTATTGAAACATATTAAAAATGTTTGTGACAAAGCAAGATGAAAGAATGTCTGCAATGGGCAAATATATAAACTATAATTATTATTTAAGCATGATATATGTTGGCTTAAGTCTATATTATTTCATTGAATGCAAGTTATATTATGGTTGGAATATGTAATGTAGTATACAAAATAGATTTAATATATAAATATACTGCCGGGCTAAAATATTGTATAAAAAATAGAATTTATATGTAAAATAAGATATGGATGAGCCATTGGAGGGAGGGGTAGCAGACAGACACCACTGTACACAATTGAGAAACAATATTAACTGAATTGTCCGCGCTTCCGGTCACTGTTGTTTTTCCGGCTCCGAAAGGCGTACCATCATCATTCTCACATCACCAGAAGCTTCGCCATCGTTTGGTTACCTTGAACTTGAAGTTTCCACTAACCTACCAGATCTTCAGTTTTCATTCTCTAGTTAATCGCTTTTTCTCGACTTTTGGCATGCTCGCCTCCAATTCTGGTTCTGTGCTCCGAACGAAGCTCCCTTTACGCCCACGCGAGCCCACTCGCTCTTGCTTCGCTGCTGCTGCTGCCCACTCTGCTTCCTTCGATCCGGGATCTCGATCCACGCCCAGCGTCGCTGCCAGGCACAAGCTGTCCCTCAATTTGATCAGAATGGAAGTGCTCCGGCGAATGGGCGGAGGTTGCTTCAAGAATCACCACGATAAGGGTTTAAAGGTGGAGGCTGATAGTGGTGGCGAGGATTTCTTTGATGTCTCCGCTGTGTCTAAGCCGGTCGCCGAACACCTTGTAATTATGGTTAATGGGATAATTGGGAGGTAATGATAAAATGCCACTGCGCATCGCGCTGTTTCTTGTATTATTCATTTCTATTTGTTTAACTTGCTAATGTTGGTAGATTGTGACCTGGTATTGAACTGAGAGTTGATCAACCGGTTTAGCGGAAAAAAATGTTTTTTTTTTTAACTTTTTTTTATGCTTTATGACATTAGCAGGAGAATCCCATTTTTCAAATTGTTTAAATCGTTTACTTGCTACATAGCAAGAGGTGATTGGAGATGGCTGCCATAAAATACTGGAATGGTAAAGTTTAAAAGGAACGAGAGGTGCTATATTTTTGCTTAAAATAGGTTTACTGCGAGATAATGATTTAGATTGAGTATGTTTAAGTTTAATTGAAGGTTTCAAACAAATTAAAGATTATGTTTAATTAAAATAGGTTTATCCTACTTGCTATTTATTTAGTATTCACTGTTTAGCAAATACCATATATGTAAGTCTTTTTTATTCAAGTGCACATCTTGTTTGATTATCACTCATAAGAAGCTTGAGCATCTGAAACATAACAGTACTTCGGTTCTCGTTCTCCATCAAATAAATTAGGGCTTTACAATTCTTCATATTCCTCTTTTTAGACCACAGTAGCGGTTAGTGGATTAACTATAGTCATTTTCCCCCTAAATTAATATGCATGCCCTTATATCTTGAAATTAAGATTTATGCTATTTCTTTTCTCTTGTGTACCTACTTTTAGCTGCTTTAATAGGTGCAATTGTCATGGCTTGCTAGTAAGAATAGAACTAGTAACATCAATCTGAATTCAATTTTGTTCCTAGCAGAATGTCATTTTGACTTAAGCTTCACTTTCAAACTTGAATAATTTCTCTGTTTGATAATATAAACTGAAATGCACTTCATATCAGTCCTGCAGATTGGAGATATGCTGCAGAGCAGTTTGTGAAGAAGCTACCGGATAAAGTTATTGTACACCGTGAGTGTTCCAGTCAAATTAGTTACTGCTTTCTTTCTGCACATGTTAATACTGTCAGCAATCTAATGAAATATACACAGTATCATAATTCATATTAAAGGATTATTAACTTTCATCCTTGAATTGTGGATCACTATGTAGGTGATGGCATGATAAACTAGATAGGTTCTCATTTTGATAGTTATTCAGATGAATTGTTTCTGTCTTTCTCTTTCATTTAGAATATGATGTGAATTATTATACTCGGGTAGGAGACAATGATTGCAAAAATTTTTTTGTATTGGTTTTGCCTGCTACTTAAACTATATTACTAACATCATTGTGCTTGTATATTCTTGTGGTGCGTGCTCTGAATTTGCAAACTTAAGTATCTTCCACTTTTACAATCTCTTGTATTTTTTGCAGAGGACATTATGTATTGTGCTTAACTTGATATTTGTGGACAGGCAGTGAATGTAACTCTTCAAGATTGACATTTGATGGTGTTGACACAATGGGTGAGAGGCTTGCTGAAGAGGTATTTTGGTAATAATGATATGATCCTTTATAAAGGACATACAAACATCTTAATTTCTCATACTTTCCTAACCTTTTGGTTGTAGTTTCATGGTATTGTTAATTCTTTGTATCTGAAATTTTGGCTTTTTTTAATTTCTATGCAGGTACTGTCTGTTGTTAGACGTTGGCCAGGGGTGCAAAAGATCTCCTTTGTGGCACATTCTTTGGGAGGTTTGGTGGCAAGATATGCTATTGGGAGACTTTATGATTATTCTTCAATACTGGGGCCTGCAGGTACTAGTCCAACAAAAAATGACATCAATAAAGAGCAGACAGAATATTCCAAACAATGCCTTGAACAATGTTACAAGGCCAAAATTGCTGGTTTGGAGCCAGTGAACTTTATAACTTTTGCAACACCACATCTTGGTTCAAGAGGACATAAACAGGTGCTTAAGCTTGCTATCAAGATTCAGTATCGTTAATATTCAGTCTCTGTTCTTCTGTTGTCACCTTTCTTTCAATCTTCTTTCATTTTTTGAGGGTATTTTTGGCTTGTTTCCTTTTCTTCCTCTTTCTTTTCTGCCAAAATTGCACTGAAATCACCTGTGCTTTGGGGCTGGTTTACTTATCCACTTCAGTCTCCACTAGGAAAGTCTCATTTGGGCCCACTTGAGTTAACATCTCAATTATATGGAAGGCATGTCAATGCAAACTTGGTGCAATCAGTGAAATTTTTAAGTTTTATTTCCACTTTGTTTACCATACATCCTCTTCGGAATGCCACTTCCCTAAAAGGCTGGCACTGAAACTGATTTAATTCCAGCACCATCAACTTAAGAATAGTAATCATTCTTGTTTATTTTATGATATTTGAAACTCCTGATGTTCAGTTTATATAGGATATACTTTTGAATTAAGATACATAATAGCTTTAGGAAGTTAGTTCCCTTTTGAATTTGTTGTGGTTGTCCCTGGTAGATTTGTCATCATATATCTTTAAAATTTTGCTTTTAAGGGTACACTATATATGGATCATTGAAGACATGCTTCAGAGTTTGATGCAATGTAGGCAGAATCTGCATATATCATTTTTCTTTCTAAATTGCTATAAAATCTTATATAAAGGGTGTTCTGTCTTTTTATTTGCCTCTTCTTTTTACGTAATTAACTCTTCCCTGCACTGCTCTTAAATGTACAAGAAGGAGGAATTGTGCTCTTCTGCAGTATGAGAGAAATGGGTTTTGTTATTTGGTGGTAGCAAACTTTTCTTGGAATATGGTGATGAGAATTGTGAGAAATATTGTGTGCTTGGTCTGGTTGTTGATATATTCATAAAGTATTGAGGTTGTAAATCTTATCTTATCTTTTTTACCTTCTGTTATTCTTGTGTATGTGCTGCTGTTTTATTTTGTAAGCCTCTTGACTCTATTCTGACTGATTCATGCGTTGAAGTCTGAAGTTCTTATATTGGAACACCATTCCTGATTTCTGATCTTTTATATTTGTACTTTTAGCTTCCATTTCTTTGTGGCCTTCCTTTCCTTGAGAGAAGGGCATCCCAAACTGCACATATAGTTGCAGGGAGATCTGGGAAGCATCTCTTCCTAGTGGACAATGATGATGGAAAGCCTCCTCTTCTCCTGCGCATGGTTGATGACTCTGATGACTTAAAGTTCATGTTAGTATTAATGTGTTAGTGTAATTCATCAGATGCTTATATTCAATTTGCATTGTTGCTCATCCAACTATTACTTATGGTGTAGGTCAGCCTTACGTGCATTTAAGCGTCGTGTGGCATATGCAAATGCAAATTTTGATCGTATCCTCTTTTTAATTTATATTTTGAAAGATGAGTTTTCTTAGATGTCTATCAAAATTACTGTTGCACAAAGCTTTAGCTTAATGAATATAGAGTCAATAATTTTTGTCAAACTTAGCAGATGCTAAGTTTTCCCTAAAATGGAGTTTGCATGTGTATCATGAAATGAACTTGGAATGACAACATGATGCTAAAATAATGGCACTGCTATGTGAAGTCAAGTCTTTACACTTTATAAACAACCATGCTCCAATATCACACTTGCTAATACTTTTCTTAAACT
Organism: Delonix regia; assembly: GCA_037074485.1. Lineage (NCBI taxonomy): Eukaryota > Viridiplantae > Streptophyta > Magnoliopsida > Fabales > Fabaceae > Delonix > Delonix regia. The sequence continues at coordinate 23,591,460 of CM073451.1, read as the reverse complement.
GTACATTGGAAAAATGATGCATATCAAACCAAATATATAACAATATATATATTTTTTTTGATATATATCTTGACTTTGCTTGAAGATATGGTTGGATGGCGTACATCATCAATTCGGCGTCAACATGAACTTCCAAAGGTTGAGGCTTCTGCATTTATTCTACCTTTGTTACTACATGGCTTTTCAGGCTAACTTCTGTTCCTCCTTTTCTGCCAGTCCAATTTGCTTGTAGTTGATGAGAAATATCCACATATTGTTTATGTTGAAGGAGAGACCGTTGATGACAACTGTAATAAAGAATCTTCTGTTATTAGAGACCAAGCAATTGACTGGGAAGGTATTATACCATTTTATTCTTTTCAACCTTGTGATATACTGCTTTTCTTATCAAGTGTTTTCAGACTTCTCCTGTGATGGGACATAATGCTATATATTATATTTAAATGATCAGGAAGAGGAGTTCTTTATCTTGGATGTTTTGTTTTGAGAATGGACATTTGTTGTTTTGATTGATTATTAGTTGGACTGTCTAGTTCAATTACATTCAGATAGAATGAGAAAAAAGTGGAAAGACTATTTGCTTTCTTATTTTCTTTCGCTTTTATTGAAATAACTAATATGAGAAAACAAGTAACATGTAGACCTGATCACGAGTTGGGTTTATTTAAAAATGAGTTGGTCTTTGGTTAAAAAAAGGGGGCTTGAGCTCTTTTTTAGTCAAATTTTTTTATTTGAGCTTATATCTATATTTTTTTGCTAGGTTAGACGAATTTTTCTAAGTCATGATCAAATTTATTTGTTATTTAGAATTTCAGATAGACAATGCGATGGTTATTATTGTTTGTACAATTGTGTATAGGAAATTTATAAATACAAATTAGTTATTGTTTTGGTATAAATCCTTTGGATGAAGGGAATTAGTTACTGTTTCCTTGCCAAATGTCACATCAATGTTAATTATGCTTTTATGTGACCCATCTTGAATTAAAATTGAGCTAATTTCACTAACAAACTTGTATTTTACATTTTTAAAATTAAGATAGTGTTATTTTTAATATTTTGATTCTTAAGTTGCATCTCTTTTCTTCATGATCAAGTTGAGTTTTTCTTTAAATAATAAGTTTTTTCTTAAAAAAAATTTATTCAAGTTTTTGAGCTGGTTCAAGCTTTAAAAAGCTTGAGTCTGGTATGTTTAACAAGCGAATTTTTTAAATCTGACTTTTTTCTTTAATTCAGGCTTTATTTTCTGGGCTCATATCATTTTTATTAGGCTGGATAGACCTTTTTTATTATGATTAAATCTATACCTATATACATAAATTTCTTTCAGTATAAATATCACTGGAGTTGGGATTTAATCTCATACATAATAGGGTACAAGGGGTAGGCTTACTTGGGATATTATTTAAGTCAAAATCGCTTAAGATTGGTTCAGTATACATACATTTTGTACTATACAGTATTAAATAGAATGAATATAGAATTCATAAATAATACATCATAACTTGATAAATTAAGATAATTTTTCCAACTAATTTTAATTCCAAATAATAAATATATTAAACTAGTCTAGAAGAAAGATAAAATATTCATTTTTTTGTGGGAACTCGCAATGTCCCCTCAACTCTGAGTGTGGGACTATCCCCTTTCAGACTTAGGCCGCAAGGTGTTTTCTGTAGGATATGAGCCCCTCCACGCGAAGTTCACCCACATGAGACTCAGTTTGCCAATTGAGCTACAGGTTGTGGTTAAATAAAATAATCATATAATATAACTAAGTTTTGGAAACTTGAGAACTAAAATACTTAGTCTCTTTCAATGTCTTAATTTTTTCCTATTAGGATTTGGTGTCTTATCCTTCTTTTCTGTAAGGAATAGTTTGTCTACATGTAAATTGTGTTTTATTGTTCACAATAAGAGTTTTGGTTAGTCAGAGATATCCCCTTTTTATTAGGAATATGGAATAACTGTTATTTATTCTATTTTATTTTCTATTCATGTAAATTACAAGGTGTATTCTATTGAGACTATTTGACTAAGTTGTAGTCATTCTCCCTATAATATTTGAACTTAGTTTTTACCTTAATGCAAAAAAAATAGAGAACAATAAGTTCCTTCTCTAAATTTACAATAAGCAAGTATAAAATTCACATAAAACACTAGTTGTTTTAGAAAAAATATTTAGTTTAACACATTCACTGTTCAAGCCTTTGTTGAACTAACTAAACTAAAAAAGAAAGGCCCAATTAAAGAAAAAACCTTGAAAAATACAAGGTAACCATTGTATTTTGTGCTCAAATTTTTGCCAAGCCCAAAAGGCAAAAGAAACCTTTAACAAAATAAATAAGGTTCAGTGAAGACTTTAGAAAGCTTTTTATATTCTCCCCAAGTCCATCTTCCTTCATCTACCCTGCTCCAGTCATTTAGAGTTGTTTGCAACCTCCATTTATTTTATTCTCTCTGTTTCACACTAGCAGCCAAACATAGAAAGGTTGTCATTTCATGCATGGGGATCCTGCCTTTTGTGATCGAATGTCCTATTTTTGGATTGCACTATTTGCTGGTGAGGGCAGCACCGTAGGGAACACTTGTCGGTTTGTAGTGGATTGAGTTGCCTCAATGCCTTTCTCTTGAAGTTTATGGTTTTCTATAGCATGCTACATTGCTATTTTAGTGTTCAGTGTTTTGAGCTGATCTTTTCCATGCAATGATAAAGATATCCTAACTCTTTTGCCTCAAGTAAAATATAATGTGAAAATGGGCAGTGTTTTTTTTAAAAATCATATGTAGTAGGGTAAATGTAACCTCTTTCATAAGGAACTCTTTTGTGTTCGACTCTGAACTCTTAACTTATCATAGTCAAAATATTCATTTCATAGCATCAATTCTGAACGTTAAAATTCAACTGTTATTTCAATGGGTTTTTATTAACTTTAAACTCCTAATATTGAGTAAAATGTTATTATACTAGCTGCTTATATAAAATATGCTGTTAGCTCTTCTGCATTTATTGGCTATTGCATTTGATCTTTAAACTTGTGTCATATCCTTGTTTTTGCTTATATAAAATATGCCGTTTGCTCTTCTGCATTTATTGGCTATTGCATTTGATCTTTAAACTTGTGTCATATCCTTGTTTTTCTAATTGTTATTCTTTTCCCATGTAGAGGAGATGATAAGAGGCCTCACTCAAGTACCATGGGAGCGTGTAGATGTTAGTTTCCACAAGAGTAGACAGCGTTACATAGCTCACAGTACAATCCAGGTGAACTTAATAGCTTAACCTCAAAGCGTTCCTGCAATCTGTGTGATGTAACCCATTTTGATGACTATTCATCAACTGCTGTCTTCATTCTGCTCCTTTTTAGAACTCCTGTATAAGATAAGATGTAATGGACATTCTTTGTTATTTTAATGAATAGTACAATATGTTAACTGAAGACATTGTACTATTTTGTCTTTGATGAGAATTGAGAATCGTAAGATTCAGGGTTTTATGATGGTTAAGGAAGAAATCTAATAATAAAGTTTAACTGAAGGTAATTGTTGGTTTGCAAGTAATAGGATAATTATTATGAGTCAAATTGGTTGCTGTTGCGGTATTGTGACAATGCCTGGGACATCATCCTCTTAGATTTGGTGGATTATGAGGAAAACTTGTAAGCTACTGATATTGTAGAAAATAGAAATACTTATTAAGGCTGTCTGGAAAATGAACTGGTCTGGGCAAGTGAAAAGGCTGAAGTAAAAGGAGTTGAAGTTGTTGGAACCTAAATATGCTGACTAGATAGTGAGTGTACGTTAGCTGTAATTGGTTTATGACTAATTCTGTAATTAGTAGGCCTTAATGAGTCTTTAGTGACTTGTTTTGTGCCACTTATAAATACATGGTCTCATGTAGATCAGTGCTCGCTGACTACGTTTCATAGGAAGGGGTTTCTTTCCTTTCTCCATATTTTATAGAAGTTATAGAAGAAGAAGAAGAAAATTAGTTGAGGCTTCACACTAGGTTTGATTGTAGTACATAACCAAGAAGATAGCAATCTCATTTAATAATTTCATAAAACTGATATTATTCTTGAAAGAAGATAAAATCCTTATAAAGTACATTAACTGCTTTATCTTATACTGTAAACTTGGGGATAAAATCTGAATCTTCATATAGAACAAGAATTAGACTTATACTATTATTGATTTATTGTTATATAATAAGATTAAGGAACACGTTTACAACTATATAAGAAAAACTTAATGACAAATCCAAGCCCAAATAGAACCTTTGACCTGGAGCTGCAAAAAGTACTAAAGTTAGGTAAAGTAGTATGTAATATAAATTAGGGGCTTACCTGTGCTAATAAATTTTTGGTTTTTGGTCTGGTTATGTCTGTTGAATGTTCCAATTAATCTCCACATCAAGATCAAAATTATCCCAAATTTCTAGGAATATTTTATCTCCAGGCTGATGATTTCTTGATGCTATCTCTGTCTGATGGAACTTTCTCTATATCTTCTTATCTAAATGTAAGCATTCCACCCAGACAAGATGAACAGGGCAGAATGAGCAAATTACAGCAGCAGAAATACAGAAGAATAGCAAAACCAGATGATTATCTAGCTTTTGAGAGGCTAGAGTCTCTCTCAATCCAAGTGAATTCTTCCTTACTCTTACACTCCCCTCCCTTTCAGCTCATAACCCATGCTAATGGTTTCTCTCACTCTCTCTCTACGCCTTGACCCTGAGAAACATGTGCCGAATAGTTAGTTAAGCCAAAGAAATATCATCAAGGGAGACCACACAATTTCTCTCACTGGTCCCCCTGAACCCCTTCTATTTTCTCTTTGTTCTTTCTGCTTTACACTCTAGTGGGCCAAGGCCCAACAAGCACAGATCCATCACTTTGCATGATAGAGGAATTCTGCATTCTCTATACTGTTGTTTCTGCCGCCAGTTAACATTCCAAGATGTGCACATTATATTTGTTGTTGGATGCCTGTCTTGGCATTGACAAATCTGCCTGGAGTAGTATCTATATTTAATGGGTGTGATAGTCTGCATGCTAGTGTACCATTTTGGATTTCTTTTCCTGATATGGGTATCAATCAATTCCTGCACTTTTATTATATTCAGTGTATAAAGATTGCTTTTAATGTACACTAGCTATAAATTTTCCCTTGCATATTTGTTTGGAGAGTGGAATAAATTAATTTTATCGTTGTTAGTAATACATAAATTTCTTTCTAAATATTCTAGGCCAAACAATGGCCACTGCTTAAACTTGGTATCGCTAATTCCATTTTCTTATTTCTTATTTGTTTTGTCTGGCCTTCAGGTGAAGACTTACTGGTTGAATTCAGATGGTGCCGATGTGGTTTTCCATATGATTGATAATTTCCTTCTTTAGTTCTTTACCAGTTTGCTGTCAACATTCAGTGATCTGAGCAATGAGTAGATGTATTCTAATCTTTCCCCCACTGTTGGTCTTGCATTGTTGCTGATGAAGATGATTTGTTGTATATCATATTGTTGTAGTTGATAGCTCATAGCTTCCTCTGAGTGCACCTTTTTGTACATTAGTTCTCTGAGTAAGACATGTATCCACGTCATTGAACATGTACATGGAAAAAGCTGTCACAGTGCAATCTGTTTTTACTGTATCCTTTTCTTGTCTACATATACTACTTTTATTCTTATGTACACAACTCCAAAAGCATACTATGATATCAGTGTGGCAGATCTAGGCAGCCTGTAGTGTCTCCTTTTCTAGAACTCAAGGACAGAGGTAGAAGCCTATAGAATTGGTCTTGTTCAGGTAAGGTTGTCTATGAGCCTGTTTATGTTTCTATATATATGTTTGACATTACTGTAATGGACATGTCCAGTTTGTTGTTGTTTCTAGCATTTTTTGAAACTGTCGTCTCCATTACTCTCTTAATTTGATTAGTTATGCTCCTTCAGAAATTGTTACTGGGACACTCATGACTTCTCCTGAGGTGTTTTTGCTTTGAGAGACTGAAGTTCAAATGGAATTGAATAATCACTATATACATTGGGCACCTTTTAAAATCATTATACAACAATTGTTTGGATGAAAAGTCTTCGATTTTGGAAAATGCTTTGGCAAAACAATGTCTTGACTTTAAAACCTAAAAAACATTATTTGGCCATTGATATCTTTTTCTTGAAAAAATTGAACCAGGTCTTATTCTATGAAGGGCAATATATTCAATATATGTTCCATTAATCAGTCATGATATTCTCTTTAACCCTATAAGGGGGAATTTCATCAATGGGGCCAAAATAAATAGAAGAAAAGAAAAATATTTGCTTTCGTCTAATGGAAGAATAGGCACGTTTTGAAAATTACTAGATCGCTCATGATTGCCTCTCGTATGCCTAAACCAGTAAGGAAGCCGTTCTCATAGCCACTTATCTCATAAATAGACTTCCCACCAAAGTCCAACATTACAAAACTTAAATCCTACCCGAGCGCTCAGACCCTTCACACTCTACCTCCAAAAGTTTTTGGTTGCACATCTTTTGTGCATGTTTACCGTAGAGGACAACTTGATCAAACTTCATTTACATGCATATATATATATATATATATATTTTTACTATTATCCAACAGAAAAGGGGTACAAGTATTATTCTCCCACCTCCAACCATTTTTTCATCACCAGGGATGTCATATTCTTTAAAACTCAAACTTTGCTTTCATGAAACGCCAATTTAGTGGGAGAGTCAAGATGAATGGGGTTTTCGTCCTTGTCTATTTACCTTCATTCGAGACCTTTACCTGCCATAGTAGTCCTGAAATCACTCCTACTGGTTCTGATTTACCTGTTACAGCTCGTATTCCTTCTGTTACAGCCTCCAAACACCATGATAATCATCCTCAACCGCCATCTTCTGGTGTCACATCTCCTGAACCTGTTGTACAGTTTGAACTTGAGACCAACAAGGAGAATCAGGGTAACAAATAGAAAGGGCTACAGGCTTATTCATGGAGGAAGAATATAAGTGAGTTTGAACCCTGCACACTTCAACGAGAGCATTATGAGTCCTCTCCAAGTTTAGGTGACATGGATGATGAATTAAATACTCCCATTGCTTTAAGAAAAGGTGTTAGATCTTGTACTCTTTGATAATGCACCTAAAGGGGGTGAATAGATGTTCTAGTAAGTTTAAAACAATTTTTTAATCAAATGTGCATAAATAAGATTGATTTTCAAGTATTGTAGTCAATTGTCTGAAGGCAACAATTTTGTATTGAAAAATTAGAAATAATTGTTGAAAGAATTCAGTACCTGAAAAATAACAAGCTAATATTAGAATGTAAAAAATAATCATTGAAAATTTTAGTACCTAAAAATTGACTTTAGGTGCTTAAAACACTTTGACTAAAAGACTTTTTAAAAAAGAGTTAGAAAGATGTAGGCACAAAAAATTTATTAGAAAAAAAAATAGTCTTATGTTTAAACCTTAAAATGATCTTTTAAATACTAAAAAATTATAAGTTTGAATATAAAAACAATGAAGGTTTTTGCACCTTGAAATTTAGATTCTATTACATGAAAGATATTTTAAGGTGCTTGAAAACATATTTTAAGTGCCATAAAGTTATGACATGATATTAAGAGAGAAAGGAAAACGAAGATTCACACAAGCAAATTTATCCTGGTTTAAACTCTCTTGTCTTACTTCCAATCTTCTTAAAAAATAAAGAGATTTTCACTATATCAAAGTTTATAAGGATTTTAATATGCTAACCTTAAACATAAGGTTTATAGTTTACCTCAAACTTAGGTTTTTCGTGCTCACCCAAAACACAAGGATTATGACTTATCTTGAATTTGAGTTTTCCTACGCTTATCCAAAATACAAGATTTATAACTCACTTCGAACCTAAGTTTTCCTGAACTCATTAAAAACACAAGGTTTATAATTCACTATAAACTTTTATAACTTGGGTTTTCATTTAACTCATCCATAATTGACTTTTTTCACTAGGAAAGATTTTTACAAAAAGAAGAATTAGATTGAATACCTTTATACAACAAAGAATTCATGTAAGTTTGAAGAACTTAGGCTATTGAAAATTTAACTCAAGGACCTAAAACTTAGTTGATTTCTCTCTTAATATTTTCAAAACTTCTTTTTTATCTTCACGCTCCCCAAGCTCTATCAAGTCTGTTCAAACACTTCTCCATTTATAGGATGGAAAAATATGACTATTGCATTTCAAAATCTTCCACAAGCTTGGCTTTTGACCTTTAGACATAATAAATGGAGGTGCAAGAAAGGTTTTGTCATAAAGCTTCATAATTGCTGCTCTTTTGTCCATTTTGTAGAGCATCATGCCTGTCCATATTAGTTCTTATAGTTGGTTGTACTTTATGATAATTTTATGAAGTTTTTTTGCACATTTCTTACCTCTTTGAAAGCCTTGTAGTGTTGAACAACTTCTACACTTTATTGCTTTTTAACTTGTCAAAAAATGCTTGGGTTATCACTCTTCTTAGATGTATGTTGATTTTTCTTAGATTTGTCTTTAGTGGATTTTTATATGTCTGATTGTCAGATTTAGGTATATGAAACTAGGTGCAGTACAAAACAAATTTTTCATATTTTTCTTCATGTGTTTTTCTAAGATTTCTACCAACTCTCTTTGATTTGATGGTTCTTCACATTTGAAAATTCAGCATATGATTGTTGCTTTTCAAAAGATGTCTTCTTCTTTCTCAAAATTTGAATGCTAAGCTTTAGGAAATAGGAGAAAGAGGAAAAGGACCTTGTTAAAGGGTTACTTCCATGCCTTCCATGCCATTTCTTCTCTCTCTTTTTACTGTAACTTTCAATCGAAATTGTAAAATACCTTTTACACTTTTGGAAGCTTTTTATTTACATACTTGTACTTGAGTCAATCACTTTTTGCTTAACACGTTGTGGCTAATTTCCTCCTTTTCAGCTTTTGCATTGATAACATGCTTTGTATTTGTTCCCTTTCTATTTTGTATGCTACCACTTTTATTTCCTTTATTGTGCTACTCTCTTTATTTTGTAAAATGATTGACTTTCTTAGTCCCCTATCATTCATAACATTTATTTGTTACACATAATGCCATTTGTCCTTTATGCTTAATCATTTTGCTTTTCAGCACTTTAGTCTTTTCATGTGCTGTCATTTGTTTTTTATTTTTCACTTTTTCGGTTGTCATCTCTTGCTTTTCTTCAACTTGTACCATATGTGACTTTTTTTTGTCTAATTCTATCTTCTTGTGTTTTGAGAAATATGGGCTACGAAGACAAAGTAAGTTGAGCCATGCACAAAGATTATAGAAGTCTTAATATATTATGGATCAACATAAAATGAATTGGGCTTGTGATAAAGTCACTTACATTCAATGCCAATGGGCTTGCATATAAATAAATTAAGTTATTTGGGCTTTGTTTAAGATGAAATAAATTTGTAAAATATAGCTAAGAAAAAACTTTTTCAAGTTAGTCTTTGTAAATATTAATTAATTAAATCCAATAAGGATTAAATATTTTTGTAAAATATATTCCAATGTAAATTTTTATGTTAACCCATGTAAATATTAAATAACTAAGTCCAATATTTAAATGCATTTTATTTGACTTAATGCTTCTAATAAATTAAACTTAAGAGTTTTGTTATCATTAGAATAAATTAAGATCATAGGTGAACCTTGGGGTCAACACTCTTCACCCTATTGGAAATGAAGTTGCTCATGACAAGTTATCTCCCAAAATGCAATCTTTTGTTGCCACGATGTCATTGGAGAAACCGCCTCTCAATATTGGTAAAGCTTTACAATAATATGAATGGAGAATAGCCATACAAGAAGAGTTTAATGTCTTTGCAAACAATGAAGCTTGGGAGATCATTGATCTTCTTGGTAGGGTGAAAATAGGTTTTAACAACAAAGTATAATGTTGATGGAAGTATTAATCATCATAAACAAGGCTAGGGCTAAAGGATTTACTCAAACTGTGGGATTGTATTACTAGAAGACCTTTGCTCTTGTGGCCAAGTTTAACACTATTAAAGTGCTTCCACCTTGGCTGCAAATTTAAATTTGCCACTTCAACAACTAGAAGTGAAGAATGTCATCTTGAATTGATATCTAGATGAAGAAATAGATATGGAGGCCTCTTGAATTTGACCTTGAAAAAGGAGATAAAAAGAAATAGTGTAGACTTCACAAGTCACTTTACGGTCTTTAGCAGTCAACCAGAATGTGGTTGGACAGGTTCACAAAGGTTGTTAGAAGCTATGGTTATAGTCATTGTCAATCTGATCACACCTTGTTTACCAATTTCTCCCCAGTGGTAAACTGTTTTGATAGTCTATGTTGACGATATAATTGTGACTGGTTTGAAGGCATCCTGAAGTTCGTCCCTCGTGTTTTCATCCATGAACAATTCAAGTTGTTAAGTTCTACTGACCGAAGTTTTACAGATATTACTAATTCTCAAGATGTGGTGTTCTCATTCAACCTTGACTCATCATTCATCACTGATTTCATGCATATTCTAGCAGTTTCTCCATTTCACATTAGTTACAACTTACAAGAAAATTATGTTGAGTGTGGATTTTTCAGCAGATGAATTTAGTGTGTTTTGTTGCTATATATATTTGCATAGAAATGGGATTAGTCAAGATAATTTAGTCTATCTCCAAGATTTGGTGCCTAGTTTTATTTCTTATTCGGTTCTATTTGATTTATTCCCGGCTGAACATATCAGCCTCTTTCACTGGACTTAAATTTAGAATTAGAACTTCTTTTCTTGATTCGCTTGTTAGGTTGCTGTTTAGCTGAATCATGTAGAAAGTTCCATCCTTGGAACTTACAACTATTGCTGATGACTCATAAGGCTTTGCCTGCCATCAGTCAGCTCAAGTCTTGCCAGAAATAAATACTACACAAGATCAATATGATCCTTTTTTTCCCTTCGTTTTTGATGAAAGATCAACATGATCCTCTGTGTACCTGCTTTACATAGAAACATAACTGGCAGATGTTACCGTTGAACAAGCTTGAATTGCCGCAAATTTTCCCCTCTATCATTAGTACCTAGGAAATAAATGAATGCTACAGACAAATAGAATGATGTATTGTTGAAATGGTGAGTTTGTACGTCTGTTAATTTGTTCACAGTGAGGAGTGTAATAAAGAGGAAAGAAGAGGAGAAAAGAATAAATGGCTTGAATTTGACTTTGTCAAAATCATTGTTTTGGACTTCTGGTTTATTTATCCTATATCAATAAAGCCTCACACATTGCACTTATTTACCAAAAGAATGATAGAGACAAGGGAGAAGCCAATCTTCAGGCAGATGTATAGCCACGGATGCCTTTATTATCTTCACTGTTTGACTCTTCGTGGCTGAAATTGGAAATTGTGAATTACCAGTTAGTAAATGGTGGCAATCAACAGAATTATTACCTATGAATGATGTAATCTAGTCTTATTATTACCACCCAGCATCTTGGTTAATTTTTCCAGCGATGCATACTTCCACTGACTCTTGGGATGTTGATGACACATCAGATTTTACTGTCAGCAGACTCGATAGACTTTCACAAAACTGTTCATCAAAATAAAGCTCAGTAACTAAAAAACCAATAATTTTACATAAATAGCTAACAAGGAATGTTATCTTACTTCTTCGTACAATCTTAAGTCTCCTGCAGATTTTGATACCTCTACAACACAGTGACTTGGAGCAACTTCAATCACCTGACAGTTGCCACGCATATAGGTGAAAGACTATTTTTAGTACTAAAAGAAAAACTTACATGATCGGGGATGGTATGCAACAATAAATTACCTTTGCGGATAGGTCATAGTATGATCTGGAACATCTAGTCATCATCTGCTTGGGGTGCATTTTTATCTGATATTAGAGGAAAATGTAATTAGTTGCCAGTCTCTGGAAAAGCTGCACAAATACATCCACTAAGAAATTAGGTAAACAGAGTTTTATACCGTAAAGTTGTTCAGTTTTTCTACTGACAGTCTCACATCTGTTGCAGCAGTTTCTATTTTTTCTATGGTTTCATTGATGTTGTGCTTGGATCCAAGCCTTGTTCTCTGCCTTTTGTGATCCTAAGGAGGGAATACCCAACATTGACATTAATGATTGAATGAAACCTGTAAATCACTTACAACTGCTTTTGCATTTGTAGACTTACCTGTTCTTCGAAAAGGCCTGATAGATCAAGGTCCTGAGACATGGCTATTAGTTGGAAAGCATTAATGAAACTTGAGGACTTGGGTATTGTTGTCTCTAAAATATTCTCCTATAGCAAAGATATCAGACATTTTTTGTCAACGTGAGTTTCCTAAACATATGTCTGCCCTATTTGTTGATAAATTACCTCAACTGAATCAAAAGCAGCTTTAACATCATCCATGTGAACGTTCTGATCACATTCAGATCCGCAAGCAGGCACATAATCTGTTTGAAACCATTCATTTTCTATGATCTCTGGTATAGTTATTCGCTGCATGAATTATCAAGGAAGTGGGAAAATTATTATCTATTAGTAACATTTATAGAACATAGTTCATTAGTTTTGAATTTCTACCTTTCCAGCACGTGGTTCGAGTATTTTGGCAATTAGTTTCTTCTGACTTTCTGTAAACCATCCTGGACATGTATATTGTGCGCTGCATATCTTCACAATTGAAAGTTATCAGAGAACTTGAACTGTATATAGAGTTTGCTCTATATTGTCACTTCTGTATTGGGTAGTACCTATAAGGGTATACCTTCTTATACAAGTTCATCAAGTTGTGGTCATCAAATGGTAGATGGCCTGCAAGTAATTCAAAAAGGATTACCCCACATGACCAAACATCAGCAGCTGCTCCGTCATAGCCCTTGTTATACAGCAGCTGAGCATGAGAAGGATTGAGAGTCATTAGTTATAGGTATGTCATATAGATCATAATCATTAGCTTTCTGGAATTCTTTCTCTGTAGCTTATCACTGTGACTTTCCAGAAAGCTAACTTGATAAACCAGATTTAGATGCTATGTTGATGACAATTTCAATATACCTCAGGTGCCACATAACTTGGGGAGCCACACGCGGTGGTTAGAATATTATCAGGCTGTTAATGTATTGAAATATGAGCCAATTAGGAATAAAATACGTTATAAGTGACCTGATGTGGAATAAAAAAATTTGAGAACAGGTGCTACCTTTCGCAGTGCACTTAGCCCAAAATCTGAAAGTTTGAGATTCCCTTTGCTGTCCAGAAGCAAGTTTTCTGGCTATTATTATATGCCAGAGATCCAAATTAAGTTTTAAAATTCCCTTTCAAATAGGCAAAGAGAGGTTGAGTTGACTGACCTTGAGGTCTCTATGATAAACTCCTTTGTTATGGCAGTAGTCCACAGCATCAATAAGTTGCTGGAAAAGCTTCCTTGCTTCACGTTCATTCAACTTTTTGGCATAAGACTGTAACGAGTATAGACAGGGATTAGAATTGAAGTAGCATACCAGAAAGATTAATTAGTTTTAATAGATTGCCAGTTCTCACCAGTTTGTCTAATAGTTGTCCTCCTGATACATATTCCATCACAATATATATTTTCGTCTTTGTGCCAAGAACCTGTTTAACAGATTCAAAACGATAGAAGAAAATTGAGAAGGGGAATCATGTGGTGCTCAAGGTTGACTGTAATTCAAACCCGAGCCGACGTACCTCATGAATCCTTACGATATTGGGATGGTGCAGAAGCTTCATTGTTCTTATCTCTCTTTTGACCTGAAATATGTTACTCAGTATTAATACGTTGAAAGTTGTAGCCTACTAACCAGTAACTAGTTTTTCTTTGAAGCACAAAAGGAAGACAAGGATGAAGGTTGCCTGATACTTGAGAAGGCTCTCCATAACCATTTTCTTATCAATGATCTTGATTGCAACATATTGGCCATTGTGGCTGTTGACAGCCAGCTTCACCTTGGCGAATGTACCTTCTCCAATCGTCCGGCCGAGTCGGTACTTGCCAACTCTGCTTGCAAATTCCATCACTCTTAGTACTCAGTATCCAAATTGATTTTTCTCTCTGGCTCTTACAAACAAACAAGGTATTCCTCAGTTTATCCCCTACAGCTTTTTGTTTGCTTGGACTCTCTCAAATTGTGATGATCAAAGTTCAACTTATTTGGATAGAAAACTTATGTTTCTTGTTACTTACCTCCTCGTGGTTATCATGTTTACCTGCCATTAAAATACATAAATATAGGGCAGAGAGTGGACTAGTTGATTACTGCATCCGAGAGGTTTGAAAAATTTCCAATAGTGTGGGTGTCAGCATTCGTGGAACGGAAGGTGACTCCTTGGGCTGGTTGCTGGGACGTGGTTTGAACGGAAGGTGGCAGTGTCCTCCTCCTAAATTTGCATTAAAGAAATTTTTTTGCCTCACTGTCACTGGTTCCTTAGTGGTGACTAGAGCAGAATTTTTTGGTCTTAATTCCCAAGTGATTGTGGAGGCAAAGCCATGACGTATTGGGACCTCATAATTCTAATAGAGCCAAGTCATTATGTGTAGATGAGTACGCCTCAGACTCTCAGGTATATTTATCTATAATAAAACAAAATGGCCAAAAAAAAATCTATAATAAAACAAATGAGCCTTTGAAAAAACAAATAATAAAAGACTTGGTTGATTTATTTATATGTCCTTTTCTAATTAATTTAATTTACTTTTTTATGTATATAAGAGTGTATAGCATAAAATTAAAAAATACAAATACGCTTCTTTGGTTTTGGATCATTTGTACCCTCTCTCATCTTTCCAAATTTAAAAAACACCCCTTAAATTATTCTCTTTTATTATTATGGTTCTTCTGTTCTCTTTCTCTTGCTGCTAATTGAAATACTATGAAGTTTTTCACATGTCGCGTAACATTGATGATTAAATTATTTTAAAAAAAAAGTTGTACCAGCAATCAATTAAAAAAAATTATGATGATTATTAAAGAAATCAAAGCCAAATTCCCAAATAAAATATGATGATTATGAAACTAAATTTTGCAGCAGCAATCAATTAAAGCACATCAAGACTTGAGTTGCTGTTGATTACTGACAATTGAAAAGATTTGAAGAATCTAAATCTTGAAAAGATAATATTTTATAAAAGACACTATTAATTACGGATATTAATAAAAGAGTTTAAAAATGATTTAAAATTAAATGAGGTATCCGTATTTGTTGGAAAAGTTAGGCCTTTTAGGGAAACGTCACGCGTTTATCAATTTAAAGCACGTTGAACATGCATAAGTAGCAATTTTTAATTTTTTTTTTCTTTGGTGGGAGGTAGATGTCAAGTTTCTAGAGTTCCAAAAGTAGTTAATGTATGTGGTGGACATTGCCATGTGAAATGTCTGACCATCCGTGTTCCAACTGCTAGCACATCTGCTTCGGGACTTTTTTGACATAAAATTATTCAAATGTTATTATGATATTTATATTTATAAGTATATATGCAAAAATTTAATACTTAATATTAAAAAATTGTATTAATCTAATTATTTGAATTAAAATTAAGTGATTGTATGTAATAAAAAATTTTAATATTAATCACATGCAATCTTAAATTAATTTAATAATATACATTAAATAAAATGTACTATACATTAAATAAAATGTACATTTCAAAAGTTAAATGAGAGCGGCAGTTTGCACTTTCAAATATAGCAACCAAACCCTTCGAAAGCTACTTTTTCATATTGATTCTCGCCCCTCATTCCCTGTGGAATGGTTGTTGGATTTCCATATTATTAATCATGCTATGACACTCTTTTCCAGTTAGAAAAAATATTAGGTTCTTTCAAATAATTAATTACATGTAAATAATTTTTTTTAAAAGTGATAGTTAATAGTGTTAATAAAAAAAATAAATAAAGTGTAAAAAATGTCCAAATGTTATTAACTGATTAAAAAATTTGATATAAATATATATAAAACAACATATAAATTTTCTTCTTTCCAATTTTGCAAGATTACAATGTACCATAAAGCTTCTGTAAGGTTCTAAAATGCCAAACCATGAGTTTTAGTTGAGTATATCTTTATTTGTGTATAAAAAAAAAAAAAGGTTTCTTTTTATTTTATTTTATAAAGAAGTGGCCTACACTTAAAAGGAAAAGGAATTTATTCCAATAATAATTCATCAGCTACAATGGCCAATCATCATGATTGACTTTGTCTTTCCAAAGTTTTATTTTAAAATTAGAATATTTTACTTAAAATGCACAGTTATTTTTGCTTTCAAATTTTACTTAATATTGCAAAGATTTTAATGAAGTCCAAAAATTTTAATCAATCCTCTTGGGTTTGCATCTACTGTTTTAAACGAGTAAAATATATCTTTTGTCTTCGATAAGTCAACTCTTTTGGTCATTTTTTGCAAATAGATAGTACAGTAACGAAGAACCATGGAGGCTTCCTCCTCGTGTGTGTCTAGGTTTAGGGTTGGGTTGGGATTGATGGGGCATCCTTTTAACTGATGTGGGAAAATTGCTAGCTGTGGATATGGGATGGTGATAGTGACTACCATGACACTAGACAACAATTCATGTTATTAAGACAAGTATAGTAAGAATGGATGAATGGGAGTCACGTGATGCAGAAATCTCTGGTATTTATCGACAGTGATTCCTTTAGTGCACACATCTATTTATGGAAGCTGATATTATAATTGAGTTGGGCTAATGCTATCATGGGCTTTTCATATTATTCTTGAATGCATTGGGGCACTTGTATGAATTTACCAAACATATACAACAATCGAGTTAGAGAGTTTTTGGCATAATCACTAAATAATAAAATAACACATTAAGAATATTATTTCAACACATGTCATCCTCCAGTTAACCACCAACGGATGAAGAGTTCTATTTAAGAAGCAATAAAAGTGTGGAAAATTAATTTGATGAGGATGATAGATAAATGACCAAAATGATCATAAGCAGATAGATCTATAAAAGGCTAAGAAGGCTTTTTACTTATTTTTAAACACAGCACTCAAATGGATCTTAACGATTATTGATCAACAATAATACTCTTTTTGCACTTAATGCATAACTATAACTATGTATATTGTCGTTCGCTTGTTATGAGCAAACATGAATAACTAGAAAAAACAGTACATGAATTTCTGATACAATATAAATTTAAATAAATCATCTTTATTTTCATTTTCACTCTAAATTGTTCTTTAGGAAATACAATAAAAAAAATTTCAAACGAGCGTTAGTATTCAAACTGGCAAACCTAATTATTTTTCAAAAAATATATAAACTAATAATATATTTCAACTTTAGTGATCACAGTAAGATCATTTTATCAAGCTCAAATGTAAAATCACCTGCAAATTGTACTCAATTTACGAAAAAGTTTCGTGTAGCCTGTTTTTGATACTTAACACTTCACCCGCAACATTAAATGTTTCGTGAAAGTAGTCATAGTTTTTTTTTGGCAATGAGAGGAGTCATAATTAACTTACCTTTTGGTAATTTTTTCATGCAAATGAAAATTTTGATTCTTTTTATTTGATATTTTAAATTTAGTGTATTTAAAAATGTTTTATTCATTAAAATTTTATTTAATAATTTAGATTTTTATAAATATTAAATTATTTTTAATAATTTTTTAAAATTTGAATCATTAAATTTTTATTTGATAATTCAAATTTTTTAAATTAATTTACATTTAAAATTTCAGTTCCAACAAATCCATGGCGTGATGCATGCTGCATGCATTAATATTATTTTCTGTTTTGGGCCGAAATTGGTGATGTCAATTGAAGAAGGCCGTCTAAAACTTTCAATGCGTAAGCTTTCCGTCCACGTGGAGCTGAAAAGCGTTACGAATAAATTAAATTTATGGACCACAAATCTAATATATTTATTACTAAGAATTTTAAATTTTGATATTATTTTAACAGATTTTATAGTCAAATTTTATTTGTTTTGAAACACTTCGACCTCGGGCGATTTAATGTTCAAACATATAATGAATGATGACAGGGTCCCAGGATCCATGTCAGGGGTCCTTCAAATTTAAAAATATTTAATTTATTATTTTTTATAATAATATTAACATTTAAGATATTTCATAATAGATATGTCAAACTTATGGTTCATAAATATAATTTTTTAAAGATAAATATTAAATATGACACCGACTTATCTCCTTAAAAATTTCAAAGTTTAGTAAAATTTTTTTAAAATTTAGTGGTAAAATTTCAAAAGTTGATAGTAATTTGTCAAGGTTGGTAACCGTCCTTAGAAAATATGTATAGAAAAAATATCTAGAATTGTTAAATTAATCGCTTGCTAGCATTAGAAATAGGTGGGGATGTGATAATGGGAGAGTATGCCAAGGTGAAAAGTTAAATGAGTATATGAGATGTGAGAAGAGGTGTGAAGATAAATTTATAGTGAAATGTGTCTTTGGTAGTTATTGTAATTTTGTGGAGAGCAATAAAAATGTTTTTTCAATTAAAGTCTCTATTCTTGCCTCTTGAATTTTACAAATGGTATCAGAGCCTGTTAGAGTCCAGTTCTAATTTGGTTTAGGCTCAGTTTGAGTCTGGTCAACTGAGTCTCCAAGCCAAGAGGCTCCTTTGTTCAAGTACAAGAACTAGGATTACGTACAAGGAGATTATGTTGAAATACAGTTAGGGACTGTGAAAAAACACTGTCACAAATCAAGGAAACTTGGTGTAAGTGTAGGACATTGCCAAAATTGCTATGGCTGATATGTCGACAAATACATGCTCAGTCGAAAAGTTAAATAATGACAACTATCTAATCTAGAGAATTGTAGTTAAGCTTTATCTAAGAGGCCAGAATCTTTAAGACCTTATTGGTAGAGATGTAGCGATTCCATAAAAAAATTCAAATGAATTGAAAAACTGGTAGGTAAGAGCTAGAAAGGCTCTTTACATATTAATTTCTACTGTGGAACCGTAATATGTTAGATACATTATGGAAGCCAATACACAAAAAAAGGCATTAGATGCACTTACCACATTGTTTGTGAGGGCAAATGACGCAAAGTTGTAGCAACTAGAGAATGAGCTTGTGTCAATTCGACAAAATGATACATCAGTAAGTGAATATTTTTCAAAGATTATATCTATTTGCATTGAGATTTCAAAATTAGATCCACAGAATGCTATTACCGACACAAGAATATGGAGAATTGTTATTGGGGATTAAACCCAAGCATTATCTAGACTCATGTTATTCAAAGAGAAAAATGAAAAGGAATTTGGGCATAAAATTTTGTGCCTACATGTTTACAACAGAGGAGAATATACATATGAGGAATTTCACGAGTATATGCAGTAGAATAGAATACAACAACAATTGACATGCCTAGGAACACCTTGCAGAAAGAAAGAACTGACACTTAGTAGAAATTTTTCGAAGTGTGTTGCATACCAAGAATGTACTGTCATTATTCTAGGCGAAATACATGAAGACCACCATTCATATTACCAATAGACTGCCACAAGCGAAGCTTATTTTATGTCACATTACAAAAAGCTCTGGAATATTAAACTCATGGTAAGTCACTTTTGAGTGTTTGGTTATGTATGTTATGTTTTCACACCTGACCATCAACATAGTAAGTTTGACAAGAAGGCAGTTCGATGTATATTTGTGGGTTATGATAATCAATGGAAAGGTTAGAAATGTTACGATCCAACTACTGACAGATGTTATATATTTCGCAATAGAGTATTCAATGAGGCGTCATCATAGTGGTCACTGCAAACAACCAATCTTCCTGATTCAAGGGAGATTGAAGAAACATTACAAGAGAAATTAAATGAGTATGAAAGTGAAGTCCATCTAATCTCTAAAGTCAAAGTAAAACTAGTAACAAAATATGACAGTTTGAGAAATAAACAAAGTGAAAAGTGTCCTTGGAAGACATGAGTGCATGCAACACTAAAAGAAGAATGACTAAGTTTACTTGATAAGCAAGAGGATTTGAGTGACGAAGATATTCCTCAACTGGCAAAGAAAACCAAACCTAAAGAATGCAAATGTAGTAGTGATTGAAGATGGAAGACATAATGAGCCAGCAATATATGAAGAGGCATCTAATACTAAAGAATGGAGGAAAGCTGTGGAAGAAAAGATTAAAGCGTTGAAATAGAACCAAACATAGGAATTAGTGCCAAAACCTAAAAATGTACAACCCATTTCTTGCAAATGGGTATATAAAGTACAGACTCGTCCTGATGGATCAATTGAAATATACAAAGCTCGACTAGTGGCACATGGTTTTTCTTAGAAGTACGGATTTCACTATAAAGAAACGTTCAGTCCAATAGCTAAAATTACTACTGTATGGGTATTGTTGGTGCTTGCCCCAACAAAGTCTTGGAAGTTGTGGCAGATGGATGTGAAGAATGCAATTCTGCATAAAGAATTGGATCAGGAAATATGAGGATTTGACAGTATAACACACCTTGCTTATGTATGCAAAATCCCCTGTTGTTAGAGTAATGAGTCGGTTTATGCAAAATCCCAAAAAACTACATTTGGAAGCAATGCGACGCATTTTGAGATATGTTAAAGGTACTATAGATTATGGCATATTCTACAAGAAAGGAAACTCATGCAAGTTAGAAGGACATTATGATGCTGATTATACTGGTGATCATGACATGCGTTATTCAACTATTAGGTACGTATTTGCTCAAGATCAAGAGTCATATCTTGGTGCAGTAAAAGGCAAGCTATAATAGCACTATTAAGCACAGAATTTGAATACAGACCAACATCAACA
Source organism: Delonix regia (assembly GCA_037074485.1). Taxonomy (NCBI): domain Eukaryota; kingdom Viridiplantae; phylum Streptophyta; class Magnoliopsida; order Fabales; family Fabaceae; genus Delonix; species Delonix regia. The sequence continues at coordinate 23,570,605 of CM073451.1, read as the reverse complement.
TCGATACAAGAAGCACATTGTTAACATAGTTATTTAGAAATTTAAATCAATCAGTGGAGTATCCAGTAGAATTATATTGTGACAACATATTAGCAATTCACTTGGCAAAGAATCTTATTTTCCATGTCAGGATAAAGTATGTAGAGGCACATTATCATTACATTCAAGAAAAAGTGTTACAAGGAGAAATTGACTTCAAGTACATTGACAAAGATCATCAAGCTACTGATATACTTACCAAATGTTTAAATAAAGTCAAGTTTGAAGAATTTCTAAAGCAACTTGGAATGATTTCAAGAATAATAATATAAGAGATTAGTTGGTGAAGGGGAGTATTAAATATGCCATTAACTTATCTATTTAAAATTTTCAAATTTTGGTAAAAATCTTTCAAAATTTGGTAACAACTTTAAGAATTTCAAATTTTGGAAAAAATCTTTCAAAATCTATCAAAGTTTAGTAATTGTCAAAGTTTGTCATAGCTTCTGTTTAACCTTGACCAAATGTTCTACTCACTTTGCCTATTATTCGTCTAAGTGAACCATTGATCATTAGAAGTTAAGTTAATGAGAGAACACACATTCAATACTTCTTAAAATTCCACTGTAAATTTGCCAGCTAACTGCATCAATTCCCATATGACCTTTCTTTCGATATACTAGGGTGGCCGTAAATGAAGGATATGTAAATATTTGTATTATTAAGTGAAGTGTTTAAGTGAATCCAGTTTGGGCAATTGTCAATGATATGAAGACAGATATGGTCTTTCCATAAAACTATAGTCCTATCGCTTTTCTCAATTGGATCACAACCAATATAATGCCAAAAACCAAAAGTAGACAATTTGTAAGCCAAAACATCAACATTAGATTTAGTTTCAGAAAGGAAAATGACATTAGGATGGTATTTATTGGTGAGGTTCATGAGTCTTTGAACTGCCGTGGTTTTCTAAATTCTATAGCAGTTCCAACTGAAGAGTATCATGGTGCCAAGGGAAGCTTTGATTGGGTAGCTTCCCTTACCCTTGAGAAATGATTCTTGTTTGTAGAAGAAAGCAGTGGTTTTCCAGAGGCTAAGAAATGCTTCACTTTGAAGCTTTTCTTTCTGGAGTAATGCATCTTAAGATTGGCTCCTCTTCTTTTCTTTAGAGGAAGCTTTCTCTTCTTATCCTGTAGGTTAGTCCCTTTTTTATGTCTTTCGTAATAGAACTTAGAACTCCAAAAGTTATTGTTGAGGGGGTGGAGTATTCCCTTAGTAAGGAGAGAAGAATTCTCTCTGCTTGTATGCATTTCTTAGTACAGGAATGATGATGGAGGAAGAGGTTGTAACGCATATTCAAAGGGATCCATTCCACTATCTTTACACCTGCAGGGAGGAAGGATAAGTAGGGCGGAGACTAACAAAGGGAGTCCATTGTAGGACTACTACATGGCCGAAGCTACCATTGAAGTTAGGAATTACCATTGACTTTTGAGACCAAAGAAACATTTCCAATAGGATCCCATAGTTCATTATCTTCATCCAATGGAAAGAAAGGCAAAGATGACTTTAATACTATTGAAATCCCTAAGGCTTGCATTAATGGTGGGTGGAGCAACAAAAGAGTAAGGGAGAGAATTGGGAGGGATGAAGAGGTCTAAAATGGTCAAGGAGCAAATAAGTAAAGTCCTATTCCTGTAACAGTGAGATGGTAGAGTAATATGTGAAAGAAGGGAGACTACAAACATGAAAGGAAGGTTCCAGAGGAATGGTATCAAGATGAGTAGCAACAGGGCTCTAGAGGGAATTCTTTTCAATGTTTCTATGCTGTTCCAAGGGATACTCCTTATTCTAGTCGTTCCTACACCAATTAAAATCATCATTAGCGTAAAAGAAATTGGCAAATCAAGAGCCAAAAAATCCTTCATGCTCCACTCTTGGTGCATGAAGTTTAAAGGTTCAGTAGCATCTAGGTTGTTGCTTTGTAGTAGTAGAAATTGGGTGTCATTGGGTCCTATTCCATTGCATCCTCTTGATCCTCATTCTATAGCTAATTTTGTTTCAATCATTTATCCATATTTTGGTCTGTCGGCGCTCTATTTTCTGGCTCATTTAAGGAGTAAGAGGTGAAAGACTCTTATCGTGCATTGATAACTTTTGGGAAGGTTGTTCTCTTTCTTATCTAAGTCCTTTTTACATTCTTTACCATGGATGAAGTAGTAACCTCCCACTTAGGTGTGACAATGCACCAAGAAAGGAGGGGTGAATAGGTGCACTTCAAATTTTAAAATAAATTTTGTTTTGAAAATTTTAGTTAACTGAAAAATTTACAGTTAACTATAATTCACAATAAAAAGTTAACTGATATAAAATACAGTCGAGTGAATTTTTCAATAAGGTGGTCACTTTACCAGAAAAGAAGAAAGGAGAAGAGAGTTAACTGAAAATATCTTTAGTCAGCTATAACTTGCAATAAATAGTAAACTATAATAAATTAAAGTTGATTGAACCTTTCAATAGTGAGTTCGTTGTGACAGAAGGAAAAACAATTAACTATAAATGTTTCAGTAAATTGAATTTCTTGAAAAGAACAGATGAATGAAGAAAGCAGTTAACTATAAAATTTTAAGTTGATTGAAAATATATTGAAAGACAGAAATCAAGGAAAGAGAATCAAACACACAAGTTTATCTTGGTTCGACCAAGCATAATGCCTACTTCCAGTCCCCTTGTCTTCCCTAAGGGATTTTCCACTAAGAAAGGTTTTCTTACACCTTCACAAGGAGTTTTTATGCATTAACTCCAAACACAAGGCTTTCTAGCTCAACCTCAAACTTGTCAACTACAACCATTTTCTCCACTAAGATAGAGGTACAATATCAGTAGAAGAAAAATGAGTTTTGTATACCCTACAGAACTGTGTTTTATCTTACAACTCTCAAATGTGCTTCTAAAAAGCTGATAAATCATAAACTAAGCTCTAAGAATGAAAAGCTTTAAAAATTACAAAGTGTTTTTCCTTTTCAGCTCTTTTTCATTTTCTATCTCTCTTCCTTGTTCTTCGAAGGTAGTAGCTTCAACATATTTATAGATTTCTCAGAGACAGTTGTTGAAGAGCATTTATTGCAAAAGATATTCATGATGAGAGAGATATTCGCCTGCTCTTTCTTTGCCCGCCATAAGGTACAATTTTTTTGGCTTTAATGACATGGTTGTTCAGAGTTTTGTTGAAACGACATTAATGGACGCTACTGTTAGTAGTTCCAAGAGGCAAGAAGGAGGCATAAGAAGAGTGTGGCAATGGGAGTTTAAAGAAGTTATGATGTTTTTCTCTGCACAACAGCTTTTTGTACTTTAGATAGATGAGTTGTCTTCCACTCTATTTTGCTAGTATAAGCTGAGATGTAGGCTAAATTTTAAGTTGCTCCAGACTTGCTAATTGATGTAGGTTGGGCCTTTTCTTTTGTCATTTGGTTTATCATTTATCAAATATGGGTTTAGGTCATTTCACATTTTAGGCCAATAGGGTGTCTATCCATCTCACATTGGTGGAGCTCTGAGTAGACCTCTTATTCTTAAAGGCTACAGAGTGACTCATGACGAAAGGGAACCTGACATGCTTAATGAAGTATACTTCAATCTTCATCTGAACTCTGTATTTAAGCTCTTCCTATACCGTTATGATATGTTACAAATCCCAGTAGCAATTTCTCGCCAGATTTTTGATCTTACTGCACTACCTAGACTGGTAGAAAACGTGTTCAAATACCTATATTTTCTAGCCATTGTCAAGTTATACCCTTATAGCATATAGCAGTGGTTGTGTGTGATCTACTAGACACAACACCCAAAGAAACCTCCAATTGTTATAGTAAAGGAAGTCGTTTTCCACCTCTTTAGGCTCATCGACCACATGTTTGAGGATCTCAATGACTTCCTTGTTGTGGTACTTCATCTAGAATCCACAGAACTAAATCTAAATTGCCACCCTATATAGATCATTTTCTTGTAGGATCAAGTTCTAACGCCATTTTTCCATCACCAGGAAAAGGTTCATAATGGACCAAAGACTGTTGTTGAGGATAAAACTCTGGTCTTCGTTGTTCTAAAACACTATCACATAGGTATTTTCTACCGGTCGAGTACATAAAAGTCATCCTGAAGCTTCCATAGTTTGTGTGGTGCCAATTTTAAGTGGTGAATCGAGAAAGTCTTGTCATCCACGATGACTGCAATCAAGCAAGTGTTTGAGAGCTCCCTTGATTGCCTAATCGTGTTCTCATAGAAGCAAAAGTAAAGCCTATATCTAGGTAACCAAAAAGCACTTTGGTTACACCCGAGTCTGTCGAGGATTCAGAGCTATTAGGGCCTAATGAGCTACTCTTGAACCAGTTGTAACCACAAGCTAATTAACGTTGCCTAACCATGAACAAGACAACTAAGACCAGGGCTGTTGAGTAGAGGTGAAAGGTGAGAATGCTAAGGAAGGCCGAGGTGAATAGAAGGAGAAGAGGGGCAAAGAGGATGACTAGCAATAGGTGGTCACCAAGGTTGAGCCAGTGATAGGGGAGCATTGGTAGGAAGGGGCAAAATAGGGAAGTAGTGAAAGAAAATAAGTGAAGAAAATAGCCGTGCATAAGGGGGAAATGAAGTGACTCCAAAAGAGGTGATTAGGCATAGAGGGAGGTGACATGGCGGGAATAGTGTTCACAACACGAAAACAATCATTTCAAAAGGGAAAAGAAAGGAGACGAAAGTACACGAGGAAGCAGGCTGACAGCAAGGAGTGAAGGTTGGGAAATGACAAGGTGTAAAGGCTAGATAGGTTAAAGGAGGAAAACCAAATGACAACAACATAAAAAAAAATCCACATGCAAAAAAAAAACAAACTGGGAAGGTGAAAGGACGTGAGTAGCTTAAGAAGGCAGAATCCCCCTATGGGAGCTTTTCTCTTTAAGATGTTACTTCTCTCACTAAGAGGCCTTCATTTTCACTTTCATTTTAGTTTTAGCACAAAAATATTATGTGTATAGAATTTAGAGAATTAAATAAGAAATAAATAGTTATTATTAAAATATATAAGCTTAAATTATATTAAACAAATATTATATCAGAATATAAAACTTTATAACTATATTCTATTATATTTGATCAAAATTTATCTATATGTAGTTAATTGAATTAAGTCAAAACTTGTTTTTTTATCGGGATTTGATCTTTTGTTTCGTCTTCATTAATCCAACTTGGTTGGATTCCTGCAATTTTGAGCTCTAATAGGATAAGAATATTTGTTAGTTTAATTAGTTAATTTATAGATTAATATTAATTAATTATTAAACTAATTAATATATTTAACTTTGAAGTAGGTGCCAATCATAAAGGATGTTCTAATCAGACAAGGATTCATACCCACAGGGATTAAATGTTATTAATTTGTCATTTCCCAAGTGTCACATTAATTGAATTTGCACATGTAAGTCCCATAATATTCAATAATGTAAATCATAAGACAGATTTGATAACCTATACACAAATAATAATAATAAAAAGTTGACATTATATATACTTTACATATGAAAAAAAGAGCATCCATATTTGTGTATCATATATAATTAAAGTATACTTGCTTTTTGTGCGATAATTTTTTATTTTTTTTAGACATGCATAAAATATTTTTTAAAATATGTGAATTTTTATAGTCAATGAAATAAAATAATAAAGTAATTAATTTGTATAAATTATTCATAGTTAACGAAAAAATAATAAAGTAATTAATTAATAAATTAATTAATTGTTTGAAAATTTAACAAAATTTGCAATTTTTTTGGAATTAATGAGCAAATTAATGAATTATTTTTTAAAGTCTGAGAATTATTTAGAGTGAATGAAAAAATTAATAAATTAACTAACCACCTCTTAAATTAGGAATTCTTTGAAATTCAGACATTTTTTGTAGTCAACAAGAAAAATAATGAATGAATTAATTAATTAATTATATCTCAAATTTTCTAATAAAGGACTATAAATATAACTTAATATGGTCCAAAATTAAAGCAAGAGAAAACAATTTATGGTTAAATGATTTACGATGGTACCTTCTCAACAAGTCAATTTTCATCAATTCTCTATTACCAATCTTAGATAATTAATTTTATTAGCTTTCTTTAATTCGTTATGTTTTTATTATATCACAATATAAGTGTCATATATAGCGTACTTATAATTTTAAGTGCACCAGTGCATCCAGTTATAATGTAAAGACATAATTGTAATATTACTATTTGGAGTACTCACAATTTTGTTGGATTGATATTATTATAATTATGTCCCTATATTATAATTGAGTGCATTGGTACATTCAAAATTGTGAGTGCACCAAAGATTTGACCCACAATATTCTATTAAAATCAATTTTTTACTAATACTTACAAATACCGTTGACTTAAAATGTATTGATATATAGTAGAACAAACTAATTTTCTTTAAGGCATATGCAATGTGCAAGCAAATTAAGTAGTTATGTGTGTGTGTGTGTGTGTAAGGTAATGTAGGAGTTTTGTTTGATTGATGAGAAATCTTGATCAAATTCTCAGTTTTTCATACAATGTCTCTTCATATTTCTTATACAAATATAAAAAACTCTTTAAAGTGCATAAATTATTTGAAGTCAATAAGAAAAATAATGAAGTAATTAATTACTAAATTAATTAACTGCCTCTTAAATAAGAAATTCTTCAAATTTGAGAAATTTTTGGAATAAATAAGAAAATTAATGAACTATTCTTTGAAGTCTAAGAATTCTTTATAGTGAATTAAAAAAATTAATGAATTATTCATTGAAGTATGAAAATTCTTAGTAATGAACGAGAAAATTAATGAATTAATTAACCGCGTCTTAAATTGTAAATTTTTTAAAATCTGGACTTTTTTTAGAGTCAACATCTCAACAAGATATGTAAAGTAGGCTTCCTTTAACGTTTGAGCTCTATTTGATCGACAAGCAGCCTTTTTTTTATCAAACCACTACGTGAGATGACTCATCACCTTTTTCATACATATATAGAGAATTATTTAAAGTGTGTAAATATTTTGAAGTCAACAAGAAAAATAATGAAGTAATTAATTAATGAATTAATTTACACATCTTAAATCAAGAATTCTTAGAAATTTGAGAAATCTTTTAAGTGAACAAGAAAATTAATGAATCAATTAACCACATCTTAAATTGGAAATTCTCTGAAATCTGGACTTTTTTTTTAGATAACAAGAAAAATAATAAATTAATTAATTGTACTTTAAATTTCTTAATAAGGGACTATAAATATAATTTGTCATAGTTTAAAATTAAAGTAAGAGAAAATTATATATGGTTGAATGGTCTATTCAACAATTTAGATCATCTATCATCATACATTACTAAATATCATAGGCAAAACCAAATATTGTTCTATTAATTTATGAGATTATGAAGTTCTTCAAAAAAAAAAAAGCAACAAGGAGAATTGTTTCATACTTTAAAGAGGATTCCTTATCGTGGTGCATAATACCTATAAACTTTCCATCTTTATATAAATTATTTTACAAGTTAAGAGGAAATTTTCTTTGTGGCTTAGTGAGGAAAAAAATAGAAGGAAAATGATGGGCTAAGAATAATAACACAGGTAAATAGTGGCTTCAATATAAAGTTAGTATGAATGAAACATAAAATTAAGGCTAGCATAATGGCTAAGTCTCACCCTTTCTTTCCATATGGCATCAATTCAAGCCTTAGTGCACTTCTTGTAGTGTTATTTATTTATGCTGACAAAACTACACCTCACTTTTATTTTCTTTCTGTCCTTTCTCTTTAAGCTTTTTTGTCATGAACAAGAACTAGCCAGTAGCTTGCAAACATTCTTTTCCTCACCTTCAAACATCAGTGTTTGTCATTTTCGACTATCCCTTATTGTAGTTAGCTTGTTGCTAACGTGGTTTCACTGAAGCCCCTTTAAACTATGCAGTGAACATCTCCATTCCTTCATGCAATGCTAAGGCAAGGGAATGGGATGATTATAGCGTGTTTTGGTGAGGGATCTTTGAAATTTTTTTATGCCTTTGGTTAATTTTCCTTTCATCTTCTAAGTTAAATACTAAGAATTTAACTCAATTTTTGGAATGCTTATGGTAGCTTGAATAGGGTTCACAAAAGGGTAAAATTTTGAAATTCCTAGTTAGATTAGCCATCATTAGATGTCAAGAGGAAATGAGTTTGGTAATTGGGAGCTTAATTGGTGAGGTAACTCTTGTGGTGGAGAAATTTCACCTCTTTCTACTTCATTGTGTTATTAAGAATATATGATTGTGAAATTATTCTAAAAGACATAGGCTGAGATTAAAGTGTGATTTGAGTGAGGAAAATTCAACTTGTGTGTGGGCATAAGTTCTTGTGTTTATACATGTGTATTTGTGGGGATGTATGCATATGTAGAGTAAGGGTTAAATAGTGAGATTACAATGGCATAGAAAATAGTGTAAAGAAATAATGGAATGTGTAAGGAAACTTAGTAATGAGTTAATGCTCATTTTATTTATGCATTGTTGGAAAAATGATGAGAAAGGTGAAAAAATCTTTCTTGATACATGTAAGGTGTTAAAGTAGGTGCATAAGGATTACTTATTATTGTTATAAGTGAATTGGGAATCACAACTTATGGATTGAAGATTTAAGCCCACTTAATCACCTTGTAATGATAGTATCTATGTGGAGAACCAAGTTATAAATAGAAGTGAATTATTTGTAGGAAAGTTAACATTACAGTGAAGCTTTATTAATTATAGGACATCAACTAGAATCCTTATAGTTACTAACTTAGAGTAGTTAGTTTGATATTTTTAGTGAGTCTTGTAGAGAAAATGAATGGATTTAAGTTACTATGATATTAGCAAACAAGTTAGAAATTTGCCCTGTATTTCTACTTTATAGGGGACATACCTTGAGATTGCTTCCAGGGTAAGGAGAAAGACTAGGAATAGCTAGAGTTATGCTATTAACTAAGTAAGTAGTAGTATTCCTAACCACATTAAATAATGCATTTGCATGTCTTTTTCATTTTCATGTTAGTATTGCTTCATTTATAAATTTTCATTTTTCACTTGTGAAACTCCATTCATTTTAACGAAATGGTTTTAAAATGGTTATGATCAATTTCTTTTACTGATTGAATTTGTACATGGGACTAATTAATTATGGATAAAGAAATTATTCATTGACTAAATTATAATACCATTATAGTAGTATTGACACTATAGATTTTAAATAGAGAGAAATCCTATGCACAATAGTTAACTCAACCTTAGAGAGGAATTAACAGCATATCTGTTAACCCTTGGTGCACCTTGGAAACACCTAGTTAGTAGGGTGATAAGAGATGCTAGACCAGTGTAACGGCTATAACACGTACATGGAAAGATGATGTAGCATGAGCTTGGGACACACAATAATTTAGTTAGTTAACCCCGACATAGTGATTGCCCTGACAGTTGTGTGCTCTCAACAGATAGCGATTACCCTGTGGGTTTAGTACTGATGATAGATGTCTTATGTCAATGATAGTTCTCATCTACACATAGTTTTCAAATTAACTATTTCTATCTTAAAAGCATGAATGTTATAATTGACTCCTCAAGGCTCATGCATGTTTAATTGTTTTTAAGATTTCTGATATGCTTCAAGAAAGTTCAGATTGAACAATCCCTGAACACAAGTAAATGAAAAGAAGAAAAGATAGAACAACTAGCAATTTCGAATGATAAGTTTGCACGCCACACTCAAGAATACTAGGTTTGATTTGCTACACTCTAGAATAGAAGATGGAGAGTGATAAGAATTGAGAATAATTTCACCGCTAAGTTTTGAAAACTTAAATAAGAAATTCACATATAAGAGGCTAAGCCAATTTTTAGAGCATTCAATGTTGCATTTTTCATTGATAACTTCTATAATTATAGCCAAGAACAACCCTTATGGCATAAGTCTAAGATTTATCTAATTCTCACCTAATTTGGAAAAACATACATAGAAATCCACCTAACATAGACTTTTCATCTAATGTAGATCATCTAACTTACCTAACTTATCTAACTTAGACTTTCATAACTTACCTAACTTAGACTTTAACCAATACTTATTTCAACTTTCATCACATACATTCATCACATGCATAATTGACTTTTCACAATTTATTCATTATAACACATGATCAAATTGGCCCACACAAACTTAGGCTCTATATAGAAATTAGGCTTGGATCCTAAATGAGCTAATTCCATTTTAAATTACTGGACAACCATGGCCTGAATCTTTTCGGCCATAGAACATGTAATCGGCCCAAATGGAGCTCCTTGGCCTAAGTTAGCCTCTTGTTCAACTTGAGGCTCATCAATTTCATAGTGTTAAGTATTTACAATTATTGTTTAAAATGAGATTGGGATAAATTTAAATTCACCAAGTTCCTTGTGACATCTTTCATTTAGACTTTTCTCTCATTATTTAATTATAATATTCTAGGATGCTACTTGTTCATTTTTGTTATTTTAGATAATTAGATAAAGTGGACCTTGATACTTGAGGATAAGATGTAGAGCACATATGGTGAGCCTCGCTTTGCTCCATGTAGGCTGGGATTCTTTTTTTGTGTCTTTTATATATTTTTTGTTATTAGAGATTTTATTTGTTATGTAAAGCTTTAGTTGTACCCAAATGACTATAGGTAGAATTCCCCACCCATTTTTTTAGCATTCTTTTATTATATTTGTTGTATAGAAGAGTTGAACTACATAAGTGAATTTGGCATGCATTGATAGGAAGACTTTTGGAATTTCAAGAGGTCCCACTTTTAAGGTAGACTTTGTTGAAAATTCTTCAAAAACATGATAGTGTATCCACATCCAGGTTTTTAAGTGTTAACTCTATGTGTGACTCATATAAAGTATTTGCTAGCCTATATGATTAGGTTAATTTCAATAGGCGTTTAAGCTTGTAGAAACGAGAGTTTGTCTGAAATTTCGCACTGGTCATATTCTAGGATTTTGGGGTGTGACATGTGCCTTCCTAATGAGTTTATTGTCATCATTTTTCTCTCACTAATATTACATAACTAAATTTATGCACTTTACCTAATTTATTAAACTTTTTTATATCATAATATATTACCAACTTTAATTGTTTACTAATACTTACAAATATTGTTAATTTAAAATATATTGATATATATATGAAAATAGACTAATTTTTATCTAAGGTATGTACAACGTGTGAGCAAATAAATTAGTTAATATACATAGCAATAAACATGGCTTACTAATGGGTTCACTTGAATGTTAAATTTGTACAACATAATATTGTTAAATTATAAAAATAATCACATGTGATATTTTTAAAGTTATTAAATTTACAGCATTCGCAATTGGACATTTGGAAATTAGATTAATTAAATTTAGAGAATTAAAGTCTTCTCTCTACGAAAAAATGCAATGGACAATAACCTAAGTACCCCTGAATCAATTATGTTTTATAGGAAAAAATGACTTAATGCTATTATACTCATTTGGTTTATTACTATAAAAGTGAAAACTCTTTGTCCAAAATTAATATGTGAAAACTGCTAATTTCCATAAACATATGAGCCACGCGGCAATAACACTCATTGTTTTATGAATATAATAAATGTTGTCATGATCAAGATTTTACATTGGATTGACCAAATCACCAAAAAGATCAAATGATCTTACAACCTATAAGAAAAAATATATATATATATATATATATATATATATATATATCTATAATTGTATAAAACTCACAAATGAGCATAATATTATTAAAATCTCATTCAACATAAATGAGAAAAAAAGTATTTTAAAAAGTAACATCACTAGAAAATGTCAATTATCCATGGATAACAAATTTTCATTGCTAATAATGTATTAGCAATAGATAAAATTGATATTAAATCTCTAATTAAACACAACGTCGCTAAATTATATTTTGTTCACTCCAATCCGTCGCTAATATAACACAGTAGTAAGTTGTACATACTATAAAAACTAGTGTAATATTTGAATTATTTGTTTAAAATAGAGATCATATAGGTTTTACAGTTTCAATATCGGATCATAAGATTGATCAAGGGGTTGGACAACCATGATCATGATCCCACTTAGGTAAATTTCAGTCATATCCAAAATCAAAGGTCAATTTTTATAGATAAAACCATACTATCAAGACTAATTTGAATTACTTCTTGTTATAGCAGGTACTGTGTGATCACATGCAGTCAGTTTTATGTTGTAGTTGACCGTGCGTGATTATTATTTACACACACCACCTGCTAGGGACAAAGCTACCTATATACTTGCCCCCACTCTTTTTTCTTTTTTTTGGGTTATTTAAATAGTATTAGGATATAATTTTTTGCCCCATGTATTTTAATTTTTGGAACCCACTAAAATTATTGATTTTATATAGTTGGGTCATTATTTTTTATTCTTTGATATTTTAATTTGAACTCACTAGGCTTACATGTGTATTATGTATATAATTATACATGAAATTTATATGTAAATATTTGATATATTTTTGTAAATAATAAATTTATAATAATTGAGTATAATATAATTAAACTTAAATGTCAATATGTTATTTTACTTAGACTTTGAATGATTATCCCTAAAAATGTTGTAAAAACTTTTGAAACATTGATGAATAAAATAATATTTATAACGTTATATATATACATTTTTTTTTCACAAATTGACAATTATAAATTTTAATGTTCTATCATATAAATTTTTTAACTTCCTTCAAAATACTCTTTTGAGTTGTTTGTTGAACTATTATGGTATTGTCAAGTGATTGCATATTTTTTAGTGTATCTTTGTTATGCATTACATGAGTAGTAAGTAAATACAAATCCTTATGTGTATTTAGGTAGTAAAGTTAATATTATTATAGATTCCTCATGGGTATTTCGGTAGTAAAGTTAATATCAATATAGGGAGTAATATATAGTGCGATATCATTTAAATTTAAAATTATTTTTACATTTAAAAAGACAAAGATTAGGAAATTGTCAAGAAATTAATCTCATTTAATTTAAGTAAAAATATACCTTTGATTTTTTTATTTTACCTCAAGTTTTACTTTCATTCCTTAACATCATTGAATACCAATTTAGTCTTTTAATTTTATCTTAAATTTCTCTTTCATCCTTAACATAATTTGGTTCTTATTTGACGCATAACTTTACCTTATATTTCATTTTCAACTCTTGCTTTCATTTGATTTCAATTTGGTCACTTAACTCTATCCCAAGTCTTATTTTTATCCTTTTATTTCATTTTCTTCTAATTTAACTTTCATAGATTATTCATGTATTTTGTCTCCTTTCATTTTTTTTTTTAATTTTTCCATTTATCTATTGATACGAGTAAGTCCTAAAAATTTTTATTTGGAAGTTCAATCCTATACGGTTTATTATTCTACAAACTAAATTTATTGATGTAGCTAAATTTTATTTTATCTTTGCATTTTTTCATTTTAGAGTTACAAGCCTAATTTATTTTTTGGCAGTCTTAACTCTTATTTAATTCAAAGCTTAAATATTTAGAGTTTTTAATTTAATTTTTAATACATTTGAGTAGATTTTGAAAAGGGTCAAATTAAAATAAAATAATATTAAGGGATGAAAGCGATATCTTAAAAAATGCTAAGGAATTAAATTGAAATCGCATGAATTCAATGAATAAAAGTGTAAGTTAAAGAACGTAAAATGACTGAATTAAAATTGAATAAAGTTAAGGAACAAAAATAAAATCTAAGAAAATGTTAAAGGACTAAATTATAACTAAATAAAATTAAAGAACAAATATGAAATTTCAAATAGGGTTAAAGGACCAAAAATATAATTTTTCCTTTATTTTAATTCAAAAATTTTGAAGGAATAATTTTATTAAAAAAATATAATGTTAAAATATAATTTCTTTTGCTTCTAGTCTTGACTCTGTAATAACAAAGAATCTAGATTACTGTCGAGACAAAAATTTTGACAACCATTATAATAGCTATGTTTATAATCATCAGTTGAAATGCCAAAACAATAAAATAATAATAATAATAATAATAATAATGATTGGAAAACCACCATATGAACTCCTTCGAAAATACCAATTGCAAATATTTTTCCAAAGTCTTAATGCCACTGATTTTTATTTTTTTGGTGTTGATTGTGATGACCTCTTGAGTGTAGATGAAAGTTAATTATGCTGACTTTGACTATTCAAGTTACGGCTCAGCTAGCAAAATTGGTTTTTTCAAACCCTTTGCCTTCAAGTGCCAGCACAATATGGAATAGACAATAGCTCACATCTCTATAGTAGGAGATTTATTGTAGATTCTTGGTCTATTGTAGATTCTTGGTCCATATGGGGCATTCAATCTATTCGTTAATAAATATTGGCTATTGATTAAGAATTGTATATTTTTAAACCGATTTCAGTTTTCAAGAATTATCATTTTGGGTAAAATTTTACATGCAAGTCATTAAATTTTTTATATTATTCAATATTGATCATGGGATCTGATTAAAAATATTTTAGAATTTGAATTGACAAATACCTACACTCATAGGTCTTAACTAAAGCAAAAAATTCGCATGCTAACGTCAACAAACATGAACAAATATTAACTAATATTGATATACTTATATGGTAGTTAATTTAGTATATTAGTCTCAATAAAATTATATTTTTAATAACTCTTTTTTTTATTTTAAATGATTTAATTGGACTAATATATCAAATCAATTATTATATAAATATGTTAATACCAATTAATATTATTTCACGAACATTTCCATATGAACCCCTAAGGGTCTTTGAGAAAGAGACATAGTCCATAAGGTTTATGTGGAAGAGGCTATTACTATACCATGTGCACTTGTGATCTTTTTTTTTTTTAGGGTTGAAAAGTACAGGGCAAAACAATGATGCTATTTTAAACCTAGAATTAGAAGGTTCTTCTGCCATGTATTAGTTTAGTATACGTTTCTTCTTTCACATTTCAAACGCAATTTTGATCACAATTTCTAGTTCATGCATTAAATTAATTATGAGTTTGAATCAATTTGAATGTCAACACATATTGAAAGTATATTTTAAGAATTATTCGTTAAGTATAGCCGAAAGAACTAAATACATCTTCCTTTTTGTCTATGGTTGCCATACAAAAAATTGACATTAAGCTTGTTGGATGAAAGGCATTCTAGGTATTGTTGACGTCAAATATTTATAATTAATCATTTTGGAAAATCAATATTTCATCTATCTGTTACAAGCCCATTATCCTCAAATGTCTCTTGCCCATATAATTTTAACACTGAGATGTCATTTTGAGAAATAAAATGTATTGAGCAAATTTATTAAGATGTGGGTCGGAAATCCTTCTTGGAACATTGCAAGATCCAAGACTTTTATTGGGCATTCTAAGTACAAAATCATTTTAGGCGAGCGCAGTAGCTTATGGGTCTTTAAAAAGTTAAATGCCCAGGTCAGGAATTAACCATAGTTAGGGCCAAGAAATAAGTGCGCTTAGCAATATGTGTGTGTCTTGGACCCATGACCTCAATAAAACCTAAAATAGCTTCTAAGCCCATAATGACAGTAAAATCTAACTACTTTGTTTTGACCATTTTGGATTTTTCAAGTAAGTGAGAAGCCAAAATGGAAATGGGGGATGAGTGGGAGAGCAAAATGGAGGTTTTGTCCTTCTGTGTTTTATACAAATCCTTGTTACTTGTTGGACAAAAGCATGATCCTTGGTGCACCACAAGGAAGAGTATGTGTTGTATTTCTTTACAATAATAACATATCTAGATTATTAGATAAAAATTTAATAAATCAAATATGATATTGCAGTATATTAAATTGTTTCTAACAAGCAAATTGTTCTTTAAGAGCTTGTGCTTTGAGCACTCTATGGGCACTTGAATCTTCATATATTTGGTACTGCAATATATCAAATTGTTTCTAACAAGCAAATTGTTCTTTAAGAGCTTGTACTTCTGATGGGCACTTGAATCTTCATATTAACTAAGGTACTTAATTCTATTGTTTTGATCAATTAGTCAACTTTTCAAAAATCCCACTATTCGAAAAATGTTTTATATGTGCTTGAACTTCTAAATTTTATTTTTAACTTATTTGTCTCTTTTAAAGAAGAACCTAATCACCGTTTTCTTGAATGGAAGAAGATCCCCTCAATTAAGGGTGGTTTTAGGTTTAGGTTTTATAGGTGATTTCACTTTATTTTATCCAATAAGCAATCCTGCCCATTTGTTCAATCCAACACCCACATTGATGCCATGTCCAAATTGCATTTCAAAACAAATCATTTCGCCAAGTGAAATGGTGTGTTTTGAAGTCCTTTTTTTTCTTTTTTCTTTTTGTTTTTAAAAAAGAACACTAGCTAATGTGACGCTGTTTTGGGTACATATATATATATATATATATATATATTTCCTTAATGGTTGGGAAAAGTTTTGGTTTGAACTTTTAATGTAAAAATTGGAATGATTTTAATGTCAAAATGAGTTGATGTTGTTTAGTGTGTGCATATAGATGTATATATTGCTTTCTTTAGTTGGAATGGATATTGTTTAGTTTGTTGCAAATGTTAGTGATTAGGTAAAAAAGTTTTCTATAGTTAATGGATATTTTTTAGTTGGAACATGTCATATTGTTTAGTATGAGTTTTAACTCCACCCTATTATGGAAAAAATTTTAAGTCTTAAAATGCTCCAATATTTTTCACTAATTTTGTTAGTCTACCAATAATAGAATTAGAAGGTGATGATGGAATAAAAGCCTAGAGTTGGTATGCAATTTGATAGTGTAGAGCTTGCATGGTAATTCTAGATTGACTATGAAAGAAGGTGGGATTTGAGGGTAAGGAAACGATATATGAACAAGAAGAAAGATGGATTAGTGACTTCATGTAGGTTTGTATGTTGCAAAAAAGGAGTTAATAAAGTAGATATAAAAGACATTGTGGTTACCAATCAATGGCTTGAAATTAGAACTAACTATAATGTAAGAATTACATTCGTCACATGGAAGGGAAAATTGATCGTTAATGAGTTTGTGGAAGTTTACAACCACCTTTTTTAGCTTTCAAAAACAACATATACATTGGCCTCATAATGCAAGATATCTAGAGTTCAAAGACATGAAATTGAAGTGGCTGAAAACTTTGGATTGTAATGAAAAGCTACATTTCAATTGATGAATACACATGTAGGAGGTAAAAGCAACCTTGGTTTTACCTGATTGGATGTCAAAAATTATCTCTGATCAATAAGGCAACATAGCATGGTTTACTGTGAAGTTAGTTGTCTTTGGTAATGTTTCTAATGTAAGCTATGGAAATCCCATCCTTTTTCCATGCTTATCAAGTAGATGTTGATGAGCAAATAACAAATGTTTTTTAGGCCAATGTATGCATGATCACGACTATGGATATTTTAGTGGCATCATTTCCCTAGACATAACTTAATGTACAAATCGTGCAGCCTTGTTCTTTGGCTTCAATCATGAAAGACAAACAATTATGTTTGATGCTGCATTGTTGTACAACGAGATAACTGAGTCCTTTAGGTGGCTATTTGAGAACTTTTGGATGCTCATAGCCAAGAAAAGGCCACAAACTATTTTCACTGACTAGGATGCTATAATGTCCAAAGCTTTAAGTGCTTATGGAGTGTTTATTATGGTTAATATATAATCTTAAATCTATTTCATGTTCATTTTGGTTAGTTGTCCTTGTAGGTGAGGTGATAGCTGATACGTGCCATGGCCTTTGTACATAGCATCTGATATAAAACAAGATCAAAGTCCTAAGTAATATGATGAAAGATGAATTTAACTACTTAACTCATTTCAAAAGGTACATGTATACCTCTGTCAATGAAGTTTAGTATGAGGCAGCATGGATGAAGATGTTGTTTTATTATGATGTTTACGAGAACAGTTGGTTGTAATCAATTGATAAGTCTCAAATTATGTTAAAATTGTATATATGTTTCTAGGGGCTTATCATTCATTTTGGATAAACTCTTTGAAGATTATAACCAATTAATATTAGTTTTACATGTTTTACATAATATATCATTTAGTTATCTCCTTATGATGAGTTTTAGTGATTTTGCATTGTTTTGGTGGTGATTTCAGGAGAATTTACTTGGATTAAAGGAATGTGAAAACTTGAAGTGAGGAATAAAAGATTTAAGAGAACATTAGAAAGATTCCCAAATCATAAAAAAAAAAATGGCTAAGAAGATTGTTAGAGCAAATGGGAACTTAATGTCGAAAGAAACCATTAAAGAATTCAAACAGAGGCCAAAACTCAGTTCTTGGTGCTTGGGTGCCCGAATATTAGATAAGCACAATTTCTTTAATTTTTGACGGTATAAAAGGAACTTTATGCCATTTTGAGAATAGGGGGTAGAGGAGGAGGCTAGGGTTTTAATTTTCTCTTTAGGAATGCAAGGAGATCCTCTATTTTCTTGGGCTTCCGAGGTGTTTTCTTGGAAGGAGAGGCTAAGGGTTGGTCTTTTTGAACCTCTCTTAACCAAACCTCCATGAATTCTTTTATAGATGTCTCCTTCCACTCTTCCTTTTTTTTTTTTTTTTTCTGTTTTTCCTTTTCTTTTCCTTGCTATAATTTAGATTTAAGCTTATTGTTAGTTGTTGTGATGGATATTGAGTAGAGATTTATTAGTTTTGTATCCATATATGTTAAAAGAGATTATCTCTTTCCTCTTGTAACTATAGGTTGATTTATGAATGTATGTTGCTTCTTATTTAGGGCTTTTGTATGTTTTAGTCAATTTATATGATTGCAAGTGGATTAAATGGTGTATTTTATTGATTTCTTCCATAATCTCTTGTTATGGAGTCAAATGTCTATAAGGTGTATGATGAAATGCTTTATTGGGAATTAGGTGTATTTGCCTTGACTACTTGGAACTAACTTTAAGGCGAATTCACTCTTGAATTCTCAATATTTTTCCAAGAGCTTAATGCACCCTAGAATTAGTTTCTTTTAAATTGCTTAGATCTAACTTTTAAGGAAAGCTAATGGCTAGGTAGTGCAATTCTACCTAAATTGCTTGAATTTGACTTTTAAATGGTTGTGGTTGATAATTTAGCTCTTAACCTTAATGCATTCTAGGGAAGCTTTCATTTAAATTGCTTGGATTCAACTTTTAAATGAAATTGGAACTAGAATTAAGATATACACTAGATTCAAGTTTATCTTATTAGTGAGCTAAACTACTTAGAAGTGGAATGGGGCTATATGGGTGGAAAGTCTAAAATGAATTTGGTAACTCTATTTATCCTCACTCTAACTCTCCATTAGCTTAATCTAGTATAGTGCCTTGAGTTTTTTATTTTTAGTTGAGACTTTATAATATTAGTTTAGCTTAGTTATTTTTTTTATTTCACTTAAATCATTTCTTAGTGACTAGTTTATCTAAGCCACTAGGGTAAATATATAAATAATCACACTAAACCATACTTTTGTACATACTGTTTATTTTGATAAGCAAAAAATTTAATCTTAAGAATAATAAAAATAACATATTATCCTAGTGGGAAAGATACTGGATTCTTTTAGATCCTTTTACTACAAATTGACCCGTATACTTACGGTTCATCATCAATGCATGTGATACAGGCAAAATGGGTAGCATGTCACATAAAACATGAATTTACATTAGGAATAAATAACACCTAATTGAGTGAGAGCTTGAACTTTAATTTCAAAGCGTGCATGAAATTGAACGTGAACCTTATACAATTCTTTAAGACATATGAATTAGTAGTTGTGGAGAAATGGTATAATGAGCTAAAAATTGAGTTTGACGCTCGACATATGTTACAAGGTTGAATTATCTGCATTCATTAATGCTAAATCAACTTGCAAAGGTATACATATTTCTAATATTTGATCTAGTCCAAAAAGAGTTTGACTTATTCTTTGTAACAACTATAAGGCATAGAAATGAAGCTCAACTTATATTTAAGTATATGGTATCAATGGCCAAGCAAGATAATGAATAGAAAGTCTTATGAGTACTTATTTTAAAGACAATCTCTTATAGCTACATAAAATTTAAGATGTTTGGAATACTATGCAGCTATGCGTTAAAAGTGTATATTGCAATGGACATTAAACAAGTGTCTAATTAATAAATGTTGATTAAATGGACTAAGAATGCACGAAATGGCATTATAGTTGTTAGATGACTTGTGCAAGCGAGTTATGGTTGTTCAATCAAGATAACATAACCCATACAATAATAGTTATCAAGTTGTAACCCTTATATGTTAAGGTATGGGTCAAGCAAAGAGGTTTAAATAATTAGATGAGATTAAAAGACAACGTCGACTAAAAAGTTAGGTTGAACTTCAAGGTCGTAAGTAAAGAAAGACTTTGCCTATCATTCGAATACAAATTCCACACTATTGGGTAAAGACATTGATGCATGTGCTCAGTGGAAATATCCATTTTTGGACTCCATTTATACTTACTAGTTTTAACTCATTTATTTAGAAAAGAAATGAGCATTAGTTTAACCCAAATTTGGAATCTTTAAAAGTTTGGAATCTTCTTTAGTGCAAATATGGATGGGGATGCTACGGAGGCAATTAGTGATGTTTTGAAAGTTCATACACCTTTGAATCATGGGAATTATTTAGGGCTTCCCTCTCTCATTGGCAAAAGCAAGAAGGCAATTTTCTCTTCTATTAAAGATAAATTTTGGAAGAAAATTCACAGTTAAAAAACCAAGTTCGTCTCATGAGTAGGCAAAGAAATCTTCCTTAAATCAGTTATTCAGGCTATACCTTCATGCTTTATTAATGTCTTCCTTATACCTACTTCCACAAGTGATGAACTTTAAAGAATCATGAACTCATTCTAGTGGGATAAAGGTACGAGTGAAGGTCAAGGGATTAAATGGATAGCATGGGTCTGGATATGTGTCAATAAAAGGTATGGAGGAATAAGGTTTTAAAACCTTTAAGCCTTTAACTTGGCAATCTTAGGTAAGCAAGGATAGAGATTAGGCTCTCCTTCTAATTCTTTCTCCTATAATATCCTCAAAGCTAAATACTTCCTTCATAAGGATTTTTAAAATGCTAGGTTGGGACACAACTCAAGCTATGTGTGGAAGAGTGTCATGGCAGCTTAAGATTTGCTCAAAAAAGGCATGAGGTGGAGAGTAGGAAATGGGGAGGATAAAGAGATTTAGATAGATCCATGGTTACTAATTCAATGAAATTTCTTTGTTAGCAGTTTTTGCAATGAAGGAGATGAGGATCCGAGGGTAAACAAATTAATGATTCTTGGGAATAAGGAATTGGATGCTAGAAGAATATGCAATATATTCTTTCTTGAAAAATCAAGAGTTATCTTGAATATAACTCTGGGGTTAAAAGATAATAGAGATAAACAAATATGGCACTTTGATAGGAAGGGAGTTTTCATAGTGAAATCATTCTACTATCTTGCCCTTTTTCGAGCTACTAAGGATTGCTAGGGATAACTAACCTTTAATAAAGATCCATATGGCATTTGAAGATACAAGTAAATATGAAGGAATTCATGTGGAGATCTTGAAAGGACATTCTTCAGGTTAAAAGTAAACTAGCCAGCAAGCATATCCTAAATAACACGAGTTATGCCTTATGTGAACATGAAGAAGACGTCTATCATGTTCTTTTAAGTTGCCTATTTACTTGCTCATGTTAGGATGCTTGGTTAAATGGAAGCAAAGTAATTTGGTATAGTGTACATCATGCCTTTAAGCACATATATAAGAAATATAATTAATAAATCCTGGAGGATTTCAGCTAAATTTGTTGAGGAATAGGGAATGCCTGAAACGTGAAGGTCTAGAGAAACCTAACTCAAAACCCTAACCATATGGTAATAAGGGCTTTGAACTTAAATAAATAGTGGACTTAAGCAAACAAAGCCCCATAGTTACTTAATTCTATTGAGGATCCTATAAACAAGCTAGTGTATAGCCAGAGAGTGGATGATCCAATATGGATAGTGTATACTGATGCATACATCTTTCCATAGGAACAAAAAGTAAGTTTTGCAATAGTCATCAAACATAGAGGTGGAGAAAACATAACTGCAATCTCTGGTCAAACACACCATTTCATTAAGTTAAATAGTGCATTTTGAATGGGTTATCTGATGCTGCATAGACGTGGCATTGCATGGAGTGTGCCATTAGATGGATGACTAAGGTTGTTTATTGGAGAAAATACAATAAAACCACCCCTAATTGAGGGGATCTTTTTCCCTTGAATCTTTCAAAACTAAAAAGCTTAATATTTGATTCAACCATATGAATTTCATAGGACACAGTGTCAATGCTTCCATGTATACAATTAGATCATAATAATTATAATCAAGTTCATTTAAAATAAGTTATTATAATTTTATTTAATGTAACTATAAATGTTTTTCTCATATGGAAATAAGGATACACAATGCCATCGCCACTAAGTACATGTATTTTAAACTTGTGCACTAATGGTTTCAGGGTTAGCATTGTATTATGGATATGCAAGTTGGCTAGTTCAATTTCTCTTTTTTGGTATAGTGATAGTGCATATATGCATCACTTTAACTTAAGCTGTTCTTTTGATAAGGAGATCATTGAATGTGAATCCTTTAGTGCCTAATTTTAGGTAACAGGATGTTGTTAGTTTTAGTGGTTATTAAATGCAAAATTCAATATTCAAATCATATTTTAAATATTTTAAAATATAATTTAATTTTAATACGTATCATGTTTTGAAAAATTATCATAAGACATTAATATTTTAGATTATTTCTTATACTAGATAACATCTTACTGAAAAGGATAGAATAGATTATAAGATATGAGAATAGTAAAGATGCTTGTGCTTTAATAGGATTTGACAAAAAATGAATGATGCTTGCATAATAAGGTTTTAAAAGGAGCTTACGTAGCAAGACTTCAAAATGGGTGCTTCTGTTTAGGCTTTAAAAGAATGTCTATCTTTATAGGGCTTTGAAATGGGTGCTTATATTTACAAGGCTTTAAATGGGTGCGTACCTATATAGGACCTTATGAAGGGTGTTAATATTTATTGGGTTTAAGGGTGTCAATCTTTATTAGGCTTTATCTATAATCTAAAAGATATTTGTATAATGAGATTGTGATCTCTTTAAAGCATGTATTTCGGTAATACTAACCTTGTTTGATATGCAGTAGTGGATCTTGGTAGAAATGGGAAGGAAAGTTTGATGTCAAAACCTGTTTAATATGTTAAGAATAAAAAGGGGAGTGAAGTTGCAAATTTTGTTTGATATGATGAAGATAATGATGAAATGGAAATAATAATGGGGTGTAAAGATCGAAATAAC
Source organism: Delonix regia (assembly GCA_037074485.1). Taxonomy (NCBI): domain Eukaryota; kingdom Viridiplantae; phylum Streptophyta; class Magnoliopsida; order Fabales; family Fabaceae; genus Delonix; species Delonix regia. The sequence goes on along the minus strand of CM073451.1, from coordinate 23,547,117 downwards.
CATATGCCAAAACATTAAATCAATTTTTTTTAAAATTATTTTTAACTTAGTCTTAATAAAAATATTAGATTATTTTATAATAAATATCAATAAATGATTTTCTAATTTTTTACCATATGTAATAAATATTTCCAAAAAATATTGAAATATTTATTATTTTAAGCAAAATATTTATTTTTTATTTTTGAAGTGGGAAAAAGATAAAGCTTTTTTACTAGATGAATTTGCAAACTTGGACAATAAATTTGCAAAAGATGGCCGAAAATGATGGATTGTGAGCAACAAATGTAACTTGCTAGAGATAAAATTTAAGGAGACAAACTCATTTGAAAGAAATCATTCCTGGTAATGCTTGAGCTTTCCATCAAATATCAAAAGAAAAGCATATTGGCACTATGCAATGGTAAAGGAATAAGCAAGGGTACGAAACTTTATTTTGTAGCTTTCTTTCCCATTGCTTACTCCTTCTTTAGATCTTACCAAACATGCCCTAATTATGTACATATATAAGATGTAAGATTCATGTTGAATGTCAAATGCAAGATTTTTTGCATTTGTATAAAATACAAGACAAGCTTTACGCTAAATATTCTTTAATTGTTGAATGCTATACTTCTTTTAATTGTAACAATAAAAATGATATTTCATCTTTAAGAATTAGTTTTGCAACCCCAACTAAAAGAACTAATCATATAATGGATTCCATTCATCTTACTTTTACAAAAGATGTTGACACCTTAAATATTATGCACTGGGAGCAAGAAGCATATTAAAATTTATCATTTTGACCAATAGTACGAGGTTTATCAATTCTTCCATATGTTAGGTCCACTTATCATTATATGACTTAATTTTTTTACATGAGAAGATAAAATACACAAGTAAAAAAAAAAAAAAAAGAATGTTAAGTAAACGAATCCATCTGTGACTGGAAAATCTTCCAACTTGGATGTTAATGTCAAGGCCCAAAATCCTTTGAGATGAGTAGCAATTATAATATTATGAAATGAGCTTAACTCAGTTGTGCTTCATACAAAGTATCCTCATATCATAACTAACCAAATTAGAAACAATGTCTAAAGTAATGAGCCAATTTATGATATCTTTGATACCATAAAAGAAAAGGTAAAAGGATTTTGTATAACATGAGATTAAACTCATTTCCTTATTAATTGACCCTGGAAGAGAGTTATGGTGTAGAGCTTGTGTTGTTTGTTTTTTCCTTTCTTCTTTTTAAGATGCACAATTTAAGACTGACCTGTGGGTTCTAACTTCATTTCCTGACCCTAAACATGGCTTAAAGCCATATGATTAGTCATACTAGAATAAGAGTTAGGCACAAGAAAATGTTTGATGAGTGAAATGGATTTTATAGGATTTGGATTAATACCATCATGGGCCTTTTGATTCTTAGTGTACTAGATTATGTAAGGAATTATTAGCATCTCCTTAGGGATCTAGTCTAATTTGGTTAAGTTATTCTTTCCCATAAAGAACTAAGATTGAGACAAGATGATAAGGTTATGATTGTTGAAGAGATCCACTTTGCTACCTAAGGAGGAAGAAAACCAAAAGCATCTCGCCAATAGGCATAAAACAAAAAGATTTATAATGGACTCATCATAATGACCACATAATGACAAATTTAATCCAAAAGAACATGATGCTTCTCGAGAGATTGACCAATTAAGAGAGCTTTATAAAATAGATGCCAATTAAAAAATTAAAATTTTGTGAAGGAGTCGAATATTCCAAAATTCCTTTTATTTCGTAAAACCAATGCTTACTCGTCTTCATGACATCATTGAACTACTGAATCAAAGCCTTGCCATCCTTAACCTTATAATCCCCCATCAAGTTCCTTGTCCAAATTAATTTATTAGGTAAACTAAAAATTAAAAACAACTCAGCAAGGATTAAAGATTTGATATGCACAGGATATAATTAAAAAATAATATGCTTATTCCAGGAAGCTTTGTTATACAAAATAAGGTTTGAGACTCACAAGGGAGCTCACACCTAGTTGCATTAGCCACTAAGATCGATGGTTGAGGGGAATACGCTAGCCAGAACCAACTTGCCATTTATATTTGGCCTCAATTGTATCCTGAGACTTAGCTATGCCCTTCCACATCCATAAGGCTCTAGAATAAAGACGAAGATGACGCTGTTGGGAAGGAATATAATATTTCTTGCTGAGATTTTTAACAAGAAAGGAAGAAGATTTAGAATTAATGACTCTCCAAACTTGCTTAGCAAGAAGAACTTTGTTAAAGGGTTAAATATCTTTAATTCCAAAGCATGCTTTATGTAAGCTTCTACATAGCTTGTTCCAATGAGTCATATGGATTCTAGGTCTATGATGATGAAATTCCATAAGAAATTGCTAATTTTAAAGTTAATAATTTCATAATATTTAGCGGGGAGAGCCATACACAAGAGATCATAGACTAGGCTAGAATTGAGTGTATATTTTATTAGGGTTAATATACCAGCTTTAGATAGGAGAGATGATTTCTAGGTTCGTAGGTTTTGATCAATCTTCTCCACCATGTATTGATAAACTTGATTCTTTTCATTGCTAGGATCAACCTAAGTGCCTAAATATTTTCCTAGTTCCCCTACATATTTAATACCAAAAATGTTGTACATGAAGGTGAGGGTGTTCGAATAAAAAACAATGAGAGATTTGCTCTTATTAAAGTCAAGTCAAGAAAAAAAAAACTAAAATGATTAAGAATATCATTCACTATTGTGCATGAATCAAGGCTAGCCTTAAAGAAGAGCACAGTGTCATTCATATACATTAAGTGAGAACAACTTTTGTAGCTCTTCCCATCTTAATACCTTTCCATTTGTTCTATTTCTTAACTTTCAAAATCATATAAGAGAGGACATTGGAGCACATAATATAAATGTATGGTGAGAGAGAGTCTCCTTGTCTAATTCCTTTCTTAGGTAAGAAGATATTGGTGAAACGACCATTAACATTCACTTGATAATACACAGTCATAACATATTGAAGTAGAAGGTGAATCCAAATTTGTTAGTAACCCCATTCTAATAAGGTAGGCTTCAATGAAGGACCACGATAACTGATCAAAGGCTTTTGATATGTCTAGTTTTAATGCACATTTACGCTTCTTAGCAAACTTAGTTTGATGGATTTGCATCATGTGCTCAAAGGCCATGATAATGTTGTTTGTGATCAACCTGTTCTTAATATATACACTCTGGTTTGGGGTAATATAACTATCTAATATGTTCTTGAGTCTAGTATATAAGACTTTGGCCACAATTTTGTAAATGACATTACATAAACTAATAAGCCTAAAGTCTTTCATAAATTACATGTGCACTGACTTGGGAATTAAAACAATTTAATTTATGTTAGCTTTTGGAAGTAGGAATATGCCATTAAGAAAGGATTAAGCCATATTTATCACATTAGTAGAAATAATGTCCTACAAGTTTTGAAAGAATTTTTCATTCACTAATATTTTGTATCATAAAGTAACAATCAATGGTGGAGTTAAGACCCTAAACTAGTTAAGGTGAAACTTTTAATTCATTTTTTAATATTTGATAGCAAATATTTTTAATTAATTGTAGTTTATTGTTGGTGAGATTTGATTCATGATGTTTAAAAAAAGATTGTTGTACTTATGTTAATTTTCTTATTAAAAAATTGTCCATATCATATTGAAAAAATTTGTAGTTTTGAAATGAGACAAATATTATTTTGTTTCCTCACTCATTTTATTTTTTAGAATGGTTTCTTACTAATTAAAAATTGTCACATTTGGTTTTGTCACATGAGTTAATGAGGCTTAACTTAAGGCATCGCATATGGTAAAAAAACATATTGTTTAAATAAAATGCTAGAAATTAAAATTACAAATTTACTTATTTATTTCTATATTAATAATAGATAATAAAATTGTAACATAGTCAATGCTATGGTTAGTTAGTAACTTAGTTTGATGACTCAATTAACCCAAATGAGTTTATAATTTGCAAATTAAGCGTAAAGATTAATTCAAGAAGATTAAAGTTAAAAATTGAGTATGTAGGTATCACAGTTTACAAGCTTGTATCAAATGCCTAATTTTGACCTTACCTATGGCCACAAATTTAAGAAGGGAGAGAAACTACAATTTTGAAAGCCATATGAAAATAAGAAAAGGGAAGGAACAAGAGAGAAAGTGAGAAAGAAAAGAATAAGAAATGTAAGGAGGAAAAAAAAAAAAGAGTAAAAAAGAGAAGTATAGAGGAGGAAAAAATTAATTATTATAAAGTTTTTTTCGTCTTTTGTAGGAGATGAGATTAAGATGTCAAATAAAAAAATTACAAAATATATGTGCGAGTTCAGTGAAATCAAAATTGTAATAAAATGCAGACATAACATCTAAACTTAATATTATAATATACTTAGTTTAAAAAATATGCCCCCGTTAACAATATGTGATATTGTTTTCTGAGAGATTTAAAAATGACCTTTTTTATTTATTTCCATATTCTTACAATTCACTAATTTTGAAAGTTATTCATATTATTTGTTCCCATTTATATGATTGTTGACTTTTTGTAATACCCTTTATTAAATACAATTGATAATTACCAAATGTTAAAAATATTTTTAATTACATACAGTACAGAAAAATAAAAAAATAGTTGTACAATGCATGGACCATAAAACTAGTTGTATAAATAATTTTAATACAATATATTGTCTTTTTTACATTATACAAGTAGTAATTTAATTTCTTTCATAAAACATGAATAAAATTTTAGTATTGTAATTAAATATCTAATTTAATAATTAATAATTTTAATTTTAATTTTTTTTTTAATTTTTGGACATTCAATATCCTAACCTACCATATTAATTTGTGTTACCCACCAACGCAGGGCTGATTTTTTTGACATATCTAATAACTAGTTTTTTTTTGTCAAGTTTAATATTCAAACCTTTCCAATATCTATTATTCATAGAATAACTAATATTTATTTTGAGATGGTAAATTTATTGTCAATCAACTAATAAACTAGATGAGATAAAAGAGATAACATTATGCTTTTAAAATTAGAAAGATAATATAATTTAAGTTAAAAATAAAACAGTAAATTCCTTTTATGACGGAACCCGTGACAACTGAACCAGAGGATAAACATGCAATTAGCATGTATCGTTTTCAAATCTTTCCTTATATGCACCTTTCCGTAACATCTTTTTGTTTTGTAGATATTCATTAATTTAAAATAAAGTTTAGTGTCGTCAATCCTCCAAACGATTTGCTACGTCCATTTAGGAATTCTAGTTTGAAAAGAAGTCTGGAAGTTTAGGTCCCTATTCCTATTGAAGACGACAGGAAGAGCGGGCTGCAGCAGCTGACTGAATCTTAGAACTGTAAACTGGATAAGGAAAGGTGAAGTTTCGATTTCGTTTTCTCCTAATCTTCTGTTCCTGCTTTTCCTTCGAAAAATTAGATCACTGGGATCAAACGCGTAAGACTTGTTCCATTGAATTACCCAATAGGTGTTTTTTCAGCAGTAGTTAGTGGAGGGGGTACAAGGTACTACAATCAACCCAATGTTTTACGAGAATAGTCGAAAATCTGAGCAGTTTGTATTCTTTACGTTAACTGGTGTTAATTCTGATTAATTTAGTACCCAAAAATTCTAAAATAAATCTGGTTTTGTTCCTCAAAACCAGATTTTTGGTCTTCAGTAGTATGCTTTCACTACTCATGGGGAGTTGTTTCTTTCGATTATAATAATTCACAGCTTCAATCTTGTAGGTCTCTGTTTCCCTTTTTCACACCATCTTCTTCTCCCACACCCCACAGCCATTCATACTTAATCGGCCACTGACAAAGTTCTTTACGCTTTTAGCTTATGGGGATCCCCAAAATTTCTAATTAAATGTTTTTTTTTTTTTAAATCTTTGTGAACATGATGTTTCTGTTTATATTTAATTGTTATCTCATGAGTTAATTTCTGGACTCTAATTGCTCATATATACGGTGGTCGTTTTTCATACTCTGTTGCACAGGTATACAGTGTAACTCTGAGGATGAAAGCTGGCAAAATACTGTTGCTTCTTCTTCCTTTACTAGTGTATTCTCATGTGGTGGTAAAACAACTCCCCCTGTGTTTGTCATGTGTGAAAGCTTAATGAACTTATATGTATATTTGAAGGCTTGGTTTTGGTCATGATGTGCAAATTCCTTTTCTTTATTTTTTTTTCCCTTTGTTTGGTAAGCAGATCGCAGATCTACAGACTTGCCCTGCTAAGACTAATGACGGGTGCAGCGAGGGATGGGAAGGGGAATTTTTTCCTGGCATTCCCCTAATTAAATACGAGGTAAGCGTACTTATGATAATGAGATGGAAAGGGCGATTTGCCTTATCAATAGGTTAGATTTTTATGAAGTACCAACAAGCTGATAATAAGTTAAAATTACAGATTTGTTAAAACTAGCTCCTGTAATTTTCTCATCAACAATTACCTACTTACACTACAGTTTCTATAATGCGCATAGAGATATATTTTGTGCAACTTTATTTTGATCTTTTTCCTTTCCCGTCATTGTCAAACCTAGAGAAAATAATTGGGTTAGTTTTATCCGCCTGAACTGGATCAGTCTTGTATTTAAAAATTTGGAGCAAAGACTAAAAATATTAACCGAAAAAGACTTCATGTTTACTTTTTCTCTATGTTTATATTAATATCCAGAGTTTTGCAGCACAGTTAAGTAATCTATGTTATGTGTGTCTTTATGAATATATTGATTAACAGGGCCCCTCTAGCAAGAACCCACTTGCATTTAAATATTATGATGCAGAGGAGGATATTCTTGGGAAGAAAATGAAGGTTAGTTTTCTTCATATGGTGTCTTTTTTTTTTTAATAATCTACCAGTTATTGGCATTTAACTGAAATTACTATTATATCTGCAGGATTGGTTCAGATTCAGTGTTGCATTTTGGCATACATTCCGTGGAACCGGTGGTGATCCATTTGGTGCGCCTACCAAGTCTTGGCCTTGGGAAGATGGTACCAATTCATTAAATATGGCCAAAAGAAGAAGTATGTTAATACTGATTCTACAAATACTACTCATAAAATTCAAAAAATTTTAATGCTGAGAGATATGTTTCTCTTAATTAATACAGTGAGAGCCAACTTTGAGTTCATAAACAAACTTGGAGTGGATTATTGGTGCTTCCATGATAGGGATATTGCCCCTGATGGTAAAACCCTAGAGGTGAGTCAATTTGTTGAGTTTTTGCATGTCATTTACATCAAATTCATTGAGGGATGAAATTTCTGTAAAATACTAATTTGAAATATTTTGGAAATTAAAATTCTTCAACTTTGATCATACTATGACCATCATAAGTTGTTGCGGTTTGCTTTGAAAAATGGGCTGCTATCTTTATTTTTAATTAGTGTCTGGATCTGAATGGCATATCCTGTGTCTGGTACAGGAAGCTAATGCGAACTTGGATGAAGTGGTGGCCCTTGCTAAAGAGCTTCAGGTAATATGACCTAAATTAACTGGTTTATGTTCTTGAAATTTTTTTTGATTTCATAACAACATATGCCAAAGCACAAAGCCACTAATTACTATTACAGAATTCTATTGGTTACCATTTTCATTGTCATGTCACATGCATCTAAGATTTAATTATGAATTTTATGGAGCTAGGGAGTAAGGAATTACTGATTCATTATTATATCATGTGCATGTGCTATATCTTTCATTAAGTTGGCTGGAGAAGGAAAAAAATGATATGACTATGACACTCTGATATAAATTACTTTTTGTTTGATTTCCATGGTACACAAACATGCATAGAATATTGGTTTTGTTTCAAATTCCTGTTTTTGTTGGTTAAGTAGATACTTCCCTGATAAAAAATAGGTCCGAATTAGTTTAAATAGTATAGCGTTGTAGAAGCACCTCTCGTGCATGTGAAATCTGTGTTATTTGACTCTATAGGGCAACAAGAAAGTTTTATGGGGAACAGCTCAGTTGTTCATGCATCCTCGGTATATGCATGGTGGTGCTACAAGGTAACCTATATTTGACCTTAACTATATAATCTTTATGCCTCTTGTGCTCATGGAAAAAAGTTTTTCTTTATAGCTCTGAATTAGGGGTATATGCTTATGCTGCTGCTCAAGTGAAGAAAGCCATGGAAGTACGTTCCTGTTCGTGCATTGATTAACAAGAGGGACCAATTTAATTCCGGAAACATTTTCTGTTGTGCTGATTTACACATTGCAGGTCACACATTATTTGGGGGGAGAAAATTATGTTTTCTGGGGTGGTCGTGAGGGTTATCAATCCCTTTTGAACACAGACATGGAGCGAGAGCTTAATCATTTGGTCAGTCAATATTTCTCTCTGTCAATTATATTAATTTTACTGCCTTTTTCTTTTATTGTACAGATAGACTATTTATCAAGAAAAATTTGCTTCATATAAAATGAAATCCATTAAGATAGAGAAACAGTAGTGGCAACTTAAAATGCTATACTTAATTTATCAGCTGCACAGGATGCTTAATCTTTTCATCTAAAGAATTAAAGTTTTATGTTGATTCATATGAGAGGATTGCATCTGACGAAGTGATATATTTTAAATTAATAGCTCTTGGTAATTCTGTGCCTCTAGCTGGCATTCAATAGTTTTATCTCTAATTATTCTTGTATTTTCTTAACAACTATTTATTTTTATGTTTATAGGCTAGGTTTCTTGAATCTGCTGTTGCGTACAAAAAGAAGATTGGATTCAATGGTAATTTGATCTGGAATTTTCAGTCTGAACTCTTGTGTCTGGAATTGTATATGAGCAAATAATGAAATTCTACAGATAATATAGAATAGCTGATCATCTAATCAGCAACACAACGACTTTTGTATATATAAATTCTTCTACCAAACTTGTAGTTTTTTCTTTTTAAGGTACACTGCTGATTGAACCCAAGCCACAAGAACCTACAAAACACCAGTATGCTTCTTACCTGTGTATTAAATTATATTTATGTTGTACCTTCTCTGATCTATATTATATATTTTTTCAGGTATGATTGGGATGCGGCAACCACAGCTAATTTCTTGCGAAAATATAGACTTATAGGTAATAATTACATATCTCCTCATAGAACCAAAATTGAATGCGATGTCTATCAATTGCAGAAGTTTTATATCTACCTGTATGCTATACATTTTACATAACTTAGTGTGCTTAAAGAAAGAACTATTGTTTTCTTTAGCTTTTTGCAGTTATTTTCATTACCTTAGATCTAAAATGATATTGGTGATCTCTTTTTCACCTGGAGTTAAATAATCTTTTTTATACTAATTTAATTCGATGATTTTGTCATTGTGGATGTCATTACTTTATCCTTAATATGACATTATCATTGTTGTATTAGCTTCATTTTCAGTTTCTGATAATAAGAGGTGTCCTTTTTTCAATATGATTTGTAGAGCTCTTCGGTCTGATGTTTCTTAATATTTGCAATATGTTCGTATCTTTTGCTGCTTGTCCTCCTTTAAGAGGGTATTTCAACCTCTCTGTCTGTAATCCTTTCTATTTATCCTATGCATACATACATATACATATAGATAATGACCAAGATAACAACCTTGTTTCGTAGAAACTTTTATCTTTAATGTCCTAGTTCCTTCTGTTAACAATCAATTATATGAAAACTCATCACTTCATTCGTTTTCCTTCTGCAGGGGAATTTAAACTGAACATTGAGTGCAACCACGCCACCCTTTCTGGCCACAGGTGAATAAGCATAGTATATAGAACTTATGTTAGAGTTTCTTCTCCTATTGAAGTTTTATTAACCTTTTTTGCCTTTCTACACGGAAGCTGTCATCATGAGCTTGAAACTGCAAGAATCAATGGATTGCTGGGAAATATTGATGCAAATACTGGTGATCCTCAAGTTGGTATGTGTGAAAATTTTTTTATCTAGAAGACAATGTAACTTTTAATATTGAAACCCAGACTTCATTATGAAATTCCCAATATAACAAGTTGTAATAGGAAGCTGTTCTCATTACAGGTTGGGACACAGATCAGTTTCTAACAGACATTGGAGAGGCAACAATGATTATGCTCAGTGTGATCAGAAATGTATGATAATACCTGTCTCTTAACCTGATTCATGATATCTTTCATACTTTTTAATTAGAAATGAAATCTCATCTACCTTGGTACAATTTGTCTTTTCTACCTGTCAGGGGGGACTTGCACCTGGCGGGTTCAACTTTGATGCAAAATTGTGAGTCTAGTTAGTTCATAATATAAGGTCGATTGTGGTTATACACATCTGATATAGTTGTGCTGGTAATTATATATTTGTTTTGCTCAATTTCTTCATTGAACGATATTTTAGGAGGAGAGAGAGCACTGATGTCGAAGACTTGTTCATTGCCCATATAATTGGAATGGATACCATGGCCCGTGGTCTCCGAAGTGCTGCCAAGCTAATTGAGGTTATACTTTGTTGCTTCCCTTAAACCTAATGAAGTTCTTAAGTAAATGTGTATTAAATTCTTTGTTTAAGCTTATCTCTAATTTTCCTGACAATGAAACCTTATAATTATGCTGGACTAAAGGATGGTTCTTTGGATGAGCTTGTCCGCAAGCGATATCAAAGTTTTGATTCTGAAATTGGTGCCCAAATAGAGGTAACATCCATCTCTTCCTTTTTATCCTCAGCATGAAATGTTTAAAATGGTTAAATTGACAGTAGCAAACGTGTTGCTGTAGGCTGGTGAAGCTGACTTTGAGATGCTTGAGAAGAAAGTCAAGGAATGGGGAGAGCCAAAGGTTGCCTCTGCCAAGCAGGTAATGCGAACTTTCTGCTTTAGTAAGGCGTTGCACCTATTTCTTTTCTTTTAAAGAGTTCTGAAGAAGCATTCTTCACCTTACAAATGCAGAATTGTAGTATGGCCTATCCTATAGGGTTTAGCTAATAGTAAAGATCAGTGAATAAGTTACTTTATCCTCTCCGATTGTTCACTACGTTTGAGCAAATCTACTCTGTTTAGTTTTGTTGATGCTTCTAATAGTATTAACTGTAACCCTACATTTCATAATTGTTCCCATATGATCTGATATGTGTTTATGCAATGTTGCAGGAGCTTGCCGAGATGATCTTTCAGTCTGCTCTGTAGGAAGCATCGTCTGGGCGTTTATTTGCAGTTTTCTTTTCTTCTTAGTTTTTTATTCATTTGTTTGATAGGAACAGCTCGGAGATAGGTATTCTAATAAGGGATACATTGTGGTTGGTGATAGCTCATGTTCAAAAAGAAATATAGCTACCTTATTTCTACTGTGAGGTGTGTGAGACTCTGGTGAACTGCAGGCTGATTTTGTATATAAAATAACAATGCATACGTTACCCGAACACTAAACATAGTGGCTTGCTAATATTTTTTAAATTCACAATCATTCTACTTTCGCCTCATTCGTTATATTGCAATTCTATTTGTTCATAATAAATATATGATTACCAATAGTACAAGTTATTTTGAGATCAAAACTTCCTATTATTACGAGTGCTCCCCACAAACAAAGCTCGTCCTGACTTCCACACTTTTTTCTCAAATGTAATGTTTTATTAGAAAACGTCACGTCGTTAGTACATCATTTAAGCGTAAAATGTCCGTGAAAGACTGAATTAATCTTCAAGTCAAATTAAGCATTCCAAGGGCCTGCACCAAGAGAACAAAAGAAAACGAAAAGCCTTCCAAAATAATTAATTACACTACATTTGGGACAGGAACAAAGGTCACGTTCTCTATCAGACCAGCATTTTATTGTGCCAAAATGACTTGGGACTCTGCGTTTCTGCCCTACTTCCTCAGTGAGGATTTCAATTCGAAATCAGCCCAGTCCTAGCCATCTGTACTATATCTTTTAAATAATGTATAATTTTTCTATTAAATATTTTGTAAATAAATTTTTAAATATAAGAGAAGTTCAATATAATGATATTTTATCGAAAAGTACTTGATATGCAACACATCATCAATGTATATTTAACTGCGATATCTTGTATAGTATTTAATCATTTACAAACAATTCTTTAATATGCCTATAATTTATTTATATTAGATATTTAAAAATTAAATTATTATTTTTATCTTTAAATAATGACTGGCTTTTTATTTAGTCCTCCAAAATGTAACTCTTTTATTTTAGTTTTTTAATAATATTTTCTGAGCCAATCTTAGTTTTCCATATGTTAAATTTACAGGATTAATTTCTCAATTTAATCTTCTAAAGAAACAAAAAATGATTTAAAAACTACTTTTTGGAATAGCAAATTAAAAAGTTAACATTTTTTAAGTATCAATATAATGATTTATTCATATTTTCCAAAAAGGAACAATTTTCAAACCACTAATTAAGTTGTACAACATTATCTCTTGGAATAGCTCCAAGACGTAGAAAGGACTCCTCAGGAAAATATACTCATCAAACCTTCGAAACACAGAACAAAACAAGGGCTCTCTCACAGAAAGATGAAATTGAACCTCAAATTGCTATGCTTAACCTCTCTTTCGCTCTTGCTTCTGAAATGCCCAGCTATTTCAAGTTTAACCCCAACTCCGACGCCTTGGCCGGTGCAATTTCACGCACTCCTGTACATGAACCTCACCGACGCGCGCCTCCAACTCAGTGACCTCTGGTACGACTGGCCCAGGGGTCGCAACGTCAACATCTTACACAGGCAGCTGGGAGACGTACTGTACGACGTCGAGTGGGACAACGGCACGTCGTATTACTACACGCTAGGGGCAAATGCAACGTGCAGAGTGATGGAGTTCGAGGTGGGTATTCCCAGGCCAGACTTTCTGGAGGATGCTGAGTACCTCGGAACTCAGGTCACCGATGGCTTCCTCTGCCATGTGTGGGAGAAGGTGGACTTTATCTGGTACTACGAGGATGTTCTTTCTAGGAGGCCTGTTCGCTGGGATTTCTACGACGGTATCTTTCTAATTTCAAGTTTAATTTTTTTTTCTTTTTTGAGTTATTTTTCTTAAATATAAAGAAAATGTATTATTTGTTTAAAAAATAATTTAAAAAAATTTGACATGCTTTATCAAGCTTAAGAGCATCAATCAGAGGTGTAATTTTGCAGGAATATCGTCGCACGTTATGACCTTTGAGGTTGGTGTCGTTTTGCCAGATGCAGTGCCTCAAGCGCCTGCCTATTGTTTCAATCAGGACTATCATAAACACGTGCAATAAGTTTTGTTGCCCACATTTTGATATGCCTAGAAGGTGCTGTAATTTTTAGATTAAAATTGTGTGGAAGTTATCTCTCAATGCTCTTCTAGCAATAGATTACTCAGAGAACCACCATTTAATCATTGAGAATGGTAGTTTTGTCCACTAAATATGAAAGCTACAAATCACCCTTTCATAACGCCCCATTTTGCCAAGGCAATATGGTTATCTCTCAACTTGCAATTTGAATGGATATATATGTTGCATTAACACCATATTAATATTCATATTGGGTTGAGAGCTGGTTGTCCTATTGATTAATTAATGCTTATGAAAATTTTATGTAATTGACTGATCGCATAAGCCTATTTGGTACAATGTAAAAGACAAGATTAGATAGGATAAAACTTCATAAAATTTTAATATTATGCTTGGTTGGTATTGAAAGAAATGACATGAAGAAGTAAGATTGAAACTTTTTTTTTTTTTTCATTCTATAAACAATTTGGTCTAATCAAGACAATAGAGATTCGATTAATAATACACATAAAGATATTATTTTCTTGGAAGGGAAGCACTTCTTTTGTTTTGTAGCATGATGTTGTTGATCATTTGGCAAGGCATAGGTTGATGGTTACGGTTGTGAATGATCACATTTTTGGATGATTAAAGAACATTATCAAGCCGATCCAGCATTACTATGTCTGGCGATTAAGTTTATTGCAGAAAGTGCTGTGCGATTTTAAAGTGTATTTATCGTTGAAATTGATAAGTTTTACTGCAATACCTTTCTTTTCCTTCTTTCTCCTATGCAGCACAAATCGTAGGTTGTTTGGTCAATTTGCCAATGTACATGTTTATCATGTGGAGGATTTGGACTATATGACTAAAGGAAACGAAAATTTTAATGAGAGGCCAAGGCAATATCATGTTACAGTTATAATGTTATCACGTGAATAATTAATAGTTGATTAATCCCGTAAGAAATGATTAAAAAAAGTGACCAACGATCAACTTTAGATTCCAAAATCTACTATTTTTTTGGGTCTAAACACATAATTTGATAGCCAAAATGCATTTAGCCAACTAAAGTTAATCTAGATCATTCAATTTTACATAAAAGCTCCTTAACCTATAATAAACATGCCTGTTTGAATCCATTATTTACTTGATGTATTCAACCTTCCAAGATCTTGAAATCTTCTAATTCATGAATTCTTGAAGCTACTTTCGTTGTCAATATCTTATAGAATTAAGCGTAATATTGATATTTTATTCTCTATATGTCAATGCTTGTTCTAATTACATGGCATTTATTTACATAAAATAATGTTTATCCTACAAACTAAATAGTTAGTTCAATTGATAGTTAATATATGGATAGTAATTCATACAATATGAACAATTTTTTCATATATAAATGTCTTAGAATCAAATATTTAATTTAGATTATATATATAACATTTCACAAATGTATTAGATACATTACAAACAATTATATTTTATAGTTACAAGATAATGCATTATTTATAGGGTTGAACTAAAGATTTGATTATAAAGTGATGAAAGTATATATTTGGATTAAAGATTTAAATTGAAGGAGGCTAATTCTTACAGCTAAAATGGGGTGAACTTTTATTAATTAAATAATAATAAAATTTGTTGTGTATTCACAATTTTGAGTGTACTAATGTACTCAGTTATAATACAGTTACATAATTTTAATATTTTTATTTTTTGAGTTAATATTTAAAATGATAAAATTATATAAATTAATATAAATGTACTAATGTACTCAAAAGTATAAATATACCAAATATAATACCTTAAATAATTAAATCAAGAATATATGATAAAATAACATATAAAAAAATTAAAATTAAAAAAATTCAAGAAGAGCTACCACACTTTGCATCCTTTAGATCCATACCTCCATACCTGATTATTTGAGAGTAAAGTACTATATGTTAACAAGCATGGCTTATAATACATATAAGTAATATATATCACACATTTATCATCCTTAAAACTTCATCTTAAAACCTTGGATCTAACAAATTCTTAGATCCATTTGTTCAAGCTCTTTTAACTTATTTAGGTCTAGGTCTAAGTCCATGTATAAAATTGTCTCCCGGGCAAGATTTGAGTGCGAGGGCCTTTGTGTAGAGTTCAAATCCAAAACCAAGGTTAAAATATGAGTTTTGAAAATTCTAAAAAAAAAAAAGAAAAGGAAAGACAACTTTAAGTCATCTTTCAAGGATTAAATATCTGCTAAGATAAAGTAAAATTATATCCTCAAATGTTAAAATGATATTAAAATTTTATAAGATATTAAATTAACAATAATACAATAAAGTTTTCTAATCATCAAGCCTTTCCAGCCGAGCCTTGTACTTTGTGCATCAATTTCAAACGTCCACAGGATTGCCCATTGACCCAAGAACCCACGGTTAATGTGTCAATAGAAACGAGTAAGTGAAGTAAACAAACAGTACCCAAAATAAATAAAGGAAAAATTTATCTTTTAGTCCCCATACTTTACAGTATTTTTTCAATCAATCCCTTCAATTTATTTATTTTTCACTTCACTCCCTACAATTTGCTAATGTTTAAAATCTCATCCCTTCCATCTTCCACTGTTATAACGCCATCCATTTTATGCTTAGATGGCAGACGGAGCTTACATGAATTGCCAACTTGTAAATAATATTCATAAGTGGCGTTGGAACCCACCTTGAGAACTAAGAATGGAAGGCGTTGGAATCCACTTCCCAAGCTCATCTATTGTACGGAAAGCAACGTAGGTGTTATGAGCCTGGCCAATGGGATGATCCTCTGATGATTTTAATTGGATATGAAAGACACAGTATGGGGAGAAAGCATATGAGGGACTCAGACATCATCATTCTCGAAGGCTTGTTCGTTTTCCGCACTGTCTTGGATGCTTTGCTCACTTTCTTCCCTATGAGACCCTCTCTTCTTCTTGTTCTTATGTGATGAATATTTGATTCGATACCGAACCTTGTCCTTCTTGCCGACGAGTGGCCTTAACCTCGAGTTGTCTCGTAACTCCAGTTGTCTTTTGTTGTAATCTCAAAACCAATAAATAAATAAAAAGAGAGAAAACATGGCAACTAAAAAGTGAAGGTGGATAAAGAAAGAAGAGAGATTGTACCAAAGAAGTGCATGAAAGGAATAGTTTGGTGTCGTGGTCTCGGGAATGCGCTAGTTATGGCGGCCATGGATGATCCTCAGGGTTGCCTGATTATATGCATGAACTTGGACCTTGTCTCATGGAAGAAACAGAGGTGATGACATGGCAAAGAGCCACGTTTGTTGAGCAAGGCTAGAAACCTAGAAGGGTAAACTGAATTTTATAAAAAAATTTGAGATAACATTTTTTTTTTAATTAAAAACTTGATGTAAAATAATTTTTAATATAAAAGTATGAAAAGCAATAAATAACATAATTAAAGTACAATAATAAGAGAGTAAGAGTAGATAGAATGCAAACAGAGTTTATTCTGGTTCGGCTCGAATCAAAGCCTATGTCTAGTCTCCAAGCAAATATTTAAAATGTTTCACTAACTTGTAATCTGTTATAAATCTTCAAGAATACTCCTCCTAAAACCAAACTCTCTTCAAGGAAAAATTTTTCTTGAATTTAATCTCTCATTAAAGGATATCTTTCCTTAAAATAATAAATCTTTTTAATAAAAAAGTACTCACAATAATAAAAACTCTTAAAAGAGCAAATAACATAATTGAAGTTCATTAGTAATAATATATATCATTGAGAGTATGAATCACTCAAGTTGTTTTTTATTTTGTTTCTTGTGATTTCTAATATCTTGAAATATGTATTTATAGGCCAAAAAAACAAAAGAACCATTTGGAAACAAGGAAAAATTCAAACTTGTACAACTTGATTGTTAGAAGTAAATAACTCTATTTGTTGAATTTGTAGTCATTCTCTATTCCATACCTGCAATTTTAAATGTTCATAACTGCTTCATTTAACTTCATTTTGTATAAAATATATATCATTGAAAAGCTCTGTAAGTCTACTTTCTATCTTGATAAGTTTCATTTTAAAATTCAATTTGATTGTTGAAATATTATTGAAAAAGTAGCAAAATGTGAGATAACAAATTGGTATACGTAACTGCAAATTTCAACCCTCATAACTCTTTCATTATAAATCTATTTTATGCATGTGATATACTTCTGGAAATCTGTATGAATTTATTTTCATATAAAACAAACCTTATTTCACAATTCTTATCGGTTGGTGAGATATTGTTGAAATTATAACTAGAGGTTTGAAAACAGTGTGATATGCATACCTAAAATGTTGACAATCATAACTTTTTAATTTCAACTCTATTTTAAATATGTGATATATGTCTAGAAAGATATTTAAATCTATTTTCAAATGCAATAAGTTTCATTTAAAATAATATATGATAAAAATAGTAATGTAAGGTCCAAAAATAACTTTATAAAAATTCATATCTCTCTTATCATTTTGTCCTAAACTTATATTATGAGGACCAAAATATGTTGGCCTAATAAATGTAAATCTAAATAAATTTAACAAAATAATAATAAGCTTATAATAATTAGTCTAACTTATAAGCTAAATACTTGGTCAAATTCATATATTCTAATATGCATATTTTAATAACAATTAGTAGAATGTAAACATTTTTACTATGCATGAGATTCCTTTAAATATATAAGTTTAATTGTCCATAATATTATAATCTATTAGATATAATATGAGTATGTATATATTATATAAGAGATGATTCAAGTATAAAATATTATAGGTTAATGATCAATTTAAGCATATGTTCATATTATATGTCTAGTTTATTTATTATATTTTTGTTATATATTTATCATCATTATAACTTATAGCATTAGGGTTAACAACGGTGACAAAAGATTATGTTAAACTGAAAAAACATGTGGGCTTGAGAAAAACACGCTTTTTGTAGCTTGGGCTAATGGACCACTTAGCTTCCTTACTTTTTCCCACTCATGTCTGGTTCTCAAGTCTCACCTCGAAAGGATATTAGGATTCGTTCTCTTCTCCACCTTTTTCTTTTAACTGATTTGATTTTGTTATACATAAAACTTAAAATTTTCTCACTCACGCGCAACCTACTCTAAAGAGTCTGACAACAGTAAGGAGCAACTCTAATTGTATGGTGAAGACCAACACATAGGACTATGAGGATGTAGTTCACTTCATCTGTTGAACAGAGGCCGCGTTCATCTTTCTCATCAAATAAGTATAACTTCATCTTCATGGTTCTTTTGTGTTGCAGCCAATAAAATAACACGCCAAACCCATTCCTTCATTTTTCTCATCGATAAAGCTGAAAAACCTCACCTTTTATTTTCTCTCTATTCTCTCTTGTTCTACAATGGCCAAATAGAAGAACAAGGCTAGGAAGCCAGAAGTGTTATTTACTAGTTGGAAGTCCACGTAAGCTCTATTTGCCACCTCAGCATAAAATGGATGGTCCTATAACGGTCTAAGCCGGCAGAGATGAGATTTCAAATGATAGCAAACTATAAAGAGTGAATTAAAAAAAAAAATTATAGGGACTGAATTGAGAAATATTGCAAAGTATAGGACTCAAAGATAAATTTTGTCATACACAAATAAATATAAAAAAAAAAGAAAAGGATGATCCCAAATGCCCGAGGTTAGCCATCGTCCTCGTCACTACGTAGCTCCCCTTTCCATTTCTGATTCGGTTTTCTCAGAGCCAAGGCGTGACTCGGACGCAGAGCTAAAACCCTTCTATCTCTTTCTCCCTCCTCTGGCTTCTTTCTGCTTCCGAAATTCAATATCAGGCGCTCCCGTCTTTCTCAGGCACGAGAACGCTTGGTTACACATTATAATGCATACTTCAGGCATTCTGTGACATTGACTTTGATTCTTACCCATGTCTTCGCAGGGAACATCAGGGCTCTGCTATGAGATCTGATCTGGGTTTTCTCGAAAATCCGAGTTTCTTCTTCTGATTTCATTATTATTCATGCAGTAAGTGTACTTTACCCGTTCCTCTCAGCGGAATCGGAACATGGGTTTAGTGTTTACAAGGTTGTTTTCTTCCCTCTTTGGTAACAAGGAAGCCAGAATCCTTGTTCTTGGCCTCGACAATGCAGGCAAAACCACAATTCTCTGTATGCATCCAAACTCTCTGCTTACACTGATCGAACTATTCTGTTTCAATGTCTTGGATACTAATTATTTTGGTTGTTTATGTCCTACCTTTTCAGATCGGCTTCAAATGGGTGAAGTTGTCTCCACCATACCAAGTTAGGACTCTTCCTCGGTTTAAAATTATCTGAATCTAAGCATCTGCATTTTCATTATTAAGTAGTTTGTTTACATTGGTTAGCTGCTGGAACTTTTAAAAAGATAGCAGGCTATATAATTTTGAGTTTTAACTTCTTTGGTTTTGGTCTCTGTTGGATATTCAAGGAAGTCATTTTGCAAAAGCCAATTCTGCCGGTTACATTGTGTAGTTATATTGCGCTCCTCATATTTCACGGTCCAAGATATAGGAAAAAACTTTAAAATTCTGTATGTAACTCTACTTGCATGTATCCACTGCATACTGCGTACTTGAAGTATTTTCAGTAGTGACCGTGTTTATGGTATATCCTTTATGGTCAACGACTGATTGATTTATTTATTGGATGCAGCAATTGGGTTTAATGTTGAAACAGTGCAATATAACAACATTAAATTTCAAGTTTGGGATTTAGGTAAGCACTTTAGTTACCCAAGATCAAGTTCTGCATATTATTATATTCTGATATGGCGTATAATTTCATTGTACTTGTCGTAACAAATGGATTTAAAATAAATGTGATTGTCATATATAATTGGTTGGTAATGGAAAGTTACGGAAATAATTATCACCTTGATATCTTGATGTCATACAATCAGTGATTCGGAAATTAGTGCATGTTCATTGGTCACCTATCTATGCATCTTAAACTTTAAATGGATGGTTAACAAAAGAAATCCTATGGTTGTCTAGCACCTAAGTGGGTGTCTAAGTGGAATCTCCTGGTGTCTCTATACCTAATAGACTATCTTACATATGTTTGGCGTTTCTCTATGTATGCTTAATTCAAGCAAGCACACCTGGACCCATGTTCTAGATGAAATCCCTTCTACCTTTAATACTATGTGTCATAACTCATAAGTTTAGCACACAATACACTGGGGAGATGACATAGTTTTGTTCACTTTCTATGATATTGATGTCTATGCTTATCTACTGACACTTTTGAATGTTAATTAGAGTATCCTGGACGTATTTTTAGTACTGTTTCATGTTGACCCCTTTAGGATTTTCTTGCGTTTTTTGTATTGAAGGAATTAAATACCTTCTCTGAAATACCATTTTAGGGCTTTTGTATGTTCATTAGTTATAGCTTGTTGTTCCCAATCTGTGAGCTTGTAATTGCATGAGACTTCATATGTGTTAATCAAAGAGTTATTCTAAATTCTTATTCTGATGATAAATCGTTGTTGAAACAGGTGGGCAAACAAGTATCAGGTAACACATGTCTCTAGTTTTGTTTTAGTATGCTGATTTAAGATCTATTTTTCTTTTCACATCCCTGCTTCTTTGCCTTCTTTTTTTTAATTTTATATGATAGTGTGTCATCTTTGAGATTTGTTGCCTTGCCAAACTATTGTTCTCTCGTTTCTTTTTTATTTTATCTCACATGATCATGCCCCCTATAGTTTCAAGCATTACAGTAATTTTCTTACTTCAAAGTTTTCCTAAAGATGTTAAGTTTTGCCTTTTGATGATCATAGTAAATGTGCACCTGGTGTCAAAATTGAGGCTGAGACTGCTGCCATGGCTAGAGAGATACACTGAGCCAACCCTCATTTTCATAGCCCTCAGACGAAAGTTTAACGAAAGGGACCAAATTAAAATTTTTTAGAATTATAGTGACCCAATTACAAACATTAAAGTTCTGGGGACCAGTAAAGTAAATAAACCTTCAAAATGCAGCCCTCACCTTTCTCAAGTGTTGCAGTGGTATAAACTATAGTAAATTGGACATTATGTGTGAGATATGAGCTCCATTAGCAATCTTGTGACGCAAGGGAGAATTTAAAATTATCTGAAACTAGAGGGGCAGACAGTTTAGGTAAAACTTCAGGGGAGGGTGAATGTAGTTTACTCTTAAGATATATATATATATATATATATATATATATATGAACTCAGACTATGAAGAAACTCAGGTTTTACCAACCAATCTCATATATTTGTAATTTCATCACAATTGTGGAAATACTCTTGTTGAAATTACTATGGCAGAAAATTGTGAAGAAAACCTATAATTAGGACTGAACTTCATCTTGCAATGCTCTATGGATTTTAATTAGGTTCCAAATGATTTGGTTAGAGACAAATTTCTCTTTTATGTATTTTTATGTAATCTCCTGTTCTTTTGCCCTTGATTTTTTAAAAATGAACTTTATATTGCTTTCCTGAGTGCAACAATTTATTTTGGTTTTCAATCCATAGGCCATATTGGAGGTGTTACTTTCCAAATACTCAAGCAATAATATATGTTGTTGATTCAAGTGACACGGACAGGCTGGTGATAGCTAAGGATGAGTTTCATGCAATTCTGGAGGTATGCCATCTCAGGTTTATCTTATTTCACATATGCAGTGTATTTATATGATGTCAACTCTCATCTTTCTGACATCTTATGAGTATTAAGTTTTAATAGGTTATTAAGAATTTAGGAAGGTTTGTAGGTCAAGGAAATGGTTACTCATAGTGTACCAAAATTAAGCGTCTTTTTCTGCTTATAGTATAAATACAGGTCAAAACTTATTTTTTTATATACCATCATTGAGTCTTTATGTGGGATTGCTAATCTACTCACTAGTGTTGTGTTGTGGAGGTTAGCAATCTTCACATTTCCAGTTGCACACAAATACCCCCATTTTTACATGTTAAAAAAAAAAAAAAACTGGTAGGTATTCAAGTAATTTTATGGAAAAGATAATTCTAAACATTTTTTTTAATTAAAAATTAGCATATTTTAACAAATCTTCTCTCCCTCTCTAACATGGTTTCATTCTTCTCCTTGGTTCTTCTCTTGTTTTTTTCTCCCCCTAAACCATCAAACCAATTTCTCAATTTCTTCTTCTCTTCCTCTTAACACACGATTTTTTTCCTCTTCTCTCTAATTTTCTTCTTAGAAGAAAATGGTAAGAGAGAAAACAGAGCTGCATGACAAACCCAAAATGGAACTGCTTTTTTGGTACCAGGAAGCTCTATGAAAAAAATGATATGGGATCATATGCGTCCATTTCTGACAAGGGCTTGAAGATATCATCAATCAATTTGTGTGCTTGATCAAACCATCATTGTATTTTCCCAAATTTGAAATCTATGATTTTTGTAAGTCAATTATTGGGGTGTACACAAGCCGGGTTTGAACTAGAATAGAAACTTGGCTCGGTTTATGATTGGGTTGATTTTTAAAGACCAAGCCCGAGCCCAGTCCCCCTTTTTTTCTATAATTATTTTAAATTTACAAAGAAATTAATTTTTTAATAAAAATAATTTTTTTAATAAAAAAAATGTTTAGAGTTATTTGTTTTATAAAATTACTTAATTTATTTTGGTTCTTTATGGGAAAATGAAGGTATTCTTGTCCCATTGAAATTGTGGAAAGAGAAGCATTAATATCCACATATTTGTTGTGAACAACTTGTACCTTACATATTTAGGCTTGGAAGGGGTGTAAAAATTGCCAACATTATGAGCTATTGGCAATATTTCCCTTGTAATAAGTGTTATTGTCTTGCTTATTGCTTTTACTTATTCTACTTATAATTAGCTGCTATCATGAAGGAGTGGTCGCTCTAAGTTGAAAGATTATCAAATAAACAATAGTACTGCATGAGTAATTTTGACTTCATGATATCGAGTGCTAAAGTGTTAAATTTGTGTCACTGAAAAATGCAATACCAGTACACAGTAACACTAAACCCACTGGTCAATTTCATTTTGTAAGTTAATGTAATTTAATAGATTTGTTGGAGCAGATACTCTATCTGTGAACATTATAGTAGATTATGATTTCTACTCTTGAAATAGATTTGCTCTTTTTTCTGTTATCCTTTCCATCTGGTCTACATGACTGGTTAGGTTGCTTATGGTTGCAATTTACAGGCATATAAATTTGTGTGATAATACTATTTACTTTTTATTTTCTTGGAACCTTTTTTGATAGGAGGAAGAACTAAGAGGTGCAGTTGTTCTCATTTTTGCAAACAAACAGGTCTGAACTTGATCTTGGTTTGTACAATTCTGTTACTCAAGGAACAAAAGTACAGAGCATTTAAATAAGTTAGGAAGCTGATAATAGTGGTAGAAGTCTTTGCTTTGTGAAAAATGTACTTTTTAATCTTATAATCTTTTAATCTCTAATTTTCTCTCTTCCTGTACAGGACCTCCCTGGTGCCCTTGATGGTGCTGCAGTGACTGAGGCTCTAGAATTACACAAGATTAAAAACCGCCAATGGGCTATTTTTAAAGCTTCTGCCATAAAAGGTGAAGGACTTTTTGAGGGCCTGGACTGGTAAGTCAAGTTGATAGATTAAAGTTTATCAGTCTATGAGTGCTTCTAATAGGTGAATATGGAATTAGGATGGAATAGATACTTAATGACATGTGTTATACCACCTCACTGAAAGAATTGTAATTGTCAGGTTGAAGTATTGAAATTATTATATGCTAGTAGATGAAACTCTTAATGGTTTATTATTAACTAATATATTGCGCTGACACAAAATGTAAGGGCATGTGTACCTTGTTTAGAATATACGGTAGTGATTACAGGGATCGATGCAAAATGTATCATTGCAATAAAATCTTTGTTTTTTGTATTAATCTTGATTATTAAATGTGTAATTTAACAGTGACTCCTCTCACCTCTCACCTATAATCACCCTTTTGAGCTAAAGCGCTCAGGATGATTGCATATGTTAAGCACATATAAATTACTGCATGCACCTTCATGTTTGATATATGAAATATTCACTGATGCAGAGGTGGGATTATCTGTATCATTGAGTACTGAATGACTTTTAAAATGTGGGAAATTGCAATAAAACTCCTTAAACTAAGGATTAATTACAAAATTGGTATTTGAATTTTAAATTGTACAAAGAAAACACCTCTTTGGACTAAATTGAAAATGTTAAATTTCAGTTATAATTTACTGCAAGAAGCCACGTGAAGATTACACGGTCTCTTATATCTATTTCCCTATTCCAATCCATTGTGGGTCCTAGAAGATTGTGGAAGTAAGAAAACAGTTTGTTACAGTTAATCTTAAAAGGTTTTACGTTTTCTTTTAGTCCAAAGTTCAAGGAGGTGTTTAGTTGTTTATGTACTAATTTTGTATATTAACCTTAGTTCAGTGAGATAAAATATAATTTCTACTCAAAATTAATGTCTCTTCATTTGCCCTCTGTAGATGCATGGGTTGTGTGATTAGGATGTCATTTTCTGTGATTAAACGTCGGTTGGTCTGTCAAATTTTACGGAGGATTGAAAAAATATTGTTTTAAGATGAACTTTAAATGAAAATGCCAATTCAGAGAAAGAGGTAGCAATGAATGTGTTTATTTTAATTTTATTTTCCTGGCTTCTCTCCAACACATTTTAAGGCTGCATCCGTTGAATATTTTTACTCTGGTCAATGAAATCACTGCCACTAGCTGAATTCTGGCAGATATAGCATTACAACGCCTTTGTTTCTTCTTTCTTTTCTTTTTTCTTTTATGGTTGAACGTTTTGGCTGTTATCTTGTGCAGTGTTAATGTATAAGCTTGTGTGTGTAGGTTGAGCAATACACTCAAATCTGGAGGTGGATAAGCTTCAAAGACACTTATAGATTTGAGAATTAGAAGAAAGGTTGACATGTGTGCTTGGTATGACTTTCATATGAATCTTTGCCATGATCGATGTCTTAACAATATGATTTTTATTCATTACTCATTTACATATATTTTATTATTCCCTTTCTTCATTTCTTTTCGTGGTAAAGATATGGACTTTGGTCAGTCGTCCTTTTTTTCCCCTACAAAAATTCTTTTTTGATGTGTAATCGATCCTCGTGTTAAAATGTTAGTTATGTGCGGTTGTGCACTCTCACTTACGAAGAACCAGAGTTCATTTCATCTTGCTTTTCCTCATCAAAGTTTCCCTAGTTATCCGTAGAACGGCAAGATATATGGTGTTTCCCAAGATCTATCGATTTACCACGTTAGTACCTCTGATATTTCTCTCACCTTGTATATGTTGAAATTTCTTTTATTTTTATGTTCATTACAATGAATAACTGAGAGTTCGTTTGGTTGGCAAAATTGTGTATAATGAAAAGGGAATGAGAATAGGAATAAGAGTGAGAATGAAAGAGGGAGAGGGAGAGGGAGAGTTGTGCTATGTTTGAATGGATGGTTGAGGAGGGAGTAACAAGCAATAGAATGACAAAAATAAGTTGAATTTATGTTTGAATGTTTATTTTAAAGTGGATGGGATGACAAGGGAGGGATATTCTTACCATCCAAAAGTGGTTTAAGAAATTAAATTGTTAATGTATCTTTATTTTATTACTAATATACCTAATTTTAATTGTTACAATATTATCTAATTTTTATCATTATGATAATGACTTTTCTCTTCTTTTTTTTTTTTCTCTCACTTAAAATTTCAAAATAAAAAATATAATGAAAGAATTTGTAGGTTAGTTTCATATTCTTTTTCTAAAATTTTTTTGTCAACAATTTTTCTTTTTAGCTTTTTATGTTTGTCTTTTAAAATGTTTGGAAGCACTTAGATATTTTATAATAAATGTATTAGATAAAAAATATGGACATAATAATTAATAAATAAAATAAAAAATATGGATAGAAGAATAACGTAACATTATGTATTAAATAATGACAAATTATTAGTTATGTATTTATATTACAAGTAGTAATATTAAAAAAATAAATAATGAGTCATTCAATTTTATTTATTTTATTATAATTTTCAAACAAAATTAATAAGTATTCTTTTATTTCCTTATTAAAACTTTTAAACAATATATCTACTCAAATTATTTTATATTATTCTATTAATGATCATTCTATTTCATTTTTTTTTAACTCCCAAACATAGTCTTAGTATGTATATTTGGTTGTATATGGAATAAAATGGGAGATTGTAATGTTTTATTTGGTTTGATGAATAAGTGAGAGAATGGAGATAAGTGAGGTCAAGTTACCATGTTACCCTTAAACAAAAAATTATTATTATAATTTATATATACTAAAATATTATAATTATTAAATCTTAAAAGCAGAAAAAATATATTTGATACAAATTAATGTCTACAAAATAAATAAAATTATAGTAAAAATATATAGTTTTTTAAGATTATATGTATATATTAAAATTTAATAAAATTTTTTGTTTTTAGTGTATATTATATATTAGAATATTTAGAATATTCATTTGTGAGCCAATATTTGAAGAGCCCCTTGCAATCATGTGAAAACTATAAGAAATAGCCTTGAAGCCCAACATCTAAATGGTTCGTACTGGCATTCCAATAGAACTCTCCATCACTGATTTCAAAAACAATTTCTCACTTGTGTTCTTATATAACCTAGAAAATCCCCTTCCTTCCATCTCCCTCTACCTCTAAATTCCCCTCTCAATTGCCTCAAGCTGCTTAATACTATTCTAGATTTAATTTGGATTCGCACTTTTAGGTTTCAAGTATAAATTTGCCAGCTGAAACTACTGTCATCACAATGTAAGGGAATCACAATGTTTTGAGAGAAGACAGTAACGATGTAATCGCCCATTCATAGCAATGAAGGAGATAAATCATACAGTCAGACCACAGATTCATTGCAACAGATGTCACATTTTAATAGATAGTCATTTCACACACACTAGATAGGCAAGAAGCATTGCAGATTGCAAAATGGCACATAACTTCTTAAACGTAGCAAAAGAGAGAAGCAGGTGGGTGGATGCGATATAACTTCAAACAAGACATGCTGTACGGCAAGATGATATTTTTGACCAAAATCTTCACATTCCCTCCACTTCATCTGGATTGCCTCCATTTCTGTAGGGAGAGGCCTCTCCCTTAAGAGCGAGAGAGCTCTCTCCCATGGGAGACCGACTCCATCCAACTTAATGCAACCAAACGAGGTATACCTCTACCTCTCTCTCGGTCTGAAAACTTGAACCAAATGAAGCCTGAAATTGTATTTCCAATTCAATCTTGGTTAAGACAGAATTCTAAGGTAGACTTGGTGTACAATTGTACATACACCAAGACAATGAAGATGTATATACTGGGCTAGTTAAGAATCTTTCCCTAATTAAGTATTACTTATGAGTACGGTGGATGAAATTCACACATGGCTAATTTTATCTATCTACGTACTACACGCTACACAGGTTACACACGGCAAGCTGGCCTAGACAAAGTAAGGTCAAGATACCATGTGCAATTGAAGAGATATTGCTAGCTCTCCCCCACCACCCCCCCCCAAAATAAAAAAAAGTTATAGTATTACCCAGTATAGTGTTAACTATATTTAAATTAGTTAAATTATTTTCCTTGTAGTAAGATAATAACTAATTATTGTAGTAAACCATTTGTTATTCGAGTTGGTTTCTTATTTAAGTGGTTAACGTTGAGTTATAATCAGTTACCTATAAAGGTAATAAAACTGAAGAAGCATTCGAAGACATGAAACAAGCTATATCCATGAAGTGGCCCATTACGTGTGTGCGCGCGCGTGTGTATATATATATATATATAAAGAACAGTAATTTATCAAATTCCTAAATTTTATCTTTGCTTGTAAAGCCAACACCGTACCATTTTATGTGCCTACAATTTATTCCCTTTGACTGAAATCCTGTTTTAACCTTTTTACTGGCTGCTTATAGGGTTCCTATTTCATATGGTCATGGTAGATACTAGAGCCTTCTGACAAGGAGAGGTGATTAAATTTCAATATTATTCAAATCCAATACCTGATCAAGATTTTCCTCTGTTTTTTTTTTCTTCACCTTCTGAGTTAATCTAATGCTTCTTCGACCTAATAAGACAGTGCAGAGTCAGTCAATATTGAAACAAGAAAAAAGAAATATCTAATAAGATCCCACTTTAATTATAGTCTGAAATGACTGATGCAGATTGTGCTTAAAATCCTCACCTTAGCCAGAAAAATCTTATTAAGTGGTTGATGCTTGCACAGTATCTGGTGGCGCCCACGTTCATTTTCAATGTTGCAGGCTATCGACATGATTTCTGTGGCAATCTTTTTAGGAATAAGATAATAAACGTGCTCATATTCATTATTTTATATGGATGATCAACGATTAGGAGAATAATTCGGATCATACATATCCAAGACTAATCGTATTGCTCCAAAACTATCGATTGCATGCTCCAAAAGTTCCTTATCAATGGGACTACCAAGTACACGTAGGCCATGATTATCGTTCCTTGGTCGAAATTTGGGCCGGTACTTTTGTACTATATCCATCAAATCCCTCTAATCTAACTTGAAAATGATCCATTTGCACCATTCATGACTCTCTCGATTTGATTTATTAAATTAAAGAAATTTGTGCTGCTAAATTTTTAACGACCATTCAGACTTTAAAATTAAATAATTTTTAAAATTTAAATTATTAAATTTTTATCTAATAATTTAAATTTTATTAAATTTACCTATATTTTAAATTCGAAACATGAATATCTGTTTTGCCAAATCAATGGGTTGAGTCACTGCACGATCTTACTTAACTAGGGTTATGACAGATAAATTAACATTTAAGGTCAAGATTGCAAATTGTTTTTCTCGTATTTATCTGCCGCTCTTTGCCATACAGATGGAAGGTTGTTTTAATTTGTATAGATAATCTAACACCAATCTGTGGTTAAAATGACGTAGGAAGACTATAAGTAAGTCTATATAATACTAAAATACAACTCCAAGAGATTGATTTAAGTTTTATGAACATGGCAAAAATGTCTAGTTCATTATATCTTGGAGGAAGTCAATTTAGCTATAGTTAGGATGTGACCTATACAAATATACATATAGTATACACACAAAAAGTTAGGCAAAGTTTAAGTGTTGAATGTAAAACAATGACAAAAAATTGACAGATTTCCTCAAAGAGTGTTGTGACAAATTAAAGAGTATTATTCTAACATGCAACCTTTTTTTAAAAAGAATGATTTTAAATCCAACTATTTATTATTTTGTAATTAATTTTCCTCCTGTTTTGACATGAAATAAGATTTGATAAGTAGTGAAATGAGTTGTATTTGATGCTAATGAACGCGCTTCAAGAATGGGAATATATATTAATTTAAGAAATAAGTCACAAGACCGAACCAATCAATAATAAACCAGCCTATATTCAATTTAGATTAACCAACTATATTTGTTACCTGTTTATCCCGTCTTAATTAACTGAAAAATGAAAGAAATGAAGAGCAAGTTCCCGTTTCATGTTCCTCGAACGTTTCACTATGATTTGGGCAATTATGGAGCCTTTTTTTTTTTTTTTAAATTTTATTTAATTAAGTGTAGGGGGTAAATGCAATTCAACACACAAAAACCAGGAGGTCATTAGTTTTTTATTTTAAAATTTTTTGAAGCAATGATTATATATATATATATATATATATGCAAAAATATAGTTAGTTCCAGAGTTACTCTGAAGCTCTAGTTAAGCCATACATCTTGTTTATAATTAATTAGTATGTTAGAATATCATATAATATTTAAGAAATAAATTCGTTAAGATATTATACTGTGTGCACTTATAAAGAATACTTATTAAAATAAGGGTAAAATAATAATTATAAGAATTACTACTAAACCTTAACTCTAACTAGTCTTCTATAAATAAGGATTAGATTAGTGTAGGATGTGTACGAACTCATTAGATAATAAAATTTAAAACGTTTTGAGTATAGTATTTATAAGTATTTTGCAGTTATATTTAAAAAATAATTTAGACTATAAAAATCTGAGATACAATACCTTTATCTTTTACGTGTTCAATCTCTAAGAATAGCCGTCACGAAGGATGGGCCCGATTCAGCAATGGGACAAGTTATGGCTCGTGACTCATAAGGATAGCCCAGGAACAGAAGTGTCAATAGCCCACAAACTTGTAATCCACACGTACCTGTCTAAATTTTCATGCGTGTTTGTTAATTGATTCATCTCCTATGGTTGTTTCTGGGTACTGTTTGTCAGCTTTTGTGTTTTTATTTATATATTGATTTAAACATCCACGTTCTAATAAATCATGTTTTGTAGTACCCATTTTACATTTGATGAATGCCACTATACGTTCACTAAATGCTTGTCGTTTTGATATGTCATTATTCATAATAGCAAAGTAGCGTGTTCATACACGATTGGATAAACTCCTTTGACGCCTCTACCTTGTACGTGGACACGTATTTAATTTACTGCATTTAAAAATTTAAAAAATATAAATTATTATATTTTTATTTTTAATAATTTTGAAAAATTTTACCTATCAATTCGACTTTCACATCTTCACTCACGCAACACAAAGTTGCTTTTCATGATGTCTCTGCCAATTAACTAATAATTTCTAGCGGACCTTTCTCCTCCCATATTCATGAATGTACTAAACCTATTTTTTCCACGAGAAACTTGTTCAACACGGATAACTGCATTCAATAATAACATCATAATCTTCCGAATCCATGTTAGAATGGAGGCCCCTCTGTCCCAAGTCAATTCTGACAAATCAAAACCAGTTTAACTCGAGTTTCACGTGAGGGCATTTTGCTGTCCCCCATATTCTTAAGTCTCAATCACTTGCCGGCCCACACTGAACCACGTTATTTTACAGGTATTCAAATTTTCTAATTTCTGGGGTTTGCTTTGGTGGCTTTTTGACCCTTCTATACTATCATTTGTTTAATATATTTGACGATTATCATTGTTCACCTCATCCAGGGGATCTTCAGGGGTTAAAAGTAGCAAAGAATCTGATCTGAATGCGCCAAACTAAGTTCATTTTCATATTTGCAAGCTTGAGATAAGAAACGTGCTCATAATCACTGTCATATGTGAAAAACTATGAGATCAGTAGACTAATCGAATTACTAAAAATTTTTGGATTGCATCCTCTAAAAGTTTCTTCTTTGTAAAAGAAGGTCCCTTACTGCGTAAATATGATTTACCATAGGAGTTTTTTTTTTTTTTTTTTAATTATAGTTGAATTAAGTTTTTAAATCATTTATAATTATATTTTAAAAAGTTACATACCAAATTAAATAATTTTAATTTACTATAAACCATCAGATAGTGCTATTAATTTAATATAAATTGTTAAATATGCTATAACATATCCTCTAAGGTTCCCTGGTCGAAAATGGGGCTGATATTTATGTCCCATATTCATTAAATAACTATAATCTAATTTAAATGACCCGATTGCCACATATATTTGTACCCGTAATATCAATGCTTGAATCACTGTGTGATTTAATTTGGGTTTTGACAGATAAATTCAAACTTCATTATTTATATATTATTTAACCATTTAACGTCAAAACTGTTTAATGTTTTCCTCTTCTTATTAAGAGAAAAGTATAAAATCAGTCCCTCATTTTTATATTTTGTGCAATTTGGTCCCTTACAAATTATCTATAACAAATTAATTCCTTATAAATATAAATTTGTACAAAATTAATCTCTCACAAATTTAAATTTATACAAAATCAATTCCTCTATTTGGATTAATGAAAAATTAATTTTGCATAAAATAATATTTTTGAAAGACTAATTTGTTATAATTAATTATGAGGGACCAAATTGTCATAAAATGTAAAAGTTGGGGATTGATTTGACACTTTTATCCATTACTAATGGAAATTGTTTTAATTTGTATAGAAAACCAAATATCAATTGCGGTTAAAATGTGGTGTCATGAAAATAAAAATTTTGTATTTGAACACTAAAATACAATTTCACTATCAAGTTAAAAAAAATATCACATACATACACAAAGAATTAGAGGAAATTGAAGTTACTTGAATGTAAAAAGTGAGAAAATACAGTGACTTCCTCAAATATTGCACAGAAAAAATTAAAGAGTATTATTGGAAGAAAATATTCAAAGTCAACTTTTTTCTCTCCTATAATTTGATATGTAAAGAAAAGAAATAAGATAAGTACTTCAATGACTTGCATTTGATGCTAATGAATGGGCTTCAGAACTTAGAATGAGTATTAAATTAATATGATTTAAATAAAAGGGTCAACATATTTCATGGTTTTTGCGATGATTCCTCAAATAGTCGCAGAACTAATCATTGTAAAGGTTTTTTTAATATAGTTGCTAAAATTGTCATAGAAACCATCATGTTTAGCAACAATTATCAGCATCTATTGATGTTTAGTGGCTGCTAACTATTGTCGTTGTTAAAAACATGTAGTTAGTTGGTTTTTGTTGTTCATTATACTTAAAATATTTTGGCGGCAATTCTCATTGCTGGTAAATATATTTTTAAAGTATTTTTATTTTTGTTCCAAATTCTTTACCAAATTTGAACTTGTAAATATGAACAGGATACTAACATTTACTGTAGCAAATTAATATTCGTAAGAACTGCTAACATTTCATTAAAATTGAGTACATTACAAATACTATAGAGTCAAGGGAAATACGATATAAATTAAAATTTCTAAATCTTCATGCTGCAAGAATTTGGTAATTGAGTTTAAGCACATGTCCATTGTTTGATCATTTAGTATAAAAGATTTAATCATTCAAATATGTATGAAATTTCATGTAGTGGAGTCCTAGCATATTAATAGTTTTCTTTACCCCGTAGGAACAAGAAATAGTCTATGCATGTTCAAATGCATTTTCATGATACGAGGCCTACTTGAACAATCATAGTTGTTTGTTTATAAACCAACAAATACGTTTGTTTATTATAGTGTAATTTTAACTTTAAATTTAAAATTTAAAGTTAAACAACTACTTTAATTGAAAATTTTAAAATAATCATTAAACTATCATGAAAATCTAATATAGTTTCCTTTTGAAAAATTAAATATCTAAGTTTTAATCTAAGTCATATATATATATATATATATATATATATATATATATATATATATATATATATTAATTATATAACTAAATAATTCTTTGTCGTGTCTTTTATAGTGGTTATAATGGTATAATCATTACATAATACATTTAAAAAAATAACAATAACATGCTAAAGTAGGTTGGTGACACATCTGTATAAATAATTTGTTGTATTAATATTTTATGATTTATTATGAATTCAAAATTTCTTTTGAATTTGCCAACTTACCCTTTGCTTTCTTTAATTTTCAATAACCCTCCAAAAAATTCAATTTATAAATAGGAAATAAGTATAAAATTAAATATTTAAGGAGTTCTTGAAAAAATAAAAGAAGTGTAAGGGTAAGTTAGCAAATTTACAAATTAATGTTTTTGTGTATTGAAAAAATAAGAAAGATAAAGAATGTAGATTAAAAAATTCAGATAAAAAACTGAGTTCATAAACAAAATTTAAAATCCATTGGAATTGAAGTATAATAAATATAATATATAATTTTAAGTTTGCATACGAATAGTATATTTTAACGTATTATTACTACACGTTTTCCTTTTAATATGTCACCCGTGATTATATAGATACAATTATTTTTAAGGATATATTATTGTTTAGACATAGATTTTTTTTTTTTTTTTTTGTATCGTTAATCAACTTATGCCTGTCACATATAAGACTTTGAATTCCCACGATAAATATTTCAAATTACAAAATAAGAATCACTAGATTTTTTTTTAATATATTGTTAGTTTAGTGGCAAAAACACGGAAAAGGAAAGACAGGAAGAGATCCAACAGATTACGATCCACTTATATGTATTTTAATATATCATAATTAAAATCGTGCATCATATGCTTGTTTATTCATCACTGACGTTAGCTTCTGTGAATTGTTTATGCTTATCTTCTTTCCAGCTTGTGTGCTTTTATGCAATTAGTTAAATATTCATTCTCATATAAAAAAAGGATTTAAGATTTATTTTTAAGAGTGACAAACGTCTTTAAATAAAAATTTTAAACTAAACAATAAATTTTTATAATTTAAGGAGTGCAATCTTTTATAAATTTAAAAAATTAAATCAATAATATAAAATAAAAGTATATATAAAAATCAAAATTTTAAAAATTTAACTAAGTGAAGCCCATATCTGCCCGTGGATCATTCATGATTCATGTTACTGATGAATCATGTTTTGTAGCATTAATTTTATATTTGGTAAATCCTAGCTACGTAATGGACATTGTTTTGGTGTGTCATTATTCATAGCATAGTGTCACTGTCGTGCTCATAGGGTAAACTCCTACTCCTTTGCCATAGTCATTCTTTAAAAACTATTAATGTCTCGTCAATTTCTAACCTTTCTCATCGATCCTTTAAAACACGTACAAATCTGACCTGTATAATAAATTAAAGTAACATGAAGAAGTTAAAAGAATTAAGAAATCCTATCGTTTGATTATTTTTATACTTTAGACGTTAAAATTAATGTATTCCATATACTTATATCACACACACACACACAAATATATGCACAAAAACGCACGTTTAACAGCCTGTTACTTAAAATATTTGCTTTATTCAAGATTACAAAATTTCTAAAATTTTATATAGTTCATATAAAATACAAATTATGTTAGAATAAATTCTACTATTATGGATTAATATTAATTTTATTATTAGATCAATAATTTAGTTTATTAATTGGACAACTAATATTATTTATACTAAATCAATAATAAATTGGGTCATAGTTAATATTAAATAATCAATTATGTGTTAGATTATTTATTGGTCCTTTTGGGTAGAGACCACATCCTAAAGTCTAAATTTAATTAATAATTATTCTATCAAATTATTAAAATTAAAAAAATTTTGGACCTAATTTAAATAAGATTTATTATGGGCTTATTTTTATAAATTACTAAACTTATTTATTTTAAATAAAATAAAGGTGATTGAATTATTTATAAATAAGGTATTTAGTTACTATAACGTTGCCCTAATTACATTTTTTCTTAAATATATTAAAACTCTCTCTCTTTAAAATAAGTTAAGATTTTGTGAGTTGTCGTTCTCTTTTTTATCTTTTATATTAAAGAATTACATATAATACCTCCCTATTCTATACACTCTAGTATGTGTAAAATATTTTCCTCAAATTGTATCTTATATGTAATGACTTTTGATTGTTATAATCAAAGTTGTTAAACTTGTAAGAGAGAGGTAAATTTATAACGTAAACTCGTAAACGAGTTTATCTTGATTAATAAATAGTTATCAAATTATTCAAATATAATTCAAATTATACTTAATCAAACAAAAATTATTCATATTTTGTAATTTGTAATACTCAACATGAATATTTTAAAATAATCATACATAAATAATTATTTAATATAAATAAATAATTAATATTTTTTCATTTTTTTTAAATAAGTACATATTAAATGTAATTTTATTACTTTTTATGCATATTCAAATTTATGATAAAATAAATTGTAAAGACTTTATAGAAAAGAAGCTTGTCTATATCTTGTTTAGTCTTGAATTTAAATTATTATGTTACTAATTTTATAAATTAGTTGACACGTTAAAATTATAAAATTGGTAGACTCCGTAAGTTAACTCACGAGTTTACCAGAATTTGTATTAAATCTGAATTTACATCAAATTGACTAATTTTTTTTACGTACAATCTTAAACTTGTAAACTCGAATAATAAATTCGCAAGTTTGACAGTTATGAACATAATAGTCGCTGAAAATAAATCTTCTATAATCATTAAAATGCAAATAAAAAAAAAGGGAGAGTGACTAAAAATAATAACATATGGACCATACAAATAATTTGCTTTTCTAGTATTAATCTCTCTTCTTGATGATGATCTATGTGATTGGAAAATATCTACAATGATTAGTCATTTAGTCAACCTTTTTTATTTTTTTTTCCTACTGATACAGTCCACACGATTTTAAGCGCTAGATTTTGGTAGGGTTCCATTGCATGTCCACTCTTCCTCTCTCTCCCTAAATAAGCTTTGGTTGAAGCCTCCTCTGAATTTTTTTTTTTAAATGTCAGGTCAATTATAAAATCTTCAAATAACATTTATAAAATAAAATCCTTAATCAGAATATATAGAATAATAATATACTACTAAACCATTCATTGAACCGAAACTAAGCTCCATAACCTATTTTTGGTGCATGAACCACATTTCGTATATAATTGATTTCTCAGAAGCTTCCCAATTGTATATATCTTGCCAATTGTATCAAAATCAAATGATGCCCGAGGATGAATGCTTACAAAAACACTCTTACGACTATGTTGAAATCTGTTTGGCTCGGATTTGGACATTCTCCAATCTGTTAGACAGAAGAAATTAATGAAAAAGGTATGCAATTATAATTTTTATATTTCTAAATAATTGCATATAATCATATTAATTAATATGATTGTATGCTATTAAAATCATCCAACTACATAAATGTAATAACTTTTCATTTAACTCAAATGTATCATGTGAGGATCCAAGGCGTACGATAAATATTTTTAGGTATAATACATGTTCTGATTTTCTTCATTTCTTTTTTGGATTTGCTCTTGATAGCTGTACGAGGTCAGCGATTCAATGGTTTAATCAATTCATATAAATTTAATGCAAAACCACACGTTGGCCAAATTCAGTTGATAAATATTTAGTCCCATGTTACCACACTTCGATCAACTTCGCTTCGTAGTAAGAGAAAATGATAAAAAATATAAAATGAAACAAATCATTTTTATTTTACTTCTTTAGTAATCATTCTAAAATTTCGATTTTTGCTTTTGAGAACAGTAGAAAACTTTTATATCATCCTTTATGAAATTTGGAAGGTAAAAAAGCATGGTTTGTAAAAGAAAATTAAATATAACAATGTTAATTAATTATAAAATATGCATAAATGGATATATATACATATATATATATATATATATATATATATATATATATATATATATATAGTACATACAAATTTCTATGCACGCGATGATGAATATGTTGATTTACATAAATGAATTGATTATAATTATTTTACGATGATTTGAATCTTTCTAATCAAAGAAACTACTACCTAGTTATGTAAGTTACACATATTGAAATAAAATGTCTTCTATATTAAGTCAATGCAAAACCACTATATCAAATTGATATATTTAAACAAAAATGTCAATCTTTAAGGACCTGAACTTCTATTTATACTAATAATACTTATCAGTAATGAAGATTTCAATAGTTGATGAGTTTAGTAGGAAAGAATTATTCTAATTAATGAAAATATTATTATTGAAATCATTTTGAAAAATAGTACATTTTGACTAATGGGATTATTACCTGCAGAGGATCTTTAAAATTACTCCCACATGGTTTCGATTGAAGTCACGAGGGTATATCAGTCATTTCCACAGCAAAATTTCCAGTGGCCAAACAATAGTATATGGTTCTTGTTCAATGTTTGCACATTTTTTTCTGTCTTTGTTCTTCCTTTTGTGTGAAGGAGACTCTCCTTTCAATTTTGCCATTACTTCTCTCTTTTTTAACTCCTCACAAGATAACTATCTAATTTAAGTACTCAATTTTTGAATTTCAAATAAAATATTTTATAAATAATAATTAATGAAGGAATAGATCTTCAAAATTCCTAGTCCCACACTGTTTCAATTGAAGTCACCAAAGGAATTCCAATCATTTTCCACAACGAATTATGGTTCTCCTGTGTTCATTATTTTTGTTTTGGTGATTTTTTCTTCTCTGTAGAAGAAGAGAGTGTAATGTCTAAAATGATGTTAGGTTGTGCTTTTATTCCTATGGTAAGTGTTCTCTTTTCAACTCCTCATGTAACTGATTATATCCAATTTTTGAATTTCAGATAAAACAATATTAAAGAATAAATAAATAACTAATATTTCATAACTTTTTAATATTTAAGTAACTTAATTATGAGTTATCCCATCGTCGACCGTTCAATATTTCAACTATCACGGTACATACTAACTTGTAAGCCATTCAAATATTCTGTATGTTATATGTTCAAAATATAAAATTAATTTATAAATAATTTTAAAGTTAAAAAAGAGCAAAAGAAAATGAAAAAATATTGGATGATACTATATATAATATGTTAGTCCAACTAAATTATTTAAAAATAAAAATATAACACCCGCACATAAAAATAAACCTTTACTATTAAAATAATTTAATTAAATTAACATATCACATTAATGGTCATATAAATATACTAATATCAATAATTTTTTTTCAAAAAATTTTGCATATAATATATATATATATATATATATATATATATATGAACGTGTTATACGAGGTTGATTTATACTTTACGCCCATATAAACGTGTGAGCATTTATTACCAGTGACTAGGATTCCATCAATTCGGCATGGTTGTTGAGGTGAGGACAAGATATGCGAGGTCCTGAACTACCGTTGCCAGATATTTTTTGACTTTGAACTTTACTTGATTTCTAATGTTTTTTTGAAATAACATTTTCGTTAGACTATTAATAATTAAAATATTAGTTTCTCCTTCTTCAATAATTATTTTAGATTATCATGCAAAATTAGAAAAAAAAAAATACACTACAAACTATCTCAATAATTTTTCATTATGATACATGTTATACGAAAGTACGGGGTTCACAGCTGAAAATCATGTCGTTGCGTATGTTTCTTTTACGTATCAAACTAATTATTTTTCTTCGAGAATGACAAAAATTTTACTTTCAATTTATTGCATTTCTCAAGATTCTAAATATTTTTTCCACTATATTCGTGTCCAGCAAAAATACAGCAAACTTGAGAATAACAGCGCTGTTCAATATGACCATTAGATGAAGGTGAAGCTCATATATCAAAGGTAGGGCTCAGCTTAATCCAATGAGTGTGCAGTACAACGTAACGTTGGATATTTTTTTTATAATAGCTGGGCATGATGTGAAAAAACAAGGTTTGGTCTCTGTAGATGTTTGTTGTGGTATTTCAAGCTTGAGGGTACAGCCAAAACCGAGTTAAATGGTGAAAGGGAGAAGAATGAAAAGGAATCTATGTCATATCATAATACAAAAACCCAAGAGAGACCAACACTGTTCTGAATTCCTGGAACTGAATACTGAAATGAAATGAAATTAAAATGCCTCAGAAGAAAACAATAATAGTGTTCTTGGACCCCACCATGGAAAACGAAATCAAAGACACTATTTCATCTCATTTCATATAAACGTATTAATCTTGACAAATGTTGATATATCATTGGTTACATTTCATTAACTACATACTCTATTAGTCTGTCTAAAATAATATAATTTTAATTAGTGAATAAACTGAGAATAATAAGTTACGATGAACCTATATAACACTTGAAATAGTTAATATCGTAACTAAATTGAAGCTTCGGATTTTATAACAAAATATTACATTAATGTAATATTTATTTTCTAATTACAATTGGCAAATTTGTTTATATTCATTCATTGTCATTTTACTATTCCTCACCGAGCCGGTCATAATCATTGTTAAAAGTAGATGCCGACGTCAGATTTATCGTCAATAACATAATGCACATGACAATATGCGATGAAATTTTTGGGCACGTGCTGAAATCAGAGTTTTCTTCGATCCATCGACGCCCCTATAAATTAGCGACTCACGCTCAGCACCTTCATCCTTAAGCACATCCTCACTTTCTTTTCTTCTAAGCACATCCTCACTATCTTTTTCACTCTTCTCAAATCTCTTTCAAGTTTCAGCCACTCAACAATGGCTTCCTCAGTTCTTGGGACCGCTTTCCTTACCCTGTACCATGCTCAGGATAACAACTGCTCCTCGTCTACTCTTTCATATCAAACCACCAAAATTTCTCCAACTAACCCCAGAAGGGTAAGTTTATGGGCTCAAATATTTTTAAACCAATTTTCAGAAAAAGTCGCAGACATAGGCGGTAGTTAATGGAGTCTGAGATGATGACATGCTTCTTTTTTTGTTTATTGGGCATTTGGTTTTCAGAAGAACAGAGTGATGGCACGAGCGGACAGTGTCGGAGAGGAACAGAGCACAGTGGTGGAGAAACGCTTCAAAACGAGACAGTTGATGAAGCGTCTGAATTTCTCAGAAGAGAAACCTTCTACTCCAATTCTGGACACCATCAAGTACCCCATTCACATGAAGAATCTATCCCTTCAGGTAGCTACAGAAATTGTAGGCCCTTTTGCTATTGCAGATTACTCCTCCTTCTTCGCAGTGTGATTTATGATCCAACATGATATTTGGGATTCAGGAACTTGGGGCGCTTGCTGATGAACTGCGAGAAGAGATTGTTCATACAGTGTCGAAGACTGGCGGCCATTTGAGCTCGAGCCTCGGTGTAGCCGAATTAACCGTCGCACTTCACCATGTCTTCAACACTCCTCAAGACAAGATCGTTTGGGATGTTGGGCATCAGGTAAAAGAACCTTAGATTATGCAGTTCAAAATTCATTAACGTCAGCATGAGTTGGAATACCCTTCTTCGGTTCTTTAAGTTAATGTTCCTAACAAATTGGATGTGGATTTGGTTGCAGTCTTATGCTCATAAGATTTTAACGGGAAGAAGATCCAGAATGCATACTATTCGACAGACCAGTGGACTTGCAGGATTCCCCAAGAGGGAAGAGAGTGTACATGATGCCTTTGGAGTTGGTCACAGTTCTACTAGCATTTCAGCTGCCTTAGGTAAACTTCACATATTCTTTGATCACCAAATGGAGCCATAACTCTCAGTAAGGCAATTTACTGTCTTCCTCTTAAATTGATGAACTATTATGTGGGTAATTCAGGGATGGCAGTTGCGAGAGACTTGAAAGGAAAGGACAACCATGTGATTGCAGTGATAGGTGATGGCGCCATGACGGCTGGACAAGCATATGAGGCCATGAACAATGCTGGTTATCTTGATACCAATCTTATTATCATCTTAAATGACAATGAACAAGTTTCTCTTCCCACTGCCACCGTCGACGGCCCAGCTCCTCCGGTTGGCGCTCTAAGCAAAGCCCTCACAAGGCTACAAACTAGTAGAAAGTTCCATCAACTGCGTGAGGCTGCCAAGGTAGCCATCATCATGTGTTGTCTTAGACGTTATTGAGAAACTTTTGATCCCGCATTAATTTTCTAGATTATTTTAACTAAACCTACTATTTAATAGGGAATTACCAAGCAAATTGGAAGCCAAGCACATGATTTTGCTGCAAAATTGGATACCTACGTGAGAGGAATGGCGAGTGGTTCTGGTGCTTGTTTGTTTGAAGAGCTTGGCCTGTACTACATCGGTCCGGTGGATGGGCATGACGTAGAAGATCTTATACAAGTCTTGAAAAAAGTCAAGTACATGCCAACTTTAGGACCTGTTCTAATTCATGTAATCACTGAGAAAGGAAAAGGCTATGGGCCTGCAGAAGCTGCTCCTGACAAGATGCACGGTACAAACTACTGCATAATTTTGCACAAAACAATCTTAATATGATTTATTCAACAATAAGCTTAATGGGTTTTGTTCTATATATGCAGGTGTTGTGAAGTTTGACCCAAAGTCAGGAAAGCAATTGAAGTCCAAAGCAAGCACTAGCTCTTACACAAAGTACTTTGCAGATTCTTTAATCGCAGAAGCGGAGACTGATGAGAGAATTGTTGCCATCCATGCTGCAATGGGAGGAGGCACTGGACTCAACTTATTCCAAAAGCGGTTCCCCGAAAGATGTTTTGATGTCGGGATAGCAGAGCAGCACGCCGTTACCTTTGCTGCTGGCCTTGCTGCTGAAGGCCTTAAGCCCTTTTGCGCAATCTACTCTTCTTTTCTTCAAAGAGGCTTTGATCAGGTAATAAAAGGTTATGAAACTCAGTGAATTGGTGTTGCTGCATATTCTTTGTATAAGGTCTCTTTGTTAATTTGGCTTTCTGGTGGTAACTTTGTAGGTTGCACATGATGTGGACCTTCAAAGGCTTCCAGTGAGGTTTGCTGTGGACAGAGCTGGGCTTGTTGGTGCTGATGGTCCTACTCATTGTGGGGCCTTTGACACAACATTCATGGCTTGTTTGCCAAACATGGTGGTTATGGCTCCTTCCGATGAAACTGAACTCATGCACATGGTGGCCACGGCTGCTGCCATAGATGACCGACCTAGTTGCTTTAGGTACCCTAGAGGAAACGGCATAGGATCCCTTCTTCCACCAAACAACAAAGGCACCCCTTTAGAGGTACTAAATTACAATTTATCCTTTTCTTTAATTATGAACGTAACAATCATTTTTTTTTTTTTGTTTTTAACTTTTGCTAATGGAGGCTTGAAATGAATATATAGGTTGGGAAAGGGAGGGTATTGAAGGAGGGAAGTAAGGTCGCACTTGTTGGTTATGGGACAATGGTTCAGAGTTGTATGGAAGCAGCAAAGCTTCTTGATGCTCAAGGCATCTCAACAACCGTGGCTGATGCAAGATTCTGCAAGCCTTTGGATGCAGAATTGATGAGGCAACTCGCTAGAGAGCATGAAATTCTAATCACTGTAGAAGAGGGATCCATTGGAGGGTTCGGTTCTCATGTTTCTCATTTCCTAGCGTTGAATGGACTTCTTGATGGAAATCTCAAGGTGCCTACGATCAATCTTCTTTATTTCCCATTATTCTTTAATAATCTTCTTCCATTGACTCATGAGTTTCTTGAACTGGTGCAGTGGCGAAGCTTGACATTACCTGACAGATACATCGACCATGGATCTCAAACAGATCAAACTGAAGTAGCAGGGCTGAGTTCAAAGCATATTGCGGCAACTGCTTTGTCATTAACAAATGCACAATGGGATAATCGATTTCTCCTCAATCTTCATATGTGAGACTTAACATAGGATCAGATATGGTTCA
The DNA here is from genome assembly GCA_037074485.1 of Delonix regia. NCBI lineage: Eukaryota > Viridiplantae > Streptophyta > Magnoliopsida > Fabales > Fabaceae > Delonix > Delonix regia. The sequence continues at coordinate 23,503,630 of CM073451.1, read as the reverse complement.
ATTTGAAATGTCACCTATGCACATGTACATGTGTCCTAGTATATAGTCGTCAATGCAATTATTATTGGATGTAGAAAATTGTGCGAAATTAATGATAATGACATAATATTGTTTTGAAATGTTGTATATTATCCTCTAAAACAACACTGCCTGACTAACCATGTTTAACTACCAAATGGAAAATATTTCAAATTTTTCCTTCTACTAACTGCCCACCACATAGACTATTAATTGATTTGCTTTTATATAGAATTAAAAAATTGGAAATATAAAATTAGTGGTATTGCAACATTTATAAATAATGATCAAACAACTTATTCCTTGAAGGGGAGACATGACTACTTATTACGATGTCATAATATGTGATTTGGAAAAAAAAAAATTAATTTATGATATTTATGTGTGTATTCATGAAATTTTAAACAAGACAATTTAGGAGTTGGCAAAAATCAATTTAAAAAGTAGTAGACACTTGAAGCAAATAGAGATTTAAGTTCTAGGTCAGTTGTTTGACTCACCAAAGTGCTTGAACATTACCAAATCATGCAAGAGAAGATGCTAGAAATTTACAGCCAGTTAATGATGAGAAAATGGAGCTAAAATGGAAGAAAATAGAGAAAAAGACAATAATTTCGAAAATTTTGTGGGATGGGAAAGGATGGCAAAAATGGAGCTTACCCTAACTTCTCATCCACAATCTTCTACCTTTTTACCAATATCATGGCCAATTAAAAGAATAGAGGAGCATGGTGCATTGTAGAGGAGAGAAGGTAAGATTCATCCAAGGAAAGTGGAAGAAATGTGAAAAGTAGAGAAAAAGAAGAGGGAGATGCCATTGGCCTAAGAAAACAGAATGGATGAAGCAAATCCTGAGATAGAGCATGCGAGATTAGGAGAAGAAATACTGATGTGTTAATATTTTTTAGTTTTGGCTAAACCTTTATTTTTGCTCCTAGATATTCTAATCTATTTTAAATTAGTCCTTGTGATATTATATTATGGCCCGAACTAGATTTAGTGTCCTAGAAATCAGTCCCTATGTTTATTCCTATTATTTTCATTATTTTTCTTTATTTATTTATTGGTTATCACATTTTATATGAGGGAAGATGCTAAACAAGACACTTGCAAATATTGCAATAAATCTATGTGGAAAACCAGTGGTAAATGTCTTGGATGTGGACGTAAAAAGCATAAAAAAGTTATGTGGAAAAGTGTTAAGATATTTACCACTAAAACTTGAATTGTAGAGGATGTTTATGTCTTCTAAGATAGCTAAGCATATGTGATGGCATATAGTGGAAAATAGTCAAGATGACATGTTAAGACATCCAATTGACTCTGAAGCTTGGAAGAGATTTGACATAATGCATCATTAATTTGTAGCAAAACCTTAAAACATAAGCATTGGCTTAACCACTGATGGATTCTATCTATATGGCAACTTAAGCACTAGTTACATCATCTGGCTAGTAATGCTCATGCTTTATAATCTTCCTCTTTGGATTGTATGAAACAAAATTCATTCATTCTTTCAACGATCATTCTAGGTTATCAAGCGCTAGGAAATGATACAGTTGTTTACCTATAACCAATAATAAGGAGTTAAAAGAGTTGTGGGATATTGGCATTTGAACTTGTGTTTCATATAGTGACTTTCTAGGTCTTTGAAGGTTAAGTGGATGGAATACACATATTAGGTTAGCATGTCCATCTTGTAATTTTAACTTAACTCATATGCGACTTTCTTATAGTCGGAAGTAGTGCTTTATGGGTCACCATTGCTTTTTAAGTCAAAGTCATAAGTTAAATTTGCTCGTTCTCAATTTGATTGAAAAATAGAGAAGAGAAATTCACTCAGTACTTTTAGTGGCTTTGACATTTTAAGGAAAGTTAACAATGTTAATGTTGTACTCGGGAAAGATGTGGAAGTGAAAATTCATAAACGAAGATCTAGGGGAGCTAGTGATTTTGATATGGGCTTTCAACAATGGTGCAAAAAAAGTATATTTTTCCAACTTCCATATTGAAAGACCAACTTATTGTGCCATTATTTTGACATCATGCATATTGAAAAAAATGTGTGTGATAATGTCATATTCACTTTGTTAAATGATAGTGGAAAATCAAATTATCACCCAAAGGCATGAAAATACTCATAGGAAATTGGCGTTCAGTCTAATCTTTAGCTTGATAAATATGGTTGAAATCCTATTACATGATCACAATGACCTATGCAAACATGTACATACTTCTAGTGATTTTAACGAACATTATCATGCTAGATGGTTCCTTATGCGAAATCTCTAGATGCATTGACTTGAGGCAATAAAAGATTAAAGAATTGAAAAGTCATGACTAACATGTTTTTATTAAGCAACTTCTACCATTGGCCATGAAAACAACACTTCCCAAGCAAGTGTTTGCAATCTTAATTGATACATATTCTTTTTTAGACATTTATGTAATAAAATGTTGAATGTATATGATCTTAGCCAACTTTATGATAGATTGTTTATGATGTTACATCATATGGGGAGGATTTTTCCATATTATACTTCACAATTAGGGTTCATTTGATTATACACTTAACCGATAAAGCCAAACTAGAAGGGCTTGTTCAGTATCAATGGATGTATCAAACTGAAAGGTATAAATATAAATATTCAACGATTAGTTATTTCAATTATCGTAATTTACACATGAGGTTTATAGTGTTTTGTTCTCCATTAGGTATTTGGAAAAGTTGAAATCTTATGTACATAATAAGGCTCAGCTTAAAGATTCCATTCTTGAGGGTTACATGGTTTATGAGTTCTTGAATTTTTGCTTGAAATATTTGGATGGAATCGAAACTATGTTTAATCTGATAACTCATGCTGATGATTAACTTAATATAGGGTCATCCAATGATTCCCTTTTGTTTCTACACATTGGAAAACCGGTTGATGGTATGGTTATTTTAATCTATCTACAATGGAGAAGATGCAAACACAACAACATGTGTTGACCAATTGTAGAGAAGTTGAACCTTTTTTTAGTAAGTTAATTATGTTTATTTTACCACTAAAGTGAGTTAAGATGTGATTTAGTTTTGTCAATGTAGTCCATTTCATTTGTAAGAAAATTATTACTTTGTACACTTGTTGAGGTTATTATTGTTGTTTTACTTAGAAATATTTTTCGTTGTTCATGTCTTACTTTCAAATTGTTCATGTTGATGTAGAAAAACATTGCTTCTCATGGGTTTAATTCAATATCCATGACTCAAGAAATTTCCACCTAAGATTCATTGGCCATTGCTTTTGGAAGACAAGAGCATCCAAGTTGTATTCAAGGCTTAGGATTAGGTCTATTGCCATCCCAAGTGTTTAGCCGCTCTTCTCAGTTTTAAAGCAAAGCGAGCTTATCTTGTCCCTCTAATATCAAGTTGAAAACTCAATTCATGCAAATGCATTTGATTATTGAACAACAAAGCCAAGAGATACAAGATCAACTAGCACAACCTCATAAACACAATATAAAATTTGAGGCAATGATGAATTTCTATATGTAAAACTTTCAGGGTTAAATGCCTTTTGACCTTACCGCTTTTCTAAACAATTTACAGGTTTCTTTTATTCTTCATATTTACTATGTTTTCAAAACTAGTCTTGATCATACTTATCAAAATGATAGGTTAAGTGTTTGTTCTCTATAACAATGGTCATTTGACATGTAAATTAATGATAAATATATTTTGCTTTCCTTCTTGAATTTCATTGTGAATAATTTTGTTGAGTTCAAATCATCATTACTCCTTTGTTGATTGGCTACCAATTGGGATTTATCTTGATAATTTGGGGATTCTTGAAGGAGAAGCTCAAATTTAGTCATAAAACTTAATACTGCATGTTTGATGTTAATTAATTGCATGAATTAGCTCAATTTGCTAGATACAAACATTGCCAATGGGACGCCATATGTTTTCTCCACTTTCCATGCTTCCTCTTCTTCTTCATTGATTGTCAAATTTGCTAACTCAGTCTTTATTTGTGGGGCTTATTCCAAAAAGAGCAAAAGTTTTCATAGGTGAAAAACCCAAATGAGCTACTATTAGCAAACTCCCAAAAGGCTGCAAACATTACCAAATAATAGGCAATTAATCATGGTTCATTACTTACAGTTTAAAGAACCACTACCAAACCCACAAATTACCAGGGGTAAGCTTAGATAATGCGGCTAGTTAATTATAGTTAAAAGCCAACCATAGGTGAGGATCATTAAACCTTTAGCTGCACAAGCCCCCTTCCTTATTTCTTACTAAATGCTGCACGAATTAATCTCCATCAGAAAAAAAAAGTTCATGGAGGTCTTCAACCTACTAGACAAGGATGAAAATGATATCATTTCTCAGATCCTTTCATCTTCTTTTTTACTTTATCACTTCCTCTTTTCACTTTTTTGCATTTTACTACATAAATCTCTGTTATAACCATTTAGTCTTCACATTAGGCAATTTGATTTTGTTATCCTTTGTATATGAATTTCAATGACCTTATTCATTGCTTGATTTCAGTAAGAGAGTTTTCGAGAAGTGGCAGCCTAGGCGAAGGCAAAAGGTAAAATGGATGGCGAAGGGCAGTCCACTAGAGATTGGGAGTCAATTTGATGGATTAAGGAAGAATATAAGGTAATAAGTTTATTTTTTTTTATTGGTGAACAATTAGTAAACCTTTTTAACTTTGTTAGGTTTATGCCCATAAAGAATGCTCAAACCTTTTAGAATCTTGACAAACACAGCATACTCTGCTTCTAAAAGATTTATTAACTTAAAATTTTCTACAATGTCTTGAATTTCAAATTATTGTGCTCATATTCCTGTCATGAGTTTGTAATTGAAAAGTTATCTTTATACCCTAGTAAAATGGGTTTTGAAGCTAAGGAGCCTTCTTTTAATTTATAGAACGGTATTGGGTAGAAAAATTGCAAGTTGCAAAAATAAAACCTGCATGTTCTTTGAGGTTGCTTATATTTTTTGAAGGCAAATAATTGCACCATGAAAATGAATAAATGGGTTGATGTTTGACTCAATTGAAATTTTTTTTTTTAAAAGTAACTTATGGCCCTTTTTCTTTATTTATCTTGTTGGCAAGAGCAGTAGTGGTTTTAAGAAATTGAAGAGGATTATAGTAATTAGTATTATTGATAGAGTTATGCGCTTTAAATATACTTTTCACGTTTTAACTAAATTATTTCATTAAATCCCATAATGCTTGCTAGTACCAATTTTAGGCTTTTGTTATCCTTATTGGACTTATATTGTGTTAGTTATATTATATAGCTATATATGCATATTTTTATTTCTTATTTATAACGATAAAATTTCGTTGAGACATGTTTGCATTGAGTTGTATATTATGTATTGTATCTAGACATATTGGATTGTTAGAGTGGATGGATTTGCTTTACTCAAGTCCTAATGAAGCTAATTGGTATTACAATTCAACTTTTGCAATTGAATAAGGGTTTAGGTTTGGGGTTCACGGTTGACTTTTACAAGATGCTATTTACATTAAGAGATCAAAGATCAATGCTAACTTTTTCTGAAAAATACTGTTGTTTTATTCTAGAATAGTAGAATCCTACCTTGTTAAGTTTGGTGTTCCAAACTTTGAAGTTGAGTTGCGATCACAAATTTTATATTTTACTTTAGCCATACAAATCCAACAGAACTATATTTAAAGATTGTGATGGTGGAATTCTCATAAAATATAAGATCGATCCAATGTTCCCTTACAATGATTTGTTAAACTATGATTTGTTGTCAAAGACAAGCAAAATATATCTATATATTTATGTGATAGTTTTACTACGTATGGTGATTTAAATCAAATGAAAAGATTTGATGCCTTGACTATTATAATTGAGCTAATGTTAACTTTGATTCAAATTCTGTAAGTAATATGTGATCCCTCTTCATATATTCTACAGCAGTTGTGATGTGTTATAGTTCTTTATGCCTTCTTTTCTACAATTTTCTGTATAATAAGCTTGGATTTTCATGATTTTGGTACTTAGAGAAACTCATATTTATATGCAAGATGGAAAGAAATGGGATTTTGGTAGTTAATATAAAATACCAAAGGTATATGTATTTTTTGTAGAACAAAGGATCAAATTTTAGTTTAAACAATTGAATCTGACAAGTTCTAATACATTTGGTTTTGAGAATATGGGTTTTGTTTACTGTGCTGTTTTCAATTTTGAAAATATGGCTTTTAGTAGCTTGGAAATAAGAGACTTATTTGGTGCAACTTGTATGCCACAAGGTTCATAGTTTGATCATTTTCCCTCATATTTTCATTTATTATTGTATTATTGATATTTTTAATATTAATCCATTTATTCTTTACTGCAATTTTTTATGTTTATGAGTTCTAAGGTAACATGTTTAGCATCTAAGAGACCAATGATGTGTAATTATTGATATGCTTTATTATTATTATTTTCTAGGATCAAGAATATGTTGGAATGTGGCCTGATAAATAGATAAAATGATTGTATTATCTTTACATTATATAATCAAAGATAATTAAAGTTATATTTAATTCACGTTATTGTTTTGATAAAAAAAATAAATCTTGACTGTACATTTGGTTACTTGATGGACATGCTAGATTAAAGTTAATCTAACCCTAATTATATTGTTATTCTCTCTGCCCATATGGTGGTTATGCTCAGAAAGTAAAAGACGTGAAAGGTCAAGGTTTCATCAATTAAGAACTTGGGGTATGATGAAAAACAGGAAAGAAGGAGAAACCACTTTGACAAAGAGATCTACGATGGCTAAAACACTAGGTATATACTTTTAAGTTTACCGTTAAGATTATGAAATTCTACGATTTTAGGAATAAGGGCTTTTGTGCATATATGAGTGATATAACATTTGGTATCCTAATCCCATTGAGAATTTCATAATTTTTAACCAAGAATTATTGTTTCTCCTAAACATTTATCCTATATAATTACAAATCTAATTTTATAAGTCATATCAATTACCCATATTTTTGTACAACACATGAATGCATTTTTTTAAATATTGATTGATATGCTTTGGCATATGTGAGTATTATTCAATCCATGAATTAACGTCAATGGATGAGGAATACATATATAATGTATATGGATAGAAGTATTGGAATTATGTATTAATTTGTATGAATCTTCTCAATTTATGAATGCATATCCTTTAGCAAATAAAAGCATCTAATATAATGCTTATGCTTTATGTGAATGTATACTGGTCATAATAAAATTGATTTATATATTGATTGATCTATCTATACAAGTTCAAATTTAATTGGTATCACATCATTTGATGTCTACAGATGATATATGAACATTAAATTAAAATTTTAATTCAATTGATATCGAGATGTTGGGATTAAAGTGACATCTAAACATGTTAAATATAATTATTGGTTTGTATGCTTATTAATAAATGGACCTATTATATTTATGGAAGTATAAATTTTTATGATAGGTTGTTATCTATCATCTTGGAATAATATCATTTGGATGAATTTTATTATTATTTAAAGGGTTATCATTCAGTAGTTTGAAATTTATCTTTTAAGATGAATTGTTAGTCACAAAAGGGCCAAATTGAAGGGATAATAAGATATCCATGTATAAACATAAGTTTGTATATTTAAGTAAATACCTAATATTGTTAATTAAGTTGATTATCATTAAGTAATTTAAAATTTATTTTTTGAGATGATTTGTTAGTGACCAAAGTGGCCAAATTGTAAGAATAATAAATTTTAAATGAAGATAATCATTGTGTGATAATACATATTTATATATGTAAGTAAATGCCTATATTGATTATTAAGTTTACTGAGTGTTAAACTTTTAAGTTTTACCCAAAGGTAAGTCAATTGTTTTGATAAATAGTGAACATGAAAGTAATAAGTTAGTTTTCTTTGATCATATATATTTGTTTATCCAAAAATACCATATTTGCTTGGTTGAGGATTTTAATGTACTAATAAAGACAAAATTTATGAATGTTAATGAATTAGCTACAACACTATTAATAATAAGTGGATGTTAATGAATTAGCTAATAAACTTGTTCATGAGAAAACAATATTGAGGAAGCAAGAATGTCATTTAATTAACCTTATAGGCCAAGAACCTAAAAAAAGACTTAAGCCAAAAGTTAACAAGTTCAAGAAAGGGAAAGTGCCTGTTAATACATTTAAGGCTTAAAAGAAAGAACTAAAAGTAAGTAAGTACCACTTTTGTGGGAAAGTTGATCATTTTTGTAACCCCTTCTTTACGCTGTTGATACTAGATGTAACTTGAGCATACTTGTAACTAAAATTCTTAATCAATTATGTATTTGTCAAATACAACATAAATATAATTAGTAAAGTTCTAGTTATAAAAGTGAAAATTTTACTCTCACATATGTTCATTCAAGTTAGAAGTTTATAGTACGTGCTTATATATTAAATAAAAGACAACAACCATGAAAAGTAAGCCTAAAATATTTACAACAAAAGAAAGAAACCCATATGTCCCTAAGTAGCCATTAAAACTTTAATGGGTTAACTTATTCAGGAATGGAATTCTTATTGGAACTGCTCCCTTAAATGGTGTGAAAACAATGGGGATGACTTGTAATGCCATGTTCATCTTTACTACATGGATGCTGATTCAAGAATTGCTCCTTCAAGTGGTGTGAAAACAATGGGGATGACTTGAAATGCCATATTCATCTTTACTACCATGGATGTTGATTCAGTCTATTGCAAGTACTTATTCAATTTGGTATGACAAGTACTTATCTTGCATATGCATAAGGCTTAGGCAATATGTTGTTGTCTAAAAAAATATGAGCAATAGATGAGTGAGAATAGCATTCCCAGTAGCATGAAAAAGTATATAAGATATTTGAAATATCAGACAAGTATATGAAAATATATATTATGCGTAATAGATGTTATAAGTATAGAAATACTATGGATGTATAATTCTAATTTTATGCCACTATCAAAGGTAGACAATACATCAAACCATTAGGCATTGTAACCATCATAATTAGGCAATCAAGTCTCATGAACCCTAAAGTATGACATTTAACTAGCAGGCATGACTCCACCTTATGTTGAGGAATCCCCCAGTGGGCACCCAAGTTTTCAGGTAGTATAGTTTTTCATTTAAATAATCTAATCCATTATATGGTCAAGGTTTTAAGAGAAAAATGTAAAATTTCTTTTATGAATTTTTTTTTCAAAACACTAATGTACTCTTAGTAGTCAAGAATCCCTTAACATCTTAAAATTTAGTATATATTTGGTTTCCACTTTTCTAAGTTCATATTGATCAAGGAGCCTTTCATATATATATATATATATATACCTTTTTATATTCCAGAATGTTCCTAGCAAGAAAATATTCCTATCCTTACCCAAGATTTGGGATTAAGAACTTCTTAATCTCAGGCTGAGGTATAAGGAAATGTAGTAACCTCACTTTCCAGTGACCATTTAAGCAATATAACCTTGCCATAAATTTTAAGATTTATGGGATGAATCACTTTGCCAAGGAACTCATAAGATCAAAATGAGTCATTTAGGCGACTTAGCTTGTCATAGTTTTACATGTACGAAGTCCATAAGGCTCCAAAAGGGTCCTAATTAATTTCATTTTTAGTGTCTTGTTTTGCTAAATCTATTAAATGAAATTCTACCACCAATATGTACATAAAGTGCAGAAATTGGTTGTATAAAATAATTTGATATTTCTTTAATCTTAAAAGACTAGTTCCCCTAAAAAACTACCATAATGTCACCCCATTTTGTGAGGCTTGAGAGTACAATGTCATAAGTGAATGACAAAAATGCATGAATGATAAGAATTACACATTATTTTTGTATTATAGCATGAACTTTAAAAGTTCATAACTTTCAACATACACATCCAATTTAAGTAAACTTGGTGTCTATTTTCTTGTTATGAAATTTAATTTATTATTAAAATATTAAATTAATATTTAATCTTTCCTAGATTTCCAAAATGTCATAAATCATGAGCTCCTTTATACTAATATTTAAAAAAAAAAGGCCCTAAATTTCAAAAATTCATAACATTCATTTTACAACTCCAAATTAAGCAAAATCAATGTCTATTATCTCCTTGAGAAGTCTAATTTAATATAGTATATTCATATGAATTATAAATCTTTTCTACAGATATAGAATAGCCCTCAATGAAACTTACCTACAAAATTTTTAACCTAGAATTGTCATAGTGTCTTGCATATATACTTCCCTAAATAATTCAAAATAACTTTCTAGCTTCTATTCTCCCTCATTCTATCCTTCTTTAAACTTTAACGGGTTCATGGATAGCTTTAGAATATAAAATTTTAGGCTAAGGAATTATAGGACAAAAGAAATGATTATGGAGTTCCATGGTGTTTCCTAACTTCAAAGTTATTTTCAACCCCATAGTCAAACCATTTGCTCTTGATTTTCCGTGAAGACCCATTCAAGTTGAAGACAAGAAAAGAAAAGAATAGAAATCTAGGTTATACTAATTCATGTTATTTGGATGTATTCTTGAAAACCCTTTGAAGTTTTTCTTTTTCTCTCCTTCCTCATTCCTTGGTATGTCTAAGAAGAGTATGTGTATATGTGTGTTCAAATGGGGAGAGTGTGGTGCCAAAAAGAGAAAAGAAAATAAAGGATATTGAGTAGGATTTGTGGTAGGATATTGAGAAGTAAGGAAGAGTGTGAGGTATATAAAGAAAATTCAACGGTTAAGATTTAATTAGGGCTTTTGGATTCTATGGTTAAAATGTGATCTAAGTGGATTGTTAGGATTTGATTACTTTAATTTGATGGTTATAATTTAATCCAAATGCATGGTTGGAATTTAATGATGTGATTTTAATCTAATGACAATAATTTATCTAGTGTATGGCTTGGATTTGATTACTTCAATCCATTGGTGGTAATTTAATCCAAATGGATTATTAGGATTTAAAGATCTGACTTTAATTCAATGGCTATACTTTAATCTAAGTGTATGACTAGGATTTGATTACTTTAATCCAATGGGGGTAATTTAATCAAAATGGATGATTAAGATTTAAAGATGTGACTTTAATTCAATGGCTATAGTTTAACTAAGTGTATGTCTAGGATTTGATTACTTTAATCCAATGGTGGTAATTTAATCTAAATGGAATATTAGGATTTAATGAAGTGATTTTAATCCAATGATTATAATTTAATCTTGGTTATGATTTCTAATATTTTGGCTTGTCCCTAATAAATTACCTTTTTACACTTGGTATTTTACAGAATGACAATTTTATCCTTTTTATAGTTTTGCCACTAGCCCTTTATGATAATTATGATTTTACCCCTTAGCAAAAAAATGACCTATAAGTTTTTCTATTAAAATACTTCAATTAGGTATGTTTATTCATTCCTAATTCTTTCTAATTTCTTCATAATAATCCAATTTAGTAAGTATTACCGAATAAGGGATGTTACAGTTTCCAAAGTGATTGCCATAAACGCATAACTTGGTTTGAAAAGAAAGTAAAGCCTAGTGCATTAGTATATTTTGAATCAAATTTAGCTGAAGTTTCGTATAATACTTGGTGGCTTGTTTTTGATGCTACTTCTTTTGTATGTAATATGACGCAAGGATTCTTTACTATCTAAACCACAAATTGAAATGAAAGTCTATTATCTATAGTGGAATCACATAGAGGTTCCAGTTGAAAGCATAGGAACTTATTGTTTGGTCTTAGATACTAGATATCATTTAGATTTATTATGAACTCTTAATGTGCCTTCTGTTGTTAAAACCCTGTTTCCTTATCTAAATTGCAAGCTTTTAGATTTCTTGTTTAGTTTGGACATGGTTGCTTCAATTTATTTAAGGGTAATTCTTGTATTGGATATGGTATCCTTTCTTATGATTTATGTAAATTGAAACTTCATAACAACTTTGCTATATCCTTGCTTGTAGTGCATTGTAATATTGGAGTTAAACATAAAAACTAAATGATGTTTTCTTACTTGTGGCACAAATATTTAGGTCATATATCCATAGAAAAGATAGAAAGATTAGTAAGAAATAAAATTCTTCCTAATTTAGATTTTTTTATTGATTTTCTGTTTATGTTTGGATTGTATTAGGGGAAAGCAAACCAAACATAATAAGAAAGAAGCCACAAGAAGTACACAACTTCTTGAAATTATACACAATGATGTATGTTGACCCTTTGATGTTCCATCTTTTTAGTGGATAAAGGTACTTCATACCCTTACAAATAACTTTTATGTTTCGATTTTGTCTATTTGCTTAGGGAAATATCTTAAGTACATGAGGTGTATGTGAATGAGGTTGAAAGGCAATGAGACAAAAAAGTAAAAATTGTAAGATATGATAAAGGTGGGGAATATTATACAAAACATAAAGTGTTAGGTTAATGTCTAGGTCCATTTGCAAAATTCCTCAAAAGACATGACATTTGTGCACAGTTTACTATGCTAGGGACACATCAATAAAATGACATGCTTGAATGGTAAAAGAGAACTTTAATGGACATGGCTATGAGTATGATGAGTAACACCTTATTACTCAAATCATTGTGGATGTATGTATTAAAAACAACCATGTATTTGTTTAATAGGGTTCCTAGTAAGGTAGTTCCAAATGACTTTTTTTGAACTGTGGACTAGAAAGAATCCTAGCTTAAGACATTTACATGTGTGGGAATTGTCATACCTAAAATTAGGGCCAAAAAACAAAAGAGGTGTAAATTGATTCCTAAAACTAATTTTGAAAACTAATTCATTGGAGTTGCCACCAAAATTTTTTTAAAGGGAAAATTTTAAAAAACTAAATGAAATAAATGGTGGTCTACGTAACCAGATATGAGTTCGAGAGTCTATTTAAGTGTGAGAAAGGAGTTAGACACTCTAAAACACATTTCTGTAAGGATAATTACCCCAAATTTGTCAAGTGAAGTAAAGGATATGACCTTAAACTTATTTTAAATTGCCCACATTAAAACATATGCAAAAATGACAGAAAAAAATAAAATCAAATTACTGTAAATAAAAAAAGGGTTTTTACAATCAGTAGACTTGACCTAAGATAAGCACCTTGGGCCTACATAGCTTGCGAGAGATATCAAAGTCTATATAGTTCATCTAAATATGTCTGTCAGTGGGTTGGTATTTTTTAATCATGTGAAAAGAACAAAACAATTGAAATCTAACCTATTTTCTTAAACAAAACGATTTTGAAATTGGTTGATGTGTTTTAAGTTTAGGAAACCAATTTAATCTCACTTCTTTTGCTCACCTCATTGGAATTTTTTTCTTGAAAAACAACATCATTTGTTTGCATTTAAACTAAAATATCTACAAAAAGTATAAACTTATGTTTTTTGATTTTTTATCTTTAAAGAAATGAACTTTGAAAAAGATAAAGGAATTTTGAACTCAATACTTTACTTGAAAATATTCAGTGAAAAAAGACATTTTTATTTGTTTTTTCTAAATTGCTTTGTATGAATTTTAAAATAGAAAAAATAAAATGAAAGAAATAAGGAATTGATAGAAGAATTTTTAGCAAGAAGAATTGGTTTTATTTTCATTGATTTTTTTAAAATTTGGGGTTTCTACAAAGATGTTAATTAGATTTGGGTTAAACTTTATTTTTTTAGAAAAAAAATGCATATAGTGTTAGGACCCCAAGTTTACTTTAAATGTATACATCCAATATTGGGTAATGCCTTTGGAGCCACTGGATCTCACATGGCCCCATTGGTGAATTTGAATTCATTAGATTCTCATAAAGACATTAGTCTTACATAGCAACACTAATGTTGAAAACCATAAATATTTATAGGATATGCCTACGGAGGCATTAGACTTCACATAGCAATACTAAAGCAAAAATGCCTATGGAGGCATTGGACCGCAGATGGCACTATAAATAAAAGAATAAATCAGAGTTATGTGTGATGATGTCCAATAAAGCATACATGTGTGTTTGTGCCTGTTGGTGTCCAACTAGGTACTCATCATCACATATTACTTATAGCATTCCAAGTATATACCAATTACAATTAAGTTTAACACAATTAAACCACTTGGTTTTATTGGCTTGCCACTAACATGCCATCCTTGCTTATGTTTTTCTTTATACCTTGACTTGGAAGCAACTTATCCATGATTCCCTAAGTTGAATCACCAAGTTCTCACATGCATTCACAACCACCAATGAGCAACACAAAAATTCAACTATATGATGAATTTAAGGAATAAAGTGAATGAGTTAAGCATACCTACACTTGACCTTACTTAGGCACCCAAAGAAAGGATTAAAGTGCAGTGAATTAGTAATATGGAGGATAATCACCTAAATTTCCAGCACTCATTAACATGTCTACAGTCCCATTAATTACTTAACAAATACTTAGCAAACAAATTCAATAACACAAAAAATCCCATAAAATTAGGCAGTATTCAAGAACAAATCAAGAGCCTAAAACACCCTAAATGAAGCCTAATGCATGCTAGATTTTTTTAAGTGAAATTGGACATAATTTAAACGCAAATTAAGAGTATAAGAACACCTTAATGGAGCCTAAAGCATGATGGACTTTTCTAGGTGAAATTGTACATCATTTAAAAACCTTAATGGAGCCTAAAGCATGTTGGATTTATCTGGTCAAAATTAGGCATCATCCATACACAAATTGGAAGCATAGGAACAAAATAATCATGTGCCTAACCATAGGGTAAAAATGGACAATATTGAAGCACAAATTGAGAGCCTAAGAATAAGAGACTAAATGAAGGGATTATGATCAAGATAAAAAAGAATGAAAGGGATGAATTCTTTACCTCAAAGCCTAGCCTCTTGCTCAACTTCTTCAATGCACTCATGGCTCCTTTTTATGCCTCCTTTATCCTCCTTAGTCTAGCATTTTTTTTCTTTTTTTAGTTTTGTTCTGCAGGCCTTTCCTTACATTTTATACTTTAAAAACTAGGGTTTCCTTAAGAAATTTTCAAATTACCCACTTACCCTCTCCAATTTTCCTTTTTAATAGTTTCCTTTTTCCATTATGCCTTGATTTTCCAAAAAGGAAATTCTCCCTTGCTTCCTTTTTCCATTGTGTCTTTGCTTTTATGAAAGGAAATTCTCCCCTTTTTTTCCTTTTTATCTTTTTCAATCATTGATTTAATTGTTCTTATTTTTAACTAAAAAAACTAGGGTTTCCTTTTTCAATTGTGTCTTGGTATTCAATAAAGGAAATTCCCCCCTTTTCACCTTTTTTTTTTCAATCATTGATTTATTTTTGCTCATTTTCAACCAAAAAAACACTAGGGTTTTTTTTTTTTTTTTTCATCATTGATTTTTCCTTACTTGTTTTCAATCCATCCTTTTTTGAGGTTTCCTATTTTTTTTTTATTTCCATATTTTCTCAACCCACTTTTAGATGCAATCTTCACCCTCAATGTGTCCTAGAGATATTTTTATTTTCATTTTTCAGCTCACATTACATGTCACTCTCCCCAAAAGGAACCTCACAATTTAGTTTTCTATTTTATTCCATTTTCTGCCAACTCATCCTTTTTTCTTATTTATTATTATTTTTACTTCGATTTGATTTTTTAGATGCAATCTTAGCTCTCTATGTGTCTATCGTATTTTAAATTTCAATTTCTTTAATTCCCTAACCCCTTTTATACCTTTTCATTTTTTTTGGGCCCAATTTCTAAAGAAATTGCTTGTGTCTTTCCTTTTTAGAAATACTGAATTTCATTTTTAGTTTTCTTTAATTTTTGGGGCCCTTTTGTATTTTCTTATTTTCTTTTGGGTCCAATTGCTTGCCCTTTTATTTTGCACTTATCACTATAAACTTCCATTTTTCATTGTTCTTCCTTTTCTTTTTCAAATTTTAAATCAACTTTCTATTTTTTTTGCCTATTTATTTTTCACTTTCTGTTTTTTAATTTTTACTTTTTCTGTGAATTAAGTTGTCTAAGATTCTCTTGATTATTGCTATTTTAAAAGTTGCTCGGACAAATTATATTGTTCACAAGGATGCCTAGTACAAGTAAGAATTTATAATCCATATGAAAGTGAATTAGATACTCTTAGTGGTTACTTTATTAGTTACCCAGAGAAGGGTATATTTTTTCTATCCAAACCATAGTCTAAGAATTGTGGAAACCCTAAATGCAACAATTATGGAGAATGGTGAAATTAATAGGAGTGATGAAAGAAAGGACGTGAACATTAATGATACTAGGGTAGACATTCTTCTATTAGTAAATATTCCTTTATTAATATGTGCTCTAAGTATTGTTCTAATGGCCAAAGATAACACTAAACAACATTTCAAAGATGAAACACTCATTGAACAAACTAACTTGCATGCACTTGACACAATTAAACCACAAGAAATGCTATTAAGAAGATCTAAAAGGCAAAAGAGATTTGTTATTTTATATGACTGTGTGGTTTATTTACAAGAGTCAGATTTTAATCTTGGAATCAAGAAAGATCTAGTTACTTTTCACAAGACGTAGAATGTGTTAAGACCGTAAAGTGGATAAATGCCATGAAAGATGAAATTAAGTTTATGGAATAAAACGAAGTCTGGGATCTTGTTAAATTGCCAAAAGGTTCAAAGCGAGTTGGGTGTAAATGGTTCTTTAAAGCCAAACATAACTCAAGTGGAAATATTGAACGATATAGAGTTAGCCTTGTTGCCAAATAGTACATTTAGACAAGTGGCATTGATTATACTAAATCTTTTTCACTATTCTTAAAGAAAGACTCATTAAGAATCATGTTAGCATTAGTGGCTCAATATGATTTAAAGTTACACCAAATGGATGTGAAACAACCTTTCTTAATTGAAATTTTAAGGAGGAAGTTTGCATAGGTGAACCCAAAGGTTATTTGGTTGATGGAAAAGACCAAATGGTATGTAGAATTAAGCAATTAATATATGGATTAAAACAAGTTTATAGACCATGATATATTAAATTCAACAACACCATAACATCCTTTGAAATTGAAGAAATTGTGGTTGATCGTTGTATGTATCAAAAGTTTAGTGGGAGCAAGTTTATTTATCTAGTTCTATATGTTGACAATATTATGCTTGTTGCAAATGACTTGGGCATATTACATCAAACAAAATATTTTCTTTCCAAGAATTGTGAAATGAAAGATATGGGAAAGGCATCCTATGTGATTAGGAATTGAAATGTTTTGTGACAGATCATGAAAATTGTCAAGATTGTCTCATAAAGCCTATATTGAAAGAATTCTTGAGAAATTCAATATGAATAAAAGTTTAGCTAAAGTTGTTCCTATTTGAAAAGGGGACAAATTCATTTCTAAGCAATGCTCAAGGAATGATTTTGTTGGATGCTTAGATTCAAACTTTGTTAAATGTATGATAGTAAAAAGTCCATGTTTGGTGATTGTTCCTATTAACAGAAGGAGCAGAGTTATGGAAAGTTTGACAAAGTCCATATTTATTTCATAAACCATGGAAGTAGAATTTGTGGCTATAAAGCAACAAATCATGCATTATGGCTACAAATTCTTCTTTGAAGACTTGGGCTTGTCGATACTATTACCAAGCTATTGAAAATTTTTATGATAACACTACAATATTATTGTTCTCTAAGAATGAAAAATACTCTCATAGAATGAAATATATCTTTAGTTAAAGTTCTTTGTCGTTGAAGAAAATTCAAGAAACAAAAAGTGTTTTTTTTTTTAAATTATTAACTGATTAAATGATTTCAAACCCTTTGACAAAAGGATTACAACCAAAACTATTTAGAGAACATGTACATAGAATGAGTCTTGGTTGTATTATGATTTATATTTATTATATTGATATTGAGACTCTAAGCTCAATTAATTTATTTCAAACTTAAGTATAAATTTCCTACTTCTTATGGTAGTGTACACATTATACTTATGTTGATATAATAGACCATGATATGTTGTAGTGAAAATAAATCCTTTGCGCTACCATGAGTTTGAACACCTCATCTCTAGTTAATTAATCATTTAATTAATGGATTCGCTAATTAATTATAAATTAAGAAAATGATGAAAATAAAAAGGACAAAGGCTCAAATGACATTTTTAAGTAAAAACAATTTAAAATTCAAAATGAATAATAAGGGAATTTAAGAAAAAAGAAAAATCAAAATTTGAAAATAAGAATTAATTAATAATAATAATAGTAAATCAAAATAAAAAAAAATCATAAAAGACACAAAAATAAGAAAAATCCAAAAATAAATATTAATGGTAATGATGACAAAAATAAATAAATAAATAATAGTAAATAAATAAAATATAATAATAATAAATAAATAAAAAAAGGAAAAGGGGGTTAAATTAAAAAATAATAAATTAAATCAAAAAGTATCAAAACATATAATATAGTCTTGCTTACTCTGATTGATTTTTTTTTTATGGTGGCTTCGGCAAGTTGGCTGCTCTGCAAATTGGCAAGTTGCCCGTAACTATTGCTGTAGTCTATAGCTCAGCTGAGGAAGTGACAGGCAGTAGGTAATGATGATAGAGGCCAGACTGATAAGAGGAGAGAGCTGAAGCCAAAGTCAGGGATGAAAGGCAGAACGAGCTAGGTAGACGAGGGAAGCTAAGAACCGAGGACGAGAACCAGGGAAGCTGAGAACCGAGGAAAAAGTCTGGAAGCTGAAAACCAAGGAGAGCTGGGCCTGAAGCAAGGGGGAGCTGGAATCGAGGAGGTGACGAGCTGAGGTTGAGCTGAGGCCGAAACTAACTTCCCCTGTTTTGGACGCTGTGAGTGGGGATAAACAGCGAGAGAGTGAGTTGAGGGTGCCATAAAGGAGAAAAGAGGGAGAGAAAAAGCTTCTTTGGATTCTTGATGCTTTCAGATTTTTTTTTTTTTATTGATCATGCTTATATGTATGTATGTGTATGTGTTTACATATATATGTGTATATATATATATACATATAGGTGTAGGCGTGGGGATGCTTCTTCTCCTTCCTGAAGTTTGCTTCCTCTTGTGTCTACATGTATATATATATATATAGATGCATAGAAGTATATTGTATATGTGTTTATATATATATATATATATATATACATATATATGCATGTAGATGGATATATATATATATATATATATTTGAGCATATATATACAAGCATATGTTTCACTGCTGCCTGATGCTTACTCTCCCTCTTTTTCTATCATGCTCATATATATACTACATAGGTGTTTATATATATATATATATGTGTGTGTGTGTGTATATATATATATGTATATAGGTGAATATATATATGTGTGTGTAGATATAGATATATGCTGCCTTCACTGCATGATGCTTTTCCTGAAGTTTTCCACCTCTCATATCATGCTTATATACAAATACATGTGTGTTTACATATATATATATATATATGTGTGTGTGTGTGTGTGTGTGTGTGTGTATGTATATAGATGTATATATATATGTGAATGTGTATATATAGACATATGATTTTTTATTTTTTTTCTTTCTTTTTTTTCCTGATAGCTGCTCCCTGTTGCTCTCTTCTTCCATCATGCCTACATTACATGTGTCTACATCTATATATATATATATATATGTATGTATGCATATATATTGATGTATATAGGTATATATATATATATATATAAGCGTGGGAGTGTTCCATGCGTTTCCTGACCCTTTTCATACCTTTCATCTCATGCTTGTATAGATATTACATATATGTTTATATATATGTTTATATATATGTGTACATAGATGTATCTATATGTATATGCGTGTGTGTATATGGGTATATTTTTTTTTCTTTTTTTTCTCCTTGATGCCTGCTTCCTAGAGCATTCTTTGTTTCATACTATGCTATATATATATATATATATATATACATATATATATATATATATATATATATATAGGTATACATATCTTATTGTTAATATGAGATTAATTTTCAGCTTTATAAACAAATTTCTGAGAAAGTCATCGAGTGAGAATATTATTCTCCTTGGGTGTTTGGGATTATGTGAGATTTTAATCTCCTTAGGTCCCTAAAATTAATACACATCTATTTAAAAAATAATATATAATAATAAATAAAACAACAATAATAATTAAATATTCACCCTAATTAAACATTCTCCATTATTTATGAAACTATCGTGTGAGAACATTGTTCTCTTTGATTGCATGGGATTATGTGAGATTTTAATCTCCTTAGATTCCTAAAATTAATATACATCTATCTAAAATATATATATATATATATATAATAATAAAGAAAAAAACAATAATAATTAAATGTTCACCCTAATTAAACATTCTCCATTATTTATGAAACTATTGTGTGAGAACATTATTCTCTTTGATTGCATGGGATTATGTGAGATTTTAATCTCCTTAGATCCTTAAAATTAATACACATCTATCTAAAAAATAATATATAATAATAAAAAAAATAATTAAATATTTACCCTAATTAAACATTCTCCATTATTTACGAAATTATCGTGTGAGAATATAGTTCTCCTCAAATGCTTGGGGTTGTGTGAAATTTTAATTTTCATAAACTTTGAAAATTAATACGTACTTGTTTTAAAATAATAATAACCATAATAATAACACAAAAATAAATATTTTGATTAAGTTTTTTTACAAAGAGATTAGTTCTTCCTTCATAATCATTTCATTTCAAATTCAAAATAAAGTATTCAAAATTCCAAAAATAAAAAAAAATTAAAAAGAGAAAATGAAGAGATCAGGAAAGTGAGATTAATCAGATTGTAGGAAATTAAAACACATAAATCAAATCCCAATTCTGTTTTGTTTATGAGAATCTGTTTAATTTGAATTCTCCTGTTCTCATCGCAAAAATTACTAATCGTCAACCAATAGACATGCCTTTTCTAGTCGAACTACATGGACTTTGATCCCCATCGTAGGGTACGTAGGCCCTAGGCTTTCATCCTAGATCAAGTCCGCCCTTTGTAAATATCTATCTGTCTGTTTTCATTCTTGCCATTTTGTCTCTTCTGTTTAATGGGCATGTATGTCGATAAAAAGGTAATTGAGATAAATTTAAAAGCCCCATTCTATTTTAGCTGACTGATTTAAGGTAATCGTCCTTATAGACGGGTGTCGTGGGATGCCTAACACATTCCCTATACTCAAATAGATTCCCGAACTCATCTCTGATTTTGCATACCATATTGCCATTTTATCTTTATCTTATTTTTAAATTGGTTTCCCAAAATTTTCAGTTAAAAATTTTGGTTGCGACTCCAAATAAATTGATTTTCAAGATTCGTTTTTGGGAATCAATTTAAACACTTTTTATTTTATGCCGCCGAAAGGTCGGTTTCGACAATGAGCAAACTTTACCATAAACAAGTATTTATTATTGTAGAAATTTGTCTAAATAATATAAATAATAATAAAGTGAATAATAAATTAAAAATAAAAAATAAGAAAATCCAAAAGATGTTAACAAGAATTATTCTTTCCCAAAAAAAAAAAAACAAAAGAAGTTAATTATGTTTTGAATTTAGAAATAACAAAATATCTCGAAAAAAAAAAATCAAAACCCATGCCATAGTATAGTTGCAAATCAGCTACTCTAGAATTGGTGAAGATAGAAGAATGGCATGACATTAATAGGGTGGGGACAACAAGATAAAAGGAAAAAGATGGCTGAA
The DNA here is from genome assembly GCA_037074485.1 of Delonix regia. NCBI lineage: Eukaryota > Viridiplantae > Streptophyta > Magnoliopsida > Fabales > Fabaceae > Delonix > Delonix regia. The sequence continues at coordinate 23,481,818 of CM073451.1, read as the reverse complement.
AAAGTGAGAGAGTTGGTAAACAAAACATTAAGGAAGCTGAGAGTGAGAGTGGAGAGAATCCAAGGGAGAGAGAGATTAAGCATGAGGGACAAAAATAGGAAGCAAACCTACCATGTCTAGTTATTGACTTAGCTATACAAGAGCTTCATGGATAATATACATTAAAAAAAAAAAAAAGAAGAGTGGCTTGAGGAAGAAAAATAGCTGTGATAAGCCCCTGTACTTGGTTTCCTGCTACGCCTGCAGATCATCTGCAGTAGCATGTACCTACTGCAGATTCTACAGTGAAATGTGAGCCATTGGATGGCTCACTACAGAATCTGCAGTACTGTAGAAGATCCAAATCCTCCTGCTACTCAACAATGTGCAATAGGTCAAAGATAGTAAATTTTCTTACTTTGGATGTCTACTGAAGTCGGTTCTTTCTTAGTGTAAAATTTTGAAGAAAAACACACTTAGCACAAAATATGAATGATCGTAATATTTTTATTTTATTTTATTTTATTTTTTAGAGTTGCTATGTTAGTCTCCTCAAGTTTCACCTAATGCATATTGGTTTCATTTCTTTTTAAAAATAAAATTGGATTCACATGGCTTGTGCTCAAGTTGTGTTTAATTAAAATGTAGTCAAACCATTTTTCCTTTAATAAAAAAATCCCTCTTCACATTTCACACTTTAATTTTAAATCTTATTTTTTTTCTTTTTCTTTATAAATCCTCAAAATTTTAAAAATCCAAAAACTTAAAATTAGAATAAGTAAAAAAAGTCCAAAAAACATTTTTTTTGTTTAAAATTTCGCATGATTATTTGTATTTTAAAATCAAAATACAAATAAAGGTTGCTTTTTTTATCGTTTGAAAAAAATTAATTTCTCTCAAATAAAAATAAAAAACAAAAATGTTTATCTTTTCTTTTAAAATTTTTTTCTTGATTTCAAAATAATGAAAACGCAAATAAATTACACCTTCAAGAAATTTTAAAAATAAATAATGGAAATGAGAGAAAAATGAAGGGAATAAGAAAATGAGTTCAAATTGATTTCTTAAGTTAAATCACTCCTACCAAATCTCAAATTCGTTTTGTTTACAAAATTTAATTTAATTGCATATATTTCATTATGTTCCAAAAAAAAAAATCCACTAACCAACAATCGCGCATACTTAGACAAACAATATGGACTTTGTTCCCTATTGCAGGCTACGTAGGCCTTAAGATTTGATCCAATGCCAAATTGACTCTTTGTAAATAATCAAATTTTCTTTTGTTTATTTTTATTTTATTTCGTATGTTTCACCTTCATATCGTTTTATTTGCATGTGAGTGATAAGAGTGGTTTAAAATTAAAATTAAGGTCATACACATTTTGCATGATTGACTTTGGCTAATCACTTTTAGGGACAATTGCAGTAGTGTCTAACACCTTACCTATGCACAATTAACTCTTAAACTTAATCTTTCTAAAGCAAAAATTATTATTATTATTTTTTTCATTTTCTATGCCTTGGGTCACATTTTAAGCGTGGCAATTATATATATATATATATATATATGTGTGTGTGTGTGTGTGTGTGTGTGTGTATAAAGGATAATATAATTAGGAAAATAAATTTTTTAAGCATGAATGATAACTATTTTCAAAGAATGATGACCTATACTAAACAATGCATTTTCATGGTAGAAAGCCTCATTGAACACTCAAGCCCTCTTTGGTACACTAAAATGATTTTTATGGGAAGGTGAAAATGATTTGGAATGGGAATGAACATTAATAGAATGAAATCCTATGGTCCATAATTACGTTTGGTATTACAAAGAAAATAATGAACATTCCATTCCATCCTCAAGTTTAGTTAGATAAAATCAATGTGTAATTTGAACATTAAATCTAAGATTTAAAATTAAACAACCACTTCGACTAAAATTTAAAATCATCATTAACCTGTCATGAAAATCTAATACATATTTCTTTAACAAAAAATATTTAAGATTTGAGATTTTGTCCAAGTCATATTTTATATATATATATATATATATATATATATATATATATATAATGAAGTAAATACTTTGGTGCATCTTTAAAAGTGGTTGCACCTGTGTAACTACTACATAGCATACTAAAAGGAATACATATAATAATGTCGTGTCTAAATATATTGACAATATGCCTAACTAAAATAATTTGTTGTATTTATATTTTAATCCTATTAATTTTATATTTTATTTATGAGCTTAAAGCCCATTTTGAATATTTTAGCTTACCCATCAATTTTCTCTATTTTTCAATACTCCTCTAAAAACATCAATTTATAAATTGGAAATAAAGATAAAATTAGGGATTTGGAGAGTTATAAGAAAAACAAAAGAAATATATGGGTTTGTTAATAAATTTACAAACTAATATTTTTGGTATTGAAAAAATAAAGAAAGAAAATGATACAATTTGACAAGTTAAAAATAAAAACTAAGAAACCAAATATTGGTATTAAAAAGTTAATATAACAAATTATTTTAAGTTAGTATATAATTAACATATTTTGACACATCACTACCTGTGGTGATTTTATTAGTACAACCACCTTTGAGATGCATAAAAGAATTCACTATATAATTATTTAGAGTTATAAAATCTTTTTGTGCCTTTAATTTACTTATTCCCTGTCTAATATAAGACTTCGAATTGCCACAATATTTCAAATTACAAACCATGAATCACTATATCTTAATTTCAATATATGAACTTGTTAGAAGACGCATAGAATATGGTCTAATGGATTATGATCCACTTATCTATATATTAACATATCATAAATAATTGGGAAAATTAATCTTTTGGACCTTATGGTTTACACTAAATTTTAAGTTGGTCCCTATAGTTTAAAAATTTTCAAATTGCTCCCTATACTTTACAACAGTATGATAATCACTCCCTATCATCAAGAATCATTAAAATACACACAAAATCTACTAAATTGGATAACAGTGATGATATGGTATGATTGCTGGACATCCTAGGTGGCCACTTAAATGATGTGGTAGGCCTAAAAATACACGAGTACAATTTAGTTAGCTTCCTACATTGCTTCAATTAGGGTTCTTCAAACCTAGAGACACTCTGAGCACTGATCGTCCTTCTCGTCAATCTAAGGTGAGATTCGAGGGCCAATTATCCTTTTCGGCAAGATTAGAAGAAGCCCATGGCTTCCTAGACCTCTGTAAGTGTGAAAAACAAGTGGTGACATTTAGTAATGGTCATTCAGTTTACAACATCTCGTCACTAGGAAATTACACTACCACCAACAAAATTACAACTTATATGTAAAGTACAAAATATTTTAACACACCTCTATGGTTATGAACTAAAATACTCAAATTACAAATATATCCCCCCTGTGGTTATGATCTAAAGTACTTAGAAACAATTGCATTGCACCTAATAATATGTCCTGAGGCAACCTAAAAGAATAGCCTTTGTGATTTCTCAATGATAACCATATCACAAGCACTAACCCAAACCAAGAAATTGCAGTTGCAATCTTTAACCAAATATTCTTCTGCTTGTAGCTTGCAATATCTTTCTTTTGGCCTTTTATTCAATTTTGTTATATGTCTAGGCATTTCTTCATTTAGCAATGAAAATATTTGTAGCTCTAAGATTCCTATATGTCCATAAATATCATTTCCTAAGAATCAAATTACGAGAAAAAAGAAAAATAGAGACTGGAAAAAATATGTCTAAATCTAATAAATTTGGTGTCTAAATTAATCTAAGATGGAATCTAACATGGACAAAGTTTTGTATTGCAAACATTGGTCTCTAAATAATCGAACACAAAATTAAGGATTCTGTTTCAAAATTGACATAAAAAAATTTGTGTCAGATTATAAAAAGTTTCGTCTTAATAAAGAAATGAAACTTGTGTCTATGAATAAAATTTAGAAGAGAGAGACAAAATTAATCCATATGAGAAGTTATGTCAAAAGTTTAGATGTGGAATACCTTCTGTCTTAGATAAAATAGTTAAAATTGATTATTTCGTACCAAATTCCGTGACTAAATAATAGATATGGAATTTCATCCATCTCAAATTGGCAATTGGATTTTTTTTATTCGGTGTCTAATTTTGTAAATTTTGGATAGGATTACAGTTGCTTAAATTAAATTTTAGGGCTTAATTAAAAAACTAGGAATTTTGGTAAATAAAATGGAAAAGAATTCTTGTAGAGTAAAATAAAATTAGGAATTTAGCTTAGGTATAGGAATACAAAATTTAGGATTTATAATTAGGAATAGTTCTAAGTAAACGAGGAATGTAACCATTTTAAAGTGTTTATATATATATATATACACACACACACACACATCATAACACTATAAGTATATACATATATATGGTCGGAAACCATAAGAGGGAATTGGTACGTAAAAGGACCTAACATAATGTATGAATGTTAGCCTATAATGGGACGCACAAAATAGAAAGCTTGGCACATATGAGACAAAATTAACTTGAGTGGAGCTGGGATAGCATCTGAACGAAATAAACCGTGGGATGATAACCAAATGAGAAACCATATTATTAGAAGCCAACGAAAAAATCAACAAGGAATTTATTAGCATCAAAAAAAGGATCATTTGATATGATGGCATGCAAAATTAGGTGGTTGGTGGCGCAAAAACATATTAGGATAAGCATTGAAGGATCATATGTGTCAAGGAAATAATGAAGAATCAATGCAGAAAGAACCATGCAAGCACTGAGGTGGCAACAATCAAGGATACTGGTTTAACGTGGCTGGAAGAGAATTTCACTCACGTGGGAATTTTGGTCAAGCAGCGGTAAAAATGCATCACTACAACGTGTGGGAATTTAAATATAATAATTAGGAATTTCGAGTATAAATAGGGAGATTGTGACTGACGCAAGACACACAAACAAGAACACGACAATAGTGACAAGGAAAAGGTCAAGAAACTAGCGTCACTCAAGTAAGAATTCTCAACAATAATCTTCTGTTTTCAAGTAGGAAAATTGAGTCATATTGTAGCTATTGATAAATGGAAGAATGTGGTTATCTTAAGTAATGATTGGATGATGTAGTTCTATAAGAAATAAACTAGAGAAACTCTATAACATCAAAGTGAATTATGTACTTAGTTATTATAAGTGTAGCATTCTGAACTATATTGTGTTTGTCTATAAACTGAGAACCCATTTTTGGACCTTTTTTATCCAACACATACAGAGTAGTAGTTATTAGATGAATTTATGTCATTAACTCTTCTAGGGGGTATACTGGTGTATGGAAATAAAACGAGAGTGGGGTTGTTGTTACATGAAGAACCTCTCTTCGGAGCCTTCATATGATACACTTACTATTTCTCAGCATTAGGAAGTTGAAGTGGGGCTGATGGGTATTCTACTGAATGATAGACATGTTAATAAAACAAAAAGAGGGAGGGGGGGGGGGGGGGGGGAACATATGTTAGAAAAAAACTATTGCTTGTCTTATGACTATAAGAGTTTATTATTCACTCTATCATTCTCCTTCGTCCAAGAGATAATAAAACTACATTGTATATAAATCCAACTTACGAAGAATGAATAGGGTTCAAGGCATGACTATAAAGTTGGTAAATAATTTAAGGATATTTAAATATACGCTCAAGTAAGATGTGATTTAAATTTAATACATTGCCATGTGGTACTTTTCAATATCTTTAACAAATATATTTTTAATTCAGATTTTTTAGGCGTGACATGGAAAGCAAATTTTAGTAAATAGTACAGGTAGCCAGAATTTTCCTTCTTATGCTTCATAATGCTTTTGCATGGTTTATTGGACAAAGTATTTATGTCATGGGTACTAGACGTGGAAATGGTCATTATCCCAAGTAGTCCCTCATAGAAAGGGGAAAGGTTTAATTGAGCCATAGAGAGTCCCAACTTGCATGCAAACCAAAAAATTCTAATATGAAAGGCTAAAAATACCATTGTTATTTTATTTCACAGGCTACTGAGTTTTATCTCAATTTTTTTTATATTAAAAAACGTATTTCTAAGAACAGCAAACAAAAACTGGTAAGATGTAGGTCCATGTCATGTCTATAACTATGAACTGCAACTTGTTTACAGTCGAGATCCATATGGTCATCACATGGAATCCAAAAGTTAATGTGGAAGTTTACTATTAGCAAATCAATCCACAAGTGTACCTTTAGGGTGAATCTATGTATTAAATAAAGTTTTGAAATTAACACTGTAACAATGGCTCACTAGTGCATAGACATTAATCTAAGAAGTTTAACTGTATGGACATCATGACGTAATGTGTTAACTCTCCAAAAGAGTGGTAACTTGACCGAATTTTACAATTAAAAAGCCTAGTTTTCAAAGCAAATATAATAATTATGGATGTATTTTGGCTAGAAATATGTTATTCCTTATAATGTTACTGCATCACCATGATTTTAACTCTTTTAAAAGATTTTTTGTAATAAATTTTCAGGAAAGTGAAGTTGGAGCAACCATAGTAGCTGCAGGCAAGAGAAAGCATAAGAATTCAAATATGAAAGTCCAGTGCCCAGGTACTAAAAGTCTAACAATTGGGCACTAAAACTAGAAAGTCAACGTGCGGGCACTAGAATTTCACCACCCAGGCACCAATTCCAAAGACTCAGCATCTAAGCACCAAAAGTCCAACCCTTGGGTGACAAACTTGCACGTTAGAATTTCAAAGTTTAAAGGTTAGCACCTAAGCACTAGAATTCCAACACCCAGACAGTTACACTAATGCCCAGGCACCTAAAAACCACTGCCTAGGGATTGAAATTTCCAAAAAGATAATGCCCAAGTACTAAAGATCTAGCACTATGCACTAAAACCAAAGAATTGACACCCAACACCAAAGAGCTAGCCCCTAGGCATGCCTTCAAAAAACCTAATTTTAAAATTAGGGTTTCTTAAGATACACAATCTTACTTAAACTTTGATACTTGGAGTTCCTGAAGCTTATAAATAAGACACTTAGAGTTGTTGCAAGAGACCCACTGACCTAGAAAGTAGTAGAGGTGAGTTAAAGATCACTTTTAAGGAGGGTTTTCAGTAGGGTTAAAAAAGAGTTTGTGAAAAGAAAGGCAACTCACTTTGAGAGTAGTCTTCTCTCTAAACTATCTCTTTTCTTATTTCTATTATCTTTTTTATTTTACATTTTGAACATATGTCAATGCTCGGCTAATAGGTTTAATATAAGATTTTGACTAAACCTATTGTGGGGTTATCTTTGTATGGAAGTAATTTCTTATTGATGTTTCAGATTTTGTTTACTTATTTTGATTTTATGCTTAATGCTTTCTAATCTTGATCACCTTGGAATTGAATAGGATTTAGGCTAACTTAAAAGAGAAACCCCAAATTAAGAACTAAATGCAAATAATCTTTGTTTGCATGCTTAATGAGTAGTAATGTAGCAATTTGCAGTTAAGACGACAGTACATGACTGTCTTAGATAGTTAAGATTAGGGCTGCGCTTTAATAGCAACTATCTGCTCAGTCGGTTTCTATAAAAACTATAGGGAGTTAGGGGAAACAGTTAGGTTTATATAGATTTGAGAGAATTACATTTACAATTGAATCCCTATATTAGTAAACTAGTTCATAACTCAGTAAAGAAGTAACTATCAATACGAAATAACTACATATTGTGGTGAAGTCAGAGTCTTAGGTTCATTCATTTCATAGTTTATTGTTATTAGCATGTGTTTTCTAGTTGTTCATATAACAATCAAATCCGTTTACCTGAATTAAAAAGCTTAATATTAGTATCAATCTAGAATTAAGACTAGGTCTTCTTAGGAACAATATCTTACTTGCTTTATATTACTTATCGTGATAACGTGTGTGTATAGAATCAAGCAAACATAACGCAGCATACATTAATATGATGTTTACATAATAGTCTTTTCTATTATCATGTTTACTCATGATAGATGTGGCTATTTTTACTTGTTTATTTTCAACACGACTCTTATTAAATGCTATGTAATAGTTAATCTTGCTAGAGAATTCGTATTTTATATGAACTAATTCAAAGTGAGAAATCAAATCTCACCATATATATATAACTTGAATACATAACCCATATTCTAGTTATAGTTGCACAACCTTCAATACTTATAATTCCAAACAAATTCTTTAGTTTAGCCACTTCTTAAGAATCCACACTTATATGAGTCAGATAAACAACAAGTATAAGAAAAGCAAAAAGGTAATTTTGTCATTTGGAATGATTTAACAACTCTAGAGGGCACTGTAAATTACTCAATCTTAGTCCACTAGATGTAGGAATCTACTACAAAGATCAAAGATTTGCAATTAGTGCATCAAAAACCTCAAAAGTATCTCTCCTGACACTTAGATTAACAAACTAACAAATGGATTTTAATAACCCTCAAATTATGTATATACAATATGGACTAATGGAATGAGCTTAGCTTAACTTTGATACTTTACTTTATATGGCGCATCAACTAAAGCTACTTAAAGCTTTTCATTTATGATTTATGCTAAGGTCATCATAGTTATAATTAACTTTTAATCTCCCTTTCAAGCTGATTAGCTTTATCTAGTTTGTAAAATTAGGTCCTAGGTGAACAAAACCTAGTCAAATCTTTTAAATCATATTCTATGTCTTAGCAAGGTTCCTATTTCCAAAATGAAGCATTAAAATCTAAATGTGCTCAAGTTAACTTAACCTTTAAAGCAGAACTTACACTTCATCCAAGCAAATGAAGTACTTGAAGGATGAGGGAATTTCTCCACTAAGTTGATTGTTTTCCAAGCCAGGAGTAAGAAAAATACATTTATTGGTTAATGTATGTGTGAATCAGTGTAACACAAAACATTATTAGCAAGGTCAAAGAAAAATACATGATCAAGCAACCTAAATGAAAAAGGTCTAATTTTTAAACTTGCAATATAATTTATAGGTTTAACTAAAAAAATATGCCAATACAGAATAAGTATATCCATATTTATAATGCAATGAACTTATTGTAACCCTCGAAAAAGAAAAAAGACAAATGGTTTAAAATTTTAAATCAATTGTATATCCATGTTTCAAAAGCCACTAACTTTCTTTTTCTTTTACTTGCAACAGATTAGGACTGAGCAATAACTTGTGCAAAACGATGATGGAAGAAGTAAATCAAATTAATGAAGAAAAATAGAAAAGGAACAAGAACAAACATTCTTATCCATTAAATAAAGAGAAACAACTAAATAATGTCAAATAATGCATATAAAACTTCAACAAAAAATGGATATAAAACTAAATACTCCTAACAACATAGACAAACTTTGCAATAAAATGGAATTCTTTGCCCTTAAAATAAGTTCAAAAGAAAACACAAGTAGTAGTCAAATGACTCAAGTAAACAAGTCCCACCATTAAAGAAGATTAATTCCGTATGTCATGCCTAAGATCTTGTGAAACAGGTCAAAATATAGTGTCAAATCAAACTAAGCATTAATGAGTATCACATATTAAAGATTACACAATGCATAAATCCTAGTTATTAGAGTTTACAAAATCTTGTTGGGCTAATCAAAAGTGAGAATACCATGTCGAAGTGTAACAGAATCACCGAAAGTTCAATTTGAACTCCGTGGAAAAAGCATGTCTATGTATCATATTCAATATTGTAAATCTTTGGCATAAAGAAAGTGAAGTTTATTAGCAAAAATAAACTTTAATCAAGTGCAAGCATAAGGGTTCTCATTGCATGTCAGTGACTCTATTCCATAAGCATTGCCACTTCATCGTAAAAGTACTAAGCACATTCCTTTTACTTTCCACCCACAGATAATACTTACTTTCACCCAAATTTGAAGATTGCATATTTATGAAGGTTTTAATAGTCTAAACAAAATATGCCTAGCTAAGGTACCATGAATAAGAACAAGATGACTAGGCTCATTCTTTAAATTCCTAGTGCTTCTATTAATAGACTTTCCTTTGGTAGTAGTACTTACACTTTGTGCTCAAAGGCCTTGGTGACTCTATCCACTTGTTGTATTCATAATTGTCACCAATGTTAATAAATTCCCTTCCTTGTGAAATAGAAAAGAAAAACAATTATAGAGAGAAGAGGGAAATCAAGCTATGAGGAACCATTTATATTGAATAAAAGTACAATTTAATATTGAAGATGAATAATATGCATATATTTTTTAATAAATCAATATTTTTTGGGAAAGGGATTACATAGTTTATATGATATGAGCACAACTTATAGTGTGCCATAGATAGTTATTTTCCATTCCCATTACCTAGAGGTCATGCACATCATATGTAAGTTAATTTTGCATTCCTTTTTGCATATATATTGCATGATTAATAAGGTTAACAAACCTTCATCTTATGTTGGTTAATATGCATGATCAGAAGTCCTTTTGCTCTTTAACAAACCTTTATCTTGTATTGGCGATTGTCATGGTTCAAAACTTAAACCATGATGCATTGATATTGTCAATATAATTAAATATACTCATAACATTGCAAATTTCCAACATTTAAAAAACTAAAAGAAAGAAAAAAATCCCCAAAATATGATAGGAGAAAAAAGGCACTATTATTTATCAATTGTCTTGCATGAATTTCTTGGAAAAGAATAAAGAAAAGGTCTGTCACAACCTAAAATCATTGGTTGTGATCAGTGTATAAGCTAACTAAACTAGCTTAAGAAGTCTAAGATAACTAAAAACTATTGAACAAAACCAAAGATAATATAAATCCCTCCTACGATATTCTTTCTTTTTTTCCCATAAACAATAAGAGGTTCCACCTTGCTGTGTTTTTTGCTGCAGTAAAAAACACAACAAAGGAGTATGTGGTGTAGGTGACTTATTGTGTTTTTCGCCGTGATGAAAAACATACCAAAGCTTGCTGTGTTTTTTTGCCATGCCTTTGGTGCAAATGTATTCCAATTCAATTGGGTCAAATTAACTAGTTTTCAATAATAAGTCAACAAATATGAATATTTCAAATTAACGATTAAGCTAGCTATTTGTGACAATTTTTGAAATTGTAAACAACTTATAATTACTAAACTTAAACTTATATACGAATTGAAACATATTTTGAAATCATAAGTGCATTATTAGCATTGTCTCTTTCTATATATATATATATATATATATAAAGACTGATCTTGTTTAGATAAATATTGTTGAATGTAGGTACTAGGGATGAATAAAAGTAGTTAAAAATTAGGAATTGGGCTTATGCTACATATATACAAGGAGTAAATAGTTTTCTCCAATGAGCATTTAGTCTACCAGAGGTGACTGACATAGTTCGGTGCCCATATAAGGGTTGTATGAACACATCATTCAAGGTAAGATGTAAAATTTAGGATTCAAAAAGGGTTTTTGTGAGAGTTATGAGGTATGGGACTCACATGGAGAGAAATGAATCTATGTCGAAAGTCCCATTCAATAGTACAATGAAGAATTGAAGGAGGATAATGTTAAGGTAGATGATGTCAAAGATGATGACATTATTGAAATGATACACGATGCAAATGGATGTTTAAATTTTAAGGACATAAATAGTGGTTTACAACATGATGAGTCGCCTAACACATGCTAAAAATTTCTTTAACTTGTTAGAAGATGCTAAAACCAAACTCTATCCCAGATGTACTAAAGTGTCAAAGTTATCTTTTATAGTTAGGCTACTTCATTTGAAGTGTCTCAATCTTTAGAGCAACAAATTAATGGATGCATTACTAAGTTTATTCCAATAAGTTCTTCCTGAGGGTGCAATGGCTTCTAACTCTTATTATAAAGCAAAAAAGGTTATTCAAGACCTAGGATTGAATTATATGAAGATAAATGCATGTGAGAATGATTGCATCTTATATTGGCAAGAGCATGCCAATGCAAAATCGAGTCCAAAGTGTAAGATGTTTATATGGAAGATAAATAGTCATAAAGGTAAGAAATTACCATGTAAGGTATTGTGACATTTTCCGGTAAAGCCATAGTTGCAAAGGCTATACATGGCACACTACACAGCCAAGGAGATAAGGTGGCACAAGGAGGGATGCATTAATAATGGTGTGTTAAGACATCCCTCTAACTCCATAACATGGAAATCCTTTGATGAATAACATCCTAAGTTTTCTATTGATCCTAAAAATGTTTGGTTAGGTCTAACAAGTGATGGGTTCCAACCTTATAGGAATATGAGTGTTAGTCATAGTATTTGGCCAGTAGTGCTAGTTCCATATAATAAGCCACCATGGGCTTACAAGAAGCATCCATACTTTATGATGACACTCATAATTCCACACCCTAAGTGTCTAGGTGATGACATAAATATCTATTTACAACCAATGATTGAAGAGCTTTATGAATTATGGGTGAAGGTGTAGAGACATTCGATAGCCATTCACAATCCAACTTCAAGATGTGTGCTGCTTTATTGTGGACAAATAATGACTTTCAGCATATAGGAACCTCTCAGTATGGTCAACCAAAGGGAAACTTGCATGCCTTTGTTGCCATAAAGACACACATTCTGTGTTATTACGAAACAAGTTAGGCTATATGGGTTATCGTCGTTTCTTACCCACTAACCATCCATGGCAACGGAATAGGACAGCATTTAATAGGAAAGTTGAAAATGTGAGGGCTTCTTCTCCTTTAATAGGTGACGAAGCACTTCAACAATTGCAAGCACTGAGTGATGTGACATTTGAGAAAACTCATAAATGATACACACCCAATCTAATAATGTTTACAATTGGAGAAAGAAAAGTATTCTTTCAATTGCTTTATTGGAAAGTCCTTATACTCCGACATAACCTTGATGTCATGAACATAGAAAGAAATGTATATGACAATATTGTGTCAATGGTGATGTAATTAGTAGGAAAAACGAAAGACACATTAACGAGACAGTATGACTTGGTTATTTTGTGAATTAGGCAATAATTGCACTTGATAGAATAAAGGAGCAAAATTCTAATGCAAGCAGCATGTTATGCATTGTCTCCACAAGAGAAATTGGAAGTTTGTAACTTTTTAGCTAACTTAAAGGTTCCTGATGCTTTCTCCTCAAACATTTTAAGGTGTGTTAATGTTCGTGAGTAGAAAATCTTAGGATTGAAGTGTCATGATCACAGTGTATTATTACGACATATTCCCAGTTACAATTCATAGTTTATTGCTTAAGGAGGTGGCAAAACCAATAGTAGAATTGGGTAGATTTTTTCAGAATTTATGTTCCAAGTGTTTAACAATTTAAGATCTTGATAGTCTTCAAACTCAAATTGTAACGACTTTATGCAAATTAGAGACAATATTTTAACCAGCTTTCTTTGACATAATGATCCACTTACCCATTCATTTGGCAAGAGAAGCGAAGCATTGTAGACCTGTACAATATTGATCGAGGTACCCAGTTGAAAGGTATTTGTGAACACTCAAAACATATGTTCGTAATAAGGAACGACCAGAAGGTTCAATTGTAGAAGGTTATTTAGTTGATGAATGCCTCATATTTTGCTCTCGTTACCTAAAAAATATACCAATTAAGTTTAATAGACCTCCAAGTAGTGATGATGGACCTGTGCTAAATTATAAGATGTCAATCTTAAAAAAAAAATTGCGCAAGCTAAGGGAGCTTATGAAGTAGGACTTTTATCTAATTTAGAGTTTAACCAAGCTCGCACTTATCTGCTTTAGAATTGTAAAGACATTTGGCTATTCATGGAATAGGTTCACTAGACTTGGCTACATCTCTAATAACATTTTAGTTTCTTAGGCTAAGTTAATAATTATGTTCTTTATCCTATCTTAACATGTAGGGAGCACAATAAGGAGTTAGATACATAGGCTTCCATGATAAAGGAGTTTCTTGTATGGTTCCATGCACATGTAGGTTTCCATTAATCTTACCTCATATTATTTTACCCTATTAAATATTCCTATCATTACCACGACATCTTACTTATAGGTTTTAAAGTTATGCACGCATGTTGAAGCTAATGATGACCTCATAAGCTTAGCTGTTGGCTCATTTAAATTGGTTCACCGATATTCTACTTTTACGGTAAATGGATTTAGGTTTCACACAATAGATCGTACCTCAGGTAAAAGAATAGAAAAAAGTGGAATTCTTATGAGGAGTGATGATTCAGATGTTAGGAAAGAGTATTATGGTGTCTTGAAAGACAAATATGAGTTAACATATATCATAAATAAGAAAGTGCATGTCTTCAAATGTCACTGGCGGGATGTTAGGCATCTTGGAAGAAGATACAAGGTTGACAAGTATGGAATGACCATGGTGAATACTCGTTATGCATTATGCTCGAATGAGCCATTTATATTGGCATCTCAAGCAGAACAAATTTTTTATTCGAAAGATCTTGTTAACCAAGATTGGCTCGTCGTTGTCAAGACTAATCCTTATGATTTATTTAACATGCCCATAATGAATGATAATGACAAAAATGGTGATGAAAAAGAGCTACTAAATGATGAGGCATATCAACAAGAGGAAGTAGAACTAAATGTGGTGCCTGCTAATGACATTGAAAATGACATTGTGGTCTCTTTACATAGAACTAATATTGAATCAGAAAAAATAAGTTCAATAAGTAAAGTTTGTAAAACAAGTTAACCAAATACAACTAACAGATATTAACTAATAATAACTAAGCTTATGGTAATTTTTAAGTTTACATTGAAAGATTGACCATATATTTAACTTTGTTTATGGTAATCTATTACTTTTGTTTGTTTAATTTGCATTCTCTACTTCTTCTTTTTTAATTTAACATTTGATTTTATTGTTGTAGAAAATGTTAGGTGGTAGACATAGTAAGGGAGGAAGACGAGGTGCAAGAGGTCATGCACACAATAGTGGTCGAAGGAGGGCAAGGTGGAAGAGGCCTTGAACCTCAAAGAGGTGGTGCACTAGAGCTTAGGGATTCTCCACTGCCCTTACTATTAGTAGCTGAGAAAGACCTTGAGGCTTCTCTTCACACATTGCCGTTGCGACTTCAGAGTAATGCAAGTATCTCTTCAAGCATCTTGAATAAGTAAGATAACAGATATTTCTATATTTGAATATGAAATTATAATTTATCTCTACATGTCATAGCTTCTTGTAGCACTGTCAAGTCAAAGAGGAAGAAGTACAAGAGCCTTAGTTGACATGAAAACTAAATACGGTCCAAAAATCAAAGTTGATATTCCATATGACATCGATAGACCAATTAGAGACGGGGCTTGGGACTTAGTGAACTATTGGGGTGGGTAGTGTAAACTACCATCTCTTTTAAAGATGGTGAGTGGGATAAAATCTTCTCAAAGGATGGGGTAATGATGTGGTTTAAAGTTAAGGTAAATAGTGAGCTATCTAAAAACATTATCTTTGCTTTACTGCAAGTTGGTTATGTTAATAAGTGCAACTACTTATGCTTATTATTTATAGGATAAGTTTAAGGCCATGGACAACAGATGAGAGATTGCAATGAGAGCTTTTTGTATAAGTACTATGCAACAACTTTTTAGGAATTGGAAAACTAGCTTACACACATTATACATGAAATGTGAGACTAATGATGAAAGAGAAGCAGCTAGGCCTGATCTGGTTAGTCGTAAAGATTAGGAGTGGCTATGTCATCATTTTAAGTCTAATAAGTTCAAGGTATTCGATTTTTTACAAGTTAATCTAAATTGTCTTATTTATTTTTAACAGATAACATTAGTATTTCATTGTAGGTAACAAGTAGTAAGAATAAATCAAATAGGAGTAAGCAAGTTACAAAGCATACATGTGGGACAAGGTTATTTGCTGAGGTAGAGGAATTAACAATGAGCCCGCACTCCTTTTATTTTCCCTCATGTACATAGTGACAATTAAATTATTTGGTATTATTAAGTATTCTTTGTACAAACTACATTATAGAGGGATCTTATGACTGGGAAAAAGGCACCACTTGATGAGTCTGGGAGATACTGTACACTCTGTAAACTAAGGAAGGAGAAATAGTATGGTTATATCCATATTCACAAGAAATTCATTTACAACTTATAAATTTATTAAGTTTCAATATCTTTTCAATTATATATTCTAGTACATGGCTTTAATTGTTCCTATAATGGTAGGGTCGAATTCATGACCTCATTCTTTAGCAACAATCAAAAGATAATGAGACACCATTAACTGGAGATAAGATACTTGCCACTGTGTTAGGAGAGCGATCATGGTATGTGCATGGAAAAGGGTATGGGAAGAAACCCCAAAAGAGAAAAAAATGTGAACTCAACTGACATGGACTTTAGAATTGAACAAGTGTGTGAACAGATACAGGTTGATATGGAAAGACAATGAGAGGAATACCGTGCTGAGTTAGAGAGGCAACGAGAGATAGATCGTGCTAAGTTGGAGAGGCAACAGGAGGAAGACCGTACTAAAATACATGAAGAAATGGAGAGAAGATTACAAGAAGAATGAGTTTAGCTTCAACAAAAATTGCAAATCGAGATTCAGGCTCAAATGGCCATCTTAATAGCTAACTTACAACAGGTATATTCTATAATTATCTTTTTATTTTTTCAAATAGTGAGAAAATAGGAATGACATTTCATTCTATCAGGGACATAAACCTTCTAACTTTTTAGGGCAGTATAGAACCTACTTAATGACCTCGTAAGGAAATTGCATAGCTAAGTTAAAGGTATAACCTTAAGCCTAGTTCTTATTTGACTCTTAAACATGCCTGTGTTGGTTTAAGAGTCATATGTTATGAAAATATTATCTGTATCTTATGTCATTTTCTAGAATCATTCACTTTTACTTAAGCTAGTATTATTGGCTTGTTGCAAGAAATGATAATGCTCATTATAATGGCATACATAGACTATGAAGAGCAAGTTCCAATGAACAAAGTATTTGACTTTGTTATTTCAATGAGCTGCTATTATGTCTTTAGATTAATAGAATTGTAGGTTTCTTGTGAAATATTAGAAGTCTAATTTGTATATGTTGAAAGAAGTAACTTTCAAGTTGATTGTATATAACTTTTATTTTCAACATTTGGGATACACATATTTAGTCTTGTATGTTATAATTAGTTGTAATTCAATAGTTGATTTTATGTTTGTAATGATTAAATATTGCTTTCATTGTCTGGGATGTGAATATTGGTTTTATATGTATTATGTCAGTTTATTGTATATTAGTTAAAAGGCTTTTAGAGCCTAAATATAATAAAATATGTAAAACCAAAAAAACCTTTAGTGATGACTTAAGTCGTTGCCAAGGCTAATCAATGGCAACAATAAAGTTGCCATTGGAGAGCTTTAGTGATGATTACATTTCATTGTCACTAAAGCTCTTAAGTGGCAAGTATAAAATGTCCCCACAATAGCTCTTTAGTGGCCACCATATTTTGTCGCTATTAAAGCTCTTAGCGGCGATAGTTTTGCCACTAAAACCCCACATTTTGTGGTGATTATGATAAATCTTGTAATCTATCTACATGTAGTGGCAACAATTGCTGTCATTAAAACTTTTTAGCAGCAACTCTTTCCGCCATTAATTGTGCCTTTCAATGGCGACTTCTTTTGTTGTTGTTATATCCTTTTAGTTACGGGACATGCTGTGGCGACTTAGCAACGACTTGTCAGTCGCTATTAAAGGTTAATAGCAGTGACTTTTGTCGCCACTGAAGATAATTTTTTTTATAATGAGTCTTTAGCAAAATTACTAGCACATGAAATTTGTTACCTATATTTCTAGGAAGATCTATTTATATACTATGAACTAACATCAACTTAATTTTTCCAAAATCAAAACAAGAATCCTAGTTATTGTATTATAACTTGAATATTTTGTTCAAACTCCTAGCAGCATTTACACTGCCACATCTAGTTCCAGCTTGTTATGGTTCTTAAGGTTTATATATATAGGGGTATTTTAATTTTGATTATATCTTTTACAAAGGAAGGTGTATTTTAATCAAACTCTTAGAAGCAACCAACAAATTATACAATTTTAACAAGAGATAAAAACTAAAGGCTAAACATACCTTTTCCTCTTTGATCACTGAGTCTCCTACAAGCATAGTTGATGTGAAGTGAGAACAAATGGCACTTCAACAGAAACAGAGAAAAATGAAGGTTTCCTACTATGGAAGATCATAGTCTACAAACCTTGAAAGAGTTGCTCCTCTTGATCCTTCAATCACTCTTACCACAAAACCAAATAAGGAGAAGAAATCTAGCTTTATCATAACAAACTAGCTAGTAAGTTAGGTATTTCTAACCTAAAGTTGGAGTAGGCAAAGGGTATTATATGTGGGTCTTTAATTGTCTTAATTCTTAGGATGACTAATTAATGATTGTTGAAAGTCTAAGATGCTCCTTCAATAACCATATCAATATTCATATCAAGCCTGACAGGGTTTTTCAAATCATAGACAAGTCTATTTATTATTTAAAATTTGATTTAACTATATGATTAGTATTTATTATTACTTGCGTAACGGCATATATATTGGTTGTCCCTAACTAACATGTTCAACATTCTCCACCTGCCATGCTTCCTCATCTTCTTCGTTGATTGATAAAATTGCTAACTTTATCTCCATCCATGGGGCTTATTCAAAAGAGAGCAAAAGTTTTCAAAGGAGACAAACCCAAACATGATACTGCAAGCAGACTCACTAGAGGCAGCAAAAAAACCTATGTGCTACCATGAGTAAACTTTACCATAAATATATATTTATTATTTATGGATTCAATCTATCTCAAAATTAGATATATAAGATAATATAATTAGGAAAATAAATTTTTTGAGCATGAAGGATCAATATTTATAAAGAATGATTACCTATACTAAACAATGCACTTTCATGATACAAAGTGTTAAGCAAGGTTGGAACCCAAGAGGGGGGTGAATTGGGTTTTATAAAAATTTTACTAAAAAACCTTTCTGAAAAATAATAGCAGCAGAAATAAATAAGTGTTGAATGTAAAAGAGTAAGGAAGAATAATAGACATAGAGTTTTATCTTGGTTCAACTTCTATCCAAGCCTTCATCCAGTCCCCAAGCAACCTCTTAAGATTTTTTACTATCTCAAAATAGTACAATACTCAAGAGAACCTCTCCCTAATTCCTAAGCTCTCACAACTTGACTCCATCAAGGAACCTCCATGAATTCTTTCTCTCTCAGGGATATACTCCCTCTGAACCTAAGCTCTATCTAGCTTGACTCTCTCAAGGAACCTTCTTGAATCTCTCTCTTAAAAGAAAGAAATTTTTATAAATGAATTAACTCTCTGAATAGAGTAGATGATATAGTGAAACACTAATATGATAATGAGCTGATTAGAATATGAAAACAACTTATATAAGCACTCTTGAATGTTCTTCTTAATGTTTCAGAGTCTTAGGTCGAGTTCATATAGATTGACGCCTAATAGATCTATTGGGAGTAAATGGGACATAAGATAATTCAAAATATAGTCATTATAAATCCATTATAGCTTATCTGTCAGTGACCAGTTGATTGTTCACCATTGACTAATCAACTGCTCCTTTATTCCCTCTCACAATTTTGAATTTCTGGACCCCGATAGTTGACTGCTCACTTTGGACCAGTAGACTAGTCACTTATAGAAAGCTCCCAGTCAATGGTCTCAAGGTTGGTAGTTGACTGATGCTTGATTTAAGAGGTGACTAGTCGACTGCTCATAGTGGCCAGTTGATTGCTGGCTTCCAAAGAGCTCCCAGTTGATCATGCTTAAGCTGACAGTTAACTAATCTCATACAAGAAGGTGACCAGTCAACTGTTGGCTTATGACCAATCGACTATTTACTCATAGAGAATGCCTAGTCGATCAGTTTCCAAGCTGGCAGCAGATTGGGTGCTTCTCAGCAAGTGACTAATCGACTATTAGCTAGTGGCCAGTCGAATGCTCACTAACAAAATACACCCAAATTAGTTTTTCTCAACTTTTAAGACCTAGATTGATTATACATTCATTTTAATTGATCCCTAGCAGCTCAATACCATTTACAAAGGTTCGTAATATATGATTAAACACCAAAATCATCTAAAACCTAACTGTTACATAGGAAAACTTTTCTTCTTATGTTGTTATCAACAAAACCTTTGTTTCTCAACAAATAGGCTCAACACAAAGCTTCTTTGAACACTCATAGGGCGCATTTAGTACACTAAAATGATTTTAATGGGAATGAGAATAAACTTTGATAAAATGAAATCCTATGGTCCATAATTATATTTAGTATGACATGAAAAAGAATGGACATTCCATGGAAAGGAATGGACCATTCCTTCCCCATGTTTAGTTAGATAAAATCGATGTGTAATTTGAACTTTAAATCTAAGATTTAAAATTAAACAACCACTTTGACTAAAATCTAAAATAATATTAAACTGTCATGAAAATCTAATATAGTTTTTTCTTTAAAAAAAAGAAAAGGATCTAAATTTTAGTCCAGATCATTTTAATATTTTGATGCATGTTTAAAAGTGGTTGTATACTAAAAGGAAGACATATAACATTGAGTATCAAAATATGTTAACTACATGTTTAGCTAAAATAATTTATTGTATTTATATTTTAACTTTAATATTTTTATATTTTATTTATTAACTTAAAGTCCATTTTGAATTTGTACCCCATCAACTTTCTTTATTTTTCAATGTTCTTCTAAAAACATCAATTTACAACTTGGAAATAAGTATATAATTAGGGATTTGGTAATATTTTAGGGTGTTGAAAAAATAAAGAAAGTAAAGGATATAATTTGACAAATTGAAAAAAGAAACTGAGAAACAAAATATTGGAATTAAAATGTTAAGATAACATATTATTTTAAGTTCACGTTATTACTACTATACGGATCTGAATATGCCACGGAATGATTCTATTGATATAACCAATTTTTAGATGCATACAAGAATTTGCAATACAATTATTTCTGAGTTATAAATTTTTTTTGTACCTTTAATTTACTTATTCCCTGCCTGATATAGGACTTCGAATTCCCACAAAATTTCAAATTACAAACCAAGAATCACTAGATCTTAACTTCGATATATGAACTTGTTAGTTTAGTGGCCAAAACACGAAAGAGGTAGAATGAGGTCCAATGGACTATGATCCACAATTATCTGTATCTTGATATATCATAAAGAATGTCGTGCATGACATGCTTGTTTATTCATCACGGATCTTAGCTCTGTGAATTGTTTATCCTCTTCTTCTTTCGAGTTTGTGTTATTTTATATAGTTAGTAAAATATCCATTCTCTATTACTGATGAATCATGTTTATATAGCATTATAATTTTATATTTGGTAAACAATAGCTACGTGTTACTACGCGTTAACTAAATTAATGCACGTTGTTTTGATGTATCATTATTTATAGCATAGTGTCACAGTCATGCTCATGGATAAATTTTTTTTTTGGCCACATCGTGCTCGTAGATAATTGGGTTAACTCCTCTGCCATATGTGTGGACACACAACGTCATTCCTTAAAATATATCTCCCGTCAATTTCTAACCACATTTCTCATCCTTAAATATACACACACGTGTTTAACTGTATGGCCAAAAATAGAAAAAAAATTAATATTTGAAATTAATAATAATATATTGAAAAGTTATTAAAATTTTGAAAAGAATAAATTTTTGAAACATTCGTTATAAATAAAATAAAAAATTTGAAAAAAAAAAACTAATTCTTAGGCTGGATTTTGTGTACACTCAAAACTCGATTCAACTCAGTAAAATTTACATTTTTTTCAACCCAACTTGATGTAATTAAGTCTACTTGGTATACCAGGCCACCAAGTAAGATATTCACCCCTAAACCTAGCACTTGAACATTATATATTTAATCTGTAATAACTTTTGAACATTATATTTGTAAACACCTCACTCAAAATTACTTAATTATTTAATTAATTAATAGTTAAGCAAATGAGGAAAACAAAAACGACCGTAGTTTAAATAATATCATCAGGTGGAGACAATTTGAAATAAAAAAATGAATGATGAAAGAACTTTAAGATAAACAAAATCAAAATCCAAAAATAAGAATTAATTAATAATATTAATAATGAAAAATCATAAAAAAGGAAAAATAATATAAACACCAAAAATAGAAAATTAAAAAGTCCAAAAATAAAGATTAATAATGATAATAACTAAAATCAGAAAAATTAAAATTAAAATAAAATCAAAAGGTAAAGAAATATAATATAATATAAATAATCCCAAAAAAAAAAAAAGAGGAGCAGACGTGAGGTGAGGAAAAAGGAGAGCATACAACTGACAAAAAAGGACTACACGTTTCCCTTACGTGCAAGATGGAGGAGTAGGGCTGCATGGTTGGAGGTCTCGAGACAGACCAGGGAGCTGAGGAGGATAAAAGAGAAGAGACACAAGGGAAAGAGGAGAAAACCGAGGGAGCTGTGTGAAAAAAAAAAAAAAAACTAAGGGAGCTACTATGAAAAAAATGAGAGAGCTGCTGAGAAGAACCTAGAGGAGACCGTGAGAACTGCTAGAGAGGGAGCCTTGGTTCATATGCAGAAGAATTGAAAAGTGGATAGGATCTGAGCTAAAGCCGAGGAGAAAATCTGAGCTAAAGAGAAGAAACTAGCAGACCGAGAAAACTGCTAGAAGAGGGAGCCTGCTAAAGGAGAGGAGAAACCGAGAGCTTGCTGAAGAGAGGGGAGAAATTGATAGGCTGCTGGAGAAGGAGGAGAAACCAAGACAGAGCCAAAAACCGAGCTGAAGCAGAAAACTCGATGCATCAAGACGAGGAGAATACACCAAGACTGAGCCAAAGCCAAGAAAGGATGGAACTGAGCTGAAGACCACGAAGCCACAAACTGAAGAATCACGCCATCGCCTAACCTTCCCTTCGTTGGCTCACCAGGTAACATGGCTAGAACCAACTCCCCTGTTCAAATGCATTAAAACAGAGGTAAACAGAGGCAAAAAAAAAAAAACACTACTGAGGGTGTCTGCCAAGCTCCTTCATTTTGTTGGCCAATTTTTCCCTGTCCTTAGTTTCTTTCCTTGGTCTGCCATGAATGCATGCAGAAACTTGGCTGTCATCTTCCTTTTTCTGCTGTGTGATATATATATATGCATGCATCTATGTGTGCATCGGTATGTATAAGGACAAGAGTAAAAAAAAAAGAACAAGAATGATATATATATATATATATATATATGCCAATATATATGTGTGACTAGGTATATATACATATAAGGTAAAAAGGAAAGAGTGAACCGAGAAGAGGTTGTTTTTCTCTTCTTATGATGTCCACGGGTATATATATATATATATATATATATATATACATGAATATATATGTGCATGCATAGGTATATATATAAGGTGGGGAAAAATGAACCAGTAGGAAGCTACCTTTCCTTTTCCTGGAAAGTTTGTGCAAGGGCGTCTTATTATTATTATTAAGTCGTGTCATCATCGTGTGAGAATATTGTTCTTCTCGAATGCTTGGAATCATGTGAGATTTTAATCTCCTTAGATTCCAAAAACTAGTATATATTTGTTTTAAAAAATAATAATATAATGCAAAGATAAATACTTTAATTAAATATTTTCTTTTATTTGCGAAATCATCGTGTAAGAATATTGTTCTCCTCGAGTGCTTGGGATCATGTAAAATTTTAATCTCCTTAAATTCTAAAAACTAGTATATATTTGTTTTAAAAATAATAATAATAATGCAAAGATAAATACTTTAATTAAATATTTTCTTTTATTTGCGAAATCATCATGTGAGAATATTGTTCTTCTCGAGTGTTTGGGATCATATAAGATTTTAATCTCCTTAGATTCTGCAAACTAGTATATATTTGTTTTAAAAATAATAATAATAATAATAATAATGCAAAGATAAATACTTTAATTAAATATTTTCTATCATTTACGAAATCATTGTGTGAGAATATTTTTCTCCTCGAGTGCTTGGGATCATGTGAGGTTTTAATCTCCTCAGATCCCAAAAAATTAGTACATGTTTGTTTAAAATAATGATGATAATAATGATAATAATGCGAAAATAAATATCTTAATTAAGTTTTTTTTTATCTCATTATTTACAAGAAGATTAAGTTCGTTCTTTATAATAGTTTCATTTAAATTTCAAAATAAAGATTAAAATTCTGAAAATAAACAAAAAAATTTAAAAGGAAAGAAAATGAAGAGATCAGGAAAGCAATACTAGGTTGTCGTAAACTAAAACACATAAACCAAATTTTAATCTCATTTTGTTTATAAAAATCTATTTAATTTAAACCCTCCTATTCTCAGCACAAAAATTAAAAATCACCAACCAGTAGATACACCATTTGGGTCGAACTACATGGACTTTGATTCCTACTACAAGGTACGTAGGCCCTAGGCTTTCATCTTAGGTCAAGTCTGCCCTTGATAAATATCTACTCGTTTGCTTCTATTATTGTCAATTTTATCTTCTTTGTTTAATGGACATGCACGTCAATAAAGGATAATTGAGATAAATTTAAGGTCATATTCTATTTCAATGAATTAGTTTAAGGTAACCGTCCTTATGGACGGGTGTTGTGGGGTACCTAACACCTTTCCCACACTCAAATAGACTCCCGAACCCCTCTCTTTTTTCGTAGACCATTTTGCCTTGTTATTTTAATTTTAAATTGGTTTTTCAAAGTTTTCCGTTAAAAATTTTGGTGGCAACTCCAAATAAATTGATTTTCAAGATTCGTTTTTGGGAATCAAATTTAAACTTTTTATTTCCTCTTGCCATAGGGTCGGTTATGACAATATTAGTCTCTGGAAATAGATTTTCTACAATCAAATATATTGCATATTTCAATTAGAGATGAAGTGATGAGAAAGAAAAAAAGTTGGCAACTTAAAAACATTTCTACTTTTCTTGTACTGGTCTCCCTATCTAAGTATATGATTCATTTAATTGCAAAAGATCCATGGTGATAAGTCCACATAGAAACTATTAGCTCAATTTAATCTTAAGCGTGAGATCTTCATGGAATATTCCATTGCCCACTTTTTCCTTTTTCTTCCTAGACAAGCTCCAGATGTAAAAATGTAGGGATCCAATCAATGTTGTCAAAATCGCGATTCTACCTAGACTCGGAAAGGGGGGTGGACTCGTAACATAGAATTGTAAGAGTTTACCTATATATGTTATTTAAGTTATTGAACATAACTATATCACAAAATCACTTAAAATTTCATACATAAATACTTATATTATTTTATAATCCAAAATCCATTCCATATTGCATACTTTTCATTCAAATCAACATACAAAATTCAATAAACTCTATAATTCATAGTTCATAATCCATAATTCATAATATATAATCCATAACACAATATATAATAATCATCCATTTAACATAACAAATTGTCCATATAAATTCATGCACAATGTTGAACACCACAAAGGAAAAAAAGAACTCTGCATTGTGGGATTTCCTAATAATACAGGGTTTCATTCATGCACCATGCAAGCCTACAAATAATGGGGTATTTAGTTTACTTGTTTGGGGATGAAAGTTGGTGGCAGAAACAATGCATTAGAAAGAAGAACATGAGAAGAACAGATTACTTAGTAATGGTCAAAATAGGTTGCAATGCGATATCAATGTTTGAAAGCTAATTACGACATAAACGTTGTCCTATGCCAACCTTCCAACACAATCCTGTGTGTCAGTTTAGTGAGACTTGACCATTCGTAGCATCTAATCAGATTAGGCCTCCAACCAATTAATATGTGATTAGCATAAATACATATCCCTCAAATCTCATAATTACTTCATGCATGACAAATCAAAGCCAATAAGTTCTCACTTAGTGTTGCCATTTCCAACTAATAATTTCATTGTGATTGTCTATATTAGCCAGTACATGTTCTCTCATACGCATAAGACACACTATTGATTGTCTTTTCCATCTTTAGCTTTATGTGTAGATCACATGAATTATTGGTATTTTTTGCCTTTGAATTTTGCCCTATTACTTCAAAATAATCAAATCTTACAACTCCCAACATTCTAAATACTTGTATCAGTTAAATCTCTTGACAAATATCTCATGTTATTCAACCACAATGGAAGTTCAATACAGTATATAAGGGAAGCCATTGATAGAGCTATGAGTGGAGAAGACCCTTCGTACATCCCTCTTCTACCTTCTGGTTTTACCATTTCACCTAATGGGCAGTCTGAACAAAAAGCATCAACTAGCTCAAACTCACAGAGAAACAACCATACAGAGAGGTCTGGGGGTCCACTAGTGACAGTTGCTTTTTAGATTTTACTTAGCAGCTTACCATCAGCAAAGTTATACTTGGAGTTTGTGACTACTGTTAATAACCTTATCAGCATTACTGTGTAGCAAATAAAAGCAGCCTTGAGTTGTCCTAGTTCCTGATGAACCTACTGCTTCTGTATGCTACATGTAGATAAATAAAGTAACAAAAACATATGATACCTCCAAGGCTGGCCTGTAGAAGCTATGATGACGAACTGATGGACTATTGGCCTTCTCCGGTGTCAATGTCATCCTTGCGAGCTACACCAGAAAGCTGTAACCTTCACCGGAGTCTGCGACATTCTCCACATTGCAACGACCTTCACCAGAGTCTGCGGCCTTCGCCACACTGCAGCTACCTTCACCAAACTACTATGAGCCTATGACCTTCTTCTACTATCTGCGAGCACCGAGAGGAGAAGAGGATGAATGAATCGGTCCATCAAGAGAACAGAGGCAACGGCTAAGGGCTAAGGCAAATAGGGATTTAGATTTGAGTCATACAACATCAGGTTGAACTGAAAGCAGGTGAGGTGAATAGAGGCAATGCAGCGAAGTGAACTGAGACCAGAGATGAGCAACATTGCAGTGAAGTGAGTGAACTGAGAGAGCAAAGGCAGATTAGGAATGATGTTCTGATGCAGGTGATCATAGATCGAAGAAATTTTGGGCATCAGGACTCAGAGGTGATCTGTTGGAAGACTCAGGTGATCTATTGGGCTATCAACATGGTTAGGCCTTCAATGCTGGAAGAAAAATTGGGCCTAGTCTCATCATTTTTTTTTTTTTTTGGGCTGCAGA
This sequence comes from Delonix regia, assembly GCA_037074485.1. Classification (NCBI taxonomy): domain Eukaryota; kingdom Viridiplantae; phylum Streptophyta; class Magnoliopsida; order Fabales; family Fabaceae; genus Delonix; species Delonix regia. Next base: position 23,454,595 of record CM073451.1, on the reverse strand, counting down.
TATGCTAACTCGTTAACTCGGTCAAACTCACTGAGTTTACCGAGTTTATGTGAGTCAGTGGCGAGTTTGACCGAGTTAGCATTGATTCTGATTTTATTTGCGATTTAACACGAAATTGCTATCTAGGATCGTAAAATCGGCGATTATATCAAGTTAAATCGCGATTTTGACAACAATGGATCCAATTGTTAATATTGAATGAAATACGTATTTTAACGGTTCAAAATAATATTAAAATCCTGCACAATAAAAATTATAAATTTTAATTGTATGTAATTCAAAATTTTGATCCACCAATTTAAATTTAAGAAAATACAAGAAATACACCATCTGAGGGCTTGTAGAGAAATGTAGGAAATTCATTTCTCTTGAGATGAAGTTTCAGAGTTTGAAACTCCTTGTTGAAAAAAATGTCAGATCAATTATAAAATTTTAAAATAACATTTATAATATAAAATCTTAAATAAAAATATATGCACTACTAATACTAGACCATTCATTGAACCGAATCTAAACAACCTAAACTAATTTTGGCGTAAGAACCATGTTCCGTATATAATTGATTTCTCAGAAGCTTCCCATGTTAGTACTGAGGGTGAGAGGTATCTTGCCAGCTGTACCTGTATCAGAATCTCAGAGGATTCAAGAGGATGAATGCCACAAAAACACTTTGATCACTATGTTTAAACCTGTTTAACTCGTAAGTATCGCGTGAAGGTCCATGGACCATGACGTACGATGATATTGCATTGTTCTTCGTATTTAATTCGCTGTCCCACCACGTATTCTCAAGTCTCAATCACTTGCTGTTTCACACTGATCCACGCAATTACAGGTATGGTAATCCTTTCTGATTTTCTTACAGTTTTTTCGATTTTCTTGTGTTTGTTGTGCCCACGAGGTCAGCGATTCAATAATATTTTGATCAATTCATATAAATTTAATGCAAAACCACACGTTGGCCAAAGTCAGTAGAAAAATATTTAGTCCCATGTTACCTCACCTCGTTCGACTTCGCTTCACAGTAAGAGAAAGTGATAAAATATATTTAAGTGAAACTGTAGAACAAAAGTCAGCAATTTCGAAGTAGTCCTTAATCAATGTATAGGTACGTATGAGAGTGTTTTATACGAAACATACTACTTAATATAAAACATTTATATCTTTCCTTATGAAATGTGGAACGTAATAAATTATGGTTTCTAATAATTATTAAATATATTATCATTGTAAGGCATTACTCAACTTCACTTCACTCCAATTAACGGAGGAAGCTTTACCAAAAAAAAATAATAAGAAGAAATTTTAGAACCCTTACAACAAGGGAATACATTGAAAATTAGTAGCTCTCAAAAGAAAAGATATACCAGCTACAAAGATCACAAGATTAAGATCACACATAGACAAGGTAAACCAGAAAAATAAAGTTCAGGAATGCTCTGTTCTTGCATGAAAGACTTCAGATCTACTTTTGAACGACGAAAGCTTGCTTTGTTATATAGCTTTTCATAGAGGTAACTATTGAATGGTGCTAAACGCTTGAGATATGATAATTTAAAGGATCATGAGTGATTTTTGCTCTCTTGTTCCCAACGTCACAGACCGAAGGTGCCAACACGTGCGTATACATCAGAAAAATTCAGATTACAAAAAGAGACTAGGCCTTTTAGTTTTGTCACCCATCAAACACAAAAATGAGTAAAACAATTTTGGGCCAACATATTCAATGACTTAGATTTCTTAATAATAGCTTTAAAATACGACCACATGTGGTCATTGTTATAAAATTTTAATTATTGAATTTTCATTCAACGTTCCATATATTGCAACTTACCTCTTCAATCCAAATGCAAAAAGGTTCTCGATCGCTTAAGGTATAGGGAATCCCTCTATCCTAAGGGTCATATATTGAAACATGTCTAACTCATGTTTCATGTGAAGGTCAATGATAAGTCTCAAATTATATTATATTTGTAGATGTTTTACTAGAAAGTTATCATGTATTTTTAATCAATTCTTTTAATTTAGTGATCAAATAATGTTAATTTTTTGAACTTTATGGGTTAGACTAGTTGATTGCTTCCTTACATTAAATTCATCTTATTTTAGACTATTTAGATAAAAATTGCAACAGAATTGTTTGAATGAAAAGAAATGAGGGCTTCAGGCATTAAGGCAAAAGATTCAAGAATGCTTGGAAGGATTTCACAAATAACTTAGAAGTTGGAAGAAGCAAAAAAAAAAAAAAGTTGAGATGATATTCAATTTAATATAGTGAACATTCAACTTTGATGTCACTTACAGACCCTTAAATGTCAAATTTAAAAATAGTCATTCTATACAAAGTTAAAGAGCTCATAGAGAGCCTTTTAATAAGCATTAATTTTCAAAATTCTGATAATAAATCTCAAAGTTATGGCCAAAAGATTGAAATTGTGCCAGGAGACCTACTTTGACCGTTTAGGCACCTAGACATGTACAACATACAACACTTAATGTTTTCAAAGATATAAATAAGGGCTTTATAGATTTAGGGGTTAGAGAAGTTAGGGTGGAAGGTTAGAGGCATGAAATAACTCTAGAGAACAATGGTTTTTAAAGGGAACTACAATCAACTTGCTCTTCCAAAGTATTTTCTTGGAATGAGAAGCCAAAGGTGATCTCCTTGGACCTCCCTCAACCAAACCTCCATAGATTCTTCTATGAAAGATTCCTTGCGCTCTTTTCTCCATCTATATCTTTTCTCTTTTTTATTTTAACTTCTTTATGTAGCATAGATTGAATCTTGTTTTTAGTTGTATTGTTGGATTATTAAGAATGTTGAGTTAGGATTTGTTAACTTTGTACCCACATATGTTAAGTAAGATTATTTCAATTCTCTTGTAAATTTGTGTTGATTAATGAATGTTTGTTGCTTCTTGATTAAGGCTTTCATATTATTTAGTAAATTGAGATGATTGCAAGTGGATTGAATAGGTTATATTGTTCAATTTCTTAGTAAACTCTAGTCATGGAATTAAATGCCCATAAGGTATTTGATGAAATGACTCATTGAAAATTAAGTGCAATTTGCTTTAAATGTTTGGAGCCAACTTCTAAGAAAAATTCATACTCACATTCTCAATGATTTCCAAAGGTTTAAAGTACCTTAAAATTAGTTTTCCTTAAATGTTTATAAACAACCTTTAAGGGAGGCTAATGATTGAGTTAATGCAATTCTACCAAAATGTTTTGGAATAACCCTTAGGTAGGTTGTAATTGATGATTCAACTATTGAGCTTAACATTATAGGAAAAATTACACTTAAATGTTTAGACACAACCTCTAAGTGTAATTGGAATTAAAATTAGGATAACCTCTAGAAACAGACTTACCTTTTTAATAAATTAAATTATTTGAAAGCGAAATTAAACTATGTTAGTGTAAAGTCAATAATGAACTTAATAACTCAATTTATCCTCACTTCAACTCTTGATTAGCTTAATCTAGTGTAGTTCTTTAAGTCTTTTTATTTTATTTAGAGTCCTGGTGAGTCTTAGTGTTATTTAGGTGCTAAGTTGTATATTTAAATTCTTGCATTGATTCTTAGTGACTGGATTATTTAGGCCCCTAGCATATATATGTAAATAATTGCATTATCTCATACTTTTGTATTGATTGCATATTTGGTAAACAAAATTTTAATCTTAAGAACAACAAAGATAACACCTTATCCTCATGTAAATGATATTGGATTTTTAGATTATTTTACTATAATTTGACCACATACGTGTGGTTCATCAAGATTTTTGCCACCATTGCCGAGGATGATGGTGTATCATTGTTTTTTAATAAATTTTTTTGCTTTATTTCATATTTCTATTTCTATTTGATGTAAAAAGGAAAGGTCTGAATGCTAGTGGAATTTCTCAAGTACTACATGTATGTGTAGAATTTGGTTCTTAGGCACAAACTTTTGCAATCTTTAAGAGTTTTTTGGTACTTCATTCGATGTTATTATGCCTCGAAAGTTGTTGTCAAAGTTAGCTCATATGCATATATACTTGATAAATTTTGCATTGATTTTTGAACAATGATTGATAATGGAAAAATGATGCATTTTAGTGCTTATTCTAAACATGTTCTATTTCAACAAATTTTACCATATGGGTTAACTTGTAAAATTTTTTTGGAAGTTTTATACATTCTTTTGAGCTAAAATATATTGTACGTAATCTCTATTGTGTCATTGATGTTTTAGAATGTTTATGAAATTTATTATGGCCATTTGATATGTAATCTACACAACTTTGTAATTTTTCTAATATACTTGACATTTTGAGCTAAATTTTAATTATGTTAATCCTCAATATGTCTAGATTGTTGAATAAAATGGTGCACTAATTTCTATATCCATATCATAGATTTTTATTTTTTTTTTTACTAGTGCACATTACTCAACAACTAAGAAAAACATAATAGCAATTGTTTAAGGAAATTTATTTGTGATATTGTGAAGTTATTCTTAATGATTCTCTTGCTTTTCCATGATCACTTAAAGCACGCTTAAGCATCTCATTCCTTTGTTTTAATATTTTAGATGTTAAAATGTATTCCTATATACATATATATATATATATATATATACACATACATACATACATACATATATATATATATATATTACCTTTAACAGTCAGATATTTAAAATATTTGGTTTTATTTAAGATTTCACAGTTATATTAGTTTTTGAGTATGAATTTTTTACAATCAAATGTACAGTATATTCTGATAAAAATAGAGTGAAGGATGAAAAAAGTTGAAAAAATAAGAGTGGATCACATAAATACTTTTCACTCTTCTTATATTATTCTATCTTTCTCTAAATGTATAATCTATTTGACCGTAAGAGATTCATGAGGATTAGTCCACACAAAAATATTCACTAGTCTTAGATTCTTAGGCGCAAGACCTTGACATGTCCCTAGTCAATCAATTATTGAACCGAAGATAAACTACCTGTCGTCCTTACCTAACAAAGTTTTGGCACGAGAACCATGTTTCGTATATATCTGCTGCCTCAGAAGCATCCCACGTTAGTGAGAGGTATCTTGCCAGTTGTATTATCAGGGTATCAGAGGATGCAGGAGGATGAATGCCACAAAAACACTATGACCACTGTGTTGAGACCTGTTCAACTCATATGTATCACGTGAAGGTCCATGACGCACGGTGATTTGCATCGATCTTAGTAATTAATTCTCAAGTCTCAATTCCCGGTTCACACTGATCCACGCAATTACAGGTACAGTATGTCCTTTCCGATTTTCTCGTGTTTGCTGTGCTAGCTGAACGCGGTCAGCGATCCAATAGTTTAATCAATTCATATAAATTTAATGCAAAACCACACGTTGGCCAAATTCAGTAGTTAAATACTGAGATTACCTCACTGCGTTCAACTTCGCTTCATATATAGTAAGAGAATGTCATTAAAAAAATTATAAAATGAAACAATTTTTTTAATTAATTTACTTCTATTTAGTAATCATTTCTAAATTTGTAATTTTTGCTTTAGAGAACAGTGGAAGCAAAAGTCAGCAATTTCAATGAAGTCCTTAATCAATGTGTAGGTATGATAATGTTTTACATGAAGTATAGCTGCTTAATAGAAGACATTCAAATCATCCTTTTATAAGATGTACATAATATGGACTAAACATATATATATATATATATATATATATATATATAAGTTAATTATTTATAGAAAGTGCATAATATGGAATAAACATATATATATATATATATATATATATAAACGTGTTCTACGAGGTTGATTTATATTTTATGCCCATATAAACTTGTGAGCATTTATTGGTAGAGATTGGGTTATCTATCAATTCGGCCTGGTTGTTGAGGTAAGGATAAGAAATGTCACTTCATTTTTAATATTTTTTTAAATAACTTTTAAGTTAGACTATTAATAATTAAAAGATTTGTTTCACTTTTCTTCAATAAGTATTTTATATTTTCATGCAAAATCAGAAAAACACACTATAAAGTATCACTTTAATTTTTCAATACGATATTGGATATTATACGAACGTACGGGTTGCAAGGTGAAATTTATGTCGTTGCGAATGTTTCTGTTATATATTATACTTCATTTTCTTTGAAATGACAAAAATTTTATTAGTTCAATTTTTCATATTTCTAGATTCTAGATAATTTCATTTCTTTTTTTCTAATCGTATCCAATATAAGTACTACAATCTTGAGAACAAGGTTCGATCTCTTGTGGGTGCTGCCAAAATCGACTTAGGTGATGAAAGGGAGTACTAAGAAAAGGAATCTGTGTCATATCCTAAAATTTCCAACTTTTATGACCAAAATATTTGCAAAAAATCATATAGATTTTTTTTACGGAGGCTATATATAATTTTTTTTATTCATTGTTATATTTTGATTCATAATATTTATTTTAAAAAAAAATTTAAAGTGGGATTTTATGGATGAACGTAAAAAATCCTATTAATGAATTAGTCCTGCTATATTCGGCTATATATAACTTACTATAAATCATCATTTAAAACTTTTATTTTAATTTTCTGTTTTAAAAAATTATAAATTTATAATTGATTCTAAAATTCAAAAAAAAGTATACTTTTAAATTAATGAAGTCTGAGATAAATTCAAAGTCGATAACACCGTGACAGATAAATTTTTGTAAAACGGATCTACCGCTACAGTAATGCCCGCTTTAATTAAAAAAATTTTAACTAACAAAACTTTTTTAAAAAAATTTATTGAGTTAAAACCGTACAGCCGATTAAGCATCCAACCCGTACTCGAATTCTGTGCGCGTGTTGAAATCTGAACTTTCTCCGGTCCAGCAGTGTTCTATAAATTCTCTGACAGACCCTTCTGCTCAGCACCGTCATCCTTAAGCACAATTTCACTATCTTTCTTCTCTTCTCAAGTCTCTTTCAAGTTTCAGCCACTCAACAATGGCTTCCTCAGCTCTTGGGAGCGCTTTCCATCTCCTGTCCCAATATCAGGATAATAACTGCTCCTCCTCCACTCATTCATATCAAACCTCCAAGATTTCTGTAACTAACCCCCAAAGGGTATGACTATGGATCATATAATTTCAAAGAATTTTCAAAAAAATACACTACATAGTACATAGGCAGTAGTTAATGGAGTCTGAGATGATGACATGCTTCTTTTTTTGTTTATTGGGCATTTGGTTTTCAGAAGAACAGAGTGATGGCACGAGCAGACAGTGTCGGAGAGGAACAGAGCACAGTGGTGGAGAAACGCTTCAAAACGAGACAGTTGACGAAGCGTCTGAATTTCTCAGAAGAGAAACCTTCTACTCCAATTCTGGACACCATCAATTACCCCATTCACATGAAGAATCTATCCCTTCAGGTAGCTACAGAAATTGTAGGCCCTTTTGCTATTGCAGATTACTCCTCCTTCTTCGCAGTGTGATTTATAATCCAACATGATATTTGGGATTCAGGAACTTGGGGCGCTTGCTGATGAACTGCGAGAAGAGATTGTTCATACAGTGTCGAAGACTGGCGGCCATTTGAGCTCGAGCCTCGGTGTGGCCGAATTAACCGTCGCACTTCACCATGTCTTCAACACTCCTCAAGACAAGATCGTTTGGGATGTTGGGCATCAGGTAAAAGAACCATAGATGATGCAGTTCAAAATTCATTAACGTCAGCATGAGTTGGAATACCCTTCTTTAGTTCTTTAAGTTAAAGTTCCTAACAAATTGGATGTGGATTTGGTTGCAGTCTTATGCTCATAAGATTTTAACGGGAAGAAGATCCAGAATGCATACTATTCGACAGACCAGTGGACTTGCAGGATTCCCCAAGAGGGAAGAGAGTGTACATGATGCCTTTGGAGTTGGTCACAGTTCTACTAGCATTTCAGCTGCCTTAGGTAAACTTCACATATTCTTTAATCACCAAATGGAGCCATAACTCTCAGTAAGGCAATTTACTGTCTTTCTCTTAAATTGATGAACTATTATGTGGGTAATTCAGGGATGGCAGTTGCGAGAGACTTGAAAGGAAAGGACAACTATGTGATTGCAGTGATAGGTGATGGCGCCATGACGGCTGGACAAGCATATGAGGCCATGAACAATGCTGGTTATCTTGATACCAATCTTATTATCATCTTAAATGACAATGAACAAGTTTCTCTTCCCACTGCCACCGTCGACGGCCCAGCTCCTCCGGTTGGCGCTCTAAGCAAAGCCCTCACAAGGCTACAAACTAGTAGAAAGTTCCATCAACTGCGTGAGGCTGCCAAGGTAGCCAACATATGTTGTCTTAGATGTTATTGAGAAACTTTTGGGCCCACATTAGTTTTCTAGATTATTTTAACTAAACCTAATATTTAATAGGGAATTACCAAGCAAATTGGAAGCCAAGCACATGATTTTGCTGCAAAATTGGATACCTACGTGAGAGGAATGGTGAGTGGTTCTGGTGCTTGTTTGTTTGAAGAGCTAGGCCTGTACTACATCGGTCCGGTGGATGGGCATGACGTAGAAGATCTTGTACAAGTCTTGAAAAAAGTCAAGTACATGCCAACTTTAGGACCTGTTCTAATTCATGTAATCACTGAGAAAGGAAAAGGCTATGGTCCTGCAGAAGCTGCTCCTGACAAGATCACGGTACAAACTACTGCATAATTTTGCACAAAACAATCTTAATATGATTTATTCAACAATAAGCTTAATGGGTTTTGTTCTATATATGCAAGTGTTGTGAAGTTTGACCCAAAGTCAGGAAAGCAATTGAAGTCCAAAGCAAGCACTAGCTCTTACACGAAGTACTTTGCAGATTCTTTAATCGCGGAAGCGGAGGCTGATGATAGAATTGTTGCCATCCATGCTGCAATGGGAGGAGGCACTGGACTCAACTTATTCCAAAAGCGCTTCCCCGATAGATGTTTTGATGTTGGGATAGCAGAGCAGCACGCCGTTACCTTTGCTGCTGGCCTTGCTGCTGAAGGCCTTAAGCCCTTTTGCGCAATCTACTCTTCTTTTCTTCAAAGAGGCTTTGATCAGGTAATAAAGGTTATGAAACTCAGTGAATTGGTGTTGCTGCATATTCTTTGTATAAGGTCTCTTTGTTAATTTGGCTTTCTGGTGGTAACTTTGTAGGTTGCACATGATGTGGACCTTCAAAGGCTTCCAGTGAGGTTTGCTGTGGACAGAGCTGGGCTTGTTGGTGCTGATGGTCCTACTCATTGTGGGGCCTTTGACACAACATTCATGGCTTGTTTGCCAAACATGGTGGTTATGGCTCCTTCCGATGAAACTGAACTCATGCACATGGTGGCCACGGCTGCCGCCATAGATGACCGACCTAGTTGCTTTAGGTACCCTAGAGGAAACGGCATAGGATCCCTTCTTCCACCAAACAACAAAGGCACCCCTTTAGAGGTACTAAATTACAATTTATCCTTTTCTTTAATTATGAACGTCACAATCATATTTTTTTTTATTTTTTATTTTACTTTTGCTAATGGAGACTTGAAATGAATATATAGGTTGGGAAAGGGAGGGTATTGAAGGAGGGAAGTAAAGTCGCACTTGTTGGTTATGGGACAATGGTTCAGAGTTGTATGGAAGCAGCAAAGCTTATTGATGCTCAAGGCATCTCAACAACTGTGGCTGATGCAAGATTCTGTAAGCCTTTGGATGCAGAATTGATGAGGCAACTCGCTAGAGAGCATGAAATTCTAATCACTGTAGAAGAGGGATCCATTGGAGGGTTCGGTTCTCATGTTTCTCATTTCCTAGCGTTGAATGGACTTCTTGATGGAAATCTCAAGGTGCCTACAATCAATCTTCTTTTTTATTCTTTAATAATCTTCTTCCATTGACTCATGAGTTTCTTGAACTGGTGCAGTGGCGAAGCTTGACATTACCTGACAGATACATCGATCATGGATCTCAAACAGATCAAACTGAAGTAGCAGGGCTGAATTCAAAGCATATTGCGGCAACTGCTTTGTCATTAACAAATGCACAAGGGGATAATCGATTTCTCCTCAATCTTCATATGTGAACTTAACATAGTATCAGATATGGTTCAATTTGAAATGTCCGCTATGTACATGTACATGTGTCCTAGTATGCAGTCGTCAATGCAATTATTATTGGATATAGAAAATTGTGCAAAATCAATGATAATGACATAATATTGTTTTGAAATGTTGTATATTATCATCTAAAACAACACTGCCTGACTAACCATGTTAAACTACTAAATGGAAAATATTTCAAATTTTTCCTTCTGCTAACTGCCCACCACATAAACTATTAATTGATTTGCTTTTATATAGAATTAGGAAACTTGGAAATATAAAATTAGTGGTATTGAAACATTTATAAATAATGATCAAACAACTTATTACTTGAAGGGGAGATATGACTAATTATTACGATGTCATAATCTGTGATTTGGGGAAAAAAAAAATAATTTTTTATATTTATGTGTGTATTCACGAAATTTTAAAGAAGACAGTTGAGGAGTTGGCAAAAATCAATTTAAAAAGTAGTAGACACTTGAAGCAAATGGGGATTTAAGTTATAGGTCAGTTGTTTCACTCACTATTTCTCGACACATTAGTAGAGGAAAACAGAACTGCTTGATTGTCTGGTTTAACAAAAATCCCCAAACTAAAGTGTTTGAACATTGCCAAATAATGGAAGAGAAGATGCTAGAAATTTACAGCCAATTAATGATAAGAAAATGGAACCAAAATGGAAGAAAATAGAGAAAAAGACAATAATTTCAAAAATTTTGTGGGATGAGAAAGGATGGGAAAAATGGAGCTTACCCTAACTTCTCATCCACAATCTTCTACTTTTTTACCAAAATCATGGCCATTTAAAAGAATAGAGGAGCATGGTGCATTGTAGAGGAGAGAAGGTAAGATTCATCCAAGGAAAGTGAAAGAAATGTGAAAAGTAGAGAAAAAGAAAAGGGAGATGCCACTGGTCGAAGAAAATGGAATAAATGAAGCAACTCCTGAGATAGAGCATGCGAGAATAAGGAGAAGAAATGCTGATGTGTTAATATTTTTTAGTTTTGGCTAAAATTTTATTTTTGCTCCTAGAAATTCTAATATATTTTAAATTAGTCCTTGTGATATTATATTATGGCCTGAACAAGATTTAGTGTCCTAGAAATCAGTCTTATGTTTATTCCTATTATTTTAATTATTTTTCTTTATTTTTTATTAGTTACACATTCTATATGAAGGAGCATGCTAAATGAGACACTTGTAAAAATTACAATACATTTATGTGGAAAACCAGTGGTAAATGTCTTGGAAGTGGAGGTAAAAAGCAAAAAAAATTTACTTGGAAAAGTGTTAAGATATTTTCTACTAAAACTCAAATTTTAGAGGATGTTTATGTCTTCTAAAATAACTAAGCATATGTGATGGTATGTAGTGGAAAATAGTCGAGATGACATGTTAGGGCATCCAATTGACTCTGAAGCTTGGAAGAGATTTGACATAATGCATCATCAATTTGTAGCAAAACCTCGAAACATAAGCCTTGGCTTAGCCACTGATGGATTCTATGTATTTGGCAACTTAAGCACTACTTACATCATTTGGCTAATAAAGCTCATGCCTTGTAATCTTCCTCTTTGGATTGTATGAAACAAAATTCATTCATTCTTTCAATGATCATCCGAGGTAATCAAGCGCCAGGAAATGATACAGTTGTTTACCTACAACCATTAATAAGGAGTTAAAGAGTTGTGGGATGTTGGCATTTAAACTTGTGTTTCATATAGTGACTTTTTAGGTCTTAGAACGTTATCTGGATGGAATACACATACTAGGTTAGCATGTCCATCTTGTAATTTTAACTTAACTCTTATGCGACTTCCTTATAGTCAGAAGTGGTGCTTTATGGGTCACCAATGCTTTTTAAGTCAAAGTCATAAGTTAAATTTGCTTGCTCTCAATTTGATGGAAAAATAAAGAAGAGAAATTCACTCGGTACTCTTAGTGGCTCTCACATTTTAAGGAAAGTTAAGAATGTTAATGTTGTACTCAATGAAGATGTGGAAGTGAAAATTCATAAACAAAGATCTAAGGGAGCTAGTGATTTTGAGATGGGCTTTCAGCAATGGTGCAAGAAAAGTATATTTTCCAACTTCCTTATTGAAAGACCAACTTATTGTGCCACTATCTTAACATCATGCATTTTGAGAAAAATGTGTGTGAAAATGCCATATTCACTTTGTTAAATGATAGTGGAAAATCAAAATATCACCCAAAGGCATGAAAATACTTGAAATGGGTGTTCAATCTAATCTTTAGCCCAATAAATATGTTTGAAATCCTATTGCATGATCACAATGACAAATGCAAATACCTACTTCTAGTGATTTTAACGAACATTACCATGCCAGATGGTTACTTATGCAACATCTCTAGATGCATTGACTTAAGGCAATGAAAGATTAGAGAATTGAAAAGTCATGACTAACATGTTTTTATTAAGCAACTTCTACCATTGGCCATAAGAACAACACTTCCTAAGCAAGTGTCTGCAATCCTAATTGATCCATGTTCTTTTTTAGACATTTATGTAATAAAATGTTGAATGTACATGATCTTAGCCAACTTTATGATAGATTGTTTATGATGTTATGTCCATCATACTTCACAATTAGGGTTCATTTAATTATATAGTTAGACGATAAAGCTAAACTAAGAGGACCTATTAAGTATTGATGGATGTATCATAGTGAAAGGTATAAATATAAATATTCATCCATTATTTATTTCAATTATCACAATTTGAAAATGAGGTTTATAGTGTTTTGTTCTCCATTAGGTATTTGGGAAAGTCAAAATCTTATGTACATAATAAGGCTCAATTTGAAGGTTCCATTGCTAAGGGTTACATGGTCCAGGAGTTCTTGAATTTTTGCTTGAGATATTTGGATGGAATCGAAACTATGTTTAATCTGATAACTCATGCTAATGATTAACTTAATATAGGGTTATCCAATGATTCCATTTTGTTTTTGCCCATTGGAAAACCGGTTAATGGTTTAGTTATTTTAATCTATCTACAATAGAGAAGATGCAAACACAACGACATGTGTTGACCAATTGTAGAGAAGTTGAACCTTTTTTTTAGTAACTTAATTATGTTTATTTTACCACTAAAGTGAGTTAAGATGTGATTTGGTTTTGTCAATGTAGTCCATTTCATTTGTAAGAAAATTATTACTTTGTACACTTGTTGAGGTTACTATTGTTGTTTTACTTAGAAATATTTTTTGTTGTTCATGTCTTACTTTCAAATTGTTCATGTTGATGTAGAAAAACATTGCTACTCACGAGTTTAATTCAATATCCATGACTGAAGAAATTTCCACCTAAGATTCATTGGCCATTGCTTTTGGAAGACAAGAGCATCCAAGTTGTATTCAAGGCTTCAAATTGGGTCCATTGCCATCCTAAGTGTTTAACCGCTCTTTTCAATCTTACAGCAAAGCGAGCTCATCTTGTCCTTTTAATATAAAGTTGGAAACTCAATTCATGCAAATGCATTTGATTATAGAACAACAAAGCTAAGAAATACAAGATCAACTAGCACAACCACATAAACAAAATAAAAAATTTGAGGCAGTGATGAATTTCTATTATGTAAAACTTTCACGGTCAAATGCCTTCTGACCTTACCACTTTTCTAAACATTTTACAGTTTTCTTCTCTTCTTTTTTCTTTTATTCTTCATCTTTACTATGTTTTCAAAACTAGTTTTGATCATACCTATCAATATGATAGGTTAAGTGTTCGTTCTCTATGACAATGATCATTTGACATGTAAATGAATGATATATATTTTGCTTTCTTTCTTGAATTTCATTGTGAATGATTTTGTTGAGTTCAAATCATCATTACTCCCTTGTTGAGTGGCCACCAATTAGGGTTTATCTTGATAATTTGGGAATTCTTGAAGGAGAAGCTCAAATTTAGTCATAGAACTTAATACTTCATGTTTGATGTTAATTAATTGCATGAATTAGCTCAATTTGCTAGATGCAAACATTGCCAATAGGATGCCATATGTTTTCTCCACTTTCCATGCTTCATCTTCTTCTTCATTGATTGACAAATTTGCGAACTCAGTCTCTATCCGTGGGGCTTATTCAAAAGAGAGCAAAAAGTTTTCATAGGTGAAAAACCCCAATGAGTTACTGTTAGCAAACTCCTAAAAGGCTGCAAACAGTACCAAATAATAGGCAATTAATCATGGTTCATTACTTTCGGTTTAAAGAACCACTACCAAACCCACAAATTGCCAAGGGTAAGCTTAGAAAATGTGGCTAGTTAATTGTAGTTAAAAGCCAACCATAGGTAAGGATCATTAAACCTTTAGTTGCACAAGCCCTCTTCCCTATTTCTTACTGAATGTTGCACAAATTAATCTCCTTCAGAAAAAAAAAAAAAAAAAAGTTCATGGAGATCTTCAACCTACTAGACAAGGATGACAATGATATCATTTCTCAGATCCTTTCATCTTCTTTTTTACTTTATCATTTCCTCTTTTCGCTTTTTTTCATTTTACTACATAAATTTCTGTTATAACCATTCAGTCTTCACATTAGGCAGTTTGATTTTGTTATCCTCTGTATATGAATTTCAATGACCTTATTCATTGCTTGATTTCAGTAAGAGAGTTTTCAATAAGAGGCAGCCTAGGTGAAGGCAGAAGGTAAAATGGATGGCAAAGGGCAGTCTGCTAGAGATTGGGAGTCAATTTGATGGATTAAGGAAGAAGATAAGGTAATAAGTTTATTTTTTTTCTATTGGTGAACAATTAGTAAATCTTTTTAACTTTGTTAGGTTTATGCCCATAAAGAATGCTAAAACCTTTTAGAATCTTGACAAACACAACATACTCTATTCCTAAAAGATTTATTAACTTAAAATTTTCTACAATGTCTTGAATTTCAAATTATTGTGCTCATATTCCTGTCATGAGTTTATAATTGAAAGGTTATCTTTATACTCTAGTAAAATGGGTTTTGAAGCTAAGTAGCCTTCTTTTAATTTAAAGAAAGGTATTGGGTAGGAAAATTGCAAGTTGCAAAAATAAAGCCTGCATCTTCTTTGAGGTTGCTTATATTTTTTTAAGGCAAATAATTGTTGATGTTTGACTTAATTGAATTTTTTTTTTTTAAAAAGTAACTTATGGCCCTTTTTCTTTATTTATCTTGTTGGCAAGAGTAGTAGTGGTTTTAAGAAAGTGAAGAGGATTATAGTAATTAGTATTTTTGATAGAGTTATGCACTTTAAATATACTTTTCACGTTTTAACTAAATTATTTCATTGAATCCCATAATGCTTGCTAGTACCAATTTTAGGCTTTTATTGTCCTTATTGGACTTACGTTGTGTTAGATATATTATATAGCTATATATGCATATTTTTATTTTTTATTTATGACGATAAAATTTCAGTGAGACATGTTTGCATGGAGTTGTATATTATGTATTGTATCTAGACATATTGGATTGTTAGAGTGGATGGATTTGCTTTACTCAAGTCCTAATGAAGCTAATTGGTATTACAATTCAACTTTTGCAATTGAATAAGGGTTTAGGTTTGGGGTTCACGGTTGACTTTTACATGATGCTATTTATATTAAGAGATCAAAGAGCAATGCTAACTTTTTCTGAAAAATACTGTTGTTTTATTCTAGAATAGTAGAATCCTATCTTGTTAAGTTTGGTGTTCCAAACTGTGAAGTTGAGTTGTGATCACAAATTTTATATTTTACTTTAGCCATACATATCCAACAAAACTATATTTAAAGATTGTGATGGTGGAATTCTCATAGAATATAAGATCGATCCAGAGTTCCCTTACAATGATTTATTAAACTATGATTTGTTGTCAAAGACAAGCAAAATATATCTATATATTTATGTGATAGTTTTACTACGTATGGTGATTTAAATTCAAATGAAAATATTTGATGCCTTGACTGTCATAATTGAGCTAATTTTAACTTTGATTCAAATTCTGCAAGTAATATGTGATCCCTTTTCATATATTTTACAGCAGTTGTGATGTGTTATAGTTCTATATGCCTTCTTTTCTACAATTTTCTGTATAATAAGCTTGGATTTTCATGATTTTGGTAATTAAATAAACTGATATTTATATGCAAGATGGAAAGGAAATGGATTTTGGTAGTTAATATAAAATACCAAAGGTATATGCATTTTTTGTAGAACAAAGGATCAAATTTTAGTTTAAACAATTGAATCTGACAACTTCTGATACATTTGGTTTTGAGAATATGGGTTTTGTTTACTGTGCTGTTTTCAATTTTGAAAATATGGCTTTTAGTAGCTAGAAAATAAGAGTCTTAGTTGGTGCAACTTTTATGCTACAAGGTTCATAGTTTTATCATTTTCCCTCATATTTTCATTTATTTTTGTATTATTGATATTTTTAATATTAATCCATTTATTCTTTACTATAATTTTTGATGTTTATGAGTTCTAAGGTAACATGTTTAGCATCTAAGAAACCAATGATGTGTAATTATTGATATGCTTTTTTTTTATTATTTTCTAGGATCAACAATATGTTAGAATGTGGCCTGATAAATAGATAAAATGATTGTATTATCTGTAAATTATATAATCAAAGATAATTAAGGTTATATTTAATTTAAGTTATTGTTTTAATAAAAAAATAAATCTTGACTGTACATTTGGTTACTTGATGGACATGCTAGATTAAAGCTAATCTAATCCTAATTATATTGTTATTCTCTTTGCCTATATGGCGGTTATGTTTAGAAAATAAAATACGTGAAAGATCAAGGTTTCATCAATTAAGAACTTGGGGTATGATGAAAAATGGGAAAGAAGGAGAAACCAATTTGACAAAGAGATCTGTGATGGCTTTTAAAACAACAGGAATATACTTTTAAGTTTATAGTCAAGATTATGAAATTCTACAATTTTAGGAATAAGGGCTTTTATGCAAATATGAGTGATATAACATTTGGTATCATAATCCCATTGAGAATTTCATAATTTTTAACCAAGAATTATTGTTTCTCCTAAACATTTATCCTATATAATTACAAATCTAATCTTATAAGTCATATCAATTACCCATATTTTTATACAACACATGAATGCATTTTTTTTTAATATTGATTTATATGCTTTGGCATATGTGAGTATTATTTAATCCATGAATTAACATCAATGGATGAGGAATACATATATAATGTATATGGATAGAAGTATTGGCGTTATGTATTAACTTGTCTGAGTCTTCTCAATGCATATCCTTTAGCAAATAAAAGCATCTAATATAATGCGTATGTTTTATGTGAATGTATACTAGTCTTAATGATATTGATTTATATATTGATTGATCTATCTATACAAGTTCAAATTTAATTGGCATCATGTCATTTGACATCTACAGATGATATATGAACATTACATTAAAATTTTAATTCAATTGACATCGAGATGTTGGGATTAAAGTGATATCTAAACATGTTAAATATAATTATTGGTTTGTATGCTTATTAATAAATGGAACTATTATATTTATGGAAGTATAAATTTTTATGATAGGCTGTTATCTATCATCCTGGAATAATATTAGTTGGATGAATTTTATTATTATTTAAAGGGTTATCATTAAGTAGTTTGAAATTTATCTTTTAAGATGAATTGTTAGTCACAAAGGGACCAAATTGAGAGGATAACAAGATAACCATTAAGTTTGTATATTTAAGTAAATACCTATTATTGTTAATTAAGTTGATTATCATTAAGTAATTTGAAATTTATTTTTTGAGATGATTTGTTAATCACCAAAGTGGCCAAATTGTAAGGATAATCAATTTTAAATGAAGATAATCATTGTGTGATAATATATATTTATATATGTAAGTAAATGCCTATAATTGATGATTAAGTTTACTTAATGTTAAACTTTTCAGATTTACCCAAAGGTAAGTCAATTGTTTTGATAAATAGTGAACATGAAAGTAATAAGTTAGTTTTCTTTGATCATATATATTTGTTTATCCAAAAATACCATATGTGCTTGGTTGAGGATTTTAATGTACTAATAAAGATAAAATTTATGGATGTTAATGAATTAGCTACAACACTATTAATGATAAGTGGATGTTAATGAATTAGCTAATAAACTTGTTTATGAGAAAACAATATTAAGGAACAAGAATGTCATTTAACTAACCTTATAGGCCAAGAACCTGGAAAAAGACTTAAGCCAAAAGTTAACAAGTTTAAGAAAGGGAAAGTGCCTGCTAATACATTTAAGGCTCAAAAGAAGGAACTAAAAGTAAGTAAGTACCACTTTTGTGGGAAAGTTGATCATTTCTGTAACCCTATCTTTTTGTTGTTAATACTAGATGTGACTTGAACATACTTGTAACTAAAATTTTTAATCAATTATGTATTTGTCGAATATGGCATAAATATAATTAGTATAGTTCTAGTTATAAAAGTGAAAATTTTACTCTCACATATGTTCATTCAAAGTTTATAGTACATGCTTATATAATAAATAAAAGACAACAACCATCAAAAGTAAGCCTAAAATATTTACAACAGAAGAAAGAAACCCATATGTCCCTAAGTAGCCATTAAAACTTTAATGGTTTAACTCCTTCAGGAATGGAATTCTTATTGGAACTGCTCCCTCAAGTAGTGTGAAAACAACGGGGATGACTTGTAATGCCATATTCATCTTTACTACCATGGATGCTAATATAGTCTATTGCAAGTACTTATTCAATTTGGTATGAAAAGTACTTAGCTTGCATGTGCTTAAGGTTGAGGCAATATGTTGTTGTCTAAAAAAATATGAGCAATAGATGAGTGAGAATAGCATCCCTAGTAACATGAAAAAGTATATAAGATATTTGAAATATTAGAGAAGTATATGAAAATATATATTATGCATAATGGATGTTATAAGTATACAAATACTATGGATGTATAATTCTAATTTCATGCCACTATCAAAGGTAGATAATACATCAAACCATTGGGCATTGTAACCATCATAATTAGGTAACCAAGTCTTATGAACCCTAGAGTATAACACCTAACTGGCAGACATGACCCCATCTTATGCTAAGAATCCCTCCGCAGGTACCCAATA
Organism: Delonix regia; assembly: GCA_037074485.1. Lineage (NCBI taxonomy): Eukaryota > Viridiplantae > Streptophyta > Magnoliopsida > Fabales > Fabaceae > Delonix > Delonix regia. The sequence goes on along the minus strand of CM073451.1, from coordinate 23,435,356 downwards.
ATTTAGATAGTATAGTTTCTCATTTAAATCATCCAATCCATTATATGGTCAAGGTTTTAAGAGAAAACTATAAAATTTCTTTATGATTTTTTTTTTCAAAACTCTAATGTATTTTTGGTAGTCAGGAATCCCTTTACGTCTTAAAATTTAGTATATATTTGGTTTCCACTTTTCGAAGTCCATATTGATCAAAGAGCCTTCCATATATATATATATATATATATATATATGTATATGTATATGTATATGTATATATACTTTAGCATGATTCATATTTCAAAATGTTCCTTGCAAGAAAATATTCCTGCCCTTACCCAAGATTTAGGATTGAGAACTTTTTAATCTCAGGTTGAGGTATAAGGAACTTTAATAACCTCACTTTCCAATGACCATTTAGGCAGTATAACTTTGTATAGATCTCAGGATTTGTGGAATGAATCGCTTTGCCAAGGAACTCATAGGATATGAATTAGTCATTTACACAACTTAGCTTACCATAGTCTTACATGTACAAAGTTCATAACGCTTCAAAAGGGTACTAATTAATTTCACTTTTTAGTGTATTGTTTTGCTCAATCTATTAAATGAGATTCTACCACCAATATGTACATAAAGTGTAGAAATTATTTATATAAAATAATTCGATATTTATTTAATCTTAAAAGACTAGTTCCCCTCATAAACTACCATATTGTCACCCCATTATATGGGGCTTGAAAGTACAATATCATAAGTGAATGACAAAAATGTATGAATGACAAGAATTACACATTATTTTTGTATTATAGCATGAACTTTAAAAGTTCATAACTTTCAACATACACATCCAATTTAAGTAAACTTGGTGTCTATTTTCTTGTTATGAAATTTAATTTATTATTAAAATATTAAATTAATATTTAATCTATCCTGGATTTCCAGAATGTCATAAATCATGAGCCCTTTTGTATTAATATTTTGAAAAAAAGGGCCTAAACTTAAAAAATTCATAACATTCATTTTACAACTCTAAATTAAGCAAAATCAGTGTCTATTTTCTCCTTGGGAAGTCTAATTTAATATAATATATTCATATGAATTTTAATTCTTTTCTATAGATATTAAATAGCCCTCAATGAAACTTACATACAAAATTTTTAACCTAGAATTGTCATAGTGTCTTGCATATATACTTCCCTACATAATTCAAAATAACTTTTCACCTTTTGTTCTCCCTCATTCTATTCTTCTTTAAACTTTAATGGGTCCATGGATAGCTTTAGAATATAAAATTTTAGGCTAAGGAATTATAGGACAAAAGAAATGATTATGGAGTTCCATGGTGTTTCCTAACTTCAAAGGTAGTTCCAACCCCATAGTCAAACCATTTGCTCTTGATTTTCTGTGAAGACCCATTCAAGTTGAAGACAAGAAAATAGAAGAATAGAAATCTAGGTTATACTAATTCATGTTACTTGGATGTATTCCTGAAAACCCTTTGAAGTTTTTCTTTTTCTCCACTTCCTCGTTCCTTGGTATGTCTAATAAGAGTGTGTGTATATGTGTGTTCAAATGGGGAGAGTGTGGTGCCAAAAAAAGAAAAGAAAATGAAAGATATTGAGTAGGATTTGGAGAAGTAAGGAAGGGTGTGAGGTATTTAAAAAGAATTCAACGGTTAGGATTTAATTAGGACTTTTGATTCAATAGTTAAAATGTGATCTAAGTGGATGGTTAGGATTTGATTACTTTAATTTGATGGTTATAATTTAATCCAAATAGATGGTTAGAATTTAATGATGTGATTTTAATCTAATGACAATAATTTATCTAAGTGTATGGCTTGGATTTGATTACTTTAATCCAATGGTGGTAATTTAATGCAAATGGATTATTAGGATTTAAAGATGTAACTTTAATTCAATGGCTATACTTTAATCTAATTGTATGACTAGGATTTGATTACTTTAATCCAACGGGGGTAATTTAATCAAAATGGATGATTAGGATTTAAGGATGTGACTTTAATTCAATGGCTATAGTTTAACTAAGTGTATGGCTAGGATTTGATTAGTTTAATCCAATGGTGGTAATTTAATCTAAATGGAAGATTAGGATTTAATGAAGTGATTTTAATCCAATGATTATGATTTAATCTTGGTTATGATTTCTAAGATTTTGGCTTGTCCCTAAGAAATTAACTTTTTACATGGTATTTTACATAATGACAAATTTATTCTTTTTCATAGTTTTGCCATTGGCCCCCTATGATAATTATGATTTTACCCCTGAGCAAAAAAATGACCTATAAGTTATTTTAATTAGGTATGTTTATTCTTTCCTAATTCTTTTTAATTTCTTCATAATAATCCAATTTAGTAAGTATTATCAAATAAGGGATGTTACAATGTTGCAAAATGATTGCCATAAACGCATAACTTGGTTTGAAAAGAAAGTAAAGCCTAGTGCATTAGTATGTATTGAATCAAATTTAGCTGAAGTTCCTTATAATACTTAGTGGGTTGTTTCTGATGCTACTACTTTTGTATGTAATATGATGCAAGAATTCTTTACGTTCTAAACCACAAACTGAAATAAAAGTTTATTATCTATAACGAAATCACATGGAGGCTCCAATTGAAAGCATAGGAACTTATTGTTTGGTCTTAGATACCATATATCATATAGATTTATTGCGAACTCTTTATTTTGTTGTTAGAACCCCATTTCCCTATCTAAATTGGAAGTTTTTAGATTTCTTGTTTAGTTTGGACATGGTTACTTCAATTTATTTAAGGGTAATACTTGTATTGGATATGGTATCCTTTCTTATGGTTTATGTAAATTGAAACTTCATAACAACTTTGTTAAATCCTTGCTTGTAATGCATTGTAATATTTGAGTTAAAAATAAAAACTAAATTATGTTTTCTTACTTGTGGCATAAATATTTAGGTCATATATCGATAAAAAGGATAGAAAGATTAGTAAGAAATAAAATTCTTCCTAATCTAGATTTTTTTATTGATTTTTTGTTTATGTCTGGATTGTATTAAGGGAAAGCAAACCAAACATAATAAGAAAGAAGCCACAAGAAGTACACAACTTCTTAAAATTATACACACTGATGTATGAGGACCCTTTGATGTTCTATCTTTTTAGTGGATAAAGGTACTTCATACGCTTACTGATAACTTTCATGTTACGATTCTGTCTATTTGCTTAGGGAAATATCTTAAGTAGTGAATGCTTATAAGGTGTATGTGAATGAGGCTGAAAGGCAATGAGATAAAAAAGTGAAAATTGTAAGATATGATAAAGGTGGGGAATATTATGCAAAACATAAAGTGTTAGGTTAATGTCTAGGTCCATTTGAAAAATTTCTCAAAGGACATGACATTTGTGCATAGTCTACTATGCTAGGCACACATCAACAAAACGACATGCTTGAATGGTAATAGAGAACTTTAATGGACATGGCTATGAGTGTGATGAGTAACACCTTATTACTCAAATCATTGTGGATGTACGCATTAAAAACAACCATGTATTTGCTTAATAGGGTTCCTAGTAAGGTAGTTCCAAAAGACTCCTTTTAAACTATGGACTAGAAAGAAGCCTAGCTTAAGACATTTACATGTATGAGAATTGTCATACCTAACATTGGGGCTGAGGGAAAAAAAAAAAAGAGAGGTGTAAATTGATTCCCAAAACTAATTTTGAAAACTAATTCATTGGAGTTGTCACCAAAATTTTTTAAAAGAGGAAAATTTTGGAAAACTAAATAAAATAAAAGGTGGTCTGCGTAACCAGAGATGAGTTCAAAAATCTATTTGAGCATGGGGAAGGTGTTAGGCACCCTAAAACACATGTCCATAAGGACAATTATCCTAAATTAGTCAAGTGAAGCAAAGGATATAACCTTAAACTTATTTTAAATTGCCCACGTTAAAACATACACAAAAATGATGGAGAAAAATAAAATCAAATTACTTTAAATAAGAAAAAGAATTTTAACAATAGGTGGACTTGACCTAGGATAAACACCTAGGGCCAACATAGCCTACAAGAGATATCAAAGTCTACATAGTTCATCTAAATATGTCCATCAATGGGTCGGTATTTTTTTAATCATGTGAAAAGAACAAAACAATTGAAATCTAACCTATTTTCTAAAACAAAACAATTTTGAAATTGGTTGATATGTTTTAAGTTTAGGAAACCAATTTAATCTCACTTCTTTTTCTTGCCTCATTTGAATTTTTTTCTTGAAAAACAACATTGTTTGTTTGCATTTACATTAAAATATCTACAAAAAGTATAAACTTTTGTTTTTTATTTTTTATCTTTAAAGAAATGAACTTTGAAAAAGATAAAGGAACTTTGAACTCAATACTTTACTTGAAAATATTCAGTGAAAAAAAGACATTTTTATTTGTTTTTTCTAAATTGTTTTGTATGAATTTTAAAATAGAAAAAATAAAATGAAAGAAATAAGGAATTGATAGAAGGATTTTTAGCAAGAAGAATTGGTTTTATTTTCATTGATTATTTTAAAATTTGGGGTTTTTGTAAAGATGTTAATTAGATTTGGGTCAAATTTTATCTTTTTAGAAAAAAATGCATATAGTGTTGGGACCCCAAGTTTACTTTAAACGTACACATCTAGTATTGGTTAATGCCTATGGAATCACTAGATCTCACATGGCCCCATTGGTGAATTCATTAGATTCACATAAAGACATTAGTCTCACATAACAACACTAATGTTGAAAACCATAAATGTTTATAGAATATGCCTAAAGAGGTGTTAGACTTCAATGGCAATACTAAAGCAAAAATGCTTATATAAGCATTAAGCCTCATATGGCACTATAAATAAAAGAATAAATCAGAGTCTATGTGTGTTAATGTCCAATAAAGCATACATATGTGTTTATGCCTATTGTTGTCCAACTAGGTACTCATCATCACTTATTACTTATATCATTCCAAGAATACACCAATTACAATTAAGTTTAACACAATTAAACCACTTGGTTTTACTGGCTTACCACCAACATGCCATCCTTGCTTATGTTTTTCTTTACACCTTGACTTAGGAGCAATTTATCCATGGATTCCCCAAGTAGAATCACCAAGTTCTCAGATGCATTCACAACCACCAATGAGCAACACAAAAATTCAACTATATGATAAATTTAAGGAATAAAGTGAATGAGTTAAGCATACCTACACTTGACCTAACTTAGGCACCCAAAGAAAGGATTAAAGTGTAGTGAATTAGTAATATGGAGGATAATCACCTAAATTTCCAGCACTCATTAACATGTCAACAATCCCATTAATTACTCAATAAACACTTAGTAAACAAATTCAATAACACACAAAAAATTTCAGCACTTAAACCATAAAATTAGGCAATATTCAAGCACAAATAAAAAGCCTAAAACACCTTAAATGAAGCCTAAAGCGTGCTAGTTTTTTCTAGGTGAAATTGGACATAATTTAAATGAAAATTAAGAGCATAAGAACAACTTAATGGAGCCTAAAGCATGATGGATGTCATAACCAACCTTTCAGCGAGAGAAAATAAAAAGTTTAAATTCATTCTCAAAAACAAATCTTGAAAATCAATTTGTTTGGAGTCGCCACCAAAATTTTTAACGGAAAACTTTGGAAAACCAATTTAAAATAAAGAGAAAAAGGCAACATGGTATGCGCAACCAGAGATAGGTTCAGGAGTCTATTTGAGTGTGGGGAAGGTGTTAAGCACCCCACAACATCCATCCTTAAGGACAGTTACCTTAAACTAGTTAGTTAAAATAGAATATGGCCTTAAATTTATCTCAATTACCCTTTATTGACGCACATGCCCATTAAACAGAGAAGATAAAAACAACAATAATATAAACAAACGAGTAGATATTTACAAAGGGCGGACTTGACCTAGGATGAAAGCCTAGAGCCTACGTACCCTACGATAGGGATCAAAGTCTATGTAGTTCGACACAAATAGCATATTTGTTGGTTGGCGATTTTTAATTCTTGTGCTGAAAACATGAGGGTTTAAATTAAATAGATTTTTGTAAACAAAATGGGATTGGAATTTGGTTTGTGTATTTTAATTTATGACAATTTGATTAATCTCGCTCTCCTGATCTCTTCATTTTCTCTCCTTTTAAATTTTTTTGTTTATTTTTGGAATTTTAATCTTTATTTTGAAATTTAAATGAAATTATTATAAAGAACAAACTTAATCATCTTGTAAATAATGTGATAAAAAATATTTAATTAAGATATTTATTTTTGCATTATTATCATTATTGTTATCATTATTTTAGATAAAGCATGTACTAATTTTTAAGATCTAAGGAGATTAAAATCTTACATGATCTCAAACACTTGAGGAGAACAATATTTCATGCAATGATTTCACAAATAATGGAAGATATTTAATTAAAGTATTTATTTTTACATTATCATTATTATTTTTAAAACACATATGTATTAATTTTCAGGATCTAAGGAAATTAAAACCTCACATAGTCCCATGTACTCGAAAAGAATAATATTCTCACACGAAGATTTCATAAACAATGGAAAGTAATTAATTAAAGTATTTATTTTTGCATTATCATTATTTTTAAAACAAATATGTACTAACTTTAGGGAAATAAGGAGACTAAAATCTTACATGATCCCAAGCACTCGAGGAGAACAATATTCTCACACAATGATTTCGTAAATAACAGAAGATATTTAATTAAAGTATTTTCTTTGCATTATCATTATTATTTTTAAAACACATATGTACTCATTTTTAGGATCTAAGGAGATTAAAACCTCACATGATCCCAAACATTCGAGGAGAGTAATATTCTCACATGATGATGACATGGCTTTATTTTTCATGTATTTTTATGAACTCTGAAATTGAAATTATTTAAGCCTTATTTTTAATAAGATCAATTCCTTTAAGCCTAGGGGACCCTAGTCCCATATGACACTTTAATTTTTATAAAACACTGATTTAATCATTCAGTAATAATAGAAAATATTTAATTAAAACATATATTTTTGCATTATTATCATTTATTTATTTTTAAATAGGTATGTGCTAATTTTTGGGGTCTATGGAGAGTAAAATCTTACACGACCCTAAACACTTGAGGAGAAAAATATTCTCACACGATAATTTTCTTAAAACCTTACTTATGGAACTAAGATTAGTCTTATATTCACATAAAAACAAGTGAAATAATAATGATGATAATTAAAAACCAAGTAATAAAACAAAACAACATAAATAATAATAATAATAATAATAATGAGAACAAAACAATGTCCTACTGATTCATTTTTCCCTACCTTATATATTTACCTATGCATGCACATATATATTCATATATATATATATATATATATATACATATACCCGTGGACATCCCAAGAAGAAAAAAAAACAACCTCTTCTCGGTTCACTCTTTCCTTTGTACCTTATATGTATATATACCTAGGCACACATATATTATCATTCTTGTTCTTTTTTGTCTCTTGCCCTTATACACACCGATGCACACACAGATGCAGGCATATATATATATATATCACTCTTGCTCTCTGTTGGACTCTTGCCTTTATACGTATATATATGTGTGTGTGTGTGTGTGTGTGTGTGTGTGTGTGTGTATTTTTATATCAGTAACATCAGCTTGCAACTAGTGAATCCAACACCATGAAGGAACCAGCTTGCAAATATTATGTAGCAAGTTTTAATGTTGTTGGACACTCAAACCAAGACTTTTACTCATCTTCTCTCAAGCATAACCCAACAGTAGAAAAAGGAAGATAACAGCCAAGTTTCTACATGGATTCATGGTAGACCAGGTAACGAAACTAAGGACAGGAAAATAAGAAAATTGAACGGCGAACTGAGGGAACCTGGCAGACACCTTCAGCAGGTTTTTTCTTTTTCTCTGTTTGCCTATGTTTTAATGCATTTGAATAGAGGAGTTGGTTCCAGCCATGTTACCTGGTGAGCTGACGAAGAGAAAGCTAGGCGATGGCGTGATTCTTCGGTTTTTGGCTTCGTGGTCTTTAGCTCAGATTCTTTTCTCCACTGTCACTCCTCTATTCTCGTCACTCTCTGCTCTTCGTTCTCTATAGCCTCTCGATCTCCCTTCTTCAGCACTCTTCTTCTTCTCCTCCAGCATTGGTAGCCTCTTTGTTTCTCCTCTAGCCTCTCCTCTAGCCTTGGCAGTCTCTCGATTTTTCCATAACCTTAGCAGCCTCTCGACCTCTCTCCTCTCCAACACTCTTCTTTTTCTTTCCAACAAACTCTCGGCCTCTCTTTTTTTTTGCTGTCACTTCTCTGTTCTCCATTCTCTCCAGCCTCTCAGTCTCCCTTCTCCTTCAGCAGCTCACAGTCTCTCTCTCTTTCAACTCTCACAGTCTCTCCCCTTCAGCTCTCACGATTTTTCTCACAGCAGCTCCCTCGGTTTTCTCTCATAGCAGCTCGCTCGGTCTTTTTTCCATAGCTCCCTCATGTCTCTACTCTTTTATCCTCTTTAACTCCCTTTTTTGTCTCGAGACCTCCAATCATGTAGCTTGACTCCTCTAACTTGCACGTAGGGGAAACATGTAGTCCCCTTTTGTCAGCTGCATGCTCTCATTTTTCCTCACCTCACCTCTTCTTCTCTTTTTTTTTTTTGGATTATTTATATTATATTATTTCCTTACTATTTGATTTTATCTTCATTTTTTTTTTCTGCTTTTAGTTATCATCATTATTTATCTTATTTTAGGATTGTTTGTTTGTTTTTTTCTTTTTTCATTTTTGGTGTTTATATTATTTTTCTCTTTTTATGATGTTTTATTATTAATTAATAATATTTAAAAATATTAAGTAATTTTGAGTGAGGTGTTCACAATGGACTTTTTTAGGTGAAATTGCACATCATTTAAACACAAATTAAGCCTAAAGCATGCTAGATTTATTTGGTCAAAATTAGGCATCGTCTAAACACAAATTGGAAGTATAGGAACAAAAGAATCATGCACTTAACCATAGGGTAAAAATGGACAGTATTGAAACACAAATTGAGAGCCTAAGAATAAAAGAATAAATGAAGGGATTATGATCAAGATAAATAAGAATGAGAGGGATGAATTCTTTACCTCAAACCCTAGCCTCTTGCTTAACTTCTTAAGTGCACTCCTTGCTCCTCTTTACGCCTCTTTTATCCTCCTCAGTCTAGCATTTTTTTTCTTTTTTTTGTTCTGTAGACCATTCCTCACATATTATAGTTTAAAAACTAGGGTTTCCTTAAGAAATTTTCAAATTATCCACTTACCTCTCCAATTTTCCTTTTTAATAGTTTCCTTTTTCCATTATGCCTTGATTTTCCAAAAAGGAAATTCTCCCTTCTTTCCTTTTTCCATTGTGTCGTTATTTTCATAAAAGGAAATTCTCCCATTTATTTCTTTTTTTTTTTCAATCGTTGATTTAATTTTGCTTATTTTTAACAAAAAAAACTAGGGTTTCCTTTTTCAATTGTGTCTTGGTATTCAAGAAAGGAAATTCCCCACTTTTCACCCTTGTTTTTCAATCATTGATTTATTTTTGCTTATTTTCAACTAAAAAAACACTAGGGTTTTTTTTTCTTCTTTTCATCATTGATTTTTCCTTACTTATTTTCAATCCTTCCTTTTTTTAGGTTTCATTTTTTTTTCCATATTTTCTCAACCCACTTTTAAATGCAATATTCACCCTCCATGTGTCCTAGAGATATTTTTATTTCCATTTTTCAGCTCACATTACATGTCACTCTCTTCAAAAGGAACCTCACAATTTAGCTTTCTATTTTCTTTCATTTTTTGGCCAACTCATCCCTTTTTCTTATTTATTATTATTTTTACTCTGATTTGATTTTTCAGATGCAATCATAGCTCTCTATGTGTCCATCTTATTTTAAATTTCAATTTTTTTAATTCCCTAAGCCCATTCATACATTTTCATTTTTCATTTAAGCCCAATTTCTAAATAAATTGCTTGTGTCTTTTTTTTTTTTTAATTTTTTAGGAAAACCAAATTTCATTTTTAGTTTTCTTTAATTTTCTGAGCCTTTTTGTATCTTCTCAATTTTTTTTTTTGGGCCTAATTGCTTGCCCTTTTATTTTGCACTTTATCACTCTAAAATTCCATTTTTCATTTTTCTTCCTTTTCTTTTTCAAATTTTAAATCAACTTTCTATTTTTTTTACTTATTTATTTTTTACTTTCTGTTTTTTAATTTTTACTTTTTTCATGAATTAAGTTGTTTAAGATTCTCTTGATTATTGCTATTTTGAAAATTGCCTGGTCAAATTATACTGTTCACAAGGATGCCTAGCAAAATAATTTATAATCCATATGAAAGTGAATTAGATACTCTTAGTGGTTACTTTATTAGTTACCTAGAGAAAGGTATATTTTTATTGTCCAAACCATAGTCTAAGAATTGTGGAAACCATAAATGCAAAAATTATGGAGAATGGTGAAATTAATGAGAGTGATGAAAGAAAGGACATGAACATTAAGGATACTAGGGTAGACATTCTTCTATTAATAAATATTTCTTTATTAATATGTGCTCCAAGTATTGTCCAAATGGGCAAAGATAACACTAAACAACATTTCAATGATGAAACATTTCCCTGAACAAACTAACTCGCATGCCCTTGACCCAATTAAACCACAAGAAATGCTATTAAAAAGATCTAAAAGGCAAAGGAGATTTGTTATTTTATATGACAATGTGGTTTATTTACAACAGTCAGATTTTGATCTTGGAATCAAGAAAGATCTAGTTTCTTTTTCATAAGACATAGAATGTGTTGAGCCTGTAAAGTGGATAAATGCCATGAAAGATAAAATTAAGTTCATGGAATAAAACACAGTCTGGGATCTTGTTAAATTGCCAAAAGGTTCAAAGCGAGTTGGGTGTGAATGGGTCTTTAAAACCAAACATAACACAAGTAGTAGTATTGAACGATATAGAGTTAGCCTTGTTGCCAAAGGGTACATATAGAAAAGTGGCATTGATTATACTAAATCTTTTTCACTATTCTCAAAGAAAGACTACTCATTAAGAATCATGTTAGCATTAGTGGCTCAATATGATTTAAAGTTACACCAAATGGATGTGAAACAATCTTTCTTAATTGAAATCTTAAGGAGGAAGTTTAGATAGACAAGCTTGAAGGTTATTCGGTTGATGGAAAAGACCAAATGGTATGTAGAATTAAGCAGTCAAAATATGGATTATAACAAGCTTCTAGACCATGGTATATTAAATTCAACGACACCATAACATCCTTTGAAATTGAAGAAATTGTGGTTGATTGTTGTATGTATCAAAAGTTCAATGAGAGCAAGTTTATTTATCTAGTTCTATATGTTAACGATATTATGCTTGTTGCAAATGACTTGGGCATATTACATCAAACAAAATATTTTCTCTCCAAGAATTATGAAATGAAAAATATGAGACAGGCATCCTATGTGATTAGGAATTGAAATGTTTTGTGACAAATCATGAAAATTGTCAAGATTGTCACATAAAGCCTATATTGAAAGAATTCTTGAGAACTTCAATATAAATAAAAGTTTAGCTAGAGTTGTTCCTATTTGAAAAGGGGACAAATTCATTTCTAAGCAATGCTCAAGGAATGATTTCGTTGGATGCTCAAATTTAAACTTTGTTGAATGTATGACAGTAAAAAGTCCATGTTTGTTGACTGTTCCTATTAACAGAAGGAGTAGAGTCATGGAAAAGTTTGACAGAGTCTATAGTTATTTCATAAACTATGAAAGTAGAATTTGTGGCATGTTATAAAGCAACAAATCAAGCATTATGGCTACAAATTCTTATTTCAAGACTTGGGCTTGTCGATACCATTACCAAGCTATTGAAAATTTGTATGATAACGCTACAATATTGTCATTCTCTAAGAATGACAAATACTCTTATAGAAAGAAATATATTAAGTTAAAGTTCTTTGTCGTCGAAGAAAATTCAAGAAACAAAAAGTGTTTTTTTTTTAATAATTAACTGATTAAATAATTTCAAACCCTTTGACAAAAGGATTACAACCAAAACTATTTAGAGAACATGTACATAGAATGAGTCTTGGTTGTATTATGATTGATACTTATTATAATGATATTGAAACTCTAAGCTCAATTAACTTATTGCAAACTTAAGTATGAATTTCTTGCTTCTTATGACAGTGTACACATTATGCTTACTTATGTTGATATAATAGACCATGATATGTTGTAGTGAAAATAAATCCTTTGTGATACCATGAGCAAACTTTACCATAAACATATATTTATTATTGTAGTAATTTTTCTAGATAATATAAATAATAATAAATTAAAAATAAAAAAAAAAAAATCCAAAAGATGTTAACAAGAATTATTCTTTCACAAAAAATCAAAAGAAGTTAACTGTGTTTTGAATTTAGAAATAAACAAAATGTCCCGAAAAAAGAAAAAGAAAAATCAAAACCCATGCCACAGTATAGTTGCAAACCAGCTACTCTAGAATTGGTGAAGATAGAAGAATGGCATGACATTAATGGTGTGGGGACAACAAGATGAAAGGAAAAAGATGGTTGAAAAAGTGAGAGTTGGTAAACAAAACATTGAGGAAGCTGAGAGTGGAGAGAATCCGAGAGAGAGAGAGATTAAGCGTGAGGGACAAAAATAGGAAGCAGACCTACCACGTCTACTTATTGACTCAGCTATACAAGAGCTTCATGGATAATATACATTAAAAAAAAAAAAAAAAAGAGGAGTGGTTTGAGGAAGAAACATAGCTGTGATAAGCCTCTGTACTTGGTTTCCTGCCACTCAATTTCCTGCTACTCAACAATGTGCAATAGGTCAGAGATAAGAGTAAATTTTCTTACTTTGGATGTCTACTGAAGTCGGTTCTTTCTTAGTGTAAAATTTTGAAGACAAGCACACTTAGCACAAAATATGGATGCTTGTAATATTTTATTTTTGTTTTATTTTCATTTTATTTTATTTTTTAGATTTGCTATATTAGTCTCATCAAGTTTCACCTAATGCATATTGGTTTCATTTCTTTTTAAAAATAAAATCGGATTCACATGGCTTGTGCTCAAGTTGTGTTTTATTAACACGTAGTCAAACCGTTTCTCCTTTAATAAAAAATCCCTCTTCACATTTCACACTTTAATTTTAAATCTTTTTTTTTTTTTATAAATCCTCAAAATTTTAAAAATCCAAAAACTTAAAATTAGAATAAGTAAAAAAAGTCCAAAAAACATTTTTTTTGTTTAAAATTTCTCATGACTATTTGTGTTCTAAAATCAAAATACAAATACAGGTTTCTTTTCTTATCGTTCAAAGAAAAATTTCTCTTAAATAACAATTAAAAAACAAATATGTTTATCTTTTCTTTTAACATTTTTTTCTTGATTTCAAAATAACGAAAATGCAAATAAGTTCACCTTCAAGAAATTTTAAAAATAAATAATGGAAATGAGAGAAAAATGAAGGGAACAAGAAAATGAGTTCAAACTGATTTCTTAAGTTAAATCACACCTACCAAATCTCAAATTCGTTTTGTTTACAAAATTCAATTTAATTGCATATATCTCATTATGTTCAAAAAAAAAAATCCATTAACCAACAATCGTGCATACTTAGACAAACAACATGGACTTTGTTCCCTATTGCGGGCTATGTAGACCCTAAGATTTGATCCAATGCCAAGTATGCCCTTTGTAAATAATCAAATTTTCTTCTATTTATTTTTATTTTATTTTGTATGTTTCACCTTCATATCGTTTTATTTACATGTGAGTGATAAGAGTGGTTCAAAATTAAAATTAATATCATACACATTTTGCATGATCAAATTTGGTTAATCACTTTTAGGAACGAGTGCAATAGGGTGTCTTATACCTTTCTTACGTATAATTGACTCCCGAACTCGATCCTTCTAAAGCATAAATTAATATTTTTTTTTTTTCGTTTTCTATGCCTTGGGTCACATTTTAAGCATGACAATTATATATATATATATATATATATATATATATATATATATATATAAAGGATACTATAATTAGGAAAATAAATTTTTTGAGCATGAATGATAACTATTTTTGAAGAATGATTACCTATACTAAACAATGCACTTTCATGATACAAAGCCTCATTGAACACTCAAGCCCTTTTTGGTACACTAAAATGATTTTTATGGGAATGAGAAAATGATTTGGAATGGTAATGGGCATTAATAAAATGAAATCCTATGGTCCATAATTACATCTGGTATGACAAAGAAAAGAATGAACCTTTCATTCCATCCTTATGTTTAATTAGATAAAATCAATGTGTAATTTGAACATTAAATCTAAGATCTAAAATTAAACAACCATTTAGACTAAAATTTAAAATCATCATTAACTTGTCATGAAAATCTAATATATATTTTTTTAACAAAAAATATTTAAGATCTAAGTTTTTGTCCAAGTCATTATATATATATATATATATAATGAAGTAAATACTTTGGTGCATCTTTAAAAGTGGTTGCACCTGTGTAACTACTACTTAGCAGACTAAAAGGAATATATATAATAATGACGTATCTAAATATGTTGACAATATGCCTAACTAAAATAATTTGTTGTAGTTATATTTTAATTTTAATAATTTTATATTTTATTTATGAGCTTAAAGCCCATTTTGAATTTTTCAGCTTACCCATCAACTTTCTCTATTTTTCAATACTCCTCTAAAAACATCAATTTATAAATTGGAAATAAAGATAAAATTAGGGATTTGGAGAGTTATAAGAAAAATAAAGGAAATATATGGGTCTATTAATAAATTTAAAAATTAATATTTTTGGTATTGAAAAAATAAAGAAAGTAAATGATAAAATTTGACAAGTTAAAAATAAAAACTAAGAAACAAAATATTGGAATTAAAAAGTTAATATAACAAATTATTTTAAATTAGTATACAATTGACATATTTTGACACATTACTACTTGTGGTGACTTTATCCATACAACCACCTTTGAGATGCATAAAAGAATTCACTATATAATTATTTAGAGTTATAAAATCTTTTTGTACCTTTAATTTACTTATTCCCTGTCGGATATAGGACTTCGAATTCCGACAATATTTCAAATTACAAACCATGAATCACTATATCTTAATTTCAATATATGAACTTGTTAGAAGACGTATAGAATAAGGTCCAATGGACTATGATCCACTTTTCTATATATTGACATATCATAAATAATTGGGAAATTGATCTTTTGGATCCTATGGTTTACACTAATTTTTAAGTCGGTCCCTATAGTTTAAAAATTTTCAAATTGCTCCCTATACTTTACAACAGTATGCAAATTACTCCCTGTCGTCAAGAATCATTAAAATACCACACAAAATCTGCTAAATTGGATAACAGTGATGATACGGTATGATTACTAGACATCCTAGGTGGCCACTTAAATGATGTGGCAGGCTTAAAAAATACATGGGTATAATTTAGTTAGCTTCCTACATTGCTTCAACTAGGGTTCTTCAAACCTAGAGATGCTCTGAGCACTGATCGTCCTTCTCAGCAATCTGAGGTGAGATTGAAGGGCCGATTATCCTTTCCGGCAAGATTAGAAGAAGCCCATGGCTTCTTAGACCTCTATAAGTGTTAAGAACATGTGGTGACATTTAGTAATGGTCATTCAGTTTATAACACCCTGTCACTGGGAAATTACACTACCACCAACAAAATTACAACTTCTATGGAAAGTACTAAATATTTTAACACACCTCTATGGTTATGAACTAAAATACTCAAATTACAAATATATTCCCCCTATGGTTACAATCTAAAGTACTTAGAAATAATAGCATTGCACCTAATAATATGTCCTGGGGCAACCTAAAAGAATAGCCTTTGTGATTTCTCAATGATAACTATATCACAAGCACCAACCCAAAACCAAGAAATTGCAATTGCAATCTTTAACCACCTATTCTTCTGCTTGTAGCTTACAATAGCTTTCTTTTGGCCTTTTATTCAATTTTGTGATATGTCTAGGCATTTCTTCATCCAGCCAATGAAAATATTTGTAGCTCTAAGATTCCTAGATGTCCATAAATATCAGAAAAATAGAGATAGACAAAATCTGTCTAAATCTAATAAATTTGGTGTCTAAATTAAGCTAAGATGGAATCTAACATGGACTAAGTTTTGTATCGCAAACATTGGTCTCTAAATGATCAAACACAAAATTAAGGATTCTATCTCAAAATTGACATAAAAAAATTTGTGTCAAATTATGAAAAGTTTCATCTTAATAAAGAAATCAAACTTGTGTCTATGAATAAAATTTAGAAGAGAGAGATGAAATTAATCCATCTTAGTAGTTGTGTCAAAAGTTTAGATATGGAATACTTTCTGTCTTAGATAAAATAGTTAAAATTGATTATTTCGTACCATATTCCATGACTAAATAATAGCTACGAAATTTCATCCGTCTCAAATTGGCAATTGGATTTTTGGTATTCAGTGTCTAATTTCATAAATTTTGGATAGGATTAAAGTTGCTTAAATTAAATTTTAGGGCTTAATTAAAATACTAGGAATTTTGGTAAATAAAATGGAAAAGAATTCTTGTAGAGTAAAATAAAATTAGGAATTTAGCTTAGGCATAGGAATACAAAATTTAGGATTTATAATTAGGAATAGTTCAAAGTAAACGAGGAATGTAGCCATTTTAAAGTGTGTGTGTGTATGTATGTATATATATATATATATATATAGACACACACACACATCATAACACAATAAGTATATACATATATATGGTCGGAAACCATAAGAGGGAATTGGTACGTAAAGGCACCTAACATAATATATGAATGTTACCTTATAATGGGACCCACAAAATAGAAAGCTTGGCACATATGAGACAAAATTAACTTGTGTGGAGTTGGTATAGCATCTGAACGAAATAAACCATGGGATGATAAACAAATGAGAAACCATATTATTAGAAGCCAACGAAAAAATCAACAAGGAATTTATTAGCATCAAACAAAGGATCATTTGATATGATGGCATGCAAAATTAGGTGGTTGGTGGTGTAAAAACATATTAGGATAAGCATTGAAGGATAATATGTGTCAAGAAAATAATGAAGAATCAATGCAGAAAGAACCATGCGAGCACTGAGGTGGCAACAATCAAGGACACTGGTTTAACGTGGCTGGAAGAGAATTTCACTCACGTGGGAATTTGGTCAAGCAGCGGTAAAAATGCATCACTACAACGTGTGGGAATTTAAATATAATAATTAGGAATTTCGAGTATAAATAGGGAGATTGTGACTGACGCAAAACACACAAACAAGAACACGACAATAGTGACAAGGAAAAGGTCAAGAAACTAGCGTCAATCAAGTAAGAATTCTCAACAATAATCTTCTGTTTTCAAGTAGAAAAATTGAGTCATATTGTAG
This sequence comes from Delonix regia, assembly GCA_037074485.1. Classification (NCBI taxonomy): domain Eukaryota; kingdom Viridiplantae; phylum Streptophyta; class Magnoliopsida; order Fabales; family Fabaceae; genus Delonix; species Delonix regia. The sequence goes on along the minus strand of CM073451.1, from coordinate 23,417,814 downwards.
CTATTGATAATGGAAGAATGTGGTTATCTTAAGTAATGATTGGATGATGTAGTTCTGTAAGAAATAAACTAGAGAAACTCTATAATATCACAGTGAATTATGTACTTAGTTATTATAAGTGTAGCATTCTGAACTATATTGTGTTTGTCTAAAAACTGAGAACCCATTTTTGGTCCTTTTTTATCCAACACATACAGAGAAGTTATTAGATGAATGTATGTCATTAACTCTTCTGAGGGGTATACTGGTGTAAGGAAATAAAACGAGAGTGGGGTTGTTGTTACATCAAGAAACTCTCTTTGGAACCTTCATATGGTACACTTACTATTTCTCAGCATTAGGAAGTTGAAGTGGGGCTGATGGGTATTCTACTGAATAATAGATATGTTAATAAAACAAAAAAAGGGGGGAACATATGTTAGAAAAAATTTATTGCTTGTCTTATGACTATAAGAGTTTATTATTCACTCTGTCATTCTCCTTTGTCCAAGAGATAATAGAACTACGTTGTATATAAATCCAACTTACAAAGAATGAATAGGGTTCAAGGCATGACTATAAAGATGGTCAATAATTTAAGGATATTTAAATATACGCTCAAGTAAGATGTGATTTAAATTTAATACATTGTCATGTGCTACTTTTCAATATTTTAACAAATATATATTTAATTTAGATTTTTTAGGCGTGACATGGAAAGCAAATTTAGTAAATAGTACAGGTAGCCAGAATTTTCCTTCTTATGTTTTGTAATGCTTTTGCATGGTTTATTGGACAAAGTATTTAGTTCATGGGTGCTAGACGTGGAAATGGCCATTATCCCAGGTAGTCCCTCATAGAAAGGGGAAAGGTTTAATCGAGCCACAGAGAGTCCCAACTTGCATGCAAACCAAAAAATTATAATATGAAAGGCTAAAAATACCATTATTATTTATTTCATAGGCTATTGAGTTTTATCTCAAATTTTTTTATTAAAAAACGTATTTCTAAGAATAGCAAACAAAAATTGGTAAGATGTTGGTCCATGTCATGTCTATAACTATGAACTGCAACATGTTTGCAGTCGAGATCCATGTGGTTGTCACATGCAATCCAGAAATTAATGTGGAAGTTTACTATTAGCAAATCAATCCGCAAGTGTACCTTTAGGGCGAATCTATGTATTAAATAAAGTTTTGAAAGTAACACTGTAACAATGGCTCACTAGTGCATAGACATTGATCTAAAAAGTTTAACTATATGGACATCATGATGTAGTGTGTTAACTCTCTAAAAGAGTGGTAACTAGATCTAACTTTACAACTAAAAAGCCTAGTATTCAATGCAAATATAATAATTATGGATGTATTTTGGCTAAAAATATGTTATTCCTTATAAATGTTGCTGCATCACCATGATTTTAACTCTTAAAAGATTTTTTTGTAATAAATTTTCAGGAAAGTGAAGTTGGAGCAACCATAGTAGCTGCGGGCAACAGAAAAGCATAAGAATTTAAATATGAGAGTCCAGAGCCCAGGTACTAGAAACCAACATCTGGGCAGTAAAACCAGAAACTAAGCATGTGGGCACTAGAATTCCACCGCCCAGGCACCAATTCCAAAGACTCAACATCCAAGCACCAAAAGTCCAACCCCTAGGCGACAAACTTGCATGTTAGAATTTCGAAGTTTAAGGGTCAGCACCCAGGCACTAGAATTCCAACACCCAAGCACTTACGCTAGTGCCTAGGCATCTAAAAACCACCGTCTAGGCACTGAAATTTCTAGAACGTTAGCTCCTAGGTACTAAAGATCTAGCGCTAGGCACTAAAACCAAAGAGTTGGCACCCAATGCCAAAGAGCCAACCCCCAGACGTGCCATCAAAAAACCTAATTTTAAAATTAGGATTTCTTAAGATACATAATCTTACTTAAATTCTAATACTTTGAGTTCCTGAAGCTTATAAATAAGACCTTTAGAGGTGCTACAAGAGACACACTGACCTAGAAAGCAGTAGAGGCGAGTTGAAGATCACTTTTGAGGAAGGTTTTCAGTAAGGTTAGGAAATAGTTTGTGAAATGAGAGGCAACTCTCTCTGAGAGTAGTCTTTTCTCTAAACTCTCTCTGAGAGTAAGCTTCTCTCTAAACTCTCTCTTTTCTTATTTCTATTTTCTTTTTTATTTTATGTTTTGAACATATGTCGATGCTTGGCTAATAGGTTTAATCTAAGATTTTAACTGAATCTATTGTAGGGTTATCTTTATATGGAAGTAGTTTCTTATTGATGTTTTGGATTTTGTTTACTTATTTTGATTTTATGTATAATGCTTTCTAATTGATCACCCTGGAATTGAATAGGAGTTAGGCTAACTCGAAAGAGAAACCCAAAATTAAGAATTGAATGCAAATAGTCTCTGTGTTGCATGCTTAATGAGTAGTAATGTAGCAATTTGCAGTCAGGACGGCTGTACTTGATTGTCTTAAATAACTAAGATTAGGGTTGCACTTTAATATCAACTATCTGCTTAGTCAATTTCTATAAAAATATAGGGAGTCGGGGAAAACAGTTAGGTTTATGTAGATTTAAGAGAATTACATTTGCAATTGAATCCCTAGGTTAGTAAACTAGTTCATAACTCAGCAAATAAGTAACTATCAATACGAAATAACTACACATTGTGGTGAAGTCAGAGTCTTAGAGCCATTCATTTGATAGTTTATTGTTATTAGCATGTGCTTTCTAGTTGTTCACGTAACAATCAAATTCATTTGCCTGAATTGAAAAGCTTAATATTAGTATCAGTCTAGAATTAAAACTAGGTCTTCTTAGAAACAATATCTTACTCACTTTAAATTACTTATCATGATCACGTGCATGTATAGAATCAAGCAAACATAATGCAGCATACATTAATATGATGTTTACATAATAGTCTTTTCTATTATCATGTTTACTCATGATAGATGTGGCCATTTTTACTTGTTTATTTTCAACACGACTCTTATTAAATGCTATGTAATAGTTAATCTTGCTAGAGAATTCGTATTTCATATGAACTAATTCAAAGTGAGAAATCAAAATCTCTCCATATATATATATATATATATATAACTTAAATACATAACCCATCTTCTAGTTATAGTTGCACAACCTTCAATACTTATCATTCCAAACAAATTCTTTGGTTCAGCCACTTCTTAAGAATTCACACTTATATGAGTCAGATAAACAATAAGTATAAGAAAAGCAAAAAGGTAATTTTTTTCATTTGGAATGATTTAGCAACGCCAAAGGGCACTGTAAATTACTCAATCTTAGTCTACTAGATGTAGGAATCTATTACAAAGATCAAAGATTTGCAATTAGCGCATCATAAACCTCAAAAATATCTATCCTGACACATAGATTAACAAACTAACAAATGGATTTTAGTAACCCTCAAATGACATATATACAATATGGACTAATGGAATGGGCGTAGCTTAACTTTGATACTTTACTTTATATGGCACATCAACTAAAGCTACTCAGAGCTTTTCATTTACGATTTGTGCTAAGGTCATCATAGTTATAATTGACTTTTAATCTCTCTTCCAAGTTGATTGGCTTTATCTAGTTTGTAAAATTTGGTCTTAGGTGAACAAAACCCAGTCAAATCTTTTAAATCATATTCTATGTCTTAGCATGGTTCCTATTTCCAAAATAAAGCATTATAATCTAAATGTGCTCAAGTTAACTTAACCTTTAAAGCAGAACTTACACTTCATCCAAGCTAATGATGTACTCGAAGGATGAGGGAATTTCTCCATTAATTTGATTGTTTTCCAAGCCAGGAGTAAGAAAAATACATTTATTGGTTAATGTGTGTGTGAATAAGTGTATCACGAAATATTATTAGCAAGGTCAAAGAAAAATACATGATTAAGCAACCTAAATGAAAAAGGTCTAATTTCTAAACTTGCAATATAATTAATTGGTTCAACTAAAAAAATATGCCAATTCAGAATATGTATATCCATATTTATAATGCAATGAACTTACCCTAACCCTTAAAAAAGAAAAAAGAACAAATGGTTTAAAATTTTAAATTAATTGTATATCCATGTTTCAAAAGCCACTAACTTTCTTTTTCTTTTACCTATAATAGATTGGGACCGAGCAATAACTTATGCAAAACTAGGATGGAAGAAGCAAATCAAAATAATGAAGAAAAATAGAAAAGGAACAAGAATAAACATTCTTATCCATTAAATAAAGAGAAACAACTAAATAATGTCAAATAATGCATATAGAACTTCAACAAAAAATGTATATAAAACTAAATACTCCTAACAACATAGACATACTTTGTAATAAATTAGAATTCTTCACCCTTAAAATAAGTTAAAAAGAAAAAACAAGTAGTAGTCAAATGACTCAAGTAAACAAGTTCCACCATTAAAGAAGAATAATTCCATGTGTTATGCCCAAGATCTTGTGAAACAGGTCAAAACATAGTGTCAAATCAAATCAAGCATTAATGAGTATCACATATTAGAGATTACACAATGCATAAATCCTAGTTATTAGAGTTTGCAAAATTTTGATGGGCTAATCAAAAGTGAGAATGCCATGTTGAAGTGTAGCATAATCACCGAAAGTTCAATGTGAACTCCAAGGAACAAGCATGTCTATGTATCATACTCAATATTATAAATCTTTAGTACAAAGAAAGTGAAGTTTATTAGCAATAATAAACTTTATCAAGTGCAAGCATAAGGGTTCTCATTGCATGTCAGTGACTCTATTTCATAAGCACTGCCACATATCATAAAAGTACTAAGCACATTCCTTTTACTTTCCACCCACAAATAATACTTACTTTCACCCAAATTTGAAGATTGCATATTTATGAAGGTTTCAATAATCTAAACAAAATATGCTTAGCTAAGGTACCATGAATAAGAACAAGATGACTAGTGTCATTCTTTGGATTCCTAGTGCTTATATTAATAGATTTTCCTTTGGTAGTAGCACTCATACTTTGTGCTCGAAGGCCTTGGTGACTCTGTCCACTTGTTGTATTCACAGTTGTCACCAATGTTAATAAATTCTCTTCCTTGTGAAATTAGAAAAGAAAAACAATTATAGAAAGAAGAGGGAAAGCAAGCTATGAGGAACCATTTATATTAAATAAAAGTACAATTTGATATTAAAGATAAAATAATATGCACATATTTTTCTATAAATCAATATTTTTTTGGAAAGGGATTGCATAGTTAATATGATATGAGCACAACTTATAGTGTGCCATAAATAGTTATTTTCCATTCCCATTACCTAGAGGTCATGCACATCACATGTAAGTTAATTTTGCATTCCTTTTTGCATATATATTGCATGATTAATATGGTTAACAAACCTTCATCTTGTATTGGCGATTGTCATGGTTCAAAACTTAAACTATGATGCATTGATATTGTCAACATAATTAAATATACTCATAACATTGCAAATTTCCAACATTTAAAAAACTAAAAGAAAGAAAAGTCCCTAGAATATGAGAGAAGAAAAAGGCACTATTATTTATCAATTGTCTTGCGTGAATTTCTTAGAAAAGAATGAAGAAAAGGTCTATCATGACCTAAAATCATTGGTTGTGATCAGTGTACAAGCTAACTAAACTAACTTAGGAAGCCTAAGATAACTAAAAACTATTGAACAAAACCAAAGATAATATAAATCCCTCCTACGATTTTCTTTCTTTTTTTTTCATAAACAAGAAGAGAATTATCGATAGTGGTTCCACCTTGCTGTGTTTTTTGTTGCAGTGAAAGTGAATTTTTGCCACGAAGAAAAACACAACAAAGGAATAGGTGGTGTAGGTGACTTGCTGTGTTTTTTGCCGCGGCAAAAGACACAGTAAGTCATTAAGACTTTTGCTGTGTTTTTCACTGCGGTGAAAAACATACCAAAGTTTGCTGTCTTTTTCTCCACACCTTTAGTGCAAAAGTATTCCAATCCGATTAGGTCAAATTAACTAGTTTTCATTAATAAGCTAACAAATATGGATATTTCAAATTAACGATTAAGCTAGCTATTTGTGACAATTTTTGAAATTGTGAACAACTTCTAATTACAAAACTCAAACTTATATATGGATTAAAACATACTTCAAAATCATAAGTGCATTATTGGCATTGTCTCTTTCTATATATATATATATATATATATATAAAGATTGATCTTGTTTAGATAAATATTGTTGAATGTAGGTACTAGGGATGAATAAAAGTTAGTTAAAATTTAGGAACAGGGCTGATGTTGCATATATATATATATATAAGGAGTAGATAGTTTTCTCCAATGGGTATTTAGTCGACCAGGGGTGACCGACATAGTCCAGGGCCCATGTAAGGGTTGTATGAACACATCATTCAAGGAAAGATGTAAAATTTGGGAAAATCTATTCAAAAAGGGTTTTTGTGAAAGTTATGAATGTGGGACTCACATGGAGAGAAACAAACCTATGTCGAAAGTCCCATTCAATAGTACAATGAAGAATTGGAGAAGGATAATGATGAGGTAGATGATGTCAAAGATGATGACATTATTGAAATGATACACGATGTACATGGACGTTCAAATTTTAAGGATATAAATAGTGGTTTACAACATGATGAGTCACTTAACACACATGCTAAAAATTTCTTCAACTTGTTAGAATATGCTAAAATTGAACTCTATTGCCGATATACCAAAGTTGTCTTATATAGTTAAGCTACTTCATTTGAAATGTCTTAATCATTGGAGTAACAAATTAATAGATGCATTGCTAAGTTTATTCCAATATGTTCTTCCTGAGGGTGCAATGCCTCTTAACTCTTACTGTGAAGCAAAAAAGGTTATTTGAGACCTAGGATTGGATTATACAAAGATACGAAGATAGATGCATGTGAGAATGATTGCGTCTTATATTGGCGAGAACATGCCAATGCACAATCATGTCTAAAGTGTAAGATGTCTAGATGGAAGATAAATAGTCATAAAGGCAAGAAATTACCATGTAAGGTATTGCGACATTTTTCAGTAAAGCCACGGTTGCTAAGGTTATACATGGCACGCCACACAGTTAAATAGATGAGGTAGCACAAGGAGGGATGTATTAATGATGGTGTGTTAAGACATCCCTCTAACTCCATAACATAGAAATCGTTTGATGAACAACATCTTGAGTTTTTTATTGATCCTATAAATGTTTGATTAGGTCTAGCAAGTGATGGGTTCCAACCTTATAGGAATATGAGTACTAGTCACAGTATTTGGCCAGTGGTGCTAGTTCCATATAATGAGCTACCATAGGCTTGCATGAAGCATCTATACTTTATGATGACACTCATAATGCCAGGCCCTTAGTGTCCAGGTGATGACATAGATGTCTATTTACAACTAATGATTAAAGAGCTTTATAAATTATGACTGGTGGTGTAAAGACATTTGATAGCCATTCACAATCCAACTTCAAGACGTGTATAGCTTTGTTATGGACAATTAATGACTTTTCAGCATATGGGAACCTCTTAGGATGGTCAACCAAAAGGAAGCTTACATGCCCTTATTGCCATAAAGACACATATTCTGTGTCATTATGAAACAAGTTAGGCTACATGGGTCATCGTCACTTCTTACCCACTAACCATCCATAGCAATGGAATAGGAGAGCATTTAATGAAAAAGTTGAAAATGCAGAGGCACCTTCTCCTTTAACAAGTGATGAAGTACTTCAACAATTGCAAACACTAAGTAATGTGACATTTGGAAAAACTCATAAACGATAATGCACCCAGTCTAATAATGTTTACAATAAGAGAAAGAAGAGTATTTTCTTTTAATTACCTTATTGGAAATTCCTTATGCTCTGACATAACCTTGACGTCATGCACATAAAAAGAAATGTATTCGACAATATTGTGTCAACGGTAATGTAATTGGTCGGAAAAATGAAGGACACATTGAAGAGATGGTATGACTTGGTTAATTTTGGAATTAGGCAACAATTGCACCCGATAGAATAAGGGAGCAAAATTCTAATGCCAACAGCATACTATGCATTGTCTCTACAAGAAAAATTGAAAGTTTGTAACTTTTTAGCTAACTTAAAGGTTCCTGATGCTTTCTCCTTAAACATTTCAAGATGTGTTAATGTTCATGAGCAGAAAATCTTAGGATTGAAGTGTCATGATCACCACGTATTAATACATGACATATTCCCAATTAAAATTTGTAGTTTATTGCCTAAGGAGGTGGCAAAACCAATAGTAGAATTGGGTAGATTTTTTAAGAATTTATGTTCCAAGTGTTTAACAATTAAAGATCTTAATAGTCTTCAAACTTAAATTGTAACCACTTTATGCAAATTAAAGATAGCATTTTCACTAACTTTCTTTGACATAATGATCCACTTGCCCATTCATTTGACAAAAGAAGCGAAGCTTGGTGGACCCATACAATATCGATGGAGGTACCCAATTGAAAGGTATTTGTTAACACTCAAAACTTATGTTCGTAACAAGACACAACTAGAAGGTTCAATTATATAAGGTTATTTAGTTGACGAATGCCTCACAATTTGCTCTTGTTACCTAAAAAATATACCAACTAAGTTTAATAGACCTCCAAGAAATGATGATGGACCTGTGCCAAATTATAATATGTCAATCTTTTAAAAAAAAAAAGTGGAAAAGCTAATGGAGCTTATGAAGCAAGACTTTTATCTAATTTAAAGTTCAACCATGCTTGCACTTATATGCTTCAGAATTGTGAAGACATTTGGCAATTCATTAAGTAGGTTCACTAGACTTGGCTATATCTCTAATAACATTTTAGTTTCTTAGGCTAAGTTAATAATTATGTTCCTTATCCTATCTTAACAAGTAGGGAGCATAAGAAGGAGTTGGATACACAGGCTTCCACGGTGAAGGAGTTTCATGTATGGTTCCATACACATGTAGGTTTCCATTGATCTTACCTCATATTATTTTACCCTATTAAATATTCCAATCATTACCACCACTTTTTACCTGTAGGTTTTAAAGTTATGTGCGCATGGTGAAGCTAAGGATGACCTCATATTAACTATTGGCTTACTTAAATTGGTTCACTGATATTCTACTTATATGGTAAATGGATTTAGGTTTCACACAAGAGATCGTACCTTGGGTATGAGAACAGTAAATAGTGGAATTCTTGTGAGGAATGATGATTCAGATGCTAGGAAAAAGTATTTTGGTGTCTTGGAAAACATATATGAGTTAACATATATCAGAAATAAGAAAGTGCATGACTTCAAATGTCACTAGTAGGATGTAGGGCATCTTGGAAGAGGATAAGGTTGACAAGTATGGAATAACCATGGTGAATACTCGTTATGCATTATGCTCGAACGAGCCATTTATATTGGCATCTCAAGTAGAACAAATTTTCTATTTGAAAGATCTTATTGACCAAGATTGGCTCATCGTTGTCAAGACTAATCCTCGTGATTTATTTAATATGCCCATAATGAATGATAATGACATAAATGGTGATGAAAAGGAACTACTAAATGATGAGGCATATCAACAAGAGGAAGTTAAACTAAATGTGGTGCCCGCTAGTGACATTGAAAATGACATTATGGTCTCCTTGCATAGAATTGATGTTGAACCAAAAGAAATAAGTTCAGTAAGTAAAGTTTGTAAAACAAGTTAACCAAATACAGCTAATAGGACAAAATTAATTGACAATAATGCAAATGAAACAAATGTTAACTAATAACAACTAAGCTTGTGGTAATTTTTAAGTTTACATTGAAAGATTGACCATATGTTTAACCTTGTTTATGGTAATCTATTGCTTTTGTTTATTTAATATGCATTCTCTACTTCTTTATGGTTAATTTAACATTTAAATTTATTGTTATAGAAAATGTCAGGTGGTAGACATAGTAGGGGACAAGGACGAAATGGAAGAGGCCTTGAACCTCAAAGAGGTGGTGCACTAAAGCTTAGGGATTCTCTACTACCCTTACTATTAGTAGCTGAGAAAGACCTTGAGGCTTCTCTTTTTACATTGCTGTTATGACTTCAAAGTAGTGCAAGTATCTTTTCAATCATCTTGAATAAGTAAGATAATGGATATTTCTATATTTGAATATGAAATTATAATTTATCTCTACATGTCAGAGCTTCATGTAGCACTTTCAAGTCAAAGAGGAGAAAGTACAAAAGTCTTTAAATTGACATGAAAACTAAATACGTTGCAAAAATCAAGATGATATTCTAGATGACATCGATAGAGCAGTTAAATATGGGCCTCAGGACTTAGTGAACTATTGGGGTTGTCTCTTTTAAAGATAGTGAATGAGATAAAATCTTCTCAAAGGATAGGGAAACAATGTGGTTTAAAGTTAAGGTAAATAGTGAGCTATCTAAAAACATTATCTTTACTTTACTACAAGTTGGTTATATTAATAAGTGCAACTACTTGTACTTATTATTTATAGGATAAGTTTAAGGTTATAGACAGCATACGAGAGATTGCAATGAAAGCTTTCTGTATAGGTACTATGTAATGACTTTTTAGGAATTGGAAAAGCAGCTTATACACATTGTACATTAAGTATGAGACTAATGATGAAAGAGAATCAGCTAGGCCTGATCTAGTTAGTCGTGAAGATTAGGAGTGGCTATGTTATCACTTTGAGTTTAATAAGTTCAAGGTATCCAAATTTTTGCAAGTTAATCTATATTGTCTTATTTATTTTTAATGGATAACATTATTATTTAATTGCAAGCAACAAGTAGTAGGAATAAATCAAATAGGAGTAAGCAAGTTACAAAGCATACATGTAGGACAAGGTCATTTGTTGAGGTAGAGGAATTAACGGTGAGCTCACACTCCTTTTATTTTTCCCTCATGTACATAGTGACAATTAAATTATTTGGTACTATTAAGTATTCTTTGTACAAACTACATTATAAAGGGATCCTGTGACTATGGAAAAGGCACCACCTGATTAAGTCTAGGAGATACTTCACACTCAACAGACTAAGGAAGGAGAAATAGTATAGTCATATTCATATTCATAAGAAATTCATGTACGACTTATAAATTTATTAAGTTTCAATCTCTTTTCAATTATATATTTTAGTACATGGCTTTAATTATTCCTATAACAACAGGGTCACATTCATGACCTCATTCTTCAGCAACAATCAAAAGATAATAAGACACCATTAATTGGAGATGAGATACTTGCCACTATGTTGGGAGATCGATCAGGGTAAGTGCATGGAAAAGGGTATGGGAAGAAACTCCGAAAGAGAAAAAATGTGAACACAATTGACATAGACTTTAGAATTGAATAAGCGTGTGAGTAGATATATTCTGATATGGAAAGACAATGGGAGGAATACCGAGCTGAGTTAGAAAGGCAATGAGAGATAGACCATGCTAAGTTAGAGAGGCAACGAGAGGAAGACCGTGCTAAGATACATGAAGAAATGGAGAGAAGATTACAAGAAGAATAAGTTGAGCTTCAACATTACAAGCTGAGATTTGGGCTCAAATGGCCGCCTTAATGGCTAACTTACAATAGGTATATTCTATAATTATCTTTTTATTTTTCAAATAGTGAGAAAATAAGAGTGACATTTCATTCTATCAGGGACATAAACCTTGTAACTCTTCAGGGCAGTGATGATAAAACCTACTCAATGACCTCGTAAGGAAATTGCATTGCTAAGTTAAAGGTATAATCTTATGCCTAGTTCTTATTTGACTCTTAAACATATGTGTGTTTGTTTAAGAGTCATATGTTGTGAAAATATTACATGTATCTTATGCCATTTTCTAGAATCATTCACTTTTACTTAAGCTGGTATCATTGGCTCGTTATAGGAAATGATAATGCTCATTATAATGGCACATATAAACTATGAAGAGCAAGTTCCAATGAAGAAAGTATTTGACTTTGTTATTTCAATGAGCTGCTATTATGTCTTTAAATGAATAGAATTGTAGGTGTCTTGTGAAATATTAGAAGTCTAATTTGTATATGTTGAAGTAAGTAACTTTCAAGTTGATCGTATATAACTTTTATTTTAAACATTTGGGATACACATATTTAGTCTTGTATGTTATAATTAGTTGTAATTCAACAGCTGATTTTATGTTTGTAGTGATTAAATATTGCTTTCATTGTCTGGGATGTGAATACTGGTTTTATATGTATTATGTCAGTTTATTGTATATCAGTTAAAAGGTTTCTAGAGCCTAAATATAATAAAATATGTAAAACAAAAAAACCTTTAGTGACGACTTAAGTCATTGCCAAGGCTAATCAATGGCAACAATAAAGTTGCCACTAGAGAGCTTTAGTGACAACTACGTTTCATTGTCACTAAAGCTCTTTAGTAGCAAGTATAAAAAGTCCCCACAATAGCTCTTTAGTGGCCACCATATTTTGTTGCTATTAAAGCTCTTAGTGATGACAATTTTGCCACTGAAACCTCACATTTTGTGGCGATTATAATAAATCTTGTAATCTATCTACATGTAGTGGCGACAATTGCTATCACTAAAACTTTTTAGAAGTGATCTTTCTGCCACTAATTGTGCCTTTCAATGGCGACTTCTTTTGTTGTTGCTATATCCTTTTAGTTATGAGACATGCTGTGGCGACTTAGTGATGCCTTGTCAGTCGATGTTAAAGGTTTATAGTAGCAACTAACCAACCTTTAGTAGAAACTTTTTTCGCCGTTGAAGACAATTTTTTTTGTAGTAAGTCTTGAGCAAAATTATTGGCATATGAAATTTGTTACCCATATTTCTAGAAAGATCTATCTATATACTACAAACTAACATCAACTTAATTTTTCCAAAATCAAAACAAGAATCCTAGTTATTATATTATAACTTGAATATTTTGTTCAAACTCCTAGCAGTATTTACACTGCCACATCTAGTTCCAGCTTGTTATGGTTCTTAAGGTTTATATGTGTATATATATATATATATATATATATATATAGGGCCATTTTAATTTTGATTATATCTTTTACAAAGGAAAGCATATTTTGATCAAACTCATAGAAGCAACCAATAGATTATACAATTTGAACAAGAGACAAAAACTAAGGGCTAAACATACATTTTCCTCTTTGATCACTAAGTCCCCTACAAGCATAGTTGACGTGAGGTGAAAACAGATGGCACTTCAATAAAAACAGAGAAAAATAAAGATTGCCTACTACGGAAGATCATAGTCTGCAAACCTTGAAAAAGTTGCTCCTCTTGATCCGTTAACCACTCTTACCACAAAACCAAACAAGGAGAAGAAATGCAGCTTTATCATAACAAACTGGCTAGTAAGTCAGGTATTTCTAACCTAAATCAGAGTAGGCAAAGGGTACTATATGCAGGTCCTTAATTGTCTTAATTCTATGGATGACTAATTAATGATTGTTGAAAGTCTAAGGTGCTCCCTCAATAACCATATCAATATTGATATTGAGCCTGACAGGATTTTTCAAATCATACACAAGTCTATTTATTATTTAAAATTTGATTTAACTATATGATTAGTATTTATTATTACTTGCATAACAATATATATATTTGTTGTCCCTGATTGACACATTAAACATTCTCCACCTACCATGCCTCCCCATCTTCTTCGTTGATTGACAAAATTGCTAATTTTGTCTCCATCCATAGGGCTTATTCAAAAGAGAGTAAAAGTTTTCAAAGGAGGCAAACCCAAACATGATACTACGAGCAGACTCACTAAAGGCGGCAAAAAAAACCTATGTGCTACCATGAGTGAACTTTACCATAAATATATATTTATTGGATTCAATCTATCTTAAAATTAGATATATAAGATAATATAATTAGGAAAATAAATTTTTTGAGCATGAATGATCAATATTTATAAAGAATGATTACCTATACTAAACAATGCACTTTAATGATACGAAGTGTTGAGCAAGATTGGAACCCAAAAAGGGAATGAATTGAGTCTTATAAAAGTTTTACTAAAAAACTTTTCTAAAAAATAAAAGCACCAGAAATAAATAAGTGCTTAATGTAAAAGAGTAGGGAAGAATAATAGACATAGAGTTTTATCTTGGTTCAACTTCTACCAAAGCCTACATCCAGTCCCCAAGCAACCTCTTAAGATTTTTCACTATCTTAAAATAGTAAAATACTTAAGTAAACCTCTCCCCAATTCCCAAGCTTTCACAACTTGACTCCTTCAAGGAACCTCCTTGAATTCTTTCTCTCTTAAGGATATACTCCCCTTAAACCCAAGCTCTATCTAGCTTGACTCTCTTAAGGAACCTCCTTGAGTCTCTCTCTTAGAAGAAAGAAATTTTTATAGATGAATTAACTCTCTGAACAGAGTAGATGATACAGTGAAGCACTAGTATGATAATAAGCTAATTAGAATATGAAAAAAAACTGATATAAGTACTCTTGAATGTTCTTAATGTTTCAGAGGTCTCAAGTCGAGTTTATATAGATTGAGGCCCAATAGATTCATCAAGAGTGAATGGGAGATAAGATAATTCAAAATATAGCCGTTATAGATCCGTTATAGCTTGTCTGTCACGAACCAGTCAACTGTTCACCATTGACTAGTTAACTTTTCCTTCATTCCCTCTCACAATTTTGAATTTCTGGACCTCGTCAGTTGACCGCTCACTCTGGACCAGTCAACTGGTCACTCATGGAAAGCTCCCAGTCGATGGTCTCAAGGCAAGCAGTTGACTGATGCTTGATCTAGGAGGTGACCTGTTGACTACTCATAGTGGACAATCGACTGTTGGTTTCCAAAGAGCTTCCAGTTGATCATGCTTGAGTTGGCAGTTAACTTATCTCATCTAAAAAAGTGACCAGTTGATAACTGGCTTGTGACCTATCAACTGTTTACTCACAGGAAGTGCCCAGTTGATCAGTTTCCAAGCTGGCAGTAGATTGAGGGCTTATCAGTAGGTGATCAATTGACTACTAGCTAGTGGCCAGTTGACTGTTCACCGACAAAATACTCTCAAATCAGCTTTTATCGACCTTTAAGACCTGGATTGATTATACATTCATTTTAATTGATCCCTATCAGCTTAATATCATTTACAAAGGTTCCTAATACATGATTAAACATTAAAATCATCTAAAACCTAAGTGTTACATAGGAAAACTTTTCTTCGTGAGTTGTTATCATCAAAACCTTTGTTTCTCAACAAATAGGCTCAACACAAAGCTTCTTTAGACACTCATAGGGCCCATTTAGCACACTAAAATGATTTTGATGGGAATGAGAATAAAATTTGACAAAATGAAATCTTATGGTCCATAATTATATTTAGTATGACATGGAAAAGAATGGACATTCCATGGAAAGGAATGGACCATTCCTTCCCCATGTTTAGTTAGATAAAATCAACATGTAATTTGAACTTTAAATCTAAGATTTAAATTAAACAACCACTTTGACTAAAATTTAAAATAATATTAAACTGTCATGAAAATCTAATATAGGTTTTTTTTTTAAAAAAAAAAAAAGATCTAAGTTTTAGTCCAAATCATTTTAATATTTTGATGCATGTTTAAAAGTAGTTGTACTCAGTGGTCAAAACAAAAAGTGGTTGTATACTAAAAGGAAGACATATAACATTGAGTGTCAAAATATGTTAACTATATGTTTAGCTAAAATAATTTATTGTATTTTTATTTTAACTATAATATTTTTATATTTTATTTATTAACTTAAAGTCCATTTTGAATTTGTATCCCATCAACTTTCTTTATTTTTCAATGTTCTTCTAAAAAAAATCAATTTACAACTTGGAAATAAGTATATAATTAGGGATTTGGTAATATTTTTGGGTGTTGAAAGAATAAAGAAAGTAAAGGATATAATTTGACAAATTGAAAAAAGAAACTAAGAAACAAAATATTGGAATTAAAATGTTAATATAAAAATTATTTTAAGTTCACGTTATTACTACTATACGTATCTTAGTATGCCATGGAATGATTCTATTTATACAACCAATTTTTAGATGCATACAAGAATTCACTATACAATTATTTCTGAGTTATAAAATTTTTTTGTACCCTTAATTTACTTATTCCCTGCCTGACATAGGACTTCGAATTCCCACAAAATTTCAAATTACAAACCAAGAATCACTAAATCTTAACTTCAATATATGAACTTGTTAGTTTAGTGGCCAAAACAAGAGTTAGAATGAGGTCCAATGGACTATGATCCACAATTATCTGTATATTGATATATCATAAAGAATGTCGTGCATGACATGCTTGTTTATTCGTCACGGATCTTAGCTTCTGTGAATTGTTTATCCTCTTCTTCTTTCGAGTTTGTGTTATTTTATGTAGTTAGTAAAATATCCATTCCCTATTACTGATGAATCATGTTTATATAGCATTATAATTTTATATTTGGTAGCTACGTGTTACTACGCGTTAACTAAATTAAAGCACGTTGTTTTGATGTATCATTATTTATAGCATAGTGTCACAGTCATGCTCATGAATAATTTTTTTTTTTTTTGGCCACATCGTGCTCGTAGATAATTGGGTTAACTCCTCTGCCATATGTGTGGACACACAACGTCATCCCATAAAATATATCTCCCGTCAATTTCTAACCACCTTTCTCATCCTTAAATATACACACGTGTTTAACTGTATGGCCAAAAATAGAAAAAAAAATTAATATTTGAAATTAATAATAATATATTGAAAAGTTATTGAAATTTTGAAAAGAATAAATATTCTAAACATTCATTATAAATAAAATAAAAAATTTAAAAAAAATCTAATTCTTAGACTGGATTTTGTGTACACTCAAAAGTCAACTCGATTCAATAAAATATACATTCTTTTCAATCCAACTTGATGTAACTAAATCTACTTGGGTAAACCAAGCCACCAAGTAAGATATTCACCCCTAAACCTAGCACTTGAACATTATATATTTAATCTGTAATAACTTTTGAACATTATATTAGTCTCTGGAAATAGATTTTCTGCAATCAAATGTACTGAATATTTCAATTAAAAAAAGTAAAAGAAAAAGAGGAAGTGATAAGAAAAAGAAAAGTTGGCAACTTAAAAACATTTCTACTTTTCTTGTACTGGTCTCCCTATCTAAGTATATGATTCATTTAACTGCAAAAGATCCATGGTGATAAGTCCACATAGAAAGTATTAACTCAATTTAATCTTAAGTGTGAGATCTTGACATTGAAAATTCCATTGCCCACTTTTTCCTTTTTCTTCCTAGACAAGCTCTGGATGGAAAAATGTAGAGATCTAATTGTTAATATTGAAAGAAATATGTGATTTAATGATTCAGAATAATATTAAAAACTTGCACAATAAAAATTATAAATTTTAATTGTATGTGATTTAAAATTTTGATTCAACAATTTAGATTTAAGAAAATAAAAGAAATACACCATCTGAAGGCTTGTAGAGAAATGTAGGAAATCCATTTCTCTCCAGATGAAGTTTCAGAGTTTGAAACTCCTTGTTAAAAAAAATGTCGGATCAATTATAAAATTTTTAAATAACATTTATAATATAAAATCTTAAATAAAAATATGTGCATTACTAATACTAAACCATTCATTGAACCGAATCTAAACAACCTAACCTAATTTTGGCGTAAGAACCATGTTCCGTATATAATTGATTTATTAGAAGCTTCCCATGTTAGTATTGAGAGTGAGAGGTATCTTGCCAGCTGTACCTGTATCAGAATCTCAGAGGATGCAGGAGGATGAATGCCACAAAAACACTTCGATCACTATGTTTAAACCTGTTTAACTCGTATGTTTCGCGTGACGGTCCATGGACCATGACGTACGATGATATTGCATTGTTCTTCGTATTTAATTCGCTGTCCCACCACGTATTCTCAAGTCTCAATCACTTGCTGTTCCACACTGATCCTCGCAATTACAGGTATGGTAATCCTTTCTGATTTTCTCAACAGTTTTTTTTATTTTCTTGTGTTTGTTGTGCCCACGAGGTCAGCGATTCAATAATTTTTTGATCAATTTATATAAATTTGATGCAAAACCACACGTTGGCCAAATTCAGTAGAAAAATATTTAGTCCCATGTTACCTCACCTTGTTTGACTTCGCATCATAGTAAGAGAAAGTGATAAAATATATTATGTGAAACAGTAGAACAGAAGTCAGCAATTTCGAAGTAGTCCTTAATCAATGTATAGGTATGCATGAGAGTGTTTTATATGAAACATACTACTTAATATAAAACATTTATATCTTCCTTTATGAAATGTGGAACGTAAAAAATTATGGTTTGTAATAATTATTAAATATATTATCATTGTAAGGCATTACTCTACTTCACTCCACTCCAAGTAATGGAGGAAGCTTTACCCAAAAAAAAAGAAAAAAGAAATTTTAGAACCCTTACAACAAGGGAATACATTGAAACTAAGTAGCTCTCAAAAGCAAAGATATACCAGCTACAAAGATCACAAGATTAAGATCACACATAGACAAGGTAAACCAGAAAAATAAAGTTCAAGAATGCTTTGTTCTTGCATGAAAGACTTCAGATCTACTTTTGAACGACGAAAGCTTGCTCTGTTATATAGCTTTTCATAGAGGTAACTATTGAATGGTGCTAAACGCTTGAGATATGATAATTTAAAGGATCTTGAGTGATTTTTGCTTTCTTGTTCCCAACATCACAGACCAAAGGTGACAACACGTGCGTATACCTCAGAAAAATTTAGATTACAAAAAGCGACTAGGCTTTTTAGTTTTGTCACCCATCAAACACAAAAATGAGTAAAGCACTTTTGGGTCAACATATTCAATGACTTAGATTTCTTAATAATAGCTTTAAAATACGAGCGCATGCGGTCATTGTTATAAAAGTTTAACTATTAAATTTTCATTCAACATTCCATATATTGCAACTTACCTCTCCAGTCCAAAAGCATAAAGGTTCTCAATCGCTTAAGGTATAGGGAATCCTTCTATCCTAAGGGTCATATATTGAAACCTGTCTAACTCATGTTTCATGTGAAGGTCAATGATAAGTCTCAAATTATATTATATTTGTATATGTTTTACTAGAAAGTTATTTTTAATCAATTCTTTTAATTTAGTGATCAAATAATGTTAATTTTTTGAACTTTATGGGTTGGAATAGTTGACTACGTCCTTACATTAAATTCATCTGATTTTAGACTGTTTAGATAAAAATTGCAAGAGAATTGTTTGAATGAAAGGAAATGAGGGCTTCAGGCATTAAGGCAAAAGATTCAAGAATGCTTGGAAGGATTTTACAAATAACTTAGAAGTTGGAAGAAGCCAAGGAAACAAGTTGAGATGATATTCAATTTAATATAGTGAACATTCAACTTTGACACCACTTACGGACCCTTAAACGTCAAATTTAAAACAGTCATTCCATGCAAAGTTATAGAGCTCATCAAGAGCCTTCTAACGAGCATTAATTTTCAAAATTCTGATCATAAATCTCAAAGTTATGGCCAAAAGACTGAAATTGTGCCAAGAGACCTACTTTGACTGTTTAGGCACCTAGACATGTACAACAAACAACACTTAATATTTTCAAAGATATAAATGGGGGCTTTATAGATTTGGGGGTTAGAGAAGTTAGGGTGGAAGGTTGGAGGCATGAAATAACTCTAGAGAATAATGGTTTTAAAGGGAACTACAATTAACTTGCTCTTCCAAGGTATTTTCTTGGAATGAGAAGCCAAAGGTTGATCTCCTTGGACTTCCCTTGGCCAAATCTCCATGGATTCTTCAATGAAAGATTCCTTCCACTCTTTTCTCAATCTATATCTTTTCTCTTTTTTATTTTAACTTCTTTATGTAGCATAGATTGAATCTTATTTTTAGTTGTATTGTTGGATTATTGAGAATGTTGAGTTGGGATTTGTTAACTTTGTACCCACATATGTTAAGTGAGATTATTTCAATTCTCTTGTAAATTTGCGTTGATTAATGAATGTTTGTTGCTTCTTGATTAAGGCTTTCATATTATTTAGTCAATTAGGATTATTGCAAATGGATTGAATAGGTTATATTGTTCAATTTCTTAGTAAACTCTAGTCATGGAATTAAATGCCCACAAGGTATTTGATGAAATGACTCATTGAAAATTGAGTACAATTTGCTTTAAATGTTTGTAGACAACCTCTAAGGAAAATTCATACTCACATTCTCAATGATTTCCAAAGGCTTAAAGCACCTTAAAATTAGTTTTTATTAAATGTTTATAAACAACCTTTAAGGGAGGCTAATGATTGAGGCAATGCAATTCTACCTAAATGTTTTAGAATAACATTTAGGTAGGTTGTAATTGATGATTCAACTCTTGAGTTTAATGCATTATAGGAAAAATTACACTTAAATGTTTAGACACAACCTCTAAATGTAATTGGAGCTAAAATTAGGATAACCTCCATAAATAGACTTACCTTTTTAATGAATTAAATTATTTGAAAGTAGAATTAAACTATGTTGGTGCAAAGTTAATAATGAACTTAATAACTCAATTTATCATCACTTCAACTCTTGATTAGCTTAATCTAGTGTAGTGCCTTGAGTCTTTTTGTTTTATTTAGAGTTGTGGTGAGTCTTAATATTATTTAGGTGCTAAGTTGTATGTTTAAATTCTTGCATTAATTCCTAGTGACTGGATTATTTAGGCCACTAGCATATATATGTAAATAATTGCACTATCTCATACTTTTGTATTAATTGTATATTTGGTAAACAAAATTTAATCTTAAGAACAACAAAGATAACACCTTATGCTCATGTAAATGATATTGGATTTTTAGATCATTTTACTACAATTTGACCACATATATGTGGTTCATCAAGATTTTTGCCGCCATTGCGCCATTGCCAAGGATAATGGTGTATCATTGTTTTTTAATAAAAATTTTTGCTTTATTTCATATTTCTATTTCTATTTAATGTAAAAAGGAATGGTCTGAATGCTAGTAGAATTTCTCAAGTGCTACATGTATGTGTAGAAATTTGTTCTTAGGCACAAACTTTTGCAATCTGTAGGAATTTTTTGGTACTTCATTTCATGTTATTATGCCTTGAAAGTTGTTGTCAGAGTTAGCTCATATACATAGATTCTTGATAAATTTTGCATTGATTTTTGAACAATGATTGATAATGGAAAAATTATGCATTTTAGTGCTCATTCTAAACAAGCTCTATTTCAACAAATTTTACAATATGAGTCAACTTGTTAAATTTTCTTGGAAGTTTCTATACATCCTTTTGAGCTGAAATATATTGTACATAATCTCTATTGTGTCATTGATGTTTTAGAATGTTTATGAAATTTATTATGGCCATTTGATATGTAATCTACACAACTTTGTGATTTTTCTAATATACTTGACATTTTGAGCTAAATTTTAATTATGTTAATCCTTAATATGTCTAGATTGTTGAGTAAATTGGTGCACTAGTTTCTATATCGATATCATAGACTTTTTTTTTTCATTAATGCACATTACTCAACAACTAGGAAAAACATCATAGCAATTGTTTAAGGGAATTTATTCATAATATTGCAAAGTTATTCTTAATTATTCTCTTGTTTTTCCATGATCACTTAGAGCACGCTTAAGCATCTCATTCCTTTGTTTTAATATTTTAGATGTTAAAATGTATTCCTATATACATATATATATATACATACATACATATATATATATATATATATATATTACGTTTAACAGTCAGATACTTAAAATATTTGGTTTTATTTAAGATTTCACATTTATATTAGTCTTTGAGAATGAACTTTTTACAGTCAAATGTACAGTATATTCTGATAAAAATTGAGTAAAGAATGAAAAAAGTTGAAAAAAAAAGAGTGGATCACATAAATATTTTTCACTCTTCTTATATTATTCTATCTTTCTCTAAATGTATAATCTATTTGACCGTAAGAGATTCATGAGGATTAGTCCGCACAAAAATATTCACTAGTCTTAGATTCTTAGGCGCAAGACCTTGACATGTCCCTAATCAATCAATTATTGAACCGAAGATAAACTACCTATCGCCCTTACCTAACCTAATTTTGGCACGAGAACCATGTTTCGTATATATCTGATGCCTCAGAAGCATCCCACGTTAGTGAGAGGTATCTTGCCAGTTGTATTATCAGAGTATCAGAGGATGCAGGAGGATGAATGCCACAAAAACACTATGACCATTATGTTGAGACCTGTTCAAGTCATATGTATCACGTGAAGGTCCATGACGTACGGTGATTTGCATCGATCTTTGTATTTAATTCTCAAGTCTGAATTCCTGGTTCACACTGATCCACGCAATTACAGGTACAGTATATCCTTTCCGATTTTCTCGGGTTTGCTGTGCTAACTGAACGCGGTAAGCGATCCAATAGTTTAATCAATTCATATAAATTTAATGCAAAACCACACGTTGGTCAAATTCAGTAGTTAAATACTGAGATTACCTCACTGCGTTCAACTTCGCTTCATATATAGTAAGAGAATGTCATTAAAAAAATTATAAAATGAAACAATTTTTTTAATTAATTTACTTTTATTTAGTAATCATTTCTAAATTTGTAATTTTTGCTTTAGAGAACAGTGGAAGCAAAAGTCAGCAATTTCAATGAAGTCCTTAATCAATGTGTCGATATGATAATGTTTTACATGAAGTATAGCTGCTTAATATAAGACATTTAAATCATCCTTTTATAAGATGTACATAATATGGACTAAACATATATATATAAGTTAATTATTTATGGAAAGTGCATAATATGGACTAAACATATATATATATATATATATAAGAACGTGTTCTACGAGGTTGATTTATATTTTATGCCCATATAAACGTGTGAGCATTTATTGGCAGAGACTAGGTTATCCATCAATTCGGCCTGGTCGTTGTGGGGGGTAAGGATAAGAAATGTCACTTCATTTTTAATATTTTTTTTTAAATAACTTTTAAGTTAGACTATTAATAATTAAAAGATTAGTTTCACTTTTCTTCAATAAGTATTTTATATTTTCATGCAAAATCAGAAAAACACACTATAAAGTATCACTTTAATTTTTCAATACGATATTGGATATTATACGAACGTACGGGTTGCAAGGTGAAATTTTTGTCGTTGCGAATGTTTCTGTTATATATTATACTTCATTTTCTTTGAAATGACAAAAATTTTATTAGTTCAATTTTTCATATTTCTAGCTTCTAGATAATTTCATTTCTTTTTTGGTAATCGTATCCAATATAAGTACTACAATCTTGAGAACAAGGTTTGATCTCTTGTGGGTACTGCCAAAACCGAGTTAGGTGATGAAAGGGAGTACTAAGAAAAGGAATCTGTGTCATATCCTAAAATTTCCAACTTTTATGACCAAAATATTTGCAAAAAATTATATAGATTTTTTTACGGAGGCTATATATAATTTTTTTTATTCATTGTTATATTTTGATTCATAATATTTATTTTTAAAAAAAATTAAAGTGGGATTTTATGGATGAACGTAAAAAATCCTATTAATGAATTAGTCCTGCTATATTTGGCTATATATAACTTACTAAAAATAATCATTTAAAACTTTTATTTTAATTTTCTGTTTTAAAAAATTATAAATTTATAATTGATTCTAAAATTCAAAAAACAGTATACTTTTAAATTAATGAAGTATGAGATAAATTCAAAGTCGATAACATCGTGACAGCTAAATTTTTGTAAAACGGATCTACCGCTACAGTAATGCCCGCTTTAATTAAAAAAATTTTAACAAACAAAACTTTTCTTAAAAAAATTATTGAGTTAAAACCGTACAGCCGATTAAGCATCCAACCCGTACTCGAATTCTGTGCGCGTGTTGAAATCTGAACTTTCTTCGGTCCAGCAGTGTTCTATAAATTCTCTGACAGACCCTTCTGCTCAGCACCATCATCCTTAAGCACAATTTCACTATCTTTCTTCTCTTCTCAAGTCTCTTTCAAGTTTCAGCCACTCAACAATGGCTTCCTCAGCTCTTGGGAGTGCTTTCCATCCCCTGTCCCATTATCAGGATAATAACTGCTCCTCCTCCACTCATTCATATCAAACCTCCAAGATTTCTGTAACTAACCCCCAAAGGGTATGACTATGGATCATATAATTTCAAAGAATTTTCAAAAAAATACACTACATAGTACATAGGCAGTAGTTAATGGAGTCTGAGATGATGACATGCTTCTTTTTATGTTTATTGGGCATTTGGTTTTCAGAAGAACAGAGTGATGGCTCGAGCAGACAGTGTCGGAGAGGAACAGAGCACAGTGGTGGAAAAAAGCTTCAAAACGAGACAGTTGACGAAGCGTCTGAATTTCTCAGAAGAGAAACCTTCTACTCCAATTCTGGACACCATCAATTACCCCATTCACATGAAGAATCTATCCCTTAAGGTAGCTACAGAAATTGTAGGCCCTTTTGCTATTGCAGATTACTCCTCCTCTTCGCAGTGTGATTTATAATCCAACATGATATTCGGGATTCAGGAACTTGGGGCGCTTGCTGATGAACTGCGAGAAGAGATTGTTCATACAGTGTCGAAGACTGGCGGCCATTTGAGCTCGAGCCTCGGTGTGGCTGAATTAGCCGTCGCACTTCACCATGTCTTCAACACTCCTCAAGACAAGATCCTCTGGGATGTTGGGTGTCGTAACCGATCTTTTAACGGAATAAAATAAAAGTGGTTTAAATTGATTCTCAAAATGAATATTAAAAATCATTTTATTTTGAGTCATCACCAAAATTTTTAACGGAAAACTTTAGAAAATCAATTAAAAATAAACAATATAGTTTGCGAAATCAGATATGAGTTCGGGAGTCTATTTGAGTGTGGGGAAGGTATTAGGCATCCCACAACACCCGTCTATAAGTATGGTTACCTTAAACCAGTAAGTTGAAATAGAATATAACTTTTAAATTTATCTTGATTACCCTTTTATCGATATACATGCCCGTTAAACAGAAGAGACAAAACAGCAAGAATGAAAGCAAATAGATAGATATTTACAAAGGGCGGACTTAACTTAGGGTAAGAGCCTAGGGCCTACGTATCCTACGATAGGGATCAAAGTCCACGTAGTTTGACTAAATGGCATGTTTATTGGTTAATGATTTGTGAATTTTGACAGGAGGGTTTCAGTTAAACGGATTTTCATAAACAGAACGTAATTGGGATTTGGTTCGTGTATTTTAATTTACGACACCCTGATTAATTTAACCCTTTTGACCTCTTCATTTTTCTTTCTTTTTAATTTATTGTTTTTTTTTTTGTTTTTGGGATTTTAATCTTTATTTTAAAATTTAAATAAAATGAAATTATTATAAAGAATGAATTTGATCACGTAAAGAAAAGATACCATTTAATTAAGATATTTATTTGTGTAATGTTATTATTGTTATTATTATTTTATAATAAATATGTGCTGATATTAGAGATTTAAGGAGATTAAAATCTCACATGACCCCATGCAATCGAAGAGAATAATATTCTCACTCAATAATTTCGTAAATAATAGAAGGTATTTAATTAAGGTAAATGTTTAATTACTATTATTTTTAGAACCACTGTGTACCAAATTTAGGGATCTAAGGAGATTAAAATCCCACATGATCCTGTGCAATCGAGGAAAACAAAATCCTCACACGATAATTTCATAATAATAGAAAATTATTTAATTAAATTAAATATTTAATTATTATTATTTTTAAAACAAATGTGCTAATTTTAAGGATCTAAGGAGATTAAAATCTCACATGATCTCATGCAATCGAGGAGAATCGAACCCTCACACGATAATTTCATAATAATGGAAAATTATTTAATTAAATTAAATATCTAATTATTATTGTTTTGTATTATTATTATTATTTGTAACATATGTATTAATTTTTTTCTAAAGGGACCGAAACCTCACACGATCCCAAATACCTGAGGAAAACAATATTCTCACTCAATGACTTTCTTAGAACCTTGTTTATAAAGCCAAAGATTAATCTCATATTGACATAAAAATAATAATAATAATAATAATGATAATAATGATAATAATAATAATAATAATAAAAATCATCAGCAAAGAATGGAAGCACCTCCACACCTATAGATATATGTACACCTATATGCATCTATATATATCCATACACATATGCATATATATATATACATATATTGTATATATAAACACATATATAATAATATATATAAACATGATAAAAGAGAAATGTAAACATTAGGAACCAGGCATCAGGAAAATATGAAAGAAAAGGAAAAAAAGATAAAGAAATCACATGTCCATATGCACACATTCACGTCTATATATATACACATATATATCTATACACACACACATATATGTATATATATATATATATATATATATATATATATGTAAACACATATGGATATGTATATCAGCATGATATGAGAGGTGGAAAGCTTCAGGAAAAAACATAACGTAGTGAAGGCAGCATATATCTATATCTACACACACATATATATTCACCTATACATATATATAAACACCTAGGTAGTATATGTATGAGCATGATGGAAAGAGAGGGAGAACAAGCATCAGACAGTAGTGAAACAAATGTGTGTATATATACCCTCAAATATATATATATATATATATATATATATATATATATATCTATCTACATGCATATATATGTACCTATATATATAAACACACATACAATATACTTCTATGCATCTATATATGTATATACATGTAGACACAAAAGGAAGCAAACTTCAGGGAGGAGAAGAAGCACCCCACGCCTACACCTACACGTATCTATATATATACTCACATATATATAAACACATACACATACATACATATAAACATGATAAAACAAATCTGAAAGCATCAAGAATCCAAAGAAGCTTACCCTCTTCCTCTCTTCTCCTTCACGGCACCTTCAGCTCCCTCTCTCTCTGTTTATCCCTGCTCACAGCGTCCAAAACAAGGGAAGTTGATTTCGGCCTCAGCTCAGTCTCAGCTCATCACTTCCTCGGTTCCAACTCCCCTGGTCTTCGTCCTCGTTCTACCTAGCTCATTTAGCTTCCAGCTCGTCACAATCTGCTTCAGACTTTCTGCTTCCAGCTCGTCACAGTCTGCCTCAGCTTTTCTGCTTCCAGCTCATCACGGTCTACTTCAACTCTTCTGCTTCCAACTCGTCATGGTTTGTTTCAACTCTTCTGCTCCAGCCACGGTTTCACGGTCCAGCAGTGCCTCCTCTTTCTCCTCTTAGTTTCTCTCTTTTTCTCCTTCTTTCTTGCTCTTCCACAGGATCAAAAGAATAACTCGCAGCAGACCACCTTCTTCTCAGTTTTAGCCAGTTCATTCACCTCTGTTCACCCCTGTTTAAGATACTCAGAGCAGAGGAAACGTTCTCAACTTGCTTCGTTCTCCCTCACGGTTCAGCACAGCCTTCTCCTCCAGCCATGGTTTCACAGTCCAGCAGTGCCCTCGTTTTCAGCAGTGTGTCCTCCCTTTTTTTTTTCTCTTCTTTCTCTCCTCTTTTCTGTTTTGCCTCTGAAACGACGAGCTGCCCCTCCCTTCTGTTGCAAATGCTCTTCCTTTTTAAGCCTCTAACCTTCTTCTCTTTTTCTGCTTTGCCTCTGAACACCAAGCTCCCCTCTGTTGCAAATGCTCTTCCTTTTTAAGCCTCTAGCCTTCTTCTCTTTTTCTGTTTTGCCTCTAAACACCCAACTCCCCTCTGTTGCAAATGCTCTTTCTTTTTAAGCCTCCAGCCTTCTTCTCTTTTTCTGCTCTCTTCCTCACTTTTTCTGATGCATACTGCCTCCCTTTTCAGCCACCACCATTGCTTTTGCTCCCTCCCACTTTTCAGCAACAAACCATCCTTTTCTTCCCGTGTCTCCTGCTCCTTTTTGCTTTTTCAGCCTTCCTTATGTCCTTTTGTTTCTTAGTGGTGTGTGTGTACGTGAGTGTGTGCATGTGGGAGTGGGAGTGTATGAATGTGAGCAAGTGAGAGTGTGTGAGAGCAAGTGAGCAAGTGAGAGTGTGTAAGAGCAAGTGAGAGTATGTGAGTGTGAGCAAGTGAGAGTGTGTGCGCGCAAGTGAGCAAGTTTGCATTTTTATTTTAATTAGGTAGGCTTTCTCTCCTCTTTATATTTGGATTAATTCACAAATTTGTTAAACCTATTCATTTTATTTATTTTTATTTTTTTTGCAAGATGATTATCATGTCTCTACTTCAAACATATATTTTGAATTTTTCCTTTTAATATTTTTGGTTTTATATTTGATTTTTCCCATATTACTTCTATCTTTTGCTTTTTGCAATTTTGTTTTTAATTAATTAATTTTTAATTTTATTTATTATCATTACTATAATTATTATTATTGTTAGTTTAGGTGGGGTGTTCACATTGGGTATCAGGTAAAAGAACCTTAGATGATGCAGTTCAAAATTCATTAACGTCAGCATGAGTTGGAATACCCTTCTTTAGTTCTTTAAGTTCATGTTCCTAACAAATTGGATGTGGATTTGGTTGCAGTCTTATGCTCATAAGATTTTAACGGGAAGAAGATCCAGAATGCATACTATTCGACAGACCAGTGGACTTGCAGGATTCCCCAAGAGGGAAGAGAGTGTACATGATGCCTTTGGAGTTGGTCACAGTTCTACTAGCATTTCAGCTGCCTTAGGTAAACTTCACATATTCTTTAATCACCAAATGGAGCCATAACTCTCAGTAAGGCAATTTACTGTCTTTCTCTTAAATTGATGAACTATTATGTGGGTAATTCAGGGATGGCAGTTGCGAGAGACTTGAAAGGAAAGGACAACCATGTGATTGCAGTGATAGGTGATGGCGCCATGACGGCTGGACAAGCATATGAGGCCATGAACAATGCTGGTTATCTTGATACCAATCTTATTATCATCTTAAATGACAATGAACAAGTTTCTCTTCCCACTGCCACCGTCGACGGCCCAGCTCCTCCGGTTGGCGCTCTAAGCAAAGCCCTCACAAGGCTACAAACTAGTAGAAAGTTCCATCAACTGCGTGAGGCTGCCAAGGTAGCCAACATATGTTGTCTCAGACGTTATTCAGAAACTTTTGGGCCCACATTAGTTTTCTAGATTATTTTAACTAAACCTACTATTTAATAGGGAATTACCAAGCAAATTGGAAGCCAAGCACATGATTTTGCTGCAAAATTGGATACCTACGTGAGAGGAATGGTGAGTGGTTCTGGTGCTTGTTTGTTTGAAGAGCTTGGGCTGTACTACATCGGTCCGGTGGATGGGCATGACATAGAAGATCTTATACAAGTCTTGAAAAAAGTCAAGTACATGCCAACTTTAGGACCTGTTCTAATTCATGTAATCACTAAGAAAGGAAAAGGCTATGGTCCTGTAGAAGCTGCTCCTGACAAGATGCACGGTACAAACTACTACATAATTTTGCACAAAAAAATCTTAATATGATTTATTCAACAATAAGCTTAATGGGTTTTGTTCTATATATGCAGTTGTTTTGAAGTTTGACCCAAACTCAGGAAAGCAATTGAAGTCCAAAGCAAGCACTAGCTCTTACACAAAGTACTTTGCAGATTCTTTAATCGCAGAAGCGGAGGCTGATGATAGAATTGTTGCCATCCATGCTGCAATGGGAGGAGGCACTGGACTCAACTTATTCCAAAAGCGCTTCCCCGAAAGATGTTTTGATGTTGGGATAGCAGAGCAGCACGCCGTTACCTTTGCTGCTGGCCTTGCTGCTGAAGGCCTTAAGCCCTTTTGCGCAATCTACTCTTCTTTTCTTCATAGAGGCTTTGATCAGGTAATAAAAGGTTATGAAACTCCGTGAATTGGTGTTGCTGCATATTCTTAGTATAAGGTCTCTTTGTTAATTTGGCTTTCTGGTGGTAACTTTGTAGGTTGCACATGATGTGGACCTTCAAAGGCTTCCAGTGAGGTTTGCTGTGGACAGAGCTGGGCTTGTTGGTGCTGATGGTCCTACTCATTGTGGGGCCTTTGACACAACGTTCATGGCTTGTTTGCCAAACATGGTGGTTATGGCTCCTTCCGATGAAACTGAACTCATGCACATGGTGGCCACGGCTGCTGCCATAGATGACCGACCTAGTTGCTTTAGGTACCCTAGAGGAAACGGCATAGGATCCCTTCTTCCACCAAACAACAAAGGCACCCCTTTAGAGGTACTAAATTACAATTTATCCTTTTCTTTAATTTTGAACGTCACAATCATTTTTTTCTTCTTTTTTTTTCACTTTTGCTGATGGAGACTTGAAATGAATATATAGGTTGGGAAAGGGAGGGTATTGAAGGAGGGAAGTAAGGTCGCACTTGTTGGTTATGGGACAATGGTTCAGAGTTGTATGGAAGCAGCAAAGCTTCTTGATGCTCAAGGCATCTCAACAACTGTGGCTGATGCAAGATTCTGTAAGCCTTTGGATGCAGAATTGATGAGGCAACTCGCAAGAGAGCATGAAATTCTAATCACTGTAGAAGAGGGATCCATTGGAGGGTTCGGTTCTCATGTTTCTCATTTCCTAGCGTTAAATGGACTTCTTGATGGAAATCTCAAGGTGCCTACAATCAGTCTTCTTTTTTTCCCATTATTCTTTAATAATCTTCTTCCATTGACTCATGAGTTTCTTGAACTGGTGCAGTGGCGAAGCTTGACATTACCTGACAGATACATCGACCATGGATCTCAAACAGATCAAACTGAAGTAGCAGGACTGAGTTCAAAGCATATTGCGGCAACTGCTTTGTCATTGACAAATGCACAATGGGATAATCGATTTCTCCTCAATCTTCATATGTGAGACTTAACATAGTATCAGATATGGTTCAATTTGAAATGTCCCCTATGTACATGTACATGTGTCCTAGTATATAGTCGTCAATGCAATTATTATTGGATATAGAAAATTGTGCAAAATTTATGATAATGACATAATATTGTTTGGAAATGTTGTATATTATCCTCTAAAACAACACTGCCTGACTAACCATGTTTAACTACCAAATGGAAAATATTTCAAATTTTTCCTTCTGCTAACTGCCCACCACATAAACTATTAATTGATTTGCTCTTATAAATAATGATCAAACAACTTATTCCTTGAAGGGGAGATATGACTAATTATTACGATGTCATAATCTGTGATTTGGAAAAAAAATTAATTTTTGATATTTATGTCTGTATTCACGAAATTTTAAACAAGAAAGTTGAGGAGTTGGCAAACGTCAATTTAAAAAGTAGTAGACACTTGAAGCAAATGGGGATTTAAGTTATAGGTCAGTTGTTTGACTCACTATATCGCAGCACAACATTGGTAGGGGAAAGCGGAACTGCTTGATTCTACATACTAAAAACACCAAATTTAGTTCACATAATTATGCTCGATACAAGGAATGGGAGAAGCTAAAATTTGGAAGGAAGGGGAAAATGCATCAAAGATTAATCTATTCCCCCCTGGAGCTGGAACAACTTGTTCCATCTGACCCTGTTCAACGCTAAAAATTCCGTATCGCTACCATATAGTTTTCATTTGAAACATGAATTAGGGACAGAATTTAGAGATGAAAACTTTTCCATATCTAATTTTTCACAATTGCATCTCCAATCTGTCTTAGAATTTTTATTTTATTTTTAAAAATATTTAGGGATGGATTTTTTGGCCAAAAAAATCTATGTAAAAAATTTTGTCTCCAACTCTCTGTGACAATTCCATACCAAAAATATTTTTGACAATTATTTTGGAAAAAATTAATTTAAGGATAAATTTTTTATCGCAAAAAATTATCTCTAATTTTATGTTAAATTCATGTATGTTAAATTCATGTTAGAATAGGATTTTGTTATTCCAGAATAGTCTAACCAAATTAATAAATTTTAAAAAATAAGATAAATAAATAGTTATTTTGAATATGAATTTTTATAATATTTCCTTTTTACCAAAGAATTAAAATAATAAATTTTTTATATCATTTTTAATTAAAAATGTGGATAAATAATTTAATTTTAATTATTCAATTTATGTTTAAATATAATCTATATTATAAAAATGTATTTCGAATGAATTGAATATAAAAATTGCTTAAATTTTTGTAATTTTAATACAGTCATACTTAAATGTGAGTAAATATTTTAAAATGGTAAGTTAAAAATATTACTTCATTTTTAAATTATGTGAATCGAGAGAATATATCTTGGAAGAATTCACATTTTACCTAATCCTTGGTAGCACCTTTTGCGCATTTTATCCTTACAAAACCTAAACTTGCACCGAAGCACTTAAGTCGCTAGGTCCCTAAGCATTAATTTCATCTTTAGTTGGCATCAACTATTGTGCATTTCGTCTTTAGGACACACTGACCCTAGAACTCCATTTTAAACCATCGTGGAAACATTCAAGTCCATATGCCCTACTTTAAATCCAAAGAAAGTTGAGTGAAGAAGCTCAAAACATTTAATATTATCATTTATTAGCTTGTATATTAAAAGCAGTATAATTATATTGTAATTTATTAAAAAATTATAACTTTATATAATCTTTTAGACTTTCATTTCCCTCTTTACATTTTAATTTCACTTTGTAATCACAGTAAGTAGTTAGGAAATTTTGAAAATTTTCTTGCTTGTCTAACTCCTTTTCTACTCTTTACTTCATTGGCTCTTTATTTGAATGAACTTGGTTACATTCATTAAAATGAATTTGTAATTTTATTATGTCTCTTCATTAAAATTTATTCGCTATACTTATTATTTTTATATTAACATTTAGTGTTTATATAACATGATTAAAATGTAAATAACTAAATCATTGAATATTAAGGTAATATTTGTATATTAAATAATTTAATCTTAATTTTTTATAAATTTATATTGAACCTCCTAAAATTTGCTCCAGTCTCTCAAAAAGTTTCCTTCCACTTAAATTTGCAAAAATTTTTAGAAAATTTTTAAGTGGACAGATTTGAACTTCTAACCAAAAGATTGATAATAAATATTAAATGTATACTGTTAACGAGAAAAGTTCACATATAATAGATATTCATTTATAAAACACATACTTCACTATATTAGAAAACAAGTATTTTAATATTTCCCAAAATTTCCCTCTTTTAACTTTTCTAAAATTTTCATCCAATTCTCCCTCCCATCTTTATTTTTTAATTAACTAATCCTAATTGAAGCTACCCATTGTGTTCCTCATTCTTCCTCTTTTGTCATGTTCCATCTCCTTGTCACTCAGGTGTCTTACCATTGAGCAATTTCTAGTGGGATCCATTGGCTTGAGTATGAGAATCCCTTCTGTAACATCTTTATTTAGTTATTTTTAATATTAGCTAAATTAGATTATTTACAGGAAACTAAAAAGAATTAAACAATAATAAATAAATCTAGTTAAAATCATTTACATAGAATAGCCAATAAGTCAATTTTAAGGCTTAAAAACAAAATGGTAATTTTTCACTTTAAACAAACTTTGAAAATTTTTATAGGCAGATAAATAAATCAAAAGCAGATCAGAAATATCCAATAACTAGAGCATATTTTATGGAGAAGTATATCATATTTAAAGTACAATTTTTCAAAGACATTAGAACCCTAACAAACATCCAAATAGAAAAAAGATTGATACTATCTCAAATGAAAATCTAAAACTCTAACAAATTATATTGTTAAAAATAACACAATATAAGTAAACATATCTCAACAGTATAGTCAAATCAAAAGAAGTTAAAAAGGAAAATAGAGACAGTAGGTAGTACTAACCGCCAAGGGTAAAACAATAATTTAGTCACCAAGGGAAAAATAGTCATTTTGAAAAATGCCAAGGGTAAAATAGTAAATTCACAATGAAGGACATATTATTGAGAATCTATTTTTTACCTTTCTATTGTCAATGTTTTGAAATGGCAATTTATCAAATCTTTCATGAATTTATGCGGAATGGGCATTTGTACCACCAATCAAACAAGTACTTATGATTGATGAAATTGTTATTGTGAGCAATGATATAGCTTTACATGACAAACCAATTATATTTGTACCAGCAGATGGATTAAGTCCCACTGGATTTCCAAGCTCAAGAGAAGGCTATGACTAAAGTACCATTGGGAGTTTCAAGGGAAGATATGAGATATCTTTATATATAGAATAATCTTAAGCCTAAATTTTGATAGTTAATAGATATAGGCCTAAACCCCTTTCCCCAATTTTGTTAAATTAGCTTGTAGATGTATGAACAATTAGTTGTATAATCTTTTTATCATATATGATCACATAACTATGTTTTAGTAAATTTTGGTACATTCATCATATAATTTTACATTTTAATAACTTATAATTAAAAACTATAGTATATTCTATAAATAATTAGAAGGGGGTTACACCATCTCCCCTAGTCGTTAGGCAAAGTTGCATGTTGTGAAATAAGGTTGCATTAAGATTCATCCAACACTTTCCATGCAATTTTTGGTGTTTTACTCCATCATGCTTTCTTTATGACATTTTCCTTCCTTATTCAGCATTTTAAGTATTGATAACTTTGATTTTATCGTTAATTTCCTTCATTAATAATAGTTATTTGTGCAAAAAGTATTTATGAATTTCAAGTTTTTACTCTTAGCAATGTAATTTTCATTTCAAGTTAGTAAACTTTTTTTCTTAACTTGAGAGCACAAAATCTAAGTGTTTTATTAACTAATTTCATATTTGGAAGTCTAAGACTTGGATTCTAACTTTAGGTAAGTGTGGTATGATTATTCAATGCTCGAGCATTCACTATTATTTCAATTTATGGCTTCTAATCACCCATTGCCCGAGCATCCAACCCAATGTTTAAGCATCTATTGTAGCCTTTATTATTTGTTCTAGTCACTCATGGGCATCCAAAATAATGCCCGAGCATTTATTGTTTTCTAGCATGTGCAAAAATTAGATTATAAATATAATCTTTTCACTTTCTAAGGTAACTTTTGGAGGGAAAAAGCCAAAAGTACGCTAGGAAAGAAGAAGGAAGAAAGTTGGTTTCAAGGGATTTTAGGGCACTACAACCATCTTAGGACTAAGGAGACCATGAAATTTGCTTATCTTTTCTTCTACCTCTATTTTTATAGTTCTTTAACCATGTGTAGCTAAACTTATAGAGCTAGGGTGAAGATGTAGATTGACTTAGATTATGTTTTCTTAGTTTTCTTACTTAATGCAAGATTTCATTTCCATTACTTGAATGTTTATCATGGTTCTTAATACTTTCTATAACTTGGTCACTCATGGATTAATTTAGGGTTCATGTATAGAATTAAGAAATTCATATGTGTTCTTGCTCATGTGATAAATACCATAATGTAACCTTATCTAGGGATAGATGATGTTGATTGTGTGGTTTTTGAAAAATTTCCTTTCTCCTTAGTAAAGCCTTTTCTAATTGAGATTTATCTAAAGGATTAAAAAATCTCATTTAGTTAAAAGAGGACTAGCATTCCATGGGATTGGTTTCTAGTTATTTTAGGGAATTTAACCATTAATTGTAGAGTAGAACTTGGTTAAATAAGAATTATAAGGTTCATTGTAAGGTTAAGTGAAATTGGATCCCTAGCCATTATTAATATTTGTGTTCCCTCAAAGCCTTAATTATTCTTGTTGTTGAAAAAATACCAAAAATATTAATCAATTGCCTTTTGTTACTTGTGCTTTTTGTTATTTTCATTGACTTCCTTTTAATCCCAACTTTTTATTGACTTCCTTTTTCTTCAAAATTTTTGTTAACTTTGTGCTTTTTAACTTTCTCTTGAATTTTTCGAGTAAAGTAGCATTTTTTTTCTTTCTATTACAATTAAGATAGCATCTCAGTTATTCATATTCATGAATGTATTACCTATAAAAGAAAATTGTACAAATGTGATGGGTTTGATCCAACCCTTAATTGTGCTACCCGCATGCATGATCAATATGGAATTGTCAAAGTTTGAGCATCAAGGAGGTTAAACAAGTATGATCCATTTATTTTTGTATAGCAAGCAACACAAGTGTATACACCTTACCCTGCAAGTCGTGATAGGGTTGATTGGCTAGCTATCACCATAGTTAAGGCCAGGACCACAATTGATGCTCCTAGTATGACGAAGATCAAATTTGATACATTCTAAGGTAGCAAACTACAAGTTGTCTTGCCCATTGTTATCAATAATGATGAACTCTTGATGTTGCAAGACAGTGTGGGTGGCTATAAAGAAGTAAATCTCATCTTAACCAACCAAAACACCATTGAGAGTGAATATGATACACAGAGAAATGTGAGTCAAATTTTCAGTCATTTGACAATAATGATAATGACAGTGTAAATGCATCTACCTCTAATTTATAAAGTGTATAGTACAAATATAGATAGATGGTAAGTTGAAGCATATTGTTGTATAAGATTTTTGCTATTATATGGTTAAATCTAACTGTGATTCCACCTTTATAGTTTGCAAGCATTTTGTTTGAAGCTTATATGCTTATCATATATATGTAGAAGTTTCTAACATTTATTTTATGCATTTATAGATAACTGGTTGTCACACCAGACACGGCCATGGGCAAAAGACAGCTTCCATGTTGTAACTAGTCCAAGCATTCCATCTGCTCATCCATTTGCACCATCTATTTACACCCACAAATTCAATGGATTAATCTTATTAAATTCGGGCTATGACTGATAAACTCAGCGGTAATTTTTTTTAATGTTACTTAACATTTAAGGTCAAAATTGAGAATTGCTGTCCTTATATTTTTTTGCCGCTCTCTGCCATACAAATGGAAGCTTGTTTTAATTTCTATCGATAATCTAATTCCAATTTGAGGTTGGAATGACGTATCATGACAATAAATAAATTTATATAAGAATAATAAAAATGCAATTTATATAGATTGATTTAATGATGGTGACAAATATGTGTAGTGCATTTTGTAATTTGATAACGTGAATTAAGCTATAGCTAGGATGCGGCCTATATATGTATTAAATAAATAAATATATATATATATATATATACACACACACACACACACACCCAAACTCACATACTATACACAAACAAAAAAGTTAGGGCAAAATTTAAGTGGTTGAATGTAAAAAGCTGGAAAAGTGATTGAGAGACTTCCTTATATGATGTTCTAACAAATTAAAGAGTATTAACATGCAATCATTCTTTTAAGAATAAAAAGATTTAAAATTCAACTGTGTTTATTAGATTTTATTATTTTTTTCCTCCTGTAATTTGACAAGAAAACAAAAGATTATAGGTAAGTTGTTCTATGAGATGTATTTGATGCTAATAAATGGGCTTAAAAATGAGAATATATATTAAATGAAGAAATACCTCACATGACCGAACCAGTCAATATAAAACTAGCCTAAATTCAGTTAAAATTAACGAACTATTTGTCACCTGTTTATCCCATCGAAACTAAAGAGAAAAATGAAAGAAATCAAGAGCAAGTTTCGGTATCATGTTTCTTGATTATTTTATTATGATTTGGGCAAATATGGAGTTTCTTTCTTTCTCGGTTCAATCTTCTTCAACAGCATTTTATTTGATAAAGTGCAAGGGACAAATGAAATTCAAGACACAAAAACCAGGAGATCAATATTTTGAATTTTATTTAACAAAGCATTGATTAACGACAAAAGAAAGAGGCCTTATTTAGTTTCAAAGTGGCTAGGCTGCAGGACGATGTACAAACTCCACGTAACAGTTAAAATTGTAAACTTAATTGAAATTCTTAGCATGATAGGCATTTAGTATTGAATATGCATATTGATAGTGAAAAAAATTAATTATAATTAATTTTGTGTCTACATATTTTATGTATTCAATTTCTAAGGATAACTTGATCTTAAACTTGTTAGTTTAGTAGTCAAGACACAAAAAAAAAAAAAAAAAACCGATGATCGAGTCCCAATAAATTGTGATCCACGTATATAATTAAATTTTCTTACGTGCTATGCTTGTTAATTTATTTATCTCCTGTATGGTTACTTCTACGTATTTAATTTATTAGCTTCTGTGATTTTATGTTTATAATAAATTACTTTGACATCCATGTTCTGAGTCCATATTATTAGCCAGTCATGTTTGTT
The DNA here is from genome assembly GCA_037074485.1 of Delonix regia. NCBI lineage: Eukaryota > Viridiplantae > Streptophyta > Magnoliopsida > Fabales > Fabaceae > Delonix > Delonix regia. The sequence goes on along the minus strand of CM073451.1, from coordinate 23,379,532 downwards.
TATGATAAAATACTAATTAATTATGTTTTGTAGTACCCACACTGTTTACTTTTATATTTGGTAGTCCCTAGCTACGTGCCTGTGCGCGTTCACTAAATGCACGTCGTTTTGATATGTCATTGTTCATAGCAGCATAGTGTCATGTTCATACGTGATTGGATAAACTCCTATGACACCTTTACTATATACAGGGATACATAATCTCATCATTTAAGGCTCGTCTAGTTAGTAGAATTATGTGTGATGAAAAAATAAAAAAACGAGAAAAAGCAAATATTTATGTTTAATTGTATATAAATAGCATGGAATGGATATTACTATACTTTATTTGATTTGATGAATTATTAAATAAATGTAAATGAATGAAATTAAAGTTACTATATTATCTTTAAACCAAAAATTATTATTATAATATATATTTGAAAATATAATAATTATTAAATCTTAAAGATAAAAAAATATATTCTATACAAATTAAAGAATATAAAATAAATAAAATTATAATAAAAAATATAATTTTTTAGATTTTATATATATATATATATGAACCAAGGAAAATAAAAGACTAGCCTAACCAAGAAAGATGATGAAGAAGAGATATACCTCCCACTTCTCTTCAAAAGCAAAAAAATAACAATAATAATAATAATTAATTAATTAAATTAAAATTAAAATAAGCTTTTTCTTAAGACCTCACAAATCACAATTATGCACAATATATTATTGCTTCATCCAATCGTCTCTGTCTTTCCAGTTATGCGTCTTTGACCCAAAATTATATCTTTCTACTTCAAATTACAACAATAGCTGGAACAAAACAAGTAAGTGTTTCGGTAATAGGCTTAGCAACAAAAATGACGAAAGAAGAAGAATTTTGGGTGACATGTATCTCATATCCATTAAAGATGAGATTTGTTTATCGGCTCTCACCCTTTCGTTGAAGTCTTCTTGCACAATGTGCTGGTCTTGGGTGTTCGATGTTGTCATCACAGCGTCTTCTCTCCTATCAGCATCTTTCTGATCAGGTAGGAAGCAGGAGGCCATATATCTCATTTACTTCACCTTGCTTGTTTCGTACTGTGGTGGGGGCATTTTTGGACATAAACGTTGCATTCCAGGGAGTGGTCTATTATTCCATCGACATCTAAGGGGAGATCACTTTGCCAAGGGAGAGGGATTCTATCATCATTTTGTCAACCAAACATGAGAGAATGATTCTCTCTCCCATTCCCATGCTAAGATGAAGCAAACTAAACAGGAACCTTAAAGACTAGCTTGTCGTTTATAGTCAATTGCTGTTTTTCAAACAGTTTTTTTACTTGCTAATAATTTCTACCCTACCTTTCTTATCCCATAATCATGTGTGTACTGAATCAATTTTTGTCATGAGAAACTTGTTTAATTTATAATAGTTTTAATAATAAAAGAAGAGGCTTACCAGTCCATGTTAGAATCAAGGCCAAATGCTATAAACACACTTGAGATAAGATAGGGTATTCCTTTAATACCCTTACTTTGTAGTCGAAAAATCCCCATCATATAATCTAAGAAACATTCATAGCGAAACTTTTAAATGATTAAGAATATAAAGAAATATCAAAATAATAGCTAATATAATTCATCATACAATGATTTAAAATTTTAACAAGTTTATATTTCCATGTCAAACAAAAGTTTAGGCTACCAAACTATAATACCACATTTTCTATTTAAGAGGTTTAGCTTTTGCAAACAGTCACACACGAACCCAAGATGACATACTATAGTGCCACTATTAGCTCTAAAGAGCTAATTTTAAGAGGATTCGTCCAAAACATTATTTATTACATAATATTAAGTTATTAACCCCGCATCTTAATAATAGACTTGCAAGTTGATAAGGTTGCAATAAACTTAGGTACACTTCATCTTTAATCAGCAAAGGTAGCCACAACTATCAGTAATGCAATTTTCTGTCTTCCTCTTATATTGATGACATATTATGTGAGTAATTCAGGGATGGCAGTTGCGAGAGACTTGAAAGGAAAGGACAACCATGTGATTGCAGTGATAGGTGATGGCGCCATGACTGCTAGACAAGCATATGAAGCCATGAACAATGCTGGTTTTCTTGATACAACCCTTATCATCATCTTAAATGACAATGAACGAGTCACCCTTCCCACGGCCACCAACAATGGTGCAGCTCCTCCGGTGGGCGCTCTAAGCAAAGCCCTCACAAGGCTACAAACTAGTAGAAAGTTCCATCAAATGCGTGAGGCTGCCAAGTTATCCATCAAATAGTGTCTTAAATTTTATTGAGAACTTTTTAGCCTAAATTAGTGGTCAAGAGTATTTGAAGTAAAACTAATCTTTAACAGAGCATAACCAAGCAAATTGGAAGCCAAGCACATGATTTTGCTGCAAAATTAGATACTTGTGTGAAAGGATTGGTGAGGTGCTTGTCTGTTTGAAGAACTCCAGCTTTACTACATTGGTCCTGTGGATGGGCACGATGTAGAAGACCTTGTAAAAATCCTGGAAAAAGTCAAGGACATGCCAAATATAGGACCTGTTCTTATTCATGTAATCACTGAGAAAGGAAAAGGTTATAGTCCTGCAGAAGCTGCTCCTGACAAGATGCATGGTACTACTTACTGCATAATATTGCACACACAAAGTTTAATATGATTTATTGAACAATAATCTTAATAAGCTTTGTCTATATATGCAGGTGTTGTGAAGTTTGATCCCAAGTCAGGGAAGCAATTGAAGTCCAAAGCAAGCACTAGCACTTACACAAAGTACTTTGCAGATTCTTTGATAGTAGAAGCAGAGGCTGACGACAGCATTGTTGCCATCCATCCTGCAATGGGAGGAGGCACTGGACTCAACTTATTCCAAAAGCGCTTCCCCGAAAGATGTTTTGATGTTGGGATAGCAGAGCAGCACGCCGTTACCTTTGCTGCTGGCCTTGCTGCTGAAGGCCTTAAGCCCTTTTGCGCAATTTACTCTTCTTTCTACAAAGAGGCTTTGATCAGGTAATTAAAAGTTATGAAACTCAAAGAACTGGTGCTGCAAGATATTCTTTATATAAGGTCTCTTTGTGAATTGGGCTTTACGGCGGTGACTTGCAGGTGGCACATGATTTGGACCTTCAAAGGCTTCCAGTGAGATTTGCAGTGGATAGAGCTGGTCTTGTCGGTGCTGATGGACCTACTCATTGTGGAGCCTTTGACACAACATTCATGGCTCCTTTGCCAAACATGGTAGCTATGGCTCCTTCTGATGAAACCGAACTGATGCACATGGTGGCCACGGCTGCTGCAATAGATGACCGACCTAGTTGCTTTAGGTACCCCAGACGAAACGGCATAGGGTCCCTTCTTCCACCAAATAACAAAGGCACCCCTCTAGAGATACATAATTTCAACTAATCCTTTTGTTTAATTATGAAAGTCACGATTTGTTTTGCTAATGGTGACTTGAAATAAATGTGGGTTGGGAAAGGAAGGGTACTGAAGGAGGGAAGTAGGGTCGGACTTGTTGATTATGGAACAATGGTTCGAAGCTGTTTGGAAGCAGCAAAGCTTCTTGAAGCTCAAGGCATCTCAACAACTGTTACAGATTCAAGATTCTGTAAGCCTTTGGATGCAGAATTGATAAGGCAGCTCGCTAGAGAGCACGAAATTCTTATCACTGTAGAAGAAGGATCCATTGGAGGGTTTGGTTCTCATGTTTCTCATTTCCTTGCCTTGAATGGACTTCTTGATGGAAATCTCAAGGTACCCACATTCAATCTTCTTTTACCTTTTTGTCATTTGTTCACTTCCATTGTTCTTCGATAATCTTGATCAATTAACTCAAAAGTTTCTTGAATTGGTGTAGTGGCGAAGCTTAACACTACCTGACAGATACATCGACCATGGATCTCAAACTGATCAAATTGAAGTAGCAGGGCTAAGTTCAAAGCATATTGCAGTAACTGCTTTGTCATTAATGAATCTACTACGGGATAATCGTTTTCTCCTCAACCTCCAACTGTGAGACTCAAGATGTATGAAATATGGTTCATTTTGAAATGTCCCTTTTGTACATGGAGTTGTAAACAGTCATCATAAAGCTTCTGAAAATTAAATATTATATTGATAGTGTACTCTAATCATAACATTAGGAAAGACGGGAAGAATTATTATTGGATGTAGAATGTATTGTGCAAAATAATGGATCTTACGTAATATTCTTTTGAAACAGAGCATTATATTGATAGGTACATCAGATTTAGTATTTTTCTTGCTTATTTGATTAGATTAAAAACTCAAAGTTCTTATTCGATTTGAAAAAGAAAAAAAAAGTTGGATTAGTTCATACTTCGTATCTACAAACCCTGAATTTTATTCTCAAAATATCTTCAATTTTTCTTTAATTTTTTTAAACATAGAGTGTAATGTGATGTTTAAGTAAATATGAAGCTAACATTCAGCAGTGAGTTTAGAAAAATTCGTATTGCAGCTTGACAACATTCTTACGGGCTCATTGCTGAAATTTTCCAGTTTGTTCTTCATTTTTCCACATGAATTTGGGAGATGGTAACTTTTTGGATTTTGATTAAGATTGAAAGCACTATGAAAAAGGGAGCTTGAAAACATGAAGTGGAGCTCCTGTGGTGTTGTCTGCACAAGAAAGAAGAACGCATACACATAAGCAATAACACATAAATACTTAACGGGATATCTTATTGTAATTATTAAATATTAGTATGCTTGATTAATTGAAGGACCAGTCGTAACGATGATTGCATTTTGAGTCGCATGATCAATTGTACAAGAGGGAGATTATGAGTTAAATGATGGAATCATACATTAAATACTATGTAAATCTCTCTTCTTTGGTGCCCTAACCGTGGAGGATGGTGGAAGTGAGCAGGAAAGATAGAAAGAAGAAGGAGAAATCTGAAGAGAGGAGAGTGTGACTATTACAATCACAACTCAAAAAACATGGAATGGTAGAAGAAACTTGTAGATCATGTCCTTTTCAAGCAAAGAAGAAACTCCAGAGCCAAAGACTCTTTTAAAATTCTTCTTTCTTAACAATTCTCATGGCTGAACATATATTAGAAAATAGCAAACATAAAGTTCCTTTTTACTTTAGGTCTCACACTGATACTGGGTCATTGCCATATTTAATTTGGCCATTTGTATAATATATTCCCCTTCTGAACAACCTTGTCTTCAAGGTTGAGGAAGATGATAAAAGAAAGAAAAAGAAAAATTATAGGATAAGCTACAATCTTGCTTGCTCCCCATGTTATTTCAATGTTAACTTGAATGAATCCCAAACACAAAATTGTAGCAACCTATAGCTTCATGAGTGTCACTCTTTAAGTAGATGAATAGCCACGTGTTATTATCACCATAAGGAATTAGCCTAACCTATATACCAACCTCCATGTTATTAAGATCTACTCTAAGCGAACCTCTTAGTACTTGAATTTAGGACAAGCTAAAACCATTAGGCAGAGTTATCTTGGGTTCCCACACATAAATGGTCTTTGCATAGTCATGAACATAAACTCCTTCTTCCTCGTTGTCAATAAAAGGTGACAAATGTGGTGGGGAAAGGAAAAATCCTTCCCACCATACAATTCTCAGTTAGCAAAACTTATCGTTGCATTTACACAATCATATATTCATATTGAGATTTTTACCCCCTCATGTATCTTGATCCTCCGTAATCTTTACCAAAGATATCTTCAACTACCAGCATTAGTGCCATTGGTTCATTTGAAGAAAGTTAATGCTAAAGTAGAGCAAGTCTTTGTTTAGATTTTCCATCTTTGGTGTGTGCCCTTATTTACTTGGCATCAACTTGCTTGGGTTTAACCAAGTGATCAACTTCAAAACTCATCATAGATAAGCTAATATTGGCATTGACCTATCTTGATAATGCATATAAAGTTGTTACCAAAGCTTCCAATCGAGGATCAAGTATTGGAGGATATTTTACATTTATAGAATAATAAAAATAAAAATTCCCAAAACCACAAATAGTGTCATAAGATTACATGAAGTTTAAGACAATACTGCTATCAACATCATCAAGCATAGCTTACTGTAATTGATGTGGCATCATCCATGTTATAGTCTGACCTTCAACTTCAGCTTGGTAGTATATTCTTTTCATGAAAACAAAAGTTTCTTATGACTTATAAGTGTGAGATAGGAAATCTTGCCATTCATGTATGAATCTCTGACATTTATGAACATGTTCCACTTCAATTTTAAGCACAAAATATTCAATTAAGCATTCCATCAAACAAGTAAAGTGTAGTGTAAAGGCAATACATATGGTTAAAGGAGATATCAAGAATGAGATTCATAAGAGAAATTACCAATGCAATACCTACCCCACCTACCGCCTATCTCATAATAAGTAGATGGCTATATCTCTATATCCATATGTCCTGTATAAGACTCCTTGGTCTATTCCACTACTAATTGCATCTTCATTTCTTAGTTAGAAAGAGTAACATAGCTAATAAGGCTTACTTGCTCCTCAATTAATTGCAAACTAAGATGCTCAATAACAGTAGATGAATATTATTGGAAAATATCATTTGCAGCTCTAACATGGTCTTCGTGCATCAATGATTCAGAGGAAAGGAGGAAGACATTGTCTCGCCCAATCTTCAACGAGAATTTCATATTTATGGTGTCATTGATGAGATTGGCAAATTTCAATGAGAGGTTGAATTGGTCAAAATCTACAATGAGTTCTTCTTGGCAAGGAGCATCTTGGGCAACACGAACAAAAGTCAAAGAAAGAATCAGAGCATTGGGTGTTGGAAATGTTAGTTTGGATTGTTTACTAACAATTGATGGAGCATCTAGTTCATACTTTGAATAGTGGCACCAAGGTTAGATATCTAATTTGTAATATTGTTCATTCAAGATATCAATTTGTCGTGAAATTCTTGGGGAATGTCGAGTCAAGTATTTTCGATGTAACACTTGTGAAAATATATATATATATATATATATATATATATATATATATATAAAAGAGAGATTTAAGAAGATTTAAATATAAATCAAAGTGACATTATATTTAAGCTTGAGGCAAGCACAAGTGGCTAAGCCTCACTTTTTGCATATAAAGGTACTAAAGCATAAATCCACCCTTAAACAACTTTAAAGCAAACCCATGTTTTTTCTTATTTTTCCACGTGCCTCATGTAGGAAAATTATAAAAATACCCTTACTATATTTTCTCCCCTACTATCTATCTCACTCACACCCAAGAGCACCAAAGCGGCAGCCATGTTTTCTCTCCTTTTCTTCCCTCAATTCATGTCATCAATAGGCCATCATTATTGTAGCATCACCTCTGGCATATTTATAATCTATCACCGACATTGTTTGGCCAAAAATAGTGAGAAAAATTAGTGAAACTCATATCTCAATTTCGTTGCATTTAAGTTAAAATTGGAGCATTTTCCTTCAAATCTTCAGGTTTCACTCCTAGGATGAATTTCTATCGATTCTCCTTTCATTTCCAAAGTCTATTTAGCCATAAATAATGAAGTTTCAGCAAAGCTGAATTTACGCAATTTAGACACAATTTCGAGTAAAATCAATATGCTTCTCTTCAAATTTCCATAGGCTTCCCTTCCTTAGTGAACTTTGGCTCTCTCTATCACAATTTCATTAATTTGGATTAAAATTGAAAAACCTCCAAATTTAGTACTGTTCATGCACAATTTGCACTATTCATGCACGAAATCTTTCAATTTAGAGCTCAATTTGATATGATCTCATCAAATTAAGTTAGGTCTTCATATCTTAGGTCAATTTTAAATCATTCTTCCCTAAAATCAGTGTTCAATTTCATGTTTTGATTCCAAAATTGAAAGACCCCAATTTGGCTTTATATGCTCATATTTGTAAGGTGATGAAATTCAATGTCTTTGGACTCCTCTAGCTTCATTAAGCAACTAAGTGAAGGATTAAGACCATTAGGAGTTTTTGGTTTTGATCTGTAAGTAAATTTCATAATTTTCTTATATTTTCAATGATATAAAAGGAAGGAAAAACAAATGGCAAACATTGTTGGAGTTTGTTAAGTGACTTTGGATACCTATCTCAAGTTAATGACTAAGTATTGAATTGGTTAGTTAATTCCAAATGTCGCCTTTGGTGAAAATGATCATTCTTGAATATGAAGTAAGGACAAAATAAAACATATTGAAGAAGGTTAAAGGCATTAAGCATTATTTAATGTCATGAATAAATTTTGGATTAAGAGAGCATCATATTCAAGCCATTAATGAAATTCAGTTGTTAAGGATCATGAAGATGAAAGTTAAAGAAAAAAATCATGTTAAAGGTGTATTAATATGGAATTAGATAGTTAGATTTTGAATCGAATCTAAGTTAATTAAGTTATAGAGGAAACCCATGATAATCCTAATTGAGATTATGATAAGCGTATTGTTGACCTTACTAAGGTGATAGTCATTAAAAGTTGTCTTGAAATGAGAAATGTGTTTTTCAAGTGGAATTGAGGACGATTATGGAAGACAGTGTTTGAAAAATCCAAGCATTTTAATACTAAGGCACATAATTATGATTTAAAAGCAACTAAATGGCTAAATAGATAAATTGATAGAATTAATTATAGTATTTTTTTAATAATAAGGGTTGAGAGTATGTTATTTAATTTTATAGGTCTCGAGAACTAATCGCAATCATGCCCTTGTTAACAGCTTAGGGAGAGATTTGTATGCTTCTTTCTGATGAGTTGATATTACTAACTATACTTGTTTCGGTATTCCAAAACTCTTCCTTGTGAAATCATGTTGTTATAGGCTCTAGTGCTTTGGAAACAAACTTTCTAAGATAAACTGTTTCTTCTTGAGAATTATTTTGTTTTCTTCATAATTCTATCAAATTTTATCATAAGGCTTCATTTACAATTGTATTGATTTTCTATATAATCATTTAAATACTACCTTATTTCTGAAACCGCTTGATGAAGATACATCATGTTTCATTCTTAAAATATTTAAAATGAACCGATTATACCAAATGACATTATCTGTTATTTGATTTATGGAATTTTGGGGTTTTACTGTTGAGAAATGTTTTATTTATTGATTAATTTCCATAAAAATTTAAATGAAAGGTCTTTATATGATTTCTGAATGAGTTTAGTTATTATAAACTCTCTAGACTGAAGGGCCATTGCATATCTGTTCTAAACTGATTATGTTGTTAATGACTACGTCTAATGTATAACCCTGCAGCTAATGACAGTATGCATTAGCCATAGAGTACCATGTATTGTATTACTGTACTAAGGCATTGTGCTATATTACTAACTTATTGTAAGTCTCCTTGCTCATTATTGATTACTGCACTGTACAATATTGTCATTACTAGCATATGCTAGTACTTGATTACTGATTTACTGTTGATTCTATAGGATGTCTTTCAATTCTGTACTTTAAAAAATTATGGATTTAAATTGTTTTTTTTTTTCTTGTACATTATGTTTGATAAGGAAAGCTCTTATTAGCATAAAGATTGTGACTTCTCTACTTAAATTCAAGTTTTATTGTTTGATTTGAAAATATCAAAGGTTTGTGAAAATTTCCATAGTTCTTGTTTAAACCTTTCTCATTATAGTTAGTAATATTTATTCACTGAGTATTGTCACTCACTTTTATCTCTCTGTGTTTTTCAAATAGTAATGTCGAGTATGGGCCTTCCTCTATAGTGTAGAGTCCAAAGATCTTTCTTTTTGGTGAACGCTACATTGTTCAAGAAGGCAAAGATATTCTTTTGTTATAAATCTTGTATGTATTAAAATCTAGTAGATTTATATGTCACAGGCAAGGTTTAATGTTGTTTGTATATTGTATTGGGTTGTTAGATTGTGGATTTTATTATGAGAGCAGAGCTCTTTACTTTTTTATATGCATGTCTATATATAGAAATTTCGAGAAGTCCTTAATTCATGGAAAACTCTGCTAAAATTTCCACATGAAGACCATAGAATAAATTAGCTCTATATATTTGATATATGTGAATAATATTATGTGACAGACTGATATTACTAATTATGACTCTTATATGAATTCAGTATTACACTAATTAAGTTATATGCCTTATTATGTTTAGTTCACGGAGGTGGAATTTACTTCATCTTTCGTGCTGGTCACATGTTCTCAGCTACGGGTGTGACATTTAACCACAATGAAGGAAGCATACAATGAAAACATCATTTGTTACCGTTACATCTCAAAAAGCATGGAATAGTAAAGATAAAACTCTTGAGCCAAAGACTCCTTCAAGATTCTTCTGTGCTACCACAATTCTCATGGCTGAATATATATTGGAAGGTAGCAAACAATAGGGTTACTTCTTACTTTGGGCCTCACACTGATATTAGGGTCATTTTCATATTTACTTGGGTCATTTTGTAATAATGACATTCTTCTTTTTTTTTTTTTTGGCAATAACAATCCACATATGCCAAAAGCATCATAAGACATTATTACTCCCACCTATATATATTTTAATATATCTAAAAGGACAATAACGTCCTTAGTCAGCATTAATAAAATTATTGACTTTAGAATGGTTTGTGAATTAAGGTCTTTTTTTAAGATGAGTTCATGCCCAACCTATTACAAGCCATCTAATTTCAAAACCCAATATATTTTCTAGAGTGTTAGACATGAATTGATTATTCAATATCATCAAACATAATTCTATTAATTAGTCTAACAATTAATTATTGGCAATACATAGTAATTTAAAAATATATTCTAACATCACAAACTTGTAGGAATGAACTCTAGAGAATAACATTTGAAAACTAGGGTGTTGACGAAGTATATTTTTAAAATTTTCAAAGACAAAACAAATAAAATAAATAAAATGACAGCCCATTTGAATATCAACTTGGCATGCATGACTAATTAGATTAAGATTAATTAATTCTCTCACTAACAAAACTAATTACATGTATTCCACTGTAGTATTATTTTGAAATTTACACGCAACTGATAGTTTGATTCTTAGAAATAGCAACTTAAGAAAGGCTTTACTCGTTGGACTCCATCAATCAATAGAGATTAGTCTTCTATAAAAAGTGAATGAGAATTCCTTTAAAAGCAAAGAGAGAAAAAACAAATTGCACATAATAATAACTTTTTATGTATAATTTTTTTGTTAGAATAATGTATAATATTTAGATTTTAGGGTAATAATCGTTTCACAAATATTTATTTTCTACCAAAAATACCAACTTGTAATTGGTTTAAGAAGATAACTCACTGATCAATTAAAAAACAGCATTATGTTTTTTTTTCTTTTCTTCTTTTATTTTTTTCAAAATAAGGGTTCACGACCAGATAGTGTCAACAAAATTTCGGAGGTATATATATGAAGCAGAAATTATATTTTAGAGCAAAATGTGTTGATTGTCCATAGCTTTACAAAGTTATGGAAACATTTTCTCGAGCGTCATATCATCCAGAGAAAAAAAAAACTCTTTATTTAATATTTGAAAGAAAAAAGTTAAAGGTTGGTTTTGATCTTCTACCATGAAAAACTAGGTCTGTCCCAACAAAAACACAGATTTTATTGGAATCTACAAGAAGCATTCGCTGTGAACTTAATCTTACCATTAGTGGGCCGGCCCAAGCATAGATTGTTTCACATTTTGGGCCTCATTGCAGCTTAAATCCATATTGTCCCTTTGCTTATTCGGAAATGGGCATATAAAACTTAAACATGCAGCACATGACTTCGAGCGATCACGTAATTGAATATTAGGGAAAATAATTCTTTTTAATTTTTTTTAGAGATGTCTAAATGACATGACATTCTTCTTTATTTTTAAAATTTCTTAAAATTAAATATGGCAAAAATATTCTCAAGAGTAATATTAGAGATTTATTAAAAATACACATATTTTTAATATTATTTATTTGTGTTGAAAATAATAAATTTAAATAATATTAAAATTTCTATTCCCATATTTAGTATAAAATATTTGATAAAATTTTTTATTGAAATTACATTGTTATCCATATATTATTTAAAATCTTAAAAAATATTTTGTTTCTCATCATTTCTCATCAAATGATTTTACAATTTTATAAATTTAGAAAATCAAATATTTTGTATTATTTTTATTATAATACTTGTTATATTATATAAATAAGGGAGTTAGATATACTTTTATCAAAGTAAGTGTAATTCTATATTCCCTTTCGTTGCCGGGAAAGCAAGTATAGTGCATAAAAAAATGATACATAGGTTTAAAATATGTTCAAGGTTAAGTAATTTAAAGTTTGATGGCGAAGTCAACTAAAAATTGTTTTTGTTTCCAAAAGTTTATTTCAATCTCAATATAATTCTCAATTTTTTTAATAAAAAATTGACATAGACTTTTTTTAACTTTTTTTTTTTTGAAGAAATACAAGCATATTTAATTAAATCAAATCAGCATTACAAACTTTTGACTCCTAGATATGAAAATTAGGGTATATGATCAAGAGTTTAGTTAAATTATGTGTCATACAATTGTTTCTCCTATTAATCCAAATACATCAAGTACATAAAAAGGGATCATTAACTAAGAGTTCTTTAAAATTCAAAACTTCTATTAAGTCTTTCATGTTCGAGTAAATGACTACAATTATTTTTTGAGCATTTGATAAAATTGTTCTCCTCAAATTTATATTCATGAAAATCCATAAAATAGTTGTGCATAAAGCTAAAACTTCAATTACTTCTACCTTATAGATTCCCTGATAACAATCGGTAATTACTTGCAATATTAGGTTTCCTTAGTCGCTGAAAATTATCTTAAAGTCCAACTTTTCTTTTGATGCAAAGGTGGTCTTATCAATACAACACAATCATCTTTGCACAGTTAGCTTTGAACTCACAATACTACTAAGTATATTAATCTATGCTGATCTGAAGCTAATATTGTGGGCTTTTCTCCACTCAGATAAAAACTGTAAGGCTAATCTAATTATAGAGGACATACTAATTAATTTGGTTACTACTGAGGATATTGATCACACATTCATTAAAGCTGGCGTAAGCTCTCATCCCATCCGTCCGGTGAGCTCCTACCGTTGTTAAGTCTGTTAACACAACCGAAGGACATGGCTAAATAGCTCTAGGCTCTCGTGGCAACACATACCTATAAGTATAGTTTTGCTTCTAATTATTCTAATGTCCAAAAGTTCATCTTTTCACCTACTTCATTTGTGCTGAAAAACTATTTTACGCGATTAGTTTCGGCACACTCAAATTTAACCATAAATGGAGAGTGAAAATTGTGCGAAATTAGATACAAATGAATCAAATTTTAAAAGGAATAATATTCAATTATTTTTTAAAAAATTATGAAAATTGTGTCAAATCAAAACAAAGTTGTATGAAGTGAAATGTTAGAAAATAAACTTTCACCAATTATGATAAATTGGTCATTTAATGTGCCATAAATGCTAAAAGCTAGAGCCTTACATAACAGGGCAAAATAAATAGAGATGAACCTGATCCCAGTTAATTTTTACTAATTTAATTATAAAATCTAGACCTATCCTCCATACAATAGTCCAATTCAATTATAATTGTCACAAGAAGACGAACATAGGCTTTTGGAGGTGGGCGTTTGGAAGAGTATGCACGCACTCCTAGGCAAGCAAATGGAACCAGGCTGAGCTGCTTGTGTCACTTTCCAAGTTTCACCATTTGCACCGTCCAAGAAAGTGACGCCAATTCAAGTTTTAAATACTTGTTATAATAATTCCAAGTGATTTTGATCACGATGAATGCTGTATTTGTAATTGTACCATTGTGAGCTGCGACTCAGAAGTCAGAACCGACTTTCCATTTATTTACTTTATCTCTTGGTGCATCCCCCTCTTTCTTCAATCTGGCATCAGAATGCTCCTGACGTCACCAACCACGAACCTCTTTTTTCTAATATGGGAAGTGCATTTCTTTTACTTCCACTCTGTAATCGCTTCTAGGGGCAGCTATATGTTCGGAACTTCGAATTCAACGGAAACTAACAATGCAGAATTGTTTTTTTTATTTCTTTGGGTAGTTCATGTTCGGAAGATCAAGTAATTTCTCATGTCTTTAACACAATTTTTTTTTTATTATGTATCAGAGTAGGTATCTGTACTTGATCATTCGTACATTATTACAGCACTTAATGTCTAACTTTGTAAGGAGGCATTGAAATGGATCTCTCAAATTTTTCCCCAAACAAAAAAAAAAATTAAGAGTGTTAAATTTCAAAATAAAAATATCAAGTATGCGGAATTCATTAGAGAAAATATTAAATTGATTTTTTACATTTTATACTTTGTAACAATATAATTCTTTATAAATTATTTCTACTAAATTAATTTCTCATAATTGTTATCACGTGTAAAACTAATCTTTCATTAAGTATGTAAAGCTAGTTCATATTTCATCCACATTGTATAATAAGAGATTAAATTTTGTTTAGAGTAACAAATGTGAGAAACTCATTTAATATGAATAATTTGTAAATAATCAAAGTGAAACAACATATAAAGTGGATATCAATTTAGTATTTTTTTCAAAATTTATTATTTATGTAAAATATAATATTCAAATAGGTCTTGTACACTCCGCTTAATTTTTCAAAATCAACCGTGATAATTTGCTATTTTTAGGATATGAGATGCTAAAATGTTTAAGAAATTCATATTAATATATACTATTTTAACAAATAATTTGTCAATTTGTTTAATTTTTAAGAATATTTTTTTAAAAAAATTTAAATAATCTAAAAATAATAATACAGCTCATTTTAAAATGTGAGATATATATTAAGAGATCTATGACTTATTCAATATATTTCTCAAAAGGAAATACATAATGTCTCGTATGTTGCAATACTCTTCATCACAGGGTTATCTCCCAAATATAAAAATCAAATTTAGGTACTGAATATACCAAAAGAGGTGATAGATTGGATAGGATGCGATAATAATTGATACTATGCTTTCCTAGTAAATCAAGATATTCCTTATTGAATGCAAAGGTTTGGTGAATTGAGTTAGACAACAAGTTTAAAGAACGTGGTAAATGCACTGATTTACTATTTAACGGACGAATAGGTCAACTTTGGAGCAAGATATTTTGACAACTTTCCAAGCAAGGACAAAGGGTTTGCCGAAAGTACCCTATGACCTGTGTCCTATGTGTGCAAGCAAGTAAATAATGATGGCTTGAAGACACAAAATAGGGGTTAAAGGACCAAAATGTCTGGCACATCTAGCACGATGACGTTCACCTCAGTCTTCTGGGCCCAATGGCAAACTTGTCCAAACGATGCTTTTGTTTTTGGTTCTTTTTCTAGTTTGCTTAAAAATGAGTTTTTTTTTTTTTCAAAAAAGAAATGCGTGAATCAAATCAACGTTACCAAAATTTGACTCCCAAACGTGAAAATTAAAATGTCTGATCAGAGTCTAACTAAGTTACGTGCATATAGTTATTTTTTCTATTGATCTAAGTACATGAAAAAGGAATCATTAGTTAAGAATTTTTTATAATTTTGGATTAAAGTTTCAAATTTCATTAAATCTTTGATGTTCAAGTGAATAGCTATAATTATTTTTTTGAGCATACGATAAAAATGTCCTCTTTGAATTTAGATTCATAAAAGTCCATAAAATAACTGTATGTAAAGCTAAACCTTCAATTAATTGATAATAAAACGTAATTACTTAGAACACTAAGTTTCTGTCATCACTAAAAATTATCTTGAAATCCAAACGCATTCCCAAAGCCTACTTACCAAACTAGTAGATGCAGCCTACCCCAATTTTAGGTTTGTCTCACCAATAATCTGCCCTCCCGTTCTCTCCGGTACCCCATGTTACAATACTGCATAGCTCTCCATCGCACGTTTCTTTTTGTTGGCCATCGGTTATCACTCACCTCATATGTAAACTACTCTTTTTTCCCAAACACCCACTTCCCCTTCCGCAACTACCATATGATACTAATTAATGTAGCCAAAAAGCCCATATTATTCGGGTTGTACAAGTTGGCAGGGTTTCACCGGCAATTAGATGAGTTAAAAGTTAATCTGTTTATAATAAAAATATTTACTTATCAAATTAAACATTTCACTTTAATACTAAAATTATATTTATATTATTTATTATTGATCAAATAAAAAATATTTAAGGAAAAATAGAAAAATAGATTTTTTTAGAGTTATAAAATATTAAAAATTTTACAAAAAAATCAATAAAACTTTATAAGTTAGTTGACCAACAAATTTATTAAACTGATATGTTTTACCCGCAATAGGATTAGTTAAATCTATTTATATTAAATGAATTATTTGTGAATGAAATTTTGACAATTCTTTTTAGTATTAATGCTTCTTTACTGTTTTTATTTGAAATAAACATGTATTAATTCATTTAATTTGTGAGTTAAGTAGGACCCATTTATATTAAATGATTTAAAAATTTTAATCTAAAATATTAAAATAATGAATGAAATTCATCGTGGTGAAATCTGTTGTGATAGTTCTTTTTAGTATTAATGCTTCCGAACTACTCCCATTTCAGATAAGCATGTACTAATAATCTAATGACACAACCCTAAAAAATAAGTGAGGATTTTTATTCTAAAACGTTTCCGATAAATTATAGGTTCTCCTCTATAAAACTCTTCATTAGGTCATCTTGCTCTTTCAAAAAAATTATTTTTTCAATTTCCAAAAAATAAACTATGCCCATAAATAGCAGCTCATCGTTCCCAATATCCAGGAACGGACCAACTTGTTGGGAAACAGGGGCTGCTCCCTCTTTGCCCAATTGAACATCTATATTAATTTTGAGTTTATCAAACTAGAGTATTTATACACATAAATTTATGATATTATATATATATGTATATAATAATAATCTTGTCCCCTGAAATTGTAATATATTCCATTAAATTTTTTTTTTTTTAAGTCATCAACACGCTTTAATTCAGTCTTAATAGTTCACCCCATTTTATTTTTTCTTGTTCCATCCCTACCTGTAACTTTGTCATGTTTGGCTTTCCTTGTGGGATAAATTATTGTACAGAATGATGATGACACCCATACTGTCCCAATACTGTTTCCTCAGAATTTTACATGAATGTTTTTGAACTACCATACGCCTTGTATCTTGGTGCCAGCTTTCCATTTTACTTCATTAGCAATTCGTGGCTAATTCAAAAACATGAGAGCATAAAAGCACTGCATTATTTTGACCGTTTGTCCATTACATTGAACAATCGTAAAAATTTTCTGCGATTGCTTTTGGAAAATCAAACGACTGGCTTCTCCTAACATATGTTTCATGCCCCCAAGTCAAAACTTTTTGAGGTCCTAATGAGGGAAAGCGCGTTTCCAAATCCATTAATTCCAGGAGATAGCATCCACATATCGCAGTGCCACTGTCTGCCTCACCAGAGCAAATCTTACTCCTTCCTCAATATCAAAAGTGGACCTCCTCTCATTCAAATACAAAATTCCATAAATTTAAATTCAAAAGTGATAATAGAAATTTAATAAAATCTGATTAAAACAGCGCAGAACGACAAAGCATTCAGAGTTGAACCCATGTGAGTGACCTTACCCGCATCCCAATTTGAACATCTTTGTCACGTTAATTCATCCAATCTTCTCACTCTTCTCTCCTCTGGAGGCCCCACGTCGGCACAGACACAAGGACAACTACTACTTCCACTTCCTTCATTATATATATCTAATTCGATTATATTATGTTCTTAACGATCCATTTATGTGGCTATGAACAACCCACTTGTCCTCCTCTCATTTGTCATCACCTAGATTTCCTCTCTCCGACTAGTCACTAAGATAGATAATTGAAACCACCACACCCAACACTTCAAAATCCCCAAACTTCGCAGGCCCTTCCCACTCCTGAAGGTCGCTTGTTAGCTCCAAATTGCTCTCTATCAGTATCGGACAGCAAGATTGTGTTTTTTAATTTTCTCAAAACGATATGGGACTTGAGAGAGGAGGCCTGAAGGGCTTACGTGGCGGGTGGAGCGTGGCCGCGAAGCCATGCGACTCCTGCAAATCGGCGGCTTCGGCGGTGTTCTGCCGAGCCGATTCCGCCTTCCTCTGCATGGCTTGCGATACCAGGATTCACTGCGCCAATAAGCTGGCTTCCCGCCACGACCGCGTGTGGATGTGCGAGGTGTGCGAGCAGGCCCCTGCTTCCGTCACGTGCAAGGCCGACGCTGCTGCTCTCTGCGTCACGTGCGACTCCGACATCCACTCGGCTAACCCGCTCGCCCGCCGCCACGAACGGGTCCCGGTGGAGCCCTTCTATGACTCCGCCGAGTCGGTGGTGAAATCCTCTGCTGCTGCTGCTGCTTTCAACTTCCTCGTTCCCAGCGATAATGGGATTTGCTCCGACGGCTTGCACCACGACGATCCCGAAACGGCGCCGTGGGGTTTCCCCAACCCGAATTTCAGCTCCAAACTCGAGGATGCTCCGGATGTCAAGTCCGGCGACATGTTCTTCTCGGAAATGGATCCGTTTTTGGATTTCGATTACTCCAATTCCTATCAGAACAATAATAATCACAGCGCGGGAAACGACAGCGTTGTGCCAGTTCAAAACAAACCTGCTCCGGCTCCGGTGATGAATCACTCCGAGAGTTGCTTCGATATTGATTTTTGCAGATCGAAGCTTTCTTCTTTTAGCTACCCGAGCCAAAGCGTAAGTATCATTAACTTTGCCACGAAGGAATTGTTTTCGTTTGATAAAATTATCATTGTGTAGTCAGTACTACTAATTATGGAAAGGTGATTAATTGTCTATTTAAATATATCTACAGGTTTCGTCGTCTTCGTTGGATGTTGGGGTTGTACCAGACTCGGTGTCAGAAATGTCGTTCTCTTTGGGGCGAAACATAAGCAACAGCTCGGAATCAATTGGAATCGGGTCATCGGGTAACAACCCGGCGACCCAACTGGGTGGCATGGATCGGGAAGCGAGGGTGTTAAGATACAGAGAGAAAAGGAAGAACCGCAAGTTCGAGAAAACCATTCGCTACGCTTCGAGGAAAGCATACGCGGAGACCCGGCCCAGAATTAAGGGCCGGTTCGCCAAACGGACCGAAACCGAATCGGACGTGGACCGGCTCTATAGCCCCGTCGGCACGGGGGCCCTAACGGTGAACGCTCAGTACGGCATCGTACCGACTTTTTAATCAATAATGATGAATGGAGACTTGGCTTCGCAAATTGTAAGTGTAGTATGGGAAGGTACAATAATTAAGGTGTGGGAAGCGTTGAAACGGTGCGTATGAAGTTGACGCTGACGAGGCAGGCCTTGGTGTGGAAGAGCATGATGGTGGTGACCAAGAGGAGGTGAAAATTTCTGGAATAGAAGGTTTACTTTTATGTTAGACTTTACGGGGGGGTCATGTGCTGTAAACTTCTTTAACCTTTCTGAGTAGAAAGTTTCTTCTTTTCAAATCTGGTCACGGATCTCTTTCCGCGTTGCTATTGGTTCGCGGTTATGTCTCGCTGCTTTAAATATTTCCCTATATATTTGTTTATACGAAGACTAGTGAGAGGAAACGGTGGGGCAGGAGTACGTAGGAATTTCAAGAATATTCCGATCAAATTATAAATGGAGCTATGTTATTTAACCTTAGTTGTATCAAATTTTACATATTTTAAGGATATTAAGAACGTATTATAATGTCTATCACTAGCACTGCAGTCCTACTGGTTGTCTTATTAGCTAGACAAACGGTTCGGCACTTCTTTAAAACCTGAATTAACCCAGCGAAGACTCAAATGAAAAAATTGATGTGACCTGACAAGAAATCAGCATATATAGGTTTTTATTAATAGGTAAAATAATTATTTTATCATGAATTTACTGCACTTTATAAAACTTTAACGAATATTTTAATTGGAAGTAACAAATTTAGATGCATATACAGTAGGTAAAGAAAATATTTGTAAAAAAATAATAAAGAGTAAGTGAATATATATTAAAAAAAAAATAGAAACTCTACATGATTGGAGTTGAAAATTAGGACACAATTGTGTTAAAAGAATTAAATGAATAGATTGAAACGTGGAAGGAGGAGACACGGTTGAAGAAGTAATTGGGTGACAGGAAATGGGAGAGTTGTGGGTGTGATGAGAGCAAAGTGACAGGTTGGATTTGAACCGAAAGCAAAACGTTGAGCACTATCGATCATGCTCCTTTTAATTTTTCTTTCATGTTAATTTTCTCTTAATTTTATAGAGAAATAAATATAAAATAAATAAGATTTATTTGAATGATGAATCCACTAAAAGATGTGAAACTTATTTTGTATTTATTTATTTTAATTTCGATAAAAATTGACTTGATCAAAATTCTGCTATTATTAATATCACGCTCTATATACTTGTTAGGGATTATCTGCGGTAAGAATATTCTATTACAAACTCTTCAAATTTTCTGTAGAGTTTAATAGAATCTCGTAGAGGAAGAAGGGAAGTGCTTGCTTCCGTCTCAGTCTTTCTCATCATTTTATGGTCTGTCTCGTCAATCGTGACTCAACACTTGCTAGAATATTATTCGGCCAAACTTTAATTATAATTTGTAATTTTTGTTGTTGTTTTACTTCTTTTTAGATAAAATATATAATTGAACTTTTTAAAAAAATTATTCATACATCATTATTTTATTAAAAAATATAAAAATAAGCATATAAACATTTCTATTAAATATAATCTTACTATCTAAGCCCAACAAAAAAAAGTGCATTTACCCAATTGAATCAAGATTTTAATAAAAAAACATTGTTACATAAATTTTAAAATCTAACAAAATATATGGGAAAAAGTACAAAATTCGTCTTTAACTTTGTACTTTGTGATAATATAGTCCTTTATATATTAATTGTGATAAATTAGTTTATTATAAATTTAAATTTACATAAAATTAATTTTTCATAAATTTAAATTTATACAAAATTAATTGTTTGAATTAATGAGGAATTATTTTTGTATAAAATAAATTTTTTTAGGGATTAACTTGCCAAGATTATTTATGAAAAATTAAATTATCATAAAGTGTAAAGTGGATATCAATTTAATACTTTTCATCAAAATATACCCTAAACTTTAGATTTGAGCAAAATATTAAATATAAGTTAAAATTAACAGGAAGACAATATGCGATTTTGACTATGTTTAAAAACTCAATGTTTGTACTTACTGAATTTTTTTTTTTTTAACAAAAGCTCTTTTTGTTCGAAAAATGAATCGGAATTTAATGTTTCAATGTAGTCCAAAACTCATAAAGGTGTTTACATAAATTTTTATTGATTTTGTTAAAACTGCACAGAATATTCTCTATTTTTTAAATATATATTTTGGTGAAATTTTTAATTTTTTTTTACTGAAATACCTGTTAATTTAATTACATGTTGGCCGCCGACTATAAGATTAATAAAGGGTATTCAAATCAAAATGAGCTAAACTTATCAGGTTAACCCGTTTTAGTTATTCCTTATTTTGACCTCACTTGTTTAACTTGTATACCCTAATTTAAATTTTTTAATAATCTTAATAATTTTAAAATTCAGATGATATTTAAACTTTTGTTATAACAATTAACCATTCAATGCAAGATTTAAATACCTTTAATAAAGAAATTTGAAGAATTTTACTCAAGGCAATTTGCCATGGCCGGTTGTTCAAAGTTGCATTCTTCAGATTTAATTTGTTGTTCTAGTTTGTTGCATGTAGCTTGTTAAATTGCAATAATAGAATCCTTAAGGACTTGGTGGAGTGGACTGGGGAAGGTTTTTTTTTTTTTTCCCCTCTTTGCAAATAAGGAAAGATTTACAGTAATTAAGATTAGATCTGATAATAACTTAACAAATTCGTCTGATTCGAAAAAGAAAATAAATCTTAAACAGAAAAACCTGATTATAAAAAGCTCGATTAGTAAAACGAATTAGATTCAAACTTTTTATAAAATCTTATCCAAACCTAAAAGATTCAAATAAATATTTCTTTTATTAAAAAAACATATTATTTAAGAAACATTTAGTGTAAGGTGAAGATTCTTGCCCCTTGGAGTGCATCAAGTCATTCAATGAAGAATCAACGACAAAGTTTACAAATGGTGATATGTATATATATAGTGTCTACTTTTGACTTGAGTTAGGGCTGGCTTGTCATGACAAACCATATGAGAGTTTATCATTGTTTATATGACATGTTAAGCTAAACGTTTCCTATTCTTTTTGGGAGTGTCACAAGCAATTGTGCTAGATTTATGTGAACTGAGTTGCTAAGCTTATTTGTGTTTCTGTTCTTCTTGGTGAGTTTGGGCAAAAGATCTTGTGGTGCTCTTTTAGCAAGCCTAGCATTTTTTGAATTTATAGGTGAAGGGAATAAAAAATGATAAATGAACACATTCATAGATTCAAAATAGGAGACTTACATAGATCTTCTAATTGCGGAAGTTTATCGAACTCTAGTTGAAATCACTGATCGAATGAGATACTCACAGTGTATTGGGTGTATCTCGGGTTTTCACAACCTACATCCCCTCTCAAATGCAACTGCAAAATAGTCACGGTATTCCACTTAGAGCGTCTCAAATATCTCTCTTAATGAGTTGTAAATCGTACAATAATTTAGCCCTATTTATAAAAGGCTAGCAAGGGTTTAGCAGTAATTCTTACAATTACTATTTTACCTTTATTTAATAAGCACCCCTTATGGGTGAACTCAATATAATATCTTAACAAATTCCTAGTAAATCAAATAAACATATTCCTAGATATTATACGATATTCTAACATCTCTTCATAATCAAAGAAACATATTCCTAGTAAATCAAGAAAACACTTTCTCTTCATAATCTACAGTTGTTCATATAGGGAAAGTAGGTCGTGTCATAGTTGTCAAACTCGTGAGTTTATTATTCGAGTTTACAAGTTTACGATTGTACATAAAGAAAACGAGTTAGCTTGTTGTAAACTTTGACTTAGTACAAACTCGGGTAAACTCGCGAGTAAACTTACCGAGTTTACGATTTTAACGTGTTAACTAGCTTGTAAAGTCAGCAACATAATAATTTCAACTCAAGACTAAATAAGATATAGACAATCTTCTTTTCCATGAAGCCTTTGTAATTTATTTTATTACAAGTTTGAATATGCATAAAAAATAATAAAATTACATTTAATATGTACTTATTAAATAAAATAAAATAAATATTATTGAATTAGTTATATTTAATAATTATTTATTTATAACCATCTTAAAATATTCATGTTGAGTATTATATATTATGACATATGAATAGCTTTTGTTTTATTAAGTATAATTTTAATTATTTAAATAATTTTTTAATGTATATAGTATTTAAACTATAAAATTACATATTTTAATAACTATTTATTAATTGAGGCAAATTCTTACTAGTTTACATTACGAGTTTACCTATCTGTTATAAGTTTACCTAAACTCGCGAGTTTAACAACCTTGGGTTGTGCGACCAGTATATTATGAGAGCATCAATGCTATGCATTAGTTACGAATATATTGCCTTTTGTCGAAAACGCACTTGCATGTAGATTATAAAGTATGCATGCACCTTAGATCATAAGAATCACATTCAGATATCTCTAAATGATATCATCTATCATAATATCTTGTATTCATAATCATGACACACAAGTCATAACTAGTATACTGATGAATACAGAATAATGAGGTTATCTTTATAATCTTCCTCTTCTCACGATCCTATCAACACAGACTTAGTTTGCTTTTCTAGACATGTCCCGTCAGACTGAATCATTACTTATAGTCATTAGGCAACATGCTAAAATAGCAAACACCAATCTACATCTCAAGTACCTGATCGAAGTCCAAGGGTACAAATATAGAGCCAACCTAAAGGCTTAAGGGTCTCACATAATCATGAGTTGAAATCACACTCATGTTAACCCATATGGTTGACATTTACTTATATGGTATGAAACATGTGCTACAACATTTCTCCTTTTCCGGTGAAGTGTATGTCTATTTCACAAATAATATTGTACATATGATATTTTAGACATCACAAGTCTAAAATTGAGTTCATAGATCTACACAATGTCTTGAACGCACATCTAGCAACTAAGGTAGACTAGAAATGATGAACTTATTTCATTAAATCAATTTTAATGACCATATGTTATCAATCAAATGACTTATATGATTTTAAGTATAGTTGCTATCAAATTATCCTCCTGATAATTTCTCTCAAAATTTTGTCTCATCTCTAATGTCACAAAGGCACTAAGGCGGTTATCTGTGTGAGAAGGCTAACCCTTTTGTCTATCTGACATACTTAATAATAAATAAGAATGTACACAATATTCAAACAAAGATATGTAAGCATGGAAATCAAACTTTATTAATTATTAATAAACATCAAAACATCTGTCTGTGAACAATGGGAAAAATAAAAATACAAATGAAGTATGCTAAATTCTACGCAATCCTAAAGACCTAACGTGTCCCATAAATACATCTTTATAAATTAGCTTGGTCAGCGGATCTGCCAGCATCTCATGTGTAGACACATACTTCACGTTCACAGTCTTGCGTGCAACCATATCCTTCATATAGTGATATTTGATATCTATGTGTTTGGTTTTGCAATGGTACTTTGGATCCTTGGTGTATGCTATCGCAGCCTCACTGTCGTAGTACACTAACACTGGTTCAATGTTTTCTACGTTACACAACAGTTGATCCAAGAACCTCTTTAACCAAACAGCCTCTTGGGCTGTTAAAGAAAGGGTCACGAACTCAGCCTCCATCGTGGACAAGGATACACATGATTGTTTCTTACTACTCCATGGTATATTGTCATCACTGAGTAAGATAACATGTCTTAAGGTAGGCTTTCGCTCATCTAAGTCCCCTCCATGATCACCATTAGTTTATCCTACCAATCGTAGATCTCTACCACCTTGATAGCAAAATGCTTAATCAACAGTCCCCTTCAGATATCTTAAGATCTTTTTTACAACTTCTCAATGTTTAAGACTTGGGTCAGTTTGATATCTACTTACCAAGCTAACTGCTTGAAAGATATCAGGTTTAGTACACATCATAACGTACATTAGACAACCGATTGCATTTTTATATAGAGTTCTGCTTATACGTTTTTTTTCCATTGCAATCTTAGGACACATTTCGGTACTCAAGGTTTGACTTGTGCATATAGGAGTGTTAGCAGGGTTACAACTTTTCCATATTAAAATGTTCTAAAACCTTTTTGATGTAATTCTCTTGAGAGAGATACAAGGTTTCTTAGAACGATTTCTTAAAAATTAACTCCAAGAATGTATGTAGCTTCACACATATCCCTCATCTCAAAGCGAGATGACAACCAGGTATTTACCTCGTTGATAAGCTCTATATCATTTCCAGCTATGAGTATATCATTAACATATAATGTCACAATCACTTACTTGTCTTTAGATCTTTTGGCATATACACAGTTGTCTTTACTCATTATAATGAAACCACTAGAGATGACTGCATTGTGAAAACAAATATACCACTGCCTTAAAGATTGTTTAAGGCCATAGATAAACTTCAAAAGTCTACAAACTTTTTATTGTTGGCCCTTTTTAATGAAACCCTTAGGTTGTTCCATATAAATTTCTTCATTTAATTCTTCATTGAGAAAGACAATCTTTACATCCATATGATGTAATTCAAGATCTAGACAAGCCACTATAGCTAGAAGTTAGTGAACAGAGTAAATCATACAGCAAGAGAAAAAGTCTCCTCATAGTCAATTTCTTTTTATTGTGTATACCCCTTTGCTACTAGTCAAGCCTTAAATTTTTCGATTGTGTCATCAGCTTTTTTCTTGATTTTCAGAACTCACTTATTCCCAATAGCCTTGCATCCCCCTGAAAGATCAACAAGTTCTCAAATATTGCTGACTCTCAAAGATTTCATTTCCTCTTCTATAGCTTTAGTCCATTGATCCTTAGAAGGGGATAAGAGAGCCTCTTTCAAATTTCTCGGCTCATCTTCATTTTGTAAGAGTATTGTAAAAAGTTCACCACCTTTAATCTCATATCGTTGGCGATGAGTCTTTTTATGTGAACTATGTCTCAGTTGTGATTCATTGAATCTTGTTTCATTGTTCCCATTTGGATCAATATTGCTCCCACTCAGATCTAGAACGTTGGTCTTACTCCCACTTGGAATGAGATCCATTTGGTTACTCCCACTTAGAGCAATTAGCTCATGAACACTTTCATTCACATCAAATGATGAAAAAGGTTATTGATCAAAAATTAATTCATCATCTGCTATAATCCTCCCACTCAAATGAAGTAGTCCTGATGCGTTCGGATCCTCTATCTCAAATAAAGATAAGTCTTAACTTACCTCACCGTTCATAGGATATTCATTTTCTAAGATTGTGACATCTCTATATTTGAATTCAGTCACACTTCCACTGTCTTGCTGACTTATAAACATATATCCTTTTGAGGTTTATGAGTATCTAATAAAGATATTTTTCTTTCCTCTTAGGCCCAATTTGCCATACTTGTGAGAGGAATCATGTGTATAGGCAGCATATCCCTAAGGTTTCATAACACTTAGGTCAGACTTTTGCCCAGTCCATAACTCATATGGAATGGTTGTAATTGATTTTATAGGCACACAGTTAAATACATAGGCTGCAAATATCAATGCATCACCCCAATAGGTGATCGGCAAATTTGCCTGTGTCATCATGGACTTAACTATCTCAATAAACATTCTATTGCTTCTTTTCGCAACACCATTTTGTTGTGGAGTACTTGGAATAGTCAACTGATGAACTATCCTTTTCTCATCACATAATTCATTGAATTGAACTGATAAATATTATCGGTCTCGATCAGTTCGAAGAGCTTTA
Source organism: Delonix regia (assembly GCA_037074485.1). Taxonomy (NCBI): domain Eukaryota; kingdom Viridiplantae; phylum Streptophyta; class Magnoliopsida; order Fabales; family Fabaceae; genus Delonix; species Delonix regia. Next base: position 23,352,504 of record CM073451.1, on the reverse strand, counting down.
ATCTTCTTATCTAATTGATTTTCAACTAAGTTCATATAGTTTTTGAAGCAGTTCAATGCTTCTGACTTATGAGAAATCAAATAGACATAACCGAAATGGGTATAATTATCAATGAAATGGGCTCTGACATTCAAGGGCTCACAGATGTCTAAATGAACAAATTGCAATGGAAAATCAGTTTTGGTTGCTATGTCGAAGGGTTTTCTTGTAGATTTTCCTGCTAGACAAGATTCACAAGTAGATAAATCCACTCGTTTAATGTCGGGAAGCAAACCTTCTTTTTATAATCGTTGCATTCTTTGTTGACCAATATGACCAAGTCTAGCATGCTATATATTTACATCGTGATCATAATCATGTGTAGAGGTAAACATAGAAAAACTAACATTATTATTAATGTAAGATTTGTCATCCAAATCCATAGAAATAAAACCTCTGGTTATATAACCAAAACTATAAAAAATTAAATCATAACTCAATTTAACACAATTGCCATGGAAATACAAATTATAGCCTAGCATAAATAAAACCAAAACTGAAATAACATTCTGACGAATTTAAGGTGCATAAAGGATATCACGTAAGATCAGGTCTTGACCACCACGCAGGACTAACTTGTATGTTCAGATCCCTTTGACAACAACCTTAGTATTGTTGCCCACATATATCTGGAATGCTCTATAGGGGAGTCATCGAAAGTCAACAAAGGCATCACGGTCCCACACTATGTAGTCCGTGGCTCCTGAGTCTTCAATGCACACAAGACAAGATTCAGTAAGCATAATTGAGCAAGAAACACAAAGTTCACTAGTATAAACAGTGTAGGTTACCTTTTTTAAAGGCTCAGGGCAATCACTCGCATAGTGTCCCTTCTTTTGGCAATTAAAGCACTTAACTTTTGTCGTATTCACCTTTCATTACTTCTTTTCACATTGCTGATTAGTCTTTGGCTTTTTCTTAGGTTAAGCTGGTTCTTTGTTCTTTCCCCAACTCTTTCTCTTTGAACCATGTCTTTCACCTGAAGTTACCATGTGCAACTCAAGTATCAGTTTGGTTGGTTCAAGCCTTTCTTCCTCTAGTTTGAGGTGTCTCTAGACATATTCCAGAGTCGTTAGTCTATCATTGTGAGTGAGATGCATCTTCATATGCTCCCACGAACTAGGCAAAGAGCAAATGACAGCTTGGGTCTGCTGCTCGTCTGTTAAGACATTTCTAGCATCTTTTAGCTTAGCAATCATATTAACATTAACCTAAGATGTTTCCCGATTGAATGTTATAGGCATTTCTTATATAAATAAAATTTGATCGTCAGAGAATGCAATCTGAATACGGATGTAGTTCTAAACCTCGTTCTCAGAGCATTCCAAAGCCCCATAGTGCTTCGGTGGTCCTTGAACTCCCTTAGGATGTCATCATCCATAGTGCTCAACAACGTAATATAAATAGTAAAGTTCTTTTTCTTCCATGAAATAAGTTTCACGATCCTGCCTATGCTGGGCTGTGTTTCCAGCTTTTGGCTCTTTTATGACATTATTATGAGCCTTAAGAGCTCTTGCTCTCCCAGGAGATACTGGATTTTCATACTTTAGATCTCATAATTGTCGTCATTTAGCTTCAACCCCTTGTTGAGCTCAGCAACAATACTTTTAGAAATTGTAGTCGTTCTTTACATAAAAGGAAAGACAGACTTGAATCAGGATCAGATAATTAAAAACACGCAAGATTTAATATTCATCATGCTTACAAATTATAACACTAAGTATCGTATGATTAAGTTAATTAACCTATGCATAACACGGAGTCGAAAGAGCATGAAGTGCCAATCATTATCCTAAGGTTATATGTAAAGTGTAAATCAATGAAATCAAAACACAACTAAGCATCCTAATCATGTTACAAACAAATTGTAAATCATGATTTTTCAAATGCTAAACAAATTAACATTCATTAATAAATGTGTTAAACTAATCAACATAATTAAATGCATAATGTTAAGCTAATTAACATTATATGTCTAAATTTTCTATAGGTAGAAAATTGTCAAAAAAAAATGTTAAAACTAATTAACATAATAAAAAGTAATTATATATTACTTGATTGAAATCTATTGGGATATAAAAAATTAATTTTTCACAAAAAAATTAATTGCTTTTATTTGGGGCTAAATTATAAATACACAATTTATATTTTTGAACATATCTAGATGTTCATTATTTAGGGAGTTAATAATTAGACTGTGAATTATTATTATTTTAAATAGGTCACATGTCCAATTAAAAAAACCAAGGCTCAACTTTTAAAAATAGCCAAAAAAAACTCTTTTAATAGGCAAACAATTTTTTTTTTAAAGGCCCAAAACAATTTTAGCAATAAGCTTGGTCAAACCCTATAAGCCTATTAAAAAAATTAAGATTTTAAATCCAAAAAAAAAATTTAGGGTTTCTAAAAATTTATTTTATTTATTATATATATTTTTTAATTTTCAGAATTTCCAAATTTTTTTTTAACTTTCGAAAAAAAAAGGGGTCCAATGTTATTGTCTTCCTCCCTCCTTCATCTTACCTACTGTGCCTGCTGTCACTGCAGCTTGCGGGCTGCTTTCCAATTGAGAGAATCACAGAGGTTGTAGGTAGTAGAAGTTCATCATCGCTAGCAGCCATTATTGCCAGTGACATCGACGGAGAAAGACATATCTCTTGGTGTGACGACGAAATTCGTGACGAATACGCACTCTATCGTTGCGTTTTCGCTTGCGGGAGGCAACAGAGGTGGCCGACAATGGTGTCTACCACCACTGTGGCATCAACTGACAAGCCTCCTTCTCTGTCTCCTTCGATGGCAACGAAGCAGGACAAAATGCCCTTTTTTTTTTTTTTGCGAAGTCTTGGAGGGTGCCGACGATAGAGGGTTAACTGATGGGGGGTAGAATCGTCAGCGACCACTATCGCTAGCGGCATGAGATGTAGCTTATGGGAGACTTTCATCGAGGAAGAAGAAGATAGAGCTTGAAAAAAATTCATTTAGAAAATTTTCTTTAATTAAAATAGTTCCAAATAAAAATATGATCCCAATAAAGTATACAATTGATCAGAAAACTAGCTTAAGGCTCTGATACCAATGAAAGGAATAAAAAATAATAAATGAGCACATTCATTGATTTAGAGTAAGAGACTTACATAAATTTCCTAATTGCAGAAGTTTATCGAACTTTGGTTAAGATCATTGATTGAATGAGATACCCACAGCGTATTAGGTGTATTTCAGGTTTTCACAGCCTACATCTCCTTTCGAATGCGACTGTAGAATAGTCACAGATATTCCACTAAGAGCGTCTCAAGTCTCTCTCTTAACAAGTTGTAAATCGTATAATAGTCTAGTTCTATTTATAAAAGGCTAGATAGGATTAGGGTTTAGTCGTAAGTCTTATAATTACTATTTTACCCTTATTTAATGAGCACCCCTTATAGGTAGACTCAGTATAATATCTTAACAGATTTAAACGTAGATATTATACGATATTCTAACAATAGGGATATGTGAAACTCAATTTTGTTTATCTATGTTCCTAGTGATTCAAATTTACTTAAGTTGAAAGCTTATTTTCTAAGGCCTAAATTTTTGAAGAAAAGGTTATTTATGAAAACTAAGAACACAAGGCCCTGTGTAGGAAAAATATTAGTTGATCTTAATATACTTATGTGGTAGATGATTTGATGTAGTAGTTTTCATTGATTTTATTGTGATTGATACACTAAATCAATTGTTATATAAGTGTGTAAGGACTAACTAATAATTTTTTCCTTGTTGGACAAACAATTTTTAAAAAACAAAAAATATTTTTAAAGATTCAATTCAATCCTTCTTCTTTAACCCTTCAAGACTAACAATTATATAATTATAAAAATATAAAATACTCCTTTTAGAGAAAAGCTTATATCAAATGAGGAGCTAATGTCAAATGATGACCAAAAACATAATGCTATCTCTTTTGAAAATTTGACATTCTATATTTAACAATCAGTACAATTTTTTTGTCCAAAAAGAAAAGATTCACGTATTTTAACCCTTTTTTTATAAGTAATTTACGTATTTAACCTAATAACACTTTTGTGATGCAACTTCATGAAAGCTACTCAATCCCACGTCTTAGAACGAGACAGAGAGGAGAGAGAAGTGTAAATAAATATTTTTACTTTTTTTTGCTCTTTTTTTTAATTTATCTCTTTAAATTTATCTAAATACACCAAAAACTAAATGCACGATGTTTTAATTAAATAATAAAAAGAAATTTTTAGAGTCATTTCTATACACAAAACTATCTTATAATTTTCTTATGAACAATAGAGAAGGAACGAACAAAATCTATTTTTGGCAAGTTGCTAAATTAGTTATATCAAAATTTGTTTATCAACAAAATGCCTGTTCAACTTCAACGCTGAGCTAACAAAAGAATTGATTCAGCTAATAACATATATAAACTGAAAAGCAAAGCACTTTGAGTAGAATTTTAATTGACCATCTTTTGGAATTGGAATAATAATTACTTAATTACATGCTTCCTAGTTTATTTAATTCACTAAGAGCAGTAGCTAATTTAAAACTAATAACATGAGGGCAGAGCTTCAAACTTGTATTTACAAAATGAGCAAGTAATGATGAGCATAAATCCTACGTGTTATACAACGTGGATTATTAAACACAGTGTGACATCGAAATTCTGTAATCATCAAGCAGCGAACATTGATTAAAAGTTATTGATATTAATTTTTATCTTTAATAAGTTAATTAAGAGGAATTATATTGAAGGATGGTTTTGTGGGGGAATGAGTGGTAGGTGTGAGAAGGGGCATATAAGAAAAAATAGAGTGAGGGTCATTGGGTGGGAATTAATTAGAGGCTGGAATCTAACAATGGTGGGACCCGTATGCAGATTTGGTTCAACACCATTCTTAAATTCGAAGGCTACTAGGACTGGATTGCATCATCATCGTCTTCCATGACCAAACCAACACTCTGTCATTCTGGCTACCTTACTTGCTTCCAACACTTCTATGCTGTTCCTAACTCTTGTCGTTGCTGCTTTTGCTTATTATTCAGGACGCTATTCATCTTAAACATTTTCCAATCCTAGCTAGATTAATTTTTTTACAAAAAAATAATTATGAATTGTCCAATTTTAATGTGAATGGCCTATCTTTAATGAATTAGATTGAAACGTGAACTTGTTTGTTTTTGTTTTTTCTATATAGTTGACCAAAATAGTTGATTTATTAAGATAAGCACTCGTAGATTAGAATATCACTTGATTGTAATATTAAAAAAAATTAATTTTTAGACTCATTACATCCCATTTTTATTTATTAACTTTTCTACTGAGTTCTTTATATTTTATACGATAAATTAACAAATTTTTCTTTGATGTTTGACTGAATTAAAGTTTGATATATATATATATATATATATATATATATATATATTGGTTTCAAAATATTATTGGGCTCACCTGACAAACAATATATATTGCAAGAATAATTTTTAATTTATTTTCTTCCAATATATAAAATTAACTGTTCACAACATGTGATCTTCTAAAAAACAATTATGTAGTAGTGTTCACTATCATAAAAATAATTAAAATCAAAATTTTATATTAGAATTTAATGTTAACTTAATTGCCTTTAAAATTAGAGTCCTATTTTGATGGTTGAGTATGTGAATATCATCTGATTCCACCCTAACATAGATGCTACAAATTGTAAAAAGATCCTTTTAAATTTCGCTTTAGTCAAGTTAACTCTTTTTAATAATTTAAATTCCTTTTTTAAAAAATAAATTGTCTTTACTATCATAAAAGAAAAATAGAATTATAGTAATATTAAAGTTTCACATTAACTTAATTTTATTCACTGTCATTATTAAAATGAAATTATAGATACACGTTGTGTAAAAAGTTAATATTTTATTGATAGAAAGTGAGTTATTTTTTTTCCTAAAAAAATTGTGTAATATATATGTGCTTTTAGATGTTGCTATATATGTGATTTGAGGGGTGCTGAAAATTTGGTGTTGGAGAAAGTGGTGCCAAATGGGATATTATGTTAGTGCTTGTACTACATACTTGCCTTCTCAAAGGACAAATGATGTCGAAAAAGAAAAATTAGGCAAACATGGAGTGGATCAAACAAGAAGGAAGGGACTCTAGTAATGGTTGCAACTGATTTTTAGCAATGTCTCAGGAAGACGTTCTGTGCATTCAATAAAGTTATTAGTTTCGTAAATAAATGTACTTTATAATCATACAGTACATTGTCTCCTGGAGAAAAGATGCTTTATGTTATAGAAGATTTTTATAATTTAATTTAATGTAGTAAGGAAAAGATACTTGATAATAATATATTAAAAAATAATAATTATATATTAATTAAAACTATTAAAACAAATCAGGTGAACTAGTGAATTAAATAGGTTAACCCGTTTAACCTATTTTAATTTGGCGGGTTAAAATTTTAAACTCAACTCAACATATGAATTACCCGTTTAAATTACCAATAAAATATAAAATATTTTATTAAAAAAGTATCAAAAACATATAAAAACTTAGATTATTGAGTCAAATATCTAATTTTAATACAAAAAAATTTACTCATTTTGTCCATCATTAATCAAATATTAAATATTTAAAGACAAAAGAAAGATAAAAGCTATTTCAGGCTATGAAATTTGAAAATTTTTATATAAAAAGCTCCATAAAAACTTTTAAATTGGTCAATTCACCAACCTATTAAATTAGTTTATTTAACCTGTGAGTTAAGGATGTTAAGTTATTTTAAATCTACCTATGTTAAATGAGTTAAAAATCTTAACTCAATTTATTGAAATAATAGGTTAAACAGGTGAACTTATTTTGATCAATCTAATGTTAACTTTAAATAACTTGTTATGTTTATATTTTGACCATAATATTTTTAAATTATATTTTCTAACTAAAAAAATTGTAAAGAATTTTCAATTTATCCCATTTTTTTTAAATTTTTAGTAACTTCACAAAACATTAGTTCATAAATTAAAAATAAAGATAAAATTAGAAAGTTGTGAAGTTATTAAAAAAATAAAAAAAGTATAGGAGTGAATTAATAAAGTTATAAACAAATATTTTTCTGTAAATTATTAAAAAAATAAAAAATAAAGGGAGTAAATTAAAATATTCAAAATAAAATTTTGGGCTTATAAATAAAATCTAAAAATAACAAGGTCAAATGTTAAATAAAACAAACTATTATAAATTGTTATATGCCAAGACACGTCATTATTAAATGTTTTTCTTTGTTATATAATATTTATACAAATACAACTAATTTTATAATTATATCAAAAAATTTATAATTATTTTTTCTTTTGGCCCAAAACTCAACATGAGCTAATAATTTTTCGCCACTTCCATAATAATAGCTCTTAGAACTTGAAAAAAAATTGGGCATGATTGAATATAATTGGCAACCTGTTGGCCCAAAAAAAAAAAAAAGAATATGAATCACAACAAATAATGTAGCTGGACACAAGTAACCAGTATTTATTGAACTCATAATTGATGTGCGAAACGAAGGATACTCTCGGGCAACATCACGAGGACATGCCTTGCTAGGACATGGTTTGTGTTTGATTTGTCCAAGTGTTGTCATATGTTGTGTTCTACTTTAACTTGCAATTAATCCCTTGGATCAGAAAGATACACGTAAGTATTGTATTAGTCTAATTAATTCGACTAACCAAATCTTGATTATAGATGTGGCATAAAGTTGAAAGCCTATTAATGATTAGCAAATACTAGCCATACAATTGCACGGCCTTTCACACTCTGTCTATCTGTCTGTGCGAGATTCATGCTTCGTTGACGAGCAGGGTAATTAATACGTAATTAAATTATAATCAAATCTCTAATTTTATGTCATGACTAATTTTAACTTATGTTCCTTTTTTTTCCCCCTTTAATAATTAAGAGATAGTAGCTAGCTTTTCTTTTTCTTTTTCCCTTTGTGCTATTTTTGTGCATTTTCTTTTTTCTTTATGTGTATACTGTTAGTAAGGATGTATATCCACAATTAATAATAATAAAAAAGTGAGTATATTTTCCCTAAATTTTTTTGAAATTACGCTGCTCTCCCTTTTACTGTCAAAATACTTACTCCATTCCATATTTAGAACTTTTGACTAAAATATCTTCACAAACTTAAATACATATTAGGTGTCTTTTTCTCTTTTTTTTTTTGCAAGAATTAGAGGTGTGTGTGTATATATATATATATATATATATATATTAAGGTTAATAGAAAGTATTTTAGAAAATTTTGAAATTAGACTAAAGGATAACATAGCTTTTTGTTTTAAGAGAGAGAGAGAGAGATATATATATATATATATATGTATACTTTAAAAATAAAAAAAGGAGACATGTATAATTTCAACAATATTAAACAAGATTTTGCACAATTTTTTCTGACATTTTAACAATATGGAATTCAAAATTTCAATATGCTCTCAATATGAATAAATGATAAATCAAATTAAGAAGTTATTAGTATGAGATAGGGGTAAGGATATAATGTTAAGAAGAAAAGGCGTGGGAGTCATGGGGAGGGTGAGGTCACCATCAAGTGGGCCCAACTCCCAAAGGCCTTCACGTGTCACAACGGCCCAAGCCAATGGCTGTGGGCTCTTCTGTGCCTAAACGACGTCACTCTCAAATGTGGTCCACTCCACTAATGCCAACCCCTCATTAACGTATTATAAGTCAGCCAAGTGCCTTTATCATGCCCAGATATTTTTTTCACTTTCAGATAAATTTAGTTGGCATAATAACTTAATGAGTAGTAACTATATGTCACATATAATTTTTTTTTTCTAATTTATTCACAAGTAATTTTGTCATTGGTTTAATCTATTTAATGGAGAAAATAGTCTAGACAAAATTTTGGATACTTTTATCGTAATGCCAAGAATAAAAATAGTTATTCAATATGGTTGGTTATATTCTAAAGTTTTATGATATTAGTTTAAAGAGTGAAAATTATATGTTTTCGAGAATATTATGTTTTTTATTTATGAAGTAATTATATATATGAGAATATATTCAAGGGAGGTGCGAGTGGTTGCTCTTATATTTGTTTAAAATTTTAATTTACTTATATAATTTTACCTTATATTTAATTTAATTTTAAATTGATAAGAACTTATCATTCTTATCATATAGGACTTCCACCTTTTTACATTAACATTTTTATCCTTTTTAAAATTAAATTTTAAATTTATTCTTCCGACATACCGACACAAATCAACAAATAACAACTTAAATTTTGATAAATTTACATCATAAACATAAATCAATTAATATCGGCTTAAATTTTTATAATTTTACATCCATTATTATTTTATTATGGGATGTTCTTATTAGAATGAAGCTAAAATAGATGTCTTAAAGAAAGTAAGCAAGAAGAAGAAGAAAAAAAATTTCTTGTAATACTCATTAAGAGAATGCACAAAATCAACCCAGCAAGAACAAGTGTGAACGAAGATGACAAGTCTTAGTAGATCCTCACTTCTTCATCTTCAAAACAACTTTCTTATTAAATACAAATGATTGAGAAAAGAATCATTCAATGGCTACTACCACCCTCATTGATGGATGCATCAGGCATGCCAGCTCCTAATTCATTGTTCACTTCGTCTTCAATTAATGCAAGCAGTGTTTTGGTGATGTCTTCTCTCTTCAATAATCTCATGTACTTTGCGTAGAGATATGAGAGCCAAAAAGGTGAAATTCTTATGCACCGATTTTATGTTTTTGTAATTTGGACCGTGATTCAAAATTTAATGATTCAAATTTTTATTAATAAAATATGATTATATATACTTATTATTTTTTATTTTTTAATCTAAATTATTAAATTTATATATAATAATTAAGAGTAAAAAAGAATGACCCCCATTTCCTCATCAGAAAATGAACAAATTGGGACTTGAAATTCTTCTTAATCCTCTGTACAAGACAACCTTTTCTGCTTGTTTTGTTCTCCTAGTTATATCTTGGATGAAACGAGCTGTTAAGGTCAATAGCAGAGGGATGGATCTTATTTGAAAATCTTTTGCTTTTTTGTCTATCTATAATTAAAGGGGTCTTTTGCTCTTTGAATAAGGAATCTGGGAAGTAAATTCAAATTTTCTTCTATATCTTCGGCTTGCAACACAAATTCGGATGTTAAAGATGTGCACATGAATGGGCTTAAGGCAACATGTTTTGGCCCAGGAAAATGATGAATTTTGCAACGGTTACGTGTCTAATTTGTAGGCCCAGATTGCATTTTGGCCCAACATAGATATTTCTAAGTTTCTAGAGTAATATTTTTCAGCTTGGTTATCCATTAAACTGCATTTAATTCTGTGATTTAAATATCTTCCTTAAGAAAATTCAGATATTTAAAGATGTGGAGTCGAAATGATATATTTTAAAATGAAGAAAATTGAGCTTTAAAAAGAAAAATAGTGTGGATTAACTTGATTACTCTTCTATTTAGTCGGCATAAGACATTCTCAGTCCAATTTGGTAGTATTGTAATAGATATTAATAAGGCCAAGCTTGTTCATAGCCCAATTTTATAATCAAACCTTGGCCCAGATTTTATTTTAGAATGAAAAGCCTAACATTTGACAAAGTCACAATTATGAGAAGCTTCACAAAGAATGCTTTTCAAGATAGGTGTAACTATTATAAATTTCAAAATATTTTAAAAGAACTTTTAATTAAAGGTTATGACATATCTTTGTGATATTACTATTAAAGCTCTATGGCTATGACCAAAACACAAACTATTTAATTAAATGACGGTTGTCATTAATTCCTAAATTTTAAATAAATAGAAGTATTTTCTCATATCAAATAATTATTGCTCGATGAGTGTAGGTATTTTTACAATTTAATGTAAATAATAAAAATTCATTTTATTTTGCACCTTGATGCCTAACGAAGATACATTCGTGGTTTGCTTCCACGTTGGTGAATTGATGGTGAAGATGCTTTAACTTGGGATCTTTGCTGAATAGGATGTTTTACTACTAGAAATTCCAATCATATATACTTGAGCCTCATCATACTTAAAATAAGGACGACACTTGAAAGAATATTTGGTCATAATAATGGTATTTTAATAAATTTTTAGCCAAAAAATATAATAGTACTTGTAAAGCTTTACATTTCATTTCATTTCATACTTTTGAAAAGTTTTGGACACAGAAATAAAGTTCTTATTTTGTCATTATTTCATCTTAATAAATTACTTAAAATTAGTCATCTTATATATTTTATTTCATCCCCAACATTCATCCAAACATATTCTTAAAAACTTAAAAAAATTCAATAAAAGAATGAGATAAAGTTTGAATCTATTAGTGGCTAAAACACAAGTTCACAAATAATCAACAATTCTGAATGAATCTAGAGGTAAGTTCCTGGGTGCTTGTGCTCTTTAATGCTGGATGAGGTGAAGTTTCCAATTGCAAGCCAGATGGGCTATCCTTGCCATAAACGTCAAAATAAAAAAATCGAAAGAAGAAATGATGAAAGCTTCTAAAATTAGGTATATTAAGATCTTTACCTAAGGAGAAATTTTGCATAATATGTGTCTTCTTGATAAAAAGAAAAACTTACATGCATGCTAATTTCTTTTTGTAATTATCACAAAATAATGAAAATTCAGATCCTCTCAGTTATTATTATTATTTTGTGAATTTCAGATAGTTAGTAAAAACTTATCACTCTAACATATTTTACTCACAATATCTATCTTTTCTTTTAAAATTGACAGAAATTGATTGAGATTATCCGTATTAAAAATAAAGTCTCCCTAGACTGAGCAGAGCAGGGTGTGGCCAAAAGCAAAAACCCTTCTATAGAGAACAAACAGAATGACCCAACCTCTGATCTCTACATTCGCCAAAACATATAACCCTCATAAAGTTAAGAATCAGAAACCTCCGAAACTACATTTTGGGCTCACAAAAAATCCTCAAGTGATATGTCCGAAGGTACTTCATATCCGAACACCATTGAGTAATCATCCAGTTCATCAGAAGTGAACTTCGGGATCCTCCAGCTCTTCCCTGCCTCACAGTCTTGCCCGCTGGTTAGCAGTTCCAACACCTTTTACCACACAAATTAGTAAGAAAGGCTTAAACTCAGATATCAAAAATTCTACTTGTCATATTTTTATTGAAGAATCTAATGACAAAGAATTAAAAAGTGAAGTGGGAGTAATTTACCTCGCTCATTGCAGGACGCCAGATGGGTGATTGTCTGACACAGTATGAAGCCGCGAGAACTACCCTCTGCAATTGCTCTTCGTCATATGCGCCTTCCATTCTTGGATCAGCGAGCTCCCCAATTTTCCCTGATTCCATCAGAGGCTTTGCCTGTTATGCAGCCAAATAAGATTAGTGCTTTGGATTAATTAGTTCATGAAAATTAACGCTAAACTAAGTGTGTAATTACCCATAGCAGAAGGTTCTGTTTTGAAGAATCAACAGGCTTCCGACCAGTTATAATCTCCAGAAGAAGAATCCCAAATGCATAGACATCTGTTTTCTCATCCACTATTCCATGCATGAAGTACTCTGGAGCCAAGTACCCGAACGTGCCTTCCACTGGGATTATAGCATGGTGAGTCCACTTGTTTGGAAGCCACTTCGCTAGCCCAAAATCAGTAATCTGAGACAGCAAAAGTTGGGTTTAGTTCTGTAACATCATTGTGTTTCTTCTAACTCCTAATCTTTGTTTTTCTTTTCTTTTAATTATTCTACCTGTGGTTCATAATCTGGACCCAGAAGCACATTGGAGGCTTTGATGTCGCGATGAATTATCCGGTGTTTGCAACACTTGTGAAGATAATGCAGGCCCCTTGCAACTCCAAGCGCAATTTTGTATCTCACAAGCCATTCAAGTGACTTTCCTCCTTTACCTGATTCATCAGTATTCAAACACTTTTAATCACAAAAGAAACTTACATAATCACCAAGATACATACAAGTACGTCTGCTATATTATGTTTATGTAACTTTGACCTGTTTATCCTCAGTGAGTTAAGGCTTTCTTACCATGCAATGCAGTTGCCAAGTTTCCATTTTGGGAGTACTTGAAAATCAGGTAGAGTCCATTTTCAATGCAGTATCCAACTAAAGTAGCAGTATTAGGATGACACACATGTCCTATTACTCCCAATTCCATGAGGAACTCCTTTTCCTTGTTAGCACTCTTGTTGTCCCTAGACAACCTCTTCACAGCAATGCTTTGTCCATCAGAAAGATCTCCTCTGTATACTTCAGAGTACCCTCCCCGTCCTACCAAATTATCTGATGTTTGCAGCAGTAAAACAAGCATAAGCACTCCAAATTCAACATGTCCTTTTATGATAACACACATACAAGACAATACATTATACGAGCACTGTGACACAACAAAATATACAGACACTTTTGAAGATTGTATTTACCTTGGTGGAAGTCATTTGTGGCGTTGGAGATCACCTCATAGCTGAGGCACTTCAACAATGGCTGTGTCTTTTCATTTTGGGACTTGCTGGAGTTCTTCCTTCTCAACGGTGAGGCAAGGAATGAGGCTATGAGTCTGAATGGCGATTGTGGTTTCCTTAATTTGGATTGGCTTTTGATCTTAGAAGCCGTTGAAGGAGTATCTGTGATGCTTGAGACTCTTGTGCTAAAGGTATCATCTTCTGTGCTGTTAGATTGACCCTCAAGTGCGTCCAATACCGTTCTTGGTGAACGTGTTTGAGTCTTAGAGTCAGAGTCTGAGATAGAATCCTTTGAAACAGGGGACGTTGCTCTGTCACTTTTCTTATTTTTCTTGTACCACCTTGAGCTTGGTTCACAAGAACCTGTTACTAATAAGATGGAACAGGGATTTATTCTCAAACGTTAAAAGTCTTTTTCTTTCTCTTAATCCAGAGAATTGAATTACCTTGGGAATTTGCAGACTTGGAATTCGGATTTGTCCCAACAGAGACTACCGTGCAGCTTTCGTGAACATTCTCAAAGCAATACTTGGCAATTCCATTGGAGGCCTTAATCCTAAGAAAAAAAGGTTTAATCATGCTTAATATATCTGTAAATCAAGTTGAAAATTTTGTCAATTATGTTCTTACTTATTATATTGGTTTCTTGAGCCACGAAGAAGAAGAACGTCAGCAGATATGGACTTGGCTTCTTCGACTAAACCTCTTCCTACATTGGAACTAAATGCCACTTTGGCTTCCAAATTCACCTAGAATCACGTCTCAATCAGTATTTTTACATATAAGGCCTTATGTTAATGTACTTGGAACTGGGAAGTTGTTATTACCTGCTTAGACCAGCAATTCCTTGCAAATTCACCAAGCACAGATATGACATAGGCTTTAGCCTGCCGAAGTTGAGATTGCCTTTTAATTACTGAAGAACGCTTCCTCTTCTTCTTATCCTCAGCAACTGTAATTTAAGAGACAAGCAGAGCATTACAACCCAAGAATAAAAAATACTGACATAGATATGATATGATTCAAACATTGCGACAAATAAAATATGGAGTCCTTGTGCGCCCTAGAGTGTCATTAAAGTACAACGTGGATTTGATGATTTAAATTTGATTTGATCTATACTGCTGACTGATGCTATAATCTAAAGGTTGTGAGTCAAATTCAATAGCCATGGCTATCAAACTCTAATGAATTGAATAACTGACAATGCAGGTTTACCGAACTCTGAATGAGAAGCTATTGTGAGCAGCAGAATTGAAGTTTAGAAAGAAACATGAATGGCTAACCAAGAACATGGAGGGCCACAATGGTGTCATTTGGATGGGCTAGAACTCTAATTGCCCATGACAGAAGCTCTTTACTATCATCTGGGTCTAATGAGAGGCCTATTAGTATCTTGGAAGGGGAAGAGGAAAGCATCATTTTTCACAATTCAATGTGAATTGAGTGTGTGCAGAGAGAGAGAGAGAGAGAGTTTTATTTTCTTTGCTAGTTCTTGTCACACACAGAGGCATGCATTGTGAGCTTAAGAATAAGTAGGGGAAGGCACAGAAGAATGATTAAGTTCAGTTAGACTGTGAGGCCAACCCCATGTCCAATAAGATTATTCTTGTTTGAGAAGCATAAAGATAAAGCTATTTAACAGTGGGCAACATAGGAGAGAGATTAGCGTCTCTCTTTCTCTCTCTTTGGTGACAATTAAGTGTTGTAGTTGGGTGCTTTGGGGTATAAGCAAAGGTGGTGGGCACGTATTTGATTTATCTTGCTATGTAAGTCAAAAAACCAATTAAAAAAAAGGTTCTTCCTCAAACTTAGTAAAGAATGTACCTTTGTGATTTTTTTTTATTTTTTATTTTATTTACTCGCCTTTGGTAGGAAAAGCCTATTTGAGGTATTTGGGAGTCTTGAAAAGAAGAGATCCTCACTCTATCATCAATGAAGCTTTGAGAGGACACTAACCGTTCCCCTTTTTGTGAAGAAGAATAAAGTACACAGGATTTCCGTATAACTACCTCACCTATTTCGCTATCAAGCCTTGCATCCTTCGCATATGATTTCCGTTACTTTCTTCCATGCATAACAACACCCACAGCAAATTATGTTTATACTTTATTCTTAAATGTTTTAAACTTTGAGTAATGGCGTCGTACAAGTAACCTAAATTATGGGAAATAACACTCACAACTGCAGCATAACGATCCACAATTTTATCATAAATATTTATCACTATGGGTTTATCTTAGTTTTATGTTTCCTTTCAACTTGAATTCTGAATGTACCAAATTGATATAAGAGAGTATGTTAGTGATGTTGTCTGAAGAAAGAATTTAATTTCAGACAAAATTCAAATGTTGTTGTGACCCTAATTAGAAAAAAAAAAAAAAAAGAATGTTAACACTTGGCATTCCGAACTTCTAAAAAAGGGGGTTTACTACGAAACCAATTATTGCTATTTCAGTATACAAAACTTTCATAGGTGTGGAGGAAGTTAGCATGTGGGACTTTTACTTGAAGTTTCGTTAAATAATAATGCTGATTTTCCAATTCATATGGATAGTATACGTATAGTGAACGAACTGGAACATGTGCTGCCAGCATCTTGGTTGCCACAAACTCAAAAAATATGAGGATTCTGCGTCGTCTAAGTCAACTATCTGGATACCTATTTATGTTAATATTAGTGGTTGAATCAAGGCTTTTTTGTTTTTTTTTTTATTTGACAAAACTTTATGGAGTTTACGTTAAAAGGACAGAAGTTTTGGAGCCTAAAAATGTCGCAAAAGAAGTGACATGACCTAATGGTGGAGATTAGGGAACTGCCAAGACATGGATTATCCATCCATCCTTAAACCCCACATAGCAGAAATTTGTAACCATCTTACCACACTTTCATCACTTTTTTTATTTTGTTTAAATAAAAAAAATGAACATTGACATGAAGAATGCCTTATTCTCAAGCAAAAACAGTTTGTTGTTGACACATACCTTGTTTTTTTTTTTCCTTTGGGTAAAATATGTGTTCTATGTCTAAGAATTAACTAATGACCATTCTTTATATAAATCTTGCGGTTGTGATCAAGCCCATTCAGTTCCATTTGGCCCTTAAGGGTTGTCTTTATTGATTGCTGGATTGGTCCATTTTCTTGAACAAGTTTAGTTCAGTCTAAACCCTTAATTAGTTAGTGTAAAATTTTGATAATTATTTATTAATGAAAAATACTCTAATAACTATGAAATTTTCAATTTTGTTTAGCAGATTATGATATATTACTATTACTGTTAGTTTGTTAAAATTGACTAAATTGTCCACTTGAATGGAATGGCCCGTCTGTTAAAAATGGCAAGCCAGCCATGAATAAGGATAAAAAATTTAACATCAAAAGGAATCTTAAATGATCTCTATGGAATTTTTTAATGCATTGATTTTAGTGGATTGCAATACTAGAGTTCTCTATTTAAGGCTTTTTTTTTTCTTAAATTAAGGGGATCACAATCATTAGTCTGTTGTAATTTCCCTACCAATGATGCTAGCTGCCTACCTCTTAATTTCTACAGTGCAGGATAGAAGAAAAATAAGAAAAAACAATAGAAAATCAATTAAAATGATAAATAATTAATAAATGATTTAAATCCTTTAATGATATTAATATTAATTTTACTCACAAATTATAATCCCAAATTAATAGTTGCGTAATATATATATATATATATATTCTTTTCCTTCATCCCCAATGGTTTTGAAAAAAATTTAGTTCGTCAAGATGGAACCAGTCACACCAAACCCAAGTTTAACATGGACAAATAAGGTATTTCCTTGTATTAATATTTGACATATTGATAAGTTTAAACCATTTTAAAATGAACACATGACAGTACAGGATTTACAGAAACATGCTTAGTCATGTTTTTGCCCACCATCTTCCTCCCCCTCACCCCTACATGATATGAGAGAGGTCTAACATAAAAAAAATATAGTCACACGCCTACTTTAAGGATTTATTAAGAGTCATGGGTGGAATTCAATCAGCTCATAAGTGATAACCTTTCCTGATCAGGATGAGAGTTCAAATCCGTGTCTGAAATTCATGTAAAACATATCACAAAAATTTATTAAGAGTCATGATGCTCAATCTCATTCTTCAAAGAACCTTACACCCAGCCCCACAAAATTATACAACTGTACTTTACTCCTGATTTCTAGTACTGATATATATAAGTAATGTAAGAAGATCTATATATATATATATATATATATATATATATATATATATATATATATATTTATGTATACTGTTCTTCAAAGAGGCTTAGCCGTACGTCTTCGTTTCATCAAAGCGCTTGTGAAGATGATGCATCTTTTGCACCTCAAGGGCACTAAAAACACCATACCCGCCATTGGTTTGATCCTCTTCATCACTATTTTGATCAAGCTCCATTAGCTGTCCATTATATATGACACTGTCAATCCTCATCTTCGTCACCCTTCCATGATCTGCTTCGTATCCCTTCAAGAGGTTAACCACTTGCTTCATGTTGGGTCGCTTCTCAGGCTCACTTTGCACGCACAGAGCAGCCACGTTGATCATCTGCTTCACTTGGTTCTCATCGAAGTTCCCTCTAAGCCTTGGATCCACCATGTCCCTGAACTTGCCTGCCCTTATGAATGGCTCCGCCCACTCAGTAATAGTTCTCTTGACCCCACCTGGCAGCTTTTCTATGGGCTTTCTTCCAGTCACAAGCTCTAACAGAAGAATCCCAAAGCTGTAAACATCGCAGCTTTCGGACACCTTTCCCCACATGGCGTATTCAGGAGCCAAGTACCCCAAAGTGCCCTTAACACGGGTAGTCAGGTGGCTCACTCCTTCTGGGATTAGCTTTGCGAACCCAAAATCTGCAACTAGAGGCTCAAACTCTGAATTCAAGAGCACATTGCTTGCCTTTATGTCCCTGTGGATGATGTGGGGTGTAACCTCGTGATGCAAGTACCTAGCAAGGAAGAGAATATCAGTAAAAAGGTTGAACGAGGTATTGATTGTGGTGATGGATGAAGGAGATTGAATATGCGTATGTATGCAGGCATACTTACAGTAAGCCTTCAGCAGAGCCGATGGCGATCTTCATTCTTCTTTTCCAGTCGAGCTGGACTTCATTACCAAACTGGCCATGGAGATGAGAAAGAAGACTGAGATTTGGCATGTAATCGTACACTATGAGGCGTTGATCGTCCCCTGCACAGTACCCTCTTAGGCCAAGCAAATTCTTGTGCCTTACCCTTCCCAGAACTTCTACTTCTACTGCGAATTCCATCTCTGCCTTTGAGTTCATTGCTTTCAGTTTCTTCACTGCTATCTGAAATTTTAAGTAATTGACACCCATCAAAATTAATCAATTAAATTAATGGGAAAGGGGCTGCTATTAAACTCCGCTGTGTGGTCATCCCTCTTAATGCTGTGCTTGGTACGAATCGAAAATGAAAATATGAAAAATGAGATATTCTCATCTTGTACTCCTAAGAAATCCCGTCGGTACAAATAAAAAAAAAATTCTGCTAAAGAACGCAATCTACTCAGGGAAATGACATACATAACAGACGGGAAATCTTTTTATTTTGGAATTTCTTTTCAGGGTATAGATAATAATACCAATATGAAAACCTACTTCTCATTCAAAACCGATTGGTATTTATGATCTTATATACTTTTATCCTTAATATGAATGCCTTGACCCAAAAAAAAAAAAAATTATAAGCCAAAGGATAGGAAAGCAAAACAAAGAAGCTAAGTTATTCACATTCAGTGCGACATCAAACAAAGAATTAATAAAGGTGTTGGAAATCAGTGATCAGTTGTATCTCCCTTTCTTCTATTTCAAGAAATATCTCAACACATCTAAGCACTCAAAAAGGCAGACAGTGGATCTATAATTTGATTCAAGGAGGCAAAAGTTTTTGAACAAAAAATATGAATTAAGAAGGACAAATTTTTAAGGGACGAATTCTTGTAAGTTAAAAAAATTATATATAAAAATTAAAATTTTAAAAATTCAAGAAAGTCAATTGTCCCCTGAACCCCCTTCTTAGACGCAATGTAGAGTCACTTTCATACTCCCTTCTTAGACGCAATGTAGGGTCACTTTTATATTGGAATTCTACAAACTGGGCACAAACGCCATAAAAAACTGGGGGAGGGGGAAAGACTAGCGTTCTCAAATCACTTCCTTTTGTTTTTATTTTCCTTTAATTTTTGGATTAATTGTTAATTGGATGTTAACTCTTAATTTAAATAATAAGAAAAAAATATACGTGGCTGGCTCATTAGTATTAGATTTGATGAAATTAATGTATTAAATAAACGTTACTTTAAAGGAGATTATAAAATGTGTTGAAAATTTAATAAATTAATTTAAAACAATTTAAATTGATAAACTATTTTTGAAACACTTTGACATTAGATAAAATATGTTAAACAATAGAGTTAAGATCAAATCAATATTTTAATTTATTTACTTTTTATAATTGCAATGTCTTAATCAATAAAAAGACCACAATTGATCTTTTAATTAATCTATCAATATCAATGCAATAATTCTTGCTTGTCTAAATCAACCACAAAGTCTGACTTTAACTATATAAATCACTAGAATACTGCTACCATTTTTTATTGAAAAATTGAACTTAACATTTTCATAACTACTCTTCATAACCAAAGTAAGATTTGACTCCATATTTAGAGAGAAGGCGATTATTACAGCTTAAATCGATATCAATTACAATTTTTTTATATATAAATCTAGGTAAGAGGGAACGTTACAATTAGAAGTATAGATTAAATTCGGTATGTGCCAATATTCCTTAAAAATATAGGTTGATCTAATCAATCAGAGACATAAATATGTTAAAGATATGTCGTAAAAAATTTATTGTTTATCTCAGTCCACAAAATAATAGGTATATAATAAACTATAAAAAAGGTACAAGCATATCATGCGCGCATAATTTTCAGCGAAATCTACCTCTCATATTTACGTGTGTTTACGGATAATTCATTGTATTTGTATGCCTTTTTGGGTCTCATTCAAATATGTTTTTGATATATTTAATTTACAAATATTAATTTAGTTTATTTAAGAATTTTTCATTACACTGTATCTAGATTTTTAATTTATGGGAGCAAGCTTTTGTAAGTTTACCTGGAGACCATCACTGGTTCTTCCCCAGTAGACACTCCCAAACCCACCTTCCCCAAGTTTGCAATCCTCGCTGAAACCATTAGTGGCTGCATGCAACTCCTTGTATGTGAATATTCTCCATGAATTGTTAGCCACACCATGTGATGATGATGGCCTGCAAAATTAACATACACAAGTAAAGAATTTATGACTGATGCAATATATATAGCCAAGTTTAACTTGAAGTTAAAGCAGATTCCATTAGAAAGAGCAATATTGAAGAAAGATATATAGGAAAATGGTAATTTTTACATACACTTCATCCACCTTGTCTGAGCCATAGCAACTGAAGTTGGATCCCATGACTGAAACTGAGGGATCACAAGTTGCTCCAAAACTCACACAGACCTAATAATGCTTCAATCTTCAAAATGGAATCGTCTCTTTTAAAGCATATTACAGTCGTTCTGGTCATCTCAAACGTAATTGCCGGCCGACTTTGGCCGGCTCTCATTTTCTATGCTTTTCATATCAACGTTTAATTGCTTAAACAACTATGGGGGAATATTTTAAATATTCACAACGTGATTTAGACTCGTGTTATATTCAAAGTCAAACACATTGCTTTTCACTTGTTCATTTTCTTCTTCTCTTTTTGTTTATACCAAGCACGCCGCATTAATTGATCAATTAAAACTCGCATTCATGGTTTGATTTAATTTGCTGTTTGAATTTACTGTCAAGTTGTCTCTTAGAAGGCACTGTGGTGTATCATCGTGTTCATTCATGATACATCCCCGAATTCGACGATTTGTCAACTTATATATATGATTACTGATATCACTTTGCTATGATAATTTTTTATATCATAAAATATAAGAACTAATTGTAAACTTATAATTATAATGGTCAAATTTGCAAATTTATTTTTTGAGTTTACAATTTCACGTGAGGAAAACATGTTAATTTACTTATAGACTAAGTACAAACTTTAATAACTCATAAGTTGACTTATCAATTTTACAATTTTATCTATGAAAATCTTGTCAGTTCACTTAATTCGTTTGTAGACTACAACTTAACTAATAAACCTTAAAGCTCCTTTTCCCTAGCTGTTTAAATCAAAATTTTCTGAATGAATGGATGATGCTCATCAGCATCTCCAGGACGACGTTCACAAAGCTAATCTGATTTCTCGTCTGGTTTCGTACGTCCAACACTAAATTACATCCTCTAGTTCCATACACTACATACCTTCTATTCAGAAGAGCCTACACTTAAAGAAGACAAAAATTTAAAGTATTTGGTCCATAAACGCTATTGGTTTTTTTAAAACAAGTTAAATTTCGGAATAAGTTTTGTGCCTATGATGACTATAGTATTTTGTAATGCAGCAATCGTCCAAGGGTGATGCAAAATGCATATAATTGTGGCCCGGTAATATTTTCCTTTTGAAGATTAGATATATGTGGGTTGATTTACTATTTCAGAGTAACATTGAGAGAAATTTGATGAAAATAATCTATGCCATTTGTTTTCTCTGGGTCTGGTTCTGATCACTCCTTCAAATTTCGTCAGGCAAATATTTTTCTTTGGTATATTCGATCCTTTTTTATTTTTAGCAATATGCATTTCGCTTGTTGATGTATGACACGCATTGATAATTGCAGTCAAGCTTCTTATATCAAATTCAATTAAGTAAATTAAAATATATCGATTTTGAATATATATATATATATATATATATATATATAGAGAGAGAGAGAGAGAGAGAGAGAGACTTTTCCTTTCATTTACGAACAAATTTCTTTCACTTTCTAAGAAAGTTAAAATTCAAAGTTTCGATTATGCCATGTGGACGACTTGCAGGTTTCTTGGGGACGCATTAAGATCACATATAACAAAAAATGGATGCCCATATCTCAGATCGATCCAATAACTAAATGACATTCGAAGTAAGAAAAATGATTATATCTGATTTTAATGCGTTTAATATAAATTTTCTTTATCTTTTTAGAAGACTTTCCTTCCAATCTTTTTCAGCGACTTTTTTCTTGCTTGTTTTATTTTAGAGTTGCAATAATGTAGCACTTGAGACGATTGCTGCTAATTGCTATACTAAAATTTTAAAGACCCAACTTGAAAAGAAGTAGCTTTTAAAATTTAAGCCTGTGACAATTTTGTAATATTTTTTGGTTGACTCCATTAATAAATCTCATTGTATAATTTCTCTAGGTATTTTTCTTTTTATACACGGTGGTGAGTGGGGACAACAAGTCCAGTTGATATTTAATTTGGAGTATAACTTCTTCTGTAAGAAACGTTTAAAGTGCAATTCAAAATATGAGAGGTATGCCTTCAATCAAATGTAAGAGGTAAAACAAGTTTAATCAATCCATTTTCAGATACTACTTTGGTCCAAATTAGAAGGACAAATTAATACGCTTGATAGTATTAAATGCCTTCAAATTTACTTTGTTTGCTTTCTCTAATTGTTTTTGATGTTATTATTGTTAATTATTATAATTTCTATTTAAAATAGAAAACTTATACTTAAGCACCTAATCCACCACCATGCATGGAAGAAAACTACGCTAGTTATTATTAATTAAGGGTTTTAAAATGGTTATAACCATTATGTGGCCGGCAACTTGTCACATTGTTTTTCTTTTTTTAATGTTTCTCATAAAGTCAATTGCAAACATCCCTAAAGATCTAGACGATTAGCCCCTCCACTTCCACTCATTCCCTAAATTTTCATTTCAATCAAAGCACACTACGTGGAATTATCGGCCAGAAGAATCATCGTCTTATCCACAATCAAGGCAATGTAGAACAAGAGTGGGATTTAGGTTTAGACCCAAATATGGCCTTGGAGAGGTTCCAGAAGATGCAAATATTGAGGGAAAGTTTCTTGGTTCCATGCCCTTTTCGGTAAATGAAGAGCTTCAAGTGGAGGTGAAAAGAAGCAGAATTGATAGAAATGGAAGGAAGAGGAGGAGAATCAGAAGGGAGTGAAGGAGATAAAGATGGAGGGAGCAGCCCAAAATGAAGCACAACCATGTGAGAGTAATGATGCCGGCGTTAGTGTGGTAGAGTTAGGTGGTTAGGTTGTGGTTGGTGGAGAGTAGCAGCGGAAGAGGAGGAGGAAAAGGAGAGGTGCTGTGGATGACACCATCACTGGTGGTCAGGGTGGGGTTCATATAGGAAGACATTTGGGGTCTTTTTATATTCATTACAAAAAAAAAAAAAAAGAAATAAGTGACAACATGGCAAGCTACTAGCCACATGATAGAAGGGAAGACTATGATCCAGTCACAATACAACTTTATCACAGTAGCCGATCCATACTCAAGCATTATTAAGCCAATTTGGTGATGTTTATAGTGAAATGCTCATACTATGACTATAGACGAAAAGAAAGTTAATATATATCGTTACTTAATTCAAATATTCAAAACGTAAAACATCAAAATTTATCTATTCTGTAGCCCAATTAATCCAAAATAAACTAAATTAAAAGCTAGAAGGACAAAAATTGCAAAGAGATGAAGAGAAGGTAGTAGATGGAAAAAGCAGGCATTCGTATTCATGGTGAGAACCATAGGTGATTGGCCAAGTGAAGTTTCCACAAATCTTCCTTTGGTCCCCTTACCTCTTGAAAACCCTAAAGCAACCTCTCCTAATCCTCTCTTTGATAGTAGAAGAATATCTCCATTAACAAATGTGTTTCCCTTTTTTAACACTCTTAAAGATAGGTTAAGTCACAAAACTTATAAAGAAATTTGCACTGAGTGTTGCAGCTCCCATATTTGGGAGATGCCATTCTCAACTTCTTATATTTTTGTTTTGTGAATAATGCTTAGTGATGCAACTTTGGGGGTTCCATAGTCACACACATTGCTCAACTTGTTGGAAAATATGTATGAAGCAACATTCAAAATTTTGGCCTCCAAAACTCTTCAAGTTGTCTTCAGATGACTTAGAGTTTATAGTGTTGGAATAATTTTAAATTACATTAGTGGATTAACATTAATTTTTTTATTAGTACAAATTTTTATTGTTATTAATTAAGCAATTAATATTGATTTAAATTATAGAATGAATTGAGTCCATATTAATTGTTGATAATCATTAATGGGTTGGATTACTTACAAACTTATAGGGTATAAACTCCAACATACATACAACTCATTGTTAATAAATAATTATCCCATTAAGTTGTTGATTGAGAGTTAATTGAGAGAGAGATTGGGCACATTTGAATATCACTAATTGAGAACTTTTCAACTCACTTAAAGAAACCTTAGTTTCCATTGCTCTCTCTCTCTCTTTGAATAGTTCTTTCTTACAAACATTAGGTATTGTGGGTTGTTGATCTCTACTATCTTGTAGATCTAAGTCATGACTAGTGTTTATTTATCCTCAGGTCAGTTTGTTGTTCTTATTATCTCCTACCTTGGACATAGCGTTTCATGTTTTTTCTTTAGCAAATGGTATTAAACCCTATGGTTCGAGATTTGTTTAAAATTTTCTTTGCCATGGATGAATCATAGTTAGGAACTCTATGAACAATGTAAAAACACTAAAATTTTGTTATGAAAATTATTCCATATTGGAGGGTTCTTTCAAAATTGCTTTGGGACTTGTATAGATCTAGTTATTTTGAGTATAATGGTACTGAAAATTGCCTAAAAATGTGGAAAAAGCTTATTGAACTCCATTGAAGCTTAAGCTTAAAATATCCCAAAATTTCCCAGCCAATTACTTTAAACAAGTGGGGCTTTGGTTGAAATTATCATAGTGGTTTCATAGATCATGACATTTTAAACAAAATGGTGCCAAACACATGCGTTCTTGGTCCAAATCTCCTTAAGGGTTTTGTAGATCATAAGTATTTAAGTATTTTGATACCAAACATGCCCCAAAATACTTAATAAATAAATGAATTTCGCACGGGAGCTCTAACTAAGTCAAAGTGACCTGTTTCATACCTAGTTAGAGGTTGAAGATGTTGAACAATGTCTATGCTATGCCAACTCGTGCCCCCTAGCTCGTGAGGGCACATGTACTCATTTATAAGGTCCATTTTGGCCTAAATTTTGGCTCTTGCATTAAATTTTAATTTCATACTTAATGGTAATCTTTTCATGATTTTTTGTAAACCCAAAATATGAGTTCTTGAATTTTCATAGTATTCCACATTGAATTTTGGATAAGTACTCTCTAAATTTTAGATTGAAAATTTTTATACATATTCTAAGTGTTTTAAAGTACCATATTTTTTCACACTTAAGTGAAGTACTTTCATTAGGCAAATAATTTATTGGAGAAATTATGACTTAATAAATTTAGTATTGTGGTGAATTTAAATTTTGAGCCCAATTTCTGCATAAATTTTGTCAATTTGATTTTTAAAATTTTGGTACAAAATATTTCACACTTTAAATATGCACTCACCCATTATGGGTGAGATGAAACATGTTGGGATAGTGTAATGGGGCTAGATTGATGGTTAAAAATATTAGTATATACCTAAATGGAAGATCCAACTTCAAATAGACATTAACTTTTTGTGAAGGAGGTATTTTTGGGCTTATAATACCATTTCGTAAGTACATTCAAAGACTAAAAAATTACCATAGGTAGTTTGGTCCGATTTCAGGCTTAAATTTCGTCAATTTCAATGACTTTAAGAACTTTAATTTATGAGAAAATTAGTTTTGGACTGTATATAAAGGACTAATAAAAATGGTTTGATGTCAATTATGCCTTCTACAATATTTCAACTATCCAAGGCATTTTCTTTTCCCTAAACTTAATTGAGATACATCATTTTGGGCCTTTTGGCGACTTGGATGTTTTATTTTCTTTTAGGAAACTTGATTAATAGTTTCATATAAAAGTTGAATGGAGATTGTATGCAGTCAATTTTGCCTTCAAGAATGTTGACTATTTAAAGTCTAATTTTGTCTATCTGGATTTTTTTTTACTGATTTAAACAAATTGGAGATTGTAATTATAATTTGTTTGATAATCTTCGCAATTAATCATGTATCTTTAGATAACATGACATCCAAGTTGTTGATATCGCTATTAAGCATGATTGAGTATTTTTTTTTTCTTGCTATGAATATCACTTTGCTAATTGACATTTTGCGATTATGAGCTCACCTATCATGCGATCAATTGTAAAGGTGTTTGAGGTATTCGTTTCAATTAGTATTGTATAGTTATTGCTAGGTAAATTGCGTTGGCAATGGATATACCCTATCGATGTGGCTAACAATGTAATCTATTATCAATTAGAAATAATTGGATTGATGTCTCAATATTTCTTCTACCCTATTGGTATGGAGATATTATAGACATTTGGTTATACGGGTCTTTTAATGTATGATGAGTTTTTCTTGGTTCCTTGTAATCCAAGATCCTTAGGCAGGATTATGATAAACAACCTTGTAAATATAGTTGTATAAGTTGAGTCTTTTGGAGGAAATTTTGTTTTATAATTATATGCATATACATAATATATGTTTCTTAATTTTGTTACTTCAGCTCTTATATTCCAACAATTATTAGCAGTGCAAATTTTAGTGGGACAAATTATAATGACTTAACAATTCCTTAAAATATGTTTTGGCAACATTGATGGCCCTATCCCTAGGATGGATACACTTATTACACTTAGCAATTACTCCACCATTTTTATAGTCATTCTTGAACTATGACACCATGTAATTAGAGTGTTTGTGTTTGTATGTGTTTGAGAAGATATCAATGGAAACAACAATGGAATATATGATGACTAATAGGGAGAGGGTTTAAAGAATTTGATAAGTTTTGAGAAGGGTCATAACCTCTCCTAATTTGAAAACACTCGATTTGAAAGAGTGTGTGGTGTTTAAAGAACATATATTGAAGCTTTTATATAGTATTAGACAACTTAAACTCTTCAGTCTTGTATTAGGAGATTACCTCCATATATGATATATTTTTTTATATATCTTATCTCAGTTTAACTACTGAAGGCTTAATACTATACCTAGCTAAATAACCAGATAGTTGATAATCTAATGTTGTTCCTTAAAATGACGAACTCAAAGGAAATTGATGATACTCCTACTTAGAATTCTTTAAATTTTGGATCTAGTTATGAGTGAAATGTAGGTTTGCAAAGAATTAAAAGCCTAAATCCTAATTAGTGACAAAAATGGTGGATGACTATTTTTGGGACCTTGTGAAGGCAAATGAATTTTTACAATAATTGGATCATAACATAATGGTCTATTATATATGTCCCTTTAATTCTAGATAATTTCAACCCAATGTTATTGAGTTTGTATTTCTTAACTATTTGAGTTTTAAGATTTTACCATTGAATCTATTATTACAATACTATCGATTGTTATGAGATAAATGGTTGAGTCACATTTTTGAAGTAGAGTTTATGAGACTAACTGAACAGAACATCTCATACAATAAAGATCTAGGTGTAAGAGGACAAGTGGGAGTCTAAGATTACCACTGACATAAAAGTTTGTAACCTTAAGTTCTTTTTCATGTTTATCCCATTTTATAGTATAACATGTTAAATCCTTATAATTTCTACCTACTGGCATTGTTTATTTGCAGAACATATTTTGTTGTGACCAATGCGTCATACTTGTTACCTTTACATAAAGAATCAATCCAAAATTGTCATCATGTTTGAAAATTTTTTAATCCACATTTTGGTTTTCCCAACTGGTGATCATAAGTAGGTCACTAAGACCTAGTGTAGGGTTACAATAGAAATTTTGAAAGGGTTTTAAACCCAATATAATCATGACAATTGTAATAAGGTATAAGGAATTGATTGTTCTTATACATTTAATCAGTGTCCATTAAAAAACACTCTTAGAATGATTATAAAGTTAACTAAACTTTTTATTAAAGATCAGTAGGGCTTAATGGATGGTTTCATGAAATTATAGATTGAACACTTGATGTGCAAATTGAATAATACATCTTGAATTGAAACAAATTTTTGGCAATATTATTTCTAGTTTGACGAGGTTATATACAACCTCATTTTTATTTTCGTAATGTATGATGAAATAGTATTATCTTGAAGTAATGTTAACCTCTTGTGTGATACTAACCTCTTGGTGTTACCCAATATGGTATATATCTAAGTAAGACTTCTTGTTTTTTTGAAATTTAGTTTCATCATGACAAGTCTCAAGATTTTTCAAGGAACTATTGTTGAAGAAGTGCTTATAAAATTTAAAGGCACTCTTATTCCTCTTGTAGTGCACCTATTCAGATAGGTATGAGAGAGGTCGTTAAGATCTCTCATCTTCAACATAACAAAGAGAATATTGAAATGGAAAGAAATTTTCATTTGCTTCCGATATTAGCAGCATAATGTATGCTTAAGTAAGAACTTGTACTAATATAACTTGTGCTATAACGTGATTAGGATATACTTGAGTAATCATATTATAGATTATTGGATAACTGCTCAGATAATTGTATTATACCAATAGGGTATGAGGAATCACATATTATGTTATAGTGAATGTGACTCGCTCGCAATCATTAATTATTTGGATTAAGATTATGTGATTAGCATAGATTACATGAAATCTATTTTGTATATACATTTTATGATGTTTTGGGAGGAGTTATTCCATAGCAAAGTGTCAAATAGACACTTACAACTGCCTTATACACACACACACACACACACACACACACACATATATATATATATATGAATGAAGAATATGTGGCTTGCTTTTGTAATGGCTACTTGTCAGAGAATGTGGTTAAAAAAATAAATTTATGTTGTGCATATATTTTGAGTTTTAACCGTTTTTGTTGTGATAGAAACTATGTTTTGGGTTTCTCTCAAAATTATAATAATTTTAGCTACATTGAACTTTGGATACTCAGTTCTTATTTGTTAAAGAGAAGATTATTAAGTCTCATACTCATATTGAATATTTTGGATGATCTGTTTACTAAAGACTTACCCCGTTAAAGTTTTGGAACTTGTTACTCTTAGATATTTTAAAATTTTGATATCTTAGTTTAGCGGGAGTTTGAGTTATGTTTTTAAGGAATATTTTGGTGTATTTTGGCATTGATAACATTTTTTTTCCTATCAAATTCAATGTTCTTGGTTGTGCCAATTTTTTTGATTTAATTGTAATTTAAAATCGAAACTTTATTAGCATTTATAATACTATTTTCTTAATCAAATTTGATGTTCTTGGTTTATGGTTTAATTTCTAAATTTTCTTTATTTCAGATTTGTAGTTCACATATTTGGTGAACATATGTTTGCAGATCCATTGGCCAAAGGTCAACCTATATATGTATTTCAAAATCATCTAACTTATAAGTCTTGTTGAATCTTTAATGTTGCCTTGGTCCATTTGGAGTATAAGTTGATTCCTTAAGGGACTTCTATGATGTAATATGACACCGAATATGTTATTTTATACTCTATTTTGTTCGGATATATATTGAAACTATGTCTATGACAATATTAACATCACTTGTTTCCTTATCGATTTTAGTGATCTTGTATAATTTCATTTTTGAACTTAGCATAATTTGATATTTATACATATTTACATATTTATGCGAATATTAATCGCTAAGTTTTGTTGATATATTAGTTGTCCTAATAATCAATTTTTACTATCCAAGTGGGAGATTATTGGAATTATATTAAATTATATTTATGAATCAGCATGATTCTTCTTATTAGTACAATTTTCTTATGATTATTGATTGACCAATCCATCTTGATTAAAATTAAAGAATGGATTGAGTCTATATTAATTGTGGGTAATCGATAATGTATTGGATTACTTACAAGCCCATGGAGTAGAGACCTCAACTTATAACCCATATTTAATTAATAATTATTCTAACAAGTTGCTGATTGAGAGTTAATTGAAAAGAGATTGGATATATATAAATATAAATTGATTGAAACTTTTTCAGCTCACCTAGAGAAATCGTAATTTCCATTACTCTCTCTGAATATTTCTCTTATGAACATTTACTTTATTGATTATATTATACATCTTGAAATAAAATATATTACTGATTTTTCCCATCTAAATTACACTCATGCTTATTAATAACTTAAATATATAAAATATGATATGTTTTTTGCAAGATTTTTTTAAACTATGATATTCATTGAAACTTTTATATATATAGATAATTTTCATGATACTTAAGTTTAATAATTAATTTGCTTGGGTAATAATAAAAAGCGTAAAACTTAAGTAAAGTTATTTTATTTTAAAAATACGGTACCTTATATCACCAATTCTAATACAGTGAAATCACAAGACACAAAATAAAGTTTGTGCAAATTACACTAATTTGACTTAATTAAATTAATATTTTTAAAAATTATACTCCTCTTCTTTAATTTATTAAATTGTCAATAAAATCAACTTTGTCTTCTTTCTA
Source organism: Delonix regia (assembly GCA_037074485.1). Lineage (NCBI taxonomy): Eukaryota > Viridiplantae > Streptophyta > Magnoliopsida > Fabales > Fabaceae > Delonix > Delonix regia. The sequence goes on along the minus strand of CM073451.1, from coordinate 23,321,281 downwards.
AATATAAAATTACTTAATCACTTTTAGTGTCAAATTCAGAGTAAATTCATATTTTTATGTAGAATTTAATGTCAATTTAGTTAACTTATTTGATTATTATATTAAAACTATTAACATGATATTATATTTTGTTAATAATTAATTAATTTAACAAAAATAATTATAAGAAATATTTTTATAATATATAATAAAATATTTAAGACTCTGAATATATATGTTTAAAAAACATTAAATATAATTTAGCCAAATCCTAAATCGATTAGCACAATTAACTTAGTTATTGTTTTGTCCAAATATGAAAGAAGACGAAACCATTTCCCCCACCCCCCCCCCCCCCTCCTTCATTTGAACTACCATATGGATCTATAGACCAGGCCCAGTTCGTGGATAATGGGCCACACATTAATTGTGGTCATATGTAAAACTTCTGAAGAATATACGGAAAGATAAAGAGCAAGACCCAAAAACTACAGAAAAAAAAATGTCTGAAAAATACGAATTATTTATTATTAGTGTTGTCTCCAAGACTAAATGATACAAATTAAAATCACACCCGAAGCTAATTTGAAGGGGGAAAATGGCCTGCGTAATTGAATATACAGCATAAATTAATTCATTGGTCTTAATTACTTGAATATCCTTTATTACACACATTCATGTACTTATAATTAGTGAAGCTTCTTCCCTTGTAATAGGAAACCAAATCCTAAAATAGAAACCATTAAATGTTGGTTCAATTGGAAATCGGCAGCCGTGTTTGATGAAAAGGTCTTTAGCTTAATCAATATCAGTTTTGTGTTCACTAATTACATTAAGCCATTAAACCCCTTTTCAGAGTTAGATCCTATCAATCAAATTCTTGCATTTTGTTTGAAAAAAACTAATTTATAAGCTCCGACGGGATATAATATAGTTACAGTTAACCTTTGATACAAACCATGAAGCCATATTTGGTATTTTATGACGTTGAGACTGAAAACTGCATGATGTGCAATTAAATAAGTGTGTAAGTTATCCAACTTAGATCTAACATTCTACATTGAATGTAATGGGTGAGAGTTAGACTTAAACTTTAACATTAGAAACTTTATATATATACACACACACACTGACACTTAAAACTGCACTTAGTCATTTCCTTTCAAGCATTCCCAACGGTAGAGGATTGGTTTACTATAGAAAAAAGATAATTTTACTACAGTGATTTAACCATAGTTGAAATAATTGTGGTTAAACTATGCCTTAACCACAATTATAATAACTGTAGTTAAGCCACATGGTTTAACCATGATTATAAAATATCGTGGTTAAACCTTAGGCTTTTGTACGGTTTTGAAAAAATCATGGCAAGCCTAGGTAATGTGGCCACGAGCCACATGATATTGTGGCCCAACCACAGATATAAGTAATCAAACTGTAGCAGCAATCTTGTCCCATTGTTGATAAGGAATAGTTGTCACTAAGTAGCCCAAAGAACGCTGACGACGTTGGTTGGCATGAAGGAGGTGCATTTTTCTCTTAGCATTTGGAGCTCCAAGTTAGTATTCTTTTCCCTTTTCTCTTGATTGTTTGCTAAATTTGAGGTTATGATTTTGATGATATGTTGTATCGATATAGGTTTTGTTTGTTTTATTGTTGCATATTTTCCAGATTTTATTGTTATTATTTTTAGATATTATTATTATTATTATTATTATTTTATTTTTTATATTATTTTTATTTTTATTTTTTTATTATTTCATTTTTTTTCTATTTTTGAGTTCAATTAATAGAATGTTATATGATTTCATATTTATTTTTGTTCTTTTATTTTATTTTAAGGGTAATACAGAAATCATTTTGAATTATTATTATTATTATTATTATTATTATTATTATTATTATTATTATTACCTTATATAGTAATGTTATTTTTAACATTACTATTTTGTTTTTTTTTTGTTTCTCATGAATATGAATATTTCTTGACTTAAAATTATGATTATCATATATGTTTGTTTTTATTTTAGTTTTAGTCATGGTATGATTTTTATTAATGTGTTTTTTATTATATAATTAATTTTGTTTCTTGAATATTCTTACACTTTTGTAATGTTTAGTTTAAGTTCCTTAAAATTAAATGAGTTGAATATTTAGATTAAATTAACCATTTGATATATGTGTTGAATTGATTTACTTTGTATATTTATAATGGTTATACTTTGTTATTGAGAAACATGATGATGTATATGACATTCAAAATGAATATTCTCATACCTTTGTTGATTGTTGGGAAATTGATATTGTTTCCTATGTTGTATTTTTTTTGTTGGTCTTTAGGAAATGGATAAGTCTTAGATTCTTAGGCTTCGAAATACTTTTGAATATTTAGAGGGATTAAATGGATTCTTAGACTTTGTATTTGCAAATAAGAGCATTGGGGATAAGATAATATGCCTATTTCCTAAATGCAGATTTAAGAAATGACAAGTTAGAGAAATTGTGCGCGACCACTTAATTATTAAACATTTTCCACAAGGATACACTTTTTGTGTTAGACATGGGGAAACAACTAATGAAGAACCTCAAAAGGTAGAACATCAAGTAAGGCCACAAGTTAGAGATGAATTAATTTGTAGGGATGACCTTATACACAATATGGTTTGTAATGTATTTGGGGTTCGTAATGATAATGAAATTGTTAATGATGTTAGTGGTCTTGCTTCAACATTAGACTAAACATTTCATAGTGGTGTGCAAGAATTTCAAGACTTGCTTAAGGATGGATTACAAAATTTATACGAAGGGTGTGAGAAGTACTCTAAGTTGTCCTTTTTGGTGAAATTGTATCACATTAAGTGTATGTGTGGAATAAGTAACAAAGCTATGTCAATGTTTCTTGAATTATTAGTCGATGCATTTGAACATGCCAAGATTCCACCATCTTTTTATGAGGTAAAGAAAATTATAAACAAATTAGGGCTCAACTATGAAAAAATTCATGCTTATCTAAATAATTGCATGCTATATTGGGGGGAGGATGAATATAGAAAAGTGTGTAAGAAGTGCAATACCTCTAAATGGAAACTAAAAGGTAAGACGACATGCATTAAAGCCACGATTGCAAATGTTGTTTATGTCTCATAAAATTACTAAGCACATAAGATGACATGCATTGGATAAGAATAATAATGGCTTTATAAGACATCTAAAGGATTCTAAGGCATGGAAGATATTTGACCCAATGAATCCTCAATTTGCCTTAAATCCACATAACGTACACTTAGGTTTGGCCATAGATGGTTTTAACCCTTTTGCCAATTTGAGTACAAGTTATAGCATTTGGCCAGTGGCATTAATGTCTTATAATCTTCCACCCTAGATGTGTATGAAACAAAGTTCTTTTATTCTCTCAACAATCATTCTAGGGAAAAGAGCACCATGAAATGACATAGATGTGTATCTACAACCATTAATAGATGACTTGAAGGATTTATGGCATGTTGGAGTTGAAACATATGATTCCTTCACCAATGAGGTATTTAATATGTGTGTGGTGCTATTATGGACTATTAGTGATATTTTATGGCTTGTAACTTTATTTGGGTGGAATGTCCACACTAGCTTAGCATGTCCCAATTGTAATTTTAACACAACCCCTATTCGTCTTCAACATAGTTAGTAGTGATGTTTTATGGATCATCGTCGTTATTTAAGCCTAGGGCATGAGTTTAGATTGACCTAAAATTGATTTGATGGAAAGAAGGATAAGAGAAATCCTTTAAAAGCAATTATTGTCTTAAAAATCCTAAAGCAACTTGAAATGTTAGTGTTATATTTGGGAAAGATGTTAAAGTTAAAATTGATGGAAGAAGGGCTCGAGGAGTTAGTATTGGTGATGGTGAGACTCAACATGGCGTAAGAAAATTATACTTTTCTAACTTCCTTATAGGGGGAATCATTTATTACGTCACAATTTAGATGTAATGCATGTTGAGAAACATGTATGTGACAATGTGCTTTTTACTTTGTTAAATGAGACTGGGCATTCAAAAGACCATTTAAATGCATGAAAAGACTTGCAAGAAATAAACATTATGCCTAAACTTTGGCCTAATGAAAGTGGCAGATATTCTCCAGCTCTATTCACCTTGACAAATATAAATAAGGATGTCTTTCTTAAGACTTTAAAGAATATCACTGTCCCATATGACTGTTCAAGAAACATTTCTAGGTGCATTGATTTAAGACAACGTAAGATTAGAGGGTTGAAAAGTCATTTCTAGGTCCCATATTAACTTGTGTGCATTTTTCAAAAAATTATGTAACAAAGTTTTAAGCGTGAATGAGCTTGACCAACTCCAAGATAGGGTTATTCTTACATTATATCATATGGAAATGTTATTCCCACCTTCATTTTTCACTATCATAGTTCATTTGACTGTATATTTGGTTGAAGAAGCAAAGCTTAAAGGTCTAGTACAATATAGATGGATGTACCCTGGTAAACTTCTAATTTTTTGATGATTAATTCTTTCTTATTCATTTTAATTATAATTATGACCAATAAAGAATCTGTTTGATAGGTATTTAGGAAAGTTAAAATCATACATGCACAACAGGGCTCAGCCTATAGGTTTAATAGATGAAGGTTATATGGCTTAAGAGATTTTAACTTTTTGTTCACAATACTTGGACAAAATTGAGACAACATTTAATTGAATGTTTCTACCTATTGGAAGACCCATAAGTGGTTTTGAATACTTTGCTTTGTCTCCTACAAAGAAATTACAAGTACATTGTTATGCGTTGACTAATTGTAAACAAATGGACCCGTTTCTTCTGTTAGTGGATTGTACTTACTGAAATTAGTACTTTCATATACAATTTCATCAATGACATTTCTTGTATATGTCACACAAGGAATTTAGAGATCACGTCAGGAGACAGTTACGAAGTCATACATAGTACTCAACTGAAATAAATAAGAACGTTTACTGTGAATTTGTTCATTGGTTCTTTCGTCGTGTGAGTATATATTTGCCTATAAATTTTTTTTTTTACTTGATAATTTTTTGAATGACATATTTATGGTTGGTTAATTCCAGATAAGAAGTGACATTAATGAGTCTCATTCAATTGATATAAAATTGCTTGCTTTGGGTCCACTTGATATAGCAAGATGATATAGTGCTTATAATGTCAACGGTTTCAAATTTAGAACTATGGAATGAGATCAAGGGTTAAACATTTAAAATAGTGGTGTCTTTAGGACTTTTGGGACTAGAAGCTATTTAAGTAGTAGTGACGGTCAAATGAGCTTTGGAGATGTGTTATACTATGGAAAATTGGTAGATATCATTGAATTAAATTACCATGGTCGATATATGATTACTTTATTCAAATGTATGTGGGCTAATTCAACCAATCCTATAGGGATTATAATCGATGAATTAGGATTCAAGTCTATTAACTTTTCACGGTTAATACACACCAGTGTTAATGAGGATGATGAGTCATACATCCAAGTTTCAGAAACTCAACAAGTATATTATTTAGACGATGAGTTAGATAAAAATCGAATTTTAGTTGTCCATTTAAAGTCTCGTGAACTATATGATTTGGGAGAAAAAGATGAGGTTGTTGTGTATGATAGTGAGACATTCCAACCTCAACACTTAGAAATTATATTCCCTGAGTTTGAAGCAAACTTATGCCTATCTAGGTAATATTTTCATTGTGTTACACTTGAGTAATATGACTTATACTTGTGCTAATGTCATTTAAGATACGTCGCATTTTCCTTTAAATTTGTAGGAAGAAGAGCTTAGGAGGCTAATTATAAAGGGAGATTTATGGACTGTAGTACACAAGTATTCTGATGGGTCATACGTAAATGATAAAGCAAGAGTTATTGGTGTGAATACATGAATTCTATAGTGTTGAGATGTTTACTTATGCTCTTGTTGAAATAATATATTCATTTATTTCTTGTTTAAATTTGTAAGAAAAATTGTTGAACTTGAGCAACAGGACATTTCATCTCAGCAAATTTCAATCAATGATTCTATGACTAGGGCATTGGGAACCCAAGAGCACCATGGTCAAGTGCGTGGATTTGGCTTAGGTGTTTGCCCAACTCAGGTATTCATATGTAGTGAAAGTAGATTTGGAAGTTCATCCTCTGGTCCTTCTTATAATGAGTAGCAAAATGAGGTGGCAATGCTTAGGCAGCAAATGATATAAAGAGATGCAAGATTGGCAGAAAATAAAGGCATAAATGGTAGAAAGGAAAACCCAAAAAGATGCTCAAACACAACAATTGAAAGCAGGGATAACTTTCCTTTACGAGGTTTTCAAGGTTAAGTGCCACTTGAGCTTGCTCCTTTGTAGACTACGAGAGTAATTATCAAGAGTATCTCTAGTTGAATTTTATTTTCATTTATAACAAACTTCAAGTCATTGCATTTAACTTTATCATTTCACTTTCAGGTAACAAGTGATCACAACAGTGGCCATGTACCTTTATAAAATGCTACTCATTCTCTGCATTCAAGTACATTTGATAGATAGTTTAGATGGGTTTTGTTTATGTTAGTGCATTTAGATAACTGAGTACATTTAGATGCAGTATAATTATGTTAATGTCTTTATAGAACTTTGTGTATGTAACAGAACTATATCTATGTAATAAAGTTGTGTATGTAATAGGCACTACTTATCTTGTGCCAATGAAATGTGGTTGGCTAAATTTTATTGTTGTTTATATTATTACATGTTTGTGTGAAAAAAACTAAATTAATTGTAATATGCAATTCAACAAGAAAAAAAAAATATTGGCAGCGCTTTAAACCGCCACTGAATGACTGTGGTTAAGACATGGCAATCTAATAAAATCGAGGTTAGGATAAGACCTACCTATGTTTTAATAACTGTGGTTAGGACTAGCTTTAACCATAGTTGTTGTTAACCGTGATTTTACCCATAGTTGATAATAAACGTAGTAAAATCTTCTTTACACATGTTTGCACCATGGTTCTAACAAGCATGGGTAGTAAGCTTAACCATGGTTAAACCGCAAAATAATTGTGGTCAAACCTTTTTGTCTGTAGTGGTTTGATATTTGAGGCATGTTGAAGAGCTGGAAAGATAGTTAGATAGGTGGCTGCAATGGAGGAGATGGACCATTGGGAGTAGTAGTGTTGGAGGAAGGAAAAAAAGAAGAGAAAGTGCAAGTGCAAGTGCAGGGTCATCATTATACTTGGGAATGTTTTAATTTGACGTCAAGTACATAATGCAGCTTGCCATTATTGCAAGCTATCTCATCCTCCTTCAATCCACAAAGCTCAATCTTCATCCACAAGAATCCAGACATGGATATTCCATGGTAGTATTTGGCTTCAATTATTTGGTGTTTGATGAGTAAGGTTCATGAGGTGAGTATGAGATGAGAAATCAATTTAAAGTAGGGCATGGGGAAGAGCAGAGAGAGAGAGAGAGAGAGAGGGAATGATGAGTAGCACTCAGACAGCAAAAAAGATGCAATAGTTGGATGCTGACGCAAGTAATGGAGGTTTCTGTAATGCTGTTGCTTCCAACTGTTGAAGCGTCTCTGCATATTATAATTGCTCAATTCTTTGTCACTTTTCGGTCATCAATACATAACCACAGATTTCAACTTGGGAACTTCGGCAATTTTTGGAACATGGTCTCTCTGGTATGTTTTTATTGTCTAATCACGAATCGGCCACTATATTGATGGATTAGAAATTTTTATATATGTCAACTCCATGTATATTTAATGATTAAAATTTTATCTGTGCATAAAATTTGCTGTAAGAATCAAATGTTGACTGTTGGATGCTTATACATCCAATGCAAATAAAAAATATTATTGGTGAAGTTCATGTTTAGGTAACATATGTATGTGTATATATATATATATATATATATATGGATATAATATTTTATATTCTTAAAATTCATTTATTTAAGAATTTTTAAATATGCATGCATAATAAAATGGAGAATTTTAAAAAATAGAAATTAATTAATTAAGAAAATAAATAAGCATGATATGATACGTGATATATTGCTAATCCAGATCCCTATAATAGTTTACTTGCAATTGTCATCCAATGTTCATATTAAAATAATTGTAAGAACTGATGATTTGGGTTTAGAATCTAAATTTTAAAAATCATAATTAATAATTAATTTTTGATGTAACCACTACAAACAATTTAAAAATTAATTCAACAATTAGTATTAAAATAATTGCACCTATACCTGCATTTGACATACCAACTCGAGGGATTCAAGTTGATGTATTGCTGACATATATACCATTATCCAGCACAGAATTTTGCAAAAAATAATTATTCCATCGTGTAAAGGAAACCACCTTATTTCGTCCTTGTTTGGCATATATAAATTAATTATTTAATAGTACAAATATTTAATATTAATAATTGTGTTTAATGTCAATAAAGTCTTAATAACGACAATGAAATTTCATCTAAATAAGCATTAATTATGAGACTTTATCCGAAGAAAAGCCACATAGCTAGCTGCCTAGGTCCATCTTTGTCCCACTAGAGTTTTTAATTTAAAATAATTATATTATTTTCCAATTTTCAAATATATATATTCCTTTTCTTTTGTCCAACTTTTATAGCGAACATATTATTCATCAAGAGTACCGTCAACTAAGCTTGAATATTGATTCAGAGAGATTATTATATCACAATTGATCAATCGATTAGTTAGTTGAATAGCTATATATAGTCGATTAAGATGGTAACATAATTATATATTAAATAAAAAAATGATTTTTAATATATATGACATATGTTATGCTATAAAAGATGGCATCAATCGATTATTTTGTAATTTTCGACTACAACTAATTATTATAACTTCTTAATATTATATGTACATATATGAGTTCCAAAGTCTTATGCGCGAGCGCGCGCGCATATATATATATATATATATATATAATTTTTAAATTAAAATCTAACCATTATTGTTATGCTACTTAATTTTTTTTAAAAAAAGTTTAATTGGATTATTATTTTTGTTTTCAAAAGAAGTGACAAAATTAGTAGACTAGGTCCAGGATTAAACAGCATTTTACCTTTAAGACCGAGTCAAACATATCTGACCTTGAAATCAGTTTATAGAGACCTAAACTGTGAATTCTCTTTATTCCATAATCAACTAGTTCAACAAGTTGAGTCAGACTAAATTCTAAAACACTCATTCATAAGCAGTTTTTTATTCTTCACAATTTTCAATGCACTTTCCTTCAAAAATAATAGGATTGTTTGGTTAAGAGCTAAAGTTGAGATTTCAGACTATAGAAAGGTTGATGGGCGATGATAAAGTCAAAAACACGAGGACGCCAATTTGGATATACCTTTATTCCAATAGTCTTAATCCACGAGATAGATATCAATTTTTTTTTGTTTTTAATGCTGCATTTATTAGCTTTTGAGTTACAGTGAAGTTGACAGATCGATACTTTAATGTGGAAAACAAGTATTCATTTTTCAAGAATTAACCTTACTTTTTTTCTTTTGGGGGGTTTGGCCGAATAATATGTGTTTTCTTTTACTTTAACCTAATGGAGCCTCATTACATTCGGCCCAAAAAAAAAAAAGAAAAGAGGAACATCTATACAAGGACAATTGATTTTTATTTTATTTAAAAAAATTCTTTTTGACTCTTGAACACCTTTGTAACTGTAAAAAGACTATAAATGGATTTGGAGTATAACCTAATGGACTACTAATTATGCAAATAAAAATTTATTAGATTTTAATTTCAAATTCTTGTTGGATAATTTAGTTTTACTGAACGAGAAAAGCAAAATCCACAACTCAATAACGCTAAATTCTATTGGCCAAGTTGAGTGCTTTGGATTCTCATCAGTGAATTTTGATTAATTGTGGTACATCTTATGTTCACGCTAGAAGAATATTCATATTATATAACTTTTATATAATCTTCTAAACGGTAGGGAAAAAAATAAAAAAACTCTCACTCACATTAATAAACATTTTTAAATAGAATGATGATCTTATATTCCTGAAAGCACTTCTTTAGTTATGATGTAATTTATTATTAATTATTATCAAATATAGCACAATATTTTACTTATTTTAATAGATTTATTACTATAATTAGATTCAATAATTTTTTAACGCAAAATTTTTGATAAAATATTATTTAATATTTGCATCATAACTAGAGAACATTTTACGTTCAAGAACATGAGATCATCACTTTTTAAAATATCTATAACAACGTCACAAGCTACTGTCCATAGAGTTAGTCAAATGTGAAAGGAATTGGACACCACATTTGATATCCAAAATTATCTAAAGTCCCTACACAAGGTCCAAGTTATATTGCAAAAAGATTCAAAGTGCGTACCATATGAATAATGGGTATTGATTTTGAACAAAGCTACATGAAGAGTTCATGGAGATACAAATTAGTGGTGCTATGATTGTTTCAAAGATAGAAAGATATGCAAGTATATGTGACAATTTAGCAAATGTCTCCTACTACGGTAGATTGAATAATATTGTGGAGTTGAAGTATTATGAAGAATTTAAAGTTTCAAATGTGAATGGATTGATGTAACACAAGGTAGAGGAGTTATGGAAGATGAATTACCTTATATACTTGTGAACTTCACTTATTACACTTCAACGATTGAGAATGTTCAGAACCTTTTGTGTTTGTAGACCAAACACAACAAGTAATATTTATGCAAGATTCTTGAGATCATACATGATTTGTCCTTAGGTCAATAGACATTTTTTATAAACAAGGAGAAAAGAGTATGCGGTTTGAGTCATCAATGCAATATGAGGCTACTGAATTGAAGTTCTTGACAAATATGTGATTCAAAACATGACAACAATGAGTGGGTCAAAAGTGGTGCTGGTGGTATAGTTATTGATTCAAGCCAACATTCCCATTCTCCAACAAATGATGGAGGAAATCATAATGTGTACAATAATGATGTTGAATAAGATAGGTAATGCCTCCAAAGTACTTCAAGAAACTTATCAAGTTTTAAATTTCTTATAACTACGGTTTCTTTCATTAATAGTGAAATTTCTTATAACCCTTTTGTTCTATAATTATACAGGGAAAAAAGTGACTAGAAAAATTAGCCTTGCGTTTGTCTTTGAACAACGCCAAAAGGAAGAAGGGTAACCTTATATAAAGCAATTAATGCAAGGCCACAACAGCTCGAATGCCCAAGCACTTGCTACTAAATATGATGAAGGGAACAATAATACTGATTCTAATTCTAATGATAGGCAAAATGATGAATCCGATGACATTGTTGTAATAATCAATTGCTTTAAAATTTTAAATTTTCAATATACTAAATCATAACATTTAAATGCTTTATTTTAGATTTATTGGCAATAAGGGGATTTTATGAGCCTAGTCTTGGTACATTTATGTGACAGCAGACTTAGTGTACCATTTTTAATCATATCATTTTTTTGATGACCTTCAATTTTTTTTTTTCTGAATGATTTGATTGGGATTGACATATCAAATTAGCTGTCACATAAATGAATTAAAACTAACTAATATTTTTTCCATGAGCCTATGCTATAAGGAGATATGTGGAATTTGCCTCCAAAATAGATGGTTGCTATATAATTCAGTCGTTAACCAAGTCATAAGAACGGATGGTCGAATGCTTGCTAGTTTTAATATAGGCATTGTAACTAGAACTCCAAAGCCAATGCCTTCAAAAATAAATGATTGGAGAGTGTTTCCAGAAGATGAAAAGAATAACTTCGTGGAATTTAAACTAGGTTGATTGTTGCAAACCCAATCATAAGCCCAAACAAGCAACTTGATTTCTGGGAGCATAATTTTTCAGCTCTAGTGAAATTCGTGAGCTTATTATATATAGCTATAGAAAATTTATTAGAGCTTGATGCCTAAGTCAGACTGAAATGTTAGTTAGGTCTAGTTTCAAACCCAAATTGAGTTGCTATTTAAATTTTTTTTAAAGTGTCGTTTTCATCAATTTTGAGACCATTTAAGTATTTTTCATAGTTTTGGCATTTTTTTCATTTAATTTTACATAATTTTTCGCATTCTAATTATGATTTTATAGATGAACCATCTTGAACATTCTGAATGGAAGACTTCAATGAATAAAATTTCAAAAAGCTTCTTTGACATTTTTTTTTTTAATTTTCAATTCCCACATGTTATTTTATGCTTCAAACCCATTTAAATAGCATAAGATATTTTAGAAGGAAGCCAAACTTTCTTATTTTTGCTTAGTATCTACATCAATTTTTTTCGTAGCCTTTGTGCGCTTTAGTTTAGGAATATATATATATATATATATATGTGTGTGTGTGTGTGTGTGTATGTATGTATATGTATATTCAATCATTCAATCTAGTTCTTCGATTAACATGTATGATAAGGGTATGGTTCTACAATAGTAAAATGATAAGTACATAGGTTTTGCAAACTAAAGTATAATTGGCTAATTAAATGATGCATCTGTCATGTTATAATTGGCAATCCATACTGTTCTAATTAGAGAACTTATAATAAAAAACATATAAAATTGTCTAATATGCAAAATAATGCCTTGGACCCTCCGTAACGTGGTGTTATTTAAGTGCTAGAATTGTTGAAGGAAAAAAAATTATATATAATTGTTTTGTTTTTGCTATGTTATTTTTAATTAAAATATGAAAAGTGTATAATTTTTTAATTATATCATGATATATATAATTATTTATATAATTATATTATTTTAAAATTAAATTATACAATCATATTAATTTATATACTTATCATATTTTAATTACAAAAGACTAATTAGCAAAAATATAAAAAGGTACATGTAAATCCATTAATAAATGCCTCCTATTGACGGGGGCATCAACAAAAACACATGTTGTGCTCTTTATTAAGAAATTGACGCCATGCAACTTAAAATTAAAAAAGAAAAAAAAGGATATATAGAATCCATTCTCACATCCAAAGCGTCTTTGATTTATGCACAACCTATTATTTACGGTTATTTGGTTTGGTATATTGTGGTAAAAATATTAAAAAATCTCTTTTTATCAAAGTTTAACTATTTGATTCTTGAATTCTAAAAATATATAATTTTAATGTTCAAAATTTGTAGCTTCGTGTCAATAGTTCTTAAAAATTCAATCGTTTCTTTTAAAATTTACAATTAAATAATTTATAATATAATTTTAGGAATAAAAATGATTTTCTTTGAAAAATAATTTATATTTTGATTTCATGTTGCATGCTTTGACTATTGACTAGAATTCTTTTAACTAAAAATTGACCTGAAAATTATTAAAAGTTAAACTTCGACGGCAAACTTATATACCAGTACGATCTTCGTAGGTGGCGTTATTATATTTAGAATACAGATTCTAAGATATCTTAGGACCAATAGTCTCGCAATTTTAGGTTTCTAGCCTATATATGGATCATACAACAATATCTCAAGGCCACTATTATGATGCTATATACACTAAACTGATTATCTTCATCCAAGAGATGTAAGATGTTGGAATCATATAAAAGCCTTAGATCATACTTGGATCTTTAAGACTAATCCTTTATGGTATGCAAGATCCTCATAAGAGGCAAGTGCAGAGCATACTTAGATCTCTGAATGGAAGTTGTATAAAGATGTAGAAAAGAGATTTCAGAGAAAGAAAAGGCTTATAAACTCATAGTAAGAAAGCACACTGATATTATAGAGAATATATTACAAAGCTCGTTCTAATGAGAACTAAGAAGGAAAATTCTTTTATAGAGAGGAGCAAAAAACCACTAGTACAAACTCGTGACACATATTACAACAATAATACAAACTTTTTGTACAAAAGTAGACAAAGAAATGACAATATTGCTTTTGGTACAAACACTGATTTAAAAAACAAAAGTAAAAGTAATAGTTAGACAGACAAGATTAAAAGCACACCGAAAGTAAAGAAAAGACTGACAACTTCAATAATGCATGTTGTTGAGTCAGTCTTTGATGATAAGCTTATGACTTGGAGACATATTCATTTCACTGGGAGTTGGGCTTGCTGTTGAAGAGTCTGAATAAGTCCTTTTGTGATGAGTCCAAAAATCATCAATTCTTGGATCATGAGGATCTATTATTGGAGGATTGTCTTCTGCATATGGGTCCTGAGAGTCTTAAAACATTTACTAGTCATCATCTTCTAATGTATAAAAGGGTAGATGATTTTCTGGATGCAAAGCATTGTATCTTTGAATGTTACTTGGACCAGCATCAAGATGAGGTCACAGAAAAACTTCAATAACATTTTGCTTAGGTTTTCTTAAGATGATGTCTCTTAAGAAGGGACCAATAACTGTGTAATTTATTGGAAGAGGACCATGATAATTATTAAGTTCACATATAAACCTTTTTAATGAAATAAAGATTTTCTGGTGATCTTTAATGAAATTAAGAAAGGCATTCCATTCATAAGCATGGTCTCTTGAGATGATAAGTCCCTTGTTATGATGCCAGTATGGTTTGTGGATGATATAGATTGAGATGGCTATCTTGCAAAGGTCTGGATGATTCCAAAGATCAAGTTGTTTGATGGCATTGTTGACTTGTTAATGCCACCACATCAAAGGTGAGTACCATTCCAAGAAGGACCAAAGGAGGGATTGATGATGAGTTTCATTGTTATGGTGGTGGAACATATCCATGGGTGAAAACTTAATGGCAGTAGTGTAAAGGATGAACATAGACCATAGGAACCACATAACATTTTTATCAAAGTCTTTAGGAGAGATCTTGGTGAGGATGAGGAAAAGGATGTCAAGATGAAAAAGGCGGGAGGTGTCTAGTAATTGGGGGTTGATACAATGTTAGTGGAGATATAGAAAAATGGTTCTTTTTGCTAATTCCATTACTTCCATAAGATAAGTGGGGGTTTGGTCATTTGGTGGAAAGGATTTCTTGATGGAGGCTAGTCTGGTTAAAGGAAGGTTATAAATGAGGCCATTAAGATGAGCAAGATTAAGGCTATTGGAGGATAAGGGAAATAGTGTTTGGCTTTGGTCTGGATAAGAGATCTACAGGGTGGTTAGTGACTCCTTTCACATGGCAAAATGTGAATTTATAGTAAGAAAACCAAGATTGTCATCTCATAAGTTATTTTTTTGGTAGCTTTTTGTTTTTGAATTCAAGAATATTTAGAAATGTTGAGTTGTCCATTTCAATGACAAATTCTCTAGAACTAAGATAAAATCCAAATTTTTGAATTCCATACTTAACTTTTAAGAGTTTTTTATACATTGTGTGATAATGTGACTCTGAAGGCTTAAAAGCACTGTTTGCGTGTCCACAATAACTTCCCAATAATTGTCATTAGCATCTGTCTGCAAGATAAGGGTGGTGTCTATGTCAGGAAGTTTAAGTGGAGGAGGATTTTTTTCAATCTTTTTAAGATTCTTGACTTTACAGTTTGAGCTTCTATCCACTCATATGGTTACTTCTTTTTGAGTAACTTTGACAGCTGTGATGTATAATTTAAGCAATGTGAGATAAAATCCTTAACAAAGTTGACTATGCCCAAAAATTGTTGAATATGCTTGAGAGACAATTTTTTGTCTGGAAATCACAACAATTGTTTTGCAAGATGTGGACTAAGCTTGTACCATCCATCTTCAGAAATCATTCTTAAGAATTCAATTTTGGTCTGGCCTAATTGGCTTTTGTGAGTTGAGAGCAATAGCCTATGAGACTTTACAAGACTAACAAAATAGGCTAAAAGTGCCTTGTGTTCTTTTTCTATTTTTGAAAACAAAAGGATATCATTAATGTAGACCAGTGTATTTTCTAGGATGGGCTCAAAGATTGTGGCCATAGCTTTTTGGAATAATAACGAGGCAACCTTTAATCCAAATGGCATAATAGTCTATGGGTATTGGGCATTTGGGATACATAATACTGTCATGTGTCGGTCTTGGGAGTGAATGCCTAGTTGCCAAAATCCAGTCATTAAATCAAACTTTAAAAATATCTTGGTGCCTTTCAGTTGTTGGCATTGGGTTAAAGGATTTGACAGAGGAAAATTATCATCTTTAAGAGACATATTAAGAGGCTTGTAATCAATAACTAACCTCTTCTTTCCTTTTTTTTAATTATGATATCTTTTCAACATAAAAGGCTTGGCATGCCCAATCTAACTTGGTTGGCTTGATCAATCATTCTTTGAGTAAAGCTGCACATTCCTCTCTTGTAAGGCGAAGATAATCTGGATTCATTCTGTAATGAGTTACCTTTATAGGATTAATATCTTCATTCTTCTTGAAAGGCAGTGTAATAAAGAACTTCTCATTTTTCCACAAAGGATGAGCATGTTTAGACTTTAAGTGAGACTTTAGACAAAATTCCAATAACTCATTTTTATATTCTTCATAAGGAGGAGAGGCTGAATGAAATTCATGAAGTTTTGGAATATCAGTAAATCCTTTGTATGAGATCTTGTGTTGAATTCCTGTTGGATAGATTAACAAATCTTTTGTTTGAGAGAAAATATCCATGCCAATAAGAATATCTATATCTGGTAAGTTAATACTGAAAGCATGCATCCAAACAACAAGGTTAGGGAAAAACTTGATCCCTATCTTGTGTTTTGTAACCAGAGGAATCTAGAAAAGGCTATTGTTGGTGGCACAAAGTATTCTTCACTTTTCTTCCAAAACTCAGGTGGAAGAAGGAATGGATTCATGACTGTTCTTTGTGATCTTGTGTCAAAAAGAACTATGACTAGGATTAGTTCAGAGAACCTTTCAGAAAGTATATCCAAACAGAGATATGCATGTCTTTTAGAAGGTTGAACCTCTTGGATTGAAAAAATACATTCTGGTGAAGATAGAAAATCTTGTTTTAAGTCAGAAAGGGGTAATGGAAGGGCTAAGATTGTGTCTAAGTCTGGCTAACTTTGTTCGGATAGAACATCTTCAAGATCTTCATTTTCTAAAGGAATTTACATGCTGATTTGTTCTATAAGGCGGATGGATTACGCAATTTCTTTTGGATAATTTTTTTTGCAAAATTCCCTTTCTTTTTGCACAAATAGCAAACATTTATCTTTCTTTTCCAAGGTTTCCCTTTGCTTCGTCTGAAATACCAAATAGGCCATTTGTGCTTAAAATGCCTTTTGAAGGAGTGTTGTCTGAAGTGTGACTTTGTTTCTGGCTTACATTAACATGACTCCCTATCTTTACACTTTTTTTTGAGATATGGCTTTTGGCAGATCTTCTGGAACTTTGTTTTGCCTGAAAAGACTGAATCAATGAGTTCCTATTGTTCACAAAGTTTATCAAGTGTATATAGAGCAAGTTAGTGTACTTCTCCAAGGGATATTTGAGACATGTCCATGTGGAGGGCTTGAATTGCTATGTTAAGCTCTGATTGCAATTCTTGGGCAAGAGGGCTATATAGACATGTCAAAGATTTATGTTATTATAACCATTCATTAAGTAATATCTTTCAATCATCCTTTTGAAATGAACTTCAAAATCATGTCTCTTTAAGGAATAACACTTCATCTTAAAAACCTCTTGTCTCTTTTGTTTATCAATCAAATAAAAATCTCCAATGAATTCCTTGGTGATTATCCTTAGGAGGGCTGTTGGACTTTCAAGTTGAGAAGTTGCAATTATCTGTATTCTCCTTGACTTTGAAACCATTCTTGTAAGGTTTCTGTAAACCTAGAGACAAATTTTTTAATAACATCAGAGAGATAAGTACCAGCTTTTGACATCTGAAGATCAATCAATGCACCAAATTCATGTAATCTATCTCTTTTTTGGTAAGGCTTAATATCATCAAAAGTAAACCAAGGGTCACTTGAAGGCTTTGGTATATTATTATCAGAATGGTACTAAGTTGGCTTGTTGTTAGATGAGATTTGAAATTCTTCTTCTTCTTCTTGATCTGAGTCGACTTCTTTAACGTGTAATTCTTATTGGGTTTGCTCTGGTGGATTTATAGGTTTAGTCATGTAAATGGCTAAAATGTCTGCTAGATGTTGAGATTCATCATAAAAAAGAGACTTCGGACTCTGTTTCCTCTTGAGACGAGGCTAAATCAGGACAATAATCAAATGAAATGAATTTTTGTGGACAAACTTCCATCATGGCAATATCATAAGCTTTTTTATGATCTGGATAGATGGGTTCTTTTTGTTTAAGATTATTTTTGGGTGGTAATTATGGAGGTGTAGGTTCTGTTGGTTCTTTAATGGAGAGTCCTTTAAGGGATGTGAGTATTGGTGGTTTAGGTTTTGTATAGGATGGAGTGGAAGTATATATTTTTAGAAAATGGGGTGGCCTTTGTAAAGGTCTCAGAGTTGGTCTTTTAGGAGGAAGAGTGGCTTTAGAGACAATTTCATGGGCCATTTTGAAACGTTTTGAATAATCTTTTTCAGAGTGATAGGAAAGATATGGAGATGGTGGAATATAACTGGTGTGGTATCAGACAGTACGGGTGGAAAGGTATCATATATGGCAAAAGATGGTGATGAAGGTTTAGGTTGTGGTCATGCTGTTATGTCTGCTTCAATTTGCTTTAATTATTGTTTAAAGAGCTTGATTTCAAATTCCTTTTTGTCAAATTTTAGGCCAAAGTAACTATGAGAGATAAATTACTTTAACTCATAGTTTAAAGTCTGAATCTTTTCTCGTGTTTCTTGCCTCATGTGGAGAATTTCTACACTAAAATGATCTACATGCTTGTAAATTTGGCTTTGCTTTTTAGCAATCTGCTCAATCTTCGAATCAATCGTTTTCAACATATGGTTTTAAGCAATGACACTTTTGGATTTCCAATTGAGTACTTCCTCAGAAGCATGAACTGGTTCATAATTGCCTGAAGGAGTGACCTTGGTCATTGGAATGTAGGGTCTTGTGGTAACCCTATTATCATCAGTTTGTCTTTCCAATTAAGGGAAAAGATCATCATAGGAAGGATCTACTGGAGAAAACATCATACACGGGATTGGATTTGAAAGAGTAGAGCTGGGATGTGGTCTTTACATAAGGAAGCAGGGGGATCTACAAAGTAAGGAGAGACATTAAGGATTGAGATAGACTATATAATTAATAGTTATTATTATTTGTATATTGAATATAAGGACGCAAGAAATACAAATTAGTTGTTATACTGTCATAAATCCTTTGGACGAGAGACACTAATTAGTGTTTTCTTACTAATGATATGACATTAACTTATGATTTTATGTATAACCACCTTGAATAAAAAATGAACTAATCTCACTAATAAAATTATATTTTACATTTTTAAAATTAAGATATTTTTATTTTAATATCTTAAATATTATGTTATAATCTTTTTCAATAATTCAATTAAATTATTTTTGAAATAATATGCTTGTTTATTAAAAAAAATATTGATTCAAGTTTTTTTAAGCTTGGATTAGGCCTTATAAAACTCAAACTCGGCCTATTTTACAAAACAAACTTTTTTAATCAAGTTTTTTTTTAAAGTTATAATCATATCTACAACCTACGCCTAGGATGGGTTGAGACAAGCCAAGACTATATTTTTTACCACTACTTCAATCATTTTTCTAACACATGTCCATTCTTGTTATCGTTTCAATGAATAAAATACTAATTTGAACTTTCTCATATTGGTTGATGTTTAATTTAATCTCTAATTATTTTTAGTCTCAAATTGATCTTTACTAATTTTTATTCTTAATTAAATCATTTACTAGTATAAGGTTAATACATTTAATCCCTTATTCTCAACTATATTATTCATAATATAGTAAAGGACCAACATCATAAAAATAAGTTATGGATAAAATTGAAATTAAAAATTAGTGAGAGACCAACTTAAAAATGAAAATTAATGTAGAGCCAAATTAAAATTAGATTCATAAATGAAGGACTAAAATGATATCTTACTCCAATTTCAACCTAATGATCAAATTTACATAACTCATAACATATAAAGGACAAACTAGCATTTAAAAAAATTAGAAACAGCGGAAATGTGATATATTTTTCGGTAAAAAGAAATGTGAGCTAGTGTAGCACAATTCACGGCCCTTCCAATATTAAGTTGAGATAAAATTTTGTTTTTATTTTCCTCCCTTATTTTCATGTGATATTGGATAGAAAATAAGAGAATCTATTAGCTTTTAAGTTGGGCCAATGTTTTTTGATACCTTCGCGCTAATTTTGGCCTAATGTAGGCCTTCGCAAATTTATTCTAGACTAGACTACTCAATTTTGACAATCTAAAATTTTTCACAGAAGAAGCCAACGTTTTTGTCACTAGTATATACCATTATACTCCACCGATACCAATACCCAATCACTTCGTTTATCATCATTTTGGTGCTACCCCACCAAACTGAATTAACCCCACTCTACTCGTACCCTCACCCCAAAATCTCAAAAGTAAGGCATCATCACCCAAAAATAAGTACTCTCCGAGTAAACAGCATAAAACTATACTTGCATTGCTTCCAGAACAGAAAGTAAAAGTCAATCTGTTTTATAGAACCCTCCCACTGTCTATCTGTCATCACCGTTATCTTTTAAAAGAAGCAAAAAGGGAAAAATCTGCGCCATGGCTTCATAGATAAAAAGCATCATCCTAGAGGGATGAAGAAACTGCCACAGCTTAAGACAACCTTTGAGGATTCCCGACGGCAAAGGCTGTCATGTAAATAGAGAAGCCCAAGAAAAGAAAATTAAAATATGAAACCTAGTAAATTGTAGTCCAAATTAAATAAGTGCTTGCTGCCTCGCAGTTTCTTTTTGCCGCATGAAATTATGTTTCCATAGCTTTACACGTACCCTTCAACTTCATATCACACACAATCGCAGCCCACCACGTATCCATAACAAACATTCCCATCAGACAGACAAGGAAAGTGTTCAAATTTTCAAAATTATGGCATCTCATGCTTTGTAGTTTTTTCTGCCCAAATTCGGAGCTCTGAAACTAGTGATTTTCCATTCCACCTCAACGAAATTTACAACATTCCCAAAAAATTTACATACTAAAGTATAACATTTTGAAATTTTAAAGCCATCCCCCGTATTACCAATCTGGCACATGCAAGCCCGCATCTATACAGACACCAACAGAAACGATCCAAAAGTTGCATCACGAGCTTCTCAATTGCGAAGACTAATGGTTGTGATCAGTTGAGATGCTCTGGGTGTCCGTGTTTCCGCGTTCCACCTGATCATGGCCTCCACTGTCCTGTTTCAGGGTCTCAGTCATTTCCACGGACTTGTCGCTGTCGTCGCAGGTACAAGTGCCGCTGGTGTTGTCGCCGCCGAAGGAAGAGGAGCGGCTCGAGAACGACGGCGTGGCCAAGCATGTCGGCTTCTCGTGTCCGGGCATGATGACCAAGAACTTCTCCTGGTAAGCCGCCGGCGCCGGCGCTTTCTGTGTTTCGTCGTTTTTGGCTTCGCCGGTCTCCAGGTCTCGCTCGCCTTCGCCGTTTCCGTCCAGGAAGCCAGAAAGCTTCCAGTAGGAGCAAGCGAGAATCAAGAGAGCAAAAGCGATCAGACCCAACATAGCAGCCAAACCTCCGAATAAGTACGGAACCGGAGAATGCCAGGGCGAGTGTGGCTGAGCCGACTCGGGCGATCTGGCGTCCACGTTCATGGGTTCTCTGTAAGCTGCCATTAGTTTTCTTATGTGGGTGTGGAATAAGTAGAGAGAAGGATGATGAAGAGGAAGAGGATATAGTGGTTGATGATCCGGGAGGGATATGGGCATGGGGTATTTATATAAATTAAAAGTGAAGAGGAAGAAGATGGGGGAGAATTTGGAGAGAGGTGGTGGGGTTGATATTTAGGGGATATATGGCGTCATTTAGGAGGGTGGGGGCACTCACAAATCGCTTGTTTGGATGCGGAGGATTATAATAGGAAAGCGCAGTGGGGGCATTTTGGCAACGTGAATACTGGATTCTGATTGATTACGGATAAGAGAATGTGATCCTGCGACGTTTGGGGACAAACATGATTAAAGAAATGCGAAGGATGTAGGGTTACTTTGATGAGTTTTCTGCCTTTTTAGGCAGCAAATATTCACTTCCCACCGTACAACCGTGGTACAGTTCGCACAAAATCACAACCCTCTAAAAACCCACAATTTAGAAGTTATATTTACTTTGACAATAATAAAAATTAACTCTAAAATATGTATTTTAATCTTTATATTTGTTACATATTAGTCTCTTCCTTAGACTAAATTACATATTTGGAAAAATTTTAGTATAATTATAAGATATTTATATTATAATAAGTTATATATTATATTGTGAATGGCCCTTTAAATTTTTTACATGTTATAGATGTTTATTAAATAAATTAACAATAAATAATAAAAGAAATCAAAATCATATATGTATTTTACTTTAAAAATTAACTTAATGTGCACGAAAATATTTTTTTGAAGGACTAATTGATATTAAAATAAATCCAAAAAGGATATATATGTCTGGACCAAATTGTGTATTTACTGCAACACTTTTCATTATGAATATTATCTCACTCCACACTTTTTGCTATTCTTTTTTTTTTTTTTAAATAGAACACCCAAGAGTTCAACAATTTAAATAATGTTTTATCAAGGCATAAAAAGAGTAAGATAGGAAATTAACTTTTTGTGTTTTTTGTATAAATAATTTGTGTATTTCAATAATCGACTTCTTTTATAGGCAAACCAAAAAAAATAAAAAGGGTTATAATTTTATAAAAATTTTATTGCGGGAGAAAGAAAGAGTCCACCTTTCTCTTCATGTAATTTATATGTTTCCTTTTCTTCATTTCCCCATCATGTTAATTAATTGACATAATAAAGATGTTGGAAGTATGGGTGTTCATTTTTGGAGCGATAAATCTTAGGTACAAGTCTCTAAAGTTGGATAGAAGAAGAAAGCAGTAACTCAAAATGAAAAATAACTATACGATATATATGTTTCTTTCATCCCATCATTGCGTCGTCATGTGATCACAGTTGGCCTTGCTGTATTGTATGATTGGTATATTTATTAATTAATGTCTTATTTATAGAGAATCATTTCGTAGTTATAATTGAGCTAAATTAAATTTGTAGGTGCCGTTCTTATATTATTCTTTTTCTTTCATATAATTTCAATACCAAATCTTGGCGGGCCAATTTCCCCTTATTCTACTCAATTAACCATTGTGACGTTAAAAATAATAATTTTTATAACTGTATAATCTCAGACCAATGTAGTGCATGATTCACCGGAATGAAATATATACTCTTTTATTATAATTTTATTAATGATGCCTTTATTCGTTAAATTTCCTTATCCATATTATAAATTTAACTAAGATATATTGATCAGAGATTCCAACTTAAAATCATCAGATTAGCTCCTTGCAATTAAGAATTACCTCGGGAATAAAAGTCCACAAATTCGATTCCCCTACTAGAAATTACTAAACAACTTCTATAAGAATGGCACTTCTTTTGTTTAGCTCTCGAAAATTTCTCGAGCTTCCTAATACAAAGTTTAATGTCGGTGTCGGACTCACGTGACATCATGCTTTGTTGGCCCCTTCCAGAGGAGAATATTGGTGCGGACCGCCACCACGTGAGCATGAGATCAACGGTCCGCCCAGATGAATCATGATCAGATATCTACGGTGTATGTACGTGGACGTGGAAGTTCTCTGACCGTCGGATTCTGCATTCATTATCCCGAGGCCTTCTCGAAAATGGGGTCGATGTATTTGTGTCTCACGAAATCCCTGCCACCTCCCCTAGTTTTTGTTCGCTTTTTATAAAAAATTGTGAAAAACATTGTTATCGTAAGTTTAGATGATGAAGTATTATGCTTAATTTTTTTTTTGAAAATTTTAAAATATAAACTTTTGTTACTTTAATCAATCAATTATGAGTTTCCGGATGGCTGTTTCCTTGCATAGGTGAGGGAATAATAAAATCAAATTTATATAATCTTTTAAAAATTGAAGTGGGTGGAAGGTGGGAACGGTTTGGTTTCTTTTTGGTTTGAAAAAGCTGCTAACTTTATAACAAACGATAAAAATAAATAAATATGATTTGTTGGGGATGTAGGCATTGACATGATAACTCATATAAGTAGTGTTGTAAATTATTAGATAGAGGGATGAAGAGGTTAAAAAAAAAAAAACAGAAAATAGTTATGGGTGACGTGTTTGGAGTCTCTTCGTGATTGATGAGGTTTCTGGTTTTTCTGGGATTGAACTTTGCCTCTTGCTTGCTGAGTACGAATATATGTAAGATCTGATTTATTTTTTTTTTAAATTTAACAAAAAGTATAATTTTTTTTTTTGTGTGGTTGGGAGCAACTATGTACAGCTTCCAATCTGAACTTGTTGGTACGCATATACAAATTGGCAAACAAAAAAAATGTCATAATTAATTCATCCCCCTTTTCTCAGCCAAAGACATGTATTTGCCAATGAAAAAATATACAAAAAAAACAATGTTTATTAGCATGAATAACCTTATAATGCAAATTCATTCACAAATTGATATTGTGATAGGGTGAATATGTTTGAACTGATAAGAATAAATATAAGCAAAAGGAAGGAAAAGAGAAATCTTAACTTTAGTAATATTTACTCTAATAAATTTTCTTCAAATGTTTGGATATTAATGGGAAAATCTGTTTATTTGAATTTTAATAAAAAAATTTTTGCAACATTTCTTTCAATTTCCTTCTATTCTCTATCTAGGCAGAAACAACAATAGATCAGAAAAATTTTAGTAGCACGCATTAACCATATGATGCAAAAATTTAAATTCATAATTTCAGTGGTTAAAGATATATATGTCTGGTTTGAAGAAATGAAAGAAAAACAAAGAGAAGGAGAAATTTTGATTTTGATTAAAGAAAAGAAAAATTAAGAAATCCATCATTTTTGTTCTCTCAAAGATATATTAGGTTAAAAGAAATGAAAAAGATTATTTAAATTTAAATAAAATATATATGTAAATTAAAATTTTCTCTTTCTTTTACTTGTATTGTTCTGGATCCAAAATTAGCTTCGAAACTGATAGCATGTCCATTATTCTCATATGATGTTGTGAAAAAAAAAAAAAGAAAAAAGAAAATATACAATCTGGAACTAGCTTTAGCAGCTGGTGATTTGCAATATACGCAATGAGTGGAAACTGCTACTTCCAAGCAAATACCAAACAAACAATCTGAAAAAGCAAAAAACAAGAACAAAACCAAAACCAACCGTTAATATTGTAGAGTTAGAGAGAGATTGACTCAATATAATTAAAAAAAAAAAAAAGTTTCTCTTTAATTTCGTATATTAGAAGCTGAATTCTTTCACTATTTGACTGCATGCGCAACTTGGAATGATAGACGTAAATCAAACGACTGAGGTTTCTGCCGTAAGAGGATTCATTCTAAAACCGAACCTGCAAACCTTATCCGATCCTTTTGTGGTACGACCAATGAGAGTACAAAGAAATGGAATGCATGCAATAAGTTCAAAGTCTGGGACCCTCCCAAGAAGTCACATATATATTGCCTCGTCACCTTCCACTATCCAACGTACACGCCAAGGACAATAGGGATACCATATTCTTTCCAATTTTTCCATACCCTATAGCCCATGGAATCCCACATCCATTTTCTTTTTTTAAAAATATGTTTAATGTCAGCTTAATCAGTTCCCACTAGGATTATCTTATCTCACCCTGAATAAAGATAACTAGTGAAAGTATATATATAATATACGAAGAATAGACTTTATGAAGAAGTGTAAACCAAATCCCACTTAGTACATTAATTAAATGATGTTTAAGAGAACAACACGTATCAGTCTTTCCTGGTATTGTTCGCTTTTCTTCTACAGTATTTTTCTAATCAC
The DNA here is from genome assembly GCA_037074485.1 of Delonix regia. Taxonomy (NCBI): domain Eukaryota; kingdom Viridiplantae; phylum Streptophyta; class Magnoliopsida; order Fabales; family Fabaceae; genus Delonix; species Delonix regia. The sequence goes on along the minus strand of CM073451.1, from coordinate 23,295,322 downwards.
TTATATACTTCTCTATATTGTATGCCGTTGACGTTATAGACTTTTAGGTCTTCTCTGGTCGTAGTCATTTGTCTTTTATTGTTAGTAATTCTACACCAAAACCCACCCCAAAGTTAGGATTGAAAATATATCTAACTAATCATGACATCTCATGGACTGGGTCTTCTTGTGAGGTAATTTTATTGAAAAAAAAAATTATATTTTCTTTTAAAAAAAAATAAACTTGTTTTCTTGGCTGGATATATTTTGAGCAGTTCGCCACCTTAATTTTTAAATTTCATGAATTTAATTGATAAATTATCGAAATATATAAACCAGAAACAATCTCTCCATATGAACTTATCTTTTGATCTCTTCTAAAATTTTCCATTCTGATTATATGGATAATGTGTGACTAGCATGTAAATTAGCGTTCTATTGTTTGAAATTTATCCTCTACGCAAGTGGAAACAATAGCTATAGGCGGGGCCAGGAGGGTCCTCTGCAGTTTCAATACTCCGTCGACTTGACCAATTCAAAGTCGAAATTAAACACTTCAAGACCCAATTAATTACGCATGTTTTGATTAATGAATGAAAATTGGAGATTGAAGTCATTTTAAAAAGCTGTGAAGATTTTTTTTTTGGTCATCAAAAGCAGTGAAGATTGAAATCTGAAATGGTCAGCCGCAATTATAACGTGGTCATTCCAACGGGAAATACTTTAAAGGTAAGTGACAGATCGAGCAACAATAACATGAAAATAGCATTACATATATTATCACGATAACCTCTTTAATAAAAATCTCTGCGATGGAAAAGATAAGCTTGCATTTTCTTCGTCTAATCATATTTCAACAGAAAAAAAATGAATTAATCTAAATTAAAATTTCATTTTTCTTTCAATTTCTCTATTATCCAGGTATATGATCATAAGCGACGTTGTCTCTTGGTCTAATCATTCATTTTCAACTTCTTAATTGTGTATTATTATCACGTGAGCTCAAAACAAAAGCACGTGCTGTTAAGAACCCTAAATGCGGCAATTAATATGTTGTATGTGTAAATAAATGATAAGGATTTTACTTCGTGGAGGTGGGGTGGCCACTAGTTGAACCACCATGAATATTTAACAATTTCTCTTGCGAAGTCTTGGATTATATAGTAGTTTCGAAGTGGAATTATGCCTTAGCAGGATACGTTTCGTGCATTTCTCACGTTTTTCAGGCAGCTTCACTCTGCTTTTAATTAATAAAATACTTCATTCTAATGGTGGCATGGCGTGTCCAAATTCCCTTATTTATACTAAGAAATTGGCCCATAATCTCAATTACTTATTGCTAAATTACTTAACAGCATAATTTTTTAATTCATTATACATAATAAAATAAACTATGGATAAGGTACCGATGATGAGAGGAGTAGCAAAATGGGCCACTTGATAGCAAATAATTAACCCTAATCACATGCTATAATAATATAATTAAATGGTGGAAGCCTAACTAATAAAGCAGGGGCTATAAGCCTAGGAAAATTTTTAGTGGAACAATGTTGGAATTTATCACCACAACATCAAAGAAAATGTAAACAAAATCGGGGAGGGATGAGCTGCTCCCATCTTGGAATTGGAAAAGACTCACGTTTTTGACATTTTTCTTAATTAGTTTTGTACTTAACAGCTATGATGTTGATTCATGTATGTGTGTGTGTATATATCTATATATATATATATATATATATATATATATATAGCAGTTAATGCAAGTTGCACTTAAAAAATTACCTACTCTTTTTATATCTATTTTGATCATATATTATCAACATCACATATAATATAATGAATTATATGAATAATTATTTATTATAAAACGGTACGGGTAAGAAAAAGTGCTTTGTTATAGCTCTATACATATACGACACGCCTTCTTATCAGTGATTTATATAAACATATGATCCGTACTAACTGTATGTACTCAAGAAGATACTAATTATATAGTTATAGAAGCTTGAATAAAATATATTATCACAATTATATTATATAAATAATTTTATTTGAGTTTAATAAAGATTAATGGATACAAAATAGAACATACATATGAAAAAGAGACTTGCAATATCTGGGGTTTACATTTTGGCGGCAATTTTTTATGTGCATGCACCAAATATATTGTAGGTATTATTATTTAAAATACTATTTTAAGAAATTTAATATATCTTCTTTATTGTGTTACCTTATATAAATCATTTTAACAGTATCATAACATTAGAAAAGGGTTTAGTGTCTATCACATAAAGAAGTACAGTTTTAAAATCTAATGGAGTATGACAATATTTAGGTAAATTTTCTTAAATGCCTGTTATTAATAATTTAATCAATAATAATATGGTAATTATATATTTCTTTCAGTTCTACACTAAAATATAAAATTGGATCTTCTAAAAAATTTCATTTACTTATCATATTTATTTTGGAAAAACCTTATAACATATATTTACGAGATTTTGCCTGAATCTAGTATAATTGGTAAGAACTTAGATAAAACTTTTAGACATTTGTTCTATCATAATAAATTTAAGTATTTGAATATGATAACATGAAAAATACTAGATAATACCTATATATATATATATATATATATATATAAAATAATATTTTACTTCATGATGGTGACCGTCTAATTAAGTGCATCCGCATTTTATACAATGCAGAGAAAAGGAAAAGGACGAAAGTGAGGAAACTGCCAAGAAACCCCACCAAATGGACTCACATACGATGACAAGACAGCTTTAAAGAAACATAATATATATTGTAAGGATAGGTGCTTACTTTTTAATTATTAATATAATATGGACAAATTAAACATTGATTAGGAGCATTTGTTGTCGCGGGTTTTGGCTTCGTTTGATATAACATCCGCGAATAGGCAGCTCGCTGAACGATGGTTGTTTATGAATTACACTACCCTAATTTATTTGTCCGTGCAACTCAGCGTGTTGCACGGCTTTTTAAAAAAATTAATTTATTTTATTATATATTAATATATTTTAAATTAATAATATTTCTAAGTATTAATAAAAAAATCAAATTTAATAATATATTATAATATAAAATAATATTTAATTAAATAAAATTCATAAAATTAGTTATATAATATTAATAAAAAAAAGTGACGGCAAGACATCATACTATTTAATTATATATTATTTTATTTTTTATAATTTTAAAATATGTTAAGTTATATTTATAATTTTTTATTAAAAAATTTTAGATATAATTAATTAATTATTTATTTTTAATGACTCTAAAATATATCTAAATTTTAAAAAATTTTTAATTTAAGAAATAGTTAATAAATTCATTAATTTTTTTTCTTTTAAAGAATTCTTAGATTTTGAAGAATAATTTATTAATTTTTTTATTTATACTAAAAAATTTTCATTATTCAAAATATTTTTAATTTAAGAAATAGTTAATTAATTTATGAATTAATTACTTCATTATTTTTTCATTGAATGCAAAATATTTTCACAAAATAATGAATTTACTATTTTTTATTAATTATAAAAAATTAATGCACTTTAATGGATTTTTTATTAAAAAAATAAAAAGTCATCATATAATGTCAGTGCTCGGCCAATAACAAAAAGGTTCTAAACAAGAATGGATATTTAGATTTCACAACTCAAAGTATACAAGAAAAACAAAGAAGGGATAAAAGTATAGAAGCAAAGCAGAGGAGGGAGATCAATCACAACAATCGCTTATCTCACCCTCTGGATCCTTTCCTTATTTAATGAGCTATGCTCATGCTCTCTTTGCTCCCAAACCATTTTAACTACTCAAGCTCTAAGTGTAATCTGATAACTTCCGCATTGCTATTTGGGTGAATTGGATTAGTCTTCACAATACATGAAGAATTAAAAATTTGTTCAATAAAATATTCTTATTAATTAACAAAATTTTTATGTTATAACTTACTTTATTTATATATAATAGATTGTTTATTCTCGTAGAATTGCTTCTCATTAAATGACAGAATGGGTGCTAACATTAATTTGGATTGTAGATGCTTGTAAACTTGGCCTCATTATAAATTTGGGTTGAATTACATTTGCTTTTAGCTAACCTTTCAAGCATGATTTAAGCAAATCAATTTAAAGGAGAAAACAGAATACAAAAATCAACTCGAATTCAAGACAAAAGAAATATAGACAAATATTTTTTCAAGATGCTATTATACTTCACTAATTTCTTAGTTGTAAATTTATATAAATATATTTAGAAGAAAGATTTATTAATTAGTTAAATTAAATAATTATGAGTGACGTTTTTATGCTGAGTATTATTAACTACAAAATATGTGGGCAATCTGTAGCTCACACATATATGTATAAAAGTGACTGTAAAAAGGACTAATATGATTACAGGTTTGAAGACAAACTGATAATAAAAAAGTAAGCAATTATAGGGCGACGCAGTGGCGTGTCGGCAGGGACTCACGCACCACTGTCCTAGTGTCCTCTATTCTCAATTCCACATTAATATCAAGAAATCAAATCATTGGTTTTTTTTTTCTGTTGTGCTTCATATGATGATTCGATTTCATTTCTGGCCGAATGCATTAAAATGTTTTAAAATTAAAACTAATTTAAAAAATTTATAAATCAATTTTTTATTCTGAATTTCTTAAAATTTTAGAAATGCATAATCAAAATTAATTTTTTTTTCTAAAAAATATCTTAAAATAATTTTAAAAGTAATTTTCTACCAATTGTTTAATCCTGTCGATCGTGAATTATCCTTTTGTGGCCAGATTAAAAGAGTTGATTAATTGTGGTGTGGGTAAAATTGATTTACACACTGTGTTAGGCTATAATATATACCCAAAATAGAAAATTTAATTTTGATTCTAAAAAATTGGTGTATTTTTAATTTATTAAGAAATATTTTGTCTTAAGCAATTTTATTTAATTTTTCAAATATGGCTTGCTTCTTAATTTAGGAAAAAAAATTTATTAAACATAGAAAGTGAATGGTCGTTATTCTTTTTCATCTCCTTCCTTCTTAAACCCCCCCTCCCCCCCCCCGGGGGGCGATCTTTTTTATCATTTCAATTCCATCTTGGTAAGAAAGAACTACTATAAGAAAGTGTTTGGATTAGATCGTTGCTTAAATTTAAATGAACCTGATTTGCAAACTTAATTTTGATTATAAGTGAATTTTCATAACTGTAATTTATATTTAAAAATTTCTAAAATGTAAATTTAATATCAAAGCAGTTCATTCAACATAAAAGTAAAATTTTTTATTTATATATAAATGGGTAATTGGTGAATAAATGTGATTTGGGGGAAAGATCCAATGTTAAATCAAATGAAGATGTTTGTAAGATAAACTTTTTAATGTGTAAACGAGATATTTTTTTACCATCTAAAACCAAATTAACCACTACAAGCACTCCAGGCAGAGAGGCCTACTTTTAGATTGTTAATGTCAAAATTAAATTGACATTTGTTTTATGCCTCACTGTGTTTTATTAGCTCAACATTGTCATTCTCCTTCAATTTGAACTTATTGTAATTTATAGGATTGACACATTCATATCAGAAATTCTCCATATCAACAGTTATAATGCTTGATTCAAGTGCAGGAATAACACATTCAGAAATTTATTGACTACCTCAATTCATCTAAATATATGTCTGTCTTGATTTTTACAACTCAATTTGCGTTTGTATGGAAAGGTGACGTACGCCATGAGGTCCTCCAAAACTATCGCCATTTGGATACACATAAGCGAGAAGTGTCTTGCTCATGTTGCGTCTCTACAATAATAATGATAAATACATTTCAACTTCTACATGAAAACACATTTCAATTTTTGTAAATACGCACAAATAATTTTCACTGTATAATTTAAATGGCTAGATTTTTAGTTTCAGAAGTGGGCTAGTTTGTCTGCATCCCAAGTTACAAGACACGCTGGCTCAATTCTTAGATGTGTGGTTGTATAAGATTATGACAACAAAAAATTGCTAGTGTAATCGTCGTTTGGGGTAACCCTCTCAGAAGCTGAACAAATTTTGTGGCACATAAAATGTTCACTTATGCCCCAGTAGCGAGTACCTATATGAGGATAGAGTTGTTAAAATGGGTCAATCTAACCTACTTGAACTAATCCACTCCAGTTGGTGGATTAAATAGGTAAACTTGTTTAATCTACCATAAAGTGGTAGGTTAAAAATCTCAATCTACCCCACCTAGTGGGTTAAACAAGCTTACTTGGGATGGGGTGTTGGATTGAGTGAGTGAAAATTTATTAAAAGAAAAAAATGGACAATTCGTTTAACCTGCGAGCTGACTCGTTTAACCCACGGGTTAAACGGATCGAGTTGATACAAATATACTAAACGAGTTATCAAATGAACCTTTCAACCCAACTTACCTTTTAGGTAAGTTAAACAGACTCGGCCTAATGGGTCAAACCTTTTTTTATAGCTCTATTTGAAGATAAGAGGGCGTGGGAACCCAAAAGAAAGCATCAAAGATAAGACCATGTTTGGATTTTATTGGTGGTCCCACATTATGAAACATCGTTTGTTAACCTTGTTTCACTCTGAATGTAAGAATCACACCAAACAATTTAGCAAGAACAAGCATGCACTATGTTTGCGCATACCAAGAAAAGTAGATTTGGTTCCTCATCGATCACTGCATTGTAATTTCTCTTATTTTTATTTCATGTTAGAGAAAGATAAAAATTAAAAGTGAAAAGTCATAATTTAAGTAAGTCTTATATACCCAACACTTATCTTATGAGACAGAGAATTCAACCTTGAAGAATCTTGGTATTTATCTCAATTACACGTCACAACCCTGTTTGTACAATGAATGATAGTCATGTGAGAAGGCTTTCATAAAAATTACAATAAATTTTCAGAGTGAACGTTACAGGTTGAGCTGGGGAGATGGAATAAGGGAGAAGGAGAACGACGAGAGAAGGAAAACTAAAGAGCATAAGAAAGTGGAGTTTGAGTGGAGAGTAGTGGGCGGGGAAAAGAACAAGGGAGAAGAGCCCAATGCTTCCTGTAGAGCAGACAGAGAAATGGGATATAAATTGCTTGGCGACGCCAATGGGGCATTTAGGGGACCCTTATAAAGCCCACGCTCCTATGATTTTCCCACCTTTCATTTTCTGCCCATACCCCATTTCCCATCAAACCTCCACTCCTCCAACACCTTCTATAAGAATTATTTTTTATGTGAAATTTAAAATTGTTAGGTTAAGATGGGTAAATAATTTTATTATAATATCTAACATGTCTATTCATAAAAAAAGTTCTTTAGAATTAAGTACTAGACTATTTCATTGTATATATAAATTCTGATATAATATAAGAAGTTATTTTAATTAACAAATTTAGACTATTAAATAAATATACTTTAATTTTTTTTGGGTAAAATTTAGCAAAAGTTAATTTTTAATGTATAAAATCTAACTCAAATATTATCTTAGCCCTAAAAGGTTTTTTTTTTGGTTGATGTAAAATTTATTTTAAAAAATTTAATATTGGCATTTTCTTAGTGTCATAAATTCTGTTAATCAAAAAAATTGTCTGATGTGACAGTACACGTTATTTTATGACTGAATTACACCGACAGAAAACAATATAGATGTCAAATATTCATATTAATGAAATAAACCGAGTTATTAAAAATTATAAAAATAGATTAAATTAAAATAAAATATTAAGAACAAAACAAAATTAGAATAAAACTTGAAGAACAAAAAGGTGGATTCTTGTCAAAAATTGAACATGAGGCTTGAGAATTAATGGCATATTCTTCTTTATCCCCATCCAATACTCAACCTTTTCCCTGCTCCATTGTAGAGTAGTGGGGAGTGTTGAAAATGGAAACTTTAAGATTTGTTCAGATAATCCCACTGAGTTCTCAGATAATTGATTCACCATCTTTCTTGGCCACTCACACGATTCATTATATTGATTTTTTTTCCCTTTATTTTATTACAAGATTTGGAGGAATGAGAGGGGAGCATATATTTTAATTCCATATAAACAAACATGCAAGCACGGGCCAAGCCTATAGGAAAAATAATAATAATGGGCCACGCCTTATCATTTCTTGTAAACACGGGCCAGAAGAAGAAGAAATGGGCTTTTCTTTATGCTCAGTAGTGTCTGATTCTGCTATTTTGTGGTATTCTGTTAGCGAACAACTTACCAGAGCCTATTTCTCTTAATTATTTTTTTTTAACAAGAATATGATGAGTTGAATATAATCAAATGTCTGCCTTTCTTCTGTTAATATTTCTTAATAGGAAAAAAATTTAATTACTCCCTATAATTTGACCTTGTTATATTATTTTAGTACTCCATGTTACTTAATTCGTTATATAGATCGGAAGTGATTTAGTATATTCCATTACAAAATGGGAAAAAAGAAATAATTAGGGCCCTGGATTACATAAATGAAATAAATTTCAAGAGATCATTAATTTTGACTTGTTCCAAACCATTAGGAATGAGAAAAGCCCAAACTAATGTGTTTTTTTTCCCTTCGCTAAACGGTTTACATTTTCATATGGTTCATCCGAGAAATTGCTGGCGAACGTCATTTGAAATATACAGTTATAGCTCTTTTACAGAGACTAAGAGTTGAAGTTGTGCTCTTTCATCTTTGATCATTTTAAAATTTTATACTGAATAATATTATATGATTATACATATATTATAAAACACAGTTGAATATATCATGCCGAGTTTTTTAATCTTTTCGAGAGGTGAAAGTACTTTCCAATAATCAAACTTTCCTCCCAAACGTCTCTAAATATATAATATATTTATAATTTTAAATATATCAATACATCTAATTATAATATAGAGACATAATTATAATATTATTATTTTTTAAGTTAATATTATTACAATTATATCTTTATATTATAATTAAGTACATTTATACGCTCAAAATTATAAGTGTATCAAATATGACACTTAAATTAGATTTCATACATATACTGACCGAAAGTAAAAGGCTTTTGAATGTCGTTGTTTCTTCTTCAAGGAAAATAGGGAAACAAATTTCTCTAATTATACTGTATAATTAAATAACTTCAGTCATTATCAAGTTTGTCGCTTGATCAGTGACGGAACGATGATTAAAAGAATTCAAGCGTGTTGAGAACTCATCAGAAGTTTGAACAACGAAAACGCCAAAGTCGCCTGTATACTTTCAGGTACAAAAGTCATTCCAACACTTATCACTGAATATCGAGAAAATCATGCATTGATTAATGATTATTCTATTTGACAACGTTCATTTTATTATTAAACTTAATTTGATCCAAGATTAGTTGGCCTCAATTAGCAACTTGCTTGATCTTTGTCAAGGGAGTATGACGTAGTATAGTTAGAGTTGTCAATATAGACTAACTCGACTCATCTGAGCTGATCCACCCTAATTGGTGGATTAAACGAGTCAGTCTATTTTACCCACCATAAGGTGGTGGGTTGAAATTTTTGTTTAACCCATCATAAGATAATGGGTTGAAAATTTCTACCTACCTAACTTGGTGGGTTAAGCGAGCTAACCCATTTAATCTACAAAAAAAATAATAAAAAAAAATTATAAAAATTCAAATATGGCTTTATTTAAGCATATGTCTTGTTTAATTAATCAATTTCTATATCACTATAAATAAACAAAAAAAACTAAATAAAAAACAAGTTTCAACGAATTAAAACAAGTAGAGTAATTCAATAATTCAATGATCCATTAATAATAAGAATATGATTATCAATAGAATATTCAAATCGAGCAAATTACAAAATAATAGAGACAATATAACACATACATTAGGGTTAATTTTTTTAAATAGGAAAGTGCAATGGGCTGTGGTGTTGGATTGAGTGAGTAGAAAATTTTTTTTACAAAAATCATGCAACCCATTTAACTCGCAAGCTAATTCGTTTAACCCATGAGTTATACAGGCTCAATTCGGTGGGTCGAATATATTTTGATACTTCTAAGTGTAACGGTTCAATCACAGGCAAATGACGAGACTAATTTAAGTAATTGAGAAAGTAAAAAAATTTGAATATATAAAGTAACATGTTCGATTCTGTTTTTTGTATTTTGTTTTTAGAAATATGACTGATTTTGAAATAATTTCCATGAAAAATAAAATAGTCAAAGAACTAATAAGGGATCTTTGTTCTTTGACACACTCAACTTGAATTTCAACATCAGTTTTTGTCTAGTCTAACACGCAGAAAGAGAATCATCAGAGAATATTTTCTTTTTCACCACGCGACTTTACACTTTAATTTCCTCGTATTTGAAGTTCTGAAACAAAATTCTACCATGGAAACTGCTCGTATATGTTCCATATTTAGTATACTATATATCATTGACTGCAACTAATATAAAATTGACACCATTACATGTTCGCTCTCTATACAATTTAAAGCACCAAGTCTGGAATTTAATCTATCATTCATTGATCCATCGATCCATTGTCATACTCTTTGTATTTAATATGGCAAAGGCAAACTACTATGGCCGCCTCGTTGCTTGTGTTTTGGTGTTAATTGCTCAGTTTGAAGCTGCCGCTCCACTCTTGGGAGGGAAGAAGAAGTTGATAATTGGGATACCTATGAATAAAGGATTTGATCAGTTTGTGAACGTAAGACTGAACTCCACCACTAACCATGTGGTTCATGTCAGTGGGTATTCCATTGAGGTGTTCAATGCTGCAGTAAATCATTTGTTGCAGTCTGGTCTCAATGTTACTTATGAGTTTCAAGCCTTTGTTGATAAAGCAGGGGAAAGAGCAGGCTCTTATGACCAACTTCTGCAACAGATTCCTGCCCAGAAGGTAATCAATCTAATTAATTCACGCGAATATGGTTTTATGATTATGATATCTATTATTAGGATAAAACAATACTATCAATTTGATGCCTCCTTCAATATGCATATTAATTTGATTCTTCTCAACGAGTATATATATTATATTTATGGTGTTATATTTATAAAAATAAGTGCGGGATTGATGGTATATTATATATTATAGAGTATGTTTTTAATAAGAAATTAATTTCACTTTAATTAATTGCCAATAGCTACATGTCATAAAACATGTATGGTTCAAGACATATGTGAAAGCCAAAATCAATGTATTTTAATGTTACAAGCACTAACTTGGAGAGCATGAAAATTATTGCCCGTTTGGTGTCAATAATTAGACCCAGAATTGGGGTGTGAAATTGGAATTTGATCCAAAAATTTTAATCTTTTTGTTTGGGTGATCTTTTAGAATTACATTTCTAATTTTATATATCAATTTCATAGAATTGAAATATACTAGTAAAAATCATTTCTAATTTTTATTCCTAACATCAAAAATTACAATTTTAAATATTAGAATTGAAGTAGAACCCTTCTGTTTTTAACCAACACTTTATATTTTAAAAAGTCATTATTAACATTTAGCTTTAAATACAATATTTTAAAATTCTAATATTAATATAATGATAAAATAATTGAATTTTTTATTTTTAATATTTTTAATTAATAAAATACACATAAATATACATAAATAACACACGTATAATATACACGCACATTCACACACATACACAGAGAGAGAGAGAGAGAGAAAGAGAGAGAGATATATATATATATATATATATTGAACATGTAGTATACATGCATGCACATATCAACACAACGAAAATGTAATATAAACTCACATATATACGCACACACACATTGACACACAAACACAAATACATATATAATGAATATGCTATATACATGCACATGTAAGCAAACACACGTGCGTGCACGAATACATATATATGAAATATGTAAAACATAGACACACACACATGTATGTGAACATCCACCTACATGTACAAATATAAATATATATATATATATATAATGAATTTGTTATATACACACAAATATACATGCATGTGCACGTACACATATGCACATATATATCAAACATGTAAAACATACACACGCACACAAATACATATAACGTATATGTAATATAAATGTGTGCACATATGTACCTATACGCATAAACATAAATGTATATATAATAAATTGGTTACATACAACCATATGCATATCCAAGTGCACACGTGCGCGCGTACACACACACACACACATATATAACGAATATATAATATGATATAAAAACATTAGATATAATAGTCTTCAAAAAATAATATGATTATACATATATATGTTTATACACATAAGTACAATTTAATATTATAACACGATACTATCATTTACATATGATATAACACAACATTGCACATGCATATGTATATATTTACACATCTATAACAGAATATTATTGTACACATGACATGTCAAATAATCTTTTTTAAAAAATATTATTTTACATGCTAAATAAATGTGATGTTACAATCATTGAAAAGAGTATCTGATATCATCTAATGTAAATAAGAAAAAGAAAATATTTTTTAAAAATAAATTATAAATTATTTTTAATATATTATTCATGTTTATCATTTTAAAAAAATATTTATCTTTTATCTAAATAATAAAATTAGAATTAAATTTGAAATTATAATTTTATATTCTAATTCATTACTGACCCAAACATAAATTTTAAAATTCTAAATCTTCCAATTCTAGCGGAATTGGAATTGAAATTATAATTCTACATTCTAATTCCAATTCTTAATACCAAACGATGACTTAAAACCATTTTCTTTGAGGGTTATGGGCATTCTTGTATAAATTATAACATTTACAACACTTCCTCTAACGTTAAAAATGTATATGCCATGCTTCACATAAAGTTTGATGTTGCTTTTAATCTTTGTGAATGTAAAGTATGATGCTGTGGTGGGAGACATATCAATAGTGGCGAATAGATCAAACTATGTGGATTTTACACTACCATATACAGAATCAGGCGTTAGAATGCTTGTACGAGTACATCAATATTATAATCGACACCTAGATATATGGGTTTTCTTAAGACCTTTTAGCTGGGATCTTTGGTTGACTATTTGCATAGTTTGTGTCTGCATCGGAGTTATCTTGCGATTTATGAAACGCAGTGTCAACACAAACACACAATTGGAAGTCACACGTCATCAAGAAGAGTTCACTTGGATTTCAATCCTATGGCTTCCTTTAGTTCAAATAGTTCTTCCTCAAAGTAAGTTTCTTAAACCTCTCAATACTCCTTTGCAAGTTCTTTTGTTTATTTATGCTTTTATTCATAAGGATAAATTAATCATTCCTTTAGATAAATATTAATTACACATCCTCATGTCTAGTATGAAATATACACTAGCCTTCCCACCTTACATCTACTACTATAATGAAAATTATGAATTTTATGATGAAATTAGGAATTTGTGTGAAAATTGGAGATATAATTAGGGATTTTATTTTAAAGGCATATTTTGAGAAATAATTTAATATATGAGTCGAATTTTGGGTCCCAATTGGCAAAGAGAGAAATTATATATGTTGTCCAATGCTTTGGAAACTTGGGATTTTGTAAGGAAATTAGAATAATTTATGTACGTAAGTCGAATTTTAGACCCCACTTTTATGCTTACTAAAATCCTAAACAACAACATTTTATCGAAAGAAAATCATAGCCAAGCACTATACTAGTTAGTAGCACAAAATCATAAGAAAATTTGAAAATATTTCTCAGAGCACTAACAACAAATTAAAGACAAATTATGCAAGCGCTTGACTTGGGAATTATATGAGATGAGTCAATTCAAGCTAAATTCAACTCCCATTCTTACCACAATCAAAATCTAGATAAGGGACATTAAAATAACACACAATGCTGACATTAGATTCAACTTGGAAGAAATAATAAAAAACTTTAGATAAGGACCAAATTGAGGGACGTTTCTCCCCTCTGCATTAGAGCAATGGGGGAGGAGCACAAGTTTGACTACATCAAAGACCAAAAGGAAAAAAAAAAATTCGATTGCAATCTTATACTTTTACACATACACTACTAAACTCACACATGCAATATTTTATTATAAAAAAGGTTCTTAGTTATTAAGCATTAATACAGGTATGAGTATCGGATATAACACAATACGATACATGAGATACAATATTTTTAAAATTTTAAAAGATGGGTATGTGTATTTATATGTGTTAATATATATATATATATATATATATATATATATATTCTAGCATATAGAGTTTGAATTTCTTTTTATCTCTTGTCAAATGTTTTATGTGAAGAAGGAAGATTATGACAATGAAGATGATAAACAAAAAAAACCCCAAGTATTTATTGAAATATGCTAGTAAAAGATAATAAATGATTAAAAAAATGTCACAACTAATATAAAAATGGACAAAAATATTTCACCGTTGATTTGATGTCATTTCGGCACATTTTGAAATGTATCATGCAAAAAAAAGTTTTTTGATAAGTATGCAAATCTATTGCATCGTGTATTAGATATGTATCTGATACTGGTACACCACCTATTTTGGAATATCCATGCTCATTTGTTACATACACTATTGATTTCATTTTCTTTCCAGGAAAACCCGTTGACAAGAATTGCTCTAAGTTTGTGTTGGCAGTATGGCTAATATTGGCATTTGTGTTGATGCAAAGTTACACAGCAAGCTTGTCATCCATATTGACATTGGATCAATTACAACCAAACCACCCTGATGTGAATGATCTTCGAAGAAAAGGTGAAACTATTGGATATCCTACTGCTTCCTTTGTGTTAGGTTTGTTGGTTGACAACTTACAATTTGATAAGTCAAAGCTTAAAGAATGCATCAGCATCGAAGACTATCGCGAAGCTTTGGATAAAGGAACTAATAGTGGAGGTGTTGCAGCCATATTTGATGAAATTCCCTATATTAAGGTCTTTCTTAAGAAATATGGTACCAAGTACTACAGGATGGTTGGGCCTCACTATCGTACGGATGGATTTGGATTTGTAAGTGTATTTTATTGATACAAACCTTCCTCTAAATAACTCTATGAATTCTAACATTATACATTTATGCACAATTTTCAGGCATTCTCGAGAAACTCCAACCTAACTTTATACTTTTCTAGAGCCATATTAAATGTGACTCAGGGAGAAGAAATGAATCTGATTGAACAAAAATATTTTGGTAGCATCAGGGACAATGAATACCAGGACCAATCCAACACGTCGTCAGACACTCCCAGCCTTACCACGCATAGCTTTGCTGGGTTGTTCATGATCACTGGGTTTCTTACTTTGTTGGCTTTGCTAGCTTCTGAAAGTCATATTTGGAAAAAGCCTATTGAGTTGGCCAAAACTTATAGCCAAAAAAATATGCTTTTTGAATGTTTTATAAAATCTAATCAAACTTTGGATGATTCTACAGCTAGAGGACATGTTAGTTCAACAAATGAAGCAAATTCAAAAAGTTCTTTTGTACCTTCTCCATGCCATGTTATTCAAACATTGCCTGCATAGATGGATTGTTAATGAATCCAACTTGTGTGTTGAGCATAGACTATATATATTACACTTTTTGTTAATATTAGATTATACATTTTTTTTCATTTGGCTCTCCAAAATATTATATCTCAATTTTATTCTTCAATAATTTATCAATCACTTTGGTCCCATTATTGCTCTACATGTTAAATAGCATAAAATTGAGTTTTTAACTTCTTCTAACTAAATGTTTAGGTGTAAATGAAATGGGCATGCTCAATGCTTGGAAAAGTGAATGATAAAAATAATCTAGCTACCAAATTCATGGGCTTTCTATAATGACAAAATTTTTGTTGGTTTAACCACTACCAAAAAAAAAAAGGCTTTTGTGATAGTTTTTTTTAATGGCTTTTACGAGGGTTTTGACCATCATATAGGGGTTCTGTAACGGTCAATGAAACATTATAGAAACTACTGTTGTGAACACCCCATCATTGATTACTTAATTATTTAATTAATTGATACACCAATTAATTAATAATTAAGCAAATAAATTGTTTTTAAATGACAAAGCTTCAAACGACATTTTCTGGGGACAAGTTGAAATTCAAAATAAATAATGGGGGAATTTTAAGAAAAAACCAAAATTTAAAAATAGGAATTAATTAATGATAATAATGACAAATCAAGATAAAAAAAAATCAATCATAAAAAACACCAAAATAGAAAATCAAAAGAAAAATCCAAAATATTAATAATGATTAAAAATAAATGATAAAAAATGGGGTCTAATTTGAAACAAATATAAAAGGCACACACTCTCACTCACACACTGACCCTCACGTCACTCTCACACACTCACACTCTCACTCACGGGCACACATCCTCACACACTCACACTCACACTCTCACACACTCTCACCCACGGACACACACACTCACTCACTCCCACATGCATACACTCATGCACACACATACATTACTAAGGAACAAGAGGACAAGGAGGACAAAAAAGCAAGAGGGAGCTGGTTTTTCATAGGAGAGCAGAAAGTGGAGCGGCTTGTGCAGAGAAAGGAGAGAGTGGCGTGGCTGGAAATGGCAGAAAAAGCAGGGGACTGTGAGCAGTGAGTGGAGTGGTTGGAAGTTGCAAAAAAAGCAAGAAGAGAAGGGAGCAACGTGGCAGAAAAAGAGAGGTTGGCTGGAGTATTAAGAAGAGAGGACCTCGGCTAGAGAGGGGGGGAACCGGAGCTGAACAGAAGAAGGAGAGAGCAAGGCAGAAACCGAGAGAAGAAGAGAGCTGAATAGAAGAAGGAGAGAGCAAGGCAGAAGCAGAGAGAAGAAGGGAGCTGGACAGGAGAAGCAGAAACCAAGAAAGCAAGGCAGAAACCGAGAGAAGAAGCGAGCTAAACAGGAGAGAACAATGTGGCCAAGAAAGAGGAGCAGAAAATCGAGATAGCAACGTGAAGCAGAAAAAATGACAGAAACAGCAACGTAAAGGAAGAAACAAACCAAGACACCAACGTGAATCACCGAGACAGCAACGTGAAGCAGAAAATAGACCGAGACAGCAACAGAAATTTGACCGAGACAGCAACATGAAGGAGAAGAAATCGAGACAGCAAGAAGGAGAGAAAATGAGCTGAAGCAACGTCCAAACCGTGGAGAGAAAAGGAGCTGAGGTTCAGGCAATCCGAGGAGCAAAAAATGGAGAGTTGGATGACAAAATGATGAGCAGAAACAAGGGGGCCTGAATGCAAAATGAAGTGGTAGAAAAAGGATTGATAGAGGCTGAACCATGGAGGGAAAAAACTCTGTTTTGAGCCCAGAAAACAGAGGTAAACAGAGGAGAATTTAAGGAGCACAAGGAAGAAGGGAAAGTGTAGAGAGGAAGAGAAGCTTTCAGCCTTTGCCTTCCAGCCGAGGAATAGGGACACATGAGCACTTCCAGCCAGAATTTCCAGCGCTGAGACCAGTTAGAAATTCCAACGCACCAACGTGAAGAGCTATCCGCCATTTCTGCTTGCTTCCCAACCGAGACCAACCACTTCGGGACTGTTGGAGGACCATCTACCGTACGTGAGTGAGGAGGAGAAGGTTATTCTTCATTGGAGGACAAGGGAGGGGCTGAAATCACACAGGTAGGGCTGCATGGCCTACATGGCCGATTTTCTGCATGGTTGTTACTGTTCATGCGTGTTGGTTGAAGATAATCTTATATATTCTGCACTGTTCATGCGTTTGGTTCTAAGATGCTACTGTTCATTTGCCTAAACTTGTTTTAATTTTGTTTATTACCATTGTTTAAATATTAACTTTGATTAAATATTGCTATTACGCATAAAATTATCGTGTGAGAATTTTATTCTCCTCGATTACCGGGGATTATGTGAGATGTTAATCTCTTTAAATCCTTACAATGAATTGAATAATCGAAAAACAATAAATAATATTAATGAAATATTAATGATTGAATGGTGAAAAATAAGTGAATGATAATTAATAAATATTGCCATGACGC
Organism: Delonix regia; assembly: GCA_037074485.1. Taxonomy (NCBI): domain Eukaryota; kingdom Viridiplantae; phylum Streptophyta; class Magnoliopsida; order Fabales; family Fabaceae; genus Delonix; species Delonix regia. Next base: position 23,277,319 of record CM073451.1, on the reverse strand, counting down.
ATAAGATTATCGTGTGAGAATTTTATTCTCCTCGATTACCGGGGATTATGTGAGATGTTAATCTCCTTAAATCCTTACAACTAATTGAATAATTGAAAAGTGATAATAATATTAATGAAACATTAATGAATGAATGGTGAAAAAATAAATGAATGATAATTAAATATTAATTTTGATTAAATCATAATAATAATCATAATTAAAATATTTGCTTTAATGAATTGTTTCCCATTATTTACAGAATTGTCGTGTGAGAATATTGTTCTCCCCGATTACCTGGGATCGTGTGAGATTTTAATCACCTTAGATCCCTGAAGTTAGCATACCTTTGTTTCTTAAAAAAAATAATAAATAATAAATAATTAAAAGATTTGCTTTAATTAAACATTTCCCATTATTTACGAAATTATCATGTGAGAATATCGTTCTCCTCGATTGCTTGGGATTATGTGAGATTCTAATCTCCTTAAATCCCTATAATTAATTCAGAAATAATAATAATATTAATGATAATAATAACAATACAAAAAATAAATAAATGGACAATAAGTGAATATTAACTTTGATTAAATATTTATACAAAATGTATCGTGTAAGAATACTTTTCTCTCCTCGACTTCCCGGGCTCGTGTGAGATTTTAATCTCCATAGAACCCAAAAATTAGCATATATTCGTTCAAAAATGAACAAATAAACAAATAAATAATGGCACTTGAATTAAATTATTTACCAATAATCTATAATAATGTAAAAATGAACATTTTAAATAAGTTAAGCATAAAATTTAATTAATAAAAAAAATGACATGCGGAACTTGAGTCTCCATAATCAACAATAAATTCAAAAATTCATAAAAAAAAATATATTCCTTTCATTATAAATTATGCATTAATTCCTGAAATATAAACTCCCAAAACTCAAAATAATAATAATAATAATAAAATCGACAAAAAAAATTTAAAAGAGAAAATATGAAGAGGTCAGGAGAATGAGGTTAATCAGATTGTAGTAAATTAAAACATACAAACCAAATTCCAATCTCGTTTTGTTTACAATGATCTGTCTTAATTAAAATCCTTCTATTCTCATCACAAATAAAAAAACCACCAACCCACAAACATGCCTTTTGGTCGAACTACGTGGACTTTAATCCCTATCACAGGGTACGTAGGCCCTAGGCTCTCATCCTAGGTCAAGTCCGCCCTTTGTAAATATCTATCTGTTTGCATGCATTCTCGCTTTTTTTGTCTCCTATGTCTAACATGCATCCACGTCAATAAAAGGGTAATTGAGATTAATTAAAGGCCATATTCTATTTCAACTGACTAGTTTAAGGTAACCGTCCTTATGGGCGGGTGTTGTGGGGTGTCTAACACCTTCCCCACACTCAAATAGACTCCCGAACCCATCTCTGATTTCGCAGACCATTTTGCCTTTTTTGTTTTGTTTTAAATTGGTTTTCCGAAGTTTTCCATTAAAAATTTTGGTGGCGACTCCAAATAAATTGATTTTCAAAATTCCATTTTTGGGAATCGGTTTTAAACATTTTATTCTATTTCGCCGAAAGGTCGGTTCAACTGTTATAAATGAAACAACAATGTTTTTTGTTAACCTCTATAGAATTTGTCGCATTGACATGTTCTTGTGTTAGTCAAATACCTTTCATTAAAGTCGTTGCAAAAACATGTTATTATGACGGTCTTAAAAGAAGTGTACAGTTTCATGGTTTTGTGATAGTCTATTTGACTACCATAGTGGAACGTGATTGCGCAACTAAAAAATTGTTGTAATATCTCATCTTTGCGACGGTCTATTTCAACTATCATTGATCTCGTAAATGCGTTTGTTTGCAGTTTAAACCGCTGTTGATAGATTTCTTTGTTTTAAATGTTCTACCTTTATTTTTAGTGTCAATGTATTTTAAACCAACATCCTATACATATAGGAAATTTAACACCAATAACAACAACACAATCTAATACTCAAGTAAAGCCAATAATCTCGCATTATAAATACTAATTAGTTACAAAGTCTTACTCAAATAATAGTCAAGTCTAAATATAATTAGATACTAATTACTTACAAAATCTAACAGCAAATGGTAGTCAAGTTTTAACATAAATAAAAGTTGTCCTAACTAGTAATTATTCTGCCTAGATGGACTTGGCAATTGATTTAAAGGCAAGTGTGCACTGCTTTGATCACTAGTAACTAAAAATTCAAGATAAAGTATCATGAGCAATAAATTGAATAATAAAGATAAAAGAGCATTAAAATATATGACTTAAACAAAATAAAAAGTTTAGAGAAATATCTAAGATAGTAAGAATGTGAGATTTGGTGGCAAATCTCCCTAGACATTTCTAACGAGAAAAGCCATGGATATATTTGTTCATTGTAGTTATGCTAAAACCTAACCAAGTTAAGCTCTTTGTTGTGTATCTTGTATGTCTCTATTTTCCATTTCTACCTTAAATAATGTAACTTTATTCTATAGTTCACAGTAGGAAGGCCCAGGTTGAAATCTCATTAGCACAGTGTCCAAATACTTAGGACATGCAAACACCCATTTTTTAGTCCTTGAACTCACCCAGAATGCTACTGGGTCCTTAAAGCCAGTGTTAATCAATCTTGCATTGAAATTTCTTCCATACAAAAGCCAAATGCCTCAAACTCGAATATATTTTCCTAAATATTAATTCAAAATAAAAGAAAAATAAACCATTTTAACATTAAACCATTTGAAATGAATAAAAAATCAATAACATAGTCTCATAAAGTTCGTGAATGTATGCTAATAACTCTAGCATCCTCATTTATAAATGATCCATCATCCTATTTATACACTGCAGTCCAAACATTTCCTCAGGAAATTGGACCCCTACGCTTTTCCTCCTACATTTTTTTCCATAATATAATATCTCAAATAGTTATACAACATTTGAGTGTAATATTTTTATTAATGTGAACGCACCATTTCAGTTTTCTTTTTTTTCATGCAAGACTCTTTGATTAATTAATTTATGGAATCAATTGCTTCCTTATATTTTCCTTATGTTTTGCGATAGTGCCTTGTATTTGTCCAAAGAATATAAATTAAATTATCAAAAATTGATATGAAGACAAACTAGTAAATAAAAGTATATAAAGTGTTATTGTACCTTAGATTTTGGGTTGTGTCGGTAATTGACAAATGATGCCCATTGATCCCTTTGAATGCCCTTTGAGGCTATGGTAGTTAACTTGTTTCATGTCTAAGTTCCGCCATCTATGTGTGTAAATAACCGAGAGCAAAAATCTTTCTATTTGCATCCTAGGGAGTCTAGATTTTTTTTTTTTCGTTATGAACCTCCTCAACAACAAACTTTACCTGCAAGACATATATATATATATATGATATATATATCATTAAAGAAATTGTTGAATTCATAAGAAAATTAAATAATAAATATGTTATTGCCTGTATTTAGTCTCTGAATATATCTATTTTGTATTCAAAGGGAACTAGCTTCCATTTTTGGTAACTAATAGGTAACTTACTGAAGTCTTTCATAATACTCTCAAGAAAAATAGCTAACAATCTACCTCCTTTTTTAATGGGTTGGTTGCTGGGGTTGAAAGATACAATCACCTTTTCACTCCTTGGAAGGGACTAAACACCATGCACTATTAAGTGTCTAGTCCTAACTTGACCATTTCCAATTACAATGTTTATATTAGTGCACGAACATAAGAAAACCAACATTGCATTGAATCTTATTAATCAGTTTACTTACCAATAGGATAAACAGTCCAACCTTTTCTTCGTGGTTGTGGTGCAGGTTATGCATACTCTTCATGCTATTTCCCAACATTTTCAATGATATTTGGTTAGGTAGGTTGGTCATTTGGAACATCATGTTGGGTACTTAGCGATAAAGGCATTCATAGATCATTAGTACTGGTAGGGCTTGGCAATGAAGTGTCAGTGCTTGGTGAACTTCATTAACTAGCTGTGGATAATTTGGAATTCCTGAATAACCTCTTCATCTTTAAGATTCTTGTCAATTAAGAAAAGCTACATCAGTTCAAATTTGAAACATATAAAATATAACAACAAAAACATGAAAAATCTGTCAAATATTTAATACTTGGAACACGTAAGCCTGGACAAGCATTAATTACTATCATTATCTAGGAATAATTGTTCCAAGTGTTGCATAAGGTACGACTCACTATCATGAATAACATCTTCATTATCTTCACCCATGTCAAACAGGTCTCATGGCTTTATGTGTACAACCATATTCCAATTTTTATTGAACTCATCTTCCACATAATATACTATTTAGGCTTTTGAAGCTTGAATGTATAGCTTGTCATCATTATTCCCTGTGTATATCAATCATGAAAAATTGATATATGTGAATCCTAATTCATCTTTTACAATTTCTCTAATAGTAATCATATTGACCCATATGCATTTGAACAAGATAATTATGAACCAACTATGATAATAAGTTAATTAATCTATCAATTTTTCATAACATGGTACACCTTCGAAGCACATTTGGCTATCACTACAACTTGAATAACCTTTTGTACCAAATGTTCCAGAAAACTCCACAATTTTAAGTTTTTAGCCCTTGGTCTCGTTCCAATGTCTGAAATTTGAATCTATTGACATTGTATATACTATAACGCCATGCTTTATCTAAAGGACTTATGGCAAGGCACTTCATATCAACTAAATAGAATGTGTTAACATAATTTCTTATCTAAACATGATGATTAACTACATGATCAGATGACTGCATATTACAAAATAACTTTTAAGGATGTATAAGTGCTTACACATTAAAAAAACTATTCAATAAATTGCTGATGAACTCTCTTGTCTATAATAGAAAAAGACAACTGTGTAAGCCATCTTAATTGTCTCTTTACATGGTTTCTAAATTCCTTGCAACTCTATTATTAGCAGCTAAAAGTTCTCAATTGATGATCCTAGACCACCACTTCAATTGACACAACTATCTCCATTGGTCACAAAGTGCTTTAAAGCTTATTATTGAGCATGACAAGGAGGAATATCTTATGAAAAGGCTTTCTAACCTACCACTACAAATCCCAAATATATGGAAGAAAAGAATAGCATGATCGTATCTTAATTGCTAAATTTAATGACCACTAAAATTGAAGAAAAATTCCTTCTCTACATGCCAACATAGGAGATTTAGGAGGCTGTGAAGGAGATATACTACTCAATTTAGAATAGAGTAGCATTGTTCCATATTAAACAACTGACACGACTAGATCTATATGAAGTTCACCAATGGAAGTGCATAAGGATGTTGTAGTTTATTGGAAAATGGCATAGAAGGATAGCATTTATACCTCACATTTAGGTCTTTATCCTATTTTTAAAGACAAAATAAGGAAAGTGATATCTACTAGGCCTTTACTTTTAGTAGGAAATGTGTTTGCAAAGGTTAAATGCGAGCATAGCTGAATACAATTAACATGTGGTGCTGCCACTCTCTAACCAGTACTATAATCATCTACCATGGCTACAAGAAGTAATATAGCTCTAGATTTTAAGTTAAAAAAGGGTAACTTCGTGTGACCATGGTAACATGACTTGTCACACAAAGGATAAGTGTTGGAATCTTCATGGGAAACTAGTCAATTAGGAGCTTGATAGACCCAATTGGCCCAATAAGAGACAAGTTTATGCCAAAAGATGGAAACAGGTGTTCTATTAAATTAATATGGTATTAAAACATAAGGGATCAATTAAGCAATTACCGAAAGTAACTTACCAAGGGGTTTGATTGATTTTTAAGAAGGAAAAACAATGGATGAAAGTCAAAAGAAGCATTTGATTATGGTGGGGAGCATTGACCTCTCAAATAGCTAAAGGAAATTAGTTAACTCATTTTAGTGAGTTAGTTGAGCGTTACTCTGTATGTGTGATTCTATTATTGAGTGTGTTGCCTTTTACCCTGAGTTTGGTGTGCTATGTAGATATATATGTTTTGTTCATGTACTGTTAGGGAAGTCTAATGAATCTACTTTGTTCAATGGGACATATTTTTTAATGTAATAATTTATTACTCAATGAAAATGTGCTTGAATTATGATAAAACTGTTGTTTTAGATTTGGGTTTCAACAACGCCTCACTAATAACTAGAGAAACATGATCTTGTGATGACTAGGGAACAAAGTACTTTAGGTCCTATAGAAACTAATTTGTTAAATAAAGAGTTGCTGGACATTTTCAACAAGTGATCGGTAATTAAGGTTAAAATTCTAAAGTAATTATTGGCATCAACATTATAGCATAGACAAGTAATTCGTCCAAGCTTCCATTTTGAAAATTTTAACACTTAGATTGTTCATTCACTCATAAAGCCCTTTGCCTACTTTATCATTGTAATTGTACTATAGTTGTGTGGTTTTTCATGTAAGAGCATAACAAAGCACCATACCCTGATAGAGTAAATAGTCTTTCACTCTCAAGAGGACCTAAAGCTAAAGTTAGGTTTACACTTACTTATAGTATAGTACGCTAGGTGGTTATAAATGTCCATTGATGATCGTACTAGATTAACATGGATTTATCTCATAAAAGAAAAATATAAAGATGTTAATGTTTACTAAACCTTTTATAAATTCATTAATAATCAGTTCCAGACTCATTTAAATTTTCAAAACTATTGATGGTAAAGAGTTCTTAATTTGTACCACTACTCTTCTTACCCACCATAGCATCCAACACCAAAGCGTTTATGTCAACACCCTAAACAAAGTGTGGCTAGATCATTTCTGCTTACTTTTAATGCTCCTAAATGTTATTAGGAAAATTTATGTTGACCATAACCAACCTGATTGGTAGAGCAACTTATTGCTAAAGGATTTACTCAAACCCATGGCATTGATTAATAGGAGACTTTTGCCCCAATTGAAAATTTTAATAACATTAAAGTGATACTATCTCTTGTTACAAACTTGGAATGGCCCCCTCTATCAATTAAATGCAAAAATGCCTTTTTGATTGGCAACTTCGAGGAGGAGGTTTACATGGATATTCCATCGAGAATAGACTTAAGGTAATTTCAACAAGGCATACAAAATTCATAAATCCTTTTTATGGGCTCAAGCAATCTCCGAAATTCTTAAATCCTTGTTGAATTTGAACTATAATCTTGCTCATCCTTGTTTCTCTATTGTTAATATTGTTGTCAATAACAAACATAGTAGACTTAACGAAAAATTTTCAATGTTATGGCATAAACGATTAGGTCACATTTCTAAGGAGAGGCTAGAAAGGATGGTTAAAAGGGATATTTTGCATAATCTTGACTTATCTAATTTTAGTTCTTGTGTGGATTGTATTAAAAGAAAATTCCTTGTTAAAGCTAGGAGTAAAGGGGTATATATGAACAAGATAGACTTAATTTAATTCACACGGACATTTGTAGTCCTATCACCCCTATTGTTATAGTTGGTTTCAAATATTATATCGTATTTATTGAAGGCCACTCCATGTATGGGTGGGTTGATCATTTGCATAATAAATTGGATTCCTCAAAAGCATTTAGACAGCTATTAAATTGAAAATGAGAAAGCACATTAAATGTGTAAAATCTTATAAGGGTGGTGAAAATTATAGAAGATTCACATAAATGGGTGAAAACCATGTCCTTTTTGCCATTTACCTATAAGAGTATGGTATTAAGGCACAGTACACCATGGATGGCACCCCATAATAGAATGGTAAGATGCACAGAAATGAGTGAAAACCATAGCCTTTTTGTTAAATATGGTAAGATGCACGCTTTGTCATTTATAGTTAATAGAGTTTCTATAGGGTGAGGCACTAAAAACAACCACTTATATAATCAATCAAGTTCCTAATGAAGTTGTGCCCATGACTCCATATGAAATCATGTTTGGAAACAATCCTAGATTGATGCATTTTCAAGTATTAGGATGTAAGGCAAAGATAAGGCCATGTAATCCTTCACTTAAGAAACTAGATGCAAAATCAGTCAATGGTTTCTTTATTAGGTATTGTACAGGCTTTAAAGCGAGGAGGTTTTATTGTCCCACTCATTTTATCTGGGTTATAAAAGTTGGTTCAGCTATGTATTAAGGATTATCTGAATAATGGGAGTTTTGTGTCCTGTGTTATTGACCTTTAAAAGTAAAACAGATTCATGCTTTTACATGTATTACCTTATTCTTTAGTGTTTGATCCATCCGAAAGGGATAGTGAAAAATATAATTAGTTGATTATAGAGAACTATTATGATTGATGATGTCATTCCATTGAGGAGATCACAAAGGACCCATAAACTTGTAATTTCAAATGATATCATGGTTTGCAAGAACATGAATTTGATATAACTGACACCTCAGACCTATTATCCTATGAGGAAGTGATGTTAAGTCCTAACTTCTATAAATGGTTGGAATCTATGAAAGTATAGATGTCTTCCATGAATCACAATCATGTCTGGGACCTCACAGAATTGTCAGTTAGGAGTAAAGCCCTTGGGTGTAAGTGGGTACTCAAGATCAAGCATAGGGCCACAGGGGGAATATAAAAATATAAGGCCATAGTCATCACTAAGGACTACATCCAAAGAAAAGGTATTGATTACACTAACGCCTTATGACCAGTATCTACCTAAGATGCCTTTAGAGTGGTTATGACCCTTGTTGTTCATTTTCATTTAGAACTTCATCATATCAATGGTAAAAATACTTTTCTAAATGGAAGATTATCTAAAGATGTTTATATGGTTCATCCAAATGGTTTTGTAGTATCTGGTAAAGAGCACTTAGTGTGCAAGTTGAAGTTTGATGAAGTTATTACTTCCTTGGGTTTTATTGAAATTTTTTTCTGATCAATGTATCTTTCCAAAGATTGTTAGTGGCAATTTCATTATTTTTGTGTTGTATGTCGATGACATACTTCTAGCCAACAATAGTATTAACCTCTTAAATGAGACAAAACACATGCTTTCTCGCTCATTTGACATGGAAAGATCTTAGTAAGGCCTCCTATGTGCTAGGGATTCAAATCCATCATGATAGGTCTCATGGTGTTCTTGGTTTATCTTAAGGAACTTATATTGATTGAGTTCTTAAAAAGTTTAGTTTGCACTCTTGTTCCTCCCATGTAGTACCTGTTAAAAAAAATAAGAGTTTATCTATATCACAATGCCCTAAAAGTGACAATAAAAAGGTTGAAATGACCAAAATTCCTTTGGCTTTCACTATTAAATATGCATTCATCCAAACATAGCCTTTGCTACTAGTGTGCTTGGTAGATACTTGAGTGATCCTAATCAGGATCATTGGGGAGTTGCTAGGAAGGTTATGAGATACCTATATGTACTAAATATTAATTGTTGCCATATAAGATATCAGATCCTTTTGAAATCATTGGTTATCGAGATTCAAATTATGCTAATTGTGTAGATGATATGAAATCTACTTCTAGATACATCATAATGTATGGAGAAACTGCTTTGTTGAAAAGTGTTAAACGCACACTTACAACTACCTCAACAATTGAGGTAGAATATTTTGCTTGTTATGAGGCCACCTATTAGGCCATATGGCTAAGGAAGTTAATTTTTTGTATACAAATTGTTGTGAGCATATCCCGGCCCTTAATCATTTATTACGATAATGCATCTACTATATGTTTCTCTTAGAATCACAAGATTTAAGCTGTACTAAACATTTTGATATTAAACTCCTATTTGCCATATAAAAGATTCTTAAATCAACAACTAAGATTGAACATATATCCACGGAGCTTATGCTGGCATATTGATTGACTAAGGGCATACCTATTGGAGCTTGCTAAAAATATGTAGCTAATATGGGCCTTGTGAAATCCTTTGATGATGCCTCGGTCTAATGGAAGCTTAAGTTATTTTCCTCAATGAATTTATTGCCTACTTTATTTTGGTTAAGTCATATTATATATGTACTACTTTTAATATTCCGCTTTTTTAATTGTGGAACTTAGTTGGCATGCTTAACATTGTTTTCCTTATTAAATTTAATATTCTTGGTTAAACCAATTTTTTCCAAGACATGTTTTATTCGCTATTCCATTTAATTTCTTACAATAATACCTATTAATTATTGGATATCGTAGGTGGATAATGTTGATTTATTCTTTTTTTTTTTTTTGTCTAACAATTAATTAGTGATATTCAAGTGTGAGATTGTTAGAATAATTAATCAATATATGAATTAGCATCAATTAATTATTAGTGTAATTAACATGTTATACTTTGAATAACATCATATAATTAACTATTGTATTTAGCATTGTATAAATGGATTTAGTCAAGTGATTCGATAGTTCATTATAAGTTGGATTATTCATAAGCCATGTTGGGAAAGGTCCAACTCATAGCCCATTAAGCTTATTATCTTATATATACTAGTGAAGGTACTTTTTTTTGCCTATAGTTGGGTGTTGTGAGTAGGTTGCATGCATATGAAGGGATAGCAACATTATTCTAGGTCAGATCTAAATTATGTCATAGAATGGGCCAAGCCTGATCACATCTTGTAAACACGGGAACGAAAAAGAACGAATGGGCTTTTCTAAAATATTTGAGAACTAATTGCAGAAAAAGATATTTCGACTTTGATTCAATAAGAAATGAATTTGGGCTTTTGGTACAATTTTTTTATTAATGTTTGTTATTATTTAACATGGACCTAAAGTGAAACCTATTTAACTAACAATTTTATATATTTGTTGTTTCAAGAAGGCTCAGGATTATCAATTTGAAAATTAGAACTCATCTTCAATAATTAACATGGAATTTGATCTGACATATTTAGTTGGTGTTGAAAACATCTAGTATTTGAAAGTAAAATAGCTTATTGTTGGTTGTCTTCTTTCACAGCAGTTACTATCTAAATCAAAATTTTAAATTATTTATTACAGTCAGAGTATATTTTAAAAAAGTATTAATTTTTAAAATTTAAATATAAGCCGTCAAATAGTGATACTAATTTAATATCAAAATCTAGATTAATTTAAAAGCCGACTGTATTGTAGTCACCATTTGGCATATTCTGATTCTGCAATTTTGTAATATTCTTAACATGTATTAATTTATCATATAATTTATCTGAAGCCTATTTGTCTTGAGTTTTTAATAAAATAAGAATATGATGAGTTGCATACAATCAATTTTGCCTTTCTTTCGTTAACCGTCTATTTTTAATACGAAAACATTAATAACTCCCTATATATTGACCTTATTATTATTATTTTATTCCATGTGATTTAGTTCATTATAACACTATGAAGTGATTTAGTATAGTAACATTTTCTATTGAAGGCAAAAAAAAATCTATTATAAAATGGAAAAAAGAGTAGTTAGGCCAAGGATTAAATAAATGAAACAACTATCACACTGCGACTCGTTCCAAACCATTTGGAATGTGAAAGGGCCAAACTAATGGGGCTTTCTTTTTCCTTTTTTTTTTTTTTATTCTTTTGCTTTTGTTAATAACAACGCACATTTTCATGAAATAGATTTTTTATATTTGGGATTCTAAATACAGGTAAATTTAATCAAATTTAATTCATTGAATGAAAATTTAATAGTTTAAATTATAAAAAAGTGTTAAAAATTATTTAATACTTAATAAAGTCTAAACAATTTGATAAAAATTTAGTGGCCTAAACTTTTTTAAAGGCAGAAATCAAATGTAGAAAATTTAAGTCTCAATCTTTATATGGTTCGTTTAGAAAATTGTTGTCGAACTTCAGTTGAATATACATTTTTTAAGTTGTAGCTTCTTTAATTTATATAGACTTCGAAACACATGTACAATTGAATGATAAAGACCTTTTAATCTTTGGAGAGGCGAAACTCTCAGGAAATCATACACTCCACCTGGAAGTGAAAGGCTTTAAATATCTATATGTTCCTTCTCCAAAGCAATAGGGAAACGAATTTCTCTATAAATATAATATACAAGTAATAACTTCAGTCATCATCAAGTTTGTCACTCAATAGGAATGACGCGCAACAATTTTTCTAAAAGAATTGAAGTGTAGTGGGAACTCATAAAAAGAAGTCACCTAAATACTTTTGGGTCCGAAGTCATTCGAAGCTTACTTATAGCAACTTCCTTGGTCTTTGTCACGGGAGTATGACGTGGTGTAGGGGTTCAATCGCTCATTTGGTCAATAGTCAATAGTGGAGTCTTGGGCAAATGACTGAGGAAGTAAATGGTATGGATTTGGTAAAAACTTACAATGTTTTTCTAAAATTAGAAATAAATACGGAAAAAATAAAGAGTAAGTGAACAAAGAGGAAGTCGATGATCACATACATATTCTCTTCTTTTTTTTTTTAGATAGCCTTTATATACTGCACATGATTTAGAATATTTAATTACAGAGACGAAAGTTTATTATTATTATTATTTTAATAAACACGAGTCTTTGTACTACTTTTGTTGAATATGAGATTGAGCTTCAAAAACCGTTTCACTGCTAAAACTGATTTTGAAATAACTTTCAAAAGGAATTTGGAAAGTAACTATTCGTAGGAACTTTTGAAAATAAAATAGTAGAGTAACTAATCAAGGATCTTTGACACAGTCAACTTGGATTTTAACGCGTACAAATATTTTCTTTCAGTTTTGTCCCGTCAAATACGCAGAGAGAGAATCCTCGTCCAGCTTCAATATATTTAGTGTATATCATTGACTGCAACTCATATAAATATTACTCCATAAGATTCGCTCCCTATACAAGTTAAAGCACCAAGTCTGGGTCGAACTTAATCATTCATTGGTCGATCCAGTGCCTTTAATTACACTCTTTGCATTTAATATGGAGAAGGCAAACTACTATGGGTGCCTCGTTGCTTTTGTTTTCCTGTTAAATGCTCAGTTTGAAGCTGCTGCTGCTCCAGTACTCTTGGGAGGGAAGAAATTGATAGTTGGAATACCTAAGAATAAAGGTTTCGATCAGTTTGTGAACGTAAAACTGAACTCCAGCACTAATCAAGTGGTATATGTTAGTGGGTATTCCATTGAGGTGTTCAATGCTGCAGTGAATCATTTGTTGCAGTCTGGCGTCAATGTTTCTTATGAGTTCCAAGCCTTTGTAGACAAAGCAGGGAGAAGAGCTGGCTCCTATGACCTACTTCTGCAACAGATTCCTGCCCAAAAGGTAATAAATCTAATTCACGTGAATATGCTTTACGAATTACAATATCTATTGTTAGGATCAAACCCTACTATCAATTTGACGCATCCTTTATTATGAATACCAATTTGTCACTTCTCAAACCAACTACATCCATGGTGATTAAACTTGGAGTTTATTATTAAAATTATATTTAAAAAAATATATCAATTCAATATAGATTTGAATTTAATGCAAATTCGAGTAGATTGAATTAGCTTATCAAATTTATTAAGTTTATAATTTTATTTATTAAAAAATGTGTTAACTAACTTTTAGTAAACAATATAAAGATTCTAATCAAGATCAGATAGACAAGTTTTATATATATATATATAACTATTATAATCTACTTTATTACTAGTTTAAATATACATAAAAATAATAAAATTATATTACATATGTATTTATTAAAATAAAAATAAAATAAATATTATTTAGTTAATTAAATTAAATAATTATTTATGTATGAATTTATTAAAATGTTTGTATTAAGTGCTATAAATTTGTAATATAAATAACTTTTATTTGATGTTATAGTATAATTTGAAATATATTTGAATAATTTTTTATTAGATATAATATTTTAACAATATAATTACATATTTTAATAATTATTTATTAATCAAAGTCAACTTTTACAAACCTACATTATAAATCTTTATTATGAGTAAATTTAAAATCACGAGTCTCGCAACTTTAACAACAATTTTTTGTCTAGTATTAATGTTTATGACATGTTTCATAATACATGAACATAAGATGTCGTTGCTTTTTGTCATTTTGAATATAAAGTATGATGCTGTGGTGGGAGACATATCAATAGTGGCGAACAGATCAAACTATGTGGATTTTACACTGCCATACGCAGAGTCAGGTGTGAGAATGCTTGTACGAGTTCATCATAATAGACACCTAAGCATGTGGGTTTTCTTAAAACCTTTCAGCTGGGATCTTTGGTTGACCATCACCATCAATTGTGTCTGCATTGGAGCTACCTTGCGATTTATGGAACGTAGTGTCAACAGAGAGACACAATTGGAAGTCAGGTCATGAAAAAGAGTTTACTTGGATATCAGTTTTATGGCTTCCTTTAGTTCAGATAGTGCTTCCTGAAAGTAAGTTTTTTAAAACCTCTCACTCTCAATACTCCCTCACAAATTCCTTATTTCTGCTTTTACTTTTAAGGATCAAATACTCTTTCTGGATAAAAATTAATTACATAACCTTACGCCTAATATGAATATACACACTAGTCTTTCCAAAAGTCAATAAATCAATTATGAGGAAATAAATGTACAAGAATCAAAGTATACATGACTCAAGGTGTAATTAAAAATACCATTTCTCATACATTTTACATATATTGATTTCATTTTCTTTCCAGGAAAGCCTGTTGGCAAAAATTGCTCCAAGTTTGTACTAGCAGTATGGCTGACATTGGCATTTGTGTTAATGCAAAGTTACACAGCAAGCTTGTCATCCATACTGACATTAGATCAATTGCAGCCAAACAACCCTGACCTGAATGATCTTCGAAGAAAAGGTGAAAATATTGGATATCCTACTGCTTCCTTTGTGTTAGGTTTGTTGGTTGACACCTTACAATTTGATAAGTCAAAGCTCAAGGAATGCATCAACATTGAAGACTATCGTGATGCTTTAGACAAAGGAACCGATAATGGTGGTGTTGCAGCTATATTTGATGAAATTCCCTATATTAAGGTCTTCCTCATGAAATATGGTACCAAGTACTATAGGATGGTTGGACCTCATTATCGTACGGATGGATTTGGATTTGTAAGTATATTTAATTGATATGACCTTTCTTTCAAATTCTCTATAAATTTTGACATAATGCATTCATGCACAATTTTCAGGCGTTTCCAATAAACTCCAACCTAACCTCATACTTTTCCAGAGCCATATTAAATGTGACTCAAGGAGAAGAAATGAATCTGATTGAACAGAAATATTTTGGCAGCATCAAGGACGATGAATACCAGGATCAATCCAACACATCGTCAGACAATTCCAAGCTCAACACGCATAGCTTTGCTGGGTTGTTCATGATCACTGGGTTTCTTACCTTGTTGGCTTTGCTAGTATCTGAAAGTCATATTTGGAAGAAGCCTGTTAAGCTAGCCAAAATTTATAGCCAAAAATATCTGTTCTCTAGGTGCTTTATGAAATCTAATCAAACTAGGGATGATTCTACAGCAAGAAGACATGTTGGTTCGGCAGATGAAGCAAATCCAGAAAGTTCTTCAATACCTTCGTCCTGTCAACATGTTGAAACATTGCCTGTGTAAGTGGATTGTCACTTTATGTGGTTTTTGTTAATATTAGATTATAAAATTTTTAAGTTAGTTCTCCAAAATATTAGATCTCAATCGATAATTTTTTGTCAACCACTTTGGTCACACTGCATTGATAAATAACGTAAAATAGAGTTCCTAACCAAGTCTAACTAAATGTTTAGGTAGAATGAAATGGGCATGTTTAATGCTTGGAAAAGTTAAAGATAAAATACTGTAGCTACCAAATTCATGCACTTTCTATAATGATGAAATTTTCCTTAGTTTAACAAACAGGAAAAAACTTGAATTGATTAGAAGAAAATTATTAAAGGATAAAATTGAGAGACTTTAAGAAAAAATCAAATTGAGAATTTATAATCTTTGAAGGATGAAAAATGTAATCCATTAGTTTTCATGAAATCTAGTAAGGAAAATAAATTGGCCCCAAAAAAAAAATTGCTAGTCTTAAATTGAAACGTCCACTATGTGTAAAAAGAATTTTAAGGACAAAAAGGAATATATATCAAAGTATCATGCACGAAATGCCTGTCTTTCTTTTACATATTTAATTTGTGGTTGCAAATGCTTACAAACTCTGCTTTACTTTGAAGATCATTTCATGCATGCATTCCAAATTCGTCCTGTCATAAGTTGAGAAAACTATTACATGACCTCAACTTCCAGGGAA
The DNA here is from genome assembly GCA_037074485.1 of Delonix regia. Taxonomy (NCBI): domain Eukaryota; kingdom Viridiplantae; phylum Streptophyta; class Magnoliopsida; order Fabales; family Fabaceae; genus Delonix; species Delonix regia. The sequence goes on along the minus strand of CM073451.1, from coordinate 23,261,096 downwards.
AACCAGTCCACTAATTAAGGAGCTTAATTCAACTACGTTAAATAATGTTGAAGTTACACTTACGTAACAAGTAATGTCTTCCTTTAGACGAAAAACAAGTAATGATGACTTACATAAATAGATGCTGATGTAGAATAAACAAAAATTTGTGAATTAAACAAAATTCGTACGTGTATATATTTTAGCACAGTTCATGCAATGTTTTAAAAAATTTTTTATTCTGAAAAAATATATGATGTCTGGATAATATGAATTGCTAGGAATATAGGCTGAATTATATTCTCTGCCTCCGTACCTCGCAGGTAACAAATTTGCAATTATTTACTTAATTAGTGAGCCATAATCATAACATGTGAACTCCATTGAACAACACAACTTTCTCATTGAAACCCACTATAGCTGGCAATATCACAGGCCCCAAATGTGAAAACTACGCTTCATTATACAACAAAAAGGTGAAGATTGTTTGACAATATTAACATTTTTATACAATATAATGCCAATACCTAAAATAAATATAATTTACATACCCTGAACAAATCCCACTATGCAAAAGTAAATCATCAAAGAATTACTCTCCACTAATCATATTTGACTGATAAGGCTCCCTCACTATTTCCACAAATGTAGAGAAGTCCTTACTCAAAGGCTGTTTCCAGGGTTCTCCATCCATTTGCATATATGCATTTTTCCACTCCCCACCTCTCACTTCCAATCGGATAGCTGCTGCCTGTAAGGTACAGTAGAACTTCACAGTCAGGAGACATTAGTAGAACTGATCTCAGGGGCAAGGGAAATTTCACTATGCGATGGTGATTGCATCACAAAGTGGGCATGTATAATATTGATAAAATTTAGACACAAACACAGCATAGATGTGCCGATGACCTAATAAATCATATGGCACCAATTTCAGTCTTCTAAGAATAAGATGAGCTTAATATCAAAGGTATGTTCCCTACTTCCAAGGCCAAAGGATTCCTTTATAACCAAAAAAAAAAAAGACAGGGTAGATGAGATTCAGATTCCCAGAGTAGTTCATCATTAGACTACTTGTTGGTTGACACCATCTCTTTCTCCTCTGTTCCTCTTCAGTGTTGTTTTATGCACGTGTTTTATAGTGCATAATTTTTTTTTCCTTTGTCAACCCTTTCTCTGTTTTTTCATTTCCTATTGTGTCAATATTAACTTAGGAGATTTTCCTTTTCTGTTTCCTGATTGTGAGAGATCCAATCGGGCTAGGTTTTGGCGACCATTGTCTGTATTGCACAGCTTATGAAATATACAGAATTTCAAAGGCTCTTCTTTGGGTTTTTTCATCATCAAATGAGTGCTCTAGGGCCTGAAACACACTATTTTGACCATTGGCTCCATGCAAGCCTTCCACACATGCTCCACATCCTCACCAGTTGTCACCAACACCCAACCAAACAGCACCATCAACTCTAATGTCCTTATGGCTACAGATACATGGGATTAGTGGATTAATAGTTACGTCATCAAAATAATAGTTAGTAGAAGTCAGTTGAGAAATTCAAAGTGCTTCAAAGCTTATTATTGGGCATGACAACAAGGACATAGAGGTTTTCCAAACTGCCACTACAGATCCCAAAATAAGGAGAGCAGAGAATGACAGGATCATATTCTAGTTGGTGAATCTAATGACAACCAGAACTGAAGAAAATTTCCTTCTCTACAAGCCAGCATAGGAGATTTGGAAGGTCGTGAATGAGACATACTCCTCAGTTGAGAATACAGCAGCATTGTACCAGATTAAACAATTGACACAGCTAAATCTATATGAAGTTCACCTGTGGCAGTGCACAAGGATGCCGCAGCTTATTGGAAAATGGTAAAGAAGGATTGCATTTAAACCTTCCATTTGGGTCTCTATCCGATTTTTGAAGACGAAGTGGAGGAGTGATGTCTACTAGACCTACCTTCACTAGGAGAAGTGTTTGCAATGGTTAAATAAAAGGAAAGCTCATTACAACTAACATGCAGTGCTGCCATTCCCCAACCAGTATCAGAATCATCTACAATGGCTGCAATAAGTAATATAGCTCCAGATTTTAAGCTGAAAAAGGGGTGACAACTGTGACCATGGTAACAAGGCTTGTCACACAAAGGCCATGTGTTGGAATCTTCATGGGAAATCACCAATTAGTAGCCTGTTGGACCCATCAGGCCAAATAAGAGATAGGTTTATGCCAAAAGATGGAAACAGGGGTTCTGTTTGGCAGTCAGACATAGGAAAGCAGTTGAACAATTACCAAAAGTAACTTACCAAGGGGTTTAATCAGTTTTTATGAGGGAAAAACAGGGGAGTATAGTTAAAAGAAGCATTCGGTTATGGTGGGGAGTACTTGCCTCTCAATTGCCAGTAGAAATTGGCCAACTCATTCCAGTGAGCTAGTTATGTGTTGCTCTGAGTGTGTAATTCTGTTATTGTAGTTCCAGGAGTGTCAAGTGGATATGTTGTGTCTGCGGGCTTGTTTTCAGATGTAATATTTCATTATATTGGGAAGAAGTGTTCTGTTTGTACTAGAGTGAAGAATCTGTCAGATTTTTGTGTTGAGCAATTTGCCAGTGTATTGCCTTTTACTCTGAGTTTGGTGTGCTCTATAAATGTGATGACTAGGGAAGAGAGTACTTGAGGTCCTATAGAAACCAATCTGTCCATTAAAGAGCTGCTGGACATTTTGCAACAAGTGATAAGTAATTAAGGTCAAAATTCTGAAATATTATCAGCACTGACGTTAAGGCATACACAAGTAATTTGTCCAAAGTTACATTTATAAATTCCAACACTTGGATTGTTGATTCACTCATAAAGCCTTTTGCCTACTTTATCATCGTAATCATTCTGCAGTTGTGTACTTTTTGATGTAAAAGGTGAATAAAGCGCCATACCCTAGTAAAGTCAATAGTCTCCCACTCTCGAGGATCTAGAGCTAAAGTTAGGGTTACACTTACTTATAGTTCAGTATCCTAGGTGGTTATTGACGTCCATTGATGACCATACTAGATTAACATGGTTCTATCTCCTAAAAAAAAAATCTCAAGTTGCCAATGATTTCTAAACCTTTCATAAATTCTAACAATCAGTTCCAAACTCATCCAAATTTTCAGAACTATTGATGGTAAAGAGTTCTTTACTTTTACTCAGACTATTCTCACCCACTATAGCATCCTACACCAAAGCTTTTATGTCAATACCCCCAACTAAATGTGGCCAGATCCCTTCTCCTTACTTGTAATGCTCCTTAGTGTTACTAGGAGAAGCTATGTTGACTGCAACAAACCTGATTGATAAAGTAAGACTTGTTGCTAAAGGGTTTGCTCAAACCCATGGCATTGATTAACACAAGACTTTTGCCCCAACTGCAAAATTTAATACCATTAAAATCTTACTATCTCTTGCTATAAACTTGGACTGGCCACCTCCATCAATTAGATGTACCCCTCCATCAATTAGATGTAAGAATGCCTTCTTGAACGGTGACACTGGAGAGGAGGTTTACATGGATATTCCATCGAGAATAGACCCTAAGAGTAATTTCAGCAAGGCATAAAAAATTCATATATCCTTCTATGGGCTCAAGCAATCTCCAAAAGCTTAGTTTGAGCAGTTCACCATGATTGTCAAAAATCATAGCTACAATGAGTGTCAGACAAATCAAACATTGTTTGTTAAGTCTAGTCCTAGTGAGAAGTCTGCATCACTAATTGTGTATGTGGATGATATTGTCACGACAAGAGACTATATGGAGGCTATTAACATGTTGAAGAACTCTCTTGCAACTGAATTTGATGTGAAGAATCATGCCAGCTTGATATATTTTCTTGGAATGGAAGTAGCTAGAACCAAGAATGGCATGTCCATCTCCTAGAGGAAAAACATCCCAGATCTACTTGAAGAGACTAGTATGCTGGGTTGTAAACTAGCATCTACAAGTTATCAAACAAGAAAGTCCACTTGTTGTGACTAGGAAATACCAGAGACTCGTTAATAGGTTAATACACATATCACATACCCAGATTTGAACTTCTTTGTGAGTATAGTCAATCAATTCATAAATAAACCGAATGAGGTATCTTAAGATGACTCCAAGTAAAAGGTTTTTTCTAAAAACGAGGGCTCATGGGGCGTTGAAAATTTTTATGATGCTGATTAGCAAGGTCTGTGACTAAGAAGAGATCTACTACAAGCTATTGTACATTCTTACAAGGAAATCTTGAGTTGATTATGCCTGTAGTTCCCAAGTGACAGATGTGCTAACTAATTGCAAGAGTCGAGTTTGAAAGGTTGAGTCTCAAACTAGGGATGATCAATATCTACTTCCAACTTGAGGAGTAGCATTTGCTGATGTTGTCTCTTTCTCCCGTTCTCAGCAAGGTTTTATGCATGTATTTTTATTGTGCTTAATATTTTGTTTCTTGCATCAACACTGTTTTATTTTTTTTCTTTCTTATTTCATCGCACCATTAAGTTAAGAGATTTTCCTTTTTTTTTTTTTCAGGTTTCCTGACTGTGAAAGATCTAATTGAGCTAGGTTTTGCAGCCATCATGCCTTTTCCTTTATGTATCGCACAGTTCATGGAATATACAGAACTTCAGAGGCTCTCCTCTATGGTTTTTCATCAATTCTCAATGCACACAACAGGGGAGAACAGACTAAGCCATGTAAGTTAGCAGACAAGAAAAGATTTTCATATCAAATTCAATCGAGAAGCAGAACTGAAATACTGACAACACCTCATCTCAGACACAGCTCAAACCTGCATAACAGTGGTGTCCGTCCAGATAATAAATTTTGAGCAGGTGGTCAAATCAACAAACTTCTATAATTGCAATAAGTTAATTACTGGATCTAATGTCATCATTTTAATTAGCAATGAGCAGATCACCAATACAAACGCATCCTCAGCATGAGAAAGTTTTAAATACTGTAAAGCCAAGAGCAACAGGAAAGCTGCACTTCCACTCTTCCAAGTCAAGTAATGCGACATTCTATTAATGTACAACCAACTTTGACTCAATTATCTAGAATGATTTCACCTCAGATAGACCAAGCACTGAGGGATTCTAAGTCACGTTTTACATTTTAGAAGTATAAATTACCCAAAAACACAGACCATAAACAGTTTCAAATTAAATATAAGGTACCTGAGCAATATGCTTCGCAGATATCAGTTCAACCATGACAAATGATGCATGCCATCCTTGCTTTAGACCAAATATTTCCAAAAGTCCATCATCAACATGGGCTTCAACAAAGCCTCTCTGCAATTATAACAAAAAGCCTTTCCAGTCAGCCTCCTTAAAATTTGTAGGACATAATTAAGAGCTTCATCAAACAAGTTCATATTCAGCAATAATCATAAGTCCATGGCAATCACCATAGGAGCATTGTTCAAACATAATATAACCACCAAGCAGTAGAAAGTGAGAAGAAAGTCATAGGCACATATATTCCATGTAGTGATAAGACGAAGAAAAATCATTAAGTGTTATAGCTATAATTTAGTTATATACATCTGCAAAAATAAAAATAAAAATAAAAAACAGATTCCAGTGACCCAAGGGACCCCAAAAGAACAATTTATTAATGTCTCAAAATAATACTTGGCTATTCCAACCAATAAAAAATATAATCTGAGATGAATGCTTTAATTGTTTAATATTATCATTATAACAGGGAATCTCAGACAATAAAAAAACAGTACCTTTTCCATATACTGTGGTTTTGGAGTACCCCAGGGGTTTCTTCCACTTCCATAGCTATGAAGATTCAGAGCAACTATCGCTCTTACACTGAAAGGATATAACATAATCTTATTACACAAATTGGGACAAACCAAAACCAATAGCACGAAAATGACTTCTAATACATATATATTTACTGAACAAATGTACATCTTTTACGTATATTGAATTCTAAGAACTAAACCAAGATATCAGAGATTTGAATCAGAACTATGAAAAAGAAGAGACACAAGATCACAAGCAACTAGACTGTGGTAAAGAGTAACAACATTCTGCTTAATAGAGCATTGCTTTGTTCCCTAGTTGAAAATATTGCACTAGCAAAGAAATTTGTACCTTGCAGGAACTGGAACCTGCTCCCACTCTGAACAATTGACCTTTTTGACATGCATCCGCAATATATTTGTTAGTCCCCTAATACCAGAAAGGTTAGACCAAAATCATCAGAACTACAATATGTAATTATTAGGCCAATTATCATCCTCAATTACTGAAGAGAGAAGACAAAGAACTTTTGAGTCCAGCAGGAAAAAGGTTTTGTTGAGATTATAGGAAATAATCAAATTTGAATTATGAACTACCAAGGAGTCACAGGCATCAGGTGAAAACGCACATAAACTGAAAGATATTTCTGATGGAGAATATAAAGGAGAGAGCCAAAGCAAAGAAAGAAAAAAAAAAGGGATACATTCATAAGGTAAGCCAAATCAAAATTCAGATCATGTGCCACAATATGTCAATTAAGCACAACAACAAAAGTAATTCCCAAAACTTATAAAACGTCTTCAATTCTATTGAAAGGATAAAAATGAGTAATTGCACTTCAAGAGTAAATTTTATCTCAAAGCTACAAGAAAAACATCATCGTTCCACCTTTAGCCACATAGCTATACCAGTTCAAGAATAAGATCCTGCAAACCTAACTTAAATGACATAGTGCGGTTAAAATTTCTTCAGCTTGGAAATGAGTTCACATTATCAGAAAACACTAATATCTACTTTAAGAGGTATTATGAATGTAGGAAAATTTAGAGGTTAAGGAAACAGTTACCCTATTAAGAGTATGCAAATTTTGAAAATTTTATAGGTTAAGAAAATAGTTCCTCATAGTGCATCCAAAGTAAGGGATATAAGTTTCTTTGTATAGTTAGACTATTAGTATAAACAATAAACAGAAATTGAGAGTCAATGTATACAGATATTGGATCTTTCAATTATATATTATGGCCAGCACCTTTTGCTCCCTAACTTTGCTCTCCATATTTTCTCAACATGGTATCAACAAGCAGGCATTACTTCTTGAATCCTAGAAATAACTTTGGACAAAAGAAAAGGCCAGTTACTTGAGTTCTGTTTCGTTAATCATACATTTCAAGATTTGCTGTTTTCCAATAAATTGATTTAGACTAAAACACACAAAATTTAAAAATGTTTAATTAATTAATTCAATGCAGCTAGTGGAAATAACTATATTAATGCATTACATTATATTACACTATGGTAGAATCGTTTCAATGGTTTTGGAGGCCCAGGTTCAAGTACTGTTGCTCCCACTTTTCAAAAAGAAAGAGGATGAAAACAACGAGAATCAACTTGCTTAACTTGGAGTCAACATGCTGAATCAACTGAGTTTGGACAAGTCAGTCACCAGTTCAAGCAAATTAGCATTGAGTCTAAGTCAACAAGCAAGTTGATATGTTTTTTTTCCCTAACACATAATGTAAACTTGCGAAGTTAACCAAGTTAACTCACAAGTTTGGCAACAGTGAAGGGACCACTCCAAGGAAGCAAGTCAAAAAATTCTACAAGTTGTTATTTAACAAGGACATAACCAAAGAGAGTAGTAGATTTCAAAAGCTTGCCAGTCTGGTCGTGCTTTCAACTTTTGTTCATCTTTTAAAAATTTGTTTTTCAAAAAGGGATGTAACAAAAAAGCAGTTAGTGTATGTCAAATAATAATTTGATATGTGCTTTTATCAATATCACTGGTGTTTGATCATTTATATAAAAAATTACATTTTACTATCAAAGATGAAATTATTATTACTAATTTTCATTTTGAGTTAGGTGTCTTCATCCAAAAGAAAACTAGAATCAGCTTTTGATTACAAGAAGCTCCAATTTCCTACTTCTCTCACAATAAAACAAATTCTGGTTTAAAAATAGTTTTATGTGAAATAAAAATTATTTAAATAAAAACATTTTTTTGTCTTTCTGAGCTAGTCCAAAAAGTATAAGACCTAGAGAATAGAGTTGTATTAAGTCTGGATCTGTTTTCTTCTTCAATCATGTTTATTCATAAAAAGCTACAAGCTTGGTACGATTCATGTTAAGAGGGAGTGAGAAGAGGTATAAATAATTTAAGAAAGTCTTACATGTTAAGGAATTAATGCACCCAAGAAAAAGTGTATGCACGGGACCTGTTTTATGGACACAATAATTGAGTCTTTCAATAATATTTCATTGGAAAATTAATTAGTGCTAATTAAGCTATAATTACACTTATTGAGACCAAAACACCTATATATCTATAATTATGTAAAAAAAATAAGTATTACATGTTTATTTGACCAACATAAATAGTCAATTTTCCAAATTTAGCAAATTACACAATTATCTGATATAAGTATTACTAAAAACAGATTATATTCACAAAATAATTTTTAAGTTTCATATTTATATATGATAATTTGATTTCAGGAATAATATTTGTAATTAATATATCATAATAAACATAAGCATAGTTGTAAATAAATAAAGTTTTAATATAAATTAAAGTTACGATTTTCTGCACAAAATAAACATTAGACCAAAAGTTTTAAAAATTTTAATGTTATATTCTTAACAAAATTAAATTAATATTATTCTTAAGGAGATTTTGGTCATATTTAATTTTAGCATATAAATGTATGCTTTAATAATAGAAGGAATGGCCATATAATTTGGCGTTACTCAAGGAAGGGGACAACAATTTACAACTAATTTATTTGGTTCTTTTCTCCCCAACTTTAGGTCTCACTATTTTCTTAACACTCTTGAACACACACGAGTGACACGATCATTAGCACACATGCAAACAAACTGCACAAATACAAGATCATGCCAAAGACATGATCTCAGTCAAATATCAAATTGGAAGACTAAAGAAGTTTAGTTCAACCAAAATAATCAAGTATTATAGCTCGTCACAAAATAAAGAATGAGCTTCTCTATTTTTGTTGCAGCAGTCATAACTTCTATGGCATTAGAAGTGCTATATATTTTGATGACTAAAAGACACAATTGTTGGACTTTCCAAAATACAAGTATCACAATAGTCACTTTTACATGCTCAACAATGTGGTTCATCTTGCACTCATAGATAAAATGATATGTCAAGATAAACAATTGACCAAGCATAATCCTCCTCACTGTAACAATTAAAAAATATTTCTCCCCAAAGGAAAAAGAAAAATTGTGAAAGAACCCTTTTCACCTCATATTTCTGCTTATTTTATGTAGATTACGAAAAAAGAAATATCTACTCAAAAATAATTTTTCCTATTGAAGGCAATCTTCTTTTAACATGAAGTAAAATAACTAGAGGCAACAACTATCAAAAGGACTGCTTTTGTCATTTAATAACAGACAAAGTGCTTAAGTTAAAAAAAATCTTACCTTAAACTTGGATCACTAGTGCAAGGTGTGAAGAACCAGCCCTGGGTGCAACTGTAACCAGAGTATATAATCTGCAACTCAAAAAGTAAGATTGGTCGAGTATTATGTATTGGAATGACTAAAAGCTATAATATCATTTAAGGGCCATGACTCATGAATAAATGGAAGCCGGTAACCTGATAATATCAATGCTAAGAAATTATTGTAAATAAACAGTTTTGCAAACATAAAAAGGCACTGGCATCATAGATTACTTGCTCAAGCATGGTACCATACAATTTTTTAATCTAAAGAAAGCAGAGGGAACTCATTTACTTTTGGGGGCCAGAATATTTTCAGGTACCCAAGTAAGCATTAGTCAACAGGTCAAAGTATAGTATACCTTATTTGCAATTGGACCATTTGCAAGGTAGGGTTTCTCATTGCGTAGATGATGGAAACCATAAGCCACCTGGGCATCCATTCCTGTATTATAAAATGACAAACTATGAGAATGCTCATAAATTCAATAAATTCATTTGTGACATCTGAAAAAGATATCATGCCATGTCCAAAGGCAGGAACAAGAAATTCATAGTTTCTATGTTTGTTTAATACACATACTCACACAAAAGACATGGGGAAAAAAACCATAAAATATCCTCATCTGAATGAAAAATGTGCAATCCCAATGGTATGAATGTAGCTTGCAATTACCCTGGCATACAACAACTAGCAACTAAACTAATAATTCTTTGATTTGGATATGACTCTTAGTAGCAGTTCAAGGCACCAACGTAATACAACCAATGAACAAATCACAGTACCTATACTGAAGTAATTGTAGAACACTCCCTGATAACATTTAACTTCATCAGGTAGTTCCCCCTCAACTTCTAAACCCTGCATGCACAAGAAACTTCCTATATTAAAAGAAAAAGTCTCATGCCAATGTAACATGTAAATGGAATTAGAATAAATTATATTTCATACTGGAAAAATTTATCAAAAACAATCTGAATACATATATAAACACCACAGAAGAACAAACTTGATTTAAAAAATGAGATAAACCTTATACTCAGAGAACTGAAACTAAAATAATCCTTATCCTATCAAATCTAAAACAAAACGTCTCAAAAAAAGATAAATATGATTAAAATAAAAAATATAATAGATGCCCAGAATAATGCCTAAACCAAAACTGATAAGAGTGATCTAACATTCTCACATTGCCAATTGTCTTCTCTAAGGCCAACTCCTACTTGTGCAAGAGTACTCAAACCCACAATAACTTTCCAGTAGCGTTCTGGTCCTTGTTTTGAAGTAATTTTGGTAATAATTCCCATTGCTAGTAAACAGGTTTGTTTCAGATTGTGCTATTTCCTCACTGGTCACTGCTGATTCACAGGTCTCATCTCAAGGTTTCTAGGGTAATTTCCAGCAATGATCCTTGGTATGACAAACCTTTAAGCAATGTTCTAACCATGATTTTCCTTGTTTTTTCAGCACATGATTACTAGTTAGTGATCCTTGTGGCACTAAGGTAAATATTTTAGAGATTGTAAAGGAATTCTGAGTTCCTAAAGTTAGCCTTTTCCTACTCTCCTCTCTCTTATGTTTAGAAAGTCCTCCTTAAGGAAAGGTAAAGGATCAAAGCCCATGATTCTCCCTCTGATCTCACCAAAGTTTGAGTTAAGGCTTAGAAGGAACATTTTCTTTTTTGGCCAAATATAAGGAACCTAAAGAATCTATTCCCCTCTTTAAGTTTGCATAAACCACGCATGACCATGGATGGGACTCAAAAAGGTCCAACTGCTGCCAATTTCTTGTGAGAACATTGCAATATTGTGTGACTCCCATATCACCTTGTCCAAAATCACAAAGAAAAGCTTTGATTTCAAATAATACTGCCTTGTTTTTTTACTGAGGAATAAATCTTCCTTGCACCCTCCCAAATTTTGTGGCCTATTAGGTGGAGCAAAAAATTTTCCCCAATCTCCATAGTCATAGAATTGATCAACCATGGCATAATTTTGTCTCCCATAGCTTAGACTTTGGATCACCAGTGTTTATGGTGATCCTGTCCTTTCCTCTCCCTCAAAAGAATAGCATAACAATGGCTGACCACTGTAAGTAATTGTTGCCATTTAGGTGATGGCCTGTGACAATCGCAGGTGAAGATTCAATTGAGCTATGGACATGGAAGATGATGACATGATAGTAGAGCGAGGAGACGATGAAGTCGTCTCCTTGAGTTCTTTACTCATTGTGTTTCAACATTCATCCCTGTGAGTGTTAGGCATTGTTTAGCTCTATTACAATGTGAAATTTCAGAGTTTTAATCGATATTAAGATTACCTTATTAAAAACAATCCGACTACATATATAAACACAATAAGAGAGCCAACTTCATTTGAAAAGTAAGAAAAACCATATCCTAACAAAACTGAAACTATGATAATCCTTATCCTATTAAAACTGACCAAAAGGAAAAAAGATAAAAAAATTAAAGAAAATTAAAAGATGCCTAAAACAAATAACTAATCAAGAGTTATCGAATGCTACTTGAATTTTAAAATAAGAAAACAATATAGATAACGTCATCTTCAAAATATCACAGCAATTGTGTACTTGAAAGTGAGAACAAACATTCAACTCACAGGTCAACTTCACATGATCGTAAGAAAAATTTGTGACATTTGCTTCCACCTAATAAATTAATTTTTCTTCAGTTATTCAAGGCCAATAAAGTGCTCCACAATAATGCAATAGTAAGAATTTCACCTTTAAGTCACATTGAGAATAGAAAGATCATAAGGAGAAAAAGAAAGGACCTAACTGAAATATATTATTGAAAGACTCACCTATGGTGCATCTAATACAGACCCCTCAACCTATATTTATACTAATACCATGACCAGCAAAGACACTTATACTTTGGGTTCACTACAAGTAATTTATTTCCTTACAAGATCTTTCTAAATCCCTAATACTTCTCAACAGTCCCCCTCGAGCTAAATCTAACAAAGCTTGCTGCTTGCAACAGACAAAACCCAATCAAAAAGAAAAACAACAGATAATAACCAACTCAAACACAACAATACATTTTAAAACTTCAGCAATTAATACTCCCCACAACAATGTACTTAACAAACAACAAGCTCCCAAAATTTTTTCCACTTGTGTCCCACGAGCGACATCCTAGACATTCTTACCCAGCCCAATTATATTGCCAAACAAAATGACACAACTCTAATAAGTTGCTGAGACGCTGACCTACTTATGAATGACCCTCTCAGCTGGATACACAAACCCCAAAATCTCTATTGCTTACGACTCCCCATGTCCCAAAATCTCTATTGGCCCCAAGGTCACTATGCCCAAGGCAACATCCCCAAGGATGACAATCACAACAAGAACAAGAACAACAACAAAATTTCAGAATAAGACTCAAAATATGCTCAAAGGGAAGCACATGCCATAGGAAAATCACATATTGCATATATCTAATAAAGACAATGGCATAGCACCATATGACAGCTAACTAGGATAATTATGTGACATGAGAAACCAAACCCACAACCTCATCAAGAGTAAACTCTTCTGTAGTCTTCAGAGAATATGGTGCTTCCACAACAGTGCCATCTGGCGTTAAAAGTGAAACTCGCCAACTGCATTAAAAGCAGACCAATAGAAAAACTAGCTGATGTAAGACAATCAACAAAGTGGGTATTAGAGCACAGAGAACCTGGAAAAAGACTAACATCTCAGACAAGTCTACTCATATATGGACGTGAGTCATGTTGACTTAGAAGATGAAAGCCATACTTTTAACTTATAAACCCCATGGTTTCCATGAACTACTAATGGACATGTAAAGCAGAAAGCCTCAGTCATTAAATTTAATGAATCCATATGAACCACCAAAATTAAATCAGCATTAAAGGCAATTATTGATGGGACCAAGCCCACTCAGGCCAAAGAGACTTACAGCAGGATACCAAACAGAGTGAAAGAGGGAGAAGGTGAGCTGAGAGAGCGAGAACAGGGATCAAAGGAACAAGAAGGGACACAAAGGTATAAGTCAAGAAAAGAAACTCGGAAAACCAAGGGCAGAGAAAGGAAGTCATGACGAAGAAGTAAGAGGAGCAGTTAAGTAGCTAGGAGAAATTATCTAGCAGAAGGTTTGGGAGGGGGTCAGCAGTCAGGAAAGAGAAGTGTGCAGGGGAGAGTGCTGGCCTCTCAAAAGCCAGACTATTTTGTATTCTGAGGATAGCTCGGGGGGCAAGTGTGTCCTGGGAACCAGGTTCTGGCTTATATCAATCTGGCAACCTTGAAGGATTGATACAGGGATGTATTTAAAGCAAGGAAGTGGAATCAATCCTGCAGCAACTCTTTTGTACTCTGCTATTAATATTAAAAACCTGAGTTTCCTTCTAATATTACAGCTTCTTTTCAGGTGTAAAACCTGACTTGGGAATGACTACAAAAGGGGACCCTATCAATTATCAAGTAGCAATTGAAAAAAATATTTCCAGAAAAATAATACTTACGACTTCCTACTATCAAATCCTGTCAGCCTCAGCTATTTATTAGATTTGGAGTAAGGAACTAATTTGGGCATCCCAAGCTTTTACCTAAAACTATATTAACAAGTCAGATTATCAAGCATATTTAAGTTATAGTTAGGGAGGGCATAAGAATAAATTATACGTGTAAATGGAAAAGTCCTATACCATGCATAAGGATATGAAAAATTTTAATATTGCATGTAGGGGAAGTCAATCTAAATTCTAAAATATTTGTTGTGAATTCTTATGATACTGTATTTTTGTAGCACAAGACTCTGGTCAATTCAATACCATGAAAAAACAAGAAGATATTATTAAACATAAATAGACCTTTTAGAATGAAACATGTCATAAGGCATTGTCTCATAGCTCTGCCACAATATAAAGCCTACATACTCATGCCTTTGGGAATTAACCTCTGATAACTAAAGAAACTAGTTATTGGCAGACAGTTAATTATTAAAAGCTGCCATATCACATTTCAAAGTGCAAACTTAAGAGATAAGACTTACCTATCCAAACGACAAATTCGACCAGTACTGGCCCTGTAAAGAGATCTCTTAACAGCTGACTTCCAAGCATAAGGAAACGAACCACCCTGATAACAGATCAAAAGCACAGATCAATGAAGTAGGCAACACTAATCTAGCCCAAAATTTCCTAGCATATGGATGCTTACCCAACCAAAACTCCTAGAAAGATCATTGCCCGTACCAAGTGGTATGATCCCAACAGGAGGAACTGGCATCCGACCTTCTCTATGAAGTTCTGTGAGACATCCTAACACCCAGCCAACTGTACCATCACCTCCTGCAACCTGTCCAATCATCCAGCATAATCCAACGCCAATGCTACTTTAGTAACATGGGGATTTATTTATGCATTCTTGGCATTGTAGCTAACAATAGAGGTAAAGGAATCCTTTTATATACTGAAAATTGAATGTAGAATGCAATTCATGATTCAAGCAAACTCATCAACGTACCATAACTCTTATTCTTTCTCGAGTTTCTTTGGCACAAGAATCACCAAGACCAGCCAACATCTCCAGGCAACCTAATCCATACTTGACAAATTCATGGGGCTTCACATCTGATAGGTCAAAAACCTGCAGTACAAAATTTTGTCAATCATGACATGGAAGCAATAGAAAATTAGCAAGAAAAAGCACTGCAGAATTCATTTCACTTAGTCTCAAATTAAACTTGCATTTTGTTGATGCAACTCAAACCTTTTGTTTTAATATCTGTCAGAACCAAGAAAAACAAAACGTTATTAAGTTGATACTAAATCAAGGAAAAAGAAAACAGAAAAAATTCATGATGGAGGTCATTTTCATTAACAGTGGCTAACTCCAACTTTCAGTGGTTGAATCTTTCGATATTTCCTTTCTGGTAATAAGATCTGATGAGCGTATGCTGAATACACCAAAAGCCGCAATGGACCTTTTCATAGAACGTCCAAGGTTTTCTTAGTAGGTGTAGGAGTGGAAATGGAAAGGTGGAAAATGGAGAAATGAAAACGAGGGCTACAGAAACCTATATTCTGTCTTTGTTTCTTGTCAAATTCAATTCTTAATTTTCATCATTTGGTACCTCTAAGTCAATCTTCAATTTCTCAATTGTTACAATAGCCTGTTATTTAACGTTTTTTCCTTCCATGTTTACTATATACAGTTTATAGCCCCAAAAAACGAATATAAGACACTGGCATCGGAAACCGTTCGGTCATCTTGCTGCTGTTTTAGTTTGTTCAACAAACAAGTGCTCCAACGCCTGATGCAAACACGTTGAAGCTTTAAAATCATCAAAAGCTAAGCTAATCGAAGAAGCGCATTCATGCAGTACCACCCGGAGAGCTCCCACCATCACTCCAACGTTATCTCCTTCGTACCATTGCCAAATAGCAAATCCATGAGCTTTCAGACAATATCAACTCAAGCACAACAAAAATTCTAAACCACCCTTGATACCGAAGTTATAAAAATCGAATTAAACTAAAAATTGAACTTGGAGGAAGAAAATCTATGACCTGTTCTTCACTCATTAAATACTGGAGCCTCTCCTTGAGCACAGGGCCATGGCGACCACCGCTGCGCCGATTAATAAAGATAACCATAGGCGCCTCCGGCTGCTCGACATTGTCGTCGCCGTCGCCCTTGTTGCTTATGAAGTGGCTCTCCCCGGCGGTAGGGTCCTGAAAGCGGATGCAGTCGCGCATTGCAAACCGAAGATACTGAGGCATAGTGAGCTTCTGCCTCAACTCCTCCTTGTCAATCCGGAGCCCCGATAGCCCACACGCTCGAAACGACTCGATCATCGACGACCTCACCGCTATCTTGTGGGTATCGCCCGTCGTGGACGGCGAGTCCATCTTCGTCTCCGGAGAGAAGGTGAAAAAGGAGACTTCCCTTTGATTGATTATCAAATTTCAATTTGAAACTGCAGACTATTGGCCTCGCTGGACTTATTATTCAAATTTCTTTAAATATAATAATACTTTTATATACAGAACCGGAAAAATCATTCTCTCTCTATACGTATAGTTTAATGCGTAGATATAGAGAGAGAAAGTGAAAAGAAGGCGTGTGTGGAAGATTGGGTAACTTGATTGGTTATTCAAGAGGATATTCGCATACAGGGGAAGATAAACGTCCCCATATGCAGATTTCAGATTTGAATCTTCTCGTGAAAGATCATTTCTAGTCTTTCTGGGGAATTGCCCTTCCATCATGCCCTTAATTACACAAAACGCAATTGAGGGAAGAGTAGATTTTACGTTCGAAAGAAACTACCTTGTTCTTTCTTCACTTTTGGGGAAGAATAAAGGCAACAACTTTTTACGACACTGTTGTACCCTATCTTAACTGCAACGGTTTTGTGAGCCATTTAAAACACTTGATTTTATACGCCATAATGAAATAAGTTTCGAGTACTGATGACGAAAGATCCAAGGAAGGAGATTCTTTATTTTGGCTTTAACATCTTAAAGAATTTGCACTTAACTATAAATGGTAAATTTTCTGTGCTTCAAGTGGTTTCACGGTGTAATTAATATACGACACGCTAAAAAAGAATTTTAAAAAATTATATAATTGATTCTTTATACTATTATAGAATCACTCAAATTTTTTAACTCATTATAATTTGTTTAATTACTTTATTTGCTTTCATAAATTCAAACGCACAAGTTACATTGTAATTAAGATGTAACGTAAGCTCCTCATTATTTCTTGATATTTCAAGCTAAATTATTTTAAGAATTTTTTTTATCAAAAGAAGTACTATTAACTATAATGAATTTATTATTCTTAATAAATAGGAATTAAAATTTTCTTTTTCTTTTCCCAAGTATTTATGTTTATTTATTATATTTCTGACTTCGATCAAGTTTAGCCAGAGCTTCATAAAAGCACCTTTAGTATTATTGCGTTATATGGTTTTCTTTCTTTATTCATTTATTATTTCAGCATTGCAAAGAGCATGTTACCCTTTTAGTATTAATAAAACAATTATTTTCGCCCTTCATTTGTAATAACAAAATAATCCTTAAAAATTATAAAAAATAATTTTTCATAGTCTTTATAAATGGCATGTCCTTGATTTATTGTTACATTTATAAAAAATTATTTTAACGCAACAATTTGTGAATGATCAATTTAACATTGAGATAAAAAAATAAAAAAAAGGGAGATTAATATGATACTTTTTTCATATTTAAATTATAAATGAATTTAAAATAAAATTTTAATATATTTAATAATAATATTTGACCAGTAAAACTTATCATGATTTTTATATACTAAAAAGAAATTTTAAGGGAAACAGGAGAGAGGTCTTCTTCCCTTTCTTTTCCTCCAATGTCAATAAATTTCTTTACATTTTCTGTCTGGGAGACAAATTTTTTTAAAAAAATATTTTTTTCAATTTGTTTTTCTTAGCAAATGGGTAAAGCTTTTAACTTTTTTATCCATCTTTCTGAGATATGGTTGTCAATAACTCAAACAATGTACTATTCTAAAAGATCCGAGGATTAATAAGATTTTGACAAATAAATAAATAAATATTTATACATTATTATTAGATTTGGATATTTATAATTATTAATGCAACTGAACTCTGCATTTAATTTTTTTGCTCAAAAAATTTTAAAAATTAAAAAGCCTAACTATTGTTTTTTTTAATTTTTTTATTTTTAACTTTTCTAAATGCCTGAGTTGAGTTTTTTTTTTACCTGTTGAAATGGAAACGGTAAACAGCTTGCAATTTATATTTTTAAATTGTGAGGGTTGACAGGATTTTTATTTACAGTTTATTTTTAAGAATATATATATATATATATATATATATATGAATAAATATGTACATAGTGTTATTAGACGTAAGATATATTGTAATTATTATTGTAACTAAACTTTGCATTTAATTTATTTTTTATAAAAAATATTATTATAGTTCTTAACTTATCTGAATTATTATTTAAGTCATTCATTTATTTTATTTTTTAAATTGATCCTTTTATTTATTGGAATTTGTCATTCTTTATCTACGACTTTTGATATTATTACTATGTATGATTTCTGGAGCTAAATCTAATTACCTCACATGGAGAAACCATGTAATCAGTTAGTGTATTAGAGGGAAAATGCACCTATCTAACAGTTGTTATTGATTCAGTTGTGTTGACCCAAATTAAAATTGAGTCACCATATTTTCAAAGTTTCAATACCAAGAACATACAACTTTTAAATTCAATCTAACAATTTATATTTAATGATCAATGCCATCATCCAATAACTGCTTGGAGAGACAATTAGCCTTCAGGTAGAGGCACAGAAAATTTGGATCTATAATATCCTGACCGGATGATGGACAAGAAGGACTCTTAAACTGAAACTCTCTTGCATATAAATGCATGCACACAGTTCCTTTCAACTTAAAGGCAGTGAGACAAAGCAGTGGTGTCAGTTCGCTGGAATCTGATCGGGCAGTTGGACGTTCAATAGGGAGAATGACTTGTTCACATCGAAATGGGCACTACGGGCCCAAAATCAAGAAGAAAATGGGCGTTGCATTAAATAAAATAATTAAATACTTAAAGTGACGTCATACTTATTTCTCATTCATCACGGTCATTCATTTCACCTTCCCTTGGAGGAGTTTGGTTCAATTCTATTATGGTAATTCCCGTCATCCTACAGGGGCAATTATGGGAAATCAAATCGTTGTGGACCGGGTCTCCCACGCCGAGACGAGAGCCGGCGGTCTGTGGGGTATGGCCCACACGGAAGGGTGACCGTTGATTCCGTTTTAGAAAAACATAAAAAGGCGAAAAAGTTCGAGTCCTTCCAAGGTGGAACATGGGCTTGCCGGGTCCCTCCACTATTCTTTGTTCTCATTTCTACGAAACACACAGCCACAAAGCCACCCATTGTCCCATTGCACTAGATTAATCTAGAAACTATTTTGGCGGTCTAGACATCAATTATAATCAATATATCGTAAAAAGTCAATGGGATAACAAATAGGCATTTAATTAGCATTATGAGCATTCCTAAGTGCCATCAGCCCAAGTAAGAATCCAAGGCAACATCATTATTCTCATAATTAGAGATTCTTCAAGTCGGTTGGGAAAACGTTTGGGCAGTCCCTTTCTTTTTTCCTGGTTAAAGTAATAGTTAGTTTAATCAGCTTCATAGTGTATACAGATCATAATATATGATTGTACAATTATACTTCCTCTGTTCCCAATTCACAAGCAACCAATTTCTTTGACAATCTGTAGTGGAATCTTATATTAATCTAACAGATGGAATTACTAACACAAGAAAGTCACCAGATGTGAACTAAGAATCAGGTACATCTCAAATTTGCCCTTCTGTGTGCCAATAAAATAAGATAAACAAGCCACTTGAACTCAGAACATGAGGCCGGTGCACACAACATTCTTTGATTTTAAACCTTTGCATTTACTGACCCCAGAAAAAAAAAAAAAAAAACATTTGCATTAAAATGCCAGTATTAAAGTAATTACAACATGCATTAAGACTTCACCCTAGCCAGTAGCAAAAAGAGCTTCATGCCTCTATTTCTCTCCTAATGGAATTTGTTTAAGTCCATGCAACAAGCAAATAAACTATAAGGCTGAAAAGTATCAAGTCCGATTATATAAATGACAAGACATAGATATAAATTTTGAATATTTTCTAATAAGTTATTTAACAAGAATATAACAAGCGACTAATTTCTATAACTTAACACATAAAATTGGGTGTTTCAAAATTTTTTCTCCACGTCATACTGAATTAGAGAATCTAATAGAAAATACCTAAGGAATTTCATCTAAATCTAATCCTATGCCCTAAACCACATGTTATGCAAATCACTGCATTTTGTCTTTCCATGTCAAGTAATTGCAGCAGTTGCGATCATTGCTCAATATAGCAAAAGGTGAAACCTTTTCAATAGTAACGTTACTGTTCTGATCAATTCTATAGGAGACATCCAGTCCCTCCAAAGTCAGGTGATAAATTAGTTCATTGGAATGTAGAGAATTCTGCTTCCTTTCAAGGACGCAAGCTGTTTCATCTTGGCACTCATCTATATCAGAAGCATCATCAAACTGTTCATCATTTTCTTTCTTTGTGATGGCATCACGAGGCCTATTCCGTTGACTTAGTGACCGAATATCCCATGAAAGCACCTGCTTTATCAGGCTTTGGAATTCGCTTGGTGATCCATACAGCGACTTCTTTTCCTAAATCAGGAAAACAGTCATCAGACATCAACCAATCGAGTAGTAATAAAAGGAAGGAAAAATAAAAAAGATTATTAAGCATTGTGGCTAAGGAAAGAATACAAATCATATCATCAAGAATGCATTCATTTACAAAATAAGGTCATAGGAAAACAACTTTACCTTCAGATATACAAAGTATAGCAAACTATGATAAGTCTAGACTTCAAAAGAAAAAAAGAAAAGAAAAATGCTGGAACCAATCATGGAATAGAAATAATAACATTAGCTCACCACCCAACATCTATTTATCTGTCTGGCTAATTATCATAAAGAAGCCCTGTTTTAAACACACAGGATAATAAAATAAACTAATGAATGCTATTAACTAGACCAACCATTTAGACAATGAAGCTAAAAACAAAAGTTGAATATCATATGCTTCATAGAGAAATTAAGGAAGTATAACCAAAACCAAGTGGGTAGTGGTTATTTACAACGGTTACAGAAATGGGATGAATCAGAAGTTCTAACATGAAGCTAAGTATGACAATCATACTATTAAGTAGATATCACACTGCACCCCTTTTGAACTCCTTGTGGGAGGAGGTGGGGTTGTTACAATTAAAGAGCCCAGCCCATGTCCTTCAAATCCTACAAGAGAACCCAGAAACTGGAAGGCACCAGCCCATTTCCAGGATTTCATAATGAACCGAGGTCCAAAACTAACAGCTACAAGCCATCTGAAGTCATGCAGAAAATACTAGCAGGTTGTTACCAAGTTAGTTGGAAGGGCAAAAAAGTCTTTACATCATTAACAGAAATTTTTATAAACTGGAGGTTTTAGTTTAAGGCAGTGTGCTTGTAATTCATAAAACATTTTGGATTTTCAGGATACTCTTTGAATAAGATATCCATTTTTGCAGTGCAATAAAAATCCTATCAGAATTCGTCACAATTTCATACTCAAAAGGGTGTTGAAGGGTTACATTAATAAATTATAGGACAAAACTTTTAGGGGTTTACCGTGAGGTTCCCCAACCAAAACATACATCACAGAGGAATTTTTTGGAAGTAGCCAATCATGTAGTGTTGAATTGTGATAAATATTCATGTGTCAATTTAATGGAGAACTTGACGCTAACATCTAGATAACTACACTTAAATTTTGTCTTAAATAGTATAGGTACAACAAGCTTGATGCAGGTATTGAATTCAATAAATCAAGCAAGTCATTTACAACTCACTGCTATTCTCCAGCAATTTTCTAGTGTTGAGGTGAAGTCCTTCGAAAAGCTTATAGAAGATACAGCAAGTAAGTTATCCTCCTGAAAAAGGCATTTAACTTTATCCATGAAAACAAAAATCAATTACCAGAGTGTTATAAAAGAAAGATAAAAGGAAAATGCAAAACTAATATTACTCAGATTCAGATATTATATTGACTTTAACATCAATCATTGGTAAAATCAAGAGCAGAGTTTCAATGACAAGTAGCGAGTAAAGATGGTTGTGTATCTTTTATTCCTCTAACTTGGAATGACAAAATATGGAATCTAGGTAACAATTGTATTAAGTTTGTCAAAAATCATTGAAGACATTAGTGAATGAATCTTCCAGATGTTAACACCCTCCTACCCAAGTTACATAGTCTACCAAGACATGAATAACAGATCATTTTTGGAAGTATATGCAATTTAGCCTCCAATGAGCTACTACCTCAAACTGTGCAACGGTTTACTTCACACAGAACAAATAATCATGCTCTTATGACTATGCTATACAAGAACTGCAATATCCAATATTCCTCACTAAACATAGATCCTTCTTAAAAGAACCAAATATGATCAGCATTAAATACAAATAAAGGATAACAGAACAATACCATCAACCAATTGGGCACTCCTGCTTCTTTGATGCTGTCACAGTACGGAAGATAGGGCTTGACATCAAGCACTGGCTGTCAATGTTCAGACAACAGGCATTGTTTCCCGTGAAAGCATTATTATCATAGAACAGCAGTAAGTTCAAAATTAAACAAAACAATTGAAAACCTGAGCAGTGCATTATTACTGTAAAGTTAGCATGGGGTAGCATAGATCAGCCAACTTACAGTTCCATCAACCAGGTCCGCACCAGAAAGTAGAACCATATTTCCCTGTACGGCTTCCACCTAAAGAACAGATATCATGGAATTATTTTTGTTTAATTGGAGAGAAAAAGTTTTCTTAATTTCAATAAACAATTTATAATAATATAATAAAATTGGTTAACACTGTAGCAGAGTAAAAAATTACTTCCTTTTACACACTGAATTTGTACAAAGAAGGGAGGGGAGAAGTAGAGAGTTCATTAGATGTGTATAACCACTCTAAGTTTAGAACATGAACCTTGTCACTGATATTACCTAACAGGTAAAATTTCAAGTTTACAACAATCCAGATATGCTATGAGGAATTATGTTTAAATTCATTGGGACAAAGGATAAAGTGATATTTTCCGAGACATCAAGGTCTTTGTAGTTTGGTGATCTCTTAAATTGAATAAGCCGGTTATAAATCTACCTGAAGTGATATCAGTACCATATAATCATACAAATATATTATCATTTCAGTAAGCATGTCAGAAACATGTATGCAGAGCCAACATTTGTTATCACCTTAGCAACTGTTAGTCCAATGGGGCATGGACGATGTGGGGATCGTGTGGCAAAGACTCCCTTTCTTCCACCTTTCAGTCTTGGTACCCTCACCTACATATCCATCCACCAAATATTATGTTTGAAGAAAAGAAAAAGGGTCAATCGATGCCCATAGATAAGATAGCCACACACCTTTGCCTTGAACTTTGATTTAGATGGATCCTTCCATAGCTTCTCAAGATCTGTATTTAGATGAAATACATATATAACCCAGCAATGAGAATATTCTGCAAGACCCTCAAGTGATGCAGGTGGAACACGAGTTGTATTGAAAATCAAACATGCTCTGGCAAGAGGTACAAGTAATGGCTGCCTTGGTGTCCCATTCCTACACAAATGTCAAGAGATAGCTAATGAACAGAGCATTAAGCAAGCAACTAATCACCAAAAAAAGGCATGGCACCCACAAAGCACAAAAATGGACTCAACCAGGTGGGAGTTATGACCTAAGGTCTAAGTGGAAGCAAATTACAACATGAATTATCTACCTTAACATATTCCAACTGCCTACTATGGAATCAGTATGAAGCAATACTATGGAAGTTGTCACCTCGTTTTCATGCTTATAAAATGGACTGAGACCAATGTCTGGTTTCTGCATCCTAGGTTATGAATGGTATTTTGAATCATTGAATGTCATTGAAAAGAAACAAAAAGTCAAACTACTTGAATTGGCAATTTTTGTTGTTTAAATCTTTATCCAGCTACGAAAAATGGACTATTATTCATCAATTAAAGAAATATGTAATAATCAACAAATATTCACCTTGTAGAAAAGCATGATTGGATGATGCCAATAGGGGCCATGGGATAATAATTCATCTCTGGGTTATCACATTTAGCTTGTGTTATTGCTTTTCTCATGGCCTGCAAATACTTATGCAAAGAAATTAGCAAAAGAGCAAAGACGTAGAAAAGTGAAAGATAAAGAGAAAGCTCTAAGGACTTTTATACATTGACAAATCAGGATTCAAGAAAGCATGCCAACTGACGATAAGATATTGAACAATATACGCATCAATATTTAAATACATATCTCTTTCGATGACAATGATCTAAATTCAAGCTGAATATAACCACCAAGTTAGGCACAAGCAGCCTTATAACAATGAATAATCCTAGTTCTGTCATATGTTACTCATTATACCTATTGGGGGTCACTCTCACATGAACCAAGTAATTTATGTGAAGAACCTCTTTAACCAAGGAATTCATTATACCCATTAGGCTATGCTTGGAAGTTTTGAGGAGAGTGGAGTGGGGAGGGGAGGGATAGAATGGGAAAAGGAAGCGAAGAGATACAACTATATTATTTGGAGATGTCTAGTGAGGAAAGGGAGGGTAATCCTTTCTGTGTTGTTTGAAAATTACAATGCTAATTACCTGAGTGGGTTGGGTTAGAGATATAAACTTCAAATATTAACCTGGTATTTTATTTCCCTTGATGCTTATTAAGGGTGAATGAAATAGTAATTCAATGAAGAGTAACAAGGCAAACCCTTTCAAAGCCTTCAACTAGGGGGTTTGAAAATTTAGGTGTAGGGTGGGATAGAACGGTTTGGGAAATCATCCTAATCCACCCCACTCCATTAATTTTATAACAAATAAAGTGCTGGAAGAAGAACATTGGCTCTTTTATTGATAACAGACACTGACTCTAAGGTCAGTTCAGGACAAACAAAGAAAAGGAAAATACAAGAGCGATAGCTTCTCAACCCCCAGCATAAAGGCTGTAACAAGGCCTATTGGACCAACGCAATTCTTGACACGTCCTTCCCCTCTACTAATGGTGTTATTTATAAATTCTAGCTAATGGTGTAACAGGAAATTAATAACAGCCATATCTTCCCTAATCGCAATCCCCCTAATCAGGGAATTGAATTATCCTGTATTGCCTTATTTGCTAATTCTGTGATCTTCCTTGATGCATCTTTCCTTCTGTGGGGAGTAGATTAGAAATGGTCAGTGCTTCCCTCAATCATCATCCTCGGTTTCCTTGAGATTTGTTTCTCTAACATAAAACAAGCTTTTGGTTCTTTTCCAACCTCACTCTATCCTTTCCCACCCCTCCATCAAAACAACGAAAAAAAAAATGCTCTTCTTAACTTTTTAAATCAAGACTAATTATTGGTATTAATACCTTGAATATGTTCTCTCAAACCAAAGCCTTTTAGGCTTATAGTGTAAACAAAGTAAATGCTTACCATACCTTATGCTAAACTTAATTTTAATTGTGGAAATATGGGCAACAAGGATCAAACACCTTCCCAGTTGGTCATAAGACCATGATAATATTTCAAGAACAACTTCAACTTAAAAGCTTACAATTTGTTTGAATGGATGAGAATCAATGGAATGGAAAATGAAACTTTTAATCTCATTGGAAAATGTTAAAAACTGATGAAACCTGGTATAATTCCAGTATTATTACTAACAACAGGATCCAATCCTCAGAGAAGGAGAGGAACCTGATATAGAAAGCACACAAGAAACGATCCAAAGCTCAGAAACCACCCTTGGCTTTTGAGAGGTCAAGGACTCTCCCAAACACTGCTCACAACTATGATACCCCCCCTCCCACCCCTAGCTTCCTATTTCAATCTGTTAACACTCTCTCTCTCTCTCTCTCTCTCTCTCTCTCTCTCTCTCTCTCTCTCTTCCAGCTCACCAATTAGTTATCCAATGCCTTTCCTGCCTCAGTCTCTAAAGGCCCAGCCCTATTATTCAACTTCCTCTTTCGTTCATAAACTCAGATCACCTAAGGCCCATTTTCCATGGGTCCATCATTAGCCCCCCTACAAGAATCACCTCGTCCCCAAGGTGAAATGTGGGCTATTGCTGTTGAATTACTTCCAGTGGTTCCCACGTATTCTCACATTCAGGCTACCCTTTCCACTTAATCAGCACCAGCTGTTTCCCATCATTGAGTTGCTGCACCTTCACTACCTCTTGTGGCCACACTTGTAACTCCATATCTGCGGTTAATGCCGCGGGAAGTTGCAGCACTGGAGTGGTGGGTTGAACTGATTTCTTCAACTGTTAGAGATGGAAAACCAGGTGAATCCTGACTGTGTCAGGTAGCTCCAGCTTGTAAGCTAGCTGTTTAAACTCATGTAAAGTATAGAGACTAAATGATTAATTTTACCTTCTTTATAATTAACCATGGTTTTGTTGGATTGTGATGGATTGTGATGGGCTTGGCCCATCATCTAAGTTCATGGGTCAGGTTTACGAGGAAGGCCCAAGCTAATAAGGGTGAGCTGGCTACTGGAGGGGACTAGGAGAAAATTCTGCTTAACTAACTGTCCAACTCGGGCACAAGAATGGAGGGAAGAGGGACAGTAACACTATGATGATGTATTAAGGGGTTAGAGGGTACAGGAGGAGATGCTAGCCTCTTGAATGCCAGTGGAGTTTCTATTCTGTTTCCTACTTTATGCTGTTGTAATCTGTGGAACATTCTTTCTCTGGTTTACAATCAGAGCAAAGTCTTCCACTGTTTCATAAATAATACTATTTACAATTCAGCTATGTTCAAGGTCCCATCTCAAATTTCTTTTATCATTTCTCCACTTTTGAACTTAGTCTCATCTTAGCCCTTTATGAAGTAAAAGTCTCAAAATGATTAATAACTTTTCAAATTCTGATCCAAAATAGTCCCTCCCTTGATGAGACTAAGTACAAAAATGGAGGATCATTTTGGGTGAGATCTTAAAAAGTAAAGAGTTATTTTAAGACTTTCAATTCATGAAGGACCAAAATGAAATTAAGTTCAAAAGTGAAAGACCAAAATAATATTTTCCTCCTTATTTATGTTGGAGTTGTATAGATTTGTTTTTAGCAATTAAACTGAAATTTAAGATTGATATGCCTATAGAATGACTATTTTGTAACTTTATTATTTACGCTTCCAGTCATTTTTACTCAACATCCTAAACAAATATAAAGGAATTTCTTTTCATTCTCTTATAACACTTCCAAATAGAAGGAATATAAATTCATTGCGTTCTTTTCCTGTCCATTACAATTTATTTTATTCCGTTTCCTTCCATTTCGCTCTCCATAAACATCCAAATATAATCTTAAGTTTTCAAGTCAAAGCTCAAGGTTTTATGAGTATCTCTAAAAATTTAAAGGTAATAGCGAACTAAATTGAACAGGAAATGAGGAATTCACCAAGTCAATTATTAAAAAAGATAAAAAGAAAGCATTCCTTTGAATAAAATAAGTGAGGGAAGAAAAGAAACCTGCTGAGCCCTAATTCGACCCTGCCTCTCAGAGGCGCATTTCTCTAAGGATGACTTGAGAGATACCTCAAGCTCACGAAGCTTGGAGTTCAAAGCATTCGTTTTCCTCTTGAATATGTACACTGTCGATTTCAATAGCTCGGGTGAACTTCATGAAGGTTGGGGATTCAATGTTTCGAACTTGAGCGGAGCCAAAAAGCAGAAAAGATTATACACGCAAGAAGAAAGACAAGGTGGAGTATATAGTCGATACCAGAAGTAGCAGTGGACATGGACACAGCAGCAAATACTAAGGTTAGTGTAAGCCTTGACCATTTTGCTTCAGGAATGGTAGAGCCCATGATGCATCGATGATCAGTTCAGTAGAAATGGCAGCGAAGTGAGGAGTGAGGAGGAAACTTTCATCACAGTGGTCGATTTGTCGTCCTCGGATCGGAGTTCGATTACTTTGTGGATTTCTGTTTACTTGTTACGTTTGTAGTTTATAGACAGTAAATTGTATCTGTTAGGGCATTCTGGGGTGAATCGGGCGACTCGGGCACCCATGGTTTGCCTTTCGTTTTATTCTTTCCATACTATTGGCTATATGTTTGGATGGATAACTGGTTAGGTTTGGGGTGGCGGAATGAAATGATTAAAATTAATTATATTTATATTTATATCTAGATATTTGTTTAAGGTAGAATAAGATAATAAGGATATTAAGACCTCTTTTTGTTATTTAAAATTTTAATTTTAATATTTCTTTAAATTAGGGGTCAAAGATGAAATGAAATAGTATAAAAAATTAAATTATTAATATATCCATTATCTATAGAGGACTATTTTAATTATTATAACTTTATTTAATTTTTATTATTATGGTCATAACTTTTTTTTCTTTTTTTTAAACTTAAATTTAAAAATAAAAAAAACTTGAATTTCAAAATTAAAAAATAAAAAAGATAATAGAAGAATCTATAATGTTGATTACTTTCATTTATTTTTTTTATTTTTTTGGTCAATGATTTTTCTTTTTAGCTTTTATATCTTTTAAAATTTTTTGAAGTAGCATAAATATTTTATAATAAATGTAGTAGATAGAAAATATGGATAGGATAATTAGTAAATAAGATAAGAAATATGACAAAGGAATAACGTAATATTATGTATTGAACAATAATAAAATTATTAGTCATGTATTTATGTTACAATGAGTAATATTAAAAAAAATAATTAATGAGTTATTCCATTTATTTTATTGTAATTTTCAAACAAAATTAATAGATGTTCCTTTATTTTTTCATCAAAACTTTCAAATAACATATCTACTCAAATTATTTCACTTCATTCTATTCTATTCCATATTATTTAATTAATGATCAATCAATTTCATCCTCCCTCCAACTCCTTAGCATAGTCTTAGAGATTAAAAAAAATTCTTTCTTTACTTTACTTATTCAAAATTTCTGGCTAGAAAAAATAATCAAAATTAAGTTTATGAGATTGATAAAATGTAAAAAATTGATCGTACGATATACACTAAACTAAAATTTTCATTTAATGACTGAAATTGTAGTACTTTAAAGATATTTTAAAGAGACACTTTAGACGATTTAGTTAGCATTTTTTGTCATATTTTGTAGATAACAAATTTTTATATTTTTTATTAAATTTTTAATAAAATTATAATAAATGTAAAAAATTTTATGAAACTCAATCATATAATGTTTTAGTATAAAAATAATATATTTATATATAAAAGTAATAAATTCATCATGTTATCTTCTATTTTATTAGACGTTATAAGATATGTTTGGGTGAATAAAATAAGTGAATAAATTATTGTTTGGAACAATTTTTAAATTTTTCTAATTAAGGAATTCTAAAGAGTCTTAATAATTTTATTTTTAAAAATTAATTAGATAATTTTATTTTTAAAAATTAATTAGATAATTTTAATAGATATATAATATTGATTTTACATCTCTATCTTTATGAGGAAAAAACTATTTATGAGAAGGTCACACTTGTCAACGCGGATCCACTCTAGCAAGGCAGATTTACGGGATTTGCTCTAGTAGGAGATCTTAGCTATTCGTGTGATTTGACACTTCCCACAAGGCCATGTTGACCAGCATGTTAAAATGCACCATTTTAAGTAAGTGAAATGGTACGTTTCTGCCCAAATTTTTATTTTAAATCCGCTGCTCCAAAACAACGTTGCATAGTCAATGAGTGAAACGCACTATTTCACTAAGATAAAACAGTGCATTTTCGAGCCTAAAATTTTTGGCGCCAAGAAGTGTTGAAATGGCGTCATTTTTTGGGTTAGTGGACGTTGCAGTCATCTTCTTCATCTTGCTGCCTGAGGACGTGCTTTGTAAACCAATTCTCCATGCTCCAGCCTATTGCCACCATGCTCTGCTCCATTCTCTAACTCGTTGATCAGGAAGAAGACGACATCATGAGTGTTTATTATACGGTGACCCTTTGCAATGTATGGGGCATTGTTTCAATGAACATGGGATGAAAACGTAGGTTACGGTGGAACGCGACGAACTGGAGTTGCTGTGCTAAACGATTCCTCCCAGTGTAATTTTTGGCCTTTAAATTGATGCGCGTATCCGAATGTGTTGAAGTAATGCTGAAGATGAAGCAAATAATGAAGATAATGGAAATGGTTGGGTTGACGACGATCACCGGTGAAAACGCAGAACAAAGCAGAGGGAAGGAAACAGGTGAATTTATCCTATAGTTTTAAAGTCTTTTGTTGGCTCATGATGAATATGTATACTGATAAGCATTCAAACTTAATCTGTTGCTTTGTTCACTGATTTAGCATTGTTTGACAAAGCATCTGTCAGGGAAAGAAGCATCTAAACCAACGAGTAAGTGGCTGCCAGTTGAAGTCCCTATTGACTTACAAGTATTCAAGTTGTCACTCATGATCCATACCAGGGAAAGGATTCAAGTTGTCATGGGACATTTGGACATTACTTTTATAAGTTCTCTTAATTTATTGGACATTTGGACTAGTTTTACCTTCATTTTTCCACTCTCTATATAACATAACCAAGGCAATCCCATAGGTTTCTAATTAGAGGAGAGTAAACAATTATAGTAATCAAATTAGATATGTTGGTTATTTCTTTTATTTTTCTTTTTCAGACACTAATTACATGAGTAATAAGCATTAGCTTTAGATAATTTACCATGTAGTGCCTTGGCAAAAGAGTTATTGTGTATAACAAGCATACTTTTTAACTCTCATAATTATAATATGATAACTATAATGATTTTGTGTTTGCTTTATTTCTCATGATAGTATTTTAATGAATATTAAGAAGATGTATGAACATGGATACACTTTTCAACTGTATAATTGTGTTTTTGGTGTAGAGTTATTCATTATATATCCTTTGTCATTGTCTATTTAATTCATAGGAATTTCTTTGGTGCAGTAACAAAATGAGTTCTTTGTTGATTATGTTAAATTACATTGGACAGTGATACACCCCTGTTCTATTTTATTAATTTATTATTAATATTTGAGAAACTTGTTGCTTTAGGTTAAATAGTAGTGATATGCCCATTTTTTATATTTTCATTTTTTTTTTTCAGTAGCTCGTAAGTCAACTATTAACGGCGATAGACCCAAAGCCTAGGATTGGCATGCAGTTTGGTAGTGTAGAGGATGCATGGTAGTTCTGGATTAACTACGGTGGGAAGGTGTGTTTTGGGGTGAGGAAGCAATACCTTAACAAGAAAAAGAAAAATGGATCAGTGACATCTTGTAGGTTCGTTAGTTGTAAGGAGGGAGTTCGAAAGTTAGACAAAAGAGACAGGGTAGTTGTGAACCCTAGGCTTGAAACCAGAACTAATTATGATGCTCGAATCAAACTTGTCATAGTGAGTGGAAAACTAATGATCAACAAGTTCGTGGAGCTTCACAACCACCCTCTACAACTTCCAGAGACAACACATATGTTGGCCTCACAACGGAAGATATTCGAAGTTCAAGGTCATGAACTTGAAATGGTCGAGGACTCTGGATTACAACAAAAAATGTCATTTCAGTTGATGAGCACACATTCAAAAGGTAGAACCAATCTCAGGTTCACTCATTTGGATGCAAAAAATTATTTATGATCAAGAAGGCAGCGTCACATAGTTTATGGGATGTCAATTGTTTTCTGCAATATTTTTAATAAGAGTTGTTTGACAACCCATCCTTTTTCCATGCCTATCAGGTTGATGTAGATGAGCAAATCACAAATGTTTTTTAGGCTGATGCATGCATAATTATTGATTATGGATATTTTGGTGATGTTATATCCGTAAACACAATTTACTGTACAAATCAGGCGTATAGGTCGCTTGCTTTATTCTCTGGATTCAATCAATACAGGCAAACAATCATGTTTAATGCTACATTATTGTATGACGAGACAATTATCTCATTTAGATGGCTATTTAAAACCTTATTGGAAACTTACAGCCAGAAAGGGTCGTTGACTATATTCACCGACCAGGATGCTACTGTGGCAAAAGCTTTAGGTGATTAAAGTGTATGTATATACATGTATATGTACTCTAACTTCGATTAATTTTAACTGCTATTTTGGTTTCTTGTGGTTGTTGATAAGGTGATGCTGGATACATGTCATGGACTTTGTACGTAGCATCTAATGCAAAACGGGATCAAACACCTAGGCCATCTGATGAAAGATGGATCGAACTTCTTATCTGATTTCAAAAAGTTTATGTATAGTTACGTTGATGAGATTCAGTTTGACACAGCATAGAAGAAGATGTTAGCTGATTATAACGTTCACAAGAACTGGTGGTTAAAGTCAGTGTATGCAATACGAGAAAAGTGGGTTACGTGTTATATGAAACATGTATTCACTTTGGGAATTAGGAGCACCCAACTAAGTGAGAGCTTGAACTCTGACTTTAAAGCATGCATAAAATCAACCTTGAACATTGTGCAATTCTTTAAGGTGTATGAGTGAGTAGTAGCAGAGAAGCAGTATAACGAGCTAAAAAGTGAGTTTGATGCTTGGCATAAGTTGCCTAGATTGAATTACCTACACTTAGTGATTCTGCATCAAGCTGCAAAGGTATACACATTTCTAATATTTGATCTACTCTAAAAAATGTTCAACTTGTTATTTGCAATGTCCATCCGGAATAGAAATGAAACTCATCTTGTGTTCGAGTATACAATGACCATGACCAATCAAGATAAAGAATATAGAGTCTTATTTAATCCTGGCCTGAAGACCATCTCGTGCAACTGTATGAAGTTCGATTCATATGGATTGTTGTGCAGCCATACATTGAAAGTGTTTATTGTAATGGATGTAAACTAGGTGCTTGACTAATATATCTTGAAGAGCCGGACGAAAAACACACGTAATGGTATTGTACATGATTCAAAGGGTAATGAAATTGAAGGAGACCCCAAATTGGACAACACATAACCATACAAGCAACTTTGCTTGAAGATGGTTAGATTGGCATCGAAGTTTGCTACATGTTAGGAACTGTATTCCATGGTTGAGAAAGAGGTTAATGGCTTGTTGAAGAGAGTTACGGAGGTTCAATCAAGAGAATATACCATAGATAATGCACATGATGAAGCCAACATCCCTATAAGTGATAGAGTAGGTGAAGCAAAGGGATTCAAACACCGAGATGGGACAAAGAGACAATAACGACACAAAAGTTAGGTTGAACTTCAAGGTCGTAAGAGAAGAAAGGCTCTGTTTGTCATTCGATCACAACTTTTGCATCATATGGTAAATGTGAGGTGCCTTTATTGATTGGCACTATCCATAAATGTGCTTACTAGTATTAATTCTTTGTGCATAATAATGAACCATCAAGTAATGTGCAGGTCAAAGTGTCTTGCTCGGCTCCTCTAGTATACCATGATGATTATCAAACACATGAGAGCCAATTTAGCTTCACAAGATTGTTGACAGTACATGAAATTATTGAAAAATGCATTTAGTTGTATTATTGACTGCTTATTTAGTTAACTGATGCAGTTGTTCAATTATATAGGAGTAATTAGGCGTCCCTACACAACCAGTTGATGACATTGACTGTTAGTGCCCAAGTCTATGCAAGAATCATCGACACATTATTTTTGGAGTTATTTTGTCATTTTTTGTCTCCTTCCACACTTATGTAAAAATGTAAGTAATCAAACGAAGGACTAGTTTGAAATTGCCATACACAATGTATCATTTTACTATAATCAAATGTAGTTTCATTACTTTGTAAAAGTCATGTACAATGTATTGACAAGTACAAACATACAATGCATGTTATTTGGTTCAATACAATCACTTGGTACAACCATACAATCCATGTTACTTAGTTCAAGACACTCACATGGTACAACTAGACAATCCATGTTACTTAGTTTAATAGTCCATTTTAGTTGGCCCTTATGCACTATGCTTGTCATATAATATAGTGGAGCAAGTGATTATGGGCTGGTAAAAATTAAGGGAATTTGTGTAAGGAAAATGATATTAATGGAGAATTTTCTTTTTAATAGCTCCTATATGAAACATGTCTCTGTATATGGCTCTTATCCTATTATGTTTCATTTATTCTGTGCAAACAACTAGCTTGATTTTTAACTTTGACTAGTGTAAACATTTGATGTTGAAATTCATATTTTTGTTGATATTTGTCTAGGTTGTGTAGAGTTTGAAAGCACAAGCATGGAGTGATGATGTCAGAAATTTAGATGGACATATAGTCCTACTGGAAGTTAGATGCCCAAATGCTGTAAAAAATATAAGAGCTATCTTTTAGCTTGAAATGATATGATTACATGGCTATTTTCCACTATACTAATGTTTTTTATGAAGTTTGGACATCTGTATTATATTTATGATGTTTCTAGTTGAAAGGTTGTGGTTATATAATATGAGTGGTCCTTTTTTGGTTATATAGTATGATCTTTCCTTTTTGTAGAAAGTAGTTAATATAACTTAGACTTCTTCAATAAGCATCTTCCTCTCTTCTAAGTTGTAATAACCCAAGTAATTAAAATTTTGAATGCAACTAATGGTATAATATTTTGTTAGGTGAATCAATATAATGAGATTGAGGCTGGCTCAGTGGTCAGGCTTCAGGCTGCATTCCTCAGGACGTGGGTTCGAGACCGGGAAGCTAACCTCCATTGTTTTTTTTTTCTGGAGCTGCCACGTGTCCCCTCCCACAGTGAAATGACGAAACTGCCCTCAGAACTTTCTTCTCCTTCTTCCTTCTCCTTCTCCAGCCGAGACGCAGGAAGAAGATACTGAGCTGTGCAGGCCGGTGGAGTAGCAACGACGGTGCCTTAGCCTTGCCAGAGTTGAGTCGCCTCCCTCTGAAGGTCGCCTGCCCCTCACCGGTCAGAAACCACCTCGCTGCCGGCAGGAACGTCCCATTTTCTCCGTTGGGCCGCGAGGATACGTGAGCTGGAACGGAGCTCGAGCAGCTCATAATCCTCCTCGGGTTGGGTGGGTTCTGTTTCCCACCTTCTGACCATCACATTCCACCTGCCGCCGGTTCGCCTGGCCGCCGTTGGAGCCATTTTTTCCGGCAAGAAGGAGGAGTTCGAATCTTGAGCATTTTGGGACGATTTGGTACGTTTAAGCTAGTTTTCTCTTCAGATTGAGCTTAGAAGTAGCATTTTCGGCCCTTAAACAACAAATTTGAGCTCTAAAATCATGGATTTTGGCTGCTTGTAAGAAGAATGGCTGACAGGGACCAAAGTGAAAATTTTTGAAAATTTTGGGTTCTTGAGAAAATGGAAAATTTCTGACTTGTAATTGATCCATATTTACTCTAGATTAATACCTTTAAACTGTTAGGCATGAGAACTAATAAATTTGCTGGATTTGCATTAAAATGGAGGCTAGGGCTTGAAACAGGGACCAGAATGAAAAATCTGGAAAATATATGGGGCAGAAGTGTAAATAATCACATGTTAAGGAATGAAAGATACGGAATTAAAGAGATGGGGGAGTTAGGTCCTAAAGTAGGATAATGGCCCGAACGGCGATTAATCCCTGTGTGAACTTCGATGCAGGTGGGTCGTAAGGCCAATTCTGGCACCCCAAGGAGGGGGCAGCGTACCGCTTGCGTTGATCAGAGTTCAGGTGCACAGATAGCACCCTGAAACTCTTATTATTGCCTAGGCTGTTCTTGTTTTAATTTTTTTCTAAATGTAAATAAATTATTTCTGATTCTGCCTTACCGAATTGTGGGATTTAAAGTAAGGGACCCCTGTATGTGTGAATGACATTTGACTTGTGATGTGATTAGAGGTGATTACTAGCTAGATATAATAGAACCACAGAAAACTTTCGTATAATTTCATCTTTGTATACATGCGTGATGTAAATTCTTTGATTTTTGGAAAATGACGAATGATAAGCTTTCGCGAGACGTAACTCGCGCCTGTTGGTTAGTTACCCTCGAGGACTGAGTGTTCTCGCCTGTTGGTTAGTTACCCTCGAGGACTGAGTGTTCTCGCCTGATGGTTAGTTACCCCGAGAACTGAGTGTTCTCGCCTGTTGATTAGTTACCCCGAGGACTGAGTGTTCTCGCCTGTGGGTTAGTTACCCTCGAGGACTGAGTGTTCTCGCCTGTGGGTTAGTTACCCTCGAGGACTGAGTGTCCTCGCTCGTTGGTTAGTTATCCTCGCGGATTGTGTATCCTCGCTTGTTGATTGATGCCTTCGAGGGTTGTGTACCCTCGCCCGTTGATTCTTAGCAGTCTTAATCCTGATTGTTTGTCACAATTGATTGCTTAACTGAGAATGGTTGTTGACTTGACGTTTATGATAAATGGTTATTTCGTTCGACTGTTAAATTGCAAGTTTATGGATTTAAACACTATTGCACTATATTACTCCTTGAATTTTTGTTAAAGCTTCCGTATATATATGAAATGGTTTACTGACTTGGGGTGCTATCTGCCAGAAAACTTTTGGTCCAGAAAGAGAGTTAGGCGATCTTTTGGAGCCGGTGGAGCATTGACCAGGGAGCTGCATTGAGCCGCTTGATTGGGTGCGAGACGTGCCCTTTTGTTAGATTTCAAATTTGGCATTTTCTTTTGGGATGTATATATATATTTAGTTTGGTAGCCATTACTGTATATGGGATTATTTTGTGACCACAGCTGAACCCGCCATGTTTTTGTCTTTTGTTGTATTCGTGGATTTGGGCTGGTGGGAGCGGAGCTCCCCTATTTATGTATTGCCTTGCAGGACCCTGTAGAAATTTTGGGACGTCTTAATTACTGGGGAGGTGCTGCCGAAATTTCTACAAGAGGCCTCGTTTTGTAATGGACATTCCCACCATATATACTAAGGCAACGACATTATGGGTATTGGTAATGTATGTTAACGATCGTCCCTTTAGTGTAGGCTTGCAGGTCATGGGGATTTCCTCGTGATTTGTGCCGGTCATATCCCAGGGAATTCGGGGCGTGACATAAGTATCTTACAAATTATATCAATATTCCCTTTTGTCTGACACTACAAATTATATCAGTAATATATTCATAGGGTACTCTTCTTCTCTTGTAATTGTAGGAAAGGAGAATGCAAAGATGGGGTACTCTTATTCTCTTGTATGAATGAAAATTTAAGTTTGCAATATCATGCATTTTCATGTCCATTCAACATATATATATATATATATATATATATATATATATATATATATATATATGGACCCTTAATCATAGTAAGTTGTATGGGAAAAAAAAAAGTTTAAAAATAGAGGTATAAAAATAACAGTTCATTAATTCTTCTTGGAAAGACAAATAAAATGAGTAAAAACAGTTTGATTGATATTTCTCTCCTTCTTCAAATGTTGAAACTAAGATTACCTCAGAATCAACTTAAACTTTGATAACAACTATAGAGGAAAAACTTCACTATAGTAAAGTCTTTCTCCAATTCTTAACAAGCTAGCCACATCACTTTCTTTTAGAAGACATGTTGCTTCAAACAGTTTATGGAAGAGTTCAAAGAGACAAATTGTTTGATATGGTTTTGACTACAACAGTAACCTAAAATCCTAATACATGAAATGGAATATTATGTCATATATATAGATATTTGCATAGTTATCCCAAGCATGATCTTTGTTGTAAATAATGGCAGCTCCAAGGCTTTTTGCTAGGTTGATAGCTCTAAGAAAATGTAAGAACACGAAAATAGCAGTTTCATTTTAAGGAAAAGAAAAAAAAATAGCCCCAATTTATCTTTGTGTACTTTATCTTTCATACCATCATCTGCAACACTATCATTTAATACTGCTGTAACAAAGTCATTGGTAGCAAAGTATTAAATGAAAATGCTAAACTGTTCCCATCTTACACACAGAGCACCAGAAAGGGATTTAGAGATAGCATAAATGGCAGCACAACATTGAAGAATGAATTTACAAATGTCACTGTTACTTACTCAGTTATAATGAATAACTCTGCACCAAAAACACAATTATACAGTTGAAAAGTGTATCCATGTTCATACATCTTCTTAATATTCATTAAAATACTATCATGAGAAACAAAGCAAATACAAAATCATTACAGTTATCATATTATAATTATGAGAGTTAAAAAGTATGCTTGTTATACACAATAACTCTTTTGCCAGGGCACTACATGGTAAATTATCTAAAGCTAATGCTTATTACTCATGTAATTAGTGTCTGAAAAAGAAAAATAAAAGAAATAACCAACATATCTAATTTGATTACTATAATTGTTTACTCTCCTCTAATTAGAAACCTATGGGATTGCCTTGGTTATGTTCGTACAGAGAGTGGGAAAATGAGGGTAAAACTAGTCTAAATGTCCAATAAATGTAAGAGAACTTATAAAAGTAATGTGCAAATATCCAGTGACAACTTGAATCCTTTCCCTGGTATGGATCATGCATTAGAAATAAAACAATAATCACCAAGAAAATAAGAGTGACAACTTGAATGCTTGTAAGTCAATAGGGACTTCAACTGGCAGCCACGTACTTGTTGGTCCATATGCTTCTTTCCCTGACAAATGCTTTGTCAAACAATGCTAAATCAGTGAACAAAGCAGCGGATTCAGTTTGAATGCTTATCAGTATACATATTCATCATGAGCCAACAAAAGACTTTAAAACTATAGGATAAATTCACATGCTTCCTTCCCTTTGCTCTGTTTTGCGTTTTCGCCAGTGATCGTCATCAACCCAGCCATTTCCATTATCTTCATTATTTGCTTCATCTTCAACATTACTTTAACACATTCGGATACTCATATCAGTTCAAAGGCAAAAATTTACACTGGGAGGAATCGTTCAGCACAGCAACTCCAATTTGTTGCATTCCACCATAACCTACGTTTTCATCCTGTGTTCATTGAAATGATGCCCCGTACATTGCAAAAGGTCACCGTATAATAAACACTCATGACATCGTCTTCTTCTTGGTCAACGAGTTGGAGAATGGAGCAGAGCACGGTGGCAACGGGTTGGACCATAGAGAACTGGTTTGTAGAGCACGTCCTCGGGCAGCAAGATGAAGAAGATGACTACAACGTCCATTAGCCCATAAAAATTACGCCATTTCAACACTTCCTGGCGCTAAAAATTTTGGGCTAAAAAACGCACTATTTTATCTTAGTGAAACAGTGCATTTCACTCGTTGACCATGCAACATTGTTTTGGAGCAATGAATTTAAAATAAAAATTTAGGCCGAAATGCACCATTTCACTTACTCAAAACGGTGCATTTTAACATGCTGGTCGACATGGCCATGTGGGAAGTGTCAAATCACGCGAACAGCTAAGATCTCCTACTGGAGCGAATCCCATAAATCTGCCTTACTAAAGTGGATCCGCGCCGACAAGTGTGACCATGCAACGTTGTTTTGGAGCAGCGAATTTTAAAAAAAAAAAAATTTGGGCCGAAACGCACCGTTTCACTTACTCAAAATAGTGTGTTTTAGCGTGCTGGTTGACGTGCATCAGATGACGCGAATGGTTGAGATCTCCTACTGGAGCGAATCCTGTAAATCTGCCTTACTGGAGTGGATCTGCATATCATTTTATCTTAGTAAAATGGTGCGTTTCACTTGTTGACCATGCGACGTCATTTTAGAGTAGCGAATTTAAAAAAAAAAAAATTGGGACGAAACACGTTGTTTCACTTACTCAAAACGATGCGTTTCAACGTGCTAGTCAACGTGGCTGTGTAGGAAGCATCAGATCATAGGAACGGCTGAGATCTCCTACTGGAGTAGATCCTGTAAATCCGCCTTACTAGAGCGGATCTACGCTGCACACTTGTAAGGTTCACATTAGTGTACTCCCCTTAGAGTATAATTAGTTGATTTGTGTGTGTGTGTTGGACCTTGAAGAAAATTAATATAATTTGTTATATATTTATACATTATAAAATAATGATGTTTGCAGGTATAAATAAAAAAAAATTGAATTAATTAATATATTATAACTTTTCATAATTTTGAATTAAAGAAAATGAAAAGAATTTAATTTAATTTATTGTAATTTGATATATGTATTGATTTCATTATATGATTTGTAAATAATTTATTGAATTTAATATTTAATTATTAAAAACATTTATAGTCGAGACTAAAAAATAAAACATGGCATATTAAATAATTTAAATTCATTGCTAATGCTAATAATATTGAATAATTGTAAATATAACAATAATTGTGTCAATATGTTTTGCTTTATAGGTATATATCTTATATTAATGTTGTTTACATTTCTTCGAGAGAGTCGCGTTTCGAACTTCAATACATCTTCATCATTACCATCTTGAGAAGAGATAACCTTCGCTAATATTTGTGGACTTAAGCAGTGTATATTTTGTTCATGAAGAGTTCTTTGTTTTTTTTTTTTTTGTGCCAATAGAATTTAAAAAAATGAAGAAGACTAAATTTAATTCCCAAATTATATTCGATGCATGAACTACAATAGTGGCAAATACTAAAGTTTTTGGACTACTTATAAATTTAAATCGCAATTATATAATGCATAAATTTAATTTGCATATTATTATCATCGAAGTCATGAGTCTTGTATTAAACATTAATATTAAAATCAATAATTGACATTAAATTGTTAAACATATTGTTTAATTGATGATCTAGTTGTAAAGCATATAGTTTATGTTTAAGAAAAATTACCAATAAATATTATTGTTCTTAAAAAGTAAATTATTAATCTTATTCTAATCATTATAGAATTCTGTTTTTAAAATTTTTTAATTCATCCACTTTTTGCTTCTGTTAATCTTTAAATTAATTTTATTTAAGTTCAAGTTTTATGAAATATCTTTTTTCCTATAACACTTCATATAATTTTAAAATATGCTTCATATGTATAATGACATTAAAGAAAAACAAATATAAAGTTAAATTATTAAAGAACTCAAACTAAAAATTGAACATGCATGCACAAAAACCCAAGAAATTTAAAGAAACTACAAAGTGACTAACCAACTAATTTGATTGTTTTTTGAAAGATTAAACTTTATATTAACTCACGGATATATGAAGCTATGACAATTAACAACATCTATGTTAAAAGGAAGAATAATTCTTAAATTTAAACTAAAATCAATAAAAATAATTATATTAAAAACAATTGAAAGTCATAGATAATTGAAAATTTGACAACGGAAACATTTCATTGCTCAAACGGAACTTTCGCGTTAAGGAAAACTTAGTAAAATAGATTCTTAAATATTATGGTCTCCTACTAAGTCTTATATTTTTATTTTGGTCCCCTCAATGAGCAAATCCTTTCTCCTCTCAGTCTCTCTGTCATCCCGCTGTTAAGAAATTGCTGTGTCCCTCCATCATCCCACCGTTAAGCATGGCTCAGCATTAATGCAAAGGATGACAGAAGATGAAAGGAGGTGGCATGTGGAGCTTCGATATAATGACAGAACGAGTGAGCAACAAGATTGGGTGAGACACGAAAGAAAGATATAGCAGAGAAGTAGAGCAATAAACGAGGAGAGAGATTTAGCAGAGAGATAGAACAAAAGAGACTGAGTTGGGGAGATAAAGATTAGTATGAGAGCCAAGCCACTATGAAAGAAAAAAAAATGGAGAATGGAGACTAAGAGGAAGAGATGAAGTGGGCATGAAAAAGAACTAAACAAGAGGGGCTTAAAAAGACGAAGAAACAGAGACAAAACAGATGAAGAAGCGAGGAAGAGGAAGGGAACACATATATGTTTTCACTAAATAGAACAAAGCATGGCCAGATGAAAAGGAGCTGAGTGGTTATCTCTCTTTTCAATCAATGCGAACAGGGTACATAATGAAAGATGAAAACGGAAGAAAGAAATTAGTAAGAAGAAAGAAATAAAAAAGAGAGAAGAAAGGTGAAGAAGAGGGGGAAAGTTGAAGGAAAAGGTAGCAATAAAAGTTGGCAGAATAAGAGAAGAAAAAGGAAGGAGATGATCTTTTGGTCTTAAATTATAGTCGAAGCTTAAATTGAAGCAGGGACACAGCCAGGTAATTTAATACGTTGATTCCATTTAATATATTTATTTCTATTTGAATATTCACACTGCTTTTAACATCGATCCCATTCTTCCTCCTTATCTCACACAATTTCACAATCTCCACCTTCAGGCCTCAAGCCAACATGTGATCGTAGAATTGTAGAACAAAATTTTGAAGAAATCTTTAGCATATTCATGAAAGCATACTGAATATGACCCAAATGTAGCAGAAAGAAAGTGTAGTACTATTGTTGGGGTAAGCATTTCCTTGCATGACTTTGTCAAAGGGGAATGGTCGGTGTTTGAATGGAACCTGTGTCATGATTGTCAATGAAGGTCACAACGTTTTCTAGGTTTATTCCACTTGTTCTTTGTGGCTTTCCATTTGAATCCATCAACCTCCAAATTTCGCCTTGTACTGTAGCTTTTTGGAGAATGGGAGAGACTGATGCAGAGAGAAGAGGTTGATGTGTGAAGAAGGGGACTGAACACGTCTCTGTCAAGAGGTGGATATAGGTCAACCAAATCGCATCATGGATTCAGATCTTTGTTGGAGATATGAAAATTGAATTAGAACATATAATTAAATATGATTATAAATTAAGAGAATAAATAAATTAACAGTCTGTCTGATGAAGACGACATCGTTGATCTGAATATTGATTAAGTCCAATAAGTTCAACCCATAATGTCCAAGAGCGTTTGTCAGAGTGTTTTGACGGCAGAAAGAAAATGACAGATTTAGTGTGTGTAAAAACTAGGGATTCAATATGTTATTTATAGAGTTTTATTTTAATAATATAATTAATCAATATTATTAAAATAAAATCCTCCAAAATCTTTTTAATCAATTTTTAATTTAATTAATCAATGAAAATAAGTCCATTAAATCTCTCTCTAGATATCAATCTCAAATTAGTAATTTGACAGAATGATTACTAATACTCTTAGGCTGTAGGTTGAGTTTTTGTCCAGTGAACTTGTAAATAATTGAACCCATCACCAATTATTCACAAATTAAAATAAAACCCAATTCATTCTCAGTTTATAAATTATAACATTAATTGCCTAATTAGAATTAACAAGATACTAATCTAATAAAATAGTTAATGTTAATCTATAAAATATTAAAATTATTCCAACAAGACAACCTATGTCAGCTATTACTTAATGATGGGATGACGATTAAAATGAAAAAGGGTTTGCTAATTGAGGAACCAAAATAGATTTTTGAAGGAGTAGATGGCTAAAATGAGATTTCTATCACTCTAAACTATATATAGTAGGCCTATTTGAAAAGTTTTATTTTATTTAACTATTAGTTCATATTTCATAATATCTATTTTTTTGGAGATTTGAGCCTAATATTGGAATGAACGTGAGAGATTTTGACCACTGTATTATTTTTATTATGTTCAACAAATTAATAGTTGATTTTATATAAGATTTTATTTTATTTTTTTAAATTTGATCCTTCAAATATAAATGTTTCACTTTAATACCTGAAAAAATTTTCTCCTAATTAAAACAGTCGATCTATCAAGCAAATTCACGGTTGCTAGCCTAACTAACGTGGCGTGAACAAAGGCCTATGTCCCATGTGGGTATTAACTTGCAAATTAGACATATCTTAGTAGCATTTTCTCCCAAATTAACAATTTCTAGGGAAATATCATAAAGCCAAGTAACGTGCAAGACGATGTTTGTTAGAAATCTTGCCTAAGCGAGATTGTTTTGGGAATACATAGCATAGATAATTTCAATTTATAAATTAACAAAAACATGACTTCTTATTTATGTTACAATAGTAGGCCGGATAAGTCACGTGAATACTTAATAGATAAACTATTTTGATTGATTTTTAAAAGACCAGATGATGAATTATTATTTTTTAAAACTAAATAAATAAATAAGTGATTTTTTAGAGACTTAATCATTAATTAACTCTCGAATCTCTTGGTTGAGTTTGGGTAGCAATGACTAATCTATTTAACAACTATATGGGTCTCAGTTATTAGAATTTTTTTTGGGTCTGAGTGCAGTTAATGAAAAAACTCTTCTAAGTGTTATTGGGCTGCTTTTTATACTTCTTTTCTGCACTCGCGGGCCTCCAATAGTTTTCAAACCTATTATTATTATTATATATATATATAATATGAGATCCACCATTAGCAAGAGAAGGCCCATTTGCGTTCTTCATAAGAAAACCTTCTTTTGTTACCTTTGGTCCTAACTTTTGATGCCAATTCAACAAAAAAAAAAAAAAAGTCAGAAGCTAACCCCCAAGAAAAAAAGAAAAAAAGAAGATTCAAAGCCACAAATTTCAACAATGAAAGATAGACTTTTTACGTTTTTAGAACATATTTGTGAAATTATTTTTCAGAACTTTTTTTTAAAAATAAAAACTTAAAAAATTTGTTTGAATTCTTTGTTTTTAAAAACACATTCAAAATTTGAAAAAAATACTGTTTTTTTAAAAAATTAAAAAACAAGTTTTGAAAATGCTAAGACCTTGTATAGTACCAACAATTAAATTTATAATTTAAAATCATAATTCTAATTCTAATTCTAATTCCATTGAAATTGAACTTAATTCAAAATTTTAAATTTTATGTTTAGGTCATGTAAAGAAATAGAACATA
Source organism: Delonix regia (assembly GCA_037074485.1). Taxonomy (NCBI): domain Eukaryota; kingdom Viridiplantae; phylum Streptophyta; class Magnoliopsida; order Fabales; family Fabaceae; genus Delonix; species Delonix regia. Next base: position 23,216,248 of record CM073451.1, on the reverse strand, counting down.
AAATTGTAATTCTAAATTTTATTCTAATTTTACTATTTATAAAAATAATAAATATTTGTTCTATATATTTGTGTGTTACATGTTTAGTATATATATGCATGTACACATGTGTACATATGCATGCATGTGTATGTACATATATGTAACAAATTTATTATATATGTATTTGTGTTTGTGGTTGAACGTGTATGTGTATTTGTGTGTGTAAATGTGCATTAATACTACATATTTGTTATATATATTTGTGTGTTAAATATATTTGGTATATATGTATATGTGTGCATACTTGTATATGCATCTATATGTATGTGCATGTATATAACAACTTTATTATATATGTCTTCATAATTGTGTACATAGGTGCATGTTCATGTGCGTGTTACATGTTCAATAAATATAAGTATATGTGGGAGCGTGTGTGTGCATTTTACTCACGTTACATTGTGTATTAACTTAATTCAAAACCCAGTTATGTATTTTTTAAATATTATTTTTTTTATTTATAATAAATTTTATTTATGAAAAATATTTAAAATGTTAATTCTCTTTAAATTTTAATTATTTTTCATTTTAAATCATCTTTTTATTCCATTCTTTTTATTTTAAATCTTTATTTTTTATTTTTTTAAATTTATTTTTTTGAATTTTTTTTTTTAAAAAATAGGAGGTGACCCGGTCCAATTAGTTACTAACTAATTGGATTGGATCTCAAAACTTATTCAAACCTATCCCACAAGCCTACTTAAATTATTTTTTTTATAGAATTACAATTTTGCCATTAATGTAAACAATTTTGAAAAACAAGAAAAAAACATGTAAAACTTGTTCTTGTTTTTTATTCTAGAAAACAATTTTTGTTTTTTGATTTTTTAGCAATTTATAAAAAAACACATCACCAAATAATTTTTTTTTCTATTTTTTGAAAACAAAAATTGTTTTTAAAAACAACATTCAAATAAGGTCTTAGTCATGTGCTAGTATAAAAGAATTAATTTTCCAGATGCCACAGTACAAAAACTATTGCCTCATAATACTACAAATTAAAGAGAATTCAGACATAATATGTTGAGACTGCCTGTACTTCTGTTAGCTTTTACGAGTCTTGGACTCATTGGAACTCCACCTTCCAAAACCCCAAATGCTATTTTTTTTTTGGGGAATTGGATACTCCTTTTAATTTATACTTTTTCTTTAAAAAATAACTATAATTAATCTTATTTTATTCACCATATAGGAATAATTTAAAGTATTAAATAAAATTGAATAATATATCTACCTTTTATACAAAAAAATATGACATAAGTGGTATCCTTTCTTTCTTATGATAATCTATTGACAAATTCTTGACTCTTCTTAGTGTGGTTCATTTTATTCCTTTTGATTAACAAGGGGGCTCAAAGAGAGCACCTAGCTACTAACAATCCTAGTAAAACTACTACCTGATAAATTAGCCAAACAAACGATAGAGAGAAAGGAAGGAATAACAAAAAAGATTTTCACATCCCTAGTTACAACTGAGTTACCATGTTTACCTAGAAGATTCGTGCAAGAATTCGCTTCACGATATACATGGCCCACTTGGACAACCCAGTCTCTGCAAATTAAATTTTTAATATAGGTAACAAGCAAAGAGCAGGGGTGATTGGTTAGAACCCCTTCATTGATGAGCTACATCGTCACTTTGGAGTCCATTTCGATAATGATTTGTCGATAATTTAAGGCTACCATCATCTCCAATCCAGTGGCTGCACCTTAAAGCTTTACTACCGTGATGGTACAAATGCCCAAGTTCTTGCAAAAAGCTGTAAAAAAATCTACAGTTGTGATCTTGAGCTAATCACTCACAAGCAACTTCAGATGTTATTCAATTTTACCCAACCAACAGGAGGGGGATCCTAGGAAACATGAATGTTGGACCAACATTAAATCTGTGACTTAGCTAACTCCAATGCGTTCAGGGCATGATCATAATCTTTAGCCAAAGTAATAACCCATGAAATAACCTCAAAGCTACGATGAGACTTCTCCTCAAACATAAACTTATTACGAATTTGCCAAAGACTATTGATGATAGTGGAGAAAAGGAAAGGCCATTGAACTCTATGATAGTACCGAGAATGGCATGAGATATTCTATCCACCCACTAAGTAAGTGAGCTAGAAAGGAAAGTAGCTTGTGTCGTGCTTACCACAATGCTCTTCCATACCTTTTTAGTAACAAAGCAATCCCGAAGTGTATGGAGCATTGTTTTGTCAAAGGAACCACAAACAGAACAATGGGCCTTAGGAGCCATTTTCCTATGCCACCTCACGTAGTTTATAAGAACGGCGTCATGGAGACCCAGCCAAAGGAACGTGTGAAGATGTTGAGGAGTATGAAGTTTCCAAGCCATTCAAAACACCTTATTCATATTAATTTTCGGAATATCTCTCAATAGATTATAAGTAGATTTGATACTAAAGCAACCTAAGGTTTCAAAAAGCCAAGCAATAGAATCATCACCCAGCAAATAATGAGGTATGGGAAGAGGAATGAGTAAGTCTAGAAAATCAGTCGGAAGAACTTGAGAGAGGCTTGACCAATTCCAGTCCCTATTTGTATCCACAAAATCATTTTAGCATGGAGATCTACAAGAGAAGGATCAGTAGTGGTAAAGTCTTTGAGATGATAAACCCCTAGAATCCAATGCATTGTCTAAAATTTGGTATTAATACCATTTTTGATATGCTAAATTAGGTTTTGTTGCACTTTGGGCTAAACTTTAACAATGCCACACTAAGCGTTTGGGACCAGAAATGTGAGTTTCGATTATAACCATAAACAAAACATTATAGCAAAGGGATAAATCTCCAAGTAGACTAGCAAATTCCTTACTTGAAACACCTTGACAATTCCAAAAAATCATGTTCATCATAAAGCATTTAAAGAGATATGAGGTACAAAACTAACCCCTGTTGCTTCAATAAATGCAAGTGCATTTGAACTGTTAGTTGATATAGAAGTAGAGCTATCATGATTACAATTATTTGGAACTCTAATGGATGGACCAAGGTCAGGATTTTTGGAACCGCCTATATTAGAAATTCTCACCTTAAATCGGTGAGCAAGATTTAATTCATCTGGTGAAGGATTATGAGATTTAATAATTGTTAGTTGACCAATTTCGTTAATATCCAGCTGACCATTAGAGAGATTTTGATTTTGTTTGCAGAACAAAGACTAGTATCCTTTTTGCTTATCCTTTAACACTTTGAGATGGAAAGACACTAGAAATGAGATAAGATGTAGGAACTTTGTCATTGACAGGTTTCAGAGCCTCATTTATTTTTGACTTGGCGGTTAGTTTAGTGGCCATGGCAGGGTTTGGCTTATTTGGCATAGGCCTATTTCACTTTTTATCTCTTTGGGGTTGACCAACATAATTATTATGTTGTTTTTAACTTTGTCCGTTTAGAGCACCATTAGCATTGGGATGTGCATTAGAGTGGGACGTGTTATTATCATTAGGGACCTCATCATTAGCTAGTACATTAAAATGAGATTTTCTCGCACCTGCCCTTTCTATTAGCGAATATCCTTCTCTTGATTGGTGTTTAAATCTTCATCTTTGAGGCTTTTTGAGTAGCATCCATGACCCAAAGTAATTTATGGGGGATATTGTATAATCTATTTTAATAGTCCCACCACTTTTTTCTGAATTTTCTTATATAGGGTGATCAATTATCACATCACTTTCTTGAATAATTGCATCAGATTACGGATTTGTTGAGCATGACAGAGCTCGACTGTCTTCTGCTATCTTTTGGTTCACCATGGTTACTTGAATGTTTTCTACATTGGCTTTCTTAGTACAATGCTTGAAACAGTGGCCATGTCTCCCATAGTCAAATCAAACTAGATGTAAACCTTCGTATTCCACGTTCAAATCGATCCCTAGTGATGCCAAAGAGGGAACCAATTTCTTCTACAAATTGATCTCCACACAAATGTGAGCAAGTTTACCCCTGGAATGGATTGATGTAAATTCATCAATCTTTAACATTGTCCCTAGCCTAGATCCTGCTCTCCAGAGAAAATTAGGATTATAAAGTTCCAGGGGAAGATTTGGAATGCAAACCCAAACTGCCATTTTTTAAATCACTTTCCATTCAGGACGAAATAATGGACGCCACCTCTGCACCATAAGGTAATGATCAGTTATTAGCGATGGGCCCTCAAACAGAGTGTGCTTATAATCCCCTTTGTCGGAAAAGCAAACCGTGAAGAAATCCATATTCATATCCAGAACACAGATTGTACCCTTTTTAGCCTAAGTTTTCTAAATCCAACAATCCATAGATCTTAAACTTAGGCTTTTACCAAGTAGATTAACAATAAGAGTTTGTTTCCAGGGTTTGCACCACTCATGGAATTCCTTTAATGAGACTAGAATTGTCTGTTTAGGATTGAAAGGCTCAGACTCTTCAAATCCGACGTCAACTTGTTCTTCATCAACCATATATTCTTTAAACTCTGTTTAGGCAATAAGTTATAGCTCCAGTTCAGCATTCTCATAATTGAGCGTTGCATCTTTGTAGGAAGTTTGATTGGTCCCGTGGTTATATGATTTCACTATATCCATGCTCTTCATGCTTTCATCTACAAATCCATCATTGTCGATCATGTTAACATAACTAGATTGCACCATCTTAACTTTCTTAGTACTGTAAGCAATCTGATCTTGTTCTTCATTAGACCTCTCTCTAGTGCTATCTTTGGTTTCGAAGTCATCCTCTCATAATTAGTGTGGTTCACTTTGTTATTAGATCACAATAACAAAGAAAAAAACATTACTCTATCTTACATAATTATATGATGATCAGATGTGCTTTTACATATTCAAAACAATAACAATAATTTTGGAGGTGTATGTCCTCTTACTATATGCCAGTTTTGCCATCATCTCATTTTGGATCTCCCACGACTATACTATTTGCACTTTTGTCATATTTGATGCCTTGTGAACTACTAATTTGATGAATAATATTTTTAATTTTTAATTTATATTCAGGACTCCTATCTAAAAGAATGGTTTAATTCCAAAAAAAATTTAGCTTTGAGGGAAAGATTGACAAAAATAAATAAATAAATGACTTACTAGAAGTTTCAAACTTATTGAATATATATATAATTAAAACCTAAAAAGTTAATTTGGTCTGATAGATTTACTCTAAAAAAATATGAGTCTGAAAATAAAATGTAAATTAAAAAATATTTTTAAAAATAAGTTGGACTTGATTTTTCTTTTAAGTTTAATCCAAACTTGAAAAAGCATTGAACAATACTTTTTTAAATGTATGATGAAACAAAGAAAAGATAAAAGATGAAATAAAAAATCTAATTAAAGGAAAAGTGGTCATGATCAGGTTTAAATTTGACTATGATTTTTTCAATTTATGATGTCACAAACATAATACTTTCTATATTATAGCATCTATTATTAATTTTTATTAAGATTATACATGACTCGAGTTTTTTCTTTTGGAAAAAATGTCTATACCATTTGCAGCGTCTGCTTGAAATTTCAAAAAGTGTGATGTGAACGCAATAAGGCCTAATTCATGAACGTACAAATCTGCTTTTTCATGAATATCCCCGAGTGACATGACTTCTTCCAACCTTAATGAAAACGTTTGAAGTCAATTCGCCATGAGAAAAAGAAAAAAGAAAAAAGAAAAATCGGCGTCAATTTCGGGGGCTTTCTCAGTAAAGAAAAAAAAAAAAAAAAAGAGAAGGGACAGAGAAGGTGAAATCTGAAAAGTAAAGGGGGCACAGTACGGTAAGGAAATAAATGCAGAGGGAGCTTTCAAAGTGGCAGTACTAGATACACATAATAGGGCAACGTTAAAAGATGATTAAAGAAAGCTATGAAAAGTCACACGTTGCGTACTACATATATTCTGTCTTTTGCTTTGATGCTTTTTCATTCATCGCACCTCCCGAGGTTGAAGCAAAGCATTCACATCATTGCTATGTTTGCTTTTTCTTTGCTTTGCTTATTTCTGACATCAACTTTCTGAGTTTCCTCAGCTTTTTCTTGCTCATTGTAGCCGCATGTTTCTTGTTCCTTCACACTGCATCACCACTACCAAACAAATGTATACAAATTATTTAATATTAGCATCAATTGATGCCAGATTTTCAATTAAAATAATTATTTTTCAAAGAAAATCTGGGACTAGCAGGTAGCTTAGTGTTTCAATCTTTGAAGACGAGTCTACAAATTATGAATGCATCTTCGGAGCTATGATGCGTGATTGGAATCAATTAAATTTTAGTTTCGATCTCTGACCAAAAATTTTTTTTAGTTTCGATCAGTTCAAATTTTTTCAGTAAAATATATATTTTTAAAAAACACGTAAAAAATGTTTTAACTAAAAAAATTTAGAGATAAAAATAATATTTTATTCTTTTATTTATTATAAAATTATAATTTTAGTTATTTACTTATTAAAATACAAAAAATAATTTTTTATTTATTAAAAAATCATATTTTGTTATTTACTTTTTAAAAAAATTATTAAATTTAGTCTTTATATTAAACCTTAAATATTAAATTCAAGAGAATATACTTGATATTTTTTAAAAAAAGTGAAGGAACTAAATGTAATATTATTTAATGAGGCGGTTATTATTTTACGCATTGTAATAAATAAAAAAATTAAAATAATAATTTCATAATAAGTGAAGAATTAAAAAATTATATTATTCAAACTTTAAGGGAACTTTGTTTAGATTTTGAAAAATGAAATACATTTTATATAATTTTAACAAAACTCAAATGTGTTTTATTATAGTGTAAATTACTATATTGATTCTAAACCGTATATGCATATTTTATTTACCTGATCATTCATGTTATTATTAAATTCTAAAATTTTAAGCAATAATTTAGTATGGCATGCTTGTATTAATATATTTATGAAAATGTTTAAAATTAAACAGTAGCTATCTTAACATTTTAAAATTAATGGTTTGATTGAGAGTTTTGGAGACGATGATCACTGAGCTCGAATGGAGTAGACATGATTTATCTCATTGATTAAAAATTTAATGAAAAAAATGTATATCACTGTTGATTGATTGAATGTGACAATACAAATGGTGGGGTAAGCATAAAGGATGATTTTCTCCATTGATTAAGTGCTGTTTACATTTTTTTTTTTTTCTCTTCCTTCTTTTAACTCAGGTAAGTAGATGTAGTTAAAAGTAAAATAAAATAAATATTCAAATTAATGCAAACTTCTCACCTTGGAAGGATTGAAAATTGGGGAGTGATGAGATAGTTGGAAACTTTTCATCTCATTAACTTTTAAATGTTTAATTAAAATAATTGAGATGTTTTGTCATTTAAAGCATGACATATGTTTGTTATGGGTGCGTTATAGGTATAATATTCTCATAGCCTTAGAATAAGCTAGCCTGTGAAAGGCCCATATTACTAGGTTAACCATACTCTAAGCTACCTAAGGTAGGGATTTTTGAGGCATACACATAAAATAATTTTTATTTTTAAATATAAGATATTATAAAATATTACACTTAAATGCTACACTTCAATGACTCAGAGTCATTCATTACAATTCAATCATGAATTTTAAAAGAAAAAAGTAATATCTAAGCATAAATCGGAACCAATGATTCCGATTTAGCCAATTTTTTTTCTAAAAAAGTATTTCAATGCGAATTCCTTCACCATTTGTGCAATTTCCTTTGTTTTTAATATAATTTTTTAAATAATTTGACATGAAAGAAGAAGTAAAATTAATATAAAAAATTTTGTTGTATCGTGAAAAAGGAAAAAAAAAAGTGTTTATGTGTGAATAATAAAATGCATGTTAGAAAAATATGAAACTTAAAAAAGAAGTAATAAATATATTAGGTAGGTTATGGAAATGATACTTAGGAGTACACAAGTAAAAAAAAAATCCAAACCACAAGTCATGAGTACAAGGTTTTAAATAGATAATTATAGGAATAAGATGCAAAGACATCTTCATCTAAATAATGGCCATCAATTTTGTAATGAGGCCTTCTCCTTACAAGCTGTGATTGTTACAGCTCTAACTGTGCAGCCTTTTTTTCTTGTTGTTCTTCTTCTTGTGCATCTTCTGAGCCAAAGTAATTGGTTGCTGTGGTGTGAAGAACCACTGCTAGGATGAATCACCAAATTTGAAGAAGGCATGACTAAACTTAGCAGTAAAGGTTTAGAAAATATCAGAAGGAACTTGTTGTGGGGTGAACGAGAACAGAGACAGCATAGTACATGTATAACTTAAAGTCATTAGAGATGGAAAATAATACAATGATCTGCACTGTCAAAATTACCATATTAACAAGTTGTGGTAATTGTGGAAGGATCAGTAGTGTTAAAGTTTTGATATGGTGTATCTGGGGTGGAAGAAGAGGGAGATGTACCTACATCAACTGTGGATAAAGTTGTAGCTCCAATCTGGCTATGTCCTAGGCCTTCCTCAGCAACAAGTGGTATTCAAATGACAGTACCCATTTGTTTGCTTATTGGGCATGCCGTCTGGTGTGTGGGGTCGCTTGGGAAAGTCTGGAGCTGGCTGGTCAACCATTAAAAAACGTTGTTCCTTGAGTGCTTTCAAGATATCTTGGCAATCTTAGTCAACAGTTCCACGAAATTGAAGGCACTTCATAGATGGAAGATCATGTAAGCTCAACTTATAAAGGTGCTTTGCAATGTTAGCCTGCCAATAAAGGCACAAAATTAAAATTTGAAGTCTAGTGAATGTTAGAAAAAGGTGAAGAAACCGTATGAGTTACCACATAGCCCGCTGCACCACTCACGGGATAGACCCATCAGTGTGTATGTTGCCAGTACCATTGCATGTATGCTGAGTTACGATCAGTAGGTGCAGTAGGCATGGGTGCATGTACCAAAGAATTGTGCCATCTATCCCACATGTCTATGAGTTGTGCGCACTCTTGTTGCCAATTTTTCATGGTTTTTTGCTTCAACTGCAATGTATGCAAGGAACCCAAGTTAATTAGACTATTAGGAATGAATTGTTACTGGCTAAATTGTTGAAGGACGTGATCTGGTTGATGCCATTCAATACTGTGGAAGTAAATTAGGGTACTCAAGCCATCCATATATCGTAGGATGTCAAGTAATACTTTGGAATTAATTCTCAAACATTGTCTAGTTGATAGAGTTGCCATATAATATGTCATTTTCAACAAACAAGGTTATCCATAATAAATTACAAAAAATAAGAAAAGAATGCACATGTGCATAAAAGTATGATAACAAACCTTATTGTCCCCCATCTGGTATAAGAAAACTCGATATTGTTGTAATGTGCATTCTCTAGATCGAGGAGGACAACCAATATTCCTCTACCTATGAATTGGAAAAATATAGATTATGCATTGTATGTGGTAAATAGAGAGAGAGGTTTGATGTACTTATGCAAACCTAAAGCCTAATGGTGGAATCAAAGGGTAGACATCATTGTGGGTGTCTGGGATATGTGGTCTCTTTAGGACAAGCATTAGAAAGCAATCCTATGCCCAAGGATGCAACATCGTTAAGCACCCATCTATGTGACACTCTTAAGGATTTATAGATTTACACAGCTCCCGAAACAGGTGTGCTAAAATTGTATATCCCAACTTAGTTGACTAGCCTCTTCAAAGTTTACAAGTAAGGGTAGGTACATCAAGTAAAATTGGTGGGATAACCTATTTGGGAAAAAGAATACCCCCTATGAGTTTAAGTATATATGCACGGGCAAAGCATTAACCTTGCTCATTGTTTGCATCATCAGGTAGTTCATTAAAATGTTGTACCAACTACGTCATGCTTAGTTGCTGCCCATCAAACTGGTAAGTTGGCCGTCTCATGCCAAATAGCAACTTACACACATTTAGCCACATATAACTTGTTGGTCCTATAACTAGCATTCCCTCACAAGGTAACCCAAGCTACACGCCAATGTCCTCCTATGTTATAGTGTATTGCCTACATGTAATGTGGAATGTTTAAGTCTTTGGTCTCCATCGCTCTACAAGGGCTGATACTAATGCTTGATCATACTCAAATTGACCGAGTTGAGCAACACTGTAAAAACCAGCTTAACAGAGATAGTTTACTATGGCAACATGCGGGTCTTGTAGTTGATTAGCATGTAAAAGATGTCAAGTATACAGAAGCCGATCTCCTTACACAGTTAAGTACAAGTTAGTAACAATTGCACATGAGTTGTTAGTTAAAAAATTATAAAAGAATGCCGTACATGTCTAAGCTAAATGGCCTATGAGATATGTCATGCTTGTTGGTACAACAAGGATTGGTCCTCTAGCTCGAGATTGACAACTTTTTGTTGCTTGGCCATTGCTTAACTATGGATGAACGTTGTCAGTAAAAATGGAAATATGTTGAAACGTTGTGTGAAATACACAAATGGACAGAAAGAAAAGTACAAGCATATAATACATGGTACGGCTAAAAAATTTTTATTATTTTGTTCAACACATGGAACTCAAATGTAACAATGTAATGGGTTGACTCTATGGACTACAGGTTGGCATGACTGTGTGGACAAGTGGCACAATTGTGCCCAATTTGCCTGCACAACCCACATCTATTTAGTTCCCCTGGTGTTCTCCAATCAATTTCATTGCGTATTCGGCTAGACCTAGGTCGCCCTTTGTCATGTATCATTGATGGGTTAGACACTAAATTTGGACCATTGAGTTCTGGCCAATACGCTTGTGCTCTAAATGGGTGGAACTTACTACTGTATGCATTACGTATCATCTCCAAGTGAAATATGGGATCAACATACTAACGTTAATCAATAGCCACTTTTGCACACATAGCAAGAACATGTTAGCACAAGAATTTTTTAACTTAAAATTCCCAACAATTGTAAAGCCAATCATTGAGGTTTACTTTGAAACACCGACCATATTGGCCATTTTGATGATCATATAACTCTTCCATTTTGAACGAGGCATTATGTTGGTCAAATGCCCATACAAAACATGCAGTAGTTGCATGTGAATTTACATTCATCTTGTTGTTTAATGTCTTACAAAAAACTAGTCCTGCTTGTATTTATGCATAAAACTTTTCTGTATGTCTCACAAAGTACTCATTAACTCAGTAGGAAATGGCATTTGTTAGGGCAATTATAAGCAACACCCTTATACCCTTGAACACTTTATTTATGCTTTCAGCAAGGTTAGTGGTCATATGCTTGTACTGATGACCCTCCACATCATATGCCTTGGTCTATTGGTGTTTGGGTATATCAGTAATCCATGCGCCAGCTTGTTCGTGTAAAAAGGCAAGCTCAGGCAATTGGGTGTTGACAATGTGTCGCTCGTATGAATACTCAATATTTATAAACTTCTCCTTCTACCATGTTGTCCTAAAATGTTTGTTCAGGTAGCTTGCCACATGACAAATATAGAAGACATGATGAGCATACGGTAGTTGCCATCCAATCCATGGGTTTGATACTAAGGCTAAAATTGATAGGTGCCAGTATGAAATCAAGCATATCCTTTGTCTATCTCTCACCATACGTCTCCATAAGTTTAGTAGTAACCATGACCACGCCTTTTGGGTCTTACCTTCCACAATTACAAATGCAAGTGGCACATCATTCTTATCCCTATCTTGTGAAGTAGCCATTAATAATGTTCCTTTATAACTACCACTAAGGAATGTTCCATCTACCTTTAAAATCAACTTTAAGTATGCAAACACATCAATGCACGACTTGGATGCCCATAATACATGCTGAAACCTTGCCGTTGGTTCCTCTTCTAAACTATCTTAAGGACAATCCTTGTAACAAAACTCTACATACGACTTAAACACAAAATATTTCACTGCAGCCAGCCACTTAGGCAATAATTTATATCAGTTCTTCCAATTACCAAACACTATGACCATCACTTGATGCTTTACCTTCCATGCTTTTTAGTATGACATAGTATAGTCGAACAAGCTCTTCATCCTTTCAATTATTTGAGACATCGACACATCTGGTTCATTCGTCACCATCCCAACAATACATGATGCAATGATATTAGAATCTAACTTTGGATGATCTTGAGAAAGGGAAGCAGTGAGGCAATATGTGGTCCCCTATATTTTGTAGTTTGCCAATGATTCCTCCTCGACTTTTTACATGCCCTAACCCTCTAGTTGCAGCTATTACCGTAATTTACACAATAATATTCTTTGTATTTTGTAGACAAAAGGTACACCATGAAGGTGTGGTGTGCACGTATAAAATACAACTTGATTGCACACCTTAGTGCTAACTTATCAAAATATTGCAGTCCGACACATAACTCATTGTCATCCAAAACACCACATGTTCTTTACAAATCACGATCCATGGCTGACTCCATATTCACTTATGAGAAAAATATGGTTGCGGGATCTTCATATTTATTTATGGGCAATGCTGGCATGAGATTTGGAATATCTCTAGTGTCATCACCATCATCATTTGACTCATTCTCCTCATTCTCTTTGTCAAACTGAAAAGCATCATTGTACTCCTCTTCATCCTTAACATCATCAGTTATATCATATGCTTTAATAGGTGGATGGGGTTTACTAGTCCTGGGGTAAACTGAAGGACCTTCTCTCAAGTAAGAACTGATAAATGTTATTTGATTATTTAGCTCATTGAAATAGCTAGAAAATAGTTGTATCTAGGATATAGTCTTCCACTGCTTAGTGCTACATTTTAACTACTAGTTTAGCTGTCAATATGTGTGCATATAACTTAACCCCACTTAGTTGTGATTGAAATCGTGATGTTGCATGCCATATGTTTTGCACATCAAAATCGTCTTCCAATGTACTTGTGTAATACCATGTTGGGTTGGGCGATGCTGGGTACCTATATATCAATTGGGACATAAACTGATTTTAGAAAAGTCATAGCTTCCGCCCAACCACCTATTTTAAGTCCACTAAGTTGATGTTTGTGTCCATTCTAAGCATCTTTACATTAGTGCTTTCAAATGTTGCACCATGCCATGGATACTTTCGTAAATTCTTCCATTCACATATACACATACAAGTTCATTCGTGTTGTCCATTTCTTACCCTACAATCAAGTTCTCTAATAAACAAATAAATTGTAATCAAGTCAAATTAAATGATCAAATGCTAAATTTCAATTTCATTACATCATAATATTTAATTCCATTATATATAGCATTTCAAGAATATTATAATTTAAACAATTTGCAAAAACAATCTTCACATTATAAAATGCCTAAATTACAACAATATTATAATTTAAATAATATGCAAAGACAATTTCAACATTATAAAATGTCTAAATTACAATAATATTATAATTTAAAAAATTTGCAAAGACAATTTCAACATTATAAAATACCTAAATTACAACAATATTATAGTTTAAACAATTTGCCAAAATAAGCTCAACATCTTAAAATACCTAAATTACAACAATATTATAATTTAAATTACAACAATATCATAATTTAAACAATTTGCAAAGACAATTTCAACATTATATAATACCTAAATTACAATAATATTATAGTTTAAACAATTTGCCAAAATAAACTCAACATAATAAAATACCTAAATTACAACAATATTATAATTTAAACAATTTGCAAAGACATTCTCAACATTCTAAAATACCTAAATTACAAAAATATTGTAATTTAAACAATTTTCAAAAATAATTTTAACATTATAAAATACCTAAATTACAACAACATTATAATTTAAACAATTTACAAAAACAATCTCAACATTATAAATGCCTAAATTACAACACTATTATAATTTAAACAATTTCTAAAAATAATTTCAACATTTTAAAATACTTAAATGACAACAATATGATAATAACAATTTACAAAAATAATCTCAACATTATAAAATACCTAAATTACCAAAATATTATAATTTAAATAAATTGCAAAAACTAACTACTCTAAAAAAATATGTTATTTACTCTTCTTACTTTAACAATCAACAAATAAATATAGTACCCATTTATTCCAAAATAGTATTTACACATACATTTACAAGAAAATAATATGTCAAAATAAAATATCTTATGTACCCTAATAATTAATATCAGCAAGGACTTCTACCTTTTAGATCTCCAGAAGCCAAAAAAAGAAAAAAAAACAAGTAGGAGGAAGGAGGAGAAGGAGGAAGAGGAGGAGAAAAAGAAGAAGTAGAGGAGGAGGAGGAAGAAGCCAAAGAAGACATGATGAGCAGGATGGGGGATCATAAGCCTTATTGTTCCTTCATCAACGGTCATCAGTAGTGTCTTGTCTCATCCTACTTGACTTGGAAACACTATTTCTGAGTCAAGTAGGAATTTTTTTTTTTCAATGTTATAGACAAAACTCATAAGTTCGTGATAGTGCTGATTCTGAGTCAGTGTAATCCATTTGGTCTTGGAATCATCTTCTCCGATGCACTTGGCAGTACTTGTTGGGACTTTAACTCATTTAGTCAAAGTCCTAATTTTTATAGTATTGAGATGTAATACTTTTTCATCTGTTGCATTTGAAAAAAATTCTTTTTTTAATGTGTATGGATAAAAAAGCCTAGCTAACACTAACCAAAACTAACCTCTGGGTATGAAAGGAAAATTAATCCTCACTTGATGCAAGTAATATCTCTATAATAGAACAAATTCCCTGAAATTTAAAACCCTAATATATACTAACCCTAAATTATTTCAAGCAATACTTTCTCTTGTTAAACTAAGCATCTTCTTTTATCTTTTACCCTACTCTAAACACTGACATTTGGTACACCATGCAGGTTGTTTTAACACTATATTTAAGAAACAGCAACAGGAGTTCAACATCAAGAGTTGTCAGTCCTTAATGGTTCATGGTGCAAACAAGAAAAAACCATTCTAGCAACTAGGACAAAGTCTGTAACACTTAAAGTATGCAGCAAAATAAATCTTCTAAGGCATGGATAAGCATTTCTTCCCTATAACTTGGTGAGGACAAACATCATGATTCCATTACAAAAAAAAATTGTCTTTTTGAAAATATTTTCATAGCTTTAGCAGCAATTAAAAATCATTGCAACAGCTCACAAAGGATTCTAGAATGATTTTCAACAACTATAAAAAAATCGTTGAAAATATATTTTTGTGACAATTGTCCTTAACTGTGGGAAAACATAAATGTTTAGCAACAGTTAACTATAACTATTAATAAAAATAAGTATAAGTCAAATTTTGAATACAATTAAAAGTTGTTCAAACTAATTATTCTTGCTACAAGAATTTAGTGATTGAATTGAAGGCATCCACAATTTTGATCACTAGGATCTAAGATTCAAGATGAAATATCATGAGTAATGAATTGAGGATTAAAATAAATCAACATTCATTCATATGAATCATATAGAATAAAAAGTTTAGAAATTTACCCCTCAAGCTAGTAAGAAAAAAAAGATCAAGTGGTAAATCACCCTTATAGCCATATCCATAATTAGGTTTGCCTGATGTAACTTGTTATGCGTCGCTTTCTTATTTTGAAATTTCATTTGGTAACTTAATATAACATGGCCCATATGGAAAAATCCCCCTACCAGGATTTTCAAACACTTAGGATGGGAATACACTCATTCTCATTCCCCAAACTAATTTAAATGCTCATAGATTTTTATAGCTATATGTTCAACAAAATAAGAAAACAATAAATCAGTTTAACAATAAACCATTTTAGCTAATTTTGAATTAACTCTTTAATCCTTCATAGTTCATACACTTATACATATAACTCTACCTTCCTTATCGATATAAGATCTACTAGACCTCTTATGTATAATAGTCCATACTTCTCTTTAAGTAACCAAACCTGCACCCTTTTTCTTTTCCAAAGTTTTTCACAATTGTAACAAATCTAAATGATCATGAAATGTTAAATTATATTGTTTACCAATGTGAACTTACTAGCTTAGTCTTTTTCATGGAAAGCTCTTCGATTTAATAGTTTATGAAATTATACAATTTTTTCTATATGTTCTTTCTTTTATGATAGTGGCCTAGTAATTGACCAATGCATTTTAATAAGATTAATCGAGAATTGGTATTGAGACATATCACTAAAGAGAAATCATAACTAGGCTTTTACCTTAGTTTATAAGTCTAGTCAATAATTCACAAATGATGCTCCTTGGTCCCTTTCAATGCCGTTTGGGACAGTGACAACAAACTCATTTCTCGTTCAAGTCTTGTCATTTATTTGTGTAAAAAATGAGATTGGTAATTCTTTTCACTTACATTTGAGGGGTTTAAAAAATATTTTTATACACCTCCTAAAAAACAAACTTTGCTTACAAGATAAAACATATAACTATCAATAAGGGAACTAAGTCAAGTTTCAAAGAGAATTGAATAATATATGTGCTATTACTTATATGATGTTTATATAAATATTTGAGTTACTAGATATTGTAACATCAGTTTTAGCCATATACTGCATCAACATCTCTTCCAAACTCATTTGTTGTATTCTTGAATGGGGGTTCTTGCTTGAAGTTAAAAATCAGAATGGTGGGATGAGTATATTGCAAATGATAAAGATGCTTGACTATGATCCTAAGGAAAATTTTGCTCATGACTCTAACAAGGAATATAAGATTAATGGTAAAAATTATCTTGATTCATGTTGAAATCATCCTCTAATTGTGCTAATTCTATATTATATGGGTACTGGCTCTGTGTAGTGACCATTTCCATAAATGTCATAAATTATAAACAAATGATAGGTGTTGAATCTAACAAATTAAAAATAAATCTACCCCCAACTATGTAAACTATAGCTAGATTGAGTAAGGTTGTAACCACAGGAATTGATAATTTTAATGCTTTCAAAAACCAAAGAACTAATGTAAACAAAGGAAGTAATAAAAAAAGGTTTTTGCAAATTAATTAACAAAACAAAAACTGAACTAATCAATAAGTAAAGAAAATAATCAAATATTAAAAAAAACCAATTAAAAATAAAGATATATTCAATGAAATAAATACCTAGCTAAGGAATATTTTTGTTTTAGCATTCTCAGAAGTTGATTATCGATACAAAATAAACTCCCTTTATTATTATAACAAGTGGTCGAGATTATTAACAAGCTCTAACGTCCTGGAATTCTCTTGATTTCATGGACTAAGAAGCGCATTATAGCTAGATCCTAATTAAATAACAAACTTAGATAAGAATTCAAGATTTAATTAACTAACAACATCAAGATCTAGAGAATACTAACACTAACTTGTGAAAACATATAAAGTATCCTTAAGCAAATTAGTTTTTACATTCCATCAATATAAAAGAAAGTATGGTCACAATCCTTTATATTACATCCCTGCTAATATTGGCTCAATCAAATGATTATGTATTTAATCAAACCAATTGGGAGATAAATATCATCAAGTAAGGTAAATAATGAGCCCTATCATCTACCTACCTAAAGATAAATTAAATAAATCAGCGATTGGAAGAAATATGTATAGGAGATTGATGTTAAAGAGGATGTAATACCTATAGAAATTTATACAAAAAAAAAAAAGGAACTCAGTTGAAATAAATATAGAGGCAGATGAAATTTTATCTGAGAATGTAACCAAAGTAAGTACCTAAACCTCACCCTGTGCATTTTTAGCACTCATAACTCAACTAAGTATGATAACCAATTATGTAATACCCATTTAAAAAGAAAAAAGAGAAAGAACTTAGTCAGAGACAAATATAGATCCAGATAAAATTTTATCTAAGAATGTAACCAAAGTATCTAAGCCTCACCATGTGCATTTTTAGCATTTGTAACTCAACTAAGTATAGTAACCAAGTATCTGTTAGGAAAATTTTGATATGATAAAATATATATAACAATATTTTTCCATTTAAAATATTTTAAAAATTCTCAGTTATTTCCAATAATTCCACCTAATCCATATTATTGCCTGATTATCCAAATAACCTACACCTAATATCTTCAAATCATTTGCAATAATATTATATACCTAATCCTCCTTTCCTTAAGCTTTTCTTCTCTGTTCTGGTTTCTCCCTTTAGCAGCCACTATCACCATCACTAGCAAGTATCGGTGACCCTCTAGTGACATCACTAGCCTATCCTCAACCACCGACAACCTCCCTATCGGCGAAAATCACGTAAAAAAAAAAAGCCCCTCATAGTGCAAAAATTTTTCCGACCAACTAAAGCTTCCTCTGACCTTGTTCAACCTTGCTGGTGACTCCTTTCAAGCACAATGGCTCAGTCAACCTCCCAGTCACCTCCACTGGCTGCCACACCAACGAAATTTCATCAAATTTTTGGCGACCCGATAACTTGAAATTTGAAGCTTCAATTCGTGATTTTGGCGCGTTTGTAATCTAATTAAACATAATTTTTCATTTCTACATTGAGTTCGCACCTTTCTCCCTCATTTACACTGATCAATTCGGTCCAATTTGCTTAGAATCGAAGAAAAATCAATTCAAGTACTATTCATCCACAAATCACTATTCATGCAAGAAAGTCATGAAATTGAGCTCAATTCGGGTTGTTTGCTTCAAATTGAGTTAAGATTACACTTCTAAGGTGAATTTTGCACCTTTCTCCCTTGAAATCATTGATCAATTATGAATTTTAGCTTCTGGATTAAAAAATCCCAATTAAGGGGTTTAGGGGCAATTTGGAAATTTAGTTAAAATTGTGTTCATAGGACTTCTTAAATTTTGTTATGCATCTAGGGAGTGATTTAGAATTTTTATAAATTTTAGTTTGAATTTTAGAACAAAATTCAAACTTCTAGTAATTTTTCAAGATTTTTCATGAAGAAAAAAAGAAGGAAATTAGAAGGAAAAATTTGAATGGCATGTTTGTATAAAAATACATATTATTTGAGGTTACATGAAAATTTTGGAATTTATTAGATAACCCTAAAGTGAAATTTGTGTCATGGTAGGTGTTAGAAATTTAATAAGTGTATAATGAACTAATTGAATAAAATAATAATAATAATAATAGTAATAATGATGTTGATGATGATGATGATGATGATGATGATGATGATAATAATAATAATAATAATAATAGTAATGATAATAATAATAATAATAATAATAATAATAATAATAATAATAAGAATGATCATAGTATTAATAATGATAATAAGAATAATAAAATGAAATATAGGTTATAACTATTTTAAAGTATTCATTAAATGACCCATAAATTTAATTTCCAACATTTAGAAAAGAAAGAGGTGAATTGGATTAAAAAAAAAATGAATGAGGGATAATTAATTAGGTATGCAATAGAATTAAAATAAATGAATTTATTTGTAAGGATTGAATTATTAGAATATTTTATTTAATATTTTTAGGTAACTAGAATGTTTTCAACAAAGGAATTATAATTAAGGATAGAAGGAGGTTGGTATACTCCTATCAGGTGAGTAGATAATCCTAATTATGCAAAATATTATTTTAAATTATTCATGATGATTTTGAATATTGAATTATTAGAAATACTAAAATATAAATTCTTAAGTGATACAATTTTGAAATTTATGATATATGTACATGGATAATTATTTGTCTCTGAAATATTGGAAATATGTCCAAAACAGAACCCTGTAACTAATGGTAGTTGACGTTAGCCATAGTGCACTGCAATTGGTATTCTAATAAGGTTAGGTATGATACCCTTACCTCTGTATTTTGTTTGAGGCTGAGGGCCATTATGATATTTACTCAAATCCTATGGCCGTATGAGTATATGTTTCGATATGTTATCACTAGCCTTGGGCTAATTTTGTACTATGTAATTATGACTGGTTCTGTAGGAGATTCCCAATTACATTTTATTGATGACTTTTTTTCTCTGTTTAATATTAATGAATTATGTCTGTATGATATTTGGTTTTTAAACTTTGAAAAATGTACCATCGTAAGTCTGTCTTAATTTTTGCAATATTAGAATTACCTACTCACTGAGTTTCCACTCACCCCATTATTTAACATTTTTTAGATCTTAGCGCCAATCCAGAACACCTACCTTCATAATTTTAATCTTGGTTATTAATTCCTTTGTGAGCCTTGCTTATTGCTAGAGCTATGTCTTTCAGTATTTTTATGATTCAGTTTAGTCGCTCCTTAGTATACAGGTTAAATGTTTAATGTATTATTATGGTGTGTCAAAAACTATCTGTATAAGGATTTATGAGATCTATGTTTGTTTAATATGAATTTATATAAATTTTACTATGATGGAGGTTCTGATAGGTTTGCAAGGATGAATGACACTTCATCCCCATGCCGGTCACGCCCTACTGGCTCAGGTCGTGACAAAGTTGGTATCAAAGCTTATTTTAGATGTCCTTGGTATGCCTATATCTTGTAGATCCCTAGTGGTACCTCGATTATCATTATGTACCCAGGCATAATCATAACTGAGTTTCTGTTGGGAATCACATAGGGTATCTAGTGTCATTTATCTAGTCTATTTCGTATCTTATATTTATGAGAGTTTGTAATTTTGGATTTGGGGCTGAAAAAATTTCTTCTTGTATGTGAAGGGACAATGTTGTCTAGATCACATGCTGCTGCTAATCAGGCCGTAAAAGAGGCCTCTGTAGGGGCTACTGTTCAGCCTAACATACCACCCCTAGCGGTCTAGGTAGGGGATGACCACATATGGGAAGTGCTAGCAGAGCTCGAGCAAGAGGTGGACGAGTAGTTAGGCCTCCCATCATGAATGTTTTAAAGGAGTTGGCTGAACCTTCTTAACCTTAGGTGCCTACTAATGCAGAATTAGCAATTGAACTATAGGGTGTTCAGAGAGCTGTAAAGAGTCTTACGGCCCTGATGGCAACATAAATGATTGGCTAAAATGCTCCTCTTATCAATGTGCCCCCTACAGGACAAATAAGAGCTAGAGAACTTCAGGTTGGAGGTAAAGAGACTGGTAGCAGGAGGATCCTAACCGAATTCATCAAATTTAAGCCTCCCACTTTTTCTGGGATGAATAATCAGGAGGACCCTCAATAGTTCATTGAAGACATTAAGCAAATATGTGTGGCACTTGACTGTCCTTCAAGGAAATCAGTTACCTTAGCAGCTTTCCAATTGATAAAAGTTGCCAGATTGTGGTATGAGTCACTACTATAAGGAATACCATCTGAGTTGCCTCCTCTTGAATGAGATAAATTCAAAAGATTGTTTATGGAGAGATTTTTACCCATGAGCATCAGGGATGCTCGTGCTAGGGATTTCAAGAGCTTATGGCAAGCCCCTGTGGTATCAGTTGATGAATTTGTCATACAATTTACTGAGCTATCCAAGTATGTCCCTCATTTAGTTCCCACTGAAAGGGACAGAATTAAATGATTTGTGATGAGCTTGATGAAGGCATTATTCAGGGTCATGACGCCCCAAATCAGTCAGTTTACCTCCTTCATTATAGTGGTAGACTATGCTAGAATGATTGAGATGAGGGATAAAGAAGATAATATAATGCAAAAGAAGAGGAAGAGGTTAGAGGAACAAAAACCTTTAGGGAGTTTTACCATGGGTGGATCATCTAGAGTGCCTAGGGCATCAAGTCTGGCTCAAACATTTAGGTCTAACCCAAAATCATCAACTTAAATGATGGTAAGTACCAGAAGACACAGAGGGAATTATAGGGACTTCAGACCTGCTACAACATCTGATTCAACATAGTATCCAAATGGTAGACCACCTTGTTCCACATGTGGGAAATCTCATTCTGGTCTATGTCACAATGAGTCCAGAGCATGCTTTAGATGCGGGTAGGTAGGGCATATGATACGAGATTGCCCTTAGACACTTTACAACTCTAGTCAGGGTTTAGTACGACTATCTAGTTTTACGTATATGGCACCCAAACCTCAGGGTGCATCTTCAACTCAGGGTGGCAGAGGAAATAGTGGTAGAACTTCTTCTGATAGTAGTCATACATCTTCAGCAAGGGGTTGGGCACAAGTATTTGTTCTAAATAAACATGATGCTTAAGTATCGAATGTAGTGATTACAGGTACAATTACAGTATGTTCTCATGTTGCTCATGTGTTGTTTGATCCTGGCGCTACTCATTCTTTTATGTCCCCATACTTTGCAAAATCGATTAGCAAAGGTCCTGGCAAATTATAAGGCTTGTTTATGGTAACAACTTCGTTAGAAGAATCCACTTTAGTGGATCAAGTGTGTAAGTCATGCACAATTACGATTGATAGCCATGAAACAATGGTTGATTTAATTATTTTAGCTATGACTGATTCTGATGTGGTCTTCAGAATGGGTTGGTTGGCTTCCTATTATGCCACTATGGATTGTCATCTTAAAGTTGTAAGATGTGAATTCCCAAATGAACTACTTGTTGTTATCCAAGGCGATCGTACGGTGACTCCTAACAATTTGATATCACCCATTAAGGCTAGGAAGTTGTTAAAAAGTGGATGTCAAGGCTACTTAGCCTTAGTCTAATATATAGAAGTAGCAGTTCTGACATTGCATCAAGTGTCGGTAGTCAATGAGTTTCTGGATGTATTCCCAAAAGAACTACCTAGATTACCTCCTAATAGATAAATTGAATTTAGCATTAATCTGCTACCGGGCACCCAACCAATCTCTATACCTCCCTATAGAATGGCACCATTGGAACTTAGAGAATTGAAGGATTAGTTGCAAGACTTGTTAGATAAAGGCTTTTTCTGCCCAAGCTCATCACCATGGGGAGCTTTGGTCCTATTTGTGAAGAAAAAAGATGGGTCTCTGAGGCTGTGTGTAGATTATAGGCAGTTGAATAAGGTGACAGTACGAAATAAGTACCCTTTATCTCATATTGATGATTTATTTGATCAGTTACAAGGTGCACAATGCTTTTTTAAGATTGACTTGCGGTCAGGATATCATCAATTGAAGATTAAACCGGAGGATATCCCTAAGACGACTTTCATGACTTGTTATGGCCAATAAGAATTTTTGGTAATGTCCTTTGGACTAACTAATGCTCCAACTACCTTTATGGATATGATGAATAAGGTTTGCAAGCCTTTCCTTGATCGATTTGTTATAATCTTCATTGATGATATCTTGGCTTACTCAAAGAGTCGAGGGGAGCATGAACAACATTTAAGAATGATGCTGCAAATATTAAGAGAAAATCAATTGTACGCAAAGTTCTTTAAATGCCAATTTTGGCTTAATAAAGTGGCATTCTTAGGCCATGTAGTTTCAAAAGAGGGTGTTCAAGTGGATCCTAGTAAAGTGGAAGCAGTTTAGAAGTGGCCCCAACCCATTATGGTCATTGAAATCTGTAGTTTCTTGGGTTTGGCTAGCTATTACCGTCGATTTGTGAAAGATTTATCTAAAATAGCTGCTCCTATAACCAAACTAATTCAAAAGAATGTAAAGTTTCAATGGACTAAAGCGTACAAGGGAAGTTTCTAGAAATTGAAGGATTATTTGACATCAGCACCTATTCTTGTGTTACCATTAAGATCTGATGACTACACGATTTATTGTGATGCCTCTAGAGTGGGATTGGGATGCGTTTTGATGCAGCATAGTCTTGTGATTGCCTATGCCTTAACACAATTAAAGAAATATAAGTAGAATTATACTACCCATGACTTAGAAATGGCTGCTATGGTGTTTGCATTAAAAATATGGTGTCACTATTTGTACGATGAGACTTGTAAAATTTATATAGATCATAAGAGTCTTAAATACATCTTTGAACAAAGAGATCTCAACTTGAGACAAAGGAGGTGGATGGAATTGCTGAAAGACTACGATTGCACTATTTTGTACCACCTAGGCAAAGCCAATGTTGTGACAGATGCCTTGAGTAGAAAGTCAATGGGAAGTCTGGCACATAAAGTAGTAATGAGAAGACCATTGTTTGAGGATTTCCACTGGTTAGCAGAAAATGGTGTTAGGCTTGAAACCAAGGAGCCGAGCATGTTACTAGCAGGTGTTCAAAGTTCCTTTTGAATGAAAGGGTGAAGGCTACTCAGATAGCGGATACACAAATTCAAAAGTTAATTGAAGAAGTTGAGAATGGCAAACGAAGTGAGTTTACTCAGGACTTTGAATGGGTATTATGGTATGGTCAAAGGTTATGTGTACCCAAGGATAGGGAACTCAAAAAAGAGATTCTAGAAGAAGCCCATTAAACCCTTTATACCATTCACCCTAAAGCAACAAAGATGTATCAAGATTTGAAACAGTTGTATTGGTGGGAAGGAATGAAGAAAGACATGGCAGATTTTGTTTCTCGTTGTTCAGTTTGTCAACAAGTGAAAGCTGAACATCAGAAGCCAGCTAGGTTACTCTAGAAAATAGAAATATCAAAATGGAAATGGGAAAGAATAACTATGGATTTTGTGATAGGCCTACCTCAAACTTTGAA
This sequence comes from Delonix regia, assembly GCA_037074485.1. Lineage (NCBI taxonomy): Eukaryota > Viridiplantae > Streptophyta > Magnoliopsida > Fabales > Fabaceae > Delonix > Delonix regia. The sequence goes on along the minus strand of CM073451.1, from coordinate 23,191,741 downwards.
GGGTTTTGATTCCATATAGGTGATTGTTGATAGACTAACTAAGTTTGCACACTTTTTACCAGTGAAAACAACTTATGGTGTTGCCAAGTATGCTCAGATATATCATAATGAAATTGTAAGGCTTCATGGTGTACCCATTTCAATTATTTTTGATCAAAGGCCCCAATTTACCTCTAGACTCTAGAGAGAATTTCAGAATTCACTTGGTGCTCGATTAGATCTCAGCACGACATTCCACCTACAAATTGACAGTTAATTAGAATGAACAATTCAAACACTAGAGGATATGTTGAAGTCATGTGTTCTAGACTTTGAAGGGAGTTGGGATACTCACCTACCCTTAGCCGAATTTGCTTACAATAATAGTTATCAAACAAGTATTCAGATGGCATCTTACGAAGCTCTGCATAGTAGACGATGTCGGTCTCTTATCGGTTGGTTTGAAGTAGGTGAAGCAGCAATATTGGGACCAGAATTAGTTCAAGACACCGTAGATGAGGTAAAGATAATAAGGGAGAAATTGTTAAATGCCCAAAATATACAGAAAGCTTATGCATACAATCGAAGGTGAGATTTGGAATTCATGGTGGGTAATCAAGTGTTCCTCCGAGTATCTCCGATAAAGGGCATAATGAAATTTAGGAGGAAAGGAAAATTAAGACCCCGTTATATTGGACCTTTTGAAATACAAGAAAGAATTAGAATAGTGGCGTATCGCTTAGCTCTACCTCTAGAACTAGCAAATGTAAATCCTGTATATCATGTATCTATGCTCAGCCACCTTTATCGCCTACCACATCGCCAGAATTTCATCAAATTTCTGGTGACCTGATATACCCAAAATTTAAAGCTTCAATTCTGGTGCATTTTTAATCCAATTAAACATAGTTCTTCATTTTTTTACATTGATTTCACACCTTTATCCCTCATTTACACTGATCAATTAGGTCCAATTTGCTCAGAATCAAAGAAAAACCAATTTGGGTACTATTTATCCGCGAAAATCACTATTTATACAAGAAAGTGATGAAATTAAGCTTAGTTCGAGTTGTTTGCTTCCAATTGAGTTAAGATTACACTTTTAAGATGAATTTCGCACCTTTCTCCCTTGAAACCATTAATCAATTGTGAAATTTGGCTTCTGGATTGAAAAAAAAAAAAAAAACCCAATTTAGAGGTCTAAGGGCAACTTTGAAATTTAGTAAAAATTATCTTCTTAGGACTTCTTAACTTTTTTTTCTGGATCTAGGGAGTGATTTAAAATTTTTAAAAATTTTATTTTGAATTTTATAACAAAATTCAAATTTTTAATAATTTTTCTAGATTTTTCATGAAGAAAAAAGAAGGAAATTAGAAGGAAAAATAAGAATGGCTTGATTGTATAACAATAAATATTATTTGAGATTAAATGGAAAATTTGAAATCTATTTGATGACCCTTAAGTGAAATTTGTATTATAGTAGGTGTTAAAAATTTAATAAGTACATAATGGAATAATTGAATAAAATAGTAATAATAGTAATGATAATAATAATAATAATAATAATGATAATAGTCATGATAATAATAATAATAATAATAATAATGGTAATAATAATGATAATGAGGATAATAAAATGAAATATAGGTTATAAGTATTTTAAAGTATTCTTTAAGTGGCTATTTAATTTCCAACATTTAGAAAAGAAAGATGTAAATTGAATAAAAATGAATGAGGGATAATTAATTAGGTATGTGATAGAATTAAAATAAATAAATTTCTTTGAAAAGGTTAGATGATAAGAGTATTTTATTTAATATTTTTAGGTGATTAGAATATTTTCAACAAAGGAATTATAATCAAAGATAGAAGGTGGTTGGTATACTCCTATCAGATGAGTATATAATCCTAATTATGCAAAATATTATTTTAAATTATTCATGATGATTTTGAATATTATATTATTAGAAATATTGAAATCTGAATTTTGAAGTGGTATGATTTTGAAATTTCTGATATCTGTATATGGATAATTATTTATCTCTAAAATGTTGGGAATATGTCTAAAACAGAACCCTGTAGCTAATGACAGTTGACGTTAGCCGTAGTGCACTGTAATTGGTATTCTGAAAAGGTTGGGTATGATACCCTTATCTTCATATTTTGTTTGAGTCTAAGGGCCATTATGATATTTACTTAGAGCCTATGGCCATATGAGTATCTATTCCAATTTGTTATTACTAGCCTTTGGCTAATTATGCACTTTATAATTATAAATGGTTCTGTAAGAGATTCCCAATTACATTCTATTGATAATTTTTCTCTATTTAATATAACTGAATTATGTTTATATGATATATGGTTTTAAATTTTGAAAGATGTGCCACCGTAAGTCTGTCTTAATTTTTGCAATATTAGAATTACCTGCTAACTGAATTTCCATTCATCCTATTATTTAAAATTTTTTAGATCTTAGCGCCGATCCAGAACATCCATCTTTAAAATTTTAATCTTGGTGATTAATTCTTTGGTGAGTCTATCCTACTACTAGATGTATGTCTTTTTGTATTTTTATGATTAAGTTCAGTCGCTCCCTGGTATACAGGCTAAATGTTTAATGTATTATTATGGTGTGTTAGAAACTATTTGTACGAGGAGCTATAAGATCTATGTTTGTTTAATATGAATTTATATAAATTCTGCTATTATGGAGATTCCGACAAGTTCGCAAGGATGAATGACACTTCATCCCCGTGCTGATCACGCCTTACTAGCTCAGGTCATGACAAAAGATGCCCCAAGGGGGATAAATATACTAATCTAAATGCCTTAGATCTTCTTCAATATTCTCTTAAATACATCTAATCTTTCTTTTCAAAAGAGATTACAAAGATATCTCTAAATCTGTTAGAAGTTTTTGTTTCCCCTTATTTTTGTGCATTCTTAACGTCCAGGGGAGAGAAAGATATCTAAAGATGATCTAAATAAGATTTCTCTGATTCAAAACAGGAAGTTAAGACATGTACATGGCTTACTGTGCATCTTACAATTTTTCTATCTTTTATGCCATGCATATTGCTTACTTTGTAGCTCATAACTTTTCTGCCTTTTATGTTATGCCTATAACTTACTTTAGAACTTAAGTAAATGAAATCAACTTTAAACTTGTACACAACCAATAACAACCATTTAGAGATTAATTTCCTAGCTAAAAAATAAAAATGAAAGCCAAAATAAAGACAAAAATATGTAAAAATAGCGAACAAACAATAAACATTAAGAGTCACAAGCAAAAGCAATATAATTGCAGTGTATATCAAAGTTACCAAACCTACTATCAGGTTCAAGTACCTAAACTATTAAATTAGTTGAGTTATCAAGTTCATACACACCAGTTACCTTTCTTGCCAATCATGGATATTTCGATATCACAAGTAAACAAAAATTTAAAACCAATAAAGACAAAAACCTAAACAAAAACTAGCACAAAAACAAAAGAAGACGACAAACAAAGCTTTAATTAAGATTAAGTAAGCTTGGTATTAACATTAGCAAAAACTTAGCCCAAAAATCCTTGACAATGGCACTAAAAATTTGTTGCGCTACGAAAGTATACACACCATGTATATGTATAGCACAAAGTCATATAATGATAAGTAAAGTATCTTCCCACAAGGATTTGATGCTAAGATAACTGCTAAGCATTAAAATTAGCACCCTAATCTAAATCAAGCAAAAAATAAATCATAATGATAGGAAAACTAAACTAAAAATAGAATAATTACAAATGAGGACAAATTCTATATTAATTTTGGAACTAAAAGGGTTAGGATTATGATTCCTCTAATGTTTCATAGAAATCCAACATATCCTATTTTACATTGCATTTAATGGTGTAATTTGCTAGTCTGTGACTTTTAATTATCTATAAGCATCTTTCGAATTACTTATAGACATTCCTTTTAGACCAATCCATAATTTTTTATGCAATTGATTAATGAAGAACTAGTCTTAATGTGACTATAGGAGAGCGGTAGGTATATTCCTATCTCACAAGCGAATCAATCCACTTAACATTGCAAGCTCCATGAACTCACACTACTTAATCCATGGTCTAGCCCTAAATTCCCTTTCCCATGTTCATTTAGGTTACTCGAATTATCTAATGGTTCCACAAACTTAGAAGCATTAAGAACAAGATTGAACAAACAAATCATATTATTCTTTTTAACAAAACAAGTCATATTATTAATTGCTAGTAAAGAGAGTAAAAGAGTTTTACTACATACCAGGATTCATCGTAATCCTAAAATAACAAGTTTAACTTATCAATATAAGATAAATCAACATTCTAAGTAGAGCACAAGCCAAAGTAATGAGCATAGAAATGCAAAGAGAAGGAAGGTAAGAAGAGAAAAACTAATTTAATTGGTGAATCTTCTCCAAACCCAAGCTTTACTCAACCACCAAAATGATATAGAATGACAGTTTCCCTTCAAAATCCTAAAAAATAACCTTAAAACTAACAAAAAATTGTATTGAAAATGCTCCAATTTTGATAATTGCTTATATGCCATTTCATTATGTCCATACATTGTTTTTCATTTTTTTGTGGCCATAAATAGCTGAAGGCTAGTCATGGTGCTATATATATGTAGCAAAAGGGCTTCAAGACATATTTTTGCATGTCTTGGATCCAAGTTTTGATTGGTCAAGCTTCACGACACCTCCAACTTATATTTTTTTTGTGTTAAAACCTTACAAAAATATATGAAATTGATTGTTACAGATTACTAAATATTTAACCACAATTTAACTCTTAAACTACTTTAAAATGTATATAACTAAACTAAATTAAAACTAAAGTTAAAACGCTAACTTTTATTCCATAAAAGCCAAAACAAAATCATACTTAACTCCTTACAAACATGACAAAATATATAATTGAATTATTCAGAGTTAACAATATATGATTGACATAGTTTAGCCTACAATTATGAATCCTGATTACTCTTTATTGTACATATATTTATAGCAAATCAATGGAAATGATTCAATTGCTTACCTCAATTTTTTAGCTAACACGTAATTTACACAAGAACTTTGAGTTCAAAGCCGACATAGTAAACTCAGATTTATCAGATATACTTCTTGCTCACGATCACTTCAAGTAACTAAAAAATTATGGTATTAAGTGAAAACTCATTGGCAAGTATTATAACTTCTATCAAATTAATGCATTCTAATGGCACGTGCATGCTTGATTCTTCATTTTTACTGTGTGTTGATGCTTGAATTGAACAAAAAGTTTCATAATTAACAGTAAAAAGTGAAAATGGCATTGTTGATCTGCTTCTGCATTGTCAACTTGTGATCTATTGCAATGACTTTAATCAGGGATACGAGATGATCGTATGTCCTCTAATTATCACTGGACTAATTAGTGTAGGACCCTTGAAGGAATGGGTATCTTAAAGATTTGTCATAACTTTAATAAGCACAAAGTAAAAGTAAAACCTTGCTTTATATAAGCTGAATTGGATCTTAATAATTACAACTAATTGAAATGATTATCTTATGGTGCTGTTGAAGTGTCTTACGTAGGCGTGCTTCCTTTTCAATATGTAACCCAACCTTGGGATGACTCATACTCATACTCATAAAGCTTTTTGTTAATAACTCCCTATAAAGCTAAAAAGCTTGTGTGTAAAGTTAGTGCTTGGGAAGCACGAGCAAACTTGGAACACCATAAATTATTTAGTGGAGGAAAACTGGCTTTTGGCTTCACCAGAGCGGGATTTTCTAAAGTTAGTAACGCCTAAAGGATTCCAAATGCTCCAAAAGTTTAAAGTAAAGAAGATGCCTTGCTCTTCGAAACAAAGCTTTTGAGGTGGGAATTTGGCATCTTCTGCTCGTCCCCTCAGAGTAAGAATTACAATATTATGATATAGGTATTCCATGGGGCGGTGCCTCCTGTCATTATAATGAGCTTAGGCTTTGTTCTTTATCAACAAGTCATAATTCAAAAGCTAGACACCAAAAGTTGTTCCTAGTAGTTTTTTCTTCCTTTCTCTAATTAAAAGTGAAAAGATACAGATAAAAAAAGAAAAATACCTATATATATATATATATATATATATATATATATATATATATATCTTGAAACATGGCCAGGTTTCACAATGACATGTCTTTCTTTCAAGATGAATTTTGTGAGTTTCATATAAGCATGAAAATTTTTTCGTCACTTAATTTAGTTTGGGCAAATATTCATTTCATTTCTAATATTTTATTTGCTTAAAAATTTTTGCGTCTTTTTAATTAATTAGTCATAATTCAGAAGGAGGAATTAATCTGACTGGAGAGCAAAGTTCTAATCGCGTTTATCAGAAAATGGCTGAAAATTTATCACTATATCACAAGGTTAGAGTTTATAATTCGCTCATCACATAAACATGTATATCATAACATAATTTTATTAGCCCTCTCTCTCTCTCTCTCTCTCTCTCTCTCTCTCTATATATATATATATCTGTCATTGCGCATGTGCATGCGGATAGATAGAGAGAAGAGAAAGAAAGCAATAACACAATCATGACATTCCGAACTAATATAGAACATGTATATAATAAATAAGGGATACATTACCAAACAAATTTGGATTTTTAATATTTTTATATGATAGATGTTCATCTAAACTTATTATCTGTTACATGTCATCTAGAATTTTCATTAATATACTATAGCTAGTAATTCATATATGTTTTATTTTGAATCATGAAAAACTGCTCAGACTTCATTTGTATTATGTGCATCTGATCAATACAATTTAGATTAAAATTCAATTTCTTAAATATCTATCAATGGGGCATTTAAATGCACGTATGTCATGCTTTCTATATATTTAATTTATATATTTTGAAGTCTTCGTGTAGAACATCTCATCTTGTTTATGGACTACACAAGAGAAACCAATAACTCTACTACTCATTAAAATATTAAGGCGCCACCTTAATATGTATAACTGTAAACATGAATATCTCCAAATTCACTTCTCTTTTCGGATCGATGGAGTAATTAACAATATCGCATATATCAACTTTTTTAAGTTTTATATAGCTAGCTTCTTTTCTAAAAGACAATATAAACTCCTCTACCGTAAAAAGAAGGAACCAAACGGACTTTTTTTTGGCTTGATTGGTGCTTATTGATTTCATCTCTTCAGGAAAAGCAATACCGCTTTCTTTACTCTAATCTTCAAAAAGAAAGAGAAGAAAAAGCTAGGGTTTGAGGTGGATGATTATAAAAGGAGGCATGAAAGTCTACTTGCTTTGAGTGCACGAAGCAAACAATAACTTTTCAGATGAGGTAGATGGATGATTTCTTCGACCCAGCTGTGAGTGATTTATTATTGTTGTTGTTGATGTGTGAGAGCTTGCTTCAAGTTTGACCTTCATGACATGATTATCGTCTATTATGAATAAGTAACAAAAAAGCATGCTAGGGCGGTGTGGTGGATTTGGCTTGCAATAGAGAAAAGTGTTATGGGACCTTTTGCCTCGATACGTTCCTTCAATTAGCCTTCGTGGGAGACCTTTTATTTGCCACCATTGAAATTGTGAGAAATGTGTTCTTCTTCTTCCACCTTTTCCATAATTTCATGATGAAAATGGTCCCCCCAAGACAGATTTTTCGCATTACTTGACTGGTGATCATAGATGGTGTTTAATTAAATGGAGAAAGAGGGAGAGGCACTAGAAATGTGATACAAATTTTGAAAATGATAGGACTGAAAAGCTTTATATATATATATATATATATATATATATATATATGAGCAAATTAAATTCAATTAGATATAATTCCAATGAGTCAAACTAAATTAATCGAACTATCAATTAGATTAATTAAATAAAAACTGCAAAACTAATGTAAAAATTTTGAGTCAAGATCATCAATAGTTTGGTACCAAATTTCTAATGTTTAGATTGTGTAATTTGTTTAATACAAACTGTTAGATTAAAATTGATGATGTCACTATGTGATTATTTTTAATTTTAAATCATTAGATCTGTAAAATTCCTTTAATATTAACTAATGATTATTGTTGCTGTTAAAATGTTGACCTCTATGGCTGTAATTGAACAAATATTTATTGCTGAATTTTTAATATATTGAATTGCAAATAGTAGGATATGAATTGGCTCTGGGATGGGCTTGGGAAATGTGTGGTGCGAAGATCATTGGGTAATGGCGGCACGTACGCAAGCATCATTGTAAAGGATCTGTAATTTATGATGTAGTTACTGGATTACCCAAATTGAACTACGGAAAAGATCAATTTTGCCAAGCATGCCAACATGTTAAATAACTTAAATCAAATCATTTCCTTCAAGGGTGATCTACGTACACAAAGAACTCTGCATTGGAGTCGATCAATCGCCCAATGAATAAGTTCTGTGATTTAGGGAACGCTATTGGATATTTGGAACTGTTATGCTTATTGAGTAAGGTTGGCTAAGCTAGGACTTATCATTTGCATTTGCTTAAAAATGTAGTCCCCATTTTCATTTGCTTCTATTCAGTAGAATTAAGGATCCTTGAAATGAACCATGGATTAATCTTAGAGAAATTTAGATTTGTTACAATTTGTCTGGCAAATTGCGCTGCCCATTTTATTGTGCAGCTTTTTAAATCTATATCAATATATAAAAAATTAGTTACTACGTGCGGTCAAAAAGTTAAAAAAATTTTTATTGTGTGACCATAAAGATTAATTTGAACATTACGTAATTTTTTCCATCTTAACTGTTAAATCTAGTTATACATTTCTTTCTAAGGTAGCAAATTCAACTTAAATGCTGCTACTACTATTGTTTTTTTCTTTATGGAAAATAACAAGCATGTCTTTGAATCATCATAGTTTGCCCATAATTAGTGGGGTGGGAGGGAATGTATTTGAAAAGGCAGGGGAATATAGTAGGGGTAAGCTTTTCTTTAAACGAAGAAACCAACTAGAAAGCAACAAAAGATTTTATTTTTATTAGCAATAAGAAAAAGTAAAATAATTTAGCGATTAAAGAATCTGAATTTGAGATGGAGGGAAGATGTAAAATGATGGGAAAGAGATGTGGCAAAAAGGAAGTGCCAAAAGGAAGGAGAAAAGAGGTTGGCTAGATGAAGTCATCTAAAGTGCTTTTAAAAGGAGGACATAATTAAAGCATCATGCTTAATGAAGATAATATGCTAAAGACAAACTAGGGAAAAAAATTTTAAATTAAATCAAAGGTTCCTGATGAACAATTTTCTTGATGCTTTTCCAATTTTTAACTAAAAATTTGGGTAGAATAGTTTACTTTTGCTTTCAAAATAAATGGATTTGGTAACTAACAAAAGCAGCTCAACAAGTTGTTGCCAATTATATTAATTAAATAATCATCCGACACTATTTGTTGTCCCTTTCACAATTTTTTTAAAAGAAAAATATATTTTTGATTCCTCGATTATTACATTTGGTCTCTTATTTATTGAAATATTTATAATAGTCCTGCACTTATTAAAAAATATCATACTTAGTCCTTTATTTTTAAAAAAATTTGTTAAATTTAGTCCATTTATTAAACTATAAACCTTAAATTTAAATGGCTAAATTTGATTTTTTTAAAAAAAGTAGTAATCAAATGTAATATTTTTCAATAAGTGATAGACTATTTTAAGTATTTCAATAGAAACTAAAATAATAATTTTATGATATGTAAGGATTAAAAATGTATTTTACTTTTTTTGTTTTCTTTTTTTTGTAAAACTCTTATCTAAATAACTGGTCAATGTTGAAATTCTCTACCCTTGATACCAAATTCGTGGTATCAGCTACTTTTTCAACAATCACTAATTTTATTATTTTGTCAAAAATGATGGGAGGAATGGCAACATACGCGCAAATATAATTAATTCTGCTAATTAAAAATTTGATGACAGACCCTAATGAAAATTAGCATAAACAAAACAACAAATATAAACAAACAACCACCGTCCAAATTGCCTCCACTGAGAAATACCCCTTTTCTTTCTTTAGTCCCGTTGAATAAGTTCTTTATAATTAATAGGGCAAATTATTTCTTCCTTCAGGATTGAATCACAGCTTTTCTTTTCTATTTTAAAGAATTGTATTTTTGCCTTTGAAATTAAAAAAATGAGCTACATTGATTTTTATTGCGATAAGATAATAAATTACAATGACACTTATTTTTAGCTAAAATAATTTTTTAATTATTTATATAATATAATAAGTATCTAATATATATTTGACTAACATGAAATAGTCATTTTCTTTAAAGTTATAATAAATTAAATTTACTGTTCTTAACAAAAAAAATAATATTAAAAAAAAAGTTTAATAAGTACATTTTTTATTTAGAGAAATAAATATTATTCTTGAAGATATTTTGGTTATATTTTATTTAGAAAAAATTTGTGTATATTTTCAATAGAGAGAAGCATTACTTAGGTTTAGCATCTCTAAGCAATTAAGGTGAAGGATACTAACATACGTACACACTCTTCTCCCTCATCACATGGAGGTCCTCTCTCTCTCTCTCTCTCTCTCTCTAATTGTTAACCACACATTTCTTCTTTGGATTAAAAAAGTCATTAATTTTTTAACTAAAAGGTAACAAAAAATATTCAAGTTATTTGCTTAGAGGTTACTTTTTTAAAACACAATAATTACAAGATTACTGAAAAATAGCCTACATATTCTTGTTTTCTAATGAATTCAAAACGTTACAAAAATTTATAAAATAAATCTAAAGCTTACAATATGCCAAGTGCGAACACTAACAAAAAAGTTAGCAATCCTCATGTGTGCAGTTAATGACACAAACTAGTGCTTGATGTTGATGAGTTCTCTAGAAGTTGAACGGCACTTATGAGCTCCCCATTTTGGATTCCATACCTACGGTATAGTCAAAGCTAGCATGCTTTTCTTGACCCCTGAACTCTCTGATCCGTGAACTAGTTTGTTGGTCATCTTCCTCATAATATAACGTCAAGGTAGGAACCTTTTATAGAGTGATTCATGAGTAAGATAGAGTTAAAAATATATATTATTGACACTCAAAAAAGTTAATTAATTAATAAGAAGAACAATTATATAATTGAACATGCCATATAATGAGCAACAGTCATCTATTATTCACCATCGGAAATATATTCTTAATTAAATAATCACATAATCCTAAAATTGAAATAATCACTATAAAAAAAAATAGTTTTTTAGTTGTGAATTTTAGCAATGACCTTAGAATATCGTTGAGTCATGACCTAAGTTGGTAAGACATGACCGGCACATGGATAAGATGTTATTCATCCTCGTGAACCTGTCGAAATTTCTCATAACAACAAAACTTATATGAGTTCACATTAAATAATTTCACAACTCTCTATACAGACATTTTATGTCTTATCATAGTGATACATCAAACATTTGACCTATATAGAGAGGAACGACTAGAATGAATAATAAAAATAAGGAAAAAAATATAGATTTAATAGTAGGCTAGGCTCACCAAAGAATTTATTACCAAGATTAAAATTCCAAAGGTGGATGTTCTGGTTTGGCGCTAGAATCTAAAAAATGTTAAATAATGGGGTGAGTAGAAACTTAGTGAGCAGGTAATTCTAATATTACAAAAAGTGGAACAAACTTACAATGGTACATCTGTCGAAATTTAAAACCAAATATCATTAAGTTATAATTCAAAAATACCAAACAGAGAATAATCATTATCAAAATACATTTGGGAATATTCTACAGAACCAGTCATAATTACAGAATACAAAGCTAGCCCAAGGCTAGTGATAACAAATCAGAATAGATACTCATTTAGCCATAGGTTCTTAGTAATTATTATAATGGCCCTTGGCCTTAAATAGAATATGGTGGTAAGGGTGTCATACCCAACCTTATCATATTATCAATTGCAGTGCACTACGGCTACGTCAACTGTCGTTAGTTATAGGGTTCTATTTTGGATACATTCCCAATAATTCATAGATAAATAATTTTCCATGTACATATATAAGAAATTTCAAAATTGTACCACTTCAAAATTTAGATTTTAATATTTCTAATACTTCAAAATTTATAATTTAGAATAATATTTTGCATAATTATGATTATCTACTCACCTGAGAGGAGTATATTAACCCCCTTCTATCCTTGATTATAATTCCTTTGTTGACAACTTTTCTAGTCACCTAAAATATTAAATAAACTATTCTTAACATCCAGTCCTCATATATAATTTAATTATTTGATTTTGTCACAGAGCTAATTAATTATTCATTCTTCACTTTTATTCAATTTACATATTTCTTTACCAAATTTTTGAAAACTAAATTTATGGGTCACTTTCTTAAATAATACTTAAAAATACTTATGACCTCTATTTCATTTTATTATTATTATTATTATTATTATTATTATTATTCCATTATGCTCTTATTAAATTTCTAACAGCTACCAGAACATAAATTTCACTTAAAGGTCATCTAATAAATTCTAAAGTTTTCATTTAAACTCAGATAATAGTTATTGTTATCTAATTAAGTCATACAAATTTATCCCTTCTAATTTCCTTCATTTTTCTTCATGAAAAATTTAGGAAAATTACTAAAAATTAGAAATTCGTACTAAAATTCAAACTAAAATTTCAAAAAATTATAAATTATTCCCTAGGTGCATAACAAAATTTAAGAAGTCCTAATAATAGAAATTTCACTAAATTCTCAAATTGCCCCTAGACCTTTAAATTGGAGTTTTTCAATTCGTAAGCTAAAATTCACAATTAATCAGTGATTTCAAGGGAAAAAGGTGCGAAATTCACCTATGAAGTGTAATCCTAACTTAATTTGAAACAAACAACCTGAATTGAGTTTAAATTCCCCTCATTTTTGGATGAATAATGCTGAAATTAGGGTTCTTCGATTTTGAGCAAGGTGGACCAAATTAATCAGTGTAAATGAGGAAGAAAGGGCTGAAAAACACCATTAACCTGAAACCCTAAATTAAATTGGATTAAAACTTACTAATTTTGATGAATTTGAAGCTCAATTTCATGGCTTCTCGGATCACCACAAAATTGGAGAAATTCTAGCGATTTGGTTGCCAGTGAACATCGCTAGGTGGTCGATGGTGTTACTATGGCTGATAGGAGTTGATGGCGAGGTGAAACGAGGCCGAAAAAAAATTGCATCATGAGGAGCTTCAACATGATTTTTTGATGATTTTTGTTGATGGGAGGGCTGCCAATGGTCGGGGATGGGCTAGAAGTGTTGCTGGTGAGTCGCCAGTGCTTGCCGACAATGATGAGGTGGTTGCCGGAGGGAGGAGGCATGAATTGTGCACTGAACTGTGAGGAAGAGTCTTGCAGGAATGGTATGAATGGTATCTGGTGTATGATTTGTAGATGATTTTGTGGATTAAAATATGTTAAGTGGAGGTTAGTGATATAATTGGGCAATAAAATAAGATAAGTGGGAATAATTGAAAATTTAAAATATTTTAACTGGAAAATATTATGTTTTTTATGAGATTAAAATGTTCTTCATAGATACTTAGTTTTCGTACTTAGTTGAGTTATAAGTGTTAAAAATGCACAGGGTGAGGTTTAGGTACTGACTTTGGTTACAATTTCAAATAAAATTTTATCTATATCTACATTTGTTTTTGACTGAGTTCCCTTTGTCTGTATAAATTTCATGGATATTACATTCCTCCCCCCTTAAGAAATTTGGTCCCCAAATTTAATTATCTACATACCTTAGTTTTGAAATAATTGAGGGTATTTGGCTCGCATATCATTATCTGCTTCCCACGTTGGTTCCTCTTCATAATGATAACGCCACAAAACTTTTACCGATACAATCTCCTTTGATTGAAGATAAATTATGTAATCGTGGTCCATTCAATTATGTTTATAATCCATAGTATTAATTGTTCCAATAACTACAAGGGGTGCATTCAGGAGATCATTATTTGGGCAATAATTAGAAGACACTTAGTCATCATTGACAAGAGATGAGATCCTAGCTACTACTTTGGGTTAGGGTATATGTGTGGAAAAAGATGTAAGAAGAAACTCCAAAGAAGGTAAACAATGGACTGAGCTATTATGGAATTTAAGTTGTTATTTGCAATCAAACAAGTGCATGAGTAAATGCAAGATGAGATAACTTAAGCCAAATGATGTGTTTTGAGTCTCTTTTGGCAATATGAGTCATATGTAGCTGCATGATAAAACAGATTGCTAGGACTAAAACAATAGGAGAGCCTATTGTCGCCTTGGAATAACAAGTGATCTAGATGCCAATGCTTATAAATAAGGGCGTTGATAATCTAATAATGTTAAACTCCATCAACATGTCAAAAAAAATAAAAAACAAATTCATGTATGATATACTTTTCAAATATAAAGAGACTATTCACTTTAATAACATACATATTATTATTATTATTATTTCAATTTTATGAATTCTAGTATATAAAATCAAAATATGAATTACTTTTAATTTTATAATTAGTTTAGTCTTTTTAATTTACACCAATATTGATTTATTCATCTTTATATATGTGTGTGTGTGTGTGTGTGTGTGTGTGAGAGAGAGAGAGAGAGAGAGAGAGAGAGAGAGAGAGAGAGAAATTTCATGTGAACAAATTATCAATACTTGAAGAGATCAAAATGCATAAAATCAAAATCAATTCAATGACTTCTTAAACCATCATCTAGAATTAGAATTGTCAAAATAGCGCAATGTAAACTGTGCGAGTTGATGAGTTAAATGAGTTAATTCGTTTTGATCCACTTAATTTGGTAGGTTAGGATAGTAAATTGGATCCACCAAATGAGTTAAATGAGCTAATCCGTTTAATTTATCAAAAAATATTTTTAAAAAATTAGAAAAAGAATCTAAAAAAGTAATGATCAACAAATATCTAATTCTAATATAAAAATCTATTCATTTTGTCCTTTTTTTTTATCAAATAATACTTAAAAAATAAAAAAAGGATAAAGATTAATTGAGACTATGGACTACTATTATTTTTGTAAACTTCTTTATCATTTTATTTAGGTTGGATTGTTAAGGTTAGTATATATTTAAAAAAACAATTGGAAAAATGTGTGACTATATGAACTCATTAAGTAGGCTTATTTAATCCATAAGTTAAATAAATCAAGTTAATTTAAAAATAAAATAAAATATTTAACCAAACCCACCAAAACAATATGTTAAACGGACAAACCTAATGAGTCAAATTGATTTTTACAATTCTAAATAAACCCATTTAAACATATAATTAAAATAATTGTTGAATTCAAATTTTATCTCCAAGAGTTACGTTGATTTGACTCCCGAACTACTCCCATAGGCTGCATCCATTTTAATCTCGATGGCTATGACTGTTAAAAGCTTTCCACAACACTACAAGGCCATTTCCTGAGAAGAAAACTTTATATTATTATATTTTTGGCCAGCATTTATATTCTATTAAACCAAGATGAAGTTGTACGCTGAATTTATTGTAGACATAATTGGACGGCATAGGCCTGTGAAGATGGGTTCAACCATTTTCAATATATTTAATGCTCGTCTCCCTTTCTTCCCAAATTGAAAGTAAACGATTTCGACGAGTCCATTTTCCTTTCATTTTCTCTTACTATTTTCCTTAGACAAGTCAATGCAATTATGCCAGCACTTTGGATTACAATAATTAGAAGATTAACAATTAGTACGTTATCTCCTTTTCAAGCAATTAAAAGAATGCAAAGTTCACTATCTTTCATTAAAAGCCTATCAATTAAAATGAAAAACAAAGTATGTCTGATCGAATCAGACTTAATCAACCCCTCCATCACCGTTCAGTAAAATTTAAATCAATAATTCTTTTTTAAACTTGAATTGTTCAAAACTCTATAGTGGAATTTCAAGTATGGGTTGGGATTGATCGCTATCAATTAAGAGACAAACATGCTATCATTTTCATTTTAACAAACATGAATTATATTATAATAGAAAGTAGGCCTAGGTAAAATTGAACTTTACTAGAGGAGACACAGTCTTAATTTTGATAACTTATAGTTAGATGACATCCACTCAACCAAAAAGAAAAATAAATTATTGAGCGAAAGAACTAAATAAGATTAGAGTTGATTACCGCGTTACAATAGATGAAATAGTTTGTTTTATAAAATATTATTTCTTTTAGCCGATATAAATAACGAGTAGAGTTGAATATGATTTTGGTTTTGTATATTTTTGTTATCGAATTCTTCAATAAAATTATCGTATGTGTAAAATGTGATACTATGTTTGATAAAGATATAAAAACTGTATTTAAGATTTTCACAAAAAAAAAAAAATCACTTTTAGCTATGTCAAATAAACTTATGGCAAAACAAAACCATGCAAAACAATTTTTTCTTTGTCGTGAGAAATAACAAGGAATTAAAGTTTTTCATACACAACAAAACAAAAATGTAGCAATATTTTTTTTCCAAAATAAGTATTCATATTTAGATAAAAGAATTGGAACATTATTTAAACGATAATAATACTATTAAAAACAATTCGTTGAGATATTATTAAAATATAAAAGTGCTTCTATATTATATTATAAATTTCTTAAAAATAGTACTGCAAAATTCTTTTTCGTACGAAATACACTTGAAAGTCTAACTTGTCATCCAATCTAATTAAAATAGAATAGTTTACATTCTTAAACATCAATTTATGAACTAATTAAGGAATAGGAAAAGACGGAAAAGGTACCCCTTTTCATGTGGGAATGGCAAGTGCAAAACGATCACGTATCCAAATACTAGAGATTCTAAGAAAAAACAAAAACTGGAAATAAAGTAAGAGAGAGAAAGAGAGTAACTTTTCATTCAATTTTTTTATTATTTCAATAATTTGGGATTAAATAATAATAATAATAGCGCTTTTATTGTTATTGGGGTTAAGTAATTGAACTTACACGAGCATGAAGGGAAGGGATGAAGGTCGTGGGATACCTTTTGCAGTCGTTGCGTGTGAAAGGATGAAAATTAGTTGGGAGGCAAAAATAAGGAGTGAGACGGCATCGGTCACACTTCTTAACGCGTGAGGGTCCCTCACAGCAATGTCCAATGGTCACAGGAGGTGTTAGTCAACTTCCCCTGAGCGCGTGGGAATTGGTTCTTCGGGTTTAAATCTCTTATTACATATTTAAGAAAACTGAAAAAACACAAGAAAACAAAGAGAGAGATAAAAAGGTAGTCAATCCAAAGACCACAGTCTTTAGTGCACCTGTCTTCCATCATCGTCTTTCTTTACACCTTTCTCTATCTAAAAAAGGTGTTTCTCTTCTTCCATTATCCCTATTCTATAGAGTTGAGACAAATTAGCTTTTGTAGATTAATTTTAAAATAAAAGCCTCAGACAAAAATGATTTATTATATATGTAATTAAACAAATCAAAAGATGACACTAAAAGACGAGCAGGTTGCCCTTCCCAGAGAGTATTTTCCAGAAATCCTTGCAACCGATAGTACTTTCTTCCATCAGTTCTCTCTTTACTAGAAATTCTCTTCTCCCCTTCTGTTGTCTCGCTTTCTTAAATTACCTTGTTTGGTTCATGCGTTCTGTAATATTCGAAAAGCTTCAAGTTTTACTTTCACGATTTCACCACTCCCATTTTCTGTTTTACCTTTTTTAATTCTGGTGGGTAATTGAGGTCGGAGATATTTATTTACAGAGTCGGAAGGATAGGGATAGAAAGTAGAGAGAGAAGGAGAGGACATGGGGATGTTGCTGTGAAGAAGGGGATCTGAAGTTTCTTTTTCGCGTTGGATTTTCAACTAGCTTTCTAGGTGGCACGCCCGCGGAGGAGAGAAAAAGAAGAAAGCAAGGCATGCTAAGAACTGTGAATTTCGCACATTCATATCTTTTTCCTTAAAGTCGAGTACCCCCAAGAAGGCCGGCCGAAAGACTATATACTGGAGATAAGATTCATTCGGATTCTCTTCTGATTAATCAAACGGACGATTCATTTGTGTTTTTAGCAGATTTTCGCTCCAGAAATGAGAGCAGGACTCAGCACGATCCAACAAACTCTAACGCCGGAGGCGGCGAGTGTTCTCAACCGTTCGATCGCCGAAGCGGGTCGCCGCAACCATGGCCAAACGACGCCGCTTCATGTGGCGGCGACGCTTCTGACTTCGCCGTCCGGATTTCTCCGGCAAGCGTGTATAAAATCACATCCCAATTCATCTCACCCTCTCCAGTGTAGAGCCCTGGAATTGTGTTTCAGTGTCGCGTTGGAGCGGTTACCAACTTCACAGAACATGAGCCCCGGAACGGAACCTCCTATTTCCAATGCTTTGATGGCTGCCCTAAAGCGTGCTCAAGCTCATCAACGTCGTGGATGTCCGGAGCAGCAGCAGCAACCTCTGTTAGCTGTCAAAGTAGAACTCGAACAGCTTATCATATCCATACTCGATGATCCGAGTGTCAGTAGAGTTATGAGGGAAGCTAGTTTTTCTAGTCCGGCCGTTAAATCCACGATCGAACAGTCATTGAATTCCTCGTCTTCGTCTTCTATTGTCACTTCAAATTCAATAGGATTGGGGTTCCGGCCCACGACGGTGGCCCCGGCGGCTGCACCGAGTCGGAATTTATATCTAAATCCTCGGCTCCAATTGGGACAGCAAAGGGGTGAGGATGTGAAAAGAATTATTGATATTTTGTTGAGGACGAAGAAGAGGAATCCTATCTTGGTGGGTGAATCGGAGCCAGAGTGTGTGGTAAAAGAGCTGTTGAGAAGAATTGAGAACAAAGAGATGGGAGACTTGCCCTTTAACAATGCTCATGTGATTTTCTTAGAGAAAGAGCTCCCTTCGGATAAAGCACAAATACCAGCAAGGCTAAAGGAGTTGGGAGATTTGATGGAGACCCGAATGGGAAATTCTAGTTCTGGAAGTTTTTTCGTTAACTTGGGTGACCTGAAATGGCTCGTTGAGCTGCCCGTGGGTGTCGGAGTGGCTGGTTTGGGAAACGTGCAGCAACAAGCACTCCCAGAGGCTGGGCGTGCTATAGTTGCAGAGATGACAAGATTAGTTGCCAAATTCGGAGAGGTTGGCGGCGCCGCCGGTCGGGTTTGGTTAATAGGTACCGCGACTTGTGAGACTTACTTGAGGTGTCAGGTTTATCATCCTTCCATGGAGAATGATTGGGATCTTCAAGCAGTGCCAATTACAGCCAGAGCGACACTGCCTCAAACGTTTCCAAGGTCGTTCTTCTTTCTTTTTTTCTTTTACTTTCCTCCCTTAGTTTGATCACGAAGGAATAGTCCTTGTTTCTATCAGAAGCTTGCTTTGGAGGTTTTAATGCTTTAGTTAGTCAATTGTGCTTTTTACTGATAATTCGACTTCCATTTACTCTGTTTTGAATGTAAAGCATGTGTTGTTCCTGTTTCATAATACAATGTCTAGAACAGGAAGACATTTAGCTTGCTTCTTTCAGTGCACAAATGAAGCAAAATCAAAGCTTGATTAAGCTCTGAAACATGGTTATTGTCTGTCGGCTGTTGGCTATCATGTAATAATTTGTGTTTTCTGATAAATAGGCTTGGGACCAACGGCATTCTTTGTGTCTCACTTGAGTCTTTGTCCCCATTAAAGGGCTTTCCCACTGCGACAACGGTGCCTATGTATGCATCTGAGAACATAGATTCGGCTCAAAAAACAAAGTGCTGCCCGCAATGTATGCAGAGCTACGAGCAAGAAGTAGCAGATATGTTGAACGACATTGAGAAAGCTGATTCCAAGGTCAGATCTGAGGCAGCCCGACCATCACTTCCACAGTGGTTGCAGAATGCTAGAACTAGTAGCGATATTGCTAGAGTGAAGAATCAGACGCAGGTAAATTTATCTAGATTTGGACTATTTCTTTCCCTTTAATTTGACAGGTTTCCAGAAAATAGAAGAAATACTCATTGTTTTCAATGGTCTTTTATTAGAGTGACAGCCAGGAAGTGATGGCGAAGAAGACTCGAGAATTGCAGAAGAAATGGCACGAAACCTGCTTGCATATGCATCCTATCTTTCATCAGCAAAATCTCAGCTCACAGAGAAATACTCCAACCCCTTTCTCAGTGATGAACCTGCACAATCCAAACTTGCTTGGGTGCCAATCTCATTCTCAATCCAAATTACAGCTCAATAAAAACCTCGGATGCTCGCTTCAGTTGAGCTCAAATCTAACAACTACTCAGCCCTCAGAACGATCGGTCAGCCCGCCGGCAAGTCCAGTTACCACCGAGCTGGTCCTCGGGCAAACAAAGTCCCCTAATTCGACTCCGGGGCAAACTCATAAGGACTTCCTGGGCTGCATTTCTTCAGAGTCTCAGAGCAAGCATTGCAACAAACTGCTTGATCCCAACTCTTTCAAGAAGCTCCTCAAAGGTTTGACAGAGAAGGTATGGTGGCAGCATGATGCAGCATCTGCAGTAGCAACAACTGTAACGCAATGTAAAATGGGCAACGGTAAAAGGCGAGGAGGAGCCTCCAAGGGTGACATGTGGCTGCTGTTCTTGGGTCCTGATAGAGCTAGCAAGAAGAAGATGGCATCAGCTCTTTCTGAGCTTGTATCTGGGTCCAATCCAATTATAATCTCTCTCGGCGCACGGCGTGACGATGGGGAAACCGATGTCCATGTTCGCGGTAAAACTGCCTTGGATCGAATAGCAGAAGCCATCAGGAGGAATCCATTCTCTGTGATTGTCCTCGAGGACATCGATGAAGCAGACCTGCTCATTCGTGGCAGCATAAAACGAGCGATGGAGCAGGGTCGGTTCTGCGATTCCCATGGCAGAGAAACCAGTCTCGGAAACGTTGTGTTCATCCTTACTGCAAATGGCGCTTCAATAGATGAAGAAAAGGTTGCCAATTTAGCCAGAGGAACTTGGCAGTTACGATTGTCTGTGGAAAAGAGAACAACCAAGCGTCGACCACATTGGTTATGCCATGAAGAAAGGATTACAAAGCCGCGAAAAGAGATTGCTTCGGGTTTGGCCTTCGATCTAAACGAAGCTGCGGAATCAGAGGAAGACAGGACCGATGGCTCCATGAATTCCAGTGACCTCACAATGGATCATGAAGACAACCAGGTCGCTCATAACATCCAATCACCCACTAGTACTACTCCGTTCATACCCCGAGAACTGCTGGATAGTGTAGATGATGCTATTGTCTTCAAGCCCGTTGATTTTGGCGCCATTCGCCGTAATTTCAGACACGCCGTCGAGAAAAGATTATCCACGGTGATCGGAAATGGGATTTCGATTGAAGTACAAGAGGATGCACTTGAAAAGATTGCTAGCGCAGTGTGGTTTGGCCAAGCAAGCATGGATGAATGGATAGAGAAAGCGTTAGTTCCGGGCTTCTACCAACTGAAGAGGAGCTTCGATACAAAGACCAAGGATGAATCTTTGGTTGCTAGGCTTGAGGATGACGTCGACGGAGATTCCGAAAGCCGGAGTTACGGAGATTTGTTGCCTCCTTGTGTGAGAGTGGTGGCGGAGGGGTAGGGACTAAGAGGGGATAATAGTGGTAATTATCAAATATTAGTTGGGATAGAGATGTAAATAGACCACTTCAATGGCGGGGAAAAGTCAAAAACGGTTAGAACAACTGAGAAAAGCCGTTAGAAGTAGGAGACTGGGGGCCTGTATGCTCTCTCTTTTGTTCTTTTTAATATTATATCAGACATTGATTAATTTTTAATAAGAAATTTTTGTACATGTTTTTATTTATAAAAAATTCCCATGATCTTGTTTACACACTTGAATGAATCATTTATTTTGGGGTAAAGTACTTTCTCATCTTTTGAAAGATATCTGAAGTGTATAGTATTTTTAATTTTAAAAGTATTCACTCTCCTTTTTCGTAAGTAAAAGATCCAACGAAAAACAGATTAGCTACAACACTTATTCCAGAATATTTCTATATCTAATTACTTATATAATATAAGAAGTATTAAATATATATTAGATAATTTTCAAAATTCAAATAATTTATAGATAATAATTTAATTTTAAAAATAAAATTTATGTTAAATATGTATTAATTAACAATCATAGGAACTGCCTTAAATTTAATCAAAATTTAAAATTAATTAACTTTATGATTTTCAATATAAAAGAAATATCATTTAAAGTTCATGTTTTAGTTCCAAAAGGACATACTCTCGAAGTAGAATGAAAGTTTGAGTAACATAAATATTTCTGAGGATAGGAGAGAATAATTCTTTATTCATTTTTTCCTTAAAATTCACTGAGATTTGAATTTAAAATATACTTTTAAATTTAAAAACTATACATTTTAATTTTACACCTCACTATATACTTAGACATAGATCTTCTTAAATTTAAACCCTTCATATTTTCTTTTTGATACGCAAAATAAAAGAAAAACGATGGGAAAATGATTAGGAGATTTTTGAACGTTAAGTATTAAAATTAATTAGAAAAATTAAGGTAACTGATTTCTATCATCCAGTACCTTTGAGTTATTCTTATGTTTCAGTATAGTTTGGAAAAATTCCCAAAATGCTTGTTATCATGTGCCTTTAAATTAAGGTACAAAATATGGCTCAGGGTGCACCTCAATATCTTGATTCTAGCACCCTTAAAGTCCTCTTTCCGTACGTTTTTAGCTTTCAGAATTGATCATTACTTACAGAAGTTTAGATACAGAATAATTTTTTGAATTTTTTAAATGTCGAGTTGCACTCTAAAGTAAATAGGGATGTTAAAAAAATTATTAATTGAAAATACCAAATTTATTCAAGCTCTGAAAAGTATTAAAATTTTAAGAAATTCGAGCATTTCATAACGTACGTACTACGTACATGTTCATTTGTCTATGTCTCTGTATGCGTGTCTCTCTTTCTAGATACCCATTCTCAGTATGTAATATTTATAAAATTTATATTAAAAAAATTTAATAAAAATAAATATAAATATAGCTAAAATTTTAGTTGAAATTGTGACCAAAATTAATATCTAAATCTCACTGTATGTATTTTTAACACTTATAACTTAACTAAATATTTATGAGAGAAATTTTAATTTGATAAAAAATACAATATTTTTCATTTAAATATTATAAATTTTTTATTATTTCTACTAACTCGACTCACCTTATTATATTGCCTCAATCATATCACTAACCTTTACATGTCATATTTTAATCCACAAAATCATCTACTAATTATGCATTAGATCTCATTTTTCTTACAAGCTTCCCTTCTCGATTCAATACGCAATTCACGTTTCCTCCCTCCAACAGCCACTTCACCATCGCTGGTGAGCACTGATGACTCACCAGCGGCCCATTCCCAACCACCAGTAGCCTCTCCACTGGTAAAAATCGTTGGAAAATCATGTTGAAGCTTTTTATTGTGCAAATTTTTCTCTGCCCTCATTCTACCTCGCTAGCGATTCCCCTCAACCATGGCAACATCGTCGACCACTCAGTAACGTTCACTAGCAGCCACATAGTTGAAATTTTCTCTAATTTTTCAGCGGTCTAAAAAGGGAAATTTGAGCTTTAAATTCTTTAAAAATTGGTGCGTTTTAAACCAATTGAGCTTGGGGCTTCATTTTTTGCACTATTTTTACACCTTTCTCCCTCATTTACACTAGTTAATTCGATCCAATTTGCTCAAAATCAAAGAAACCTAATTTTGGTACTGTTCATATGAAAAAGAGACGAAATTGAACTCAATTCAGATTGCTTGCTTCAAATTGAGTTAGGATTACACTATGTAGGTGAATTTCACATATTTCTCCCTTGAAATCATTGATCAATTGTGAATTTTGACTTTCGGATTGAAAAACCCCCAATTTAGGGTTTAGGGACAATATGAAAATTTAGTGAAATTTGTGTTCTTAAGACTTCTTAAATTTTTTTTATGCGTTTAGGGAGTAATTTAGAATTTTTGGAAATTTTAATTTGAATTTTATAATGAATTTCCAATTTTTTGTAATTTTTCTAGATTTTCCATGAAAAAAAAGGAAGGAAATTAGAAGGGGTAAATTTGTATGACTTAATTGGATAATAATAAATATTATTTGAGGTTAAATGAAAATTTTATAATTTATTATATGACCCATAAGTGAAATTTGTGTTATGGTAGGTGTTAGAAATTTAATAAGTGCTTAATGAAATAATTGAATAAAATAATAATATTAACATTAATAATGATAATAATAATAGTAATGATAATAATAATAATAATGATATAATAATAAGAATAATAAAATGACATATAGGTTATAAGAATTTTAAAGTATTATTAAGAAAGCGGCACATAAATTTAATTTCCTAAAATTTAGTAAATAAATAGGTAAATTGAATAAAGGTGAATAAAAAATAATTAATTAGGTCTGTGATAGAATCAAATAATTAAATTACTTATGAGGATCAGATGTTAAGAGTAATTTATTTAATGTTTTAGGTTACTAGAAAATTGTTAACAAAGGAATTATAATTAAAAATAGAAAGAGGTTGATATATTCCTATTAGGTGAGTATATAATCTTAATTATGCAAGATATTATTTTGAACTATGATTATGAATTTTAAATAATTAGAAATACTCAAATATGAATTATGAATTGCTATGATTTTGAAATTTCTGATATCTGTACATGGATGTTTAATTATTTATGAAATATTGGGAATGTGTCTAAAACAAAACCTTGTAACTAATAACAGTAGACGTTAGCTTTAGTGCATTGCGATTGATAATATGATAAAGTTAGGTATTATACCCTTACCACCATATACATTATGATATTTATTTAGAGCCTATGGCCAAATAATATGAATTTTGATATGTTATCACTAGCCTTGAGCTAGCTCTATATTATGTAATTATGACTGGTTTTGTAGCATGTTCCCAAATGTATTATGTTAATAATTATTCTCTTTTTGGCAATTCTGAATTATAACTGTATGATATTTGATTTTAAATTTTAAAAAACGTACCATTATAAGTCTGTTCCACTTTTTGCAATATTAAAATTACTTGCTCAATGAGTTTTCATTCACTGCATTATTTAACATTTTTCAAATTCAAGCACCGAATCAGAACATCCACCTTCGGAATTTTAATCTTGGTGATTAATTCTTTAATGAACCTAGCCTACTGATAGAGCTATGTCTTTCCGTATTTTTTATGATTCAGTTCAGTTACTTCCTTGTATATAGGCTAAATGTTTGATATATTACTATAATGTGTCAGAAACTGTTTGTATAGAGAATTATAAGATTTATATTTATTTAACTTGAATTTATATAAGTTATGCGATGAAGAGGGTTCCAATGAATTTACGAGGGGGAATGACACTTTATCTCTATATCGATCACACCTTACCGATTCGGGTCTTGACAGGTTCGACCTATAATAATTACCC
Organism: Delonix regia; assembly: GCA_037074485.1. Taxonomy (NCBI): domain Eukaryota; kingdom Viridiplantae; phylum Streptophyta; class Magnoliopsida; order Fabales; family Fabaceae; genus Delonix; species Delonix regia. Next base: position 23,166,243 of record CM073451.1, on the reverse strand, counting down.
AAGTGATTTAAAATGAAAAGGCCAAGACAAGACATGGAGGGACACATTCAACAAGCAGCTACCATCCAGGACAGCCTCCATAAACAGAATCCTAGCTATATAAAAGGCAACCAAATTAGGTCGGAATTCTATGGTAAACAAGACTGAAGATTCAATAATCTTGCTTTTATATAGCAGCCGTATGGTCACAGCCAATAGGACTGCGCCACGTACATAGTGTAACATGTATTCATCAGTTTAGTTAGCAAATTATTCTGAATTTTTCTGTGCATAAACGTCTACGTACATGATGTAAAGTGAGAGCAATACAATTAGTTCTTCTCTGTTGAAAAATTCTTTTAAAGACATTTATTTTCCTTACTATGAATATCACATTGTATTTGGAACTTTAGCATATGCTCCCTTAGTTCACAAGGATATCCCCTCCCTCCCAATGGTTTGATTTTTTCCTGGTTGGTACGAAAGCGAAGCTCTCCCTCTTATGTCACAAGTTGACGGTACTAAAAATTTTGGACGCCTGTATTTCAATAGAGACGTCAAAAGTTTTTCATTCATTACTCAATTATTTTGATAAATGGTCATTTAAATGTCAAAGTCATTAATTAAATCTCTTAACTAAATTCCACTCACCTTATTTCTGTTGGCTATTATAAAGTGGTTTCAGTAGCCAAACTTATTGTGAAAATATTTAGTTTGTTTTCTTGTGTTAGTCGGCGCGTGACAGTCTTAACTCCATCACTGGTTGTCAATTTAAGTAGAAATAAAAAAAAAAAAATTTACTGTTGTGACTCGTGAGTTTGAAAGTAGAGAAACTTTTTTGGTCGCTGAATGGAACCTTTTTCTTTACATTGGAAAATGTACACTAAGCAAGACGCAAAAGGTTAAGTATTCCAGTTTCAGGAAATATTTACCATACTTCAACGGTATACTGAAATTGTGGTAAATGATTTTTATCTAAAATTTAGAATTTAATTTAACTTTGTTTTAAAACTATATTAATAGCTTTTACCAAAAAAAATAAACAATTAATAATTGAATTACATTGAAAAAAAAAATACATAACAATATTATTGAGTGTTAGTACGAAAAAATGAACTTTTAAATTTGAATGCATCTCATATTCTACGCATTAGTAAGATGAGAAAAAAGGCAACAACATTCACACTAATTTATCAAGCACCTAATAATTAGGCCTATATTAAAGAAAAATACCTTCTAAAAGTTGTTGTTGGACCCCTTAGGAATCAATTTGACCAAGGTAGGAAAAAATAGAATGATGGCTTTTTCCTTCATTTCACGTGACAAATGGGCTGCAAGGTAGGTAGAATGAGTTAATTTTTGGTCATTTCAGTGAAAGGAATAATATTCTTTGACATTTTCTTTGATACCCCATCATGAACAATTTGAATTAATTAAACCCTTGGACTATAGTGCCAAAAAAGTCCTTTAGGAACCGTGTCTATATATGTATTGCTAACAAGACTTAAACATCAATACATGACCCCACACGCATGTGTTTTCATTTATTACATGTTTTATTATATAGTCACAGATATTTCACAATTTATTTTATGACAGATGACAGACATTAATTCTATGACTTTCGCCTAATTTACCAAAATCTCTATGAATGAAGTTATATTTGATTATAATTGATTATTAAATAGAGCTTCAATGATCTATATTTATAAATAAAAAAATATAATTGTAAATAATTATATTAATTTTATATAAATTTGAACATTTTTATTTAATGGTCTACCATGATTAAACATAACCTTATATTCTTATTTAAATATGAAAAAATTCAAATTAAATCACTGTTCATTGGTTACAAAATCCGATATATATGGTTTAATCCTGAATGTAATTTGAATTCTAAGTTTTGAAAATTGAAGTATTAACCCAGTTTTTACGTTAAAAATGAAGGGAAAAAATAAAGTGAAAAAGGTATATGGACTTGAAATTTTCTTTTATTTGGACATTACATAAAGAAGATAATTGACAATAATTACCGAGATACTTGTGAGTAATTGAATGAAGTGATAAGGTCGATTTGAAAACTATAAGCAATATCAGAAGTATAAATTTTAATTCAAAATTATTAAATTTGTTGAACAAGCGCGACATTTGTAAGGCAGAGTCAAAATTGATGATTTATTGAAGTTAGAATAAAAAATTAGTCCTTGAATTTTAGTTACGTGCGCCACTTCATGGTGTAAACGCCAGCCTTTTTGGGTACAGGTAAATAGGTTTTTTTTTCTCCTCCGAAAATTTCTATCTTTTTTGCCTAACTAAGTATAGTTTTCTTTCCCAGTTAACATAAATAAGAAATTTAAGCATGAACTTGAAAGTTGTGACAATATTATGCTACTTACAAAGATGCCGACGTTCTATACGTTTGATTTGTGTAGTCTATAAGGTTAATGAAAAATTGAAATATTAAAAAAATGACAAAATATGATTTGGTTAAAAGTAAGTAATACTTTAAATCATGACAAACTATTTGCTCGGGGACATCCATGCAATTTATGCTTAGAACTAGGGATAGATTTAAAATTTAATTTCAAGAAGATAAAAATTTTTTAAATTAATATTTGAACTAAAAAAATAAATTTTCATTCATGAAGATATTAAATAAAAATATAAGATAAATTTATATATGAAAGTTAAAATTTTAAAAAATCTAAAAAGACAAACTTATCCTGCTTGGAATCTAGACACTAGTGAACACCCCATCTCATAAATAAATAAATAAGGATAATCAAAATAAAATTAATTAATTAATTAAATAATTAACCAATAAAAAGTAAAATGGAATTGAAAACAACAAATACAAATTCACCATCAAATATAAAGAACTTAATAAAAGTAAAAAGGGAGGACATTATGATACTTCTTAAATGTATTAAATTGATCAATTAAGCAAAGCAACAAACAAAAAAAAAACACAAAATATATATAGATATATATAATGATAATAGTCCAGAAAAAAAAAAAATAAGTAACTAAATAAAATGCAATGCTGATAGCAAAACAACAAAATCCATTATGGCGGTAGGAATAAAAACCTTCCAAGCAACCTCGAAACACTACCAACCTACTGCATTGTATATGCCTTTAGAATACTTGCACCAAAATGGACCTTATGCTTCAGCCAGGCTACACATCAGAGAGCTCGAGGAAGCAGAGGAGGGTGTTGAGCATGAGTTGCATGCATGACTGGTTCCATTTCTACGTTAAGAAGGAGAAGACTCAGAGGGAGGTAGGGGAAAGGAGCAGACTAGAGAACATGAGAGGAGAGGTAGCTACTGGAGGAGCATGGAAAGCTCTGACTCTTGGAGCATAAAAATAGAGACCAACCACGAAGAGGAGGGGGAGAAGAGAGTGAAAGGAGGACAAGCCAAGGAGAAAGGAAAAGAGTGCAAGCTGAAGCCACGAGGAGCAAAACCAAGAGGAAGAGAGAAAAAACAGAGACTAACCATAAGAAGCAAACCAGGTGAGCACTGAGTAGAAGTTGAGAGGGAGCTCTAAGATGAGTAGGACCAAGGCATACCGAGATGCATAGAGTTAGAGCATATCATGATGAGCTGAACCGAAGCATTGAGACAAGCCTAAACTGAGTTGAATCAGAGAAATAAACAGTACCCAAAGCAAGCAAGAAGAAAGAGCTTCCTTCCCTGTTCCGGGCATCGTGGACAGAGACGAATAAAGGAGGAGCTAGAGAGAGAGAGAGAGAGAGAGAGAGAGAGAGAGAAAGAAAGAAAGAAAGAGAAAGAGAAGAAGAGGAGGAAAATGATAGGAGTGATGCTTTACTCTGCATTCCTTGAGCAAAGGTGAGCGGAGCAAGTAGAAAGGAAGAGAGAGGAAGAAGAAGAAAGAAGAGGAAGACGAAGAAAGAAAAGGAGGAGGAGAGAGAGAGAGTTACGGTGGGCCACCAAGCATCAAAGGAGGACCGAGGAGGACCACCGAAGGAGGAGAGCCAACCGAGACGAAGCAGGTAAGTGACCTCATGCATGCATGTTGGTTTTAGCGTTTTGTTTCGGTTCATTTACGTTTGCTCTCTGTTTCATTTTTGTTTTGTTTTGTTTGTTTATTTATTTCATTTTATTTTATTATATATATATATATATATATTATCATATTATATATATACCTATATGTATTTATGTATATATATATATATATATATATATATATGTATAACAAGACATGTTAAGTTAAGAAGTTGGAAAATGCATGGAAGAGTGGCATGTATGGTGAGACGTGAGGTACTCTGTTTTTGTTTTTGAGGCCTTTTTTATTTATTTATTTTATTATTATTTTTAACTTCATTTTATTTCTTATTTCTTTTTATTATTTATTTTATTCTTGTTTTATTTTATTATGTATTTCATTATATTTTTATATATATGTATATATATGTGTGTGTGTGTGCATGTATATATATATATAGGTATACCAAGACTATAGATATGGTGAATGCATTGGAGAGGATAGGACATGCATGGCAAAATGGTGGTGGGTGGATTTAGTGCTTTCTCATATTTTTGATGTCTTCTTTTCATTTATTTATTTTATTATTATTTTATCTTCTTATGTCAATGTGAAACTAATTTTCGCTATACAAGTAAGGTTTTAAGAAAATCATTGTGTGAGAATCTTGTTCTCCTCGAGTGCCTGGGATCATGTGAGATTTTAACCTCCTTAGATCCCAAAAATTAACACATATTTGTTTTAAAAATAATAATACTGCAAAAATAAATACTTTAATTAAATATTTTCCATTATTTACGAAATCATCGTATGAGAATATTGTTATCCTCGAGTGCCTGGGATCATGTAAGATTTTAATCTCCTTAGATCCCGAAAATTAGTACATATTTATTTTAAAAAATAATAATAATGCAAAAATAAATGCTTTAATTAAATATTTTCCATTGTTTACGAAATCATCATGTGAGAATATTGTTCTCCTCGAGTGCTTGGGATCATGTGAGATTTTAATCCCCTTAGATCCCGAAAATTAGTGCATATTTTTTTAAAAAATAATAATAATGCAAAAATAAATACTTTAATTAAATATTTTTCATTATTTGCAAAATCATCGTGTGAGAATATCGTTCTCTTTGAGTGCTTGGGGTCGTGTGAGATTTTAATCTCCATAAACCCTGAAAATTAGTACATACTTATTCAAAATAATAATAACAATAATGATAATAATGCAAAAATAAATCATTTCATTTAAATTTACAAAATGATTAAGTTCATTCTTTATAATCATTTCATTTAAATTTCAAAATAAAGATTAAAATTCTAAAAACAAAAAACAAAAATTCAAAGAGAGAAAAATGAATAGGTCAATAGAGCTAGATTAATCAAGTTATTATAAATTAAAATACCCAAATCAAATTCCAATCCAGTTTTGTTTACGAGAATCTATTTAATTTGAACTCTCCTATTCTCATAACAAAAATTACTAATCATCAACCAATAAATATGTCATCTTGGTTGAATCACGTGGACTTTGATCCCCATCACAGGGTACGTAGGCCCTAAGCTTTCATCCTAGGTTAAGTCTGCCCTTTGTAAATATCTATCTGTTTGCTTCCATTATTGTCATTTTTGTCTTCTCTATTTAATGGACATGCATGTCAATAAAGGGTAATTGAGATAAATTTAAGGTCATATTCTATTTCAGTTGACTAGTTTAAGATAACTGTCCTCACTTACGGGTGTTATGAGTTGCCTAACACCTTCTCCACACTTAAACAGACTCCTAAACTCATCTCTATTTTCGTAGCCATTTTGCCTTTTCTCTTTTTATTTCAAATTGGTTTCCAAAGTTTTCCGTTAAAAATTTTGGTGGCGACTCCAAATAAATTGATTTTCAAGATTTGTTTTTGGGAATCAATTTAAACGTTTTTTATTTTATCTTACCGAAAGGTTGGCTACGACATTACCATAGGTAGTCTTATTAATTGGCTTCCTTGAACAAGCCACTTATATGATTCATCGTGTGAATAACAATAATTATAAATTTAAAGATTTAAAAAAAAATATGATCCGAAACTAAAAGTAAAGAAATTTTGGAGATTTCATGGTTCGTAATAAAAAATAGATAAAATCTTTGGTGTAGACATAATTGTAATATTATTATTTTTTTTAGGTTGTTATTATTACAATTATATTCCTATATTATAACTGAGTATACTTGTGTACTCAAAATTGTAAATGCCACATAAAAAATAATGATCACATACAATTAAAATTAAAATATTTTACTGCATGTCATTATTAATTTTGATCTAATACTCTACATTAAACTAATTCTATGATCCAAGGGTGTAAAATATTTTAGAGAATTGTGAAGAATCGGAACTTCACTCTACATTAAACTAATTCTATGATCTAAGGGTGTAAAATTTTTTAAAGAACTATTAAGGATCGGATTAATTAATCGCAAGGAAGCTATGTACACTTGGTTATGTTGTTGTTGTTGATGAATGGGAAAATGGTAGTTGGGGGGGGGGGGGGAGGGATGTTCCTATTCTCCCATCCCATGCCTTTATGCCATTATGTTTGTGTATGTTTTTTCTTGTTGTAATGAAACCAAATTCACAACCACTCTCACCTTCTTCAATTCCTACACATCCCCCTATATAGTAAATTTTTTCGTTAAATAAATTATGCACAGAAATTAAGATTGATAACATGGAAAATGTGTTAAAAATATGCATAAACCACTTTGGGTATTTATCATTGTTATGTTTTCCTTTAAATATGTAGTAAATCATCTTTTAGATTTATTTTAGTGCCTCCAGATTAACATATAGTAATTTTTAAAATCTCTTTTAAACAATTTTATAAATTTTTAGAGAAAGAAAAATATATATTATTATAAAAAATTACTTATTTTCTAATTTGTGCAATTGTTATATTAAGAATTTGAAGTGTCGTGATCCTTATTATCTAAAAAATTGTGTCTATTTCTCAAAAATAAATATAATAGTTGAATTATATAAACTTGCATCATTTAAAAAATGAGATTAGAAAATAAAATTTGAAAATTTTTGTGGGCAATTACTCATATTAATCCAACCCATACACATATACTTAGAATTTTTAAAACTAGCTATTCCTTATAGTCTCCTCTTAGATTGGAAAATCAAGTATCCTATCTAATTTAGAAGGTTTTTGTTGGTTAAGATATAATTCATAAGGTGATGCATAAATATAGTTTTCTTTCGACTTGAACTTACCCTTTGTGTAGGTGTTTCATGATAGAAATTCTAGAGAGAGATTAATAATAAATGATTAGATTTTACATGGAATCCATTGAGATATGCATAGCCTCTCTACGGTAGGAAGTATTACAACTCAATCACTCAAAGGTAGGTAAAAAGGTTTTTCTCTTTGAAGAGTGAAACCCTAACTAGTAAATATAAGCTATATAGCTCTAGTAATGGGTTATGAGTTGGGGCATCTCTTATATTAACTAGCTTAATAATTAATTAATACTAATCCGTCAATTAATTTATTATTCTAATATTTCAAAATTTTAACAATTTGATAGTTGTATAAACATTGAACCACAGTTGTTATGTTAACATAAGGAATACCACACATATAGTTTTATATACTTCAAAATTGTTCACAGCAAGGTGAAATTTGATGGTTGTTTACTTTAGAAGCCACAAATTTGTGCTAGGATTGGCACCATTTCTTGAGTGCATTGTGCACGGTAAGGTGAATATTAGTAATTTTTTACTTTAGAGACCACTTATTGCCTTGTCTCTTAAATGGCAAACATTGTAAACCTCCCTCAATTAGAAGAATTTAACACTTACTTCTCATCGTCTCTATGGCCTAAATGACAAAATTATGAAAGCTCCATTGGTACATCCTAAAGAGGTTCAAGTTGGAAAACCAAAGATATTTGATGGCCAAAAGCGTGGAAGAGATATGAGGAAGTGTTTCAACATCGAAGCCTTTCTATGTTTTAAGAGGTAAATCTAAAGGTTTCACTTGTTTTACACTTCTTAGTAAAGTAAGTTGGCTATAAGTTCTGAAACTCAAGGAAATAGTTCACCCTACATTGGTTTGAAAATTTTATTTGAACATTGTGTTTGATTTTGAAAACTTATGCGTATTTACACTTATGTGAGGAAGGTAGTTCACTGTGACCTATGAACCTTAGCTTACTATTATTATTAAGTGTGAGCAAGGTTATCAAACTTACAAGTTTAGACATACTTATAATAAGAGTATAAACTCATAATGTAGAATCATAAGAATTTATCTCTATTAATAAATAACTATTGAAAATAACTAAATCTCAAAAATATAAATGAAAATTCATACATGAATATAAAATGTTATTGTAATAACCCAAATTATTAAACTAGCAAATGATAAAAAAATTATTAGGAAAATATAAATGCATCATAGAAATTTTAATTATAATTAATTAGATAGAGATTGAGTTTAAATTTTTTTTGGACGCATTGAGTTTAAATCTATTAAAAGAACATTAGAACCAAGCTTTGTCAATATAATAATCACTAATTTAGAAATTCCAAGTAATTAGAATTTAAAATAACAATAATTTGAATAGTAATAATAATAATGTAAAAATGTTAAAGTAATATATATATATATATATATATATATATATAATGTATTTTAAGCTATGTAATGAAGAAGATTTTTTAAAAAATTTGTAAGTAGAGTTGACCATTTAATCGTATTGTAATACGTTATTTGCTATTAATTGCAAGTAAAATGTATTAGAGTCATGACAATGTAATTGTATTTGTAAAATAAGCTCTTCTTTTTTAATATTTAATGGTGAAATAATTGGGTTGGATTTAAAGTTGGTTAATTTTGCTTTTAAAAAGTTAATTGGAATGTTGTATTATTCAAGTTTAGGCCAAAAATTAAAAAAAAAATAATTTGCTTGAGTCTAGTCAAACTCGGTGAGTCTACCTGAGTTTAATTGATTCTATACAAGTTTGAATGAGTCTATTTCGATTTTGATTTCACAATTAAGTTAAATTGATTTTCTCACCTAAAAGTGTAAAATTGACAAGTTCAACGTTTTGACTCACAAATTAGACAACATTGAGAGTGAGAATTCTAGAGTTCAAAGATACTTAAATAGACATGAGATTGAATTTGATGGATATGATTAGAAAAAAGCTACAAAGGAACTTCTAGGAAAGAAGGAAGATTTTATTGATATAATGGAACAAGAGATTAATCTTCAAATTTTGCATCATGTAATAAACTAGGTGATTATTTCCTAGAATTTCCAAGTCATACAATCTTACTCATCTAGAAATTTTCTACTTGTGGTGTACATTGCATGTTATTAAAGTTAATATGCCATTCATTATTGCAAACTGCATAGGGGCTATGATTAATGGTATTTTTTTTTAGCTTTCTTATGGTATAATTATCATAGTGATTAGTTATGCTTTTGTTGCAGACTCCATTGCTTACAAAGGAGAAAAGACATCTTAATAGGGAAATTTACTCTCATTTTTTTAGTCCCATGTGCTATCAGAAGATTAGTGACAAGTGGATCAAAGGCAATATGACTAGTGAGGAAATAGCGCCATATAAGGGTAAGAAAAAGACAATTCCTTAACTAGAGAAAAAAGATCTAAAGGAAGTATAAAAAGAATTGTTAACTCTCAATAATGCAATTATTTTGTCATCTTTTTAGTGGTTAACTATGATTTTGTTTTGGTTTTATGTAATAAAATTAGTGTTTTAGCTTTACTTACAATTTAGCTTAGTTAACAGGTTTAGTTATGTGTTTAAATAGTTTAAGTGTTATTTTTAGTTAGATATTTAATAATTTGTAATTAATTAATTTCATGTGTTTTTGTTGGGTTTTAACACAAAGAAATATAAGTTGGAAATGTTTCAAAACTTGACTAATGAAAACTTTGGATCTAGGAGATATAAAATATTGGTTTGAAACCTTTTTTTCAAATCTAGTTCCATGACCAGTGCGAACACCCATCCAAAAATCCAAATTTTAAAAAAATAAGTAATATATTTAAAATATAAATATAAAGATATTTAAAAAAAAAAAAGAAGAAGGAAAAGTAGAAGAAATGACATCATTGAATTCTAATAAAATTTATTCAAATTAAAGCTTAAAAGGAAAAATAAAAAATGTGGAAAAGGGAAAATAAATAAAAACAAAGAAGTAACAAAATAAGATTATATGCACATATATGGGTATGTAAGGCTTAAGACAAGTGGAACAATGAGCTTCCCTCTTAATAACCACTAGAGGCCATAGGGACTGCAGCCTACAAAAAGCAACATCAAATAAGGAAAAGGCCAAATTGCTTCGGTTCCCAGTATCTTGTCCTTATAATGGCAGGTTACACGGACAAGAGGAGTTGCAGACATAGAAGAGCACTGCAAATGCATATTACACAAGTTGAGAGAGGTGGGAAGATTGAGCATTTGGTGCTTCAATTTACCCCTATTGAGATGAGAAAGATACCAAACCAGTGAGAGGGATATGAGAGATAAGGGGAGCTGACCGAGAGAAAGAGACCAAGCTAAGCAGAGAGGAAGTCAAGTGAAACTCTGTTTTCTGGCATGAAAAATATAAGAGAAAAAGAAAAAGGGAAAGTAAGTTCTTCTGGAAAATGGTGTAGCAAAGAGAAGCTTGGACTGGAGGAGAGAAAGAGAAGCCGAGAAGGAAGAAAAAACCCCCCATGTTGAGAGACCATCAAAGAATAAGAGGATGCTGTGTGAGTGACAAACCTGTTAAATGAAGAAAACATGAGAGGAAGGGAGCTCCGAGGTAAACAATGTGAGGCCAAATGACCCCTATTTTCCATCCACGGGGTAGAGCATGTGATACGCAGAAACAAACTAGGGAGAAAGATCAAGTTCAATGTGTGGAGGTTGGGATTCGAATAGAAGAGCGAACAAGAAAGTAAGTGAACCGTGAAAGTAATAAACACCCTGGTTACTTTGATTATCTTGGTTTCACCTTGCCAAAAGCAAAAAAGGAAAGGTAGCTTGAAACAGAGAATTGAATTATGCGTCTTTTATGCCAAAATAAAGCATGATGTGAAAGTGCCGAGTTGAGACCAATGGAACAACTGAGAAAGAGAAAAGATTGAAAGGTAGCTGAGGTGGAAACTTCTGAAGTGAAGAAACCAGGGAAGAGTAGAGCTCAACTGAAGGAGAAAGGATGTGAGTTATTCTTGTTTATTCCTTGGAATTTCTTTGACTCAGAACTGTCGAATGATGTTTAGATGCTTTGATCTCTTCTCCTCATTCGGTTAGTTTTTAGCTTATAGGTTAGTTGGATGCATTTTACTAAGTTATGAAAGCATCATGTGCTAGGATATCCATTCATGATAAGATAACTGTCATGCTTGATGGGAAGATGCAACCTATTATTGAATGCATTTAGCTGTAAAATAAAGTGTTGTTTCATTCACCTTGGTTAAGTTTCTTGGAAGGGTTTATCATGAAGTTAGGTTTTTAAACTATGTGAATGTCTTTTCTTGCATGTTGGGAAGCCATGTGAAAGGAGAGATGAATAATATCAAGAAGGTGGTTTAATAAAAGAGAGAACTAGATCCATGTGCATACTTCATAGTTATTTGGACCTAAAACTACATACACACACACACACTTATATATATATATATATATATATATACACACCTTTTCCATTACCTTATGGTGAATGTACAAAATCCTGGGAATGATAGGAAAAAGGTGTTGGAAATCATAATATAAGGACGTGTTGCTCAAAGAGGGATAATGGTTTTGTTGGTGATCTTTATTCATTTACTTAACCATAGGATTCTCATTGATCATTCTTTATGCGTCATGTGAGATCTTTGGATTTTTTTCTTTTTAATTTTTTTAAAACTTTTTTTTGTTTTAAAGTGCTAGATAAATAGATAATAAAAAATAATTTTTAAGTTATTGAATTATTTATTCTGCCTTTTTTTTAATTTTAAATTGGCCATGTGAGATCACATGTCTCCTCAGACATTTTTTTAAAAAAAACAAACAACAGTAGAGGTTGCGTGAGATCTTAACTCTCTTTAGGTCTTGAAGGTCAATATCCGTTTTAAAAAAAATGGACCAATTCAAAATATAAAATTATGGTTTATTTTGCTCTTTATTTGTAATTAAAATATTTAGGAGTACTCCCCTTAGATAGTCTTGACTTTTTCAAATTGAAATAAAGAAACTATTTTTTTTTTTAAAATAAATTTGAAATTATTTTTCCCTTATAATGTCACGTTTCAAAATAAATTCTAAATTAAAAAAAATCAAAAAGTTAGAAATTCAAAAATACTAAAAATATTTTTTTCATCATAATTTCACTTTGATTTCTAAACAAACTTCTAACTTTAAAAAGTCCTAAAAATCTTTTCCTATTACCATTTCATTTAAATTTCAAAATAAAGGTGAAATTTTCAAAAAAAAAAAACAAATGAAGAAAGCAGGAGAGTGAGATCATTCAGATTTTGTAGATTAAAACACATAAACCAAATTTCAATCCCATTTTGTTTATGAAAATTTCTTTAATTTGAACTCTCATATTCTTTTAACAAAAATATAAAACCTTTAACCAACTGCCATGTATTTAGGACGAATTATGCAGACTTTGATCCCTATTACAAGGTACGTAGGTCATAAGCTTTCATCATAGGTCAAGTCCACCCTTTATAAATATATCTTTGTATGCTTTCATTATCGATGTTTTTATCTTCTCCATTTAACGAGTATGCATGTCAATAAAAGGGTAATTGAGATAAATTTAAGGCCATATTCTATTTTATTTGATTAGTTTAAGGTAACCGTCCTCATAGACAGGTGTTAGGGGGTGCCTAACACCTTTCCCATACTCAAAAAGACTCCCGAACTCATATCTATTTTCATAAACCTCTTTGCCTCTTCTTTTTGTTAAATCAATTTTCCAAAGTTTTTCATTAAAAATTTTAGTGGCGACTCCAGTAAATTGATTTTCAAGATTCATTTTGGCAATCAATTTAATCTCTCTTTTTTTTTTTTTTCAAATTTCCATTGAAAAGGTTGATTACGACAACCAGCCTAAAAAGAAAAGTTCTGGATGGAATGGAATATGGCCATGTCTTGCTAAAAGTTAGTCATGAAGCCATATCAAAACAAAGCAAAATGGATGTGTTTTTAAGCTAGTTTTTGCTAGTTTGAAATAGGATTTTAAGGGTTTTGAGAGGCCACCATTCTTGGTCATTTTGGAGTTAAAACGTTCGTAAAAAGTTTCAAGGAACTTCAAAAGCAAGGGAAAACTTGGGTTTGGAGGATATTAAATTATTAAATCAATTTTTTTGTCTTTTCTTTGCTTTTCTTTGTATTTCTATTCTCATTAGGCTTGTGTCTTGTATTGAATGTCATTTTTTCTTGTATTGAGGAGCTAAGATTGTTTAAGATTATGATGAACCCTACTTTTGCTCTATTTACTTGCAATTAATTATATGATTTGTTTATTCAATTTGGTTCTTAATGCTTCTAAGTGTGTGGAGATGATTTGTGTAACTTAAATGAACTTAGGAAAGGGAATTTAAGACTAAACCATGAATTGGGTTGTGTGAGTTCATGAAGCTTACAATGTTATGTAGGATAGAAATATACCTATCAATTGCACAGTCACATTAAGACCCGTTCTTCATTAAGTCTCTTAATCAATTACATAAAAAATTATAGATTGGTATAAACGAAAAGTCTTAAGTAATTTAAAAGATGCTTATGGATAATTAAAAGTCCTTGACTAACAAATTATATCACTAAGTACGATATTAAAGAGGACAAGTCTTATTCCTATGAAATACTAGGGGAATCATAATTTTAAACCTCTTCCTAAATTTTCCTAGAATTATGTCCTTATTTGTTATTTTATTCTTTTAGTTTAATTTTCTTTCATTACAATTTTATCTTTTGCTTGATTTAAATTAGGGTGCTAATTTTAATGATTGGCAATTATCTTAGTGCCAAATCCTCATGGGAATGATACTTTACTTATCATTATATAACTTGTGTGATACATATACTTGCACATATGCTTTCGTAGCATAATAAGAACCAAACAATGTCCTTCTACTTGAAAGTCCTCTTAATTGTCTATTGCAAAGAAGGAACCTATAAAGTTTATGTCTATTGATGAATCCAAATAGGAAAAACGCTGGTTTTACTATACCTCTAAAAGGTATTGGACATGAGCATTTTGAAGAATGAACAAAACTTGAACAAGGATTGAAAGAGAAACTTAATCCTTTTCGTTAGCTTTTGTTTGATGATTTTAATGAACATGACAAGATTGTTCATCAAGTGACCTAGCAAATTGTTTAAGGAAACTCCACTGATGTTTTCACTGTAGTGAATCATGTTAACAAGGAGATTGTTATGGAGTTGAAGTAATTTATTACCACTTCCATTGAAACCTCTATCAATGATATGAAAGAATTTATAGAAAGGAAAGATGGAAAAGGAAGTAAGGTGCCTTAAGTCATTGTTTGTCATTCCTACTACTATTAAAGAATCTTTAACATTTGAATCTTATGCATCTAGTTCCATATGCATTTCCTTTTTCTTTTTTTTAATGTTTTTCAACATCCTTTTATGTTAGATGGCAGTATGTACTATTTTCATGCTTTGACTATGTTTTGTTTCCGCCAGGATATTGTGCTTGCCTCCTAAGAACATTAATTATGGAAATCATGGAACTTATGTTTTGTTTGCTTCAATTATTTGTGTGGCTTTTCAACTCTAATTTCTCTTGTTACTTACGGAAAAAAGGGGGAAAAAAAAAAGAAAAATTGATTGATAGAATGACATAGTGAATGATGAATGATTGTTCTACAAAAAGGGAGAAATAAGACTAAGTAGTAGGAAACATGCAATACGAAAATTTATTGTTTATCATCTATATGGTCTATGATACATATAGTAAGGGGAGTTTTACATCATGGCATGGACAATATTCCAAAATCTTTAATAAAACCTACTCACCAATCTTTATATTTTTAACTCTTTATTATTTTTTCCAAAATCTTTCACTACAAAAAACAAGTAGCATTAGTAGTGGTTCTAAGTGAAGGAAAATTAGCTACAGTGACATGAACTGTAGCTAATTCTTGAAAGGTTTTGTTCTAGTTCATGTGTAACCATAGACTATGATTCATGTTAACCAACAACTATAACATATAGAGAATTGTTATTTTAATTGAATTTGCATGGCTTATAGTGGCAGCTAATTCTCATTTTTTTAAATAATCATTTTTTTAAATAAAAGAAATTAAATATGAAATTTAATTTTTTCCCAAAACCTGTTTCTTACATTTTCAATCCATGATCTCATATTCAAATACCAATAATCTACATTGTCATTAAACAATAAAACATTAGATCTATAGTGCAACATAAAAAAAAATTACATCCATAATTCAACATGAAGAAAATATCACATTTAAACATGTTTGATCTATAGTGCAAAATAAAGAAAATATTATAATATGTAGCACTAATACAACATAGTCCTTATGATATTCCAACATCACTAAATCTATGGATTTTCATCATAAAAACATGTGGAGAATGATTAGCTACATTCTACTGATGTCCACTTCTCAATCGAGTACCTATTTTGAAGTATAAGAAATAGTAAACATAAAGAGAAAGTAATCTAACTTATACCCAGTTATCTAACATATTAAATAAACTATAATGTATGTTTTAAAAACATGCTTGGAATGTAACAACTTTTGGAGGCAATTGACCTTGAAAAATTTTCATGATAAAGCTTACCAAGGCATCAACATTTTTATTTTGGTCTTGTATTTGAGCTTATATCACTTATTGCATTTGAATGAACTAACTTTACAACTCCATATTAGATGGACAAGATAAACTTGCTCCACTACAAGAATTACCAATACGTCCAAATACTTGGGATGGAGATGAACTCAATCCCAATCCTCGTACATGACTTGTGTGCTCTTGCTTTCCTAAAGCATAAGCTAAAGAATCCTCAGTGAAAATTTCTTGAGACATAGACATGGAGTTAGATTCATGGGCAACAATCTTTTTCTATATAAAAAACACAAGTATTTAAAAGTGAGTCTAATGTATCAATTAACATATTTATGCAACGACATTACTTCATCACAAATGAAATGAAGTACACTGACATAGTCAAATCAAAGCTCTATCCACCTATTTAAAACAAAGTATAGGAACACTTACACCTATTATTCTTGCATTGTCATTCATGTAAGACCCATTAACATGTTTATATGTTGTTGTCCACACTTCTCTACTGACTAGACAACCTAAATCCAACTCTTGTAATTGAGAAGTATATAATAACATATATGTATGTTAAAAATAAGAGTGCAGCATAATCACTAAAAATTAATATTACCATCTCCTTTTTTTTTTGTGCCAAACTTTTTGTTCTACCCGTTTGAGGCATAAGTTACTTTTTTGTTTATTATTTCTATTTTTTAAAGCACTTTCCCACTCATAATGGAAAAATATATAGTCATACATTATAATTAAGGTTGAAGAGCACTTATTAGGACAATATTAGTTGTTACCTTAGTCCTTGAGTTGGGACAGTAGTAAACGAACAATGTCTAATAATTTTTATTAATATTGTTAGGGTATTTAACAATCAATTGATCTCGGTTGCTACACTACTAAAAAAATTAGAATTAGTGACAAAAATTAGTGACAGATCCAAATCAGTAACTAAATTTATTGATTAGTGACATATTAGAGATGAATAACAAAAATTATCAAATTTTTAAATCCTCATATTTAGTGACCAATTAAATAAATTATAGAAATATTTTATGTAAATGTTTTTATTTTGTATATAATTTATTTTGTGGAAAAAAATATATAATCGTACTTATTTTAATTAAAATCTTAATAAATTAATTCTTATGAATACAAATTTTAACAACACTTTTGTAATTTCAATTAATAAAATAATAAAGTATTATTATCATAAAGAATAATTCTAAAAGAAAAACTAACCAGAAAAAATTCCCAAAGAAATGCTCCATCACATTCACGCTTCAATTTTGATCATTTGCTTTATATTCTTTCGCCCAAGCCGCCCAAGGTAATTTACCAACTTCTTTCGACTATTCGTCTCTAATCTCTTTTCTACTTTTTACTGAAAGACCAATGTGCATGCACTACTTCTTTACAAGTTTCTTCAGTTTCTTTATAGATCTGCATCGAAGTTCTTTACTGGTTGCTTCAGTTTCTTTATAAATCTGCATTGGAGTTCTTTATAGGTTTCTTCAGTTTCTTTACAGATCTGCATTGTAGTTCTTTATAGGTTTCTTCTGTTTCTTTACAGATATGCATTGGAGGCTAACTTTCTTTTGATGTGGTTCGTGAAAGCATTCGGATTAGAGTGCAAAATATTAAGCCCTATATGAGTGACAAGAAAGTCGTAGATTCATGAATGAAAGCTCAAGCGAGCTCGGTCTCATAGGTTTTTATTTCATTCTTTAAGAATTACAATAAATCAATAGCATTCTTGCGTTGTTGCTCTATGTGAACGCCACATCCCAAAATAAATTAAGAATAAAAATTAATGATTAATTAATTCATTAATTAAAAAAATATGAATGGGTAAGTTAAAAAATAAAAGAAATCAGAAAATTTGGACAAACAAGATAAAAATAAATAAATATGATAAACAATATAAAAAAAAAAGAAAAAACAAGATAAAAAATAAAAAATATGATAGAAAAAATAAGAATGATAAAAAAAAAAAAAATCAAAATAGGGAAAAACATAAAATAATATGATAATAGAAAAGAAAATAAGGAAAAAAGGGAATTAAAATACAAGACCCTCACACCTACGTTGCTTGGGGAGGAGAAAGTGCACGCCTTACCCATGCAGAGTCTTTGACTAGACCCAAGCACTCGGGTTTGGGAAAGAGGAAGGCGTAGGAGATTTTCGAGAAGGGCATGAGGCAAAAAGGAACTCTCGGGCAGAGAAGAAGAGGAAGGGCCAGAGTGTTTTGATAGAGGCATGTGAGGAGGATGAAACTAGAGGAAAAGAATGTGAGCTGAAAACTTGAGACGGAGGGGGAGTTAGAGGAGAAGGAGGGATCGAGCTCGAAAAGGGGGCACAAAAAAAATTGGTTCTTGGTACACCTGTGCTTAGAAGTTCAAAGAACAAAGAGGGGACCAAGAGTTAGAAAGGAACTCTGGGAGAAGAAGGACCGTGTGGCATTTAATGGAAAGAGGAGCCCTGTTCCACACACCAAAAAACAGAGAAAGAGGTCAAGAGAGGACGCTAAGCAAAAAACCAAGAGTGAGAAGAATGAGGAAGAAGGAGACAGCTCTATTTTCTACTTCTTTAAGCAGAGGCCCAGCAAAGATAAGAGAGGAGGAGCTCGTGTGAAAGGGCAAAAGAGGCAAGGAACCAACAAGTAGCGTACCCCATGGCCAATATCAAGTTTTTCTGCATCAGTGCTATTTGTATTGTGCCGGGTTCATTTGTTCTTGGCGAGAGAAGAATGCGAGTAGGAACTAGATAGAAGAGAATGCGGAAGAGAGTTTGAGGAGGAAGAGTGAAGCAGAAAGGAGAAAAGCCATCCTTCGTCCCTGTTTTGGCCGGCGTAAAACAGAGACACAGTCAGCAGAAAGCAAAAAGCTGTGCGGAAAACAGAAGGGAAGGCAATTCTATTTTGAACTCTTTTAAACAAAGGTTGAACAAAGAGGTAAGGAGCTATCTTGTGGATTTAGAATAACGTAGAGGTTGGTGGTCTGATCAGTTTGCATATGTCAAAATAATTAGGTTTGGTTGAAGCGTCTTTTTTCTTCGGTTTATGGTTGCTATAATTTTGTCTTTTTTTTTTTTTTTATTTGGTTCTTCAATTTCATGCATCGTGCCTGTATGTACACTCTCCTTATCAGAAGGCTATGTTCATATGTTTGTTTTTAGTCCAGTTATGCTGCTACTATTTTTGTTTTGAATGTTTGCCTATGAGCAAGTGAGTCAGAGGTGCTGCGAGTCTAATGGGTCTGTACCTGCCATGATGGTTGGGTTTAGTTTGAGCTTTTCTTCTTTGGTTTATAATCGTTATAATTCTACATTTTCTTCTTTCTCTTTTCATCCCCACTGTGCAGTTTAACTTAAGATGTTTAGAGTATGGATGCTTGGAAGGTTTCCTTTTAGCCCGTACAATGTGAGCACTAGTTGAGTTTCTACCTTCGTTCACTTCTTGTTTCTAGTAAAAAAAAAAAAAAAAAGAAGGTAGTAATAGGATCCTCTGGTATTGGTTTCGAATAGCTTTTATGCCTCCTTTTAGTTTGTCCTTGCATGTGGATGTAAGTTCAATCTCATGAAGTGTTTTGACCCAAGTGTGGTATCACGTCAATGATGCTGTGAGTACTTATCACGTAGGAGGTTAGTTTTATTCTTCGGTGAGTTCAAGATGCTGACTATGGTTAGGTTCAATGGTTCTCATTTGCACTAAAATGTCAAAGGTGTGCTGTCTTGATGGCCTATGTAGTATGGTTTGGAAAGTGACCTTTTGGACACGAAGTATAATGCCTGTGCAACTTTTGTGTTGATAAGTACAGAAGCTCTTGTATTTACCAGGATATGTAAAGATTGCAAGAATAAATAATGGGGATTGGACACGAGCACACACTTATTCTCGATGTGAACGAATGGCTTTTATATTTTTTTAATTTTTTTTATATATTGCTTTATTTTTGTTTTTGTTTGCTTTTATCTTTTGAAGTTGTTGTGTGAGACGACTTGCCTCCTCTAGTATTAAAGTGGGTTCCAGTGGCCCAAGTTCGATTGGTGTTTTTTTGTAAAAAGTAATAATAATAATAATAATAGTTAAAATCATTTTTTGAATCAAAAATCCATTTTCACCTTTCATGTTTAATTCTTAATTTTGTATTTTTTTTTTTGTAATCATCAAATTATATGAAAATTCAAACAAATATGATAGGATAATTAAAGAAAAAGTAAAAAAATATAATTTTTTTAAAATCCCAAACACCAAGAAATGCCATTTCAAGGTTTCTTTTCTTACCCTATTTATTTTAAAAATCAATTTCTTTTAGATAGCAAATAAAAAACAACAAAAATACTTATCTTTTCTTTAAAACTTCAAAATCGTAAAAGAGGAAATAAATTAAACCTTCCATAAAATTTGAAAAAAAATCCAAAATTTAAAAAAAATGAAAGGAGAAGGAAGTAATATTAAGGTAGTTTCACAAATTAAAATATACCAATCAAATCTCAAAATCATTTGCAAAAATTAGTTTAATTTCAACTATCTTGGCCTTTTTCAATATATATATATATAAGTCACCAACCAACAGACATGCATATCAGCTGAACTACGTAGACTTTGATCCCAATCACAAGGTACGTAGGCCCTAGGCTTTAATCTTAGATCAAGTCCACCTTTGTAAATATTTTATTTTTCTTTATTTTATTTTCTTAATTTCTTCATTATTTTCCTTTTTTTGGATGTGATTGATAAGAGTAATCTAAATTTGAATTAAGGCCATATAATGTTTGTATAATCAACTTTGGATAATCGTTTTTAAGAACGAGTGTTGTGGGGTGCCTAACACCATCTTCATGCACAACTAACTCCCAAACTTGATTTTTGATTCGTAGATCACCTTATCTTATAAATTAGTTTTCCAAAATTTATCCTTTAAAAATTTTGGTTGTGACTCCTAAATTTCGGTTTTCATTGTTTAAGCGAAATTAAAAAGATTTATTCTTTTTTTGTGCCTTGTGGTCACATTTCGGGCATGACAGTTCAAGGACTCTACTAGGGATTTTTTATAGTCGTGCCCATTCAAGTTGATTATGTAAATAATATGGCCTTTTTCTTTTATTTTAGTTACTCTTTTATGTGTTACTTGCCTTTCATGCTTGGGTTAGATAACATGTTTTGATTTACATGCCTTATTTAAAACTTCCACATAAGTGTTTGTTTAAATACACTTGTATATATTTAGGATAGACAATGTATAAATGACCTATTTGTTTGTTTATTAATTGTATATTGGTTTTGATAATATGTTTGGCTACATGATAACATGTCCTAGGCTAAATAACATGCAGATTCAAACTCTAGGGTAGACGACTTATATATTCTTTTATCTGGTTCTTAATATGCTTAGCAAATAAGGGTTAGGTAGTATCTAGGCAAGAGGTATGGTTGCTCCTCACACACACTTCACAAATACACAGTACCTCATGCACATTCCTATTGAGCCCTCTACTCAAGTTTATGTGCACCTTAAGTTAGTCGAAGTTTCTATTGGTTTCCACGTGTGGCTTTACGCCTCTTATGGTTACCAGGAAGACCTCACTCGAATTATGCCTTGTTATATAGGCCTAATCTACGTGGGATTTTCTTCCCCTTAGGGTTAGGTTTGTATAGCAAGGTCTTCATCCTTGTGGTGGAGGCAGTTCGGGAACTTTTATCCTTTTAGGAAAATATATCCACTCTCTCAACTTGCATTACAATAGTTAAATCTTAGTAATCCTACTCGTTTGGTTAGCACATGACATCCTTAGGCTTAGCATCTTCAGCTTAAGGTTTCCCAGAGTTAAGACACATAAGGGTATCTATTTTCTTTCCCTAACATGTAACATGCATACTATTATGTCATGATCAAACTTATAAGTGGGCAATTCAATGTCACTCTTAATTGGAGTGGCTAACATGATGTCATTGCACTGGAGGACACACATTAATTACAATAAAAGTATACATTAGCAAAACCACCCACAGCCTGTAAAGGGTTTCCAAATCTTGCGACTTTATAATCATGCATTACATGGGCATTCTCATACATGAAAATTCTTTGAAAAAAGAAACCTTTAGAATGCATTATTACTTCACGAATAAAAACATTGTCACAAGAGTGAACCAAATGACTGTTCAGTGCATCCTTAGGTTAAAAAAAAAAGACTTTTACTATCAATTGAGCAAAAGACCATTTCCTCTTTCAAGTTAATGGTCAATTCCTCTTCCCTGTGTGATCTTTTATCTCTCAATGAAATTGAATTATTTTTCAAACTACACATTAGCCTAATAATGTAATGATCATGGTTGTCAATCCACTATTCACATTCTTTCCTTCAATTTTACATAATGGTTATCACCAAACCTAAAAAGGGAATATGATGGCTTAAGGACACGTATTAGTAATTCATCAACATAGTAATAAATGTCGAGGAACAAATGATAAGAAAATTTTCTATTATATTATTATCATGAACTCTAATCCTTTCAACTCCTTTAGCAGTGATTTGTCAAAAGTGGGTTGTTAGGTATACTTGATCAAAATGGCACAAATGGATATATCACAGAATCTAGACTTGACAAGGGTAGTACTGAGAAGAAGAAGATTAAGATTAAAGTGGAAATAGAACCTTTGGAAAACTTGATATGGTTGAGTAAGAAACTCGAAGGAGGTCAACTACGAGATTTCCAAAGAGAATATGAAGATATAATAAATATACTATCTATTTCGGTCCAATTAGTGGCACTCTTTGTTCTAGCTCAATACTAGGATGATTCGCTGAGGTGTTTTACGTTTCCAATCTTCCAAATTACCCCAATTTTAAAGGAATATTGAGGACTTTTAAAGATGCCAACAACAAAGGATGCTGCAGTGTACATGTACCTTGGACACTTGTCATCAAAACATATGGTGACCCAGACTATGGGAGAGGGGTTGATAAGGTATAGTTTGTCAAGAAAGGGTTGACTGAAGGAATCTCAAGAAAGTATATGGAAAAGCAGTTGGAAGTCTTAGCTGAAAGGGGTGATTTGTCACTTTTCGAAGAATCTTGGCTATGGCTATCTGTGGTTTAGTGTTATTTCCATATGCTGTAGGAATAATAGATTTAGCGGCTATTAGCATTTTTTGGATGGTAGAGAATCATTGAGTGAATCCTGTGCCAACAATTTTGGCTGAGACATTTATAACTTTAAGCTTCTGCCATCAAAAGAGGTTCCAAATGGGTGTGAGGTTTGAAACTACCCACCACCCTATTAGGGATTACCCCAATTGTGAAGGGTTTGTATCGCAAATTCTGACGACGAGATGAGATTAAGGAAAATGGATTGAGAAAGCTTGGGAACAACATTTCAATAAATTAAGGACAAATCAATTTTATGGAAGTTGGCATGGTGGGAGAGTGAAGACATACTCTACTATTATGGAAAGTTTAAAAACATACCTCTTATGAGTATTCAAGGTTGCATTAATTACAACCCCTCCATCTTTCACTGCCAATTGGTGTATGAACAAGACATCCCTTCAGAGGAAGCCTTTGGAAAGAACCAATTTCACTATGGTGATCCTGAGGCTAAGGAGTGGTCTCATTATGTACTCGTATTTATGATGATTTGAGGGACTTGATGAATTCACGTAAGAACCATGTAATAGTTGAAAGGTTTAATTTGTCTATAAAAGATTGAATGAAATTCCTATGTGCTTATATTTCTCCCCAGTCCTTATGATGCCAATCATGTGGGGATATTAATTCCCTTTTGTAGGTGGTTTTTTTAACTTTGATCTTCTATGTGAATTTTATAATTCTCTCATAAATCAAAGGGTCCAATTAAGCCAGTGATCATTACACTGAAACAACTCTTTTGATAAATCAACAGACTAATCAACATTAATTTAAATAAATTGTTTCATCTAAACTTTCTTTTTATGAAATAGAAAAGTGCAAACAAAGGAAATGAAATTGCACCTCCAAAAAAGAAACCATCTAATCAGACTCAATAGCCTACCAAAGTCTATAATGCCAGAGCAAGGAGCAAGCAAAGTCAAACGAAAACCCTAATGGTTAGAGTAATATAGTGATGTTGCATACCTGTATGACAACCATGGGGAATTCGATTTCTGAAATGATGAGGTTGATGAAACCAACCTTTGCTAGAAAGAACCATATCGATGTTCAGATAAGAACTAGCTAATCACTGCCTATGATGGAGGAAAGGGTCGGCTAACTCACAGGAATCCTGGTTAGTGTAATGCATGTACCAATTATGAATGAATCACGCCCAACATATAGGGTAAATGAGGTACAAATTTATGGATGAGTACCAAACCCACCTGTATAAGGGGTCAATAAGCACTGGTATAGCAAATGGCGTGCCGGAATAGCAAGTGCTCATGATTCCCCAGGTGATGACCCGACATATACTTTTCAAATCCCTATAGCAAAGGATAAAAGGGAGAGTAAAGCTAATGAGAAGACATAGAAGGAGGAGTTGTCTATGGTGAAGGATTAACTACATGCATTACAGGGACTACGACCTGGGGACCCCTTGATTTGGAGGAACTTTGTTTAACTCCAGAAATTTCTATACCCAAGAAGTTCAAGGTGCCAAACTTCGACAAATTTGATGAAAGCAATAATTCGGTGTATCACTTAAAGTCCTACTGCATAAAGATATCAATTTGGTATAGGGTTGAGAAATTTCTCATTAATTTCTTTCTTGAAAGCCTGTTTGGATTAGCTTTGCAATGGTATATACAGTTAAATCAATCAAAGATACGTAAATAGAGAGACTTCACTAAGATTTTTACGAGGCAGTATAAGTTCAATATGCAAAATACTCCAACTAGGGAGCAAGTGAAAAGCATAAGAAAGAAATCAACAGAGTCATTCAAAGAGTATGCCCAAAGATGGAGAATAGTTGCTTCACAATCCAGCCTCCAATGGCAGACTCAGAATTCTATTTGTATTTTGTTTGCTCCTTACTTGACCCATTCTACAGTATAATGATGGGGACGTATGTTAATGATTTCGCTGATTTGATTAAGAATGGATAGAGGATAGATGCCAATATTCGAGATAAAAGGCTCTCGACTACTCAAGGTGATGGTAATCCCAAACAAGTTCTCAGTAATAAGAAGAAAGAAATAGAGGTGAATTACGTGTAATCTTTACCCATGTCTTCATCTAAACAAGAAGTTTCTTATCAGTTAGAAAGTGTGAACCGAAGTCAAACTAAGTTGGGGTGCACCTCTTGTTAGCAAGGCTAGGACAAAGGTTCACTCATCCAAAAGATAATCACCTTTGGCCTAATTTCTCCTTAACAAATGTTAACTTATACTAAAAGCTTCGAGAAGCACAGCTTATTAGCTAGTGGTATCGTAAGCCTTTTTAGCCCCCATGTCCTACTTGTTACAATCCAAATGTTGCTTGTGAATATCAAATTGGTGTACTGGGATACTCAGTTGATGATTGCACTACATTTAAAAGAAATGTGCTTTATTTGATAAATGCGGGTCTAATCCATCTTAAAGCAAGAGAAAATTCCACTATCACTACTAATCCACTTCCAAATCATAAAAGTCAAGTAGGGGCTATTGAGGAAGATGTTGACTTCTCTAAGAACTCAATTAGTGTAGGAATTCAAATGAGGCATTGTACATCCATCTAAGAAATGTTAGGTACTTACTAGAGCTTCTAAAAACTACCTTAATTGAAGAACTAGAGGGCAACGAGCCTAAATTTTACAAGTATTATCAAGAAGTGATAAAGCATGATATTGAAGAATGCCTATAGTTTAAGCAAGAGATGGAAAGGATGAAGGAATCCAGAGATATACTAATGAGGAAAAGAAAAAATGAAGTGTGCATAATTGGAGGAAGAAAGGTCAAGTTAGTCATAATTGACTAAATCAGGGAGAAACCAGCTGGAAAGATATCCTTTATCATTAACAAGACCCCACAAACATCAACCCCACCTATTATGCCTACTTAAAGATAGCTTGCACTAATCATAAACATGCCAACTCCTCTTTTATATGAAAGCGATTGAGCTGTCCTTTGAAAATATGGTGAATCAATAGAGTGACCTATAAGCTCAACAATAGTCATTAAAATAGAAATAGGGTCTATTTCAAATATGGCTAAGGTAAGAGGAATCACTCGAAATGGAAAAGTGTATTCGCCAGGCGACGGTAAAGAAATTGTAAAAGGGAAGGAGGTTTGTGAGAAAGTTTCAAAGAATAATGGCACATAAATCATGGATGAGGAATTCCTATAAATTATGACACAAAGTGAATATGATATTGTAGAGTAATTAAAAAAGGCCTTCGTGAAAATCTCAATCTTGTCATTGATTCTTAATTCTGAATCGCATCGGAAGGCCTTATAGAGGGTTTTGAATAAAGCATATATGTAGACTAATATAATGCCCGAAACAATGGCGAACGTAATGAACATTGTCAAGTCCCCTTCTTTCATCTTGTTGGTTGAATTTGCGAAAGTGGTAACTGGTGACATAAACTATACCAGATAATTATAATTTTTTTTAATGTTTGTTGGTTTATGTAAACACCTTTTATTATAGATATATCTTTACTTACGGATTAAAAATGTATAACGGTAGTTTTAACCGTTGCTACCTTTTAAAAAAAAACCTTTATTTAGTGACAGACTACCCCTCACTAATGTCCATCACTAATTAGTGACAGATGTTATGTCCATCACTTGATTAGTGATAAGTAAAGAAGTGTCAGATTTAGTGATGGGCAAATCTATCACTAAATTAAAAATTAGTGACAGATTTTTAGATTTAGAGACAAATTTGTCCATCACTAAATTTAATTATTTTAGTAGTGCTAACACCATCATCTCTATGTTACCAAAAATCCTATCTTCTATCCTTCCAATTTTGTCCAATAGATTTTAAAATATAGTTCGTGTGTCATACAATGCTAACTACAAATATAACCTTCAAGGTGAAAGAATTATTATTCGTAGTTGTACATTAAAAAACACACTTAGTTTTAAAAGTAGACAAATATTACCTTAATAGTATTGTTGTAAACATTATCTTTATACTCCATTAGAACTCTTTTCGAACTAGGATAAATGATGGGAAATAATTTGAAATCTCTACTGACAGATCCTAGGAATCTGTTTAACAGAATACTTCTATCTTTAATAGGTTGACCAGTAAGGTTATATTTCAGTACAACTTGTTAACCGTAGGGAAGATGCCAAACATCGTTATAGGTTAAAGATCTTGGTTTTACCATGCCATCATCATATGTGAACACAGGTTTAGAACATGAAATTGATTGTATTCAAGGAAAACATATTACAATTTTGTAGTATTTATATGATCTATGTCAACAAGCCAAGCTCTCCTGTGAGATGGTGGATGATGTCGTTATAAAGGTGCTTCATTCAACTCTCTATCATTATCATGATTAATATCTATTAGACAATCATCAGGAAATGGAGTTCCTTCACAATCCTTGCCTAGGAGTAGTAATCAAGGTTTTAGGGATTTATCCTAAAGAGCCACCCCTAGATGGAACGGGATCACTACTAGTTGTACCACTAAAGTGTCCTGAACTACTTATCCTATTCAAAAGGTGTTTTATCTTTAAAATTTCTACCAATCGTCATATAAAAAATCAATTACAATATAGGCATACGAGATAAATACATCATGATCTTGACATACAGTCATGTAATAAAATAACAATGCAATATATTCAAAACACAATGTACTATATATAACTAAACACCTTACCAAAGATATATTGCCCTCTTATAGAAATAACACATCTAACTGTTGACACTGATATGGCTCACACTCATAGTATCCATTGTCACCTCTATTCCCATTTCATATAAATCAGGTAGCTTGAGATGTTTAGGTATACTATAATTATTTCTTACTCATCTTCCATATATTGAGCTTCTGAAACTTGGATGTATGGCTTATGGTCCTCGTGGTCCTTGGTATGTATTAATCCAGCAAAATTTATATATATAAACCCTAATTCATCAACCATGATCCCTTTAGGACTGGTTGAGTTTACTCACTTACATTTGAACAGAGTAACCATAAACCAACCATGATAGTTTAGCTAAATTATATCCACTAACTTTCCATAATAAGGAACACCAAATCTGATATGTTTATTACTACTACTAATGTAACTCCTTGTTCCAAATGTACCAAAGACTCCACTATTTTGCATTCTCAATCGTTGGTCTCGTTCCAAGATACGAAACTTGAACTCATTAAAATTGTATGCAATATAATGCTTTGCACAATTAATTGGTCCTAACACCAAAAAATTTAAATCATCTAAGTGAAATTCTTTTTTATTACATCTTATCTAAATAAGAAAATTTGTCAATTCTATTATGAACTTTGTTATAAAGGTAATTAAAGTAAGTGACATTAATGTAATTGTGAACATATTGTAAACTTTCTTGCACGATGAGAGAACCATTCAACAAACTCTTTATGTTATCTCTTGTTAATCTTAAATGATGATCGTGTATGACATCTTAATTGTCTCTGCAAGTGCTCCCTAAATTCCTTACATAACAAAAAGGTGAACATATTGTACTAGGTGAATGTTTGTTAGTGATAAAACATATGTAATTAACTTATTGAAGGACAGACTCAACTTTTCTATGGTTGGTCAACACATGTTAATGTGCTTGCATCTTTTCCATTGCAAATAAATTAAAGTGTGGGTACCAATAAGTTTTCCAATAGGTGGAAACATAGGGAAGACATCATATGGCCTAACATCAGTTAATCATCAACATGACTTGCTCAATTAAACATAGCCTCAATACCATATAGATATCTTGAGCAAAAAGTCAGGACATCTTGTGCCATGTAACTCTTAGTTATAGAACCCTTAGGTTTAGCCTTATTACTCACATAAGATTTTAATTTTCTTAAATACTTGATGGAGACTGAACATTGAAAGCCAAATTTTCAAATTGTGCAACTTGGATAAATTTATAAGTTGAATGTTTATATACATACCTTTCAATTGGATATATCCACTTATATTCAACAGGGCCTTCCAATTTGGCTTTATCTACTAAGTGTACAGTCAAATGCACCAGATGTGAAAAATGAAAGTAGGAAAACCATTTCCTTATGAAAAAAATGTCATAACCACTCTATCCTGAAGTTAGTCAAGTTCTTCTATGTTCAACATTTTATTACACAAGTGTTTAAAGAAAAAAATAGATCAATTAGGATTGCAAATACTTGCTTAGGAAGTGTTGCTTTTATAACTAGAGATAGAAGTTGTTTAATAAAAATATGTGAGTCTTGACTTTTTAACCCTCCAATCTTTTGTTGTCTCAAATCATCACATCTAGAAATGTTGCTTAGTAACTATCTGGAATGGTAATATTCTTTAAAATCTTTAGAAATAGGTACTTATTTGCATTTGTTATTGTATACAATGCAGGAAGATATTTACCATTTTCGTTAGGCCAAAGATCTAACCATATGCCTATTTGTTGTAAGTCTCTTCTTGCCTTAATTTGATCTTTTGATTTTCCAATATCATTTAACAAAGTGAATAGGACATTATCACACATATTTTTTCAATTTGCATGACGTCAAAATAGTGGTGCAATAAGTTAGTCTCCCAATATGTTAGTTGAAAGAATATGTTTTACTTGCGCCATTGTTGTGAGCCTACCTCTGAATCACCAGCTCTACGAGATCTTCGTCCCTAACTTTTAATTTCCATGTCTTTCTCGAATACAACATTTACATTCTCAACTTGCCTTAAAATTTTTGAGCCTTTAATTGTAATAGATGGATTTCTCTTCTCTACCTTTCCATCAAATTGAGAGTAAGCAAGTCTAAATTTATGACCCTAATTAAAACATGTTGGCGACCCATAAAGCACCATTTTTTACTATGCAAAAGGCATATAGGAGTTGAGTCAAAATTACAAGATGGATAGGCTAACCTGGTATGTGTATTCCATCCAGAGAATATTCCAAGACTTGGAAAGTCACTTATAATCCACGTTAAAGTTGTACGCATAGTGAACTCTTGATTATTGTATAAATCAAATGTTTTAAAATTGACATCGCACAACTCTTTCAACTCTTTTTTCAATGGTAGCAAGTAGAATCTATATCATTTCTCAGTGCTTTCTAACCTTGAATAATCACTAACAGAAGAAATGAACTCAATTTCATGCACATCCAAGGAGGAAGATTATAAGGCACAAATACCAATAGCTAGATGTTGTAACTAGTGCTTAAGTTACAGAATGGATTAAATTCATTGGTGGCTAATCCAGGGCATACGTTCCGAGGCTTAAAGGCAAACTCATTGTGCATTGTGTTAAATCTTTCCATGCTTTAGAGTCCTTTGGATGCCATAAGATGTCATCATTACTATTGTAGACTGCATGCCATCACATACGTTCAGCAATCATAGAAGACATAAACATCCTCTACAATCGAGGTTTTAGTGGAAAATATCTTAATATTTTTGCAGGTAACTTCTTCAGTTTCTTACCACCACTTGATATACCTTTACCATATATTTTCTACCTAGATGTATTTTCGCAAGTATCTCGTTCTGCATCCTCCCCTAGATATAACATGCAATCGTTGGACATGCATGAATTTTAGTGCAATCAAGTACAAGTTTATTACTCTTTTTCTTTGCATCATAAAACAAGGGTGGAATTTTACCTATTTTAAAGGCATCTGGCAATAAATCTAATATCATTGACATTGCCTTATCAGTTATTCTTTATACACTTTATGTGGTATAACTTTACCAAGAAAGGTAATTTTGAATAATTCTCACATCCTTCATACAAACTTTGTTATCCATCCCTAAGTAATTCAAAAAATTCTATTTCATTTGTTGTGGGATGATTTAGTAGTGTTGACAAAATTTCATCTTGGTCTAGGTATTAATTGTTTGGTTGATGCCCAAAAGCATCATTAACCATCTCCAATATATTATCATTAATATTAATCCTATCTTCAACCACATGTGGTACTGTACGAGTTTCAACCATATCTCTCTATGTCTAAGCCAAAAATTGTAACCCTTTGAAAATAGTTTAATAATAAAATGATCTTGCACTTCTTCTTTACTTTGCCATTTGTTAAACTTGCATTCTGGACATGAAGATATTATTTTATCCCCAATACTACTATGAGCAAATGCAAAGTCTAAAAAGCTATTTAATACTTTCCAATACACTGGGGTGTTTTAAGGCTAATCTATCCAAGTTTTATCCATCCCTTCAAACCAAAATATGTCTAACATTAAATCTTTTGTAACAAAATTCAGCACTTCACAACAAGATTTAAAACAAAGATGAATTAACTAGTATGTAATATCATATTCTATCAACAATTCCATAAACATCTCATGAACAACATTTGCAACATCCTACAATAATATTAATAACCAAAATTTACTTAATTAATAACAATATAATCACATGATTATGTAACAAGATAAGATGTGCATATACATATTCATAAAAGTTAATTCTCAATCACCATATTAAAAATTAAAATTAAAAAAACCATAACAAGTCAAATGGGGTGCAATCTATTAAGATATCATTATAGGTATCAATCTACATTTTAAAACAAAAACATAAAAAAAAATGCAAATTTAGAAGAAAAACTTACCTGGTGGCATTTTTTATGCCAAACAGGGGCAGAGATGGCCGGATAGTGGCAGGTGGGGACGTTGGCAAGGGTGCTCTTTAATAGGAAGGACGACAGTGGTTTGCTAAAGAAAGAAGAAGTTGTTGAAAAAAAGGATAAAAACACACAAAAAAGGTTACTTACGGCAGCTAATAGTGGGGGAGCGCCAACAGACGAGCGATGGTGCTATTGATGGCAAACCTAGATAGTGACATGATCTACAGCAACC
The DNA here is from genome assembly GCA_037074485.1 of Delonix regia. Taxonomy (NCBI): domain Eukaryota; kingdom Viridiplantae; phylum Streptophyta; class Magnoliopsida; order Fabales; family Fabaceae; genus Delonix; species Delonix regia. Next base: position 23,134,440 of record CM073451.1, on the reverse strand, counting down.
TTGGTGGGTGGCATTGGCTATAGATGAATTTTCTCTTCCTCCACTGCTTACATGTCATGACTAATATGTTGGGGGGGAAGTTGCAGCTTAGGGTTATTAAACCCTTAGTTGCAGTTTGTTTCTTAACCATAGCTAGATAGCTGCAGTTCATCTGAACCGTAACTAAATTAGCTATAATTCGATGAACCATAGCTATTTATTGGTTGTATCTGTGGCTTCTTGGACTACAGCTAAGGAACCGTAACTACGTTTCAATTTTTTAGTAGTGTTTACATTTGTCAACTCTAAAATCTTTATATTGCCTAATCTATTATATATTAAGTACTTAGGAATTTTGTAAAAAAAACCTAGGTGTTTAGAGTTTCTAGGTATCTTGTAGAAACCCAAGTATTGAGTTTCTAGGTACCTTGTATAAAACCTAGGGTTGTGTTTATAGATATCTTAAGAAAAACCAAGTGAAGAGGTAAAAGCAAAGGTTTGAGCCCATAAGATTGTCTTGGAATTACTACAATAACAAAGGAATAGGAATTCAAATAATAAGGGAATAGGCTTCAAAATAAATGACAAAGGATGGTTTGATTGCATATTCATTGTACAATAGGTGTGTTTTATATACAAAAGGGGAAAATCAATCTTCCCTAATTTTAATGCCTATAATTCGTATTCTACACTTAGAGGAAATTAGATTTCTTAAGAAAGGAAACTAAATATACACATATTAATTAAGATACTAGAAAGGAAACTAAATATTCACATATTAATTAAAAAGATAATTGTCATTAGAATTAAGTGATAAAAGCTATGTAGTTGAGCCTTGAAAGTGGATTACCTAAGATAGGAAGCTTGTGAAAAACCTAAGGCTTGAGTCTCCAAGTACTTAGAAAAAAAACTTTGCAAGGAAATAAAAGCTAAATGATTGAGCCTATAAAGTAGCCTTGGGATAAGGTGATAAAAGCTAAGTAGATGAACATTTCATTGGGTTGCCTCTAAGTTTCTGAGAGCTTATAAAAAACCTAGGCTTTAAGGCTATAAAAACCAAGATACTTTTCTCTCTCCTTATTACTATGCATTAATGTTGTAGAGTGGACATAGCTGAACCTTTGATTGGGTTGCCTTTAAGTTTCTAGAATGCTTATTAAAACCCTAGAATTTAAGACTGTAATAGCCAAAGTGATTTTCTCTCTTCCTATTCTATATATTTAACTGTGTACTAATTTTGGAGAGTGGATGTTGGATACATTTTGGTTCAAACCATTGTAAATCATGCTACATGATTCTCTCTCTCTCCCTTATTATATTTACTATTTTAATCATCTTTTGAGTTAATAATAAAAACTAAGTAATTTTTTAAGAAGGAATATGAGATTTCTAAACAAAAATGAAAATTTTTAACAAATGTCTATAATATTGGAAAATCAAATTCAATATCCCCTTTCTTGAATTTGGACAGTGGAGGATGCTTTATATGTATAAATTCAAAGCCAAAGTCATTGTTAGAAGCATTGAACGATACTTTTACATTGCTTTCATAATAGTATCCTTCGAATCCAACATACCACTTTTCATATTACTTTAGAATCTCAAGCTTCCAACTGTTGATTTGCCAAATATTATGTAAATGTAAAACATTACAACCAATTATGTCAAAAATTGAATCCTTCATTGAAAGAGGTTATAAGGGAGAGAAGACAAAACAACTATGTTGCCAGTTTTTTTTTTTTTATATATAAACAATGGGGCAAAACGCCCATCAACAAAAGAAACTAAGACACAATAAACCTAGGATGACAAACACCCTGCAAATCAGCAGTAATAATTAAAGAAGCAAAGCTAGGAATAGTATCAAAACACTTGAAGGAGGAAGTTGGTTGTGATCGTACTTGGCAAAAATATCAACAGCAAAATTAGCTTCACAAAAGATATCAGATACTTGGACAGACCAATTCAAATTCAACCAATGCCGTATAGCACAAACTGGGTGAAAACTTCCATGTAAAATGTCCTATAAATTATGGATCATTCGCACCGCTATCAAGGAATCAAGTTCAACTAGAATAGATCTATAGCCAACTTCAAAACAAATTTTCAACCCATAAAGAAGGCCCCAAAGTTTTGCATTAATGAAATCCCTTTAAAAAATTGCCCCTGTTGTCCTTTAGCAAACCACCACAAGCCACGGATCCTTGGTCAAAAATATAACCATTAGTATTAAGCTTGATGACGTGATCAGGCAGAGGAATCCAATGGATGTGCTTAGTAGAGAAATCCTTGATATTCCTTTTAGTTAGTTGGAGAAGGTAGAAGGCACAGTGATAGTCAAGAACCAAAGTAGTTATATACCTCAGGAAACAGGCAGGCTTAATGTTAACTCCTTCAAAGATTCTTTTATTCCTCAAGTTCCAAATCTCAGTACAAATAGTTGAAAAAGCATGGAGCTAACTCACCCCATCAAAGAAAGGAGTTCCCTTCATATTTAAGTTTAGCTACTGGATGAGGTCCCCTTGGAAGAAAACCATATGATAGGAATTAGGAACAATGCTCTTATACACCAAGCTAGTGATATTACAATCACGAATAGCATAGAGCATTGTTTCATTATCAGAACAACATAGCAAACAACTAAGAGAAGCAACCAAATATCTATGATTATGAGCGCTATTTGTAAGAAGAGCTTTATTAGCGACAAGCCACATGAAAGCTTGAATATGCTAAGGAACAGCTAGCTTCCAAATCTTACCAAAAAGATCATTCTGAAAATTCCAATAAGTACTAGTAGAATTTAGAAGCCATGCCACATAGTCTACATCTTCAATTAAGGGGGTGACTTTTAAGGAAATGATAATGTTTACACAATCAACAAGAAGAACTTGTCTAAGTTTAATAACATTCCAATCTCCAATGTTGAGGACATAGTCAGCCATAAGCTCATCCCAAATACTCTCGTCAATATCGATGACAGTAACATCTTCAAGCCTATGCATTCTAGGCACCCAATGGTCTGCCTAGATTTGAATAATACCTTGCTAAAAATTAGAGCCAATATTACGCTCATGAACAAAAGGAATAATACCTTCAGAAAATCTATATTTGTTATGGATCACCTTTACCCATAAATCATCTTTCATGTGAATTAAGTTCCACGGTAGCTTTATAATAAAATTTTAGTTAAATCTCGCGCTTTTAGAATGCCAAACCACTAAACTTCTTGGGTTTACATATATTATTCCAACTAATCAAATGAATTCTTTTCTTATCAGCAGAACCATTCCAAATAAGGTCTCTACCAACTTTATCCATGCGATCACATACCTAAAGAGAGATTTTAGCAGTTTACATTACATAAGTACGAATGAAAGCGAGAGTTGACTGAGCTAAAGTGATTCTCCCATTGAGGGAAAAAGTATTAGCTTTCCAGCTATTTAAACGATTCATCATTCTATCAATGAGATACTAAAAATATTTGAATGAACATCTATCATGAAACAAGGGAACGCCTAAGTACTTTCCCAGATTATCAGTTATATTCATACTCAAAACCTAGTTAATCTTATGTCTTTTATCTTGTGACACATTAGCAAAAGAAGTAAACACCGTATTTTGAATTATTAACCTTCTATCTTGAGCTTCTACAAAAAACCTCCAAGGTCTTTTTAATAACATAAGCTTATTGAGAAGAGTCCGTACTAAATAAAATAAGATCATCAGAGAAAAAAAGGTGAAAGAGGATAGGTCCCCTTATATTAAGAATAATGGGAACCTAACATTTTTGTTCAACAACTGATGAGATGTAATGAGAAAGCCTCATGACACAAAGAATGAAAAGATAAGGGGAAATAAGGTCCTATTGATGAATCCCCCTTGAAGGAACAAAAAGGTTAGTAACATGACCATTCCGGAGTAGTTGCATATTAGCAGATGTTATAGTCCACGAAATAATATTAATTATATTATCTGGAAGGCCAATATCAATCCGGGTCTCCCTTATAAAATCCTAAGAAAGCTTATCATAAGCTTTCTCAAGGTCCACTTTGAGGGCTATAAAACTAACATTACCCTTTTTGGTCCTCATAGTATGAACAACTTATTGGGCAATAATAATATTGTCAGTGCTTTTCCTTTTTAGAACCAAACTACATTGATTTAGGCTAATAATTTTAGGCATGACCTTTTTAAGTCTAGTGGCAAGGATTTTAGTGACCAATTTGTACACCACATTACACAACCTAATAGGTTTGTAATGTTTCATCATCTCAGGGTTAGGAACTTTTGGGATAAGAAAGATGAAAGTTTGATTCACATATTGACTAATAGCTAGCTTGGAGAACACCTTAGTCACCTAATCAACTATGGAGTCCTTTACGTGCTCCCAATTACATTAGTAGAATATAGTAGGAATACCATCTAAACTAGTGGCTTTCCAATCACCCATATTAAAAAGGGCATTTTTAACTTCTCCTTTTGTAACATGATTTGCTAGGGACATCAACTCAGTATCTATTAAACTAGGAAACATACCAATGATAGGGAATTGGTCAAGGGAGTCTTCCCTTACATAAATTTTCTTAAAAAAGGAAATACCCATTTCTTGCAAAGAATTTTGATCTTTTATTCAAGACCCTTCTCATATTTTAACATAGTAATTATATTCCTCCTTTTCCAAGCAAAAGTTATACCATGAAAATACATAGTGTTGCGATCCCCATAAGAAACCCATTTACATCGAGAAAGTTGTTTCCAATAAATTTCCTCTTGGATGGCTAAAACCTCATACTCCTTCCATAACTGACTTCGAAGTTTCTCCAGTTAAACATTAGTTTGAAATCTCATAAAATGACTTATACCTTCAAGTCTCAATAGAATTCTATTCTTTTTCCTTATTATATTACCAAAAACATTTTTATTCCAGTCTTTATCAGCTTTAATAAAAGAATTAATATTTGATTCGATGTCCCCATTTTTAGACATGACCTTTGTAGAAGGTTCTGAAACTTCTCATGAGCTAACCAAGAAGCTAGGAATTGAAATGGCTTTTTGACACTATTAGTTAAATCATTGCCCTTAAAATCAAGGAGGAACGGAATATGATCTAACTTGAGCTTAGGAAGGTGCATAACCATAACATTATCAAAGAAAGTGGACTAAATGTTATTAGCAACAAAACAATGAAGTCTTCTTTTGATATTATTTCATTGCCAGGTAAAAGGTTGTCATTGGAAACCAATGTCATGAAGGCCACAATCAAGAAAAGTGTCCCAAAAGATGATAAAGTCACATGATGTATTAAGAAAGCCACCAATATCATCAACAGACAAGACTGAATTAAAATCACCCCCTACAAACTAAGAACCCATAGTTTGACTAGAGATCTCCTCAAGGCCAGCCTAAAGATCCCTCTGAGAGGCTGGCTAGGGACTTCCATGAGCAATAGTAAGAAACCATGGTCTAGCATTCTCAAAGGCAATTTCTATATGAACAAATTGACGATGAGAATGAAGAACTTGTATCTACAAGTAATTAGGTTTCCACAAACTCCAAATACCAGCTAAAAATGCATACCATTTTATATACGGTTACCATCAAAATTAAAATTCTTTAACAATCTTCATCGTTTTCTCTCCATTCGCATGCATCTCCAATAAACATAAAAAAGTAACATGATATCTATTCATCAAATCACTAATCATGGCAATGAAACCTTTTGCTGAAACACCTCTACAATTCTAAATTAAAATATTCATTTGGAAAAACAGAGAGAAATAAAAAAAATGCAACAAGCGTTAATCTTGCTTAAAAGAAGGGGCATTTCCTAAACCATTTGGAACATATCTAGTTTAGGCTTCAATAGTATTATTAATCTTCTTTACCATTTCTCGGACACCTTTTTCAACTATTTACATCCTTCTTTTGGAAGCTAAACCAGGGTCTAGGGGATTAGAAGTGCCATAATTATTCTTTGAAAATATTTGTCATCTTTGAGTAATCTCTAGGTTTCCTTACTTAGACCGTGGACATTAATGGCAAGAGGATCTCAAACATCCTTCTTACTAGTTTTATCTTGCCAGTGAACACTTTCTGCCATGGGATTATCTTGGTAAATAAGTACTCCTTTCATTCAATGATCTAGCTCCTTGAGAGCTTCAACAAGGAGAGTCTTGACATGGTTTTGCTATTTGGGGTTTGTCGTAGTCATACTTGCACTAGCTGACTCCCCATTATTGACCAAATGATGACTTCAACCCTACTTGTTGAGCCATACTTTGTTGATGTCTACCTATGGTTCTTGTAATATCCATGAAATTAATACTCAAAAGCGGTACTCAAAAGGAAACTCAACTAGTGCTAGATGTAGATACAGATAAAATTTTATCTAAGATTGTAACCAAAGTGAATACCTAAGTCTTACCCTGTGCATTCCTAGCACTTACAACTTAACAGAGTATGGTGTCTAAGTATCTATCAGAAAATTTTTTACATGAAAAAATACCACATTCCCCACTTAAAATATCATCCAGTCTTCATGAATAAATTTAATTATTTAATATTTTAGGTGGCTAGGAAAAATTATCAGCAAAAGAATTATAAACATGGATAGGAGGAGATTGGTATACTCCTCTCATATGAGTAGCTAATCCTAATTATGCATGATATTATTCTGAATTATGATTCTAAATTTTGAATTATTAGAAATACTGAAATATGAACTCTAAAGTAGTACGATTTTGAAATTTCGATATCTATACATGGGTGTATTTTAATTTCTGAATTATTATAAATGTATTCATAATAGAACCCTATAGCTAACGGCAGTAGACATTAGTCATACTGCACTGCGATTAGAAATCTGATGTCGTTAAGCATAATGTCATTACCACTTTATTTTATATAAGGCCTAAAGCCATTATGATAATTACTCAGAGCTTACAATTGAAATGAGTATCTGTTCTGATTTGTTTTCACTAGCCTTGAGCTAGTTTTGTATTATGTAATTATGATTGATTCTGTATGAGATTCCCAAATACATTCTGTTAATGATTATTCTCTATTTTAGTGATATTAAGTTATAAATGTATGATATCTGGTTTTTAAATTTCGAAAGGTGTACAATTATAAGTATGTTCCATTTATGCAATATTAGAATTACCTACTCACTAAGTTTTAATTGACCCCACTATTCAACATTTTTCATATTCCAACACCAAATTCAAGAGCTTATAGCAAGTCCCTGGGGTATCAATTGATGAGTTTGTCATTCAATTTACTGAGCTATCCAAGTATGCCCTTCACTTAGTTCCCACTGAGAGGTACAGAATTAAATGAATTATGATAAGGTTAACAAAGCCATTATTCAGGGTTATGGCGCCCTAGATCAGTCAGTTTACTTCCTTCACTATAACGATAGATTGTGCCAGAATGATTGAGATGAAGGATAAAAAAGATAATACAATGCAGAGGAAAAGGAATCGGTCAGAGGAAGGAAAACCTTCAAGGAGTATTACCATAGGCGGATCATCTAGAGGGCCTAGGGCATCAGGTCCGGCTCAAACAATAGAGACTACCAGAAGACATAGAGGGAATTCTAGGGACTCAAAACTTGCTCCTCAATTTGATTCAGCACAGAATCCAAGAGGTAGACCTCCGTATTCCACATATAAGAAATCTTATCTTGGTCCATGTCACAAAGAATCTGGAGATGCTTTAGATGTAGGCAGGTAGGGCATATGATACTAGATTGCCCTCATACCACTCAAAGCTCTAGCCAAGGTTCAGTACGACCATCTAGTTTTACGTATACAAGACCCAAGCCCTATGGTGCATTTTCAGCTCAAGTTGGCAGAGTAAATGGTAGTAGAACTTCTTTCGGTAAAGGTCAAACATCCTCTGAACAAGGTCAAGTATAAGTATTTGCTCTAAATAAATAGAATGCTCAAGTGTTGAATGTAGAGATTATAAGTACAATTACAGTATGTTCTCATGTAGCTCATGTGTTGTTTGATCCTAGTGTTACTCACTCATCTATGTCCCCACATTTTTCAAAATTGATTGGCAAGGGTCCTATCAAACTAAAAGGCTCTTTAATGGTAACAACTCTATTAAGGAATCCACTTTAGTGGATCAAGTATCCAAATCATGCGTGATTACGATTAACGGCCATGAAACAATGGTTAATTTAATTATTTTAGCTATGACTGACTTTGATAGGATTCTCGGAATGGATTGGTTGGCTTCCTGTTATGCCACCATGGATTGTCTTCTTAAAGTTATAAGATGTGAATTCCAAAATAAACCGTCTATTGTTATCCAAGGCAATCATACAGTGACTCCTAACAATGTAATATCGGCCATTGAGGTTAGGAAGTTATTAAAAAGTGGATGTCAAGGCTCCTTAGCCTTAGTCCAAGACATAAAAGTAGCAATTCCAACACTGCATCAAGTGCTAGTAGTCAATGAGTTTCTGGATGTATTCCCAAAAGAATGACCTGGACTACCTCTTGATAGGGAGATTGAATTTAGCATTGACTTACTACTAGGCACCCAGCCAATCTCTATACCTCCTTATAGAATGACATCAATGGAACCTAAGGAATTGAAGAATCAGTTGCAAGATTTGTTAGATAAAGATTTTATCCACTTGAGCTCATCACTGTGGGGAGCTCCAATTCTGTTTATAAAAACAAAATAAAAAAAGGATAAGTCCCTTAAGTTGTGTGTGGATTATAGGCAATTAAATAAGGCAACTGTGCAAAATAAGTGCCTTTTGCCTTACGTTGATGATCTATTTGATCAATTACAAGGTGCACAATGCTTTTCTAAGATTGATTTACAGTCAAGATATCATCAGTTGAAGATTAAACAAGAGGACATTCCTAATTTATGGTGCTGTAAATATTAAGAGAGAATAAGTTGTATGCAAAGTTCTCTAAATACTAGTTTTGGCTTAATAAAGTGGCATTCCTAGGTCATGTGGTTTCAAATGAGGGTGTTCAAGTGGATCCTAATAAGGTTGAAGCAGTTCAAAAGTGGCCCCGACCCACTACGGTCATTGAAATCTATAGTTTCTTGCATTTGGCTGGCTAATACCGATAATTTGTGAAAGATTTCTCTAAAACGGATGCTCCTTTAACTAAACCAACTCAAAAGAACGTAAAGTTTCAATGGACTGAAGCATGCGAAGAAAGTTTTCAAAAATTGAAGGATTATTTGACATCAGCACCTATTCTTGCGTTACCATCAGGATTTGGTGGCTACATAATTTTTTGTGATTCCTTCAGAGTGGGATTAGTATGCATTTTGATGGAGCATGGATATGTGATTGCCTATGCCTCATAACAATTAAAGAAGCATGAGTAGAATTACCCTACCTATAGAGATGGCCACTGTGGTGTTTGCCTTAAAAATTTAGCATCACTATTTATATAGCAAGACTTGCAAAACTTTTACAGATCATAAGAGTCTTAAGTACATCTTTGAACAAAGGGATCTCAACTTGAGATAGAGAAGGTGGATGAAATTGCTGAAGGATTATAATTGTACTATTTTTGTACCACCTTGGCAAAGCCAATGTTTTGGCATACCTTAAGTAGAAATTTTATGGGAAGTCTAGCATATATAACCAAAATTAGAGGACCATTGATTCAAGATTTCCACTAGTTAATGGAAAATAGTTTTAGTCTTGGAACTAAGGTGCCAGATGTGTTATTAGTAGGTGTTCAAAGTTCCTCTTCCTTGAGTGAAAGGGTGAAGGTTGCTTAGAGAGTGAATGCTCAAATTCTGAAGTTAATTAAAGATGTCGAGAATAGAAAATGAAGTGAGTTTACTTGGGACTTGGAAGGAGTGTTATGGTATGATCAAAGGTTATGTGCACCCAATGATGGTGAACTCATAAGAGAGATCCTTGAAAAAGCTTACCAAACCCCTTATACCATTTACCCAAAAGCAACAAAGATGTATCAAGACATGAAATAGCTGTATTGGTAGGAAGGAATGAAGAAGGATGTAGTAGATTTGGTTTCTCGTTGTTTGGTTTGTCAACAGGTGAAGGCAGAACATCAAAAACCAGCTAGGTTACTTCAGAAAATTGATATACTAGAAAGGAAATGGGAGCGAATAATCATGGATTTCATGATAGACTTACCTTGAACTTTGAAGGGTTTTGATTTCATATGGGTGATTGTAGATAAACTGACCAAATCTACACCTTTTCTGCCAGAGAAAATGACTTATGATGTTGCCAAATATGCTCAGATATATCTGAACAAAATTGTAAAGCTTCATGGTGTACCTATTTCAATTATTTCTTATCAAGGGCCCCAATTTACCTTTAGATTCTGGAGGGCTTTTTAGGATGCGCTTGGCATTCAATTAGATCTCAACATTGATTTCCACCCACAAACTAATGGTCAATCAAAGCATACAATTCAAACACCAAAGGATATGTTAAGATCGTGTGTCCTAGACTTTGGAGGGAGTTGGGATGCCTACCTACCTTTAGCAGAATTTGCTTACAATAATAGTTACCAAGTAAGTATTCAAATGGCACCTTATAAAGCTTTATATGGTAGGCGATGTCAGACTCTTATCAGTTGGTTTGAAATGGGTGAAGCAAGGATATTAGGACTAGAGTTAGTTCAAGATGCCATGGACATGGTGAAGTTAATAAAGGAGATATTGTTAACTGCCCAGAATAGACAGAAAGCATATACGGATAATCAAAGGCGAGATTTATAATTCATGGTGGGTGATCAGATGTTCCTCCATGCGGCTCCAATGAAAGGTATAATGAGATTCGAAAGGAAGGAAAAGTTAAGCCCCCGTTATGTTAGGCCTTTTGAAATTCTGGAAAGAATTGTATCAGTGGCGTATCGCTTAGCTCTACCTCTAGAACTAGCGAGTGTACCTTTAGTGTTTCATGTATCTATGCTTAGGAAGTATTTACCTTATCCATTTCATGTGCTTAAAGCAAAGATGTTCAGATAGATGATGGGTTAACATACGAAGAAGTTTCTATGGCAATTCTAGATAGGCAGGTTAAGAAGCTTTGATCAAAGGAGATTGCATTGGTGAAGGTTTCATGGCATAATCATTCCTAAGAGGAAGCGACGTAGGAAGCAGACAATGATATGCAGGTTAAATACCCTCAATTATTTCAAAATTAAAGTATGTAGATGATTTAATTTTGGGACTGAATTTCTTAAATAGGGAGGAATGTAATACCCATGAAATTAAAACTCTAAAGAGGTACTTAAAGGGAACTCAACTAGTGCTAGATGTAGATGCGGATAAAATTTTATTTGAGATTGTAACTAATGTGAGTACCCAAGCCTTACGTTGTACATTCCTATCACTTGTAACTCAACAGAGTATGGTGTCCAAGTATCTGTAAGAAAATTTGTGATATGATAAAATACCACATTCCTCACTTAAAATATTTTAATACCCATTATTCCTACTAACATTATTTTATCAACTCACTTAAATTAATTTAATACCCAGATCATACCCGCTACCCCTTCTCATACTATTTTAATACCCAAAGTATATCATAAAAACCCCATCAGAATGCCATTTTTTGCTTCAACCCATCTTGTAATTGTGCTTTTTCACTGTGCTCACTAGGTTCTTCCACCTCCAGCCACTGCCAGAGGTTGCCCGGTCTCCCAGCAACTCCATCGGCTCGTGAACCATCGACAACGACCACTAGGTGGCTAGAAATTTGCAATTTTCTGACAGTTTGAAGGGGCAAAATTTTGAGCTCCAAATTGCAATTTTTAGTGCGTTTTTGCTTCAATTTAGCTTAGGACTTTACTTTTTGCATCAATTTAGTCCATTTTGCTTCATTTACACTTATCAATTTGGTCCAATTTGCCTAAGAAAACCCCAATTCTAATATTGTTCATCCGCAAAAATCACTATTCATGCAAGAAAGTTATGAAATTGAGCTTAATTTAGTGTAATCCCATCAAATTGAGTTAGGATTACCTATCATAGGTGAATTTTACAACTTTCTCCTTTGAAATCACTGATCAATTTTGAATTTTGGCTTCCGAATTGAAAAGCCCTGAATTTTAAGTCTAAGGGTAATTTTGGAAATAAGTGAAATTTAAGTTCTTAAGGCTTCTTAAATATTATTATGCATGTAGGGAGTGATTTAGAATTTTTGGAAATTTTAGTTTGAATTTTAAGATGAATTTCTAATTTTACATAATTTTCCTAGATTTTCATGAAGAAAAAGGGAGGAAATTAAAAGGAAAATTTTTGTTTGGCTTGATTAGATAACAATAAATATTATTTGAAGTTAAATGGAAATTTTGGAATTTATTAAATGACCCCTAAGTGAAATTTGTGTGATGGTAGGTGTTAAAAATTTAATAAGTGCATAATGGAATAAATTGAATAAAATAATAATAATAATAATAATGAAATATAGGTCATAAGTATTTTGAAGTATTATTAAGGAAAGTGGCCCAAAAATTTAATTTCATAAAATTGAGTAAAGAAAGAGGGTCAAATTGGGTTAAAGAAGTGATTTGGTTACAGGTAAATAAAGAATAATTAATTAGGTCAATGTCAAAATTAAATAATTAAATTTATTCATGATGAGCAGATGGTGAAAGTATTTTATTTAATGTTTTAGTTGACTAGGAAAAACTGTTAGCAAAAGAATTATAAACAAGGATAGGAAGAGATTGATATACTCCTCTCAAGTGAGTAGATAATTCTAATTATGCACAGTATTATTCTAAATTTTGAATTATTAAAAATACTCAAACCTAAACTCTGAAGTGGTACAATTTTGTATACAGGCTAAATGTTTAATATATTACTATGATATGTCAGATAACTACTATAGAAATTAGGAAGTCCATAACTCAGGGAATAACCTACCCAACTTTCTACACAGAAATTAAACTGAGTCAGTTAATGTTTGTATGAAAAATTATGAGATTTAATGTTTATTTAATGTGAGTTTACATAAGTTCTATTGTTTTGAGGATTTTGATAGGTTCACAAGGATGAAGGATATCTCATCCCCATGCCGGTCACATCCTATCGACCCAATCATGATAGTTTTATTAGTATTGGAAGTCCCTCTAGTTCAAGTTGGATAGTTGTGGGAATTCAACTTTGAATACCCATTTGCTTTTCCATTCGAGCCCTCACCCACCCTTTCTTTATTATTTTATCTTGCTCTTTTGTTTTTGATCTTGTTTTTTTATTAGAATCTCTGAACTTGGTTGGCTTGTTTGTAAGAATATGCTACTTTAAAATTATTGATGAGATGTTGGAGGTATATGCTATTTTAAAACTTTTTGGTCACTAAAAAAGATATTTAATTAATTCCTACACTAGGATCAAATGAGTAGACTATTAGATAGAAGAAGAATATAAACTTTTATATAACATTAATTAAATTGCACCGGAAGATGTCATAAATATGTAAAACTAATTTATTTAAAATATATAATACTAGTTTGGTTTACACATATATGCATTTTTATATACATTTATAATTAAAAATTATTCTTGTTTAACAATATACAGTTAAATGTTTTTACACTTTTTTGTATTTTATTACATAGAGTGATATATTTAGTACTTTAAATTTTTGTAAAATTTTTTACAAGTTATAAATAAAAATTACTAATTATTTATGTTATAGTTTGGTTAATTTTACAGAACACTAATTTTGGATAGACATAACAATATAATCCATAATCCTTTCGTCAAGTAAGTTAGTGTATATTTGAATTGACATTTGACTAACGTAATTTTGGATCAACTTGATTTTTAAAATTTATTATAATTAAATATAATTTTGCATTACTATGATTTATATTTGAAAACTTTTGTTTCAAAATTGATTTTTGTCATTTAAACAATTTATTGGATGTAAAAGTAATTATTTTTTGTTTGAGTGCAAATAAGAGTTTAAAAGGCAAAATTGATTTTGAAAAAAATCAAACTTTAAATTAAGCAACAATTTTTTATAAGACAAACTCTCATTTAAATATACAAATGAGCTTTTAAACCATTCATACTCTAAACCAAACGCACTGATGACGAATTTAACCAAGAAAAAGGAGGGTATGAATATGTATTATTAAATTGAGTGGTCAGGAGAAACTCCTCTAATCATGAAGAAGTATCATCACAAGACAAGACAAAATGGCGCAGAAAGATGGAGCAGCATCTTTAATATTAGTTAAGCATGCTTTTAAGTTTTAACCTGCTTTGATTATGCTTAGCTTTTGTTATCTTCTAGAAGTAGAAAATCAATGTCCTTTTGTGAATTTTTGCTTACCAACCAACCCCATTATCCAAATATGATAATTCTTTGCTTCTCTCTCTCTCTCTCTCTCTCTCTCTCTCTCTCTCGTCGTCCCAAATGATGCAGATGGTAGACTCTCCACCTTTTTACCCAAACCCCTTTAAAGGAAAAGGATTATCTTAGAAGGAATACAGAATGAATCAATTTTTTTTTTTCTCTTGCTTTTAAAAGCAGATGCTGAGTGCTGACATCTGAATCTTTGCTTAGCGCCAAGTCCCCTACCATCCCAGTGGGAGGAAAATAAATAGTAAGGAAATTAGAGTTGTCAAATATTCCTTTCCTTATATTCATTCTTAATATTTTTTTTCTTATAATTACCAGGTTGAGTTTATCAAATTGATATGTTTAATTTATTATTTTAGTGGATTAGATTTGTATACAAAGAATTATAAAATTGATCTATTATTTTTATACTTTGTGACAATTTATTCCTTCATAAATAATTGCAACATTTTAATCCCTTAAAAATTCTATTTTATGCAAAATTAGTCCTTCATTAATACAAGTTGTGAGACTAATTTTGTACAATTTTGAATTTGTGAATGAGTAGTTTTGTACAAATTTAAATTTTTAAGGAACTAATTTGTTACAATCAATTCGTGAATGACCAAATTGTCATAAAATACAAAAGTGAGATACAAATTTTATACTTTTCTCAATTTTTATTTTTATATATAAATTTATTTAATAAAATCATTTTAATTGATCATATTTAATACACAAATTAAACTAATCGTATGTTATGTAGATTAATTCATCTAACTTAACATTTTATATATTTTTTAACTAAGCATAATGAGATTATGAATGTGATTATGTTTAAACTTTTGTTAGAATAACCAACTTTTCAAGACATGATTTAAATGTTCTTGGAAAAAAAATTCAAGAATTTTCTTTACTTATTTTACATTATTTTAGTTGTTTGATGATACATATTTTAATAGTTATTTTAGTTTGATTTTAAAATTTGAAGGATTTTTTTAGTATTATAAGATTAGATTCAATTGTTTGATTTAGTTATTTGGATTTTGAAGGATATTGTAATACCCCTATTAAAATCAAATTTTTATCCCTGCCTTAAATATTTTATCACCAAAATTATTCATAATATCTTTTATCCCTACATAATTATTTTTAACACCCACTCATACCCACTATCCCTACTTCAATTAAATTAATATCTCAATTATTTCTACTAATAATATTTTATTAACCCACTTAAACTAATATTATAATTATACCTACTAACCCCATTTATATTATTTTAATACCCAAATATATCATAAAATCATATCAAAACTTCATTTCATCGAAAGCCATCACGCAAACCGAGCCTCTCCATTGTGCTTCCATCTCCGTCAACCTCCAGCCATCGCCACCACTATCCAACCACCACCAAAGGTCAATTGGCATCCCAGCGTCTCCATTGGCCCAAGAACAACTAGCAACGAGCTCCAAATCACCTGAAATTTCAAGCTTTTCTAACAGTTCGAGGAGGGTAAATCTAAGATTTGATTCTTTAAAAATTAGTGCGTTTTAATCCAATTAAGCTTAGGGCTTCACTTTCTGTAGTATTTTCACACCTTTCTCTCTCATTACATTGATCAATTTGGTTTAATTTACTCAAAATTGAATAGCCCTAATTTCAGCACTGTTCATATGAAAAAAAAGGCAAATTTGAGATCAATTTAGGCTGTTTACTTCAAATTGAGTTACGATTACATTTCATAGGTGAATTTCGCACCTTTTTTTACTTGAAATCACTTATTAATTGTGAATTTTGCCTTCTGAATTAAAATTTGTGTGATGATAGGTGTTAAAAATCTAATAAGTGCATAATAAAATAATTAAATAAAATAATAATAATAATAATAATAATAATAACAGTAATAATAATGATAATAAGAATAATAAAATATAATATAAGTCATAAGAATTTTGAAGTATTATTAAGAAAGCAACATATAAATTTAATTTCATAAAAAAATTAGTAAAGAAATAGGTAAATTGAATAAAGGTGAATAAAGAATAATTAATTAGTTCTATGACAAAATCAAATAATTAAATTATTTTTTAGGACTAAATGTCAAGAGTAATTTATTTAATGTTTTAGGTGACTAGAAAATTATCAACAAATGAATTATAATCGAGGATAAAAGGAGGTTGGTATACTTCTCTCAGGTGAGTAAATAATCCTAACTATGCAAAATATTATTTTAAATTATAAATTTTAAGTTTTGAATTTTTAGAAATATTGAAATATGAACTCTGAAGTGGTACGATTTTCAAATTTTTTATATCTGTACATGAATATTTATTTATTTATGAAATATTGGGAATGTGTTTAAAACAAAACTCTATAGGTAATAGTAGTAGACATTACCCGTAGTGCACTGCGACTGATAATATGAAAATGTTAGGTATGAGACCTTTACCACCATATTTTGTTTAAGGCCTACGGTCATTATAATATTTATTCAGAGCTTATGGGTGAATGAGTATCAATTCTAATATATTATCACTAGCATTGGGCTAGCTCTGTATTCTATAATTTTGACTAGTTCTGTAGGATATTCTCAAATACACTATGTCAATAATGATTCTCCATTTGACATTACTGAATTATGACTGCATTATATCTGGTTTTAAATTTCGAAAAACATACCACTGTAAGTCTTTTAATTTCTACAATATTATAATTACCTCTTCACTGAGTTTCCACTCACCTCATTATTTAATATTTTTCATATTCCAACGCCGATTCAAAACATCGACCTTCAGAATTTTAATCTTAGTGATTAATTCCTTGGTGAATCTAGTCTACTACTAAAGTTATGTCTTTCCTATTTTTATGATTCAATTCAGTCGTTCCTTTGTACACAGACTAAATGTTTGATGCATTACTACAATGTGTCAGAAACTGTCTGTATGAAGAGTTATGAGATATATGTTTATTTAAAGTGAATTTATATAAGTTCTATTACTATAAGGATTCCAACGGGTTCACGAGGATGAAGGACACCTCATCCCCGTGCCGGTCACGCCCTGCTAGCTTAGATTGTGACATATATATGTTATTGTAATAAATATACTTTTTATTTTTTAAAAAAAATATTTTGAAGGTTAAATAGGTTCATCTATTTGACTTACTTGATGAACTATTTTAAAGTTTTTAACTCATATAAGTGTGATCAGTTAAATAAGCCAACCTGTTTAATTTATAACCAATGTTGGACGCCTTAGTTCGCTAACTTTGACACTATATTTATTTGGTAGTTGATAGATATATAACAAGCATGCTAATATTAGTAAAATGTAGATATTTCAATAAATTCTACTTTAAAATGTGAATAGATTAAATTAATAATATATAAATATACAAATAATAAATCTAATTAAAATTTAATTAAAAAAATTATATGAGTTTGGTGTGAGATGTATGGTACAAGTAAATGACAAGAGCAGAACATGCCTTTTCTAGATCAGCTTTTCGTGACGCAGGCTTTTATAGCACCATGCCTAACTGTTCCATCTTACTATGTTTAAATTAACAATTTCGTAAACTTTTGTTTCACTTTCACGTTCATTCATAGTGGCTGAGTGGGCCGCGAATTGAAGTAACTTATTTTGAGTACACCCACAAAATCAATTGAAGCACCCGTCCCTAATCAAAACTGCTCAATAAAAATTGAAAATCGAAGTAGTTAAATATAAAAGTAGTCAAAGTTTATGCTTATATAGTAAAATGTGTTTTTTGTTAGGCACTTATTATAAAATTGTTTTTTTAATTTCTTATTTATTAAAATATTTAAAATAATTTTTTATTTATCAAAAAATATCTCACTTAGTCTTTTATTTTTAAAAAAATATATCAGATTTAATCATTTAGATATAAGATTTACAATTTAATAAAAAACTAAATTTGATAATTTTAAAAAAATAAAAAATTAAATATTTTTTTTCAATTAGTGAAAAATTATTTTAAATATTTCAATTAGTGATAGACTAAAATAGTATTTTTTTTATCTATCATAATGTTTTAATTTGCAATTCAATTGACCATAAATAATTGGCAAAAATACAAGTAGCTCTCTCAATTTAAGAATTGTAAAATTTATAACCTCAACTTTAAATATATCCCAATTTTTTCAGTTTCATGTAATATCCTTCCTTTATTAACCCTAAACCCTAAATATATCCCAATTTGGATCAACACTAAGGATTGATTCATTGAACACATACTATTTAAAAACCCTAACGATATTTGTTCATGTCAGCCAAAAATTCTCAACAAGTGTGATTAGAATTGTACAATGTTTCTTTCACAACTTTAAAAATCAACTAAATATTCTCCCAAACTTGTAATTTTGTGTAACATATCTCATTAAAATACTATAGAAATTGTGTTGCACAAAATTAAAAGGGACGAAGGCTTCGCCATATTTCGTAGGTTTCCTTTATATTGTGCGTTGCACAAAGTATAACTTTTGAGCCATAAATCATTCAGTGAGTTTATACAAAGAACTCTTTTCTTCTTATTCGAAATAGAACGAAACTTTTGATGGGGCTTGGATGAGCTACAATGAGACTCATGGTGGGCTCATGGGCTTTTTGTTAAAACACAGTGGGCCAAATTTTCTCTACGGGCAATTTATGATAGGCTGTTCTATAGGAAGAAATTAGGGCATTATGGTCCAACAACTCCCCATTGTTCAAATACTAATTGATAAATTATTTATGAGTAAGATATTCCTTTGACCCCTGACTTTTTTGTTCAAACTCCTCTCACTCATTAGAAAATGTTACATTTAATTTTATATATTTTAAAAAACTTATTAAATTTAATTATTTAAATTTATGATTTAAGGTTGATAATTTTTTAAAAAGTAAGAGACTAAATATAACATATTCTAATGAGTGAGAAATTATTTTAAACATATTAATAAGTGACAAACCGAAATAATAATTTTTTTATAAGTAAAGGACCAAAAGATATTTTTCTCAATTATTTATCTTCAAGTTCAACTTGTTCTAATACTAATTGAGGAAGTTGTTATAAGTTATAAGTTATGACAGTGTGATTCAAGGAAGTTAGCTAGATCACTTTGATAAAGATTTAGAATATCAATAACGGAAAAATTACACTTACCTATACTAATCTGTATGTTATATTGTAATATCTATATAACTTATAAAAGCTTACAATGAACCTCTTGATCTATGAACTCAGTTGCAATAAGTCTTTTATCATCCAAAGTAAACACTAAATTTAAATTTACATCTGTAAAATTATTAAAATACTTTCCTTATATTATCCAATAATTATTTTAGCATTCTTTTCATCTTCCCCAAATCCCACCATCACCTCTCTGCGAATTCTCCGTACAAGCTTATGGTTCATGGTATTGAGTAAAATACCCAAAGTAAATTTCCAACTTTCCCTGCAACTACCAAGCTTAACATCAGATGTAGATCCTCAAAATATGACGTGACATGAAAGAAGCCATGGATGAAAGCAGTGACGCGATGGGAAAAATTTAAAAGATTTAAGGCATTTGACATCAATTTAGATCATCTTATATAAATTTCAGGATACTTCAAATCAATTAACTTGGATGTAAAACAGAGGAACCTTTTACTGGTCCAAATAGAATGATTCAAATTGATAAAGAATGTGCACGAAACAAGAGACACGAGAAAGGAAGAGAGGTCTCTAAAACTTGCAATAGCCTTTCGTCAGAACAAATTAATTTCTTTTGATGTGTATTCCTTTCCAATATCAGACTTCAGAATTTGAATCATGCAGCCACTTTGATTGTCCATCATTTTTTTGAATTTCCAAAATGCTCTAACTACTTCTAACTTGAATGATCAATGAAAAGAATATGGTAGAGGCTACCTCGCTACGTCAGTGTATAGTAGTTGTAGCATTCGAAAGGCCCTCTAAGTTGATTCAAGAAATAGCTTCCTATCTTGTTAGCCAAATTAACACGCACTACAAGTTGGTAAAGAATCAGCAAGAACGGGTAATTCTCTGGACATATCCTTATTTTTCATTTTTAGCATCCTTTGAAAATGACAATGGCCCAGACTCTTGTGCCAGATTTCTGTAATGTTGGCTTCAATTGAATAGGCTACGTGCTCTTTTTCTGTTAGATCAATTGAGAAACATTTACCTCTCATTTTGACTCTTAATAATGATGCCCAATGTCGACCAAAAAAGTAATAATGATGATGCCCAATCAGTAGCATCATAGACAAGGCAACGCCTATCTTCAAAAAGCACATTAAATACCCTTTTTTTTTTAGTAGCTGACCTACGCTTAGCAATATCTAGTCAATATCTGGTAGATAAAGGACATAAAAAATTGTTTAACCCCAAAGGGGAAGCTCAACCAAATCATCTATAGGTAAAGACGAATTTAAAATTAAACAAGTGGAAGGTACACAAAGTTTAAAAAGATAATAATATGGTCATGCATATAGAAATTTTTGCCTAAAAAGTATGTGTCTCGGGGTAGCAAGTGTTAGCACAGACATAGCAAAAGGGATATGAATTTCTAAATTATAATTGTAAACAAAATAAATTCAAATCTTGTGCTTCCCGATGAGTTAATTGATTTACTGGTTTCCTGAGGATTATTTCGGATTTTGGTAAAAGAATTTAAGTGTATTTAAAAGATTTAAGCACACAAAATTTATAGTAATTTGGGTTAATCTTTGATCTTACATCCACTCCCTAGCAAACTTTGTTAGGAATTTCACTAAATTAGTTACCCATTGGGATTAGCTTATCAACTTTTACACAATTCTTTAGTTTACTACCCAAGCAGAAGGATTAGTCACAAAGACTTTTATAAATTCAAGAACATACACAGGAATCTAGATTCCTTAAGACAAACATAAATACTTAAAGGTAGGATCGAAGCTCTTCAAGAGCAGAAACACACTATCACTGCACAATCTTGTACAGAAAGATTTTTGGAAGAAGGAAGTTTGCAGAAAGTATAATAGCGTGTCACACAAACATTGTTAGCCCTTCAACACAACAAGGTTCAATATATATAGCAGAAGCCTCTCTATTCTCCTTTTTAGCAGTGACCATGAAGGAGAGAGTAGAAGCATTTGATGCAAATAACTCTGTGGCGTTTAAGACATAAGCTGGAGGAAGCATATTGGGTAGGTGAAGATATGTCAGTGACAAACGGTGGTTCATCCTTGGATACTTCAAAGAAAACCAGTTTGCTAGGCTCTTTGCATTGGGCTGTGTTGGTAAGCACTAGACTTCATTTGTTAGACCATTTCAGTATAGGTACTTCATCAATTGGGCTATAGGCCATCCAATGAGCCATTTTAGTCAAAGTTTACACATGGTATCATTATCATCATTTTTCCTATAACTTTCTTGGAAAAACACATTACCTTCACTGAAAACCACATGTAATGTTTCTTCAATAGTGTGTGAGTTTCATTGAATACTCTGAATCCTTTACTTGTGGTAGAGTATCCAATGAAAACACCTTCACTTATTTTCAAATCAAACTTTCCTTGATTTTCTTTGTTATTATTCAAGATGAAGCACTTACTTCTAAAGACATGAAAATAACTTGTATTGAGTTTTCTGTCTTTCCATAGCTTAAAAGGAGTTTTGTTTAAAAAAGTTCTTATTATGCATATGTTTAAAATGTAGTGTTAACTATCTCAATCCAACAGCTTCTAGGTAGGTTATTCTCGCAAAGTAAGACTTTAGACAATCAAGGATACTCTTATTTTTCCTTTTAGTAACACCATTATGCTTAGGTGTCCTAGGTATGAAAAATTGTGAGAAATTCCCAGTGTGGCACTAAAATCCTTGAAGGCTTTCACCTCTTACAGAGGTAATACAATACCTTTTTTCATTTTGAATAATTGTACTATATTTTTAAAGTACTCAAAGCATTCATGTATATGATCAAGAAAATATATCCATGTGTATCAAGAGAAATCATCAACAATTAGAAAGTTATAATGTTTACCTCATAAACTGAGTTCTGATAGGCCCAAAGAGATCCATGTGAACAAGTCACAATGGTCTTTCAGAACATACATAAACCTTTGATTGAAATGTAAATCTCACTTGTTTGCCTTGTTGACAAGCATCGCATGTGTTATCCATTTCATATCTTAGCTTAGGCATCCAATCACTAACTCTTTGGATGATAGTCATGATATTAATTGCATATTGGTGTGTCCTAACTTTCTGTGCCATAACTAGCTATGATCATATTAAGAAGAAAGACATTTATAGAATTCTAATATTTTAGGAAGTAAGACATAGACATTTCCATATCTCCTTCCTTTTATAATCATGTTGCCTTCTTTTAATATAGTAAAGGACATTGAGTTAGTGAAAACGTTATACCCTTTGTCACATAGTTGGATGATATTGATTAAGTTGTGTTTAAGCTCATTAATCAAATATACATTATCTATAGTTAAAAAAGAACTTATGAATACTTTACCAAAACTAATGATTTTTCCTTTCTTATTATCGTGAAAGGTGATAGTTTTTGAGTTCTATCTTATGAATAAGATAAAGTGGCTTCTGTATCTAGTCATGTGTCTAAAGCATCCTGAATTTCAATGAGACCTACAAAACAATTTAGTTAATTTTAGGTACCTAATAGTTTTTGGGTCCTAAACATGTTAGTGCACCCTTAGTCATTCTTGCCTTTTTGCCAGTGTTCTTAAGGAATTCTTTAACAAAGTTACCCTTTTGCATGCAAGCATAAAAAGTTTTAGAGGATTTCACAAAATTAATCTCGTCAAATGCTTTAAACAATTTATGTAGGTCATAATCTATTTCAATCTTATCAAGATATTTCTTTTGAGTTACAAGAAGAGCTTTCAACCTTTTTTAACCCTTTACAAATCTGGCTAAGTCATTTGTATAATCTTTGGTTTTCTTTTTTAGTTTTTGATTTTCTAGAATTAATAAGTTTATTGGAATATTTTCCAACTTTTCTTCAAAAAATTCTTATTATTGTTTCAAGAATCCAAGAAATTTAAGAGTTTTCAAATGATCATTTTTAAGTTTACTAGACTTTAGAACTATTTTCTATAAATCCTGCAAAACTTCATCAAATGCATTTAAAATCTCATCATAAGTAAAACGTTGAGTTACCTTATTCATTTCATTTGCAAGTTTTCTCCAGGATGATCATTTGTTATGAGAAATAAATCATTATTACAATTTTTAGTGATGCTTGCTTTGTCATCAGTGACTAGCAAACATAAATTTGTTACATTATTCTTTTCATTGTCACTAAAATCAGTTGCCAAATCATCATCACTCTATGTTGAGTTTGCTACCATTGCTTTCTTCTTATCTTTGTTCAAAGGACACTTAGCTTTTATATGTCCTATATATTTGCAACCATAGCATGTCTGATCATTTTTTGTACTATCTCTTCTGGTCTAATTCCATCTTCAAGCATTGTTGTTCTGGTATCTCCTTCTATAGAAGTTGTACATTCTTCTTGTAAGGAGTGTTATCTCCTTATGTTATCCTTAGAAACTCTTCCTCAAAAATTTTTTAAGAGAATTACAGAGCAGTTCCTTTGTTGGAATTATTTTTGTTCAGATAACTTCCTTCATACACTATAAGATTTCCTTTAAATTCATCATACTTAATTGTTTCTAGCTTCCCATTTGTAATTGTTAGTGCGAAAATGGCTTTCCATGATGAATTGAGACTTCTTAGGGTTTTTCTAATTAAATCTTAATTTTAATAGCATTTTTCTAAGGCATCAAGATCATTGATTATCCTTCCAAGTCTTTTAAACATATATATATATATATATATATGCTTTCTTTGTTTGTCATATGAAATAGTTCATATTCCTATACAAGCGCATATATTATGGTCTTATTGACTTCAAAGGTTCCTTTATAGGTGATCATCGTCTTTTCCCATATTTCTTTCCTTTTATTTTCTTTGTGAATGTGTGTGGTCCATATAGAATTACAACCCAAGCGTCAAGATTGATAGATTGAATGATGCTTTCTATTACTGTTTTCCAATAGTTGTATTTTATTCCATCAAATGGAAGTGATTTGTGTATGGAATGTCCCTTAGTAGCTGTTTGATATGTCATTCAGTGTAAGATTTTTTCTCCAACTTTGATACCACTTGTTAACACAGATATAACAAGAGAAGGGTGAATTGTGCAGGTACATTGTAAATAGAATAAATTTGAATTTAATGCTTTCTAAGGAGTTAACAAATTCACTAGTTTTCTAAAGATCATTTCAAATTTTATTGTAAGAATTTAAATGCAATAAAACAATCAAAGCACACGAAATTTATATTGGTTCATTTTAATCCTTGATTCTACATTTACTCCCTAGAAGGAATTTCATTAAATCAGTCAACCTTACACATTGGAACTAGCTTATTAGCTTTTACGCAACACTTTATTAACCCAGGCACATAGATTAGTCACAAACTTCTATAGACTTAAAAACACACATAAGAATCTTCCAAACTTCTTAAGACAAACAAAAATACTGATCGAAACTCCTCAAGAGTACAGAGACATTATCATTGCAAGTCTCACACAGAGATTTTTGGAAGGAAGTTTGCAGCAAGCATAATAATACACAATAGATTGGATGTCACACAGAGTTCATTAACCTTCAACATGATGAGTTGCAATATATATATAGCAGAAGCCTCCAACATCTTTAAACAGCTTTATTCTCCTCGAACATTGCAACATCTTTATTTTACCTCAAAGGCTCAAAGATTAGCTAAAATAACAGTGACAACCCTAAGGGAAAGAGTAGAAGCATTTAATGCAAATAACTTTTTTTGGCGCCTTGAGACATACATGGGATGGAGCATATTAGGTAGGTGAAGATTTATCAGTGAGAGATGGTGGTTGATAGCTAGATATTTCAGAGAAAACCAGTTTGTTGGCTCCTTATAGTAGGCCATGTTGGTCAGCATTGGACTTTATTTGTTTGACTATTTCAATACAGGTGCTCCATCGGTTGGGCCATGGGCCATCCAGTGAGTCATTTTAGCTAGAGTCTACACAAGATAAAACTACATTAATTTTGTAGGGCTGACATAAGCAAAAATAAAATAGATAAAAACATAATTTATGTCAACAATTAATGAACAAATTATTTTAATAATTGAATTTTTTAAAAAAATTTAAGAATCAAGTAATTTAAAATTAGAAGAAAAATACATGTTCTCTCTCCATACATATGTATGGGTGTTTGTGTGTGAACTTTTTAGGAAAAAAATTATATACATAATAATTCATATTTTATGAAATGGCAATGTCCGTTTCTGGGTGATATTTTTTGGTAAATTTCTTATCACATCTTAAATAGAAATATAAATAGAAGAATGATGACACCTACCAAAGCAAAAAAAAGGAAAAAAGATTCACAAAACAAGGAAAATCATGCTCGAAAGTGTTGAGCATTATATGCACAATCTATATTATAATACATAACCAAATCAAAATTTTCTGGTAATGGCTTGTTACAAAGGGCAGAACATATACTTGTCTCATTAATATTTATAAAAAGGAAAATAATGACCGGCTTTTAATCCTTACTTCATATTGAATCGAATTGAATGAAAATCACAATTCTCATGCATGTCTTTGTTTCTTTTATTCCGCGTGTGCAAGCGAGAATCAGACAGTAAAGTATAAAGGTGTCAAGATAGGTAAGTTGACCTATACAAAGAATTAAGTTTGGTATATTTAAATGGGTTGAAAATTCTAGTTTTATCTATGTGAGTTAAATGGACTAACATGTTTAAATGACAAGAAAATAAAATAAAAATAAAAATAAAAAACTAATAATATTAATGACAATAATAAGTGTCATTTAAAATTGAAAAACTATCTCAAGCACTCAATTCTAATGTTTAAACACTTGAATAACTCTTTCAGTCTTTAACAATCAAATCAAAATAACTATTGTGATACTTCGTGTCTCATTAAACTACTAAAATAATGTAAATAAGTAATGAAATTCTTTAAATGTCTTCATTAAAACATTTTAATCATGTCTTAAAAGATTAGCGGTTGTAATAAAAGTTTAAATATAATATTAATTATTAAATTATTTAGATTAGTAAAACACAAGTGGGTTGGTTTATGTAATTTATAGTTTAACTTGTTTAATTCACAAATTAAACAGGTAAGATTGAAATAATCATGTTAAATAAGTTTGCATATACACATACAAGCTAAATTCAACATTGGTTAAATGGGATAATACAATAAGTTCAACTTATTTTAATTGCTCTAATAAAACATAAGGATCATAACGATAGATGTTGAGAGGACCAAGACAATCTTCAATGGTGGGACAAGCACATCTTCTTCCCTGTTTGTGTCCATCAATTTTATTAGACTAAACAGGGCTAGATCTCATTCAAAAAATGGGATGACATTTTACAAATTGTACTCCAGTCTCTCATCTTTGATTAATAGCTCTACTAATACTTGGCCTCCATGCTGTCTCTTTGATCACCTAAAGTTTACTTTTGCTAGTTGCCTTTTATGTTGTTTCATCTAGATATTCTTTAATTCTATTTATATTTCAGCTACAAATCCAACTTTTAGATTTCAATTTTCCTAATTACAATACTTCAATCTCTCATAGTTTTTTTTCTTTTTAGTTATTATAGTTAGGACATCTTTAAATTTACCAATGCAAAATAAGTTAGGGTTGGTAAAAAAAAAAATCATATCAATTTATCTCTTTAGATCAAGGGAAACTTCAAATTTTTAGACCCTCAAGTCAGACAAGTAGCTCTGGAGAAAGACATGCAAATATGTGTTGTGTAACAGGAAATAATAAAAAAAATTAAGTGAGAAGAAAAAAGTCGTACAGTATATATATTGTACAATAATATATCCTAACTCGAAAAAGACAAATAAAACATGTGTAGGGTCCTTTAGTTTTAAGGTAAAACCTTGGAGCCCAGCTAGTTCACATGCCTATCTAATGCTGCATCAAATTCCATGACTTAAATTATATTTAAGGATAAGATTTTGAAGGAAATACCAATTGGAATTCGCACAGTCCAAGCAGAAAGATGTAGTCTACATCCTTCAATTGGGCCACCATTTTAACTAAACCCCAATACAGAATAGCCACCAAGGTCCAGCATCTTGTAATTTGATATGATTGTGCTTAGGAAGGATTTTTCAGCAGGTGAGAAATGACACTTGATAGCTATGATAAGGCAATCTTAATTAGTAAGCAAACTTGGCGTATAGAGGAAATTGTCGAATCAGCAGGTAATACTTTCATACCTTGCATCTATCTTATCTTTTCCATCTTTATCATAAAAGTGGTTGAGTGAACATTTCAGTTTTCATTAACTTCTCTTTCGTTGGCATTAAACGTAAGAAATCAAAACTTGGATTAAAATGGTAGATAGACAACACCATAAATGGGTGTTGTGTTAACTACTAACTCTACATTGCAATGACATTATTCCTGCACAATAGCACTACAGATAGCCATAACCCCAGTTTAACACTGTAAAAGAAAATTTGCCTACATATGCAATAACTGCCCCATAAATGAGAAATAAACATGTTTTACCAAACTGGGATTAAATATGAATTTCTCCATTATTAATCTTTCCCTTGAGATTTTTCTTGTCATTAAGCACATCCTTATAAGTCAAGAATTTAGGCATATGCCCAGTGCCTAAAGTGCGGTAGATAAGCCTACACGGGCTAATGACGCGTGGAAAATTGAGGACAAGAGAGGTCGCTATTGTAATCTCACCGAAGCTTCGTGATATGTTGGAAAAGTTGAAGCAGTCCCCAGTTGGCTGACTAATGGCCAATATTCATACTTGTCGTTGAGGGAACCGTTCAGTCCTTTGGCATGCCCATCCTTCTTCTTAAGCCATTTGTCATATTGATATGAACCTTGATTGTGATTGATTGATAATATTTGAAATTGAAAAAAAGGAAAGAAAGATTATCCACAAAAATAAAAAAATATATTTACTTGCCCAATCTTTGATGCAGAACGTCTAACTGATGATTAAATGAACTGATTGATAATCAATATTCTTATAAATACTGTAGTACCTTGTTGCAAATTGCTTATTAACCGAGTAATATTCAAAAAGTTTAATTGAACATGCTTCTTCTTTCTTGTAAAAAGCCACTTTGTCATCTTAATGAATCCGGCACTGTTTCTGAATAGATAAAATGATGGGCAAGCCTATCCACAATAATTATCGTGGATACTGATTTCAATTCAACCTCATCCCCAAGTTAAATTAAGCATTTCTCTTCTTTTCTTTTGCCATCCCAATACTCAGCTTCCTGAAAAAAGACAATAAATTCCCAAAGTTCAGTCTTCACATCGATAACATCAGTTCATCGAGTTTCCTATCAAAACAGTATCCTACTTGGCTATGGTTGCGTCCCTTCTCTGTTTCAACCTTTTCATGATATAATGGTACTAAGCTGAATTGTACCGCGCCATCCAAGTCTTTGTTCCATAAGACTTTATATGCAATTATTTTAATGTTTATCATCAAGCTTTTTGACAAGATATAAAACTGGGATAAGATATAATATGTAGGGACTTTTTGAAAATTAACAGTACATTGTTTATTCCTTTAAAGAGTTATTTCACACAAAATCATTTGATAATACATAATTCCTTAATTACAAACTATAAAGATTATGGACCCATACCCAATAACAAGTAGGCCAAGTTAATACGCACTTAGCACCCCTTATAACATGAGCTTGGTCTCACTTGATCATTTCCACCCAGAGATCTCATATACTTGAATACATGCTTGTTTATCTCCACTATCATTGGGTCCAATCACAGGGCGCCTCGTGTCATCTTAGAGATAGCCATCATAATAGGTCATCCACCACAAAAAGCCCCAGGGATCTCGACATACACTCCCTACATACAGACTAACTTCAGCATATTACTCTTTCCATGAGCACAAGCTCCCAAGGATTGTAACAAGAATTTGCCTAACAGGCTTAGAAGAGTTCACATAAATTTCTATCAAGTTACTATTCCACATAAATTTGTCAAGACAATTAAGAAGCTTCAATATCAGCTACGCACTAGAATAGTAGTTAATGCCAAAAGAAAAGGATATCGCAATAGAATTGGAGCTCCTTAGAGAATATTTTCATCACCTAGAAAAGTTCAACCATTTCTTCGGTATGCCATTTGGTTAGAAAGACTTCGGCAGAACTCTGCGGGCAAAATATT
Source organism: Delonix regia (assembly GCA_037074485.1). Lineage (NCBI taxonomy): Eukaryota > Viridiplantae > Streptophyta > Magnoliopsida > Fabales > Fabaceae > Delonix > Delonix regia. The sequence goes on along the minus strand of CM073451.1, from coordinate 23,104,826 downwards.
TCATAAGATCTAACATGCCACAGACAAAATATCAGCACAAAAGACTATTCAAATCAAAACTTGATTTCGAGTTCTTAACTCTAAAGTCCTATCTTAGTGAACAGACAATTTGTATGTTAAAACTCTCACAAATCTCTAAAGTTTTTCGATATTCTTTGCATTTGTCAGCTTATTATGCCTAACTAGTAATACCTTCTAAGTTGTTACAAAACTCGAGGCTGTGTCTGATATTCTTCATATTATGCATTTACTCTCAATTAGAACCAGACTGCATTTCTTACATCTCATAATGATTCTCAAATTTTCACTCCTAATCAGAGGAAGCTTTTTTGCCGGAAGTCGTAGTAAAGAAGGAAATTAGGAGGCTATTCCCAGGAGACAATCCACCCTACCACTTTGGGCATCGTCAAAAGACTTTGTTTACTGCTGAAACTACTTTTTTAATTCTGGAATGTTTTCTTTGCAGAGCATGAACTTCAATGTCTCGTCATACAATAAAAAGATTTGCCGCAAGTTGTGTGTAGAACATGAATCAGCTAACCTGTAAATTTCTATGTATTGACTTTTCAATGAACCTATGGAAAGTAAGTATCAATGTCTGTACAAAAGATTGTTGTCTAGCATCAGTTTCTAACTTTTCTACAAAGACCTTTGCAATTCCAGAGAATGTATGGACTTTGAGGGTTCTGCTGAAGTAGTAGCAAGTCCTCGAAGCAATTTGATGACTTCATGAGTGTCATCCAGATAGTACTTCGCCATGCTTGGTTTCTGACCAACTGTACATGCAAAGACTTGTGCTGTGGCTGGAACGGTTGAGTTAGAAACTGGTGAAGCAATACTCTCAAACATATCTTCATCTGAGCGATCATCTCCAATGCATAGCAGAAAATCTGGAGACGTTCCCCTACTTCTCATGCTTGAGATAAGGTTTTCCACTACCATACCTTTGCTCACACCCTGCATCTCAGAAGATTACATTCCATTATGCCAAGAAACTCAACAAATGAATTTGATTTATAACCTATGAAGCAATTAGTACTTCAAAAACACAATCATATACTGGCATATGATTGGTACCTGAGGTTTTACTTCCACAATATGCTGTCCTCTTTTAACAACTACTGGTTCGTTGGCAAGCACACTCTCGAGGTGATCAAGAAGCTCTTTGGCTTGGCATGACCCAAAGTGAGGATCAGCTTCCTGATGATGCCAAACCAAAGCGGTTTCCTTTTGTTCAATGCAAGAACCATCAGTTGCTTCAGTGTAATGCGCCATCACAGGTTCTGCAATCTTTTTCCAATCAAAGTCCATCGTCAATTCACAGGTCGCCCACGGAGAATCCCTACTCCACCTGCCAACAGGAAAAATGAAAATTGATACACTCAAAAAAAAGACACTCGCTTATACGAACTGTTTTGACATGTAAGTTCAATGTACCTAGTGAAGTAACCATGCTCAGCTGAAAGACCCAGCTTCTCACATGGAGAAAACCACTTGCTTAGGCACTTCTTATCTCTTCCGCTGACAATGAACACTATATTTTTGGGATCACTACATAGAGAATTCAAGACTGATATAACCTCGTTGCTGGGAGTTTTGTCTATTGATGCCTGTGGCAACATGGTACCATCATAGTCCAGAAGGATCAAACGACTCTGTGTGTTTCTATACGCAGAGACAATGTTATCCATTGAAAGCTTCTTGAATGTAGAATCCAGAGCCACAACTTTGAACCCTAAGCCTAGGCCAACACCCCAACACCTCTTGAGATAATGGTCTCTACTTGCTCTCTCCAAGTCTTGATCAAAACTCCGAGCCCAATAAGCTACATCATGGGAGCTTATATACTTATAATGCTTTTTATGATGCAAATGCTTCTCTACCTCTGGCATTGTGATAGCCAAATTCATGCCCTCAGAGACATCATCGATGTTCCACGGGTTCACCCGGATCGCGCCGCTCAGAGACGGCGAGCATCCGATGAATTCAGACACAATGATGACGCTCTGTTTGGGCCTTTCCGAATCATTGTCACTTCCGAGGGCCTTGTCCAAAGCAGGGGTGCCCTGTCTGCAAACAGTGTACGTATAAGGCATCAAGTTCATCCCATCTCTCACGGCATTCACAATGCAGCATTCAGAAATGGCATAGTAAGCAGCTTTTTCCTGCGTTGAAACTGTGCCGTTGATGAAGATGATTGGCTGGTACCCTGGTTTGCTGTATTTCTCATTGATCTCCTTTGCAATAGCATTGGTCTCACTCTGCACATCCTGAATGTCTTTGCCTTTGCTCCTAGCAGGGTTCAGAATCTGAACTAAAACAACTCGACCCCTTAACTCCTCGTGTACATCCAAGAGTTGACCCATTGCTAAGAACTTCAAGCTGATACCTTTGAACAAATCCATATCATCCACACCTAAAATCACAATTTTCCCCTCAAATCGTTTCTTCAATTCCTTGATCTTCTCAGCCGTCTCAGAAAATGACAAGACCGATTCAAGTTGACCCATGTGGATTCCAACCGGCAGGATTTTGATCGTTACGGTTCGACCGTAATAATCTAGTCCAATGTAACCCCTCTTGGACTCATAATCAAGACCCAACATCCTGCTACAACAGGACAAAAAGTGTCTTGCGTAATCAAACGTGTGGAATCCGACTAAATCGCAATTCAGAAAGGCCCGAAGGATATCATCACGAACGGGTATAGTTCTATAGATTTCTGAAGACGGGAATGGGCTATGCAAAAAGAATCCGAGCTTTACCTGGTGGAACCGTTTCCTTAGTAGTGTAGGCAAGACCATGAGATGATAGTCATGGATCCAAACGTAATCCTCGTCTGGGTTTATCACCTCCGTTACCTTATCCGCGAAAATTTTGTTGGCCAAGACATAAGCTTGCCACTGCGCGCGATCGAAACGAGCACCGTTGCTCGGCGACATGGGTAACATGTAGTGAAACAGAGGCCAAAGGTAATGCTTGCAGAAGCCATGGTAGAACCTGTTCTGTACTTCAGTGGGCAAGAAGGTTGGAACGCAGCGGAACTTTTCTAGCAAGACTTGCGCCACTTCGTCTTGTTCCGTCGCATCGATCTCGGCCTTCAAGGAGCCAACGTACAGAACGTCGACGTCGGAGGGGAACCCGTCTTTGAGCTGCAGGACTAAACTATCACTGTCCAATTCGAAATTCCATTTATTGGTATTCACATCCCGAAAAGCCCGTATGGGCAACTGGTTCGCGACAATGATCCTGCGCTCTTGTGGAATGCAAGAAACAACGTCGTCGGATCCGGACCCGGAATCGACACGGTCGTCTTCGGCGGCTTCGAACTCTGATATAACTCCAGGTGCCGTCGTGACTCTCGGAATCCGACTCATTCCTCGGTAATCATCGACGGACACCAAACTCAATAGGTCTAAGCAGGATCTCGAAAGCATTATCCAGAACAATGAAAATCGGATTGCCGAGACAGATTAAAAGAAAAAATCAAAGCTTTGTGCAGAGAAATTAGCCGGGGTTGTTGAAGAAAAGGTAAAAGGGAGATTTTGCTCGCGGGAATGGAGGAATTTTTCTCTCAGGTGAGGTAATTATAGATGGGCGTTTCAGTTTCAAATAAAAATAAAAAATCTTCGAGTAATGGAAATCCAGGATACTGATGCACGATAACAGCCAGCTATGTCTATTGGGAAACTTAATACTAATGAGGATAAGCACGAAGAGAGAGACCGACCGGCTCATTTATATGGCTGGATTGGACGGTTCAGATTTGTTGGAATCACAATGATCCTCGACATCCTTCATCAGTTTCGTTATACACATTCCGTGAGATGACTGGGCCCGATTATTTTCCTCACAGGAGTGCTTCTGTTAATTTGTGGAAATTTCCATAATTTCAATGATTTTTTTCAAATAAAATAATTTATGACCGGCTATAGCCGGTGAACGTTATGGATAAGAATGTGAATATTACATAATATAAAAAAAATGAATACAAATTCAAATATGCACGTGATATTTTATTTACGGCCATGTATTAGAAGGGTAAAGCAAATTCGGTGCATCATTATATAAACGGTAAATTTGATGGACTTCTACTCCTTTTAAAATATATGAATAACTTTTTTCAAAACAATGATATATTACACTTTAGTCTAATTTAACATTTTTATTAAAATACCCTTTATCATAAAATATTTTTAAGTTAAAAAAATGTACTCAGATTACTAAAAGGTATTTTAGTCAACAAAAATTAATTAGACTAAAGTGTGGCATAACATTGTGTTTTGAAAGAGATTTGTGTATATTTTAAAAATTATTGGAGATACGTATAATTAATTTCAATAATATTTGAGAGAGGTTCATCTAATCTACTGCTATATGTATATTCACGATAATTTGAGTGAGCTTTGTGTTGGATACTTTCATGGTACCCACTGTCTTGGAGAACTTATTTTCTACACATTTTGTTTCAAAAATTAAGCAGATGCAACATAAATATTTATATTATACTTTGTAATAGTTAAGATAATATTTATGTAATCTTATGCTCGTTAAATCTAAGCACAAAAAATTGTCATTTGCTAATTCATCAATAATAATTTCTAAGTAGTCATCCAAGAAATACGATGCAGTGGAATTAACTTCCTAATAAAAATTTCCCTTCCTTTTTAAATTAGAAAGTGCTTTCTTTCCTTTTGGAAAGGACATGTGTCTTCTAGCAATTTGTTAAGTATCACATGTAATATGAACTCCCAAAAGACGGTGCACTTAATGTAAGTTAAGAAATTACTTTAAAATGAGGTGAAAAGTTTTTTTCACTGCTCGAGTTGTTCAAGCATCCTAGCCGCCTAGGCCTTGTGTTCTTTATTTGCTTTATATAAAGTTTATTCCTAAAAATTAAGCAAATTGAATTCCAAAATTAATAGCTAATGATGTATCAAAGTTGACAATATCAAGAGGATGAAAATCGTCGATGAGCATTCCTTAAGGATTTTGGGTTCATTTAGTTTGTAAAAGAAGATGCGCTTGCTATTCTTTTATTTTTGAGTGTGTCCATTCAAATGTTGGTTGAAATTGAATAATTAACTAAGAAGATTTTTTTCCTCCCTTAATTTAAAGCTTTAGTCGCCCGAAATGGCTTTGAACATAAATTGCAAAAAATGTTTCTGTCACTTGAAAACATTCAATTGACGATGTGATAACATTGATTAATCGAAAAAAATCACCTTGTAGTGCTTGTCTTCAAAGAAATTGCCCATGAAAGGCTTCAATCTTACAAGCCTTTTGAGATTTTATGTAAGAAAAGCCTGTGATGCACAAATAATTGAAATGAATGGGAGCATTTTTTTTTTCACTTACTCTATTTTTTTTTTCTCTTTATCTCTTTCTAAATACACGGCATATTCGGCTACAGAGAATTCATCCTCATTTTTTCTTGTTGCAAAAATAAAATAATTTTCGTTAATAACGTAATAAGCTAGCATATAATAATTATTGTTCGATATGATGTGGAATGTGGTGCAACTTGCAAGGAAGTGAAAATGGCTAGAATCGGCTTTGGATTTCAATTTTTATTTTTGGACAAATTTTGAAATAAAAATTTCTAAGTGGTACATATTTTTCAACTCTAAGGGATATTGAACCTCATTAATTTCACAATTAATAGGGCGTCAGCTTGCATTTACTTGAATCTTAACGCGTGAATCGTAAAATACAGCACATATATTAGATTCATAGTTATTAATTATATGTACCTAAAATTATCTCACGCTTAATGGATTATAAACATGAAAAATAAGTAACAATTATCACGACGAGTTATCCAATCCCAATTAATAACTGTTCCCTTTAAAATTTTCTTCAAATTGGCAAAAAAGGCCAAGATAATGTCTATTTAATTTCACATCCATAATCAAAAAGTTTATTTTCCTAAAAAAATTTGATCTATTATTAAATTTCGATATTGTGAGTGGAATTTTCAGTTAAAAAATATGTTCTAGTATTTTTAAAATACACATTTTTAATTATTTAATATCTGAATTATAATATGTGCGATTGAAGCTTTTAAAATTCTTTCTTCAGTCAACATTAGAATAATAAATAAATAAATATAAATTCTTTAAATAAATAACAAGTCAAATTTTTTTAATTTTTTTTAAATTTAAAGAACGATAATGAAATAATTAAAGTTTATAAATCAAAAAATTTATGTGTTACAGTGTTAGTCATCAAGTGCAAGGTACGGATAATGGACGCCATTTTCAGTCAACCTCGACACCATTTTCAATATATAATGGAGAAGTCGGGAACTGCGTGGATCGTTTTCCAATTGTGACAACTCAACAACGATATTCATGCGGAAGGGGAGCGAAGGAGTGGGGTCCACATATAATGCCGCGTGGCTCGACGGGGCCCACTTTATCTACAACGTTAATTTACTACTTTGTCCTCAACACCAACATGGGCGGCCGCATACTGTCAAATTGAACCCTTAGGACCTAAGTTACGGCCTTTTGATTTTAAAATTTCGTTAAAAATTAAGTTTGTTAAAAAAATCATAATATACAACCAAAAAGATAATATTAACTAATATCTTATTTTTAAATAAACATATAAAATTATTATTTTAATACATAAAGCAACATCAAATAAAAATATATTGTAAAGTATAAAGTTTCTATCGATAGAAAATGTTTGATATTTCTTTTTTTGTCTTATATAAGAAATAATTGAAAATAATGATATTATCTTTATATATTGCGGTAATTTTTTTTAAAGGATAGGATGCCCTCTTCTGTTACACAAAGGAAAAGATTTGATTCCTTTTCCATCCACAAGTTAATATCTTATACGTAAAAGAATACAAATTCATACTAAGTTGTTTACATATTATTTATTAAAGAATGTTAAATTTGTATATATTATAGTAGTGAAATTGTAATATGACTCAATATTACAACGAGAATTCGGATGAATTTGATTTTCAAAATTTATTTTGATCAAACTTAATTTTGCTATAAATTATGTTTAAAAATTTTCATATGAAGAGGTGTGTTTCCAATACTGTTTATCCAATGCAAAAATAAATTTTTGTATTTATATAAAAACGGGAGTTTCAAAGTAAAGTGATTTTTAGAGAAAGTTAAATATTAAACTAAACAAAAAATATTTTTAACTCAAACACTTATTTTAGTGTGCAAATGAAAGGCTTTCAAACATTAAATTAAATATACTATTAATGATTAAATGATAAATAGATAACTTAAAACTTAAATAAAAATTTTTCATGTAGCATGAAGAATAGAGAAATGAAATTGTTTTAGGATACAAAAGTGAAATTCAGAGTCGTGCTTTCCTTTACGAGCCTGAAACAATATCATTGATGAATACGTCTGATATTTAAACCAAAAGTTGTACTAATAAATTCGTCATTACAAATTGTCGTCTTGGAATAAGTTTTGTCAAAGTACCGCTTTGGAAAATATGTTAAAGATGCTTTTTTTTGGTTTGTAAAATAGTGGACGATAAAATTATTTTTAAAACACTCCTAGAAAATTTCGAAACATCATAAAAATTTGCTCTGAAAAATAGTGTCGTCATAGACCCTTAAATCTTGGATAAATTAAATGTAACTTTTTCTTTTATAATATGGCAATTAACAAGTATTTGTCTTATATTTACTTTAATATCATTCTATGATTTCATCTAATCTTTTATGAAAAAATGTTATATAAGTTATGTAATTATTAAAATGATGAACAAATTTTTTGTTAAAAAGTCTTTCTATACTTTTTCCAATTTTATCGTTGAGATTATGTCAAAACTTTAATTTTGAATATAATTTAACATAAAAAATAACTTTAAAAGATTAATTAGAAATTGTTCGCGCGCAATACAAGAGCTGAGTACACTGTTATAACAATAAAACTGTGCCTTTTAAATTACTCTGGTTATTTTTGTTGTGGTTAAAACGAAAACGAAAAAAATACAATAAAGGAAGTTTAATAATAATGTATGTTCAGCGACATAATTTAGGTTACAACAAGAAAAACTGATCTTGATCCAAGAAGTAAAATGTAATTTATCTTTAAATTTTTTAATGTCTTGTAAATTAACTAAAATTGTTTATTAGTTCAATAGTTTTAATAATTGAGACTTTTATGAAACATAAACATTATAGGAATCCTGATGTATTTGGATTCGATTTCTACCTTACTCGATAGTTTCCCCACATTATAAAAAAAAAAAAATCATTCTACATATATTACATATCAGTTTATCTTAACAATATTAAGAGAGGAAAAATGGAAACAATTATATTGAAGACATAAAACAACACTTTCCTTTGAACATTAAGCATGCGAAATTAAGAAAAAAAAGTATAACATTGGTAGAAATTATATGTAATTAAGATAAGGTAATAAATGCTATATAAATACAAATTGAATGACAGATTTTGTGGGGAATCTGCACTAAATTGATTATAATTTTATTGGTCCTAATATGGTCCCATGATATATGTTAACATCATAAAGAATGGCAGGTTGTTGCATTACCATTTGCTTATGGATTCCGTTTATCGAGGCGAAGTGAAAGGGAACCTAATTGGTACAACACGACACGTTTATATGTGGAATTCTTAGGTGGACCAGCTGATTAAGCATGGTAATATATTTTACTTTCCTATAGCCAGGTTGAAAGAATGGTATAAGGTGATATGGATTGGTTGAGTACTTCGATGATTGGTTTTAAAATATTTTAAGGTTTACGATAATTTTAATTATGTTTTTAATTCTTATCACTTGTCTATTATTTTAACGGGACTAACTTTATAAGATAATGTTGAAAATTTCATCTTTTAAACCCACTTTATCCTATTAGTGATATTGTAAAGAAGATTGAAATATCATTCATTTTCTTTTAATATATCAATCAAAAGAGTGTATAGATCCTCTCTGCCCACTCCAACCCCATATAAGTATAATGACTTTATTATACTTTTAAATACATTTAGTTCGCTTTTTATATTTTATTATATGAAAACATAACTGCATATAATTATTTCATTTAATCATTCAAAATATATATAGCATTAGATTCAGCCTCACTGCGTTGTTCCCAAATATACAACGTTCATGTTATCGCTACATTTTATTATTATTATTATTATTATTATTATTATTATTATTATTATTGTTTTCTAGTTGAAATTAACATATTCTCTTGTACCAAGTCAATTAGCTATAGTCTTGCAGGCAAGAACAAATCTAAGATTTGGAAAAAATAATTGGATTCAAGATTTGGATGAATATTGTGATAAGTGTAGAATTAGATCCTTTTAAAAATAGGAAAACAATATTGCCTAAATTTAAACTTAAGCCAAATAATAAATATAAGCTAGCTTCAATGGCAACAACAAAATAAAAAATGTCAAATTAATCCACATACTGTTGTGATCATCTGTGGTAAAAAAAAAAAAATCTGAAGGGATGATCAAGAGTTTAACGTGCATGCATATAAGCTATTAATCAATTAGTACCCAAGTTATGATCTGTCAAATAAATCGATATTATTTTTGTGAAGGAAAAAAGTTATAGTCCACCAAACTAATTGGCCTCCAGCACGCTCAATCTGCCAACCTTTTCAATTTGGCCAAATATTAAAAATTCCACAATTAAAAGTTGAGTCCTTTGAGTCATATGTAGGCCAGCCAAATGAAGGTGTGTCAACTTAAGCAGAAAAGTTGGCGTTATTATATTAAATTATTAGTACAGATAATTGAATTAATTAAACAACTTTTGCGTTGTTTAGAATAATTTGAAGATTGGAATATTCGAAGTATAAGGCATTGGCCCATTAATCTATCTTTCTCTCTCGATCTTCAGGTTTTATACCAAAGAATATTATTACTAGCTAATCTTGGGGTTTTGGAAATATATATTAGTCCATCTTGTCTTTTTGTCCTTTGCGTTGTGGTGTTTCCTTGGACGTGCTTATTTGCTTTCTTATTGGTGTCTTTTTATTTTTCTTTTTTTAATTTAAATTAAAAAATGGCATGCTCTTTGAATTTGGTAGATAAGGCAGCTGACAAAGACTTCGATGAATGTCTAGGTCTTGTTTCCACACCCTCAGGCTAATCAAATTCTAAAATTGAGACTTATCTCGAAGAAGCAATTTGAGTTCCAAAAGCACAAGACATTGACTAATTAAAGCTTCATCATTTACGAGAAGTTTATTAGTTTGTTTGGCAAGGAATATCATCTTCTCAAAAAAAAAAAAAATTCTATAGGCATAAAATGGGTAAGATTTTTTGTGTTTATTTATTTTGAAATTGACAAAAAAAATCGTACCAAAATGAGGAAAGTTATTTCATCATGGATTTGATTAAGAATATTTTGAGAAGCAGATTCTGATTACATACACCAAATCATTTAAGAAAAATAATTTTGAATGAGAGTAAAATATATTTTTAGTCATTTATTTATTACAAAATTATTATTTTAATAATTTATTTATTGAAATATCAAAAATAATCCCCCACTTATTAAATAATATCACAATTAATATATCAATTTTTAAAAAATTATCAAATTTAAGTTCTTTAAATTTAAGATTTAAGGTTTAGTAAAGGAATTAAATTTAGTAATTTTTTTAAAAATAAAAAATTAAGTGTGACATTTTTTAATAAGCGAGGAATTTTCGATATTTTAATAAGTAATAAACTAAAATAATGATTTTGTAATAAATAAAGAACTAAAAATATATTTTTCTTGAAAAAATAATAAAAAATCATATTCATAGTAAAATGCTTCAACTGAAACATCATCTTCTCCTTCATTTCAATTATACAATTATACCTAGATAGGGATAACTAATATTCTAGTCGAAGAAAAATAAAACAAATATTATATTAGAAGAGAAGATGAGGTTGTGCAAGAAAAGCAGCCGTGTTGATCTGTCTTTTTCTGGTTTTGTGCATATTCTTAATGGCCAATTGTAAGTTACTTTCTTTTTTAATATATATAGTACTGTAACCATTATCCATTTCTTCAATGCTATAAACCTAACTTATCTAGGAAATATTATAGCATCCTATCAAAAAAATAAATAGAGCTTAATTTGTTATAAATAATGATATAACTGTATGTTATGGCGAAAATTTGATCCATTAAGAAGGTTTAGGATTTGAATTCTGGATAGGTTGATTATTCCATTATTTTAGAGTTGAATAATGATTTTTCTTTGGAAAGATTTTAATTTGGATTTGGTCATCTAAAGATAAATTTTCTTTTACATAATCCTTTAATCAAAATGGTCTCTTGGGTTAGGTAAATTTATAATAATTTAATGCAATAGTTTACATGATACATATAACAAGGATTCAACGTATCTATTTATTGATCATCTAAAACTTGTCCAATTATAGTATTTTTTTCAAATGACGTCATTTTGCTTAATTTTTATTATTAGAATAGGTATTTTTAAGAAATTAGGCAAAAACCAAGCTGTTTGAAAGAAAAAAACACTTGAACTATTACATGAGTTTTTATATATGACAAGTCAATATAACTTTATCCGTCGTGAAAGATTATTATAATTAAATAAAAATGATTAAAAAAATTAAATCGAGAGATTATCTTTAAAAAAAAAACCAAAATTCAATAAAAACGATCCTTTAAGATTAAATGATTAACATACTCATATTTTTTAAACAAAAGCATTTTAACAAAATGCAAAAAGACCCAATATGTCATGAAAAAAAGAATGAAGACGTACGTAGATCATTTTAGAACTTGAACGCAAGGGAAGCATATTCGAGAGATTGGTTCAAACAAGAAGAGCTATATCTACTTTAAGTCCCTCTTGTACCCTCTTTCCTCTTTTCTCCTCTGTGCTAATTACGATGTATGAGTTCGCTCTTAAACTTTACTTTTGGTGAATGCTTATCGCAAATAACAAAGATCGAGCACTACTAAATGCTCAGCATTAACAATTCAAACTTGCAGGTAACCAGAAAACCGAAGAAAATGATGAGATTTCCATGATACAGTGTACGTGATTTCTGATTGGCCCGCATGTCCTGAACAAACTCATATTTTCTATGATAATAATGTTCAGTAGCAAGCTGGCATTACCTTTAATACATTCTTCCTTATCCTCAATATATATATATATATATGTTATACCAGAAAAGGTTTTAAGAAATGCTTCATTTCATGTCGGCCCTTCTAGAAGCATCTTTGAAACATTGCATTACTTAATCCATAGACATTGAGTTAAAATACTATTTTAATTACTTGTTTATCATTTGACTTTGAATTTAATTTTTAGTTTTTATTTAGTTCTTTATTTATTATTTCATTCTCAATTTAATTTTTTACTAATTTAAAAATTAAGTATTATTTAAATTAGTGAGTGATGGAATTAAAATAAATGAGGGAATCAAATAAAAAAAATTGATAACTGAGGGATTAAATTAAAAAATAATTATAAATAGGAGACTAAAATATTATTTTATCCTCTAAAAAACTTAATAGGCGAATACATATGTTCATATATAGCTCACCTTTCTCTTTTAAAAATTACAATTTGCAGATGGTCTTATCCACTACTGGTGGTGGAGCCCTCTTTGAATTCCCAGAATTTGAATCCAAAATTTATTTGGGAGGCACCTAACACGTAAATGCTAGCTCATACTTTCCCCCTCCTGAGGAAATTTGAATGTTCTTCGGACTTGAAAGTGCTTTCAACACACACATATTTACATAGAGATATATAAATATGTCAAAAATAAATTTATCAAAAACACGCGGAAATATCTTTTTATGATTGATTAATTTTCAAAATACAACTTCAGAATTTTCGTTTCTCTTAAGATTCCTTAACCCTGCACGTATGAACAAGGACGCAAAACGTCGGTCAAGTGTGAAACCCAATCACACATGTACAGCTATGATGTGAGGTCACGTGACAGGGTGGTTTGGGCTTACGCGATTGGTCCAAATGTTCGTCAATTCTAGAAAAAAGCACGTGCTGTAAAGTGACATCAGCCCACCAAGATTCGATAGAAGATTGGAAAGAGAAAAGAGGATGGAAGAAGGAGGAGTTGTTTATGGTATTGGTGGGTGTTAGGATTAGAAAAGTAAAGAAAAGAAGGATTGAAGCTTGAAAGAACAAAATGGTTGGAGGCAGAATTAGCCACGTTTAAGAGAGTTTGGTTTGCACGGGTTTGATAAGTCTGAAAAGAAATATGGTTGCGTGACGAGCGAGTCTTTTTCTTGCAACGAAGTTTTTTGTGCTTTTTGTTTTTCTATTATGTTGTTGATCCGCTGGTTTGTATCCATCTTTATCCTTATCTTTTGTTGGTCTTGATCCCACTATGCCTCTTTCCTAGGAAGCTGCTTCTTTTGTTGACTTACGGATTCAACAATGCTTTTGCCTCCTCTTCTTTTGATTTTTATTTCAACTACTATTTCTATACAATTATTTATAATTTAATTTTTTATATACCAGTTCATTTTTTATTTCATTTTTTCATTAATTTTAATTAACAATTTGATCTTTTTTATTAATTAAAATTTAAAGACAAAATATGCTAATTTTAAGATTAGTAAAAAATTAAATTAAATTATATATATAAATCAAAAATTAAATTAAAAATAAATATAAACAAAAAATTAAGATAAAAATTAATTAATAAGTGATCAGGACCAAAATAATGTTTTAAAATGTATCTTTATTTGTTGACATTCAAGTTCTATTCCTTTTCATTCTATATGATGGCATGAGGGCATGTATATTGTATTGTATCATGGCCCATTGTCAGCTTTTTTCAAGTGGATAATGATAAAAAAAAAAAAAAAAGAGTGTCGGTTATATGCAAATTTAATCATTACATGCGATCCCATGGTCAGAAAGTTATATAAATTTGCGGAGGTGTTATACTAAAAAAACTTTCATGTCACCATGTGCTAAAAGAAAATTCCGTATTGAGGGTTGAGCCTGAAGTTTCGGTTCAGCATAAAATTTTTTTTATATATACTAAATTAATCATGATACTCGTGGTCAGAAAATTAGATAATTTTGTGGAGATGTTATATTCGATGTACAAATTTCATGTCACCATGTGCTAAAAGGAAATTCATAACTCGATAATTATTGAGAGTAAAGTATGAAGTGTTTAGATTAAAGCATTGAAAATTATTTTCAAGACACGCTTTTGAAACAGTTGTGCTAGTTCGGGGCCAACTCTTGAAATAGTCCCACTAAGATCTTCCTTTAGATAGGGTTGATGAGACTCGCTTAAAAGGTGCTATTTGCTTTATGTGTGGTGTAGGGGCAGGATTGAAATATCAAGAAGTTGATATGCTTATAATTTTATGCAACTGTCAAATGAGAAACTGTTAATGTTTCTTGGTGCTAATTAATTGGGCAAAAGGGCGTAATGGATTAGTCAAATTTTAGTAAGAGCCAAAGTGTGTGTTTGAATTGTACAATTTTGATTTTGAAATGATGTTATTTGGATAAATTTAATTTTGGTTAATAATGAATTTATATGAGCAAAATTTATGTTTAAAATTTTTTTATCTAAAATGTAAGTTTTGCCATAAATGTAATTTATCTGATACAGAAGTAAGTTTGTTTACTTTGATGCAAACTAGACTTTAGAGAACTAAAAGATTTTATAGAAAAATTTAACGTTAAATCAAACAAATTATTTGTGAAGCAAACTTTTATTTTAATGTACAAAATAGTTTTCATCCAATCAAATATATTAAAATTATGCCAAAAAAAAACCTTAATGTACTAATAAATTAGAAATTGCATCTTTCACTAACTAAGCCGAAGTTCATTGGTTGACACGCTCTTTACACGAGCATTAATCGTCTGCAAAATTTTGATATAGATTTTGTACATTTGAACTTAAAATTATTTACATTTAAGAACATCTAAATCATTAAATTTTTATTTAATAATTTAAATTTTAATGAATATTAAATAATTTTTAACAACTTTTTTTAAAATTTAAATCATTAAATTTTCATTCAACAATCTAAATTTATTAAATTCATCTACATTTTGAAATCATTTCCAAAATTTTTTGTCCTCCCAAGTTGCCATTCATTAATGATGTCAAGTCCAAAACAGTATCAGCCCAGTTGGAAGGAAAAGGAAGTTATGCCAGCAAATTGGGTGTGGTTTCAAGGCTGAATTTGGGAGTAGAAGCAGTCATTATGGAACTAAAGTTTGTGTAAATGAAGGTGATTGATGTCATTGTAAACCTAAGCAACTAGAAAGAGTTATAACATCACATGCAGCACTCAACTGGTCTGTTTGGCCAAATTAGGTATAGTTAGAAGGAAGATGGGCAAGAGAAAAGAAGAGCAAAAGAGACCTTCCAGTTTTATTCATTCTGCTTCTCATGACTCGGTGCATCTAGTGGACCATATTGTTCCCATTTCAGAGAAACTTCAATTTTGAACTCAACTACCTACTTACTGCCAGTTGTTCTTTGATGTTGTCCACACTTCTATACGGCAAGTCATAAATCTCCTGACCAAAAATTAAAATACAGATAAAACCCTTTTTTTTCCCCGTCAATTCATTGTGGTCAAGTTTTTTTTTTTTGTGAATTCTCATATATGTTGATGACTATATCTTTATCCTGAGTTGAAAAAAATTAATTAATGAATTAATATATCATATGAATGCATGACTTTCGGAACAAAGTTTTTCATATCTCAGACTTTTTTTATCTATATATAATTAAAAAAAATATAAAAAGGTCAAATCGTATATCATGAAAAGTATTACATTATCAAACTATGAAATTACTAATAAACAACAATTTCTTTCCTTGATCACCATAGGATTTATTTTGATAATGTTATTATTCTTTCAAAATTAAAATGTGAATAAGAATTTCATTTTTAAAAATTCAAGATAAAAAAAAGAGAAAATGAAATGAAAAAGAAAGTAAAATTATGATGATTTCATAAATTAAAACACGCAAAAAAATATTTAAACTAGTTTTGTTTATGAAATTAAGTTTATTTTTACTTTTTTATTTTTGTAAAAAATCACTAAACAAATAATACCAAGTTTCTACCCAAATCGAACTATCTAAAAAAAATGACAATAGTATTGTCATATTTCTTCAAAAATCCTATGTAGGTGATTCGGGTCTATTGGGCCTTGTTATACAAGCCCATTACAAAAGCTCAAGCGGGCAGGCTTCATGCAATTTCATCTTCATTTCTGGCTTATTTCTAGTTTGGCATATTTGCCCTAAGAGAGGAAGCTGTTTATTATCTTAAAGAAATACTAATAGTTTTTTAGAAAAAAGTATTTGAATAATTTTTTTAAAGAAAAATAAGACATTTATGAGTATATTTGAAGCAATTTTTCTGTTGTAAAAAAAAATCAAAGAAAAAAAAATCTTCAAAACAAAAAAGAAGCAAAAACTATTTTTTAGAATAAAAGTACCTACACCCGAAATGTCAATTATCATGATGATTTCTCATCTTTTTTGCCTATTCCCTTGAAGGATGATTTTTAGTTTGTATGTTATAGTGCCTCTTTTAAAGTAGCATAGCTTATGTACATCCATCCTTTAAAAGCTTATGTACATCCAACAATGCTAATAGAATTATATAGTATTTATAGTTGTCAAAATCGCGAATTAACTCATTAGACTCACTAATTTTACGTTTTTAGATGAGGAAATCAATTTAACTTAATCGTAGAATCAGAATTGAAATAGATTTGGTCAAACTTAGATAGAATTAGTCAAACTCAGATAGACTTGTCGAATTTAACCAAAGTTAACCAAATTCAGATAGTCAATTTAATTTTTTGCATGCTTAGTTTACCATTAAAGACGTAGGTCTAGCGAGTTACTTCCTCGGAATTGAGATAGTACATTCTTCCGCTAGTATCTACATTAATTAGAAGAAGTATCCTTGATTTACTCCAAGATGCTGGTCTAATTGGTTCTAAACCAGCTTCTATCCCTCTACCATCTTCAATCAAGTTGTTTACTGATCAATGACCACTACTTAATGATCCAGCACCATATAGACACCTTATTGGATGCCTACTATACTTAAATTTTACACGGCCTGTCTTTACTCATGCAGTACAACAATTGAGTCAATTTGTTCTTTCCCCATGTATGTCTCATTGGCAAGCTGCTCTTCATGTCTTGAGCTACCTCAAAGGTTCTCCATCAAAGGGACTGATTTATTTTGCTCAGAAAACTCTTAATCTGGTTGCCTACTCTGATGCTGGCTGGGCTTCTTGCCAGGATACTAGACACAACTTATCTGAATATTGAATATATCTTGGTTCTTCTTTGATTTCATGGAAAACAAGGAAGCAACCAACTGTTTCCAAATCATCGACTAAGGCAAAGTACCGCTCTCTTGCAACAACAATTTGTGAATTACAATGGCTCTCTTTCATCCTCAGAGACGTACACTTTTGGATTTCACTTCCTATTCCTTTATGGTGTGATAACAAAGCTGTCTTACATATCACTGCTAACCCATATTCCACGAGCATACCAAACATTTTGGCATTGATTGTCATATAGTGCAGGATTAATACATAGCAAGTTTCATTCTTCCTGAACATACTTCTTCTACTAACCAAGGCAAACATGTTTACTAAAGTTGTGTTGCTTCATTACAGAATCTCGTGTCCAAATTGGAAATGGTAGATATCATTCTTCAACTTGAGAGGAGATTATAAGATTATTGGGCTATTATATCACATTTTAGCAATTATGCGTCATTTCCTTCGTGCTTGCTCCGTTATAACCAGTTCAATTATTTGCTATAGTGCACAAAGATAACTTTGTACATTCTCCTAACACGAGTAGAATGTATATATATATATAGATGGATAGAATAATTCTGTAGTAATTTTAGCTTAATTACCTCTGTAAATTGTATAAATGATGTACACATACTCAGTAATGAACATTGACTAATTTCAGCGATGGTGATTAGTTTTATACATTTATGAGCTTGAATCCTTCCACATTTGATGTAAGTTCATTCATTTTTCTCAAGATCTCTCTGTATCAAACTGGATCTCGTCAAATTCTCCATATCATTGAGGCACAACAGGCTGACTTAGCCGCTAGAGCCGTAACCATCCACCGGAGCTATGCTCCGTCCCGGAGTTAAACTTTTGGGTTGGTGCAGATCCATCATCAGACACAGACCTGCCATTCTCTATGGCAGAGATTCTAGAAATATCAAAAACATACATGCGCCGCCCTGCTTTAAATCAATATGAGTTTCCTCCACCAACATATCTATTCTGCTTTGACAATCATACAACAGCAAGTCCCTTACCAGACCTTGCTTCCAAATTGTAGATTTGGAAGTTCATGCGCACCATTCCACAAACTTTTCTATAGTACGAACAGAAAAAGGGTCACCAATCAACATGTTGAAAATTGGAAAGACCCAAATGCGAAAAAGAAAATTTTTTTATTATGAAATTGAACTTGTTTTTCAGATCAGATGAGAGCCGGCAACTGTGGTATCATTACTACTAGCAATTATCTGATGGACTGAAGATTATTGCTAGCATACCACGGAAATAACAACCACATAAATATCCATAGCCAAACTCAATTAATTGCTAGAGGTTTAATTCTAAAGTAAAATCATGTCAGATATGTAGTATATTACAAGAAAGCTGAGTGATGCACATTCCATGACTTTATATATTTGAGGAAAATTAACCTCAATTGCTATAACTTTAAACATATTGATTACAAAGAATGTGAGAAAAAATCTGCAGTGTTGTACCCATACGCCCCTGGGAAGATGTCTACCGCACAAAAAAATGAACAATTGCACTCAAGTAGTCTGCCAACTGAAAGAAATAAAAGATGTTTATATCTCATATCAGTAAATTTCTAAGCCAAATGGAACAAAGAAAGGTTGGCCATATATTGGATGCTCCCTCAACTTGAGTGTGTTTGTGCTTTTTGTGTGTGCCCATGTTGTGTACTTGTGTTCAAGCAAGTCTCGAGTGTATATGCCTTAAGCATATCAGCAAATCTCAAAAAGTGTTTTCACCTGAGTTAGAATACTTTTTCCAGTTTGACCCTCAATAACTAAGCCCGCCGTGAGACCAATCATTGCCCATGCTCCATTAATTGCCTCAATTTGACGTCTCCTCTGCAGTCACAACATTAAGTTGGCTAAATTTATAGTGAATAGAATAAGAGGGTTCATGTAGACTACTAGTGCAATTAAGAACAAACAAGTTTGGTGCCAAAAGGGTAAAAGACCATTCAAGCTTCTTTTAAACTTTACACCAAGGCATTTGGTACAAGTATATTATAGTTTCCTACGCATTTGGAAACATACATAAAAATATTGAGGATTTGATATATTAAAAAAATGAATATCCTTATATTATTAAGAACATATACAACATAATAATTATAAAATTTTTGTATTTGATAAGCCCAAACAATTTATAAATCGGTTCCAAAGTGCTTGGAAACCATAATTCACAGTACCAAATGCCACCTACATTTCATGGCAATAATCATAAGAAAGTATGAAAGGTAATTCAATTGGATTCCCAGGGCTTCTTATGAGATATAGGAGAAAAACATGACGGACTTCCTGAGATCCTCCAGTGTTCAACAGATGCAATCTTACCCTGTTCCCTTCCCCCAGAAAAAAAAATGGGGGAGAAAAAAGAGGTCCAATTGTGGGGTTCTTACAAAGGTAGACAGTATTCAAATCCAAATAAAATTTTCATTCACCCTGAGTTTCTCCCGTGCTTTAATTTTTTCCATTTGTTTGGCTGCCAATCGCTTGGCTTCCACAGGATCAACCATGATCACATCCTTATTTGAACCCTCTTTCCCTGAAGAAACCTGTAGCATTAATGAAAACTGAAAATCTCAGTATGAAAAGACAGTACACCATAAAGAGCAGCAGTAAATTATCTTCAGACAGTAATGAATTAGTATGTCACCAGAGAAAAAGGGAACACATTTATTAGTGACATTAACACCAGCTAAAGATGGAATGAGAAAAATATTAGCAAGCAAAGGTCATAGAACTTAGTATATTCCAGAGAAAGATTTTATTATAGCATATTAAATGACATAAGGCCTTATTGGATTGCATTAAATTAGTTCAGCCAACAACTCAATTTTAATCACACGTACAAAGCAAAAACTTGAAGATGCTATTTCACCTGAAGATAGCATTCCTTATCTTCTAATAGAAAGTCAGAAGGCAGCAACAGAGCTTAATGTTGATTATAGCATATAACTGATAATGGTCAGAATTTTTATAGCATAGCACTTAGACAGAAATAATTTTATCAAGTTTAACAGTCTTGAAGTTTAAGAAGTTTAAAACCGTTTTCAATGTGAGACTCCAGTTTTCTAGTTTATTTCAGAGAAGAAATCATATTAATCATAAAAAGGCTATAAAAAGCATCCTTAATGCCTCACATAGGGGTCAATTACACAAACCCTTAGATCATGGCTGATTTGAATATGCCAAGTCAGTTTCCCTTTGTCATTAGCTTATGTTCAGAGCTAAATTCAAAATACTTTTGTAAGTGTATAATTCCTGATTACAGTACCACTTCTACCTTTGCCATTCCCTGCCTTCCTCTTATAATTTTCAGTTTGCTTCATTCATATGCATTAGTATCTTTTGGTCAATATATGTTTTAGGTCAGAATTAATGGATAAACCACGAGTGGAGATCATACCTAAAACTTGTTAGTTTCTAACAATCTATGAGTCCAAGAATTCAGAAAGAGACTTAGGATCCCTCCCTCTCCAAAGATTAGTTATTTTCAATTAACAATGGACCTGAAGCATCTCTTACAAACATTTCATGCCTGGGAAGATGATTGTAAGTCATATAATCATACAAGTGAGTGAAAGGAACAAACTATAAAGTGATACAAGTTATATTGCAGATGCACTAAATGATGCCAAGATCGAGGAAGTCACTGATATCATTCATAGTGATATCTGTTAGAAGTCTTTCTAAATTTAATTTCCCTACCAATAATCTCCACGCATACTACTACAAGATATCGCTCAATCACATTTCCCCAGTTACTTTTTTATTTAAACCATTGATATACGAGAATACAAACTTGGAAGTCTAGACTTGATGCATACATTGGGATTTGCCAAGATTTGGAATGCTTGACCCCTGGTTCTGTTGGAAACTAAACTTGCGTCTTGGTCTCTCATCCATCCCCACCTGAAATGCAAAAGGGACTTTTTGGGTTAGTAGCAATTAACAAGAAGATCGTAACCAAACTTCAGTTCAATAAACATAAGTTCATTTCAAAATTCAATGCAAGGAAAACTCTATAACTAACTGAGAATATCAGAGATCGTCTCACAGATTCTTGACCAAGTGCAGAGGAAATCTGATGAGTACATGAGGCCTCTTTTCTTGAGAAATTAGCAGAAAACACCAGCAGCAAGCAAAGAAAACTCCCAAGCTCTTCGAGGGCCTACTCCTCCACCAGATTCTCCATGTCAGCCTTCGCTCCCCCCTCCACCTTCTATGCTCTTTTCAACATAACTAACTCTTTGAGAGCCCCCCCACTTGGCTCTCCTCCAGAACCACCCTTCACCATTCTGTTGTTATCAAGCCCCTCATGCTGGTAATGCTTTCTGTTATTCTGGACTACACCTCGTAGTATATACTTTTGTAATTGGGGGTCTATAAAAATCTAGTCGTCATCTGCCAGAATGGATTAAACACTCTTATTGTCACTCCCATATTAAGATCAACTCTCCCTATTTCGGCATGGTATGCTATTTCTACCATATTAACTATTAGGGCAGGGTCAAGTTATTACAACAAATTTACGACAATATTAGTCTTATAGCAGAATATATACTAAAATCCCCTAAGAAATGTTCAAGTTCAAGCTGATATCTTTTGCCCAATTCTATACACATATTTGGAAACTGACTAGAGAAGTAATCACAAATCATTTTATCTTCTATGGAAGTTGTTCGATAGTATACTCACATACTCGTTACCTACAATAATAAGATAGGCAACGGTTCTGCTTTACACATCAATCATTACTGCAAGTTCCATATTTTCCAAAAGTTCGAGCATCAAAACCCAGTCGCCAACATAACTTTGAAGAATTAGCGGCGGAAATTGAAGTACAGAAAAATTCCTGATTTCGAGGATTACAGTACTAAGTTTGGTCCCATTCATCAAAATTTCAGCAGCACAAAGGTGAGCAAGAAATTTAAGAACTTCAATGTTTGCATACATACAAGGAAAACAACTAAAAAATGGAAACCCAAATAAATGAGATTAAGGATAGAACTTGTTCGAAATATGTATCTCCTCCGTTGAAACAGCCTAGGAAACAAGTATTGTAAAGAACTTAATAGGAACAAGAGAGCACCTGAGACGAGAGCTGAGGATAGTTGGAGGGCGATGGTGACCAGGAAAGCCTGATGAAGAAGATACAAGGCTACCGTTAATTGGTGGGAGAATAGTCGAGGCCATCTTCCACAGGTTCCCTTTCTTGCCCTGTTTATCTATTGCTGATTTCCTTACAACCGTCAGCTAATTATATGACCGACAAAATTTATATGTTTCTTTTTGGGTTTTTTTTAAATATAATAACTAAAAAAGGGTTTTTTTAATTAAATATAATGAGCTGTTGTTGAATTATTTACGTCTGATTGAGGATGAGTAAAGTCAGGGTGGGGCCTAACCCTAGCAATAATATCTATTATTTTTACAGCTAAAACCCGTCAAGTAATATTTGAAAAGAAAGGGTTAAATGCAATCTATAAACAAAAAAATCTATTTTGATCCCTTATTTATAGCCTTATTTCTACTTTGATCATTTGCTCAGTAAAATTTCAAATCAATCCTTCACTCAATCCAACTTTAATCAAAATGGCTTCCTGTTAACTTACCGTCGATATGCGTATGACGTGTCACGTTACGACCATTGAGCTGGAAATTTTCTAGTTTCTCCTCACCACATTAGCAATCCCACTCCTATCTAACCTAACGTCACTTCTCATTCTCAAATTACCCTAACTCCTACTAACCTATTTGGCCCTCTTCCATTGCAGCTCCCATTGTTGATACTCTTATCTTTTACAGGCTCATGTAGATGAAGGAGTGACATCCCCGAGCCAAGGAGAAAGAAGGTCAAGCGAGCTTCACCAAGATATGAATAGTCTATTGTGACATAAACCGAGGCAAATTGTTAGTCTTCTCAATTGATTTGGCTTTGGGTTTTGGTTTCAGTTTAAGATTGAGTGTCAAATTCTGCTTGTTCTCTATTGCAACCTGTTAGATGGTTGGGCTTTGTTTGTAGATTTTGAGAAAAACTTTGTTTTCCCTCAATTTGGGATTGCAATTGGATCTCAATTTGTTTGAATCCCTTACCCTTGGTTTAATTGATTCCTAAATCACTAACCTTATGTAGCTTCTACCACGAGAAAGGGCAGGGTGGCTTGGTTGATAGTCTTTCCTTATTTTCACATTCTTTACTCTTCTCACCCTCTCTTCCATTTCAAATTATCCCATTATCCTTTTTATTTTA
Source organism: Delonix regia (assembly GCA_037074485.1). Taxonomy (NCBI): domain Eukaryota; kingdom Viridiplantae; phylum Streptophyta; class Magnoliopsida; order Fabales; family Fabaceae; genus Delonix; species Delonix regia. The sequence continues at coordinate 23,081,213 of CM073451.1, read as the reverse complement.
ATTTTTTAAATGGAAAGTTCAAATTTTTAGTTTTCAATTTGCTATATTTTAATTTAAAAAATTTGACTAAATCAAACTCTTGATACCGTTATCTTTTGACGTTTCCAAATCATGCCATTCCTAAAAAAGAACAATTGTAAAATTAACTTTAGAAACAAACAACATAATCTTCTAGCATATTCTTTTTTGATGTTATTGTTTCTTCCTCACTAGTTAATAATAAGAACTACTAATACACAGTACATGTGCTTTAGGTATAGGAATGTCATTGGTCCAAGAATGCCATTTAGTTGAAGGCAACTGGTCAGGTTGGTAAATGGAATTGTATATATGGAACTGATTTAGGAATGAAAAATTACATATTGTAGCAGTTAGAAGAAGTATTAGACATCATGAGAATTATTGGAAAAACACAAGTTAAATACCAAATTTCTTTTAAAAATATTCCATTTGAATACAAAAAAGAAATTGCGGAATGTCGAGCTTGGGCAAGCTGAAGCCTAACCCAAACATGTTATAGCTAAAAAAAGGGGCGGGTAAGGAGAGAGAATTGTGGAGCTGAGAATGGCAAAAAGGATGATCTTAACTAAGCGATCCAGGGGGCATCAAGAGAGGGAATATCAAGAGGGTAGGAGTGGGGATATAGGGTGAGAAGATAATGAGCGGTTTTGTGGAGAGGCCTTGACCAATTGAAAGTCAGGGGAGTATTTTTAATTTATATAGTTTCTTTTTCTTTTGTCAGTGACATTTTTCCATTATATATATATATATATAAAAGTTATAAAGGAGTTCCATCAAAATAGTATCAGAGCAATGGTCTGAAAGGAATGGTAAATACAAGAATGGGGCAAAGAGTCGATACAATAGAGAAGATTATGGCTGAAAGAGGTGGTTGAGGCATGTTAGGAGCTTGGAAGGCGATGAACAATAGGTCAATGAATGAAGGAGGGGAAACAACTAAGTTCAAGAAAATTGAACTTCCTTTGTTTTCTGGGGACGATCTAATAAGATGGATATTTAGAGTGAAGCGATACTTTCGGTTAAACAATATAGGGTAGGAGTAGAAGCTTAAGGCCATTGTTGTTCGTTTGGAGGGTAAAGCCTATAATTGGATCCAATGGTTGGAGGCAAAAAAGCCAAAAAGCTCTTTATAAGGGTTTAGAATAGAGCTATTAGACTGGTTTCATTGTAGATAGTTGGGTGACTAGTATGAGATATCAGTGGTGCTAAAACAAGAAGGGACAATGGTGGAATATCAGGAGCAGTTTGAGTTAATTACAACACCTAGGAAGGAAGCCTCCAATGCGTTGCTTATGAGGACATTTAAAAGTGGGTTGACAAAGGTTATAAAAGCTAAGGTGAGTATAGTGGGCCCCATTACTCTGAAGCAACTTAGGGACATAGCTATTTAAGTATATGAACAAAATTTGAAACTTGAAAAGGTTAAAGAGAAATGGCAGAACAAAGGAGTGAAGGGTGTGAACCATGGAAAATGGAATGGGTTCCATTCTAGTATTAGTAGAAAGTTTTAAACCCATGGAGATAATGAAGAGTAATTAACAAAACTTTACTAAAATTATTGGCAGTAAGGGAATTGACTATGCTGCTGGATAAAAAAAAAAGAGAAAAATGATAGTAAATCTAGCACTGGAAATTACATAAAATGAGGAAAGGTTTAACAGACTTTTAAAAGCAAAGATTACCAGGCAAAAAGAGTAAGGATTATGGTTAAAGTATGAAGAGAAGTACAACCCTAGTTATAAATGTAAGAATAAGTCTTTGCAACTTTTGGTGATAGCTGAAGAAGAGGAGTTAGAGGAGGATGATAACAAAACCATAGAGGAAGTGGAAGAAAATAAAGATGACTTGATAGAAGTATCTATGAACTCTAACTGGGGTCGCTAGTCTTAGAACTGTGAAGTTGATAGGAGAACTTAAATGTGAAGATGTAAGAATTCTAATTAATATTAGGGTTATCCAAGACTTCATAAGCTCCAACTTGGTGAATAATTGGCTATATAACTGTAGGTTACCTCTAATTATGTCATTAAAATATGGAATGGTTATAATGTCAAGAATAGTAGAGTTTGTTAGAAGCTAGAATTGAAAGTACAAGGGGTTAGGGTGTAACAGGATTTTTATCCTTTCAATTTGGGTGAGGTTAATGTGGTGTTGGGAGTTGCTTAGTTTTAGTTCATGAGGAATGAAAGTGGCTTAAAGGAGATCTAAAGGTTAGGAAATTTAGTGTCTTTGAATGCTATATTGAATTCCATCAAGAAAGGAGGACGTGTGTACTTTGTGGAATTTGGGGAGATATCTGTGCAAAAAGTTTCAGCTGAATCTAATCAAGAAACTCTAAAGCTGCTAGATGAGTTTAGAGAGGTATGTGAAGCTAAAGGTGGGTTAACCTCCTTATAGATCAAGAGATCATGCCATGGTAATCAAACCAAGAGAATAACTACCAAATATTAAACCTTATCGGTATGCCCATTCTTAAAAGGCAGAAATTGAAAGATTAATGAGTGAGATGTTGGTTGTAAGAATTATTTGGCCAAGTAGCTGCCCTTACTCCAACAAGGTATCATTAGCAAAAAAAAGAAAGATAGAGGTTGGCAATTCTGTGAGGACTATAAGGTTTTTAACAAGCTAACAATACCCTATAAGTTCCCTATCCTAACCATAGATGAACGCCTTGATAAGTTGAAAGGTACTACAATATTCTTGAAGCTAGATCTCAAGTTAGGGTACCACTAAATTCTTAAGAAGCCTGGAGATTAGATAAAACAACATTTAGGATGCATGAGGACCACTACAAATTCATCGTAGTGCCTTTTGGATGTGCTCACAACATTCCAACTATTTTATCAATGATATAATTTAAGCAATATTTGATGAAGTTTGTGCAGGTACTTTTCAATGACATATTAATTTTTAGCACTAATTTTGCCACACATATGGATCATTTGAGGAAAGTGTTGAAAGTGTTGAAAGCTCATCAATTGGTAATAAACAAGAAAAAAAATGTGCTTTTACCTAGTCCAACTTAGAATACTTGAGGCATGTGATCTTAGTTAAGGGGGTAGAGGTAGATGGTATCAAGGTTGAAGCCATGGTTAAGTGGCCAATACCAAAACTCTGAGGATTCCTTGGTTTGATTGGATACTATAAGAGTTTGTGAAGAATTATTGGAAGTTAGTTGCCCTACTTATTGGACTACTTAAGAAGAATAATTTCAATTGTAGTGAAGCAGCTCATAAAGTATTTGAATCTTTTAAAAAGGCAATAACTATAGTTCTGTGTTGGACATGTCAGATTTCTTTTTGCCATTTGAGCTGGAAATAGATGGTTCAAGGGGAAGATTAGACGCAATTTTGTAGGAGAGGGAGAGACATATTGCTAAATTGATTTACGATAATTGATGGTGATTATGTATGATATCAAGAATTGGAGTCATTATTTATTGAGGCACTAGTTTGTGATCAAGATTGATTAAAAGGCTCTTAATTACTTACTAGAATAGAGAGTAATGGACTTGGGTAAGCAAAAACGGGTGTCCAAATTAATGGGATACAAATTTAATATTATGTATAAATGAAGGCATGAGAAAATAGTAGCATATGCCTTGTCTTAAATGTTAGAACAAGGCAACTAATACCCAAGAGGGGGCTGAATTGAGTGTTTACAATAATTTCATTTCTTTTCGAAATTGCTTTCCAAAAGACTTGTTATGAAAGGACCTTGGACGTGTATGAAGCAAAACTACAATTATATCAATCAATTTAATATATATACTTAAAGTATGATGACAACAAATTTTGTTTCCCAACAACAGAGCATTTAACAATATGTTGTTTACTTATTTCAAAGTCTTATTCCCATGTAGGTTATAACAATCATATAATCACTTTAACAATTGGATTACTTATAGTATATATAAAAGAATATGTCAAGTAAAAGATTACAATACTTCAAGTGAAATATCAACAACAAAAGTAAATTATAAATACGACAATTCAAAATATAAAGAGTATAAGGGTAGAGAAAGCAAACTCCAAGATTTATCTTAGTTTGACTTCAATCTAAGTCTACATCTAATCTCTAAGCAAATACTTGAGATTTTCCATTAACTTGTAATCCGTTACAACTCTTCAAGAATACTCCCTCTAAAACTATACTTTCTTCAAGAAAAACCTTTCCTTGAATTTACTCTCTTCTCAAGGAATATCTTTCCTTGAAATAACAAATCTTTTTATGAAGAAATTACTTGCAACAATAAAAGCTCTTAAAAGAGAAAATAATACAATTGAAGCTCACTAACAAGAATAGAGACATTTGAGAGTCTGAATCACTTAATATGTTTTTCACTTTGTTTCTTGTGATTTCTACACTCTTAAGACATGTATTTATAGGCCAAAAGAAACCTCAAGTATTCTTATACAACTTAATTGTTGGAAGTAGGAATAGAGACCTTTGGAGCCAAGGAGAATAGAGGCCAAAAGTTCACTAGCAAGAATAGAGAACTTTAGAGCCAAGGAGAAATTCAAACTTGTACAACTTAGTTGTTGGAAGTAAGTAGCTCTATTTGTTGACTTTGTGGCCATCCTCTATTCCGTAGCTATAATTTTAAATGTTCATAGCTCTTTCATTTCAACTTCAATTTTGAGAAATTATATATCACCAAAAAACTCTATAAGTCTACTTCTTATCCTGAGAAGTTCATTTCAAAATTCAATTTGGTTGTCGAGATATTGTTGAACGAGTGACAAAAGGTTAGATAACAAATTGATATACATAGCTGTACATTGAGACCCTTATAACTCTTTCATTTTAAATCTGTTTTATGTATGTGATATATGACTAGAAAGTTGTCTGAGTCTATTTTCATATAAAAGAAACCTCATGCCAACATTCTTACTGGCTGTGAGATATTGTTTAAATTGTGACAAGAGGTTTGGAAAAAGTGTGATCTTTATACATAAACTTTTGACAATCATAACTTTTTAATTTCAACTCTATTTTAAGCATGTGATATATGATTAGAAAGATGTTTAATTCTATTTTCAGATGTAGTTTCAAAATTCTCTCTAATTTGTGAGATATAATAAAAATGGTGGTCCAAGGTCCAAAAACAACTTCACTAAAATCCATATTTCTCTTATCTTTTTGGCCCAAACTTTTTGTTACATTTTTGTCATTATCAAAACTTATAACATTGAACCTTAGGGTTAACATTAAAGAGGTGAGGAGATGTAGATGCAAGGTTTTTCACTATGGAAATTTATTTGAAGAAATATATTTTTCATTATCAAAACTTATAACCTTGAATCTTAAGATTTGGAGGCTAAGGTTAAGAAGGATGAAAACTTAAATGGGACTATGTAGAATATTGTTGCAGAAAAATAAATATTAGAGGGGTATGCGATGATGTTTACTATTTAAGGAGAGATTGGTGATTTAAAAAAAATTCTATATTCCACAGTTGATTAAAGAGTTTAAAGACTTTTGTTCAATGGATATTCTAGTTATCTTCAAAAGTATATGAGAATTGGAGAGGTAGTGTATTAAATGGCATGAAAAGGGATATGTAGAACTATATGGCTAAGTGTATGACTTACTAACAAAATAAATACCAAGCCATGCATCCCTTAGGTTTACTATAATCATGACCAATATTAAAATGGATTTCATTATTAGTCTACCTAAATCAAAGAAATATGATGCTACCATAGTAGTAATGGATCGATTGACCACGTATGGCCATTTTATACACTTGGACAATCCATTTTTTGTCAAGTTAGCGGCTAAACTCTTTGTTTAAGCGGTGGTCCAATTACATGGGTTTACCTATTGCTTCAAATATGGACCAAGTATTCATTAGTAATTTTTAGAAGGAATTGTTTAAACTGTAAGAATAATCCAAAAATATAGCTCGGGATACCACCTAGAGATTGAAGTCTTGAGACTTATTTGAAGTGCTTTGTAATAGATAAATAGAAATAATGGGTATGATGCCATCCTTGGGCTGAATATTGGTTCCATACCATACACATCAATATGAATGACTTTATTCAAGGCATTGTATGGGCATGAACCACCACACTATTTAAGCTAGAAGATGTAACTTCAACAGTACAAGAAGTGACTGAGATTATTGCTTACAAAAATTAATAGTTGGCTGAGCACTTAGAAAAGGCTTAAAGTACATCAAGAACTATAAGATAAGAAGAGAATGGATGAGAGCTTTGAAGTAGGCAATTTGGTGTATGTGCGGGTTCACCCCTACAAGCTAAAATCATTGACAAGAAAATCTAATAGGAAGTTAAGCCCTTAATTTTACGGTCCCTACAAAGTGGTGGAAAAATACAAGGTTGTAGCATACACATTAGTTTGTAGTTAGAATTTTCAAGTCTCATAACTAAAAAAGTCCCTGCAAGAACACACTCCCTCCTAAGTAGGTTTCTCCAGTTTTGTTTAAGGAGATCGAGTTTTTGTTGCACCTAAAACAATGAACAAAGCAATGAAGCATATAGATGGAATGGTGGACTAAGAGCTATGGTTGAAACACAAAAAGGAGCAAGTAAAAGTAAAAGTACTTGAAAGGATTGTGGCTACCCTGCTCATCATATTTGTTTATTGTGTCGCCTTGTTTATGTAATGGTAATGGTTTAAGAATGTTGTGTGGAACCTTGTGGGGTCTATGTCTAATGTGTAGTTATATGATTAATTAACCTTTTAACTTTTCATGATGTTATATGTACTTATGTGATTAATGAACCCATTACAGTTTTAATAAAAATCAAAGTGTATGACTGTTTATGTTTTGATGATAAAATTTAAGTGTACTTCTGTAATGGTAAAATTTGTTATGGTTGCTTATGTTTTGATCATTTATGAAGGCATTAGAAAGTAAGATTGATGCGGTGATGGAGTTTTTGTTAACAACATGAGTTATCATTCTTCCAATTATTGAACCTTCAAAATCATGTATTTTTAGATGTCTCTTTTGCAAAAGATTGAAAGCTATATTCTTAGTTTTTATTTTGAGAGACTTGCCATAGTTGTAGTACTGGTCCATTTGAGACTACAAATAATTAAAGAAAATCATTGATGACAATGATGATCAAATCTTGTCAAATCATAATTCTCCTGTGACAACAATTAATGTTTAATAGTGCAACAATTTAAAATGTCTTTTCTCTATCTCCATATTCTAAGATCTTCCAAGATTAAAGTACCTTAGCACAGTAAAATGCTCTAAGCTAGTTAAAGTCTTTGAAAGCAAGACTAAATTGTCAAGTGTTTGTGTGCATCCTAAGCTTACTTTATGCAGTTTTTGAAATTCCCTTCATCTGCTTATCACATGCACCTTATTGCCATATAACAAATGCCATAAAAATATCAAGTGTGCCTTAAATTAAAAATCAAATTGTGTGGATATTACAAATAAGGATATTGACCATGTTCATGTTGAGCCCATTTGCTAAAGACCAAGGTTTTAATGATAATAAACACAAGAAGAAAAATTTTTCTATGTATTACTTAGGTCTTTGATGTTTTCAATGCATTATCATATACTAGGAACATTTGTAAGTGATATTGAGCTAATAAAAATCTTTTAAAGTGAATGTAAAATTGATTCCAAATCTTAAATATTGAGAAAAAATTGATTTAAAGAACTTAAAAAGTCCCTAGTCGACTGGCCACAAGCTAGAAGTCGACTGGCCCTCTTGCCAGCCAGCTGGTCACCTTCTGAGAGGTCTCAGTCTACTGCTAGCTTAAGCCTTGATCGATTGGGAGTTTTTTGTGAGTGAATAGTTGACTGGCTACTAGCCAATAATTGATTGCTCACACTTAGATTAAGCCTAGTTTGCTGCCAACCTTAAGACTGTTGACCAAGAGCTCTATGTGAGTGACTAGTTGATTAGCTAAGGGTAAGCAGTCAATTGTCGAGGTCCAGAATTTGAATTTTTGAGAGGGAAAATAGGAGTAGTTGACTGGTCAAGAGAGAATAGTTGACTAGTCAATGGTTGACAAGCTATAATAGGTTTATAACAAATATATTTTGATTCCTGACTTCCCACTCATTCCTAACGAATCTATTAGACTTCAATTTATATAAACTCAACCTATGGACCCTGAATCAATATGTGAAACATTCAAGGGTGATTATATCATTAGTTTATATCATCTTATCAGCTATTTATCATATTAGTGCTTTATTGTATCATATACTCTATTTCAGAAAGTTCATCTTCTGCAATTCTTTCTTTATTGTGAGAGAGAAGTTTAAGAAAGTTCCTTAAGGAAGTCAAGCTAAGAGAAAGCTTGGGTTGAGGGGGAGTATATCCCTAAGTGTATTCAAGGAGGTTCCTTGAAGGAGTCAATCTATTAAAGCTTGGGATTAAGGAGAGGTTCCCTTGGGTTTTTGTATTTATTTATTGAGATAGTGAAAAATCCTAATGGGTTGCTTAAGGACTGGATATAAGCTTTGGTAGAAGCCAAACCAAGATAAACTTTTGTGTCTACTCTTCTCCCTTACTCTTCTTACATTCTACATTCATTATTTCAAGTTTAGTTCTATTGTTTTGCTTTTAATTTAAAAGCAAGTTTTTTAGTAAAACTTTTATAATACCTAATTCATCCCCTTTTGGGTGCTAACCTTGCACAACAAGTGGTATCAGAGCTTGGGCTTTTGATTAAGGACTTAACTGTCTCAAAAGTATAAATGGCAAAACTTGGTGATGATGTTTTGCTTGAAGGGTTATCTATTACAAAACCTCCTGATTTCATTGGTGAAAATTTCACATACTGGAAACTATAGATTAAATTTTATTTAAGGCTGTTGACATTGACCTTTGGGATGTAAAGGTCCATATGTGCCTATGAAAGTTGAAAAGGAAAGACCTCTGTCAAACCCAAAAGTGAATGGAATGATATAAAAAGAAGAAAAGTTTTGCTAAACAATAATGCTAAGCTTATTCTCACTAGTGCACTGAGTTAAGAAGAATACTTTAGAGTATCAAATTGTGAAAGTGCCAAAAAGATATAAGAAGCTTTAGAAATAGCTCATGAAGGAACTTCAAGTGTAAAAGTAGGATTTATAATCTCATACAACACTATGAGTTGTTCAAAATGAATCCTGGATAAACTATAAAGGAAATGCAAATTTGTTTTACTTACATTGTGAATCATTTGGCAGCATTAGAGAAGACATACTCACAAACTGATCAAACCTACAAAATCATGAAGGCATTTCCCATGAAATGGCAACCAAATGTAATAACTATTAAGGAAGCTAAAGGGCCATCAATAAAATTAGTTACAACTCTTTTTGGAAACCTTCAAGAACATATACCAAGGCTGAAGCAACTTCTTGAAGAACAATACAAGAAAAAGAAGGTCTTGCTTTTAAAGCATCATCAATGTTTCCAAATGAGGAAAAATAATAATTCTTTGGATGAAATTAATGAAGAAACTTTTAGTTTCTTCGCTAAGAAATTTGGATGATTCTTTAATGGTAGAAGAATTAATGAAAGGAGACTAACTAAAAGGAATGAAAAAGCCAAGGAACTTCCCATCTATTATGAATGCAGGAAACTTGGACACATCAAATGGGAATAGTATCAATTTATGAAAAAGTAGGACAATATGGAAAGAAGGAAAGGTAAAGAAAAGAAGAAGGGATATCTATTAGCTAATTGGGGAGAAAGTGATGAAAATTCAGATGAAGTAGCTAACCACTGCCTAATGGCTAAAGAAGATGAGGCTCCCCTCCTATGAAGAACAGTAAGATGCATTTAATGACTTGCATGATGAATTCCTTAAGGTAGCTAAGACCTTGAAGCTTTCAAAGAAGAAAATTCTATCTCTTGACAATAATCTAAAAAAGGAGAAAGAGGTGAATAACTCACTACTCTAGATAAAAGCATCCTTAGAAAAACAAATTGAGACGTTAGAGCATGATTACATAAGTCTTAAAGAAGAACATCTTTTTCTAAAAAATAAAGCTACTTGTAATTGTGAACTTCTGCAAAAAGAAAAGACAGACTTGATGAACACCCTTGCAAAGTTCACTAGAAGGAAAGATAGTTTAAGCATTTTGCTTAGAAAACAATTGCAAAAATATTATAAGAATTTCTTTATTCTAACAATTGTTACTAGTATTCCATTCATTACATGTTTTTACGGTGGTTAAAAGGGACATAGATCATATACTTGCCCTTATAGAAAGAATAAAATTTTAGAAGGAAGGAAAGTTTGGGTTCCTAAGGGAACACCTAACATTCAAAGACCTAACAAGAATTAGGTACTTAAAAATAAAACTTAATGCTTTTATAAGTGTGTATGAAGGCAACCGGAGCTAAATGGTACTTGGACAGTGGATGATCCAAACACATGACTAGAGACAAATCTAAGTTCATTTCCTTTCAACTAAAGAATGGAGGAAATGTCACATTTGGAGAAAGTGGATAGGGAAAAATCATTGCTATTGGAAAAGTTAATAAGAACTCTTCCACCTCTATTAATAATGTGCTTCTTGTTAAAGGATTGAATGATAATCTTCTTATCATTAGTCAATTATGTGATAAAAACAATAGAGTAATATTTGATTCAAAACATTGTTTGGTTGAAAATATAAAAGAAAAGAAAACAACATTGATAGGACCTAGAATTAATAATGTATATGTTATTGATTTAGATGATGTTCCTTCTAGTAATTCAAAATGTTTGATAAGTTTTACTAATGATAATTGGTTATGGCATAGAAGACTTGCTCATGCTAGTACGAGTCACTTAGAAAAGCTTGCTAAGAAAGACCTTGTAGTTGGATTGCCCAAATTGAAATTTGATAAAAACAGTCTTTGTGATGCATGTCAGATGGGAAAATAAATTAGGGGTTCTTTTAAAGCAAAAAGAATTGTTGCCATAATTAGACAACTACAATTACTTCACATGAACCTTTTTGGACCTTTTAGGACTATGAGTCTTGAAGAAAATTATTATGTACTAGTAATTATAGATGATTTCTCTAGATTCACTTGGACACTTTTCTTGTCTCATAAAGATCAAGCATTTAAATCTTTTTTGAAATTGGCAAAGTTCATTGAAAATGAACAAGGCATGACCATTGCGAGAATAAGAAGTGATTATGGTGGAGAGTTTGAAAATAACATATATATGGAATTTTGTGATGACAATGGAATTGAACACAATTTCTCTTCACCTAGAACTCCTTAACAAAATGGAGTTGTAGGAAGAAAGAATAGAAAACTAGAAGAAAAGGCTAGAACAGTGCTCAATAAAAGAAATCTTCCTAATTATTTTTAGGCTAATGCAGTAAATACTGCATGTTATCTTATAAATAAAGTAATGATAAGTCCTATATTGAGAAAGACTCTTTATAAATTATACAAAGAAAGAAAGCCTAATATTTCCCATTTTTATGTATTTGGCTGTAAAAGCTTTATGCTTAATAATGGAAAAGATAATTTAGGTAAATTTGATACAAAGTCCTATGAAGCAATTTTCTTAGGATATTCTAGTACTAGCAAAGCCTTTAAAGTATATAATAAATGAACTATGATTGTAGAAGAGTCTATATATGTAAATCTTTGATAAGTTTGACCTTATTGAGTCAAGAAATTATCTTGTGAAGAAATTGTAGTTAAGTTTGATGATAAACAAGTAGCTTAATAAATCAAGAATGAAAGTGAGTCCATCAAGACAAATGAACAATACTCCTTGCATGAGGAATCTGATCAAGAAATGAAAGAAGAAGTCACTCATGATCTACCAAAGGCATGAAACTACAAAAAGGATCAACCACATGAATAAATAATTGGTGATGTCTTCAAAGGGGTAATAACTCGAAACTCACTTAGAAATATTTATGGTAATCAAGTATTTTTATCTCAAATAGAACCAAATGGAATTGATTAAGCCTTGTAAGATGAATATTGGGTTCTAGCTATGCAAGAAGAGTTAAATGAATTTGAAAGAAGTTAAACATGGAAACTTGTCTCTAGACTTAATAATTTTCTAGTAATTGGAACTAAACTGGTTTTTAGGAACAAACTTGATGAATCTGAAGTTGTTACTTGAAATAAGGCAATTCTAGTTGCAAAATATTACAGTTAAGAAGAGGGAATTGATTATGATGAAACCTTTGCACTAGTAGCTAGATTGGAAGCAATTCATATGTTATTTGCCTTTGCATGCATAAATGACTTTAAGTTGTATCAATTGGATGTCAAGAGTGCCTTTAGTAATGGATACATAATGGAAGAAATGTATGTCAAACAACTTCCAGGTTTTGAGAATCAAAATCTTTTAAATCATATATTCAACTTAAGGAAAGCATTATATGGCCTTAAGCAAGCACTTATAACATGATATGAATGCTATGTCCATTTCTCATTAAGAATAATTTCTTTAGAGGCAAGGTTAATACAACTTTATTCTATAAAAAGAAAAGGGATGATATTCTAGTTGTCTAAAGTGGATGATATTGTATTTGGTGCTACTAATGAAACTCTATGCAAAGAATTTGCTAAAATGATAAAGGGAGAATTTGAAATGTCCATGATGGGGGAGCTTACATTCTTTTTGGGTCTTCAAATCTAGCAACAAGCAAATGGAACTTTCATAAGTTAATCTAAATATGTCAAAGAATTACTTAAGAAATTTGGATTCGAAAAGGTCAAAGTAAAAGACACTCCAATGGGGTCAACAACAAAAATGGATGCTAATAAAAAGGGATAACCTTATGACATATCAAATTACAGAGGTATGATTAGATCCTATCTATATTTAACTACAAGTAAGCTAGACATTATGTTTAGTGCATGCATTTATGCCCACTTTCAAACCTGTCTTAAAGAATCTCATTACTTAGCAGTAAAGAGAATATTTAAATATATTGTAGGCACAAACAAATGGGACTCTAGTATCTAAAAGGATCCATTAATACCATGGTAGGATATTCAGATGTTGATTTTGCCGGTTGTAAAACTCACAGAAAAAGCACCAATGGAAATATGCCAATTCTTTGGAAATTCTCTTATTTCTTGGTTTAGTAAAAAAACAAAATAGTGTAGCATTGTCCACTGCTGAAGCTGAGTTACAATTGGTAATTGTTGTGCTCAAATCCTTCAGATGAAGTAACAACTAGAGGATCTTGGTCTATACCTTAAAGAGATTTCAATCAGATACGGCAATACCCTATGCAATTAACCTCACCAAGAATCCTATTACGCATTCAAGGTTTAAACATATAGAAAATTAGGCATCACTTCATCAGAGACCATGTCTAAAAAATTATATCAATCTTGAATTTGTCCAAACTGAGTTTCAACTTGCTGATATCTTTACTACACTTCTTTCAACTGAAAGATCTTGTTTTATTAGAGGTGAACTTATAATGGTTAATCCAAATGAATTATAAAAATCAAAATTTACATTGTTTCTCCATCTGCTTGAAGATAACTTTCATTGACTTAAGCATTAAAGTGGTTTCAATTTATTTTGCAAGATGTTTATGATGATTCCTTGTGATCTCTACTTGCTTAGCATGATATTTGGTTAAATGCATAAGCCTTGATAAACATTTATGTAAAATACTCCCTAGAAACTAAGAAAATTGGCTTAAAAAATTAAGCAATTGGTCACATTTTACACTGACCAGTTGATTGATGAGGATTTGAGAGTTATTAGGAACTTAGGGAAGCTAGGACCAGCAGATTGATGGCTTTATGTATGGGAGAAATCGATTGCCAAGGAGTGACTAGTCAACTAGGTACCTTCTATGCCCCAATAATTAATTGATGGCTAATGGTCAGTTGATTAAGAGGCTACAGAGAGCAATCCCCTGTAAAATTAGGGCTGACAGTCAACTGCTTGCAAGTGACCAGTCGATTGGTTGACTTCAAAGAGTAATGCTATGTTAAAATAAGTCTAACAGTTGATTGCTCACGTGAGACCAATCGATTGGTAGTTGACAGATGTTGCTATTTAGAGCAGTTGAAACCTTAAAAATTCATATTAAACACTATTTTCACCAGTTGATTGCTCATCTCTCTTTCTTGCTCTCCCATTTTCGGCCCAATCTTCACCAAATCTCGGTGATTTTGTTTCCAAATCACTCAAAGTCATTGATTAATCCTCACAATCTAGGGTTTCATCAGTTTAAATTGGGGATTTATGCTCTCATTCCCTTACACTCGAAAATCTTCAATCGTTTTTGGGTTTCTTGGACGTCTCTCATTATCCATGGGTCAAAAAATAACTAACAAGCGTGCTAGGACCAAGAATCCTTCTAGTGGCTTTTCCTCTTATCCTCTTCCTCGCTTCTCCTCTCGTGCCCAAAAAGTTGCCTTTGTGGAGAATTTTTAGCAAATGGGTGTTTTTCCTAGTAGGTATGTCTATCTCTAACTGCTCCAAGATGAAAGCTTTAGCCTCTTTGATTTATTTTCAAATACTGGGTTAGACAATTTACAGAGTTTAAAGTTGGATTATTGCCCCAAAGTCATTAAAGCCTTCTATTTTAATGTTACCTATAACCGCACTTTCTATCTCAACACCACTGAAGTTAAAAGGATAAGAATAGTCTTTGGTAATGAAACTTTAGCTAAAATAGTTCATCTTCTTCCTCCTACCAGCCACTACTTCACTGGTCACCTAAACCACTCAAAACCATGTCAGGATACAAGTTTGTGAACACCCCATCCCAGAATAAAATAAGAATAAAAATTAATGATTAAGTAATTAATCAATTAGTTAATTCATTAATTAAGCAAATGTAAAATGGGTAAGTCAAAAAATAAAAAAAATAAAAAAATGAAAAATAAAAAAAATATAAATATATATGAAAAGACAAAATAAAACATAAATACTAATAATAATAATAAGACAAATAAAATACAAAATAAAAACAAAAAGTGAAAAAACTAAATACAAAATCAAAATATCAAAGATATAACATTAAAAAAAGAAAAGAAAAAGGAAAATGGGTGAGTTACAAAATAAAAATAAATAAATAAAAGAAAAAAAAAGAACTAACTCGAAAAGAACTCTGCGATGTTGCCATATGCTCGTTCCCCTGACTAGCAAGCTCGAGAGAAGTATGGAAACGGACATGTGAATGACTCTGCTTCAAGCATCTCGGGCAGCGGGGAAAAAGAATACTGAACGTGAGAGAGACGGCAGCAACATGCATTGGCTTGTTCCTCTTTTACATAAAAAACAAGGACTGAGTGAAGGAGTCGAGAGAGGGAGGTAGCGAGTAGAGAGGAAGAAGAAAGAGCTTCGAGGGAGAGAGAACAATAGAAACAGGCAGAGCCAAGCATTCTAGTACATCCCTATGATATTTCTAAACTACAAAGTTGTGTCTTTCAAAATCCAAGAACATGTTAACATGAAAATCCATCTTTGATAGAAGTTTGTCCCTGATAGCTGAGAAACTAATTTAGTCTCTAGAAGTAAATCAGTTAACTTCATTGAACCATAAACAAGTAAAGTGGTTGCTAATAGGAAGATGCTATTGTACTATCAGAGATCCTTTAGGAACATCACTTATAATGGGAAGCTTAGCCTCGGTATACGGGGTCAACCCCTCTTTTTTATAAAACTCAATCTGAAAGTCAATAGAGAAAAAAAAGCTGCTACATTAAGAAGTGCGAGAGAAAAAGGAGAAGTAGTTGGACCGAGAAGAAAGGCTGAGCGAGAGAAAGAGTTGAGGGAGAGGAAGGAGAGGTGAAGAAGACTGAGAGAAGGGAAGGACCTAGACTGAGAAGAGACACTGAGCAAGAGAAAGAGTTGAAGGAGAGGAAGGAGAGATGAAGAAGACCGAGAGAAGGGAAGGACCTGGACTGAAAAGAGAGGTTGAGTGAGAGAAAGAGTTGAGGGAGAGGAAGGAGAGGTGAAGAAGACTGAGAGAAGGGAAGGACTAGGACTGAGTAGAGAAAGAGTTAAGGGAAAGGAGGGAGAGGTGAAAAAGACTGAGAGAGGGGAAGGACCAGGATTGAGAAGAGACGCTGAGCAAGGGAAAAAGTTGAGGGAGAAGAAGCAAAGGTGAAAATGACTGAGAAGCGGGAGAGGAAGACCATTGGCACCTCTATTCTCCTTACTAGAAATAGAGGTGAACAGAAGAGCAAAGTTTAGCATGGCACGAGTGAAAGGAGTGACAACTGGAAAGAAGAAGAGTTGGGGAAAAGGAAGAGCCAAGAAGAAGGAGGAGAGAAACCGAGAGGGAAAAGAGAAGGGCTGAGGAGGAAGCGACCAACAGAGGAGGGAAAAAGAAAAGCCAAGGCTTAAAACAAGAACTAGAGAATGAAGGAGAGAAAGAAAGACTGAGAAGCAGCCACTGGAGAAGGAGAGAGAGATCAAAAAGCAACCACTAGAGAAGGAAGGAGAGAGAGAGGCCAAAGGGGCGATCAACCGACAAAGATTAAAGAATGCGATAGAGGTAACCAAATCTTACTCTACCTTCATATAATGCGAATAGGGATGGACATAGTATGCTTAGCACCGAACAACTTTATCATGTTGCCTATCCGTGTTTTCTCTTTCACCATAGGTTGGTTTAAGATTTTGTAATGACTTGGAGGCCTTTATGTGTTTCCTAGTTAAAAATCTACTAGGATATAAGATATGGTGGTTCTTCATCAACCAAGGGGTTTACACTGGGGGATTAGGAAAATATAGGCTTTTGTTGAAATTGGAAGGAAACCTTGGGTAAAATTTAATCTAGAAAATATTTGAAGTATCCTCAATGTGTTGCACTGGCTTTAATTGATAGGACCATGCGGGTTTATTTATTTATTTATTATTATTAATTAATTATTTTTTTTATTTTCATTATTTTTTATCTTATCATGTTCTATATACATACATACATACATATATATATATATATATATATATATATATCAAAGGGATGTATTGCCATATTTGTGTGCTAAATGCATGAAGAAAGCTTGGTCATTGCATGCAAAGGACGTGATATACATGGTGTGCATATGAGTTGCATGTAGGGACGTGATTTGGCCTTTCAATTTCTTGATGCTTTTACTTTATTTTTTACTTTATTTTTAATGTATTTATTTATTTGTTTTATTTATTTATTTGCCTTTATTTATTTTTTTTCACCATTCATATTATTATTATTATTACTATTCTTATTATTATCTTGTCCTATTTTGCAACATTGCCATGTGAGAATATTAATCTCCTTAGACACTTAGATAGAGATCATGTGAGATTTCTTTAAATCTCCTTAGGCTTCAAAGGATAATATTTAATCCTTCAAAACTTCAAAACAAAATTTATGGGTCATCGAAATAATCTACCTTTATGCTTTTTAATTTAATAATCGTTGTATGAGATTGTTTTTCTCTTTTGGCACCTAGGGGGAAGATCGGCGAGGCCATGTGAGATCTTTAATCTCTTTAGGCTTTGAAAGTCAACATATGATGTCCTGTAATGAAAAATTAAATTGATAAATCATAAAAAAATAATTTATCTTTGATATTTGTATATAGAAATTGTCATGTGAGACTCTATATCTCCTTAGACAATTAGAGGCTAATCGATGGGGACTAAGTGAGGCCTTATGCCTCCTTAGGTCTTGTTTGATAGTAGTCCATTGTACTTAAAAATAAATTTCAGTTTCAATGACCCATTTTCAATAAAGCTTATAAAATGAAAATGAAATTTATTTTCAATAAGGTTATGAAAATATAAACTAATAACATAAAATCTCAACAATATTTTTCCTTAATAATTTTCACTTTTATTTCAAAAGTAAAAATAAGAAATAATCATTTCAAAAAAATAAAAAACATAAATAAAAAATTCCTAAGATTATATTTCAATAACAATTGCACTCTTCCAAAATTAAACAAGAAAGTTCAAATTTCAAAAAAAAAAAAATATATATATATATACACACACACACACACACATATAAGGTCTAAAATCTTAGCAATCTATTTTAGCAATAATTCCTTTCCTTTTTCGAATTTAAAATAAAAAAATCCTAATTGGAAAAAATCTCTAAAAACATGAAATTGAAAAATCCTAAAAATACTTGTCCCTTAATATTTCCTTTTCACTTTTGGATGTGAAATAAATTCAAATTCCAAAAATCTATAAAAATTAAAAAGATAGAAAATGGAACGAGCAGGAGAGTGAGATTAAGTTAGTTTTATAGGTTAAAACACACCAATCAAATTTCAATTTGTTTGATTTACAAAAATCCATTTGATGTCAAATATCTTGTTCTTCTTGCAAAAGAAAAAGTAAAAATAAAAACCACTAATTAACATATACAATTTCTTTAGTCGAACTACGTAGACTTTGATCCCTATTATGAGGTACGTAGGCCCTAGGCTTTCATCCTAGGTTAAGTCTACCCTTTGTAAATATCTATTTATTTGCTTTCATTATTGTTGTTTTTGTCTTCTCTATTTAACATGCATGCATGTCAATAAAGGGTAATTGAGATAAATTTAAGGCTATATTCTATCTCATTTGACTAGTTTAAGGTAACCGACCTTTTGGATAGGTGTTGTGGGGTGCTTAACACTTTCCCCACACTCAAATAGACTCCCAAACTCATTTATATTTTTGTTGACTACTTTGCCTTTTTCTTTTTGTTTTAAATTAGTTTTCCAAAGTTTACTATTAAAAATTTTGGTGGTGACTCCAGTAAATTAATTTTCATGGTTCATTTTGGGAATCAATTTAAACCCCTTTTATTCTTTCTGCCTAAAGGTCGATTACGACAAAGTTAGAGGAACTTAATTGGATCAATAAAGTTCTCATTGAAAACCCCAACACTTAGATTAATGTCAATGACCTGTCCCTAGAAAATATGCTACTGGATTATATCATTGCCCATTGGCTTATCAACAAGTCATGAAACTTTGCTTATTTGAGTGAGCTTGATTTATTCATGATGAAGTGCATCCTAGAAGGATAAAGCTTCAGGCTCACATGGCTTATTACTCAGAGGATGGCACCATGCAAGAAGAAGAAATCCTTTCCTCTACCATATGGGACTATCATAGTGGCTATTCTTCGTCATCATGACATATCCCCTCTTGAGGATGATATGGAATCCCATCTGCTTATTGGTTGGAACAATTTACAATGCATAGGCTTCACCAAGACACCTCAAGGCTAGAGGGTTAGGAAAGCCCTAAGAGCTTAAAGGCCCTAACTAGATGTAGTCCTTGATATTCCACCTTCTAGTTCTTCTCTGGCTCTACCTTCATCCAATGCTTTAGAAGAAGAAGGCTATTATACTCCTATGCCTCCATCTCCTCCAGCTCCTGCTCTGATTGATTACACTTCAGCTCATCTTGAGACCATGGTAATCCCTAAGCCGATCATACTTGCCGAGATTTATGCCATGCATCAAAAGATGGATTCTTATAGCCTCCAGATGTAGACTTTCTAGGAGACTTTGGAAGACATAAATGTAAGACTTGAACGCAATGAGGCATTTCATGAGTAAAACTTCTAGGCTTTAATCTTTAGGCATAACATTGATTCTTTTCCTCCCTTTTTTATGTGACGAAGGGGGAGAAAAATAGGGAGATTATGAGCCATTAGGATTAAAGTTGTTGATTTAGTTGAATTAGGAGTGTTATCTTTGTTGAAATGCTTCATTGTTGAACTTTGTTTCAGCTATTTATTTGCCTCAGTTGTTTTCAATCAATTGCTTTCAATAAAGTTAGTTATTTTAGTTAAGGTGATTAATTGCTTGATGTTGGTATTTATCTGCTAACCATGCCTGGATAAACATGAAAACCAAGGAACCTAAATGATGTGAAAGTTAAAAATAATGTCCAACTTCCATAAAACTAAATAGTTTTGCAAACACACCTTCTTAAAAAGCTTTTCCTATGAAGAACTAACAATTACAGGTTTATCATCATAAAAAAAAAAATGAGATTGTTTAACCTATATGTTGAAGACCAAGGTTTTGATGATAACAAACTCAAGAAGAAAAGTTTTTCTATGTATTACTTAGGTCCTAGTTGTTTTTAATGTATTATCATATATTAGGAACCTTTGTAAGTGATATTGAGCTTATAGGAATATTTTAAAGTGAATGTAAAATTGATTCCAAGTCTTAAAGGTTGAGAAAAAGCTGATTTGGAGAACTCTGGAAGTGCCCAGTTGATTGGCCATAAGCTAATAGTTGACTGACCCCCTTGCCAGCCAGCTACCAGGCCTTGTCCACTCAACTGGTCACCTTATGAGAGGTCTTAATCTACTGCCAACTTAATCTTTGATCGATTGAGAGCTCTCTATGAGTGAATAGTCAACTAGCCACTAGCCAGTAGTCGTCACACTTAGATCAAGCCCAGTTTGTTACTAGCTAAAGACCATTGACTGGGAGCTCTTTGTGAGTGACCAATCAACTGGCTAAGGGTAAGCAATCGACTATTGAGGTCTTAAATTTGAAAATTTGAGAGGGAAAATTGGAACAATGGACTAGTTAAGAGAGAACAGTCGACTGGTCGATGATAAACAAGCTATAATGGGTTTATAACGGATATGTTTTGAAATCCATGACTTCCCACTCACTCCCAATAGATCTATTGGACTTCAATTTATATAAACTCGACCTATGGTCTCTAAATCAATATGAGAAACATTCAAGAGAGATTATATCATTATTTTCTATCATCTGACTAGTTCTTTATTATATTAGTGCTTCATTATATCATATACTATGTTTCAGAGAGTTTATCCTTTATAATTCTTTCTTTCTTGTGAGTGAGAAACTCAAGGAGGTTCCTTAAGGGAGTCAAGCTAAGAGAGAGTTTGGCTTGAGGGAGAGTATATCCCTGAGTGTATTCAAGAAGGTTCCTTAAAGGAGTCAAGCAGTGAGAGCTTGGAATTAAGGATTGGTTCTCCTAGGTTATTGTATTTATTCACTAAAATAGTAAAAAATCCTAAGAGGTTGCTTGGGGATTGGATGTAGGCTTAGGTAGAAGCTGAACTAGGATAAACTTCTGTGTTTACTTTTCTTACATTCTGTATTCATTATTTTAAGTTGGTTTGATTGTTTTACTTTTAATTTTAAAAGGAGTTTTTCAGTAAAATTTTTATAACACCTAATTCAACCCTTCTTGGGTGTTAGCCTTGCTCAACAGTTCGTTCTTCTTATCACCTTGATTTTTTAAAAACTTTATTTTGGAGTTAAAAACTTGCTCTAGTGGTTGTTTAAGTCTTTGCATTCCATCATGTTCCTGGAGAAATCCCATTAGCTCTTTTAGAGTGAGCATTGACAAATCCTTGGCTTCTTCAATTACAGCCATCACATGATCAAATCTAGCTGGAAGACTTCTTAGTAAGTTTTTTAATAATTTTCTTATCTTCTATCATGTCTCTATCTAATTTGATTAATGATATTATAGACATGAGTGAAGAATACTTAAATGGTTTCACCTTCCTTCATTAATAAAGTATCACAATCTTTCCATAAAGATCAAAATTTTACAGTGATTACTTTATATGAGCCTTTGTAATAGCTATTTAAAATCTCCCATGCCTCTTTCGTTGTCTTAGTATTCATGATTTTGGAAAAGATCAAGTTGCTTACCCCTTGTTGGATAAAGAGTAAGGCTCTTGTGCCCTTTTACATATTTTTCTTATACTCCTTTTCCTTCATAATTGTACATGTTGACTACTCTTTTAAGGTGGATTCCTTAAAACTTTCTACCACCATATCCATAAATCTTATGAGATAAATAATGTCATTATTTTTGTACTCAAAAAATCATAACCTTCTCCCTTTAATATGGGGATTGAAGCTTAAGTATAATTGGAGACAAACAGATTGTAGGTAGAAGCGGAGGCCATGAAATGTAATATATATGAAGTACAAAAATATATTAATAAGGTAGCTAGGTATAGCAAGGAATTTAAAACCAAAGCTCTGAGATCACTAATGAATTTGCAATTACAAGATTATGGGCTATAGTTAATTATTGAAAGATGAGATATGAGAGATACTAAAATGCATAATATATTATCATGCATTCATATATCTATAAGCTACCTATCCATCTATATATATAGACTCATAATGGATGGTTTCATTTTTTTAACACTAAATGCACTTTGCTTTCACATTAATTACATCCACCTACCGTTTCTGCACATTTCAACTTATTTGACCTTTATTAAAAGCTATTTGCTACCTACATGTTGAAATTTAGCTCCATGCATAAGATTTTGTCTTTGATTTGCATGATTTTTCTAGATTACATGTTGACTAAAGACCTAGGTAAGTGATGCAACTTTATTCTGCAACTAGCATGATGTCCAAACACTTAATATGAGCAAATAACCATTCCCATTCCTCAAACTCTCTTAGAATGCTCTTGAGTCCACAAACCACTGCTAATGTGTATTGCATTAAAATTACATGCTTACAAGATCCACATGCTCGAAACTCAACGATCTTTTCTTATAGTATGATTCAAAGTAAAATAACAATGAATCATTTTAACATTAAGCCATTTGGAGTGAATCTGGAAATCAATAATATAATATCACAAAGTTCATGAATTAACAACAGCAACTTTAGCACCCTCATTTATAAACGATCCACCGGCCTTCTTATGCACTGTAGTCCATACATCTCCTCAAGTAACTAGACCATCGTACTCTTCCTCCTACATTTGTTTTCTATAATGTACCATATCAAATAGTCAAACATTCAAGTGTAATTCTTTTTACTAATGTGAACTCACCATCTCAACTTTTTTTCACATAAGAATCTTTGATACACCAGTGTCTGGAATCAGTTGCTTATCTCTATTTTCCTTATTTTTCTTTTTATATTAATTAAATTATCAAAAATTGATATGAAGAAAAACTAGTAAAGGGAAAATATATAAAGTATAATTATAACTTAGTTTTTGGTTCAAGTTAGTAATCAAAAAATGAAATGCCCTTTGGGATGGCAGCAATTAACTTGTCTCTCATATAAGTTATGTCATTTATGTGTGTAAGTAACCCAGAGCAAAAATCTCTCAACTTGCATCTCAGGGACTCAAGAATGTTTTTCTTGTAAAACTCCTCAATAACAAACTTTGCTTGTAAGATACATAAGACAAAAATTATTAAAGTAGTTGAATTCATAAGAAAATTAAAGGTGATAATGCAATTATTATTCAAAAGGAACATGCTTCCATTTTTGGTAACTAATAGGTAACTTATTGAAGTCTTTCACAATACTTCCAAGAAAAATAACCAACAATCTACCTCTTTCTCCAGTGGATTGGTTGTTGTGGTTGAAGAATACGAACACCCTTTAATCCCATGGAAGGAGTTAAACATTATGCATTATTAAATGCCTAGTCCTAACTTGACCATTCCCATATGCAATTTTTATGTTAGCACACAGACGTTAAAAAAATTGCATGGAATATCATTAATCAATTTACTAATCAATAACATCAACAGTCTAACAGTGGTTTATCATTTGAAACATTGTTAGAGACATTAGGTTGGATTGGTTTGTCATTTGAAACATCTGGTTTGGTACTTAGAGCCAAAGGCTTTGGCAAGAATTAATAATTTTCTAAGCTAAAATATTCTTCTCATGTCCTCCCTCTCAAAGGAAATCCTCACAGACACAGACACACGCACGCACGCACACACACACACACACATAATAAAATCTTCCATAATTTTCTTCATAAGTTATCATCATAAGCAACTTATCATCATAAGCAACTAAATAATTTACTTGAGCTATTGCTAAGTAATAAGATACGTAGAGTGTCATAAAAAAGAATTTCGTATTATTTTTTCCATCCTAATAAACCAAAATTACATCACTATCCTAAAAAATTTTCTTAGTATCTTACGAGGGAAAATTCATTCCTCATACATCACCTACTTGGTAATCCTATTTTCTCATATTTTATTGGAGGAACTTTCTTCTTTAGTGTTAACAACACTTTCTCTCTCCATTTCCGTTATTCTCACATGAGTTTGTCTTGTTCTTGTGGCTTTATTTTATACATTATTTCCCTATTATTCTATCTATTTTCATAAGTAAAATAGAAAGAAAAAACTCACCAAATTCGTGCACTATTTATAGCAGATTTTTGGGTCCACAATACCGTTAGTTTTGCTTTCGTTTTGCCAACTTTCTCCCTTCTTTCTCCCTTGTTGACTTCTCCACTTCATACCTGCACTTCCACTAGGATTTTTCATGTTCTTAACAATCTTGAAACTTCCCCATAACTCACGGAAAGCTTGCTGGAAGCATCAAACTTGCAGAACTTGCTGATAAACTCTGTTTTGGCGTCTTCGGTTTCACCTCTGTTGCTCTCTTTTTCTCTCTTGGTTTCCTCTCTTTCTTTCGTGTTTGCTTGACCCCTCAACTCCTGAACCTTTCTCGGTGTTTGAGTGTCACTCACAGTCCCTAAGACCAACGAAAACTCGCTGATTTTCCCTTTCTTTCGCGTTCTGTTTTAGCTGTCAGAAACTGAGTATCAGCTTCGGTTTTGCTTCTGTTTCGGGCTCTTTCTCCTCAGCTTGCGGCTTCCTTTTATAGAGGAGCTCTTCCCCTTTGAAGGTACTTCAAGATGAATGAAATCACCGCTTAAACTACTCTTAATTACCTATGAATTGCGGCTGCAACTTGCTTAAAATTCCGGCTCTATTTTCGACGTCAGAAAAAAATCCAGCAAGTGCTTACTCATTGTTCAGCTTGGTCCCGCTGTTTCTGGTCTGATTTTGGGCTTCTTTGAGCTCCCATAAGTTAGAAGACATCCTATGGTAGCTTGACACATAATTTTATTCATTAAAAACTCCGAGTTGGCCGCCCAACCTACCTAGTTCCTCCTAGGCTTTGTTTCTCACGTCTTTACTGTGTTTTCAGATTTTCTCTCGATTTGGTTGGGTTTTAGGCTTACAACAACCCACCTGTGCTGAGTCAGAATGTACTAAGAGCTCTCAAGTTGCAGAAAATCGAAAGAAGCTACCAATAATATTTTATACGATAGCTTTTGCAAGTTGTTCTTATTTTTATTTCCACCTAATGGTTCTGGTTGCTTTCCGGTTTGGTTTGTGGTTTTAGTTTAGTTTCTGCCTCCTTGTGGTTGCATACCCACACAATGAGGTCTTAAGCAAGTGCCACCTCCTGTTTTGCATAATTTGGCTAAACGTTAAAACAATCTCCCCCGCTTGCCGCCACCTTTGCTGCCACTGAACTATAAGGACACCTCATGCCTCAACATTACTAATAAGAGTTTCTACTATGATCTTAAGCCTATTTTATTTCATTTACTTAGCCAATGCAACCATGGAACAACCAATAACTTAGTAGGCTACCAAATGGCCGAACAAATAGCATCATATATGAAAAATTTTTCTTCCTTTCCGTATATAAATTATTGTTTAAAATTAATTAAATCTAATATTGTTTAGATGTGAAATACTAAAATTACTCATGTTTGTATCCAAATCATTTGGTATAGGGATTTTAATGCCTTTATAATTATTTGTGAAATCTTGATTATTTGAAAACTAGGCTAATGCTACTTCTCGTACACATGACAAACCATGTTTTAGTTTATTAAATAAATTTTGACTCCAATGAAATCATACTCTCTTAGTTTAATAATATTATAACCATCTTCGCTAATCCAAGCTTAGAGTAATGTTACCCAATACTCCTAGGTTTGAAATTCTTAGATGACTCAATTATTCTATCTTTAGCTAAAGCCATATAAAATTCTCCATACAAGTAGGACTAAATTTTATTCATTATAATCATTTTAATTTAAGCCATTGTAATTTATTATTTATTTTTTCTCTATTTCTTGGAAGAAGAAATACTTTTTTTCCTAACTTCACTTTAAAATTTGGAGGGTGAAATATTAAAATTTCCCTTATTTATTTTACTCATAAATGTCCCTTTTTAATTATGGGTCTCATATGGCTAAAATCTTATCCATTTATATAACTAAGGCATTATTTAATTAATAATGATATCTGCATCAATTCCTTATACTTAGCCTAAATAAATAAATAAATAATAATAAAATCTTAATATTTTTACAATTTTTTTTTTGTCATTTCCATATCACTATCAGAATTTTACATTTTTCAAATTGGAGATTAAACTAAAAAATTTTCCCAAATTTATTCACATTATTGTGGTTGTTACATCATATAAGTCTAGTGGCTTTATGTGTATAACCATACTCCAATTTTTATCAAACTTATCTTTTACATAATATACTATTTGGGTTTATGATGCTTTGACGTATGTCTTGACATATGCACTATTACTTGTGTGTATTAACAGTGAAAATTTGATAGATGAGTATCTTAATTCTTCTTTTACAATTTATCTAGTAGTGATCATATTGGCCTACATGCATTTGAATAAGATAATGTAAACTAGCCATGATAATTCAATTCAATTATATCTAATAATTTTCCATAATATAATACACCTTTGAAGCACATTTGACTATTACTACTACTTGAATAACATATTGTCCAAAGTGTTCTAAAAACTCCACAATTTTTAGTTTTTAGCCCTTGGTTTCATTCCATTGATTGAAATTTGAATTCATTGACATTGTATGCACTATAACATGTTGCTTTATCCAATGAACCCATGGCAAAAAACTTCATATCAACTACATGGAATGTGCTCACATCATTTCTTATATGGAAAACAATGATGAACCATGTGAGATAAATGCATATTATAGAACAATTGTGAAGATGTTGTCATGCATTTAAATGATCTTTTGATTTCCCTTACTCATTTGGCAAAGTGAAAAAACATTTTTTACAATGTCTACTATGTTATGGTTGTGGCATAATAAATGGTTTTTCCACTAGGGAAGTTGAAAAAAATATGCTCTTCTTATACCATTGTTAAGAATCACAACCTAAAGCTACAGATCCTCGAGGTCATCTTCCTCGGTTTTCACCTCTTACATCATTTCTACATTGATTGTCAAAATTTTCAATCTATATTAAGATTTTTTATCCAGTTATTGCTATAGGAGGTTTCTTTTATCTTCTTTTCCATCAAATTGACTTCGAGTCAATCTATAGGTTGTACTCAAGTTATTAAGTGGATTGAAACCATCAGTGGCCACCCTTAGCGTACATTTCGAGGATCCAAAGCAAATTGAAACTTCATTATATCAATTTTCTTCCATGCCTCAGAATCCATTGGATGTTTCATCATGTTATCAATATTCTTGTCTTTAGCATGCCACCTCTTGTTGGTAGTTTTAGGGGACATAAAGAGCCTTTGTAATCGTGGTTTTAATGGAAAGTATCTAAGTATTTTAGTATACGTGCTCCTATGCTTGTTACCCTTTTTCTTTGGTTTCCATCTAAATGTGTTACACTATTTACACACATATTTGGCTTCATCATCTCTCCAGTATAGCATGCAATCACTAGGATAATCATAATTTTTGTATAGTTGAGTCATAATTTATTAATAATTTTCTTTTCTTTAGAGAAAGAAAGAGGAATATTTGCATACTCAAAGGCATCTAACAACTTTAATATCATAGACATTGCTTTATCACTTATCTTATACAAACACTTGATATGATACAATTTCACTAAAAGAGATAGCTTCAAATATTTCTCACATCCTTCGTACAAATTTTGTTGTCCATATCTAACTAACTCATAAAACTCTTTAGCCATGTCATTCATCATTGGGTCAAAAAATGATATAATTGGATGTTCAACTTCGTTCATCATTTCATTCACATCATGAACCCCAAATGTATCATAGATCACATATATCCTGCACATGATCAACCTTAAAACTTCTTTCTTCTCCAACTCATGGCACATAAACAAATTGTACAGGAAGTAGATTTCTACCTCTCCCTATGCTCTACTCAAAAAGCATTACAAAAAATGTGTTTTACTGAGTTTAATTTTAGTGCTGGTAAGTTGACCTTGCATCAAATATCTGTTACTTTATAAAGAGTTCCTTTGTGTAGCTATCTAGGTTTCTCATTATATGATATTTGCTTCTCATTCCACTTATATTATTATGAGAATAGTCAGTCCTCTTTAGGACATTTAACCTCACCTATAAGTATTAATTGCTGTTATCTATTATGGTCAATATGGTTAATTTATTTTGGAACATATTACCCATTTAAACGTTATGACATTATTGTATATTTACATATTAAAGTATATGTTTATTTGGACAACGATATGTTGTTAGTCATGCATGCATCATGCCTTTGATCGTGCAAGTGGATCAAATGATCTTTTTTTTTTTCTTATTGAGTTCTACAATTTTATGATGGTCAGTACATCTCTTATGTTGGCTTTACATTTATTATTTTATAAGTAAAACATATCTTACATAGTATATGTTAATAAAATATTCCTTTTGGTGTAAGTTATTCACACAGCTATCTTACGTACTTGAATCTCTGTTTTTTTTTTTTTAGCTAACTAATAGTAGCAAAAATATATTTGTCCAACACTAGCATGAATGTGAACTCTAAATGTAAAATGAAGTTTGATCTCTTGGGCAGCCAAATTGCAAACTCGTATATGTTGCAAGTTCAACCATTGAAGCGGAGTACAAGAGCCTTACTAATGAAGTCGCAGAGAAAATATAGTTGTAGCTCTTACTCAAAGAGCTTCACGTGAATCTAAGCAGGTAAATTACATCAATCTCGGTGCATTATTATTTGTACATAATGCTATTCTTCATAACAGGACCAAGCATATGGGGCTTAATCTGTATTTTCTAAAAGAAAAGATGATGATTAAGCAACTGATAGTAAATCATATACTTTCAGAAGTTCAAGTGGCTGGCATTGGCACTAAACCTCTGTCAAAGACAAGGTTTCTTTGTCTGTCAGATAAACTAGGGGTCTGCATTGCCCTTAGTTTAAGGGGGCGTGTTAGAGAGATGAGTCAGGTTGAATTTGTTTGCAGCTTGTTAGGCATGATTCTGTTAATTTGTGGGCTTTTTGCTGATTTCGTGGGTCTCCATAGCGTCTCTGAAGCTCAATTTTGTTCGTGCCAACGTTTGGTTTGTGAGGATAACAAGGAAGCGATTAATATGACAAGAACAAACCATTCAAGTCCCACGATGATTTGGACGTAAAAGGTTGTGGCGATATGGTGATTGGAACCATCAAGACCAAATGGAATATTTGTAGGAAGTAGCAAATTTACCTCCGCAAAAAAATCACTGTATGAAGGTTTTATGGCGAAGAAATAGCACAACAGTAGGATAGGCTGGAGGAGGAGAAATAAGAAGATGAAGGTCAGAAGCTTTGTATACTTCAAGAGAAAGCCATGGAAATTCCTTTGAAATCCTAATGAATTCATTGTTCTAAGATAGGGTCTGGTAAGTTAAAAAATTTGCTGTCGTTTGCCTTAAAAAAACGAACAAGAGGAAAAATTTCATACACCTTTATAGCTAGTGGAGTGTAATGCTTCGAATTGAAGAAATCAGGGAGGAGAAAGAAGAGTTTTGTTCAGACGAACTCGCTCCCTTGTAAAATTATAAGTGGGCAGTAAAATTCTATTCAGTCCGTCATATCTAGGATATTTTTTAATTTAGTTCTTTATAAAATTTTTATTTTAATTTAATTCTTTACAAATAAAATATTTGTCAATTTAATCTCTCATAAAATTGTCTTATCAATTTGATCTTTCACATAAGAAGATTTTTTTTTAGTTTAATCCTTCACAAATAAAATCATTATCAATAATGTCATTAATATTTTTGAAATTAATTAATAATTTTTATCTAATATTAGTTATAACAATTTTATTTGTATGAAATTTAATTGAGAAATGTCTAAATAAGATGATTAACTGAGACAATAATTATACGAACGATTAAATTGAAAAATATTTTATTAATGAGTGACTAAATTGATAAAAAAATTCTATAAGGGATTAAATGAAAATTCTTATATGTAAGGGAGCAAAATGAAGTTTTGCTCTATAAGTACCGAAAGGAGGCGAAGTATGATTTCGTTCTACACCTAATTGATTGACGAGGCATTGTGGCATTAGTAGTTGCAATAAATAGTTTTAATATTTTGTAATTTTATTTCATAGATAATCCCTTAAAGAAACAAAATTTGTATATATATTCAAATCATTAAATAGTAAAAAACTAATTATTATGAGTAAAATATATTTTTGGTTTCATTTTTCACAAAATTGTCATTGTAGCCACCCACTTATTCAAATGTCAAATATACCCCATTTATTAGAAAATTTAACATTTAGTCCTTCACTTTTTCAAAAATATCAAATTTAGTCTCTTAGATACAGAGTTTAAGATTTGATAGATAGACTAAATTTTGTAATTTTTAAAAAAGTGGAGGACTAAGTATAACATTTTCTAATGACTGAAAATAGCATTTCAATGAGTAGGAAACTAAAATGACAATTTTATGATAAGTGAGAGACCAAAAGTGTATTTTTCTTTAATTATTATATTAATATTTAAAATTTAAAATTAAGAGTAAACATTAAAAATTTTAAATAACTGTTTTTAAAAATTAAAAATTTAATTTGAAATACTTAAATTATCTTCAGGTAATAATGTATTGTTTTTATTTGAAAAATTGCAAATTCATCTCATCTTTTAATTTAAATAATGAAATAATTTACTTAATCTAACAACGAATTATTCAAGCCAAATAAAAAAAATAACAATAAATAACAGTTTTTGACATTTTATGGCACTGCAACATTATAACAAAAGGAATAGGTCAGAAAATATATTTACAATAAGTAATAGTTTTTCAACGCAATTGCGAAAGCAATTGAAAGTGATTTAAAAATTAATTAACGAAATTTATATTTTACAACGTTATATCATGCCATGTCTCGGGATAACGAGTAAATGGATGGACTTGAGTTCGTCAAACTACCACTCATAAATAACATTGATTTGTGGAAGTCTTCAAGCAACATTATGTAGATCCCAATTAATGTAGCATTTATATGTCAGAAGACACTTAGGAAATATTTCAATAAAAAAATCTAAAACTGTATCAATAATAATTTCATCCATAAAACAAAATTTTCCAATATTAATAGTTTGATTCTTTTTAATAAAAAAACAGAGAATTTTCAACGATTAATTTTTGCTCCCATGTACATTAATATTAAATATCTTAAATGATTTTCGTGCTACCCAGAAACGAAAATTCAGTTTGGCATCATTATATGGAAACGTACGTCAAGAAACCATTATTAAATTCATTCAATCTTAGTCGTAAAAACCTAGTAAGTGCACAATCAATCACGAAGAAAACAAAGTTATGGTATATTATCCTTTTGTCCAGTGATTCAATAATAACGATTGGACCTTTTTATAAAGTTTAATTTGTCACTTTCAAAAGTTAATTTATGAGTTCCCTAATTTTGAAAAGTAAAAGTAAATTGATCAAATAATTTAAAAGATCAAATGTTAGTTTATTCTAAACAAAATATAGTTAATTTCACATTAATGAGTTAAACTAGTTTGATGTCATATAGCTTTTGTTTGGGCTTGACCATTGGAGATATTCTAGAGGCCAAAAGTTAGTTGTTATGGTAATCTAGAGCCACGCAGTATAGATATGCGGTACACATATATTGATTAGGGCACATTATGTTGCTGGCCGTTCAGCCACTATAGTATGTGCTCTTAATCAGATATATAAACTTGCGTGGCTTTTACTTGTTATAAGCATTAAATTGACCATTAGAATATCACCCACATGGCCAAGCAAAAATTAAGAAACATCAAATTATTTTAACGCTTTTTTCTTAAAATAAAGATTGAATTTCTAACCGTTTATTTAAGTTCTCACTCACCCTTTAATTCCTCTAAGCTAATCTGAGGTTGCTAATAAATTTAACCCATTAATATAATATATATATACATATCGTTTTATAATATTAATGTCAAATCGGGTGGAAACTCAATTATATCTAGTACATTTAGTTTCAAGGTTGTTAAACTTGTTAGTTTAGGCAAACTCATAACATAGACTCGTAACGTAAACTCGTAAAAGTTTACCTTGATAAATAAATAGTTATCAAAATATGTAATTTGATAATTTAAATATTATATACATTAAAAAATTATTCAAATATAATTCAAATTATTCTTAATCAAATAAAAGCTATTTATATTTCATAATTTGTAATACTCAACATGAATATTTTAAGATAATAATACATAAATAATTATTCAATATAAATAATTAAATAATATTTATTTTATTTTTTTAATAAGTACATATTAAATGTAATTTTATTATTATTTTTATGTATATTCAAACTTGTGATAAAATAAATTGTAAAGACTTTATGGAAAAGAAGCTTGTCTATATCTTGTTTAGTCTTGAGTTTAAATTATCATGTTATTGACTTTACAAGCTAGTTGACATGTTAATATCGTAAAATCAGTAGACTCGTAAGTTAACTCACAAGTTTACTTGTGTTTGTACTAGGTCCGAGTTTACATTGAGTTGATGAGTTTTCTGTATATACAATCGTAAACTCGTAAATTTGGATAATAAACTCGTGAGTTTGACAACTATGCTTAGTTTACTCTTCACTATAAGAAAATAGAGAAATAGGTAGCTTGGCATACTTGATCCTTCACTAATGCGCTCTAATTTGCATTAGCATGGGTCATGAGGGATGTATTTCTTGCTAATTATTTAATGTTAGTAGCTAAAGCTAAGGATTAATTTTGTCATTGCCTTGCCTTTAAAATGTATTAGTTAGTAAAAGTTCTTTCCTATAACTTGAGTTAAATTTGACAAATTTTTTAAGAGAACTCTCTCTCAATTTAGTGAGATATTCCATAGGTAACCATTCTCAACTCTAATTGTAGATAACTTATAAATATGGATTAATATAAGTGCTTCGCCAATATAGTTACTCCCCCGTACTAGAGGAATAACTAGCACAAAATATAAGATTAATCTTACTTTTGTAAGCATGCAAACTAAATACATGTGCAATATATCTAGAATAATTTAACTTTTTATTCAAATAAGTTTTGAAAAATTTGGTAGAGTCTACATGGAAATAGAACTATTTAATACCAGCCAAAACCTAAAGATATTTAGGAGACCGCTTTACTAAAATGCTAGGACTTAATTAATTTAAATAAACTACTTGAGAAGTGATTATTCTACTTGTTTATATTACAAATAACAAGTTTATCTTTAATGAACAAAAATGCATGATGATGAGGATGAGGTAACTTCCACCTGACTAAACTATAAAATTTGGTAATGACGATGACGATGAGGTAGCTGAAACACCTTTAATGTCTCAACATCCATCGTCACGTAAGAGAACTTTGCGTGTTGACGTCATTGTTACATATGCTTGAAAATTTCTATGGGTTTCACTTAAATACACTTAAATTCATGTGCTAAATTTGGTTTTCATATATAAGACAATACGGTGAAGCTAAGAGTTTTAACTTATAATGATGTTTCTCTTCCCAACCGTGAGCAGTTTGTCTTGTAATGGAACCCTAACAGTTAACTAATATGAGATGGTAATGGTTTGTCAAATAAATTCTTAGGGTCTATTACTAGAGACTTTGAATTATATCCTCTTGGGTATCCCAGTTGGAAAAGAGTTCCATTCGATTATAAAGATCATGCCTACAAGAAACCTATTCAAGTAATATTTGTAAACTTCTTAATTTGTCTATGCTTTTTGAATGTATCATTGCTAATATTATTCTTGAACACTGAAGGCTAAATTTATAGTCGACAGTAATCTTTACAAAAGTTATATTTTAAAATTTATTGGAGTGAAATGAAAGGAAAGAAGACAAGAATTGTGGTAAAGTAGGGATAACAACACTTGCACCTGATAACAACTTATTGCTAAAGTCTCCAATGACATTGAGAAAGATCATTGGACATTATATGTTGACTATCATCTTAGCTTACAAACTAAGCTAATAATATGAATTTTCTTAATTAATTCTTATGAATCGCCTTATGACTATATTTTTTTCCGATGAATAGCAAAATGCTCAGAAAAATGAAGAAAATAGAAAGAATTAGACCATCCACAATATTAATGGAACAAAGAGTATTACATGCAAGAAAGCAGAGATGGTAATCTTAATTTTTAGTAATAATATTTTACTTTTCTTGTAACATGCATATGTGTCATTACTTTCTTGTTAACTGTAAGAGTTGGAGTTTGGTTGCCTGATCATCAGAGGAGAAGTGTGGATAACTAACATAAACACATTGATGGGTTATTTGTGAATGATGAGTCCAGAACAATTAGTATACGTGTTCATCTAGTTTGTTTTAGAAGTACAAATAGTTGAGCTATTTTTTGGTTTTATAAATGCAAGGAAATTCTTGTATAGGAGAACTATTTTAGTTAACTCTTGTGTTATGTACGAGTAAGTGTAAGTTGATCTTGTCAAAGCAAGAAAAGATTGTTGCATATGAATATGTTTCAATGCTTATATCCCAAGAAATATCAATAGAAGATTCCTTAGCATTTACTTTAGGAAGCCAAGAGCATAAGGGTCAAGTTCAAGCGTTAGGATTGGGTCCATTACCATCCTAAGTGTTTGAACATCCCTCTTGTTCTTATGGCAGAATGAGCTCATCTTGTCCTTCTAATACAAATTTGCAAAATCAAGTCATGGAAATGAGATCGGTTATAGAACATCGAAACAAAAAATTTGACGACTAACATAAAAAAAAATATCAAAGTAAAAGATTTGAAGATCAAAATATAAGATATGAGATGATGATAGTTGCTTTAGGCAAAACTTAAACATGTCACACTTCAAACATTAACAGTAATCTTCATAATCTATATTATAGTTACTTTTTATATTTTGCATCACAAACTATGTCATGTAATATATTTTTAATAAGTTTTCTACTAATTGTTATATTACAATTTAGGTACTTGAATGAGCAAGTAGACATCGACTAAGTGTAGCAAATCTTTCTTCAAAACTTTTTGATCATGAGCATAAGTAGTTTAGTATGTTGAAATGTCTTTGGCACCATGTTATAGATGTTGTTATGGTTATTGGACTTAAAAGGGTCTTGTTGACTTAAAATGTTTTAAGAATAATGGTAGATTAAGTTGTACTTTGATTATGTTAAACTCTTATGTTTTGAAATAATGTTGATGGTTAGTATGAAAATTTACATTGTATTGTAACTGGTTGAAACAACATTGTCACATAGGAGGTAAGTAGGTGTATATATATATATATATATATATATATTTAATTAGAATGAATTTTATTTTAAACAAAAAATGCAATCAATAATAGCGCTTGAAACTATTGCTAATTAACTTAAAATTAAAAATTTAATAGCTTGCTTTTAGCCGCAATTTATAGCAACCGCAACTAAATAAGTAAAACTGCAAATCGCAACTATGTCATTAATACCTAGCTAAATTGTGAATTCTGTGTGGTTGTTTAATCAAGGTAATAATTTGGCCATGCATGTTTTACTCACATTTTGTCCAATTATTGGTAATGGCTTTAGCTATAGTTTGATCCATGAGTAATGCCTTTAACTACAATTTAAACTGCAATTAAAGCCTTTAGGAAATAAAAATTGCAGCTAAAGATCTGTTTCGCTGTAATGGGTCCACAGAGAACAAGTGCTAAGCTTACTAATGATGTAACACTTGAGAAGTTTTGAGCTTTTAATTAATTAAATTAAGAACTATAGAAATTTATTTTGTTGGTATGCTTTGTTGTATTAGAGTAAGGTGAAGATTAGGTAGAAATGAAATTTTTTAAAATAAATTTAGGGGAAAATTGGGGAAAAAATTGATAAGAAAAAAGCCATTAAAATAAAGTAAAATGTTAACTTAAGTATTAGATTTGTTCAACGGGCATAGTGTGTAACTTGCTTCCAAAATGCCCTAGGTTCAAATCCTCACTTTGCATCTCAAGGAAGATATATGTTCTTCTTCCTCTTTTAAAACATTTTCTTTCCTTCTTCCATCTGTGTTTGGTGTTTTCTTTTTTTATCTTGATAGCTTTCATGTTTTTTCAGCTAGTTTTGGGTTAAAATCCTTCAGTTCTAATGTGGTTTTATTCACTTCCTCCCATATGTGATTAAGGCACACTACAATGAGAGAATTATGTAATTTCTAGTTTTTTCCTATCCTGCTATTGCCAAAATTGAGCTCAAGATGCATGGCTACCTTTTATGGAACTTGAGATCCATTCATTGCTAACTGGTAAATTCTTATTTTGTAAATCCCTCTCTTTTTGATTTCATAGTTGTTTTGTGTTGATATCCCTCGTAATTTCTATTCTCTCATAGTGCACCTAGGACACACCTAAGCCTAGCTACCAGGTGATAGGAGACGCAAGCTAGTGTGATAGCTGCGGAAGGAGGGATGAAGTAGTGTGAGCTGAGAATTCATGACAAATTGGTTAGTTACCCTTAAAAGTTGTATGCCCTCGATAGATAGTGTTAGTGTGATTGTATAGTTAACCTGTAAGATACGATTTGTACATAATGAGGGGATATGATTAGGAAGCAAATTAGGAGAAAATTAGAGGATTTTATTTGAATTTGAATATGTTAGTTTTCCATTTATAGCATAACGGCCTGTGTATATATACCCTACAACCATGATGAATAGAAACAAGCTTTTCTCTCATTCTCTCCTTTCAGATTACATAATATCAGAGCTTTCCCTATTTTCTCTTTTTGGTTCTTCTCGATTAATTTTAATTTGCTTTGCATGGATCACCAACCTAGGTGATCAGTTTTGCCTCGCTGCTAGCATAAAAAAGTTTGGCATGTCAAGATTGGTCAAACACGATAGTCTGATGGCCTAATTTCTAGCATATAGGTCTTAGTGCTGCTAATTGATTTGCATCTATTCTCATACACCAACACGTGGAGGCAAGTAGCTGCTATGTTCCTTTCCATTCTTTATTTCTGACAATTGACTATTCATTTCCAGCTTAGCCTATATGTGCTACTAGCAATTGGTGAGGTGAGAGTTGTTGTTTGGGGACCCTTTTTCACCTCTGTTCAATGTAATTCTGTTTTGTTTATGGCACAACTTCAAATCTCTCTTTTTGTTTGCTTTTTACTCTTTTCACTATTTAAAAAATAAATTTAGGCTATTTTTCTTGCTAAGTTACTTTGTCATAACGTTTAAACCAAAGTCAACCATAACTATCCAAGATCACATATCACAAGATGAATGGTTCCAATTATTTGGATTGGAGTAAGACAATTCATATCTATTTAAGGAATACTAATAAAGATGACTACTTGACTAGTGATCCCCTAATTGATGACATTAAACAAGCTTAGTTGAGAGAAAATGCTCGACTCTTCTACAAATTTGAAACTCCAAAAATAGTGAGATAATTTGCCTAATTAACCACTATGAAATTATTAAAATAGATTATTTAGAATTTTTGTATTATAGGAAAAGGAATGTTTTTTGAATTTATGAAGTGTACAAGGCATTTTACCATCCTGAGAAAGTGGCTAGATCTCTTACGACCTATTTTGTAGACTTCAAGAAAACTTATAAAAAGTTGAACATGCTATTACCATTTAGTTTTGATGTCAAAGTGCAATAAGCGTAAAGGGAACAAATGGCAATATTGAGCTTTCCAACAATTTTTTCCTTTAAGTTTGAGGCTATCAAATCTCAAAGTCTCTATACTTTTGAGATCTTATCCACTTTTCTTGAGAATGTTTTTAGTCAAGTTCTTTGGATGGAAATTTCTTCCATGGCTTCACTCAATAATGCCTTTGTTACTAAAGGAAGTGGCAATAATACTAGTTGCAAGATGAATAACCAAGAATGAGGTAATAAGAATTTGGACAACCATCACAATGAATCAGAGAGTGTTGAATGCTATTATTGTCATGAATTGGGCCATACAAAGCAAATGTGCAAGAAATTACTGAATCGTACTCAAAGGAGCCAAATTGCTAATGTTACATCTACTAGTTCTAACTCTTAATCTAAAAGGCAATTATGGTTTCAGCAGATAAATTTTCTAACCTTTGCCAATACTAAGACTCATTGAAGTAGTCAATACCAATCAATACTCTTGTAGAGTTTGGTATACCTACAACATGTCTCATCTCCTCATCATTCAAATGGGTCATTAATATTAGTGCCATAGATCATATGATAGCTATCCCTAATCTATTCCCCTCCTTTTAACCCCATAAATCATCTTTCTTATAACAATAACATATGGGACCGTCTAAAACATTATGAGATGTGGGACGGTTAATTCTACTTCCTTAATTACCATATCAACTATTTAAAACTTACCTTTAACTTGATTTCTATGAGTGCTTACTCATGATGTCAATTATTGTATCTCATTATTTCTTGACCATTGCCTTTTTCAGGATTTTATGATGAAGGAGATTATTGGTAAAAGGACATATATTTTATGGTCTTTATGTTCTTGATAACTGCATAGTGATCGCTTGCATGTTTAACTTCCCAATTTGAAACATATTATCAGTTAGGAAATCCTTCTTTAACTTATTTGAAGAAATTATGTCCCTAGTTTCATAGTGTATTGTCTTTAAATTGTGAGTCATGTCAATTTGATAAAACTGCCATAGTCAATCTACTCCACAAGTCAATAAACAAGCTAGTTTTAACTTTGAGTTAGTTCTTTCTGATGTTAAAGGGCCTTGCCTAGTTGTATCCAAATTTAGATTTAAATATTTTATTACTTTTGTGGATAATTATTCTTATGTGACTCGGCTATACTTTATGATAAACTATTCCAAGTTGTTTTATCACTTCTGTGCCTTTTCTATTGAAGTTAAAACTTAATTTAATGTTTGTTCACACATTAAGGAGTGATAATGTCAAAGAATATATTATGACTCTTTCCAGACCCACATAACTCAACATGGAATACTTCACTAAACCTCGTATGTAAGTACACCTTCCTAGAATGGAGAGGTAAAATAAAAGAACAAGCACCTACTTGAGACAGCTCAGACATTAATATTTCTGATGAAGCTCTCTAAACAATTTTAGCTTAATGTTGTGTCTACATCATATTTCTTGATTAATCGTATGCCCTCATTTGTCCTCAATGACAATTTTCTACATTGTGTCTTGATTCCTGACAAGCCATTGTTTCTGAAGGAGCATAAGATATTGAAGACCCCTGAGCAAGTATACTGAATTGCTCAAGTAATATAAAAGTGAGAGAGTATCGTTACACAAGGATTTTGGTTACCAATCACCAAATTCACTAATTTGATACTATTTAGACTATGAAAAGTTAGAATTAAAGGGAGCTCAATGCAATTAAAATGAAACATTAATAATAGAAATTAATTAGTTTATATTTCTGGTTTTTTTCATTAATAATGGTAATTAAAACTATGGAAGAAAAGAAATATTAAAAAGGGCTAGAATTCCAACTTTACATGACCTTCTAATAAATCTTAGAATTCCTACTTAATCAAGTTCTACTCCGTAATTAGTGGTTGAATTTCCCAATTTAACTAACAACCAATCCCTTGGAATGTTAGTGCTCCTTTAACTAAATGAGATTTTCTAATCCCTTAGACAAATCCCATTTAAGAAGGGCTTTACAAAAGAACAATGAAATTCCACAAGAACCACACAATCAACAACATATATGCCTAGATAAAGTTAGATTATGGTGTCTATCACATAAGTAAACACATATATGCATTTCCTAATTTTATAAAGGAACCTGAAATTAACCAATAAGTGGTCAAGTCATAGAAAGCATTAATAACCATGACAAACACTTAATTAATGAAAATAAAAACTTGTATTAAGCAAAAAAAGCTAAGAAACATCATTCAATTATGCATGATTAAAGAATAAAAATAGAGGTAGAAGAAGAAAAGTTATGGTATTTCCGTGGTCTCCTTTGCCTTATAATGGTTTTAATGCTTTAAAATCCCTTGAAATCACTTTTCTTGCTTCTTATCCTTCTTCTTTAGCTATTTTTGACTTATCCCTTTTGAAAGTTACCCTATAAAGTTAAAAAATTCTATTTATAGTCCAATTTTCACACATATTAGAAAACAACAAATACCTAGGCATTACTTTGGATGCTTGAGCATTGAATGACTAGAGCAGAAAATAAAGGCTGCATTAAGTGCTCAAGCATTGGTT
This sequence comes from Delonix regia, assembly GCA_037074485.1. Lineage (NCBI taxonomy): Eukaryota > Viridiplantae > Streptophyta > Magnoliopsida > Fabales > Fabaceae > Delonix > Delonix regia. The sequence goes on along the minus strand of CM073451.1, from coordinate 23,040,989 downwards.
TGGATGCTCAGGCAATGGATAACCAGAATGTACAAAATGGGAATAGTAGTGAATGTTTAGGCATTGCCTTTGATGCACAAGCATTGGACCATTAGAACACACTTCTTCAAAAAATCAGAATCAAAGTCTTCTTTTAGGCTTCTAAATACGAAATTAGTTAGTAAAACACTTAGATTTAGTGCACTCAAGTCATGATAGAAGAGTTTACTAACTTGAAATCAAAATTACAATGCTAAGAGTGAAAACTTGAAATTTATAAACACTTTTTTTCACAAACAAATACTTTTAAAAAGGAAAATTAATTTTAAAATAAAATCAAATATTTGGAAGTGCTTTATTTTTTAAGGATGTTTGACCACAGGTCACTAAATTAGACTCAAAGTCTTTAAAGTGTGCTTCCTAGGATATTCTCATACTCATAGGAGAGATTGATGTTTTAGTCCTAATCTCAATAGATATAAGGTATTTGTTAATGTTACCTTTATTGTAAACATATCATTCTTTAGTTTCTACCAATTAGGGGGATGATGAAGGCTAGTTGGTGTATATAAAATCATCTTTGAATATACCATCTACCGAGCAATCAAGCAACTCTGATCTTTCATTGCTTCTAGCCCCTAAATCCCTAGTGCCGCTCATCATTCATGTTTATTCCAGAAGACAAGAGACTCATGATACATATCCTACCCATCTCCTTTGACATTTAATCTAAATCCCAACGGTGATGACTTCCCTATTGCCCTCCATAAAGGTAAACACCAGTGTACCTATCCTAATGCTAATTTTGTTTCCTATGATCATTTATCACTTTTGTCTAGCTCTTTCATTATCTTTCTAGATTCAGTTTCTTCTCCCAAGTCCTTTTAGGACTTTAAACTAACCTGGCTGGCATAATGTAATGTTGGAAGTTATGAATGCCTTGGATGAAAGTGGGCCATGGGAATTGGCAAATTTATCTCCTAGAGAAAAAGTTGTTGGCTATAAATGGGTGTTTATAGTGAAAGTAAATCTTGATGGCTCAGTAGCTTTCCTTAAGGGATGTCTTATTGCTAAAGACTATGCTTAGACATACATCATGGACTATTCTATTGAGCCTATTTGCTGAAGATCAAGGTTTTGATGATTACAAACTCTAAGAAGAAAAGTTTTCAATGTATCACTTAGGTTCTTGATGTTTTCAATGTTTAATCATGTATTAGGAACCTTTATAAATGATATTGAATTGATAGGAATCTTATAAAACGAATGTATAATTAATTCCAGGTTTTAAAGGTTGAGAAAAACTAATTTAGGGAATTCTAGAAGTCCCTAGTTGACTGGCCACAAGCTAGCAATCAACTAACCATCTTGCCAGCCAGTTGCTAGGCCTTAACCAGTTGAATGAAAGCATTCTGTAAGTGAACAATCGACTAGCCACTAGCCAACAGTCGATTGGTCACCTTTTGAGAAGTCCCCAGTCTACTGCTAGCTTAAGCCTGATCAACTAGTCACTTTCTATGAGTGAACAGTCAACTGGTCACAAGCCAGCAGTTGAATGGTCACACCTGGATCAAGCATCAATCAATTGCCAGCCTTAAGACCTTTGACTAGGATCACTTTGTGAGTGACCAATTGATTGGTTAAGAGTGAGCAATCAACTGTCAATGTCTAGAATTAGAAAATTATGAGAGGGAAAGAAGGAGTAGTCAATTAGTCAGTGGCAAACAATCAACTGGTCAATGACAGACAAGCCATAACAAATTTATAACAACTATATTTTGAAATCTCTGATTTCCTTTTCACTTTCAACGGATCTATTAGATTCCAATCTATATAAACTTGACCTAGGGTCTCTAAAATTGAGTGAAAACATTCAAGAGTAATTATATCCTAAGTTTTCATCATCTTATCAGCTCTATATCATATTAGTGCTTCATTGTGTTATCCATTCTATTTTAGAGAGTTTATTACTTGTAAACCTTTCTTTCTTATAAGAGTAAAGCTCAAGGAGGTTCCTTGAAGGTGTCATGCTAAAAAGAGAGCTTGGGTTCAGGGGGCGTATATCATTGAGAGAGAATTCAAGGAGGTTCCTTGAATGTGTTAAGATGAGAGGGCTTAGGAATTAGGAGAGGTTCTCCTGGGTGTTGTATTGATTTGTTAAGATAATAAAAAATCCCGAGAGGTTGTTTAGGGCCTAGACGTAGGCTTTAGTAGAAGCCAAACCAGGATAAATCTTTGTGTTCACTCTTCTTCCTTACTTTCTTTATATTCTATATATATCCATTAATTGTTTACTTTAGTTTTATAGAAGAATTTTTTGGTAAAATTTTTATAAAACCCAATTCACCTTCTTTCTTGGGTTCCAGCCTTGCTCAGCAAGTGGTATCAAAGCTTGGGCGCTTGTTTAAGGTACTTAACCATCTCAAGAGTATATATGGCCTGACTTAGTGATAATATTTTTCCTGAAAGGCTATCTATTACAAAACCTCCTAGTTTCAATGGTGAAAATTTTACATATTGGAAACTGAAGATGAAAATTTTCTTTGAGGCTATTGACGTTAACCTTTGGGATGTAATTAAGGAAGGTCCATATGTGCCTATGAAAGAAGAATAAGACAAGACCTCCATCAAACCCTAAATTGAATGAAATGAAACATAAAGAAGAAAACTTTTGCTGAGCAACAAAGCCAAACTCATTCTCATTAATGCACTAAGTCAAGAAGAATACTTCAGAGTCTCAAACTGTCAAAGTGCCAAAGAAATGTGGGAGACTTTAGAAATAGCCCATAAAGGAACCTCTAGTGTTAAATAGTCTAGGATTTATAATCTTACATAGCAATATGAATTATTCAAGATGAATCCTAGAGAAACAATAAAAGAAATATAAATTCATTTTACTTATATTGTAAATAATTTCGTAGTTTAGGTTAGACATACTCACAAACTGATCAAGCTCACAAGATTATAAAGGCACTTCCCATGGAATGGCAACTTAAGGTAACAAAAACTAAAGAAAAAAATGACTATTAGTAAAATTAGTTCTTGCTCTCTTTGGAAACCTTCAAGAGTATAAGCCAAGATTAAAGCAACTTCTTAAGGAACAAGACAAAAAGAAAAAGGGCCTTGCTCTTAAAGCATCATTATTAATGTGTGTAGATGAAGAAGAATGCAATGATGATTCTCTGAATGAAATTGATGAAAAAACTTTTGGTCTCTTCGTTAAGAAGTTCGGAAGATTCTTCAATAGTAGGATAATTGATGGAAAGAGACCAATTAGAAGAAATCAAGAAATCAAAGAACCTTTTATATGCTATGAATGCAGAAAGCTAGAACACATTAAATGGGAATGTTCTTAATTTATAAAGAAGTAAGAGAGCTCAGACAAGAAGAAAGGGAAAGAAAAGAAGGCTTACATATCAGCTACTTGGGGAGAAAGTGATGGAGATTCAGATGATGAAGATAAAGAAGCTAACCTCTACATAATGGCAAATAAAGATGAGGTAAGCTCTCTCTCTTCTTATGACGAACTACAAGATGCATTCAATTATTTGTATAATGAATTTCTTAAGATAGCAAAAACTTTAAAATTTTCAAAAACAAAAATTCTATCTTTAGAAGAAAGTCTAAAAAAGAATAAGGAAGAGAATAGCTTACTACTTCAGGTTAAGACTTCATTAGAAAAGTGAATCGAGACATTAGAACATGATTATATTAGTAAAAAAAAATGAACATATTTCTCTCGAAAAAAAAGTATGCGAACTTCTATAGAAAGTAAAAAAAATATTTATTGAACATTCTTGCTATGTTCACCAAAGGGAAAGATAACTTAAACATTTTGCTTGGAAAACAAAGATGTGTTTTTGATAAGGTAGGAATTAGATATAATCCCAAGAAAAGACAAAAATATTATAAGAATTTCTTTGTTCCAACAATCATGACTAGTATTCCATTTATTACATGTTTCTATTGTGGTAAGAAAGGGCATGAATCATACACTTGCTCTTATAGAAAGAATAAAACTTTAAAAGGAAAGAAAGTATAGGTTCCTAAGGGCACAACTAACATTCAAGGGCTTAACAAGAATTGGGTACCTAAGAATAAAACTTAATGCTTTTATAGGTATGTATGAAGGCTACTGAAACAAAGTGGTACTTGGATAGTGGTTGTTCCAAATGTATGATTAAAGACAAATCCAAGTTCATTTCTCTTCAACCAAAGAATGGTGGAAATGTCACATTCGGAGGTAGTGGACAAGGAAAAATCCTGGTATTGGAAAAGTTAGTAAAGGTTCATCCACCTCCATGAATAATGTACTTCTTATTGAAGGTTTGAATCATAATCTTCTTAGCATTAGTCAATTATGTGACAAATATAATAGAGTAATATTTGATTCAAAACATTGCTTGGTTGAAAATTTAAATGAAAAGAAAACCATACTAGTAGGTCATAGAATTAATAATGTATATGTTATTGATTTGGATGATATTTTATCTAATAATTCAAAATGTCAGATTAGTGTCAATGATGATAGCTGGCTTTGGCATAAAAGGCTTGCTCATGCTAGTATGAGTCTCTTAGAAAAGCTTGCCAAGAAAGACTTGGTTGTTAGATTGCCTAAATTAAAATTTGATAAAAAAAAACTTTATGATGCATGTCAAAAGGGAAAACAAATCAAGAGCTCCTTTAAAGCAAATGGAATTATCTCCATAACTAGGCCTCTACAATTACTTCATATGGATCTTTATGGACCCTCTAGAACTATGAGTCTTAGAGGAAATTATTATGTATTAGTAATTGTAAATGATTTCTCAATATTTACTTGGACACTTTTCTTATCTCACAAAGATTAATCATTTAAATCTTTTCTGAAACTAGCAAAGCTAATTTAAAATGAACAAGGCATGACCATCATGAGAATAAGAAGTGATCATAGTAGAGAATTTGAAAATAATCTATTTATGGAGTTTTATAATGATAATGGAATTCAATATAATTTCTTTACACCAAGAACTCATTAACAAAATGGAGTTATTAAAAATAAATATAGAACTTTAGAGGAAATGGCTAGAACCATGTTAAATGAAAGAAATCTTCCTAAGCACTTTTGGGCTGATGCTGTAAATACTACACATTATGTCATGAATAGAGCAATAATTAGGCTCATATTGAAAAAGACTCCATATGCGTTGTACAAAAGAAGAAAGCCTAACATTTCCCATGTACATGTATTTAGTTGTAAATGCTTTATGCTCAATAATGGAAAAGATAATTTAGGAAAATTTAATGCAAAGTCTGATGAGGCAATTTTCTTAGGATATTCCAACACTAGCAAAGCCTTTAGAGTATATAACAAAAGAACTATGATTGTAGAATAATCTATACATGTAGATTTTGATGAGTCTGACCCTTTTGAGCTAAGAAAGGCATCTTGTTAAGAAATTGCAGTTAAATTTGATGATCTTACAATAAAAGATAAGCAAATTGCTCAAGAAGTTAAAAATGAAAGTGAGTCCATCAAGACAGATGAACAACCCTCTTTACATGAAGAATCTAATCAAGAAATGGAGGAATAAGTCATCCATATTCTCATAAGATCATGGAACTACAAGAGGGATCATCTACTTGAACAAATAATTGGTGATGTCTCTAAAGGGGTAACAACTCAAAACTCACTTAGAAATATCTACAAATATGAAGCATTTTTTATCTCAAATAGAACCTAATGGAATTAATAAAGCTTTGAAAGATGAATATTGGGTTTTAGCTATGCAAGAAGAGCTAAATCAATTTGAAAGAAGTTAAGTTTGGAATCTTGTCCCTAGACCCAACAATCATCCAGTAATTGGCACTAAATGGGCTTTTAGAAATAAGCTTGACAAATCTGGAGTTTTTACTAGGAATAAGGCTAGACTGGTTGCAAAGGGCTACAATCAAGAAGAAGGAATTGATTATGATGAAACCTTTGCAACAGTAGCTAGATTAGAAACAATTCGTATGTTATTAGACTTTGCATGCATAAATGATTTTAAGTTATATCAAATGGATGTCAAAAGTACCTTTCTTAATTGATACATAATGGAAAAGTATATGTTGAACAATCTCTAGGCTTTGAGGATGAAAATCTTCCAAATCATGCATTCAAATTAAGGAAAGCATTATATGGACTTAAATGAGCACCTAGAGCATGGTATGAAAGGCTGAGTATATTTCTCATTAAAGGCATGATATTTTAGTTGGTTAACTTTATGTGGATGATATTACATTTAGTGCTACTAATGAAACTCTACGCAAATAGCTTGCTGAAATGATGAAGGCAAAATTTGAAATGTCTATGATGGGGGAGCTTACATTCTTTTTGGGTTTTCAAATCAAACAACAAGCACATAAAACCTTCATAAATTAATCCAAATATTCCAAAGAATTACTCAAGAAATTTGGATTTAAAAATATCAAAACAAAAGATACATATATGGGATCAACTGCAAAAAAGGATGTTGATGAAATGGGGCAACCATATTACATCTCAAAATACAAAAGTATGATTGGATCCCTCTTATATTTAACTACAAGCAGACTTAATATGATATTTAGTATATGCATTTGTGCTTGATTTTAAATTTGTGATGAAGAATCTCAGTACTTAACAATAAAGAGAATTTTTAAATATATTGTTGGCACAATACAAATAGTCTGTGGTATCGAAAAGGTTCCACTAATACTTTGGTAGGATATTCAAATGCTGATTTTTTCGATTGTAAAATCGAAAAAAAAAAAAAAGCACCAGCGCAACATGCTAATTCTTTGGAAATTCTCTTGTCTCTTAGTTTAGTAAGAAACAAAATAGTGTGGCATTATCCACTGCTGAAGCTAAATATATTGTAGCTGGTAATTGTTGTGCCCAAATCCTTTGGATGAAATAAAAACTAAAGGATCTTGGTATATATCTTAAGGAAATTCCAATCAAATGCAACAATACCAATGCTATTAATCTTACTAAGAATCCCATTACGTATTCAAGGTCTAAGCATATAGAAATCAGGAATTACTTCATTAGGGACCATATTCCAAAGAAAGGCTTTAGCTTTAAGTTTATCAAAACTGAATTTCAACTTGTTGATATCTTTACTAAACCTCTCTCTACTAAAAGATTTTGTTTTTATAAGAGGTGAACTTGGTATAGTTAATCCTAATGAATTGTAAAAATAAAATTTTCAATTGTTTTGCCATTTGCTTGAAGAGAACACTCACTAACTTAAGCATTAAAGTGGTTTCAATTTGTTTTGTAAGGTGTTTGTGGTGCTCTTCTATATTTTCTACATATTTTACATGTTGGTTGGATGAATATTTGTGATAAGATATGCACCTAAGTAAAATAGTATTAAGAAATTAAGAAAGTTGGTTAAAAAAATTCACAATTTAGTCACATTTTACAATGACCAGTTGACTACCATATTGTGAATAGTCAACTGATGATGATTTGGAAGTGACTAGTTGCTCAGGGAGATAACGAACAACTAACTAAGGGCTCTTTACAAGGGAGCAATTGATTACCAAGGAGTGGCCAGTCGATTGGACATCCCTCAAAGCCCAACAATTGACTAGTATCAAGTGATTAGTCAACTGTAAGGTTCTAGAGAGGAATTCTGAGAAAAATAAGGGCTGATAGTCAATTGCTTACAAGTGACCAGTCGACTGGTCAATACCAGAGAGTGATACTAAGTGAAAATATAGCTGACAATTGACTGCACATAAGTAACCAATCAACTAGTCGATGACAAAATTCACTATTTAAGGCAGTCAAAACCCTAAAAGCTCGTAACTTCCACTATTTCTAGCAACCGACTACTTTTCCCCTTTCTTGCTCTCTAAATTTCCAGCCAAAATCACCAATTAAACACCTTAATCTAGGGTTTCATCAGTTTAAAAGGGGATTTTATGCTATCCTATTCTCCAACCTGAAATTCTTGAAACCTTCCTTGTAATCTTGCCTCTCCATCATCATTCATGGCTCAAAGACTAACTCCTAAGCATGCAAGGACCAACAATTTGATCGTTAGCTTCTCCTCTGATCTTCTTCCTCTCTTATCTTCAATGGCATAAGAGATAACATTCATTGAAAACTTCCAGCAAAAGGGAGTTCTCGCAACTAGGTATGTGCATCTCCCATTGCTTCAAGATGAAGGATTTCATCTTTTTAATGTGTTTAGCAATGCTGGATTGAATCATCTGCTGAGCCTTAAGCTTGATTATGGCCCCAAAGTTATCAAGGCTTTTTATTCTAATCATATATACAATCCCACAACCTATCTTATCACCACTGAGGTCAAAAGAATAAGAATCATTTTTTGTGATGAAACCTTGGCAGATATTCTGAATCTTCCTTTAAGTACTGGCCATTATTTCACTGATCATCCTAACTCCTTCAAGACTGCATTTGGTTACAACAAGTTAGAGGCTATGAATAGGATTAATGAGGTAGCCATTGACAACCCTAATGCTCCCATCAATGTCAATGAGTTGTCTTTAGGAAATAGGCTCCTGCATTACATTATTGCTCATTGCCTGATTAACAAATTAGGTAACTTTGCTTATCTGAGTGAGCCTGAGATGTTTATGATGAAGTGCATCTTGGAGGGAGAAAGTTTTAGGCTGACTTGGCTAATCACTCATAGGATGGCCTCATGCAAGAGGAAGAAATCCTTTGCCACTATGACATCTTTTCACTTGAGGATGATATGGAGTCCCTTCTGCAAATTAGGTGGAATAACTTACAAAGAATGAGTTTTATCAAGACTCTATAGTGACAATGGGTAAGGAAAGTCCAGAGAGTCCCTAGGCCACAACTTCCTTCAGCCACTTATGTGCCTTATCCTCCTCTGTTTGCAGAATCAGTCAAAGAAGGAGGTCCTTCTGATCTTATGCCACCATCTTCTTTTGCTCATATGCCTCCATCACTACTGCCTCATGCTTTGATGGGTTACACCCTGGCTCAGCTTAAGACTGTAGTGATTCCTGAGCTAATATTGCTTGCTGAGATCTGAGCCACGTATCAGAAGATGGACTTCTTTAGTTTTCATATGTAGACTTTTCATGAAACCTTGGAGGATATGAACGCTAGGCTTGAATGCATTGAGACGTACTATAAGAAGCACTTTAATCCCTAGGCTTAGATTAGGTCCTCCCTTTTTTATGTGACAAAGGGTAGAAAAATAAGAGATATAGGGATCTATAAGGAGAAAGAAATTAAGAGCTTAATGTTTTTGTTTTTAAGTTTATGGTTATTTTTATTTTTGTTTTTATGATTGTGGTTGTTTCCCTTGTTTGAAATTTTCTTCATGGTTATTTGTTTCAGACATGTTTCACTCTTTTGAATTCAATAAAAGTAGCTATTTTAGTTATATGGTTGCTTGATATTTGTCTTTATCATTTAAACATGACTGAATAAACAAGGAAACCAAAAGAAGTGAAAGTTAAAATCAAAGTAATCATATCCAACTTTAACAAAAACAAAAGCATACTATCCTAAAAAACATTTCCATGTGAAGTAGTAACAATTGTAGGTTTGTCATCATAAAAAAGAAGGAGATTGTTGAGCCCATTTGCTGAAGATCAAGGTTTTGATGATTACAAAATCTAAGAAGAAAAGTTTTTCAATGTATTACTTAGGTTCTTGATGTTTTCAATGTTTAATCATGTCTTAGGAACCTTTATAAATGATATTTAGCTTATAGGAATCTTATAAAATGAATGTATAATTAATTCTAGGTCTTAAAGGTTGAGAAAAGCTTATTTAGAGAATTTTGGAAGTCTCCAGTCGACTGGCCATAAAGCTAGCAATTCATTGGTCACCTTGCCAGCCAGCTGTCAGGCCTTAACTAGTCAAATGAAAGCTTTCTGTAAGTGAATAGTTGACTGGCCACTAGCCAACAATTGACTAGTCACCTTCTAAGAAGTCCCTAGTCTACTGTTAGCTTGAGCCTGATCAACTGGCCACTTGCTATAAGTGAACAGGTGACTAGTCATAAGCCAACAGTCAACTAGTCATACCCAGATCAAGCATTAGTCAACTGCTAACCCTAAGACCTTCGACTGAGAGCTTTCTGTGAGTGACTAGTTGACTGGTCAGGAGTGAGCAGTCGACTATCGAGGTTTGAAATTTGAAAATTATGAGAGGGAAAGAAGGAACAGTTGACTAGTCAGTGGTGAACAGTTGACTGATCAATGGCAAACAAGCCATAATGGATTTATAACACCTATATTTTGAAATCTCTGATTTTCCACTCACACCCAATAGATTTATTGGGCTCCAATCCATATAAACTTGACTTAGGGACTCTGAAATTGAGTTAAAAACACTTTAGAGTGATTATATCATAAGTTTTTATCATCTTATCAACTTTATATCATATTAGTGCTTCATTGTATCATCCACTCTATTTCAGAGAGTTCATTATGTAAATCTTTCTTTCTTTTGATAGTGAAGCTCAAGGAGGTTCTTTGAGGGTGTCAAGCTAAGAAAGGGCTTGGGTTCAGGGGGCAGTATATCCCTGAGAGAGAATTCAAAGAGGTTCCTTAAAGGTGTTAAGTTGAGAGAGCTTAGGAATTAAGAGAGGTTCTCCTGGGCATTGTATTGATTTGTTGAGATAGTAAAAAATCCCAATAAGTTGCTTGGGGACTAGACGTAGGCTTGGGTAGAAGCTGAACAAGGATAAATCTTTGTGTCCACTCTTCTTCCTTACTCTCTTTATATTTTGCATTTATCCATTGATTGTTTCACTTTAGTTTTATAGAAGAATTTTTCAATAAAATTTTTATAAAACCCAATTCACTCCCTCTTGGGTTCCAACCATGCTCAACATATTCTAATACTTTTTCACATGTTGCTAAAATGACTATGATTTGGTTATTTATCTCTCACATTGCTGCTTATAATTAGCCTTTACACCAATTGAACATTTAAAATACTTTCCTCTATGTTGATCTATAAGATAGGTATATGTGGAGCAACCACCTGGGTTTTTTACTGGCAATATGCGAAGGTTTATCATTTGCAAAAATCCTTATACAACTTAAAATAGAGTCATCGTGCCTAGTTAGGAAAATTTGGTGAGGTTATTCAATAATTTAGCTTGAAAAAGAACAAATGCAATCACTCAGTAATCTATAGGCAATCTAAAGCTAGTACAATTCTTCTTGTGGTGTATGTTGATGACATTGTTATCACAAGAGATGATGGTGAAGGGATCTCATCCCTTAAGTCATTCGTACATGCTAATTTTTAAACTAACTTAGGACAACTAAAATATTTTCTAAGAGTAGAGGCGATAAGGAGCAAAAAAAGGAGTCTTCTAATCTCAAAGGAAAGATATACTTCATTTATTAATAGAAATTGGTAAAATAAGAGCAAAACCAAGTAGCACACTTATAGCTCTTAATTTGGGTCTTATAAAAGAGATAGTGAATTATTTGAAGAACCTAAATAGTACAAAAGGTTGGTTGGAAGGCTAAATCATTTCATAGTTACAAAATCAGATATTGAATACAATGTGAGTATTGTTAACCAATTTATGTCTTCACTTATAGTTAATCATTGGGCTGCTATAGAACACATTTTATGATACTTGAAAGCAATCCCTAGACATGGCCTGCTAAACAAGAATCATGGTCACATTAATTTTGAGTGCTTCATCGATACAGATTGGGCAAGATCCAAGACGGATATGAGATTTACTATTGGTTTTTATATATTTGATGGAAGAAATTTGGTGTCTCAGAAGAGCAAGAAGCATAATGTAGTATCTAGATCTAGCACTGAATCAGAATAGAGAGCTATGACACAATCTAGTAGAGAAATTATGTGGACACAACATCTTTTGGAAGAAGTCAGATTGAAATCATCAATACCAGAAAAACTTTGGTGCAATAATTAGGTTGTCCTTCATATTACATCAAACCCAGTCTTTTATAAACGAACTAAACACGTAGAAGTTGATTGTCATTTTGTTTGTAAAAAATATAAGAAAATTTGGTCTCTACAAGATATGTGAAAACAGGATATCAATTAGGTGATATTTCATAAAAGCTCTCAATGGGAATTGGATTAAATATCTTTGTAACAAGCTAGACATGACTAATATCTATCGTCTAGCTTAAGGGAGAGTTAGTGTAATTGTATAGTTGACCTATAACATATGGTTCCTTCATAATTAAGGAATTTGATTAAGAAGCAAATTAGGGCATTTTATTTGAGTTTGAAGTTACTAGTTTTTCATTTATAGTACAAACATGAATAAAAGCTTTTCTCTCATTCTCTTCTTTATGATTATAGATAGCAATTAGCCCCATGGGCTAAGAGCCCATGATGGATATAGTATTTTCAATGATGGTCCTTCCCTCAAAATGTTTTCTTTTTAGTGATTGTTTCCCATCTTTTAGTAGTGACAAGTAGATTTACTTCAAAATTCTATGTTTCTTTGTCTGTTTTATGAGTATATTTAATCTTAACATTTTCAGCTGTTCTTAGCTTCATTGACCATCCTTTTTTGTTAATTTCTATATTAATCTTTATTTAGTATGTTTTATTTACCTACTTGTTTTTACGAGAACTTATGTACTTAGTAAACATTTGGAAATCCAAATATAATTCAGCAGTCAGCACTTGATCCACGAGGGCATCCTTATGTGTTGCAAATTGCAATTATTACACATTGTAAAATTTTTTATAAAATTTTAGATATAGTTTCGTATTGTCCCGCTCCATAAAAGTTGTGTTTTGTCTGATATCAGAAAATCTACATATTGCTACTTGTCTCTCGTGGTATATTAACAAATCCTCCAAAAAGTACTATAAATTTTTTTTTAACGCATCAAGTTGATGAGAAAGTATGCCTTCAAAATTATTTAATAAAAAAATTATAGTTTTGAAGTAAGTACTGTATTAAAAAATGAAATTACACTTATCCAATGCCATAAATTTGACTTTTACTTCAATAATTAATTATTAAAACTTACAGTGTCGTTACTTATGGAGGAATGACAATTGGGTTTCCTTCTTCTTCTTCTTCTTCTTCTTCTTCTTCTTTAATAAATGCTCAAAATTGGATAAACTGAGATATAAATTTTTTCGTTTTCTTTAACAGAAAGCTCAAGTGCTATAATTCTCATGCTTTCTGTCCATTAAATTTATTGTGCTTTGAGATTTATGCTATTTAGACTACTTTTAAGTTTGGATTGATGATTTGGAAGCTCGAGTGGCACTCAGATTCCTATTAGCAATTCCCTAAACCCCATAATCGTTGACTTTCCAAAGCTAGCTTGTAGAACTAAACCATTCACAACCAATAGGATAACCCATACTCCTTAAACAGAACATGAGGATCACTTCTGCACAGAATCCTATTGTACATTACAAAAAGTCAAAAGCTCAAAGCATGTACATGAGACTGCATTTGGGGAAACCGAAGAAAATGTTTAGGCATTGAAAGAAAAAATTGATCAAATACATGAAGAAATAACAACCTTTACCATTACGCCATATCTGCCCCAATTAGTTGTTGATTGGAGACCTTAGTGTATTCCGAGCTGCCTTGCAATTCAATCTCTTGTCCTTGGCTCTGCTTGCATACATGGTAGAACACTGTGAACGCCATGGAAGCTGACATCTTAATCAGACATATAATGTTCAATAAGAGCAACCCCATAAACAGCCAATAATAAGTTTCTGACTTTTTGTCCACCATGTTCCAGCTGATATACACAATCAAAGCAATTACTCCGAACATAAGCTCTAGTAGAAACCCTTTCAATTTCATTCCCTTCAAAAGCTGCGAAGCCTTCCCAAGTGCCTCAAGTCCGCTTTTCTCTTCAAGTACAGAAATGACAATAGACATATCCCAAAAAACTGCCAGGTACATACGGAAAGTTGATACCACAGCCGTTATTGCATAAACAAAAGCTGATGGGTGAGATGGAGTACCAAAATACATAGCGAACGGAAGAATCGAAAAGAATATAAAGATTACATAACCAATATCACAGAGAGTTATGTAGAACCAAGTAATAATTGGCCTTTTCCATGATTTTAATATTCTTAACAACAGATCTTTGAGAGACAAGTTTACTTCTCCGTAAGTTACAGCTGCTGCTAAAATAGTGGTGGTTGATGAGAACAAGGAGGCCATGGAGAGGGCAAGAATGAAGAACCATTCGAGTCCTGCAAAGGTGCGCAAATTGGCTGTCATAGCAAGAACGATGTTGGCATACTGAGAACTACCTGGGTTTGTCAAGAAGAGAAGAGCTTCCTTCAAGATAAAATCTTTGAGTAAAGGCTTAATGGAGAAGAAGTTGCATAACACGAGGAATGACTGGAGGAGGAGGATGAGTAAGGAGATGGGAGCCATAAGGTTCCAGTTTTTCAGAAAAAGAACATGGGATTCTCTTAGAATTCCCACTAAACTTGAAAGCAAATTGGATTCCATTGTGTAGAGCGGTGCAGATACCTCGAATTGGACTGATTAGTACAGGAGATAGCACATGCAATGACAATCTATTTATATTGGCTTAGTGCTCACCTTTTTGAATCAGTCTAATATATACGTCGGAACATTGTACATGAGGTATTGACCTTCAGAAGTTTAAGTTTAGGGTTAAATGGATTATCTAATTTTTTAGTGACCTAATCTAAAATGTAAAGTTTGTAGACATATATTAACCCGACATATAATTTAATAGCTTAAAGTGATTGAGTCTAGTTTTAAATTCAAATTCTATCGTTTTCACTTATTTTAGCTTTGTTTAATTGTTTTCATCTTATGCGTGTTTTTTTAATTATTTTATTTTTGGAATTTTTATTTAGAGTTTATATAAAAATCTTTAAGATGCATTTTGTAAAGAGTTTTGCTTTCAATAAAAATTTCAAATTATTGTATTTTTTTAATTAAATCGTACGTTTTTTGTATATTTTTTCATGTTATGGTACATCAATTGTTTGAAATGGAATCAGTGATTATTGACTAGTTCTTACAACCATAAGCGAAAGGAAAAACAGTCAACGCGTCTTTCAAATTATGTGAAGCAAAAGAGAACTTCGTACTTGCATATTAAAGGGGATATTAAAGAGCTGCTCATTGACCATTTGTCTAACTTTAAAATCATAGTTATCAATGGTACTAATTATCAGCTTGAATTTTCAAAAATGGGATTTATGCAAAAATATTACGGATTGTATTATATTATTAACAAAGGTCGTCGTACAGTTTAGCGTGCTGTTCAAGACATTAGAATTGAAAAGCTTGACTTAGTCCTGGAGGTGAATTATCACTTCTTCACAATATTATAATTCTATGTACTATTCAAAGTCAAAATGCTTGACTAAGTCAACAAAGTCTTGGAGATAGAGTATAGGGTTTACGGGTTTCGGGAATTTGAGCCCTACCTATTAATGTTGGGGCATTTAATGCCC
The DNA here is from genome assembly GCA_037074485.1 of Delonix regia. Taxonomy (NCBI): domain Eukaryota; kingdom Viridiplantae; phylum Streptophyta; class Magnoliopsida; order Fabales; family Fabaceae; genus Delonix; species Delonix regia. The sequence goes on along the minus strand of CM073451.1, from coordinate 23,025,550 downwards.
AATTACATGTCGTCAAAATTATCGACAGAGAACATTTTTTGTCCCTTTTTTTTTTTTTAATTCTAGAGTCGCGGGCTATGACAGTCTACGTCGAATAATTTTTTAAAATTTCTCACGTTGCGTCTTCTGACAAATCGCAACCTTACTTGCAGTAGGTCAAAAACCGCAACTAATGACAGTCTCTTACAGGTCATCATTCACCTGCAGCCTGCCAGGTACATGTCGTGTCATGATTGGGCGTTGTGGATTACAACATTCCCGCATTGGTCCGTTGAAGATAGGTTGATCTGTATAAAAAAAAAAATTTACATCTGAAGGTTAAAAAAGCAACCCGGCATCCCCTTTTTTTCTTCGCCTCTCATTTTCGGCTTGTTTCCCTTGTAAGAAGATATCTGAAGTGAAGAGAAGAGGAGCTGCTGTGTAAATGGTCCCATAAGTTTCGTTCTGTTCTTTTTTAGAAGTGGTCCCAATACTGTCCAAAATTTTTCCTACAAATAGTTCCAAATCTGTAAGACAATACTTTCATTTTATGATGTTTTTATGCCAGCATACTTCTTTTTTCCATATCAGTTGCAACTATTTGTTTTGTGTAGTTGAAATTAAATAGGATAGTTAAAATTTTTTTCTGTTTATATTTGGATGTTTATGAGAGTTGGCCTCTATCATATCGTTGAAATTAGTTAGGATTAAGAGATGTGATTTTGTGGAGGAAGTTGAAATTGCAATTTGTTTTACATTAAACTTTGGATATGTTAGAAACAATATCTTTAAAAAGTTAGTTGAAAAAAATTATAATAGTTATAAAAAAAATGGGTAAAGCTTGTATGAGGGAAAAAGTTGAAATTATGTAAATGAAAATTTTAAATTTGAAAATAATAATTAGTAACAATGTAAAGTTGGAAGAAATGAAGAAAAAGATGTGGTGGGGAAAAAAATTATGAAGGTGTGAAAAATACAATATTAATATAAATTTGAAAATTGTATATACAAAAGTATATAATGTTATAGATGAAATGTATAAGTTGAAAATTTAAAAAGTGGAGCTAAATTAGAATATTAAGAAGAAGAACAACAAAAGTATTAAAGAAAATTCAAAATTTGAAGAAGATTTTATATATTTAATATATAATATTAATATATTTAATTTGAATAAGATGTAATATTGAAATGTGATTGGACCAAAAATATTAATTAGGATATTAATTATGGTAGAGTTATGATAATGGAAGATTGGAAAAGATAGATAGGAAAGTGTATAATGTTGTAGATTATATGTAAAGGTTCAGGATTCAAAATGTGGATTTAGATTACAATATTAAGTAGGAGAATAAAAAATATTAATTGTATAAATTTTTGAAGTAGATCTAGTATATTTAATATATGATAGATAGATAGATATATATATATATATATATGTATGTCTATATTAAATATAATTAATATTAGTAAAATCTACCTATTATTGAAATGTGATTGAAAAATTAGAAATAGTAATAATGGTAAAGTTGGAAGGAATGGAAAAAAAGATGTGATGGGAAAAAAATTATCGATGTATGGTAAAAATATAATAAAAGAAATGTGAAAATTATAGATAAAGAAGTGTATAATGTGGTAGAGAATATGTATAGGATTAAAATTTGAAAAGTGGATTTAGAATAGAATATTAAGAAGTAGGAAAACAAGAAAATTAAATGTAGAATAATTTGAAGTAGATTTAGTATATTTACGATATAAATTGTCATATATTTAATATATAATAATAAATATATAATGTATATAATTTATTACGGAATACATTATGCTTGATGAAAAATTGTAATAAATGTAGGTAAGAAGTGGAAAATTGTATTAGAAGAAAATGTAATAAATTAAGTTGTTTGTTTTAAATATTTGTATACACTTGATTAGTTGAAGGAAAAACGAGTAGAGAGAAAGGGACTATCTGCATATATGCAAATGGGGAAATAATCAACACTAAGAAGGACACGATATTTTTGTGTAACATGGCTAATGTAATGAGAGTTGACAAAGAAATCACACTTGATAGACTAAAACATGCAATTAGTCGTAAGCTTTAATTGAAAGCTAATCGATTCATGTCACAATTGGTATATAGACATCCAATGTCTTTGTGTCTAACTCGGTATCGAGTGTGTAGGTTGCGAGATGTCGACGACATTCAATCAATGTGGGAGGTAAATGCGAGATTTCCAACCCAACTGAATTCCTGTTGAGTTGTATGCACATATTGGAACAACATAACTTGACTTGAACAAGGATATTGGGCCACAAGAAGATTATGTTGTTTAAACACTCCCATTTATTAGTCAAGTAGTTGGTACTAATGAACATACAGTGAATGAGAATAATTATCCAACAAACATCATGACGTGGATTCCACATGTAGAGTGTTTGCAACAGTATGGTCTTAATGTCCCAAATTATACCTCAATGCCAAGTTCTTCCCTGCCTCTACCTAGTACTTCTCGGTTCCCTTCTAGTGATGAGGATATTAAGGACATATTGGATGAGTTTGAAAATGAGGATGAATTGTTAGAACAAGGCAACTAACACCTAAAAGGAAGGTGAATTGGGTGTTTACAATAATTTCATTTCTTTTTTTCGAAATTGCTTTACAAAAGACTTGTTATGAAAGATACTTGGAAGTGTATGAAGAAAAAATACAATTATATTAATCAAGGGAGATTTAATGTAGATGCTTAGAGTATGAAGATAACAAATTTCTTTCCCAATAACAGAGCATTCAACAATATGTTATTTACTTAATTCAAAATCTTTATCCCATGTAAGTTAGAACAATTATACAATCACTTTAACAATTGGATTATTTGAAATAAATATAAAAGAATATGTCCAATAAGAGATCACAATACTTCAAGTGAAATATCAACAACAAAAGTAAAGTATAAATATAAATATTCAAAATATAAAGAGTATAAGGGTAGAGAAAGTAAACTTCAAAATTTATCCTAGTTCGGCTCCAATTCAAACCTATATCCAGTCTCCAAGCAACCTCTTGAGATTTCTCCACTAATTTCACAAGTTTAATTAAGCACTTGTGAGCCTTTACAACATCCAACTCAACCTAAAGTTGTTCTCACTATAGAACCAAAGAACACCTCTCTTTCTAGACGAAAATCACTTTAAGAGATTCCATACTTTTGTTTTTCTCTCCCACGGGGTACACCACCCTTGTCTTACAAAGATTGTAGAAGAATGATATTGCTTAAGAGACTCTCTCAATGAGTATATATACAAAATAAAACTCTAAGAACTCAAATGATAGAGATAGCTCAATGATGTTTGGTTCTCTCTCAAAGATAATAAAACAAGTTAAAAATCACATTCTAGCATTTTGTTTCCTATGATTTTTGAGCTCTTGAAACAAGTATTTATAGCCCCAAAAAAGCAAAAATAATTGTTTGGAGCTGAGAAGAAATTCATAGTTGTACATCTTGATTGTTGGAAGTAAGTAGTTTCATCTGTTGACTTCATGACCATCCTTAATTATATAGCTACAACTTTATATACTCATAACTCTTTCATTGTAACTTCATTTTGAACTAATTATATATTACCAGAAAGCTCTGTAAATTTATTTTCTATCTTGACAAGTTTCATTGCAAAATTCTATCTGGTTGTTGAGATATGGTTGAAAAAGTGACAAAAGGTCAGATAACAAATTGAATTCTATCTAGTTGTTGAGATATGGTTGAAAGAGTGACAAAATGTCAGATAACAAATTGACATACATAGTCACAATTTGAGACACTTATAACTCCTTTAATTTAAATCAATTTTAAGCATACAAATGGAAATTTATGTGAGTTTATTTTCATATGAAATAAACCTCATTTCAAAATTCTTACCAATTCATGAGATATTGTTGAAAATGTGACTAGAGGTCAAGAAAAAGTGTGATATTCATACCTACAACTTTGACAATCCCAACTTCTTACTTTTACCTTTATTTTAAGCATGTGGTATATGAATCGAAAGATGTTTAGGTTTATTTTTTAGATGTAATAGGTTGCATTTCGAAATACCATCTTATTTGTGAGATATGATAAAGAAAATGATCCAAGGTCTAAAAACAACTTTATTAAAATCCATATCTCTCTATTTTCAAACTTATATTTTGAGAACTAAAATGTATTAGGCCAATAAATGTAAGTCCAAATGGATTTAACAAAATAATAAGCCTATGATAGTTAGTTCAACTTACAAGTTAAATACTTGGTCAAATTCATATATCATAATATGCATATTTTAATAACAATTAGTATAATATAGACATTTTTACCATGCATATAAGATTCCCATATATATATATATATATATATATATCCAATTTTCATTGTCTATAATATTAGAACTTATTGGATATCATATGAGTAAGTATATTTCATATAAAGGATGATTTGAGTATAAAGTATTACACGTTAATGATTAATTAATTAAACACATGTTGATACCATATGTTTAACTAATTTGTTATATATTTGTCATCATCAAAACTTTTAAAATTGAACCTTAGGGTTAACATGAATATGATGCGCTGCCAAAAGGATACGATGATCTCAGTAACAATGATGATGATTAAGGACAGGTGTGAACACCCCATCTCATAAATAAGTAAATAAGGATAATTAAAATGAAAATTAAATAAATAATTAATTAATAATTTACCAATCAAGAGCAAAATGAAATTGAAAACAACAAATATAAATTCACCATCAAATATGAAGATTTTAATAAAAATAAAATGGTGGAAATTAGAATACCTCTTAAATGTATTAGATGAATTAATTAAGTAAAACAACAAATCAAAAAACAAAATATATAGATATATATAATAATAATAGTTTATAAAATAAAAAATAATATATATATATATATTTATATATACTAATGCTGATAACAAAACAACAAGAACCACTATGGTGGCAGGAGCAAAAATCTTCCAAGTAAGCCTGAAGCATTATAAGCCTGCTACACTAACTTGAAACTCTATCACTGCACTGTGAACACTTGCACCAAAATGAACCCTATGTCTTAGTCAGGCTGCATGTCATGGGGCTCAAGGAAATAGAAAAGCAAATAGGTGCTGAGCGTGAGAATGACTAGAGCTACATGCATGCATAAGTCTTCTTTCATGTTAAGAACAAAGGGCTCAGGGGAAGGGCAGTAAGAGAGGAGGAAAAAAAAGGAAACTAATGAGAAGAGAGAAAGAGGACAGAGGAGCTTTGGTTTATATAAAGAAGAGGAGAATGAGCTACAAAGGGAGGAGGCCCTGAGATACTGAGTTGCAGTAGAGAAAGAATGAGGGAATACATACCATAAGGAGCAAACTCTGAGTGAGCAGTGAGGGGATGAGTCTACAAGAACAAATCAAGAAGCGAGGAGGGACCGAGACCAACCATAAGAAGCGAGCTCTAAGTGAGCAATCAAGGACTGAGATGAATAAACTGAGAAGCGGTGAGGGACCGAGAAGAAGGGAGATCGAGCAGAAGGCAAATCGCAGAGAGAGAGAGAGAGAGAGAGAGAGAGAGAGAGAGATAGAGAGAAGAAGAAGAAGAAGAAGAAGAAGAAGAAGAAGATAGGAGAGAAAGAGAAGAAGAAAGGAAAGAAAAAGAAGAAGAGAAAGAGGTAGCTGGAGACTGAGCAGAAAACAAGCCGAGAGGGGGAGGAAAAAGAAGTGAATGCTTTGTTTAGTGCTATGGAAATAGAGTTGAACAGAGGAAGAGAACGAGGAGCTACGACGATACTGAGAGAGAGAGAGAGGAAGAGAGTGAGTCGTTACATAACGGTGCTGAGAGGGAGAGAGAGAAAAAGGGAGGAGAAGAGAGAGTGACCCAAGTGCTATTGTGCAATGGTGCCAAGAGGAAGAGGAAGAAGAAGGAAGAAGAACGGAGGAGAAAGAGAGAGTGAGCTGAGAGTTGTTGTCATGAGCCAAGGAGAAAAAGATAAATGAGAAGATACGTCGGGTCGAGGAGAGAGAGAAAAGCAAGGAGGAAGAAGAAGAGGAGAGCCACCGGAGGCATTGACCGAGGAGAAGCCGAGACTGGAAAGTCTAAGGAAGGAGCAAGTATAATACATATGCATGAAACTCTCCACGCCCAGTGACTTGCATCATGTTCGACGTTATTTTATTTTTTTGGTATTATTACTTCATTTGTTTTTTTATGCCAATGTGAGACTAATCTTGGTTCTATAAATAAGGTTTTCATTGTGTGAGAATATTCTTCTCCTCGAGTGCTTGGGGTCATGTGAGATTTTAATCTCCTTATATCCCGAAAATTAGTACATATTTGTTTTAAAAATAATAATAATGCAAAAATAAATACTTTAATTAAATATTTTCCATTATTTACGAAATCATCATGTGAGAATACTGTTCTCCTTGAGTGCTTGGGGTCGTGTGAGATTTTAATCCCTATAAACCCTGAAAATGAGTACATATTTGTTTTAAAATAATAATAATAATGCAAAAATAAATATCATAATTAAGTATTTTCTATTATTTACAAAATGATTAAGTCGGTGTTTTATAAAATTTAATTAATTAAAAAATGTCATGTGGGACTTGGGTCTCTATAGGCTTTGGGGAATTGATCTTATTAAAAATAAGACTAAAAGAATTCTAATTCAAAATCCTTAAAAATACATAAAAACAAAATCACAAAGAATTTCCAAATATTTTATTCCATATTTTGGGTTCCCAAGTGAGATCACTTATCTCTTAAACCACCCAAAGGTTAATTAGTAGAGACTGTGTGAGACCTTGAATCTCCTCAAATTTCAAAAATTACATTTAAAATATTGGGATGAATTAATTAAAAAAAATAGGAGGGGTTGTCCTATCTATTATGTAACTAAAAATCTTAAGAATATTTTTCATTTTAGTTTTACTTTAAGTTTCAAACAAATTCTAATTTTAAAAAAATATATACAAAAATCACATTCAAAAATCATAGAAATATTTTTCCATTGTAGTTTAAAGCTCAGAATAAATTCTAATAACATATATATATATATATATATATATATAAATTAAAAATCCTGTTAATTATAATCTCACTTTCAAAATTAGAAAAATCCAAAAACCCAAAAAATATATAAATTCTAAATTTCCGAAAAATGGCTTTCCGTTATGATTTCATTCCAATTTCAACGATAAATTTCAATTTTGGAAATCCAAAAAATTAAATAAATTCCAAATTCTAAAATAATCCTTTCATTATAATTATATTTCAATTCCAAAAAACATAATCTCCCAAAAATCCTAAAAATCTTATCCCATAATCATTTCATTTAAATTTAAAAAAAAAATAAAAATTAAATAGAGGAAAAATGAAGAGGTTAAGAGAGTTAGATTAATTAGGTTGTTTTGAATTAAAGCACACAAATAAAATTCCAATCTCTTTTTGTTTACAAAAATCTGTTTAATTTGAACTCTCATGTTCCCTTCACAAAAAATTAGAAATCATCGACCAACAGATACGCCATTTTGGTCGAATTACGTGGACTTTGATCCCTATTATAGGGTACGTAGGCCCTAGGCTTTCATCTTAGGTTAAGTCCACCCTTTGTAAATATCTAGTTGTTTGCTTTCATTCTTGTTGTTTTGTCTTCTTTGTTTAACATGCATCCATGCCAATAAAAGGACCATAAAGATAAATTTAAGGCCATATTCTATTTCAATTGACTAGTTTAAGGTAACCATCCTTATGGACAAATGTTATGGGGTGCCTAACACTTTCTCCACACTCAAGCAGACTCCCGAACCCTTCCTTGTTTTCACATACCATTTTGTCTTTTTCATTTTTTGTTTTAAATTGGTTTTTCAAAGTTTTCCATTAAAAATTTTAGTGGCGACTCTAATAAATTGATTTTCAAGATTCATTTTGGGAATCAATTTAAATACATTTTATTCTATCTCGCCAAAAGGTCAGTTACGACAACTGGGTAGTGGAGATGGATTGGACACTATGGGCAATGTAGATATGGTTGTTAGTAACCGACAGGATGATCCTGCATCTGCTTTCTTTCAGTAAACTAACATGGGTAAAGCAAGGGGTGCAAGTTAATAAACTCATATGAGCAACATGATGAAGGCAACTTTTCATAGACTTAATATATATTGAGTGAAGTGTGGTGAAACCATACAATTGGATTACATGCACACAGTATTGTATTTCTTAACCATCACTTTACATTGGGTTATTGGTGGTGGTGTGTTGGCGAGAATCCCCATCCTCAGCAGGGAGCCATATTACATTATAGGGTGTTGCTTGATTAGAAAGGCCATAATGAGGTTAGAATAATATAATCATAATCTTTTATAGTGATTGAAAAGACACCGTGTCTTTAACACATTTCATGCCACTTTAAGATCAATTGGCAACCTTATGAGGCGTAGCATGTTCTCTAACTTATCTCGAACTATTGCCTTGCATCAAGAAATATTTGGCTAGCATTTGTCCTTCTCATATACTTCCATATCGTTGAATGGCACCATTATGATTAGGTGCTACATCAATTCAGCCGAGTGCAGCCAATACCTCAAGATCTAATCAATTTGGGGGCTTGCCACACCATTAAACCACAGGGTAAGACATAGAACAATCGATGTCATGAACATATGGTCATCATCACTACTTAGGATGTGTGGTGTAACGCCTTTTCCCATTCTTCTTTGGCAACCCACCCCATTAATCACACATTAGACTATATACGTTGGTATTGGAGATGAACTCTTTGATGGATTCATCCTATTAATGGTGCCTAAGGCTACGTGGCACATTTCTTTCTTTTTATCCTCTTCATATTATATTCCCTTGATACTTATGACTTTTTTTGTTCATTGTAGGCAACTTGGTAGAAGGTTTATATTTTCTTAGCATCGATGATCCCACATTCGTAGATTATCGCCAATTTAGGGATATAGTGTGTCATGATTATAGATTTATGTTAAATACCCTATATGAGCATCAAAACATGATGTCTTCCCAACCAGCCATGTGTGCACCTAAACTCCCTCAGCCTTTGATTCCTCCAGGAATTCAGGTGCGATATGCTTTCATTGCTAAGGGGGTATCCTTCTTAGCAATGAACGATTCTAAACCTCTTATCTTTCTTCCTTGCCTGAATACGCAAGGAAGAAAGGGCAGGGCTCGCTCTACCCGACCCGATCTGACTTTTGTTGTTTCCTGACTGACAGTCATTCTCCACAGCGACCATTTCCTTCGTTGGCAGAATAGAATGTAAGTCTTCAATAAATCCCGATTGGTGTGAAGCAAGCAGGAATATCTAGCTTAGGTTCACTACCATTGAGAAAGAGACTTTAAAGCAATGGACATAGGTTCGGAAAGCTTGTTTAGCCCTAGGTAGCGAACATAAACCAGAAGAGCTTGACTGGCATGGATGACTAGCCTTTCCCCACTGGCTAATAAAAAAAGCAGAAGAAGTGCATATCGCACCCTTAGCTTAGGATATTTTCCTTTGTCTCTCAAGAGTAGTTCTGATTCCTGTTGGTGGAGTTTTTATTAAAATAGATAGCCTTTTAGATGAAAGAATTACCTTTTCATTGAGAGAATCATCTTTTCTTGGGAATGTGACACATAAGTGAAGTACGGCCCTAAAGAAGACAGTCAAGGGGAAAACAACCAAGGCGAAAAACACGGGCTTTCCTCAACAAAATAGTTGATTTAGACTCATGCGTTGGGTTGGTCAACAAGCTCTGACGACTTCTTCACTCAAAGTAATAGCTTGAGAGAGAGATCAGGAATTCTTTAGCCTTACAACTCACCTTTTCCTCGGGCTTTCCCCATTTCATTCTCTCCACTAATTAGTCTGATTCCTTGCTTGGCTTTTCGCTTACAGACCAGCTAAGGGAGGAGGCGTCTTACTAGACGGAAGTTCTTGCTCCGCCCTTTTCCTATGCTTGACCTTTCGGGGCTCTAGCTTCTGCTGTTCAATCAAGCTTACCCACATCTGAAAATGCTAGTGTTGCTTGTGAAGTGCCATGTCTCTTTCTCCCAAGTCGACGGGCATTTCTCCGATCAGCTCATCTGGTTATCGAGCTAAGAGAAGAAAAGAAGGGTCAGGCCTCTTTTCGCATACGGGGAACTACCATTGGAGGAGGCTGACTTGTGGAATTTGAGTAGGAATTGGGCAAGTGCCGCGCACGGTTCAAGCTTATATGCAAGCCCGTGAAACAGGGCTCAAAGTGGACCCGTCAGCATAGAATGAAGGGGACTGCCTACCCCTACCTATGACGAGTCAAGGTCACTTTATCACTTGAGAAAGAAGTGTTCAGGTACACCACTCAGTGTGCTTCAGCTGCCTCAACGGATGTGGATCTCAAAGCGAGCGAACTTCTCTTTTGTGAAATGAGTGGGGAAACCTAGCTTTACACATCCATTCCATTCCAGACGTAGGATTGGCTTTCGAAAGCTCGACTAGAAGAAAGATTGTGTTATAGAGGGGTAGACTGATTCTCAAAGCTCGCACGGGAATCGAGTACTTCTTAAGCGGGAAGTCAGGTTTAGTAGAAAGGTAGGATCTAGTAGGGTTAGAATCTTTGTTAGCAGTCTAGGGCGATGGCAAAGGTTGCTTTTAGCCCGTGGGCGATCTAATCATAGGAATTCTAATAGGATAGGGCGGTATCTCAATTAGTCCGGTGGCGACATTCAGAATAGCTTCTAATATGTTTTGGTGTTGATACTAGGTTTGGTGGGTTTAAAAAGGAGAACTGGCTAACGAAGCCTTTAGTACTGACCTGTAGTACGTACTCTTTCAAAGTCCTCATAGTTGAACTAGTATGTGTTTGTTTTCTCGGGTTTGCTTGCATTTGAGAGCCTTACCTCTTCAATGTTTATACTTCCAGAGTGAGTCCCACGAGATAGATCAGATCCTTAGGAAGGGGGCTGGTAGCCTCCTGTGGTCTAGGTTGCACCAGGTAATATGGAAGGAAAATTGCGCACACGGGATAGAAGATAAGTTTCCTTTTATTAGTCTGAGTTCATCTTTTCCGCTTTCAAGCGTGTACACACACTGAAAAAGGAGAATAATATCCCTTTAAAAAAAAAAGGTAGCTCACTGGAGCAAGCAACGAAGTGCCATAGGGTTCAGGATAAACTTCTACTGAAGTAGGTACAATCTCTTTGTGGATCAATCAATCTATTAGCGTTTCTAATAGATGGGCTCCTCTATCTGTTCGATTACCAAAAAATGCTCTTTCATAGACGAAAGGTAATCAAGTAGCAATTAACTTTAAAACCTCTTCTTTATTGTGGGCCCTAAAGACGATCCTTGCCCTTGTTCGATAAAAGAATATGGAGTGGATTTCTAATAGTTGCCAAGTCGAAACCTATAGTCTACATCCAAAAAGGAGAGTTCTTTCAGAGCAGGTCAGGGAATCTAAATCTAAGTCAATCATAGAATCGATTCCCGTTGAAGTTTGACGAGAGATATCGTAGTATATATAGGTTACTTTTTCTTCACTCTAGCGATATTGCTAGGGCAAAAAAGCGAGAACTAGAATGCTTCTCCTATTCTCTATAGATGAGACTGAGAAGTAGATCCAACCTAGTCTAGTAGTAAGCAATCTGCAAAAATGAAAGGTTTTTCTTCCTAATCCTAATCTCGTAGTAGACAGGCTTCTTCTTTAATAGCGACACATACAATACGTGTATGAAGCCTGAAATGTGATTTACCCCGATCACTAACTAAAAGCGGCTCCTCTTTAGCGGTCGTCGCTTGAACGAATCAAAGAATTTCTGCAGTCGATCACTTTGTCTTCCAAATCATTCCCGAAGGACATTTGTGAAGATCCTGAAACGATGATCGGCTTTAGGCGAAGAGCGAAAGATAGTTGGAGAGCGAACGTCTTCTATTAGTAAAGCGCTAGCAGCCGTTATACTCAATACTTAAGGTAATAGTCTCTTCTGTTGTCATCCTTAAAGCGGTATGGGGATCGCCTTTTCAAGGCTCGAGTGCTTTAGCCAGGCATCACTCGCGGAAGCGAAATCGCCAACGTCCGCTAACTGTCAGAGTCAGATCATCGTGAAACTTATTCTTATAGAAAGTGTCTTAGCCTGGACTACCACCAAAACTGCTCAAAAAAAGCTCTTTGTTCGCGCTTCTCGAGTGAGTTTAGCTGAGCTTACGAGCCAACCTTGCCTTTCAATCAAAGTAAGTGCACCCTTGTGTGGTCTATTGCACGCCGCCGTGGTGACTGAATCAACTATTGGCAGAAGTGGAGCCTCTGCTCAATGCAAAGAAAGCACTCCTGTCCTGAAAGAAAAAGAAGAGCTTCCCCGGCAAAGCACTAGAAGTTAGAAATCGAGTCGAGCAATGATCCAATTGGATTCTCTTTGTCACAAGGGAAATGGGGTGACAAAGAACAAGCTTTAAAGAAGAAGAAGGACTTTTCGCCATCTCAGGTACAATGGCTAGTTGGAAAGCCTTTTCAAGCCAATCTCTTGATTCACATTCATGTGAAAGCGTTGCAAGTGATCCTGCATACAGACACTTACAGTCCTGTGGAAAAATACATATATAGGCAATTCAGTTATTAGTGTCACCGGTCAATCCAATCCCTGGGACACTAGCGAGTCTGTCCCTCTTCATTTTGTCCATGAAGCCTTAGATACTCCTAGCCTCCATCTTTATTGTCCTTGAACCTAGACCATGGAAGTATGGTTATAGTCCAATTCCATTAGTGGGATCTATAGCCTAAGGCTCTTTCCCAAGCCAGTCAATTTAGAAGGTTTTCGAGGACTACCCTAAGCCTACAAGTAGGCAGGACTTTCAGTTAAAATGGCTAGGTTGTGAAAGCGGCTATCTCTTATCGGATTTCACCAACTACCACTACCATCCTTCTTAGCATTAGTAGCTTTGGCACGATAGACTCATGAGATTAGACCTCATGATGGGCTGTGAGAGCTCTATTCCGACTTATTATACTCCCTTGGTTCGCTAACCTTCGAAAGTGATCTACGACCGATCTCAAGATCAGTCGGTGGGAATGGCTCGTGATCATGCATTCAATCAAATTCCCTTGGGAACGATGGTCAAGGTTTGCCGTAAATAAACAGATGACTTCGATTCAAGCATCCGAACATGAATACCAACAGGGTTCAGATATCCCAAAGCCACTTAGGATTTCTTATACCCCGGAGGGCGGGTCTAGTTATGACTCCCAGGAATGGCAAGCAAGGATGATCCCACCGAGGGACAAAAGAGACCTTCCCAACTACTATTAAGGAATGGCTACTCTAACTGGTGGAGTCTCCAAAAAAACTAATAACTATGTGAATCTAAACTTCCAACAATGAAATGAGCGGTACCCACAAGCTAGGAGCCCAACCCAAGCCCCCAATTTTTAGGGGATTGAAGTGGCCCGGCCTCTAGATTTAGTAAGTGGTAAGTAATACCTTACAGAGGATATTTTTAAGGGATTACAGAGATTCATTCTAACAGCCTATTCTTGCAGACAGCGGATTCTCTATCTATTTAGTAGTTAAAGGCTTTTACCAGGAAATAGAAGTGATTTAAGCGCGCACTAGTGAGATAAATGAGGAGTTGTCGGAAGTTTCGTCGAGTCTTTTATCTCACGAATTGGATTTGAACCAATATCTCCGGGCGAGATCTTATCCCGTGGGCGTTAGCGGACGTTTTTCATTCTTCACCCGGTCCTTAGTAGCGTTTCCAAAGTCAACCTAACCGGTTACCTTTGGAAATGCGCTAAAACAGGCCTATAGGTTCGCCTTTCTAATAGAAGAAGAGTATATAATTAGATAGAAGTATATATAATTAGCCAGATCGTCTGAAGCATGAACAAAATCACCTTTGTTCCGAAGGCTTTAATGAAAGCGTTTCCTTTTATTTCTTTTTAAAGGCGGTCCTTTTCTTTCCCCCAACCGATGACTCGCTTGTTCAGTACTGCTAACTATTATAGGAGGATGCCACCCCCTCGGGACTACCAGTAGTTTCGGTTGTTGAATCTCGTGAAAGCCATCCATAAGGACTATCTTAAGAATTGTCTTCAATCCCAGGATGATTTAGAATTGCTATATTACTTTGATCAGTATACATTGGAGGCTATCATTCTTAATGTACTCAGTATGGTCTTTCACTCACTGAAGGTGGACTCAGCATTCCGTGTAGCAACCCTGTTAGATCAACTCGACTCAGCCGTCCGGGTTCAAGCAGTATTGTTGAAATCCCGGAAGCTTAGTAATAAGACAACTAACCCCTCGAATGAGGAACAACAGAAAGAAGAGAAAACAGAAGAAAGAAAGATCGATCGGCCGATCTTTACCGTATGGAAACAGGAACAAGAGAAGAACGAAGCCCTACATCGGTGTCTGCCGGTGAGAATGTGGTATTGCTTTACGCGGTCTCAGTCTCAGCAGGATTTGGAAAACCTTGCTCCGATATGAGTGAGAAGCCCTCTCAAGAGAGAGAATTCTAAAGCCCTTCCTCCTTCACTAGTCAATATATTTTAGTCGAGTAGCATTCGAATCCATATATGAATGGCTTTGGCTTTAAGGTCTACTCTAAATTCAATAGTTTAATGACAGTCTTTCCAGAAGGTACGAAAGCACTTCTCTGAGATTGAGACTGATGAAGGCAAAGAGAAGTCAGGAGCTAGATTAGCAAGCGGCGGGGGGTCGAGAGATCCGGGCTTGATAGAGCTTAGGAAAACGCTATAGGGAGAAAGGTCAGCAAGGTCCAGGCCAAGAGCTTAACCGCGGGATGGAAGAGATACGGCGGGAAGGGCTAGCTAAAGAGGTAGAAGGAACTTATCGCAATGGATAAAAGCATCTTGGGCAAAGTAAGCCTCATCTCCTTCCAAGAGAGGGCTGGTCGATCAGTCAGTTGGAGTAAACTTGCCCTTTTCTTTCCGGAAGGGACTACTTTCATAGTTTTCTTGAATAAGAAAAGAAAGCGTAGAAAGGAAAGGTTTTGATTCGAGGTTTGCCTTTAGAAGTTGAAAAGTCACTGGATTTGTCCCTTTAACAAATTATTCAAGAGGGAATGCTTGAAGTCCCCCATTTCCAATGTCGCAAGATTCTGCCTATACGATGAAGTCTCGTTTAGTCTTGTTCTTGCCGGGTGCGATGGCTAATATGCGATCGGGGAGGAGGGGCCTTAACCTTTTTTCCACCTGCCCCATGCATCAGGTTTGACTATACTTCGAAGAAAGTCTCGACTCGAGTCTCCTAGTCTACATCCTAGATGGCACTCAACTCTAAGGGGAGAGAAAGGAGAGAAGAAGGGAGCCCCGTAAAAAGCAGTCACTGTTTTTTTTCACAGAGAATGCGATTGCTTATCATGTAGTTAAGGCTCACTCGTAAGGCCAAAACTGGGTCTTTATTTATTTTATATTGCCCAACGAGCTAAAAAAGAAGAAGGAGAGGGCTACCTAGGAGCTTCAGTAGAAAAGTGAAAACTATCAGAGAAAGATGCCACTAGTATTTATTTTAGGTCTTTCCTTTATGCTTTATGTAAATGGAAAGGCAGAGTGGTTGAAGGGTTTAAGAAAGGGCTGCTTCCACCATTTTAGCTTCGAAGCTTAAAGACTGAAAGTTACCCGCTTATTTATATAAGAGTTAACTTAGACTTATAGAAGAACCAGAGGCGAGGGGAAATTTCCTAGTCTAACTCTAATAGTGGGTGGCACCGGCCCTGATTGCTTTCATTTCGTAGCTGGAAGCGTGGCGCATTCGTGACTTTTTCAGTGGTAAGTAGAAGAGTCAGAGTGATCCTATAAATAAAGGAGTTTTACCTTACCATAATAGTCAGGGAACTAGGAAGAGGAGTACGATCAGGATAAGGCCGAACCCACCTAGGTTTAGAATAGGGATCCTGTAGTGTAGCTAAGGAAGCCTTGAGGAGGAAGATGTCGCCGATCTTTAATTCCTTATCCTAAGGCTTTTACTGAATGAATCTGGTAACTAATGCCGCCAGAGAGGCTGAGGTGAGTATCGCCGCATCGCCTACGACAACTTCTTTTGCTGAACCAGTATCTGAGACTACTTCTGTCGCTTCAACGAAGGATCTACTTCAATGAAAAGAATTATTTCACCGAGTAGTGGAACGGAACGAAATCTGTCTTTGTCTCCCGATGGGATGCTTTTTACTAATTGGATGACTGACAAGTCTGATGTCTCCTTCATTGTCGCCGAGCAGAAGAAAGATAGGAATTCATTAGCTGGTCCTCTTAGTGAGAAAGTGAGGGAATAGCCTTAAGGCAATGGAGTGAAATAACAACCTCTTTTTTGAAGAAGTTTTGCTTGGAATTGACGAGACATAACGTCATCCTTTAGTTTTATGTCACGCTTTGATCAATAGAACCTCTAAGAGCGGGGTTCTACTTCTACTTATATAATATAGATAGGAGAAGTAAAAAAAGTCTGCTATAGCTAAACTGCCCACTATCCCCAATCGTTATTTTGATGTCAGCCATCTTTATATGAAATTTCACTGCCAGTAGTCAGCTTTCAAGTGACCTGTAGGGCTCCTGCCACAAGGATGGCTAAGCTTGCTCCAGGACAGGAGTGTTGGAAGATAAGGCAAGAAAGAAAAGTGCCATTTCCACTAACTCTTTACAATAGATTTTTCGCTTCATCAGAGAAGCTGGAGCAGTCAAATAATGAACCAAAGAAATGGTAAGGAAAGACAACAAAATGAGAAGGAGTTGAATAGATAGAGATCTTGTTGAACGACGAGCTATTGTAAGAGCTTTTTCTTTGTGCTATCAGGCTAGGTGGTAATAACTTTCTTATTTCATTTGCTAAACGCTTTAGATGTAAGAATATGACAGTGTCTATTTGAAATCTACTAACTCTCATCATCTCACTTGAAGACTTGTCTTCATTATATTAAACTCTTAGTAGAGTTGCGAGGGAGACCCAAAATAAAATAAAAATACAAACCGAAATCAAATACAAACATAAACATAAAGTCATAAAGTCAAATCAAAAAGTATAAATATAGTGATGAAAAATCAAAATAGAAATAGATATTTAATGGGAGGATCACTAATGACGGGAGGGATGTCTTGGAATGAATTCATTCTATCTATAATTTCCAGAGTCATAGGCAACCGCCACCCGAAATGTAATGATTGAGATTGCAAGCAATATGCTAGCTATCCATATAGCTATTTTTTCGGGACTTTTATCTTTCAGCAGACTAGCCAGAGATTGATTTTCATCACCGGAGCTTATTTCAGCATCATCCATGAGGACTTGCCCTATATGTGGGCATTGCCGTCATATAGGCAATGCAGGAGCTAGAAGCAACTCGTCAGACTCGACTAAGCCTAAGCACTTACTCACAAAGAAAGAGAGGGCTCACCCTGCTAATGACCAAAATATTTGCCAAAAGAATGAAAGGTCCCTCAGGATCATCAAAATCCAATAAATAGCAGACCGCCATACAGAAGATCAAGAAGGAAAGTCCCGAAATTCGGACCACTAGAAATCGAACTTTAAAGAGTTGAGTAACCTTATTTCTTCTCATTATATTCTATTCTTTCTTTAACTTTTTTGCTCCCCTATTGTTGAAGAGAGACTTTTGGGATCGAAGGAAGGTTCTTGGCTTTTGTCCAAAAAAGAAATGGGATTTTTTCTCGCACATCACAGCTACTATGTTGTCTATGACTACAATATGATATTTTAATTGATACAGTAATTCTGATTCAATTGTGACAATAGCCAATAAGCAAGCAGCTTAGCTTGTATTCGTATAGGGATACCTCTTCTTGAATATATTGTTGCTCTTTGATTGATAGAGCTGCTTTTATCATTCTTTGTTGACGAAGGCACTCTCTGGGTCGTGGGCCTTGGGCTTTCTCTGACACCTTTCTTCCACGGACTTGGAGGGCTTCGTGTAGCTGATTTTAGTGACTCAGGTCCAGAGTCACTCACAATAGAAGGCTCTTGTTGCTCAGGTGCTTGTGCCCGCATACTTTAGGCTAGCATCCCGGAATCTGGCAGTACTACATTTTCGTTTATCTAAAATCTATGATGATGCCTCATCGAAAACGAAATGTGGAAATAAAGAGACTTTTTTGGTAGTCGGATCAATGCACCCCCACCCTTTCTTCTGCTGATCATAGCCAAAAAAGATGCACCTTATAGCCTGATTCTCCAGCTTTGTCTTGAGTTGCTTCCTTCCTTATTCATATTTGAGGAGAGAATCTGTGAACGAAGTTGAATCCTTTCTATAATCACTCTTGAAGAGACTTACATACCACTAGTCGTTTTTGTTTGTGTATTGAACTTTTTTGATGCTCTCTTTTGTGGAAAGTAATGAAAATGCTTCAGTGGTCAGGCTCTTAGTGTTTATTGTATTTTTATGGTCCTTCCATTAACTACTCCTTGCTCCAGTAGCTCCCACACCAGATGCTACTACTCCTTCGGACCCTGTTGCTTAGTTCGTTCGTGTGGTACCTTTGACTCTTTTAGGTGTAGAGGGAAAAGAGAGTCTTAAGCAGCAAGCATGAGTGAACAGAGACTGCTATTACCATGTCCCTAGCCTGGTTCCTTCTTTGTTGCCTGCCTCTCTGCTTTTGTCAGCATAGAGGAAGGTTTTCACTCCCGTTGAGAAAGAATAAATGCCCTAGCTCAGCTTCCTAGCATGACACATCAGCTACGCCATCAGAGACTGGATTAGAGCCTGGAATGATCCTCCACTTGCTAGTCAGGAAATATCACCTTATCTTCTTTCGCTGCTCTCTTAAGCTTTCACTCGCTTTACGAGTGCAACCAAGTTCCAAAAACTGTTAATTAAGATACTATGCTGGTATCTATCTAAGAGTCAATATCTATGAGAAGCTTCCTTCTCATACACATATGAAGCAACGTTTGATCATCAGCATTAGAGAGTTTTTTCGGTCCTTGAAAGAGCGTCATTAGTCTAGCTCATCATGACTCAATCATGGCCTTAGGCGGAATTGGTCCTGGCCGGCAGAAAGATACCGGCAAGCACAAAGCAGTCGTCAAAAGGGTTTCCGTAGAGGGGTCTAACCTCAGGTCAATCCTTGGAGCTTTCTTCATGCCCGACAGAGAAAACTTGGTGCGAATCGGGGTGATGTAATCCACTGCTCGTCTAACTAATGTACTGATGTAATTCCACGCAAATATGGCTGCTCGGAGAATCCGTAGCTGCTAAGGAAGAGGGTCGAGCCATAACGGATTGATGTGGCGTAGCGGCGACTGCCGAAAGGTTGGGTTACAGATGGCATTCAGACAATAAGAAGATTCACTTCTTATCGTATATAAGATAAGGAAGGCTAGCTCTTCTCGCTTTAATATTCATATTTGTGAAGTCAGAAAGCAAAGCACAGAATCTGTCCCGGAGATCCCATCTCTAACAAGACACAGATTGCTCTGTGGATTGGAAGAGGCACCGAGAATTGGTACTCGGTAAGATAGACCTCTTAAAGCAACCTTATCATATAGTTTCCATATTAAACCAAACTTAACTAATTGTGGATCTTTCCTTGTGACTTTCCAGTCATAGGTGATTACGGGTGCCTTAAAGAAGTCTTCCAGGGATACCTGATCAGACATAGCGACAGTATGATACCATTTAAGATAGTTGAGCCACTGTTTCACCCACCCTCTAAGCGTAGTCCACTCAAGACAAGAAGCTGGCAGAGCTTTAGCCATTGGACTACATCCATCTATCCTACCTAAAAAGTAACCCCTTTTTTGTTTGTTCTTCGAATGACGCTAGTGGAGACAAATTCCTTCCGGCTAATGAAGATACTACTCCAGTCTTCCCATTTATTCCCAGTGGATCCTCCTTCTCCCTAAGAATTGAACGAACCAAGTTCACCGAGAGTGAGGAATAAAAACCAACAATCAACTTCCCACTTTTGATGTCCCACGATTCTGCTAGTTTAGAAACTAAGGGGAAGGACAGGGGTCGCTAGGTTAGAAAAGCGATAACTAGAAATTCTCCCCAAGTAGGATTTGAACCTACGACCAGTCAGTTAACAGCCGACCGCTCTACCACTGAGCTACTGAGGAAGAACTCCCTTAAGTTAAGGAAACCAACTCTCGTTCTTTGGACACC
This sequence comes from Delonix regia, assembly GCA_037074485.1. Classification (NCBI taxonomy): domain Eukaryota; kingdom Viridiplantae; phylum Streptophyta; class Magnoliopsida; order Fabales; family Fabaceae; genus Delonix; species Delonix regia. The sequence continues at coordinate 23,005,429 of CM073451.1, read as the reverse complement.
AACCTATGACCAAACAAAAAAGGGTTCGTTACTCTTTTTCACATACACCGGGAGAAAAGGTTACGATAGCAAGCCCCTCCTCGGCCGGAGAGCCTCTAGGACAAGGGGGCGGCGGTCAACCATCCACTCTCGAGATTCATATTAATCAATCAATCTCCGCGTCCTGCCAGTTCGCTAAGTAGACTCACTCTACCGAGGGGCAACAAAGGCTGGAACTCTTCCTGCCAAAAACAAAGGACCTACTTCTCATCCTAGGAGGTAGTAGGTAGGATTGAGTCCCCTCTCTGTCTGTCTCTTCGAGTTTCTACTACTAAGTAGCACTTCTGCTATTCAATCATAGAATTGATTCCGATCAGGCAGATTATCTAGCAGCTCCCTCTGGGCATCCAACAAAACAAGCCCTTCATCCTACTGCTACTAGGACTCTGATTGCTATTGCTACGCTTCCTCCTTGTTTGTTGGGCTATTCTGGGTATTCCATCTCTCTTTTGTCGAAGACTTACGGGTATTGGAGCCTTTTTTACAGTTTGAACTTAGTCTTCTCAGTCTCGGACCGGTTAGGTTAAATAGAGTTGAAGAAATTTCGTAAGATGAGCTTTTGTTTTGCTCCTTTATATTTTCTATATCTGAAGAAAAATCTTCGTGTTAGTTCATATTATACGTAACGTAAAGACAGTCTCTTTCTGTCCCGCCCTCCTCTTCGTCCTTTTTAAAAGAGCGCCGTTCCTCTCCTGGGTTTTGGTGTGCTAGGGAAATCCATCATTAAAGTTCTTGCCATGTTATCTTTGGCTAAAAAGCTTTCGAACCTTCTTGTGTCTCACGGTCGTAGTAGCACTGCACTGATCTATCTCCTTCTTCGACTGTTTTGAGCGCTAAACCTATCGGTTTAGGTGCTAGTGTGATTTTATTACTCCGGCAAAACAAAATCTTTTTTAAGACCTTTGCTAAAGGGTTCAAGTCCAGGATCTCACTGGAATCCATTTTTATAGCTCTAATTCCTCAACACGCCCTAAACCCCGCTTTCATCACATCAATCTCCGGAGAGGGGCTTGGGTCATGTTTTGAGCTCCCCTCAGTCTCGCTCCAATATCAAACCCCGGGACTTTGATATTTATAGAGTTTCTAGCTGTCAATTCTTTATTAGGCAAGCTGGGGTTATAAAGAAAACGCTCTCCTAGCTCTAGAATTAGGTTACTTAGTGTCGATTCTTTTTACTTTACTATGGAAATATGGAAATCAATATGGAAGTTCGGCCAACCTCAATCACCCCCTTCTATTGAGTATAGGAAGAAAGATAGGAATTCAATCTAGTTGTATTCTCCATCGAAGTCAGGCAGGGAAGAATAGAGAGTGGATAGGCTCATTCTCCTTTGGCCATATACTAGTGGTTGTATAAGTCTAATAAGGGCTCTTGCTTAGCGTCATTTTCCTAAGACCAGAGCTCTTACGGAGACGGCAGAAAGGTAGGGCTAGGACCTCAGGCTATAGACCAGCTAAGGGGACGGGACTGAAGAAAGAAGCCTAGATCTTTAGTCTGATCTCGTGACGGATCTTAAACTCATGCAGCTTAAAGCCGAATAAAAAGACGAAAAATCATCTTATCAAATCGTCTTCATGTATGAGTTAAACAAGAGACAAAAGAAGATTGACAATGCGGAAGGGAATACATGGATTTCCAATCTATAGGGTTGAACCACCACTATCGTCTTCATGTATGAGTTAAAAGCATATGTGGAATGTCCAACAACTACCGTTTATCCATATACTTGGCATCTGTATGATAGCATGAGCGCTTTAAGGCGTCCACTCGAGAATCTGTTCCTTCAAGGGTGAATGAATAAGTAGTTTGAATCCCTGCTCCTTACGCCAATCCTCCGCCAAGGTAACTTGAAGGTAGGGCCGGGAGGTAACTAAGCTAGCCTTTCTTTTTAGGCAGGTTTCCATCAAACAACCAAAGGAAGGTAAGCAAGCTCGGGTAAACAGATGAGCCTTCAGACAGATTCCCAGAAAAGCCAGCCAAGTCCGACTATTAGCTTGGAAAGCCAAACTTCAAGGGATTGGGCAGAGATGGTGCTACTGAAGCTGCTGTTAGATATGCTATTGGCTTAACTGGCTCTAAACCCTCCCACCCTATAAATGAATGGAATTTTCAGTAGTCGTCTACACTTAAAAGCTTTCTTGTTGTAACACTTGCTAAGTTTACTAAGTTCATGTAAAATTTTTTTTACTTAGCAAGAATGAGGAATAAGTATTTGTAATGTGTATTATATATCAGATGTGAGCCTTGGCTCAGTGGTAAGGCAAGTTATCTGGAACCAAAGGGGCGTGGGTTCGAGTTATAGCTCCCTCATCCCTTAGCATTTTTGTGGTGCCGACACGTGTCACCTCCCTCAGCGAAATTACCATTCTACCCCTCACTATAACCTCCTTCTACATGCTTATTCTCCAAAATCTGCAGAAAAAACGCAGCAACTTCTTCATTTCGGATTTCCACTTTTTCCTTAGTCCACCGCCACGTTCAATCTTCGGCCACCTCCCTCCATCACTGGCGAAGGTTTCTAGGCGGCCACCGCTTGCCGTTGGCCGGCAACAACCACTTTTTTCGGTGGGTTTTGTGGCATCGTTGAGCAGCGACGTTTTATTGATTTTGGTGAGTTTTAAGTGATTTTTTCATGAGAATGATGCTAGGAGAATCATATTTGGCCCCTTTCCACTGAATTTGAGCGTTGGAAGTATGATTTTAGCTAGTTTTTTTTTTGAGTTATTCTGACAGGGACTAAACTGAAAAGTTTCGAAATTTTGGGGTTTTCAGAAAATGGTGAAATTCTGCAGTTAAATGGGTTTAAATTGGTCTTATAAGAACACTTTTACAGTGTATGTCATGAAACCTTAGTGTTCTTCATGGATGGAAGAAAAAAGTATGAAATGGGGGACTAAAGTGAAACTTTAGAAAGTTTTTAAGGCAGTGAGTGTAAATTGATGAAAACTCTGGGAAAAAGTGAGGGGATGAAATTAATAATTTGGTCTAAGGCTTGTTTTGAGTATTGATAATGGAATGGAATATCAAATTGGAAATAGCAATATGAAGAAGTAAAGAGAATATGTAATAAAGTAATGAGATAGGATTTTGGTTGTTTTATGGCTTTGTTAAGGCATTATAATCAACCTAAATTGATGTATTTAGTAATGGAAATTGAGGAAAGCATATTCTTATGTTATAGGGATTGTGGGTGAAATTGAATTTATAATCAAGAAGGACCGAGCTAAGGTGGTTATAGCATTGTCAGCCACCAGGTAAGCGATAGCTTTCCCCACTTTATAATTACCATTGTAATTATGGTAGCAACTTGTTAGACTTGTTAGCCTTGCATATGACCTATGAAATTTGATTGATATGGGATGTTCATGTAAAATTTGTAAAAGAGATGGTTTGAACAAAAGAAGGAATGTGTTACTAAAGAATTGATATTGGAAAAGGGAAAATTTATAAATGGCAAGTCCTTAGATTTAGGGAGGACAAGATAAGACGGATGACTTTAACGTGAGCTTGCGACTCACGACCGTGTTGGTGATTTACCCTGAGATGTTGTGTGCTCTCGATCGATATGAATAATCCGAGATGCTGTGTGCTCTCGATCGTATGAGTTATTTACCCCGAGATGCTGTGTGCTCTCGATCGTATGAGTTATTTACCCCGAGATGCTTTGTGCTCTCGATAGATAATTAAATTGCATGGGCCACGAGTTTATGACCGATATTTTATGTCTGATAGTCCTCCCTAGAATCTAAGTCCCAAGCCAATGGTATTTTAAATAAAAAAGAAAGGTTTTTACCTAACTTTAATAAGTATCCAAGGGCTGAGTTCCCTTGATAGTTTGATGTTAATTGATGAAAAGGATTCTCCGAAGGTTGTGGATCCTCGACCGTGAAAATCATTTAAACTGTTCATTAAGTGTAAGTACATATTATTACTTGTTATGATTTAAATTATAAAGGCTTAAATCATAAATTGATTCATTACTGGAAATGCTACCCGTTTATGTTTTAATGAATTTCAGGCAGCCATCCTGAGCAGTTTGCTGATCAAAAGGGCTAGAGGAGCCCTGTTGGCATTTTGTTTCTCCATTTTTGTTGAGATTTTGTTGTAATTGATATATGTAAATAGATGTAAATGTTATGTATGACCACAGGTAGATTCCCCATTCCCCTGTGTTGTAGTTGTCTCTGACTGAATAGAGAGCTGAGCTCTCTTTTATGTATAATATTGTTTTGGGCAGATTTTTGTAGAAACTTCGGGAAGTCTCAGTTATAGAGGAGACTCTGCCGAAATTTCTACAAATTTTGATTGGAATGTAAATCTGCTTAGTTATGAATGTTGTGATGTATGATTGTAATTTAGTTAAGAACCAACTTGTTAGGCTTATAGAGGCGGGCTAGTCTCGTTTTCTGTGCCGGTCACACTCCAGGAATTGGGGTGTGACACTTGTCTTCACTTATCAGCATTTAGTTTGGCCGAGGCACCTTTCTTCTGTCTTTGCATTTGCTTTAGATGGTCCACGTAGGTGGATTCATCAAGGGCGGTCCCCTTTGGGTAGAAAAAAAATCCTCGTATCCGATTCCGGTTATCGAAAACGGATCTCGGTAAATAGCCTTCGCTTACCAGAGCGGCTTCGAGATTTTTGTCAATCTGGAGTTGCATCTCCACAATTGAATTTCGAACCTCTACTCGATATGATAAACCAACCCAAGCTAATCCCCAAGCGATCATTTAGTTCTTGTCGCCAAACGTCGTCCTCCAGTAAAGGAGGGTGAAGTTCAGGGACAACAGGCTCTTGGTTTACGCTCTCTTCAGAGCTTGCCGGGTCGCCATTACCGTTTGGGTTGGTAGCCAGGCCGGAGGGGCTTACCTTAAAAATACCCCATTTTTTTTTTAATCAAAGCAGGTACCTCTTCCAATTTCAAAGAATAGCCATAGCTTAGTGCCCGTAAACACATCCAACGGTTTTCATCTTCCCCAGCACAGTGTTCAAGTCCAGTCTCACAGGTACCAGAGCTATCTATCCCTTAATCTAGTATTAATTAGGTCACGGATACCAGTGAGGAGAGCCCGAAGGAGACAGAAAGAGACTCCCTTGAAAGAAGTACGATCAGAAGCGTTCTTCCTTACCAAAAGAAAGTAAAGCCCAAGGATTCTGTGGGATTACCCGTTTTGATAGATTCAAAGAAAGAGGGAGACGTAAAGCCAGAATCGCTCCTTAGTCAGGGAGCACTCGAAAAGGCAACAGATTGGTTTTGCGCCAAAAGAGAAGGATCAATTTGAAAAGGCTAATTTGCTTGAAAAGAAGAAAGAAAAAAAGGTTTGACTCTTTGGCAGTAGCTAATCTGAATTCGTAACCAGCCTTCTTGGGCAGGAATCGTCAGATCTTGCCCAGTCAAAGGATCGATCGACACTCGGTCAGAATAAAAGGAACCAGTTCTATTTGTCAATAACAACCTGCGATCAACATCTAGTTTGTGTGTCGATATGTATGTTTAGTAGGTGCTCTGGAAACAAACATTTTTTTCGTATGTATGTGCTTTCTATTCTAGTCTGCCCTGGATTTGTAAGCGATTGCCGGTATGCATCCTATTGGAAGCATTTAGGGCAAAAACCTCTTACTTGGCCTTAGCACGAATATAATATCTAAAGGAAATGTAATTAGCCCAAGCCTCTTCAGGCGAGCTATGTGTTCGAAGAGCGGATCGAGCTCAGAGTGTTGGTAAGCTTGTCTTAGTAAGGTCGGCTAAGCCGTGTAGCTAAGCTAAATAGAAAGGCTTGTCCGGATGAGCGGGCATCCTTTAAGCTAGAGCACCGAGGAAGCAAGAGCGATTGTCTTCAAAAGAATTCCCCAACAGGAGAAGGATCGTTACTTTGAGTCCTAAAGCACGGCAATCCTAATGTAATGTGACTTTCCTATTAAGGAACTTGCTTGAAAGGTCTTCTTCTCTTGTCAATGTCAATCTGCAACCAAGTCAAGAGGTAAAACAAAGGCATCCTCAAATGAGACAGATGAAAGCATAACCACTCCCTCGGCCTAGGAATTCTTGTCCGAACCTTCCATCCGTAAGCCAATCAATCGAAAAGTCAAGACAAGCTTGAACAGAAAGCATCATTCGACACCTTCCACCATAAAGCATGCTATCAAAGGAAAGAGTCACCCAAGAAGGAATTTCCAACCGAAACTTCACCTGTCGCAGAACCGTAACCCATCACTTGGCCTCTCCATGAATGTGCATGCCTAGATCTTCGTCATTCTCTTCCACTGAAAGCAAGAATGGCATAATCAATCGCATTAGGAAGAGCAAGTGCCTTCCTTTTTTTCACCAAGGGGATCTTAGCCTGACCAGCCTAATGCACCCCTTTGGCCTTGATCGATCCCAAGAGCTAAAGACAAGAATAAGGATGATGAGTGCCAGCCCTCTTAAACTTAAACTATCCCACATACGATAAGGAGATGTATACGATAACACTGACTTGGTTGGAGCAGGTAGTGCTTTTGCGTGGAGATAGTGTGCATGTCTGTCTTGATTGCGGATAGCCCCCTTTTTATTTTCTGCGTAAGTTAGCGAGAGGGCTAAAGCAGGCTAGCGATTCAACTATTACTATTATGCTCCAGTAGTAAGCTGATAGTCCCTATCTTCTCTTAGGTAGCAGCACATGGGACTAGCAAGAATCTGCTTCCCGAGAGGCATGGCATAAGAAAGAGGGGTCGAAGGGAGCACACACCGAGTTAGAAGTGAGTTGTAGCCTTAGTCTTAGTACGCGCACTAGAAGGGGCTACCGAATGCACCAGTGACAAAATAAAATATTATTTGTGTGCCGCGAAGGGCCTACCCCTTGAAAATGGAAGGGCGTGGAGAAGCGAATTCCTACTTCTTAATAGAATAGCTTGATCGACCACCATCCTTATTGACCTTCCCTCGGGTTGGTATGCTTGTGTGTCAAGTAATCCTGCTTCGGTAGCAGACTTTGTTCAAGGAAATCACTTCAAGCAATGGCTTTGGATCGACCTGACTTCTTAGAGAGGAAAGCCAGTGAATGAATGAATGAAATTCATTGAATGAAGAAGTCTTTATTTATTGCTTAAGCAGCTAGCGTACCTCCTTAATTGAGAAAGTAAAGCATGTTAGCACGCCCCCTACCTATGTAGTTGGCTTCCCGGTAGTTTGCGGGATTAATCGCTATTGGAATCGGTCTATCTAAATTGCCTATCTCCAGATGTATGTATTCTTGAAGTCCTTTTCTCATAGTGCCCCTCCCGGGCATTGATTGAGAGGGAATAGACTTCCTTACTGAACGAGGAAAGCAGCAATCTCCTTAAGATAGAAGGGCAATCCCAAAAAGAAGCGTGACCATCCAGTTGAATCTAACCTACCCTCCCGTGTGGTTAAGGGGACTCGACTTTATCGTATAGTAAAGTAAAGTAAATTGAATCTGACTAAGCCACTAAGCGGCATCGGATCGAAGTGTACTTGAGTAACTTAGCACCCTATTTGAAAAAAGAAACTCGAAGTTCTAAACCTTCCTTCTGGGCCATCCTTATAGGGAGCATAAAATGGACTTGCTACCCCAGTCTTCCTTAAGGCCTTTATGCCAAAAGGACTAAGAGCTCTTATTCCGCAGTCTTTAGCATATAGCAGTCGACGTAGTACTCTGGCGGTTCTGCTAATATTCCTATCAATTCATTCCTCAAAAACCTGGAATAAATCGTAGACTGGTTTATACCTTTGAAAAGGCAGGTAAAAAAAGCCTATTCCTTTATGGCCTTAGCATAGGCGAACTGGATGAACCTGTTCTGCACACTAGAATGTGGTGGGACGCATAATAGCCCTATCTAATCTAAGGACTGTCCCGCAACAAAACTCACAGTGGCTCACGAAGGGCACATGAAAGATGTTGCACGCCAGTGCCGAGTTCACGACAGAGGATGCAAACAAATCGATCAAATAGGACTATCCTAAACAAGAAGTATAGCGGCCACCTATCTGTGGCCGACTTCAAGTCATAAGAGTAACATACATGCTTTCCTTGTAGCTGATCCAGCGGTCGAGTCTGCCAGTAGGTCCCAAAAGTGGGAAGCCTACGTAAGACAGCCCTGAGCCACTCGTGAACAGGTCGTAAAAGACGCTGATTCACGTAGTTCCCAATAGCGAACATGTGTCGTTTCCCTGCACCCCCTAATGAACACCCAAGTCTACCAGTAACTATCCTCTTGTACGCCACACCATGGGGTAGTTGAGGACTAACTATTGCCTCATATCTGTCTAAACCCCATCCTGAGAACATCTTGTTCCAGGGGTCCCGTGCATAACGGGTATAGTGGGGCCACAAGACACCCTGCGACCACTGCTCACCATAGAGATGAACGTGCCTTACCAGAAAGGCAAAGACACTCAACTCATATGGGAAGACGTTGAAGCAGGATTTTGCTTTAGCTAAGGCTGGGCGTCAAGCCCAGTGACAATAGGTATTTTGTCAACTGAGTGCAGGTTGGCTCCGCCTTCCAGGTTGGTTCCCACGTCATACCTTTCGCTTCCCTCGACTAACTAACCTTAACACACTTTCTAGCCTATAAAGGATATTCCAAAAGGGCTCTTTTTTAGGGTTTCTAGCCCTACCCGGTGGTGGACCAGAGCAGAGCTTGGCCCTTGCCTGACGGCTAAGAAGCTAGTTGGCTCAAAGGAGAGATGTGGGGGGCTACTTTAATACCTTATGCAAAGAAGCTCACCCCATTTAATAAGACTTATTGAAATGAAAGCAGAAGAATATAATCAAAGAGGTGGAATGCGGAACTGTAAAGATAGGTCAGTTTAGGGCGAAGTGATTCGATCGAAGAGAGATCGAGAGCGAAGCGAAGCAAGGAAAGCAACACCTCTTATAACGTTCATGCCCCGATCTTTGAAAAGAGAAGATAGATATGCAGCTTGCTTGCGCACCAATAAGACTTGGTATTGGATCCGTTATGTTCTTCTGTTAACATTCATTCTTTCCTTTCTTTATCTTACCATTCTACACAAACAAATATTAAATATGGATTTCCTTGTACATAGTAATAAAGAATGGAAATTGATTTAACGAAAGCGTTCTTCTAAATACCCAATCCAGTCCAGATCAAGCGCACCTTATGGGTCATTCCGCACCCGGAGTAGTCCAGGGACAGACCGGGTTAGGGCGACTAGGAAACTTCCACTTCATAATTCTATTAAGGGCATACTGGGTCACTGGCTTGCCCCTATCCACTTTGATCAGAAAACAAAGCAACTCCTTGTCCTCGAAGCCCCTGTGCATCTCTTAGGCCAGCTCCTCCCAACTGTGCCCCATTGGCGGGCTTTCGCCAAGGACTCCTACAAAAAGTTCGATAGTATCAACTACGTTACCTCGAAGAAATTCTGGAGACTGGTCGTTAAGCAGAGTGCGACATCCATTGGGTTACCAAAAATATAAACGGATATCGCATATAGAATGACCCATGATATAGAAAGGATAAGGGGGGAGTACTCAATCTAATATAATAATAATAATAGTAAATATTTCATGAGATTAGGATTAATGTTCTCTTGCTCCTAGCTCGCGGAGCTACATACCGGAAAAAGAAAAAAAAAAGAAAAAGAAAGAAGGAACTCGCATATCGTAGATGAAAGGCAAACCCATCTCTTCAAGTCAGTTCAGTGATCCGAAGGTAGGCAACTCTCAATGGTCACTCTGTCTCTAGAAGCTAACCCATTGGAATGCTTGACTTTTACTCTGTTACTCTTTGACTTTTTTAGGAGGGGGTAACCACTATTTAGCTTAGTTTGCTTTGATCCTCTCCCTACTCTAACTGGGCATTTCGTTAGGTGAGTCCAGTTGGTATGTTATTTAAGGAAGAACTTGTTATTTCTTTATAGTTATAGAGAAAGGACAAAGACCGTTGATCTCATTAGACTTTCCCTTCTGTACCAGATTAGATGTTTCCTTTGAGGGACAAGGATGACGCAGAGAACTTTCTAAAGAAAGCATTCCGTAGTAATGATCTAATAAGTGGGAGGTGCAGTGGCGATAAAGCTAAGAGCAATATTATTATATAGGAAATATAAAGTTACCCGGTAATTAACATGCAGATCTAATCGGATCAATTCCTTACGGTACTAGCTTTCTGGACTACTTACTCCATCCACGGATAGAATGGGCTGAAATTGCTATTGAATGAGCTGTTGGCATATCTTGTGCACTCATAAGCTATTTTGATAGCCCAAAAAAGTCCATTATTTTTATGAAAAAGCTCTGCTTTTCTTCTCACTTTCTCGATGGGAAGAATAGGCTTAGGCTCACTATCCAAGCTCACTCGTAAATTGGGCTGCAGTTATTCCTCTGGGGATGATTTATCAAGTTCTCCCATTTATAGATTTGTTGCGATAAAAAGCGAATACGCAATCAAAATTAAGAGCTCTTTCTAAACCTCACCGGGAGCACAGGATAGGCTTAAGTTAGCACCACAAATAGAAGAAAAGCGAATTGAAAACCGGCCTCAAATCCCTTCACAATCGAAGGTGAAAGCGGGAAAAAGACGACGAAACCCTTCTTTCTTTGTCAGCCGACTTGAAAGGTGCTCTCAGTGTACCGCCATACACACCCAGACATTAGACCAATTGTGGCTGGCCCAACAGTTTCCAGAATGCCGTTGTCATGATGTTGATCCGGCTTCTGTGACTACGGCATCCGCGTAGCTTCGAATACGCGCATTGGAGCTCTTCGCTCAATGTCCCGGATCGCTCTGTTGTAAACCGCTATTTCGTCGGGTGGTGGCTTATTTCTAACACCCCCTTACTAGATTAGATCAAACAAATAAAGCTCCATTGAATGAATCAACTTCTCCCTCTCGAACAAGGGTCAATGGCTCGGGGAAAAGCCTATCTCAGTGATGTTCAAAAACGGGAAAAGCGTCGTTTGAAAACTCGCATTAGCTCGTTTTGGACCACCTTCTACTTTTGAACCAGTTCTCGACCCCGAGCGTAGCGACCCAAAGAAAGGTGCACTGGCAGCTCGTAGTCGCGGCAAACGTACTTTGATTGTTCAATCATTACATTAATAGAGGCCTTCTAGGAATTGACCAAGCAGGAACCGGGGATCAAAGTTCCATTGATTCATCTATCTCAAATAGGGAAAAAATTGAATCAAGAAGGGGTCAGCTGAGCTCGAAAGGGGTAGCCGGTTGTCGGCTAGGAGCTCTCCTCAGCTACCGGGGAACGCTACTTAGAATGCCAATGCAGTACCTCACACTTGTGTCCACCCCTAGCCGTACCACATTAATCTAGAGCCACGGGAGATCGTCCTGCCTAGCTCTCATTCAGGAGTTGCCGCACATCGAGACTAGATAGCATCACGCTCGTCCTTCGCTATCAACAGCCTGCTCCTGGCGGTCAAAACCTCTTTTTCCTGTAGAGGAGAAAGGACCGGTCAGGCACTGATACGAAAGGCAATGATGCGTGCCACACTCATGAGGGACTGCCTATGTTGTTTCATTCCCAAGCCACTTTCCTTCCATTTTCTCTTAGACCCAACCACTGCCCTTGTTCCAAGATCTCACTTCATTCACGTATCTGCCTCCTTTGTTTCAGAGTGCGCTTAAAAGGCTCCTGATTTTGGTCTCCCTTCGCTAGCTCTACTTTATTGCCTCTTGTCTTAGGCTAGCTATTAGCCAAAGGTTACCGGTAACTCTATTCCCAACTACACAACGTTAACCCTTGCTTGGCCCTTCCTCTAAGGCTTGAGATGCATATGAATCAGAAATTGAAGAACGGGATGCTTTAATTTAAAATGAGGATGGCAATTGGCTTCAAAGTCAACAGGTATAAGCTTTCGATGGAAGCGCTAGGCAAACCTGTAACAGAATACGGGTCGAGTAGCAAATCCAAAAGAAAAAGGACTCAATCCTTGGCTAGACCTAGCCCTCTTTTTCAAATCATTAATTCCACTCTTCTTTCCCACTCCCTTTTTTCAGGGCGGTGGCATCAACAATTCTATCAGTTCTTGGTTCGTTCTGTGGATGAAATTCCAAAAGAAAGAGAGGGCCCCGGTAGAAAGATAGAAATCGTGTTCGGGCACTGTACGGTAGGGACTAGACTCTATATATACTATATCCCCATACCTCTCCTTCTCTTCAAAGATGGGGAACTCCAAGCCATCAACATTTGGGAAAATGTACCTTGATGCAAACCTATTCGAATTCGAAACAAACCTAAAAACCCTATACCCCTTCACTACCTTTGGTTATTGTTATTTCTTTGCTTCTATTTCTTCTATCTGCTTTTTCTTCGTTCAATATTGTATACTCTTCTGCGGATTCAGAGTGAGATGGTGAGGTGAAAGTTTATTCCTGACCCGCAAGCAAGGCGGCTTTAGCCTGACGCAAGTAGGCGACGCGAATCTATGGTTTCTATGTTTCAATCAGGCTTGGATGCGTTTGAAAGCCTCGAGATGACTTGCAGAAAAAATTCTTTTTAGGCGTAACAAATGGTCCATTTATTGATGGGCGAACGACGGGGATTGAACCCACATGTGGTGGATTCACAATCCACTGCCCTGATCCACTTGGCTACATCCGCCCCTACCCACGCACTGGTTGTTTTCTCTATCTACGATCAGATCCTTTCTGAACCCCCCTATGACCGCTATCAAAGAGAAGCTTTTTCCTATACTATAACTAGAGTAGCAAGTCTATTTATTGTTTTTTGGAATTAGGGGAAGCAAAGCTTCAACAAGTAGAAGCTTCCCGGCAAAGCTTCAAACAAAGAGGTTGGGCTGTTCACTATGAAACTTGTGAGCCTACTCAAGATTGGGTGGGATGGTTGGAGCAGACTCAAGGCTCGTACACATCAGTTCTCGAAAACCTCCCGAGGAAGGGCACTTGTTATTGTTACGTTACCCACCAGAAAGCCCTTCCTGCTATCGGCAGGTATTGCGCATCGCAGCAGTATCTCCGTCCCAGCCTTTATGAGCTCCTCTCTTGGAAGCTTGGTGGCAAGGGCCCACCATCCGACTTACAGCCGTCAAGCCGTCTCATCCGTAGTGTGCATATCTTCGGAAGGTGCCTCGCTAACTCATAAGGAAAGGGATCTTTCTATCTTCACTTCCTCCAGTCATCCAGTTCGACCCCATAGGCAGGACTCTAGTCAGAGAAGAGGTTTCTAGGCACAAAGCTACTCCAGGAAAGAGTCGACACCAGGGATTTCGGACATCACTTTATGCTAATTCAAACCAGACCCTTCAGTGGATCTTGAATTTAGTTTGAGTGAAAGGAGATGCCTTCCTTGTTTCTGAGTTCTTGAGTTAGAAGAGAGATAGGAGACGAGAGCGGATTCATATGAGTTGTTCTTGTTTGAGTTGCTTGACCAGACAAAAGGGATCTGTAGCGAGCCCTCAGCGATTGAGAGGATAACCCTCTTAGATTTTGAGTACCTTTCATCCGCCCCTAGGGACCAGTAATCTACCCGAAGTAGAGGAAAAGTCTATTCAAGCCTATCTTTTTCTATCCCGTATTCTGCCATCGTCGCTTATACCGGCATTTCCCTATCTCTTCTCGGATACTAGTTCTTTTCCCCGAGGCCCGATAGCACCGGTAAGTACCGTGCGTGTCTCCCGGGGCATTCACTATTCCTATTTTAAGGGTTTAGTCTCTCCCCAAGTGTTTTCTGCCTTCTTTGCCAAAGGAATGGAACCCCTTTTAATATAAAAAATAGGAAGGTAGTTTACTTACTTAGTGCTTGTGCTAAGGTATGAAATCGCTTGCTCGCAGAGGAAGGTATGAAAGAACTTTCTTGCGGAGTAAGGAAGGAAGACACAATTTACAATTTTATCACGGAGAGGGGAAAGACTACCGATACCGAGTACTACCAAGACATGATACCATGCAAGGGCTTCAAGAGAAGAGGAACGGAACAGAGAACAAAGAAAAAGGAATTGTCCTGAGGGGCACTACTCCTTCAGACTGTTGGGTATGCCTTGTCATCACATCAATAACTTTTCTCTTGCTTGCTATGAGTGATATTGATTGTATGCCCATTTCTCATCACGATATAGCCCAATCAAATTGCCAATGAATGATCAATTACCCATGGTACAAAAAGAAGATGTCTGGACAAACATAACGATAGCCAGATTTTCAATCTTTGATCTTTCCACGGACAGCCGCTTTACCTATCCCACCTGCACCTTAGCCTTCACTGAGCGTATATGCGCTCCGTTCATTCCCTCCTGATTGAATTGATTGGAACTGCCAAAGAAAGACACTTGCAGCTTAAAATAAAAAGAAGGTAGCATTTCTAAAGAGATCAAGATTCAAGCGGCAGAAGCGTTCCACTCGAAGAGAGGGCGTCGTCAACCACAAGTCAATGAATGGGAATGCCATCTTCCTAGCAACGGAAGGCCGTGCAACGGGGGGCTCATCGTCGAAGACAAGAGCTGAGACAAGAAGTACGGATAGATGGTTCATTTCATGTCTAGTCAGGTCTCGAGAGCGCAAGTGGAAGATAGATCTGAAATGTCAAGAGCCAGCCGAAGACGACATGTAAGTGAGTAAGTAAGTAGGGCAGTCGTCAGAGCTGTAGTCATTATCAATAGTAGAAGCTAAAGCCGCTGGCCATGCAGTGTAAGACATTGGTGGTCGAGCGATAGGCTTTAAATCTCGGCCGGGGCCAAGAGAACTGAGGGATCATGTCACATCGCTGATGACCGTTGTTTAGTTATCCCTCCTTAAAAAGCCTATGAACTTCTGTCAATGGACGGTCAACTCACCTTACGCGACGATAGGGTCGACACGGGCATTGAGAACGTAGAAGGGGCTTCCTCAGCTACCGGGGAACGCTACTTAGAATGCCAATTGACATTGGTGGTGTTCGCCCTTCCAATGCTTCATTTTATGCTCTCCAACCACTGCTGCCTACCTTACTGATCCTTATCCATCCTATTTTACACCAACACAGTCACTTATGCCATATGGTTATGGTTCACTCTCTGTACTTTTCAGTGACCCATTCGCTTTTAGTGCTAAGTACGGTGGGCGATCTTTTGATCTTGAAGGACCCTCACACCAGCAGCATGACTTTGTCACTCCAATTCAACCCATTCTATTAATTCAATTACCACATTTGGATTTAAATATTCTGCTTACCCTAGCTTAAAACACTCTTGTGCAAGATGAAGATGAGGATAAGGGTGAACAAGATGAAGATGAAGCCATAGCATTACATGAAGAAGAAGAAGATGTCTAGCTCGTGTGTCCACAACAAGTATGATGACGACCCCAATATGGCACTAGTAGCCATTATTTTGATAATTAGATGTTTTTTGTTGTCTCTTGCTTTGTAATTTTATGATATTTCAAAAATTGACTTCATCCATCAAAACCTGAACATCTAAGTTATTTTCTTCTTCTCTCACTTCATCATTCCAAATTTCTCTATCATGTTCAAGTTATCATTCCCAGTTTCTCTTTCATTCTCATTTCAATAATTTAAATTCATATTTTATTTAAATTCCATTACTTTGTTTTTCTCTTCTATTTCATTCCATGATTTTTACATTTTCTCTTCCATTCTAAGTTCTTGATTTTACATTTCTCTTCTATTTAAATTTTATGATCCTATTTTTCTTTTCTATTGGATTTCATGATCTTCACTTTCTTTCTTCATTTCACAATCCCCAACTTTCTCTTTCATTTTCATTTCTTTATTTTAATTTTTATTTTATTTAAATTTCATGAATTTATTTGTCTCTTCTATTTGATTTCACCATTCTTACATTTCACCCTCTAATTTCATGTTTTTATATTTGTCTTTTATTTTGATTTCATGCTTTTATATTTCTATTTCTTATACTTCTTCATGATTTTGCTATAATTTCTTATACTATCCTTTAATTGCTAATCCTATTACTATTTTTGTTCATTTACTTCCATTTAATCAAAATAAAATTATCATTAAAAAAAAGGTAGATAATGGGATTAACTACATGTGTTGCAGGCTTAGCAGCACCGCAACACAAAATACCATCTGGGTTACGGTGTTGCCCACCCTGCAACTCAATAATTATACATATTAGGTTACAGTATATGCAGTACCACAATCCAATCAATTATTTGGGTTATGGTAGTACCCATACCATGACCCTATAAATATATTTAAAACAAAAAACAAAAAAAAGATCCAGGTTAATATTTTTAGTGGTTGAGGAAATGGGTTAATTTTGATAAAAAAAAAAAAAGTGAACAGTAAAAAACCTAGAGTTTCTGATGGTAGATATCATTTTAAAATTCGTGTTAAAATGATATTTGATTATTATACACAAATTTACAGAACAATCTCATACGCCAGAAAATTTTTAGCTTTTTCTACCAATTTCATAGAAAAATTTCATGGAATGAAATTATGAAACTTATTCTTTGAATTTATTCAGAGTCTGGCCCCAAGATTTTATTGAAAAATGAAGAAATACGAAAAAAAATGGTTCAATACACTGGATATGTAAGATCGACAAGTCATAGTCACCTATTCAGTAGTCTCTCCCCCCCCCCCCCCCCGACCCCCCCAAGAAAAAAAAACAAACAAACCCAAAACAAAAGCTGTCAACTATATTCAGAGAGCCAGCACAGTTGAAATTTGTTTTATTTATTAGACCAGTTCGACAATTATAAGGTTTTTAAAAGACTGACATGTTTATCTTAAAAATAGCTTGGACTATAATGGATTTCATAATTATACCTTGGCGAGTTTTGTTATAATGGTTTTATATACGTAGGTAATTTCCTTTTATCTGTAATAAAACACAACACTGCGTAAACGGCAGTGGAAAAACAAAATAATAAGATTACATAATTTATATATATATATATATATATATATATATATAGATACACGCACTGCTAGCTGTTAAATGTAAATTGTCTACGTCATATATTAAGTATGGCAAAGCTGACAAAACTAATCTTTAAATTGTTAATGGAAACTAATTACATTTTTTTGTTATCACATGCCTTGAGTCTGGTTATATTATACTTTCTACTTTTCTTATTTCAAAAATATTATTTGACTATATGTAGTAAAAAAAAATTTCTATAATTCAATTCCATTGCTAAAAGTTTACTTTTTGCACAAAATGTGACTGGAATATATAGCAAACAAATAGTTGAAAAATCTTAATTGTCAAAGCCTAACATTATGCCAATAGATACAAAAAGCTTATTGGTCAGCTAAGTCCAAATTGGTCCATCTTCTATGATTATTGAGACTCTTTTAGCATTTTCCTTATTTTCGGTAATTTTTATTTATTATTATCTTATTTTTGGATTTTTCAGTAGGGCTGTGCATAAATATTTCTTTGAGCATTTTGTGCATCAGACTGAGTTTCTTGAGCTTTTTTGCTTCGTTATTTCTAATTTTATTTTCTCTACAATAATAAAGATAATTAAGTAATAATAAGTTTGAATAGAACACATATCAGGTAGAAAATTAATTTTATTGACCAAAAGGAGAGGTTTTCACAATATATGTCAAATGTGAACGAGCCAAATAATATTTTTAAAATAAGAGGAGAATCGTGTATATTATAAATATACTTTAGATGATATTAATGTTAAAAATCCAAAATTAAGAGATGCATAGGAAAGAAGTTGAAAATATAAGAAGAGAAATACTTAAAAATAAAAAAAGTGGGTTATAATATTGAAGGAAAAAGAGTTAGAAAATACATATAAATCATATTTGTGGGAGTCGCAAAGACTAACAATATATAAAAGAAATCCTTCCATTAACAAAAATACATTCCAGAATAACAAAAATATCGAAGCTTTTGTGCCCATAACCAATGGGAGGGGCCATAACATTTCATAATTTGTGAAAAGATATATAAAAATTAGGTGAAAATAAACTATGGCCTCTCGAAAAATATCAATTTATATGTAAATATTTGTAAATCATACAAGTCCTAAAAAAAAACTAATCACATGAGAGAGAATAATCACATGTGGCCATATATACGCATGATGCTTCTCTTTCTCTTGCATCGATATGAAAGGCTTATATTAATCTCCTTGGAATTATGCTATTCATTAGACCTATAATCTAGTTTTAAAATATTTATTGTTTAGTCAAAACCATCCAAGTCAACTGGGGGCCTTAATATATATATATATATATATATATATATATATATATATATTGAGGGTAATTTATCCTAGAAATTATGGATCTTTTGGGCACAAAAATTTGCTTAACAGTTGACAATCCCATTGGTCAGGGAGAATAATAGCATGTGGCCACATATACGCGCATATATGTGTGTCTATATATATATATATATATAATCAGTGGGTGCAATTAATTTATTCTAAACATGACCTTTCGGGCAAAAAATAATATGCTGAGCGGTTGATTCATTGTGAAATATCGAATAAAATGAAAATAATTAAAAAAAAAAATTGGTATAAAATAACAAGGTTGGTAATGTCAATCAAACTTAGCCTCCGCCCTTCGTGCAGCTCTATCCTTTTTTTTTTTTCCTTTGTTTTGGTGAAGGGCGTAGCTCTTACCAATATTTGTGTGTGGTATAGTCTTGGGCTTGGTCCCGTTAGTGGAAAAATATGTGATTCATAGTGGGTACAATTAGCCCATGAGGTACTTAATTTTTGGGCCACATGCAAACTCATTGAACTACTATTGGCCCAAGAGAAAAGTTCTAGTGAGGTTCAGTAAGAATTTTAAAACGAGGGGATAAGTGGGGATCATACATCCATAACCGATCAACTAGTCAAAAAGGCATTTTGACACATGCTCTTGTTGGGGGAGAGAAGTGACTGAAATCCACTGTCACAATTTCAAATTCTAAATATATATTTTTGAATTTTTTTAAATAATTTTATTTAAAAGTGACATGTGTCAAATCACTAGGGGCATTATTGTCTAGACAAGACAACTACATTACAAGAAATTAGCCACATATAATAAATTTAGAAAAAAAATTATATTTTTGGTCTTCGTAGTTTTATTTCATTTTTAATTTAATTCATATAATTTAAATTTTATATTTAATTACTTATAATTTATAAATATCTCAATTTAATTTGCACAGTTAAAATTATGTAAATATTTTATTAATTTTATTAAAAAAATAAAATGGTATATAATTAGTTGTATCAACAAAATTAATAAAATATTTACATAATTTTAATTGTGTGGACTAAATTGAGATATTTATAAATTATAAGGATTTAATTATAAATTTTTAAATTAGTGGAATTAAATTAGAAATAAAATAAAACTATGAGGACCAAAAATATAATTTTTCTCTAAATCTATTATATGTGGCCAATCCCCTGTAATGGAGCAGTCATGCTTAGATTGCTAAAGATAGTGGCCTATGGCATACCCCTATCTAATAGCGGTTTGACATAACCCACTATTTAAAAAAATATTTTAAAAAAAAATTTAAAATTGCATATCTAGAATAAAAGTGATTTTTAGTTGTTTCTCTCTCCAATGAAAACATATGTATCAAGACAATGCCCTTACCCAAACGCCCTAACAAGTTTATCTTTGAAGAACAAAAATGTATGACGATGAGGATGAGGTAATCCACTTCCACCTTATTGAACCCCAAACTTTGGTAATGACGATGAGAATGAGGTAGTTGAAACATCTTCGCAACTTCAACATCCACGGTTACATAAGAGGGGATGGCTTGTTGACATCATTGGTATGCATGCTTGAAAATTATAATGGGTTTGACTTAAATACACTTAAATTCATATGCAAAATTTGGGCTTCACATATGAAGATAGTACGGTGATGTCAATAGCTTTAACTTATAATGATATTTCTTTTTCTTATAGTGAGTGGGTTGTCTTGCAATAGAACCCTAATAATTAACCAATAAAAGATTGTGGTGGTTCGTTAAATAAATTCTTAAGGTCTATTGACAAAGACTTTGAATTCTTAGCTATCCTAGTCAAAAAATAGGACCATTTGATTATAAAGGTCATGCCTACAAGAAAACTATTTTGGTAATATTTGTTAACCTCTTAATTTGTCTACACTTATTAAATGTATCACTACTAATATTATTCTTGAACTTTGTAGGCTAAATCTTTAGTTACCAGGGATTGCTCAAAAGCTATATTTTAAAATCTATTGGAATGAAGTGGAAGGAAAGAAAACATGATTTGTTGTAAAGTAAGGATGATGACACTTGCACCTAAGAAAAACTGATTGCTAAAGTCCCAATGATATTGATAAAGATCATTAGACATTATTTGTTGACTATCATCTTAGCTCCCAAACTAAGGTAATAATATGAAATTTCTCAACTAATGCTTATGAATTGGCTTACAACTATATTTTTGTTAATGAATAACAAAATGTCCAGAAAGCAAAAAATATAAAGAAGCAAATCATCCACTGTACTGGTGGAATAAATAATAAGGCACACAAGAGGATAAAGATGGTAAACTCAATTTTTAGTAATTATATTGTACTTTCTTTTGTAACATGTATATGTATCATTATTTACTTGTAAATTGTAAGAGTTAGAGTTAGGTTGCCTGATCAACAAAGGAGAAGTGTGAACAGCCACACATAAACACGTTGATGGGTCATTTGTGAATGATGAGGTAAGAGCAAGTAGTATAAGTGTTCGTTTAATTTGTCCTAGAAATGGAAATAGTTGAGCTATTTTTTGGTTATGTAAGTGTAAGGGAACTCTTGTTTAGGAGAACTATTTTAGTTAATTCTTGTTTATATAAGAGTAAGTGTAAGTTGCTTTGGTTAATCCAAAAAAAGATTATTGCACATGAATCTAGTTCAATGTTTGTGTCCTAAAAAATATCAATAGATTCCTTAGTCTTTGCTCTAGGAAGGCAAGAGCTTGGAGGACCTGTTTGAGGGTTGGGATTGGGTCCGTCATCAATCCAAGTGTTCCTCCTATTCTTGCGACTGAATGAGCTCATCTCGTCCTTCTAATATGGATTTATAAAATCAAGTCATAATGATATTGGTTATAGAATATTAGAATAGAAAATTAGAAGACCAACGTAAAAAAAAAAAAAAAAAAAAAAGATCAAAGTGAAAGATTTGAAGATCAAAATAAAAGATTTAAGATCAAGATGAGTTTCTTTATGCAAAACTTTTAAAGTGAATTGCCTCCTAAACATGTCACACTCTAAACATCATTGGTAATCTTCATAATCTATATTTTAGTTACTTTTTATATTTTACATCACTATGTCATGTAATATATTCTCAATAAGTTTTCTACTAATTTTTAATTTTCACTTTAAAAGCGAAAACCAAAATTTGGGAGTTTGCACCAAGACTTTTTAAAGGATAAATTTTAGAAAAACCAATTTATAAGATAAGGTGGTCTACAGACCAAAGATTAAGTTTAGAAGTCAATTGTACATAGGAAAGGTGTTAGACGCCTTATAACATTTGTTCTTAATAACAATTACCTAAAGTTGATTATGTAAAACATGTATGACTTTAATTTAAATTTTGATTATTCTTATCAATCACATGCCAAAAAAAAGGAAATAGAATAAAGAAATTAAGAAAATAAAATAATGAAAAAAATAAAATATTTACAAAGGTAGTCTTGACCTAGAATTAGAATCTTGGGTCTGCATACCATGTGGTAGATATCAAAGTCTACGTAGTTCATCTGAAAAAACATGTCAATTGGTTGATTATTTATATTTTTGTGAATAGAACAAGATAGATGAAATTTAATTGATTCTCATAAATAAAACGAATATGAGATTTAGTTAGTGTGTTTTAATTTAAAAATCAATTTGATTTGTCTTTCATATTCTCTACATTTTCTCACTTTTCTATTTTTTATTTTTGGAATTTAGAGAAGGTGTAATTTATTTCCCTTTTTTATTATTTAAAAATCAAGATGAGAATTTTAAAAGAAAAGATAAATATTTTTTACGTTGTTATCTAAAAGAAATTAATTTTATGAAAATTGAGAAATGAAACCTTGAAACAAAACATATTGGTATTAAGTAAAACTTAAAGAAACACAAAGTCTCGCACGGTCTATCGATCAACTCCCTAAATGCTTAAGGAGACATGAGGTCTCACATAACAATTCCAAAATTAAAAATAAAGATAATAATAATAATAGTAATAGCAACAATGAAATACATGGATGGAGAGACAAAAACAAAATAAATAGAAGAAGGAAAGAAAAAATAATTAAAATGACATGTATTTTATTCATAGGCTTTTATTCTAAATCCACCAAACCTAGCCTTATGCACACCTCGACCCACACACTTACATATATCTATTCAAGATGATTGGAAAGATCAAATTCCATCAGCAGGAATTTCAGAACTTGGTTGACGTGTACAGTGAGGGTGAAGACCCCTTTTTTGTTTTTTTTAAAGTGAATGGTATATAAATTCACACACACAAATATATATATATATATATATATATATATTATTTATATTAATAAATATATGTCTAGGTGAACGGTCTTAAACATTATTTTTATTATTTATTTTTCTTCTTTTCTTCTTTTTCTTTCAAACGAAAAATCAAAGACTTCCAAGTTCTTATATCATCACGTTGAACCACCCAAAAGTGGCATAATGATTAGCGTTTCTTCCAGCATCAAAAAGAAAGAAAATCCCTCCATTTGACATCAAGCTATTCTAGGAGATTAAAGGAGTAAAAGGAAAAAATTCGGTATCCAATACAAATGCAGAAAATGCACAATTTTATCAACGTATGCATGTTAATCCAAATCTTAGCCAAAGAGACCAATTGCCAAAACTTCAGTGTATAAACAGAACCCCTAAAAGAAAATCAGAAGAGCTAGCTATGAAAAGCAATCTCACTCCATTATGACCTAAAGGACGTAGCGTTGACCAAATCGTGAAACCACTATCAATTTTCTCTTTGAACACTATATAATTTATTTGCTTCACTTACTTTCCTTTTGTCATTTCATTTTGTTTCTGAAGGAGGCGTTTACAGCTATATAGATCAGATTCATGAGGACCAATTAAGATGAGAATCATTATTCAATGCCATATGAACTATTAAAAAATTAATCTTGTAAACATACCTGGAAACTTCACGTGAAGGAGCAAAATCAGAAAAGAACAAAACATCAATCAGCTAATCTCAGTCAATGAGCTACCATGAATATCAATGAGGCTTAGTACAGTCTTACGGTCAGATTATGAAGCATGGAATAAAAACTATATTATCACAAACCAGAGTTCATCCATGAGGCATAACAGAAAAGAGATTAGTGTGCCTTGATCAATAAAGCGGAATATGATGCCAAAGCCAATCCTATAAGAAT
The DNA here is from genome assembly GCA_037074485.1 of Delonix regia. Classification (NCBI taxonomy): domain Eukaryota; kingdom Viridiplantae; phylum Streptophyta; class Magnoliopsida; order Fabales; family Fabaceae; genus Delonix; species Delonix regia. Next base: position 22,982,043 of record CM073451.1, on the reverse strand, counting down.
TTTACTTGAGTCAATTCCTCCTCGCACTCCTTTGCTTCCTCAGTCCATGTTACTTTTTCTTCTTGACTTCATCTTCCTTCCTTAGCTTATTTCTTCGGCTCTATTCTCAGCTCGCCCAACAGAGGTCACTTTTGCTCTCCTTTTTCTCTTTTGTCCTTCAACGTTTTTCTCTACCTTTTCTAGTTTTTTGAACTCTTCTCCGCTCACCCTTTTTTCTATAATCTCTCTCTCTCCTTTTGGTATCAGAAACAACCTTCTCCTACCCTCCATTCTGTCACCTTTATGTTAAATGCCCGCCGCTTGTTCCTTCCAAGCAAGCTCTTTCATAGCTGTTCTTCCCTATCATGTTGGCAGGAACACCCTTTCCTGTCCGTAGCAGCGTGAGAATGGGTCATATGACCCATTTCACTTTTTTATTTCTTTTTCATTTTATTTTTCTTCCTTTTTTTTTTAAATAAAATTGGCTTGAATTTTCCTTTTTTCTTCTTTATTTTCGGGGGATTCACAACTTCATATTGTTGTTGTTTTTTTTTCTTAAATTAATTAAATTCTAATTATCTTTGGTCTGATTCTTTTTTATTTTTTATTTTTAATCAAATTTCTAATTCCCTTAATTTAATTTTGCTTTTTTTTTTTAATTTCAATTAATTGAATCAATTTTCTTTAATTCATTTTGCTTTTTCTTTCTTCTTCTTCTTCTTCTTCTTCTTATATATATATATATACAAGAGTGTTCACAATTGTCCCTCTTTGTTTGTCTCTTAGGTGCAGTTTATTAGTCTTACCTATGAGCAAGTAAAAATATGAACACATATTTTGTTCCTAAAATAAAACATGTGGCTCCTGTTTAAACCTTCACTGATCCATTAAGAAACCCTAGAGATGCCTATGTTTACATGAAAACCTGAGAGAAAGTTATTTATGCCTATATAGCAATGTGTCAACAAAAAATGTGCCTTTTATTGTAGGACTTTTAGGTAACAAGGCTTGACAAGTGCTTGAGTAACAGTGCTTTAGGGTGCTAGCATAATTGGGCTTTTAATGTGCTAGTGTAACTTGGCTTTGAAGGTGCTTGCATTACAAGGCTTTGGAGGTGCCTTCATAATAAGGCTTTAAAGTGCTAACGTAACTAAGCTTTAGGGTGCTAGTGTGATTAGGCTTTAGGGTTGCCAACATAATAAGGCTTCGAGGTTGCCAACATAACTGGACTTTAAGAGAAATTCACTAGGAGTCAAGGGTTAGCGTACCCTTAAGAGGCTTGCCCTAGACATTATAAAATGTAGTAGTTTATGTATGCCTGGGTAAATGCATAGTGAATGCAATAATCTTTCATGCCCATGATGTATGTAGAATGAATGATGACTTTTTTTCTTGCAATTTCCTTATTTTTTTTTTGTTTTATCAAAATAGATGACGATGACATTATTTCCCACACTTATTCATTTGTTTTATTTATTTATATTGCTTTGTATTCAAATTTTAATCCATAAAAAACAAATCATTTATTAAAATGCACAACCCTTCTTGTAAAAGCTTCGTCTTACTAGATCCTGATACTTGAGTCTTTTTAAATGAATTATTGACGAATTTGCAATCCTTTCATTAGGTATGACCATTACAATGATGACACTTTCAAATGTCAGAGTTGAATATTCTCCAATATGTTGTTTCAACTTTTCCTTTAAGAAATGGACAATTGAAAAGATGACATTTCTTGTTCTCTTCCCTAATAGTGGTTGCGATCCAAAGGCTAATTAGGAGCTAGGTAAATGCACTAGTGCATTGTACATTGAAACCTTCAATAAAAGTTGTTTCTTAATTATTGAATATTTTATGGAATATGAATGCAGTAGATATGGTGTAAAACAAAATGATATATTTAATGAGACTTTATTCAAAGAACAAGTCCTTAGAAGTACTGGGGTTAAAACATATTCATCCATATGAACAATAAAAATAATTAAAGACAAATGAAATCAATTAAAACCAGAAATGATGAATCTCTTGTGGAGTGGCCCCTGCTTTTGGGTCTTGCACTTCCCTTTAAGTAGTTTGCAAGTTATTACATGTATACACTATTGTTTGTGATGATAAAGAATCCTTGCCCTAATATTCATGTTATTTAGTACTTCCTCTTTCTTTTAGTGGGTTGATTAGGCATTTCAGTTTGACTGAAATTATGAGCTCAGGAAGCTCTTCAAACTTTTGCCCTATATCAATTGTCTTATAGCTCAACGCACTCTTCATTTTGCTCTAACTTTTGCCTAAGTTACCTTTTCAAGTTTTTGAGCTAGCAAGCTTTTTTCTTTCTTTCTTTTATTCTTTTTCTTCTTTTTTTAGGCATTATATTTGTTAGGATTAGGGCCCTTACTGACATCTGCATTGACAAGCTTTATGAGTTTGTGGCCATCCATATTTGTTAGGATTAGGGCCCTTACTAAAAATGAATGTTTAAAAACATAAGCTCCCTTGTAAGTTGAAGCCCACTTGCTTAATGATCCTCTTGATTCGACATAATTTTTTGAGCACTAAGTCACCTACCTAGAATTCTCTAAGGTGAATCCTTTTATTGAAAGCTCTGACCATCCTTTTTTGATATAATTGCCTATGGCATAAGGCAATGAGCCTCTTTTCTTTAATCATGTTCAATTATTTGTATCTGGTCCTTGCCCAATCATTTTCATCTAAGTTGGCTTTAACTTATACCCTAAAAGATGGAATTTCTACCTTGATAGGTGTAACGGCCTCCATCCCATAGACTAAGGAGTGAGGGGTGGTCCCAGTTGAGGTTTATACCATTGTCTAATATCCATGTAAGGCTTAGGGGAGCATCTCATGCTAGTCCTTATATGTCATGATCATCTTTGCAATAATCTTTTTAATATTTTTATTGGCAGCTTCGATTGCTTCCTTCATCTATGGTTGATATGGTGCTGAGTTATTGTGCTTGAACTTAAATTGCTTAAAAAGGGTTTTAACTTTGGCCCCATTTAGGTTTGGAGCATCGTTAGTGATAATTCTCTCAAGCAACCCATATCGGCAAATTATGTTCACCTTCAAGAACCTGAGGAAAGCTTTCTACGTGATGCAGACTAATGAACTAGCCTTCACCCATTTTGTGAAGTAGTCAATAGCGACAATGATGAAACCGTGTCTATTTGAAACTTTAAGGTTGATAAGGCCAATCACCTTAATTCCCCACATTGAGAATGGCCATGGTGCTACCAAGCTATGTAATGCAACTGGAGGAGCATTGATCTTGTCCAAGTAAATCTAACATATATGGCACTTTCTAACATATTCAACATAGTCATTCTCTATTGTGTTCCAAAAGTATTTGTACCTTTGAATCTACCTTACCATTGTTTGGTCATTTACATGTGTTCTACATATACCCTTACGCACTTCTACCATATTCTTCCTTATTTTTTTTAAGTTAATGCATCGTAACAACGTGCCATTATGTCTGCTTTTATACAATACTTCATTGGTGCTGAAGAAATTCATAGCCAGGCTGTGGATAGTTTTTCTATCAATCTCTATAGACTTGATAGGATATACTCTATCCTTTATGTAAGTTTTAATTTATTAAAACCATGGCTGCCCATCATACTCCTCTTCCACATTTAAATAGTATGCTAATGCACTTCAAGTTTTAATTCGAATAACCTAAACTTGGACTTTGTAGTCAAGCCAAATTATTACTGCCAAAGTGGCTAAAGCATCTGCAAATTGATTCTTACCTCGATTTATATGGTGGAAATTAATCTTATCAAATTATTTGATTAGCTATGTCAGGAATTCCTGATACAGTATGAGTTTAGAATCCTTGGTTTGTCACTCCTTTTTAACTTGATAAATTATGGAGGTTGAATCCCTAAAGACTTTCGTTTCTTCATGCTGAAGGTAATGGCTACTTGGAAGCCATTAACACATGCTTCATATTTTACTATATTTGCTAATGCTGTCAAACTCCGACATTACTACCACAATGAATGGTTTCCTTTATGGAGACATAATTACTGCTCCTATGCCATTCTCGTGTGTAATGCCAGTGCCATCAAAATACATCATCCATTCATCATTTTCATCACTTTCATTAGTATTCTATACTTCTAGGATATCCTCATTAGGAAAGTGGAAATCCAATTGATGATATTCATCTAAAGGATTCTTAACTCGATGTTCAGCAATGGTATTACCTTTGATAGACTTTTGCGTTATGTGCTTTCCATCATATTCAGATAACATAACTTACCATTTTAATGCCCTTCTAGCAATGTTGACTCTCGAAGATATATTTTAATGGATCCATTCTAAAGATTAATTGAGTGGTTAAGTAAAGCATGTACTGTCTTAACTAATTAGATGTCCATACTAATTTGTAACAAGTCATCTTAATTAGGGAGTAGCATGTCATGCAATCATTGAACTTTTTCCTCAAATAATATATTGCTCACTTTTTCTTTAGCGAGTCATCATGTTGCTCTAACACTGCTCCTATTGATCCTTTTAGGATGGTTAAATAAAGAATTAGTGGCTAGCCTAATATAGGAGGGACCAGAATTAGAGGCCTTTACAGATAGTTTATAATTTTCTTGAAAGCTTCTTGGCACTTATCATCCTATTTCCCTGTGTTGCTCTTCCTCAACAGCTTAAAGATTAGTTCACAAGTTACAATTAGGTTGGCAATGAACTTTTCTATGTAGTTTGATCGGCCTAAAAAGCTATAAACCTCATTCTCTATTTGGGGCAGTGGCATTTCTTGAATTACCTTTATTTTATCAGGGTCTACCTCTATCCATTTTGGGTTACAATGAAGCCCAAGAGCTTTCTAGAGTTAGCCCTAAAAACACATTTTTTAGGGTTTATCCAAGGTTTAAACTCTTGTAGGCTTTCAAATAGTCTTTCATGGACTGCTACAACTTCTCTGCCAATTTGGCCACCATATCATCCACATACACCTTAAGCTCATTATGCATCATGTCATGGAAGAGGGCCACCATGACTTGTTGGTAAGTTGCCCTAACATTTTTTAGTCTAAATAACATTTCTTTATGGCAATAAGTCCTCCATTGGGTGATAAAGGTTGTCTTTTCGATGTCATCTCGTACATAAGGAACTGGTTGTAACCAAAGTGATGAGTCCCTAATTATGTTATATTTGTATATGTTTTCTTAAGGACTTATCATGTATGTTTGATAAATTCTTTTGATTTAGTGACAAAATAATGTTAATTTCATATATTTTATGGGTTAGACTATTTAATTGCTTCCATACATTCAATTTATCTCATTTCAAACTATTTTGAAGGAAATTACAGGAGAATTATTTAAATGGAAGGAAATGAGGGATTAAAGGCTTGGAAGAGGAAGATTCAAAAATGTTTGGAAGGTTTTCACAAACATCTAAAAAGTTAGAGGAAGCTAAGGAAGAAAGTTAAGATGTGATTCAATTGAAAATGGAGAACACTTAATTTTTATGCCATTTTTGGACCCTTAAATATCAGAATTTGAAGATAGTCATTAGATCAAAAGTTGTAGATCTTGTTGAGAGCTTTCAAACAAGTACTCATTTGCTAAAATCTGATAATAGATCAGGAAGTTATGGCCAAAACACTGAAGCTATATCAATTAACATTGTTTTGGTGCTATGATGCCAAAACGTGGCGTCAAGGCACCCAATGAAGAGCAAAATCCAGAGATTTGGTGCTAGCACGTAGCCTTTTTTTAGGATAAATGCTTATTTTGATTAGGAAAGTGCCATAAATAGAAAAACATTTGGATTTTTTATGTCAGAAAGCTAAAAAGGAAGGTTAAAGGCACAAAATAACTATATAGGACAATGGTTTTGAAGAAAACTTCAATCAACTTGCTGTTCCATGGTGTTTTCTTGGATGGAGAGGCCAAGGGTTAGTTTCCTTGGACCTCCATTGGCCAAACCTCCATAGATTTTTCTTTAGAGGACTCCTTCCACTATTTTCTCCTCCTCTGTCTTTTCTCATTTTATCTTATATCTTTATATTAAAGCTTGTTTTTAGTTGTTTTGTTAGATGATTGAGAATATTGAGTTGGGATTTGTTGAATTTGTATCCACATATGTTATATGAGATTGTATTTCAATACTATTGTGATTTTGTTAATTAGTGAATGTATACTACTTCTTAATTGGTGCTTCCATATCATTTTCTTAATTAAGATAATTGCAAGTAGATAAAATAGTTTACATTGTTGAATTTCTAAGTAATCTTTTGTCACGGAAATGAATGCCCACAAGGTGTTTAATGAAGTGACTCATTGATAATTTAGTAGGATGTGCCTTAAATGATTGGGATTAACCTTTAAGGTATATTCATACTTGTATTCTCAATGATTTATAAGAGCTTAAAGCAATTTAGGATTAGTTTTCCTTAAATAATTGGCATAAACTTTTAAGGGACACTAATGGTTATGGTAATGCAATTCTACCTTGATGATTGGGATCAACCTCTAGGTAGGTTGTGCTTGATAGTTTAGCTCTTAATCTTAATGCATTCTAGGAAAGATTTCATTTAAATGATTAGGATCAACCTTTTTAGCGAAATTGGAACTAGAATTAGGATAACCGCTAGGATCATACTTATCTTTTTTGTGAGTTAAGTTATCCAGAAGTGTAATTGAACTATGTGGAACAAAGCTAAGAATGAACTTAATAACTCAATGTACCCTTACTCCAACTCTTAATTAGCTTAATCTAGTGTAGTTTCAAAAGTCCTTTTCTTTTCCTAGTGAGTCTTATTGTTATTTAGATACTTAGTTTTATTATGAAATACTTGAGTCATTTCCTAGTGACTAGATTTATCTATGCCACTAATGTAAATATGTAAATAACCATATTAACCCATTCTTTTGTACATATTGTATACTAGGTAAGCAAAACTTTAATCTTTAAGAATAATAAAGATAACACTTTATCCTCATGGAAACAATACTGGATCTTTTAGATCTTTTGATAACAAATTAACTTGTATACTTGCAAATCATCACAGAGTACCCATCTATAAAAGAATACAAATAATTTTGTGCTATGTTATCAACCAAGATATCAATATAAGGTAATAAGAAATCATCATTTGGGCAACCCTTATTTAAATCCCTATAGTTTGCACACATTTTGACCCTACCATCTTTCTTGGGAACATGGATAATATTTGCCACCCATTGAGGGTACCTCGATACCTGGAGAAAACTTGTCTCCAATTGCTTTATCACCTCGTTTCTACTTTTTAAAGACATTTCGACGTTCATCCTTCTTAGCTTTTGCTTCTTAGGCTTGATACCTGGAACCAATGGGATTTTGAGAGATGCAAAATTTGGATATATGCCCAGCATATCTTCATAAAACTAAGTGAATACATACAAATATTGCTTGAAGAGTTCAATCATTTGCTCCTTTTCTAGTTATCCATTATTTTTAGCTCTTTTTTCATCTTCCTATGAACCCATGTTTGTCTTCATAATTACTTCTTCATGGGGGCATATTCCTTTATCAGTCGATCCAGGATTTTTATGAAAGCTTGGGTCAACTTTTCATTGTCAAATTTTTATTCAAGCATATCTATGGCGACAAGTGAATCACTTTCAGGAACCTCTCCATTGGACAAGAGTTCTGATGAAAGCAAATTCCTAGAGGCAAAAATGAAAAGAGAATAGAAACATACGAAATACACAAATAACAAGGGTAAGGAAGAAAGTAAACATTAACAAAATGATTGGATTAATTTTACATAAAGTACTTGCATTCATTGTTCATACAAAAAATATCACATTTCATTCTAAATGTATGTAGGCACAAAAAAAAACATAATTAAAGATTTGCTCTAGTGAAATGACATCAAAGGTGTTCTCAAGCTCCTAATTATACAAAGCTTCTTTGGCATTATTTGAGGATATCCACAAGTTGGTCCTTTGTGTCCTTTTTATTCCTTCGTATGCTCTTGCAATCATGAAAACACTAGGCTAATTTATCACCTTTAAGGGTTTTGGGAATGTTTCTTTAATGTGTGGGAGGTCTAACTTCTTGTATTCTTGGCTTTCTATAGGACTTGCTTTTTCATCTAATCTTTAAGGAAGGCTCATACCCTAACCCTTGACAATTAATATTTTTTTGTAAGATAGGATCTTTGGTGCCTTGTAGGTGCCTTCTTAATCTTTTTCCCTCCGTGAAGGCATTCTTCCTCAAAATATTTGTAACAACAAAGTCAATATTTCTTGTCGGACTATCATTTCCTTCGACTTTCAAGATTATGAAAGACCATTTTTATGGCTTGTTTAGTATCTTCAATATATGAGACTGAACAAGGCTTACTTACCATTATCTCTCCCTCTCCTTTAATAATGATAAGCCTTCCTGTGTCAATGAACTTAAGGCATTGGTGTAACATTAATGGTACTTCTCTAACAGAGTGGATCCATGGCCTGCCCAACAAAATTATATAAGAAGGATCTATATCTATAACTTGAAAGTAAAAGGTACTTCGGCCAATGTCAAAGGTAAATAGATTGTTCCAATTACCTTCCATCTACAACCATCGAAAGCTCTCATCGTTATATCACTGCTCTCAATGTCAAACATCAGTATTAATAATTGCTCAAAAGTGGTTAAGGGCAACACATTTAGGGCTGAGCCCCCATCAATTGAGACTTTGGCTATAATGAATCCCTAACATTTTAAAGTGATGTGCAGGGCCTTTAGTTAGTTCCTAATGGTCCTTACAATTTCTTCCTTTGAAAAGGAGCTAATGGACGCAGATCGGGTTATGTTCATCAGATGGGCCACCTTTTCTAGAGTTATGTTAGGCTGCACAAAGGCTTTGTTTAGAACCTCTTGCAATGCTAGACAATGTGCTTCAGATCTCAAGATTAAGGATAAGATTAATATTAAGATTCATGTTAGGGTCTTCTTTAATTGTTTTACGTCAACGTATTCACTTTGTTTCATGATATGTAAAAATTCTTCATCTTTCATCCCCAACCTTTCTTAGGCATTTTTTTCTAAATTTTCATTAACTATCTATTTCCCTTTGTTGTTTTCTTTACCTTGTTTGGTTGGTAAATCACCCACTTTAGTTCACTCCTCTAGATTTTTGTGGTATCAATGACTAAGTTGTTATTTAGTTCCACTTTATTTTCTTTGCTTAATGAGGGTTGTACCACTTCCCTTTACCTCCAGGCACTAAGTGATTTATTTAGTATAGGAAGGGTGGTGACATACTTATAATCACTGATAGTTGCTTAAATAAGCGTGTTAAAGCTAAGTGTGCTTTATGTGCTGGGTTAATGATAACAGAGATAGTCTCAGTGGATTTTTTGACATGCAGTTTGTTTATTACTATTTCCACTTAGTCCTATTTTGTCATGCACACTTATTCCTTGATTGGTCCCAGAGCTATTCTCTTAAATGTTATTATCTTACTAATCATCTCTTTAAATTGAGGATATCTTTTTATGTCATGCCCCATCATCGTTAAGTGTTAATCACAGTATTTAAGTTCTTGACTCTCTTTTTTAACTGTGTCATCTTTGGATGGGTTAATTGTGTATCCTGCTAATTCAAAGTTCATGGTATTGTCTTCATGGGCTTCTTAATATCAATGTTCAATCACATTCCCTTGGCACTCGTGGTTTGGGAATGGGTTACTAGTAATGATGGAAGTTTCCCTAGCCTTGAGCTGTAAATCCCCTAAGTCAATTAAGTCGAGTATGCTTTTTTAAAAGTAGCACATTCTTCAATTGATTGTCCAATTGCACCCATGTGATATTCACATGTCGTATTAGGGTTGTACCATATTGGGTAAGGCGACTAAATTAATTTATAAAGTCGTAGATCCAGAAGTTGTGAGTCCATAAACTTTTAATATAGCTCAATATTAGTCGAGCTAAAATTTGGCCACTGTCAAGTACCCATTGGTCGTGGAACCCTTAACCCACTGGCTTGTCACTGTTTGCTTATTCTTTATTTTGAATAGGTTTGACCTTGACTCCTTTTCTCAATTTCATATGTCATAAGTTGCTGAGAAGATTTAGAAGCCTAAATGTAGCTCACCTCCTTGTCCTTTTTCTTTATGTTTGAAGTCCTCCTTAGGTCGCTTTCACTTGGGGAAATGGATATCTTTCTGTATTAGATATCTGCATTAATCCTCTCACTGATCTGAATCAAATCAGCGAAATTAGTAACGTGTTCTTGTCATGTATTTTAGAATGGGTGTGGTAAGGAGCAAATGTAGTATGAGCAAAATTCATATTTGATCATTGGCGGTTAGACTTATGATGCCATGGTCCTCCATCTTTGAGCATATTGTTTGAAGGATTCATATTCATTCTTAGTCATCCCTTACACTTGTTCCCTAGTTATGGCATTCTGAAGGTTGTGCTTGTATTGTTTCATGAAGGTATTGGCAAGTTTCCTCCATCTTCACAACTTCATGTGATCCAATTAAATGTAACATGTTAGGGCTGATCCCATTTAACTCTCAGGGAAAATTTTCATCAGAAAATTTTCATTTATGGACCAAATGGACATCCTTATGTAGTATAACCTTAAGTGATAAATAGGATTACCACTACCATTATATTTGTCGAAGTCTAGCATCTTAAGCTTAGGGACCACAATTTTTGCTATTAAACACTACTACTCCATGTCAAGAGATCTCTATGTGACCAATCCACGCAGGGCTCAAAGTTGGTCTTTGACTTCCCCCAGCTTTTCCTTTCATTCTTCTTTAGTAGTTTTTTCCTATACCCTAAGCCCTTACCTTATCATTCCACTCGTGATGCCCCTGTTTATCAACCATTGGGACTTGAAGGTTTTGTGTACCGTATGTGTGCCAAGTGGTTTCTACTGCTTGTCCAAATGTGCCTCATTTGTAGGTATTCCTAGTAAACTAACTCCCATTTTTGTCACATTAGTCGTGAGTGTTGGCAGATGAGATAAGCATGGTGTTCCTTCGTAAAGAAGTAAAGTTGATAATTGATGCAAGAGGGCCTAAGTATCCTTACATGTTCGGTATCATAAGGCACAATTACTAACGCATATGAATTTCCACTTTATTAATCATTCATTGATGAACCAAAGTGGTTAACTACAAAATGTTAATTCCTTAGTGCATTACTTAAAGAAATTAGTTCATCAAAATTTTCAACTACTCATAAATGCAGTTACAATATGAGAAGAAATCAAATATAGTTATGGAGTTTTTAATGGGTCAACCTTGCTTTGGGCTCGTCTAAATGCATTTGCAAATTTCGGTATGACAATGTTCACTAAAAGAACCAATCTTTTGAAACTTTCCATCTACTGCTTTAACTCCATCATATGTTTAGCATACCAGGCTTCCTAAAGCTCGACCATCTTTGCTTGATGATTAAGCTACTTTTTCAAACTTTGAACGGTTGTTGTTACCACTCATGTCTAATGCCAATTCATTCATCCTATTTTCTAGTTGTTGAGTAAGCATGTTGATTTCATTTTGGAGTTCATTAAAAGGCTTAAGGTGTTGTATTTGCCTCCCAAGAGCCTCCTTCACCTTAGCAACCTATGCCATCTTGGATTTACTATTACACTTACGTCTTTGGGCCTTTCATGTAGCTTCCTTTCACCTAATATTCTCTATTTTTAGTTCATGAACTTTTGCACTTGCTTTTTTTTCTTATGCCTTTTGTCTCTGATGACCTCTTTTTGCAACTCGACATATTCTTTTTGTAATCATGCCATGTTAGCCATGTATTTGTCCTTTTCATCATTTATACTCCTTCTTTTTGTCCTTTTATCTTCTACCCCTTTTGCCAATTGCTCATTAATCACCTTTAAATTATTGCTTAATAAAGGGTTACGGGCCCGAAGGAAAATTGGCACTACTAGTTTGTTCCTTGAACCTTGTTTGATAATCCTTCGTCACTATTACAATGAGTATGCCTAATTTAGGTCTCTTTTTGTAGATAACCTTGGCACATGCTTCTTTCACTTGTCGATTCAGCTCTCTAGTCCCCAGATCGCTATGATAGAAGTGTATTACACAGACAACTTCTTATAGAACATCTTGTTTGTATGCAAATTGTTGATAATCCATCACAAGATTATAATTAATGCACCTTCGAGGGCTCACGAGGTGTACATTTGGAAACTTTCTACAACGGTATATCATTTCTTCACTTTCCCACCATGTTAACTTCCATAATATGAATTGTCTTCTATCTAACTGAAAAACTTAGTCCAACATTCCTTATCCATTTTCGTCAACCTTTCTTTATCACTAGGAATTTGTGAGACAAACCTTTATGATTATTATAATCCCTAATAGAATGGTGAACACTTTCATGCCTTATGCCCACTTGATATCTCTTATACATGGTAGATGATTTGCATCATTAATAGCAGTAAGCAATACTTCAGTTTACCCTTTTTTCCCTTGATGGTAAAAACAAAGGGTCATAAATGTCTCTGTCAAGATTGCCAACATAAGACTTACTCTATGGTTTTCTACCATCCAAAAGACTCTAATGGTTGCCTAGTCGACCACTCTAATGGCTGAGGGAAATAAGACTAAATTGTAGATCGCTAGGGCCATAATTCTTTGAAAAACAACCCAATCACCTTTTTTAGCCAAGGTTTCCAGTCGTTTCTCTATATACTTTCTTGAGAGCTCTTTAGTTAAACTTCTTTTGGAAAGTTGTAATTTGGTCACTTTAACTCACATTATCTTAGCTATTGTGTGCTTCGAAGGTAGGTATGCAAGATATAGATATGCTGAAGTGTTTTTTTTCATCGACATATTCAATAATCCTTTGTATTCTTCTAAGGTCGGAGTGATTTGGAAGGTTGGGAATGTGAAACACCTCATAGCATTATCCCAATATTCAGCTAGGACCTAAAGCTCATTAAGCTAGACTGGAATGTGCAACAAATCTAGAATGTCCCCATAATCTCTTTTAAAGCCTCATAACTAACCTCTTTTAAGTTTTTTACTGAGTGTGATCAATCTTTCCATAAACTCAACTATAGCTTTAAATTGGATTCTTTTCTTTGTCAGGACCATCCATGTTAAACCTAGATCTTGTATAATGCCTATTTGTGCCATTGTTCCTTGTTATGCCTAGTAACTCTTTTGACAAATCACTACTAAATAAATAAATTAGGTTAGTGATAATAATATATATAAAAAAAACAAGTTCTTAGGTATTTTATTTTACTAGCACATTTTAAAACTAGTGGTTTGAGTGTGAAAAGATGTTTTATTTAAGTTGAAAGAAACTATAGTAATAGTGGGCTAATGGTTATGAGCATTACATTATTAAGTCAATGCATTATTCACAAAACTTAGTTTTGTCAAGTGATAAAAGGTCTCACAGGGAAAATGAGTTGACCATTAACTCATGGGAGGAAGCGATCCTCCACACAGTTAATAGTAAAAAGCTTTTGTTCTAGCCTAACGATGTGTTGAATAGTCATTAATTCACTATTACACTAGTGATTTTGTTGTTTTTTTTTTTTTTGTGAAGATAATCATTCATCCTAAGAGTTTTCCTTTTTCATAGGATTTCCTATGTATAATTATGCACATGCATTGCACGATTATGTACCTAAGGGTTTGCTATAGTTGGCTCTATTAATGCATACTTTTATATGTACCAATGGTGCAATAAGGCAACATTAACCACTCTAGTAAGTAGCAAAGGGTTGCTTTCTTATGGGTTTCATTATAATGTAATGGCATGCATGCTATATGTTAGAGAATGAAAAGAGAACGCTCTCATGTGTCCTAATTTAGGAATAGCTTAAGCTGAGAGAATTTTCCCTAAGGGAAATAAGATCTAACTGATCAAGTGGCATACTAGGTTTCACTTAACATAGTGCAATTCTCTAAGTAGGTCTATCAACTTAAATAAAGGCTCTCAAACTGCCTCCAACATAAGGATAAATATCTTGCTATATGAATTAAACCATAAAAAGAATGGACTCCCACACGGTCCTAATCCATATAACAAGGCATAGTCTGAGTGAAGTCTTCATGATAACCACAGGAAGCATAAAGGCTCATTGGGAAATCACTAGAAATTTCTATTAACCTAGGGCACACACAGACCCGAGTATAAGGCCTAGAAAAGAATGTGTGCAAGGTAATATGTGTGTATGTAGAATGTGTGAGGAGAGCATTCATACCTTTGCCTAGTGACTAACCAACCCTAATATGCTAAGCATATTAAAAAAATAGATACATAAATATATAAGTAGTCTACCTTAGGGTTTCAATCCACATGTTATCTAGCGTAGAACATGTTATTCATATAACAAGGCATATTGTTAAAGCCCAAACAAACAATCAATTAATAAATAATCAAGTCAAAAACATGTTATTAAACCCAATCAAGTACATTATTCAAACAATTTACAAGTATTAAATAAAATCAAGCGAATCAAAATCAAAAGGAATAATGTGTACAAGCAAATTCAAGAAACAATATATACAAGTATTAAACAAAGCGCACTATCAAATCAAAAACAAATGTAAAAACAATGAGTATCTAATCAGAGCATGTGGACATGTTATATATCTAAATCATGTGAGGTAGTTAACATGTAAAGAGTAAAAAGAATAAAAGAAAGGCTATATTATTTTGCAAAATCAGCTTGAATAGGATTGACTCTAAACTGTCCCAAATGGAGTCACCAAATTGTCACACCCAAAATGTGACCACAAGGCAAGAGAAAAAGAAATAATTTTTAATTTTTCTTTGAAACGAAAACCAAAATTTGGGAGTTACCATTAAGATTTTTAAAGGATAAATTTTGGAAAACTAATTTATAAGATAAGGTGTTCTACAAATTAGGGATCAAATTCAGGAGTCAATTATGTGTGGGGGAAAGGTGTTAGGCACCCTACAGCACTCGTTCTTAAAAACAATTACCCAAAGTTGATTATGTAAAACACGTATGACTTTAATTTAAATTTTGATTACTCTTATCAATCACATGCTAAAAAAAAAAAAAAAAAGAAAATAGAAAACCAATGAAATTAAGGAAAAAAATAAAGGATAAAATATAATATTTTGAAAGGCTGACTTGACCTAAGATCAAAGCCTACAACATATGTACCCTGTGATAGAGATCAAAGTCTATGTAGTTCATCTAAAAAGATGTGTCAATTGATTGATGATCTTTATTTTGTGAACAGAAAAAGATAGACGAAATTTAATTGAATCCCGTAAAAAAATATATATGACATTTGGTTGGTATGTTTTAATTTATGAAATCAATTTGATCCTCCTTTTTTTTATTCTCTACATTTTCTCTCTTTTCTATTTTTTATTTTGGGAATTTATTGAAGATGTAATTTATTTCCCTTTTTATTATTTTGAAATCAAGATGGGAATTTTAAAAGAAAAGATAAATATTTTTTTTGTTATCTAAAAGAAATTAATTTTTTGAAAATTGAGAAAAGAAACCTTGAAACAAAACATACCTATATTAAGTAAAACTTGAAAAAACACAAGGTCTCTCACGACACATCGATTGACTCCATAAATGCACGAGGAGGCATGAAGTCTTACGCAACAACTCTAAATATAAAATGAAGATAATAATAATAATAATAATAATAATAATAGTAATAGCAACAATGAAATTCATGGATGAAGAGATGACAACAAAATAAATAGAAGAAGAAGGAAACAAAAAAAAAAAATGGACTGACATGTATTTTATTCCTAAGCTTTTATTCCAAATTCACCAAACTTAGCCTTATTCACACCTGGACCCACACACTTACATCTATTTATTCAAGAAGGTTGGAAAGATCAAATTCCATTAGGAGGAATTGCACGACTTGGTTGACGTGCACTATAAGAAGTGAGACCCCTTTGTTTTTTTTTTTTTAAGTGAATAGTATATATATACACACCTATATATATGCCCATGGTTTTAGAAATTATTATCATTACTTATTTTCTGTTTGTTATTATTATTTATGTTTCTTCTTTTTTTTTTTCTTTTTGTTAAAAAAATCAAAGGGTTCCAAGTTCTTATACCTTCACGTTGAACCACCCAAAAGTGGCATAATGACCTACGTTTCTTAAAGCATCAAAGATAAAAGAAAATCCCTCCATTTGTCATCAAGCTATTTTATGAGATTAAAGGAGCAAAAAGACAAAATTTGGTTTCCAAAGAAAACGCAGGAAATGTACAATTTTAACAACGTATGCATCTTAATCGAAATTTTAGCCAAAGGGACCAGAAAAAAATCTCAATTCCCAACAACAAAAAGCAATCTCACCCCATAATGACCTAAAGGACGTAGTATTGACCAAATCGTGAAATCAATATCAGTTTTCTCTTTGAACCATATTTAATTTATTTGCTTCACTTACTTTCCTTTTGTCTTTTCATTTTGTTTCTGAAGGAGGCGTTTATATATATGCAGAACAGATTCATGACAAACGATTAAGATGAGAATCATTATTCAACGCCACATGAACCATTAAGAAATTAGTTTAGTAAACATTCCCAGAAACTTCATGTGAACGAGTAAAATTAGAAAAGAACAAAACATCAATTAGCTAATCTCAGTCAGTGAGCTACCACGGATATCAATAAGCCTCAGTATAGTCTTATGCTCAGATCATGAAGCTTGGAATAAAAACTATAATACAACAAACCAGTGTTCATCCATGAGGCAGAACAGAAAAAAGAGATTAGCGTACCTTGATTAATAAAGCGAGATATGACGCCAAAGCCAATCCTCTAAGAAAGCTTTATTCGAGTCAATTCTTCCTAGCACCCTTTTGTTTCCTTTGTCCACGTTACTTTTCCTTCTTCACTCCATCTTCCTTCCTTGGCGTTTTTCTTTTGCTTTGTTCTCAGCTCACCCAAACAGATGTCTTTTTTGCTCTCCTCTTTCTCTTCTATCTTTCAGCGTTTTTATGGCGTCCCGCATTATTGGATGTTTAAGAGGAATAATTTAACAAGTATCCTTCTACTGATGGGAACGCTTTTAAAAACAACAGTCAAAATATTTAAAGTAACTTACATATATAAATTTAAACAAAAGAAATTAATACGAAGGGTTCTATTCAAAGTACTCAAATTTTGTAATTAACGAGAATAAAATACACGTACATATTGTGAATTGGAAAAATGGTAGAAATAATTAAAATCTTGTCGGACGTAGATTTATTTAATCAATACAATACGAAATTTTGTACTAACGAAAACAATTGGTAATAAAATTCACGTGTAACAATTTTTATGCCAATACTCAAACCAAATTTATTGTACAAAAGGTGTATTAACCATGCATCACACAAGCAAGATTTTATTGAAAAACAACGATCAAACATCCAAAAGGAAATTTCTCTAAATTACAATGGAAAATGGTGTTTTCTTGAAAAATATTAGTTATTATAAATTTCATTAATGAACTAGTTCCATTTTATAAAATATTACTAATTCTACACATTCTTATTAATTACCAACAATTATATTACTAAAATTCATTCAAAATATGACGCTATCAAATAGAAAAGAATTGATAATCAACTTAATTGGAATTATAAAGTATGATTCAAATACACACACAATTCATATTGCAAACCCATATATTACAAAAAGGCCTATGAAGACTAATCCATTTGTGGGCTTAAAAGAAACTCAAAGAAGCTTTTGAGCCCATCAGCACTACTCGTCGAAGACATAAAAAATGCAACTAAATTAATCTTTTATTCTAACAAATTATTAGTAATCTTTTCAAGAAGACTTCTCGGCTACATGCATTCACCATGCAAAACACAAATTATTCATACAAGGGTAATCATTGCGGAAATAGATTCCCTCCATTTTTTAGGTTGCGCAGTTGATGCAGTTTGTCCAAAGTTTTTTTTTTATATATATATAATTAAATGTTAATTATTTTGAAATGAAGTGAGAAGTTGTATTCAGAGCACCTCCAAAGTTTTTTTTTTTTTAATTAAATGTTAATTATTTTGAAATGAGGTGAGAAGTTGTATTCAGAGCACCCATACTTGGCACACCAAGGAAACTTATCTTCCCCTTCCCAATCACGTGGCCTTATCACACCAAGGAGCGTGGTGCATTTAATGCTCTCCATTTTACACGTTACCTCCCTCCTACCTCTTGATGATAATATTTCACCTATTACCCTATGCTTAGTAAAATTCTCAGTTTAGTCCATCAATACACTCCTTACCTGAGACATGCATGTTACCTTTTGGACTTGAATTCAATTATTATTTTTCCTCTTTCTTATTTTATCTTTGGTAAGTACTATCATGATCACCACTAGCCACCATTGCCTTACCTTGTTTAGCCTTTGCTAAGTGTATTTAATCCAAAGTGATTATAAAGCTTCACACGTTATCTCTTATTATAAGCTACCAAGTCATGATTTCTCTAACAACTCATTTTTTACCATTATCCAAGAAAAATCAAACATGTAAACTATCAAGAGATGGCTTTCAAGTTGCACTCTAAATTAAGGTTATCAAACTCACGAATCTAAATAAATTTGTAAGGGAAAGGTAGACTCATAATATAAATTCATAACGTAGAATCGTAAGAATTTACAATAATGGATATTAAACATAATTATATCATCTAAATACATAAAATTTTATACATAAATACTTATTTCATGATCCATAATCTATATTCTATGCTTTTCATTCAAGTCAATATACAAATTTCAATAAGCTTCATAATTTATAATTCATGATAAAATAATACTCATTTAACATAACTAAGTCCCAAATAAAAACAATATATAAGTTTGCATTAGCTAAAGAGAAATCCTATTATCCTAACCATTATATAAAAGAAACAAAGCAAATATAATTTGATCTTTTATCGCAAAATAGCTAACAAGAAATCCTAATTTTCTAACCATATATGCATTAAATTTCAGCAATTTGTGTTAATATTATATAAATTCTTCATTATTTTTGGGTAACTATATTAAATAATTAATATTTAAATTTTCCACTATGTTAAAACTTAATTGGTTTAGATTGAGACCCCAAAATTGTTGAGTGTTCAATATATCAAGTTAATTAAATCATAGCTTAAAAAAATATATAGAGAGTCAAGCATTACATATTGTAGTAATTATATATAACGTTTTGCATATATATTACAAAAGCAACATCGTGGCTGAGTGTCATGGAGTGTTGGGATCAAGCTGAAGGGATGTGTATTTAAGCCTTGACAAGTGCATTTTTCAGAAAAATGAGAGATGAAGATCAGTTAAGCCAATCGCCCAACTCGGAGTTGACTCATCGATTTCATCGAGTTTGGACGAGTTGGGGCGAGTTTGAAACAAGTCTAAGTGAGTGGGCGAGTTGACTCGATTTGCTTGACTCATAACGTAAACTTAGTGAATCAACGTAGTTGACTTACAAGTTTGATAACACTACTCTAAACTATATCAAGAAATTTTCAAAAATTAATTCAAATAATTGTTAGTTGGTGAATCTAGCTTGACTTGGGTTTTATGCATGCTTTTTCTTAATATATCAATATCCAATATAATTCTTGATGTATTAGCACTATGTATAGAAAACACTTATTAATTTGAACACTACTCATTAAAAATTTCTATCCTACTACATGTGTGCTTGCAAGCATTCATAAATGTACACATGATAATTATAACTTAAATAAACTAAACATTCAACATAAAAATTTATACAAAACATTTCAAGGTCTTTGAGGCCAAACCAAAAGAAACATAAAGAAGGCTTTACATTTGCTCCATTCCTTGCTCTATTGAGCTTACAATATTATCAAAACAAACAAAAGTAGCCTTCTCTTACATCCTTACATTTTGATCGAAAGTACATTCACCAAAAACTTACACAAACACAATAAACTAGATGTGGATAGATCAAACAACTAGAACTTCTTGCCTTGGGGTTTTGAACATACAAATATTCCCCCAATTTCACTTTGTTCACTGCATATTCAATATAAATCTCCATCCCCTCCACGTAGACATTGACAAAAAACACGAGAGAAGAAGGGGTAGTCTTGGACAAAGCTAAAGGCATATGCCAATACCAACATCTTGGCTAATTTTAGAACCTATGAAACAAGAGAAGAGAAGTGAGATTTTCAAGCAAAAATCTCAGTAGTTAATCATCTTTAATCCAAGAAAATAATCACATGTACAAGCCTAGTTTGTCATTCAAGAGTTAACACACATAAGGATGCAAAATAAGGATCCAAATTTTGAGTGCATTATCACCATGGTAACAACATCCATATAAGAATTGCTCAACAAATCACACCTCCAGGAGGCTATAAAAAACACATGTACATATTGAATCATTTAAACAAGGATTAAGAAAAAACAAGAAGACCAAGTACCTTTGGTTTCTCTGCCAAGTTCAAATGATAGAAGTAAATTTTGGTCTTTACTTAGATTGTCCCTTTTTATCTTGTGAGTTTCACGACCTAGTTCCCAAGTTTATTCTACATCTCAAATATCTTAGTTTCAACCATTATTTCACAAGGATTAATCTAAGTCTAAGAGAAATTGAAGTAGAATAGAAGAAGTGAGGAGTAGAGTAAGCAAATTTTACAAATTAACCCACTTTTCTCTTCTTTGTTCTTTATTTTTCCTTCTTCCTGAGAGTGTATTAAGTTTTTTCCTCTTTAGCTTCTCTCCTCTCTTTCTCTTTTTGTTCCCAATTACACAAGCTTGCTAACACTACAAAAAAAAAAATTACCTTAAGTGGCAACAAAAGTTGTTGCTAAAGGTTGTTTAGTCACTGCCAAAGACTGACAAGTTGCCACTAAGTTGCCACAAGATGTCCGTAACTGAAAGGATATAGCAGCGACAAAAGAAGTCACCACTAGATAGCACAATCAGTAGCAAAAAAAGTTACTGTTAAAAAGCATTAATGACGACAATTGTCGCCACTACATGTAGATGAATTACAAAATTTGTAATGGTCACCACTGAATATGAGATTTCAGTGGCAAAATTATCGCTGCTAAAGAGTTTTATTGGCGACTACATGGTCACCACTAAAGAGCTTTAGTGGCAACAAATTATGGTTGCTACATAAGAGTTTAATGGCTCTTGAGTGGCAACTAGATGTTGTTGCCATTAAAGAGTTATTGTGGGGATTGTTTATACTCACCACTAAAGAGCTTTAGTGACAATAAAACATAGTCGTTACTAAAGCTCTCCAATGGCAACTTTATTATTACCACTGATGAGCTTTGGTAGCGACTTAAGTGACCGTTACAAGGTTTTTGTTTTTTTGTTTGACATATTTTATATATATTTAGGCTCTAAAAACCTATTAATTGATATATAATAAACTAACATAATACATAGAAGACCAATATTTGCAACCCAGATAATGAAGGCAATATTTAAACACTACAAACATAAAATCAATTATTGAATTACAACTAATTATAACATACAAGACTAAATATTTATATCCTAAATATAGAAAACAAAAGTGATGTACAATCAACTTGAAAGTTACACCCTCCAACATATACAAATTATACTTCTAATATTACACAAGAAACCTATAATTCTATTCATCTAAAGACATAATAGCAACTCATTGAAATAATAAAGTCAAATACTTTCACTATTGGAACTTGTTCTTCAAAGTCTATGTGTGCATTATAATTGGCATTTTCATTTCCTGTAACAAGCCAATGATACAAGCTTAAGTAAAAGTGAATGATTCTAGAACAAGGCATAAGACACATGTAATATTTTCACAACATATGACTCTTAAACTAGCACACACATGTTTTAAAAGCCAAATAAGAACTAGGCATAAGGCTATACCTTTAACTTAGCTATGCAATTTCCTTACGAGGTCATTGAGTGGGTTCTATCATCACTGCCCTAAAGATTTAGAAGGTATGTGTCCCTGATAGAATGAAATGTCACTCCTATCTTCTCACTATAAGAAAAATAAAGAGATAATTATAGAATATACCTATTGTATGCTAGCCATTAAGGTGACCGTTTGAGCCCGAATCTTGGCCTGTATTTGTTGATGAAGCTCAGCTTGTTATTCTTGTAATTTTTTCTCCATTTCTTCATGTATCTTAGAATGGTCTTCCTCCTATTACTTTTCCAACTCAGCACGGTCTATCTCTCATTGCCTTTCTAATTCAGCACGGTATTCCTCCCGTTGTCTTTCAATATCAACCTGTATCTGCTCACGCACTTATTTAATTCTAGATTCCATGTGAGCTGAGTTCACATTTTTTTCTCTGTTGGTGTTTCTTCCCATACCCTTTTCCACACACATACCCTGATAACTCTCTCAACACAGTAGCAAGTATCTCATCTCTAGTCAATGGCGTCTTATTATCCTCTGATTGTTGCTGAAGAACGAGATCATGAATACGACCCTGTCGTTATAAGAACAATTAAAGCAATGTACTAGAATATATAATTGAAAGGAGATTGAAACTTAATAAATTTATAAGTCATACAAGAATTTCTTATCAATGAGGATCTAACCATGCTACTTCTCCTTCCTTAGTCCACTGAGTGTACTGTATCTCCCAGATTCGATCAGATGGTGACTTTCCCTAGTCATAAGATCCCTCTATAATGTAGTTTGTATAAAGAATACTTAATAGTGCCAAATAATTTAATTGTCACTATGTACATGAGGAAAAAAAAAAGGAGTGTGTGGTCATCATTGATTTCTTCACCTCAGCAAATGACCTTGTCTTATATGTACGCTTTGTAACTTGGTTACTCCTATTTGATTTATTCCTACTACTTGTTAACTACAATAAAATTAATGATGCTATCCACTAAAAATAAATAAGACAATTTAGATTAACTTGCAAAAAACTAGATACCTTGAACGTAACATACTCAAAGTAATGACATAGCCACTCCCAATCTTCAATACTAACCAGATCAGGCCTAGCAGATTCTCTCTCATCATCAGTCTCACACTTCATGTACAATGTGTGCAAGCTACTTTTTCACCTCGTCCTCCTCCCCTACTATGTCCACCATCTGACATTTTCTACAATAACAAATTCAAATGTTAAATTAACTAAAAAGAAGTAGATAGTACACATTAAATAAAAAATGATAACAAATTACTATAACAAAGTTAAACTTATGGTCAATCTTTCAATGTAAACTTACAAATTACCCCAAGCTTAGTTACTATTAGTCAATGTTTGTTTCATGTACATCATCATTAACTAATTCTTCATTATCTTTTTCATCACTAACCACATCCCCATCATTGTCATCAATGAAGTCATATGTCCTATTAGCTGTATTTGGTTGACTTGTTTTACAAACTTTACTTGCTGAACTTATTTCTTCTGGTTCAACATCAATCTTATGCAAGGAAACCACAATGTCACTTTCAATGTTACTAGTAGGCACCACATTTAGTTCAATTTCCTTTTGTTGATATGCCTCATTATTAAGTAGTTCCTCTTCACCATTTATGCCATTTTCATCCATTATGGGCATGTTAAATAAATCACGAGGATTAGTCTTGACAACGATGAGCCAATCATGGTCAACAAGATCTTTCAAATAGAAAATTTGTTCTACTTGATATGCCAATATAAATGGCTCATTCAAGCGTAATGCACGATAAGTATTCACCATGGTCATTCCATACTTGTCAACCTTGTATCCACTTCCTAAATGCCCCACATCCCACCAATGACATTTGAAGACATGTACTTTCTTATTTCTGACATATGTTAACCCATATTTGTCTTCCAAGCCACCATAATACTCTTTCCCAACATCTGAATCATCACCCCTCACAAGAATTCCACTATTTTACATTCTCCTACCCGAGGCATGATCTCTTATTAATAAAAATAGCTAGCTTAATCATTAATTTAATGTATTTTATTTGTTAATTTATTAATGAAAACTAGTTAATTTAACCCCAATCATATTAGAACAAGTTCGCCATGGCGAAATTCAATTTCACCATGACGGAAGACACAGCAAGGTGAAATCAATGGCAATAGACACAACAAAGGCATGGGGTGGCTTAATATGTCTTTCACCGCAGTGAAAGTGAATTTATGTCTTGGTGAAAGACATAGCAAGGTGAAATCAATGGTGAAAATTCTCTTCTTAAGAGGGGTCACAATTTCTAACGCATGCTCTACTTCTTTTTCTCCTCATTACTACTATAATTATTGTCTTTTTTGGATAAAATCAAGTAGCCCACTAATAACTAATTGAAATCAAACCCTAAGATCAAACCCTACAATAAAATCTCATAAATCCACCTCTTTTCCTTCATAACATTATGCTCTATATTCATCTTTCCTTTAACATAAGCCCAACTTTTAAACCAAATTAGGGGTACAAAAGAAATAGAGAAACTAGCCTAATAGACAAATAGAATATGAAGAAATCTAACTTCTAGTTATTATATCATTCTTCAAGGAAAATAGAAAGTAATGGAGGAAAAATCAAATAAAACATCATCATTTGAAGAGTTTTCTAAATAGCATATAAAAGTCATACCTTAAATAAAAAAAAGAGCGCATAACACGTTTGAAGATATGAAAGGGTGTGAAGATGTAAAAATGTGCTCCAAAGATATTAAATATAGCCTCAATAGGAAGCTTGAGCAAGAATGGCAGGGGAACGAGTTACTTACCTACCTCTCTTCCTCAATCTGCACAATCTTGCAGCGTTTAAGAGAAACCCACAGTGTTTGAAAGACCCACAAACTAGCAAATTGAAACCCACAAGTGAGCCAGACAACAAATAAAGGATTTGGGAAGAAGGAAGAAGGAAGGATTAGGACTCCTAAAGAGTGAAAATGCATGAAAAAGAGTAGAAAAGAGGAAAGTGTGAAAAAAAAATTAAGAGAGACAAAGGAAAAATTGGTGGGAAAAATTAGTATAAGAATTCCATCGCTAACCAAGCTGGAAAATGGCCAAATGATGATGTCAATCTCATTTTAACTTTTGAATTTAATTTTTTTATTTATTCTAACATTTTATTTATTAATTTTAAATTTTTAAATTATTTACCACAAATTTATTTTCGTTTGTTATATATATTTATTTACTTTTATTACTATAATATATATATATATATATATATCAATTTAATATATCTATTTCATTTTTACATTCTAAATTTACTCAAATTTATACGTAAAAATTATGTACATATATAAATATTCACTTTTGAATTGAATTACATATTTTATATTTATTTACATTTTTATTCAATATTGATATTTCATTTTTACTTGATAAATTGAGCTATTAACTATTTAATTACTAATAAATTAATTATTTATCTATATTATTACATTATTATTTATTTTTTTGAAATATTTTAGTCTTATTTTATTACTTTATTTAATTTAAAATTTAAATATCAATTATTATAATAAGTAATTTTATTTGAAAATTATAATAACTTGTAATAATTAAATTTTACTAAATAAAATAAACAACCATTTATTATTATAACCAAAATTGCCTTTAGCAACAAAAACTAAACTGTCGCCACTAAAAACCATTTAGTACAGACCATCTAGGATTGCCACAAAAGCTATATTGTGGCAACTATATAACAAAAGCTAAATAAAATAAACTAACATTTATTATTATAACCAAAATTGCCTTCAATGACCAGAACTGAGTTGTCGCCACTAAAAACCATTTAGTGGCGACCATATAGGATTTCCACATAAACTATATTGTGGCAAATGAGTAAAGTCATCATAAAATACATTTAGTGACAAGATATTGTCGCCCCTAAATCATTTTTAGTGGCAACTTCTCCCTTTTGTCATAAAATACCTTCAAATTTAGATCTTTCGCTTCATGCTTTAATGGTGACACATGGAAAGTCGCAACTGATGATATACAATGTCGAGTAAAATGGAACTACTAAATACCAATAGTGGCGACTTTAAGTATCTCGCCACTAAATGTCTTTTGTGGTGACAGATGTATCGCCACAAAAGCTATGTAGTAGCAACAAACTTAAAGTCGCCACTAAGTACATACTTTTATACTTTTAGTGACGACTTTTTTTAGTCGTTACTAAAAGTTGCCACTAAAAAGTCTATTTTTTGTAGTATAGCCTCTCTGTCTTGTTTAACTTAGTCTCATGAAGCACTTAGTGCTTTTATGTTACTTCCTTGCTTAATCAACTCCTTAGGTATCATGTCCCTAAAGCTTCTCTTGACAAATAGGGAAGTTCATTAATTGTTTTTGCCACTAATCTACTTGTGCTCCATCCACCAATAGGAAGTTTACATTTCATTTTAAGTTTGGCTAAATTTCTATTTAAGTCCCTAACTTTTATCTATATTTTGGTGAAAATTACCAATCCTACCCTCTTACATAAGCACCCATACCTATATTATACACATGTTCTTCTTCTTCTTCTTCTTCTTCTTCTTCTTTTGTTTATTTTAATAGTTTCCTAAAATGGCTAAAATTCCTCCTTTCCTTTGAAATTTTCGCAATTCCTGGGTAACCCTATATTATTTAATTATCTTCTCATAGGATCCCAATCAGGTTTTATTTTGTCTTAAAGAGATTAAAATGTTAGAATTTGAATATCATACGGCCTAAATAAAAATTGAAATTCTCTCTAGTTCAAAAAAAAATTAAGTTATTACATGTCCTAATTAATTCTACAATAATAAAAAAAATTTGAGACATTACAATTTTTCTCTACCTTTTTTGGTTTTTTTAAAACTCTTCTCCACTCTCCATTCATCTTGTTTTTCTCTCCCTCTCTCCTTCTTATATCAAAAACAACCTTCTCCTACCCTTCTGTTTCGTCACCTTCATCTTACATGCCTACCACTTGGTTTCTTCCAAACAACCTCTATTATAGTTGTTCATCTCCATCATGTTGGCAAGAACACCCCTTACTATCCACCACAATGTGGGAATGGGTCCTTTGACCCTTTTTTTTTCTTCCTTTTTTTTTAAAAAAAATGTCTTGAGTTTTTATGTATTTCTTCTTTATCTTTCCTTTTTTATTTTTAGATTTTATTTTGTGAGACTCACAACTCCCTTTTTTTGTTATTTTTTTCTTAAATTAATCAAATTTTTATTATCTTTGGTCTAATTCTTTTTTTTAACTAAATTTCTAATTCCCTTAATTTAATTTTTCTTTCTTTTTTTAATTTTGATTAATTGAATTAATTTTATTTAATTAAAATTTTTTCCCTTTCTGTCTTCCTTTTCCTTTTATATTAAAAAAAGAGTGTTCATATTTATATTACAATTTAGGTACTTAATCAAGCAAGTGGACTTAACTGAGTGTAGCAAATCATTCTCCAAAACTTTATGATAGTGAGCATCAGTAGTTTTAATACGTTGAAATGACTTTAGGAACATGTTATAGATGTTGTTATGGTTGTTGGACTAAATAAGGTCTTGTTGACTTAAAATGTTTTAGAATAATGGTTGATAATGTACTTTGATTATGTTAAACTCTTATGTTTAATGACAATATTGATGGTTAGTATGAAGATTACATTGTATTGTTACTGGTCAAAACTGGATTGTAATATAAGAGATGAATAGCTGTTAAAAAAATATAATTAAAATATATTTATTTTAAACAAAAAATGCAATCATTTACAATGGCTTTAACCATTGCTAATTAGCTCTAAACAAAAAATTTAATAACTTGCTTTTAGCCAGAGTCTACAACTACTGCTGCTAAATAATTAATACTTTAGCTACAGTTCAACTAGTTTGAAGTCATTTAACTTTTGTTTAAGCATGACCATTGGAGATATTCTAAAGGCCAAAGTTAGTTCTTATGGTAATTATGAGTCATGTTATAGATATATTGCTTAAGGCTCATTATGTTACTGGTCGTTCAAGCACAAAAGTATGTGCCCTTAATTAGATATATAAACTTGTGTGGCTTTCACTTATCATAAGCATTAACTTTTACCATTAGAATATGACCCATATGACCAAGAAAAATTAAGTAACATCAAATTATTTGAGCTTTTTTTTTTCTTAAAAGAAAGATTGAATTTCTATCTATTTATTTCAATTCTCACTCACCCAATCATCTAATAGAAATTAGGGTGATTACTCCACCCTAGATTATAAGTGTTGGAATAAAGGTTATTTTGACTCTTGTTGGCTAGAGATTGAACACTTTCCACATTCCTAAAATAGTCATCAAAGTGATGATTTTGTCCTATGAATTCACAACTACCACCTAAATGACTTAATGAGTTAATTGGTGTCATATGACCCAATACTTCTAGCTTTTTAGCCAATGCTGAGATTTGAGCAAATAATACAGAAATGGCTTCTATATCATGAATGTTTGTAGCTCTTGCTAACCTTAATCTCTCTAAATGTCAGTAGTAGTTGTTATATGACATGATTATTAACAATTCATAGGCCTTATAAACAGGTTTTGCCATAAAAGCTTCACCAGTTGTAGTATTAATGGTGGTTCTAAATGAAAGTGATAACGTGTTGTAAAATGTATGAACTTGCAACCACTTCAATAGCCTATGATGTGGACATCTCCTTAATAACTCTATGAATCTCTCTTAAGCCTCATATAAATTCTCACTAACAAATTGAAGAAATGAGGTGACGTCATTCCACATCTTTGCTGTCTTGCCTCAATGAGAATGAAATATTCTCAATTTAACTGCATCTTCACTTACCCTATTGTACTTGAACGGGTTGCATATCTCCAAAAAGAATTAGAATATTATTGTTAGGGTCTTCTATTGGCAATCCCCTAAACTGCCAATTAGCTTGTAGTAGCAAGATAATGGCTAGCTTGATTTCAAAGTTATTGGCTTCTGTTGTTGGCCATCATAGGCTTGAAGTAAGATCCTAACACATTAGGGTGGCATACTCATATGGGTTGTGATTGTTCTCATTAGCCATCTATGGTTACCCAAGCTAATGTGCCTCTTGAATGTTAAAGGTTAATGGAGAGTTGAGATGAAGATAATGGTGATGGAGGTGAAAAAGGTGAAAAGTTGCTGAATGCAGCTTGTTTAACCCGTCCTCCCTTGTATTTAAGCATGTACAAAACTAGTACCTAGAAAATAGCAACAAAAACAAACAGTTTAAAAACAATAATAAAATGGCTTAGTCTAAGGCTTCTAACTAAGCACTAATATCAACACAAGTTTAACAATTGAGTTCCCTAACAATGACACCAAAAACTTGTTACATTCAAACTGCCATGATGTAAGTGTACATTGTCAACAAGTAACATAGTAGTGAAAAAATTGAGTATCGTCCTCTAGGAACTCTAGGTTAAACTTTTGCTAAGTACTAATGCTATTGTATTTACCTTATCCAAGCAAATTACTAATATTTGAACTAAACCAAATTAATGCAAAAGAACAAAGAAAGTTAAACTAAATGATATGAGTATATATCAAAGAAAACTCCCTAGGATTATGATATAGTTTAGCATTATAATTGCAATATGGTTACTTTCCTAACTTGAATTTAATGCTCATGAGTTAGTCAAAGACTTTAATTTTATTATAAATATATGTCAATCCCTTATAAATTCTATCACATTAATTTAATTCCTTGTATTTTTATGAGAATCAAATTTAAGAAATGCATTATGGATGGCTAATCACAACTTCGCTAGTCCAATAAGTATATGTCTATTCTAAAGGTAAATTGAGTTGATTCAAAGAATTAATTAACATCAATAAAGCAGAATCTATTCCTATGATTAAATTTAAACTTTTTTTTCAAGAATCCCAAAGTTCTCATGAAGATTCCTAATTGGTGGCTAACCAATAAAGGGAAAAATGAAGAATTAAACTAAATAAACTCATTCTCAATAAAATTCAACAAGAAAAGTAGCAATAATCATCAATTTACATGTCAGATATCGATAATCCTAGAGAAAGAAAACCTAATCTAGCATATTTTGGAGGTACAATCCAACTCAATTAATAAAAAAAACATGGTAAAGAAGAAGAAAAATAAAAGAGGAGGAAAAGAAAATTTCATTGCCATTGCTTTAATCGGTTCCTTTCATGATTTATTTGCATAGAATGCCTTACTCCAAGCTCTAAGTTACCCTCCAATGAGCTCTCCTTCATGCCACTCTATTTCCAAAGTCTCTCCTATGAAAAACCCTTGTTTTTCACTACATAAATAGCCTAAAATGTCTATTTACAAAGTTACACTTAGAATTTTTTTCATTTTGGTACCTAAGCTTCATGGGTTGAAGCTTAGATGACACCTAAAAAAAAAAAATTATTATGGGTAAATCTTGCACCTAGGCTTTATGAGCTAAAGCCTAGGCACTAAGTCTCTAGAAAATGTACTGAACTGTTGCATTTTCTTGAGGCCTTTGCTTCGTAAATTTGTCATGCAACTTCTTGTTTCTCCAAGACTTGAACAACATAAATACAAATCAACATAAGCAACTCTAATTTGCTAAGAAGTATTTAAGTCATCCAAACAACTCAAACAACCATAAATCCAAACTTCCAAATGTAAATGCTTAAACTAACAAAAATGACTCAAACTTTAACTAAGAGTAATAAGATTACACCATGATAAATGTGAAAATGGCTTGAATAACTCTATTTTTATAGATTTATCATGTTCCTCTTTTCATTTTGATCTTCACAGCTTTCATGTTTTTTTGGCTTGTTTTAGGTTAAAATCCTTTAGTTCTAATACATCTCATCAGTGATTTGGGCACACTACATTGAGGGAATTATACAATTTTCAATTTCTTTCTATCCTACCATTGCCAAACTTGAACTCAATTTGTGTTGTTGCCTTTTATAGGAGTTAAGCTCGATTCAATGCCAACTAATGAATTCTCATTTTGCAAATTCCTCCGCTTTTGATTTAGTGGGTTGTTTTGTGCCTGTAAGCCTCTTAATTTCTATTCTCTCACACCAATTGATTTGGTAAGGTCCTTTTTAGAGGGACCAAAAAAGAATGCTTGTAGCTAACAAAAGTTTTGTTAGATCATGGTGCACCTTGGACACACCTAACCTAATAACCAAGGTAATATGATATGCTAGCTAATGTGATAGCCGTAGAAGGAGGGATGATGTAGTATGAGATGAGACTTTATGACAAATTGGTTAGTTACCCATGAAAGCTATGTTCCATCGATAGATAACGATTAGCCCTATAGGCTAAGTGCCCAGGATGGATATACTATATTCTATGATGGTCCTTCCCTCAAAAGGTTTTTTTTTTACTTATTGTTTCCTATCTTTTCATAGTAACAAGTAAATTTACTTTAAAATTCTATGTTTCTTTATTTATTTTATCAGTATATTTAATCTTAATGTTTTCATTTATTTTTAGCTTCATAAACTATTGGCTTTACCATCCCATTTTTAATTTCTATATTAATCTATATTTAGTATGTTTTATTTACCCACTTGATTTTACGATAACTTAAGCACTCAATGAACATTTTGAAATTCAAATATAATTTAGAAGCTAGCTAGAGAATTAAAGACTCGTATAGCATAGTGAGCCTTACACTTGATCCACGAGGGCATCCTTATGTGTTACAAGTTGCAATGATTGCAAATTGTAAAATTATTAATAAAATTCTAAATGTAATTTCATATTTACTAGAAGTTGGATTCTCTCACCCTATAAAAGTTTTGTTTTGTCTAATATGAGAATGTCTACATATTCCCACTTCTCTATCCTGCATATTAGTAATTCCCTAAACACCATAACCATTGACTTTCCAAAGCTAGCTTGTAGAACTAAACATTCACAACCCATACTCGTCAAACAGAATATAAGGATCGTTTCTGCCCAGAATCCTATTGTACATGACAAAAAGTCAAAAGCTCAGAGCATTTACATGAGACTACATTTGGGGAAATCGAAGAAAATGTTTATACATTAAACAAAATTGATCAAATACATGAAGAAATAACAACCTTTTCCCCTACGCCATATCTGCTCTAATTAGTCATTGATTAGACACCTTAATGTATTACAAAATCCCTTGCAATTAAATCTATTCTCCATGGCTCTGCTTGCATACATGGTAAAACATTGTGAACACCATAGAAGCTAACATCTTAATTAGACATATAATGTTCAATAAAAGCAACCCCATAAACAACCAATAATAGCTTTTTGACTTTTTGTCCATCATGTTCCAGTAGATATACGTAATCAAAGCATTACTCCAAACACAATCCTCAGAAGAAACTCTTTATCTTCATTCCCTTCAAAAGCTACAAAGCCTTCCCAAGTGCCCAAAGTCCACTTTTCTCTTCAAGTGTAGAAATGTCAATAGACATATTCCAAAGAACTATGAGGTACATATAGAAAGTTGATACCATAATCATTCTTGCATAAACAAAAGCTGCTGGGTGAGATGGAGCACCAAAATTCATAGCGAACGGAAGAATTGAAAAGAATATGAAGATTACAAACCAATATCACAGAGAGTTATGGAAAACCAAGTAATCATTGGCCTTTTCCAAGATTTCAATACTCTTAATAACAAATCATTGAAAGGCAAGTTTACTTTTCTGTAAATTACAGTTGATGCTAAAATAGTGGTGGATGATGTGAATAAGGAAGCCATAGAGAGGGCAAAAATGAAGAACCATTTGAGTCCTGCAAAGGTGCACAAATTGACTGTCAAGGCAACAATATTGAGAACTTCCTAGGCTTGTTCAGAAAAGAAGAGTTTCCTTCAAGATGAAATCATTCAACAAAGGCTTAATGGAGAAGAAGTTGCATAACACAAAAAAAGAATGGAGGAAGAGGGTGAGTTAGGATATGGAGACCATGTTGAGATTTTTTTTATGATGGCAAATATATGAAAAATATGAGTTACAAATATAATATTAATATGTGCTTAATCGATTAACCATTTGGACTAACTATTTGGATTCCAAGTTGAATATCTATTATGTGTAGGATGGTGCAAAGAAAAAGGAGTGGGCATTGAAGTGAAAAGAATGAAATATCAATATCATGCTTCACAAAAAGATAGCAAGAAGGAAAGATGTTCTAGGCAACGAAGAAGTTAAGGATTTAAAGCTTGGATGCATCAAGATAGCCAATGGATTGAATAGGTATAATTATAATAGGCTAAGTATTATTTTGTGAAATTCAACAATTTATATTTGCATTTATTAGCTCAAGATATTTTGGTTCTCAAAATATAAGTTTGGACTTAAAAGATAGTGAGATATAGATTTTACTTAAAATTATTTTTAACCTTTAGTCACTATTTTACTTATATCTCACAAACCATATGGGATATTGATATAAAACTTATTTTTTGGGAAATTAAACTCAAAGAGATTTTCAATGATAGGTCATTCACTTAAAACGAAATTCAAATAAAAATTCTATGACTTCACAAATTTGAGTGGCAGGATATGGATTTTGCATAAAACTATATTCTAATCTTTGGTCACTATTTTAATCATATCTCCAAAAATTCATTGATTTTTTAGATGAAACTTATTTCATTGGAAAATAGACTTAATTATGTTTCCAAAATGGGTCACACACTTAAAGTGAACTTAAAAGGAGAAAGTTATTACTAGTTGAAGTTGAGACTATGTCACTGTAAGTGACCGGTCGATTGGTCACCTATGGCAAGTCGACTGGTACAGTACAGAAAGTAAGCAGTCAATTGGTCAGCCTCTAAAAGTTGACTAGTCAGTCCTAGATTTGAAATAATGATCATTTTTTAATGGTTACTTGACTTGTAAGCCCCAGCAGTCAATTGGTCGCTCACAGTAAGTGTTTTCTAAAGTAAATAACGGCTATTTTAGGTACGTAATGGCTATATCTCATCTAGATCTATAAATATGACCTTCCAAACATATTTTTTAATAAAACCAAATGCTAGAATGTGATCCTCAACTTGTTATATCATCTTTATGAAAGAAATAAACATCATTGAAGCAAATTTGCAAATTCTCTATCATTTAAGTTCTTAGAGCTTTATTTGTATATCTACTTCTTTGAAAGAGGTTATTCTTATGTATTCCTTTATTTTTTAAGAGAGAGAAGCTCCTTCCTTGAGTGAATCAAGTAAGGGTGTACTTGGGCTGAGAGAAAGGTTCCCCTATTTAAGTGTAAGGAAGAGGTTCTTCTTAGGATTTGAGATTAAAGGATAAGTTCTCCCTTGTTGTTATTATAATTCATTTTTGAGATAGTGGAAAATCCTAAGAGGTTAGTTGGGAATTAGACGTAGGCATAGATTGGAGCCGAACCAAGATAAATCATTGAGTTTGCTTTTTCTATCCCTTTGTTCTTTATATTCTAAATTATCATATTTATGCTTTGCATTTATTGTTGATATTACACTTGAAGTGTTGATATATATATTCACCAAGCATCTACATTATTGCTCTATTAATTCATATAATTGTTGCTTTACATTATACTCTTCCACACATAATTCTAAATAAGGACTTTTGTAAAGCAATTTTGAAAAGAAATATAAATTATGTGAACACCTAATTCACCCCCTCTTGGGTGTTGGTTTCTTGGGCTAATAGGCCATAAGGTTCCTATTTTTGAAAAAAAATAACTTGGGATTCACCTAGAAGTTCCACTAAACTTAAGAACAAATTGTATTCCATCATGTAGAGCAGTGTTAATACCTTGAATTGGAATGATTAGTACAGGAAATAACACAAGCAATGACAATCTATTCACATTGGCCATAATGCTCTTCTTTTTTATTCAGTCTAATATATGTTGGAACATTGTGTCAATAGAGGTGCCACCCAAGGACTATTATTTTGGTTGGTGACTAACCAACCTAACCAAAGAGAAAAAAAGGTTTTGTTGTAATTGCAGTTTAGTCCTTGAAAAATTACATTGAAGCTCTTCATCCTACCCTATAAATCGAAAGCTTCAAAACCTTATTTCTTACAACCAAGAAATGAGCAATCCTATACAGAAAGAAAGAGTTGTGACATATGTAGAAAGATGTGAGATTAGTATTCCCCTAGTAGCAAGAGATATAAAAATATTGTATTATCCTTACTATATAGAGAGAAAGTGTAACTCTTATTTTTCTCATAGTGAAGTCATTTCTTCCTTATCCGTGGTTTTTAACCTATTAGGGTTTTCCACATTAAATTTTATGTGTCATCTAAAATTATCTACTACAATTTTACTTTTATCCGATGTCTATTTTCTCCATAATTGCTATCAAAACCTAGTTGGGTGTGTTATTATCTACTTATCATATACTCTATGGTTGCCACTAATATAATGAATCCTCTAAATCAAAAAATAAGTAAGATTATTTTCACCCATTATAAGGTATAAGGTACTATTCATGTGTATGATGCACTATTCATACGTATAGTTACTATTCATAAAAAATGGTTGGTGTTATTTTTGCTCACAAATAGACTGTGATTGAAGCAATGGAAGTAAAATTTGAGATTGAAAAGTTCAATAACAGTAATTTCTCACGGTGAAAGCTGAAGATAAATGCCATCTTAAGAAAAGATAATTGTCTTATGGCTATTACTGAAAGGCCAATAGAATTCACAAATGAACATAAATGGAATGAGATAGATAAGAATGCAACTGCAAAACTTCATCTAGCACTTGCAGATGAGATATTGTCCACCATAGAGAAGAAAAAGATGGCAAAAGAAATTTAAGATCATTTGACAAAATTGTACGAGGCCAAGTCACTACACAATAAAATTTTCAGTAAATGGAAATTATGCTCTTTGCGGATGTCCAAAACTACTTCAGTGATGGAGCACATAAACATTGTGAATACTCTATTTTCTTAACTCACATTGTTGGGTCACAAAATAGAGGTAAATGAATGTGTTAATAATTTGCTTCAAAGCCTACCCAATTCCTAAGACTAACTCATCATCAACCTAACTAATAATGGTCTTATGGACTACCTAGTTTTTAATGATATTACACTGCTATTTTGGAAGAAGAAAATTGATGCAAAAA
This sequence comes from Delonix regia, assembly GCA_037074485.1. Classification (NCBI taxonomy): domain Eukaryota; kingdom Viridiplantae; phylum Streptophyta; class Magnoliopsida; order Fabales; family Fabaceae; genus Delonix; species Delonix regia. The sequence continues at coordinate 22,946,031 of CM073451.1, read as the reverse complement.
CAAGGAAGACATGTTAATTTTTTGGTAATAAGTGGAAGCATTGGCAATAACGAGAGGAAGATCAACAAAATGTGGCTCAAGTGGGAGCCAAAATCGAGGTAGATCAAAATCGAAGAGCAAAAAGAATATTAAGTGTTTCAAATGTAATAAAAAAAAGACATTACAAAAATGAGTGTTAAAATATAAAGAAGAGCGCAGAGGCCAAAAGTAATGATACTAAGTTGTCAAGTGCCCAAGGATGCATTGCTAGTACCTCGAATGATGGAGAAGTCTTACACAGCAAAGCAACAATAGTTGCTAAAGGAAAAAAAGGTTTAGTGATATATGGCTTGTAGATTCAACTGCAACATGGCACATGACCTCATAGAGAGAATGGTTCCATCAATATAAACTTGTCTCTGGATGATATGTGTTTATGAGAGATGATCATTTCTTAAAGATTGTTGGAATAGGCATCATCAAATTAAAAATGTATGATGATACGACTCGCACCATCCTAAAGGTTCGACATGTTAATAATTTCAAGAAAAATCTATTGTCTTTAGGACAATTTGAGAGCAATGACTATAAAACCCAGATATAGGATGGCATTCTAACAATCATTAAAGGTGCACTTGTAGTTGTGAAAGCAAAAAATATAGTGGCCAACCTATATATGCTTAAAGGAATAATATAACAATAAGGAGAAGTCTCAATCGCATCAACTAATCCAACAGTTAACAAATTAACAATATTATGGCACTGTAAACTTAGCCACATGTCAAAATGTGGATTAAAGGTTCTTACAAAATGGAATCTTCGTCCTATACTCAAAAAGGTTTCTCTACCGTTATGTGAGCATTGTGTTACAAGTAAGCAACATAGGTTGAAGTTTAATAGCTCTAAAGAGATAAGTAAAGCTATCTTAGACCAAGTACACTCCAATGTTTGATAAGCACTGGTCTTGTCCTTAGTAGGAGCAAAGTATTTTGTGTCATTCATTGATAACTACTCCAGGAGATGTTGAGTCTATCCAATCAAGAGAAAGGGAGATGTGTTTGAAGTTTTCAAAACCTTCAAAGTGCGTGTAGAACGTGAAACTAAGAAAATTATTAAATGCTTAAGATCAAATAATGGAAAAGAATACACTAGCGATGAATTTAATACTTTTTATCTACAAGAAGGTATCAAAAGGCAATTCACAGTGGCATACACTCCATGGCAAAACTAAGTGGCAGAATAGATGAACAAGACTTTGTTGGAAAGGATAAAGGCAATGTTAAGAACTACTCAATTAGCCAATTCATATGGGCAGAAACAGTTAAGACAGCTTACTACATGATCAATCAGTCACTATCAACCATAATTGATCTGAAGACTCCAATAGAGATATGGACTAGGAAGCCAGCTGATTATACAAATCTCCATATGTTTAGAAGTTCAGTATACATGATGTACAATGCCTAAGAAATTACAAAACAAGATCTAAAATCTAGAAAATGTTTATAATTGGGATATGTTAACGGGGTAAAGGGGTATTGCATGTGGGATCCTACTGACCACAAGGTTATAGTCAGCAGAATGTTAACTTTTCTGAAGAGAAACAACATATACATGAAGTGATAGTACTTTAAAAGAAATAGTAGAGACTACTACAGTGCATATTAAAAGAGAAGAAATTAAAACAAAAGTACTAGCTTCTTTTGAAGAGCACCATAGTACAATGAACAATAACAATATGATATTGTTACTCAATAAGTCTGACAATCAACTCGAGTGAGGAAAGAACCGGTTTGGCACTTTGATTACATTATGGAAGGGAATGTTGCATATGTTTACTCACAGAAGATGGAAAGCCTTCAATTTTTTGAGAGGCTATGGAAAGCTCAGAAGCTTCTCTGTGGTTAGCAGCAATACAAGAAGAAATTGAAGCCCTCCATAAGAACAAGACATGGGATTTTGTTCCACTACCAAAAGGATAAAAGGCCATTGGGAACAAATAGGTGTACAAAATCAAAAAAACTAGTGATGATTAAGTTGAATGATATTGTGCTAGACTAGTGGTAAAATGATTTGCTCAGAAAGAAAGCATTGATTACAATGAGATATCTTCTCTAATTGTTTGACTCATAACAGTTAGAGTGGTTATAGTAATGTATTACACTTGACGTACATTTAGAACAGTTACATGTAAAAATTACATTTCTTCATGGAGATCTTGAAGAAGAAATTTATATGCTGCTGCTAGAAAGGTTTGAAGAAAAAGGAAAAGAAAACTTGGTTTGCAGGTTGAACAAATCTCTATATGTTCTCAAACAAGTGCCAAGATAGTGGTATAAGAGATTTGATTTCTTCATCATAAGCCTTGGATACAATAGACTTAATGCAAACTCTTATGCATATATCAAGAGGTTTAGTGGAAATGATTTCATTATTTTGCTGTTGTATGTAGACAACATGCTAGTAGCAGGCCCCAACAATGATCGCATCAATAAATTGAAAGCACAATTGGCTAAGGAATTTGATATAAAAGACTTGCAACCTGCAAACAAGATTATAGCAATGAAAATTCATCGAGATAGAAATAATAGGAAGATTTGGCTTTCTTAAAATAATTATTTAAAAAAGATCATGCGATGCTTCAATATGCAAGATTGTACGCTAATCTCTATCCCATTCATGTTAATTTTAAGTTATCCTCAAGCATAAGTCCTAACAGTGAATAAGAGAGGAAGGAAATGTCTTGAGTACCGTATACATTAGCAATAGGTAGCCTAATGTTTGCTATAATTTGCACAAGACCAGACATTGTATAAGTAGTAGGAGTGGTTAGTCGATATATGGCAAATCCTGGCCGAGAGCATTGGAATGTAGTAAAAAGGGTCCTAAGAAATATTAAAGGGACCACAGATGTTGCATTGTGTTACGGAGGATTAGATTTCATAATTAGAGGCTATACAGATTCAGATTTTACAGGTGATATTGACAATAGTAAATCCACCAATGGTTATGTGTTTAGTCATGCAGGCGGAGATATAAGATAGGTTTCAGAATTGCAATCTATTGTGGCCACTTCAACGATTGAGGCATAATATATTGCAGCTACACAACCTAGCAAAGAAGAAATCTGATTGCAAATACTGTTAGAAGAGCTCCAATACAATCAAGGGAAGATTACACTATTTTATGATAATCAAAGTATTCTCCACTTGGCAAAGAATCCAGCATTCCATTCTAAGACAAAACACATATGATTTTAATATCATTTTATCCGAGAAAAAGAGGAAGAAGGAAGTGTGGATATGCAGAAAATTCATACTAAAGATAATCTAGCAGATGCATAGATAAAGTTAGTAAACACTAATAAGTTCATATGATGTAGATCCTTTATTGGTCTAACAAAGACATGAGCAACAGGATATGGCAAGGAAGGAAGAATCGTGTGAAGATTGATTGATTCTCAGTCAAATCTTCAAGTAAAAGATTGTCAATGGAGGTGCTGCCCAAAGACTATTATTTTTGTTGGTGGTGACCAACCAACCTAACCAAAGAAAATTTTTGTTGTTGTAATTGTAGTTTAATCCTTGGAAAATTGCATTGAAGTTCTTCATATTTCCCTATAAATAAAGAGCTTTGAAACCTCATTTCTTACAACCAAGAAATGAGCAATCCTATATAGAGAGAAAGAGTTGTGTCATATGTAGAGAGTTGTGAGATTAGTATTCTTTTATTACCAAGAGATATAAAAATATTGTATTATCCTTGCTACATAGAGAGAAGATGTAACTCCTATTTTTCTCAGTGAAACATTTTCTTCCTTGTCTGTGGTTTTTACCCTATAGGGGTTTTCCACGTTAAATTCTGTATGTCATCTCAAATTATCTGCTACAATTTTGCTTCTATCTGGTGCCTATTTTCTCCACACATTGTATATGAGTATTGATTATTAGAAGTTTTAATTGTAGGGTTAAACGGATAATATGATTATTTAGAGACCTAATTTCAAAAGTAAAGTTTATAGACATATATTATGTCAAAACTTGACATATAAATTAATAGGTTAAAGTGATTGGGTCTAGTTTTAAATTCAAATTCTATCATTTTTACTTATTTTAATATCTTTTTAATTATTTTTTTTAGTGTGATTTTTATAACCATATTATTTTTGGAGTTTTTATTTAGAGTTTTATATTAAAAAAAAAAATTAGTACCATTTTGTAAAGAGTTTTCCTTTCAATAAAAATTTCAAATTATTGTGAGCCTTTTATTAAATTTTGTATTTTTTTAATGTTACGGTGCATCAATTTTTTGAAATGAAATTACTAGGGATTGACTAATTTTTACAGCCAAAAGTGAAAAGAAAAATAGTCAACATGTCTTTTCAAATTACGTAAAGCAACAAAGAAATTCGTTCTTGCATATTAAAGGGGTTATTGAAAAGCTGCTAGTTAACCATTTATATAAGTTATTAAAATCTTATTTAACAATGGTAGTGATTATCAGGTGGAATATTAAAAAATGGGATTTATGCAAAAATATTACGAATTTTATTAAATTATTAACAAAGATTGTCGAACAGTTTAGCATACTATTCAAGACATTAGAAATGAAAAGCTTGAATTCGTCCTAGAGGTAAATTATCACTTCTTCCCAATATTATAATTCTATGTACTATTCTATTCAAAGTCAAAATGCATGAGTTAGTTTATAAAGTCATGGAGATAGAGTTTTTGATCATAGATTTTATTTTAAAATTTGTTTTAAAATAATATTTTATTATTATACACAAATTTGTAGAACAAGTGAGGATAAGATCTTGTACGTGACGTTGTTAGACTAAGAACATAGATCAAAAAGATCTCTTAAGACCAGTAATCAATAGTTATGGGTTTTCAGCCTATATACAAATCCAAAAAGTTATAATATAAATGTAATGGTTTATATTTTTGAATGTAGATTTCATGACTTAATAATCATAAAATCAAAGTAAGGTCAAGGAAACAAACGCCTATCCTGAGCAACAACACCTTAAAGCCACTATTATGATTTTATGAAACTAAATCATTGATCTCCATCTAGGAGACATATGCTATTCCAAATATATCATAGGCTTAGCTCCTCATCGATCATGATAAGACTAATCCTTTTTGCTACACAAGATTGTCATTAGAGGCAAGCGCAGAGTATACTTGGATCTCTTAGTTGAGAGGAAGTCTAGAAGCTAGAAAGAAGATTTCAGAGAAATGAAAATCTTAGAAAGAATTCTTGGAAACACACATCTAATTGATAGAGGATATTGATACAAGTGACTTGATGCCTAACAAAGAAGATGGAGGCTCCTTATATAAACAAAGCAAACACAAACAAACAAAGGTCAAAACAACATGGCAGACAAACAAGGACAATAATTAAAATAAAGACTTAAATAAAGTAAGCAACTTTTCGTATAACAAGACAACATGTTGAACAACAAAAGAAGGACAAGATAAGTCATCCTTAATATTTATGTTGGCTGAGGATAGGCTCATGATCTGGCAAAAGATTAAGATCAATTAGCGTAGGATTGTCAACAGGGAAAGTGGGGTCTTGGGAATCTTGAAACTCTGGCCTAAGATAGAGGTTCTCATAATACTCTTTTTCTTTTGTAGCTTGGAGTTCTTTTACTTCTTCTTAGGTGATGGAGGTGGAATGTCTGTCTGGAAAAGGTGGACTGGTCCATAGTTTTGACTCAAAGATTTTTGCTTCTTCTTCTTCACCATAGGTGTATGGAGAAATTGCAGAGGAGGAAGGCATTGGGTAAGCCGGATCTGGGATAAGGTAGACTTGGTCTGAGACATAGATCTCAGGGTATCTGGGTTCACCAAGAATAAATTCACCAGGATACAGACCCATTGTAGTGCATTCAATGTTTGGTGGTCCATGATAATTATTAAGATCACAAAGAAACATCTTAAGAGATTTTAAAATATTTTTATGATCTTTCTTAAAATTTGGAAATGTATTCCATTCATAGGCAAATAACATTGATATAGAGGTAGGAATATCCCTAAGATTTCCAATGGATGATGAAATCTTGAGGGATTTCCAGCTTAACATATTGCTCACTAGTAGAAGATGGTAATTCAGCATGGTTGAGGTTGGAAGAGTAAACATACTCTTTAATAGGAATCTTGGGTTTGTGGATAAGCCTTTTAATGGTTCTACCCCAAGAAGGATCTTAGATATAGAGTTGGTAAGGATTCATTAGAGGGAGGTGGATATCTTCAAGGCATTGGCTAAGTGGGAGATCTATATAACAAATCTCAGCAAGATTGTTGATCTTGTGAGCATTTGCTTAGAGATAGGATTCAGGATGGAGAGGGTAGAAGGAATAGTATTAAGTTGAATAGGTTGGTCTAAGGATATAATGGAGGTATTGGGTTTCATAGTTGAGTTGGATTTATCTTACTCTCTTGCCTTACTAACATTCATAGTCGTCTCTTTAATCATTTGAAGCTTTGATACCAAGTGAGGGTAGGATTTGTATATGGCATTATTAGAACAAAAACATAGATTTCAATGCACATCTATCTAATCTAGGCTTTCTCATGAAAACTTCTTAGAAATGAAATTATGAAACTTGTTCTTTGAATTTTGTTCACAGTTTGGCCCCAAAATTTTATTGAAAAATAAAGAAATATGGCAACAAATGGTTCAATACATCGGATACATAAGCTTCACAAGTCATAGTCATCTATTCAGTAGTCCCCAGAAAAAAATTAAACAAACAAACAGGGAAATAAAAAAAAGCTGTCAACTATATTCAGAGAGCCGGCACTATTGAAATTGTGGCTCATTTTCAGTTCGACAATTAAAAGGGATTCAAAAGACTGCCATGCTTGACGCAAGAAAAAAAAAAAAAAAGACTATAATGGATTTCATAATTTTAACGTTGGCAAGGTTTGTTATAATATGGTTTTACGGAGGTAATTTCCTTTTTCCTTTAAATAAACGCAAGACTACATAAATGGCAGGGGAGAAAAAAAGAACAAGATTAAAGAATATATATATATATATACACTGCTAGCTGTTGAATGTAAATTGTCTACATCATATATTAAGCAAGGCAAAGTTGACAAAATTAAGCATTAAATTGTACGTTAATAGAAACTATTTACATATTTTGTCATCACGTGCCTTAAGTTTGGTTAATTATACTTACTAGTTTTCCTACTTCAAAAAATTATTAGACTATATGTATTACAAAAATCTTTTCTCTAATTTAATTCCCACCGATAAAGTTTATTTTTGGCACAAAAATGTGACGTGGAATATCTAGCAAATAAGTATTTGAAAGATGTTAATTGTCAAAAGCCCAACATATGTCGAAACCGACTGTACTTTTAAGAGCCATAAGTAGTATCAGTTCAAGTGAAATTTGTGTGCTTTTAATATGCATACAAAAAAGCTTATTTCAATTCCAAATTCGGCCGTCATCATGATTATTGAGACCATTTTAGCATTTTTCATATTTTAGGTAATTTTCATTTAAGTTAGGGCATTGTGATGCATCAGACATGAGAAACATCTGATTATATCTCATAAGAGCTCATCGGTACAGCTGTATATTCTGTTAGTTTGTTTCATGATTTTTTTCATTTTGTTAGCTAGATGTATTATTGATTATATTTCCTGTTGTACACGTGTATGGTCTAAATTTCTTCTTTGTTTCTGTGCATGAAATCAATACTGCTCATGCTCAGAATGCAAGCCAAGCTAAATTCATTCAGACCTCTTATTTTATTTCTCGTACTTGGTATCAGAGCACTTTCGGTAGCAGCCATGACCGCTCAACCTACATCGACTTCTCTCGTCAGTGCCTCCAGCCTTCTTTCTGCTACAGCTCAGAAAGGTTCTCAGCTTAGTCATCTCTGCTCTGTTGGCAGAGCCTCGTCTTACCTGTTCTTAAGGGTAATCGACTTGAGGGCCTTGCTTTTGGCACCAAGGTTTGTCCTGAACAATATCTCGCTGATAATGCAGCAGGGAAGAAGATAAATCCAGCATATGAAGAGTGACTTGCAACGGACTAACTTATTCTAGGCCGGCTACTCAACCTCATGTCCTTAGAAGTTGTTGCTTCTCAACTTCTTCATTGCTGTAGCTCTAAGGAGCTTTGGGATTCTGCTAGAGATCTTACAGGAGCTCATAATTGCTCTTAGAATTACTCTCTACAAAGTAGAGCTCTATCGTCTTCGAAAGGGGTTGGTGAAGATGGAAGAATATCTTGCTAAGCTTAAGAATCTTGCTGATAGTTTTATGCCTGTCGGCTCTCCTATTTCGATGGCAGATCTTGCGACTCAAGCACTGTAGCTTGCAGACAAGCCTGTCTTAACTTTAGTTGACCTTCAGCCATCTCTCCTGACTTTTGAAGCTCGACTTGAACAACTCAGTAGCTTCACTAGTCTAACTCTTGAGCCTGCTGCACACTTTGCTCGATCACAGTCTCAGCCTAACTCTTGGCGTGGTCATAGAGGTGCTCCGGGAGGAAGGAATTGAAGTAGAGGAGGATGCAATGGAAACAAGCCCACCTGCTAGGTGTGTGGGCGTTTTGGTCATAGTGCAGTGGAGTGTTTTTATCGCTTTGACAAGTCCTTTATGGGTAATCCACCCAATAAAGATCAGAATAATTCATCTGGCCAAGACTCATTGGCCTATATAACAACTTCCTCTACTATCAAGGATGATGCGTGGTTCATGGACAGCGGAGCCAATTCACATGTTACTGGCAATTCTGACTGTCTTAATGCCTCAGTAAACACCAAGGCTAAGGTTCATGTCATAGTAAGTAATGCTGACAGATTGAAAGTTGCTAAGATTGGTAGATCTGTTTTACCTTGCTCGAAGTCCAATACATTGCATGTGAATGATATCCTTTATACTCCTGATGCAACTAAAATTTTACTCAGTGTTTCGAAACTGATAAATGATAATGGTGTTGTGGAATTTGACTCTTACGGTTGTTTTGTTAAGGACCAACAGACAAGGGTGACACTGCTTGAACGGAAATTATGCGATGGACTATACCATATGCAGAATCCAGTGAGTTCAGCTCCCATTACACAATCCTATAGTTGTTTTGCTATGCAACAATCTAGCTTATTATCTAAAGTAGATTGGCATAGAAAGTTAGGACATCCTTCTAGTCGAATGATGAATCAAATAATTAAACAATGTAATATACAGCTAATGACAGTGAATCTTTGGCATTTTGTGAAGCATGTCAGTATGGCTATAAGTAACATAGTCTCAATCACATGCCTCAACCCCACTTGAATTAATTCATACAGATGTATGGGGCCCCTCCCCAACTATGTCTATTAATGGCTATAAGTATTATGTACACTTTCTTGATGACTTTAGCAGATATGTCTGTATTTACCCTCTTAAGACCAAAGCCGAAGCTTTGAGTGCTTTTAAACAGTTCAAAAACATGGCTGAAAATCAATTTGACAAAAAAATCAAGGTTCTTCAAAGTGACCAGGGACGTGAGTATAGAAGTTTTGTTGAAATAGTGCAGACATCTGGTATCATTTTTCACCATTCTTGTCCACATACTTCTACTTAGAATGGTAGAGCTGAAAGGAAACATGGGCATTTGGTGGAAATGGGACTAACCTTACTTGCTTAAGCAAGTATGCCTCTAAAATTTTGGTGGGAAGCCTTCTGCACTGCTACTCATTTAATTAATCGCTTGCCCACTCCTATTCTCAAAGGAAAATCACCCTTTGAAATACTGTTTGGAAACAAACCAGATTACACTATGTTGGAAGTGTTTGAATGTGCATGTTTTCCATGCCTGCGACCTTTTAATAAACATAAGCTGCAATTCCACTCAACCAAATGTGTGTTCTTGGGTTACAGCAGCTCACATAAAGGCTTTAAGTGCCTTGGTCCTACTGAAAAAATTTACTTGTCACAGCATGTTGTGTTCAACGAAGAAGATTTCCCATTCTAATCTGGTTTTCTTCACAATAACTCTAATCAAATTTATGGAGCTGTCACTAATGAAGATTTTTATCCTCTACAGGTTCTTCACACAGTCTATGAATACAATAGTTTTGGGTCCTCAAACTAATCTTACGGCAGCTGAAATAGTCTTGTCTAATCGATTACAACATTGTGATACTGATACAAGTGCTTATTAGGTTAAAGTGCATATAAAAACTGATCAGGTTGAAGTACAGTCACCAGAAGTTGTACCTGTGTTGTTTGGGAATATACCAGAAATTATTCAGCCACTGGAAGAAGAAAATGAGTCATTTGTTGACACTACCTCAGCTGTTAATTAGTCTGGAAATGATGTAGTAACCAGAACACACTCCATGGTAACAAGAAGTTAGAAGGGTATTTTTAAAACTAAACATCCTTTTGTAGGATTGACACAAACTGAGCTTGATGAAGAACCAAAACCAACAAAAATGGAGGAAGCATTACAGAAACCCCACTGGAAGACGGCAATGGAGGAAGAATTTGAAGCACTTACCAAGCACCGAACCTGCGTTTTGGTTCCTGATTCAGGTCAGAAAAACAGAGTGGACAGCAAATGGGTTTTCAAAAAGAAATTCAATTCAGATGAAACACTCCAATGGCATAAGGCTCTGTTAGTAGCCAAGGGCTTTCAACAAAGTCCTAGCATAGATTTTGGAGAAACCTTCAGTCCTGTAGTAAAGGCTTCCGCAGTTTGTTTAATTTTAACCTTAGCTATTTCTTTTAGTTGCGAAATCAAACAAATTGACGTTGACAATGCTTTTTTTAATGGAGAGTTGTAGGAGACTGTGTTTATAAAGCAACCAAGGCGTTTTGAAGATACTACACCGCCAAATTATGTTTGTAAATTGGTAATAGCCATCTATGGTTTGAGACAAGCTCCACATAACTGGTTTGATCAGTTGCATGCTACATTGATCAAAGGGGGTTTTGTTAATGCAAAAAGTGATTCTTCCTTATTCCTTTCTAAGTCTGGTTCTAAAATTCTCTTTGTTCTCACCTACGTAAATGATATAATCGTAACATGCAATGATTCTTTGATTTTGAAACAATTTACAGAAAAGCTAGATTTAGTATTCTCCCTAAAAGACCTTGGTTCTCTACACTATTTTCTGGGAATCAAGGCTTTTTGAGATGATACTGGTCTTTATTTGAATTAGAGCAAATATATATTGGATTTGATGAAAAAATTTGATATGGTGAATGCAAGGCCGTGTCCCACGCCCATGGTTGCAGGTAGAACTTTGTCACAACATGATGGTGAATTACTGAGAGATCCCTATATTTATGGCTGTTTGATTGGTGGAGTACAATACTTAACTAATTCCAAACCAAATTTCTCTTACTCAGTGAATAAATTGAGTCAGTTTTTGAGTGGTTCCACCACTATGCATTGGCAAGCTGCCAAAAGAGTATTGAGGTACCTTAAAGGGACAATCAATCATGGCTTACACATTAAACCATCTCAACATCTCAGCTTAGTAGGCTTTTCTGATGCTGATTGGGCTGCTTGCCCAGATGATAGAAGATCTATTGCTGGACACTCTGTTTTTAGGAGATACAATGGTCTCTTGGTGTTCAAAGAAACAAAGGGTAGTACCTAGAAGCAGTACTGAGTCTGAGTATAGAGCCTTGGCTCAGTTGGCTACAGTATTAGCTTAGATAAAATCTTTACTTTGGGAAATTGGATTTCCAATTGCACAAATTCCAGTTGCTTGGTGTGACAATATGAATGCTGGAGCCTTAGCTGCTATCTCAGTTTTTCATACAAGGACAAAGCACATTGAAATAGATGTGCTTTATGTCAAAGATCAGGTTCTGGAAGGGTCACTGATGGTAAATTATGTTCCATCTAATGACCAACTTGCTGATTGTTTAACCAAGCCGCTGACACATAATCGTTTTTGGATGCTCAGAGACAAGCTTGGGGTGATTGAATCACCCACATGCTTGAGAGGGGGAGTTAGCGCATATATCAGATATGAGAAACATCTGATTATATCTCATAGGAGCTCATATGTACAGCTGTATATTTTGTTAGTTTGTTTCATGATTTTTTTCATTTCTTTAGCTAGCTGTATTACTGATTATATTTTCTGTTGTACACGTGTATGGTCTACATTTCTTCCCTGTAACTATACATGCTATATATACAATACTCAGAAGGCAAATTGAGCTAAATTCATTCAGGCCTCTTCTTTTATTTCTCTAACTATTATTATCTTATTTTTGCAATTTTAATTAGGGTTGTGCATAAATATTTCTTTGAGCATTTTGTGCATTTGACTTTGAGTTTCTTGAGCTTTTTTGCTTCATTATTTCCATTTTACTTTTACTACAATAATAAAAATAATTAATATTAATTTTGAAAGTAACACATATAAGGTAGAAATTTTATTTTATTGACCAAAAATAATGTGGAGAGGTTTTCACAATATATATCAAATGTGAACAAGCCAAATGATATTTTTAATATAAGAGACGTGTATATTATAAATAAACTTTAGATGATATTAATATTAAGAATCCCAAATTAAAGAGATGCATAAAAAAGATGAAAATATAAGAAGAGAAATACTTAAAAAAAAAAAAGGGTTATAATATTGAAGGATAAAGATTTAAAAAATACATCTAAATCATATTTGTGGGAGCCATAAGACTACCAATATATAAAAGAAACCCACCCATTAATAGAAATACATATCAGAATAACAAAAATATCAAAGCTTTTGTGCCCATAATTAATGGGACGACCAAAAACATTCATAATTTGTAATATGATATATAAAATTTTTGGTGAAAATTAGCAATGACCTCTAAGAAAATAAATTTACGTATAAATCTTTATAGTTAATTACATGATAGTGCACCTGGGAATGAATAGGTGTTTATTGATAAATCTATTCATTTTCTCTTTCAAAAACAATTATTTCTAGAAACATTGTTCAAGTAATTGAAGTAAAAACTCATATGCTTAAAAATTAATTTTTGAGTAAAGAAATTAGTGACCGAAGATTCATACTTATATGCTTTAAAGTGATCTTTAGTAATTTGAAGAAAATTTTAGTGATTGAGAATATTTTAAAAAATAATAAAAAAAAAATAAGACATAGTTAATTTATCCTGATTCAGATAATCTCAATCTTATATCCAATCTCTTTCTATTAGAAGAGATTATCAACTATAATAGAATTTTAACTTAAATAACTCTAAATATTTACACTCACGAAATTTTCATGTTTACTATCAATACAAAAATTTAAACTAATCACAAACTATTACAATTAAATTTTCACTCAACTCACCGTTAATTGACTTTTACTTAAAGAGAAATTTGAATAAGTTAAAACGATTTAGGTTACCTTTATAAAAGTTTGCAATTTAAGTTTAATAAACTCAACAAAACCAAACTACCAAACTTAAGGACTTGAAACTAAGCAATGATAAACAATAATAAGATTTACTCCAAGATGATTTTTCAGTTCAATTCTTGCTTAACTTTCCTTCTACAAAGCTTATAAATCCAAGTATGATGATCGTTGTAATTTAAAATATATCACTCTTTAATGCAAGTAGCTGTTGTGCGCAGACATGGAGGAAGAGATAGACATGGTGGCGTTGGCTCTCGCTCTGCCGTGCGAGTCTATGTGCAGTTCTTTTCGTACAATCGCAGAAGGGATATTTTCAGTACAGCGGTTTGAATTCTCCCCAGTAACAAAATAATATAAAATAATAATATTTTATAATATTTTATTAATATTAAATTAATAAAAATATTATTATATTTTCTCTTATTATTAAAAGTTTTTTAATAATAAAATAATGCTATTTTACAATATTTTATTAATATTAAATTAATAAAAATATATTATTATATTTTCTCTTAAAAGTCCTCCAATAATAAAAATAAAAGGAAATCCTTGTCCTCAGTACAGGAATGATATTATAGATGTGAGAAGTTCGTTCAAGGGTCAACCCTCTCCTTCCCAAGATGTAGTCTTCCTTCAGTTGCTTTGCCAGGGAAAGAAAGAGAGAGAGAAAGATGAATGCTTCCTTTCAAATTAGATGTCTTCAACTTCTTTAATTTTGTTGGCCTTTATCCCATAAAGATCAGCTTACACCTTTTTCTCTGACCGTTGCTTCCCTTTTGCTTTGGCCGAAATCTTGTACTCTTCGTGCCTAAGACTTGATTTGCTTTTGTAAGAGTTCATCCTTTTATAGATGCCAGCTGATTCGGAGTGCTTTTTAGTCCTAGTAATTATTTGTCTTTTGAATTGGCCCGAATCATTTAAGCAAAGATCTTGGGCCACATTTAATTTTTTTGTTTTTTTGAGCATTTCCAATTACTTTTGAGTCAAACAACTTTGGGTTAAGCAACTTTTCTTTTGGTCCCTTTCAATCAGCTTGAGCCAAAATATAAAAACAGTTTAATTTAATAATTAAATTTTGTCCCATAAAAAAAGTTTTAGATCAAATTTTAACATCAAAATAAATTTGTTATCATCAAACATTAATTAGGCTTATTTGTGAAATCATTCGGCCAACATTGCATACAACCCCGAAAAGTAAACAAAAACTATTCACGTGTCCCGTGAGTGAGAGAGAATTATCACATGTGGCCATATATACGCATGATGCATCTCCTTCTCTTGCATCGACATAAAAGGCTTATATTAATCTTCTTGAATTTGTTCAAAATTTCTTGTTGGCCAAGACAAAAAAAAAATCTCCTTGGAATTATGCCATTCATTAGACCTATAAAATCTAGTTTTTAAAGATTAATTATTTAGTCAAAACCATCAAAGTCAAGTGGTGGCCTTAATATATATATATATCTATATATATATATATATATATATATATATATATATATAGATAGAATCTGTGGGTGCAATTTATTCTAAACATTATGGACCTCTTGGGCAAAAAATAATTTGCTGAGTGGTTGATTCGTTCTGAAATATCGAATAAAATGAAAATAATAAAAAACAAATTGTTTCGTATAAAATAACAAGGTTGGTAATGTCAATCTAACTTAGCCTACGCCCTTCGGTGCACCTCTTTCGATTTCCCCTTTTTTTTTTTTTTTTCTTGTTTTGGTGAAGGGTGTTGCTCTTAACAGGATGTGTGTGTGTGATATAGTCTTGGGCTTTGCCTCGTTAGTGCAAAAATATGTGATTCATAGTGGGTATTAATGGCCCATGAGCTACTTAACTTTTGGGCCACTTGCGAACTTATTCAACTACTATTGGCCCAAGAGAAAAGTTCTAGTGAGGTTCATAAATAATTTTGAACCAAGGGGATAAATGGGAATCATACATTCATAACCGATCAATTAGTCAAAGAGCAGGGAGAATTCCCGTGCTTTTTTTTTAAAAAAAGAAATATGCCCTCGTTGGAATGAGAAATGACTGAAACCACTGTCACAACTTCAAATTTTGAATATATAGTTTTAAAGTTTTATTTTTTTTTTTTAAATAATGACTTGTATCAGACCATTGTTAGCAGTCTAACATTGGCTGCTATTTGTGGTAGTCTAAACACCGACCGTTACATTACAAAAAATTGGCCATATATAATAAATTTAGGAAAAAAATTCTATTTTTGGTTATCACAGTTTTATTCTATTTTTAATTTAGTTTCTATAATTTAAAATTTTATAATTAAATTTTAGTATCATCTTTGGTGTACTCACAATTTTAAATGCACCAATACATCAAATTATAATGTAAGAATATAAATATAATAATATTTACCCAAAAAATAATAATATTATAATTATATCCTTACATTATAATTGAATGCATTAGTGTACTCAAAATTGTGATTGTATTAAATATTTTACTTTAAATTTTATAATTTATATATATCTCAATTTATTCTACACAATTAAAATTATGTAAATATTTTATTACTTTTATTGATAAAACTAATTATATAAAGTCTTAATTCTCTAAATATATATATGATTTTACTAGCAATAAAAGTAAAAGTAGATAATGAAATAAAATTAATTAACATAGAAGTCAAAACATTGATAAAAAAATAATAATAGGGACTAAAATTTAAATTATGACAATGTTATTATACATTTGTAAAGTATAATGACCAAAGTAAAAATTGAGTTAAACTAAAAGAACCAAAAATATAATTTTTTTTAAATTTAATCCCATTTTTATTGTAATTTTTATTTCTTAAAATAGTTGTTGGTAATCTCAATTCAATGGAATTCCAATTCATGGAAGCCAGTTTTAGTATCACTTATATTAGAATATTTTTTTTAATGTTTGATATTATTTGATTTTTTTTTTTTTTAAATAAAAGTAAGCATGTGTAGTCCTACGTAGATTGCATAGTTTAACAAATAATTTAGCATAGAAGAAAAAGTAGTATGATACATACCTTTACAGCAAGACTTTAGTCAAATAGTAATAGAAGAAAATAATAAATATATTTGTTAATATCTAATTAATAGTTGAATATTCAATTTCAAATTTAACTCTTTATCTTTTATATATATATATATATACACACACACACACACACACATTATCATTAATAAACTAAATTATAATATAATTTATTATTTTAAATGTGAAAATTAATTGAATTTTTCAATTCTAGCTGTAAAATTAAGTATTAATTAAGTAATTACTAATTAAATTTTAAAATTAAATAAATATCATATAGTTCAATATTAAAATAAAATTATTAGTAAATTAATTATTATTTAAAATTTAATTATATTTTAAGTATTTAATTTTAAGTGTCAAGTACATAATTTTTAAATAAATATTTATATATTCGACAAATGTAAAATAGGTCAAGTTTAAAATAAAAGTATCAATTAATTAATTAATTTTTAGAATTGCTTGTTTTAGAACTCTCCAATTTTCTTTTTTTTCATCTACCACAATTTATAATAATGTCTTTATATTTTAAATAATTTACAATTTAATACCTTGTATTAATTTTTTGTCAATATTTTGATTTATATGTTAGTTAATTTTGCTTCTTTATTTATTTTTAGTTTAATTATTAGTTAAGCCATATATATTCAAAACAATTAAGACAGTATATAATTAGTTGTATGTATAAAATTAATAAAATATTTACATAAGTTTACTTGTGTGGACTAAATTAAGCTATTTATAAATTATAAGGATTTAATTATAAATTTTTAACTTATAAGAACTAAATTAAAAATAAAATCGAACTACGGAGACCAATAATAGAATTTTACCCTAAATCTATTATATGTGGCCATTCTCTGAAGTCTTGTTTAGACTATTACCGATAGTGGCCTATATAGACCGCCATCTAATAGCACACATGCTACTATTTGAAATAAAAAAAAAAAGGGTTTTAATCATTACCTTCTCCGATAAAGCATATGTGGCAAAAAGTTAGAATTAAACGCCCTAAGGTAATAGCGATTGGATCCGAAATTTAGAATGCAATATTTTTGAGAAAATGTTATTGTATTTTTAGAAGTATAACATTCTCAATTTCTAAATAAGAATTTATGATAATTTATCAAATAAAATCTTATCAATGTTTTACTTATTTACATTATTTTTACATGTTCATATTATTATGTTTTAATATTTAATTTATATTTTATATATTCAATAGTATACCGTATTATATTTAATTTTTGATAAATTATTAGTTTATTTCAAATTTAGTAAAATGAACGAGTTGATTCCCAATTGATCGAGTTAAAACGTTTCTCTTTAAATTTTAAGTTTTTTTTTCGTAAAACCCATACTCAGGTTTCTTGACACAACGCCCTTTGGATTGTGGGCCAGTATTTTATCTACTGAACCATCATGTGTCATCAATTGCTATATAACTTTAGTTCAAATTTTATTTTAAGAAAATTAACTTCAAATTCAAACCTCAATCTTTAGGAATGTCTCCTCTTGCCAAACGAGTCCGAACCTCTTATTATTTAACAAGAGATGTTATAATTTCTTTTAATTTTAAAATAATTACATACGGTTATTTTTTCAATTTAAAATCCTCTGCATCATTATAGAACGAGTTGAATATATAATTAATTCTGAGAACATATAAAGAGTCAATTAACCCTTATCATATATTGACATTGTGCACACGATAGAATGCTATATTTATCTATCAGGAAATTTCACGAACTAGTCTTTTAATTAATTGTTCATTATTTATGGACCCATATTCAATAAATTTCCATGGATCTTTTGCTTAAAAAATTTGACCTTTAATTCCGTGAAGGAAGGAGTGGTGTAAATTATGGTCCTCGCATTGACGTGTAGTTTGTGCTGGATTGAAAAGAACCCACGTTTCTGACCAAAAAATAAAAAAGAAAAGAAAAGAACCCACGTTACTATTCTCACTCTTCCATTTGATGGGTACATAGAAAGCAAAGAGAAAAATATTAATTTAGTTGTTATTATTTTACTTTAATATCAATTTAATTATTTATGAAGTTATAGTATCAAAATAATTCTTAAAAAATAATACTAATAAAAAATAATTTTTCATTGAATTAATGGTAAGCCAATCATGTATAATTATTTTGAAGAATTATATTTTATTATTATTGAATTTTTCAAAAATTATTTTGAAGTAATAAATTGACATTAAAGTAAAAAAAAAAAAGAGATTAATGTTTGTCATTTTCTGCAAAAGTTAATGTCACTTCGCCAAGGTGACTTCAAGTAGAGTACAAACTTTTATTGGCAGATTAGACGTTTTCGTTGTAAATAGCCATAAGCTAAGTCCACATATACTTTAGTCACTTGACTGAGTCAGATACATATCCTTACTTGAATATCCATCCGTGCAAACTATTACAAAATCGAATAATTTCGAACACGTGATATTTTTCCAATTTTTCAGTATATGTGGCAATGATTTATCTGCGATATAATTATGTATTTTGGAATTCATAATTCTTTCACAAACTTAAAGAAATAAATAAATCATTTTATTGAATATATATAACAAATAATTCAATCCAAAACTTTCTTCAAACCATTCTCACTATTAATTGATAGACTATATGCCCTCATTTATAGTTATTATTTAAATACAATTGCAACCGACACATTAGTCAAAATTATTTCGTTATGATTATTAAGGTCAGATGAGCTCTCATTATTTAACTATATTTAATAGATTGTAAATTTAGAGGTTACTAATTAAATTTATGGAGAACCTTGTAATTTTCAAAATGATGTGTCCCATTGCAAAGATTTTGTTTTGAGTTGGATTCGTGGTTTTTGGGTGTTTGGTCCGAGACCTACAAGGTCAAGCTGCTTCATTCATTACCTACGTACCAGTTAACAATGACTATATGGAGTGATTTGACTAACATTCGCATTCTTTTATTAATATATGAGTCTTTAACCTTCTACCCCAACATGATAGATAGAAATTTATTAAAAATTAACTAAATTCTCTTACCTATTAGTGAGAGTATTATAGTCAAAATACCTAGTCTAGACGTTGCTAACCCCTATATAATTGCTGGCCAAAATAAACCTATATAATTAATGTAATATTATTTTCATAAAACTACTAGAGACAGCACAAGAAGAACCCAAAGACTTCGGAAAATTAGAATCATATACAAACTATTTATTTATAAAAGAATTCTTTTAGGCAAAATTAGAGAATTGATCTAATTTGAATATTTTTCCTTTAAGCAACAAGAGGCTTATCTTATTACTATAATCTATTTAGTTTGATATTTGAGAGAAGTATGCAAATTACGATATTATTAAACCAGAAATTCTTAGATGTACGGTCACATTATTTATACACTACCTGATACATTACATGAAGCGAAATTACATAAACTCAGACTGCATGCGGGAAACCGAAGAAAATATTTATGCATGGGAGGAAGAAATTGATCAAATACACTAAGACATAACTTTTTTCCTCAAGCCATATCTGCTCCAATTAGTGGTTGATTGGACACCTTGGTGTACCCCAAGCTGTCTTGCAATTCAATCTCTTCTCCATGGCTCTGCTTGCATACATGGTAAAACACTGTGAACGCCATGAAAGCTGACATCTTAATCAGACATGCAATGCTCGAGAAAAGCAACCCCATAAACAGCCAATAGTAAGTAAACTCAAAATTTTTGTCCGCCTTGTTCCAGCAGAAAGACACAATCAAATTAATTACTCCAAACACAAGGTTTAGAAGATACCCCTGCGCCCTCATTCCCTTCAAGAGCTGCGAAGCCTTCCCAAATGCCTCAAGTCCACTCTTATCTTCAAGTACAGAAATGACAATAGACATATTCCAATCAACTTCCAGGTACGTAAAGAAAACTAACACCAAAGTCACTATTGCATGATTAACAGTTGCTGCGCGAGATGGAGTTCCAAGAGTCCAATCAAACGGAATAATGGATAAGATTGCAAAGATGACACAACCAATTTCACAGAGAATTATGTAGAACCAAGTAAGAATTAGCCTTTTCCATGATTCCGACACTCTTGACAGCAGATTTTTGAAGGACATGTTTACTTCTCCATAGGTTACAGCTGATGCAAAAGCAGTGGTGGCTGATGAGAATAAGGAGGCTATGGTGATAGCAAGAAAGAAGAACCATTCAAGTCCTACAAAAATGCGTATATCCGCTGTCATAGCAAGAAAGATGTTGTTATACTGAGAACTACCTGGACTTGTCAAGAACAGTAGAGTCTCCTTCATGACAAAATCTTTCAGTAAAGGCTTAATGGAGAAGAAGTTGCATAATATGAGGAAAGAGTGGAGGAGGAGGATAAGTAAGGAGATGGAGGCCATAAGCTTCTTGTTTTTCAGAAAAAGAACATGGGATTCTCTTAGAATTCCCACTAAACTTGAAAGCAAGTTGGATTTCATGGTGTTGAGCAGTAGATACCTCGACTTGGAATGATTAGTGCAGGAAATAGCACAAACAATGCCTATCTATTTATACTGGGGCTTAGTGCTTTCCTTTTTGAATTGCTCTACTACGTGTGGAATAAGTTAGATTAATCCTCGGAAGCTTAAGGGTAGGGTTAAATGGATAATCCAACTTCCTAGAGACATAACATATACTAAATGTGAAGTTTTTGCGCTTCTTAAAGGTTTATTTAAAGCTCCACACCTAAATTTATTTAAGGCTTAGTGTATATACCATTGCACGGCACATTAACATTGTTCTCGCAAATATGTATCTCAATACATATACGTGCACTTGCATACGAGGATATAAACAATATTTTACACATTTATACACATGACATAATATCATACATATATACATGTATGCAAGCACAAATACGCAATATAGCTCTACACTTCTGATATGATATTGAATATATGTATTTGTTTATATATCATATATATATATATATATATTTATACTTACAAACACAATACTCTATCATAGCATGAAACAATATTATGCTTCCCATAATAACAGTATATATGTTTGTATAGTCATTCTTATAAAATGACATTACTTGGACACACACAATATGTTAAAATTTAATCAAATAATTTTTTGAAAATGTAATTTTAAATATTAAACAATGTACTTAGTTTGCGTTTACTAAGAAAATATTTTATCTCATTTAAATTAAATTAAGAGATAATGAAATATTTTCTTAAAAAATATTAATTATGTATTATTTTCATTATGTGCAGTTGTGTGTGTGTGTGTATATATATATATATATATATATATATTCATGTTTATTATTTTTTTTATAATTTTATATTCTAATTCTGATTCCTTGTATCGAAGAGCTTTAAGTCTTTTTAATTATTTTTCTATTTTATATGTGTTTTTGTGTAACTTTATTTTATTTTAAGAATCTTTCTTTAAAGTTTTATATAAAAGTCTTTTGATGACATTTTGTAGCGAGTTCTGCCATCATTAAAATAAATCGAATTATATTTTGGCCAACAAAAATTTTGAATTATTAAGAGCTTTTTATATTCTCATATTCTTTTCCTATATAATTTCATTTTACGGTGCATCGATTTTTCGGAAAGAAATTAATGGGCGATTGGCTAGTTCTTACAACCAATAGCTGAATGAAAAGTAGTCAACACGTCTTTGTAATTATGCGGAGCAACAGCGAAGTTCCAAATTAGCGTACCTTGGGTCATGGAAACTACAATCGAACGTTGACCAAGTCCAAAAGTGAAGAGCAGAAGAAAGTAGTCAACACGGCAGAAATTATCATTGTAGAATTTTTAAGAGTCTGAATTCACTGTAGATGGTGTGACTGAAATAGGAATTTAATGGTTGGGACCAAATATAATAAAAAAAATTAATTATAATTACATGCCATCATAATTTTTATATAACTTGCAGTTGCATTAATTATAAGAATTCAAAATCAAATTTTAGTTAGTTGTGAGGAATCCAAAAATTAGATGTTGTCATAATTTAGGTGGGGCAAAATTTTTATTCAACTCAAATTTGGCCCAATTTTGTACTAGGCCAATACTTTTGCCTTATCTAGGACCTACCTAGTGATGTTAAGTTTATGACCAAGTCGACTTATGTTGGATTACTTTTAAAAAATATTATTTTTTTAAAAATTTAAATTTAAAATTTTAAAAAATATATGATTCATATTTAATGAAAAAAGATGTATCATATGTAAATAAAAATACATATATCCAAGAAAAAAAAAAGCCACTATTTTTTTAAGAATAGTTAATAGTAAAAAAATTATAAAAAGACTAATTAGCCCTCTATCTTAGCTTCAAACACAACCAACGTGTGTCGGGTTTTACATAAAAACCCCAATTTTTGGCTTGTCTTGAAAAGTAACTCGGCCCACACCCAACGTGACATTGGGCTTGACTTGTATAGTTATGTTCACCTCTATCAAAACTGAGATTTATACAGAAATATCACAATCATGGCATTATATTATTTTGCGTACTATTCGAGACATTAGAAATGATGCTTGTATTAGTCCTCCAGGTAAAATATAATTCCTTCACAATATTACAATTATCTGTACTATTCAAAGTCGAAAAGCATGAGTTAGTCTAGAGTCTCGAGAGTTTCTGGCCATAGATATTTTTTTGAAAAAAAAATTTGTTAAATTAATATTCTATTGTTATACACAAATTTGAAGAACAAGCCCAAACTCTAGAAATTTTGAGCTTTTTCTACCACTTTCGTATGCATGCTGATCTATCTAATATAAACTTTCTCATTATAAAACTCATTCTTTGAATTTTTTTTGCAGTCTGGTACCAAAATTTTAGAGGGAAAAAAATTAATAATATGAAAGCAAATGGTTAAATACCCCATCGCACAGAGCGAACTATTCTTTCACCTTTTATATGTAAATTGTAAGATTAAATGAATTGTTTCTAAATTGAACATTGGACCCAGGTCTCGGAGCAACTTCTCCTCTCCTAACATCGGAGCGTTTCGTCTTTGTCTTCTCTCTTCGCTTTCAGTAGCTTCAGTCTACTGTGATCTTCTCTGCTCCTTGTCCATGGCTTTTTAATTTGCATGTCCGTTCTGATGCTTGAAGTCTACCTTTCTGCTACCGTGTATTTTCATTCTGTACTTGCATGTTGCGTTTGGGACTTTTATAACTTAAAGATAGTATCTTTAATCTAGTGTATGCCTTAGTCTAACCCCCTATTGAAGAACTGAGAATTTGTGCTTTTGGGATTGTTTGAACTTTGGAAGTGCTTTCTTCTGTTTGCTGGTCCACTGCGGTTTGGTTGTCAAAATACTCTGCATCGGTGTCGACCTGTGCGGGCTTGTGCGAGGTTTTAAATTATCGTTGCTGCTGCGTAGTAATTGTTGCGATCAGGCAATGCTGATGTAATAATATAGGCTGCGGTCATCATGAATGTGATTTTTTTTTTTAACTAATGAAAAATATATAATTTATATATTTTTCAAATTGATGTGATATATCAAATCTAACATCTAATGATTTTTATATAAAAATATGCATTTTATACAAGCATATTAATAGAACTTGATTTTTTTTTAAATATTAATAAATTAAACTTTTTTTGTTTGAAATTAATAAATCAAACTTAATATACCAATAACCTTAATTTTGGTTATTGGTCGAAATTAAGTTTATTGATATAAATCAAATTTAATATACAATAAACTTACATAATTTTCATATGAAAAGTATAACACTTGGTATTTGTTTTATGTAATTGAGATATCACCAAAATTTAATTATTCCATTCATATAAGCATATAGGTATGTATAGGTTAATAATGTTACTTTAGTTAAATTACTGTAATTATTAATATTGATTAATAAATTTGTATTACACTTATTATTTGTTTTATTTATGTATTAATTATCTAATGCAAAAAAAATTATACTTAACAATTTTAAATTGCACATTTTTAATCTAATCTACCTAAAATGTTTAGAACCTCCTTCCTTAAATTTATCTCTTATCAGATATGTTATCTAGCTGCAAAAATGTTGAAACAGGTTCTCTTCAATACTAAAGTAATCAATTCTCTATTATAAACCTAGGGAACAGAATAAAACAAAGATATGTGCAAAGTGCTTCTCCATTACCAAATCAATCCACCTACGTTAGCAATCACTTTTCCACCTTCTCCCACTCTAACATTCCTTCTTCCATGCAATCTCCCATCTCTTTCCTAGTTGCATTTGACTAAATGATAGAGTTCAATGATGATGGGATACTTCACCATCTTCATAAGGGAAATTTCCCATTTCATTTGTTCATAATTAAATTTCACCATCTTAGAACGATGCTAAGATGTGTCATATATATATATATATATGTGTGTGTGTGTGTGTGAAGGTTGACAATGATTCACCCCACAATTGCGAGGAGATGTGGTTGTAGTCATTATCACAACTGCATTATTGAGGCTGCATCCAATGATGTGGACCACATTTTGAAACCTTCTTGTGCTCAGCTATGAATACCCAATTTTTTCTAGCTTACAGTTTTAATTGGACAGAGAGTAGTTCAGCTTGAAAGGACGGAAGCCCATCATAAGACTCTCAACAAGGAAATACCTTCACCTCTTTACCTCAAGATGGCCCTCATTTCAAACTTGATAAAAAAAACTTATTTATTCATGCCGGAACTATTGGAATAATTGCTTGATTGTAGTTATCATTAATGGTAAAATCATATGAATACTTATTAGCTCTTCGCAGTGCATGGCATGTCCAAGTAGATATTAAAGTGGTAGGCCATGATTGAAACATTTATACAATAGAATTCTATAATCAAGAGGACCAAGACTTTGTTTATGAAAATGACCCCTGATGTATTTTTAATTCCTTAGTTGTAGTTAATAAATAGTGCCCTAACCTTGTTCTTAATGTCATGCATGTTAAGCATATAGCTATTTAGGTGCGATTTTAGGGTTTGTTGCTGGAACAAATGAACGCAAGTGTAGTTGACATTTTAGGGTGTATGGATGGAAACGCCTTGTTCGTGAACGGTATGAAGCAATCTATAAAAACCCTCAATTTCTTGAAGGTTTGGGTCTCAATTAGCCCTAACAAGCCTCCCCTCATAACTTTAAGTCTATTTTCATATACAATATGTTTAATTTCAAAATTCCATCTTAGTTACGAGATATAATAAAAATAGTGACCTAAGGTCCAAAAATAACTCCATTAAAATCCATATGTCTGTTATCTTTTTAGCTCAAAATTATATTTTGAGGACCAAAATGTATTGGGCTAATAAATATAAGTTCAAATTAATTTCAAAAAATAATAATAAGCCCATGATAGTTAGTCAAACTTACGCGCTACATACTTGGTCAAATTCATATATTCTAATATGCATATTTTGATAACAATTAGTAGAATATAAACATTTATACCTTGCCTATGAGATTCCTATATATATATATATATATCCAATTTTGATTGTCTATAATATTAGAGCCTATTGGATATAATATAAGCAAGTATATCTCATATAAAAGATGATTCAAGTATAAAGTATTATATGTTAATGATTAATCAATTAAGCACATGTTGATATTATATATCAACTCATTTGTTACATATTTATCATCATCAAAATTTATAACATTAAACCTCAAAGTTAATAGATAATGGGACTTTA
The DNA here is from genome assembly GCA_037074485.1 of Delonix regia. Lineage (NCBI taxonomy): Eukaryota > Viridiplantae > Streptophyta > Magnoliopsida > Fabales > Fabaceae > Delonix > Delonix regia. The sequence continues at coordinate 22,919,912 of CM073451.1, read as the reverse complement.
GTATGAATTAACTGTTAGTATAAGAGAATTTTCTTAAAATTTGAATGAATCTTAATATATATCAACAATCTCATAACTATTGGAATATTTAATTGATATGTTTTATCTATATAAAGTTCTTTTTCTAATTGATAACAACAAATTTCATATATTAAGTGTTCAATCTAAAAGTTGAGACTTAATTTTATATTCTAGAAATTTTCATTTCTAATCATCCATTACCCTTAGAAATTCTTCCAGAATTCCATCTATTAATAAGCCATGATAAATAATTGCTTTGTAAGTTCATTATATAGAATAACAACAACTATAATCATTTATGATTTTCTTTAAAAAAATTTTAATACTTGTTTTTTCAAATGCCTTTAAAAAGTATATTAAGAACTTGAATTTCATGCATTAGGCATCTCAAATCTTTTAGGGATTTTCATTTACATAATATTATGAAATAAGTCTTATAAATACCTTATGATTATATTTGTAGGCGCATAATATGTAATTCATGTACTACTAGACTAAATAATTATATCCACCATAAAATAGTACATTTCCATAACTAAATGTCAGGCTTTCTAAAAGACTTTGTGTAATAATTTATGAGATACCATTCTCATTTCAGTTTTGCATAATATCATTTGTATATTACTGGCTTTACATCTTCATGTGTTTAGATTGCAAGTGCAATTGACTTTCACATGTCAATATCATTGCAACTTTTTTATTTTGGCCAAGTATTTTCATATTAATACTTCTTTATAATTCATAATTCTTACTTAATTCTATAATATTGTGCACTATATAATGTTGTCGACAACTATTTCTTTCCAAGTTTCATGTTTTCCAGTAATGACTTAATTTATTGAGATCTCTCCATATTATTACCTTCAGGTGCCTGAATCTCTTCTAGAGATTTAGTTATGTCAAGGTCTCTCCAGGAGTACCTGCCTCCTTAATTTGTCCATTTGAATTATATGTTTCTCTTCATTTTCATTAGCTTTTTTTAATAAAATTAGTGAGAAATATAATTGGAGCATTTGTAGCTGATAAGTAATCTTATCACCCTATTTGGGTTAACAAATGCCTTCGATAAATTATTTGCTATACTTTTCAATAAACTTTTTAATATTTACTTATGGTATGTAAGGGTCATAAGATATTGATACATATTACATAATATTTTTCCTTAACTGCCTATTTTCTCCCCCTAATTTTGAGATAATTATATAACCAAATGATAATGGTCAAATGATGCCCCAAATATATTTCTTTGGATATTCATTTTAACAATTTCTTAACCTCAAATAAGGATCCATCTATATGCATTGTGGTGGACAAACAAGATTATCAATTGCACATTAGATAATTTTTAAATGGGTAATATTTGACAAATAACTAAAGACTCAATTTCATTGAGCCTTTCAAATATAACTTGGTTGCTTGATGCGTGTAGTATGCTCTCAAAATAAATATAAAGTTTTGTTCTTATACAAGAATTGTTCTAAGAGAATTGTTATGCAAGAATATAAAGTTTTATACCTTTATTTTTATCTTGGGTTTATGTTCTTTTTCAGTCTAAGAGACCTTAGGTCTCTTCTCTTTTTTTTTTTTTTTTGTTGTTGTCTAGGCTTATACTTCTTTAAATCTCAACGGCCATAAGTTTTCTGGGTCTTCCTCACAAAGCCTATTTTTTTCATTGGCATCATGTCTTGGGCCTTAGGCCAAATTGCATAGGTCTTTTTGACTGATCCTTCCTTATTGAGCCTCAGGTCTTGGTCATAAGATCTTCATAATTTATGGGTTTAGCTTGTGATTGCCAGCCTAACTTGCTAGGAAAATTATTTCATTTTTTTTTAAATCTTGGACCTTGGATATTGGATCTTTCGTGGGTTGTGAAACCATTGGACTTTAATACCATGTTGGAGATTATGGGCCTTGGTCCATGTTAAAGTAAGAGAGTTGTTGGGTCGTTTATAGGTATTAATAGTTAAGCATTTATCCAAAATGCCCAAGGCAATTTGGTAGGTTAAATTCAACACTTATATGGCCTTCTATCTTTCTTCAGTTTCCTAATGTGAGACTTTTTTTTCTTTTTTATCTTTTTTCTTTACATATAAATAAATGAGCTCATTTATTAATTGAATATATTTCAAATACGTAGTAAATATAATTGCAACTTTGACTAGTGATGGTCTAATGACCAATTTGCTCTGAGAACAAATAATATAAGAGAATTCATAAAATCTCTTTTCTTTAGGTTCTTTAATTGAAATTCATGTGAATACTCAATTTTTTTTTCATAATTGACTCGAGATGACCTAATTAATCATGCCAAACATATGCAAACTTTTGGTTCACTTCCTCATGTAATTTCATCAATTTTGTATGATATCACTATCGGTGGAAGATCTATATCCTTTTCAATATCCCTATCTATGATTTTCATTATGAATCATCATGAAATAAATTCTTAGCAGATTTCATTTAAATATAAATTGGTACAATATTTGTGTAATACAAGATAAATATAATTGCTCTTCAAGAGCATTATTTAATTATACATTTTATTCCACTTCATGGATGACAACTATTGAATTACTAAAATTCATTTTAAGCATAATGATTATTCTCCTTCATGAGTAATAAACTAATGTTTTAGGTGGATCAATCCCATCAGAGAAATACAAATTAATCGTAATTATACCAAATGAAATTTTTGGTTTGAACATCTTTTTTAAATATCATATATCACAATTTCAATTTTGATATAATAATTTTCTTTGCATCCTTTTAGGTATTTCACAAATACTAATAAATTTGGCATACTTATATTGATTGATCATTCTTATATCCATATAATGTAATAACTTTTCGTATTCTTGTGAATTCTTATCAACGTTTCTAACTATTTCACTTCGTGAGCAAATTATGACAATTTGTCATTATGTTGTCATCCATGGTCAAATATTATGAAATATTCACATTTTTGTTAAGAAATGTCTACATTTGTTATATAGTATTTAACATCATTTACTTAAACATCAAGGGAAATACAAATTCCTTCTCCCTTATTACATGAATATTCACTAAAAGGAATAAGCAAACAAAAACTTATAAATCAATTTACTTCGGGAAATTGGTGTAGTACAAGTAATGGATAGTCTCTTAATATAATATATTATTTACTTCAAAGAATATGTATGCCAAACTTGTATAGTTGATTTCGTTTGCTATATCCATACTATGCTATAAAATATGAAGTAGATATAGATAAATCTAATAAAGATATCATCATTTGGGTAAATCAAAATTGCCTCCATATTGCTCACCTTCTCTTAATCATATGTGATACTAGAAATTGAATAAGAAATGGAATAGCTTATAAATAAGTAACAAAAACACAGTTTTCTTAATACAAGTTTCACAAACATGTAATTAAGATACCTTTCTTTCCAAGTGTTATATATAAATATTTATTATAGGTAGATTAGAAGTTGCAATTAACTTTTTCCTTTATAATCATAAAAAATTCTTACAATTAATTAATCATTTATGAATGAATAATAACACGAATATGTGAGAATTATAAGATAAAATTATAATGAACTACATAAATTGCCATTATAAAATATATTACAATAACAATATCTCCATGAAATCTTTTGTAGCCTTCTAGGCTTAAAAAAAACTATGGCATTTTCATATGACTTCTAGTCATATTGTAAATTGTAATCATTAGCTATAAAATAATTTTATGTTATTTTAATACCCATGATGGCTCATCATTATATTTGTCACCTTTTTAGTTCATGAAATATCATAGGTGATCAATAATTTGCTCATAAACATATTGAAACCAAATGGTTTCTAATACTATTTGGTGGCATAAGACATATAGCCTTCAAGGCTATACTAAACAAAATTTTATAGTCATTTAGTTTTCTATCAATTCATCAAAATATGGTACATAATTTCTATGACCAATATCCTTTTGAAGATGGAGCATTGTTCACTACAAAATAACCAATAATAACCATATAAATATAAATAAATCTTGAATCAATAGATAATATGAGATAAGAACAAAAGTTCCTTACCTTATTATGATGACAAGAAAAGTTTTAAAAAATTGGCCAATAAATATTAGCAATTGGATGCATGGTGTAATAACCAAAAAAGAAAAAAAAGAATATATATATCCTAAAAATATAAGTAGTTAGAGGTATATGATCTTTATAGGGTATAAATAATAGTATAGCCTCTTGGTTAAATCCAAGATGATTTAAGAATAACATTAGAGAGAGAGAGAGAGAGAGAGAGAGAGAGAGAGAGATATATATATATATATATATATATATACAAAGATAAAAATATAGTATTAACATTAAATAGCAAATTGCCATTAGCATTGTAATTTACATAGGTTACATAGTAACCTACATAGTAAATATTGGCCACATAGTATATTACATAATAAATATCAGCAGCATGGTAAATTGTCAGTAGCATAGTAATTATTTATATTAAATGTTAGTAACATAGTAATTTTGTATAGTAACTATTGGTAGTATAGTAATTTTACTTAATAAATTATGGCAGCATAGTAACAATGCATAGTAAATGTTGGTAGCATCATAACTCCGCATAGTGCAACATAGTAATCCTACATAATAAAATATCAACAACATTGTAACTATGCAAAGTAAATGTTGGCAGTATAGTAACTCTACATAGTAAATGTTGATAACATTTTTAAAATTTTTTTACTAATTAGTATATGTTAAAGTGAGGTTGCTCTGGGACTTTATTGCTTATACTTTTTTGTATGTCATTTTAGTTTAATTGTAGTGTATGTCTAACTCCAAGGTGGTGACTATTAGAAGTTAGGTTATTTGGGGTTGTAGGGATGTTATGAACATTATAAGCCTTGTGTAGGCTATTATCTCACTATATTATATTAAATATATATCCTGAAACATTATTAAGCTAGCATTGTTTACTTTAATGATAATATTGTTAGACAACAACTAGTTGTATAAGTTTGGGTAAACATGATATTTTTAAAGGAGGTGTTGCTAGATTTTAAGTAACCTTCAATAAACTCATTGAATTATGTATTTATTGTGTTTATTTAATACTTTCATGAACCTTGTGAAAGCGTTATTTTAGGCTTACTAGGTTAGGTGGGTTTAACCTATGCATTAGTTATGATTAGTGATTCTGGGTCATGACAAAGTTAGTATCAATGCAAAGTTTGCCTAGGTCCTAGTAGCCATTGGGTTTGAGAAGTAATGAGATTTTGTATGTAATTGTGTAATTGGCTAGAACACCTTACATACAGGAGGATATTATTACCAAACCAATATTATAGAGTCTCATAGTTTCTCTCTTGACTATATTATAATCTTATTGATACTGTTACTTATGTGTAGTTTATTTTTATCCTTGGTAAGGAATTCTTCCAAGAAAAGAAAGGATGGTTACCATATGGGCAAGTCCTATAAAAGTTTGTCAATTGCCTTATAACACCTTTTTAACTATTAAAGACTGAGGGCAAGGAGGTTATTGCCTTTGACCAGGCATAATTATAATTATGATACCACCTGAGAACTTATAGGTTGTTTGACTACTTTCCTTTCTTAAGTCATTCTTCCTATATATATCGTATCTCATAGTTATACGTATAATAGGGTTATGTTATGTTGTCATTCACATGCAAGTTGTGTGATCTTTACACCTCAAGACAAGTAATTTATTAATATTGTTTTCATGATATAAATCAAACCATGATTTGTTTGCCTATTTAATGTGTTCCCTTCTTAAACAAAAGTTTACATGCATGATAGTTATGGAATGATTGGTTGAATTGAATGGGTGTTAGATATAAGTTTATTGTTGCTTGTTGAGCGTAGACACTTTTGTGGTTTTGGGAATTGTGTTGAATACAAACTATATGCTATGATGAGATAAATATATTGAATTTTGCCTTTTACTATTAGGCTTCATCTATGTTGTTCATCTAAAAATTAATTCGTATGGAATGTTTAGCTAAAACTGCTAATATAAGCTAGTCTTATAACTTACATGGATTATTTGTGGTGTTGTGTGTTTTGTTATTATTTATCTAGGTATAATAAGCTCATTAGGTGGTTACACCTTTTATTATAATTACTTTCAAAGGGAAGTTGTTTGATGTTGTAGTTTTGTTTGAATTACTTATGATTTGTTGACTGACAGCTAGGTAAATTAACTCCCAATACTAAGCTGCTTGTTTAGAATTAACACATGTTGCAAAAGGTTATATGAAATTTTACCATGTTATATTTAAGTGTTAATTATGGCTTTATGTCCTTCATATTTGGATGACTAGATCAAACTAGGTCCTAATAAGGAAAATAAATAATTAGTTGAGTGGTTCCATGATTTAATGATCCAATGACCTTAAGAAAAGCATAGCTAATAATGTTAAGTTGAGAAATACTCAATAAAATTTACCATTATACAAGAAACAGTATTGAGGTTGCAAAATTTTAGACATATGGAACATTTTCAAATGTAGATGGCATGTTAATAACTTATTAGCTTACAAAGTGATCATTCTTACATGTTCATTAACCTTAAGGAAATAATCAATGGTTGATATGTTATATTATAATTCCACATAAGTTACATCCATGTAAATTAATTGATTTATTTCTTATAAAAGATTTATCGCTTTCTTTAAATAAATGGTTAACCACCAGATAAATGAAATCAAGATATTGTTATTAACACTAGGCCATGTTTGCACCCTTATTCTAGCATGAGTTTTTGGGTCATAAATCATTGAGTTAAGGGAGGTTAACATTTATTATATCATGTTAACTTGAAAATGTTTTGCATTGGTTTATACACAATGCCCAATTATGCTTTTAGGTGAATTTGGGAGTTAAGTTATCATTCTCCTATCAATGTTTTAAAAAAATGAATATATTGAAGTTTTATATTATCCATTTGTGAGATGCAAACAATTATGATATTAATATTGTTCTTATGGCACATCTATTTGAGGTAATTGTAAAGTATCTATTTGAATTAATAGAGTTCCCTAATCTTATTGGAATGATATTTTTAAATTTAAAAAAAAATTGGAGAGAAGTAAAGCATCTCCAATTTTTCAATGGGAAGTAAGGGCTTTAATTTGACAATATTTCTTAATTAATATATGATAAGTTAGGTCATTTAGTTGCATACCATGCTTGTGATGAATTGTATTAGTAAAACTTAGGATATAGATACCTAACATTTCTATATGATTATTAGACCCATCTAATAGAAATGATGTCAACTTATTATGGTCAGACAAATAGAAAGTTGTATGATTTTTGGTGATTTCATGCAAATAACACCTTAATAAAATTGAACACATTAATCTAGACTTGATCAATTAGTACTAGTTACTTTGCAGCTTTTTAAGCTATAGATTTTGAAATTAAGTACGATTACTGGTAGTTGTTAAATAGTATAAGAAGTTATAAATGTAGTACTTTGATAAATGGTTGATTGGATATGCATATTTTAACTTATATTGAATATTATTGTCACTCTTGATAATGTTTGTAGGAAAGTAGTAACATGATGTTTCTTTTTCTTAATTGAGCTTGGTGTTTGTGCAACTTAATTTGATTATGCATTCCCTAAATCCTTTTAAGGATAGGGTCATATTTTGTCTAACTAGTTTGGATCTTTAGTAGTTAACTCTATTTATAACATTGATAAAACTATTCTTAGTTGTCTCGATTTAATAACTTTATTTGTGTCATTGATTTCAAAAGACCTCTTGAAAATATTGACTAAGATAATTATGTACTAGTATTACTTGGTTATACAATGGGTTCAAAATCTAAGTTGTATAAACAAAATGTCCATGAGATTAGTTCATGTGATTTTTATAATCTTGAAGTCTATTTAGCTTAATCACTGCTTTAAGATGGGTTGTAGGACTCTAAACATTTCAACGGTATGAAGTGGTGCCTAATTAGGATAAGTAAGCATTAGTATCCATATTAATGGAAAATAAGATAAAAGGTGACACAATAGTTTAATGTGGCAAGCGGTTAATCAAATTATCATCTTTTGCATCCTCCTTTGTGAATTGTGAGCTATAAGATTGGTACTGAAGCGATAAAAAAGTAATGTAAAATTTAGTTGTATATATATATTTTTTCTACACAAGCAAAATTTTAAAAAATAAGCAATAGTAAGGAAAGTAACAATGATATGCTTAAATCATAGATATAGAATGTGTTGTTAAAAGAACTAGAGATATCAAGTGTAATTCAATTAATGCAACTTTGGTATGTAAGCTATGAACTAATAATCCTATAATTTAGTTAAAGTGATTCTAACATTACTAAATCTGAAATATTTAAACCTTGTTTAGTCATAATTTAAAATATATTAGTTTGCCATGTAATTAAAATACATTTCAATGATAATTAATCACAAATATAGAAAGGTTTGTAATTCATTGTGTGAACTTTAGAATTGGTCTCTTTTATTCATTTACTTTTTTTACCTTAGAAGATACTAGTAAATGTTGTGCTATAATTTATATATGCTTATGTTTGGTTGCATATGCATGAGTTGATTTCTCTCTCTCTTAAAGCAGTTTATGATTAGTTATTAATGATTAATGTTTTTGTTCTTCCAAGTGGAAGAATCCATAATGGATATGCATTACTACCATAATCTCATTTTAGGATATTGTGGAAACAAGAAATTTTAAAAGAGATGATAGTTGTGAGCTTGTGGAACTTTTTTCAAAAAAAATCTAGTCCAACAAGGAGAAGAGACATTTATGCCTTCTTAGGATCATATTACCTAGCCTTTACTCCAAAACTTAAAGCCTACTTTCACAAAGCATAGGAAAATTTAAAATTCAAGAACCAAATTTTTTTAAGGGGGAGAGAATGTAATAAACGAAAAATGAGAAAAGAAAAATGTATATATATATGTATCCAAAAAATATATGTAGTTAAAGATATATGGTCTTTATAAGGTATAAATAATAGTATACCCTCTTTGTTAAGCCCAAGATTATTTTAAGAATAACATTTGAGATATATATATATACATTAAGATAAAAATATAGTTTTAACATTAAATAGCAAATTGTCAGCAATATTGTAATTTGCATATTGTTGCATGGTAACTTGCATAATAAATTGCATAGTATATGTGGCTGCATAGTAAATATCATCTGTATAGTAACTTGTATAATGTAGAATAGTAACTTGCATAGTGTCACAAAGTAATTTGCATAGTAAATATTGGCAATATAGTAACCATACGTAGTAAATGTCGACATCATAGTGACCTTATATAGTAAATATCGACAACATAGTAATCCTGCATAGTAAATATCGATAGTATAGTAACCTTAGATAGTAAATATCAGTAGCATAGTAACCTTGCATAATAAATGTCGGCAACATAGTACTAGAAAGCTGTTATAAATATTATGAACATTTCTTAATTTTCTCATTCGAAACTGAGAGGAAAGAAGACAAAGAGTGGTCATGGAAAAAACATTCATATTTTAGCTTTTGTAATATGCAGCTTTGTAGATACCTCTTCAATAAGGGTTATGTTGTAAGAATAAGATATCTCTACTATTGTTTCCTATTGTTAAATGTATAATTAGCAAAGTATCACCTTTTATTTTAACAAATGGTTTAATTTTCTTGTCTAACTTTCACTTGCTTTTTCCATGCTCTGTGTGCTATGGGGGAAATAATTCATAATTTTCAAACCTTTTGATTATAGATATATAATGTAATGACCCAATTAACTATGATTAATAATTTAACTAATGGTATATTATTTTGTTATGTGGATTCTTATAATGAGATTGAGGCTGGCTCAGTAGTTAGGCTTCAAGCAGTTACTCAACAGGCAATGGGTTTGAGACCTAGCGTTGCTAACTTTCCTATTTTTTTAGGAGCTGACACGTGTCACCCTCCTATGTGCAAAGACTGAAATGCCCTTAGTGTTTTTTTTTTCTATCTTCTTCTCCTTCTAGCTGAACGCGTGCGGACAATGAGAGGACTGAGAGTGACGTCCACCGTAACAGGTCATCCACTCACCGGTGTTGCAGTACCTCCTCCCCCTGAAGGTTGCTGGCCTATCACCAGCTAATCACCGCCACGTCGCGGGCAAAGGAGCTTGATTTTTCGTCGAAAACTGCGAGGAGACGCGAGCTGGAACAAAGCTCTGGTGGCTCATTTTCCATCATGGTTTGGGTGGGTTTTGCTCCCCACCTCCTCACCATCACTTTCCGCCTATCGTCGAGCTTAGTTTGTCGCCGGTGAAGCAGTTTTCCGATGGAATCTAAGGAGTTAAGAACTGTGGCGTCTTTAGGGCGAATTTGGTACGTTTTAATCAGTTTTTTTTTTATATTGATGTTAAGAGAAGCAATTTCAGCACCTATACATTGAATTTGAGCTCTAGAAGCATGAATTTTAGCTAGATTTTGAGGAGGGAAGTTGATAGGGACTAAAATGAAAAGCTTCAAAATTTTGGGGTCTTTAGAAAATGGTGAAATGCTTACTTCTAATGAGTTCAAATTGATCCTATAATAACACGTTTAAGTTGGATGGCATAAAAATTCATGGTTTGCTATGGATTTTCTTGAATTGAAGGCTAGGGCATAGAATAAGGGACTAAAGTGCAAACTTAGAAATTTTTTAGGGCAGAAAATGTAAATCAACAAAAAGTATGGGAAAGTCAGTGTTGGAATCAGGAAATATGAGTCAGGATTTGATTTGGATAATAACTAGGAAGAAGAATCATTCTTGCGTTCCAATTAGTGCAGGTGACTCATAAGAGTGATTCCGGCACTTAAGGGAGGCATTGAATTGTTTGTGACAATCGGCGCCCAGGTGCGCAGATAGCACCCGCTAAAACTCCTACTATGCCTTACTTTATCTTGCTCACAAATGTTTTATAAGTATAATATAAATTTGGTTATGATTATACCTTATCAAACTCGAGGCTAAAATTAACGGATTCGTTGGATATGTGGAATGACCTTGTGTATATTGTTGAACTCGTGAACGGTTAGAGGTAACCGCTTAAATAGTCATTACTAAAAACACTGATGATTTCATGCATATTTTCTATCTTTCTCCTGCATGCTTGTCTTAAATTCATTTTCGTTGGGAGGACTAATGGATGATAAACCTTCGTGAGATATGACTCACGCCTGTTGGTTAGTTACCCTCGAGGATTGTGTATCCTCGCCTGTTGGTTAGTTACCCTCGAGGATTGTATATCCTCGCCTGTTGGTTAGTTGCCCTCGAGGATTGTGTATCTTCACTTGTTGGTTAGTTGCCCTCGATGATTGTATCCTCGTCTGTTGGTTAGTTATCCTCGAGGATTGTGTATCCTCACCTGTTGGTTAGTTGCCCTCGAGGATTGTGTATCCTCACTTGTTGATCCTTAGCAGTCCTTCCCCCAAATGATTCTCATAAGTTGTTTGTTTCCCTGAGACTGACAATTCGATATAGTGTTTTGTAAAAATGGATTACTTACTTGAATTGTTGGATTGTAATATTGATTTAAAAATTACCTTTTTAAAAAAAAAAAATTTGAGCACATTTTATTTTTGTTTATTACATTTGAATTGTTTACTAATTTGGGGTATTATCTGCCGGAAAAATTTTGGCCTCAAATAGAGAGATAGACAACTTTCCGGAGCCGGCGGAGCACTGACGGGGAGCTCGTGGTGAGCCCGCTTAGTTTGGTGCAAGGCATACTTTTTTGTTTAAATGATATTGATGGCGATCCTTTTTGGAATGTATATATTTAGATTGATAGCCATTATTTGTATATTGGGATTATTTTATGACCATAACTGAACCTGCCACATATTGTTGTATGTTGTAAATTATTATTGGACTGGGTTGGTGGGAGCGGAGCTCCCCTATTTATGTATTGCCTTGCAAGATTTTGTAGAAATTTCGGGACGTCCTATTTATTGAGGAGGTGCTGCCGAAATTTTTACAAATTTCCTTGTTTTGTATTGGAACTCTCACTTTATATTAAGGCAAATGGTATTCGTATGGATTAGAACGACATGATCTTGATTGTCCCTCCAGTGTTAAGCTTACAGGTTCAGGGAATTTTCTCGTGACCTGTGCCGATCCCATTCCAGGGATTTCAAGGTGTGACATATAATATGTATGGATGTATACTATAGATGATAAATAAAGTAATTTATTTTGAAGAGCTATTGCAAGTGAGATAAGCTATTATTACTTGAGAAGTACAAAGTGCAAATATTGGAACACTATATGCTATTAAAAGGATTTTAAAAGTATATGTGAAAATATAAAGTTGTAGTGAAACTCTTGACAGCAATTGTTCCTTTTACTTTACTCTTAAGTTGATGGTAGTATTTCATATAATTTTGTCTTTTTTAATTGTTGCATTATTTATATATGATTTTTTCTAAGCATTTATTTATATTCAATAGTTTTTTTAAAAAAAGATTTAAAGGTTTCTTAAAATAAAGTAAAAAAAGATTAAAAGGTTGAATTATTACAACCTTAATGCATCTTGCTGAGATGAATTATTATGACGTATCCAATAAAGGGATATGAATATGAGATATTGAGACGTATTTGGTATAGGAATATGGGTATGAGATATTAAGACATATCAAGTCAAGGGATACAGGTATGGGATATTAAGACGTACTCGGTGAAAGGATACAAGTATGAGATATTGAGAGGTATCTGATAAAAGGATACAAGTATGATGATCCTGATTCTTTCCTTGATACCTATTTCATACAAAATTATAAAGTTTAAAAATGGTAATTTTATTTTATCGAAACTTGCTTCTTTACTAAAAAAAAATTAATTGTTTAAAACTCTAAGCCTTTATTGTTTCCTATTATGCTTACTTTGTTATTTCTACGCTCACTAAGTCAGTGGTAGACTTGCACTTCTCGTTAACATTTTTTACAGATCAGTATGTGTTAAGTGACGTTGCTTTAAGACTTGCTTGTTGCTCATACTTTTTTTATATGTCATTCTGGTTTAGTTGCAGTGTACGTTTGACTCCGAAGTGGTGGCTACTAGAAGTCCGATTGTTTGGGGTTGTATGGATGTTATGAACGTTATAAGCCATGTATAGGCTATTATCTCACTATATTATAATAAATATATTTTGAAAAATTATTAAGCTAGTATTGTTTACTTTAATGGTAATATTGTTGGACTACAACTAGCTATATAAGTTTAGAAACATGATATTTTTAAAGGAGGTGTTGCTAGATTTTAGGCAACCTATAATAAACTCATTGAATTATGCAATTAATGTGTTTAATTAATACTTTCATAAACCTTATGAGAGTGTTATTTTAGGCTTGCTATGCTAGGTTAGTTTAGCCTACACGCTGGTCATGATTAGTAATTTTAGGATGTGACACTATTGTTACCAAATCCACACCATGGATTCTTGAAACATAAGACGTATATCATTTATATTTAAGTATGTAAAGAACTTGTTAGAATAATCACTTGAATCGAAATTACTTATCTTAGGTAAAGGATTCCACCAAGGAAGAGGACAACTCCTAAGAGGTTTGTTCCTAATAAAGCTTATTCCCTACCTTGTAACGTCGTTTTGGCTTTTAGAGGTCGAGGCGTAAGGTGGGTAAAGGACATGGACATGGCAGTAGACTAAAACATGGTCAAAGAAATGAAACCCATTAACGCAGCTGGAGATGAATTGCCCGAGAATAGACAAGAAAATGTTATAGTAGCTGATGTAATTGTTGAGATGCTTGGTATGCAACAGACAATGAGATAAATGATAAGCATAATGATACAACAACAACAGCAGAGTAGAAGACATCATGTAAATCCTAAACCCCAACGAGAGTGTAGACTAATTAGGGGACAACTATGTTTACAAGGGAGAGGTATTGAGGTTCAATTATTTGACTTTATGAAACTTAAGCCTATTTCCTTTTTAGGTACAGAAAAATGGAAGTCCCACAAAACTTTCTAAATGAGGTAGGCTAACTATGTAGGGCACTTAGAAGTTCCTTAGCTAAATCAGTAAAGTTAATATAATTTTGCCTGTTAGGAGTAGCTTGAACTTAGTTTGAAACCATGATGCAAGGAAGACCTCAAGATTTGCTTCCTCTGGAATAAGAGGAATTCACACAATTAATTTTTAGGAAATTCCTCCCTCAATTAGTAAGGGACGGAAAGGACAAAGAATTTGAGGTCTTAAGATAAAGAAAAGACCAGCTCATAGTCAAATATGAAGTGATATTTACTCAATTGTGTAGGCTATGTTACCAGTGTGGTATTTGTTTTGCAACCGGAAGGGTATGTTACTAGTGTGGTCAACAAGGTCATTTTAAGAAGGATTGTCCTATGCTATCTGCACTGTCATTCTTTAGTCAAGCATATGCCCTTATTGTGCTACCATCATATCCCATACCAACACTACCTTTGGGTCAAATTAAAGGTCTTACAGGTCGTGGATCTAGTAAATTTGAAACTAGAGGAAGATGTTTAGGGGGTAGGAATCAATGACATGTGGGGAGAGGATAAACCCATGTTTTTGCTATGACTCATTAAGATGCTCAAACATCTAATGTTATAGTTGCAGGTATACATCCAATTTGTTCTTTTGATGCATATGTTTTATTTGATCTTGGGGCTACACATGCCTTTGTGCCTCTATACTTCACATTGTAATTTTGTAAGGATGCAACACTTTTAGATACACCATTAGTGCTATCTACACCTATCGGTGATTCTGTAATTGCTAATCATTAGAATAGGGAATGTGAAGTCGTAGTAAAAGGAAATTAGTTACAAGTTGATCTAATAGTCCTTGATATGATGGACTTTGATGTGATTTTGAGCACGGATTGGATTTTTTCATACCATGCCACACTTAAATGTCACAATAAAGTGGTGAAATTTAAGCTGCCAGAAAGGGAAAGCTTTACCTTTCAAGGAGATCAAGGCTTAGCCCTTCATAATCTAATTTATGCTATTAATGCTAGCAAGTTGTCTGGTAAGGGATGTAACGGATACTTAGTGATGGTTAGAGATACACGGGGGACAAAAGAAACCTTAGAACATATACCAATAGTGTGTGAGTACCCTAATTATTTTCCAAAAGAGTTGTCAAGTTTACTATAGATAGGGAGATTAAGTTTTGCATAGACTTGATTCCTAGTACTCAACCAATGTTTATACCCCCATACCATATGACCCCTATAAAGCTTAAAGAATTGAAGGAGCAATTGCAAGATCTACTTAACAAGGGATTCATACATCCTAGTTCTTCAATGTAAGGTGCCCCAGTATTGTTTGTGAAAAAGAAAAATGGTTTTATAAGGTTGTGTATTAATTATAGACAATTGAACAAGGTGACAATAAAAAACAAATATCTATTGCCACAAATAGATGACTTATTTGACCAACTTCAAGGGCTAAGTGTTTCTCTAAGATTGATTTGCAATCAGGGTATCATCAATTAAAGATTAAAGGGGAAGACATTCTAAAGACAACTTTTAGGACTCGTTATTGGCACTACGAATTCTTAGTTATGTCATTTTGGTTGTGACATATATCAACTTAAATGATCACTCTTTAGGGGCCATGGACATCCACACAAATAAATAATTTATAACAGATTGGACCATGATGGATTTCATAATTATAATGTTGTCAAGTTTTGTTGTAATGGTTTAACGTAGGTAATTTCTTATATATATATATATATATATATATATATATATATATATATATTAATAAAGCACAACATTGCGTAAATGGCAGGGAAAAAAAAATAAAGAATACAAACTGCTTGTTAAATTGTAAATTGCCTACATCATATAATAAGTAAGGCAAAGATTACAAAATTAATCTTTAAATTGTTAACAGAAATTATTTATAGTTTTTGTCATCACATGCATGTTTTTTTCCTTTCATAAGAACGACAGAAAATTATATTATATTATATTAATCTCTTTTGAAGTTTGGTTGAATTATACTTAGTAATTTTTTTATTTTAAAAATATTATTTGGCTCCATTGGCATTTGATATGTACTACAAAAATCTATTTTATAATTTATTTTCCACGAGAAAGTTTTTTTTTTTTCTCGGGATACAAAATATGATGCGAACTTGTATCAAACAAGTATTTGAAACATGGTAATCGTCAGAGTAAATCCGAACAGACAATTTCACTTTGAGGAGCCCTACCTTTCAAAGTTTCAATTAATGTGAAATTTGAGTGTCATGAGATCACAAAAAGTTTGAGTCACATGTTGAGTTAGTAGGTTTGATCTAGTTTCAAGCCCAAATCTAATTGTTTTCATTATTATTTAGACTATTTTAGCATTTTCCTTTTTTTTTGGCTAATTTTTAATTTATTATTATCTTTCCTGGAATTTTATTTAGGACTTTGCATAAAAATGTCTTTGTGTATTTCGTGCATCAGACTTTTTTGAAGAATCAAATTTCGAATTGTTTCTTGAGCATTTTTGCTTCAATATGTCTAACTTATTGAGATTTTATTTTTAATAATATAATATGAATATTAAGAGAAACACGTATCGGGTTGAAATTGATTTTATTGACAACACATAATACGAGGGAGAATTTTTCTCAATAACGGGCCAAATGATATTTTAAAATAACAGGATAATCATGTATAATTTGATTGAAATTTCGATGATATTAAAATTAAAACTCAAAATTAAGAGATGCATTAAAAATCAAATAAAAAATATATACTTTTAATCCATCACTTATTACAAAATTATCACTTAAATCTCTTATTTATTGTCTAAACTAATATTTCACTTATTAAAAAATATCATACTTAATCATTCACTTTTTATAAAATGATTAAATTTAATCTTTGTACTAAATCCTAGACCCTACATGTAAAAGAATAAATTTGATATTTTTTTTAAAAAATAAATAATTAAGTGTGCTATTTTTCAATAATTAGATTATTATTTTAAGCATTTAAATAAAAGATCAAAATAACAAATTTACAATAAATGCAAGCCTAAAATGTAGTGTACTAAAAAAAGAAATGAACAGAGTGTAAGAAAAGAAATATTAAAAAAAAAAAGCTTATGATGTTAAAGGAAAAAGAGCTAGAAAATACATTTAAATCATATTTGTAAAAGTTGTCAAGCCTAGCAATAGTTAAAAGGAAACCCTCCCATATAAATCCCTACCGTCACATTTTGGCATCTGGATCTTCCACCCGCCCTTTGTATGAGGCAAAGTTTTAAAAAAAAAAAAAAAATGTGAGAAGGGGGATTTGGCGGGATGTGCTGTCCCGCAGCAGAGCCAAACCCCACATTTTGCGATTGTCATTCTGACTTACCTTCACCCTTCGAGATGAAGATAGCTGAGAATAGTTGTGGTGCAGCTCTTTCCATTCCCACTTCTTCTCGTGGTGAAGGGATACCTATTTTCAAGATGTGTGTGTGGCATAGTCTTGGGCTTTGTCCCAATGATAAATCCTCAATACAAATGTAATTCATACCGGGTATAATGGGCCCATTAGGTACTTACTTTTTGGGCCACATGCCAACAAATTGAACTGCTATTTGCCCAAGAGAAAAGTGTTAGTGAAGTCTAGTAGATAAGGGGATTGTTGGGTTGCATACATTCATACATTCCCCGTCAATTAGGCAAAAAGCAGGGCGAATTAGCGCCCCACTTAAACGATGAAAACGTTAGCGACTTGTTTGCTCTCAAGAATCGAATATGAAATCAATATATAAAATTAGAATAGGATTCAGTAATTTTGATTTTTTTTTTTGGTTTAGTTTATCCTTTAAAATTATATTTATAATTTCATGCACTAATTTTATGGCATTAAATAATAGTAAGTGGAAGTCAATTTTAAAAGTGCAATAATAATTAGGAAAGAAGGGAATAGTTGGGATCATACATTTATACCCCATCAAGTAGGAAAATAGCAGGGCGGATTAGCGGACTCAAACGCGGACAAAGGTTAACGTCTCATTTGGTCTCAATAATTGAGTTTGAAATTAAGGTATAAAATTAGAATAAGACTTAGTAATTTTAATTTTTTTTGTTTGTTGGTATCTTTTCAAATTACATTTATTCATAATTCTGGCGCTAATTTTATGGAATTAAAAGAATAGCCAGCAGAAGTCAATTCTAATTTTTATCACCTAACTTTAAGATTTATAATTTCAAAAGCCAAAAGTGATGAGTAACTCTTTTGTATAATTTTATAATTTATGTGTATGCATGTGTATATATATATATACACATATATTCTTGGTAATTATATTTTATAATATTTATCAATTAAATAATAAAATTAGACTTAAATTTGAAAATGCCATTGTATGTTCTAATTATTTAGATGACTCAAACATAAATTTTAAAATTTAAGACCAATTCCATTGAAATTAGAATTATAATCTTGTAACTTTTTTAAAATGTAATTCTAACTATCATATTTTTAGAATGCATTATAAATATTTTTGAGAATATTTTATTACATTTTTAGAAGTTTAACGTTCTCAATTTCTCATTAAAATTGATGGTAAATTTTTTTTACATATTTATATTATTTTATTTTATCATTTAATTTATATATAATATAGTAAATAATATATTATATTTATATTTCACGAATTTTTTTATCTTATATCTTTTTTATTTTATTTGTTATTACATTATTTTTTATTAAGTAAAATATAATTTTAGTCTCTTACTTATAAAAAAATTATTAGTTTGGTCTCTTATTTATTGAAATACCTAAAATGGTCCCATATTCATTAAATAATGTCATAGTTAGTCCATCACTTTTAAAAAAAATACTAAATTTAGATTAAATATAACATTTTTTTTTAATTGATTAAATATAGATTGGAGCATATGATACAATACTTTCTTTATTATTTCCCGTTATTTATGGACCTTATTCGATGAATTTCCATGGATCTTTTGCTTCAAAAATTTGAACTTTGATTCCATGGAGGAAGGAGTGGCGCAAATTATGGTACGCGCATTAACTACAAACCACAAAAAATAAATAAATAGGTATTTTATTTCGGATCAAATTCAGTGGGAAGAACCCACAATCCACGTTACTAATTTTGGTCTTCCATTTGAAATATATCAAACGGTGACACAAAAATCAACGTCGCTTCGCCAATGTGACTTCAAGCACAGAACAAAATTTTATTAGCATATTATACTTTTAGTTACAAGCTTTCATGAGCTAAGTCCATATGGACTTTAGCTACTTGATTTGACCAAGTTATATCTAAATATAAATATATGTAATTATATTAATTTTATATAAACATAAATTATTGAGTATCTATTTGTATTAAACGTCACCTCTTATTCCTATACAATATAATGGGATCCAAATTGTAAAGGTTGAGTTATTACAAAATCAAATAATTTCTAACATTAGATATTTTGCGGCTTTTTCAGTATATATTGCAACAATTTCTCTGCAATATAGTTATGCATATGTTTTGAAATAATAAATTCCTTCACTAAGGAAATGAAATACCAGTAATTCAATTCTAGTACATATAGAACACGAATAATTCAATCCAACACTTTTTCCATTGTATTCGCACTCTTAACTCTAAACTACGTATAGATGTCCTCATTTATAATTATCGTTTAAAGTACAATTGCAACAGACAAATTAGTCAATATTATTTAGTTGTGCAGTGACTTACCATAATTAAGGTTAGATAATGCAGCAAAGTCCTTCAACAATGCCTGTATAAATATTTGACTTTGTTTGCCAATCAGCTTGGAGATTTACCGAACATAAACTAATTAAAGTGAGCCAACATAGTTAGAAATGCCTATGGAATTTCCTCCCGTGGAGGTCTCTATTTTTTTTAATTAATTTTTATTAATATTAAAAATAGACAAAGCGAGTAAAGTTTATTTAGATGAAAATCACCCACTCAATATCTATTTTTCTTTGAAATTAATAGTAAAATTAATTTAAAAATTGAGAAAATTTAAATTTGATCTTATAGTAACCCTTCTAAGCTATTTGATAAAAATTTAATAGTTTATTTTTATGGATAGTAAAAATGACCATATATGATTATTAATAAAAATTTATATCATTAAATTTTCATCAAATAATCTAAAATAGATACTACTTTTCTCCTCTACTACATTGCATTTAGATTCATAGTGAAATACTAGATTTTCCAAGTTAATTAAGGATATGGTGGCCACACAAGGCGCCTCTGGTTCTAGAATCTAGATAGAGTCTGGCCGCTAGGGAGAAACGTGTGGAGACTGTCACCTCTTTGGAAAAATACCTATAATTTATTAATTTAAGTGATGAAATTTTGCTATAAAAGGAACACTAACCCACCCAACTTCGATGCACAAACACAATTGCACTTTCAAGAGAGTTGCAAGTCACAGTATATATCCTTTTAGTGTATTTGCTCAGCAACCATTACAGAGTGAAATGGCCCTCAAAGTGAATGCAGCGTTTGTGATGGGGCTTGCCATCATAAGCCTCGTCTCAGTGGCATCTGCAATTTCTGGAACTGCCACCTTTTACACGCAATACGTTCGTGAGTATACAAATTAATTAATCAAATATGTCTTCTGCATGCGTAGCTGAAAGTTTCTGGCTTTTTCTTTCTTAATTTTATTTTTTCGTTGGAAGCTGAGATGAGAGGAAATTTCTCTGCCCAAATATTAAACGTTTGAGTAGAATTTCTCTGGCCGAAAATTAGGAACATATAAAATTATATAATCTCCAACTTGTATTATTAATTTTTTTGTTTAAATAAGGTACAAGAGGAGATCCTGGTCTGCAGCATGAAAAATAAATTCTCCGCTGCGTAGTACACTGTACTATGCACTGCACAACAAAGAAGAAAGCATTTTAAACGATGAAAAAAAAATCAAAATAATAGAGGAAAGGTCCTCTGGGTGGGTTGCGTAGCATCCCCTACTATTCCCTGGATCGTCTTCTAGTAGCTGCAGGTTGATTTACTCTTATTTTTATATTCTTAATTTAAAAATCAATTGTTTCACTCACACTTTCAAATTTTCAACAAGGCGAAGGTTATTAATATCATAAATTACTTTCTCACTTAATTCGCATGCATTTGATAGTAGTTTTAGTTTATATCTATTCAATTTTTATAAAGTAATAATGATATGTTTTGGAGAACATAGTATTCCTTATTTATAATATAACTAATTATTAAATATTATTAAATATAAAATAATAATTTATATTTTTAAATAGATTTATTATTATAATTAAAATCATTAATAACCGACTACAAAATCTTTTAATAAAATATTATATAATAAATAATTATAAATTATGTTACAAATAAATAATATGATATATATGTAATATTACTGAGAACACGTGATTTTCACTCAATTTTTATATTCTCACATTAGTATATATAGATAAAAAAATTGTCCCACAAGAATGCGAGACTATTGAGTAACAAGGGCAAGAGTACAGGCCCGCCTCTCGTCCCTTTCCTTTGTAGTTTTTGTAGTCATGTATATCGTTTTATCTTAGACTTCACTCTTGTTGTTCTCTATTGAAAGAATAGAGGAGAAATCAACTAACAAAATTTTGAGCCCTTCAAATCCCAAACTCTCTGATTGTATACCATGACGGTCACACACACGAGTTGTTGTTGGTCTGTTGGCAGCATCTGCATGCTATGGATACGAAGACCAGGGAACCATGATAGCAGCAGCGAGCGACGCAATCTGGGACAACGGAGCCGCATGCGGAAGAATGTATCAGATCACCTGCACCAGCGGCACCAACCAAGGCGTCGCTCAGCCTTGCAGGGGTGGCAGTGTCACCGTCAAGGTTGTGGATCGCTGCCCTTCCCCAGGATGCCAAGCCACCATCGATCTCTCTCAGGAAGCTTTCTCTGTCATCGCTGACCCTAATGAAGGAAAAATCAACATTGACTACACCCAGTAAATTTTGTTCTTCTCCCCTATATATTTGTTACTTAGCTGTGCAAATTTAATACATGTTTGCTTTTATTTTTTTCACTTACTTTGCCTTGGTGTATTCTCAGGGTGTAAGGAGCAGAATAGTCAGGCTGTATCGAGGAGCTTGTGGAGTTGATGGTGATAGAATAAGAAACAATAATACATAAGAATAACACGTAGACAACTAGACATGTATGTCATGGAAAATAGAACTCATTTTCCGTGGATGATATGTGTGAAGCTGTTCTGTCTTTACGTTTTAATAAAATGTATTCAATATTGGCTCTTTCACGCATTAAAAATCTTTCATACTCATATATATGATCAATCGAAATAAATTTCACTAATCCCTGAGTTAAACTAAATATAATGATCCCTGAAAAGGAATTATGCTGTAATTTATGATAGAGAAATATATGTTTGTTTATAAATTCCACAAGAGGAAGCCTAAGCCACGTCCTTGGATAGAAAGCATATAACAAATGTTGAGCGCATAGGAAGCTTTAGCTCAATTGAGAACAAATCCGTTATAGTCATGCGCCTCTTGGAGAAAAGTAGGGTTATTTGGGTTTAGAATATTGGAAGAGAAAATTTTAAAAGTAGAGAGAAGAAATGCTAGGAAGCTTTAGCTCAATTGAGAACAAATCCATTATAGTCATGCACCTCTTGGAGAAAGGTAGGGTTATTTGGGTTTAGAATATTGGAAGAGAAGATTTTAAAATTGAGAGAAGAAATGCCAGTGGAGAAAAAGGAAGACTTCCATTAAATTTGTTTTTTAGGTTTGATACAACAATGAGAGGACTATCCCTTATTTATATGACTCAAAAGAAGGTTACAACCAATATTTATTTAATGTAACTCCCAACTACTACCTACTTCTACATTTATTTATTACATCTTCCAACCAACATTTACTTCATTAAGTAAGACAATTTTAGATAATAGGCTTAAACAAATGGGCCTAACTTGGATTGGATTGCAAGGTTTAGATTATGACTTATAATACATTGGACCAAAATTAAGTTTATTTCTAATATCCCCCCTTAAACTTGATTTTTGTGACTCCAAACATGCTCATTAATCTTCTAAAATCTCTTTGCTTGAGTGGCTTGGTAAGAATGTAAGCAACTTGTTCTTGTGACTTTACATACTTTACTTGAATCTCTTTCCGTGTAATGCATTCGTTGATATAGTGGTACCGTGTGTCAATATGCTTACTTTAATCATAAAATACTAGATTCTTTACAAGTGCAAGAGCAGACTTGTTATCAACATAGATCTCTATTGCTTCTTTTTTAGGCATATGTAACTTCTTCAATAAATTTTAAAGCCAAATGTCATGGCAAACACATGAATTTACAGCAACATATTCAGCTTCACATGTGCAAAGAGTGACAATAGATTGCTTCTTGGAACTCAAAGTGAATGTTGTCTCTCCCATGAAGAATAGGAATCTTGTTGTGCTTTTATGATCATCTAAGTTACCAGGCCAGTCATTATCACTATAGCTAACAAGCTTGAAGTTATTTGAAGAGGAATAAAGTAGACCAAAATCAATGGTCCTTTTGATGTATCGTAGAATTCTCTTTGTCGCCTTTAAGTGTGTCCTCTTTGGTTCTTCCATATAGTGACTTACAAGACCAACACCGAAAAGAATGTCAGGCCTCGTGCATGTTAAGTACTTTAAGCTTTTAACCAAGTTCTTGAATTGAGTGACATCAACCTATTTTCCATCTTCAAACTTCAATAATTTTAGTCCACATTCTATTGGAGTATTGATCGCATTGTAATTTTCCATTCCAAACTTCTTCAGGATATCTCGAGTATAGCCTTCTTGTGATATAAAAATGCCTTCTTGCATTTGCTTAACCTCAATCCCAAGGTAGTAAGATATAAGGCCAATGTCGGTCATTTCAAATTCTCGATTCATTACTTTCTTGAAGTCTTTAAATATTTTTGGATTATTTCCTGTAAAAATGAGATCATCCAAATACAAGTAGACAAATAACATATCTTTATTTTCAATCACCTTTATGTATAGAGTATATTCATATAAACATTTGAAGAAGCCATTTTCTTGAAAATATTTATCAATTCTACTATTCCACGCTCGTGGTGCTTGTTTCAAGCCATATAAGGCTTTCTTCAACCTTTAAACTTTATCTTGTTCAATATAAACTTATTGTTCTAATAGTCCATTCAAAAAGGCATATTTGACATCCATTTGAAAAATTTTTCATTTTTGTTATGCATCCAAAGAAATTATTAATCTTATTGTCTCTAATCGAGCCACCGAACCAAACACTTCATCATAATATACTCCATACCTTTGGTTGTAGCCCTTTGCCACCAGTCTTACTTTATATCTCTCCACTTTTCCTTCAGCATTCTTTTTCTCTTTGTAAACCTATTTGACTACAATCACCTTTTGTCCTTGCAAAAGTGAGGCTAGCTTCCAAGTATTGCTCTTCATAATAGCTTTGATTTCTTTGTCCATGGCGTCTTTCCATTCTTTACTTTGAACTGCTTCTTCATACCCTATAGTTCACATCCAGTAAATAGACAAAAGAGAGTGAGTTCATTTAAATTTTTGTTTACCTCATAAATTTCTTGGAGACTTCTCATATATAGGGTTCTTGAACTTGAACTTGTAGACAAGTTTTGACTAGTTAGAGATGAAGATGGTGACAAAGGTGGGCTTGTTGGCTTTAGAGCCTTTCTCTTCCATATGATTAGCGTTTTTGCACTCAAAAGAATAATGGCCAAATTTGTGATAGGTAAATCATTTGATTTGAGATTTTTCATACATTTAACTTTTGCTTTCTCTCCCACGTTTTCTTTAAGAACCATGACTGTTTTCTTTATAATTATTATAGTTATCACTACCTCATCTTCCTCGATCTCAACCACGTGCATGACCATGACCACGTCCTTGCCATTTACATTCTCCATCACGGTCTTTACTCTTTTTGAAAGTGACCTTTGAGTAAAGAGCTTGTTCCAATGACTTAATCTTCTTCTTCTTCCTCATCCTTTCTTCATAAGCTTATAATGACCTTATGAGTTGGTCAATAGTCATGGTGTCTATATTTTTTGATTCTTCAATTGCAACAATGATAGGTTCAAAATTGGGAGTTAAAGATCGAAGAATGTTCTTTATCACTCGGGTATCATTTAAGGCTTCTTCATTTCTTTTCACTTCATTAACAATAGTCAATACTCAAGTAACAGAATCAAAAGTATTTTCAGAATCTTTCATGTGAAGTGCTTCAAACTCACTTCGAAGGGTTTGTGGTCATACCTTCTTTACTTTATCTATGCCCATGTATACATTTTGAAGAATCTCTCAAACTTCTTTCGAAGTGGATGCATTAGCAACTTTCTCGACACATGACATTGTCCAAACATTGATGAATAAGAGTAAGCGCTTGTTGATCCTTCCTTCTTGCCTTATGCAAAGTCTTCCTTTAGATAAGACTTAAGAAACCCTCATTTTGAGGTACCTCATAACCTTTCTCTACCATCTCCCATACGTTATGAGAGCCTAATAGAGCCTTCACACAAATACTTCAACTTTCATAGTTGTCTTTGGTTAAGCGAGGGAATTGGAAGAGAAATATATTATTTTTCATCTTTTTTTAATATGGTTGGGCTTTGATACCACTTTGTTGGAGAAAGGTAGGGCTATTTGGGTTTAGAATATTAGAAGAGAAAATTCTAAAAGTGGAGAGGAGAAATGCTAGTAGAGAGAAAGAAAAAGTTCTATTAGATTTGTCTTTTAAACTTGATACAACAATGTGAGGACTATCCTCTATTTATAGGACTCAAGAGAATGTTACAACCAACATTCATTTAATGTAACTTCCAACTACCACCTACTTCTACGTTTATTTACTGTATCTTCTAACCAACACTTACTTCATTAAATCAGACAATTCTAGATAATAGGCTTAAACTAATAGGCCTAACTTGGATTGGATTCCAAGGTGTGGATTATACTATCAATACATTGGACTAAAATCAAGTTTATTTCTAACAATGCTGACATGGGTAGGTATAATTTGGAGGACAAACAATTTTAAATTTTCCTTTTGATTTAAACATACTTTATTTTATATTCTTTAAAAATAAAATAATTGTGTCAAAATCATCTTAATTAGATCATTGATTGGCTTAGCACATATATATGGATTTCACAATGTTAATTTTGACGTAAATGAAATAAAAATAATAAATTTTACACATACAAAAGTAGACAGTATAAAAAAATGGTGGGCAAATATTTGCTAAGGTAATATATCAACTAATAATCAAGTAGCATAATTTGAAAATGATTTTCACTTATAATTGGATTAATAAGGTAGACAATGTTGGATATTGAATTGAGATGGTTAAACCTTGATGAGAGACCTTGAAATGCAGGTGACACTTTTTAAAGAGAATTATACACCACAATATAAAGTTATTTAAGGGTTAAGGCAATGGTTCTTTTGAGATACAACAAAGCCTTATGAATTCTACAATTTGCAAACTCGAAGAAGTCCTTAGATCTCTCACTTGAATTTTTGGAACTGTATTGATCGATTTCAAATTGATTGATCTATTTGGCAAAAAAGCCTCTATTTATATAAATCAATGGGTAAAGCGAAGAGTTATGACTCTTTATTTTAAGTGTCTTTTTGAATATCCATTATGATGACATATAAATGTTTACACATTTATGGAGATCCATAATATCTTTTAACGTTTAATGTTACTCAAGAAAAAAATCTTTCATATGTTTGGAAAAAGGAATTATCCTTTCATATCCAGACTTTGTTTTGTAACCTTTTGGTTGAAACAAATAACCACATGAGATCAAATAATTTCTCTGATCAAGATAATTAATCTTGTTTACATTTAAAACCTTAATTGTATTCAAACATGTGTGAATTACACTAAGTAATCCATATAATTTCAACCCAATGAATTTGCAATTGTCATAGTTATGTGGATTTCTATAATCCTTAAAAAGCAATAAGGACCTCTGTCATGCTTAATGACATATATTTTATAACTTTTAGTATATTTATATTGTACAATTATATATGAAGATTACTTTTTATTTATGTTATTATAATTCATAGATTTATTTTTATAGTTGAAAGCCTTGAGATTTTGTCATAACCTATGTTATTTCTATTCTTGTAGTTCAAAAAGTAACATAGCATGGAAATATATCAAGTTATGGCAGCATCAATTTACATTTCAGATACTTTTGTAACTCAGCAATGAAAAACTAACCAACTAAGGTTCTAAGTGTCCCCTTACCTTATCAGATATTTCTTCAAATTTTTTTTAGTTATACCATAGTACATAGTGTCATATTCCATCTCCTTCAAAGTAGCTTTAAAATCTTTGTTCATTATGGTTACAAATTTAGCACTAACGGCCCCAAGAACTCCTCCCATGAGTGAATGATAATTAACCAAACCCTAAACCCTAAACCATAAGCTGATAATTAAGTGATCCTATCATATAACACTATTAGAAAATGAAAAATAAAGACAAAAATTTGACACAAAATTTTAGTCATATCAAATAAAGACAGAATTAGGCATGAATTTGAATATGATGCATGTAATAAAGTATTATTTATGATTGAAACCAAATAAGAAATGAAATATATGCATATTAAATTTAGTGGTATCTAATTTTGTGTCATGAATTTTATAAGATAATTATAATTACAATATTTTATACAAATTCAATATGTGTCAAAATTTTTAATATTGATATTAGACATGGAATGAATCTGTATCACTGTAATCAATGTTGTTATGAGGTGTAAATTTAATATTAAAATTTTGACACAATTTAATTTACGTAAAAGTTGAGCCTGGATCCTCTTTGGTAGTCAAAGTTTTGTACCTAGATTCGCGTGTTGTAATTCATAAGAAGTAGTCTTTTTCAATAACCAATTCCTCTTTTTCGTTGCTCACTTCACTTACTTAATTACAGAACCCTAAGCCCTTTTTTTCTTTTGTTCTTTTCAACCTTGTCATTCACTTTGCTCCCTCCTGATGTCACTGACCACTACATTGATCGGAACTTCACTGACATCGGTCCTTTGTTTGGTAAGTATGTTTTATTTGGCTTTCTCCATTTCTCTATTTATTTTTCTCTCTCTTTCACTCTCTCTCCCCTTCCCCCCTCTCTGTGATTTCACTTCAATATGAAATAAAGCTGCTTGATTTTGTGAGCTCTTTGATTTTAAATGTATGCATATAAAAAGGGCTATTCATGTATATCTTTGTGGCTATGATATAATTCTGTGGGCAAGCTCCATCTAAGCTCTTAATCATATGAACAATATGTTGACCTAAAAATGATTCACCTAAACCCAAGTTTGATTTATGACAAACCAAATGCAGAAGAAGCACAGCTCGCATCATTAAAATCAAGAAGTCTTCCAGATCTAAAGCCCATATTTCTTGTTTGAAATTTCTAACAAGTGGAAGATAGCTCATGGCTTTCTCTCTCTAGTATACAACACGTGAAGGCTATCTAAAATAGATAAGTCTCGGCTTTATTTTGATAACTTCTCATCCATCTACTTTGCATCTTCTTTCTCTCCTGAAGCTGTCAACAAAAATGACAATTAATGATGTTCTCAACTTTCCAAGAAAAACCGCACCTCTTGAAGCTGAAACCTTTACTTCACGGCGGTTAAACAAAGAACAACCTGATCAATTCCTCAATCATGAAGATCTGTAACACTTATTGTTCTCTAACAACTAGTTTCTGGAAAACTATATATATATATATATATCTCTCTCTCTCTCTCTCTCTCTCTCTCTCTACTGTCCTTCTTGTTAAATAAGAGTGATAGATCGGTAAGATTCAAATATTTTCCTCCTTAAACTAAGTTTCTGGTTTATCTACTTATCAGAGCACTTTGTGACCTGTTAGTGAAAACCCATTTTATAAGGATTCATAAATCTCATATTCAATTACTGGTTTTGACCCTTTGTCTCAGTAAAGAAGAAGAGTGTGTTAGAGTGAGGTACTCTAATTAGTTTAAGGTTAAGCTTAAAAACCTTGTGTTTAGAGAGTGATCACATGAAAAATTTGTGAAATTGTAGAAAGTGTTATTCTTAATGGAAAATCCCATGAATGAGTTTAAATGATTGGAAGTAGGCATTGTTCTTGGTCGAACCTGGATAGATCATCATGTTTGATACTCTATCATTGATCTTTGCATTATTGAATTATTTATGGTCAACTGCATTTTTTATAGTTAACTGATTTTTCAAACGTGTCTTTTCTCTTCAAATAACACAGTTTATGAAATATTTACAGCTAACTTTCTTTTTGCTTAATAGAGTGAACAAATTGTTAAAAAACTCAATTTACTGTATTTTATCACAGACAACTATTTATTACGGTTTATAGTTAATTAAAAAATTTTCAGTTAACTATAATCTTAAAAATAGAATTTAAGTAAAATTTTTAAAAGCACGTATTCTCCTCCCCCTCTTAGGTGCATTGTCACAATACAAGGAGCAGTAGGGTGGAATTAGGGGAGGCTATTTCATATTAGCTTATTACTACAAATACTTCTGCGATTCCCCATTACTCTCATCACAATCTCTCCTCACTTTGTGGGTCTGCCATTTCTATTTGGTGAATAATCAAATTTGCTCACAAACACAGGTAATGCTTTTGTTTTGCGTCATGTTTTGAAGACTATTCATTTGTAAGAGCACTATTAATACTAGAAATATATGTATGTTAGAGGAGAATTATCTTTCTATGTGTATCTGTGGACTGATGATATTAATATATATTTAAGCATCAACATAACACTATTTTTCGTTATCCAACAAGATTAAGGGTTGCCACAGTGTGTTTCAAATTCCAAAATACAATTGTTTTTGTTAACTTTACTTATATTCTTATTTCACTAGATTAATATATATATATATATATATATGTATGTATTAAATTACAATTTGTTGTAAACAAACGTCCTTACCCATAAAAGAAAGGGCATTCATTCATCATAGACAAGGTGAGGCTTTTATTATGGTTTTCCTGCTTTATCTGATTGTTTTGTTTTATGGAAATATGTTTGTAGTGTTTCGTTTTATGGGAATAGTTTGCAGTGTTCTGTTTTATGGTTTTCCTGCTTTATCAATGCATGTGGCATTTATACTATCTGCTTCTTGACTATATCTATCACTTACAATGGCTTCTTATTCCACTTCTTGATTCTTAATCACAAAGTTCAAAATTCAATCTTTCATAGATGAGTTGAATAGGTAACTTCCACTTTACTTATTTAGATGTTTATACTAAATTCTAGTTTTGTGTTTAAACTAACAAAAAGGGGGATGATGGGAAGGCATTGAGAACTTTGGTGTTGTGGGATGTGGATGCGAGGTGTTGGGGTATACATGTCTAAATGTTTTTGCTTTTATCTCTGATTGCAGTTGTTTGTATTGGATGATTGTGATGGAATATTGTCTCTTCTTAAGAAGAGACAATTAACAAATTTTAGTATTCAATATGGCCAATGATATAAACGAGACTAAGAGTAAGAGTTATTTAGTTCACAGCGCTAGGTGGCATTCTCTATATCCAGTTCACTGTTCATAAATATATTTTGTGTAAAACTAATTACATAGGTTATTTTAATGTTAATTTAAACTGTTGTATCAGGTGTTGTCCTTAATCTACGACATTTACAATTTGTGAACTAATGAAATATCAGTTGTTGTTCTTTTATATCTGAAATGTTTGATCTAGTTCTCAATATCTGAAGAAAATTATCCTCCACTTAATTTCCTACAGCATTTAACTTGGCAGGAACTATATTCTTTTAGTGTGCCTGGACCTGAATGCTTGATGATGATATGAGTTTGAGCTTTAAAAAAATATTGGGCTTTCGTTCATTATAATATTTTTGGGAATTCTAAGACCTTTCTTAGCTTTCTTAACTGGACATGAAACTTTTAGTTGGATAAATAATTTATTATTTTATTGGTAAATACACTACTACTTGCATATTTGAACATCCATAAATGTCATTTTGACCTTGAACGCAGAGATTGGTGTTGGCCTAATTGGTTTTGGCATCTTTTTCTCATTTCTTGTCATACTTTTTTCCTTTGATAGTGGCTTGCTTGCTTTGGGAAATGTAAGGCTTTCTTTCAGAACCTAAATTTTTATTTTTTTTTTCCTTTGGAAAACAATATAATTTATATAACTCAATGACTTTGGCATTCTGGAATCAGATATTTTGGTTGGTAGGTGTAGCAATTTTGCTTGGTTGGCGTTCCACATGGAACCTCTTCACTAACAGAGCAAACTATAAAGTACATTGAGTGAGAAGTTCTTGTCAATTAATAAAACATGTCCGCCCCCATCCTTCTACTCTCTTTCTCTCTCTCTCTCTCGAGTGAAAGTTACAAGTAAAATGTCAAGCATTTTCATCATTGGTTACATTATATCTGTAAACATTTTTATTAGTTCTATGTATTGAAATTTCCTCTCTGGTTTTTAAAGATTAAAGAGATATCCCCAGGTACACTTGTAACAGGATCATACGTAGAAAACATATAAGCTTTAATAAGAAAAATGTATATTTTTTATATTTAAAACAAATTGTTAAAAAGAGACAATTAAAAATTTTTGATCCTGGGACTAATCGACAAATTATGAAAACTGGTTGAGCTGTGTTTCAGTGCATGACTTGTTATTCTTCTCATAAACTATAGTATTCTTATCACCTCCTCTATATGCCTGCTAGTGCTTGCTACCATTTTCTTTTCTCACATATTAAAGGTGAACAAAAATTGCCTTGTATTTTGAGCTTGGTTTTAGTTTATCTGATCTATGTTACAGCTTGTAAGTCCAGGAGCATGGCTTTATAATCTTACCCTAGAGCGACAGTAAGTTAGAAAGAAAAAGATATCCAAAAAGGTAAGTTCATTTGGGTTTATTTTTTTAATTTAAATTGTAATTAAATGTTTAGCTGCTACATGTTCTGATGATTCAGATGTAGTTGTGGATCAGGGGATTTGATGATGAACTGAGTGATTTGATATTGTTATGATGCAAATTTCATTGGTGGTCTCGGATTAAAATAAAAATGCTGAACTTTGATTTAGATCTGTCATGCCCAATGGCTATATATAAATCCAGAGTTTTAGTTTATTCTAGCTATTTTGCTTGCGGAAAAGAGTTGTTGAAACCTCCCTGGATCTAAATATGGAAGACAGAAAAATGATATTATCTCCAGCCCGTTATAGTTGTTTAATCATTTCCCTAAACATCTACGTCCCAGCTGTCGATCACATTTTCAACTTTTGTGTACAAGGGTTATGGAGAAAGAAAGAAGTCTTCTTGAACC
This sequence comes from Delonix regia, assembly GCA_037074485.1. NCBI lineage: Eukaryota > Viridiplantae > Streptophyta > Magnoliopsida > Fabales > Fabaceae > Delonix > Delonix regia. The sequence continues at coordinate 22,887,454 of CM073451.1, read as the reverse complement.
CTTGATCAGAATGATAACAATTTAACCATGCAAGTCATTATTTATTAATGTTTAGTAAACCTACATAATCATTAATAATTAAGCTGCCTTTAGGTCGTTGGTAATCTTCAACAAGATTGATTGCATCAAGAATCAAAGTGATTTACTACCACCTATTATATCGTCTGCAGAGTCTTTCACTTGTTAGACATTCTGATTACGTTCAGAGAATAACATCACAACCACCAATTCCCCACTCGTCTCATCTCATATTCCCATTAATACAATTACAACCAGAAAACATCTTATCTAAAAAGCCAAGTATAAATAACTAACAATTTGATCCTTTCCAGCCCCTTATATTTATTTTGAAAGGCAAACATAAATATATTCTTATTCTTATATATCAGTGGATTATTGTGCATGAAAATTAGATTACCTAAGGTAAGTAGTCTATCTAAAGTTTGAGAGAGATTTACACGAGAGTGTGTGCAAGTAACTTATACATTCATGATTCACAAATAACTGAAACTCTTCCTATACCACAGTAGAAATTTTGGAAAACGCACGTTGAGGTATGAAACCAGAAACATCATTGTCTTTAAATAGTAATTGTCTATAATCCATCACTAAAAAATTACAAATTGGTTATGATTTTGTTTTTGCATTAAGTGATGAAGGATAAGAGAAAAATGGAGGATGGATAGTTAGTTGAGAAGACTTTGTTTTTGCATTAAGAAATAGAGGTTTTATATGTAGCACAGGGAGGGAGTGAAAAGAGGAAGGAAGAGAGGCAATGAAAAAACCTTTGTTCTTACCAAACAGAACATAGGAGGGATAGGAGAAGTGTGAGACATTTGAGTCGAGAGAGGAGAAAACATGGTGATGAAGCAAGAACAGGAATGAGAAACAGCTGAGAGAAAAAAATTTAACGGAATAAAGTGGGTGTGTAAAATAGAAGAGGCAAATATAGGGACTAAATTACAATATTTTTTTTATCTTTCACAGCAAAAACAAAATACCCACTATTTTCCTTGACACCACACAACTCACACCCCCACCCTATCACCTCATGTCACCTTTAAATTCACTACACATGTCCACTGTCCACACCCTTCTTATTTTTTTCACTTGCTATATATGTGCACTAACTAGTACCTACTTAGGCCTACATATATATATATATATATGAGCGATGGTTGGTAAATGATCTTTCAACTTCTGAGAATTTTCTTTGTTGCAGATCAGGTTCTTCCTTCCCATGGGTCTTCCTCGATAGGTTTGTGGTGGTATATTGAAGCTTGTGGATTTATTCAGATAGTTGGTTAAGAAATATTATAATTGGTCGTTAAGAGTTTTTGGATACTGATGTGGACTGTTGCTAATTGGAAACATTCTATTTTGCATTTGAAGTACAGAGCAAGAAGGAAGAGAACCCAAAAATATAAGCCCTCAACCGAACTATATATTTTACTGAATCCCAGGGCCTGGTTTTCCTAATGGGCTTAAATACCTCAGCCCAGTTTGCTAAGTGGGCTCACCATATAAGCTTAGATTGGGTTGAAAAGCCTTACAATCTTTAGCCTTCTTATTGTCTTCCAAAAGCCTATACGCATGATTATAGGTTCAAATTAATTATTACAGTAGAAGTAAACAACTATGCAGACTGATTTCCTTATGTCTGTTACTTTTGTGCTTTAATTTATTGTCTTGTAATTTTAGCTTTGAGACTCCCTTATTAAAAAAGACAACCATCTGATTGCAATGTAAGGGTTATTAATTCCTTAAATTCTTTTAATGTTATCACATATATATTCTCTCACGATTGGTTTTCTTGGACCTGCTCATTTAACGTCAAAGTTATTGTATCCTATTGTTTTATTATTTGAACAAATCTTTAGTTCGACTTCTCTTCATCTCAACCACAACATAACTTTCTAAACCTAAAAGATCAATCTTTCAGAAAAAATTACTTGGTATTAGTGATGGATTCATTTACTATACTATATATATATTATCTAGATTGAACTTATAATCATGCAAATTAAATAATTTATCATAAAGAAGGCTAACTCTTTAGTGTATAGACCAAATAAAAAAGAAAACAATGGATGGATGTAGTCTTGATTCTGAGTACTCATTTGTTTGACTGAGAAAGGAAAGAAATAGTGACTTAGTGTGTCAATTTCCTGAAAGAACAGTGGCAGCCAAGAAATAAATGGTTCACAAGTTATAGAACTCTTATCTTTTCTATTGGCTAAGAAACCATTCATACCAAATTTGTGTGCGTGTGTGTGTGTGTGTACTGCATATTCAGAACAACTTCCAGTATTGTTGGTTTTCTTTTAGTATACAATCTTATAACCCATATGTCCTAGAATTAAAAAATAACTGTAAAACCCAATTTGAATAAACACATGGATAAGAGAATATTCAATCTCCAGTTGGCTTAAATTTGGTTTGCAAGTTAAGCATATCTAGACATGTACAATCTGATTGTGGCATTTCAGAAAATTATTCCACCTAAAAAGTTGTCAATGTCATTGAATCCTATTCCATGCTAGCATGAACATATAAGTGGTTCACAAGCAGAAGCGTTCTCACAGATATACATATGGACATGTTAATTACGCATTGGTTTGTAATTTCAAGTTAAACCAAGTAAGTATGACTTAGATGATATACACACCTAAATTATTTGCAGGTATGGCAATGCTAATGTTTGGAAGTTCTTCACATACCCTTTTGATTACTTCCTATTGACTGCATTGGTTAAAACATCCTTATCATAACTATATTAAATATTTGGTTTGACCAACTATAATTTAGGATTGCATTGGAAATGGTTAGAAATCTCTAGCAACCCAAAATTAATCACCATATATATAAACTTAATATAATTTTTTAATCACTATCTGAAAAAAAACTTAAGATGGCAATTAAACTTGGAAATGATTTGAAATCTTTATCAGCCCAAGATTGATCACTATATTAAATAATTTGAGATAGTTATTACACTTGGAAATGATTTGAAATGTCTATCAACCCAAGATTAAACTTTGAAATGAGGTCAAATCTATTTAATTTGATGGTTGCTTTAGTTAACATGAATTTGACATATAATAGTTCTAAATATATATATATATATATAAATATATATGGCTAAATATGAACTAGACCTCTTAGATCTAAATTCTCTTTTTATTTCCTTGTGTTTGTAACCATTTTTAGTTTTGATTACTATAAAGATGGATGCCCCTGATCATAGAAAGTGAATGGATAAAAGAGTGGGATCTGATCAAAGAATTACAAATGAATTTTGGGCTAAAATGCATGAATTTCATATAAGTAGGAATATTGAGATGTCCATGTAAAAACCGTAAGTGCAAGGAATACCACTCAGTTAACGAAGTCAAAGTACATTTATGTAAGAAGGAATTTATGAGTAACTACTATTATTGGACTAACTATAATGAAGATGCTCTTTTAATTCCACCAGTGGGAGAGAACTCCTACCATGGAAGTAATCAACTGAGGGAAAACTTTAATAAGTATGAGCATATGGTAATGGATGGTTAAGGAATATTTATGTTAGAACCCCACATTATTAGATAATGTTTCCTCCTTATTTTCTAATGTTTCCACCTTATTTATTGCATATCATTTGTCATATAGGTTTTGAATGCAAATAACAACATTAAAGATGACGTTATGAAAAGTTTGGCATCGAGGCCTTCAAACAAAATTAGAAAATGGTATACGTATTCCATAAATGGATGCAAATTTAGCACAAAAGCTCAAAGTCAAAATGATGAGTTTAACAAATTGTGGTGTATGTGTTCAAGGTAGGTAGAACGAGACAATAGAGAATGATTACTAAGGGATTTTAATCGAAATTGTTGAATTGCAATATATTGGATGGCCAAACAAGAAATTAGTCTTATTTAAATGCGATTGGTTTAATCCAACTCCAAATCAAGGGACAAAGATAGATATAAATTACATAATTGTTGAAGTTAGAAAATCTAGGAGATATAATAACTATGATCCATTCATTTATTTATAACAAGTAGAGAAAGTTTACTATACACAATATCCTCAAGGGCAGCAAGACTGGTTAGTTGTCATTAGAACCAAGGCACAAGTACAATTCACACTTCAAAAAGTGTAAATATTCAAACTGATTATCCTTACCAAAAGGAATCATTCCCACAAATGCCAATGGTTGTTGTATATATATGCTCTATGGAACTACAAGTACAGAAAAATCATGCAAATATGTCAAAGCAATAAAAGATAAATGAAGGAACAAATATCTTAGTGATAAGTGAGATAACACTACTCTAGGTTTGAAAGAAAGTAGTAGAAAAGAGAACATAAGGTCATAAATTAAAAAAAAAAATTCAAAGAGCCTGAGTATGAGTATCAAGTCTGTTACTTCTATCTTTTCATTCATTCTCTCTTTTTCCTTCTATTTTTTCCTAGATACACATATATTTAATTGTAAAATGACTCATCTTCCTATATAGTTGGTGTATTACAAGGATTAGAGCATCAAGTTGTTCGTATAATTCATTCATAACATCTCAAGTGAATTTGGTCTATATAAATTGAAAATATAAAAAAAAAAAATTGATTCATTCAAGATATGATGATATTTAAGATACCACAAAACAATACAATTTTATCAAAACTTGGATTACTACTGTATATAATTAGTTTAACTATGAACAAAAGATAACATTTTAGCTTTAAAACTTGGATTTAATTTCTTTAAGAACATTTGAAATTAGAATTTTAAATGACTAAGTCAATATGAAAGATTTCATCTAATGGAGAAATCCAACATAGACAAAGTTTCAAGATAACCTAAGTATAATTGAACAAGAAAAAAAAAACAGAAGGAGGCTTTGCCTATTCTCTTCTAAACATTATAGAGAAAATCCAACCAACATTTGATAGGAAAATTTAGTTGTGGATCTCTTGGAGATTCAGTTGCTAAGGCAAATGAAGAAACAATAAAGTAAGAAAATGAAAGGAGAGCTAAGCAGGTTGAAGTTAAACTATGGTAAGATATGAGATGGAGGCTATTGTAGTGTTTTTTGCCCTGTGAATAGTGGCCAAAAGCCAAGATGAAGGCTATGAATATGTGCGTCCATAGTTAAAGTAAAGACCAAAGTGTGTGTGTGTGTGTGTAAGGCATGTTTTCTAATTATAAATCAAACTAAAAGGATGATTGGTTGACAATTGGTTTATGTTTATGTGATTAACATTACCTAGTAGAATTATTTGATTCACACTGTATATTGTCATTATAGATACTGTGAATTGATTGGTCCATTTGGTTTTGACATTCTTAAATAGGAAAGTGAAATAGCTATTCATCATTTACACATATGATGGATACTTGTTTTGGCATATTAATTTCATTTACGCCTATTAATGATACCTTCTTTGTTATATGGATAAATTTGTTTTTCTTGGAAATGCAAGATGGATGTCATGTATCAAATTCTATTATTGATGGTATTCTATTACCCTTCCTGCTAAACAATTTTTAAAGCTTAAACTTTTAACTTTGAAAATATATCAATAAAATTAATATGAAAGAATCAAGCACATAAATCTCATGTACTATGAAATTATACCAAAATCAATTGGCATGCATTAACTGAAAAACACAAGAATATCTAATATGATTAACCTTATGTCAATAAAATCAACTGATAATTTATTTCAAGCACCCCGACCTTATTTAGTTCACTAGCAAGTAATAGGAAATATAATGAACCTTTCATATTAAAGTGCTAAGGGAAACCAATCTTCAAATGACATTGAAATCAAAGATCCCTCATACATGCATATAGTCCTACCTTCCTATACAAGATTTAAGGTAGCAATTTACAAGTAGGAAAGGACAATTTAAAACAACATTAAAGAAATTTAAATTTAGAATTAACATGAAGTAGATAAGATTAAACTACAAGCAACAACAAGAATAAATGTAAAACTAAGAACAAGATTGAGTTGAGTGCAATAGAGTTGTAGTACATTTCGACATACATAAATACTTAGCCAAATAACAGAGGGAAAAAGAAATACTATATTAGAACCCCTTAAACTATATGCCTAAGAAATTAGAAACTAAAATTGTGACCAAATTTGCCACATATGAATTTTAATCTACAAATAGAATAACTAAAATCAATTTACTCGGGCAACCCAAGCAAGAAGAATCGACAAAGAGTGGACAATGTGAATGGGAGGCACTTAGAGCTGCTTAAAATAAAAGCCTAAAGATGGAAATTTTGATACAATAAGGTTCAATATTGCAACTCCCAATATAATAGAGATTATAGATTTGTAAAAGAGAAGGTGCCTATGGTGACCAAGGAAGATGGAAGCAGAATTTGGGCAGCGAATGTGTTTAAGAAGAAGACGAAAATAAAGTTACTCATCCTTTATAACATGACTAGTTTGGTCAATATGATTAAACCAACCTGTGCATAATCCAACATCACCATTGCCATAAACAGTAGAAGTAGCTTCCTAAAACACACATACATTTAAAACCCAACCTAAAACATGATCATCCCATCTTAATTTTTCTATCCTAAGAACCACCAGCTTGAAACCAAGACCTATTATGTCAATGAAATCCAAAAACAAGAATCCCATTTTATAATGAATTAAAAATGTTAAGAATCCAAGTGGGAAAATAAGAAATTGAATAAAAGATTTTGACACAAATTAAATCCACATAAATATATGTTTGGTATCAATATGAACAGTTTTGACACGGATTAAATCCACATAAGGTTTTTTGATCATAATTGACATATAAAATTGATGGATTGACACAAGATCAGATACCATTCGAATTTGAGATGGATTCATCCATTTCAGAGTCTGTCTCAGATACCGAAAAAAACTCAATTAAAAGCTTCTTATCAACTAACTTTCTATGTCAAATTTTTATCTCTATTTCTTATTTTTCTAATAGTGACAATAGCAACCTATCACCTTTTAGCAGCTTTTTCTATAATGGCTTGATAACTCTTTGAAAATAGAGTTATTCAAGCCATTTTCATGTTTTATCATGATGTAATCTTGTTAGTCTTAGTTACAGTTTGAACCATTTGTTTTTGCTTAGGCCTTTAAACTTAAAAGTTAGGATTTAGGGTTTTTTAAAGTTGATTTAGTAATGTATTGATGATTTACATGTAAAAATCTTAGCAATATAGAGGTTCTCATGTTGTTTCTATTTTTTCCTAGGCCTTAAATGGAAGAAAGAAGTGTTTTGGCATCAAGAAAGTGAATATCCCAACTTTAAGGCAACTTTTAGAACCATAGATATCAAAATTTGGATATGGCTATTTCATGAAAAGTTGTAGAACTCTTTGAGACATTTCCAAAGAGTGGTAATTCACCAAATTTTGACATCGCAGCATAAAGTTATGGTTAAAATAGTGAAGCTGGTCCAGTAGGCTATGGTTTAGTGCATAGGTTCTGGAAATTGGAGCCTAGGTGCTAGAACAAGCAAACATAACTAAATAGGGCAAGTCCATCTTTTCACCAAAAAAAAAAAGGCTAATTTAACCAAGATTTAGAGAGTTTTTCATGAGAGGGAAACTTTGGAGATAGAGAGACATAATGGAGAGCAACTTGGAGGGCATCTTAGAGCTTAAAGTAAGACATTCTAGGTAGATAAATCAAGAAAGGAACCAATCAAAGTGATTAAATTGATGTTTTCTTCTCTTCCTTTTCTCTTTTTCATCATCATTATTATATTTTCTTAGATGAGCTTTAATGATGCAAATTGATGCAATGCTTACACATAAGTATAGATGGTCAACAAGTAGTATAATGATAAGTGGAGTGTCAATCCCTCAAAGACTTGGTCTCAATTACTCTTGATTACTTATTCTTAAGCCTTTTTACTAATTAAAACTATATTAACTAAGTGTAAGCAGAAATTCAAATATTAATTGATTAACTCTATCTAATAAACCTAGGATTTTGACCTTTACAGCATGCAGGAATGCTTTCTTTCATGAGCATTGAAACCAAGTTAAGAAAGTAGTTGTATTGCAATCGGTATGTCAAATTAGACCATAATCCTAGGGAGTTTTCTTTGATATATACTCATGTCACTTAGTCTCACTCTATTAGTTCTTTTTTGTCATTTTCTTTCTTAATTAATTTGAATGTTGCAATTAGCTTTGATAAAGTAACTGTGATGGCATTAGTACATAGCTAAAAGCTTTAACAAGAGTTCCTAGAGGATGACACTCATTTTTTCCATTACTGTATTACTTGTTGACAATGTATACTTTCACCAAGGCATTTTGCAGGCAACATGGCAACAATTCTGAGCTTTGAATGATGGTCCAATCTTTCCTACTTCAACCCTCAAGGAACGTGTTTGTTAGGCTAACCAGTTCTTCCTTCCTTTTTGTGAAAGCTTGGTTCTCTTCCCTTATTGAATGTGCTCAATTTACCATTTGTTGATACAACCACCATTTCCTTTTTTATTCTTTTTGTTATTGATGTGAAACCATAGCCCAAAACCCCCCATTTGCTACTATAAACCTCTCCTCTTCACGATATAACTGTGCATGAACTTCATATGCAAAAATAGTGGCATTTGGTCATGTTAGAGCTTGTAATTCCTAGAGCTCGAATTGTGGCATAAGTGACACTCCTCTTCATTCTTTATTTTTGGCTCCTATGGTAGTGAGGTGAGTAGTTGGTTATGGAATATATGTCCTTGTTATTAAACCTAGTGTTTATAGAGGGACAATGTCTTGTAAAGTATAACGATGGGTTATGGTCAAAGCCATTATTTCCTTCATGTATGTCAAGGCTGTATGTAGGATAACCTTTAGGAATTTCCAAGGTTTGTCATCGTAGTGAACCTATTGGCTACATTCATGCTTCATAGGAGAAAATTTAATGGTGATTGGAATATAGTAAAAATAGGTAAAGGGCTATTGGAGATGCATTAGAATTGCCTTTGCAATGTGAAGCCATTCCTATACCAAAAACTAATGCTCGTTTGCTTTAGGACTAGAGTGTGAAAGGATACAAACATTTATTATTATTATTATATTGGCATGAAGGCAAATAAATAAGTACACCCTATTTGGTATAAACAAGAGTAGCTTAGGGCACAAACCTTAATTCTTGGTTGGAACAAAGGATGAAATAAAATGCATTTAGTGATAAATAAGTCCAATATTAATATTAAATAAATAAATAATATGGATTTTGACAATTAGGGTGATATTAGATCATATTTAATTCATTTGCCTGTTCTCATTGTGCTGGATAAAAAACACAATTAAGATATTTAGGCATACAATATATATATATATATATATATGTCAATAGGGATGATGACTTTAAGAGAAAGAGAAAGATGTGTTAAGCAAAATTTTGGGCAAACAAGATAACTTTATACTAAGGAAATTTTGTTAGGAATAAGAGGGATTTGACTGAATCTATTTATGTACTCCCCAGGCGCACAATTACTAAATTAATTAAGTACTGAGTTCAACCTAGAGTAACTAGAATGTTCCTTTTTATTTTTTTAAAAAATTGGTTTTTCTTATTAGCATTAGGAGTTGGGCTAAGGGAGAATTTATTTAAGAATATTATGTCTTCTTACTAGAGGACTTGAAATTATTGTACTTTGAGTTATAAGGACTCCAAGTCTTCATTCAACAAATTGATATATTTGTGAACAAAATGGCATAAGATAAACATTGGCAATTGTCCACTAGGTGAGTAGATAACGATAATTATGTGAAATTCTATTTTACTTTATCCCCTTGTAAAATATTTATTATCTGAAATTCCTAGTGCCCTAGGCAGGCTTCTTGAGATTCAAAATCTCTATCATTTATACATACTTTGAATATTGAGAAATATTTGAATTTTTGACAAGTTTGATATGTATCTAGAAATATTAAGCATTTAATTAATTTTCTAACTTTTTCCAAGTACTTAAATTTTGTATTTGTGAAATAATCTCACAATAAAAAAATTAACCTTTGCGACAATATTTTAATAGCTTTTGTAAGTGTTTTGACCTTCGCAGAAGGGTTCTACGATGATTGATGAAAATGTCATAGAAACCTTCGTAAAAAAATAAAACAACGATGCTTTTAGCTAACCTTGTAGATGTCATCGCAATGGCATGTTCTTGCGACAGTTAAATAACTCTCGTTAAAGTCAAAAACATGTTATTGCGATAGTTGAAAAAAAAGTGTTACTAATTCATGGTTTTGTAATGGTCTATTAGACCGTCGTAGTAGGAGATGATTGCGACAGTAAAAAAAACTGTTGTAATATCTCGTTTTTGCAATGGTTTATTTAAACCATCATAATGTGTGTAAATTCTTTTGACAGCAATTTCAACCGCTGATAATAGGTATTTTTAAAAATATTTTACTTTAATTTCTTGTGTCAATTTTTTTTATAAAAAAAAAAACCAATATCCTGCAAATATGAAACCAACAACACAATTTGGCACTCAAGTGAAACCAACAATGTCACAATATAATTATGAATTAGTTGCAAAGTCAAATATCTAAAAATAGTCCAGTCCACAAATAGATACTAAATACTTACAAAGTTTAACGATAAATAGTAGCCAAGTTTTAACATAAACTAGAAGTCATCCTAACTAGCTAATTATTCCTACTAAAAGGACTTGGTGATTGATTTGTAGGTAGGTTTACATTGGCTTGCTCACTAGGTACCTAAAAATTGAAGATTATAAAAAGCAATAAATTGAATAATATAGATAAAAGAACATTACAACTTATAGCTTATACAAAATAAAAAGTTTAGAGAAATACCCTACAAGATAGTATTAAGGCAAGATTTGGTGGAAAATTTTCTTGGACATTTCTGAGGAGAAAAGACATGATTGTATTTGTTTGTTGTTGTTCTGCTAACACCTCAGAAAGTTGAGCTACTTGTTATGTATAAATTATACAACTTTATTCTACAACTCACAGTAGGAAGGCTTAGGTGGCATAATCCCACTAGCATGATGTCTAAACACTTGGGAAGGGCAAACACCCATTCCTATTCCTCAAACTAGCCTGAAATGCTCCTGAAGCCCCAAAGCCAGTGATAATGAGTCTTGCAATGAAATTTCTTATGTACAAGAGTAAAATGCCTCAAACTCTAAATCTTTTCTTACATATTGATTCAAAATAAAATGACAATAAATCATTTCAACATTTAAACATTTGGAGTGAATCAAAAATCAATAATATAATCTTAAAAAATTCTTGAATGTACACTAATAACTTGAGCATCCTCATTTATAAACAATCTATCAGCCTTTTTATGTACAACAGTCCAAACCTCTCTTTAGGAAACTGGACCCTTGTGTTCTTCCTCCTACATTTGTTTTCTATAATGTAAAATCTTCAATAGTCATATAACATTTAAGTTTAATACTTTTTACTAATATAAACTCACCATCTTAGCTTCTTTTGTGCAAGACTCTTCGATCCACCAGTGTATGGAATCATTTGCTTCCTTTTATTTTCCTTATTTTTTTGTGATCATGGCCTTTTATTTTACTAAAGCATATTAATAAGATAATCAGAAATAAGCACAACCAGTGAAAAAGAAATATATAGAGAGCTACTGTACCTTAGTTTTTAGGTTGAGTTAGCAATCAACAAATGATGTCCATTAGTCCTTTTGAATGCCCTCGGAGGTTGTGACAATTAACTCATCCCTCGTTTAGTTCTATCATCTATGTATATAAATAACCGAGAGCAAAAATGCTTCCACTTGCATCCCAGGGACTCAAGAATGTTTTTCTTTTGAACCTCCTCAACAACAAACTTTGCCAAAAGATATATATAGGCATTAAAATCAATAAAGAAATTGTTGAATTCATATGGAAATTAAATAGTAAATGTGTTTATACTTGTATTTGGTCTCTAAATGTATAATTTTTGTATTCAAGAGGAACCACCTTCCATTGTGTAACTAATAGGTAACTTATTAAAGTCTTTCACATTACTCTAAAGAAAAATAGTCAACAATCCACCCCTTCTCCAGTATATTAATTATTGGGGTTGAATGATACAATCACTCTTTCACCCTTTAAAAGAGACCAAACATCATGCACTATTAAATGCCTACTCTTATCTTGACCATTCCCATCTGCAATTTTTAAATTAGTGCATGGACATAAAAAACCAAAATCTCACTAAATCTCATTAATTAATCTACTTACCAAAGACACCAATAGTTTATCATGTCCTAGTTGTTGAGGCACAGGCTGTGCATGCTCTTCATGCTATTCCCCAACATTTTTAGCAATACTTAGTTAGCTTGGTCAATCATTTGAAACATCTAGTTGGGTACTTTATGCCAAAGGCAACAATTAATCACTAAAACTGGCAAGGTTTGGCAATGAAGTGCCAATGTTTGGTAAACCTTGTCCACTAGTGGTGGTTGATTTAGAATTCCTGAAGAACTTTTCATATTTAGAATTCCTATCAATTAGCAAAAGTAGCATTAGTTCTAATAAAAACATATATAACATAACTACAAAAACATGAAAACTTTAACAAATATATAATAAATGAAACATGCAAATCTGGACAAGCATAAATTATTATCATCATCTAGAAATAATTATTCCAAGTGTTGTATTTGGTATGGCTCACTTTTGCAAATAACATCACTATCATCTTTACCAATGTCATATAAATGACTGTCATAAAACCATTAGAGATGGAGGTCCTCAAAGTGGGCCTTAGTCAAGGTCCACTCTAGTGGACCTTATGATGGTCCTTAGTGGACCCTAGTTAAGCCCACTTAGGAGCGGACCTTAGCCATGGTCCATTCTAATGGACCTTAAATGGTCCACAAGGACCATTGTTAGGCCTATATAGGAATGGACCTCAGTAAGGTCTACTCTAGTGGACCTTATGACAGTCTTCATAGACTATCGTGATGAGTACTTAATGACAATCCATGTGGACCATCATTTGGCGTACTAGAGTAGACCTCAACTGAGGCCTTTTCCTAAATAGGCTTAACAATGGTCCACAAGGACTATTGTTGTGTTTAGCAAAATGATAATCCATGTGAACTATCGTAAGGTCCACTAAAGTGGACCTTGGTTAAGGTATGCTTTATGATGGCCCTTACGACAGTCCAAGTGGTCTATTTTTTAGCTTTATAGGATCAAATACTCAATGACAATCCTTGTTGGACTATCATTAGAAGTCAAGTGTGGACCTTAAAGGAGGCATACTTTTTTATGAACCTTACAAGGGTTTACTTTTACCCATCATAAGGTTATATTCTTTTGATAGTTAGTTGATGATTGTCGTAATGGCCATGTCTCAATGACATTTACCTTAGCCAATGTAGATGTTAGGATCTATGGCAGTCAACATTGACCATCTTAAGGCTTTTGTCATAATAACCCCCTTTTTTAGTGTCTAATTCTTTATTTTTGAGGACTTTGATTTTGTTTCCATAAATTACTCTAATTTTGGGCTTCTAAATTATTGTGATTTTGGATTAATGAATTACTCTAATTCTAAATACTCAAATTCTGTAATTTTGGATTACTTTGATTTTTTTTGGAATAAATCTAATATTGGATTTTTAAATTACTCTAATTCTTGATTTCTGAACTTATTTTGATTTTGAACTTCTAATTTTTTTGGTACAAAACCTTACTGCTAAGGGAAGTAGACATTAGTCATAGTGTACCATGAGTCTAAACCCCAAGTAGAAATGATAATAGCCCTATGTGTTGGTCAACACATGTGGATCTGCTCTAATTTCAATTATTTAACTGAGGTATAAGGCCAATATTGTGATTATTTTGAGACTTAATGCTTATGTATGATATTTGTTATGTTATGATTGCTTTAGATTGAAGGTAGCTTATGCTTTTATGATATTTTGTTGGTTTTATTGGATATTCCTTACTTTCTATGTTACATTTGTTTCTCTCTTTCAGAAATTTCTTTTTCTCAAGTTGTGATAGTTATTTATGACTAGCTTTCATATATATAGTGGTAAGTATTTATCTTTCTATATTAAATAAATTACTACTTGTTCAAGTACAAAAATTTTAAAAGAAATGACTAATTGTGAAAAACTCTATCATCCCTAATTTGCCCTTCGTCGTATAATTAGTATTATCTACTCACTGAGTTTTTACTCACCTTCATTGTTTTACCATTTTAAATAGTAGTGTCAACCATAGTTACCAATTATGGCTTAGGAGCATAGAAAGGGTATTCTTTACAAGAGCCCTGCATTGTTTGCAAGGGTGATGACAATTATGCTTGTAAAATGTGTGTTTGTACTTTAGTTGCTCTCAAGTACACAAGCATGATCCAACCCTGTAATTAATGTTTGATAATGTCTAGTTTTGTTAGGAGCAAAGCTCTCTTTCATTTGGCATATCAAGTTCTTGTACAAATTACGAGAGGTCTAGAATTCAGAAGAGATTGTCGAAATTTTTACGTAGAGTTACAAGTTGATGATTTTGAATATATCAACTAAGCCTTCTGATGTAAACTTTAAGTGTCCTTTAATCTATTAGGCTTACAGAGCCAAGATTTATCACGTTATATGTGTTAGTCACTCTCCATTTTTGGGATCATGATAGGAGAGAGAAGGTGACGTGTCAAAAAAGTGGAGGAAGGTAATTTGGATAATTCATTCACGAAATGACAAAAAGGTGAAATTTTTTAATCAGGATACCAGACCAAGGTTCGAACTTAAAAACCTTTTCTGTACCATAAGCCAAGCAATACTTGCCCAATCCATATAATAATTGAGCCTTAGCCCTTCCCCAAAATATGTTATTAATCAATATTTGTCATTTCATATATATACATATAATATATATATATATATATATATATATACACACACACACACACATTCATTTCTTAATTTTAATCTGCAAGCTAGTACAATTTGGTTGCATAAAATCATATATGCTTAATCAACTCCCATTATATAATTTCTTTTTAAATACTTGTTATACTACATAAGTATTTTATAAAGACTATTTTTATTTATATAAACAATAGATAACATAGTGTTTTGATATTGTAATTGAACCTCTTTTTGTTACAAGAAAAGTATATGCAATGGATTTTTTTTATTTCAGTAAAAGGGAGTGTGATGTTAATAACTTTATATTTTTGAAAATTTCAAGGAATGTAGAATAATTTATCCTGAAACTTCTTACATTACGAGCAAAGATTTGTTAATTGATTCACTGCAGCTAATTGCGTATATTTGAAAGCTTATTATTATTATTAATCTTTTTCACAAAAGAGAAACAAGGTCTTGAAATTAGGGAAGGAGAAATAGCAGGATAAAAATTGAATATACATATCAAGATCCTTGATATTTATATTCCGAGAACAAGCCACTTAATTTAACACTTATGTACAAAGATTTGTTGCCACTTTCATTAGAAGCAATGCCTCGATTACTTTGCACTAAATGAGAAGACAAATTGTAAGTTTTAAGTTACCTCATGAGATTTGGTGCCAGTAACTCTGAAATAGCTACTTTCACTGCAATTTAGTAACTAACGCAGCATTAACTTGATGTGTATTGTTCCAATAAATAATTACACTAGTAATTAAGATTGTTTCAAAATCCACCATGATATTGCTTCCGGAACAAGCAAGGACTCTAATCAACATGATACTGTCATGACTATTCTTTAATTTCTACAAAGCCTAAAAAGCTGCTTAATGAAGCCTCGACTCGTTGCCTACTAGCTTCAACGATTCCCCTCTATAAGTACTTGAGAATAGAGTGAGAAACTAATCATATTTCGTCGTAATTTGCCTTCTGAACTGTGATAATTAACATTCTAGTGGGAATAGTAGAAAAGAAAGTGGAGATGGATACCCGAGTTTTGATCATTCTGGGAGCAATCCTAAACTTAATATGCTTCGCCTCACTTGCACAAAGTGAATTTGAAGGGACTGCCACCTACTATAACCCTCCCTACATTCGTCTTGTTCTTCCTCTAAGTGTTCGGTATAGCTGATAATACTGGGGAACTTAATGATTCATCTGAGGCAATGTTGATGTAACATCTTAGAAATTATCCTAGAAAGTTTTTCCCATAGAAATCACTTTAGTATGAATGAAGATGACAAAACTAAGATTTAAGCCATTAATATTTCATTAAAGGAAACAGTTGAATACTTTAAGAAAATCTAGGATTTATTTTAAGGAGAAAATTCAAGAAAAGATGATAAGGTTTAAGTTCTTACCTTAAGATATTCAGGAAAAATGTCATTTTTAGGAATCTAGTACGAAAGGAAAGTCATAATATAGAAGTTTAGTAAATTATTATCCTAATTAAATTATGATATTTTCCACACTAAAATATTGAGATAATTTAAGTAGCATAGATTTATTTTCATCGCAACTTGATCTATAAAGCTAAGAAATTGGAATAAGTAAAACCTAAGAAGATAGTTAGAAAGTTAAGGTAAGGTTTTACAGGAATCATTAAAAATGCAACTTGTGAAACATTAATTGTATAAGACCAAGTTTAATATATTAAAGAAAAGTATACAACTAAATGAAGAAATAGCATAACAAGGATAAGTATATATAGTGTTCTAAGATAGTTATATCTAAATTAAGAAAAAAAAATTTATTGACATTTTCTTACCAGCCAATTAATTAAGAACATACTAGATGTACATTAAGAAGAAAATGAAAACGATTAGCTGACATACTTTTGGCAATACGTAATTCCTAGATAAATTACAAAATAAAAAGAAAAGAAAAAAAGTACTGCTCAAGTATACTGTTTATTAGTATCAACACAGTAATATTAGAATACTTGGCGTATTAGCAAATCCTACTTACACAAGTTGGAAGTGATACGATAAGAATAGAGTTTAAAAAACACTACTAGATGAAGAAGGAAAACCTGATGGTTTATTTATTGTCATTTTATGAAAAAGTCATATTAAGTAATATATACAATAGATAGCAGCAAAAAAACCGAGAAGGTAGGAACTTAGAGCAATAAACAAACAATCAAGCAATTAAATTTATTAAGGAATTAATAGGTGGCATAAGCAAAACAAATGGCATTCTCTCAAGGTGGCAACACGTTATTAAAATAAAATAAAATACCAAACATATGTTAGTATGTGGGATGTGGTGGCGGCAAGAACACTAAGCTAAATGAGGGAAGAAGACGTACAAAGCAAGGTGGCTTGAGGGAAGAGTCTAGGTGCTGAGAAGGATGAATTAGAGATTAGTTGGCATAAAAAGGAAAGGAACAGATGTTAGAGCTAGATTAAAACCCTTGGAGCAAGCTCATAGAAGATTAGTGAGACTTAAAGGTGACTAAGTGGAAATTTAGATGTGCTGGCAGCTTAGGGAATAGGCATGTAAATTTTTCGATAAAGAAGGAAGTGTATTGGAGAAGAAAATAGATGCCAAGCTTACCTATAAGTAAGCAAAGAACTTCCATGTCTCTGCACAAAGAAAATAGAGCAATAAGGAACCAAGAGATAGTGTGAGTTAGTTAGTTATATCGGTCAAGGTTTTGTGGCAAAATAATCAAGACAGAGGAAGAAGAAAGAACGGGGCTAAGGTACCAGCTTCAGGTAAGTAAAACTATCATCTAATCACCTCTGTTTTAAGATTGAAAAACAGACCAAAACTGTCACAAACTAGTAACACTACAGATAGCAAAAAGAGGAAAAGAAACGGGTGAGTCCATTAATTGAAGGAAATGATATAGTAAAATTTTAAGTTTTAAAAAAATGGCATGATATATTTTAGAAAAATAGAATTAGAAATGGTAAACTAGATTTCTTAGTTGAGACTTAGAAAATAAATTATGAGCCTACATAAAGAATTCTGAATGAGGATGCCTCTTAAGATATTATGAGCTATCTTATCATCTTTTCTGCACTGTCATAGGAATTGGTTTAGTTCACTGACCTCATGGCATCAAAACAAGATGAAATTTGGTATGAGACCTCTCAACATGTTAAAGTTTAAATCTGGTAAGTTATAGAATTTACGGGATAGCAGTAGTACAGTTTCCGAGATTAAATAGAACATGTGCTGACACAGAGGATAGCACTGATTTCTGTTCCGAAATTACTCATTTTAGAGGCTAAACCAATGAGAATCAAGCTGAATCTTTTTACTGCATGTTTCTAACATGTGTAGGTATGTGTATTTCAAATTTCATTTTATTTGGAGCTAATTTGCCCCTATAAACAGGCTCAAAGCAGAATGGTCACAAGAAATAGGACTAATCAGCACTACTTGAAATATGTCCTTACTTAAAGTAGCAAACGTCATGATTTTAGGCCTGAATTTGTCCAGATTTTAGGGTACACACAATGATAAAGAAAGAGTAGGAATGAGAGTAATAAAAAGTAAAGCATGAACTAGACAAGCCATAAGAAAGTTGTAGATAGAATAAGACCGTGTGTTGAATAAACTAAGTAAAGAAAAATAGTATGAGCTAGAAATAGGGAAAGAAATAAACATGGAACTTAGCAATATTGCAATAGCAAATCTCAAAGAGTACGAACAAAGCATGAGCAAGGGGAAAACGATTTAGTAATTAAAATACAGAAATATAACAATATACAAAAGATAGGTACTACTATACAAGAGAATACTATTTATAGTAATCTTACTTTTTATGTTAGAAATTGTCCCTAAAAATCTAGAAGTGGAGAATTTCTAAAGGTACTGAAGATACTTGTGGAGCAAAGGGAATTTGATCATCCAGGTAGCTAGTTACTTACTCTCAGTATTTCATTTATGTTAATGAATTGTATTATCTTTTATCTGCTGTATATGCTTTGGATTAATGAGTATAAGATGGGATTGAATTAAGGACATGCGAGATGTTATGTCTTTGTCCCAACCTTGGAAATTGGGACCCAGGGCAGATTCTTTTTCCATGGGCTATTGGCAAATAACTAGTAAGACGAACACGACAATGGCAATAATGAAGGATTACAAGTATGGGATTGTAATCAACATGAGATTTCAAATGTGAATCCACCAGGATCTTACATAGCCCACGTTCATAATCTAATTCTATTATTTTGATTTCTTTATGATATTATGATGATTGTTCTTAATATAATGATGATGATTATCCTAAATGTCTAACTAGTTACCTAGATTTCCAATGCCATTCTTTCAAATCACTACCTTTTCACGTAATAGCTCCTTAGGAGATAAAGGAAGGCAAGCTCCACAAAGTTTAGAGAACTTTTGATATTTTGTTAGAAATATGTAAAGATGACAAGTCTATTAGTAACTCCAGAAGATGTGATAGTAAATGATGAAGTTTCTAAGAACTTTGTAAAATGTCTTTAGATTTCATTTATAAACAGACTTCACTTTGTAACAAAGATTTATAGTATTTATTTTATACCAAAATTCATGTCTGCATATAGATTATTTAAATGTTATTAGATATCTCGCTGAATCTTTGGTATCGGAAAGTAATATTCAAACATGAGTGGACCTACTAATTAGGATTTAAAACATAAGATTAATAGAAAAATTTTAGTCTCGCTTCCTAAAGTTGCGCACAAGAGAGGACATCACAGTTAACAACTTTTGGATTTTCTTCTACAACATTTTTCCTTTTGAGCCTCTGTGGCTATTCTCCATTTCCATTAAAATGGTTTTGTTTGCTTTTAGTTCTTTAAATGCTTCACCTAGGTTTCCTTGAGGATCTATTTGATCCTGAAATCCTTCAATTATAGCATGCCCTTCTTCCACTATCTCAAACTATGTCGGTGGTTCCTCTTCGTTGGTCAACGACGAAATGCTGAAGATAAAAAGTTCATCAGATATCGCCATTTGGGTACCTTAGGGTTTCTCATTAGTTTTTCCTTGTGTTGTTTTTCACCTTCATATGTATTTCTTTATACTCCTTGAAGCTTCCTCATTTGATGATTTTTCTTTGGCTTGGTTTCAAGTTTTCATGGTTGCACAAAATGGGAAACAACAAGAGATTTCTTTGGCAGAGAAACTTAATGAAATCTTAAGAAGGACACAAAAATTTATAAGATATGCTTGAGAAGATGGAGAGGCTTCTTTTCACGACAATTCAGAAAGAAAAAGTAACTACTGCATTTAATGTCTTGTTAGAAGGAATTTTGACTTTTTGACCCATTATTGGGCAGTATGTTTTTAATTTTCTATTTGCTAACATCATTGTCTTAGATATTTAAGTGATTGATGGCCAAATTTCATTATTAGAACTGTCTAATCAATCAATCAAATAAAAGAAAATTCAAATGCTTAAAAGAATTCAGGGGCCTAAATTATACTAGTCAGACTAGTAGCATAAGCCTATGTTAAAACTATCAAGTATTTGATACAGACATTTAAGTGCTTGAAAATAGTTTTTAACTACTTGAGTAAAGCATATATAAATAGCATTTAATGTATAAAACATATAATCAAGTACTTGAAATTTGATCATTGAGAAGGATTTGAGGGTTTTTTTTTATCATACCAATTTTTTTTTTTAGAGTTGTATACCTATCTTCATGCAGAGGTTTAGTAAATATGTTTACAATTTGATTTTCCATTTTGATGTAGCAAACTTCAATGCCTTCATGTTGCACATGATCTCTTATGAAATGATGCCTTACTTCAATATGCTTTGTTCTTAAATGATGCACTAGAATTTTACGGAGACATATAGCACTTGTCTTGTCTCAAAAGATTGGAATTTGATGATAGCTTAAGGAATAATCTTGTAAATGTTGTTTCATCCATAAAATTTATTTACAACAACTTCCTACTGCCATATATTCTATTTTAGTAGTAGACAAGGCAATTGAACCTTGCTTTTTCACTTAACCATGAGACTAATGCATTTCTAGAAATTGACAGGTGCCACTTGTACTTTTTTCTATTAAGTTTATCACATGCAAAATCAAAATTTGCATATCCTTTTAATTTCATATGATTAGTCCTTGGATACCATACACCATATTCTTGTGTGACAATAAGATATCTAAAAATCCATTTTAGTGCAACATAATAGGATTCTTTTAGATTTGCCTGAAATCTAGCACACTTAAACTAAACATTATGTCAAGCCTACTGACTGTTAAATAGAGTAATGATCTAATTACACCTTGATACCTTTTTTGGTAGAAATCTTTACTCTTTTCATCTTTGTCTTGAGAAGTGGATGGACTTATAGGTGTCCCCGTGGGTTTAGCATCTTCAAAGCTAAATTTTTAGAGAAGCTCTTTTATATACTTTGCTTGGCATATGAGTTTCCTTTCTTGATATGCTTTGTCCAAGAGAGAAATTTAACTTGCCCATCATATTTATTTCAAATTCTCCCTGCATTAACTTTGATAATTCCTTACACTGACATTCATTAGTGCTACCAGATATAATGTCATTAACATATATTTGAACTAGTAATGCATCTTTGTTAGTTCTCTTATCAAAGAGTGTGATGTTAACCTTTCCTCTTAAAATGTTATTTTCAATTAAAAATTTGCTCAACCTTTTGTACCAAGCTCTATGATCTTGCTTTAGCCCCTAAAGTGCTTTGGCAAGTTTGAAAACATGATTGGGTTTTTCTTTACCTTGAAATTCTAGAGGTTGTTTCACATACACTTCTTCATTAATGTAGCCATTTAAAAATGTACTTTTAACATCCATTTGATATAATTTAAAATTTATGAAATATGCATATGCAAGCAACATTTAGACTAATTCAAGTCTAACAATAGAGGCAAAGGTTTCTTTAAAATCAATCCCTTCTTGTTGGTGAAACCTAGGGCCACAAGTCTAGCTTTATTTCTTACCACATTACCTTACTCATCCAGCTTGTTGTGAAAGACCCATTTTGTTCCAATAACTAATGCATCTTTAAGTTTCTTGACAAGCTCCCACACTTTATTCCTTTTAAATTAATTTAGCTCTTCTTGCGTTGCTTGTATCTAACTTTCATCCTTAAGTGCTTCCTCAACATCTTTGGGTTCAATTTGGGAATACAAAGCAATGCAATTTGCTTGCTTGAAAGAGAATAAGTTTTTTAATCTATCTTGAAGATTTCCAAGTATATATTCCATGGGATATGAGTTTGAATGTCTTCATACTCTAGGAAACTTCATGTTAGATTGTGACTTTTCTAAGTGCCTAGAACTTTGATTTAAGTGATTGGAAGTTTCATTCAAGTGATTGATTTTACTATTCAGGTTTATGATTGTTTCTTCAATCTTTTCGTGTTCTTATATTTCTTCTATATGTGTGTCACTTGTTTTGGGAAGTTTTTGAGATTTAGATTCTCGATCCTACATATCTTCATCATTACATGTCATTTCTCAAAAAAGGGTTCATTTCATCAAATGCTACACACATCGATTCTTCTACAACTAACATTCTTTTATTATAGACTCTATAAGCCTTGCTTCTTGTGGAATATCCAAGAAATATATCCTCATCACTTTTAGCAACAAATTTGCCTAAATTTTCATTTCCATTATTATAAATGAAGCATTTTCAACTAAAAGCATGAAAGTAACTTACATTAGGCCTCTTTCCCTTCCATAGTATATAAGATGTTTTTTTTTAGAATAGGTGAAAAAACATAGCAAGCCATATTAATGGCTTTTACTAATAAATACTTAAGGACGTTATTGTTGATCAACATGGATTTCGCCATATCTTGCTCAACATCTCTATATTGTAGTGGAGTCCTTAAAACAGAAAAATTGTGAATGAAACCATGTTCCTTACAAAAGTTTTCAAAGGATTCATTTTCAAATTCACTTTCATGATTGCTTTTGATGTTTGAGATATGATACCTTTTCTTCTTGTTAAACTCTTTTATAAAATATTTCAAAGTATTTAAAAGCTTCAACCTTATGAACTAGAAGTATTGCCTAAGTGAACCTAGAGAGGTTGTCAATAATGACAAAGGCATAACTCTTTTACAACAAGATCCATATGTCATAGTTTAAAATGCCTAAAAGTTGAAATATTGCCTTTTGCTTTGAAAGAAGACTTGTTTTGTTTATCAAGTTGACATGCATCACATAAATGATTTATTTCAAATTTTATTTTAGGGAGTCCTCTCGTGAGATCCCTTTTTGATAATTTTGAAATGGGTTACATGCTTGTATGTCCAAGCTTTTTGTGCCATACCCATATATCATCATAGATAGAAAAGAGACAAGATATTTTCATGTCTTTGTCCTATAAACAATGTTGTGTCATTATCTATAACTGTGCATAATTCAATTTCAAAAGTTACTTTATAGCCCTTATAACAAAGTTGACCAATGCTAAGTAAATTATGCTTAAGTCCTTCAACAAGATAGATATCATCAATACAACAATTTGGTGAGAGACTTACTTTTTTTATTCCAACAATCTTACCATTTTTACCAAAGGTGACTATTCCTTCATTTTTGGCAATTAAGGAGATGAATCTCTGGTCATGTGCCTTAAGCAGCCATTATCAAGGCACCATTGTTTGCTATTCATTTTCCTTTTTAGTATACCTACAAGAAAAATTTTAATTTTTTTTTTTCGTACCCAAATCTTGTAACCTTGGAATTTTTGACAATTATAACATGACCATTTTTATAGCAAGAGTAGCATATAGGAGCGTAGCTTGATTCTTTCATGAAAAAGTTTATATATAACTTGAAACTAAAGTATTCATCATATCCTATGCCAGTTTTATCAAACATATACTTTTGATCTCCTAACATCGTGTTAAAATCTTTTTCCCCTTGAATAACAACATGTTCAAGTACTCTATTTTTATTTTTCAATACTTGAAACTTTTCTATTTTTGCTTTGGTTGTTCTTAAAATTAGTAATCTATTTCCTTTTAATCATGTCTAACTAAGTTTACAGGTTGTTCCTTTCTTCCTCAATTTTAACTTTTACTTGTATAATTTCTTTATATTTTGAAAGCAACTTGTAGAAATTAGTTAAAACTTTATCAAATGTTTCTTCCAAGTTATCATTGATAAGTTGAGTTTTTACCTCTTTTGTAGCCATGAAACAGAGATTTGTCATTTCTTGCTCCAGCTCTTCTTCATCGTCATCTTCTTCATCACTCCATGCTACTAATGCTTTTCTTTTTATTGGTGCCTTATTTTGATCTATGGACATGCAGGCTTAACATGACTATATTTTCCTTATTCATAACAAATTATGACATTTTGGCCATGTTCATCCTTCTTTAGCTTGTTTTTATAGGAGCCTTTGTATTTAAAAGGTTGACCTTTCCTTCCAGCATATTTTTCTAGTTTCTTTGAAAAGCAAAGTAGTTCTTGTAGATTAATTTTGCTGAGGTAATCAACATCTTCAAGATGATCTACAAAATTAGTCAAAATCATGAATGCCTTTATTTTTCCACCAACTCATGCCTTTTGAAGTAAGTTCTCTCATAGGTAATAAGTAAGCCTCTCAGTTCATCATATAACATGTCGTAAAAGTTTCTCAATGGCATCTACCTTGGATTGCTAAGATTTCAATAAACTTCATAGAATTTTCATAACTTGTTCAAATCCATCATAGACTTTCCCAAGCATCTTTAAGTCACTGACTATTTTTTAGAATCTTGTGAACATTTCTACATATACTTTATTCTCTTTCATTTGGAACAATTCAAATTCATGAACTAACATGTTGATCTTGGTCTTTTCATTTTGCTTGTTCCTTTTTTATTGACTTCAAGTTTGTCCTATAATTCTTTAATAGTTTCATAGCTATAAATTTTGTCAAATTCTTGTCCACTAATAGAATAGTACAAAAGTTAATAGCTTGTGCATTAACTTGGACTAGTTTGATGTCTTATTCCATCCAGTCTTTTCTTAGTTTTAACATTACTTCGTCAACCATGGGATATTTGGGGCCTTCCATGACAACATCCCAAACAGGATAGTTAATTGTTGGAATAAATATTTTCATTCTTGCTTTCCAATATGTGTAGTGACTCCCGTTGAAGTGACAGGGTCTAATGGTGGAATAACCTTTAACAAAGTAAGATCCTTCAAGTTGATAATTCTTTATATTTCCTGCAAAAATGAAACTGAATCTTTTCTCTGCGCAATTAAGCACTCATTAGTAGAGACCAAAGCTCTTATATCAATTGAAAGTGCACTTAGAGGGGGAAGAATAGGTGCTCTTTAATATTTTTTTAAATTTTTTAAAAATAATTTCAAATTTAATTATTGAATAATCTAGTTAAGTACTTGAAAGACTAAATCAATTAATTAAAAGTTGGATATCAACTAAAAACTATTTATGCCATAAAACTGATTTTGGGTACTTTTAAATTGTTTTCAATGACTTAAAAGAAACTTTGAGGTGCTGAAAACTATGTTTGAAAAACTAAATGCATATAATGAAGAGAAAAGAACCCTTATAATTTATCCTGATTGGGACTATCTTTGTCTTATGTCTAGTCCCCTTCAATAAGAAGAGATTTCATTATAATAAAGGTTTTTAATATGGCTAACCCTAAATACATACAATGATGGGTTTTCTAATGCTTACTCTTAACACAAGGTTTTAGATCACCTTAAACTATCAACTTGGATTTTCACTTAGCTCACCCCTAACTAACTTTCACTAAGGAAAGATTCACAAGAATGTGATAGAATTTGAAAGATACCCCTATAAATAAAGGACTACAATTTAGCTCAAAAACTCTCAAGCTCTTGAAAACTGGATTTAACAACTTAAAACTATACATAGAATTTTTTATTTCGTCAAGGTTCTTTTACTCATATTCAATATGATGTTTTCCTTCTTGTTTAGTCTACTGTTCATATGAGACTGTCTTTGTATTTATGGGCTCAAATTGTTGATCATTGCAAATTCAAACTTGGAGCCATTTTTATGAGATGAGATCCATTGAACATGAAAGAAGGAGTTAGAGATCAGTATTATGAAAGTGACAGAGAGAGAGATGGTGCACTTTGCTTCTGATCTTTTCTTGGTAGCTTGCTTGTTGTCAAAAGGATGATTTTGAATATGAAGAGTGTATGGATCAGAAAAAATCAATGGCTTGATAACACTGTGTACTAGCATTTTTGCTTCACTAATGAAGGGTAAAGGAGATAAGCATTTTACAGACGCCATCTTATATCATTTGACTTTTACAATCATGATTGTTTCAATTCCTTTTGTCCTTCATCTTTAATTTCTCTTGTCTTTTGTCTTTAATAGCTTTTATAATTTCTCCCTCTTCACTTATCTCTTTTGCCATCCTTATTGCTTGTCTTAGTGGATGTTCATATTTAACTTCAACTTTCTTGTCATTTAGGCTATGTTTGGATAAATGGCTAAGGAGGGAATGGCAAGGAATGGAATGGCCAAAATGGGTTAAACTTATGTTTAGATGTTTTTTTAAGGTGGAATAGGATGGCAAAGGAGGGACACCATAACCCCTCCTTGCCATCTAAAACCCCAATATTAGTGTCCCTCCAAATTAGGGTTTACGGACGGAATGGAGTGGTCTAAGAAATTAAATTACTAATATACCCTTATCTTATTACTAATATGCCTAATTCTAATTGTTACAACTTTATCTAATTTCTATCATTATGGTCATGACCTTTCTCTTTTCTTTTTCTTTTTTTTCTTTTCTTTTTTCACTTAAGATTCCAAAATAAAATAGAAAGAAAGAAAGAATTTACAATGTAGATTAGTTTCACCTATTTTTAAAATGTTTTTCATTAACAATTTTTCTTTTTGGCTTTTTAAGTTTGTCTTTTAAAATTTTTTGAAGCAACATAGATATTTTGTAATAAATGGATTAGACAGAAAATATGGACATGATAATTAGTAAATAAAATAAAGAAATATGGATAGGAGAATTAAGTAAAATTATGTATTGATCAATGATAAAATTATTAGTCATGTGTTTATGTTATAAGGGGTAATATTGGAAGAAATCATTAATGAGTCATTCCATCCCATTTATTTTATTGTAGTTCTGAACAAAATTGATAGATGCCCCTCCTTTTCCTCATTAAAACCTCCAAATAACATATCTATACAAACCATTCTACTCCATTCTATGTCATTCCATTAATGACTACTTCATTCTATCTTTCCTTAAACTCCCAAACATAGCCTTAGTGTGTCTAAATTTTGGCCTCTGAAGTGGATAAAAGTTAGGCCAAGTAATACAAACTTATTAGGCTAGAATAAACTTGACCATAGAAAATCAAATTTGGGTCAAGTTTTTTGAATGACTAAAATGGATTTGTTATCATAAAAAAAAAATATATAGGGCCAAGTGAAACCCTAGGGCTAACACTACAAGCTTTAATAACATTAGAAAATTCGTATGAGAAGAATTTATAATTGTATTAGTAATTATAAAATCATAAGTAGAAGTTCAACTAAAAATCATATTTTTGTGGGCAGAAAAAAGAAATCCATTTGATGAAAATTAAAATCACTATCTTAGGGCATCTAAAGAAGTATACTTTTTAACCCAAAAAAAATTCCATGTTGTTATTTGACCAATTCCTTGTAGTGTCATGGGGCGTACAACATTTTGCCTCAATTTGCTTAGGGCTATAATTAGAAGGGATTTACACATTTTATTCGCTAGTTTGGACTACAATCATTGTTGTCAAACTCACGAGTTTAAACAGAATCATAAAGGAGGAGTAGACTCATAATGTAAACTCATAATGTAGAATCATAAAAGTTTATCCCTATTAATTAATAGTTATTAAACGTAACCAAATTTCAAAAATACAAATAAAAGTTTATACATATATACAAAATTCAATTATAATAACCCAAATTATAGAACTAGGGAATGAAAAAAAAATTCTTAGGAAAATATACTTGAATCATAGAACTTTTAATTATAATTAATCAAGTAGAGATTAAGTATAAAAGTTTTTTTGGAAACTTTGAGATTAAATCTATTAAAAGAAAATTAAAGGCAAGGTTTGCCATTATAATACTTACTAATATCGAAATTCAAAGTAATTAAAATTTTAAATAATAGTAATAATGTAAACAAGTTAGAGTAAATATTAAATACATATATATATATATATATATATTAATAATGTATTTTAAGCTATGCAATGGAAAAATATTTTAAAAAAGTTGAAAGTAGAGTTAACTATTTAATCACAATGAAATATATTATTTTCAATTAATTGCAAGTAGAATGTATTAGAATCATAATAATGTAATTATATTTGTAATATATTTTTTTATTATGTTTAATGGTTGAAATAATTGAGTTGAGCTTAAAGTTAGTTAATCTTTCTTAAAAAGTTGATTGGAATGTTGGATTATTCATATTTAGGCCAAAAACTTTTTTTAAACAAATTAATTTGGTTGACTTTAGTCGAACTCAGCGAGTCTACCCAAATTTGATTGATTCTATATGAATTTGACTAATTCAACAAGAGTTTGACCAAGTCTACACCAATTTCGATTCTACGACCGAGTTAAATCAATTTCTCCACCTAAAAACGTAAAATTAGCAAGTTTAATGAGTTGACTTATGATTTTGACAACTATGACTACAATATTAAATTATTAAGTGACTAATTTATTGAATGACTCAAAATCTAATCTAATATGTAATAATAATTGTTAATTAGTAGTCTTTTGAAGATACTTAAAGCACTTATGACCATAACTCAATAATGTTTTAACTTAAAAAAACATTGAACCTATTGAATACGAAAAAAAAAATTAGTCATTTAATTGGATCCAATAAAAGGCCCATCTCATGGCATGAGAAAAGAAAACGAAGATCCAAGGAACTCATTGTATAGACATGGTTATAAGTTACATAATTTAGGTCATTTAAAAGAAAAAAACTTGATTGCATTTTAGGTGTGATAATTTTGTAACCAATCCAATTGAAAGACTAAAAGAGAAAAAAAAAAAAAAAAAAAGGGAGGTAAGAAGTAAATTGTTCGTTGGCTTCACTGAAATGAATGTGACTACTCTGTCTATACTCTAAATTTTATATAAATACAGAAGAATTAAGCTTATGACTTGATAGTATATATACTTAATAACTCTCTGAAAGAAAGTTATCTAGAACAATATTGATAACAAAAACACTTAAAATATAGATAAAATCTCATTGATTTCAAAGAAATTTCATTTATATCTTGGAAACTCACGTTTAACCATTATTAAGCATAGATTTAAGTATCTCTTGTGATGAATATACAGGAAATGAAGCCAGAAAAGCATAAACAAAGAAGGAAGGAAAAAGTGAAAAACAAGAAGATTCCAGCACCCAAGCACTAAAATTCCAATGGTCGGGCGCCCAAAATCCAACGCCTAAGTGCCAATTTTGAACTTTGAAATTTTGAAGTTAATGGTATCGCACCTAAGCTCCAGAATTCCAACTCTGGAAAAATAATACCTAGATGCTAGAATTCCAGCACCTGGGTGCCAATTTTCCCCATTTGAACACCTCCCTCTCCCCCTGCTTCTTGTATCCTTTAAAGCTTTTTTTTGTTATCAGCATCTATACTAATGCCCATTAGAAGCTAGTAGGTTTATCTAGTATTTTGGTTGAACCCTTTGTAGGATTACTTTTGTATGACAGTATTTTGTTATTGATGTTCTAAATCAGTTGCTTATTTTCATTCTGTCCTTAATGCATTTCAGTGCTTGATCTCCTTCGAATTGAACTTGCATTTAGGCTAACTCGACAAGGAAACCCTAAATGAAGAACTGGATGAAGATAATCTTTGTTTGCATACTGAAAGAGTAGTAAGTATAGTAATTAGTAGTAAAGGCAATAGTATTTGATTGTCTTAGATAACCAAGATTAGGGCAGCATTTTGTATTAACTGTCTTCTTAACTGACTTTCATAGAATTATAGGGAGTTAGGGAAAGCAATTAGGTTTATGATGATTTAATAGAACTTCATAAATAGTTGAATCCCTAAGTTAGTAATCTAATTTAGAACTCAAGAAAGAAGTAATTGTCAATACAAAGTAACCACATATTAAGTTGAAATCAAAGTCCTAGATCCATTTAATTGATTATTTACATAGTTTTGCACTACTTTGCAGTTATTCATTCATACAGTCAATCTATTTTTCTGACTTAATGGTAGTATTAGCCCAGAATTAAATCCAAGTCCTCATGGGAACGATATCTTACTTACTCTTTGTTACTTTTCGCAACCATGTGCACTTGTGTGTAAAAAAATCAACGAACAATACCTAATTTGGGTGAAGTGAGTACTTAATTAGTGAAGGGTGGAACTGCAAGTTTTGATGATAATGGATGCAATCTTATGCTTTGCCCCTTTTGCCTGTGCCTTTTAGGGCTCTCCTTATGTTTGTGACTTCTTTATATTGTTATACTCTTACATTATTTCCTCACATGTCAAGAAAAATTATTTAACGTGTTTATTTTCAAGTTTTTCATATAGAAATAGAGTAATTTTTTTTGTTTTTTACTTATAACAAAATTATTATGTTAATCTTTTTTTCATTGTAATGTTTAAAATGATCTTTCACTCATAAAAAAAAGTCCCATTTAATCCTTTACTTTTCAAAAAAAAATATATCAAATTTACTTTATTGGATTTATGATTTAAAGTTTGACAAAAGTGAGTAAATTTAATACCTTTTTGAAAAATAGTAGACCAAATGTAATATTTTTCAATGAGTGGAAGTTATTTTAGACATTAGAAAAAATAAGTAATCAAAATAATAATTTTACAATAAGTAAGGAACTAAAGAAAAAGTGTCTAAAGTAGTTTCATATTTTAAGAAATAAGTCCTTTTATTATTTTATCATTAACAATTAACATTATATGACAGCTCATATTTCTTTATCTATAACACTTTGAACATGACATATGCATATTGGAGACACATAAGGAACTTGAAATGTCAATTATGACAAGTTTGAACTAGAAAATAAAGTAACAATAAATAAAAATAGTTATTTCCTGAAATGTAAAATGTTGGAACTATTTTTCCCTTTTTATATATATTGTTGGAAATTATAATTTAATATTTTTTAAATGGTTGAATTCAATATTTTTATATACCTTAAATACTATATAGTTTAGAGTTTTGCAAAGAAATGCCCTTCAGGCACTGGTTAAAAATTATTTATTACACATAATAAATTACTATTAATAAATAAAATTACTTAAGAATTATTTATTGCACCCACTAACAATAATAATAAATACTTACTTATTAAGTTTATATGTTAAAAATTATTTACTATGAGTACCCTGAAAATATTTGTTAGCAAAACTCTATGGTTTATGTACCTAGATTAATATATTTTTGATTTATATAAAAAAAAAAAAAAAGTGAGATGCATACACAAAATAAGTCATGCATTTATTAGAGAAATGTAATGCATATTTAAAATTTCCCATGTACTTGATAATTTGATTCAATAGAAATTTTCATTTGTAACATAAATAATATCACAAGCCTTAAATCAACAGAATAAAGTAACATAATAGTAGACAAAATGAACATGTGTGTGCACTGATAAATTGAACAATGTCAACATGCTATGAAAATGAATCTCTGGATAATAGATTGGTATTCATAGTGGGGAAGTCATTATAGAGGAATGGAAGAGCATGCGGGGAAATATATCGTGTTGAATGCAAAAGTGCCTTTCATAGAAACAATATACATCATGCTTGTAAAAACGACAACGTTCCAGTTGAAGTTATGATCACGGATTATTGTCAACGATGCCCTGGAGCAATCAAGCTCTCTTGAGATAATACAGATTGTCGTAACCGACCTTTCGCGGAATAAAATAAAAAATGATTAAATTGATTCCCAAAAACGAGTCTTGAAAATCAATTTATTTGGAGTCGCCACCAAAATTTTTAACGAAAAACTTTGGAAAACCAATTTAAATAAAAAAGAAAAAGGCAACATGGTCTGCGAAATCAGAAATGAGTTCGAGAGTCTGTTTGAGTATGGGGAAGGTGTTAGGCACCCTACAACACCCGTCTATAAGGACGGTTACCTTAAATTAGTCAATTGAAATAAAATGTGGCCTTTAAATTTATCTCAATTACCCTTTTATTGACATGCATGCCAATTAAACAGAGGAGACAAAACAACAAGAATGAAGGCAAACAGGTAGATATTTACAAAAGACGGACTTGACCTAGGATGAAAGCCTAGGGCCTACGTACCCCGTGATAGGGATCAAAGTCCATGTAGTTCGACCAAAAAGGCATGTTTGTTGGTTGGTAATTTATAATATTTTGTGATGAGAACAGGAGAGTTCAAATTAAATGGATTTTTGTAAACAAAACAGGATTGAAATTTGGATTTGTGTGTTTTAATATACAGCAACCTAAGTAATCTAGCTCTCTTGATCTCTTCATTTTTCAACCTTTTAATTTTTGTTTGTTTTTGGAATTTTAATCTTTATTTTGAAATTTAAATGAAATGATTACGGAATGAGATTTTTGGGATCTTGGGAAGTTTATATTCTATTATATTTCTTTTGAGATTCGAAATGAAAGGAATATTTTTGAGTTTTTTAATTTATTTAATTTTTGGATTTTGTTTTTTTATTTATTTATTTCTTTTTATTTTTATTTTTATTTTTTAAATCAAGATTGATTGTTGAAATTATAACAAAATATGACAAAAAGCCATTTTTTGGAATTTTTGAACGTGGCATTTTAATTAATTAAATTTTATAAAACCCTGACTTTATTTATTTTGTAAATAATTCAATTAAAATATTTATTTTTGCATTATTATTATTCTATCTATTTATCATCATTCTTATTATTTATCTTTTAAACAAGTATATACTAAATTTTGAGGTCTAAAGAAATTAAAATCTCACACGACCCCAAGTATTTGAGGAGAACTATATTTATCTTGGTTCCAGCTCCTGCTTCTCGGTTTTCTACTCCACTCCTTCGGTTTCTGCTTCTCTTTTCTTTTCTATTCTCTCTCGGTTTTTTGGTCTCGGTTTCTGCTGCCTTCTCTTTTCAGTTTTTCTGGTCTCGGTTTCTGCTTCCTTCAAAATTTTTGCAGTCCATGCATTTGCAATTTTCAGAGCAAAGAATGTTGGCTTGGAAGCACTCATAGTACTTCTTGAGGCATCCTGATTTTTTGCAATGGCACCCCTTGTTGTGCTTTCCTAATATTAGAACTTCACCAGCCTCATCCCTGCTATCACATGTTCCATGAGGGCTGCTTGCAATTTTAGGCCTAAATGCATTTGGATTGCGCTCTAAAGTAGCTTCAACAGCTTCTCGTCTCGCGGCATCGTTTTCAACATTGTTATGGCAGTTCACACAGTTGCACCCATCACAATATATTCCCGATGCAAAACATTCACAATATAGCTTTAGACATTTTGAGTGTTTACAATTGCACCGTTTTTGCTTCTTTGGAGTGATCTCCTTCATTTCAAAGTTGGATCTTGATCTTGATTTTGGAGATTCTGGTTTACCAACCCTCGCTGAAGAATGAGGAGCCTGCGTGGGCAACGACACCACAACAACCGGTTGCATAGTAGGTGGACGCGGCTGCGGCTGACTCTGTTCCACCGGCTGCGCCTGAGGCTAAAGCTGTGATTGCGGGTGGTCAGGCACGGCCATACCACTAAAACCCGTGAAATCGAGCTGCCTCGCCAGCTTCTTTGTCGGAATGTCTGATGACAACGCTGCTCCTGTAGTATCCAATGATACATTCTTTAGAGGGCCATCACCCACCTCACCTTCCCCCATGAGATATATAATCAACAATCAACCGCGAATTCCAAATTCTCCTTCCCCCTAAGATGAGAACTTACTTCACTAATTATTCCCTCATAATCCACAAATTTAAAAATCAGCTTAAAATAACTGACTTTCAGATCCAAAACCTATTCTTAAATCACCCATTGAAAAAAACATAGCCATACATACAACACCTTGGATACAAACCCAACTTCAGAGTATAGTGGCCATAATTTTAGGGACTTCAATCCAAACACTTATACTTCAACAGGCAATGAGGAAGAAAGAGATTGTAGAAATTGTAGAGTGAGAGAACAAGAAGACGGTGATTGCAGAGGAATGGGTCAAGAAACAAAGAGGATGAGAAGAGCTGCGAGACAGTCTCAACAGGGAGAGAAGAAGAGGGACTTTTTGTTGTTCACCCTCCTTCCTCCCTCCTCTTTTGAGTGTGCAGCGTTGTCCTTTAATTCTATGCTTGCCCTCACCAAGAGTGTTTCAGCGCTTCCTTGTGCAGTCCCGTGAAGCCCAGATGATCTGAAGGTTGTCCCCCCAAAAGGCAACGAATAGTACATCCTTAAGAGTGGAGACACCAACGGCCAAGTCCCAGAGCCTGAGCTTGCTCAGAAAAAGCTACAGTCAGAAGATCAGTAGCCTCCACGCCTCAGATCATGGTCTTCGTTACAACACCTAAAGCTACAAAAAGAGCAGCTCTTTGGGCAATATTAGCTTTTTCATTTTATTTTTTTTATTATTATTAATTTTTATTTTTTGATTTTTTGATTTTTGATTTTTGTTTTGTAATATATTTTTGTATTTTTATATTTTTTATTATTTTTCTTTGATTTATTATAATTATTTTAATTAGCAAATTTTATTATTATTTTTTTTTTGAATTTTGAGTTTATTTAATTATCTCCCATTCATTATTTTAAATTCCAAATTGTCCCCCAATTGAAAATATCATTTGAATTTTTGACATTTTTAATTTTCCTATGTGCTTAATTATTAATTAATTGGTGTTTCTATTAATTAAATAATTAAGTGATTAGGGATAGAGTGTTCACACAGATCCTTGCTTTACAATAAGGAATGTTGTGATTTTTTTAATTAAAAAATTTTGAGAATATCATATCTAAATATTATTAGAATGGGAGATATTTAGGGATAAATAAGTTAACCTGAAGGTGCAGTAGCAATGGTGTATATCTTCAAGGTAGAAGATCAGAAGAGAACGACAATCTATAAAACCCATGCCCACACAAAGAGAGTTGTGCATAGAAGAGAAAGAGGCACACAAAAAACTAGAACTTCACTTATAGCTAAAGAGTCCTTTTATAATCTTAAAAAACCTTTCAACCAAATTAATAAAATAAGTTTTAATATTTTAATTAAACAAGCTCATTAACAAGATTCATTTAAATGAGCCCAATTCATGTCTCAATCATCAACTCTTAATTAATAACTTGATAGGATAATTACTAATTAAACTTGGGTTATGGGTTGAAGTCTCTACCCAATGGGCCATTGGATAATCCAACCCATCACTAATTACCCACATTCAACAAGAACACAATCTATTATTAGTTTAGAATAATATTAATTGTCTAATTAATTATCACACAAAATTGTTCTAATAATACGATTAATGGTAATCCACTAAAATTATTCCTACAATCTTCCACTTTGATAGCATTAATCAATTACTATTAGGACAATCAATCAACAAAGCTAAGCAAGCAATATTTGCCAGAACATATAGGTGTGTATATGCTAAACCATACAAAGTTTAGAAATAAAACTACACAAGATCACTGAATCTTATAAGAAACAAGTGATATTAATATTGTCATAGACTTCGTTTCAATATCCGAACAAAATAGAAAACAAAATGATATCTTGGTGTCATATTACATCACAAAAGTCCCTTAAGGACTTAACTCATACTCATACTAGACCAAGGCTTCATCAGGGATCCAACAAGACCCATATGAGTTACAAGATTTTGAAATACTCATATGGGTTGGTCTTTGGTCAATGGATTCGTAAACATAGGTTCACTATTAATACGAACCACATGAGTTTGAGATTAGGAAAAATTCATAAATGAAACCATGAATCAAGAACATTGAATCCAATAAGGAAAACAATATTATAAATGCCAACAAAGTTTCAATTATGAATTATATCCAAAATTTGGCACAACCAAGAACATTGAATCTCATAAGGAAACAAATGTTATAAATGCCAAAATATGCCAAAATGTTCCTTAAGAACACAGCTCAGACTCTCACTGAACTACGACATCAAAATTTTTGAAATACCTAAGAGTTAAAAGTTTCCAAAAACTCTAATAGGTTAGTCTTAGTGAACATATAACCCAAAAGATTCAACATGAGTATAAGATTCACAAATCTTCTATACAACAAATAGGAATTAGGTATTAAAAATTCAATGTAACTTAAATTCTTGTAATTTTGAGATAAGCTTATAACAGAGTCACTATCGAAATAAAATATGGTTAAGACACATGCACAGCAGAATTTCATTTCCTTGACGACATTCCTTAAGAAATGACTATAGCAAAACAAGTAACATACTCTACACTTATATATGTGAGGTAGTTGTAAGTGTCCATTTGACACTTTTCAACTGAACAACTCCTCTCAACATCATAAAAATGTATGTAAAAGTTAAGGCAACTATAACTGACACTTTTCAATAGAATAGCTCCCCCAAAACATCATAAGGATGCAAATAGAATTTCAATAATTGTAAGTGTTCACATAACACTTTCCAATAATACAATTCCTCTAGGACTTCATAAAGATGTATACACAAGTTGAGGTAGCTATAAATGTCTATTTGACACTTTATCACAAAATAGCTCATCCTAAAACATTATAAGATGTACATACAAAATATATTTAAAATAATCAATTAAATCACATGATTTGAATCCAAATTGTCAATAATTACAAGTGAATCAAATTCCTTAAAACAGAATATGGATTCCAAATACCTTGTAGGTAAAAACATAACTATCTAAGTAGCTATCTAATAATCCAAAATAGGATCACTCAATTATATTTGAAGTACATTACAGCACTGGCTATATAAATACAAGTGTTTACTTAAGCATACATCAAGCTGCTAAAAATGGAAGCAAATGAAAATTTCTTTCCATTTTAGTCCTCTCTTTGTTGTATTAAGGATCCAGAAGGTTTGAATGACCTCTTTATCACCTATATGAATAAGCGCACCATAAAAGGGAAAAGAATGCATTATAAACTCTATAAGCACTCAATCAATAAGAGTTTCTTGAGATAAACTAGAAAGATACGAGACCTATCATAATGGAACTAAATTCCAAGAACACAAGAGGTCTCACTAAGATTTATCATGTTAGGTTAACATTTAGAAGTTAACATCATAAAGAGGTCAACACCACTTCAAGCTAATAGTATATCATTTAACATACATTATGAAAATAAAACTGTGGCTGCATATAACCTCATCAAACTTGAGATAATACTTCACACAACTTGTTTCAACTCATGATTGATCATTCAATTTGCACATCCAATGCTCAATCTATGATAAAACCATTCACTAAGGTTTGTTGATTTCTTATTAGAAGTCTAATTAACTTTATAATCAATCTAAGAGTGTCTTTTAATGGACATTCATGAATGGCATATGAACAATCAATTCCTTTTACCTTATTACAATCTCAATTATCATATTAGGCTTAAAACCTTTTAGATCTCTCTTGTAACCCCTTACTAGGTCTTGAAGACCGACTCATAATCACCAGTTTGAAAAACCCAAATGTGAATTCTAAAATTTTCTGACATGGTAACAGATTATGACTGACTTCTATCAAAGGGTAATATGAAGTATCAGTCATAACAAAATATGTTATGCAAATAAACTAAGCTAAATGCTAAATATTTTAAAGGATCTGACATATCATACTATAGTATAACAAAAACATAATAAAGAACTTAGAGTTATAAACTTTCATATCAATGATTAATTTAATAGTTGTGGATTCCTAATTATCTCTTAACACCTAACTCTAGCAAGAATGACTACTTTTAGTACAGTCTATACAAAATCAAAAAATTAATGTTGTATGAGATGTTCTATTCAATCAGTCTCATTAACATTTTTTTTTCCAAAAATATGACCCAAATATTTACTCCAGAACACTTGAAAGTAATATAATATCACATTCAGTGATTAAGTTATAAAACTCAATAAATAATTAAAAATGACAAACTCAACAACATTGAATTCAAATTAGCTAGAGCCAAAGGGACAATCCATGATCCAATTACTACGAAAGATCTTTTGCCCTTTCAAGGTCCCAAAATATCCAACTTAAATCTGACATTAACTCACTATCCACTATTCTTATCATTAATTAGGGCTTATGCTTTTAGTTCTTTACAAACTTACATTTAATTCACAATTGGATTCAAAATTCAAAGAATTCACTGTAGAAGTATTACCTATTTCCTTTGAGTTTGTTCTTTCAAGGAACTACCTCAATCGATTCATTGACTATCTATTTTTCTAACTAGGTATGGTATGAAGCCTTTAGTAGATAAACTATGATAGGAGATACACAAAAGTGTGTCAGATGTGGGGTTTATCTCTTACATATGACTAAAGGATTTCAGCTTTATAAAAACGTACACGAGTTTCAATATATGTTCTTTGAACATCAAACACTCCATCAAGTCAGGTGCTTTCAAATTGGAAGAGGTCATGACCCTTCTCGAGCCTTAATAAGTTTTTTAAACCTTTTCCCCAATAGTCGTCACATATTCCATTGTTACTCCCATTAATACCTCCTCTCACACTCATAGCTTAAGAAAGGCTACCAAAAACAATGAAATTATTGCTTAATGTAATAGGTGTATCCACGCTATGGCCAAGGCCATTAATATAGTTGCTAAAACAAAATTTAGGGACTTTTCAAGTCATTCCAGTTTATCCTACTAAAAGTTTTCATTGCTAATAGCTGCTATCAATAAGAGCTGAAGTAACAAAATTAAGAAACATGTATTATGTGTATGCATATAATTATAAAACAAAGTTTCCTCCAAAAAGCTCATCTTATGCAACTATATTAACAAGATTTTTTATCATAATCCTGCCTAAGGGTCCCAGATTATAATAAACTAAGAAAACTCATTATATATCAAAAGGCTTATACAACCAAATGTCTCTAACATCTCTATACCGATAAGGTACAAGAAATATCAAGACATCAATTCAATTGAATATCAATAATATCAAAGCACATTGTCAATGCTACACCAATCATCTCCCTTATGGAGATAGGTCTAAACTTGATCAAACGACTTGGTTGGAGCTCCAAGAATGGAGCTACTGATATTTTGATTGTTTTTGGGTGTTTTTGGTGTCATAAGACTCAAATTTTCAAGATCTACAAAACCCCCTGCCCCATAACAATCTTTGTAAATAACACACCATCAGGGAGAAAATTAAATTGAAAACCTTATGGGTTTACGCAAGCTCATCAATAATGGCAATCAGAATGTTTCATAAGCTTTAGAATGTGAGAATGGTTCCATCTAATTTGAAATTCTCCAACAAGAAAAATCCTTAAACTAATTTCAAACCATTACATCAATTATTCATGTAATTTTGGTTCAAAAAATCTTTCGAGGTTGTCGTTAATGGGGTTGCACGTTTTTGTTCTAATTTTAGCATTTTTTGAGTACCATTCTGTTCAAATCATTTTGACCTATGAAAACCCCATGCGAATTTTAAATGAAACCCCTTCAATAATGGTGTATTTGATTCAAAAATGTTATGGCGTTTTGAAGCTTGGATGTGAATATGGCATATTGACATAAATGAATATTGTATTCTACATCTAAACATTCAAAACAAAATTGTAAACAAATAAATAGATCTTAACAAAGAACCAAGCTCTGATATCAATTGCAAGAGTATCACATCTAAATATTATCAAAATGGAAGATATTTAGAGATAAATTAATCTGACCTAAAGGTGCAACAGTCATAGTATATATCTTCAAGGTAGAAGATCAGAAGAGAACAATAATTCACAAAACCCAAGTCCTCACAAAGAGAGTTATGCGTAGAAAAGAGAGAGGCACACAAAGAACTAGGCTTCTCTTATAGCTAAAGAGTCCTTTTATAATCTTAAAAATCCTTCAACCAAATTGATAAAATAGGTTTTAATATTTTAATAAAATAAGCCCATTAACAAGACTCATTTAAATAAGTTCAATTCATCTCTTAATTAGTAACCTGATAAGATAATTATTAATTAAAATTGGATTGTGGGTTAAGGTCTCTATTCAATAAGCTAATGGATAATCTAACCAGTCACTAATTACTCACTTTCAACAAGAATCCAATTCATTCTTGATTTAGAATAATATTGATTACTTAATTAATTAGTACACAGAATTGTTCTAAAAATACAATTAATGTTAATCCACTATAATTATTCCAACAAAAATGATTGCGTACGATTATTTTAGATCTTGATCATTTTAAAATTTTAAAGAGTCATAACATTTTCTACTGTACAACAACAAGAAGATATCCAAATTAGCTTTATATTGTTTCGCACTTGATACCTTTCATATCAATGAACAACCTAGCCATTAAATCACTAACAGGAAAAAGAAGATACAAAATAGAAAAAGATGACAGATATAAAATGTTAAATATTCGTGTATGAATAGATCATAATTTTTTTTATTTTACAAAGAAGTTTTAGTTTTATTATTAATGTTCAAAATAATATTTGAAATTTTCTTTTGATTGATGCTTTTTTATTTATAATATTATATTCAAATTTTAATTATACCTGATCAAAGTCTTTTCTTCGACCGTACAGGAAGACATTGATATTTTATAGTCAGTTAAAAATTTTTTGCTTGAGCCAAACACGTATAAAGATATTCTTAAAAATTTTATATGAGTAACTTTTTATCTCACCACATACAACACATAAAAGGTACTTCTCAGGCTTACTGGGCTTTTGACTCTGAAAATCTTATAACGTTCCTAAACAAC
Source organism: Delonix regia (assembly GCA_037074485.1). Classification (NCBI taxonomy): domain Eukaryota; kingdom Viridiplantae; phylum Streptophyta; class Magnoliopsida; order Fabales; family Fabaceae; genus Delonix; species Delonix regia. The sequence continues at coordinate 22,846,580 of CM073451.1, read as the reverse complement.
TTAGGCTTCCGCACTTCATATATAACTTTAAATTTTGATGTTTTGCGATTGATGCAGTTGTGGCATTCATAAAAATTATAATTATATGCAAATATAATTAACTTTTTAATTACGTAATGTCATCAAAAATAATTTTTAACTTTTAAATCCCTATTGCAGTTGGCCAACAAATCGGACTCACATAACTTGACCCACTCAGAGGTCAGCTTCAAGGTGTTGAAAAAATAAAAAATGGAAGCCATTTTTGGGCCGAAGATGATAGATATATGGGTCGCAGGCCTTGGGATTTTCTGGCACACCTGGTCCAATCTGTGTGCAGGACTTCACTCCTTTTGAGTCTTTTCTTACTTCTGCGTTGATTATTGACTTAAGACTTTTCCAGACCGAAAATTTTAAAATGATTATGAACTTACTGAGTCCATTATTCCATCTTGTCTATGTTCTATTCCAGTAAAATTTTATTTTGATCCTGCATTTATAGAATATTATCTAATTTAGTCTCTTATAAATTTTTATTTTTAATTTGTTCCCTCATAGACAAAAGTTTTTTTTAATGTAGTCTTTCATAGATTTACTTTCTTAATTTGTCTTTTACATATAGATTTTTTTAATTTAATTTCTCAAAAATGAAATCATTCTCAATAATATACTTTTTATATATATGTATATATTTAAATTAACATATTTTTATGGACATTATTAATAACAATTTATTTTGAAAGATCAAGTTGAGAAGGTCGAAAGGGACCAAATTGAGAAGCATCATATATACGAGAGACCAAATTAAAAAAGAAAAATAATTCTATAAAAGACTCAATTGAAAAAAACTTTAAATTCAAGTTATTAAAATAAGATTTTACTCATTTCTTGTTTTTCTTTTTTAAATTAACGTATTTGTCTTACTCATCCTTCGGGTTTGGTGGGTGCCACAAGACTTGGGATGAATGGCATAACATATGTATTTTTTTATAATATTTTGAGAGGTAGGATTAATAACAGTTGGTGTATATTTGTCTCGTTTTCACATAATGGTCAATGAACATAGCTTGTCCTTTGAGGAAAAGAAACTGAACATTTCAAAATTTCTCTACTAAATGAAGAAAGTCGAAAAAACAAGGAGTAAAATAAGAAAGTTAAATCTGTCACATAGCAAATGGTTGATATTTCAATTGCGAGATTCTCGTGTAGCCTTTGTCACCTCTTTAAAGCTCTAAAATTAGTAATTTTGTCATTATTGTAAGAGAAGGACACCCGAAGAAAAAAGGGTGAGGTGCGTGACACTAATTAACACCGAAAATGGCCCGATGGTACATTTAGATAGCAATTAATATGATATATTAATTTTAATAATATTAATTTTTCAATGATTCTTACTCTTTTTTTTTTAAAATAATTTTATTAAAATCAATACATCAAACCAACAGTCACATGTTTCAAAACTAGTTTATATTTTTTCAATTAAAAAGACAACCGAAGAAGAACACCAGAAGAAAAGGGTGGGGTGCGTGACACTAATTAACCCCAAACAGCGCCATCCAACTGTTCCTGTGGCCTTATTAATCACAGCCTTTAATGTGTATATATCCTCACTCCCTCTCTTCTAAGCTTTTCAAAATGGTCCCTATTAAATGCTGTGCCCTTCTTCCACATACTGCCTTGCTTCCCAACACCTGCTTGGCTTTCCAACCCTACCATATTCATTACATGCAAGGCCCAGTCAAGGACAGTGACAGCGTCTCAGCATTTCAATTTGAATTTGAATTCTCATTTCAACCCTTTATTAAGGTCCCAGAACACCCAGACATCCTATTAAATACCATATCTAACCTCTGCTCATTTCTCATGCTTATCATAATGACTCTGCTCTCCCACATACGATGCAGAAATTACTACTTCTAACAAATGTCTGAACATTTTGCAATTATAGGCGGGAAAATTTCTTTTAACATAATCTACGTTTTTTTTTTTTTTTATGAGGAATTCTTGAGGAAGTTGAAGACATGGAAAAAGAGAACAGATGCAAACATATAAACAAGTTTTGTTTTTCTGGAGCTTTTGGTTTTGGGGATTGACTGAAGGAGATTATCTTTTTGGCAGAAGATATTTCAAGAAGTTCATTCTCATCATTTATAGTATGGTTGATAGATTCAGTTGTTTCATTTCTAAACACCCAATGGTTATATACACCCTCAAACATTTTCTCTACTTCAAAGGGGATGTATGGTTACATGAACAGAACTGCTAAATTGAATCAGAGTAAACTTTCAAGTATTTTCAAGGTCGTTGCATCAAGTGAAAACTGAGGATTAGTTTATCTGTAGAATTACCATTTATGTGACCATTAAAACAGGGTAATTAATGAAGATGAGAACAAAAGAATGTCTCTTACAATTGTACTCTACGTAAGTAACTTCCATAGACAACTTGACATGGAAACCGAATGCAGCAGATAAAGCATATTCAGATACTGTGATTCATCTCTCCTTTCTTTTCCCTTTCTCTTGCATTTTTCTACTACTGATAATTCTAATTTAACACATCTAGGATCCAGAATTATAAATTCGAAGAGAAAAATTATTTGAAAACAATAAAAGAAAGAAACTAGAAGTTGGAATCAACGGATGAGTGAACAACCTTGTTCTGTCTTCCAGTAAGCCAAAGCAGAGTCCTTCTCGCAAAAGACGGTGCTCTGCCCTGAGAATCCACACTATAACAACTCTGGTTTTCCTCATCATTTTCCCATTTCCCTGTATCCATCTCAGATTTCCCAGTCCTCGTGTCAAATTTCCCGTTCTTGGCCTTCGAATCATCTGATGCAACCCCGTTTCGCTGCGTTGAGAATCGGAACGAAACAGCCCTTCTTGGCGAATCCGCCATTGCATTTGGCTTTTCTTTCTTTTCTCGGAGCCATATCTTTGAAATTGAAAAACTCTCTTTTCTGCTTCTCTCAATACTTCCAATCCCAGAAGTTTCAGCACCTATAGTTGCATCAAAACCTGTGAATTTGAAATCTCTAGTGGACTCACAGTCACACTCTGACATGGCAATCCTGCGTCCAGGCGTTAAAGGTAAAGCGGGTTTCTTACTTGACTGCTTCTTAATCGTGGCTCTCACTGGTACCTGAAGTGAAGAATCGTCGTCCATAACATAAGCAAAGGACCCCATGGAAAAACACCTTCTAGCATCTGCAATTTCAGCACTACTTCCTTCACCACCACAATCCACATTCCTGAACTTTCCCAGCTTAACAGTAACCACTTTCTCAAGTGATTCCCCAACCATAGTCTGATCGGGATTGTAATCTGAACTTAAATCACCTGATTTGTGTGACAAATCTATACGGGTTGATCCAAGTTCGTTATCTCCAATCGCAGAACTTGTCCTACCAACTGTACTCTCTCTTTCTGGAACAATCTCTCTAGAACTCTCGCTCCCAGATTCGAGAACGAAGACGAATGGGGAAGAAGAAGTGTTGGTAGGAGAGAAATCTGATAGCAAGCTAGCTCTACAAAGAGGGCAAGTAGAGTGGGACAAGAGCCAGGTATCTATGCACTCCATGTGAAAGGCGTGACTGCATTTGGGTAACAATCTGAGCTTATCCTCAGCTTCAAATTCACACAAGCACACAGCGCAATCAAATGGGTTCTTCAATCCTATGATGGCTTTGTAATGGAAGACAGGGAGGGTGGTGTCTATGAAGGACTGGTCAACCCCAGCATCGTGGAGAAGGAACAGTTGCTGCAATTGGCCCTGAAGAGCAGTCACATTATCCAAGTCATCTGGGTCTCTGCTTTGAGGCCTCCACATGAGTCTAAGGAGGAGGTGGAGCAACCCAGAAACGAAGAAAACAATGGCCAGAATTATAATGATAAGTAGTACACTAGGACTAACCTTGTCATTTAAATGGATGAAAACATTATTGGATCCAACACTGGGTGGTGAAGAAGGTAGGTTTGGGTGAGAAAGAAAAAATGGTGGTTGCTCTGAAGGAGGCAGAAAGGCTTCGCCTTTAACTTGTAGAAGAGTTCTAAATCTGCCCATTTTTTGCAGAGTTAGAGAACTCACCAAAGATTGCGACTTTCGAGTTGAATCATGCAGTTTGCAGATCCCATCCCATCTGGTTCCACAGGGAAACGAGACCGAACCGAGGTCGAAGAACTGAGATACAGATTTTCCAGCGTAGCATATAAGCGATCCCTTTGATGGAGACAATGGTGCACTACTTAACTTTGATCTGCTTTTACCGTAATATGACTATGAAAGTCGGAAAGAATCGAAGAAAGAGAGTGATCAACTGGGGCGAAAAAAAAAGAAAAAGTCAGACGTGAAGGTCGTGACATAAATCCATGGCATTAAATACTATGAGGAGAAAGAATACAGAGAAATTGACTTAAATTTTTCACTGTTAAGATTAGATTCTACTTTATGATATGTATATATTATAATTTTAGAGACAACTGAATAATGAACAACTTCGCGGTTAAAAAATTAAACTCGAACCAAGCCTCTTAATAGCTGCAAATTACACGGTCAGGTTTATAAAGATGAAAATTTTACGTGGCCATGGCCTGCAAACCAGAAGTACCATCCATGGTAAAATGTTTTAATTACGATGATTTCATCAAACGGAAGTCCTGGTGTTTGACTTCTAGGGAACCTCTGCACCAACTCCAAGGCTTAATTAATGCACCTTAGCTTAAAATAATTATTATTTATTGCATGTAAAGTTCAGGATTTGTCAGAGATAATATCCAATAAATAATGTGCATTTGGTTTGATATGGAATTTTAAACCCTAGAAAATTTTCCGTTTCACTGTAATTTAAGTTTCTTTTGACTCTGATCACATTCTTCTCATCTCTTCCATTCCATTTGCAATCCGAATCGCTGGTCCCAAGGGTCTCTGGAATAGGACAAATCAAAGGTGGAAGTCACAGAGTCTGGGAGGAACGAATGACATCTGGAAATAGAAGAAAGAAGCATCGTATACAGTGTACGAGAAAGGAGAAAAAAGAAAATTAAAAAGGAAGATCTTTGGTCTCCAAAGCCTAAGTGCCTCACTTTTAACATATTTTTTTTCAACTTTTTTTTATAATGGTGGGATTCTGGTACTGACTTTCCGTGCTGCATAAAGCGAAGGCAATAATAGAACTAAACACCCGAATGGAGAAGAATTTTCCTTTTCATGTTTCTACAGTGAGAACACTCGTACTTTGCTTAGGGATACTAAAATTTCAAAACGATTGAAGATAAACAGAATAGAATCGAATAACAAAAAGCTACAGAAAAGATGATGATAAAGGGTGCTTGTACTCTCATGTATTGATCGTTTTCCATATGTTCTGCACCAAAGGAAACAACAAAAACATCTCTTGATTCTCGACAGACATCATTGTATCAAAATCTTTTCTTTTTCTTTTTCCTCCTTATCCTTTCCTACTTTGCACCTGATGGTAAACAGTAAAACCATGTTCACTCATTTTGTACTTCTTTGACATGGGTAATGTATGACTTAATCAGAGTATGGAAGTATTAAAATAATATAAGGCTTTGAGTGGCTGGTCGTCCTCCTAGAGGAAGATGTCTGAATGTTTGTAAATGAGTAGCAAGAATCTGCATGCTCGAGGTTGGGGTCGATTAACGAGCTTCTTTTTCATGGGTTTTAAGGAAAAAGAAAGGGAAGTGGGAAAAGCACTAAGGCAAATTGAGCATAATGAGGAGTTTGCTGGGTAGCTTCGGGGTTTAAGGCTAATGTGAAACCCAATGGTCCCCAAAGTTCCCTCGTGGAAATGAGTTCAACAATAAAGCATATAGATGCCGTAGGCACTGGGAACATATAGAGAGAGTAATAACAGTGAGAAAAAGAACATGGATGGACTCATCTAGCAAAGTCAAGTTGAAATGTGTCCTAGCTTGATGGTATTTTTGCTTTATTATAATGGCTACATTTTGAGATTCCTATAAGGGCTACTTGGACACACAATTTGATTTTTGCCATTCTAAGATAAATTTCACTTAATGGACCTCACCACATATAGATTCCAGACACAATGAGTTTTTTTTTTTCTCTGGGCCCAAAGAATTGACAATGTCAATTTAAAAAAATTAAGAGAGTTTAAACTCATATAAGAAAGGAAGAAAAATCTAATAGCACAACTTAAGACTTTTAATCATTAGGTTTTAATTGTAGAGTTAATTTGAAGTACTTAGAGTTAAGTAGAGACATCAAAATAGGTTTGACCCATCGGGTCGAGCTCGTTTAACTCACCCAAGAGGTGGGTTGGATTGACAGGTTTTCTTAAGAACCCGTTTAATATATTCTTATCAACTCGATCATTTAACTTACGAGTTCAATGAGCTAATTCACGTATTAAACGGATTGTTTTTTTTTTTTTGGTTGAATTTTTCACTCGCTCAATCCAACACTTTAACCTATTGCATTTTTTCAATTAAAAATAAATAAATTAATCCTAATGTATGTACTGTGTTGTCTCTATTATTTTATAATTTATCATATTTGAATATTCTGGTCATAATCATATTATTATTATTAATGAATCATTGAATTATTATATTACTTTATTTATTTTAATTTGTTGAAGCTTACTTTTATTTTAGTTATTTTTTGTTTATTTATAATGATATAAAAATTAATTAATTAAATAAAATATATGCTCAAACAAAGCCACATTTAAGTTGTTATAATTTTATTTTTATTTTTTTATTAAACGAGTTAACTCGCTTAACTCACCAAAAAGAATAAGTTAAAATTTTCAATCCATCATTTTATGGGGGCCTATTTAATCCACTAATTCAAGTAGGTTAATCCAAATGAGTCAAGTTACCCACTTTGATACCTCTAGAGTTAAGATTCTCTCAAAAAAAAAAAACCTCTTATCCGTTCTCACACATCTATATCATTTTTTAAAAAAATATAAATTTTAAAATAAAAAACTTTAGAAATGAAGAATATTAAATTATTAATTGTCTGTTTTCAAAATTTTGGAATTTTCTATCATTAAACTAAGTTCACGAAATTTCAAAGAGCAGGATTGAAGTCGTTTTGTTTTGTAACATTATGCGTAATAGTAAATAAGACTAAATGGCGTTGGTACTATAGTGGTGGAGGGTGGAGACAGAAGCATCTTTATAGAGCAAAGAAGACGAATAATTTAAAGTGGCGGTGACTGATGACATTGACGTCACACACCCGTCACTAACAGACGAAGAATTTATATTAGCGGTGAATGAATACTATGATGTCACACCTTCCATGAAGTGATATTGGGCATGAAGCATGAGATTAATTTTAATTTTGTAAATTTATACACTAACAAACATATATATATATATATATATATATATATATATATGAATCTAAAGGTGTGATTACGTTGCTTGAAGATTTTAAAAATTTTTATTTTTATATAATTTTATTTTATATTTTAATTCAATTTTGTAATTGATAAGAATTTAAGTTTTTGAATTATAAAAATTTATTTTTATTAACTCAAATTTCTTATTCAAAATTTTCATCTCTTTAGAATTAAATATAAATCTGTCATACATATATATATATATATATGAAGGAGAGTTTAAGAGAATTTGACTATTCCAAATGTTTACCAATAAGAAGCTTAAGATATATTATAGGAGAGCTTTGTACTTAGATTATAATATACCAAAACATAACTAATTAAAATAATTGCTCAGACAGTGAGGATCTTGCTTATGATGGAAACAAAACAATTCAGTGAATAGATATTACGCAGAAAAAGAATATGCAAAGGTAAAAGTATTTTTAATAAAAAAAATCCAAGTAAAATATTTGGTTATCAAAACATTAAAATTAATCATAAATAAATTTTATAATGTTAACAAGCAGTGGGGGAGCCAAAATCCGGGGTCAATGAGGGTGCTATATATTTTGAAAAATATTTTTCAATAAATAATAATAATTAATATTATATTAAACTAAATACATAAATGTTAAATCATACAAAAGACTAAATTACGTACATTACAATTATCCTCTTCAAGATTTCATATTTTAAAATTATTTAATAATCACTTCATTGTCAATACTATTAAAAACATTCCTCTCAATGTAAGTCATTAGACAATCATTCATCCATGCATTACCCATGTAACTGCATAGTTGATTTATCACAATCTTCATAGCTGAAAATACTTTTTCTACAGTTGTTGTGGCTACAGGAAAAATCATTGTTAACTTTAACAACTGATAAACTAATAGATAAACAACATGCCTTATAATCTTAACTAACTTCTCTACAAGAGAACTAATTCCTTTCAAATATGTAAATTCAACACTATCATGCATATCAATGATATATGTCTCAAGTTGATTATCAAGCATCACCAAATTAGTTGAAGAAAATTCACGTGGATAAAACCTTGCCGAGTCAATCAACTTGTTCTTATTGAAAGCTAAGAACAAATTAGATGGAATCAAACAAGTCATATAAAGAAGCAATCTTGTATTTGTCTCAGTAAAACAATCATTCAGTTCTTAGAGTTGCATGTCTGCAACAATATAAAATATTTTAACATGATAGTAATGTAATGTTGTGATATTATGAGCTTTACCTCTATGTCGCGGTTTGCCTTTAGACAAAAAAATCTCATCCATATTAGGAATATTAATATCATGCATATTGCAAAATAAAGTTACTTCATGTAGTAAAGATTCTCATCCACTATCCCTCATATCTTGTAATTGTTGTTTTGAAATGTTAACCAAGTTCATGACATTTATGATATCTTGATCTTTTCTTTGCAATGCTTGTGACAATTCATTTAAAATGCCTAACACATTTTTCATCAAGTGTAATGTGTATGCAAAATCAAAATTTTATAACAAATGTAATAAATCATTAGCTTCAACTCTCTTATCTGCATTTAACCCATCTTCCCTTATAATTTCAAGAACATCAATAACAAAATTGATTGATTCATCATGACAACGAAAAGTTAGTCTTTACTTTAAGAGAAAGCAAACACAATCAATTGATGCAATCAAATGTCTTCAATATTGATCACCAACTTGTTCAGATTGCTTAGAAATAACAACTTCAATGTGTTAATTTTGATTCATAAAATCTTGACACTTCTTCGAAGCAATATTGTGAGCACGGTTAGGATCTCCAACATGAGATGAGAGTCTTTCTTTCTTGTTCCAATTTGTAAATTCTTATATCACAAATGTATCTCCATCTGATTGCTTCCCTAACAGACCTAAAAAGGTAACAACACAAGCAAAATGTTGTAGCTTTTTCTATTTTGTATTCCAACTAATTGCCAAATTTATTAAACTAGGAGGGACAAAATCTTCTTACAACATTCTCAATTTTTCTTATAGAAAAATTACGTTGAGTAGGTTCACATGGTCTTTTTTCTTCACATAATTAAAATTTAATAAAATAAAATTTTAATTTGTTTTTCTGGATCTAACGATAAATCATCTAAATTAATATTACTTTGTTGTTGCTCAACAATTGAATCATGGAGTTCAGACGAATATTGTTCCTCTAATGACAATTTTCTCTTAAAATCCTTTCCATTTTCTATTCAAAATTTAAAGAATTTGCAATTCACCTACTACAAATCATATTTTAATATAATAAGAAACTAATCAAGTAATTAAAACACCAGTCTATTTTCAATTAAACATATGCATATATCAAATGATATTTTTCTCAAACTTCAAATATAAAGTTTTATCTAATAACTTACAATACAATTTTAATAAGCTTATTGTAAGCCTCGCATCTTGCCAAATCCTCAAATGTAATTCAATTTAGTTTTAAGCTTAAATTTTATCATTTTTATTAACTAAAGTTTTTAATTATTTCTATTTTACTTGTATTTTTTAATTTAATTTATTTTTACTTTTAATTACTTTATTTGGAGTTCCATATAAAAGTTTAGATAACTTGTATATATTGTTTTAAAGATTTTATACACTAGTATGTAAATTCACAAGAAAGTCAATTTAGAATTGACCTTTGAACTTGGCCTAAAAAATTGACCATTGAACGTTTTAAAGAGCATGCCTACTACATGAAGCAACACTAGGTGAAATTATTATTACAAAAATAAATGCCAATTTAAATATTCCAAAAGAATCACTGAACATGAAGCATTGCAAGGCCATTATGATAAACAAAGAAATATGAAGAGGGATAAGAGAAAAAAAAAATAGATTTACAAAAATATAAAAATAAAAAGAGGATAAAAAATTAATGAGAAAAGAAAAACTTACCTCTTCAATATTGATAATATGGCCAAAATGAAACTTTAATATTTGAATATTCAAACTTGCTTATGTCTACCATTAATCTATTATAAAGAACAAAGAGCCAAAAGAAAAAACAATAAGAGAAGAAAAATAAGAAGATGAAATATTTTAGAGAGAGATGGAGAGGAAAGGGGGATATCTTAGATATATATATATAGAAGGACGTATATAAAATGATGGACGAAAGATACCAGAGCACCGGAGAGAAATGAAAGAAGAAGACGTTGGAAGATGGTGAGTGCTCCTTGCCTCCTTCGTTCACTAGAGTAAAGAGAAAAAGGGAGATTGATCGTTTGAAAAAGAATAAATTAAGTAGAAGAACAAAGAAAAATGGGTGTTGTTGATGGGATTGAGAGAGGAAGAAAACGTTTGGGTATGGGAGAAATGATGATGTGGGAAAAGAAAACGTAAAACAAATTTTTTTTATAAAGTCTTTTTTAAAATATATATATATAATACTTGTATAAATTTATTGGGATCAAGTTAAAATATTAAATAAAAAAATATAAAAAATAATTATATATACTTATAGCTTTTCAGTGGATTCAAAATATTAAAATATAAGGGGTATAATATCAATATCTTATATTATAAACAAATAAAATCAAAAATTGATGCCCCATAACTAAATGTGGCTCTATCCAGTTAACAAGTGTTTGCATAACTTGATTATATGACTAGAAAAGAATGACATAGGTATTAAAATCAAATTCTCTCATTATTAGTAAAATGAAATCTATTTATTAAAAAAATAAAAGAGCCTAGAGAAATTTAATTAAAATGCAAGACCAATGAATTTTGTCATAAAATGAATGAATAAGCATTATCTTTGCCCTACTAGCTAAGAATCAAACCAATGTATACTATGGCCTCAACTTACTCAATGTAAAGAATGGAATGAACGGAAGTAAGACTATATAATGAGGAAATTGCTATGAATATCCTTACCACCCCAATTTCTCTCACTGATCTGCCAGACTCTATCATTTGGTCTAGGAGCAACTTGGGTTCTTATACTATTAGAGATGGATACAAACTCTTATGGAATGAAATTCAATCATTTACTTACTCTGAATTTTGTTATTGGGATGCCCTTTGGAAAGTCAAACTATTGAGTAGAATTCTTGTTTTCACTTGATTATTGATTAATAAAGTTCAACCTTTCAAGAACATTTTAAATCGTTATCATCCCAACATTGATTCATAATGCTGGTTTTGTCATTCAGTTACAAAATGTATTAATCATGTCTTCTTTACTTGCCTGTTCTCCAAAGGGATCTAGTGCTTCTCCCCAATTTAGGATATAATCAAAATTCAAATTTTACTCTTTTAAGCCTTTTATTTCAATAGATGTGTTAATCACAGAACTTATGCAAATGGATAATTATTTGAACTAAGCAATTAGATAATATTATTTTAAAAAGTATAAAAAAAGTTATTAATTCACTACCCAAAAAGTATAAATTTAGTGATGGTGGCTTGACAACATAACCACTATTATTAATAACATTTCGTTTTGAATTTCAAGCAAAAAGTATTGATATAATGAATATGCGCCCGCTATGGATACAACTCATTTCTCACATCCTAGTAATATAAATAATTAGTTTGGAAGGAACTTAATTGAGTAAAGTAGTTTTTAAGTCACTCACTTATCTCAAATTTATCATTTTTGGTTATTTATTATAATATCTAAAATGATTTTGTACCCATTAAAAAATATTACATTTGGCCTCTCACTTTAAAAAAATTATTATATTTAGTCCTTTTATCTAAACTCTAAATCTATAATCAAGTTATTGAATTTGGTATTTTTAAAAAAAGTATAGAATTAAGTATAATATTTTCTAATAATAAAAGACTATTTTAAATACTATAATGAGTGAAGGATCAAAAAGATAATTTTTTTAAAAATTTAATTATAATTGTACTTTAATTCCTTTGCAATTTTAACAGAAAATCTATTTACAATTTAAATGGAACATTATTGTTGCTGGTCGAAATTAGTTGTCACTTGTGGAAATCCGTTTTGCTGGTGCAAGTTTGCTGGCCAAATAAATTGGACAGAAAAATATGATAAGAAAGAGATAAGAAAATGAATTAGCGGCGGTCAAAGTCAACCCAAAAGTACTGAAGCTTTACAATAGTTTCCAAGCTTTTCTCACACTTGGATTATTACCAAAAGAGTGTAATGTTTAATAAACCTTATTTAACAATGATTATATAACATAATTTAATCCAACAGAATGCAATTGCAAAAAATGACGATGTACACTTCAATCACAAAACTGTAAGAAATGCACAAGTTCAAATGATCTTTTGTTATAACAGATGTTGTGTATATAAAAATATGACTACACAAAATCAAATATAACAAAAAAATAATTACATATAGTTATTTTTCACACAAAAAACATAGCAGGTGATTCAAATTTGAAATCCATATCTCTAATCTGCCAACTTATACCTATAGCTTCAGGCCCAAAAAACCTTATAACTATTGCTTTCTGGTGCAAAAATAAAATGTTGCTTGGAAATCTAAAGGACAAGAACTTGTTACTATGCTTTGCCAAATGATCCGTCTCTATTTTGTATTTAACGTATGAGGCCCGACACAATCGTATTCTTTGTTGGGTGCGTTTTGTTCCCCAAAATTAAGGTAGGAGAAATGGCCCAATTAAACTGGGCTTAGTTCAGAAAAACCTGGGCTCTAGTAAAAAAATCCCCAAATTTTATTAAATTGAAAAAAGTCAAGATACGAATATTAACATATTGTCTAAACTTATGATACTTAAAAAATACATGACGAAAATTTGATTTTCCAAATATTTGATGTTACATTTCCGAATTTTTTTTAGTACGACATGAAATAAATGTATTTATATTATTTAGAATATAATTTTTGAATTTTTATGTATCAAAATATATTATAAATCAAATTTTACAAAACTAAGAAATGAAAATTCTCATGCATCCCACGAAATGTTTATATAGTTGAATCTACACAATTAAACCATCCAAATTCTTAGTACGCAGTTAAGTCATCTATTTGAATTGCTATAAATTTGAAATCAATAATTGAAACTACAATTGCTCGTTATCAGGGAATTGATAAATTTCACGTGAAACACATTTTCTGAATCAATTTCTTAGGGTATCATTACTCAATTGACCAAATTTCTGTAACTTTTTGCACTCCATTACTTAATGAAATTACATGGCCAAAATGTTATTTATGATTAAATATTATAATTTTATTTGAATCAATTTGGTTCGTGCAATTCAAGTGACAAACTTAATCTCAATTGACATACAAACTGACATGCCCAAAATTGCCTAACTATGGTTTTGTTTACTAAGAATATATATATGACACTTCCTTTATTAGTCATTGTTATAATCACAACTAAAACAAATCATCTACTGCACAACATGACTAAATAAAAAAAACAGTTTGTAATAAATAATAATTAAAAAAAATGAACAAAGAACCGTTGTACAACATTAATATTGTACAACGACATATCTAGATATCTTGTAGACTGACTACGTGGCCTCCGAGAATGACCAATGTATTCTGCGGCCCAAGACACGTATAATCGGTGTCTTTCACATAGATTAGAGCCTACTCACATGAAATTCTACCCGAACTGGTTTCTTTAATTGAAAGCATACCTTTAAGAAAATTTAAGGATCATGTACCTCGTGTGAAGCTGACACCACATCAATCTAGTTGAGGTACGTTGAGTGGAGGATTTTGAACTTAAGTTTGTTTGAGTTAAATTTTATATTTATATCAAGAGATGAACAAATATTTAAGCACCATACTTGGTTTAAATATAATTTTATCAGCATACCCAAACGTATATTATAAAAATGATAGCAGGAGATATTTAAAAGAAAAAAAAAGGAGCAACTATCTATTGACAATGTAGTCAGAGGAGATGAATAGATATTCTTAAAAATTTTACGAAAATTTTTATTTTAAGAATATAGTTAATTGAAAATATTTTTAGTCAACTATAATTAACAATAAATAGTTAATTATAATAAATTATAATCGACTAAATTTTTTAGTAGTGCGTTTACTCTTATATAAAAAAAAAAAGAGTTAACTAGAAATAATTTTAATCAACTATAATTCAAAATAAATAATTAACTGTAATAAAATAAAGTCGATTGATTCTTTAGGTAGAAAGTTTACTCTATCAGACGAAAAGATAGTTAACTATAAATATTTCAGTAAACTGTATTACTTAAAGAGATAAAATGAATAGAGAAAATAGCTAATTATAAAATTTGAAGTTGACTAAAAATAAATTGAAAAGACAAAATTCAGAGATAAAGAATTAAACACAAAAATTCATCCTAGTTTAACCAAACATAATGTTTCATCTCATAAATTACTGTACAACACTTTATCTCATAAATTTTTATTGGAATCTTGATCTAAATATTAAATTTCCTTTCATATAAGACTTATGATGAGTTATCAAATTTTGTCACTAATATTATATTAATTCTATCAATATATTGAAAATGTTAAGGTCGGCATTTATTTGATGTGGTCTTTAAAATATTACGACTAATATAATAATAAATAGGTCTTAAAAATTAATTTAATAACAGTGATTCCTTTAGGTACAAATATAGTTTTCCCCCTTAAATTAATAAATCACATAATTCTGTCTGTTGAATTAATAAAATCACACCAAACTTTTAAGAAGAAAAAAAATTTTGTGTTGACGTAAAGAAAGTATGTCGGGCTACATGTTCAGCCCACAAACTCACAAACCCAACACTGCCCGCCATGATTATGTCACGCAAAGGAGCATCATAGTTTTTTAATATCATAATCAAAATTATAAAAAGTCTCCGGAACTCTTTTCAGAGCTTCTTATCAATGTTCTTTAATTTCATCACTATACCTTTCATACCTAACGCTTCTTGATTTTCCATCTTAGTATTGAAGTAAATTAAGCGTGCAAAAACTACATCCTTTCCCTTTCACTGCAATACTACGCAAGAGATATATTGGTTTGAGGTTATGAAATAAGAGACGCGAGGAAGCTTAGCTATAATGTATTACTAGTTTATTTTTTTGTGCTTGGGCTTTAGAAAGAATTAATTTATATTATTATATATAAATATATTTTAGATTATTAGGTTTATTAAGAAGATAATATTATAACAGATATTCTTTACTTAATTTATTATTTTTTTATTGACTTTAAAAATTGTTTAAATTTTAAAACATTTTCAATTTAAGAGATAGATAATTAATTTATTAATTTTTTCATTCATTTAAAATATTTTCAAATTTTAAAGATTTCATAATTTAAAAGTCAATTAATTAATTAATTAATTGTTTTTGTAGATTGATCTTTAAAAATTTTCTAATTTTAAAAAAAATTTATTTAAGATACTGTTAATTAATTATTTCATAATTTTTTTCATTAATTATAAAAAATTTATGTAATTCAAATTTTTTTATATATATATATATATAAAAGAAGAAAATATATCGCACGAGGAATTAAGCTCGTAACCAAGAGAGATTAATTATTTTTGGATGATTTTTTTTTTTTTCGTTTGTGTTCAAAATTAGTGAGATTGTGTCCGACAATTTAAAAAAAAAAAAAAAACACTGCTTGTTTTAGGCCTAGCAAGACGCCCATCACAACACTTCTATCCTGAGAACAAGTGAATTATAATATGCGATAATATAATTACGCAAATATACAACATACAAATAGAATGGGCGAAAGTAGAGGCCGAAAGATAACATCAACTAGTTTCTGTAAAATTGGAGCTCGTATCTCGAGAAAGGAGAGGAGAGAGTCAGCAAATGATTGATGGTGTTGGCCCACGTCTTGTAGCGATGACGATCATCGGCCATGTCTAGCTTGAAGGTGCCTCTGCTCGTCGTCAAAACAATCAGATAGCAAGTATCAGCATCCTCAGCTTCTGACTCTTTGTACAGCTCTGCGTGTACATTCCTCACAATACCTAGACCCATAATTATATTATACCTTCTGTTAGTCACTGTGTGTGGTTTATTGCTCCCCACTTTTTAGATAGAAATATAAACAGATGTTTGAAAGGCACGTACTTTCCTTCTTGCTTTTTATCAGATTATGCTTCCTCATTATAAGCACAACCTGTAGTTCCATCATGCGCATTACAAGTTAGACAAACGTGCGGCTTACATCAACTAGCACCCACTAAAGGGCTTGTTAGATTTATTATTTTAATGATTTTTGGTAGTAATTATTAAGAATTTGGTGAGACTGAATCAATTTTTATTTTTATTTTTGGTTGGTTTCTTTTATATTATGTAATTTTTAAAAAACACAGTATGATAGAGCATTGAACTTTTAAACCTAGAATTTTGTGTAATACTCATACTCTGTCACCTCTAATGACTTTCATGATGCAATTGAAGCAAGCCAAGTGAAAAATTAAAAAATAACCAAAAGATAATACTACCCCTAATGTCCTTATATGAGATAGCAAATAGTCTTCCAGATTCTCTGTTTTCACTTACCTAAAAATCACTTAATGAAAAAAAAATAATATTATCGTTTTGTCCGTTTCAAAACTTCTATATGATCTCATTGGGAACCAAGCATGAATCTTTCAATTCATTTGACTTTTGATGCCACTAATGATTCTCAATAATCATACTATATATAAAAATCTTTACTAATATTCACCGATCCCTAAGTTAGAAATCAGAGAGTAAGGATTTTAAGCCTGAAAATTAACTCTTAACATATGGTTAACAGTTGCATTGCCTCTGATTTTCCTTTCACCTATTATAAGTGTACTTATCTGTGTAATAATCATTAATTCCTATGCATGTGTATTTAAAGTAGGTGGACTTAGAAGTATGCAATAATTCTGACCTTGGCATCACTATTCATGACAACAGATACTGATCTGACCATGCACTCCCCTGTTTACACATAAATTGAAGTAAGCATAAGTCATATAAACCTCTAATGCTAAACATAATTCAGAGGCTGCAATATAATCTTTTTGATGTCTACTCTGTAACTTTCATAGCATCAGCTTACCTTCTGGTGTTTCCACATATAATTCAGCACCCTCTGCAAGAATCGATCTCCCTTTTGCAAAGTCGAAGTCTAAGTCACTGTTGTCTTCAATGGGTAAAACAGGCACACCCCCATTTAACCTGTTCTTGCATCCTGATCTTGCTTTAAGTGCTACTGCTCCTCTTAATGCTGCACTCAATTAGTATCAGCAAGTTAGCAATTAATGGATTGTACATAAAGTTTGGTTGATGGAAGAAGCTAAACAGAATCAGATATATGAAAATAGAGGTATGGTTCACTCTGTCCCCTCAAGTGCTGTACTTTACCCTGCAGATTACCAAGTTCAATCACAGCTGGGTCCCAATTTTTGACATATTTAGTACCCAGCACAACGAAAAACTATAAGAAACAATATTTGAAATGAGACATAAAGATAAGAAAATTACATGTTGCAGCTGCTGCAGTGAGTGTTAGGATGTCACTTGCACTTGTACCAGTCATGGCTGAACCAATCACACCGTTAAGTTGGTCCTTCTTTGCCCCCATTGCTTCTGCAACTTTTGCACACTGAGATGCTACCAAGGCGGCCGCAGAGGCTATGGCGGCTTCCCTCTCGGCGTTAGACCGATCAGTCTTCGAATTCTCTGCAGCAATGGCAGCAAGAGCAGCTGCCACCCCAGCCACTGATATTGCGGCATGCACCTCTGCTGTTTGCAGCCTCTGTTCCTCTTTTCTCCTCTGCTTTATTTCTTTGAACCATTTCTTGATTGACACATTTTTCAGTGGCATCATCTGCTTCCATGGCATCTACGCAGAAAACAACACAAAATCTATCAACACCAATGGAAAACGCAACCTTATAAAGCACCGCAGCAGTATCATTTTCCATACAGTTCAGACACTCGTGAAGACTAGACTGGATCGTGTCACTGTCACGTACCCATTTCTTTCGGAAATAGCTGCTGTAATTTAATTCAGGATGCATTGCTTGCTGCATCCATATCCACGACTGAAATTTTTTAAAAGAAAAACAAGAGGATGAGCAATTGTTTCAATGTGATTTAGACTATGAGTAAAATTCTATGTATGGTTACCTTCACATCATTAGACTTCCATGCTGGGAGAGACCCGAACTCTGCATCGTCCATTCTAGCACTCTTTTCCATCTGTTTTAGAAATATTTACAATATTGAAGAAATTGTTTAAAGATGTATATATGTTGAAGTAGTTTCAAGCAGTTTGACTCACTGTAGGATGAGCTTTGGGGCTACCCTCCAACTGTTTCATTGAGTTATCAGCTAGAACTAGCGATCCTTCTTGAGGCTCAGGTTGCAGAGCTTGTACAGCGAAGTTGCACCATGCACGTGAAAGAAGATCCATTGTCTCTGGGTGTGCATCAGAGGGGGATAGATTGAAGTTGGAAGCCATGATAATAGGAACTTGCTGATGAAAATTGAGCTGTACAGTTTCAGATATGCGTGTGTGAGAAACCATGCATGCATATTTATAGAGACATGCTTCTTAATTAAATCACCATCTTATCAAATATTCTGATCTGCAAATCCCCAAAAAGGGAAGAAAAAATAGAAAAAAGAAAAATCTAAACAATGTGACATACCAAACCCAATAATTAAAAGATTTTCATGGAGCTATATTGATTATATCAGGAACGAGGTCTGCAGAAAATAAAAATGGCTTCCTCTTCATCATTGTCATTGATCATATTGGCCCAGTATTTGAATTTTTGAATCAGCTAAGCTAAAGTGACTGTATAATATATAATTCAAAACATTGCTACGGTTAAGAGTAGTCCTACAAGAGAACATACCCTATAGTTTCTCGAGGACAATTATCGGAACAGATGAGATATTACAGTTGGAAAGGGACGTTTAGATAAGAGCATATTATCTTTATATAAATTTTCTTTATGGGTATTCCATTCAGAAGCATCTTCAAAAATCAGCCTACAATTGAATTTGAGGGATTTCATAATTAAGTACACTCTCCCACACGGAAAAGAGGCATTTAAGAATGTTTGGTGTAACGCAAGTTGGCTGCACATAAAAGGACATACTTGCGATTGAATTAAAGAGTTTATTTGCAAATAGATTCTGACTGAAGAAAACAAGCCCTCAAGATTCAGAGAGGAGAGAGAACACACACATGAAAGCCATAATAGAACGTTGTGAGGTTTTTATAAAATCTCAATGGGACCCTTTCTTTTAGACATCTTTAAACGAAAACCATAAATCTGGGGTAAACGTGGAGCATTTTTAGATGATAAAATGATAGTAATTCTTGCCAGAGCTGTGTAGGGCCACCACATTAGCACCCATAAAGAAAACAAGCTAGAAAATAAAGGCATGGAGGGGGCATTATGAGGAAGCATGCTCATGGGCCAGTACTGTTGACATAAAGGAACTAGACATGCATGATTGATATGATGAACACAGAAAAGAAGCCACCAGACAGGCATGATTATAGTTAAGCATTTTATTTTTTGATTAGAATACTGATGAAAAGCTTGATTAGCATATATTCTTGTTAAATATCCACGATGAAGATTAGACCTTTTCGTGTTTTGAAAAGAGCAATGTAAAGTTGGTAATACTCTATAGCATATAGTACGTTTCCAAAAGATTATCATAGAAATTAATGACCTGTCAAATTAATTTTGTAAACTCTTTCGAATATGTCAGAAAAATAAACATATAATTAATGACAGACAAATACATAAATATATCTGTGGCAAATTTTTAGAATGAGTATTCCTATCATATATATATATATATTAGAACTAAATCTATTTACGATTTTTGTTTTAAGGATTTGCTTTGAAGGTTGGCTGATTAGGTTCATGTGACAGGAAAAGACTTTATGAGTTAGATGCTCATTAGTGTTTGCATATTGTATTTTGTAACGAACAGGACCACTAACACGTTGTAGGATCAATGCACTCATACTCGTCTGATTATTTAAAATTGTGGCAGAGGGTTAAAGTGATGGAAACAGAGAGAATATTTAGATTTATAATTAAGGTACTTATTATGGTATAGATTAGGAGGAATCTTTCACATAGTGAAGCAATTTCTGGTAAAGTATTGAACAAAATATATCTTGTCGTTTTTGTTCACATGACCTACAAGTTTTGGAGCGTTCTCTTCATTTTTGAGGCTAGTTCCTGGTAGTTGCTCCACTTCCTCGAAGCAAGAAGGAGGGATTTAAAGGACGTTTGTTGGCCAAAACATATCTTTTACTGTTAAAATATTATTTTGGTCTCTTAATTATTTTATATTTTAAAATAATTATTTATTGATTAAAAATCATTATTTTTTTATTCTTATACATAAATTAATCATGTTTAGCTAAGAGACTACATATAACAACAATGTTAAAAATGAGAGATAAGAAATAACAAATTCTAATTAATAGAAATTAAAAGTGACAATCTTCAATTAATAAAGAATTATTTTAAAATAAAATAAATAAAAATTAAAATAATAATTCCAAAATCAAAATAGTATTTATTTTCCCAAAATATTCAACTTCTCTCTTATAAATGTTTGGTACAATACTTGTCACATCTAAAATGTGATTGTAAAAATGAAAAAAACGGAAATTTGAATTTTGGTTATGGCCCTACTACATATTTAGATTATGATATTTTGATATTTTGATATTAATAACATCCAAGATATTTATATCTAATATATTTGTATATATTATAAATTTATAAAAATATTACATCATACCGCATTCATCCTTTTTATCTTTGTTCAGTTTATTATGACTCATACCAGATGGACCTTAAATTGTATAATATCTTATACCATAGTATCTAAATTATCATAAAATAAAAAATAATTGTATCCTAAACCACTCTTATACTATTTAACCATCTTTACGGCTCCAGTTTTTTCTCCTTCAAATAACTTTTATCAACTAGTTTGAGTTCATTGCTTCCTTTCTTATATCTCATTTGGTATAAAAGGAAAATAAATGAAAATGAAAATAAGATTAAAAAAATATATTTGATATACAATGGAAAAAAAGAAATAATAAAGAGAAAAAAAGAATAAAAAGACCAAGCTATCATTCAATTAAAAAAAAAATTATTATTATCATTATTTATGATTATTACTATTTATTTATTATTTTTATTTTTATTATTATTATAAAAGTATTTTCTTATTATCCTCTCGTTGTAATAGAATGAGCCTCATTCCATCAAATCCCCACGAAACATACTTTTATCAAAATGATAGAATCTTCGTTCCTTAGGAAGCCACGCACCATCATGCCATAGAGCTGATTTTTTTTATTTCATTCTTATTTATTTTTATAACAACTTATTCCCATGTACCAAACAGGCTCTTAGATCTGCCTCTAAAGTTTCTTTCATGGCTTATCCTTATACTTGGTACTGGATCAGTGGTAGTTTGGGCCATCAGTTCTAGTGAGTTGGGCCTCACCACAGAATCTTAAGACTGATTTCATTCTTCTTTTTTTTGGGCCAACTTAAGAGTGACTTCATTCGAGACACCTATTTTAGCATTACCCAGGGAAATAATAATTATGAGCCATAAGTTTTAAATTATTCATTATGAATATTTTTTAATTTTAAAATTATATTACAAGACCTAGATATTGATTTTTTTTTAATAAATATTTTGTCCTAGATGAATCTGGATCTACATAATAAAAGAAAATATTTATTATAAAAGCATTTCAGAGTAAGGTCATTATACAAAATAAAAAAAATCGATCTAGACCCTCTGTAATAAATTCAAATTTAATATATTTTTACAGTAAATCTTCCAAATTTATGATCTATAATTGTAATTCTCCACAGTCGGAAAAGATTTTGCGTGTACATCGATGAAAGAGAATGAAGGAATGCCATCATAGCCTCAAAGAATGAATTTAATGTAACATACTAAAAATCAACCAAAAATATATATATATATATATATATATATATATATATATACAAAGCAGAAATAAAAGCAATTTTTCAGTTCTCTTTTCAGGAATAGATAATTATAAAATGATTTGATCAGGTACCATTTTTCATATCTTAGTTGTCGAAATTTTCAATTAATACATAATAAATATATAATTAATCAATAATAATACATAAAATGTATAATTTAATTGAAAAATCATACAACTGTACTAATTATATACATGTAATGATATTATCAAAAAAATCACATACTTATTATGTTTTAATTAGAGAATATTATAACAAAGATATAAAATTTTAGATATGAATTTTTTCCATTATAAAAAGGCCGGATAACATAATAATATTTCTTTTTGCCATGATATATAGTAATCTTACTCTGACATTTTTATTTACAAATTTTACAAATATTAGTAGTGCAACAAAGTGTTTTAAATATATTATAAATTCTATTTTCAACACGTCTCATCTCCTTTTATTTCATTTCCTTTCAAAAAATTATCTAATAACCGCAGTTTTAAAATATAGAAATCAGTATGAAGAATAATTATTTTAGTACAATTTATGTAATATTTTCATTTAAGTAATTTTATAACAAACCTTTTTAAGAGGTTAAATTTTTCATATAAATGTATTTGATATTTAACTAAATTATACTTTAATGTTTGTAATTTAAAAAATAGCATTTGACTCCACTGGTATTTAATACACACACATTCCCTTCAGATGCATTTCTTCAAAAATGAAATTTCTTGTTTACTTTTACCATCATAATAATAATGAAATTACAATAGTATGTTAAAGCTTAACATCCTAGCTATGTACTATTTTAATAAACACAAAACATTCCCTTTAGATGCATATCTTCAATAATGAAATTTCTCCGTTAGTTTTACCATTAAATTATTATGTTAAACTTAACATCCTATAGTTATGTACTATTTTAATGAATTATTTTAATAAACAAATAATATGTTTCATATAGACAAAAATACAGTTAACAATAAGAGGGAAAAAGTAACAATGTTTTGAAAACAGGATAAGACTAATGATTTCACATACTTGGGCATGTAAGATGTACAAACAGAAATATATATAAACTTTGATATTGTCACAATAATTAAATAGTGCTTTATGATTTTTTTAATATATATCAAAAAAATTAGATGATAGTTTTAGAAATATAATTTAGTCAAATCCAAAATAATTAGTGTAATCTATTCAAATGTTTTATTATTAGATATACATTCTCAATTACAATGAATGAAAGGAAAACAATAGGAAAAATTTAGAAGTAATTAATTATTAAAAAAATATCTTAAATTTTGAAATTACTTTGAAGCACCTAATCTCATTTTATAATTTTTCAATGAACAAAATAATTCCTAAACGTCATATTTTGCGTTACTTACAAATTACATTTGTCTTAGTTACTAAATATTTTTGTATTTTTTATCATATAAATTTTATTTTCAATTTGTTAGACTAACAAGTAACTTATGAACTTATTATTACTAATATTTGAATTACTTACAAATTATGTTCACCTTTATTATTGAATAATTTTACATTTCTTTTAACATAATTTTATTTTTAATTAATTTGACTAATAAGTAATTAACTTATAAATTTACTATCGCCATTATTTGTGTTATGTATTTACAAATGACATTTGCTTTAATTATTAAATGATTTTATATTTTTTATCATATAATTTTTATTTTTAACTAGTTGAACTAACAAAATTTTTTTTAATTCAATACTATCTTGAGTTGTATTATTTACAAATTACGTTCGTTCTAATTACTAACCAATTAATAATAAAATTTATGTGATTAGAAATGTCAAAATATTTAATAATTAAAAGAAGTATAATTTATAAGTAACATAAATCATAAAAATTAATTTATAAGTTTGGAGTAAATTTTATTAATTAAAAAATCATAAATCGAGATTAAGTCTTTTAAAACCATTACAAAATTTTAAATTTTTTTAATAATTAATTACATCTAAAATTTTCCTACGCAATGCCCTGGAGGAGTGTAGGCATGAATGGATGTGTGACGGGCTACAAATTGGGCCAATCACTCACAGTGTCGCCCTTTGAAGAGTCAGTCTCCGCACTTTTGGTCGAAATAGAGACGTCGTGGCCTGCGCAACCTCCCATTGGTCTCTAAATATCAAATTCTCACTCTTCGTTCATTTCACTCATCTTCCAATCATACCATTTACCTTTCTTCCGGGCAATTTGTCCAATCACCATTCTTTTTCTACCATTTCACTGTTATGGTTGCACTCTACACACTCAGTGCTCATGCAAAGGCTACGATATGATATGATTAGCATGTATTTAGGATCTGATTTTTTTTAAAAAAGTTTAGATCAAATATTTGAATCAAAAAATAAATTTTTATAATTTAAAATAATTAATTTTTATAAATTAAAAGTTAAATAAAAAATATGAACAAAATTATGTATAAAACTAAAATTTTAAAAATTTAAAACAAACGATCATCTCTACATGTCCCTTATTGTTATCGTTTTCGATATGACTGGTTTTTGCGTGTAATTTTCCATAATAAAGCCAAAATTCTATAATAATGATAATGATAATAATAATAATAATAATAATAATAATAATAATAAATAGAGTTATAGCTGTCAAGCAACGAAAGTTTAGTTAGGAAGGGGGGTCACTTGACTAGTTGATCCGATACTTTTTGACGTGATTAGCTATGTGAGCACACTAATAAATGATAATTATTATAATATTCGGCAAAAGAATCTCGATATATATATATATATATATATATATATATTAATATTGGTGGAGGCTCTATCTTAAAATATCAAGTTTAATATGCCGCATGTTACCACTGTTTTTAGTATTTCATAATTGGTATTTATCATTCAAATTATCTAACATTTAAAAAAGAAACAACTACCAGAAATGCTAAACAATAAATCAAGGGTCTTTTTCTAAAGAGGAGAAAATTCTGATGAATTAACCACTTTAATACGTCAAAGTTAATTAGTGGTCATCTTTCTGAATGTTATATGAATACTAAAATGAATATTTTGCACTTAGTTACAAGACGTTGTTAAGCAATTAATGAAAATCTTCAAGACTAACCAAATAAAAATAATCTTATTTTTTAGTACAAATTTTTTACAGTCGAAATACTGTAATAGAAAATATAATCTCACACTTTATATATATTTTTCATACTATGGAGTAGGCCAAAAGAATTATTTTTAATTACTTCATGGAATCTGATTTTTCACTTATCACAGTATAGCGGTCATACAAGTGAATATAAGCACATTCGTTTTTATTGCATCATGCTCTCATTATAGTGACATTTTTCAATGATGAATGTGAAATGTTCCCCCTCAAAAAGTATTTAGCTAGGAGGGTAGGTTTTTTTAGAGTTGTTTGACACAGTGAAGAAGCTCTCGATCAATTAATCTTCATTTCAATGAAAACAATTCCTCCTCATCTCTATGTTTTTTTTTTTTTTGGAGAATAACCACTATTTTATAAATTAAGTAAATTGAAGTTTGTTGAAACTCAGTAAATTTCTGACTAAGTCATGAGCATCAAAATTTGACTTTTTTATATTTACTTACGCAAAATTAAGTCTTATCATTAGAATAATCTTGCAATCTTAAAGAATACTCTCCAAATTCATCTTCAAATATCTCTTATCAGATTCCATGCATCATATTAGAAAGCTCCCATAGAAATCAAATTGCAAGTTGCCCGCCTCATAACAGTGATCACTATATTTTTCATGTGTTGCTCATTAGTTAATTTGTATGGCTTAATACGCCAATAGTATACATATATAGTGGACTATGGAAGACTGATTCCACGACCAATAGACTAGTTTATTGTTCATTCATTACTGCGCCTATCTAAAGTCTCATTAACTTGTAAGCTCAAAACGGAATTCATACTTGTTAGCTTTAGATGAAATAACTCGTTCATAAAGAATTGAGGATAAAGTCCAGATACTATTCATTCTTTAATGGCAATTTGGATCTCCTGGTGTTGAGTGAGAATATAAGGTCTGTTTAATTATGGTGAATCAATAGTCTAAATTTATATCAAAAAACAAAATTAGCTGAAAGACCACAACCTGTGCAAGCCATACCCCAAATGGCACATAACATTGATTTACCCTTCAGAGACCTCTCTCTCTCTCTCTCCCTCTCCTGTGATCATTGTGCTTGGTTCGGTGCCTTTATATATATGTAAACGTCCATACGAGTGTGTTAGTGTTATATAGTATATTATATTATACTGCGATACAAGCAACATATATATATATATATATATATATATATATTACTCTATTATCAATAATTAACCGTTAAAAAGTATTATTAATTAATCAACCAGGTACATAAGAATTCGCATTGAATATATATCATACGGATCGATTCAATTTGAGTTAACTCCCCTTCTTGGCTTTTCTTTGATGGTAACTCACCAAATCCACCATGAAAGAAAGAGCAAGTTGTAAGATTCACAGACACACGCAGAGAGGTATATATATGACTAATTAATGGCTTCGAAATAAAGCTAGCTATATGATTCACTTATACATATGTTCCTCTGTACATCGCCTTAAGTTATAGGAGCCTCTTTTCTCCTTCACATCTAGCTAGTTTTACAAGGAGGGAAAAAAAAAACAAAGGAAGGGCAATATATATATATATATATATATATATATGTATGTATGTATGTATATAGATTATACTTGGTGAAATTATAAATATTTAATGAGCTGGGAGGTAGTGAGAACTGAGAAGACATCGCATTACTTGAACTTGAGATCGGAGGGATTGAATATAATCTAGGGTTTCTTCAACCAAGGACACATCGTCCATAAGCTCTCCCCCTGGAACAAGCCTCTTAAGCATTCCTGTTCTCTTCTGGATCAACTTCTTTGCAATGGAATCCCCCATCACCATTTTCTTTACTCTTCTACGAAGTGTACGGCTTCTCTTCATGATCTTCTTGCTCCTGACAATTATCCCTCTGTTGTTGCTCAGCAGTGACGAAGAAGATGATGAAGTGAAAGTCTTCCTGAGCCTCTGGCACTCTAAGGACCCTATTATGTGCTCCGTAAGGACTTTGCTATTGTGGTCTCTCGAAGCAATATTGGCAATCAGAGCTCGGCTCCAACGCCTGCTTTTATTTTTCGTAGAAGCGATTGCTAAATCTGCTGACACTTTTATGGCCTTCTTCCTCTCCAAGAAGTTCATGTTCTTCTTCAGAGACGTACATTTTCCAAGACCCTTTATCCATTTTTGCAGAAATTCTTGCTTCAGTGAGCTGGGATTTCGCATTCTCTGTACAAAGATTGAAAATTTCGCGTTAGCAAGTGAAACATGAAATAGAGGCTAATAAAGAACTGATAACTTGGGCTTTTAATTCGCAGAAAAAAATTGCAAAAAAAGAATGAAAATAATGCATATATACCTTTTTCCAAATTTTGTATTTAGACGGTAGAAGATGGAGAAGAAATAATTTTCTATTGAAGCGTATGAGTTTTGCTGTGTGACGAATCTTTATAGATCCAAGAAAGCATTACAGGATCAGAGAGAGAGAGAAAGAAGAGAGTGAGAAGAAGAAGAATGTGGAGGAAGGGAATTTATGTGGTCGATGGGAAAAAAAGTGGTGGGGCTTTGGGCGAAAGACACCGCACATGGTGGCACATGCAGTCCCTGGCCCACACATCTTAAAATTGACGAGGAATAGAATATAGGAGGTGTATTTAATGCACCAGCGTAATTAATATATTTATAATGCTAATAATTTTATTAAGACGTTACTGTTGGTTGATTAATGGCATATATAAGATTTTTTATTGCGTTAATAATAAGTTGTTAAGATGTTAAATAGCAACTTCGTTAAGATATTACTAATTTTCTATGGAAGCATTACTTGAACATCATAGAAGACTGTAATTATACACACACACACACACACATATATATATATATATATGAAAGAAGTTAATGTTACGCAAACCTAACATTTGTTTCTTGTTTTGAACACAAACAAAAGTCACTAAATAAGACGCGTTTCAGAACAATGTGGCTATGTGGCCCACGATAGGAAATTTCGCAGGGCAAGATTGTCAGTTAACCCGTGGATTTATATGTGGACTTAATAATCCCATAGACATTTCAATCAATGTATTTGAAAATATCATATTTACATAATTTATTTATAATTACCGTACTCGTTAAATAAATATTAGGCTTCCCATTCTATGATTGTCTTATGCTGTAACGAATTGAATATATCCTCCTATTGCAATTTTGTTATTAGTGTATCAGTTATCAACTTAATTGCTTCTTTATGTCTGTCTTATGCTGTAATCAAATTATTGTAAATATCTATTGTTGAAAAGTTTATAGTTGACGCGGCACCAATGTTAATTTTTTATTAGTAAGACAAAAATAATATGAAAATTTTAATTCATAATTCGCTGTCTTTTTACACCTCCTAAAATTGCTAACTTTCCTGATTATAGTATTCAAAAGTTTAGCAATTTTTACAATTTCAATTAGACATAAATAACCCCACACTTTGATATTTAAAAGAATAATAGAAAAATTAATTATTTAGTTCTGTTTGCCTCTATTTTTAATTTTGTTTATATAGCTTCTTTTTTTGGTATAAGCTGTCTACTTTTTATTTGTTTAAGGTTTGAACTATAATCACAAATAAACTACGTTATATATAGTGGGAACTAATTAAATGTAAATCTTAAATATTTAAAAAGTAAAGACTGATTTTAAAAAATAGAATCTATAAAAATCAAATTAAAAATTTAAGAAAATTATAGAAACCAAATGACTATATAATATATATATATATATATATATAAGCAATGGATCTTGAAATCCAGATGCCAAAAGATCCCAAAATCATACCTATTAGCAATAGTTTTGCAACTACTAAAACTCATGTTATTTTTTAAAACTTATAATTAAAAATTTTCTTTTAGAATTAAATTATATCAATGTTTATTTTTTAAAATAATGGTTAAATGAAGTAGTGATAAGTTTCTCGACATGTATATCATAACTAACTTCTCTATTTATATTATAATTTTATATAATAAAAATTAAATATTTGATCTCTATAGTTTATACTTTTTCAAATAAGTCTTTATACTTTCCAAACATTTAAACTTTATTGATCCTCACTGTTCGATTATTATATTATGATTCTTTGTTTGTAATTAACAGCGGGGTCAAATTTTAAACGTTTAAAAAGTATACATACCAATCAAATGAATACATTATAAAGATTAAATTAAAAATGTAATTAAATTATAAGAGAAAATGATTATTTATTTTGAAAAATCCTATCTATAAATATTTAACTATTTTTTAATAAAAACAAATGTAAAATTTTTAATTAAAAAATAGCATATTCTAATAAATCTTTGTCACACTTTTCCACTCTCAGGAGTTTCTTTCCCCATGGTCTTCCCTCTTATCTTCTTTCTCCTGACCCTATCGTAATTTCATAATTTCTTCTCTTTCTTCTTCTCAACATATGCTTTGTAACTTTTTCATGATAGATTAATATATATTTGGTAATTCCCACTCTCTCTCTCTCTCTCTCTCAAAAGTTACAGTCTCTTAATTATATAAAGTCTATATCTAAGTTTAAATCCTTGAAGGCAACGGATAAAATTTATTACGCCTACAGAGGCTAACTCAATTTATAAAAGGATACTTGAAATTTAAGAGAAATCAATTAATTTTGAGCAACAACTACTTGACAGTAAATGGAGGTTTGATGGTCAGTGGCAATTTTAGTTTCAAC
The DNA here is from genome assembly GCA_037074485.1 of Delonix regia. NCBI lineage: Eukaryota > Viridiplantae > Streptophyta > Magnoliopsida > Fabales > Fabaceae > Delonix > Delonix regia. Next base: position 22,816,378 of record CM073451.1, on the reverse strand, counting down.
GGAAGGCAGGTTTAATTGTTCAAGACTTCAAGCTACCTCATTGATCTTCGTCACCTGTTACAAGCGCAATTCTCAATAAATGAATTTCTTTCTGAATTTTTCAAAGTCCCCTCTTAATTACCTGCAGATTGAGGAGCTCTTGAGTGTGAGAAAAAGAAAAAAAGTTGAGAAATTGGTCTTAAAATGTGAAAATTTTTAACCTTCATAGTACAGTGAGGAGTTTATAGTAATTCATAAATGTCTCTATTGCGTATGTGTATGTGTGTTGTGTGTGTGTTCTGCAAATTTTATCATACAAAGGAACTGTGAAAATAAAGATGGTTTAGATTCAAAAAGACTATTGGTGTCAGTATAAAACTTTCGCGTGTAATCGATTAGCTAGGTTAAAGTATGTTTTTCGTTACAAGATTAGGTCATCGTAAATTCGAACCTCTTTAACATATGTCACGAATAAAAAAAATAAAATAAAAACATAAACAATGAAGTATAAAATAAGAGAACATAAACAATGAAGTATAAAATAAGAGTTTGATTGATTTTCTTTCTCATGTAGCTCAAGTGATTTTCTTTCGAAAAAATAATAATTAAAAGGCACCTCAATCTGCGACCTATAGATAAAACTTGATCAATGTGAATGTGAATAGTAGGCATTGATTTGGGAAGTACGTGGACATTAATTACAGGAACGTGGCATTGGCATCTAGTTAATTCCTGGATCAGGTTGTTTGATAAGCAAAATGAATAGTGCTTTTTGGTTTCATATGAATGATAATTCATTGTTTGTTGCATTAATTTGATCGTCGTTAAATTCAGCACTCCACAGCCGTATGAGTTGTCAGGAAATAGACGTTTTTGATTTAGGATTGGTTACATAATATGCATATGGTTTTGTTGGCAATCTGGTTCCTAAAAATCTCAATTTAGCAAATTGCATGTGGCCATGTTCTCATCAAATTACATGTTCCAAACGAAAAGTTAATTAAACATAAAACTCGTAGTCATATATTAACTACATTTGCTATATCTACAACGTTAATGGAGCGACAATACGAGCTGAACATGCTCTATATGTCTATATATTATATAAATATATCTTATGATAAAGGGCATGAAAAATTAAAAGCTTGTCTACATCTATACATGGTTTCTTTTAATCTAAAAATATGATTCATTAAACAAGAAAGGATTTTCATATAGTGATGTTGTTATACAGAGGTGATCGTTGATCAGTTTTAAAAATAAATCAGTCAATTTTGATAAACCTAAATTAATATATAAAATTTAAAGTTCCAATTCTTAATGGTAGAGTGCTCTTTAATTATTTTCTTTATCTCATGAATCATGCTCGTGTGCATAAATGAGATATGGGCTAAGCCGCTGATTAGTGGCAAAATACATTAACTAACTTTAAATTTGATTTTTCGTGTCATGTGAAAGAAATGAGGATACGATTTGCTTTTTTCTTGCTACAAGGAGGATTAAGGTCTAAATTGTAATTGCCTTTAGACTGATGAGTTTTGATGAGAAAATAAATTTTTTTCGAGACCATAATTTTCATACATATTTATAACTTTAGAAAATTCATTTTAGAATTGTATAAATTCGAATATATATATATATATATATATATATATATATATTTTATATACTCAAATTTTAATAAAGGAAAAGAGATAGATAGAGAATTAAATTGGCAGGATCCGGAAAACATGCTGATACGAGGCCATCAGGTCCCACCATTGAATACTGATTCTTGGAGCTGTTGGGTTTTGGCATTGCCTTCCAGGAAAAAGAGCACAATGCAATCCCCACATGCTCCCCACATGGCCCTTTCAAAAGTGTGTTTTCTCATCTTCCTCTCTCCCCCCTCTGTTCTTCTTTTTCTTTTTCTCTCATACTCCACGAACCAACCAAATTTCCTCCTTCCCTTGCCACATGTCCTCTATATTTTGCCTTTTTCTCCTTACTAAGTAGTATTCATCTATTTTCTTCTTCTAGACATGCACTTAATGAGGAAAACTGTGTCCCTTTCTCGGATTGTGTCTCCGCCACAAATGTCGACCAATCTGTTTATCTCTTTTCGATGAAATCTCTTTTGCAGTATCCTCGTTCGACTGAGAACTTGAGGATACAGCTTCGAAGAATATGGTAATGCATGGTTCGTGAAGGAGGAATGGGATGGGGTGGTAAGGGGACGAGTATTAGGGAATGGGACCAGAAGGAACAGAGTATAGAATGATGCTTTGAGGATGGGAAAATGAAGGGGAAGCAAGAGGGAGCATGCGTCTCAAAATTTGTCGCCATCTGTTATCATTCTTTGAAGACATTTACGCTTTCTCCAACTGCTCTTTTTGAATGGATTAGCTAGCTATTAGCTGTTCTTTTTGTGACATTTCCCTCCCTATTCGTATACCCGTGGGAGTGGGACCTTGTTTTCAACGGTCCTTAATGCACCATCCATCTTTCGGCACACATGCTTAGATGAGTACTAAGTCTCTTTTGAAAATAATATAAATACGTTAAATTACCTACATATTTTAATTCGTATAAGTGGAAATTGCTTGTTATATACTTATGCTTGTCAATGATTAACTTGTCTTACTTATATTTAATAGGCAGTAATTAGTTGTTTATTTGAAAAGTTTGTCTTTTTATGAGAAATTAAGGTGTCAAAGATAAATTACATTTGTGGAGAGGGAGACTATTACAATGTTGGGATGTAATAGAAATGGCGATCTGGTTAGAGTTAGATTATAGTTTTGATTTATCAAATTTGCGTAAAATAGTCCAGTCCTATCAGTAGATTAAATGTCGAATTGGGGATTCTAGGTTTGGGTTTTAAGGATAAACTCCAAAATACTAAGAAATAGAGTTAATTATAGATATAGTTGCCAAATTCGTAAGTTAACTCATTAAATTTGCCAAGCTTATGATTTTAATCAAAGAAAACATGTCAATGTTCTTGATTTTAAATTGAATCATTAAGATTATAGTTTTACCAAAGGAATTCGTACGTTACCTCGCTTGTAAACTTGACTAAATGCAAACTAGGATTAATTGGCATGTGACACAGATGAAACCACTTGAATAAATTTGTTTAGAGTGAATAATTAGGTGAGTTAACCAAAAGAAAAAAGGTAGAATACTAAGACTAATTATAAGTGGGATCAAACATGCACTCATAAGTGTGAATGGAGCATGTGCATTACCATATCCTGCTTAACATGTATACGCATAATTTTATCTACTATTCTTTTAGATTTTTTGAAAATCTAGAATAAAAAATATAACAATTAGGGCTGCACATAAACTTGTTGGTTGGGTAAACTTGGCCCAACTCGGCCTCATTAGGCCAAGTCAAAAGAGAAGATCAGGCCAACAGTTGAATAGAAGGGGAGAAGAAAGCCACTAGGTGGGGTCGAGTTCGATGTGGTGAAAATTTTTTATTCACCTGGCTCAGCCCAATGGCTAAATAGATATTTTATAATTATTATTTTATATTTTATTTATATTATTTGATTTAGTTAAATTTTTGGTTAATTTTATATCTTAAGTTTCAAACAAACCCTCACCTCACTCGAGCTCTTTGTTTCCCTACCGTTGCATCGCTTTAGCTAGTTGTCCATCTCTTTCTGGCCTATTTTGCTCATCGATTATTACAGGAAGCAAAGAACATTGTCCCGAGTCGAGTTCGCTTGTTGTGAAGCTTGAATAACCTTCAAGCCCTCACTCGACTCCTCACCTAAGTACATCTCTTGCTTTCTGAGTCTTTGTTGCCAGTCATCAGCCACCCTCTGGCCTCCGGCTTGTAAAGCCACCCAGGACATTGCCTCGAGTTTTCCAATCACCATGGAGATCAGAGTCGTGTGTTGTCGGCTACCCAAGTCATTGCCTACTTGCCCTAACTTCGTTCTACGTTGTTCTTGCTTGTTGTGGAGAAATTTAAGGCAAGTCAAGGTATGATCTTGTTCTTCCCGTCATCCTTCATGATTATATATAGTGTATTGGATTGATTGTGAAGTGTGTAAAGATAATGTTCGAAATGCTTGTTAATTCTTTATGATTGTGAGTATGAGTGTAAGCTGTGAATCGTATGCTCCCTTTGCCTCCTAATACCCATAAATCTGATAGCTAGAAATGCCTTAAGATCAACAGGACAAATACATCAACAAACATAATGAGATAAGGTGTTCTTGGATGTTTAAGATTGAATTAGATCATTGCTATCTAAACAAAAGCCTTTACCTTTGAAGGGCTCTGTTCCATGTATTACATTTTTGTTTGAAGAATTATTTCACTTTTATGAGTTTGAATATAATTCACATGGCTGGTTGTGTTTATGTGGTTCTAAAAGTTTGGTTTTGGGATAATAATTCTTAGGAAAAGCATTAGGAAAGTTGAAATATGAAGGTTAGGTACATTAGTGATTGTATTTTTTAAATTAAATGACCATAGATAGTGAAAGAATATGGTCTTCCTTCTTTGGCTAGTACATTTTCAAGATGTCCTTATGTAATTCATTGTTGTATTATTTGACTTTGTCCTTGTGTGAATGTCATTGTACATATGCTATTTGATTTCTGCCTTCAAAACATTAATCAGTATTTGAAATGTACATTAGTTGGCTATATGGATGCAAGTAATTAATAGTCTCTAGGATAAGTCCAATCCCTTGCCAGTAGCATGCCTACCACTAACCCAAACCTTATAGATACAAACGATGACAATGTCATAGGTTTTACATCTACATTAGCATCTGCTGTGGAGTCTACTATGTAGGTGAAAAGAGAAAACTTCCCTTAAGAAAATCTGATGTGTGGAATCATTTTACAAAGCTCCTATTGAAGAGACCAATAGGGACGTGTGAGTTGCCTGTAATTACTATCGGCCTTCATATACTTGTGACCTAAACAAACATGGCATAAATTCACTAAAGAAACATTTAACGAGATGTCAAAAGCATCCAAATAGGGCTCAAGAAATATCCCAATCTATGTTAGTGTATCTTACGCCACTCAGAAGTTCTCAGCCAAGAATGTTGGTCCCACACATATACATTGTAGATGAGTGTCAAAAAGCCATAGCTAAATATGTCATATGTGACAAGATGTTATTTAAGGTTATGGAAAGACATGGGTTAAGGAGTTTATATAATCAGCTAGAACCTAGTTTTCTTGTTTTATTAAGAATGACTATTGCAAAAGATTGTTACAAATTTTATCTCTAAGAAGGTAAGAATTTAAAAGATTTCTTAACGAAATCATGTAGCTGTGTTTATCTCACAATTGATACCTAAGCATATGTGCAAAACTTTAACTATATGTGTCTCATTGCTCATTTCATTAATGAGCACTAAAGATTGCAAAAGTGGATCTTAAATTTTTGTCTAATTGAAAATTATAGGGGTGACACCATATGAGAAGCCATTGAGAAGTGCTTGTTGGGGTGGGGAATTGAAAAAAGTGTTCTCATTTATGGTTGATAATGCAAGCTCAAATGACAAAGTAGTTGAGTACTTGAAAAAATAGCTAAAAAGTTATAATAGGTTAGTTTGTGGGGGAGATTTTTCGCATATGAGGTGTTGCACTCATATTCTAAATTTGGTAGTAACCAGTGGGTTGAGGGATTTGCATGATTCTATAGCTGCCTTTTGGAATACGGTGAGATATGTCAAGTCTTCTTTAGCAAGATTGCAATGGTTTAAAAGTTTTGTGAAGAAAGAAAAAGTAGAGTCTAAGAGTTTAGTGTGCTTAGATGTTCCAATCAGGTGGAATTCTACCTTTTTGATGTCGGAGCATGCTATAAAGTTCCAAAAGGTATTTGACAAAATGGAGGATGAAGATAAGGGGTACATGGCACATTTTAGATATGATACGTGTCGAATTAGTCCACCAGGTGCTTCTGACTGAAGTAATACAGGTATATTTGTTAAGTTTTTTAAGGTGATGAAATGACATTAAGGTTATTTAGATCATTGCACGTAATAACAAATGCTTATTTCTACAAAATTGTACATGTTCAAATTTTGTTGCTTACAAGTTCTATGCATTAGAATCTAGTTTTTGGATATATGACTTCTTAAAGAAATCACATAGTCATGTTTGTCTCACAAATGATACCTGGACATCTTTGCAAAACTTTAACTATAATTGTCTCACAGCTCATTTCATTGATGAGCACTTGAGGTTGCGAAAGTGGATCCTAAATTTTTATCCAATTGAAAATCATAGGTGTGACACCATAGAAAAAGACATTGAGAACTGCTTATTAGAGTGGGGAATTGAAAAAAGTGTTCTACTTAAGACGACAGTTTAGGATTATGGCTTAACTGACATACTCGCCTTAGGTTATATGTATATATGGGAAAAAAGGAAGAAGGAAGTGGAGATTGTACATGAATATTTGGATCATGCCATAGCGGAGCTTCGATGGATACAGTTGGTTCCTTATAGCTTGTTTGAAGTACTTATTGCCATATATTATGATTACTACCCCTGCTGGTTAGTATGTCTACTAGTAACCAAAGGAAGAAGAATAGGAGATTTAAATTTGAAAATGCATGGTTGGCTAAAAAAGATGCTGTAAAAATAGTTAATAAGGGCTGGAATAAAGGAGTTAGTCCTTTGGTGACTGATATGTTAGATTTCTATAGGGAGGAATTAAAAAATTAGATAGGAAATATGAGTGAAGATTATAAGGCTATGATTAGGGAGATTGATAAAAGACTGAAGGAGCTCCACTCACTATGCATCACTAACCAAAATAAAGAGTACCTAGACCTACGAGAATGAAGAAACAAATTGATGTGGTAAGAAAAGGTTAAATGGAAACAACATACAAAAAACTCAATGGATGCTAGAAGAAGATAGAAACACCAAGTTCTTCCATAGCTAACTTATTTAATAGGAAGGTGATTAGACTTGTCTATTCCTAAAAAGGGTTGATGCAAGGAGATCCACTCTCACCTTATCTCTTCATCCTTTATGCAGGAGGCCTGTCAACTTTTCTCAGAGATGTCGAGTAGAAAGGATTCATTTAGGGTTGTAGAGCAAGTGTAAGAGGTCCAAGAGCATCCCATTTACTTTTTGTGAATGACTCTCTATTTTTTTATGAAGCTACTGACACTGAATGCTATAATATCAAACATAATGCTACAAACATATGAAACAACTTCAGGATAGTCTATAAATTTGTAAAAATTTGGTATATTCTTTAGTTATAATGTCATTGATACTTAACAAAGTAGATTATTTGATATTTTAAGGATACATGCCCCACTCAATCATGGTAGATATCTTGGCTTCCCCTCCCTCATAAGAGGAAGCAAAATGTTCATTTTTAGATTTTTGAAGGATAGAATGTAGGGACATGCAAAATCAAAAAAATAAGTTCCTTTCATGTGCAGGTAAAGAAGTAATAAGTAAATCAGTCACTCAATCTACTCCCAATTTTTGGATGAATGTATTTCTCATCCCTACTCCCATTAAAAGAGATGGAGGTATAGGCTTTCGTAATCTTCATTGTTTTAACATTGCTATGTTAGGGAAATTGTTGTGGAGACTTGGCACTTCACTAAACACACTAGCCTTCAGAGTACTTAAAGCTAAATACTTTCCCAAAAGGGATTTCTGGTTAGCTCTTTTGGATTCCAATCCGAGCTTTACTTGAAGGAGTGTGTGGTCATCCCTTTCCTTATTAAAACTTAGTATGAGATAAAGAGTGAGAGATGAAAAGAGAATATATATCTAGAATGATCCTTGGCTGCCAAGAGAAAGAAGTTTCATCCTTCTTGATTTTATAAGAGTTAGGAATCCTATTAAAAGGTTGAAAGCCTCATGATAACATGCAGACAAAAATGAGACTTGATTAAACTTGAACAACTATACCCTGCTGAAGATTATAATGTAATCTTACATATTTTAATCTGTTGGTTCAAAAAAATTGTATGGCACATAATTTAGCCAGACTTTCAATCAGATACCCAGTTTTCATATATAGGAGTTAAAACCTTGTAATGTTGATTTGATTTAATAAAGTATGCTCATATTACTTCAAAAAAAAAAAAAAAAAGCAAGCTGTTGCATATAGTTAATAGTTCAAGCACAACAGCATCTAAGGCTAACTTTAGGAGAAAAGCATGATCAAATATAAATATCATTACTATCTATTAGTTGATGCTGAGTGAGAATATATTATGCAAAAACTTAAACATTATTAACATTTAGCTAATAATATTAATATACTAAGCTACCAAACAAAGAGGATGATATATTAGAATAAGTAAGCTAGATCTTCACTATTGTCAAATGGTATCATACTCCTTGGCTTTTGGAAATTGTGGTCAAGCAGATACACTGAAAGGGCTCAACTTGATATATACAAATAGCCAAACAAAGCAACCACATGAAATATCTAACTACAAGGATTACTGGATTACTATGTATGCCACTTTCCAAACACAAGTTTATACATCAAGAAAACAAAAAATTTAAGAGTGCAATGATAATGATCCATTTGGCCCAATGAATCCTTAATTATACTAAGAGAGTGAACATTGATGGAAGAAGCTTCTAGTTAGAAATTGAATAACCAATTAAATGGGAAGTTCATTCAAGGGACTCAAAGTGGCTCAAACACCAAGATTAATGATCCAATCAAAAAATGGAAAGGGCAAACTAGAAGACGATAACTTAATTTATGTGATATTTGTACACTAAAGAATAAAATGTCAATATTATTATCTTAATACATTAATCAGCTTTATCCTTTTGTGTTTATTTGGCACACTGTATACTAATATAGGATAATGTTCAATAAGATAAGGATTTATAAAAGTTTAATATTATGTTGTGTTTAGTGTGTCATTGTATAAGATAATGTACTATCATTGTTAATGTAATACGTAGCAATTAATGATACAATCTATAAGAGTATAACTATTAACACTATTGGGAAAAGGTGGTTTTGCCACGGTGGTTTAACCATGGTTGGACAAACTATGGTTAAACATTGTCTTAACCATGGTTGTATAAACCGTGGTTTAGCCACATGGTTTAACCACAATTATCGTAAACCATGGTAAAACCAAAAGGCCTTGCCATGGTTCAAACTAAACCACGACAATACCAGGTGATATGGCCATGGGCCATATGATATTGTGGCCCAGCCACGGTTATAAACAACCATGGTTAGGCCTTTTGATGGCCTAACCACGGTGAAAAGTGGCATAGTCACGGTTTTAGAGAAAACTATTAAAACTTTTTAACATACTTTCCCTTCTTCTATCATTTTTATAGATGCTTCACTTACACACCTGTCACACCCTCTCCATCCTTTCACTATGCAATTAGCTTTTGTTGTCGGTCATCCCAGAGAACATTGATGACATTGGGTGGCGTGGAGGAGGTGCATTTTTGCCTTTAACATTTGGAGCTCCAAGTTAGTGTTCTTCCTTCTTTCTTTTTTTTTTCTCTTTAGTTTTGCAAAATTTTTTGTTATGATTTTGATAATATGTTGTATGTATGTAGGTTTATTTGTTTTGTTGTTGCATTTTTTTTCCAGATATTATTATTATCTTTTGTTTTTATTATTATTTATGTTTTCTATTTTTTTTATTATTGTGTTTTTTTTTTCTATTTTTGAGTTTAATTAAATAGAATGTGATATAATATATTCTTATTTATTTTTGTTCTTTTAATTTATTTTAGGGATCATACAAAAATCATTTTGAATTATTATTATTACTACCTTATCTAATAATGTTACTTTTAACATTATAATTCTGTTTTTTGGTTTCCTATGAATATGAATATTTCTTGATTTAAAATTATTATTATCTTATATGTCGGTTTTTACTTTAGTCTTAGTTATGGTATGATTCTTATTAATATTTTTTTTATTTGATTATTAATTTTTTTTTATATTCTTACACTTTTGTAATGTTCAGTTTAAGTTCCTTAAAATTAAATGAGTTGAATATTTAGATTAAATTAACCATTTGATATATGTATTGAATTGATTTTGACGCATTTGCAATTAGTTATGAAGATTGGAGGCTTATACCTTCCAAGTATAAGAATCACATGTACAAAAATACCATCAAAGTAAAGCCATATTCTTTATTTTTGCACCAATATATAGTATCATGCTTTAACACTTAGATTGTATCCTGTAGACAAAGTTTGTACTTAATGATGATATCCACAAGAGATATGTTTTACAATCCATCAGTGGTAAATGGAAGAGTGCATGTTGTGACTTGTTTAAAAATGATGGGATACACAATCGAGAAAAATTACTTCAAGATATACCAGAAGGTATTGACAAGGATCATAGGCAACATTCATTAACTACATATTAAAAAGGCTCAGGTGATAACATAGTTCTTGGAGTTATATGTAATCTTAGATGATTATACTCATTTGTTCTACTTGATCATTAGGAGGTTGCTCAAAAGAATAAACAGAATCAAAAGATGTTGACGATACCACACACTAAAGGATCCAAAAATCTTGCATGAAAGAAAGTTAAGATGGTAAAGGTAATTTCATCAATAATACAACAAAATTTAGTCTATCATTTGAGATACATCATATTTTCCTTTAAATTTGTAGGAAGCAAATCTTGGAGGGCCAGTTATAAAGGGAGATTTGTGGACTGCAATACAAAAGCATTCCAATGGGTCATACGTGAATGATTAAGCAAGAGTTGTTAGTGTAAGTGTATGAATTCTAAGGTATTGAGATGTTTACTTGTACTTTTGTTGAAATGATGTATTCATTTATTTCTATTTGAATTTGTAGGGAAAAATTATTAAAATTAAGCAACAAGACATTTCATCTTAACAAATTTCAATAAATGATTCTTTGGCTAGGGCATTGAGAACCTAAGAGCACCATAGTCAAGTGCGTGGATTTGGCTTTGGTGTTTGTCCAACTCAAGTATTTGGACATAATGGAAGTAGATTTGGAAGTTCACCCCTAGTCCTTCTTATAATTAGCAGCAAAATTAGGTGACAATGCTTAGGTAACAAATGGCAGAAAGAAATGCAAGATTTGCATAAATAAATCCCTAAATGGCAGAAAGAGATGCCTCGAGATATGCTCGGACACAACAATTAAAAGTAGGGATGACTTTCCTTTTATAAGGGTTTCAAGGTCAAGTGCCATCTGAGCTTGCTACTTCATAAACTGCGGAGTAATTATCAAGAGTTTCTCTAGTTTGAATTATATGTTTAGTTATAATTGACTTCAAGTCATTACATCTAACTTTATCATTTCACTTTTAGGTACTAAATGATCATAACAATGGACACATACCTTCACAGGATGCTGCTCATACTCTGCATTGTAGTACATTTGATAAATAGTTTAGATGGACTGTGTTTATGTTAGTGTATTTAGAGAACTTTTGTATTTAGATAACTTTGAGTACCTTTATATGCATTACATATACTTTTGTTAATTAGTGTCCTTAAATAACCTTGTATATGTAATGGGCACTTTTTATCTTGTGACAAGGAAATGTGGTTAGCTGGATTATATTATTGTTTGGATTATTATAGGTTTGTATAACAATAAAAAAAAAACTAAGTCATTTGCATTATTCACTTGAAAAAAAAAAACTAATGCCAACAGTTTAAAACATCATTAAATAAAAATATGATTAAGAATGCTTATTATAGTCTTAACTACAGTTTATAAACCATGGCTAAGTCATAAGACATGTCCTAATTACGCTTTAGTAAACCATGGCTAATTCATGACTTAACCATGGTTTCTGAAACCATAGTTAAGCCAGAGTTTAACCAAGGTTTTTAATAAACCGTTGTTAGGATAGACTTAACCACGGTTTGATAAAACTGTGGTTAAGACATGTCCTAACCATAATTTTACCCACGGTTGTTAGAAACCGTGGTTAGACTTTCTCCACACATGATTCTACTATGGTTTTGACAAACATAAGCATGGGGCTTAATTATGATTATAACCGTTGTTAAACCTCAAAAAATCTATGGTTAAACCCCTTTTTTTGTAGTGTAAAAATAACAATTTTGACAAGAATACTTTTTATTAAAGAAATTGTAATAATCCAAATTTGTTATATAAATATTAATTGTGGGGAAGAGGTTTTCACAGGCTAAGGGGAAAAACTCATGATAATAAAATTTTCTATTAACTATGTTTGAACAAATCTTGCACAAATTGAATTAATAAATTCAAATTTGTAATGAAACCAGTTCTTGAGTATTTCATCCCAAAAAAAAAAAATGATTTTGATGAAATTTTTAATTATAATTTATTAGTAAATGTAGATTACTTATACACACACACACACACCCGTTTACCGGGCACTTTCTTTAAAATTTTTATGGTACTGTAAAAATAATTTTGGTTGTTCATGTTGTGCCTTACAAAAAAAGAAAATTGCAATAAATTATCTAAAAAAATGTTTGTTGTGGTTGGCTATTTTCTTTTTTAAATTCGCCATATCATGTAATTGTAAAATTTATTTCTTTATCTATCTTAATGATCATCAAAATCTAATCAAATTTCATCATCATTCACCTTCTCTTGCTATATTTGTAAATAGAATATATTTTAAATACAATATACTGTACGATAAAAATCAACATACAATTTCTTGAATGACATATCAACAATTACTCCATGGCTTTTGGACCTTTTAGTGTCTTTTCCTCACAGAAAAATAAAAAATCTAATATGAAGCATAGTAGTTAGTCTTTAAAAGTCTTTCACACTAACTTAATTTTGAAATTAAAATTAAACTATTATGATAACTATCACACACTTTCCACTCTCTATGACCTATTAATGTGGGGTTACAAAATTTATTTATACTTAAATAAAGATAACAAAATTGGATTAACATGCACTAATTAATGAGCATGTGAAAGCACTAATCATGTTATAATATAATGAGATTTAGAAATAAAAAAGAATACAGAGGGATGCAATAATAAAAAATAAAACATTAAAAATTAAAATTAGTTAAATATCAAATACAAACTTGCTAAATGCTCTTAAGCAAACACAAATAAGATTTTTTATGTTCCAAAAGTAGATTCTAATTCCTACCTTGGGGATAAAATAGAAGTTGAACATGACTAGACTATAAGGCTCTTGTAGACCAGTGAGAAAGCGCACATGAACCCTAATGTCGGGTATTTAGAAGGACTTCCATCGGCTTAAATGACAAATAATTAATTTGAAGTGATCATTCGGTGGGAGTAGCTAGCTAGCTAGCTAGCATTTATGCAAGGTCAAAACTCAAAGAGGCTAGCTAGCTAAGGGTGGGTTTGTTATATAAACAGTACAAACTTTACAGCCAAAAAGTCAATTAAAGTGCTTAATTTAGCATATCATCCTGCTTTTGTGGGTGCATGATGCCCTTGAATCAAGGGTTTGGTCGCTTCTAATTCACTCAAAAGGCATCCTCTCTATATCTTGTTCTTCAAGGAAAGACCTCAACAGTCAACACATTTAGTTAATGAGCCATATTAGACATGAACACCGCAAATGAAACACATGACAGATCACGAATATTGAAGAATGGAGGACTGTTTAGGAGAGAAGAAATTCCCTTTCTGACAGTGAAACATTCTTTTGGAATTTTCATGTGTAGCAGATACATGTGGATGCCGTTGCCCTATTCAATGTTAATTTATTCACTAATCTCGTTATTCACCAAAGCACATTGATTGATGATATTGATGGGTTAACACACCCCTTTTGTCTTTTTTTTTTTTTTTTGCGTAAAGATATTAATGGATAAACTTGTTACGTCAATTGAGATTAAGTTTTTCTGTGGGATAATATTAAGGACTTACTTTTCAGCTTTGCATTTACTTCCAAAATGTAATCTTAAGTGTTAACTAAGGTGAATAAGACAAAGAATATGTCTCTTAATAACTGTTAAGCCAACAATTTGAGATTATATAATGTTATTCTCTCTGAATCTTGTAATGTTTAGTGCGAGCAGATTACATGCTGTACAGTTACAAAAAATTTTAACTCATTATTTTCTTTTTTAACATGATCCCTTACTGGCAACACAAATATTGTATAGCAACAGATCTACACTCATGTTTAGTAGTGAATAGCAATCAAGACCTACAAGAATATAGATGGGGACATTATATATAATAAATAAGAGTTATAATTATTATTCAAAAAATATAGAATTCAATGAATTACTTGTCTAGGGAATTTTGAAGTCATACAGTCATTATATATGGTTAGGTCACATTATACATCCTTGAAAAATTCTGAAAATCTAGTTTCTAACATAACAACATCAATTGGAGTTTTAAAGTAGAAATTATGGCCAATTTACACTAGTATGTGCAGTAGAAATCATAAAGATATTCGTACTTGAATGTAGAACTTAGACTACCAATGTTATGAGTATGTATTCAAATTAAATGCTTGTTATTTTAGGGAGATAACATAATTTTATCAAACTAGTAGTTTAAGATATGTATGTAAATATGTTTGAGTTACATTGCAATTTAAAATTTAATCTATTTCTACATTAAATATATCTTAGGTGGATTTATAGGCTATACCTAATCATAATTTAGTATAGATTATGACAATCATGTTACTCTCTCTAGCCTTTGATATTTTTAAGCGAGGTTAGTGGTAATTTTATAATTAAAAAAAAATCAGTTGTTGAAGTTTGTAAAATGTTTTTAAAATTAGAGACAAAATGGCACAAAAAATAAGGATGTGTATAAAATTTTTTCTTTCATTTTACTCACTTTTTTTTAAAAAAAAAAAAATCTTGCTTTAATTTATAAATACTTAATAAATTTTACATTTTATAGACCATGCAAACTCAACGAATTAAATGGATGTTGTAAACAGGTACGTTGCTGAGTAAGCCAACCGTCGAAGCACCTAGGACAAATTTTCACCCATCAATATTTGTGATCACCTCTGACACAACATCTAAATATCTATGGAGTCATTTGTTAAACCACATAATATAATTCACAGAACTATATGACAAATATTTCAAATATCATTTAGAAAATGTTTCGTTATATATAACGTTATAAACTGTGTCCTCATATCATCTAAATTATATAAAAGTTTTCTCAAATTCAAAAGTTTCTATCACTATATATACTTTTTAAATAAAAGGGAAATTTATACAACTTGTAGAACTTATTTTCATGTTCTATGATCAGTAACTTTTTACAAAAAATTTCTAAGTTGAAATGCAAATTAATAATAGATAGAACAAGATGATTTTTTTTGGTCACATACAGACTTCAATTATTTGGTCCTTGAATTTAAAAGATACATTATTTGGTTTTTGAAATTTTTTTATTCACTATTCATTTGATTTAAAAAGGACAAAAAACAAAGGCAGCTTTTTCTAAGCAAATAATTGGGATATGTATTTTCTTTCAACCATAAAAAGCCATATTTTCCTTGAGAACAAAAGAAGAAGAAGGAGAATTGGAGAAAATGCGTAAAGGAGCTGAAGCTCTGAGTGAGACATGCGAACCAATCAAAACCAGCCATTCTTATGTTATCATCTTAGCAAAAGCGATTTGCATTAATTAATCTTTGAATTAATGAAAATATTAAGTGTCATGTCTTGTGTCACATAGCAATTCCATCGAACATGAAATCTGAACTACTACAATTATCTCTAACCAAGACGTGTTTGTTAGGCATATTCCACAAGTTAAGCTGTCAATGAAGCTCGCTAACTAACAATATAGTGGTTAAGCTATATTCGCGTGCTTCTGTCTCTGAATTAATTCACTACACAAAAGACAAAATGTGATAATCATCCATCTAATGGAATATTTGGATGTGCTAATTAATTTAGTATTATTAATTTGGCTAAAATGTTGTCTGGTAATATATATTTATAGATCAAGATAAACCTAAATAGGATTGTACTCCGACAATCAGTAATCCAAAATTTTCTCTTTCAAATATGAACAATCCGATGTGTAAATATAACAAAATAATGGGTAAACAGATTTATAATATTATCTTCTAAAATAATGAAAATTTTGGTCAAACAGAAGTCATACATCAGATTGAGAAAAAGTAGAAGATAAATTTTCCTAAATTATACATTATTAATTTATAAGTCATAAGTCTACTTCTTCGGTTCTTCCTGATCAAACCAGCTAATTATTAATGATTGAGATCGTGTGAATAGATGTGTGGTGAGTTAATTATATGAGACTGAATGTGAATGGAATGGAAGGAATCTATCATTTGGATAGTTATTAAGCTATGACTTTAAAATTTTGAATATAAATTTTTTTTTTAAAGTAATCTAGAATGTACAGAAGTCCTCTTTATTAACTCTCAATTTGTTGAAGGATAAGAAAAGCTATGAAGTTTTCCAAGGGAATGAACAAAATTAGACATCAGTTTGCTTCTTCATATTTTTCCCGTTAAATATTAATTTTTCAAGTAATTAAAATTAGTTTATTTTCATTCCTCTCACTTCATGCTTTCCATATATATATATATATATATATATATATATATATATATATATATATATATATATATTCTAATGTAAAGATAGGTACTTACAAAAATTCAGAATACTAAAGAAATAACATTTATAATTCTTTTGCCGAAGCAATCTTCGATATGATGCAACCGTAGAAACTTTTGCGTCATTTCAGCAAGAACATGATGCAATGACACTAGATCTAGAACTCCAATGAAGGAAGAAAATAACTGAACTACTAGGAAAATGAAAACACAAAAAGAACAAAAAAATTCTCTGCTTGAATGAAGGTAGAAAACTGCATGCGGACTAACCGAATAATCATATTTCTACCTAAGCAAAGAAACACTTCTTCAATATAATTAACGTAAGTAAGAGGACTTTTCTGTAACAAAAAGAAATCTCAAATGAGAAAAAGATAGAGTTATGATACAAGGCTTTTCAAGAGGTGTATGTGATAGAGGAGGGACCAGCAAGGTGACTGTTTGGAATATTAATTGATCGGTGCTATATATAATTCTATCCTTCTTATTTGATCACATGATCACGCACACGCAGGTACATTAATCATTAACTCCCTCCAATCTATGTCTCCTAATTTCGGTATAAACGACTTGTATAATTTACCAGGTCAAATATACGAGTTACAGCATTTACAGTGCACACACATAAAGTAAAAGCTACTGGAACATTACCCCATCAATATCAATATATATATATATACACACATACATATTACATAGACTAATCTAATGTGACAGCAAAGAAAAGCTTTATTCATAGGATTAAAAGGGCAATTATTACAGAAGTTAAATTACGTACAACCTTATTCCCTCCTCACCCCAAAAGAAATAGGCCGTTGCAGTGTGTTCCCAAAGGGTCAACCTAACTCACCCTTCCCCATGTGGTGGGGCAGACTCAGTACTTTGGATATATGAATCCCTATTTCAGACACCATACAAAGAAGACAAGCTCCTCAGGATGCTCACTTTAGCTTGAAGTAAGACGATGTAGCTCTGAATGCTCTGAAACAGACACT
This sequence comes from Delonix regia, assembly GCA_037074485.1. Classification (NCBI taxonomy): domain Eukaryota; kingdom Viridiplantae; phylum Streptophyta; class Magnoliopsida; order Fabales; family Fabaceae; genus Delonix; species Delonix regia. The sequence continues at coordinate 22,798,824 of CM073451.1, read as the reverse complement.
GCACATCCATTCCATGGCTCCCAGGAACAGTTCTCTGAAGTTCCCTAAGCTTTCTTCGTAGGGAAGCTTTAATGGCATTGCCATTCTCCTTCTTTGCCAAGCAGAACTTCGCCTTCTTCTTCCTTCCCTTCACATGCAAGCCTCCTCTTCCCCATGAGGAACAACGCCTTGTGCTCATTTTAGCCTGTGAGAGAGAGAAGAATTATAGGGAAGGAATGGATATACGAAGATATGGGATTATGGGTTAATCAAAGGCCTAGGGAGGGTGGGTGTTTATATAGGCAAAAAGTACTAGACTCAACGTGCAACTATCTCTCAAATCAATAATTGCGATTGCTCTTCATTCATTGATGGAGAATGACAGAGATCTGTCCTTGTCCTACAGTTGTTCGTGGTGGATATATATTCACTCACCACCAAATCTCACTGTTGCTGGTGATTTCTTCTGAAGAAACGATGAAAGTTGAGTAATAATTCTGTCAAAACAACTTAACAGTTAGCATCAAAAGGGAAAATAAATATAGTTTTACAAAAGCTGGGAGGGAAAAAAAAATTAAAAGTGATATGGAAATCTGTCCCTACCGATCATGATTGTAGAACGAAAGTTAAATTTTTTTCCCTCGAAGATCACATTAATTTGAGTTTGACTAATTTTATTTTAATAATCTTTGTTTGCTTCCAGGATCTAATTTGAGAAGAGAAGCAACGACAATCCTAAACTCTGACATCAAGAATTTTTTTTTAGAGTTACAACTATTAACGCTAAACTCACACTTTATTAGAGATTTGAAATTATTTTGAAGATACGGCAATATATGGAACCCACCTTCAATTATAACCATATCTTCCCCTCACACAAGTGTCAATTTATTTACCTACACATTCACAAAATTTATGACTTTAAATGTTCCTTCAAATGGAGAAGCCAGAAGTGTACCAATTTCATTTCAATTGTTTATTACGGTGCAACTAGCACGCAACCAAATTTTTAAGCTGCCGTTGATCGATGTACAAGACTCAAATTTTTTTTTTTTTTTCATAAAGAGTAGAGCTGTGTCATTATTAGATATCTACAAAATCCATGTAAAATAATTTAGGTTAGATTAATATTGTGCTTCTTTTTTAATTTTATTTCAAGTTAAGTTTGAATTAAGTTATCCCAAGTTTATCCCTTGAAACCTATATATAGGAAGAATTTGTGATGAATATGAAATTTAAATGACCATTTTAATAGTTCAAACTTAATAGATTAATTTAAAACAATAAATAAAATTAAAAAAACATAAATATATATCTTACTTTTTTTTTTCTGTTACGTTATTCATAAAATTTAACTAAGTTATCATTTTTTTTTTTCTTTTCTTCTTATTCTCTCTTCTTTTTCTTGTCTTCTTCCTTCTTATGTCCTCACCATCCCCACCATCCGCACATCTACCAGAATAAAGAAACTTGGAAAAAGAAAATTTCTCTTCTTTCTCCTTTCTCAACTTTATTAGACTACTAAGCATAAGAACGGATTAGTACAAAATAGAGATAAATGAGGCGAATTATTTCAGGTTTTAAGAAATTATCACAAAAAATCTTTATATTCGGAAATTTGAAACAATAATTGAACATATCCATTGCAGAGAAAATATGAGAGAGAACGACAAGAGAAGTGAGAGATCAGAAAATGAGTTGCACAAGAGAAGAGAAAAAAAAAAAGATATTAAAATGATATTATATATAATCTCAATACCTTGTTCATCGTTTAAAATTAATTAGTTATTTTATTTTATAAAGCATCTCAAAATTTCAAATGCTCTCAAAATTTTTCGACGCATAAGGTCCCCAGCTCAAATTTTTAAAAAAATATTCTCACACACAAAAAACAATAATGTATTAGAGAAAATATTGAAATTAAAAAAAAAAAATGAATGTTCTCTCGCTAAAAGCCTGTTTTGTCTGCACATTGACCGTAGATGATCTCAATCCAGCGTTTAAAGGATGAATTGAGGACAAATTTAAAATTCAAGAAACTGTCTTAAAATGATTCAAATTTTAAAGACTAATTAATTGAAAACAATTGACTATAATGTCATTAATCTACTATTAATTCATATACAAATCTTGGTGATAGAGAGTTTGAAATGCTGGAAAGGTCCAGATGCGATGAACAAAGAGGTTGATTAAGGATAAGAATGTGAAGGGTAAGAGGGATAAAGTGGGAAATAGATATGAAAGAAAGAAAGGGAGTAATGGTGAGGAGGAAGGTGGGGAATAGTAATGTCACGTGGAGTCCCTTTCAGGGCAGCGCTCGTGCGTCTGTCTCCTGCGCATATTTGGCTTTTGAGTTTTGAGGAAATTCCTGCAAAACTGGGAAATGGGTACATCTTCATCTTCTTTCCCTTGTTTGCTTCTCCCTCCAACTATAGCAAACCACACTTATGTTGACCATGGAAGATAATAAGAAATTATAATTAAGGATCATAAATTTAAAATATCTATTGTAAAATATTATTAATTTTAAAATCATTTTAAAGGTTCTTTCAGAGATTAGATTTTTTTTTTAATTCTAAAAGACTTTGTTTTGAGTTTGTTTTATTATGTATTTTCAGACTTTTAGAATAAGATTTATCAAAGTAAAAAGTTAATTTTAAAATTATTTAGAATAATTTTAACATTTGATGTTTTTCATAATAAATATTTTAAATATACGATCTTTAAAATTTAAAACTGTTTTATTATCCAAACTCTTAAGGCGAGGTTTATCACAGTAAAGAAAAAAATTAATCTCTCAATTATTTCAAATAATTTCAAATTTTAAAATTTTTTAAAACATGATCCTTAATTATAATTTTAAGATATGAAAGGTATTTGATTTTAATGGAATCCAACAAAGCCAAACATTTTTTGCGTGCTAAGTGATACTTTCTTACAGTGTTTATAATGTCGCTTCAATAGATAAATATTAACTAGTGACTTCTTAAATATCAAAGAACTGTAGCAAAATGTCAATAGTGTTAATCCTCTTCTTTGTTTTCAGAAGTTTGGGATAAAATTATAAGCATATCATAAGAGTTGGTTACATTGCATTTAATGCTGATAAGGTTTTCTAAATATGTTGTATCGTAGAGGTGAGTGTCGACCTTTATTTTGTGTACTACTTATAAGAACATAAATTTATACCACAACAAATCATACAAAGAAAAGGATAATAATTTGATCACTTTCATCTAAAATCCATTTTCTTCTCCATCATTTGTTGTAAAATCACCAGAAGAAAAAGACACAGATCTGTCTTTAATTCATTTGGAAATACTCATTTTAATTACTATCCTTCAGGATTTGAATTTTATATCTACTTCTCTGTAGTTAAAAAAAAAAAAATTACTTCAAACTATCTTTTATCAATTATAAAAAGTGTAGCACGCGAGTGCAAAATGACCCCCAAAAAAATTTAAATTTGAAGACCAAGAGTGACAAAATAGGCTATTATACAAATTTTAAAATTAAGAAGAGTGTTTACAAATAATATTGATGTCTTTTCCTAAATCAAAGACTTGTGGTCGTACAATAATAAAACTAACTAGTGTCCATGTTCAATGACATAAACCTCCATGCTTCGAATCAGCGGGTGAAACTATTAGCTTGTTTGCTGACAAGGTCAAATCAAAGGACAACGAAATGCACATCTAAAAGAAGCCCAACGAAATTGCAAGTAAAAGATACGATTTTAACTGGAAAAAGATAGAACTGGAGCTCATCTTCATCAAACTCAATCACAAGCGGTGATGAAGACGAAGATAGTTGAACATGCATTTGGAGCAATGTATTAATCAAGAAACAGTGATGTAAATCATTGATGGAGTCATAGAGTAGCATAGGGTGTGATAGAGGCCGTAAATTACTTGACTTTTCAGTACTGCTTATCTGTGATTCTGTATGACGACGCATAAGGTCTTTTTCGTGCGTGAGCAGTCTCGGAAACTGGCCAAAACACCAGCCTAGCCCAGATAAAGATTGATGGTTCGACCCTGTATTATTATTATTCCTACTATTATTGTTGGAATCAGAATTCCGCTACACATAATTTGACTGCTTGAGAATCTTAACCCTATTTGTTACTTGTTTCAAAATTTGTTATATATGTAAAGTGATATAAAATTACTTTATCCTTGAAGAATTTGACTCTTTTCTATCTCTCTGTAAAAGTTTGAATCAGAGATGGAGTTTTGAAATTCTTCGCTGGTCATCCTACTATATTCAGAATTCCGAATTAACTTTTTCATTGCATATCATTTTATCTTTTCTCATTCATTCAAACATATTTTTAATAGTCTTATTATTATTATTATTTTGAGACGCATGTGTGACAGAGAGACTCGTGAGTGATCATCCATCATAGGGTTGAGGGGGAGGGTAGGCATAGGTATTTAGGTGTTAGGGGGCATTTAATGCCACACACGTGCACAGCCTTGGGTAGGGGCCTTCATTAGGTGTGGACATGGCTCTTTCTACCACTACTTTTCTTTCATGGTAAGGTTATGAATTATAAGGGCTTCATAGGACCTGTCTTTTTCACTGGATTCATGTGGCCTCTCATATCGCTCGTCCATTCCATCATCCACGAGTTTCCTCTCTATCCCTTAAATAGTCCTATTTCTGGTGTCAATATATATATGTTTTCTGATCAATTGAGTTTTTACTTAATTTATGAGGTAAACAAACTAAATTAATTATAAAAAGTAATATATATATATATATGTTTATTTATTTATTTTCCTTGATGTACATATTTCTGTAAATCGAGTTTACTGTAAAACAAGGGAGGATCATGAAGCATGGGAAATGGAGAGTGGCAGGAAGATAGAGTAAGAGTACCACTACGAGATACCCGGGGGTTGCACTTGAAAAGCAGCTAAGAAGCAGAGATATGAGAGGGACGTCTCTTTGCTCCAAAATCCACCCAAGAAAATGCCCTGACCCCATTACCATTTACCCCATATGCAGGGGTCTCTTCCTACGATTTTTTTAATCTTTTTTAACAAATGCTAACAGTCTAATTATCTGAGTTATGAAAATGCCTCTTCATAGCTGGCAAATTGTAATGATAATGACTATACATATGACTTCCATGCTAACAAGATAAACCTCATCAACCATAAACGTTAAAAACAGTAAACATCACGAAGATAAATCGGGATGGATGGAATTGCAAAGTCCCCAAAAAAAGGCCCCCCCGTGATTTGTGGGGTGGGGCAGCATCAAGCATATCTATCGACGGTACAATCCCATTAGCTAAAAACCACAAAAACCAAAGCTCAGACCTGTAAATACAATTTCCTTGGTAATAGTAACGAATGAGGCTATCCTCCATGTTATCATAAACACCTATGCAAAATTTGTTCTATTTCTAATGAAAACATCTTCAAACCAATTTATATGTTAATTGCAATTGAATCTTTTTCCCAAACTGCCCACTAAACCAATTATTTTATTTTGTAATTGCCCGTTAATTATATTTCAATTAATAATGCGCACATATCAGCTCCAACCTCCTCGATGATTGTTGGACACGACATTTCAACATTGTCCGGGTCAAAAACATATTTATTCGACTTGGAACTATATAAAAAGGTTCCAAGCATAACCTGATAATTTGTAAGCTAAGTTCAGTCACACGAAATGACGAACCGAAAACAGGGCTAATAATTAGAAACAAAGCTACATCCATGACAAGTAACACTCCGGTTGGTATATGTGCGGTCATAACGCCTATCTACAATTTCAATCTATGCTTTGACTATTATACAATCACTCAACTGTAAGAACTGTTGAGATGAGTACCGTGTCTCCTGATTATCATGAGAATTTGATCCAATGCATTTCAGCTGGTTGCCTAGTCTAATCAGAAGACAACTTGAGCACAAAAAGTCAAGTCCCTCAACTCCACTAATCTAAACCAAGAAATGACTATCCGTCACATAACCAGCTAAGTATAGCTTACGGAGATATTCAAACTACCAATTGAAATAACTCAAGCATGCGAACAGGCTTTTGAAACGTAAATAAGTTATGACTAAAAATTACATATAATGTTATGCTAAAGAGGAAGGTTAACTATTGAAATTCTAGATATATTCATACGTACAACTAAAACTAGACCGTATGGGTGAAAATCTTCTATATAAACATTTATACCCAAAAGTTCCAATTAACAACGAGCTGCTAGCTGTGAGTTGAGGGTCACTTTTCCTGCAGCACACAAGAAGCACTTCATGTTTTTAGCTAAATTTCATACACAAAGTACAGCTTCAGAAGCATATGATAGTATGACTGTAGAGAAAATCCCAAAACACATGCGTGTCCAAATGAAAAGTCCCTCAATTTCCCCAACCTTTTATTTAGCCAGCTATAAGCAAATAGGTATACAAAACATTATTTAGATCAAAGTTTTCTCTGATGTCTAATGCTCTGTCAAGTTGGCACAGAACTACGATTAACGTAACAGTGAATCTCATAGACTTGACTAAGAAACCGTTGACAGTAGATTTGACTAACATAGTACTAGTAAATACTAGATTGAATGGTTAACACTAGTGGGGTAAAGGCTATACCTGTAGCAGAATTAGGGTGACAAGTTTGGTACACAGAATGATTCACAGTTTCCTTGTGCCCTTGAGTATGCCGATCAGAGGGGCCTGACTGGGAAAGATGATTTGTAGACCTTTGGTTCGCATTTCCTAAACGATCATTTGGTTGGTTCACTTTCATAGTCAATATTGAAGTTGAAACAGACATCCTTATCCGTCCATAGGGCAGTAAAGATTCTGCTAAGAAGAGCAACACAATATCAAAAACTAATATAATGTTACAGAAGTCACAATACAAGCAATGAGGAAATGAAGGGGGTTAAACTTAAAGAACATAATAAGAACAAACACATATAGATATATAATCAAATTTCTCATTAACTTTGTAATTGTAACTACTTATATATGAATTGTAATTAACAAAAAAAAGAAAAAGACCTCTTCAACATTTTCTGACAAGACAATGATCTATACGTCTCCAAGAAACAGTAGGACTTCAATAGAAGTGAACCAAGCAGCACAGTTCCTGATGCCCAAAAAGTGACCAAATAATCTTGTCTTTAAGTTTAGGACTCAGCCTTCCTAGGATTCATCATTGTTTTATTCCAGTTCAGCCAATATTTATCCTTGGTATTTCTGTTTAGGTTCCACTCTCCAGCATAAGATTCCAATACACTCCAATTACTGGGATGAAAAAAACATTTGAATAAACTACCAAACGTAGTGCAATGTGGATGAGATCAGAAGACTAGCAAGACACCATGATCAGGTACAAAAGCCAATAAAATTTAAAATCACACACTTCTTTTCTTACATTTCATAATTGTCTCCAAAAATAAGTATCCTAGTTATAATGGATTCATGGTACCTCTTTCTTAATTTACTTATTTCGTTAGTCACTTTATGAAAATTGCTATACTTATTTTTCTCTTTTAGTTGCAAGATGGTAAACTTTTCGTGAAGAAAGTAAAATTCATACAGCATAAATATGATTTGATCTTCAATATGCCAATTGTAACCCTGTTTTGATGTACATTTTGACGTCCTTTTTTAAAGATGTTCATCCTTGATCCTCCTGGTGTGGTAGAAAGAATTGATTTGGAAGTGGAAAAAGGAAGCCAAACAATGAGAGTATATAATCATTATCCTTAACAAGAAAAGAAAACAATTAAACAGCTAGACATCCCCGCATATGCTCATTTTAATATGACATGGAAGGAGTTGCATAGAGAATGCCACCCTAGTTTCAACAGACCTGTCTGCCACCTCTGATCACAACCCTTCTCAACAGACCTGTTTCTGTTTCATTAGTGAAACTACTAATGAACTGGTCTTCATTGTCAGCATCGTTGTTCAGTAATAGTTGGAATTGAAATACAAAAAAGGTGCTGATAATTGAAAGTTCATGTTTGACAAACAAAAGATTTAACTTTCACCAATATTGGGCAAAGCTTCTTGGGCATCCAGAACTTAAAAACTGTGCCTATCAAAAGAAGGAACAAAGTATTTCGCATAAAAGTGTGGACTAGTGTCCATTTCCACTTAAGGGCCAAATTCAGCAGAGTGAATGAGCATAGAAGAATTTCTAGAATAACTACAGCATCTTCCCTTCGAGTATCCAAACACATCTACCCCCCTTTTCACTGGCATCTTTCACTGGATAAGTAAAAGGAATAACTAATTACTTAATTCCAGACGCTGGACTATGCAATTGTAGGTGTTTTTTCTTTATCGTCATACTTGTTACTAGACTGATCAGTAAAACAATCCTGTCTCTTTAATTCTTCACCTGAGACCGGTAGATGAGACATTCTCTACCCTTCCAGCTAAATTGATTGATAGAATAAAACTACGCTTGATATACTATCTTTTAAACTCTATCTGAGATCCATACAAGACACTTGCATGAGCAAGCATTATTGGACCATGATAAGAGCATCATGGGTCATTCTGTACACCAAGATGCAAAAGATCTTTCCAGAGTTGCAAGTCATATATTATCAAAGCCTAAAACCATCTATTGAAGATTCTCTACACTCAGACAAACACACAAATCTATATTATTTTCCACTAATATTTGCAACTTCAAATTTAGCTCTTCAGAATTTCTGGTCTTCCTTGATTCTATGGTGTTCTAAATAGTAGGAAGAATTTGCAGAAAGAACACCATCACTTGTTATTTTCTCGAGAATCAAACTCTATTTATCCAACATTCTGTTATCTTTTAAACATTAAAAAAATGATTACGCAATAAAAAATGGTAGCTTTAACTAGTCTGAGTTCAATCAATTGAAACAGAGATTGGGTTGAACCCACGAGACCAAAAACTATTCCAAAAAAAAGAATTCAAGAACACAGAAGATACCGAGAAAAGCCAGATTAATAAGTAAAACTACAAATTAAAAAGTCATGGTATACGAAGTTAATACGAGGCTAGTAGCCATATAGTTTCAGAGGAGCATAAATGTGTCCCCAGACACCAGCTTTAGCTAAACGAGATATTCTGCAATCCCTGGCAATATATATATATATATATATATATAGCGGAAGTGTACCTTTGGGCGAAGGCGAATGAGGAGGACCAGCTAAGGTCGCATACATATAAACATCAGACCTCATATAATCCCCAAATTGCTCCAGAAACGTCTTGTTTTCTATGGGTTTTTTCAATTCCACCACTGGCAACATCAACAACTGCTCTATCAATCCAAAACCCAACACAAATCCAATGCAGAGTTTTAAAAAAGAAAAATTTACGGAATAATCTGACCTCTAGCAGAAGAAGGTAGAGTATCAGGTGAGCGAAAATCAGGAGGCGGAGAAGAGAGCATAGGAGCATACATGAAAGTATCGGATATCAGATAATCAACAACCTTTTTCAGCGCATGCTTCTTTCCACGCTTAAAACCCTTCCTCTTTTGAACTCGAAGGCGAGCTCCATTCTCCATTTCTTACTTCGCTATGAAACCCAAAATGGAAGGAAGGCCTGGTTCCAAAGGGAATGAGTTCAATTGCACCAAGTGCCCGCGTTATGACGGTTACAGAAAGGTTCGAGAAGAAAACTCGTGTCAGCTTGAGAAACTGCCAGTGTCACGTGTCATTTTGCTTTATGGGACGAGGTTCTCCGGGCCGAAATGAGGCCCACTTTGAAGCCCAATATATCAATTGACCCAAAAACATAGCCCATACTACTTGCAGTGCTTGGGCATTGGATTAGGTAGTCTCATGGAGGCATACCTTGGCATCATTCTCAGATTTCTTCCAGCCCTCCAAAATTTGGTGCTTTGAAGTTACATAAGAATCATAGAATAACATAGAGTGAGATATTGGCTTGGTAAACTTTTGCACTATAAAAAACTTGCCACGTGAATGACTAACAATTTGTTAAGTGTGTGGTATTTCAAAAATTTTTTACTTTGTTTGGAAGATCTAGCTTATAAGTACGTGTTCATTGTGATAACGAGCTTATAAAGAGTTAAAAAATAATAATAGTATTACATACGGAAGCCTGAGCCAACAAATTTAGATAAAGTGCTAATTAAAAAATATTTCGCTTGCCCACAAAAACTCATTTTGTGTGTAAGCCTTGAAATTGAAAGCTTGCACTCTGAATGGCATTGAAGAATTATTTTCATGTTTTCTTATTGCATGAGGCAAATCACATTGTAATTTGAAATCAAATCTGTAACAGAGTACGGTTTTCTTGATACATGTGCAGATTACATTACTTCAAATTTCATATTTACTTCTGGAAAAGTCTTGACTTTCTTCCATTGTTTTGACAATCCTTTAAAGAACGGTTATTAGGGATGTCAAAAGTAGTGAAACTTTATTTTGTTTTGAAATTCCTAGTGAAATGAAGAGTAAGTGCAATGACGAATTTCGTGATAACCGTCATAAATGGCATGAGAAATTAAATTCAATCTTTTACAAAGAATTTAAGGACGCTGTTTGTAATATTTATTTCTATGACAAAAGAATTTTGATGCCTAATATCAATGGATATATGGTAATTAGTGCTTGTTGTCAACAATTAAAAAGTTAAATTTAAGTCTTTATATTTGAATGATTATGTTAAACATTATCATACATTTGATCAATCATATGATTTTCACTGTCTTTGTAAAATGAAAAAGACAATGACAATGACCGTGAATGTCATATATTTAAGAGAAATGTCGGAACAAGATTTGTTTGATTGTACATTTACCTCTGGGCTTGAGCATTTAAATGTTATGAAATTTAAATTTGACATTCAATTTCTTGATAACATTATGTCAAACCGAAGGTCTTTCCCTTCGATTCCCTGAAAGAAATGATGTGATGGAGGTGGAAGAAGGTTCAAGGTGATAATAGCCACAATGATTATCATTACCTATTAACAAAAGTTGAATTGTAGTGTTTTCTTATAATAAGGAGCTGGCCGATGGTTTAAAGTTAGTGACTATACCAGTTTTCTGTTAGTCTTCTAATCAGGCTGTTTAGCTATGAGGCGTATGATTGATGCTCAATATATATATATGAGATGCCCAACCGTGCGATGCTGTTAACAAAGCCCCAAAAAAAATTGAAAAATATGGGCAATACAAATTTACTCTGGAATAATTAGGGCAATTATTATTTTTACCGTGGTATAAATAAGTCAAAAGCTACTTACAGTATAAATAATATAACTGAGCTTGATTTTATCAATAAGTTTAAAATTTATTAAATTCTCCTAAAATATCCCTAGCTTTAATCTCATCCTCTCCTTGTTTCTAAAAATTAAAAAAACAAAAACAAAAAGGATCTTCTCCGATAGTAATGAATGCTATTAAATGTTTAGGAATAGGAAAATATATAGTAGCAAGGGAGCTTTTCACGTCATTATAAACATGGAAGTATAACATATAACATCACCGACAACATTAAGACCTAATCGAATTGAACTTCATCTAAATGGCCCCTTATCAGCAGTACGCCAAAACAGAAAAGAAAGCCACATTAGTCCCCTTTCAAATTAATGAATTTCTCCGCCATCTTTTGATTCAGAGAGACATTGGTCAGTTCTTTACAGTTGGTTTTGATGAGACTGGCCTGAGACCGTGTTTGAGTGCTGCTTTCCACACAAGATCAATTCTCTCAACGTCTATGGCCCCAACTTCATGATGAGTCCAACCTTCAAGACTATGCACCATTCCTCCCGCATGGCACGCATGCACTGCTCCTCTCTCCATCGTGTACTGCACCATTAAATAAAACTCTTAATCCTGATTAATAGCACCAGAAGAATCAAACATATTAGACATATACTATACTAGTCAATGGAGGAAACCATAAACATGCTAGTTTTTTTGTAAAGCAAGTTCATCTAACAATTAGTTAATTGATAGATACGGCTAAATATTGCTTACCTCGCAGCAGCCAAGGCCTTCTACATCATCAGGCACTCTCATGGCCGCTAGATCACCATAAGTGCAGTCTCTTCTGAAGGGTAAGATGGGTGGAACAACAAACTGATGAAAATGTGTTCCACTTGGTGCCCAGTTTTGCTCTCTTGGTGTGATCCACTTACCAACAATCCATGTCTGCAATAACATAAATTGTCACGAAATTAAAATTAAATGGTTTTCTCTGCTCTATAACATTTCCTAAAGCTTGCAATGAACTTTGAAAGAAGACATGTCGTGAGTAAGAACTAAGCAAGCAAGCGTGTGTTTGAATGATTTTACTAATCATGAGTACAAGAGACCTTGTTTCACTTCTGTAAAATTCATTTCAACCAGTTTTACCTTGCAGTGCCGTGCGGCCTGGTATTTCGTCACCTGGACAAGATAGCTTTGATGTTCTGGAGATGCTTCTTTTTGAATCCTCTGAAAGCGATCCGTTGAAACAGTCAACATCTGCAATAATGTAGCTAACCCATTAGTAACTGGAACATGTGAGTCATGAAATCGTGACTCATTAATAACTATATCGTGAGCTCATAAATATAATTTCAATTTAACCTGTAACGATATTTCTACAAATAGAAGCAGCCATGTTATAAAAATATATGTGTGGCTAAAATTTATATCTTGAATAAACCACAAGCATGAATTGCTAAAGACAACTTAATATTATCGATTTTAGCACATGGTCGATGGTTTGCCTGCCTGTCCATATGCATGAACGGGTGCTAGATAGAAAAACATGGGCTACCATAAGGACCTCATGTCATGGCTTGGCATTCTCATCATACATCACTTGTATGGTTGCTACTTGCGACCAACTGTGTAAAGTAGGTCAAGAAATTAATTGGATGTCGGAGAGCAACATAAAGTTGTTTTCTAATTTTCTAACACTTAATCACACAATACATACTTCAAAAATTAGAGTAAAATTTTTCACGTACATTTACTATATATCTCTAAACTTCTGATTGAAAGTGGTAAACCTATATGTTTCAGAGGACGGAACCAAATTAGAGCTAAAAATTAATATAAAATGTCCTAAACGAGAAATTATAAACTCTAATATAATCTAAATTCTTTATACTTACTAGGAAATATATAAATTGAAGGGTTAGTATTTAAAAAAATGTACGGCTGACAATTTCATTTAAAATTGAATATTGCGCGTGATCTAAAATTTTTAATCTAATGATTCATGTCTAAAAAAGTGTACAATTAAGCGCTCAATAATTCCTATTTAGAAACAGTTACAAATTCAAATTAAAGGTAACTTTTGTGAATAGAACGTGTCTAGGTCAAAAAAATTAAATAGAATAAAATAAAATGTACTACCCCTGGATGGGGGCCAACACCGAATGATGGCGTGGCTCATAACTTTTATCAAATAAAAAGGTTGATAATTAGACTCACCAGAACTCTCACTTTCCTTCGGCACAGGTGGAGGGCAATTGCTCTTCCAAGCTTAGAAGTAGCACCTGTTAGAAAGATCTCATTCGCATTTTGAGGGATTTCATTGAGGATGACGGCAGCAGTAAGGGTGTTTCCATGAACAACTCGAACTCTAAGGTCTGGGTGCTTGTCCACAAAAAGCTTTCCACCTCCGTTTAGAGATTCATTCTGCACAAAGTCAATGATAAGAATCTGCAAACTGTTGAAGCTATAGAATCCAACTCTGGTTGCTTTTGAAAAGTCAGACACTGAAAAGTTGAAAGCGTCATAAAACATTATATGGCCTGAACAATATTGTTGAATATTAAAGTGCTTCATTCAATGATATTACAGCACGCAATTTAATTTGAACCATATAAAGGTGGCCTTAACCCTGGATAATATGTATCATGTATTGGCTTTCCTTTTCCTATGTTTTGTCATAAATATAATAGCGACAAAAAGAGGCTAATTAATTGTATGTCCAACCACTTCTGGATCGCTTGTATCACCTGCACCATGAATTTGGTATGTACACTGCAATACTGGTCCTTTTCATTTACATATATACCGTGATATTTTAACTACCAGAGTTTGATATTATTTACGTTTAAAAGGCTCTATATACTATGCGATTATATGTTAATATTTGAGATAAATATACCAAAAATAGTGGCATATGACCCTTAAAATCATAAAATATCTCACATCACGGTACATATCTTAAATATATCATCACAATTCACTTCAAATTCAGAATATCGGAGATTAGGAAAGTTTCTCTATAAAGAACTATCTTTTATTTGAGCTGTGAAGCAGTACTAACGTGCATCCATCTTTTGCAGACAGATTTGTCCTGTATACATATGTGCCTCTGAAAATGACAGATCCATGTTCCTTTATTGAATTTTAAGCAAGATTATGGGTCATGGTCGTGCCAGTTATCTGACATCTAACTCACAGAGCATTAAAACCCCTCAACAACCACACTTGAACAAAATTAATTGAGGTCTAATTTTTTGTTTTATTCTGTCTACAAGCAAGACAAGACATAAATGAACGTTCAAAATGCAAACCTTATTCAAGGCAGCGAGGCTGATGACTTTAACCCCAATTCTATCAGCCCTGAGGATTGCTTCCTCAATTTGCTTATTAATTCCCTTAGTAGCAAACGGTAAGAAATACTGTACAAACAACATGAGAAAAAAATAAATACAATTAATATAAAAAAAAAAATACCTTTAAGCATTTTTTCATGCAGCATTCGTAGAGAATGAAGATAACTTTTCGAGGTTCACCTGAAAACCAAACCTAGGGACAACCCATGTTTGGTGCAGTCGATCTCTGAGGTTGTAGAAGGAAATTATAAAGGTTTTGGAGAAAACCCACATGGCCAGCAAAACTACAAGAGCAACTGGCCACAATGGAATTATGAAGATCCTTGTTTTAAAGGGCAAAGAAGCAAATGATCGAAACACGAATTGAACATGTAAAGCAGATGCCACGTCCACTCCATGAGCCAGGAAAACGAAATCTGGGGCCCTCCCATTTTTCCCTACAATAATAAATATAGATATATATACAAGTTTCGGATTATGTGCTTCAATATGAAAGTGTGTGAAACCAAGATGAAAGCTTCATTAAGATAAAATCAACCATACCAACCTGAACTTAATTTCTTGTGTAATTGCCATGATTTGCTGTTAAGCGTATTGCCTAGTGCGTCAAAGAGAGGCATAAAGAGGCAGAAATTAGTGTCCTTATCAGTATGATGTAGGCTGTGATATCTGCATAACACAAAGAACAAGTAAATATATACATATCTACAAGGGGTAGGGATATAAAATTAAAAAATTATGGCCAGACTTTATAAAGTAGAAGCATTCCTCTCCGTAGAATAGAGGTGTTAACTCCCTACGTTTTAAGGATTTTACCATTTTGGACTCTTAATGCACTTTCTTTATTTTACCCATTAAAAATTTATGAATCACAAAAATTTGAAATAATGAGCCAAAGTTTGTGTTATCTTGATTTGGATGCCCTGTAGTAGATAATGTAACTTTTTAAATTAAAAAAAAAAAAAAAAAAGAAATGCCCGTGGATAGTCATTTTAAAATTATAAAAAGTCATAGTATTCACTATGGTTATAATAGGAAATCCATTCGTTTCATTCATACGAAACACTAATATTAATTATAACTTGATTCTTTGAAATATAAGTGGACACTCGAGTTTTTTTTTCATCTCAGGCGGTGTCCATAATCATTATGAGTGCGTGTAAATATCCATACTTAACCAGAAACCACAGTGGTCTATTAGAAGATATAAAGGTTAGATCTGAATTGAACTTACGTTGGTGTATATAACACATATCTCAGGAAAGGAAATTTGTCGAACACTTGATGTGGAACAATTTCAACATTGCAATGGCCTAAGCACCTCAGAAAATCAAAAATCAACAAGTAGCCATATATCAATCCCACTGATCCATATCCCATTATGGAAGTTCCAAGGATTGGAATTCCAATGATTGCTATCAAAACAAGATGTTCCAAAGGCGTTGCATTTCCAGCTGCCGCAAGACAAGTTCAACAAAATCAAGATCAAGTAATAACAGGAGCAGAACGTGTTGAAATTTAGGATATGATTAAATTTCAAGGAACGAACATATGCAATATCAATACAGATCAATCACAAGCTTCTCACCTGTGAATGGCTGAGGTACTGGAGATGAATGGTGAAATGAATGGTAATGGGTGTAAAGATAGTCGCTATGAAACTTTCTATGCACCCAATAATAAAGAGGTTCTGAGATTCCCACATGGAGTGCCAGAGCAACAATAAGACCTTTCACGTTCCAAGGAGGGAGGTTTTGAAGAAAGGGGAACATATAGAAGGCCATGGAAGCAATTAATGCTTGAAGAATCAAGAAATTATCCCTGCAGATAGAGAAAAATAAATACATTTACCTCCAATCTATAATCTACACATAAGCCCATTTCGATTCTGTCAATTAATTTCTAATTACCAGTCCCATTCTTTGTCAACTTGCTTGAAATCAACTCCACGTTGAAGAATTCGTCGATTTCGAGTCAGAAAAAGCATATTGCTGTAAGAGCCCCATAAGACATACGTGTAACCTCGGAGAGCACATAGTATGAGTAAATGAAGGCACCAGCTACTTGAGTCGAAGTGTTCATCGCGAAACCTTTGATACAGAACTTTCGCCGTAAATGATCCATATAGCAGATACTAATATGTAACCCCATGTTAAAACCACAAAAAAATAGGGAAACAAAAAATAGAAAATGGGAAGCAAGAATATATATATATATATATATATATATATATATATATGAGAATCACGTAAATTTTATACCTTAAACATGCCCAAGTTCGCCCATGGCCAAGCTGATAATGGAGTGCTCATTATACGTAGAAGCTTTTAACTTCTCAAGTATTCAACTATCAACTATATATGCTAATATGCTATGAGCTTGTGAACTTTTCTGTGTGGGAATTTCGAAGCAGCCAGAAAATGATACTGGAAAATATCCCTAAGCAGAAATAAATTCCAGAAAAGTAAGTGATTGGTCGATGGAGCTTTGCTACGGTTTCTCAGTAAGCGAGGCTTTTATTTATAGGCAAAGGGGAATCAAAGAGAGTCCAAATCCAATTCCAAAACAGTTAGAGCTCTCTATCTCTCCCCATTCCTTTCTCACTGATATTTATTGAGCAACAATTTTATATTTCAAAAATATAATATCATATTTCATCCAGTGGGCATGGGATGGAGTAGTGGATGGTTCGTCATAAAGAGGCACTCAGAAAATGGTAAATGATAGGCAGCCTCCAACGCGTCCTTCTGTAACTCGGCACAACTGGAATGATGGCGCTGTATACATTGTGCACTCCAGAAATTAAACCAATAATATATTGCTACCTCTTACATTCTTTTTTAGACAATCAACTAGTTTCAAGTTATTTATTATCTTACTTTTAATGATAATTATTATTTAAATTAATAATTCCATTTATTCATTAAAATTCATCAACTTATATACAAAACACTAAAGCTGTAAGTAGGTCAAGTTTGGGATGAATCAAGGTGAGTTTAATAAAATTTGAATTATTTAATAAAAATTTCATAATTTAGATTTTAAAAAATTATTAAAAATTATTTAATATTTATAAAATTCTGAATTATTAGATTAAAAATGTAACGATTTAATTCTCTTTAAATGCAGAGATCAAATACAGAAAATACATATCTATCTAAAATTTATCCTTTTTCAATGTTTTTCTATTTTTCTTTTGCTTCCTGAAATAGATAATATATTTGTTACAATTACTTTACTGTATTCGTTTATTTTTCTCGTTTTACATGAAGTACAAGTTTAGTGAACAAAAACAGAGAAAGGTCGAATATTTATTAAGGACGTAAATGTTGAAGGATATAAATGTAGAAGCCAATCACAAACTTGAAAGACTGGGAAAGCAAATTTAAGGCATAAATGAAATCAGCGACAAAGGATGACGAGATGATATCTTGCAACTTGCAAATTGCAATTTATGGAAGTTGTTCAACAGAGGGAGACATTAATGGGAAGAGGATTTGATTCTGACCAGCCAGCCACCAAAGAAGTGAAAATTATACAATTTTGAATCATTCATTTGTCACGCGTAAAAAATTTGAATTAGCAGACACGTAAAACAAAAAATTACTATACTTAATTCTAAATTATTAGATCTACATATTTTATTTCATGATACCCATTAAATCATTATATTTTTATTTCAAATGTAGCTAAGATAGATGAATTCGAATTCTTTATTGTTACAGTAACTATTCTGTGTGTTAAAAATAATCAAATATAGTTAAATATAATAAAAAAAATGGCATTATTTTTTACACACAAAAACTGCAGTAACAGGATCCAAATTTAAGATGGATAGTCATGTTTAGTGCAGTTAGGGAATTGTCATCAAAGGCGACGGTGGCTGCTGCCTTTAGCAACGCCAAAAACCGTTGTCTAGTCGTTCTGCTTCAACGACTTAGGAAAATGCTTTTGATTAAAGTCCCTTTATTATTGACTTCCCTGACGACGCTTTCTAAACCTACTTCGCTACTTTAAAATTAGGGGCGTCTATAGGGGCGGTGCGGGTCTTTTCATTTTATTTTTGTTAATTTTTTTATTTAAAAAAATAAACATAAAATAAAGAACCATTAAATAATAATTTTTAGATTTAAATTCTTTATATTTAAATTTTTTTATTTGAGATTAGATCATTAAATTTTTATTTAATGATATAAATTTTAATCAATATTAAATTTTTTTATTAAATTATTAAAATATGAATAATTGAATTGTTATTCAACAATTTGGATAATATCAATTTTACCTATATTTACATTTAATTTACACGTATATAGCATTGTACTGATACAAAATTTTTGTTATAAATAATTGGAATTGAAAAACGAGCATATAAATTTTTTTTACTTTGTTATATTTTATTCATAGGACGGTGAAGTTAATGGCTCATGTTAATGGTAACTGAGAATACATTAAAAATAGTATTAATAACTTTTCATTTAATGATTCAAATAAAAAACTTTTTATTTAAGTAAAAAAATTGTTTGTCATTTACAAGAAATGCTTCAATTCTTTATTCTCTCATTAAAAGCACACAATATGTTGGACTATCATTTACGAACAATATTGAAAATTAATTTATTATATAATTTTAAAAAAATTAAGTGTTTAATTTATTTAAAATTCAAACAATATGTTACATTATAAATAGCCTCTTAGTTCTTCAATTTGATTCATTATATTTAAAATCCATAGTTATTCTCTTTCAAATCAAATAACTTGTAAGGAAAGTAAATTTTGGGATGAAATTAAAAGAAGATGAATATAAAATTAAGGTAGTGGGATATTAACCTTTGAATCACATAATTATAAAAATTATAAATCATGTATTCATCTAGTTTTAAATCTAAAAAAGAATACTTCTTCATTTGAATGGGAAAAGTTCTTAAATAATATTTCTAAAATTACAAAATGAATATTAAATTCAATTTTTATGTATAAATATATTATCTTTAAAAGTAAAAAAATTGATATAGTTGTGATTTGAATTAATATATTTAAAATTCATAGATGTTAAATTTTTTAACAAATACATATAAGTTAAAATATGAATTAAAAATTTTCATTATTATTATTATTACTATTATTAGAGTAATTATTTTTATAGTTTTAATATAGTATAGAATAAAAAATTGCATATATTTTTATATTATATATATATATATATATATATATATATATATATATATATATATATATATTGCAAATTACATGATTTTGGTTTGGGGAACGAAGGTGACATAGGTGAGCGAACAAGGACTAAGATCCTAAGTAGTATAGCCTATAGAATGGGTCTACTACTTTTAAGCGACCAATACGGTGAATTGAATTATAATTTTTAAACTCATTGTATATAAGTGAATTAAATTAACTTAATTCGCTTTATTTAAAGATTAAATGGATTAATTTAATTGGTGGGTTAATCGGTTGGTCTATTTAAAATATTTTATAAATTTTTTTGTGAAAGTTTAACATTATATAATTTTAAATAGTTTTTATTCTTATATTATTTTTAAACATGCTATATTTAATGTAGCATAGACAACATGAATAACATTCTAAAATTAAAATTAAATATTTAATTTAATAATTAAATATTTTTGTATGAAAATTTTTAACCATTTTTTTAATTTTTTTCTGGCTTATTTAATTTACTTGTCGCCTGAATTCAACATTATAACCTACTAAATTTAAGTACTTGTTTAATGGATTTGGATTTGATAAATTTTAAATTTTAAATGTATGTAAATTTAATAGAATTTGAACTGTTTAATAAAAATTTAATAATAAAAATTTAAAAAAATTGTTAAAAATTATTTTATATATATTAAAATTTGAACCGTATAATAAAAATTTAGTAATCTAAATCTTTTTAAATACAATAAATTTAAATTCTTAATTACAGGATTTCAGATTCTTGTTCAACCCATCAATCCCCATTGATCAAATTGAACGATAAAGAATCGTTGGATTGGAAAAGACGACTGTCGAGGATCTTGGCCTAGTGAACAATACATTTTCTTCCCTTTACACCTTCTCCTCGTAAATATGTCCAGGGAGAAAGTAAATAGCGCATGTCCCTATTCTTGCAAAATCCAAGGGATAGTAGGATTTTTGATCCAACGATCCCATCATATCTTTTTAATTATAATTGTTTAAGCATATAGAACAAATTATTTTAATAGAATGCTTGAGTCATGTCGATCCACTTGGTGGAAAAAAAAACATGATATAGATTTTGCAGTTTGGTAAACGAAAAAAGGGTAATGGTGATGGAAAGAGGAAAGAAAATGTGATTTCTTCATGTTTGATAGACTGCAATACTTTTCTCTTCGGAATGATGATTCTCACGCATGGGAATAGTATTCCTTTCCTACCCTGGTAGACTGAGAGCTCATTTTAAGAACTGAAAATCTTATGACCTTATTATCCTTGCAAAAAATTTCTATCGTGCCTTCAACAAAATGTATCTTCACCTTTGACCAAAGGCTTTGTTTCCATCATTTCCCGTCGCAGGCCACAATTGATTTAGGATTTGATTTTAAATTAAATAAAATTTTTAAATAAAAAGCGATAAAATTATATATAAAAATTAAAATTTTAAAAATTTTTAAAAAATAACTACCAGCCACGCTTGCTCAGATCCCTCACTATCCATAGCTGGGCCTTCATCTTATTGTTTTCATCAACCAAATATTAGAATAAAATGATATTTCGATTTTTTTTATGTCATATTAAATATAATTATACATTAATAAATTTCACTTCATTCCATCGTCTTTTCATTTTTATTCATATGAAAATTATTTCTTGATACATAAGAACGTGAGCATACCAAACGTGACCAATAGTTTGCTTGACGGAATGGAACACAGCAAGGCAGCACTGAACACGAAGTAGGTATGTAACGTGCATGCATATGCATTTATCAATTTATGGCGTAACTTCCAACTACACACTTGGTACTGGGGGTAAATGGATTCTCTCCATTTCTGACATAGAGCAGTTAATGCAGTTTGTTTGGTTTCATTCTTTTGTTTTTGTTTTTTTTTTTTTTAATTTATTAAATGTTAAGTTTATTAAATATAGGAGACGGTGTACGTTTGAAACCATAACTGCGCACCGCACAGATAATTTGAACCTCACAGTGGTATAATCAGTCATTAAATGCTACAGACGGGTCAAGTAAATACTACCATCAAACATTGAGAATGCGATATATTTTTATTATATTTGTATTCAATTAGGATACTGGAATCAATTAATAATAATATATAATTTAATTTAAAATTAAAAATTAATTTTATATAACAATTATATACGTATCATACTATTATTAGACAATTAAATATTTATAATATTATGATTGAAAAATAATATAACAAAGATATAAAAAATTTTATATAAATTTTTTTTTTGATTGAAATGTTATATGTAAGTATAAAGTTTTAGTATAAGAGAATAATTATTTGTGAGAAAAATATATTTATACTTTTTCACTTATTATAAAATTATCATTTTATTTACTTATTTATTGAAATGTACAAAATGATTCTTTACTTATTGAAAAATATCATATTTGGTCCCTCACTTTTTAAATAATTACCAAAATTAATTTTTCTACTAAATCTTGAACCTTAAATTTGATTTTTTTGTTTTAAGTAAAGAACCAAGGGTGACCTTTTTTAATGAGTGAGGAATCATTATATGCATTTCAACGAGTGAAGGACCAAAAGAGCAAATTTGGTGATAAGTGAAGAAATAAAATGAAATTTTACTCAATTATTTGTCTGCATAAAAAATAAGTCAATTTTGCTATATGTCTATACATTTTAGATTAGTTGGGTTTGCAGATGTTATAATAGAAAATTAAATTTAGTAATGTATTGTGATATTAAAAATAATAATAAATTGGAGAAAATGCAGGAGTGAGATTGGTGAGAGAAAAGTCGTAATATCCATGAAATTTATACTTAAAAAGAAAATTCAATCAAAAATAAATATAAATGCGGATAAAATTTTATCTAAAATTGTAATCAAAGTCAGTACCTAAGCCTCACCCTATGCATTTTTAGCACTTGTAACTCAACTAAGTATGGTAACCAAGTATTTATGAGAGAAATTTTGATCTAATAAAAAAATGCAATATTTTATATTTAAAATATTTTAAATTTCCAATTATTTCCACTAATTCTAGTCACCTTATTTTATTGCCTTAATCATATCACTAACCTTCACTTATCATATTTTAATCCACAAAATCATCTACTAATTATGCATTAAATCCCATTTTCCTGCACCTCCCAGTTTCTCGAGTTAGAGTTCAAGCCTTCTTCCTTCCTACCAGCAGCCACTCCAACTCACCGGCTAGTCAGCAACATCCCCACCGACCCATCCCCAACCACTGACAGTCTTCCCACTGGCCATATTGCTGGAAAAAATCGCGTCAAACTACCCTCACTGTGTAAATTTTTCTTCGGCCAACTAGAGCTTCCTCAGACCTTGTTCTGCCTCTTCAGCGACTCCTATCAGCCACAGCAACACCGTCGACTACCTAGCAACGTTTACTGGAGGCCAAATTTTTAAAATTTTATCAAATTTTCTAGCAGTTTGAGAAGGGAAATCTGAGCTTCAATTCCTCATAAGTTGGTACATTTTAATCTAATTGAGTTTAGGGCTTCACTTTTTGCAGTATTTTCGTACCTTTCTCCCTCGTTTACATTAATCAATTTGGTCCAATTTGCTCAAAATCGAAGAACCCTAATTTCAACATTGTTCATTCAATTTGAATTGTTTACTTCAAATTGACTTAGAATTACACTTCATAGATGAATTTCACACCTTTCTCCCTTGAAATCATTGATAAATTGTAAATTTTGGCTTCCAAATTGAAAAACTTCAATTTAAAGATCTAAGGGTAATTTGGAAATTTAGTAGAATTTAAATTTTTAAGACTTCTTAAATTTTGTTATGCACCTAGGGAGTGATTTAGAATCTTTGAAAATTTTAGTTTGAATTTTAGAATGAATTTCTAATTTTTCGTAATTTTTCTAAATTTTTCATAAAAAAGGACGAAAATTAGGAGGAAAAATTAGTTTGGCTTAATATATAGCACCAAATATTATTTGAGGTAAAATGAAAATTTTGGAATTTATTAGTTGACCCCTAAATGAAATTTGTGTGGTGGTAACTGTTAGAAATCTAATAAGTGCATAATAGAATAATCGAATATAATAATAATAATAATAATAATAATAATAATAATAATAATAATAATAATAGTAGTAGTAGTAGTAATAGTAATAATAATGATAATAAGAATAATAACATGAAATATAAGTCATAAGATTTTGAAATATTATTAAGAAAGCGGCACATAAATCTAATTTCCTAAAATTTAGTAAAGAAATAGATAAATTGGTAAAGGTGAATAAGGAATAATTAATTAGGTTTGTAATAGAATCCAATAATTAAATTATTTATGGGGATTGAATGTTAAGAGTATTTCATTTAATGTTTTAGGTGATTATAAAATTATCAACAAAGGAATTATAATCAATGATAGAATAAGGTTGGTATACTCCTTTCAGATGAGTAGATGATCCTAATTATGCCAAATATTATTATGAATTATGAATTATTAGAAATATTGAAATCATAACTCTGAAATGGTGTGATTTTGAAATTTTTGGTATTTGTACATGATAATTATTTATCTCTGAAGCATTGGAAATGTGTCCAAAATAAAACATTGTAGCTAATGGCAGTTGACGTTAGCCGTAATGCACTGCGATTGGTAATCTGATAAGGTTGGATATTATACCCTTACCATCATATTCTGTTTAAGGCATAGAGCTATTATGATATTTACTCATAATCAATGGTTGAATGAAAATAAGTTTTGATATGTTATCACTAGCTTTATGCTAGCTCTGTATTATGTAATTATTACTGGTTCTGTAGGAGATTCCCAAATACATTCTATTAATGATTATTCTCTTTTTGATATTACTGAATTATGACTGTATGATATCTGGTTTTAAATTTTGAAAGACGTACCATTGTAAGTCTGTATCATTTTCTACAATATTAAAGTTACCTATTCACCCATTATATAACATTTTTTAGATTCCAGCGTTGATCTAAAACATCCACCTTCAGAATTTTAATCTTGGTGATTAATTCCTTGGTGAGTCTAACCTATTGCTAGAGTTATATTTTTTCATATTTTTATGATTCAGTTCAGTGCTCCCTTGTATACATGCTAAATGTTTGATGTATTACTGTGTATGGTATGTCAAAAACTGTTTGTATGGAGAGTTATGATATCCATGTTTATTTAAAGTGAATTTATATAAGTTATTTTATTATGAGGGTTCCGACAATTTCATGTGAATAAAAGACACCTCATCTCCATCCGGTCATACGCTATCAGCTCAGGTCGTGACAAAAGTAACTACGATAAGTTTAGTGGAAGGGCACCACCATAATGGATCTTCTTTGTCAACTACTATTGTTTGTCTTATGAAGAAATTTAAAATCCTATAATTGATGTAATTGCATTTGATTTTGAATCTAAGTGATGTATGACAATAGACGATCAAAATGATTGGGTAAACCTTTCAACCATATATATTTTTTTAGCTTTAATTTTGAACCACATCAAATTATATTTATAATCTTTTATGAGAAAATTTAAAAGACAGTTAATTAATTTAAAATTTTTCTAATTGGCTTTAAAAAAATTTCAAACTTAAAAAAATCTCTTATTTAAAAGGTAATTAATTAATTCATTATTTTTTTCACTCATTCCAAATAATTCTTATATTTCAAATAATTTGTAATTTAAAAGATGCTTAATTAATTAATTAATTAATTACTTTATTATTTTTCTCATTATATTTCAAAAAATTTTGAATGAGTGCATAAAAAAGTGAGAAGTAATCAAAAGGAGATTTGAGAGAATAATAAAAAAAATTTTGTCAATCAAACGAAACTCTCAAATTAAAAGAATCTATTTTAAATATAAATAATTGATTTGTAAATAAAAGATATTATAAATAATTATATAACTAAGAATTTAATCAATAAAATATCAAAGTATATTTTTATTTTTATTATTTCATTGTATTTTTAAGCTATAAAAAAATTACAACAGATCTTTAGTTAGTCATATCTATTGCAATAAATAACACTGCCCAATAAATAGTACAAAAATCTAAATTTTACCAAGTAAAATAACTAAAATACCCTTGTTCTATTCTTACCTGTTTTTCGTGGTCTCAGCCATCTCTCTATTTTGACGTCGACGAGATTATCCCCCTTGAGGTCTGGAGCTCGAAGGCCTCTTTAATCATTAATTTAAACAGGATAGTGGGTGGTTGGTATCTTAACTTTTTTATACGTAAATATAATTTTTAAATTTTACTAAAATATTCAATAAATTTATTATCTATTCACAACTTATTTAATTTATATATATTTCAATTGAGCCCATCTTCATATTTGTCACGTGACAATAGTTTTCCAGTCATAAACTTTAAAAATACGAAGGTATTCATGAAGAAATACTTATTAGTCCATGTTTTATTTTATTTTACTTTGTCCTCTTACTTTTATTTTACATTTCAATTTTATCTTTTAATTTTATTTAAAATTTTACTTTTCTCTCTTAATTTTATTTTTTTAATTCGTTCCTTTAATTTTCAAAAATTATTTTAGTATTCCATTTATTCTAACATAGTGGATACATCTAATATAAAGGTTCTTTGTGACTTGTAAATGGATTACCTTGCATTTAGAGTATCTAAGGTGGTTGAGAAAACCTTGAGATTGTAATTAAAAGCAGGAGTGCAGGTCTATATTAAATTACCTTGTGAGTAGAAAATAACAAATAAAAAGTTAAAGTTGTTAAATTTTATTGGTTGCCTGTTATAATAAAATATAATTGATGCTTTTGTCATTCAAACCACTACACAACTAATGGTGTGAATTCTCACTCTACACTTTTACTTTTTGTTTAAATTAGTAGGAACCTGAAATTAGAAACCATAAGTCTCTAAGGACAAAGAATTTTTCAAAATCTTAATTATTTTAGAAATCCAATTTAACCGCCTACTTCAATTCTTTTTAAATTAAAAATATTAAAACATAACAATTCTAAATCATATTCTCCTATTTCCCCTTTTATGCTCCTTCTCATATTCTTTTCCTTCCTATGGTTTCTGTAGTTGGGACAAATTTACTATGAAGAAGAAAAGTTATGTAAAGTGTTTATATTTTATAACCAGATTCTTTGATAAAAACGTGATTATTATTATTATTATTAAAATTAAATATATGATTTTTACAACTCACCATCCAATGATTAAGTCATTCAAAAAAATTTTTTTACACATCTCATATTTTTATTTTAAAAACTTGATAACGAAGATATAAAAAATTATTTCTATTTATAATTCTTTACTAAATTAGCATGCCACAAATAATTAGCAATTTAAACAAGCGAATAGTATACCCACACATTCTATCTTGTGCTTTCTTTTTGCTCATGCACTTTATATTTGACCATTCATTTGATATTCTAACGTGGTCGTGAGTGTATATATATATATATTCAAAGAAACTCATAGTGGTATATCCTGTTATATTAATTTGACGGAAGAAAAATCCACAATGGCTAAACTCAAAAGTGTTGAGGGCCCTTTGGGATTGAAAGCCAGCTTCACGGTTCCATTGGAAACAAATTTCATCATTATTTGACGAGCACATAAAGATCATATTTTTATTGTAAGTTATTATATGTAAATTTAATAATTTAAGTTTACTGATAACACATCTAATGCATGAAATTAAATTAATTAAAATGAATTTTGTATAAATTTTTTTTATCCAATAACCCATAATTTTTGAAGATGAATAGGAAATTTAGACTGGATTCAATTGCTGAGAATTTGTTCCGGAGAAGAAGGTGATGGAACTTGGGAGTTCACAAAATAAAAAAGAAGATAATTAAATTACTTCTCTTTTGTCTATCTTGCCTCATTCTCTTCCCTCTCTAAATTAGAATGTCCGAGTCATTACCATAACAGTAAATGAAAAAATTTAAATGAATTAAATTGAGAATTAATTTGAATTCATTAATTATTAAACGCAATAATTTAATAAATAAATAGATCCTCTCCCTGTTATAGGACGGTATTATTTTCTCTTGTAAATAATAGGAGATCCAATAGTCTCAAATGTATCTAGGGAAAATATTTTTTTGAGAGTAATTTAATTATTTTTAAATAAAGATATCTTAATATTTTATATTATTTTTATACAAAATGATATTTTGTTGAAGAAAAAAATAGACTGAACTGCTTCTCATATCTTACTGTTTGTTTTTATATATGTCTTGCACAGTCTATTATTTTTCAATAAAATACTATTTTGTATAAAAATTAATTTAAAATATGAATATATCTTTATTTTTTAAAATAATTAATTTGTTTACTTTTTAGAAAATATTTTCCATAGATAGATTTGGAGCCATTAAATCTATATCTAAAGGGTGATTCTATTTCCATTGTAGTACATAAATAAGCAACAATACTACATATTATGAGTAATTAATTATGGATTTTAGACTTTTTTACGGTGTTCCTTTAACTTATTAAGTCAAAATGAAAATTTATAGTACTGCTGAATTAAATAATTAATTAATTAGTAGGAAATAGCAACATTAGGATTTTTAGTGACAACTTTGATTGTATTGAAAGTCATTGAAAGCTGGGCTCAAAGTCTGTTGTGACCTGTTCACTGAAGAAGCAAGCGATTCAACTATCTTATTTTGCTTCAAGCAAATATTATGGAGATGCTGCCTTTCTTGAGAATCCTTAATTCACATTTGGGTTGTTTTGACTTAGTTCATATTTGAGGCCTAAAATAATCCATAAAACCTATATGATTATGCATAGAGAAAATACACATTTGATCTCACACTTTTTGTTGTTAGATCAATTTAGTCCTTGAAAGACAAAAAATATTAAATTAGTCTATGAAAGATTAAATGTAATAAGTTGGTCCGTCGTAGATTTAACCATAAATAGAGTTGATCCCTCTATCATGATGATGTTAAAAGTAATATAAGGTGAACCATTTTCTTCTTATTAAGACCATTATTTGCTGGGTGGATTGATAGCACACTTTATCATAGGACACACCATTAGATTACTTTGGTCCCTTATCTTTTGTCATTATAACAATATAGTCCCTTAAAGATTTTACCATGAGCAACATTGGTCTATAGCAATAAAAATATAATAAGATTCTTAATGATGTCATCTTCTAAAGATTCTTAAAGTTTGCTAAAATAAAATAATACATATAGGATTTAGCATAAATTCATAATTAATTATCTATTACATTAACACAAATATACACACACATAGCAAACAACTTATATTTGTCCTAAAACCACAAAACATATATGCATTTGCACAAAACATAAATGGTAGAACACACATATCTAAGTACTCCCAGTACTTTAAACATAGTTCAGATATTCAAGTGCAACAATACATATTTAGCGTTTTGCACTTAAACATAACTAAAATAGTTGTTTAGCTATGATTACAAATTGCATCATGACAATGAAACTTTCAACTAACTTGATTCCCCCTACCAACTTACTTACAAACTGTAACAAAACAATGAAGCCCGCAAGTAGTTGAAAAATTCAAAACCGAACTACTATTGTGGTAGAAGGGCTCAATTAAAGATATTGAAGTATGAAAAGAACCCCCAACAAGTTGTATGTTATATGCGAAGAGAAGAAATGTAAATTTTTTAGTGGTTATATGACAATGATTAAGCCCTCAACCATAGAAGAGAACATGGCAATGAGATCACATAAGTATTACAGTCGCATAGATTGGCAGATCTAACAAGGAGAGTAGTTAAGTTGAAAGTTTTGAAAGGGGTTGTGAAGGTAATTTAGTTATGAGCTTCATTATCATGTTGTAGTTTGTAATTCTAGTTTAACAATTATTTTGATTGTTTTTAGGTGCAAAGTGCTAGATATGTATAAGTTGCATTTGAACATCCAAAGTGTGTTTCATAGTATTAGAGGAGTACATATGTCTATGTGTTATGTCATTTATGTTTGATGAAGAGGTATGTGTGGTTTATGGTTGGAGTACAAGTATAAGTTAGTTGCTATATGTGTGTATTTGTATTAATATATTATATAATTTATTATGCAATATTGTAGCTAAATTCTTTTTATATTCTTATTTTAACTGACATTGAGGATCCATGAAAGGTGGTACTATTAAGAATCTTTTTTTTTTTTCTTATCACTAGGGACCAATTTTGTTTCTAGTAAAATCTTTGAAGAATCATATTGATCAAATGACAAAAGGTGAGTAACCAAATTGATATAATGTGATGTGTCTTTATGACAATGCGCATTACTAATTCAAATGAGCAAATAATAGTCTTGGCTAAAAGAAAATGGTCCACCTCAAAATATTCTTATTACCCTCAAGTAAAAAAGACTAACTGTGATTATGACCAAATTTTTAAGGGATTAATTTAATGCTCATATTTTTAATAAATTGATCTAAGAGTTCAATTACGTACTTTTCTCATCTTGCATTCCACTACCCATAGATAATAGTAGCATAGACTGTACGTAAGAGTTGATCCTGCTGTTATTCATTAAATCATTACTCTGTTTTACTTAAATCGATGCGAATTCAG
Source organism: Delonix regia (assembly GCA_037074485.1). NCBI lineage: Eukaryota > Viridiplantae > Streptophyta > Magnoliopsida > Fabales > Fabaceae > Delonix > Delonix regia. The sequence goes on along the minus strand of CM073451.1, from coordinate 22,768,485 downwards.
CTTTAATTAGATGCTTGCCATGCATGTGCTATGCAATTTGTGTCCTTTAATTTCTGCCAATTTTTTATGTTTCCAAACAAGAAAGTTTTGAAGTCATCCAATTTTATTGAAATATAGGTTCAAAAAGTTCTGTGAAGTTGATGTAGAGTAACACGTTTAAAAAAAAAAAAAAAGCTTTTAATTAGACAGTTTATATGAAAAAGTTTAAATTATTATTGATAATTAACTAATAAAAACAGCAAAATATTTTACAAGAAACTGAAATAAAATTTGAAAGTTGATAATAATAAATTGAATTGGTAAAAAAAAACTAAAATACCTTAATGGTCTAAAAATTTATGGGAACTATTTAATTTAGGGCCCAAATTTAGGCCATATCTGCAAAAGAATTGAACTCGAAATAAATTTTACGAATGGTATCATGAGTCCAAAAGCTTCAATTATGTTAAAAGGAGAAAAATGTAATTTTGATCATTTATTTTTGGCTATAAAATCAATTTGGTCCTACAAACATGAAAAGTATAAAAAAATTATCCTCCAAAAAGATCCTTTAAAGATTAATTTAGCCTTCTAAAAGGACCAGTTCAATTTATTTTTTCATTTTTAGATGATCAATTTAATACTTTTATTTTTAGATAACTGAATTAATATTTTGGCCAAAAATCAAAAACCAAAATTATATTTTTCAAATTGAAAGTTTTGCCTATTAAAAGTTAAGTTGTCTGTTTAAACTTATGTTTGGTTAGTCCTCTATTGATTAATATTCCCAAATACTTGTTTACATGCTCACGCCAAAATGAACTTTGACATTTGCCAAAGCTCCACCTCAAATTATTGATATACATGTATGTACACGAGCTACATGAGTTAAGGCAATACTTTAATAACCTAACATATTCTAAAAACCTGATCTAAGTGACCTATTATCTTCTGTTACATATCTTTGAGTTATCAAAATAACCAACAGGTTTAACTTACTTAAGTTTGATGGGTTAGGAAGTTCAATTTGACCCACTTAGTAACAGATTGGCTTTTTCATCCCATCCAAAAAAATTTTTAAAAAATTGAACAGGGCTTAAACAAAAAAAACAAATGCCAATCACCCATAATATGGAGTATATATCGGAGAAAAGGTAAAAATATTTGAATTTAAAATATTAGAAAAAAAATTTTAAGAGGAGGAAGGAGAAAAACTAATAAAATTTTTTTTATTAAATTTGTTTTCTAAACTTGATATAACAATGGGAGGATCATCCCCTATAAAACTTGAGGAAATGTTACAATCAATATTTATTTAATTTAACTTTTAACTAACACTTATTTCTATACTTATTTATTATATTTTTCAATCAATATCTATTTTATTAAATAAAATAATTTTAAATAATAAGTTAAACATGAATTAGATATATAATACATTTAAGTCTAAATCAAATTTATTTGTGACAGTATAAGTATATTGATTGAAACTTGCACGTAGCTTGAACAGTTGAAACCAAACAGATCTTGAAATCCACGCCAATGAGTCGAACGAAGCTTGATGCCTTGATCGAAACTTGAACGAAGCTTGAACGGTCATGACTTGTTCGACTTTGTTTGAAGGAAAGGATGATATGATGATGGGCATAGGGTGATCCGGCGATGGCTGTTGTCATGGCTAGTTGAAGAGTGAAGAGAAGAAAGTCAGTCAGTTAGAGATAAGACTTGAGAGATGAGAGATGTCGAGAGGATGGACGAGATGTCCTAATTTTTTTTCTCACAAGATTTTAACATATGGACAATTGGGCTTGGACTTTAGTCTTTGGAAACTATTTTTTTAAAACTAAACTTTAGCTTCTCTCATCTCCATTAGTTTAAGATTGCTAGACAGGCCAAACTCCTTATACCCTAACATCTTACCAAATACCCCACAACTCAATTGCTTGTTTTGATGGCTCTAACATTCTCTCCACAGTGTTATCATGGTTACTAGGGAATTCATACCTTCAAAATACATCACTACTTTCATTTAGCCCAAATAGTTACAGTAATAGGTATCATCCATTCTGCTGCACGCGTCCTAATAAAAAGATACTGTGTTTCGGAATATTATGTGAAAAATAGAAAAGGGAAGCATGTCAAAACAAACAAAGTTGATGGGAAGCACGTACTTATATTGCTATTTTAAATGTCTATTTTCCTTAAAATTCTGGAAAAAAAAAATTTTATTCTCAATTTTCGAAAATTTTAAAATACATTATAATAAAAACATAGAACAACTTTGAGATCTTTTTCACTGCTTTTAGTTTTTATATATGTTCTTATTTTATTTATTCATATATTTTTCACATTTTGCATTATTACTATTGTTACTACTATTAATATCATTATTATTATTTAACACAAAAAATCACTAATCTAATAAAAAAAATTTTAGTATTGTTGTTTGAAAATTTTGAACCTGAATTTATTTTAAAATTGTTCTCATAAGAAACTTACCCAACACATTTTCTTATCATTAACATCCCAAAATTATTATAATAATTTATTTCAAATGGTTATTTTTCAATTTATAAAACACTAGTGTTAAAATTTTATTTTCGAAGAAAATAAAAAATAGAAACAAACAGAGTTAGGTTTAATTCACATATTTGATATCTAATAATAGAGACAAACTTATCCTTTTTAGTTTTGTTTATGTTAGCGTAGATATAATAAGAAGGGATGAATTGCACAGTTAAAATTTTTTATGATATAAATTATATTCATGTTTTGAGGTTGGTTGAAGCACTAGCTTCTTGAGGACAATAGTACATTTTAGCATAAGAATCAAAGTAAAATAAGAAGATTGACACAAAAAATTTATAGTAGTTTAATTTACCTTGATCCTACGTTCACTTCTAGGCACACTTAGCTAAAAATTTTACTAATCACAACAATCAACCTAACAACACTAGGGGTTAACTTATTAACTTCTACATAGGGTTCAATAACTCATAAACAAAGATCAGTTACCAACATGAGTTACTTAGACTCCATAATACAAACTTTACAATAATTTCAATATTTCAAAGAGATAAAAAATACTTAAGCTCTATACAAACATGCATGCTAACACTGCCTAGTTCTACATTGAGAAATTTTTATAGGAAGAGAGTCGTAGCAAGTTAGTAGCACACAATAGAAAGAATGTCACTCAGACTTCATGGTTTTTCCACCAAGGAAAGATGTATATAGCTTAAACCAGCAATGTGTTTAGAAGGCTATATTCTCTTCAAACATTGCAACTTCTACATATTAGTTCAGGAGCTCCAATGTTAACCAAAATGGTGTTGACAACTCTAAGAAGATAGGGTGAAAGCATTTAATGTATTTCACCTTTTTGACGCCTTCGAGACACACGCTGGAGGGAGCATATCTGGTAGGTAGAGATATGTTAGTTGAAAGGTATTGCTGTTTGCTGGAAACTTCAGGGATGATATGCTTAGTCAACGTGGATTTACTTAGGCCATTTGCTTAGACAGTTTAGACCTTTATCTGTTTAGCCATTTCTTGAATAGGTGCAATGGGCTTTGATTGTTTGGGCCTTTTAGTGTATGAGCCTATTTGTTTTAAGTCTACACAAGACAAAAATAAGCTTATTCAATAAAAGTGGTGTAGAGGTGCACTGGGCTTTGTTTGTTTGGGAAGATAGGCTTCATTGTTTCATTTTTTTGTTTGGGCAATAACAGGCTTCATTGTTTCTACTTTCGCTTTCTATGTAACTACTTTTCCTCTGACATAACGTAGTTGTCTCCATTTCACAATGTCATAGGTCTAGTTATTTTACATTTGAATATTTCTTTCACTGCTTTTTATGGTGTTTCATTTATGACAATTACACCAAGAAGGGGTGACACTTAAGTAACTTTCTAAGAAGCTAGAACTGTATATCATAAACTGTCCCAAGGCTCAATTTTAATTTAAATGACATCTTGAATGCATTAAGGCTGTAACTATTGTCAATATTGAAAGTTAGAAGCACTAGCTTAATTATAAAAATGGTCCAAGCATGTCAGTTGTGAATATGCTTGACAGAATACGTGATAGCCTCCAAGTAACACTATGCACCTTAATTCAGGTAACTACTTAACGTGCTAATTTTGAATAGGATTGTTACTATATCATGTTCATCTAAGAGAGTTTTCTTTTCACCATTAATGTATATCATTATGCACTGATTATGATTGGCGTTTTCCATATCATCGTCGAAGCCATTGGTTTATACATCTAAGCTTGCTTCGTTTCCTTTGATTAGATATGTGAGATTGATAATGCAATCCTTTTCTTTTAATTTCTGCTTCATCAAGAAGGAAAGGTTTGGAACGACCACAAATTGGCTTTCAAAATTGAATGATGATAATCTATTTTCAGAAACACTATCTTTTCTAGTTATAATGTAATTTGTTATTAAATATTAGCAAATACAACACTATATATATATATATATATATATATATATATTGCTTATTTTAGTAGATTTATTATTATAATTAAACTCATTAATTACTGCACACAAAATCCTTTAATAAAATTTTGTTTGATATTTAGTAATTAATTGCATCATAACATGATGTTTTGGGAACATAAAATCACCATTCTTCAGAATAATGCTATCAAATTAGCATTTAATGCTTTTAAGTTTGGTTGTCAAACTTATTAGTTGACTAGCCAAGTTTACTGAGCCTATGTTTTCATCTAAGAAAAGCATGTCCAATTGTTTCTAGATTCAAAATTATAGCTAATTCATTTAGATTCACAATGGACTTGATAAACCTGGTAAATTCAACAATTGAGTCAATTTGCAAGTTTGACTACCATGATTGCTAATGTTAGTCGCAATTTTTGTAATGGTTACATTAACAACAATTGGTAATGTTAGTGGTGGTTTCGTTACTAAATATTAGTGGGAATCATTAGCAGTGATGATTGATTTAATGGAGGTTATGTCATAGCTAAATGTAGTATTTTTTATAGTGCTTCTTGATACACAATTGACTCATAGACTTAATCTCTGGTTTACAAAACTCCTTTTTAATTTAATATAGTTTCTCAAAATTTATCCATTTAAAATTGTGGTCGTGACTCATTTATTTGGGTTTTACATTTTTGTAGTGAAAATTTGAATTTCTTTTTCTTGCCTCGTAGCCATAATTGTGGTTTGACAATGGCGCAATGAAAGATGATGGAGATTTAAATATCTTTGTTAGATTTTTATTTATATTTTTAAGATTTCTTTACGAAGTGACTATATATTTATGTATGAAATTTATTGGAATTCTACATTTAATATTATAAATTAGGAATACACAATCTTTTGAGGATTCATATAATTTGATTGTTGGTCCCAAGGTTCTATATTATAAGTTTTGATAATGACAAATATATACAAATGAGTTACACATGTAACATCAACATATGCTTAATTGATTAACTATTTATCCCTTATCTATGAGATATGCTTGTTCATATTGTATCCAATAGACTTTAATGTTATATATATTGTTTAAATTGGATTTATATAATTACATCAACCTCTTATACATGATATGGCACTACAAAAAAAAAAAAGGCTTTTGCGAGGGTTTTGACCATTGTAAAATGGTTCTATGATGGTCAATAAAAATGTCTCAGAAACCACCATCACAAATGAAATAAGAACATGTTTCATAAACCCTTGTAGAAGTTGTCATGATGGGACGTCCTTACGACAATAAAAAAACCTCGTAAAAGTCATCATAAAAGCACATTATTGGAAGGGTCAAAATAAGTGTTGCAGTGTTATGATTTTGCGACAGTTTTTTTGACTCTCACAATCACATGCCACTATAACGGTTAGGAAAAAAATGTTGCAATGAACTATCTTAATCATGATTGTGACTAAACCATCGTTGATGTGCTATATTTTCTATGGTAGCAATTTAATTTCTTGTTGCAATTTTTTTTTTTCTTGAATTAGTATCTTGCAAATATGATAAATCACTAATCGCAGCAATACAATTTGATACTCAAAGCCAACAATGCCTACTTGATAATCAATTGTAAACATAATTACATACAAAGTTGAACATAAAACCATAATTAACTCTAAACATAATAAGATAATAAATAATTACAAAGTCTAACAATAAACAATGATAAGACAACCTAACTAGTTAATTGTTCCTACTAGAAGGACTTAGCGATGGATTTGAATGCAAGTTTGCACTGTCTTGCTCACTAGGTACCTACAAATTAAAGACAAACTTTGATAGGCAATAAATTAAATAATAAAAATAAAAGAACATTACAACACGAGACTTATACAAAATAACAATGTTTAAAGAAATACCCCACGAGATAGTATAGATGCAAACTCTGGGGGCAAATCTCCTTAGACATTTTTTAAGAGAAAAGACAAGATTGCATTTATTTGTTGTTGATCTATTGCCAAATCAGGAATTTGAGCTCTTCATTGAAATTTCTTGTGTACAAAAGTTCATAAACATAAGCCAATAACTTGAACATCGTTATTAATGAACAATTTGTCAACCCTCTTGTGTATTGTGATCCAAACTTCTCCCCAAGAAACTAGACCCATATGCTCTTCCTCCTACATTCGTTTTTGATAATGTAACACATCCAAAAGTCATCTAACATTTAAGTGTAATACATTTTACTAATATAAACTTACCATTTCAGCTTTTTTCCATGCAAGACTCTTCGATCCACCAGTGTGTGGGATTGTTTGCTTTCTTATATTTTCTTTATTTTTTGCAATAGTGGCTTTGTATTTGACCAAAGCATATTAATTAGATTAGTAAAACTTGATATGAAGACAAAGTAGAAATATATAAATATATATAGTTTTATTGTATCTTAGTTTTTAAGTCAAGTCAGTAATCGGTAAAGGATACCTATTGCTCCCTTTGAATGTCTTATGGGGCCGAGACAATTAACTTGTCTTTCATTTTTGTTCCATCATTTATGTATGTCCATAATCGAGAGTGAAAATTTTTCCACTTGTGTCCCACTGACTTAAGAATAATTTTCTTACGAATATCCTCAACAATAAACTTTGCCTACAAGATATATATATCTCATAAAAAAATCAATAAAGAAATTGTTGCATCATATGGAAATTAGATAGCAAATGCATTATTACTCGTATTTGGTTTCTAAATATGTCATTTTTGTATTTAAGAGGTACTAACTTCCATTTTTGATAACTAATAAGTAATTTATTAAAATCTTTTACTATGCTTCTAAAAAAGATAGCCAACAATCCGCCTCGTTCTCCAGTGGACTGGTTGTTGGGGTTGAATGGTACAATTACCCTTTCACCCCTCAGAAGAGTACAAACGTCATGCACTGTTTGGTGCCTACTCTTAACTTGACCATTCTCATCTACAATGTTTAAGTTAATGAATGAACATACAAGAACTAACATTACATTGAATCTCATTAATTAGTCTACTTACTAATGACATCAACAGTCCATCCTCTCCTACGTGGTCATGGTAGAAGCTGTGCAGGCTGTTAGTCTTAAACATACTCTTCTTGTTGTTCCCTAACATTGTCAACAGTACTTGGTAAGGTAGGTTGTTTGTTTGAAACATTTGCTAGGGTACTTAGAGGTAAAGGCATAGATTGATCACTAGAAGTGACAAAACTTGGCAATGAAGAGTCAATACTCGGTGAACCTTATCCACTAGCGATGCTTGATTTAGAGTTCCTAAAGAACTTTTTCATCTTCAGAATTCTTGTTAATGACCAAAAGCAACATTAGTTCAAAGTGTAAACATATATAAAAGAACTTCCTGAACATGAAAAATCTATCAAATATATAATAAATGGAACATGCAAACTTGGACAAATGTAAATTATTATCATCATTAGGGAACAATTGTTCCAAGTGTTATATATGGAATAGCTCACTGGCATAAACAACATCTTCATCCTCATTACCCATGTTGTACAAGTGTGATGACTTTATATGTACAACCATACTCCAATTTTTATTGATCTCATATTCCACATAACATACCATTTGAGCTTCTGAAGCTTAGATGTATGGCTCATCATCTTCGCTATTACCTGTGTGTATTAATCGTGAAAAATTGATAAATGTGAACCCCAATTCATCTTTTACAATTCCTCTACAAGTGGTAGTATTAACCTACATGCATTTGAACAAGAATGATGGCAGAAATATCATTCTTGATAGATGTGAACCCTAATTCTTTAGCTAAATGTATAATTAAATGAACCATAATTATGAAAAATGATGGTGGAAATATCATCTCTAAATGACATAACGTAAAAACAACTTAATTTTAGAGATAGTCAAGTTTATTTACATTTATCACTCTATTACATAATTGCCTGAAGAATGAACATAAGTCAATCAAAATAGCTGACACTTGCTTAGGTAGTATTCATTTAATTGCCAATGGTAGAAGTTGTTCCATAAAAATGTGTGAGTTTTGACTTTTAAAACCGCTGATCTTACGTTGCATTAAATTAGTGCATTTGGATATGTTACTAGAATAACTGTCAGGTACAGTAACATTCTTTAAAGTCTTTAGAAAATATCTTTATTCGCATTAGTCAAAGTGAATAGAGTCAGAGGATATCTACTATTATCATCTGGCTACTGATTGGACTTTATGCCTATCTCTTGTAAGTCTTGCCATGTATTTAAATGGTCTTTTGATTTCCTACCCTCATTTAGTAAAGTGAACAACACATTGTCATAAACATTTTTCTCAATGTGCATGACATCAAGACTGTGGTGATGGTTCACTCTATAAGGAAGTTGAAAAAATATGCTCTTTTTACGCCATTGTTGGGGATCACAACCTACAGCAGCAGATCCTTAAGGTCTTCTTCCTTGGTTTTCATCATCTGCATCTTTTCTAAATATGTTCTCAACAACCTCAAGTTGTATTAAAATGTTTGATCCAGTTATTGCTATAGGGGTTTTTTTTTCTCTTCTTGTAATACCTTTCTTACAAAGTATAAAATTTATTTTAAATTTCAGTTAATATTACTATGAAGCGATAATTATTAAAATACATTAGAATATTTAAACATAATAGTATAATTATAGATAATAAAAGTCTATACATCCATTTGTTCATACATCCGTATAGATAATTTAACAAAACTGAGAGAAAGGGTATTAGGCCTATATTTATATCTATATTTGTTTCTGTTGAAATTAGGCCTAATATTAAGGGCTTATTCAAGACTTGAAAAACTAGTAAGATTCATACCCTCTTGTGAAACGAACATAAGTGATATGGTGTGTAAAGCTATATCACATTTTGTAAAGACGATATTAATAACAAGCATTTCCCAATTGGTGGGACAAATACACATTTTGCACGGACTTCAAGTGAGATTTAGTAATTCTCCATCTAAAAACATCATTAATAGAGTGGTGAGAATAGTTTCCCAATGCCATGAAAATGCATATATGATACTCGAAATGCCCATGGAATATAATATGACTATAAATTATGATCTTTATGAAATATGTGTAGATGCCAGATATCATAACATACAAATATGTATTTACAAAACATATGGCAAATAGAGGTGGACAATGACTTCAACCATTAGAGGTACTTGCAAAAAAGATATGCTCGTTAAAATATGCTTAATAAACCTTAAGCAAGTTTAAAAGAATAATCTAAAGTGGAAAACATCTTACAAAACCCTTAAGAATCCATAAATGACCACTAGCTCTAGGCAAGGAATCACAGTACAAATATCAGTCTGAGTTAAGCAATTTGGCTCACAAATAGTTAGAACATATCCATGTGTGGTGACTATCACACACAAAGGTAGCAACATCACTGCTAGCTGGGGTTTGGAACAGGTTAAGGTAATGTCTATTGTTATTAGCTACAAGGTTCTGTATTAATCATATTTTCAGGAAACCATATTTTCCATAACAATATACATAATAGAAAATATATCCAAATAGAAAAATTTTGATTTCTAGAAATTCGTATGGTAACGTAATCATTTAGAAAGTTCTTTGAATATCATATAGTATGTAAATCATTCAGATATGAAAGAATATTTCAAAGAAATTGCTCAAGAGTTTAGATTGTTCATATAAATGCTAGGAATTTTGTAATCTTTTAAGAGGGTTGTTTCAAAGGCACTAGAGCATATAAACAAAAACATTTCACAAATGAACTGTTTAAAATATGGAAAATAGGTGTTATTAGCAATATTTACTCACCTTGAGGGAGCACAGAAAACAATCTTGTTCCTATCGTCTTTTTCCTCATCTCATTTGATCATAAACCAATGTCTAAGGTCCTATGATAACAAACAATTTACATTTAATTTCTTATGTAAGAAGTTTATCCTTGGTTCAAGTAACTTCATACTGTTTAACACAACACTGGTCTAATTATTGTGTATCAAGTTTCTTTAATCTCAAAGTAGGGCATTAACCCTTCATTTTCCCATATCACAAAGTAAATTTCACCATCATGGCTTAAATTTTATATATTTTTTTAGTTGTCAATTTATTTATTTCTATTTTCATGTATTTAATCCTATACATACATATAACCTAAAATAATTTCTCTTAACAATGAGTTGCATAACATTTTCAACATAGTGGAAAATTATGAAAATATAATTCAAGACTTGGTAATTAATCTGAATTACTTGTTTAGGGCTATTTAATCAATCACTATAAGGTTTTCTTCATCCCCTTTCTTCAAAATAACAATGAAAATTGGGGGAAGCCACTAAATCAACATACCACTTCAAATGGTAATTTTCAAATGCCTAATTTCTACATCCAGTAGTGATTAATGATAAAAAAATGGTCCAAGATTTTTGAAATTCTATCACCTCATCACACTTTTCGTCTAGCCAAGAAGGGTGTGAAATTGGAGACTAAAACTTAACAATTTCAAATGGAAATTAGAAGGCAAATGATTAGAATTCATAAAAGAACTAAAACCCCAACATAATTTGAAGAAATCTCACCAACATTAAGCCCAATTTCAATTTTACATTACCATCAACACTGAAAAGAGGGGTTTCAAAATTAAGACTCCAAACTCATAAATTGATTGCAAATTATAGAGTGGAAAAAATGAATTTGGTGTCAGAAAGAAAAGGCACAACTTAATTTAGAAAAATCCTTCACCAATCACACACAATTTTGCTTCTTATAGAACATTAATGTCACTGAGATGGAGTGATTCAAAGTTAGAAGCCAAATTATGAATTTAGTTATCCAGAATAAAGGGCTAAGGGTGCAATGTGCACAAGAACCAAAAGCCTTAAGAGATTTTAGTGAAAATCACTACCTAAACACCCTAAATCCAAGAAATTGTGCGAAGATATCACATTGAAAAACTCACTGTATTTTGTCAAATCAACAGTAGATTTTAGCTTCTAGTATGCTGGTGATGAGTGGTGATGGCAGACATTAAGTGAGAATGATGAATGAGGGAAAGAACAATGAAAAGATTGACAAAAGGAAGAAGATGATGGTGACACTTGTTTTTTAGTCCACATCCACAAGCTTTATGAGAGAGAAGAAGAGATATCGTAGATTGGGAAATTAGTCTAAAAAGCATTTTGTTTAGTCTCAAGTAAGGGTCATGTGAAGAATAGAAAAAAAAAATAATCAAAATTCCTAATTTGTACACTCTAGGTTCGAACTTGGGGCCTTTAGAAAACATGGGGAGGCTTAGCCATTTATGCTACTTCAATCTCAAATTTAATACTAATTTATTAAATATTTTAGTTTTCTTTAACTATTTGAGGAATTTATTCTTTAATAATCATTTCAAATTTTTAATACATACCTAACTTCGATCCATTGTTTTCTTCATGCTATGAAGTTGATTTAAATTCTTTCTCACTTGGACTAAATATTACATAACAAAATTCAAGAGTGTTGCAAAATGTATACAATGATAGGTCATTCACTCAAAACAAAGTTTAAAAGAAAAAGTTATGACCATTTAAAATGAGGTGTGCATTGCTACAAGTGACAAGTTGATTGACCCTTATTGCAAGTTGAGTGGCAGACCACACATTTGAGCTAACGATCATATTTTGGTCGACAGTCAACTGAGGGACCCATGACTATTGACTAGTAGCATCAGGGATAACTTTTTAAGAGTAATTAATGACTCTTTTGTGTGTGCAGTGACTATTTTCATATAGCCTTATATATATATATATATATATATATATATATATAACCTTCCAAACATGTTTTTAATAAAAATAGAGGGTTAGAATGTGAACTTCAACTTGTTTTAACATATTTGGGAGAGAAACAAATATCATTAAGCCAAAACATGATTATCATTTGAGTTTTTAGAGCTTAATCTTGTATGTCGTCTCTTTGAGAGAGTTTCTTTGAGTAATATTATTCTCTTTCTATTTTTGTAAGACAAGGGTGCTGTATCTCTTGGGAGAGGAAACAAGAGTCAGGAATCTTGTTCAATGATTTTCCTTTAAGAAGAGTGGTGTTCTTTGGTTTTAGAGTGAGAAACAACTCTAGATTGAGTTGGATATTATAGAAGGTCACAAGTGTTGGTTAAACTTGTGGAATTAGTGGAGAAATCACAAGAGGAAGCTTAGAGGCTAGATGTAGGCTTGGATTGGAGTTGAATCGGGATATATTTTGGAGTTTGCTTTCTCTATCCTTATACACCTTATATTTTACATTGCCGTATTTATGATTTGTTTTTATTTTGATATGTTATGGGAAGTATTGTGATTTCTTGTTGATTACATTATTTTATATCTACTTTAAGTAATTCAATTGTTGAAGAGACTGGATGATTGTTATAGATTACTTAAAAATTAGCTCTTGAATCAAGTTTAACTATATTTTGTTGAGTGCTCTACTTTTTGTTAGGAAACTTATTATCTTCATACTCCAAGCATCAACACTAAGCTTCCTTTGATTAATAAAATTATTGTTTTATTTCATACTCTTTTAAGTAATCCTCATAACATATATTGTGCAAAACAATTTTGAGAAAAAAAAAGAAATTATTGTAAACACCCAATTCACTTTTCTCTTAGGTGTTGGTCGACTTGTCTAACAAAATTATGTTTAATTTTTTTTTTCTATGTAGTATTTAACTATCATGTATAATATATTTCAATAGCTATGCTTATTATTAGAAATAACTTTCTACGAGCTTACATGATGATCAAGTTCACTCTTTTGACAAATTTGCCTAAACTCATAATTAAATTTGATAACTTTTTAGTTTACAATTAAATGGAGAGTTTGTTATCATCAAAATTAAATAACTTTGTGAGAAATCTAAGGTTGACAATTTAGATGTCTTTAATTTGGTACAATTTTGACGTCAAGAATTTGTCAATTTATGAGCCTTCTGATAATTATCTAGTATACAAGAGGATAGTTATATTTAGATATTACTAATATATTTTTAAGAGTGATCAATTCATTCCCAAGTTGATATTTATGAGATACCATATATGCAATTTCATTGAATTTCAAATTATTTGACTTTGTTTTTTTGTAAATAATAAAATTATTATAATAATTTTGTTACAAATTATTAAAGTTCTTTGATGATGATGATGCGTGTGTATTTATGTATATATACACACACATATTAGTACTCTAGTTAAATATCATGACATAAAATATCAAATTATCAAAATACTCTATAATTTCAAATTATTTATTTAGCGTCACAATTAGAAAATTAAATAAATGAAGACAATTAATATTTTCTAAAAATAAATGAGAGGAAAGCTATATATAGAATTTTCTATTATATTTTTAAAAGTGATTAATTCATTACCAAGTTGATGTTTATGTGATACTATATTGTTAGGTTGTAAATTTGACTTATTTTTTAAATCTTATTTTAGTTTTATTTTTAGTGTTTTTCTATGGAAATCAAGTTATTTGTAATTATTTTGGTGGGTTTCAATTTAAAGAGGTGATTTTATTAACATTGTTGAAATTTGGACTGAAGTAAGGCATAAGCAAAGTTTACACTGAAGTTGAATTGAATACAAGAAGACAAGTCATGGGCACGACTTAGAATATTGCTTTTAAAACTAAAAGTGGACAACTATGGTTTCTAACAACCTTTTCTCTCTAAGGCATTGGGAAATGAGAAAAGGAGCTTGGGAGGTTCCTGAGGGCAAATTCCACATTTTTATTGGAGAAAATTAGTAGGAAATGAAGGGAGCTTAGAAATTTTCGTTATTAGGTCATTTTCTTTCTTTTGGAGACACACTTTTAGATCTAGGGTTATTTTTCTTCTTCTTCTTCTTCTTCTTCTTCGTCTTCTTCTTCTTCTTCTTCGTCTCTCTCTCTCTCTCCTTTGAACTTAGTGAGAGAAAGTGACTCAATTTCGAACTACAACTGTGTAACATGGAATTTGAACATGGATTTTGGATGTTTACAATCATGAATAACTAAATTCTACATTCTAACTAAGGGATTTTGTATGGTTTCTTTAATGTTATGAGGCTTTCTTAACTTTCTTTTATCTTCTTCTCCTCTTGGTTGTTTACATTCTCATTTTAATTACATCATTACAAGTGGATGAATGATTTGCGCCCATTATTTGTCTTACCTAGAATTGATTGTATTTCAATTGGTTGAGGTAAATATGTAATTATTTATTTTGATTGATATTAGTGGAAAATTTGTGTAGAGATTGTTAGAGCACTTTCTTCTGCATTAATGGCATGTGAATGATGATTTGTTGAACATGTTTCATGCTTTAATAAATTAGAAATGGTGAATTTTTGTTCTTTAAGCGATTAGTTAATTAAATTCCATGTGCTTACTTAGGGTTATTGACTAATTAGAGGTTAAGATAAGAGCTTCTTTTGACTAACGTACTTAAGAAAACCTAGGTTGCTAAAGCTTTTTAACAACCATAGCCATTTGCTAAGAAGGGAGATTCATTTATCTTGAGTCATGTCTATGCCTAGGATCAGCTTAAAAAAACATACATTACTTCCCTTAGTTAGAAGCTTATCTCTCATATAAGTTTCTTTTTAACTTGCTTCATATTTAAGTTGCTTGTTTAGAATTTATTTTCTTAATTTTTCTAGTTTAATTGTTCTTAGTACTATTTTTGATTTGATATACCCCATCTTTCTTTCATTCTTTTACTTGTTATTCTTGGTTGATCTTAACCATTAGTATTGCCAATCCTTGTGGATTCGACCATATTCATCATTATCGCAATATAAATACTCACTTGAAAGTAAGTAATTTTAGTTTGGTGAATATGGCACCCATCATATATATATATATATATATATATGCAATTTTATTAAATTTTAAAATTAGCTAACTTCAATTTATCTATAAATAATAACAACATTATTATGTATATTTTTGTTACAAAATATTATTGTTTAAATTTGTTTGAAAATAGATATATGTATTTTAGTATTTTAAATATTATGGTATAAAATATCAATCATCAAATACTTCATAATTTCACATTTTCATATTCAGCATGACAATTAAAAATCATTAAATATCTTTTGGCCGTCAAAGAAGTGTGAAAAAGAAGTTTGGTCATAATACAGCTGCAAAATATGGCAATAGAAAATGCAACATGAGATGTTGATTCTTCTAATTTTTTATTTTTCATTCCCTACGTTAATTGCTCATAAAAATCCGTTTTCTAAAGATTTTATTTTTAATATAAGATTGATACATGATTGTATGTTCATATTGTCGACGGTAGTCATTCCTAATGCAAAGGGGCGCGGGATTTTGTGGATGGTTAGGATGACGCCACGTTGCATGAGTAAGATATAGATGAAATATATATTTCTACAAAGATTTTTCCTGGAGCGTCACATTTAAGCTTATTACTTGATACCATAAACATGAAGAATAAATACTACCCATTCTTTCACTTTTAGGGAGAAAAATGTTAGAAAATAAACTTTGACTATATCCTGTGTGAAATATAGCTGACATGTGTATTGACTTACTTGTTTTGAGACGTTTATGTTCTGAAAAATAAACTCTCATGAAAGCCCCTTCCAAGATTCATATCCTGATCTCTTCCCGTACTGCCACATCAAAGGCAGCTGAAACCCTTTCAGCAAAGAAAGTTTCAGAGATGAGGCAGATCCTATAAAGGTGAGAAGTATCATTGAATTTGAATCGCCCACCGATCGTTTCATTTCCCTTAGAAATTCTGTTATTAGCTTTTCAGAATGTGCAAACTTCCATTGGTGTCTGAATCATCGTGTTGCAAACCTCCATGGTGTCCGAAGCATCATGCTGTAGAGTGATCTTGTGAAGGAAGATGAGGCATTAGGACAGACATGGATCCTCCTCTGTGCAGGAGAGGCTCTGTGCCTCTTTGTGAGGCAAAACGCGGCCTGACCGCGGCAGGCTGTGTTTTGCTTTTTTATGAATTATTATGTTAAATAAATC
This sequence comes from Delonix regia, assembly GCA_037074485.1. Lineage (NCBI taxonomy): Eukaryota > Viridiplantae > Streptophyta > Magnoliopsida > Fabales > Fabaceae > Delonix > Delonix regia. The sequence continues at coordinate 22,752,017 of CM073451.1, read as the reverse complement.
ATTATTAAAAATTTTTAAAAAAATTGTAAAATTTTATTTATATATAATAATAATTCTTAAAATTAAAATATATATTAAAAACTAAAAAAAGAAAGATCTTCCCCTGTTCCTGCATGAACAAGAAATGATTTAGGACTGAGGAACAAGTTTTTCCACTGAGATCTTACAATGAAAGTAATAAATTACTTAGATCCCTTGCCGCAATGTTTTTCACCTATACGTTTAAAAAGCTTTTGGAATTTTGTGAAGATATTTGTTTTATTCAGTAACAATATCTAAATTCACGCAATCTAACAAATTTTATTTATTTTAAAAAATAATTAGGCAGGACACTAACGCATGCTGTGTCAGTCTATGACTTAAGGGGTGTACAACCCCGAAAGTGGATCCACCACTGTACAACAAAGAAAAAAAAAATTAATAACCAAAAATAAAAAAAAAATTGTGTCTACACCAGCCGTACGGCTAGTGATCTAGATTTGTACAATCTCTATTTCAATGCGTGAGGTGGGATACCCCAAAAATTTTGGTACGGGGATTGCAGAAAATATACAAAGAAGTTAAAAATAATGTCTAGAAATTTGTATTTACTGCAATGTCCTTGACGTAATATTTGCTCATATTATGTTTGCTACAAGGTTAATAGCAAATCACCTATAAGAGTTATTCCAAACATTTAGAGAATTATTGTCGTAACCGACCTTTCGGCGGAATAAAAAGAGTGTGTTTAAATTGATTCTCAAAATGAATCTTGAAAATCAATTTATTTGGAGTTGCCACCAAAATTTTTAATGGAAAACTTTGGAAAACCAAATTAAAACATAAAGAAAAAGTCAATATGGTCTGTGAAACCAGATATGAGTTCTAGAGTCTATTTGAGTGTGGGGAAGATGTTAGGCACCCCACAACACCCATCCATAAGGACAACCTTAAACTAGTCAATTGAAATAGAACATGAACTTAAATTTATTTCAATTACCCTTCATTGACATGCATGCCTATTAAACAGAGAAGACAAAAACGACGATAGTGGAAGCAAACAGATAGATATTTACAAAGGGCAAACTTGACCTAGGATAAGAGCCTAGGGCCTACGTACCCTATGATAGGGATCAAAGTCCACGTAGTTCGACCAAAACGGCCTATTTATTAGTTGATGATTTGTAAATTTTGTGATGAGAACAGGAAGGTTTAAATTAAATAGATTTTCGTAAACAAAACGTAATTGGGATTTGGTTCGTGTGTTTTAATTTATGACAACTGGATTAATCTAACTCTCTTGACCTCTTCATTTTTCTCTCTTTTTAATTTGTTATTTTTTTTATTTTTGGAATTTTAATCTTTATTTTGAAATTGAAATGAAATGATTATAAAGAATGAACTTAATCATGTTAAAAAATTATTTAATTAATATCTTTATTTTTGCAATATTATTATTATTGTTATTATTATTTTAAAACAAGTATGTACAAATTTTAGAGATCTAAGGAGATTAAAATCTCACATGATCCTATGCAATCGAGGAGAACAAAATCCTCACACGATAATTTCATAAATAATGAAAAATATTTAATTAAAGAAAATATTTAATTATTATTATTTTTAAAACCAATGTGTACCAATTTTAGGGATCTAAGGAGATTACAATCTCACATGATCCCATGCAATCAAGGAGAACAATATTCTCACACGATGATTTCGTAAATAATAGAAAATATTTTATTAAAGTAAATATTTTAATTATTATTATTTTTAAAACAAATGTGTACTAATTTTAGGGATCTAAGGAGATTAAAATCTCACATGATCTCATGCAATCGAGAAGAACAAAATCCTCACACAATAATTTCATAAATAATGGAAAATATTTAATTAAAGTAAATATTTAATTATTATTATTTTTAAAACAAATGTGTACTAATTTTAGGGATCTAAGGAAATTAAAATCTCACATGATCCCATGCAATCGAGGAGAGCAAAATTCTCACACGATAATGTCATAAATAATGGAAAATATTTAATTAAAGTAAATATTTAATTATTATTATTTTTAAAACAAATGTGTACTAATTTTAGGGATCTAGGGAGATTAAAATCTCACATGATCCCATGCAATTGAGGAGAATAAAATCTTCACACAATAATTTCATAAATAATGGAAGATATTTAATTAAAGTAAATATTTAATTATTATTATTTTTAAAACAAATGTGTACAAATTTTAGGGATCTAGCGAGATTAAACTCTCACATGATCCCATGCAATCGAAAAGAACAAAATCCTCACACGATAACTTCATAAATAATGGAAAATATCAAAGTAAATATTTAATTCTTATTAATTTGTATTATTATTATTATTTACAACACGTATGTATTAATTTTTGAGATCTAAGGAGATCGAAATCTCACATGATCCCACACATTCGAGGAGAACAATATTCTCACTCGATGATTTCTTTAAACTCTTACTTATAAAGCAAAAAAAAAAATTAATCCCATATAAAAATAATAATACTAATAATAACAAATTAATTATTTAATTAATTATTAATAATAAAAAAAAGCAAAAAAACTGAACTAAACCATGTGAAACAAGTTGCAGCGTGAATGTCAATGTGCATGTGCGAGAGTTACCTGGGCTTTGTCTCGGTTAGCTTTTCTTCCCGATGACTCTCCTCCTCGAGCGATCCTCCTCGGCCTTCCTTAGTCCACCGTAGCTCTTCCTCTCAGTCGTCTTTCCCTTTCCTCGACCCACCGTGAATCCTTCTTGGCCTCCCTTAGTTTCAATTTTTCTTTCTCAGCTTACAGGGCTCCTCACATACCTTTCAACTGCTTCTTCTTCCTCTCAATTTCCACAAAAGTACTTTAGCTCCACCTTGCTCCGTGCCTCCCTTCGGCAGCTCTCCTTTCCACCTTTCTCTCTCTATTTCTCTCTCTCTCTCTCTCTCTATGACCTACAGTGGGCAGCTCTGTTGAACTCTGTTTTGGGTTACCAAAGCAGAGGATTTTCTTCCCCTCTTCTCCTCCACTCAGCTGGCTTTCAGTTTTGCTCTTTCTCGGCTTGCATTCGGTCCTGTTCTTTCTCTCCTCTTTTCGGTTTTGCTCCTTATGGCAGCTTGTTTGCTTTCTCCTAGCAGCTTGAATTCTTTTCCTTTTTCCTTGGCTCACGCTTTCTTCATTCTTGGTCTCATCCTCACTTCACTCTCAATCTACACACTCTCCTCTCTTGGTCTGCATCCTCTTCTCTCTCGATTTCACCTTTCCTTCAGTCTCAGTCTTGTATTCTCTTCTTTCTCCTCAGTCTTAGTCTCGGTCTCTCCTCTCCCTCAGTCTCAGTCTGGCTCTTTTCTTTGAGCTTTGTTCTCTCTCTACTCTCTCTACTCTTTTTCGGCTCACACTCTCCTCCCCCCGCTGATCTCCCCTTCACTCTTTTCAGCTCCCCCCTTTTATAAAAAAATGGCACACTCTTTATCCTCTGGTCCTCTCCACGTTGCATGCTAATTCCTGACTCTCTACCCTACACATTGTGGCTAAACATGGTCCTTTCTCCCTTCTGGTGTAAGTTCTGCATGCAAAGAGTAGGAGACGTTTGACTAATCCTTTTAGCTGTTATCCTTCCTTTAGGCGTAGTAGATGGGAGTATCAAGAAGCTAGCACCTTGCCATTTTGATGCTTTTTTTTTCTCTGGGCTTGCAGAGTGGGGAGTAGCATATTTCCTTCAAAGTGATAATGTGCCAGACTCTGCCTTTTCCCTTTTGTCTCTTCTCCTTATGTATACATTAATTCTCATTCCTCAGTCTTCCTCTTTTTTGTTCTTTTTTTTTTCCTTTCAGATCATTTTATTCTTTGTACTTTAGCTTTAATTTCTCCAATTTTATCATCAAAATATTTATGATTTTTACTTTGATTTATTATTATTAATTGTCATATTTTTAGGGTTTTATTTTGCTTGTCTCAAAATCCCCTTATTATTTATCTTCAGTTTCAAATTGTCTCTAATTGTGAATGTCATTTGAAGCTTTGTCATTTTTAATTTTTCCTATATGTTTAATTATTAATTAATTAATATCTTAATTTACTTAAATAAGGATATTTTGGTAATTTGATTTATCCTCATTTTCATTCCCACTCATTTTTTTAATATCATACCAAGCATAACACATGGACTTAAGATTCCATTCTCTCAATGCCCATTTTTATTCCCAAGCCCATTCCTATTTCCTTTCCTATTCTTTCTACTAACCAAACATGCCCAACGTGTTAATATGGGCAACAGATGCAATGATGATGTTAAAGCTTTGAATCAATCAATTCCTTCAAGATGTGATCATGATAGTTTTAATAAAGGAAAAAAACTTTTAACTAAGAAGCTAGAACTTGTACCTCAAATGTGTGGAAATCTTTCACTAAGATACGCTTAATTGACGGTAAAGAGAATGTAAAATGAAATGGATGTGGACAGACATATATGTGTGGAGGCTAAAGATTGGTATTTCAAGTCTTCTTTGTCATATTCCTAAGTGTCCACAGCTTTCCGAATATCATACATTGGCTCCATGATATTAGATCAATCTGGAAAATTAAAGGCCAGACAAATTGATCATAAACGTGTGAGAGATGTTACGACCATGACTATTATTGAGCATGATCTTCTATATGGTTTTGTTGAATATAGATAGATTAGGGAATTGCACAAGATTTTATATCCAGATGTGAAGCACATAAGTAGGAATACTGCAGTGTCTGATGTATGGAAATATTATTTTCAACAAAAAGAAAATAATGAAAGAATATAGGTTAAGGAGTCATAGTAGAATATGTTTAACTTCTGATTGTTGGGCTACTTACACGTATGAAGGGTATATTTGTTTGACTACACATTTTATTGATGAACATTGGAAGCTTAATAGTAAAATTCTCTCCTTTTTTAAAATGGAACCTCCACACATTGGTATTGAGTTAGCCAACAAAGTATTTGAATGTTTGAGAGAATGAGTAATGGAAATGAAAGTGTTTTCAATAACTTTAGATAATGCTTCTCCAAATGACAATATGCAAGAGATATTAAAAGATCTTTTGTGTTTTCAAAATGCTTCTGCAAATGTTTTGTGCCCATATCTTGAACCTCATAGTTCAAGAAGGCTTAAAAGTGGCTAGTGGATCTTTGCACATGATTAGGGAGAGCATTAAATAAGTTAAAGCATCAAAGGTGAGGATGATTGCTTTTAAAGAGTGTGTGAAATAAATTGGTAACATTGACACCACAGTGGGTTAGCAATTAGATGTTCCCATTAGATGAAATTCTACCTTCACTATGATTGAAAGTGTAATTAGGTATCAACGTGCCTTTTCTAGACTATCTATGATTGATCAGAATTTCAAGACATGTCTTTAAAATAAAGAGTGGACAAGAGGAGAGCAAATGTGTGAGTTCCTTCGTCCATTCAAGTCATAACCAATTTGCTTTTTTCCTTTTTCTTTTTTTGGTTCAAGTTACCTTACATCAAACACGTATTTCTTACAAGTATGGAAAATTAAATGTTTGTTGATGAAAAATTTGGATCATACTGACATAGTAATCAAAGAAATGGCAATAATGATGAAAACAAAGTTTGACAAGAATTGAGATGATTATAGTGTTATGCTTACCATTACTGCTATTCTTGATCCTCGCTTGAAGTTTGAGGTGTTTCATCTTTCTTATAATGGTATTAATCCTATAACTTGTCAGGACAAGCTAGACAATATTAAGACTAAGTTCTATCACCTTTATGCCAATACGAAAGGAATGCAACATCATCAATGCCAATGGGTGAAACAAATGGTTCAATTGTGTCCACAAACTTTAGCCAACATCTTCTTAATATCAGAAGGGATGCAAATTTACTAGTGGTTTTGATATTCTTGATGTAAGTTTTTGTTCCATTAATAGTTTTACTTTTTTTATCAAATTGTATTATTTGATGCCTTCATAATAACTAATTTTTTCTTACCTGTACTTGGAATATAAAAGTATATTTATTTTGTTAGTGAAACCATTTCTTCTGTTGGGAAATCTGAATTAGATCATTACCTAGATGAAGTAAAGTTAGATCTTAAGTATGCTAAGAAGTTAGATGTCATGGAATATTGGAAGGAGAATCAATATTGATTCCCTACTATATAAAAAATGGCATGTGATCTACTTAGCTTCCAATCACTATAGTTGCTAGTGAATAAGCTTTTAGCATTGGCTCATGGGTCTTGAACAAGTATAGGTCCAAAAAATGTCCAAGCTCTTATTTTTATACTCAATTGGCTACATGGTTTCAACATAATTAATTTACCATTTATGACTTTCTTAAATCTTATGTTGTATTGTAAAATTTAAAATTTGTATATATAGGTGTTTGATGAAAATTTAATTATTTTTTATTTTAGATGATGTAGATATTCATGGTAAAGGTGGAGAGATTGATAGTAGTGATGGCAATGACGATGAAGTTTCAACTTTGGCTATAAGACAAGATTCCAAGATTTTTTAGTTTTAGTGAAACTTTGAATTATGTTTGTAATTTGCCACATTTGGATTTTTATAATTTTTAAAAAAATTTTGGTGGGTTAAAGCAACGAGACAATGACAATTTTTTTCACTTTTTTTTTTTATTTCTTGGTGGGTTAAATGGGCCAGCTCATTTAACCCACTAAGTGAGTCGGGTTGAAATTTTTAACCCATCACCTTATAGGGATTAGATTAGCTGACTCATTTAACCTATCAACTTCAGTGGCTTAGCTCGGATGAGTTAGATTAGCTCACTTTGACAACTCTAGGCACAAGACCATGTGTTGTGGATGGTTTGAGAAGCCAAAGAATGTGCAAATAATGACGTGGGGTGATCTTGAACATCCACGAAATCTGTCAGTCCATAAATGAACTATTGTTCTCTACATTAGTATTAACTACTGTCAGACAATTTGAGCCTATCATTTTAGTTAGTCTTGTATACTTATCTAATAACATATTTGATATAATCTTATTTTATCTTTAAATAATTTTATTAAAATTGATATACCAAATCAACTACAATGTAAATATACTATTTCTTCCTTCATCTGTAAGTGGTCCTTTGGCATTAATGGTAACAAAAGAAAGCCAAGAAGACAAAGAAAGTTTTGGACAGCTTTACAAGTGGACAAACCAAAGGTAATCTTCGATTACAACTCAGCAAAACAATAAATTAATGATAATTTTTTTAATAATTAAATCAGCCAACTTAATGACATAATTATATAGGAAAAAGTTAAGTATTTATTATCAAATTTTTTGATAAAATAATAAATGTTTTCTATACAACTTTGCATCATATAATTCAATTTCAAAAAATTATTTTATGTACCATCTATGAATTAAAATTTTGATAATAATTATCGAAAAAATATTTAAACCTACTTTATAAAGTAAAAATGCATAACTATATAATGGTAATGAAAAATCATTTATATTGAATCACAGCGCGTGGCGTAGATTAAAAAGTTGAATAGAGAGTTCCAATCCCATTGAAAACACCATGTGACAATAACAAATGCGTTTGAATTTGTTTATATATATATATATATATATATATTAGTATTCTAAGTATTATGGTATAAAATATCAAAGCATCAAAATATTTTATAATTTCAAATTTTCATATTTAACATGACATTGAAAAATTATTAAATAATTGAGACAACTAATATTTTATAAAAATTAAAAAAACCTCACGTACAGACTTCACAATTTTTTCTAGTGGTATAAAATTGTACCAAATCTTTAGCAAATACTATTGGAGGCATATTGTGTAACACCTTCAAAATACTTCTCAATTTCTTTTATTTTTAAAAATTTATAATCAATGTCTAACAATTTTTATATCTATGTACGCCTACATAGTATGGAGATATTACTTAGATGTATAAGGATATAAAAATTGTTAGAGATTGATTATAATTTTTTTAAAAAAAAAATTGATTATGCCTCTTAAAAAAGGTGGGAAATGTTATCATAAAAATAAAATAAAAAATAGTAAAAAATTAATTATCATTATCAACAGGTGCAATAAATACCTCTTAAATAGTATCATAAGAGTACTTGTTAGCAAAAATAAGATATATTTTTCAAATATGTAGGCCCACATATTAAATTTCTAACTACTTTAATTGAATTATTTTTAATATATGGGTTCCACTATTTAATTTCCAGGAATGCACTTTGGAATGCACTTTGCCGACACTTCATGTTAAATCTATAGTTTCTATACAATTTTTTTTTTTTTCTTTCACCTTGGTCTTTAAACTTTTTTTCTTAATTCATTTAATACAAAATATGCATTATGTGATTTATTTCATTTTATTTATGTTATTTTTAAAATCACCTTAAATTTTGATTAAAAAGTTTTACTATGATCTATAGTGATCATATATTTTTAATCAAGAATATTTTGGGATGTTAACCCTAAAACCCTAACAAGCATGTTATATACTAATTCAATAACACTCTTCTTTTTTAATGATTTAATTAGAACTAATATATTAAATTAGTTGTTATCTAAATGTACTCGGACCGGTGAATATTTTTCTTGTGGATGAGCGGATGCCAGGAAGGAAGTTGCTCCTCTATGTATACTTGTTGTGCCACAGACACACAGCAGAACAAATTCCTCCCAGCGCTCGACATTTTTGGCTTTTGTAAAGCTCTGGTTAGCTTCTGCGTTAGGGAAGCCAATTAAAATATGGGAGGATTAGACTACTACATGCCAGCAATGGCCAAGCTTCTGCTTCAGTTCACATACGCTGGTGTTTTTCTCACCACAAAAGTCGCTTTATTACTGGGCATGAGTCCTGAGTCTTTGTACTCTATCGACAAGCCATAGCCACTATTGTCATTGCACCCATAGCCTATTTCTCAGGGTATACTCTCTAGTCTCTTCTACATATATCTCTCTCTCTGTTCTTACCTGTATGTGTCCTTCCCTCTCATACGAACTCTTGTTTTTTGATTTCCTTCCATTCTCAGCAGAGAATCTGGCTCGTGCTCCTTAAATTTAAGGAGTTGCACCTTGATATTCTTGACCTCACTTGTTGGGTTCGTTGTTTTCACCTTGAGTTTTGTGGTTTTAACTTTCTAAGGCAATGGATCATTGGCTTTTAATATCTTGTTCTGTTATAGGATCACGGTCACTCAGAATTGTTATTTGGAGGGTCTTTATTTGCTGTCCTCCTCAATTGCAAGCGCTATGCTAAATCTTATTCCAGCCGTCACATTTGCAATTGCAGTATTTATAGGGTAATTAAAGCCTAAAGCTCAACTCTACTGGTTCGTGAATCAGAAAATAAACTCATCTTCATATTTATATATGAATAAACAAAAAGCTAATATGTTACATACACACACAAGTAATCATAAGCAATCCAATGCTGTCGAGGCAAGCTTCTGATTATTTATGTTATGAATATTCTGAAATTACTTTAGAATGGAGAGAGTGAACATTTGGAGCTTGAGCAGTGTAGCAAAGATAGGAGGGACTGTGATCTGTGTAAGCGGAACTGTGTCCATGGCATCGTTAAGAGGTCCAAAGCTACTAAACACACACCATCTATTGGAGTTGGGAGTTGAGAAGTGGTTGCTGGGTTGTCTTTTACTCTTTGGAAGCTGCTTTTCCTGGTCACTTTGGTTGATTTGGCAGGCATTTATCTCACACATCTTCTTATGACCACCTAGATAACTATAAAGATACACATAAATATGTTTAAAGAAAGCTATGTTAAACGTTAATATGAATATGTGACAAAGCGTGTTTGCGTGTATGTTCGTTATTAGTTTGATTATCCTAAAGTTTTATGTCTTTCTGCTTTCATCTTTTCCTCAGGTTCCAGCATGAGCAAGCCACCCAGATCACCTATCACTGTCAGCTTGGATGTGTTTCATGTCTACATTACAATCAGCAGCAGTTTGTCTGTTCATTATTAGTTTGACATAGCGTGTTTGTCGTGTATGTTATCCTAAAGTTTTATGTCTTTCTGCTTTCATCTTTTCCTCGGGTTCCAGCATTAGCAGGCCACCCTGATCACCTATGTTTCTTGTCGACATTACAAGACCTGGAAACATGGAAATTGCATTCATTTCTTGAACTGGGCTGCTGTTGACTTGCAGTATGTCCACAATTTCCCAAAAGCACAAAAGGAAAAAAAATAGTAACTCGTGTCCTGTAAAGCATGGACACTTATATACTTCATATTCTATTGTGCCTATGTCTCCTGTTAATTGGCATATTCTTTCATAGCTCATCTAGTTATTGCACATCGCAATATGATGTGTTTACAGGGAGTCATAGGATCTGCAGTGGCGTATGTTGTGCAAGCGTGGTGCATTTCACGGAGGGGTCCTCTCTTCTCTGCGATGTTCACTCCTTTGTGCACAGTAGATGTGATCGTATTTGCTGCCATATTTCTTCATGAAGAGATTTACACTGGAGGGTAACATTACTTGCTCATTTAACTTCAACTCAACGCACGTTAATAGAAACTAAATTCCCATCATAATCTTGTGAGGATAAGTGTTTGTAGCTAATTGAATGTTGCATTTGCTTCATTTTTGTTAATTTGATTGGAGCTCTTGGAGTGCTCGTGGGTCTGTATGTTGTGCTGTGGGGTAAAGCTGAAGAGGTTGGTGAGGCGACAGAGGAGAAGAGGGACCTAAGCTTGCAAATAGATCAAACACATGACGCAAATATATTAATAGATGAACCCGATGATTTGAAGGAACCCCTTCTTTTTCTGAAAAATCGTCCCCACGTTTTGTAATTCAATACCTTTTCTTTTTTTTCTTTTTTCCGTATTTGATATAGAAGGAGGATTAAGCTTATCCAAACTCATACCCTCCCAATTACTTGAACTTGAATAAGCTTCAGGCGGCACCCTAACTGCATGTGTTTTTCAGTCCTTACCTTACGAAGCATTATTACAGATAAAGCTTAAATTTTGAATGTAACACTTGATTAGCACATATTTTGTAGACAAGAAAGATATGGCTTGTTCATAATTGTCGTTGTTCTTATGTTCTGTAGAATAGTTTTGTAAGATTGCATTTAAAACCACTTTTTGAAAATGAAAAACCAAAAAAAAAAAAAAATTGTTTCAGAAAATTGTTCCGAAAATCATTCTAATTTTTTTCAGAAAAAGAAAACAACAGAAAATACACGTTATTGGAAAATACTTTAGGCCCTTTTCCTGATTGAGCTTTTCGTAAGGCATCTCAGCCAATGTGAATCTGTTGTAGTTGGCAAGTTTGAAATTATAGACTATTGGATGAAAATTTAATAATTAATATTTTAATAAATATTGAAAAATTAATTTAATTTCTAATAAACATTAAATTTTAAAATATTAGAAATATATAATATGATATCAGGTTGAAGAGGAATTAGATACCTAATAAGCATTAAGCCAAACTATAATTCAATTTAATTTTCACTTCAACGTGATATTCATCTGGTATAAAGGAAAATTTGAAATACTAATATTTCTTTGTGTATTATGATAATTTCTTTTAAAATTTAATTTTTATTAGAAATTAAATTAATTTTTCAATTAACCCTTTCATTCTATATTTCTAACTAGTCAAATATTTTAGAATATTACATGCCGGCATTGGCTATGTTTCTGCTTCAGTTTACGTACATAGGTGTTTCTCTCACCACAAGAGTCGCTTTATTGCAGGGCATGAGTCCTAGAGTCATTGTTCTCTAAGGACAAGCCGGCTATAGCCACTACTGTCATTGCACCCATCGCCTATTTCTGAGGGTATACTCCTCTAGTCTCTTCTACATATATATCTGTCTTCACCTGTCTTTGTCCTTCCCTCTCATACTAATTATTGTTTCTTAATTTTCTTTTTCCTTTCCAAGCAGAAAAGCTGGCTCGTGTTCCTTGAATTTAAGGAGTTTCACCTTGATATTCGTGACCTCACTTGTTGGGTTGGTTAATTAATTTCAGCTTCAGTTTTGTCTTTTGGTTTAATATGGGTTTTAACTTTTAAGACAATGGATCATTAATTTTTGGGAAAATTAATCATTTGGTTACAAGAGTTTTGAAATTGGTCTTTATATTTATTGTTTAAAATCAGTCTTTACATTTTCAAAAACCTGCAAATATACTTCTATCATTAACTTGTTCGATGACCCTGTTAGAACCCCTGATGATCAAGAAAAAATTAAGTCACATTTTTAGGGCACAATAGATGTCATATGTGCTGGAAACCAAAAAAAAAACGAATAAAGGTCAGCATAGGAATGTACATGACACTTCAAACTACACGCACAACATCACATACCGCGCCTAACGCTAGGGCTGAAATTGTGCCAACCTATTCTCAAAGTCTCACGCCAGGGCTCACCATCGCACACCAGGGCAACAATTGATGGAAGTGGAACCCATCGCACCCCAACCAACAACACTCTCACAACAACCAAAAAGTCGCAAGAGAAACAGGTAAAAAGAAGAGTATAATGTTTAGGTATCACGTGAATATATTCTTTTTGATCTTTTAGGGTACATTTGGTACGTAGAAAGAATTTTGATGGGAATTTGTGAATGGAAATTAATAGAAGGGAATCTTAATATTTATAATTATCTTTGGCATGACATGAAAATGAATGAAAATGATATTTGATTTTTATGTTTAGTTTGATGGAAGTAATGTAGTAATAGAAAGAAAAGTTGTATAAATTATTAAAATATCCTTGTCAAAAAAATATAAAATAATTAAAAATAATTGTTAATTATATATGTTCTGTTAAAAATATATTTTTAGTATTAAAATATTAAAATAGTTGCTTTGGATCGATAAGAAACTGTTCCTCCCTGTTCCTATTTTTCATCTGCATTGTGATGTTGATGAAGAAAGCCACCACCTCCTCTGTGCGATATCGGATGGCAAAGCTTCAAGACATCTGTTCACCTATTTTGCTCCTCTTCGACCACTTTGGCACAGGTAGAGCAGGAATCAAAGCTTGAGGAAGCCGTGTGCAGAATCAGAAATCTCAAAGCTTGATCCCTTTGTCTCTGCTGGGTGAGCTGCTAGATTCTTTGGTTGTAGTTGCCGGGCAACGAAGATGTTCGGAAAAGGAGCAAAGGGCTTGATAATGGGTAGAACCCCTATGGTTAACAAGGAGAATGATTTCAATGATACAGTTGTAGATTCATAAAAATGAAATATTGCAGTTGGAAGCTTGAGAACACCAGCAACACCATAGAGAAAGCGAGCAAAACAATGATTTCAGAGGACTCCAGCAACACTAGGGAGAACGATTGTGTCACAACCCTAGCCACAAGGACGTGACTGGCACGAAGAACAAGATATCTCTTGCCCTCATAAGCCTAGCAGACATATCAAAAAATAGATATATATATTTGACATGCAGAAACTTTATCAATTAAAACTGAATAGAATACCCCTAGATATACATGCAAAAAGAATAATCAGTTACCTCTGTGTAGAAATTTCGACAGAGTCTCCCTTAAAATATAGACCTCCTGAAATTTCTACAACTGAAAACCTAATACACACAACAAGATGGAGAGCTCCGCTCATCTAATATTCACATAAACAACAACTCAAAGCCAACAGATCAGAATAAAAGACTAACTGCCAGTATACAAGGGGAGCCACTAATCAAATTATAGAATTTACAACAAAAGAAGGACTTTTGCCCATGTAACAAGGTTTACCGAACAAAACGAAGCAACACCCACAAATTCCTACTTTGTAAGTGGGTATTCTGGATCGACACTATGATCTAAAAAAATGTTAGAAAGTGTAGGGTGAGTAAAAGCTAAGTGAGCATATGATACTAATTATACAAATGGAAGGGACAGACTAGCTACGGTAGACTTTTTAAAGAAAAAATCATACGTTTTGCCTTAACTATGTGTTTTTCGTGGTTGATGTAAAATAAAGCGATATGCGCATTAAACCTTAACTTGGTAAATGTCTTGATAACAAAATCATAAAACCAACTTTGAATAAAAATATATCAATACATAAGTAGAACAAAGATATTTCAAAACCAATTGAAGACATTGAAAACTTCCTATAGAACCATCATAAAATAGAAACTGAGCTAGCCCAAGGTTAGAATAATTTGAATTGAGCAAATATCATTCACGAGCTTCAAGCTCAAAATATTCAAAATAATAGCCTTGAGCCTCAAACCGAGTAACATAATGGTGGCATCATGCCCACTCACATCAAATACATATTGTAGTGTACTACAACTAACATCTACTGCTGTTAGTTATAGGGTCTTGTTTGGATACATTCCCAAAAATATCTTTAATGTATATAATTCCAATATCGAATATTGGAGCTTTAGAAAATTCATAGCCAAACTTTTTTCATAAGGACAGAAAAAGGTATCAGATTTCAGAATTTCAATACTTTGTGCATACAAAATCAACCCCATCATAATTAAGAACCAAATATCTCATGAATATAAAACCAGAACATTTTCCAATATAGCAGACAATTCAAAAATTCAGAAATCCAAAAAATTAGAAATATTTTAACTTAGAAGCTTAAAACCCAATGTAATTCCAAAATATAGAAGCATTAAATGCCTTAATGCTGATATTTCAAAGATTTGAATTTTCAAAAGCCTGCCTCGAGGCACAAAGAGAATCAAGAAACAATCTTTTTCAAAATAGAGATTGAAAAACATAAATATAGTATAATTAGGACTGTCCACTCACCTGGCCAAGGCCCACATAATACACTCCCTTACCATGATGTAAAGTACAACTGCTATGACCCCAAATGATAGACATTTAATTTCTTATACTAAGAAACATCTAAATTTAAATAAATTCTAACAAATTCCTACAATGAGTTGGCATTTAAAATCCTTTGCGGTACTTTATGCTTTTCCTTAAGGTCATCCATTATTCCTCTTGATATTTTAATGACATTAATTAATACATATTTTCACACATATAACAAAATTATTTTGGCTACCCAAATAGGCCATAAATTTTACTATTTCATCCTTTCCAATAGCCAACTCAATTAATTTACACTAAAATATGTCATTGTCTTTAATAATGCTCATTTGTCTAAAATTCACACAATTCCAATCAACTTACCCTTCCATGTCTTGCATTGAAGCTTCTTATCATGAAAATAACATTAAACACTCTAACCCATTATAATTATCTAAATTTCAAATTCCAATAACATATCAGTCCCCAAACTGCTTAATCATGGCCTCTTTTAACACTTAAATTATCCATTATCTCTTATTGGGTCAAAATTTATTTCAACAATAACCAACTAATTTATTCAACAACTGTAATTGTTTTCAATGTGCTTTCATTCTTCAAACATCCTTTAATCAACAATTAAATCTAAAAAATAATTAAGAAAAATTCTCAAGTGACTTACCACTTCAAATAATAATTTATAACAACCAAACTTCTTCTCCTTGAGATCCAATGACACTAAGGAATCAAGGAAGGTTCATACATTATCACTTAGCACACTTTAACTCTTACCAAGAAAAAAGGAGTTTATAATTAAGCAATACAACCATCAATTTAACACTTACGGAGTGTTATATACTTACCTAAGACGAAAACCCCAAAAAGAGTTCCTTGAATGTCCTTTAAACCAAGCTCCAATTTGAGTTTTTCAGTTACTGTAACTTACCCAAATGAGTTCTTTAAAATAAAAAGCTAAAACTTGAAATCATAAGGGAAAAATGCATGAAATACCTAGGGAAAGTAAAGCCCTAACTTGGTTACTATTCATGCTTGCTTGAACGTTTGAGAGAAATCGTTCAATTTCATAGCAATAAACTTGAAATTAAGGGTTATAAATGGAAGAGAGAGGTACAAACACATGTTAGAGTAGAAGCCCTATCGAAATCGGAGGATAAAGCTGTAATTTGAGCTCAAATTCTCCTCCAAATGCACATTTTCCAGCCACCAACTGGACAGACAGTGATGATGGGTGACAGTGGATTGGCTACTAATGATAGTCGATGGAGAGTGGCTGAGATTTGAAGTTGAGTGGGAGAGAAAAATGGAGACATGGTGAATAATGGTGGGGAAGAAAAAGATGATGTAAGTGAGGGTAGTTTGATATTTTGCTACTTGGAGGACACTTGATAGCCAAGCAACAATAATACTTTAATGCATATAGGGATATTCAAACTTAGGTCCTCAGATATGCTTGAGTCAGGCTTAACCACTTAAGTCAGACTAGGATTTATGAAATTTGTTATTTGAATTAATATAAAAGCTTACATTTCTACAAATAATTAGATGGTTATATTATTATTATTTTCCTTAATTGAATTTCTTCTTCCCCTTAACTTATGTAAATATTCACAAAATTATCCTTCTAAATTAAAAAAAAAATTGATGTAAAATTTTGGAATATTACAAATTGAGGATATGAGCGATGTTGTGAAAGCTAGTTACCTGGACGATCGGTAATGGTGCAGATGCTTGAAGGAGAATCCTACGGTTGACAGAGATGGAGGGTAATATTGTTAATCATTCATGCATTCCTAGGAGAAGATCTTGTTTCCATTATGTTTTTAAAGGAATGCCCATTCCCAAATTTGTGGGAATGAGCATTCCATTAGGAATAAGGATTCCCATTCTTGAATGCCTACCAAATATTAGTTAACATCACTCCATCTCCCTTTCCCTCTCCATTCTGGGCTACCAAACATGCCCATGATGAACACTAGGAATGCTTCTTTTTTTTTCTTTTAATCTTTTGTGAGAGTAATATGGAGATGGTGGTCTATTGACGGTCCTACTCAATATAAGTGGATGATTCAATGTCATTTTCTGCCTCGAACATGTTTTTTAAATGGCTATTAATTATTGTGATGATGATCTATTGATTATTTTGCATATGTGGAGATTATATTTTCTTATTTTGTTGGGATTAAAGTGCATTGACAATTTTAAATAATTAAATAATTATGGGAAAAGATGTTGGAAATATCATATTAAAACAAAGTGCAACATTAGATTATTTTGTAGGAAGTGGATATCACTAGAAATGCTATGTCATTATTATCTATAATATGTTTGGTGCCTAATTTTCTTAATTAGTCTTGCATTTGGTTTTTCACTTTAATTTGTACATGGTTTGAGATGATAATGATAAATCATTTTTTTCTTTTTGCATTTAACTCCATGTATCTATTCTTCATGACATGCACATACAGAAACATACACGCCTATACAATTTAAGGAATACATTCTAATTGATCTTAGCAATTAATTATTTGTATCGCTTGGTCAAAATTAGCCAAGTGTATTGATTTCTCTATGTCCTTTTAATAATTTTAGTTGGAAAGATAACCTAACTATTTCCATTAAAGGAGTTTTCTTGACCTAATTTAAAATTAAAGTGGATTAAGCTATATGATGTATTTTTAAAAAGATTATAAAGCAAGTCATTGTATGGTCATCAATGCATCATTCAAGAACTTAAATCTTTATCTATATTTATGATAAAGGCAAATGATGAACTAAAATTATGCATCGTGACTAGAAAGCTTCATCTTTGTTCTTTCTTGCTTCATCTTGGTTCCACTTAAAAGCAATGAAATATAAAACCACTAATATTATTTTGTTAAAGTTGTGTAGATTAGCTTATTTAACTATGTATACTATTTGTATACTATAGAGCAAGATTTCATTCTAGAACGATGGATAATGTCTCTATTAGTTGTAAGTAAGGTTGTTAAACTTGTGCTTATAAGGAATTGGTAAATTCATAACATAGATTTATTACGCAAACTCGAAAGAATTTACCCAGGTTAATAAATAGCTATTAAAATGTATAATTTTATAGTTAAAATACTATGTACAATAAAAGAATTTTTTAATGTAATTAAATTATATTAAGCCAAACAAAAGTTATTCATATTTCATAACCTGTAGTACTTAACATGAATATTTTAACATAGTTATACATAAATAATCATTCAAGCTATTTAACATTAAAATTGTAAACTCAGTAGACTCGATAAATTAACTTACAAGGTTTCCCAAGTTTGCACTAAGTTTGAGTTTACATCGAGTTAGTTCGTTCTCCTTATGATAATCATAAATTCGAATAATAAACTTATGAGTTTGACAACCATGACTGTAAGTATTTTTTTTCACCTTTTATAACATTGGTCTATTACGTTAAATATTGTATAAACTAGCTATAGGAAATGCCATAGATATAGATGAAGAAATGTAGATAACTAATGTAGAAATGCAAGTTAATAATGAAAACATGCCTTATGAAGTGGACTTGGATACAGATGATAGCACTATAGGTATTATATTTAATGATAGCGAGGATGAATCTAATGATGACTATTTTGATGAGTATGTTGACAAAGACATTGTGGATGAAATTTGTGACTCCTTCATCCATCTAAAAGTGCCATGGGAAATGTAAGTATATCCAATATAATCCTCCTGAGATGGGGAAGAATTTCCAATTTAAGCTTGGCAAAGAATCCACCTCTATTGAGCAATTCAAGGTGGCTATGAGAGAATGATCATTACTACACAATTATGATGTGTGCTTCCAAAAGAATGATATGACAATCTGTAAGGTTGTTTATAAGAGTGAATATCATTGGTGACGTTCATCAACAAGGTTGGGGGTGCAATGAAATATAGGTTGAAAATGTATTGTCTTGAACATACTAGTAAGGTGACATTTACTGCAAGGATGGCAACGTCCAAGTGGATTGCAAATAAGCTTGCTGTGACCATGAAGACTAATAATAATATTAATTTGGCATATGTCATATCATCGGTTAAGGAGAAATATATAGCGGATGTGTTAGTTAATGAGGCTTATTGGTCTAAGTAAAAAGCAAGGGCTATACTGGAAGGAAACTACAAGGGCCTATATACGAAGCTATAGAATTATATGTATGAAGTGAGGAATTCAAACCTAAAATCAACATTTCAGATGTGGATGAGAGATTGTGCCTCAATTTCCCCTATGTTTAGGAGACTTTACTTATGCTTAAATGTAATGAAGAGGCGACTTTTGGCTACATGTAGACTAATTATTAGTTTAGACATATGCTTTCTGAAGGGCCCATATGGAGGTATATTGCTTGTGGTAGTAGCAAGGGACCTTAACGACTAATACTTTCCATTGGTAGTGGATATTGTGGAAAGAGAAAACAAGGACTCATGGACTTGGTCCTTGACAAAGCTTCTATGTGACATTGGTAGCATGATAGATAAAAGACAAGTATTTATCTCAGACCAATAAAAGGATAGTGAATTGACATTGGTAGCATGACAGATAAAAGATGGGTTCATTATTTACTATATAACACTTTGTTACTTAGGGTTTATACACATTAATTCCATCATTTGTTGATCTTGTACAGGGGGTGGAACATCAACTTTGTGTTAGGTACTTGTAAGCCAATATCAATAGCGGATATGGTAGTGGAATTATAGTTAAAGACTTGGTTCTTGGTTCAGCTAAAGCAACATATGTTCAAGCATGGTAGCAGAAGATGTGTGAGTTGAAACGTGTGTCCGAAAATGCTCATGACCATATAATGAGTTTCCTTCCATCATGCAAAGGGAGTGCATTGACTCGGCAAGCCCAGTCAACTCGACTCGGCCAGGTTATTTTCAAGTCAGGTTAATACACACACAAAAAGGGCTCGAGTTTTAAATTTTGAACCTGGTCCCAGGCCAACACTTTGGCCCGACCCGGCTTGACTTATATATATAATTATTTTTTAACTTTTTCTTTAACTTTTTTTTGTTTTTTAATGAAATTAATGATATTTTTTAATAAAATAAATACTTTTTATTTATGTTATATATAAAAATAATTTTCATCAACATAAGATATCTAATTTATTACATATTAATCAAAATTTCTTTTTTTTTTAAAAAAAAATCTATATTTAAATTTTAAAAAATATAAAAATTAAAAGAAAAAAAGACTAACCTAGTGACCCAGTGCAATTATGTGCCAAGTCTCGGGTTCAGGCAAAAAAAATTAGCCAGGTGTATATCCTAGGCTGGGCCACTAGTTGGATTCCAATCTGACCTGGCCCGAGATATATGCACCCCTACATCGTGCTGGATAAAATCCCATTTTGGGGAATACCCACAATGTGACATGATATTGAATAATTAATAACTATATGAAAACAGAGTTATTCAAGGCATTTTAATGCTTGTTTATGGTGTAATCTTGTTAGTTTTAGTTAAAATTTAAGTTATTTTTATTAGTTTAAGCATTTGCAATGGGAAGTTTAGATTTGTGGTTAAGTTATTTTAGTGTTGTTTTAATGATTTACACACTTAATCTTAACAATATAGAGTTACTCATATTGATTTGCTTTTATGTTGTTCAGGTCCTGAGGGAACATAAAGTTGCATTAAGACAATTTTGTGAAGCCTAGGCTTAAGAAAATGCTGCAATTTAGTACATTTTCCAAATACTTGGTGCCTAGGTCTCTGCCTGTGAAGCCTAGGCATAAAGTTTACCCTTTTTTTTTTTTTTTCCTGGTGCCTAGGCCTCAACCAGGGAAGCCTAGGTGCTAGAACAAAAAACTTCTAAGGGCAACTTCGTAATTGGATGTTTTAACTTTTTAAGTAGTAAAAATCAAGGGTTTTAAGGTGAGATATTTTGGAGATTGAGAGGCATGAAGGAAGACACATTTAAGGGCAACTTTGAGCTTGGAGAAAGGCATTCTACGTGGAGAAATCAAGAAAGAAACCGATTAAAGTGGTGGAAATGGTGTTCTCTTCTCTTTCTCTTCTCGTTTTCATCTTCTTTGCCATGTTTTTTAACTTGATCTTGATTATGCCTCTAAATATGCTAGGCTACACTTTTTTTCTTGAGGATTATGACTGTTTAGCATGTAAATTAATGATTATTGTTACTTTCCTTCTTAGACTTCATTGTGAATGAATTTATTTAGTTCAATTTTACATTGTGCCCTTTTTGCTTAGCTACCAATTAGAGTTTATATTGATAATATGGGGTTTCTTGAAAGAGAAGCCCAAATTTAGTCATAGGATTGAATATCACTTCATTGATGTTAATTAATTACTTGAATTAATTCATTTTTCCTTTAGGATAGACATAAACCTATTAGACTAGTGAAGTTGTAATTAACCATACATAGTGCATCTCTTTAATTTGATTATCATAAAAATATATGAAATTGAATTACAGTGATATAACTTATAAGTGATCGATGGATTTTATAATGATATTAGTTGCTTAAACTAACTTATGAGCATTGAATTCAAATTAGGAAGTAACTATATTGCAATTGAATTGCCAAATTAAAACATAATCCTTGAGAGTTTTCTTTGATATATACTCATCTCTTTCGTCTTACTTTATTAGTTATTTTGCATTATATTTCTTGTTTAAATTGAATATTGTGATTAGCGTGCATAAGGCAACCATGATGGCCTTAGTACTTAGCATACATCTTAACGAGAGTTCCCAGAGGACGATACTTGATTTTTCACTACTATATAACTTGTTGATGGTGTATATTTTTATGATGGCAATTTGCATACAACAATAATATTGAAGTCATTTAATGGGAGACTTGAAAAGGCATGAAAACTACCTATAGTTAGTATACTTGAATGGATTCAAACCAATCTGATGACCAAAGCAGAGAAGTATAAGAGGAAGGGGATTGTGTGTCTAAAGCCACAAAAATGGTTGGACAAGAAAGTCGAGGAGTCATGCACTAAAGTAGTTGGCAAAGTGGGCTGGATCTAACTTAAAGCCATGATTCTTGGTATGCTTTCTAACTTAAGCTGCATCTACTTTGTCACATCATGTTATATACAAGCCTGCCAAATGACATCTAAAACCAATTGTGTTTTTTAAATCAAGTTAATTTTGTATAGCCATATACTACCTTTGATGCTTCATATTTTAGTTAGCAATATGCTTTTTCAAATTGAAACAATAGCTTTTATTATAACTTCAAGAAGCTGCCATCATTAGATTAACTACATGCACATTACATTAGTGGCAACATTCTATTCAACTAACTACATCCATCTTAAATGTTCCAGTAAAGGCAAACTAAAGTGAGCATTCCCAGTTAAGAAATAACCAAAGCTACCTTCAAGAGCTTAATATTTTTCTTGTGTCTTGCAATACCTAATCTTTTTTTTTTTCCTCGTTCTTGGTATAAAAAAAGGATGTAGCTTACAGTTTTTATCCAAACTCATACGCTGCCAGTTACTTGAACTTGAATAAGCTTTAGCTGGCATCCTAACTCCATGTATTGTCAGTCCTTATGAAGCATTACAGATAAAGTTTAGATTTTGAAAGTAACTCTTGATTAGCACACATTTTGTAAATATGATAAATAGGGCTTGTTTGAATTTGTTTTTGTTGTTATTTTATGTAGAATAGTTTTCTAATATTGTATTTAAAAGTAATTTTTGAAAATGAAAAACCAAAAATATTGTCTCATAAATTTGTTTTGAAAAACATTTTAAAGACAAAGAAAAAACAACAATAGAAAATATACTTGTGGAAAGATTTAACCCTTTTTCTCTTGAAGCTTAGGTATGTCTTGGCCGATGAATATAGATTTGTTGCAGTTCGCAGTAGTTCAAAATTTTCGCCTATTAAATATGATTCAATTTTTTATATTTTAATAAATATTTAACATTTAATTTAATTTTAATAGGGAGCTAATAGTTGTGTTTTACCTTTTTAATTTATTATAATTATGACTGTGATTAATTGCTAATCATATTATATATACAAATCAAAGTCCCAAGCATGATCGATGTGTCAATGAAAAAAAAAAAAAAAGGTAAGAGAGCACATGAGATGGCTTAGTATAAAATGAATGTGTTTACATCAATGCCAGATCCTGTTATTTATAGTGCATATTAACTGTTATAATCTAATTTCTTCTATTTGTTTATAAAATGGAAAAACAATCAACTTAATTGAGAACATTCATTAAACATTTTAAACAAAATAAAGATGGGAAACTGCTATTTTTAGTAGCCTTTTTATATGTTAACACTTTATTCATGTGGCGATTTATCTTTTTAGAATTTTATGCTGTAGGCTACAATTCATGGATTTAACCACAATTCTTGTTTTATATTTACTATTTTACTATGATAAATGAACAATGGTTTGGAATATACTTTGTTTTTTAGGCTGAGTATAAGAAGCGGATAGCTAAGAGATGTGTCAAGTGTAGTGATAAGACATTGTCGCCACATATAACAAGCACCTGAAGGAAATGAGCATTATAGAGATGAAGAGGCTGTTTATAAGATGGACACTTAACTTCTTTTATTATCATATTAGTATATTTATGAGATGAACACTAGTTCTTTTATTCTAAACTTTGTATTTTCCTATTGATAACACTTCAATAGTATCATTATTGACTTTGTATTGCAATATTTGATATACATATAACACTCCAACATAATACTTACATGATATGTATATAAATTTCAATTTCTATATTCTTATCATTAATTATAGTCATGATTGAAATCTATTGAAGATATAATTGAAAAGTGATTAGATATTTTAGCTACTAATATTGAAATCAATTAGACACGAAATCATATACATAAATAAAATTAAATTGTCAATCTGTAATGGAAAGAATTCTGTATTGATGTTATAGGAATAGATTCAAAGACAAAACAAAAACAATCTAATTGTCAATCAAAGATATAATGGATTTCGTATCCAGACAAAATGAGAATAATCCTATTATTGATCTAATATGGAATAAATTTCATATCAATAATTTAGAAACAAAATCAGAGACGAAATAAATCAATTTAATTTTCTATTTGAGACATAATTTTTTTGTATCTAACATTCGACACAAAATTAGAGATGCAATTATTCCATCTTCCTATAATACATCAAATCTTGGATACGACTTTGGTTGCTATATTGAGATAGAAATTATAAAAATATGACAAGGAAAATTTCAGTGCCAATTCTTATACAAATTTCTAATTTCATTTTTAGACATGTAGAGACCAAGATTTATGATTCATGATCTCATCTATGTTAGATTCTGTCACATATGCATATAAAGACAGATTATGTAGGTTAGACACAAATTTTGTCCATCTCTATTTTGCTTTTTTTCTAGTAGTGATATTCATATATCTTTTAGTTATAACATAATTTAATATTAAATATTAGCAAATGCATCACAATATATATTTTGCTAGTTTTAATTAATTTATTCTTATAATTAAATTCATTAATTAATGTACACAAAATGTTTTAATAAAATATTGTTTAATATTTAGTAATTAATTGCATCATGTAGGGAAGTGTCTCGAGAATATAAAATCACCAGTCTACATGATTATGCTATCAAATTGGTATTTAATATATTTTAGTATGGTTGTCAAACTTATTTATTGACAAGCTAAGTTTACGGACAAGTCTATGTTTTCAATTAAGAAAACATGTCAAATCGCTTGTAAACTCAAAATTGTAGCTAATTCATGTATATTCATAATTGACTCGATAAACTCAGTAAATTCAACGAATGTTAGCCATAATTTTTGCATTGGTTACATTAACAACTGTCATAACCTACCTTTCAGCAGAGAGAATAAAAAGTGGTTTAAATTGATTCCCTTAATATATCTTGAAAATCAATTTATTGAAGTTGCCACCAAAATTTTTTTACGAAAAACTTTGGAAAACCTATTTAAAATAAAAAGAAAAAGGTAACATGGTCTGCTAAACCAGAAATGGGTTCGGGAGTCTATTTGAGTGTGGGGAAGGTGTTAGACACCCCACAACACCTGTCTATAAGGACAGTTACCTCAAACTAGTAAGCTAAAATAGAATATAGTATTAAATTTATCTCAATTATCATTTATTGACATGCATACCTGTTAAACAGAAAAGACAAAAATGACAATAATAGAAGCAAACGGATAGATATTTACAAAGGGTAGACTTGATCTAGGATAAAAGCCTAGGGTCTACGTACCCCGTGATAGGGATCAAAGTCCATGTAATTCGACCAGAAAGACGTGTCTGTTAGTGATTTAATTAATTAATTTTCTTTCATCATTTTTTGGGTTCCTTTTGGAATTTTGGCCTTTATTTTGAAGTCAGGATGTTTGTGTTGAATTCCTCATACTTATAATCAGTGGACAAAGGAAATAATTATTAATCCCTAAATGCCTAAAGAGATTGGAGTCTCATACGGTCTTGGTAATTAACTTCTAAATGCTTACGGAGACTAATGATCTTACACAGCTTTTAGGAATGATTTGATTTCATTATTATTTATTAATATTTGTTTACCATGTTTATCTTAGAAAAACATGTATTAACCTTCTAAGCCTAAGGAGTTTGAGAATCTCACATGGCCTTTACTCATAAATTTCAAAGTGCCTAAGGAGATCAGTAGCCTCATGCGTCTACTTTTCCAATGTAATGCCTAATAAAAAAATTATTTATTTATTCTTCTGTCATTATCATTATTTGTTGTTAAAGTGATTTTATTATTGCTATTCTTATTTATCTCTTATTATTGCATTTTTTTATTTTTGAAAAATCGTCAATTTTATAGTCTAAGGAGATCAAGTCCTCATATAGCCTAAATGTCCAAGAAGATTGATGATCTCACACAATAACCTCCTTTTAATATAAATAAATAAATGAATAAATATAATTAAAATAGATCATTTTTCCATATCTAAATGATTTATTTATAAAAGAATTAAGCATTGAATGATGCTTTTGCTTCATTTTTGTTAGCTTGATAGGAGCTGTTGGAGTGATCATGGGCCTGTATGTTGTCTTGTGGGGAAAAGCTGAAGAGGTTGGTGAGGCGCCAGAGGAGAAGAGGGATCCAAACTTGGGAATGGATTAAACCAAAGATGCGAATATATTAATAGATGAATCCTTTGAGAAAGCAAGTTGTAAAATTGATTTGAAGGAACCCTTTCTTTCTACTAAAAATCTTCCCCACATTCTTAAGACAAGTTTGTAATTTCCAATACCTAATCTTTGTTCCCCTCCCCCCCCCCCCCCCCCCCCCCCACCCCCCCTCCTTTCATAAGGAGGATTAAACTTACTGTTTTTTTTTGTATCCAAACTCATAGCCTCCCAACTACCTGAACTTGAACTAGCTTCAGTGTGGTATCATGTATTGTTCAGTCCTTATGAAGCGTTATTCATACAGCTGATTTTGACTGACTGTAACTCTTGATTAGCACACAATTTGTAGATATGGAAGATAGATAGGGCTTGTTTGAATTTGTCTTTGTTCTTATGTTGTTTAGAATAGTTTTGTAAGATTGTACTCAAAAGCAATTCTTTAAAAGAAGCCAAAAACAAAAATGTGTTTAACAAAATTGCTCTAAAATCATTTTAAAAATAAAAATAACAACAGAAAATGTACGTTTGAAAATATTTAAGAGACTTTTTTTCTCGAGGCATTGGTTTGTCATTTTCAACAAATATATGGATATGCTATAGTTGCCAGTTGAAAATTCTGAATTTTTGTATAAATATATGATGATTCAAGTTTTATAAAATATTTAAATAATTAGCTTAAATTTTGGTAAATGTTATTTTTTAAAAAATTATCATAAAATACACAATCACGTGTTAACATTTTGATTTTTAATATAGAGGACAGTCTCAAATTGAAAAAGAAAAAAGAAAATAGACTGGATAGCTTCTAACAGCTTTTCACACACTTTAGAGTCTATTCCTCTACAACAAGATATCATTCCATATTAAAAAAATGATCTAATATAGTAATATGTCTTTGATTATTATAATATTTTAAAATGAAATATTATTAAAATTAAATCCATTTTTAAATATTTATTAAAATTCAAATTATTGAAGTTTTCATTTGATCCAAAATTTTAAACCATATTCCATGATACATAATATTTATCACATCCAATCTGACTTAAGAAGACAGAAAGTTTTGAAACTCGTTTTCGAGAAACCAATATAATTAGTTCAGATTGAATCATAAAACTATCATACTTTTTCCACTGTAATAATAAATCAAGCTTCTAATGTCATCACATTTCTCCAATGAGTTTCGTATTTCTTAGACCAAATTAAATTTTAAATTATATTAACAACGAGTAACACTAATCGATTTCATATTTTTTAATGGGCTTTATTTTTTTGAAATCATATCTATTTTATATAGAATATATAAGTCTATAAGATGGAACAAAGTTTTTGAACTGAGATCTAACTGCAACATGTGGGTTGCAACTTGCTGGAGGTATCTCAGTTTCAGATATATAGTTCAATAATGATAGACATTTCCATGTGAGAGGAAGCAACATGCACCTTGTCTTTGTGTGGTGGAAGATTTGATTCATATTTAGAAGCATATCGATTTCATTTTCATAGTTAGCATAACAATTAAATTATTGAATAATTGAGGCAATTAATATTTTATAAAAAAAAAATCATACATATATGGACTTCTCTATTTTTTTTTTTTTAAGTTATTCAAAATTGTACCAAATCGTTAGCATATTTTATTGGAGGCATCTTGAAACTTAAACAAGCATGTTACGTACTAATAATTATGGGTAGGCATCGTGGATGACTGGGTGCCCAGAAGGAAATTGCTCCTCTACATATATTTGTTGTGTCACAGACACACAGCATGTTACATTTTTGGCTTTTGTAAAGCTCTGGTTTGCCCAGAAGGTAATTACTGGCAAGTCAATTAAGTATGGGAGGATTAGAGTACTACACGCCAGTGATGGCTATGTTTCTGCTTCAGTTCACATACGCAGGTGTTTCCCTCACCACAAGAGTCGCTTTATTACAGGGCATGAGTCCTAGAGTCTTCGTATTCTATCGGCAAGCCATAGCCACTATTGTCATCGCACCCATAGCCTATTTCTCAGGGTATACTCTTCAGTCTCCTCTACATGTATATCTCTCTGTGTCTTAACCTGTCTTTGTCCTTCCCTCTCATACTAACTCTTGTTTCTTAATTTCCTTCCTTTCTCAGCAGAAAATCTGGCTCGTGTTCCTTAAATTTAAAGAGTTTCACCTTGATATTCTTAACCTCACTTGTTGGGTTCGTTGATTTCAACTTGCGTTTTGTCTTTTTGTTAAGGGTTTTAACTTTTAAGGCAATGGATCATTATATTTTAATTTTGTTGTTATTTTATAGCATTACGATCTCTCAGAATTGTTATTTCGAGGGTCTACATCTGGTTTCCTCCTCAATTGCAAGTGCTATGCTAAATCTTGTTCCAGCCGTCACATTTGTAATTGCAGCTTTTTCAGGGTAATTATTTCGTAAAGCTCAACTCTACTGGTTCCTGAATCAGAAAACAAACCCCTCTTCAGATTTATAGTGTTTGAATTAAACGAAAAACTTATATATATGTGTGTGTGTTATTACATAGAAGTAATTAACCAGAAGATAATTGGAGGCTGCAAGAGTTCAAGTGATGTTGGAGCAAGCTTCTGATTATTTATCTTGTGAATTTTTTAATTATTTTAGAATGGAAAGAGTGAATTTTAGGAGCTTGAGAAGTGTAGCGAAGATTGGAGGAACCTTTATCTGTGTAAGCGGAGCTGTATCTATAGCATTGCTAAAAGGTCCAAAGCTACTAAATGCACAGCATCTGTTGGAGTTGGGAGGTGAGAAATGGTTGCTGGGTTGGCTCTTTCTCTTTGGAAGTTGCTGTTTCTGGTCACTTTGGTTGATTTTGCAGGTATTTATCTTACACATCTTATGACCACCCAAATAACTATAAAGATACACATAGATATGTTAAAAGAAAGCTAGGTTAATCTGAATGTCTAACAAAGGCGTATTTGCGTGTATGTTCATTATTAGTTTGATTAAAAGTTGTATGTCTTTCTACTTTCATCTTTTTCTCAGGTTCCAGCATTAGCAAGCCACCCAGATCACCTATCATTGTCAGCTTGGATGTGTATCATGTCGACATTACAATCAGCAGTAGTTTGCCTGGTCACGGAACGAGACCCACAGACATGGAAATTGCATTCAGTTCTTGAACTGGGTTGCTGTCTATTCGCAGTACGTCGCAATTTCCCAAAAGCATGAAAAAAAAAAAAAAAACTCCTGTCTTAACTAGCATATTCTTTCATAGCTCACCTAGTTACTGCACATAACAATATGATGTGTTCGTAGGGAGTCATAGGATCTGCAGTATCATACTTTGTGCAAGCGTGGTGCATTTCACGAAGGGGTCCTCTCTTCTCTGCAATGTTCACTCCTGTATGTACAGTGATTGTGACCGTATTTGCTGCCTTATTTCTTCATGAAGAGATTTACACTGGAAGGTAACATTACTTGCTCACTTAACTTCAACTCAACGCAAATTAATATATAGAAATTAAACTGCCATCATTATCCTTGTAAGGATAAGTGTTTGTAGCTAATTGAATGTTGCTTTTGCTTCATTTTTGTTAGCTTGATAGGAGCTGTTGGAGTGATGATGGGCCTGTATGTTGTGCTGTGGGGTAAAGCTGAAGAGGTTGGTGAGGCGACAGAGGAGAAAAGGGATTCAGTATTGCAAACTGATCAAACACATGATGTGAATATATTAATAGATGAATCCTTTGAGAAAGCAAGTTGTGAAATTGATATGAAGGAACCCCTTCTTTCTACTAATTATAAGCTTACCCTTAGTTTTAAGACAAGTTTGTAATTGTTTTTATTTTTTTCTCCTTCCTTGGTATAAAAGGAGGATTAAACTTAAAATTCTCTTTTCTTATCCAAACTCATGCCCTTCCCAATTACTTGAACTGCAACTAGCTTCAGGTGGCATCCATGTATTGCTCAGTCCTTATAAACCATTATAGATAAAGCTTAGATTTTTAATGTAACTCTTGATTGGCCAACATTTTGTAGATATGGAAGAAAGATAGGGCTTGTTTGAATGTGTCTCGGTTCTTATGTTCTTTAGAATAGTTTTGTCTGGATTGTGTTCAAAAGGATGGTTTGAAAATGAAAAACCCAAAAAAAAAAGAAAAAAAAAAGAGGTGTTTGACAAATTTGTTCTGAAAATCATTTTAATCACGAAGATAAAACAACAATAGAAATATATACGATTGAAGAGACTCAACTTTTCCTTATAAAGTTTCGACACGTCGTCTTAGACGAATATGAACGCAATGTAGATGGCAACAACTTAAAATTTTAGATTATTGGATAAAAGTGCACTGGTTTAGATTTCAATTAACTTTTTCTAAAAATTATTATAATACACGAAGGCATATTAGTATTTTATATATTTTTCTTATACAAAATAGTATTGTTGATGGAATAAACAAATTGAATAGCCTTTAACAATTTATATAGTTTATTTTTTTATCTCAACATAATATCATTCTGTATGACCAAAAAAATCTAACATATTATAATAATTTTTAAAATATAATATATATTTATTAAGATTGAATTAATTTTTAGATATTTATAAAAATTTATATTATTAAATTTTCATCTTATCCAATATTTTAAACTATTCCATGATACAAATTTATCAGTCCAATCCGATTTAAGAAGACAGTATATTTGAAACTCGTTTTCATGAAACAAATATAATTAGTTCCGATTCAATCATTAAAGTATCAAACTTTTTCCACTGAAATAATAAATCAAGTCTTATATATATATATATAATCTAATTGCAACATGGGTTGCAACTTGCAAGAGGTATCTCAGTTTCCGACAGTATAAATATGTCAGACATTTCCATGTGAAAGGAAGCTACATGCATCTTGTCTTTGTGTGGAGGAAGATTTGATTCATTTTTAGAACTATATCATTTATTAGTGATGCTTGTTACTATTAAATATTCATTTCCTTCAAATGTGTTTGAAGCAACTTCTTTCATACATCCTCAGCCAGTCAGCTGTGTTTTGGATGCGAACAGATCCTTCAGGAAAAACGCGTTTGCCATCTTTTCTTTTTTTCTTTTCTTTTTTTTTTGGTTAAAAGTCAATTTGTTTTAAAAATATTGTTATAAATTCACAAAGAGAGATATCAATATATCATTATTTTTTTTAGTACCAACACTTTATTTATTAAATATCTTACAATAATAATTTTAATATATAATACAGTGCAACTTTAATGTACGATAAGAATGTCATCTTGTTGAAGAAAGATAAAGTGTATAATATATGGTATAATAGCTTTTAACTTTAAAAATTATTCAATTTTTTTTCTCTAATAAGATAGTGTTCTATACAAGAAAAGCATATATAATGTAAGTATTATCTTTATGTATCATGATAATATTTATTAGAATATGATGTTCTCATATATTACACATAGGACAATATCTAGTTTATTTTTTTTTCAATAGTATGATATCTTGTGCAAATTACATATTAAAATGATAATAGTATATATTTAAAATTAAGATGTTAGTCTTAAAAGAATTAATATTATTATTTTCTTTGTGTAGTATTATAATTTTTAAAAAATAATATTTAACCAAAAACAAAATGAGGCCATCACGTTTCTGCCGAACAGGATCCTCTCCGTTGTATACCCATATCAGACAAATTTTCGTGAATCTTTTTTTTTTTTTTTTTTGGATAAATTTCATGAATCTCTATTAGATTAATACTAGTTTTTTTAAATGTAACCCAATATTTTTTTCTCAGCAGTACGCTAAAATTTGTCACTGATTTAAGAGAAAGAAAGTCTGTACATGCTAAAATCAAGAGGGACCACTGTATCATTTTGACTAAAGTATACTTTTTTACTCGGAAAATGACCAAATTAACAATTTAATATCACATATGTTTTAACTTTACCCTCTCTTCATATGTACTTTACTTCACACTGTTATCCAACAGGGTAAAATTAAAATGAAATTGCTAGCAAATCATTGGGCAGAAAGTTTCTTTTAGGGTCCGAAATAGTAGATTATAACAAGGAAAAATTATATTTTTTATCCCGATAGTTTTACTCAATTTTTTATTTAGTCTTCATACTTTAATATTTTATAATTAAGTCCTCATAATTTAAATGATTTCATTTTTAGTCCTTATAACTGTATTATTGTCAATATTTTTTACATGTATAAGTTAATTTTGCTTCATTATTTACTTTCACTTCTATTGTTAGCATGAATCATACATACTTAGAGTATTAGAACATTATATAAACAGTTATATTAACAAAATTTAATAAAGTACTTATATAATTTTAATGGTAGAGACTAAATCACAAAATTTGTAAATTATAGGAACTTAATTGCAAATTTTTAAATTATAGGAACTAAATTAAAAATTGATTGAAACTATGAGTACCAAAAATATAATTTTTCTTTATAGTAATATATGTTTTAAAATTATAATTACCTTACAGTTTTCACTATATGTCTGAGAAAAAAAACATATATGTATTAAAATTAAGGAAGTTATTAATACATCATAGGGACACCACTACGACTATTAGTGACAATAGCACAACCCATGAGATACATGAAACGGTCATAATGATTCAGTTAATTTTATATAAATAATATGAATTAAAATAAACTTATATAAGAATCTTAGATTTTGTTTTTATTCTTCTTAAACATTAAAATTATTAATATTATTTGTTGTTTATAAAACAGGGAAATCAATACTTTTTTATTTTTTAAAATGTTATATATATTATATTAATATATAATTTGTCTTTTATTTATATCTTAAATATTATTATATTATCATATTTCTTACACTTGTACACAAGCAAACTTTATTTTTGAGAGGGTTATATGTAGAGACAGATTTAGAATTCTATTCTAAGAGAGATAAAAGTCTTTGAGTCAAAGTTTTGAAGTAAGGAAAACAAATTTTTACAATCTTATAGGGGTGAATTCTTATAAATTACAAGGTCCAATTAAAATATAAGAAAAAATTATATGTACAAATTAAAATTTTAAAAATCTAATAAAAGCAATATCAAATACGATTCTATTAATTTTTTATATTTCAGAATTTTTCAAAAAAAACAACATTGAAAATTGTTTCGCATATCCGAAAAACAAATTTATGATAACATCCTTTTAATGAAAGCATCAATTTAAAATGTATTAGTATATAATAAAATAAACTAATTTTTTTAAGTATTTATACACATACATGGCACTTAATATTTGTTCTATGTCAAATTATGAAAATAAACTAACTTTTTAATAATTAATAAGCACGGGGGCCGACGGTCAAAAGGAGTTGCTAATTAAGCAAGATAATAATAGAGAATCGACCAATTAAGTTTATTTAGTGTATTTACAATAAACAAAAACTGAAGTAATCAAAATAGAAAAGAAACATGCAACGGAAATAAAATTCTGGCAATTAAATACTATTATATTTTTTATTATACAGTAAAGATATTGTTAATTGAATTTGGGCATGAATTGAAACTAATTTTATTTGGAAACAATTTTAAAAATAAAAATATCATGTTCATTTAAGAAATAAATTATTTTCCCAAATTTTACTTAAAAATTTAAGATAAAAAATAATATTGGATTTAGATTTCCTGGATTTGAAATTCTAAATTCTCTGCATTTAAAAATATATGAGCTATTAAGATTTATTCAATGGTTCAATGTCTACTAAATATTAAATAATTTGTAATTCCAAAAAATAAATATTAAACAATTTGTAACAACTTTTTTAAATTTAGATCATTAAATTTTCATGTAACAATCTTAATTTTATTAAATTTATTTGTATTTCAATTTTCAATTTCACCAAATCCTTTGTGATTAAGAGATAGTAAGTTTTTCTTGTGATTTTAAATTTTTTTCATAAATTTTTTTTTTATAATTTTAAAATAAATAATAACATTTTGTAATTTTAAAATAACTAGTAACACTATGCATAAGCCTCATTTTGTCTCTTTTTGTCTATTTTTTGTTATCATCTACTAACTATAAAAAAAAATTGATCGACAAAAAAAAAATGGTCCCTCAAAATTTTATATACATCCAAACAACTCGTGACCATGACGTGGAAACCCAATCTTGTATTGTACATGAAACCTATTGGATGTCGTCGACACGCCGCCGCGAGCCCCGTACATTGCACGAAGTGACAACTGGCGACCTCCATCTATTATTGACTATGATATGGCATTTTAATGATTTTAGCCACAAGAATCATACACTCACCCCTACTAGAAGCTTCCAATTTCATATGCAACAATATATTTTTGGACCCCCCTAATCCTTCCATGATCAACTTCCATCTTTGCCTTACATTGAGAACCTTATCTTCAAGACATCATTATTAAAGACTACTCTGTCCCTGTCTTCACACAACTTTATATATATTAAGGTTGCCAAAAGATGTTAGTTCAAACAACATTAGGCCACAATATCACAGGAAATCATGGGTGAGTTATACGGTCATCTTCCCGCCATTGGTATGATCGGTTTACAGTTTCATTATGCAGCTCTTGCCATCTTCACACGTGCTGCTCTCTTGCATGGAATGAACACCAGAGTCTTTGTGGTCTACAGGCAAGCCATAGCCACTTTGTCATTGGCTCCATTAGCATTATTCACTGACAGGTAATTATGACATAACCCTTTTCTCTCTCAAGATCTTACTGTGACAGTGATTCCCTGTTTCTTATACCGTCGTTGACGTGTGAAT
Source organism: Delonix regia (assembly GCA_037074485.1). NCBI lineage: Eukaryota > Viridiplantae > Streptophyta > Magnoliopsida > Fabales > Fabaceae > Delonix > Delonix regia. The sequence goes on along the minus strand of CM073451.1, from coordinate 22,717,274 downwards.
ATGCTCTGATGTTGCTAGCAGGAGAAATTCCTTGAAGTCTTCACTGGGATTGAAGAGCTTCTCTTTGATGTTCGCGACCTCTTTAATTGGGTAACATATGCCAGGAAAAACTTACAAAACTCTCGTATTGTTGTTAGTGCTTTCATTGTCGATGCTCAAAGGTTTTGAATATATTTGCAGAGTAACAGTAAATCAGAATGCATATTTTGAAGGTCTACACTTGTCTTCTTCTACAGTGGCCACTGCCATGAGTAATCTGATACCAGCAATAACCTTTGTTATTGCGGCAATTATTGGGTACTTGCACTTATGACTTATCCCTGTTAAGTAAGCAGTTTTGAAAGCAATTCATCAACAAATCAAATAAATCATAAATCCTTTCAGCAGTTCAACTTAAGGAGGATTATATATAATTTTGGTCTATCTGATACTAAGTTTAAACTCTGGTCATAATTGTGGTTAGATTGGAGAAAATAGATCTACGAAGCTTGAGAAGTTTCGCCAAAATAGTAGGAACCGTTTTGTGCGTTGGTGGAGCCATAACCATGGCATTGCTCAAAGGACAGAAGCTGTTACACATGGAGTTTCTTCTTTCTAAACATTCCTTCGGCGTCCACGATGACAGTTGGCTGCTTGGCTGTGTATGGCTCTTAGCAAGCAGTTTAACTTGGTCATTTTGGATCATCATGCAGGTAACTATCACTACAATAATGGATTTCATTCTCAAATAAGTTGCAGCCAGATACCTTCATCGTTGTGAAAATATTATTCTGCATCTATGGAAGTCTGAAACTTTTGACTTTGAAACAGGTACCAGTTTCTTCAAGCTGCCCTGACCATGTAGTGTCAGCTTTTTGGATGTGTTTCATGGCATCAATAGAGTCAGCCATATTCACACTGCTCTTTGAGAATGATTTCCAGGCATGGAGTCTGAATTCAGCTCTAGAATATTCATGTTGCTTGTATGCAGTAAGTCTCAGGCTCCTCAAGAATGTGTTGTTTTAGCGATCATAGTAGCAAGCAACTGCTAATTTGTTTGTGAAACAGGGAATTGGGATTGCAGTTAGCTTTTTCATTCAAAGCTGGTGTATCTCAAAAAGAGGACCCCTGTTCTGTGCAATGTTCAACCCTCTGTGCACAGTCATCACTGCCATGGTATCTGCTACTGTCCTTCATGAAGAGTTATATGCCGGAAGGTACGTAAGACACTTCTATTTTCACTAGCATCAATCACGGAGTTTCTAGTATCAATTTGCTATGTTCTTTTCACACTTCAACTATTTTTGGTTCATAGAATTATAACGACAATTAATCCAAGACTAGATCTGCTTCATTTTCAGCTTGATAGGGGCTCTTGCAGTGATTACTGGTTTATATATGGTGCTATGGGGTAAGGCCAAGGAGCTTGAAGGGATCAAACCAGAGGCTCAACCAAAGATGCAGAATGATCAGATGAGTTGCAAAATAGATTTGGAAGAACCACTTTTATCATAGACGTCAGAACATGTAGCAGAGAGCAAGATGAATCCTTGATGACTAGCAGAGCCCAGTTTTGGTTAGATTTGATCATTTGATTACTTCAGAATTGAAGAGACGAAAAAGAGGAAGCACTGACATCTTCCTGGAAATTTTGATAAATTTCTTTGTACCCAAGTTTTCAATGAAAAGAAATTCCACAGGTTCATGAACGAGGTCCTTAGCAATGGCTATTCTCTGAAAATTACAACCTGTCTTAGCCCCAAAAACTATGGTAGTAATAATGTTAAATTATACATTTTCTCTTATACATTTAAATTATCTTCATTTATTCTATTTGTCACTCCCCAAATGTGCTCTCGTGGAAAAAGAATTTTGATAAAAAATAAAAATTTAAAATTTTATATATGTTTATGCAGTCACATCTTGAGTGTAACACTATAATTTATTTTAATAAATCACTCGTTTTATATATATATATATCTAAGTAAGTTTAGTGTGAATTTGTGTTACGATTAGATTTAAAGTACAATTTTTCATATTTTTATTATCAAATATATGGTTAATTACTAATAACATTTAAAATATATATAATTTAATTTAAAAATTATACATATATTTATAAAAATTATACAATTATTAAATTTCTAAGTAATAAAATAACACATATTTGATCTTTACATTTATTGCTAATTCACTAAAATCCCAAACACGGCAGTTCTCAAAACCTTTCGTTCAATGACCCCCACAGTGGAGTTTGACTCTCTGTTTTTAAAACAGGTATACAAAAAAACAAAGTGAAATGGTGACAGAGTAGCACATGTTTTAGCTAATATATATAGCTATTTCTTTCTCTTATAATTTTTTTGTTGCCATTACCTATAAATTCTGTACTTCTGTAGTATAGTTCAATGAATCTGTAGGCAGACATGCCTAATTCCCTCTAGAAGAAACGGGGAATAAACAAATGGTAAGATGTAAACAATCCCAAACTGCCGAAACAAAATTAAAGTGTTAGATGAACTTAAGTAATTTAAAATTTCATTCTAACTCATTTTACATTATATTTTAAAATGTTTTGCACGAAGGGCATTATGATTTGCATTTTTTGGCATGCTTAATTTTGTGGGGCATTCTAATAGATTTGAGATTCAAAATTATTAAATAGATTCATATCTTCAGCATGACAACATTGAAAGAAGACATTCAAAAGATATAACCACAAAAAAAAAAATATTAATTGATCCTCACATATTAATGTGATAGTTAATTTAATATATTAGTTTTAATAAAATTATTTTTTTAATGACTCACATTTTTTAAAAATAATTTAATTAAAACTAATATACTAAATCAATTATTAGTATTAAAACTAATTAATATCATTTTTCTAACCACCACACTTATGATTATCATCATGCTTACATTCACAACTAAAAATAAAAAATATTTAAAAAAGAGAGAAAGGTGGCTAGCAGAAAATTAATAATAAATTGTTAAGATGTGATTTTTTTCGTCCAAAAATAAATTTATTGATATTTTTCATTTTTTTCAAGTGTCAATGACCGATAATTATGTTATCCATTTTAAAAAAAGGTTTAAACAATTGAAAGACTCAACCTGAGGAATACGTGAACAAGTAAAATAAGCAAATTGAAAGCACATCCTTCGCGTGACAACCCATTTTATGATTGGTCGTCTACTTATGCCAACATTCATCTTAAAATATTGTATCGAATAGCCCATGCTAACACTTTAAAATAGGGTTTTTTGGGCCTAATTTAATAATAAAAAATTAATTGTTGAAATATTGACACCAATATTTAATAAATATTTTTTGTGTAAAATTTTCAGTGTATAATATATATATATATATAATTTTTTTGTCTTCCAAGAAAAGTTGAAAGATGGACCAACGCAACTATTAATTTGCTGTGCATTAAAATCTGGTACAACCTTGCGCAAATTGCTAATTAATGAAGCAATGAGACTATCCCTTCCTAACTTTCTTCTGCTGATGTTCGCTCATCGTCTCATAGTTCCAATTTTTTCTAATATTTTGATTAAATAATGGAAAGTTAATTTTTCCTTTTCTCGAACCATTTTTAAAATGCATTCCTTCATGATGAAGTAATACATTAAAAATTAAATTTAAATTCAAATGAATAATTCTAAAACATGAATTGTGACATCCTTTTTTATTAGGTGTAAGTTTTCTGCAAATTCTTACAAAAACATAAATAAATACAAAATAAACTTACGAAAGGATGAATTTTTTATTTTACTATCCAGATTTTAATTTTAATTAAATTTATTAATTGCGATTGATTTTGAGAAAATAAGACATAATTACTTAAATTCATACATGTATGTATCATTGTCTCTTAGCTATTGAATCTATACAATACATAATTGATGAGAATCCTTAAATGTTATATAGATAAGAACTCCAAAATATAATTTTAAGTCTTTATACAAATTAGGTACTTCTCGGTCCTACTCTCTTAGTCTCACTTCCAGACTAGATTTCTAATTACTTAGAAATAAATATACATAAAAGAAGTGAGATTTTATTATCTTAATAACTCATATATGTATTTTTTTAAAAAAATACATATATGAGTTATTATACGTACAATTGTGTGGGTGCAACTTTAGACCCTTTGGCCACAACCTTTGGAGCCAAGTTTGGGACTATGCTCCTTTATAGTCCCTTACCAACAATGGAAACTATACTATAGTATAAAGTGCATAAAGTGCAAGTCAAACACATAAAACCAAAATACATAACATTTTAAGTATCCATGTTTTCAAAGCTCAAACAACTTTGGACAACCAAACTCATATAACACAATCACATATACAATATCTTTTAACAATAATTAAATTCATCTGTGAATGAAAGATAAGTAAAAGAAAGAATTGCTCACTACCTATATGAAGGCATACCATTTTTACCTTCAGATTGTATATCTACTTTCAAGTTAGTAGAAGATTTTCTATCTGATTTGTGCACTGTTAATTAATAAATCTCGTGCTCTATAATAGAATCCAATTTTTGCCTTCTAAATCTACTTCTTCTCCCTCATTTTATCCTATTTTTTCTTCTTGTTTCACCAGAAGTGCCCCATTTTTAACCGAGTTTTAGATTTTACTTCTTTTAAGTTACATCTCCCTTAGCCAAGTTCCTCCTTTCATACCCAACTTTCCTCCTCGGGAAGTTCTCTAAAGTGAAGCAAAAGCCACCAATATCAAATTAATTACTTTGAAAATTGGAATATACCTTGGTGACTTTTGCGGCTTTGTGTTTTCCATGCACAAACATGCAACTGCAGTAATTTTCTCTAGTTTTTGTCTTACTTTTTCAAGCTTATCTAATCCACCCAATACTTTTATGATAAATTTCCATGTCTTTTTATCAATGAAAAAATATCATGATAGCTTCGTATTCTATTCTATTTTTTCTTATCATATTTTATTACATTTTACTTCTTTTTTTTTTTTTGTTTATCTTGGTTTTGGTCAGGTGTTAATTAGTGCTCAAAGGAATGTCATCAGCGCCGTTAAATTATAGAAATTCATAGAAAACACCATATAATTAATATAGTAGTTGCTTCATGTTGGTTTCTTGTTATAGTTTGGTTTCAGTCTTATCCTAATTGCTTCCTAGGTAGTCGCCTCATGCTCCAATTTAATTTTCGTCCCATCTTCAATAATCTCACCCACTCCAGATAAAGCCAAGGTCCCACTTTTTATTTGTCACATTCACTACTTATTTCCCTAGCAATTAATGTGAGTTGTTTCATTTTTTTTTCATATGGATTGATATACTCTTAATTAATGAAATTAAATAATACATGTTTTTTTATTTATTTGGCTAAGTCAAATATAATTTTACAAATACTCACCATAATTTTTCAGAGTGTTAATAAAAAAAACTTTCTTAAACGACCAAATTATCAAATTTTAGACTATGGCCATAAAAAATTCCTAATAAAGTTAATTAAATAGTAAATATAAGTATATAAGCTAATAATATTATTATTATTATAATATAGTTCTTTAATTTACCTTACTAGTATATGACCCTGTTTATTTAATTTAATTATAAATAAAAATTTTATTTTAATCCCATACTTATTGTCTTATTTTTATTTTAGACTTTCGTTTATTATAATTTTTATTATAATTTTCACATCAGTCTCTCACTTAAAAATCAAAGTTATTCAAATCTATCTCTCTCAAAGTGGATCGTCAATAATTGGCTGAGGTGGCATGTTTTGTTTGCTTATATAAAATAATTAAACGTGCATCCACTGTTTTATCTTGATAGATCAATAAGAAAAAAATTAACAAATAAAATTATAAAAAAAAAATTATGCATATAACGATCATACAATAAATCTGATGTACAATCATTAATTATATTGAAAAAAACAGTAACCAACTCTTATGTCACATAACTTATTCCAATGAAAGACCCCAGCTCACACGTCCTGCCCAAACATGCATGTGAACAAACCATCAAGATTAATTTTAGGTTGGTGGGGAATGATGAGTTTCGGATATGTGGTGGGCTAAAGATTTTCTCAGTGTTCTTTCTTGCCTCACAATTCACTCCGTAAGTATCATGAACACTCTGATCCTCGTCAGACGTAAAATGGGGTCTTTTTTAAAAAATAAAATATATTTCCAGCATATTTATATGTACATTTATAATTCATTTATTTCTTCTTTTCTTTGCAATTGAGTAGAAAGAAGCAGGCGCACATACAGTGACGAAAAGAGTTGTAGCCAGTATGTAGAGCAACTGGAAGTAAAGACTAAAAATGAGTGAGATATAATAGAAAGCGCCAATCAGGAGACTAAATATTTGCTCTGTCTTGAGGAACCTGGTCCTCTGCCGTACAACAAAAGGCTTTTTTTTTTTTGCTACTTTTATTTGTTTAAATTTTTTTCTTTAATTTATCGTCGTATAATAGATTTGTTGTAGAGAAGTAACTTCGCTTTCTTGTCTTGTGCATGTCTACTACTGACGAGTGAAACAGAGCAGCGTGGAGGGGGTGGAATGCTTTCGTTCTCGGAGGTTGAGTTCTCCTGACGGCCGGTGGTTAGCACCATCCTTTCTTCCCTCTTCCAACAACTTAAGGCCTACACAAAAGCCACCATTGAAGCAACAAATTTCCCATTTTGGTAGTTTGTTCACAGGCATATTTGGGCGTGAGGCGTGAAATAGGGGCTTTGGAACCATGAGTTGGGGTCTTTCATGGGAATGTTCATGTGACACGAGGGTTGGTTTGATTTTTCATGTAAGCAAACAAAACGTGCCACCTCAACCAAGTATTGACGGTCAACTTACAGAGGGATCGATTTGGATAATTTTGACTTAAGTGGGTGGAGGACTAAAATGAAAATAAAGTAATCAATGAGAGACTAAAATAAATTTTTGGTGTTTAATTATGTCTTATAATTGGTTAACTATCCCGTCTATATAGCCAATGAATTTATTAATTAAATAATAAAATGTTCAAAAATTCCTATATTTAACTCAAAATACATAAACAAACAAATATCAGTTGTAATTCTAAATTACCATAAAATTCGCAGAGCTTTTAGTACATTTCCGAAAATTAGAAAATATTTCTAAATTTTTCAAATTTATTCACTTCATCTGTTTTTTTTTTTTTCAGGTTAGCTATTAAGGACATTATATTCGTTCGACACCAACTTAAAATAATATATCCATTTATAGTTTATTGTGTAAAACTTCGTCATGTACAGGGTATTCCTCAACTTAGTTTATCATAAAATTTTCTTCCTGCTTTGATCCCTTACAGATGAAGTAATTTTTAATTTAGTCTTTCATTTGATTGTCTTCTTAATTCGGTTCCTTATATATAGATATTTTTTAATTTCATCCCTTATAAATAAAATTATTCTCAATAATGTCTTCTATATATTTTTAGTTTAACATAATTTTAAGGATACTATAGATAAATATTTTATTGTAAGAAATCAAATTAGAATTGTCTATGTGAGGGACCAAGAGAACAAATTGACAACGAAATTTTAAGAGGGCATAAATTGAAAAGTACTCTATATTTGAAGGTCCAAAATAAGGTTTTTGCTCATACAATAACTTTCAATAAATTCAAAGTCCCTTGTTTATGAAATTGTTAACTTACCCTTTCTATTTTCTTCATTTTCCCCATAACCCCCAAAAATATCGATATGTAAATTGGGGAGTGAGATTAGGCATTTAGGGGTTATTGTCAAATTTTTATTTTGTTTTATACAAAATTTTAATATAAAGAATGTTTATTCATGCGAGAAAAAAAGTTAAACTTAATTAATTGATATACAATAAAGTCCTCTTGTCATCAATCAGACTATAAACTATTCGGGTAGTCTTTAGATTAGAATTTAAACGAATTCACCAAATTTTAGACTTGCAAGAATGGTAATCTCTTTTTTTTTTTTCTTTTGGGACAAAGAATGGTAATCAATCATAAAGAAAAATGACTGGGAACGGCTTTTTATAAAAAGTTTTGATTATATATAATACGCAAAATTCTAATGAATCAAGTATCATTGGTATATCTTATTAAAATTTGTATATTATTGGTATGTTTTATTAAAATTTTGTGTAATTTTTTATTAAAAGTACGTATATAAATTTCAGTTTACTTTTTAATGCATTATTTCAACCGGAAAGAATCTAATTTGAAATTGGTTTCGGAAAAAAAAAAAAAAAGTTAACACAAAAGTCAGAGACTTCTTTGATAAAAATATAAGAAAATTTTGGAGCTATGAGATGATGTGCGAAAATAAAATTATTTGCATAAAAATATTAGAAAATAGTTTTAACTTACCTCAAACTTTTAATATATGGGGTTTTCACTCAACTCCCTTGTATACTTTTCTTATGAAATATTTACAAAGAGAAGAAAAGGTTTAAGCCTCTTTTCATTAAGGGCTAACCTGTGTTTGCACTTTTTCAGTTTTTGAAAGCCCAATATAAGTACTTAATACCAAGCAGACTAGAAATTCTTCTCACAGTGATATTTTTAGGAGTTTTTTTTCCCTCTGTTCAGTCACTCATTTTATGAGTACAGATTCTCTGCTTTGCAGCATATGTCCTTTATGTCCTCTATCTAATTGTTTGAATCAAAGAGAATAAGAGATGAACATTTTATTTGAAATTATAGTAAGAGTTTGGAAAGGATTCATATGGGCTAAAATTCATTTTGAATTTATCCTGACGGAAATGCTTTTGAACTTCGTTTCACAAAACTAGTTTTGTTACTATCAAATATTTGGGTCTAAGGTTGAAATTGTTGGGCCAACAATATTATCATGGCTTAAGCATATTCTCCACTGGTAGGTTTTTAACAATGTAAAGTTAAAACGACTAGATTTTTATTCGTTGGTGGAGTTTCGTGCCCAGATTTTGAACTAGTCATGGTTCCCAAACATAAAAATGTCACCTTAAGGGCTAGATCATCCTCGTCGAAATCTGAAATGAAGATTCTGCTGTTGACAAAAATTACAAATAAAACTACAATGAGAACTTTAAAAAGATACATAACTAAAATGTTGAAATACCTTTCAAAAACTAAAGTATTAATGTATTGTTAGGAAAAAAATTAATAATACACAATTTTACGGTTAAATACAAGCTCAAAACAAATTTTCATATCCAAAGATTAAGACAAGCCAATTAAGGTAGCATCAAAATCACTACTGTCCACTGTCATAAATATAGCCACAGCTCAATTCGATCCTTTAATTTTTTTCCATTACAAAGCGATCATATTAAGAAGAAAAACATGATGAAGAATATAACAAGGTGACATTACATGGTAGTGAGGCAATGCAACATAAAGTAAAGCATTTTACAACAAACATAGCATATCCTGTCCTGAAAACATAAAGAAAGGATTCAGCATATAAAAAGAACTAACTAATCCATCTACAAGCTAATTAAGTACTGGTTCTTCTGAGCATCATATCACTTCCAGTTGTCCATCCTGTTATTCCTGAATGCACAGCACCCAACGGAGTACACAATGATGAGGATGATGAGGAATATTATGTTAACAACAGCCACCTTCTTCCAGGCAGTCTTAATGTTTTGCAGCAACCCAGCCTTGCAAGAATCACAGTTGAAGCACAGGACATTGGAATTATTATCCCAAGTACCACAATCAGGGTTGGACAAATTTGCACTCTGGGTCCTGTTCCACATAGTTGGGCTCTGGTAGACAAAATTGCAGTCGTTTGATGGCTTACAACACCCAGACTGCACAGAGGAACCAAAAATGTGAAAATCAGAAGGCGTCTAAAGTCCACTGCTCATCAGAAACAGAAAAGCAAGTCACAGACATAGTAAAGAGAAAAACGCTACCCACAATGCTGCAATCCAAATTTGAAACATAATAGGACACACACGAATACTTCTAGAATCAACTGCTGAAAATTGATTACAGCTCGTTATGAATCAAATAATCAAAATAGCAAATTAACCATAAAAAAAACTAGTAACAATAATGAGATCTTTGCGGCTTTGCCATGAGATCAATTATATCAAATTCTAGGACTTGTATACGCGGTTATGGCATTTAATTCAATCAAATACCTAAGCACCAGCAAAAATGACAGAATGCCAAAACTAAGTGCTACTTTCTTTCTATGTTCATGCTTCCAAGCAAAAAAACCATAGAAGTTAAATCAAGCAACAAGCATTAAGAAACAAGTGATTAGTAATAGAAGCCATCTGAAGTTCTGAACATCACATAGCACCACAACAATAATTACTAGTCTCTCATACTAAGAAATATATGCATAAATAGAATACCAATAGTTACGCAGTCACTATAAATTACACTCAATTTAAGTGAAGCTCAACGAAATTCATTTGCAGTTTCAAATGACTCATGCAACATTTGTTCAAATTACATTAGAGTGCATGCCGTGATCAAACTCAGGTAGCAAAAAGGGCTCCAAAGCCATTTCTTAGTGATGATCAATCTCACAATCCAGTAAGTGCTGCTTTTCAATGTTAGTGGGGCAAGCAAGGAAGAACCAAACCAACCAGCATCAATGGACTTATCGATGAATTTTACTTTAAAGTCCTGATCAGTGGCTATAATCAAGGATACCGACACAATATAGCAATTGTAAAAATCAGACGGATGCATCTGAACTTTATGGATTTTCTTTTCCTATGGACCCGATGCAACAAATGTATTTGGTATGCGCATGAAACCAAGTGATTATAAGAAAAATTAACGTTTTTGGCCCAGCGGCACTAGCACATTAACCCTCAAAAATAACCCACCAGTTATAAATCCAACCAAAAAAAAAATTGCATTGGAGATTGCACGATAAAATAAAAAGAAAGCCTTTTTACTTTTCAGACTAAAGCCAGACCAATTTAAAAAGATCACCGTTCAAAAAGAAACCTTGCATACCTAGGTAAAGATATAAATTATACAATAGTACTCACAGTCCACATGCTCATACATTTGATCAGACCAATGTTCGCTCTTTTCATAAATTTAGACAAAAATGCACTTTTAGTCCATAATTTTAATTAAATTTTTATTTTAATTTAATCCTTTAACTTTACCTAAGTTTCCTTTTTGACCTTCAACTTTAGTTTGATTCCAATTTGACACCTAAACTTTGTCATCAATTTTGCTTTTATTCCATAAATATATTTAGTTCTAATTTAGTCCTTTTAACTTTAATTCAAGTTTTACTTTCATTGCTTAATTTTATGTTGTTCTAATTTGGTCTTAGTTTTAAACAAACTACTTGAATGTTTTTTTTTCCTTCTAATTAACACAGTCAAATCAAAATGCTCGGCTTCATATGAATTAATTAAGAGTTAAGATCCTCAAAAAAAAAAAAAAAACAATTGGGCTAGTAATATTAAAATGAGATGAACAAATATAAAAATAAATTCGCCTACCAAGTATCAATCAATAGAAATTATTACATTTCATGGAACTCACTCATATCTATAGAATAATAGAAAAAAGAAATTTGAGTAATTTTACAAAATTAAGGGCCAAATTGAAAGGAAAAATTTAAGAAACAAAAGTTAAATTTGAGGTACAGTTATGGGACTAAACTTGAAACTAAATGAAATTAAAAGACAAACTTGAAATTAAGATAAAGTTAAAAGATCAAAATTGGAACAAAATTAAGTTAAAAGGACGAATATAAAACGTAAGATAAAGTTAAGGACTAAATTAAAACTAAAGGAATTGAAGGGATGAAAGTGAAACTTGAAATTAATGTTAATGGATGACAAAGTATTTTTTGCCAATTTTAAACTCACTTTCCGGGGCTGAGCATCCTGAGAGTAAAAAGAAATTAAAAATTTAGAAGAACGAGGGGATGATCAGAGGTGATGACCGAAGACACTGTTGCCTGGAAGTTTTATATGCTCATATTCATTTCAAAAACATGGGAATACGGCACGAAATAAAAGTAATAAAAATAAAATAAGGCCAAGTCGTACTCAAAATTCAAATTAAAGTTAGAGTACTAAAGGCATTCAATTCACATAGCGAAGAAACCACAAGTAGAACTTGCTCCAACCTTGACCTAAAATGTAAAAAACGATAATAAGGTATTTGGATTTAGACCCAGATCTACATAGAACCCAAGCAATTATTCAAATATAGGATAGCCCCCTAAATTTTAAAGATTACAATCCGGCACAAACAAAATAATAATAATAATAATAACAGCAAAAAACCAGAGATCAAAACCCCGAAAAGCAGCCGACATACAAGGATAAAATTCCACCATACCTGAAGCGCCGATAAGTTCTCTGTATAGAATTTCTGGACATTGTCGTTGACATATTGACTTTGGAATTTCGAGCAGAGTTCCCCGGACTGAAGACAACTCTTGATCCTGTTCCAGTTTTTTGTGTTGTTCACTCTCTTCTGCAACCAATTAGAGTAATCACCAAGCCTATACTCCTTGTACCCTCTATTGGACAGAACTTCCCCAGCCCCTTTGTTGGTGACCACGAAGGCGAAGATTGTGAAGGCGAAGACGATAACGATGAGCAAGAACATGACCACAAGGTAAATCCAGAGGAGGCAGGAGTTGCGGCAGCAAGCGCCGACTAGCCCTGCCAGCGACACCAACAGAAGGAACACGCCCAACACAATCATTGGCTTATCGAGCCATCTTTCACATTCAGTGGCGCCATGCTTGTTGAGCCACACACCAACCCAGAGAATGGGAATCGAGAGAAGAAACGTCAAGAAATTAAGAATCCCTATCAGATTGTTGCTCAACCGAAACATGTTGTGAGGTTTTGCGCAGAGCCAACAAGAGAAGATGCTAAGACCACAGAAGCACGAGACAGTAAGCAGAAACGCAGCACAGAATTTCTCAACGGAGGAAGGAGAAATCTCCCGGATTCGATCTCCACGCGCAGCACGTGTTTGGCAATCTCAGGACAGTGGACGTTAAATCGTGCACAGAGGATTTGTAGTTGGTAATGAAAGAATAAAGCTAATGAGCTTTGGCTATACGATAAAGTTACGTGTCGTTTCAGCTATACTTTTGCTCGCAGTCGTTTTTGGATTTGTATAAAATAATTTTTTATTGCGATACATAAAAATTTTAAAATGATTTACTAATGCCTTCATCAACCCCTCGTCGGTTATAAAAGTTGTCGTCTATCTGTGTTCGTCGTATACAATGTTTGCTTAGAAAGAAAGTCACATTCTACTTACTTGTATATAAATTTATATATACTTGATTGTGTATATATATACACACTGCATCTGTATTTCTAAATTTAAAAAATACCGTCAATACTTGAACTTGTAGAGGTGCATCTTAGATGGTGAGTACCATTTGCGTTTAGAGAGAGAAAAATAAGTGACTAAGTTAAAAAAAAAAAAAAAAAGGAAATAAGTCTGGTATATATTTTTATTTTTATTCTGTTACGCTTTTTTTTTTTTTAATGCACGGTGTATTCAATCCTTGATACTATTCAATAAAAACAAAAGATGAAAATGATATGTTACAACGAAAGAAAAAATAAAAATATTTCTTTTTGCTTATTTAAGATAGAAGATATTAATCCTGAAAATCAGAAGTATTTAAACTACGTACAAGACAATCCCTTAACTCAGAAAATCTGACAAAACAAATAGGACCACTTTCAATGAATATATATATATATATATATATATATTATCTTCTAATAAAAAAGTCTAAATATAAAAAATTTATTAAACATTGATCATTTGTAAAGAATTTAAGTCATTAAATGTGTGACAAAGCTTGTGTTGAAATTTAATTTCAAAGCACACTATATAAGTTGTGCGTTAATTAAAATTATCAATTATCAAATTAAGATTTATAATTAATTTTACTTGCGTTTTTAACAAATTCAATCTCTCTTCAAAAGTAGAGCTATAGGATTATCAATTTTCATGAAAGCTTTTCTATGTGTTTCTTTATATTCTTTTGTTAATCATATCTATCTAATCATGATTAGTTGTTACATAAAATTATTCAATCATTGACAAAATTTCTGATAACTCAAGTGAAAATTCTTTTTATGTGAAAAAACACACATTCTTATACAAAATCTAATGATATTGCAATGAAATGTCAAATTTGAAGGTTGTAACATTAAGCATTCATGAACAAAATATGTCGAAAATTACTTTAACTAAAAGTTTAGGATCATAGGATCACGCCTCTTTCCAAAGTTTCACCCTTTTTCTAATAATAAAACAAAGAAAGAGAAGTATGTTGATATTGAAATTTTAAATTTCACTTTTTGAAAGTTGTGAGACCAACAAAAAGTGGGAATAGACGAACGAGAGCGACTTGATGGGAAAGGCACGTTACTTTATGATGTAGCTGGAATTATTCAGCATTAGGTTAGCGTAACTATTGTACCAAACACAGGGCCAGTGTGGCTTTTTTAAAAAGTATTGTGCTATAAATGTTTTGACAATTAGTTGTTTAAAAATGATAAAAAAAAATTTCTAGTAAAAGTTTTATAAAATTTAGTGTTTAAAGTAGAATTGATCGATAGAGTGTTAGTTGTTGTAATGTCTAAAATTAATATAAGAGATACAACCAATAACATTTTCATTTTTCAATAATAAAGATCATAAAAATTTTATGTAATTATGAAAATACTTTATACTGGTTGAATGGTAAACTAAAATATAAGAATAAAAGTTAAAGACCTATGAATTTAACAGTTCTGAATACAAATAGAAATTAGGCGAAAAGAATAAATTTTTATGGTAAAAATTAAAGATATATATGATATATGTGTGTTAGTATATGTAAAAAAGATAGCAATAATTTATGTTTTGATAACAAATTAATGAAAATATGACCTCCTAAAAGCAGGAGAAACTGATAAAAAAAACACAGGAATTTAAGTAACAAAATAAATTATAGTAATAAATTTTCAATAAGAATTTATCTGAAATTTAGTTAAAATATAATTGGTTGTTTTGATACCTTAAATTACAAAAACGACAACAATTTAAGATGCTTTAAAAAAAATAATAAGTTACAGTCTTAAAAAAGAATCAGAAGAAACATCATAAAATTTCTATCTGAATATAATTTCTAACTTTGATTGTCAGCAAATATAAAAATAAAAATCACGATAACTCTAAATAAAATCCCCATATTTTATTGGCCCAAAAAAAAAACTCCGATAATTTTATTGACTTTTCTTAGACATTAATTATCAAGAGGTTGACAACTGCACTAGCATATTTTCACATTAATCTTGATTTTATTCAAAAGGAAAATGAATGAAGAAGACGAAGATAGCCACGTTTTACATATAATTACGCCTCAAGACTCAATAAAGAAAAAGGTGTTGAATTTTAACGCGTATGTCCTTTTATGTAATTTCCATATTTTGATGCAATTATAGAAGCGTTATGTTACGCCACGAGAGAGTACGAACGAACAATATGATATAACTGCTCCATTGGGAGAAATTTTGTCACGCGCGCACTCTTCTTACGCATGGAATATACCGTAATGGTACAGTATTCGTAAATTTTGCGTATAATTGTTAGCAATAGGTATTTATTATATTTTTATTATAAGATTCTTTAATAAAATTATGACAAGTCTAAATTTCTTTGATAAAAAGTTCAATTATGTAATGCTAATTCATAAAACTTATATTTTTGTATGTAGAAATTATACATTATTTATGTATTTTTAAAAAGACCATACACTTATTATATTTTAATAGGTTTTTTAGGGTCAATTATTATATTTTAATAGGTTAACACAATAATTAAAAAAATTAACATATAAGTTTGTCCTTATCTTTTGGAGTAAATTATACAAAATTCCTTTAAATTTTGCTGTAGTCCCATATATAGGCCTTCTTAAATTCTAAATCATAAACTTTAAAACTCTATTACATATTCAAAATATATACTTGACTCTTAAATTTTTTGTCTAAAACACCCTTTAGTTGCAAAAAAATTTAATCTAATTTTTACAGTATAAAATTTCAGATGAAATCTAATTTATGATTATCATGTTTTTTTGACAATTTTCACTTTATTATTTTGTACTAAAGGTTGACAATTTTTTCGATCTATAAGTTTTTCTATCAGCACAACATTAAATTTCAAACATTTTTCGGGGTGTAAACATTATTAAATTTCAATATTAATTTCCTCAAACTTTCTTTAATTTTTCTAAAGTTCATCCCCCTTTCAATAGACAATTTGTGAAATAATTTATCTATTGTTTTGGTCCGCTTAATGTCAAAATTTACTTCTTTATAATTGTGCATTAAAATTTTTATTTCAATTAAAGAATTAATAACATTAAGAATTAAAAGTTAATTTGCAACATTCCACAAATTTAAAGCTAAAATATCATGCGAGAAGAAAAGACAAAATTTGGATCCCCTCCAGTAATACTAGAGGAACTGTTTCTCTTATAAAATAAATTTAATGATCATCAATTTTTATACAAAATATATTTTTTAAAAAATAAAAAATAATTTTTTTATAGATAAATATATATTTATTTTTAATTTTTTTTATAAAAAATGATATATAGTTAAAAAATAAAAAAATTAAATTATTTTTAACTTTTGACATTTTATTTTGTATATTCTATAGTCTATTTTTTTATTATTATGTATGAAAAAATAATTTAAAATATTAAAATATCTATGTTTTCATAAAAATAATTATTTTAAAATTTTTAAAATATATTTTATATAAAAATTGAGAGTCATTAGATTCCTCCGTTTATTAATGAAAAAAATAGTCTCATTTCAATAACTAGAGAGGATCCACACGCGAAAGACAAGGGTGTGGAGGAGAAGATAATTGTTCACATGTGCTGATCAAATCATTGAACTAGTGAACATGTCTAATGGTCCATGGTGAGATGTCTACAGCATCTGATGATGCTATCATTAAGGAATTTTCTATTATCTTTCCCATGCCTAGTGATGCTATTATAATAATAAAATTATTATTTTAGTTATTCATATTTTAAAATTTTATTATTTTTTTCATAAAACATTTATAAAATTTTTTTAATCAAATCTACATCATATTTATAATTTTGTTTAATTTTTGAATAAAAATAACAAAAAAATTTATTTAATTTATTATTAAATTCTTGAAAAACTACTTTATGATTCTAAATTTATAAAAAATTATCCTAAACTAAAACTTGAGGGAGCAAAAAATGATAGGTTCTTCCTATTACAACAGTTGGATAGTGAAGCCTGGGATAATTCCAAAACAGATGACAACAAACAGTGCAGGGAATACACGTGATCTTAGCCAAAAGATTTGGAATTTGAATTTAATAAAATTAAAATTTTACATGTACGTAAATTTAATAAAATTTAAATTGTTAGATAAAAATTTAATAATACAAATTTTAAAAAGTTATTAAAAATTATTTTACATATATTAAAATTTAAAATATTTAATAAAAATTTAATAATTTAAATATTCTTAAATATAATAAATCTAAATTTTTAAATACAGAGAATTCGGATCAAAGATTTGAAGTTACCATCAATCGAAGAATATTCAACATTTAATTTAGGACTTTCGGATTTTTGAATGGATAAAACTTGTAAACAAACCCTAAAGTTGAAAGAGAAAAGAAAAAATAGATAGAATAAGACGGGGTGCCTTGTACACATCCTCACGACTTGTATTATTATTTTTTTAAAATTTTAAAGATATTTTACATGTTTTATATATTAAATAATTCAAAACTATAAATCCTAAATCTAATCTATCAATTTTGAGCCTCATACATATATATATATATATATATATATATATTAATGGTGTGATCGGACTTTATTTATAGACAGAAATTTCTTTTTCATACTACAAATCAACTCAATTAACTCAACTGCAAGTGAACCTCGGCTCACTGCCCAAATCTGGAAAATTATCATATGTTTAAATTTGAATTTTTTGAATTTCTTTTTATTAATTTTTTTCTTAATTTAAAAAAAAAAGACATAAAATGAATAAAATTCATTTGAACTATGAATTATACTTATAACATAAAAAAAAAATCCAAGTCCCGTATATTTATCCAAGCACCAAAGTCATATAGGCAATATAATGTTAACAAGTTTCCGATTAAAAAATAATAATGAAAAAGTCTTTAAGAGAAATAATGTTAAATGTGAAACAGAGGCATATTCAGTTCAGCCAAAGACAAATTTTATGGGAGTGGATTTCAATTGTCACTTGGACTTCAACATCAGCATCATTCTTTTCATAGATTTCCACACTAACTGCCACTGGATAAAGTGGTGGCGTCTAATCCCACAAGTGGAGGGTCCGTCATGAATTTACAACCCATACACAGTTATAATACATCAATTTTAATCAAATAGCAAATTTTCCGAAACTTTTGTCTGTTCATAGCATTATTGAACTTACAGAACTGCAGTTCATAGATATTTTCTACATGCAAAAAATAAAAAAATCACATTTTCTACCGATTCTTATTAACAGAACTCGACTTTGGTAGTCGACACTGGCTAGTGGATGTCCACACGCTTTATATTCTTTATACTCGTTAATGTTTTTCAAATTATGTTAGATTATTAAATCGAAATAAAAATAATTTATAATGCAATGATTTGATCCCAGTTGAATCAATGTTAAACTATTTTTTAAAATATATTAAAAATATAAAAATTGAATAAAATATTTTACATATAACAACATAAAAGTACTAAATGAATCAGGTAAAATCTGTTAAAACATACAAAATTTTTATCCCAGAATATCAAAGTTTTTATTTAAATTAGAAAAACAAAAATTCAATTTTTGACCGGTTCAATACCAAACTTAACAATTTTGAGAGATCTAAATTAATCGGTTTTTAACTAGTTCCGCCGGTCTTTAACTAGTTTTTCCTTCATCAATTTTGAAAGAATTAAAAGTATTTTTTACTCTTTGCTTTTGAGAAGGGGCGGGGTGGAGTACTAATAAATCCAATGTCCCAAACAAGAGTTAAGATTTCCATTAGTCAGAGAAGATTTAAAGCAAAACAACGAAATGACGTATATCCAAATCCCTGCTTTAGTGATCCACAGTGGCTGTATGAAGATTTAAAACCAGCAAAATCTTAAAGAAAAATCAACCAACGGAATGTTCAGACTTCCCATGCCTCACGAGGGTATCCAAGTCATTGACAACACTTCAAAGAGGTCCTGCAAAAGTTCCATTTTCCCTTTGCTCATTCCACTTTTCAACCTGCAACATTTCAGTCCAAATAGGAAAGTTTAAATATGAGGGAAAAATTGATATTTAATTTGCTATATGCAGTTATGCACGGCTGAGCATATTAGTTCGCCACCCAAACAATTTCACTAATTCAATATTATGTAATGTGAGATAGCATCAATATCGACACTATACATTATTAGGCATTTAAGCAAATCCTAGTTTAAAAGCGTGGTAAGGGATTTTGAAAAGAAATTCAATATATGAAGTACGCAGACAACATAATCTTTCAGAACTCTGCACGTTTTAAGCAATGTATGCAAGGGATATAAAAATTATTACATGCAAAATTATAAGGGCCCACTGGGAGATACGTACATACATACATACATATAAAGCAAAAATAAGCATTTCATTTCCCACTCATTCTTTTATGAAGGTGTTCCGCTTTTCTAGATTATCATTTCATATCTGATTAAAACCAGCGAGAGAAAAGTGGAATGCAAGAACAAAACCAGAAAATTAGATAGGAAGAAAAAAGTTACAGTTCTGAATTAAGTAAGATGACAAGCTCTAAAATTTTAAAGGAATATGCTTAAAGCCTGAACCAGAAATTGGAAAAATCACAAAACATAATGGAAAAGATATTCAAGCATTTTGAGACTGCTAGATGTCTCCATCAAACCCCCCAAATTCTGCCTACGCCTCACTCATTCTCACTATTAATTCCCATTTTCCTAACAAACTTCCAACAGTGTTACCTTGGAGAGCTCCCTTGTCTCTTACCCACTTAGGTATTTTCTCAAGGAAGCTCTCCCTCTATGCCATTTTGTCCTTGCCGTCCCTTATTCCCTTGACAACCTCCATGCTCATTTCTGATTCATGTCTTTTAATTTGGGGGTCAATTAAATCCATGTAAACTAAAATAATCAGATTATTATGATTACAGAATTCATGTAACAAGTACCTACTTGTTCAGAATAGATTACGGCTGTTTTAAAGACTTTCAGATTCAGATATCCAGCAAGTGAACTAAAGGAGTGTCTTTGACCTATATGGCCATATCTATATCAGTACCATGACTCGCAATATACAGACTTCTATCCATCAATGTCACAAGCTGGAAAGAGTTGCACATCCTAATCTCTTGGCAGCCTTGACACATATATATTAGTTCAAGAAAGGAGAGAATAAAAACAGAAAATAAATTTTGATATGAGATTCCATTATCAAGCAAAAGTTGCAGCATTTCTTTTGGTTGCTTTAGGCTAGTTTTCATCCACACAAAATACTTAATCCTTTGGGTTGCTTTCTAGAGTAAATTATCAAGCAGAAACTTCAGCAGTTTTTTTTTTGTTTTTGCTGGGTTGCTTTAACTAATCTCCATCCACAGAAAATATTTACTCCTATCTATCCAGACTAAAGAGTTTCAACTTTGGGTTACCCCATATCATGTATCCTTTTTTCTTCATTTGATCATTGTATATCAGTATCCTTACTTGTATAGAAAACAAAATTCTTACGCAGACTGATATAAAGAACTCAAAAGCAATGCAACAATCTGAAAGTGACATATTATACTAACAATTGTTGTCAGATCATTATACCATTTAAGTATTAATTAATGGTTGTCAGATGATTATACTATTAAAGTAAAATAGTGCACAACTATCTTGATTACCATGCTATTTGAAAGGGGAAATTTACATACAGTACAATACAAGATTATTTTAATTTCAAATGGTTTAAGAACTTTATGACGTTGAGGGTTAAATATCATCAACTGTTTGCCACCACAGATCAACCAGTCTTATCTGTATTATCAATTTTCACATTTAAGTAAAACTACAGTCAGTTTAAGTAAGCTGTAAACCATTAAGCTAAAGACCACTTACCCATTCACCGGGGCAAAGGGAACGATAATATTTAGCAAATCTCTCACAATCACCTGACCCTTCACCCTTAGCTGCCACGCACCTGTAATGAATCTTTAAAAGTTCAAGAACAGACTGAAGAAACAAGTTCAACGTACTTAGCAAGATAGCCAATGTTAGGAAAGCTACCTATGAAACTCAACATAGCGAGTGAAACAATGTCTGGTTTGATTAGTTGTAGGAAAACGAAAATCAGCAGGTGCTGTTTTGAGCTCAATCTAACAAGAAATAAGAAAAAAAATGAAGATGATAGTGATGGAACTGAAAGGTTCCTATAGTTTTATTTATGCAAATTGGTGAGCTGCCTGAGCTCTGACACAGGGACTAGTGAGAAAGAAAAAAAAAAAAAAACACCAAAGCTTCTCCCTGACTTCTGAGAGGTCAAGGCTCTCTCCCTCTTTTCTCTATTCTCTGCACTGCTTCCCTCCTACCCACCAATTACATAGTCTCTCTCTCCTCTCCAAGCTGTTACACTGCACTCTTTCCCTGGACACCTGTCCAGCACCGTTATTTCCCTCCCGCCTGAACTTCTACTGCCTTCTTGCTTTTCCTCCTAGTATAAGTTTGTTGGGCCTTAGGCCCATTTCCCCCAAGCCCATCAATTCCCACCCCAATCAGCACCACCTTGTCCTCAAGGTGAAAAGAAGGGAACTGCCCCTTGATAGCAACGTAATTCTCCCAAGTGCATTCGAGTTCTAGAAGATCTTTCCACTGCACCAGAACTTCAACTTCACCATTCATCAATTTTCTAGCTTTCTGAATTTTCTCAGGTTACACTTTAAGCTCCAATTCATTGGTCAAACATGAGGGAAGTGGCTAAGTGATCATGCTGGGATGGAGAGAACGTTTCAATTGAGAAGCATGAAAAATTGGGTGAATTCGAGCAGTTAGAGGAAGTTGGAGACGATAAGCCACTTCCCCATACTTCTCAATCACCTTATAAGGGCCATAAAACCGGGGACTCAGTTTTTCATTAATCCTCTTTGACAGTGACTAGAGTCTATAAGGGCTAATACTTAGGTACACATAATCCCCTACCTCAAATCGTAGTGCTCTCCCCTTCTTATCAGCATACAACTTCATATATTCTTGTGCTCGTTCCAAGTGCTCCTTTAATTATGCCAATACAGCATTTCTATCTCTGATGGTAACATTGACTTCCTCCACATCAGACACCACATCCTCTAGTCTGAATAATGTTGGTGGATCTCTCCCATATAAAGCCTTAAAAGGTGTAACTCCCATAGACATATTATAGGAGGTATTAAACCAATATTTAGCCAATGGAAGCCAACGTGCCCACTGTTTAGGCTTGTCACTAACAAACAACGAAGGTAGGTTTCCAAACTTTGATTCACAATCTCCGTTTGCCCATCCATCTGTGGATGGTAATCGGAACTATACTTAAGTGATGTTCTTGCCAAAAATGGCTGATAAAGACCCTATCCCTGTCTGACACTATAGACTTAGGAAATCCATGGAGTTCCATTACCTCCTTCACAAAAACATATACAACAGTCTTGGCAGCGAAGGGATGTGCCAGTGGGATAAAATGGCTATATTTGGTAAGCCTATCCACCACCACTAGTATCACCTCATATTTATTTAATGTAGGTAAGCCCACTATAAAATCCATATTTAAGTCCTCCCAAACCTGTTAGGGAATGGGTAAAGGTTGTAGGAGTCCTGCCGGGTGCATGGCTTCATATTTATTCTGTTGGCAAACAAAGCATTGCGCCACATATTTCTGAATTTCGTTCCTCATGCCCTCCCAAAAAACAACTTCTGATAAGTGCTTGTAAGTCCTCAAGTATCCAAAATGACCCCACAAAGGTGAGTTGTGAAACTCCTTTATCAAAACTGAAGTTCGTGGAGACCCTTTAGGAATCACCAATCTGCCATTAAATAATAAACAACCACAGTTCAGTGTGTATCCTGCCTGCACCTCTTTTCCAGCTAGTAAGTTTTGAATTATTTCTCCTAGTTTTGCATCTCGTTTGACTTTGGCATCTAAATCTTCCAGTTCCTGATATTGCCACAATGAATAGCTATTGAGTTCCAGAACCTCTTGTTTTCTTGACAAAGCATCAGCAGCTTGGTTCTTCTTGCCTAGCTTGTAGTGAACTTCAAATTTATACCCTAGGAGTTTTGACACCCATTTCTGTTGATTAGGTTCCACTATCCTCTGTTCCAGTGGGAACTTCAAAGCCTTTTGATCAGTTCGGACTACAAATGGATGTCCCATTAAGTAATGATTCCACCTCTTAACAGCAAGAGCTAATGCCATCAATTCCCTTTCATAAACTGAAAGTTTTTGCGCCTTAGCAGATAGCATCTAACTGAAATATGCAATGGGCTTCCCCTTTTGCATCAATACTACCTCCACACCTTTAACGGATGCATCTATTTCAATCTCAAAAGCAACATTAAAATCTAGCAAGGCTAGAACAGGCAAGGAAGTCATGGCTATCTTCAACTCCTCAAAGGCTTGTTGAGCTTGAGGGGACCACCTAAAAGCATCTTTTCTTAAGAGGCTAATCAAAGGTGCTGCAATTCTCCCATAATTTTTTACAAAACGTCTATAGTAACTGATTAACCCTAAAAATCCTCGCAAATCCTTGAGATCCTTGGGAGCAGGCCATGATAGCATTGCATCTATTTTGGAAGGATCAGTCTCAACTCCTGCTGCTGAAATATCTGCATAAACACACTTAGGAATGACCACCAGCTTATGTGTGCGTAACACCTCCAATGTATGTTTCAAATGCAACATATGAGGAAGCATCAGCACTATACACCAAAATATCATCGAAAAAGACCAGAATAAACCGTCTCAAATATGGTTTAAAAATCTCATTCATTAAGGATTGAAAAGTGGAGGGTGCATTAGTTAAGCCAAAAGGCATAACCAAGAATTCGTAATGTCCCTCATGGGTCATGAAGGTTGTCTTTTCCTCATCTCCCTCCTTCATCCGAATCTGGTGGTACCCTAATTTCAAGTCCAACTTAGAGAAAACTGTTGCTACTACAAGTTCATCCAACAACTCATCTATAGCTGTAATGGAAAATTTATCTGATACTGTTACTTGTTAAGGGCCCAGTAATCAACACAAAATCACCAACTTCCATATTTTTTCTTAACCAATAGCATCGGGTCAGAGAAAGGGCTCTTACTAGGTCTAATTATCCCCGCTACCAGTGTCTCCTTGACCAATTTCTCAATCTCATTTTTCTGAGAATGTGCATACCTATAAGGTCTAATGTTTGGTGGCTGTGCATCAGGGTTAAGGTTAATAGAATGATCAATGCGCCTATGAAGGGGTAATTCCTTCACAAGAATACAAACATCAAAGAATTTCTTTAATAGTTCTTGTACTGTTGTATTCCTGGTACTATTAGGCTGCTGCAAACTTATCCCTCCAAACTCAATATAGAATTGTTCTCCTCCTCCTTTGACCGACTTCAAAATAGTACTAAGGGATACCAAAGTGCGTGCCAAGGTAGTATCCCCTTTTAAACATTTCCATTCATTCCCCACTTTAAATTTTGTTGTTAGTAATCTCCAGTTCACCCTTGCTTCACCTAATGACTCCAACCAATCAATGCCCAACAGAAGATCAACTTCCCCTAGGTCGAAAGGGTAAAAATCCTCAATTATCTAGATCCCTTGTAACTCCAACTCCACTCTATGGCAGACCCTCCTACTCCTAACTTGGTATCCATTACCTACAGTGATGGCATATGTTTTGGTCTCCTTCAAGGCATGTTGAATCGCTCTAGCAATTTAGCTTATATGAAGTTATGTGTTGCCCACTATCAATCAATACCAGCACCGACTCTCCTCTCAACAACCCCATTAATTTCATTATTCGGTGTCCGGCTACTCCCACTATAGAATTCATTGATAATTCCATAGGTTCCTCAGTATTCTCCTCCTTAGCTACAACTTGCCATTCTTCCATGTCCTCCTCCTCTTCTGATAGTATCATAACTTGCAGGGACTTATTCTTACACTTGTGCCCCGGGGTGTACTTGTCTTCACATTTAAAACACAGCCCCAATTCTCTTCTCCCAGCCATTTCTGCATCTGTCAGCCTCTTGGGCCGTCCCTCCACCTTCTTAGGCCCGGAAACACTATTAGAGCTAGTGTTAGTAGCGCCTCCCTTGTTTTCCTCCCATGACTTGCTTTCCCCAACCCTCAATCCAGCAACAACCCTCGCTGTCCTACTCACTTCTTCTGCTGGGATGCTTGATTTATGAAAATTCCCTTTAAACCCACTCCATTTTTTGTCCATTATAGGACGGGTTCCTTTGCAAAACTTTTTTTCCTTTGCTGCCTCTAACAGGTTATTCCTCTCCTCCACCTAAGACGTCATCTCCATCAGTTGTTTCAAGGTAGTGGGTTGCAACATCCTTATCTCTGCCCTTATTTCTTTCTTGAGACCATGCTTAAAGGCCCTAATCAGAAACTCATTCGAGACTTCCACCGTGGGAGTTGACAGCCTTTCAAACTGCTCCCTGTAATCAGCTACAGTACCCTCTTGCTTATTCACCATAAGTATCTCATACTCATCCCCAATTGTTTCTTGTGAAAGCGGCCAATTACCTCATGCTTGAACTCCTTCCAGGATTGCATAAGGTCTTGTATCTCCATCCATTGAAACCACCCCAACCCTGTACCTTCCATGCACACAGCGACAACCCCCAACTTCTCTTCCACTGCAATGGAATTCATTATAAAATACCTCTCAACTCGAAATATCCACCCATACAGGTTATCACCCATAAACAGAGGCAATTCTAGACGTCAGGCTTTGCCTATGTCCTTTTCTGTTGACACGTCCACCTTAGTAAACTCTGCATGGCTGACCTTAGTCAACTCAACACCTCTGGTAGTTGACAAGCTTCCCCCTTCAACAGCCTTGCCTCTCTTTGTTGCTTTCATTGTTGCCCTCAACTCATCCAACTGCATGCGAAATTGTCCCAGTATACCCATCATCGCAGCCAACTTCACGTTAACATCTTCCACACTCTTCTCCAACCCATCTACACGTTGTTCCATCCTTGCTACTTCGATTCCCGGTCTGAAACTGCTCTGATACCAAGATGATGGAACCGAAAGGTTCCTATAGTTTTATTTATGCAAGTTGGTGAGCTGCCTGAGCTCCTAAACAGGGACTAGTGAGAAAGAAAATTAAAAAAGAAAAAACACCAAAGCTTCTCCCTGACTTCCAAGAGGTCAGGGCTCTCCCTCTTTTCTCTATTGTCTGCACCACTTTCCTCCTACCCACCAATTACATAGTCTCTCTCCTCTCCAAGCTGTTACACTGCACTCTTTCCCTTCTGGACACCTGTCCAGCACCGTTATTTCCCTCCCTCCTGAACTTCTACTGCCTTCTTGCTTTTCCTCCTAGTATAAGTTTGTCATTTCCCCCGAACCCATCAGATAGAAAGCTACTGAGCTGACCAAAAACAAAAGAGTGTAAAAAAAGGTTCCAATTGAATGCAGAAGGATGATCTTGTATTAGGCTCTCCAAGAGGATGATCTTCTTCCAGTACAGGACTCAATGACTCTTGAACCCAATAAAACCCATGAAGGTGTACCCCAAAAATGTCTTGATCATGAATATTACAAGGAATTTTTGTTTCATAATCAAATGCCATACGAATTGAATTCACAAGTGTAAAGTAAAGCAAAAATATATTGCAGCATAAACGGATTTCTCAAAGTTAGAAACGGATCCCAATAAATTGTCAACAAGTACAGGTAATTATAAGAAGCAATTTTTTGACACCATAAATGCGTAGACAACCATGGGCCTGAGTATACTATTTAACTATCAAATAACTAATCCTTTACAAATATGCGCAGCTAATCCTACACTCAGAGATAACAAACGCAACTAACAACTTGAGAAAGTTTCCACCAGAACTTATTAATAGGAGAATTATCCAGCGGTCGAATGATCCGATAAATCAGAGAAGAAAATTAAATTAACAACAAATATCAATAATTCGTTCAAAGGAAAAAACAAATACCAATAATTCAGACAAAAAAAAATCAAAATGCAGGTAAATTTTCAAACTCAGAAGATTAACTGCACAACAAAAGAAAAAAGAGTATAAAATTCAGATAAGAAAATGAAACCTAAAAATTAAAAACGTTATATTTAGTGCAGCCACAATAACCATAGAAAACTAATAATAATAAGGCATAGAAAATAGAAGTTTACATCCGCCATGAGAGAGACCAGAGATCAAGAATGAAATGAGCGAGATATGGTCGTTCGGTGATGGAAAAATTCATTGTCGGAAACTGAAAAAGGCTATATATTGCATTTCAAATTGAGCGGCCCATGAACGTTGAATGCCTATACTAAGCCCATATTCAAGACCATCACCATTTTAGAAATGAAGCCCATTTGACCCATACAAAGATTTTTTTTTTCTTGTTTAATCACAACGGCTTAACTTATTTAATCAACTGAGAGATCAGGAACAAAATTCCATACATGGAAGCTAGAAAAAGCAGCAGCGTTCCTAGCTAGCAAGTGAGTTTCCATGTTATGCTATCTCCTTGTCCATTTACATGAAATATTTGCTCTGCCCAAAAGGAGGTCCCTACGATCCTGAATTACAACGCCAAAGTGAGACACATCAAACTTGGCAGAGTTCGCTCCGTTATGAACCTCTTTAGCATATGTAAAATGGTGCCTTGCCCAGTTAAGTTTGCACTAGCCCAAGTCAACGCCTGTTATAAACAGAACGCCTTTTTCGAGATAAGACTACTCCAGATGTCTTTTTGCTACTGCAATTCCACTGCAGTAAAATATGTGAATTATTGAATTTTGATCTAATTATTTATATTTTATTTTTTGTTTTAAATAAATAATTAAAATGTCATGCAGATTCCGTAATGTAATACATCGAAGTTCGAGTCTTTTCATTCATTTCATAACCTCTGAATACAAGGATGCAGATTATTTAAACAACAGCAGAGGGTCTAACGAGAAAACGAAAACGTAAATGACAACAGAAAGGTTTGTCATCTAATACAGCTCAGCACACACGCTCCCACGGAGAGAATCTTCTGACAAAACCGTTATGGTGCTTATCCAGAATGGTCACGGCTTCATGATAAAATCCTTCTGCCATCCGGGTTGCTTCTTCGTTCTTCCAGAGCTCCTTCTGGGTTCATCCTTTTGGCCCATGTCTGCTCCTTCAGGCTTTTCTTGTGCGTTTTCCTTTGGGCCGTGATCCGTAACAATATCCACCCCTTCAAGAACAACCTTGTCCTCATGGTTGAGGTTGGAAAACTGCTGTGTGAGCTTATCCAGCTGTTCCCAAGTGGCTTCTTCGCGTGGCTTCCCATTCCACTCGATTAATAATTGTTGTCCGCCTTGGGGTCCTTTTCTTTGCCCAATAATAGCGTAGGGTTCTGTTTTGTGTTGATTGAGGTCATTAAGAGGTATATTCCATGTTGGTGAACTTTCTAGGTTGCCATTGAACTTCTTTAACAGCGACACATGGAAGACCGGGTGTACCTTGCTCCCTGGAAGTAATGCTAATTTATATGCCACGTTTCCTATCTTCTGTTCAATGCAGAAGGGTCCAAAGTAGCGTTTTCCCAGCTTCTGGTTTGGTCTCTTGGCTACTGTAGTTTGATGATATGGTTAGAGCTTCAAGTATACCCATTCTCCTATAGCAAATTGCTTCTCTAAACGATGACGGTCTGCATATTTCTTCATTCGCTATTGAGCATTCTGTAGACTTCGATCAAGGTCGTCCAAGAGCTAGGCTCTGTGCAGTAACTGCTCCTCTATATCTGCCACTTGCAATGAAGGTATCTGCATTCCGGCTAGTACTGGAGGGGTTTTGCCGTATAGAGCCTCGTAGGGTGTCATGTAAATGGAAGAATGAAAGGAAGAATTATACCAGAATTCAGCCCAAGTCAAGAAGTCTACCCAATCCTTAGGTGTTTCTGATACAAATGATCGCAGGTATTGCTCAATGCACTTATTCAGGGCCTCTGTTTGACTGTCCGTCGGCGGATGGTGAGCTGCACTATAATGGAGACTGGTGTCATTGCTGTTTAATAATTCTTTCCATAATTTGCTGAGGAAAATGGGGTCCCTGTCCGAAACGATGGTTGTTGGAAAGCCATGCAGTTTCACTATGTTGTCGCAAAAAGACTTTAGCGATGACTGAAGCCGTATAATGGGCCTTTAACGCAGCAAAATGCCCATATTTAGTATATCTATCGACTGCTGCCAAGATTGTTGTGTACCCCTTAGAGGGCGGTAGGCCTATGATGAAGTCCATAGGAATGTCAACCCAACTGGATGATGGTGGTGGCAGTGGTTGCAGAAGGCCGGCGGGTTTGTGGGCAATGTACTTCATTTGCTGACAAACTGAGCTTCGTGAGACGTACTGATGGACGTCTTTCCGTTGTCCCTTATAATAAGACATGGCTGCAATCTTTTTGAATGTTTGTCTCTCCTGTATGTCCCCCACATGGTGTTGCATGGCATTCCTGAAGGATGGTATGCTTAAGGTTTAGTGAGTGGACAGGTAGAACTTGTTATTGAAGGTGATGTAACCTCCTTTTTCTGCAAACCCGAGAGGTCCATCATTCTTCCTTAGTTGATCACGTATCTCCTATAATTAAGAGTGACAGTGCACTTAAAGGGATGGATGAATAGGTACACTTAAAATTTTTGTTTTAAATTCAATTTTAAAAATTTTAGTTAACTGAAAAAATTTTACAATCAATTATAATTAACAATAATTAGTTAACTAAAATAAAATATAGTTGACTAAAAATTTTAGTAATAAGTTCACTTTACCAGAATAGAGAGAAGGAGAGAAGAGTGAACTGAAAGTATTTTTTAGATAGCTACAAATGCAATAAATAGTCAACTGTAATAAATTAAAGTTGACTGAACTTTTCATCACAGAAAGATTTGAGACAGAAGAAAATACAGTTAACTGTAAATGTTTCAACGAACTGAATTTCTTGAAAAGAACTAACAAAAGAAGAATACAGTTAACCGTAAACTTTCAAGTTGACTGAGAATTATACTGACAGACATAGATCAGGAAAAGAGAATCAGACACAAAAGTTTATCTTGATTCGGCCAATCACAATGCTTATTTCCAGTCCCCTTGTCTTTTCCAAGGGATTTTCTACTGAGAAAAGTTTTTCTTACACTTCCACAGGGAGTTTTCATGTATTAACTCCAAACACAAGGTTTTTTAGCTCAACCTTAAACTTTTACAATTACAACAATCCTCTTCTCTACTTGAAACAGAGGTATATCAATAGATAAGAAAGAGGTTTATGAACCCTTCACAGCTGGGTTTTCTTTAACAGCACAAGAATGCTTCTAGCAAGCAGATAAACCAGAGACTAAGCTCAATAAAAACAAAGTAAGAGAAAATGTTACAAAATGCTCCTTTCTTTCAGCTCTTTCTCGTTTATGTTTCTCAGTTCTGTACTTCAGTAAATCCAAAAACTTCTCTGTATTTATAGCTTCCTCCATAAAGAGAAGTTGGAGCGCATTAATGGCAGAAGATATTGAATGAAGAGAGAGAGATATCGTTGTGTCTTCTTCTGCTACCTTGATGTAGAGATTTTGGCTCCAATGAAACGTTGGCTTCAAGTTTCTCTAAGAAGCCATTAATGGTTACTACTGCCTTTTCTTCCAAGAGACAAGCAGGAGGCACAGGCAGAGGAGATTCATAGAAGATTTTGATAGCTTTCACTTCATAGCAGCTTTTGTATTTTTGGATGAGCTGTCTTACACTTTGGCTGAGTTAGAATTTCTGTAGATGTTGTTTTCTGATGTGATCTAGGCCTTTCTTCTTCATTTGATTTGTCATTATGTGTTTCCCTGTTGCAGCATGTCCATAAATTGGTAGTGTACTATACGTTAGTATGCAGCATTGGAATCTTCATTTGCTCTGTTTCAAACTGTCTAGACAGAGCATCTGCGACTATGTTCTGCCTCCCGGGTATGTAAACTATGGAATAATTAAAACCGAGCAATTTACACAGGTAATGATGCTACTCTGGTGTTTGTATTTTCAGATTCATCAATTCCTTGAGGCTCTGATGGTCAGTGGCTATGACAATTACCTGCCTAATAGATAATGCTGCCATTTTGCTACTACTTGAGTAATTGCGTATGGGTCACGTACATATGCTGATGCAACAACTATTCTTACAGTGAGTTTTCTATTGAAATATGCTATAGGGTGTTGATCTTACATCAAAATTGCACCTTTGCCAGAACTCGACGCATCAGTGTCAAGTAGTTTAAGGATAGGTGCCTCTGTCATAGCTTGTTTTAATTCAGAAAATGCTTGAGTTGCCCAGTCATCCCACTGAAATGAATTTTTTTTAGCAAGTTGATGAGTGGGGAAGTGATCACGACATTATTTTTAATGAATCTTTTGTAATACCCCGTGAAGCCCAGAAATCCATGCAATTGCTTAATATTGATAGAAATAGGCCAATTTGTCATTGCCATGATTTTTCCAAGATCAGCCATTACTCCTGCAGCACTCACTATGTGACCTAGGTATTCAATTGATGGTTGACAGAAAACAAATTTCAATCTTTTAAGGAAGAATTGGTTCTGGGACAAACAGTCTAGGACTTGTTTAAGTGATCATAATGAGCTGCAAGGGTGAGACTGTAGATTAATATGTCATATAAAAAAAATTTGCCACAAACTTACGCAAGAAGGGTTTAAATAAATCATTCATCATTGACTGAAAGGTAGTGGGGGTGTTGGTGAGTCCGAATGGCATTACGAGAAACTCGTAGTGGCCAAGTGGTGTTCGTAATGCTGTCATGAATGTATCAGCGCTTGCCATTCTTATTTAGTGATATTCGGAACGAAGGTCAAGCTTCAAAAACACTGTGGCTCCTAATAATTCATTGAGGATTTCGTCTATTGTAGGTATGGGGTAATGATCTTTGACTGTGATTGCATTTAAGCGCAGTAATCAACAGCACCATGATCCGTCTTTTTTCTTGACAAGGAGGACTGGTGAAGAGAAGGAACTATGACTCTTTTGTATAACCCTATGACTCAGCATCTCTTGAACCATCCTTTCCATTTCGGCCTCCTGGAAGTGAGGGTACTTGTATGGTTTGACATTTACAGGTTGTACTCCTGGTTGAAGGTGAATCTGATGCTCAATTCCACGTTTAGGGGGCAGTGTAATTGCATAATCAAATACTGCTGCATACTTTTCTAGAAGTTGTTCAAACTCACCCGACATGGGTGTTTGATTTTGTTGTGGTTCCTGCAGTAGAGAGATTAAGTAACAAGAAGAAATAGATTAAGAAGAAGCTAAAGTATGAAATTATGATGGTGTTAAGGGTTTGGAACCCAATGGGTACTGTCCCTTAAGAGTGACATTTGAGTTGTTGAGCTAGAAAGTCATTGTGAGAGCCTGAAAATCTATTGTTATTGGGCCTAATGTGGTTAACCAGGGCACTCGCAAAATGAGGCCAACTCCCTTGACATCTAATACATGTAGGTCAATGTTGAACTTGTGTCCCTGGACGTTGATGAGCGCGTGACAGCATTTGAACAAGCACTCCATGAATTCTCCACTTCTAACGATTACCTGGAATTGTCTGAGTGGTTCGAGTGGTAATGCAAGGGCTGCTACTAACTGCGGTCTAATGAAGTTGTGCATAGATCCTGAATCGACTAGAATGTGGACTACGTGTTTACCAATATGACCTAGTAGTCGTATTGTATTAGAGTGGAGCTCCCTATTTAGTGCCATCAAGCTAATCTCTGGATTAACATTAGTTTTGTTGATTGTTGCAGCTTACCCGTTGGGCTGGTCAGATAACAGAGTATCGAGTTCCTTTTGTCCCAACAGTAGGTACAGGGTATTTTGGTTTTTGTGTCCAGGAGAATATTTGTTATCTCAATAATAACACAACCCTTTGTCTCTCTTATCTTTGATTTCAGCTGCTGATAACTTTTTGAATGATCGTGTAGTTTGTTTTGGGTTATTTGGGACTGTAGGTTCAGGTAGTTGTGGAATAGTATGGATTTGAGGGTTAAAAGAGGAAATGGGCGTTGGTTTTGGAATGAATGATGGTTTGTGGGTGGTTGTTTTCTGCAACTACAAATATTTTCGTTCATGTAGTTTGGCTAACGAAGTGGCATGAAATAGGATTAGGGCTGGGTTAAGAGGAGTTCTGAATGTGGGTAAGGCTTGAGACTCAATATAAAGAGGCTCGTTAGCCAGCTTTCTGAGATACCCTAAACTTTCATGGTTAGTTCCTCAAACTTCGACTGGTATTCCTCTACTGTAGTGTCCTATTTTAATTCTTTCAATGCAGTACGTGGATCATCATATATGCTAGTACCAAATTGTAAAAGTAGGGCATTAATAAAAGCTTTACATGTTAATGCAATGTCACCCTTCATGATCCGTTAATACCAAGAATATGTAGGGCCACTCATATGAAAAAAGGCAATCTTAATACGATGTTCAAGAGGTGTTTTATAAACATAAAAAAATTCTTGTATTTTGAAAACCCAATCTTTGGCATTTGAGCCATTAAAATGTGGGATTTCTATACGCATGCCTTTAGTGAGGGAAAAGTCAGTTTACCAATAAAGCCCCTAACCCTTCATATGGAGGAGTTTATCCGATAGGATTGATTGATGATGACGAGCTTGCTAGGGTTAGACACTATAACAGTAGCTATTTCAGCATAGCAGCGGTTTGTTGCATGTTCTACTTGATGGTTGCCATCTAGGTTTCCAAGTCCTTGCAGGTGTCATTCAATGATGGAGACGCGTTCCTTTCGCCATTATAGCAAAGGAATGAAAGCACCAAATTGTTATAAACAGAACATCTTTTTTCAAGTGAAAGTTACTCCAGGAGTCTTTTCATTCATTTATAACCATTGAATACAAGGAAGCAGATTATTTATACAATAGCAGAGTTTAACAGGAAAACGAAAACATAAATGATAACAGAAAGGTTTGTCATCTAATACAGCTCTGTACACATGCTCTTGTAGAGAGAATCTTTTGACAAAACTATTATGGTGCTTATCCAAAATAGTCATGACTTCATGATAAAATCCTTCTGCCATTCGAGTTACTTTTTCGTTCTTCCAAAGCTCCTTTTGGGTTCATCCTTTTGGCCCATGTTTGCTGGTTCAGGCTTTTCTTGTTCGTTTTCCTTTGGGTAGCAATTCATAACAACGCCACTTTAAGGGCCCTGTTTGCTTCATGGAATGAAGGGGAGAGAAGAAAAATGAATGGATTCTCATGTTTGGTTATTAGAAAGGTTTGGATTCCCACTTTCTTTAGACTATCTATTCCTGCAAATAAGGTAGTGTCAAAAACCTCTAGATTTTGACGGAATCAAAAGCATTATTGGCTGTAAATTAAATGTTATTCCCTATTGTGTTTTCCTTATTATATCACTTGTCTCTTTCTTCTTTCTTGTTTAGATGTTTTATCTCCTTCAGACATCCACGGCTGGTCGCCTAGCCAAACATCAGACATCGCCCATTCATTAGACATTTGTATTTGCAACTAGACATTGCCGATGAAGATAAACAGAGAAGATGTCGCCTACTCCTGACCCTTCAAATTTTCAATAGACCCTTAACCCTTCAAGTTTTTAGATGTTGCCATTGAAGACGAATGGAAAAGATGAATGTTGTGCATTCCCCACCCTTTAGATTTTCAAATGGACCCCTTACCCTTCAGATTTTGTCAACAAAGATAAAAAGGGAAGACGAATGTTGTTGATCTCTTTCTAATCATTAATCTCATTATTGTCACGCCACAGCTGCATTATCTTTCCAAGCATCATCCTTTGGTGTGCGAGAAAATGGCAGGTGTTGTCCTCTGGTGAGTGAGAATATGGCATCAATTCCCACCTATACTTGATCTGATTCCACCGAAGAAAAAGGAAGATATGAAAAATATATATTTTACAATACATGGACGTATGATTCCATTCTTATAAAGCCCATTCTCATTTCCATTCTTACTCTTTTGAGTAACCAAACAGGCCCTATGTGTCATTGCCTTTATTACTCTAGGTTGAAAGGTGCCTGGGAAAAAGCTTGAGATAGCCTTGATAAACCTTCCTCTTTATGTCTAAACATGATACCGAAGCTTGAGGTGTTTGAGTTTACATAGACTGCTACATCAGTATGAACAAACTAGTTAGAATCATGAACATGGATGTTTAGGTACTCACCAGGGGTATGGGTTGTTTAAATTGGATCACTTGTATTCGCCACCTTCCACTCCTCTAAAAATCTCAAAGCTTTTTTAGTGATTCCAACTGGCCTTCTAATGTTACCTCTTTTAAGAGTATTGTTTCTCTCTCCCCTTAAATCCTTTAGGTTGGGGTACAAAGATACTCTATGTTTCTGGTTTGGCTTTCAACAAAGAAGAAAAATTAGTGAAACTCTGGCTATTCCTACAAAGGCCCCCTTGCCAAGGCCTCAAGCATTCTTGTGCATAAGTATAACGTAGCAAAGCATATGTATTGTGCTCTTCCTCTCTACATAGCAAGCATTAGTTGCTAGTAAGCATTCCTTTCCTTATTAAGTAAACTGATAGGGAGGATGTCCTTGCAAGCTCACTAAGTTAACTCCTTCACTTTGGGAGGAATTTTTAATTTCCATAGGTGGCTCTAAATTTGTCTTTCAACTTAGGATTTATTCAGGAAAGAGTGAGTGAATTGAATACAGTAAGTTAAGTTAACAATGAATAATCATCTTCTATTGTGCCAAACCACCACATTGCTCATATTCCTTAAGCTTAGGCATGCTAAGAATGACATCAATGTCCTCAAATGAGAATAAAGTCGTTTGTTTACATAAATCCCACCCATCATGTAAAGAGTTAAATAAGGAGCACCATCGTGTAAAGTGTTAAAGCAATACAAGTTTCTGAAGCTCAAACAGCCGTCCTTTTTACTTATACACATCTCATCCCTCCTTAACCATCTTATCCTTTTGCCCCCTCATATTCAAACCTCACCAAAAGGAGTTCATCATAGGTTAGACCTCTTCACATACAAATATAAGACTTAAAAAACATTCATCTAGTACGATAGGACCACTTGAGTCACAAATTTAGTTATGATTTCTTTACTTGCTTGAGAAACAAATTTATTCTTTAAGTTTTGAACTCTACTCCACACTTTATCTCTAAGGAAGGCAAAGATAGATTTCTTGTTCTTAAAAGCTCATATTTCTTTTCCTATAGGTATCTAAATTCTACAGCATCAGCTTCATTGCTATGTCACAGTAGTTGTAATCTATAGTCATTGACCTTCAATTGATCTCTATGCTCCCTCCTAGAACCTTGTCCCCATTTTTCCAACTTAGCACAACACTGTGACAATTTCCTAAAGGCATCATCTTCCCCTACAATAGGCTATATGCTTTCTATAATTTCCAAGTAACCAACTATTCTAATCACTAGTTCTTAAAGTGAAAATGGTGTCTTCTTCCATTTTGTAGCCTAGGTTCTAGATCCACAAGAATTGTTAAGTGATCAGAATAAGAAGATAACAACACCAACAACATACTTCCAGGGAATAGGTCATGCCATGCGTTGTTTGCCATTGTTTGATTCAATTTCTCCCTAACCACTATGTTTGTTCCACTATGCTTCTCCCATGTGAACTAAAAACCATGGGAGTTTATCCCTTGTAGCACACATTCTTCAACAATGTTTCTAAAGCCTTGAATAAGAGAATTTAGATGTGTCACCCTCTCTCCTTTTCATTTGACATGAGTATGTCATTTTAATCACCATTATATAACCATGGAAATCAATTATCTTAAGATAGAGTTTTTTAAAAGGTCCTATGACTCACATTGTTTATTTTTCAAGAAACCATAAAATCTAGTATGTCTCCAAGTAACACCACTAGTCCCCTGAACATGTAAATCAATGAAGTTCCAGGTATAGGCATGTACATGTAGCACCTTGTTAGTTTTCTATAATGTTGTCAAACCACCGCTCATCTTAATTCTGTCAACAATAAAGCATCCTTCAAAATCTATACTTTGTCTTGTCTCCTTTATACGTGAACATGAACTAAAATTTCAATAACAAAGACCACATCAGGCTTCTTACTTTTTATGTGCTCTTTACGAGCACGAATTGCATAGGGATTGCCCTAGCCTTAATAGTTTTAACTTAAGCAAATCATGGCTTCTAGCAGCCTTGTTCCCAGCTGCTGCCAATTCATTTAGGTTTTAATGAATCAAAGTTAGTCTTTCATTCTTAGATTCTATTAGTACAAGCATCAAGTACTTTGCTTTCTTGTTGGCTCTATATTTTTTCCTTCCTTTAACCCATTCTAAAGTCATCACTTGGGCCTACGACTTTATTTCTATTCTAGTGTTTAGTAATATCCCCTAAGGGGTCACATGGTGTAAAGTTCTCACAATGTCTCTCTAATAATGAGCATTTGACTTTCATTGTTTGAAATTGATAATGAGTCTATTGCCTTAAACACCTACATCAAATCCATATTAGAGGCTTAGAAAGATATGCCATTTTCATCACTCAGCTACATGTTGACTACTAGAGCATTCCTCTAATTGCTTGTGCATAACAAAATGTCCCAATTGAGATTGAGATCTTTCCCTCCTCCATTAACGGTGCGCAATGTATAATAGCTCTCAGAATGTCCTAACTAGCCATAAAGGAAACAAAATAGTGAAAGACATTCATATCAAAACACCCCATAAACATATCGACCATTTTGTAAGCAGGTTCTCTTTTTTAGCTTAAAAGGAAGTCTCATGTCTAGTACAACTAATTTGGATAAACGAAAGTTTACCCCTAGCATGCTCCTTGGTATTATAGTTTAAGAACTTGCAAACAAAGTTACTAGATTAAACCGTCATAGCTTTAAACATAAGGAATGTTTAGAAGATCATAAACTTCCAACCAGATTTCAAAGAAGAATAGTAGTACATATAAGGGATCCTCACCATCAATCATCCTAAGTGTCATTAAAATGTCCATGGTCCACGACCCACCATCCTTTGTACATCTACTAGATAGAAAAACTTGAACACATATCTCCTCTCACCCAATTCCTTGATACAGATGTTGCCAATTAGGCCCTATATATTCGCTAAATATATTTCTCATGGATGGGACGGGTATGATACTCGTTGTTAAGAAGTGCCCCACCAATGAGAGTTCATAATTTACCTTCATTGATCCTTGCAATCCCACCATATCCTTTAACCTCTAAGCATCTTTTTCTTCCTCAATCGACAACTTGACCAATTCTGCCTTTATCAACAAAGAAACATAGGTGAGAATTGATGCACACAAGAGACAAAACTACCACACAAGCAAACTATCAAAGGGCGGCACCTAAATTGGTGTATGTTAAGTGCCAACCAAAGAAAAAATAATTTTGGTAATTAAAATTTAGTCCTTTAAAATTTGAATTGAAATCCTTAATCCATCCTTATAAATAAAGAGCTTCAAAACCTCATTTCTCACAGCCAAGAAAGGAGTAATCCTATATAGAGAGAGACAGAGTTATGAGATATATAGAGAGTTGTGATATTAGTATTTTCTTATTAGCAAGAGATATAAAAATATTATATTATCCTTGCTATAAAGAGAAAAGGTGTAACTCCTATGTTTCTCATGATGAAGTCCTTTTTTCATTATCCATAGTTTTTATCCTATTGGGGTTTTCTATATTAAATTATGTTTGTCATATCAAATTATTTGTTATAGTTTTACTTTTATCCAGTGTCTATGTTTTCTACAATTAGTATAAGAGCCTATTTAGGTATGTTATTATTAACTTACCATATGTTATGTAGTTGTCATTGATATAGTGGATCCTCCACTTAAGAAAGTAAGATTATTTTCACCCATTATAAGGTACAAGGTACTATTCATGTGTACTATGAACTATTCATACCTACGATTACTGTTCATACATAAAGTTACTATTTAGAAAAATAGTAGGAGCTATTTTTGCTCACACATATACTGTGATTGAAGCAATGATAGTAAAATTTGAGATTACAAAGTTCAACTATAGTAATTTCTCACTGTAAAAGTTGAAGATAAAAGCTATCTTAAGAAAAGATAATTATTTTACGGCTATCAGTGAAAGACCAATGGAAGTCATAGATGGAAATAAGTGAAACGGGATGGATGGGAATGCAGTTGCAAATCTTCATCTAACACTTGCAAATGAATATTATCCATCATAGAGGAGTAGCAGACAACGAAAGAAATTTAGGATCATTTGACCAAATTGTAAAAGGCCAAGTCATTTCACAACAAATTTTCCTTAAAATGAAATTATACACTCTACGGATGTCTGAAAATGCTTTAATGACGGAGCGCATTAACACTTTGAATACTTTATTTTCTCAACTCACATCGTTAGGTCACGAAATAGAGGCGAATGAACATGCTGAAATTCTGCTTCAAAGCTTACCCAATTCTTATAACTAACTCGTCATCAACCGGACCAATAATATTTTTGTAAACTACTTAGTTTTTTATAACATTAAACAAGTAATTTTAGAAGAAGAAAATTGATGCAAAAACAAAGAAGACAAGTTGATTTATTCACAACAAGTGGAAGCGTTAGTAGTGATTAGGGGAAGATCAATTGAACGTGGCTTAAGTAGGAGCTAGAATCAAGGTAGATAAAAATTGAAGTGCAAGAAGAATATCAATTGTTTCAAATGTAATAAAAAAGGATACTACAAAAATGAGTGTTAGAATTTGAAAAAGAACATAGAGGCCAAAGGCAAAGATACTAAGTCGTCAAGTGCTTAGGAATGTGTTGCAAGTACCTCAAATGATGGAGAAGTCTTATACAGCAACGCAACAATATTTACTGATGGTAAAAAAAGGTTTAGTGATATCTGACTTGTAGATTTAGTTGTAACATGGCACATGATATCATGGAGAGAATGGTTTCATTAATATAAACATGTTTTTGGAAGATATGTGTTTATAGGAGATGATCGTTTCTTAGACTGCTGGAATAGCATCATCAAATTAAAGATATATAATGGTATGACTCACAACATCCAAGAGGTCTGACATGTGAAGGATCTTAAGAAAAATCTATTGTCTTTAGGACAATTTGATAGCAATAAGTATAAAACCTAAATACAGGATGACATTATGAAAGTCATTAAAGGCTCGCTTGTAGTTATTAAAGCAGAAAAGATTATGGTTAGCCTATATATGCTTAAAGGAGAAACATAGCAACAAGGAGAAGTCTCAGTCATATTAACTAATCTAGCAGTTGAGGAATTAATGATATCGTTGTAATGTAAACTTGGCCACATGTCAAAACATGAATTGAAGGTTCTTACAGAACAAAATATTCTTCTTGAACTCAAAAAGGTTTATTTACATTTTTGTGAGCATTGTGTTACAAGTAAGCAGCATAAGTTGATGCTCAATAACTCTAAAGAGAAGAGTAAAGCTATCATAGACCTAGTACACTCCGATGTTTGGCAAGCACCGGTCTTATCCCTAGTAAGAGCAAAGTATTTTGTTTTATTCATTAATGACTACTCTAAAAGATGTTGGGTGTAACTAATCAAGAGAAAGGGAGATATGTTTGAAGTTTTCAAAACCATTAAAGCATGTGTAGAACGTGAATCTAAGAAAATAACTAAATGTCTAAGATCAAACAATGGAGGAGAATATACTAGTGATGAATTTAATACTTTCTGTCAACAAGAATGTATCAAAAGGCAATTCACAGTGGCATACACTCCACTGCAAAATGGAGTCACAGAGTGGATGAACAGGACTTTATTAAAAAGGACAAAGGCAATGTTAAAAACTACTAGATTAGCCAATTCATTTTAGGTAGAAGCTATCAAGACAACTTGCTATGTGATCAATCAATCACCATCAACTGCAATTGATCTGAAGACCCCAATAAAGATATGAACTAGGAAGCCAGCTGATTATACAAACTTCCATATGTTTAGAGGTCCAGAAAATGTGATGTACAATGCC
Organism: Delonix regia; assembly: GCA_037074485.1. NCBI lineage: Eukaryota > Viridiplantae > Streptophyta > Magnoliopsida > Fabales > Fabaceae > Delonix > Delonix regia. The sequence continues at coordinate 22,676,018 of CM073451.1, read as the reverse complement.
TAAGAAATTACAAAGCTAGATCCAAAATCTAAAATATGCTTATTCTAGGGATATGCTGACGAAGTAAAGGGGTATCGCATATGGGATCCCACTAATCACAAGGTTTTAGTCAACAAGGATGTTATTTTTACTTAAAAGAAAAAAGAACAACATATACATGAAGGTGATAACTCTTCAAAAGAAATAGTAGAAACCATTATAGTGTAGATTGAAGGAGAAAAAAATAAAATAGAAGTATCAGCTTCTTCTAAAGCAACACTAGAGTACAATGAACAAGTAAAATTTGATCTTATGACTCTGCAAGTCCAATGGTCAACTTATGAGAGGAAAAAACCGGTTTAAACTCAGATTACATTATAGAAAGATATGTTGCATACTATCTACTCACAGAAGATGGAAAGCCTTCAATTTTTCGAGAGGCTATAAAAAGCTTAGAAGTTTCATTGTGGTTAGCAGTAATGCAAGAAGAAATTGAAGCCCTTCATAAGAACAAGACATGGGATCTTATTTTACTACTAAAAGGACAAAAGGTCATCGAGAACAAATGAGTGTACAAGATCAAGAATACTAGTGATAATCGAGTTGAACGATATCATGCTAGACTTGTGGTAAAAGGATTTGGCCAAAAAGAAGGCATTGATTACAATGAGATATTTTCTCTGATTGTTCAACTCACAACGATTCGAGTGGTCTTAGCAATGTGTGCTACACTTAACTTACATCTAAAGCAGTTTGATGTAAAACTTGCATTTTTTCAAGGAGATATTGAAGAAGAAATTTATATGCTCTAGCCATAAGGGTTTAAAGAAAAATGAAAAAAGAACTTGGTTTACAAGTTGAAGAAAAATTTCTATGGTCTCCAACAAGTGCTAAGATGTTCGTATAAGATATTTGATTCCTTCATCAAGAGCCTTGGATACAATAAACTTAATGCAAACTTTTGTGCATATATCAAGAGGTTTAGTAGAAATAATTTCATTATTTTGACATATGTAGACAACATGTTGGTAGTAGGCCTCAACAAAGTTTGTATCAATGAATTAAATGCACAATTGGCTAGAGAATTTGATATGAAGGACTTGGAACTGACAAACAAGATTCTAGGGATGCAAATTCACTGAGACAAAAATAACAAGAAGATTTGACTCTTTCAAAAGAATTATTTAAAGAAGATCTTGTGAAGTTTCAATATGCAAGATTGTAAGTCAATTTCTACCCTACTTCTTGTTAATTTCAATTTATCCTCAAGCATGAGTCCTAACAATGAAGAAGAGAAGAAGGAAATGTCTCTAATACCATATGCATCAGCAGTGGGTAGCCTAATGTTCATTATGATTTGCACAAGACCAGACATTGCACAAGCAATGGGAGTGGTTAGTCGATATATGGCAAATCCTGGTTGAGAGCATTGGAATGCTGCAAAAAGGGTTCTATGATACATTAAAGGGATCACGAATGTTGCATTGTGTTATGGAGGATCAAATTTCACCTTCAGAGGCTATACAAATTTAGATTTTGCAAGTGATCTTAACAATAACTAATTCACCAGTGGTTATGTGGTTACTCTTACAGGCGGAGCTGTAAGTTAGGTTTTAGAATTGCAACATATTGTGGCCACTTCAATGACTGAGGCTAAATATATTACAGCTACACAAGCTAGCAATGAGTAATTTGGTTACAGATACTATTGGAAGAGATTTAGTACAATTTCGAGAAGATTACACTATTATGTGATAATCAAAATGCTTTTTACTTGGCGAAGAATCTGGCATTGCATTATAAGACTAAACACATACGAGTTCAATATCATTTATTCGAGAAAAGGTGGAAGAAGGAAGTGTGAATATCTAGAAAATCTATACTAAAAATAACCTAGTAAACACTAATAACTTTATATGGTATAGATCTTCTATTGGCCTAGCAAAGACGTGAGCAACAAGAGATGGCAAGGAAAGAAGAATGGGTAAAGATTGATTGATTCTCAATCAAATCTTCAAGTGGGAGATTGTCAAAGGGTGACACCTAAATTGGTAATTGCAGTTTAGTCCTCTAAAAATTACGCTGAAGTCCTTCATTCATCCTATACATAGAGAGTTTTAAAATCTTATTTCTCACAATCAAGAAAGGAGCAATCCTAGATATAGAGAGAGAGTTATAAGATATAGAGAGAGTTGTGAGATTAGTATTCTCCTATTAACAAGAGATATAAAAATATTGTATTATTCTTGCTATATAGAGAGAAGGTATAACTTATTTTTTTCAAAGTGAAACACTTTCTTTCTTATCCATAGTTTTTGTTCTAGTAGGTTTTTCCATGTTAAATTTTGTGAATCATATCAAATTATTTGTTACAATTTTACTTCTATCCGATATCTATTTTCTCTACACAAACTAAGGTTACTCTTATTCAGAGAAAAAATGACTTGTCATACAACATACTATAGTTTTATTATGCCTATGCAAAGTTATTGTGCGACCTTATCTATATTACTGACTTGGCTTTCCTTTTTTTAACCAAGGATTTGCCCATTAACATCTATTGAAATGATTATTTTGCGCAAAAGGTGAAAGAACTAATATTTCTTAAATTAGAAATTAATGGTTGAAAATTCATGCAAAAATCATCAATATAGAAAAAAATTGATTAAAAAGTTTATGACAGTTTTTGCATTAAATATGATCATTAAGTGTGATTATTTCTTACTTTTACTTCTTACATAAGGTTACTTCTTTCATCCATACGTTCGTCTTATACACGTGTTTGTGTGTGTTACTTCTCTCACTGATACATTCATTCTATACATATGCATGTCACTTCTCTGTGCTGAAACGTTCGTTCATACATGTGTCTGTAACCATAATGGTATGTTCCATTCATACATATGTGCGTTTCACCATGCTTTCTAAAATCAAATGCTTGGGGATTGAAGTTTCTTGAAAGGGTCTGTTTAGTAAACAAAGGTAAAGAATAAGACCGTGGATTAATATGGTTTTCCCTTTGGATCAACCACCTCAAAACTTTATTTCTCAGATCACCCTCTCAACAAAGCATTAGACCAGCAGCATTCGTTCAAAATATATTTGCCCCATAATACCAATAAGGCAAACCCCAATCCAAAAATGAGATCAAAATCCTTTTGCTGAACCAAAAAAAAAAAAACAAAATGAAATTGTGTATCTCAAGAAATTACAGGAAAAGTATTTCGACCTAATTGGCATTTCCTCCCCCAGAGTTTTTAATGAATATTCATTTTGGTAAATAAAGATTCAACAACCCTCTTTGGTGAGTATGATCGAACAAATGATAAAAAAACTTTATATTAAAAAATTAAGATGAACAAAGCCATTTCTTAATCACAGTGGCTTAGACCAATGTATTCATAGCTAGCCTTTTCCAGAAGGTTTAATCCACAAGCATTTGCTATCGTAACTATCAGAAAGCATAATACAGCATTATGTTCCCCAGACCATCCTAAAAATTAGGATTGAATATATACTTAAATTCAACCGTTGGATCTATTATTAAGTCAAAATGTTAATTTTCTCGGATTGGATTTGACAGAATGATCATGTTCGTGCGTACAATTTGGCCCCACGTACGAGGCTTGGGCCTTGTTTACTATAAATATGAGATTGAGTTGCGCTTCACCGGGAAAGTCCAACAATGAAGTTATATATGTTTTCGCTCTTAAAAATTTGCAATTGATTAATTATTATTTCTCTTTTTTTAGTATCGTTTATTATGACTTACATTTAAATATTTTTGTAAAATATTTAACTTTATTAAAATATAACAAGTATGCTCTTACTTATGAAAGTTATGTTAAACTAAATATGAATTAAAATTATCGCACTTTTATATAAAAATATTGAATTGTTAAATTCAATAAGCTATTTTTTTTTTCAAATTTAAACAAAAAATTTACTAATGTAAAATAAATTTTCATTAAGCATAAAGTTTACACTAAATTTTGATCAATCGGTACCTAACCTTTGGGTATTGTTTGGTCGAAAAAAATTTAATTTCTTAAGTAGTTAAAAATCTATTTAAAAGATGTCAAGATGTAATAAATATAAAAATTATGTATGTTTATCTTAAATAGTTTATATATAAATTATAAGTATTTAAGAAATTGAAATACATTCTCATATTTGATTGTACAATTGAGTAAGGAATCTCATTCCCCGAAGAATGTTGATTCCTAATCCCTAATCTGTCCATATATCTATGGAATCAGGAAGATTGCCAAGAATAGATATGGAAATGATCATAATGCCCTCCTTCTTCTTTCATATTTTCTTTCATGCAAAAGAAAACAATAATAATTCATATTTTAATTTTTAATATTATTTTTAAATTTCCATAATGATATTAATAATAATTAATTTTTAAATATAATAAAATTATTATTTTTTATAAAATAATAATTTTTTAATAAAAATAATTATTGATTATGTATAAGGACATTATAGTTATTTGATTAATTTTTTTTGCTTTTTCATATCTCATTCTTCAATATCATACCAAAAATGATATACCAGTTTAAGATTTTATTCCACCAAAATACATTTTTATTCTTAAATTTATTATTATTCTCGTTTATTTTCATTATGTAAACCAAACGCCCGTAAAGCAGTGAACAGAAGCCAGGCTAGAGTCATAGCCCTCTGACTCTTTGGGCCACACCATATTAGCACCTTGACTTTTTGGCCCGTAAACTCCTCCCCGAAAAATTAAAGGAAACTTTCTAACTCTGCCCAGTCCTAAAGATACGGCTAAATTGATGTGATATATATATATATATATATATATATGCTCTTAAACTATATTGAAAATCTAAAAGTCTAGGGCCTATAGTCCGAACTGCAAACATGCATAGAGATTTGAGTAGTTCAATGAATGGGGTGGTGATAATAATGACATTACGGACACGGTTTCCAATCTTTCATTTCATAAAGAAAGGCAATCCTTCTTCAATAGAACTCTAGCCATATTTAGCCCTTCATCTTTGTACGAGTTATACCAATGCATTATGGGCGGAAAGCGAAAAACAAAACTTGGCTTACCTTCACGGGTTTGGGACTGTTCAATTGATCTATTACTCACAGTTTATTTATAATTTGAATTCTAATTATGTATATGACATTGTACAGTTAGCTTGATGCGTATTTTTAGATCAAATTTGTAGGCTTTATAATTTAATTTCATATACAAATTATTAGACCTGTACAATCTCTTTAATATAAACCATTGAATATGTAATACATATTAGTTTATTTAGTGGAATCTTTTATTGGAAAGTAATGAGACGTTGGAGTGGGTAATAACTAGAACTCTAGGAGTAAGCACCCCTTGTTGTGAAACTACTTGGGAAGGAAGGAGCGAAAACAATGACAGTATCATCAACATGAAGAAAGATCCTAGCTAGTGAAAATGTTAAGTGCATTAACTGAAATATTCAAGGTTGGGCTACGAAACTACTGATGATATGACCCCTTTTGGTTTAGAAACATGATTAAGTGGAATATTCGTCAATTAAGTATGTGTATGGTTCACATGAGGAAACTATTATAAGAGAAGAGAAATTGGACCACACCAATTATACTGGCAAGTCTCATGGGGACGTAATCTATCCGTACAGACAAGATCAGACAGTGTGAGTGTTAAAATGAGAGCGGAACTAGAACATGTAATTAAACATGATCACAAATTAAGAGAATAAATAAATTAACAGTTTGACCTGATGGAGACGACATCGTTGATCTGAATATTGGTTGACTCCAATGAGTTGGCAGAGAAAGAATGACAGATTTTGTGTGTTTAAAACTAGGGTTGTGTTATTTATAGGATTTTATTTAGTAATATAATTAATCAATATTATTACAGTAAAATCCTCTAAAATCTTTAAAACAATTTTAAATTTAATTAATCAAATAAAATCAAGCCCATAAAATCTCTCTCTCTCGATAACAATCTTAAATTAGTAATTTAATGGGATGATTACTAATACTCTTGGGCTGTGGGTTGGGTTTCTGTCCAGTGGGCTTATAAATAATCGAACCCATCACCGATTATCTATACATATTAAAATAAAACTCAGTCCATTCTCAATTTATAAATTATAACATTAATTGCCTAATTAGAATTAATAAGATACTAATATAATAAAATAGTTAATGCTAATCCATAAAATATTTAAAATTATTCCAACAATCTCCCACTTGGATAGCATTAATTAAATTATTAGATCAATAAACGAATAGTTAATCTGGCATAATAATGTTCACATAAACACACGGATGTGTGTATATTTATAAACCATACAAGATTCAGTGGAGAAACCATATGCAAAGATCACTGAAACCGATAGGGAATCAAGTAATATTGACATTTACATAAATAAGTTTCATCAACTGAATTGAATGGAACACAAAATAATATTCAAAAATTGTCAAATAACAATTCAAAATCCCTTAAGAATTTAATTCAGACTCCCACTAAACCAAGGCTATATCAAAATTTTAACAACGTCCATGTGAGTCACATGATTTTAAAAGACTCCTACAGGCAAGCCTTTGGTCAACGGATCCGCCAACATGTGTTCAACAGGAATGTGAACCAAACAAGTTTGAGATTCAGCAATCTTTTCTTTGATGAATAGGAACTTAACATCGAAGTGTTCAGTACAACTAGAATTCCTATGATTCTGAGAAAAACTGACAGTAAACGAACTATCGCAGTATATGGTTAGAGGTCGTGATATAGAATCAACTAGATGCATGCCAGATATCAATTTCCTCAACCATATGGCCTGGCGGGTAGCCTCATAACAAGCAATATACTTTGCTTCCATAGTCAAGGTAGCTGTTACTGATTGCTTGCAACTCTTCCACGATACAACTCCTCCAGACATTATAAAGATGTATCCAAAAGTGGATTTGCGGTCATCCACACAAGATGCATAATCAGAATCTGAATAACCCACAATTTTAAGTGGCTCAGATCTTCTAAAAGTAAGCATGTGATGCTTTGTACCTTGTAAGTACCTCATGACTTTCTTTGCAGCCCTCCAACGATCAGGACCAGGATTGCTCAAGTATCTACCAAGCACACTGACAGCAAAAGCAATGTTAGGTCGTGTGCACACCTGAGCATACATAAGGCTACCAACAGCATATGCATACGGAATCTTATTCATCTCGATTTTTGAACTATAATCATTGGGACAAGATGATCTAGACAACTTTTCACCTTTCTATACAGGTGCTGCACAAGGAGTGCAAGTATGCATGTTAAATTTCTTCAGTACTCATTCTATATAGGTTGTCTGTGATAAACCAAGAGTACCACAAGATCTATCACGGTGAATCTGAATTCCCAGGACCAAAGAGGCTTCACCAAGATCTTTCATGTCAAAGTGGCATGACAAAATATGTTTGACCTCATTCAATATAGTTACTAAGTTACTAGCTAGGAGTATGTCGTCAACATACAGAACGAGTATCATAAAGTTGTCTTTATCAAATTTCTGATAGATACATTGATCAACAATGTTCTCTATAAAACCAAGTGAGGTGATTATCTGATCAATTTCAAATACTACTGTCTTGAGGCCTGTTTAAGTCCATAAATGGACCTTTTCAGCTTGCACACTAAATGTTCTTTCCCTGCCTCAGTGAATCCATCAGGTTGCATCATATAAACATCCTCAAGTAAATCACCATTTAAGAATGCAGTTTTGACATCCATCTGGTGAAGTTCAAGATTCAACTATGCAACAATAGCCATTACAACTCTGAAGGCATCTTTAGTAGATATAGGTAAGAACGTTTCCGTATAATCGATCCCTTCCTTCTGATTATAGCTTTTAGCTTCAAGTCTGGCTTTGAATTTTTCAACTTCACCATTGGCCCCTCTCTTGGTTTTAAAGACCCATTTGCAACCAACGGGTTTATAACCATCTGGTAACTCAGTTAATTCCCATACATGATTATGAGACATGGAGGACATCTCATCATTCATAGCCTCCAACCACTCAGATGAATGAGATCCTGTTACGACCTTGCCATAAGAAATTGGATCTGTGCCATCAATAATGTCTGACTCAAATTCCTGCAAGTACACTATATAGTCATCTGAAATTGCAGGTTTACAAATCCTTTGCGATCGCCTCAAATTAAGAGCTGGCTCTCCTATATCAGTTATGGGAGCTTCCACAATAGGATTAATCATATTCTCAACAAGGATGTCATCTCTAATATCATGATCTACGGGTAGAGATAACAATGATGTCATCTCTAATATCCACACAATGCAGGTTAATTACTCTAGGGACACCACTCCTACTGTCCAAGTCATCCTCAAAATAAAAGGCCCTGTCAAATTCAATGACCCTGGTAGTGTGACTGGGACAATAAAATCTGTATCCTCTGGATCCTGAACAATATCCAATGAAGAATTCGCTAACAGTCCTAGAATCAAGTTTCTTGAGCTGCGGATTATAGGGTCTCACTTCTGCTCTACAACCCCACACACGAAAGTGCCTCAGACTAGGCTTTTTACCGGTGAAAAGCTCATACGGTGTCTTTTCAACAGATTTACTTGGAACTTGATTCAGGACATAGGCTACTGTCTTAAGGGCATCACCCCACAGAAATTCTGGTAACGAAGAGTGACTGATCATGCTTCTGACCATGTCCATCAAGGTGCGATTACACCTCTCAGCAACTCTATTTTGTTGTGGAGTCCCAGGCATAGTATACTGAGCTTCAATTCTTTGCTCCTGTAAGAATAAAGGAAATGGTCCAGGGTTTCTCTCGATTTCAATATATCTCCCATAATATTCTCCACCATTGTCTAATCTTACACTCTTGATTATCTTTCTAGACTTTAATTCAACGACAGTCTTAAATGCTTTAAAGGCATCTAGCGAGTCAGATTTTTCATGCAATAGACAACCCAGCCGAATCTAGAATAGTCGTCTATGAAGGTTATGAAATATTTGTAATTGCCCATAGCAGATGGAGTAATTGGTCCACTAATGTCTGTGTGATCAATTCCAAAATAGCTTCAGATCTATTCTCCCCTTTCTTCCTAGCTCTAACAGGAAGTTTTCCTTTAATACAGTCAATACAGGATTCAAAATTAGAAAAGTCTAGGTCACGCAATATGCCTTGTCTAACCATTCTCTCCAATCTCTCTTTTGAGATATGGCCTAAACGCCGATGCCATAACATGGAAGAGTTCTCATCAATTCTTCGACGTTTGTGTCCTATGACAGCATTAATTGATGCCATAGGAGTGGAATATGAACAAATATTCGCATTTAAGCAATATAAACCGCTTATTAATCTAGCAGTTCCAATAATAATTGAATTAAAATAAACATCAATTCTGTCATTTCCTTGCCAAAAGGAATATCCATCTTTGTCTAACACAGAACTTAAAACCAGATTCCTTCTTGAAAAAGGTACATAGACAACATTATTTAAAGTTAAAGTATGTCCATAATACAAGTTTAAAACTACAGTTCCTACACAATTCACTGCAGCTGAACTTCCTTCCACTCCCAGAATGGTCTTTTCTCTCTCATTTGGGCTCCTCCTGTCTTTGAACCCCTGCAAGGAATTAGTTACGTGAACAGTCGCTCCAGAATCCAACCACCAAGTGTCCATAAAGGTTTTAAAATTATTGGATTCAAGACAAATTAGAGCTAAGGGGCAGTTTCAGGAAAGATACCTTCGTTCTCATGCTTGTACTTCAGTTTAAGGCAATCTAAGATCTTGTGGCCAGGCTTCTTACGGTAATTACAATTACCCTTAAATTTGTTCATCTGACCCTTATTCTTCTTATTGTTCTTCTTCTTGATCTCAAAGAACCTTTTATCATTAAGCTTGCCCTCAGGTTTCTTTCCTTTAAGTTTCTTATTTCCAGACTTACTTGACGAGGCATGAGAGATGTAGTTCACTGAATGACCACGTGAATTTGATTTCTTTAATGACTCCTCCTCTTAAGTCACGATAGACATCATCTGATCGATGGTCCATTCAGCTTCTTGTGAGTTGTATGTGGTTCTGAGAACCCCATATTCTGCTGGAAAAGACTGTAGGACTTTGTAGACAAGATAACTTTCACCCAGGTCCACATTTAGAGATTTCAGCTTGTTGAAGTAATTCACCAGCTTCATCATGTGCTCGCGTACACCAAACACTCCATCATAATGAGTGTTATCCAGTAGCGAAAGATAATACGCTTTCTGCATCTTATCAAACTTTTTGAATTTTTCACTCACAGCTTTAAGGTATTCCACATCGATATCCTTCTCAGGAATGCTCTATCTGATTGTCTTCTCAATAGTGTATTTTATGACCGTCAAGCAAATCCTGTTGGATTTATACCACTGTTTGTGATAAGCTCTGTCAGCAGCACTAGACCCAGCAGTGAGATCTGCTGGTTTTAGATCTCTCATGGCCAAATCTTCTTTGGAGATGATCAGGTACATATTAAGGGACTCATGCTAGTCGTCATAATTCATCCCATTCAGAGTTTTCACCACAAACAATTGCTGGAACACAGAAGCTGATGAAGCAAAATAAGGAAATATTAATTATGTCCCAGAAACATAATCATAAAACAAGATTTCCTTTACAAAATTCAGCTTATGCAACTGTATCATCAAGATGTGCTTTATAATCCCACTTAAAGTCTTGGATTATAACAAATCAAGAAAGAAAACTCATATGCACTATTGATTTGGCCATAAACAGAAATAACAGAATGCATCCATTGTTTCCATATCGATAGGATATAAGAAATAATGAAGGCATTGAAATGCAGCTAACCATTCGCAAATGTATTTATTTCACATAATTATATTGACAATATCACACCGATAGGGTATGTCCATCATCAATATAACATATATATATATATACTCTATTGTGGACTCATCGCAAATTTCAGACTTTTCCCTGATGAATATAACTAAATTATCTAAAGTTATAGAAAATTGAGTGACAAATGTGATGTAAAGTTATTTATAAACAGACATATCATCATGATTAAGCCCACAATAGGTGAGTATGCAATAATTAAGTGTATGTAATGCAAAGTTACGACAGATTCCTCAAATAGTTTATTCCTTTTCAAGGCATGCGCTTAAATTAGGAATAAAACATAATAATTAATACAAAAATATTAATTATGATTTATTTACATATAATCAGGGAGAGTGAGCTTCACACATTGTCCCATATTATGTCTAGTCTAGGCACAAATTTTCTCGGGTCAAAATACCTTATTTAAATATTATTTTTAGGCCCTTTAATTTTGCAAAATTTCAAAACTCCTATTTACAGGGCTCCAAAAATTCTAAAAAAATCACCATAATTTAGATCGGGGTGAGTAGAGGCAGATTCCAAAATTTTAAATTTATCTAACCTAAGACGAAGTTTCACGCACCTGCACGCGCTGAAGGTGCGCGTGGGCCTTCTTCAACCTTTGGCAGGTCAACCCACCTGTGACCCGTCTGTTTTTAAAGTTTTAAACCGCGAAATTTATCCCTTTTGATCGTCATTCAACAATCTACAATATCCCGCTGTTTATTTCGAATGAATTCATCTCGGTTCAGCAGAAAAAACCACCCAAAAAAAATCTTGGGTTCCGAAGTTGGTTGCTCGTTGCCGGCGATGAGGAGTGAAGCAAAGTTAATCCATTTAGGCTTCATTTTGATAGCTTCGAATAGCAGTAGCAACGTGGATGAACAACCAAAAAATTTATCCAGTTGGGTTGTTATTCACGCTGAAAAACGGTTTCTAACAAACATGGTGGATTTCGATTATTATAAAAAAAAAAAAAAAAAAAGAAATTTTTGAACGCAAGCCACTAATCGCTGTTATTATTGTCATTCAGTGATCAATAATAATAATACATGCATTAGTAAAATAAAATTTGTCTGATAAAGACCAAAAAGATTTTGATCATAAAAAAAACCATAGGCTCTGATATCAATTGAAAGTAAAACTAGAACATGTAATTAAATATGATCACAAATTGGGAGAATAAATAAATTAACAGTCTGACCTGATGGAGACGACATCGCTGATCTAAATATTGGTTGACTCCAATGAATTCAACCCACAATGCCTAAGAGCGTTTCTCAGAATGTTTTGATGGCAGAGAGAGAATGATAAATTTTGTGTGTTTAAAATTAGGGTTTCAGTGTGTTATTTATAAGATTTTATTTAATAATATAATTAATCAATATTATTACAGTGAAATCCTTTAGAATCTTTAAAACAATTTTAAATTTAATTAATCAAATAAAATCAAGCTCATAAAATCTCTCTCCCTGGATAACAATCTTAAATTAGTAATCTGACGGGATGATTACTAATACTTTTGAGCTGTGAGTTGAGTTTCTGCCTAGTGGACTTGTGAATAATCGAACCCATCACCGATTATCCACACATATTAAAATAAAACTCAGTCCATTCTCAATTTATAAATTATAACATTAATTACCTAATTAAAATTAATAAAATATTAATCTAATAAAATAATTAATACTAATCCATAAAATATTTAAAATTATTTCAACATAAAATTCTAATCATTCTCGTACAACAAAGAACTCGAATCAAATTAAGCAGATAGCCCATATCGTCTTGTCTTCTCAGTGCTCCATCTCCTATGATAATATATGGTAAGTGTTCCCACTACCCATCTCAACATAGCTCAAAAACGAAACCAGTGAAGCATTGTGGGTACTACTCAAAACCCTGCCCCTGAGCTGGCGCCACAAGAACCAGTAATTTTTTATAAAAAAAAAAAAAAAGTAGTAAAATCACTATATATTTATAGTCAACAATAAACAGCCTTCTCATTCTCCAATATGGTGAGTGGCGGTAAAATGGGTCGGTTTGGCGTGGCACTTGTCCAAAGCTCAGTCACATGCTTCTTGTTTTAGCTATCTCAACCATAAAGTTGTGTCTATCTCATTCCCCCACTTTATAATCACTACGATAAAATAATTTATCGATCAGAGCATCGGCAGCTATATATAGTCGAAAACTCTCTAGTTCCTCTTCAGAGTACTTTGAGTGTTATAAACTTATTGTGGTATCAATTTCATCAATCATCTTCTATATATAGTTTTCTTTTCCTTTCCCTTCTAAAAATGGGTGCACATGCATCCTGGTCTTGTTCTCTGCTTGCTCTGCTTCTTCAAGTGTCAGCTTTCGTATCAGAAAGCAGAGCCATTGAAAGGAAGGACTTCAGTCTGGACCTTGGCAGGTTGGGCCTTGGAGTTGGAGCAGGACTGGGCCTGGGCTTAGGAGGTGGAAGTGGCTCTGGAGCAGGATCTGGATCTGGGTCCGGATCTGGTTCGGGTTCCAGTTCTGCATCAAGTTCAGCCTCTTCATCCTCGAGTTCCGGATCAGGCTCTGGAGCGGGTTCTGAGGCAGGTTCATATGCTGGGTCATACGCAGGCTCTCGGGCCCGGTCAGGATCCGGAAGAGGACGAGGCCGTGGTGGAGGATACGGTGGAGGAGGTGGCGGAGGCTCCAGCGGGGGCTATGGTCACGGTGAGGGCTATGGCGAGGGTTACGGTGAGGGTGGCGGTGATTAAGAAAATGAGGTTGTATTGTTGATTGAAATAAAATAAGTAGTGTGAGCGTGTGTTATAAAAATAAATAAGTAGTCTGTACCAGAAAAAATAAATATGAGATAGATGGTGAATTATGTCTGTTGTGTCTGTTTAGTGAAGAAGAAATCTTTATGTTCAATTTCAACCTGTATATCAATATCAGTATATTATAACACCTATACATTACGCTAGATATTTTAATGCATTGGGGTAGCTTATGATTCATTAGATATGTGCAATTATATCAATTCAACTTCATATAAGAACGCTCCATCCAGATATCAAGAATCATGGTTCTATGAACTTTTTTTATAAGTGTGAAAAGAATAAAAATTAAAAAAAGAATAATCGGAGATTACCACGATCACTAGCTAGTGTAGGATCTGATAAAGCTTTTAAGGTGGATCGTTTTTAATTTTGTAGGTTCATGTTTCGTAGAAGCTAAGGAGACTTTTTCCGAAAGAAGACAATCTTTCAAACGAATAATATATAAACAACATCGGCTAGCTTTGTACCCTAGCTATTTTCTTTAAAGGCTCTCTCTCTCTACTGCCAATTGGAGAAATGTATTTCGAAAATGTGAATATAATTAAAGCTTGGTATCGGATTAGTGCAAAAATGTAAGACTTATATATTGAGCAGTATCATTTGGAGATCTTACGTATTAATTCCTATGTCTGGAGAATAATGGACAGGTCAGACTTGAATCCAAGTACATTAGATTTTTGTCTAATAGATTTAAACTAAGCTTGAATTACTTCGACTTAAATTTGTCGTTATAGATTGAACTGTGGTACAAGTTCATAGAATGGTATTTATTTTGCCACGCACGCACATGCCCTAAATTTCCAAAAAAACAAAAACAAAAAAGAAAGAAAGAAAAAGTAGTTAATGAATTTGGCCTCATTTTCACAAAATTGATAATACTTCTTTTTACATAAAAAAAAAGCGATCATTAATGTATTATCACTTTTATAAATGATGATAGATTTGTCCAATTGATCATATCTTATATATTATACTTAATTTGTTAAACAATGAAATATGTAGGAGTGGTGATAGAAAGAATTGGTAAACATTATATTTTAATTATGGCATAATAGTTATTAAATATTAGGTTAAAATAGTGTTTGGGTCCATTATCTTTATTTAAAATTTTAAAATTTTAAAATGATCCAAGTATATTACATTAGTCCCTTAAATTATATTTTATTCTGTTAAAAACCTTTGTAATTAGTCTACGCGTATGGACATAATAATGTCCATGGTGTTTTTTTTTTTTTTTTTCTCACAACACAATCTGATCAACATTTGGAGAAACTTGAGAGCTTGGTGGGAATTACAGTAGGTAATGAGAGTTCCAAAGAAGATCTTCTTCGTAGTGGTTGAGATTCCTTTCTTAGTCTGAACTACTTCACGTTATAGATTTTGGTGAGTTTTAGTTTTGGGTTTGTAATAAAGTGAGAAAAACTATCGTTCTTTTGCTTTAATGCCTTTGTTGTCGCTTCTTTCTTTCTTTTCGTGCTTTTTGATTTTGTTTCTTCGATTCAAAGTTCTCAGTAGATTCTAATGTGCTATTGTCGAAAATTAGTGCTCCAGTGAGTGTTTGGTGAATTCGTCGCTTTCACAAACGTGATTGCACTTTCAACACCCTTCTTCTTCTTCTTCTCCTTCAAGATTTGGACCCCATGAACTTGCTGAGGAGGTTAACTCTGCTTTTAGTCTACAACATGGGCTATCTCTTCAAAAACCAACCAAAAAAAAATGTCATTTCAAGTGATTTAAAATTATTTATTGGAATGCGGTGTGGTTTTCATCATTAATATTCATCGTTCTCTTTTACATAAGATATATGGCAATAGGTTATGATATGATTTAGTTAATACAAGTCTTCCTAAAAAGATTGAAGAAGAGAGGAACTAAAGGTTTTTTTATCAATGTGCATTAAAAAAAAATTTAAAAATCTTATGGTACTATATTTTTTGAGACTCAAACCTACTTTTTTTATACTCAAAATGGTTCATTTCAAGTCTCATTTTTTTTTTTTACTTGAAATGAATAATTTGAGTCTCATCCTATTTTTTTGGAACTTGAAATCGACCAACCAAAGTCCCTCTCTTTTCACAAAAAAAATATATGTAAGTAGAACTCATAAATTTTCTCGAAACAACTTAAGGGAATTCGAAAAATTATATTTCAAGTCCCTTAATTTCATTAAAAAAACTTATAACATAACACAAATGAGTGAACAAATATTTGCCTTCTTCTCTTCACTCTTGACACAATCATGGCTTACACTATCTTTTATAAACTTGTTTTTTCACACTTCTTATTTTTATTTTATCTTCCATACTTACTCAAATTTTACTCAATTTTAGGTACTTAGTCATATCTCAAAATTTAAAGCATAGACTAAATTATGTTAAAGTTTTGAATAATTAATATTTATTTTTATTATTTTAAAGATATTTATTCTTCATATTTTTATAAATATTTTATATATTATAAAATTAATTTTCATAAAAATTAAATTTTAATACGAGAATGAAAATAATTTAATTATTGTTTATAACACAATGAAAATAAATATCTTTAAAATAATAATAAAAAAATATCAATTATGCAAAACTTTAGCATAATTTAGTCTATGCTTTAGATTTTGAGATATGACTAAATACCTAAAATTGGGTAAAGTTTGAGTAAGTATAGAAGATAAAAGAAAAATAGAAATTGTGAAAAAAAACAAGTTTATAAAAGATAGCATGGGCCATGATTGTATCAAGAGTGAAGAGATGAAGGTAGACATTTGCTCACTCATCCATGCTATGTTAAAATTTTTTTTTTTTAATAAAACTAAAGGACTTGGAATATAATTTTTCGAATTCCCTTAAAGTTGTTAGGGGAAAATTTTTTAGTTCCCCTTACATCTTTTTTTTTTTTGAAAAAAAGAGGGACTCGAATTGGTTCATTTTGAGTCCAAAAAAAAAATAGGATGGGACTCAAATTGGTTCATTTCAAGTCCAAAAAAAAAAAGGGACCATTTCGAGTCCCAAAAAAGTAGGTTGGGATCAATTCGAGTCCCAAAAAGTGTAGCATCCTAATGCAATACTTTATGTACTATAGAATTTTAAAAAATAAATTTTGATGCACGTGAATCAAAAAGTCGAAACTAAATAAGGGAAAAATAATAATAATAATAACGATAATGAATAACGACAATTTAGAAAAATCATCCATACTAAGATGATTGTATTTGAAGCAAGAAAAAAAAATAACACCAACATGTGAACATTAAATATGATCATAATTTAAAAAGTATGCACTCTCCAATGAGTTTGATCTGAAACAATAAAGTCTGAAATATGAAACCTGATTAAAACTGCCCATTTTGTAAAAATGGACCGCGGGTTTGAACTTCTTTTAAAGTCTAACCTGAACTTGAAAAGTCTGAATCAATATTTTTGTAATCAGACCAAATTTATCATTTAACTAAAAACTTAGTGTAACGTGACATCTTGGTAAAAAAGAAAAACTAATACCCATTATTTGAAATATTTATACCAATACAATAACTCATTTGTATATACAACTTTCTTATATATAATATTGCAAGTAATAGTAACAATTAGTTATTTATATATCTAAAGTTTTAAATAGCTAATAGACTTTACATGACTTAAAAAAGCTCAATTGCAAGTAATAGTAATAATTAGTTATATTTTAAGCTCGACTTGATCATTAGGTCTAGTCAACACCTATAATGCCTAGTTAGCACAAAATGGGCTTTTATGGAATTAATGTAAGTTAAGAGACTATTTTAAAATATTTCACATGGGACCAATTTAGAACCATAGAGTTATAACATCAAAATAGTAATCAAAATTAAATATTAATATTAGTATTAAATAACATTTGACTTATTTAAATAACTTTTTAATTATAGTTAAATTCATCAATTACATAAAAAAATTAAATTAACTATTTTACAAACTATTAATTATTAAATAATTTAAGAAATTATTTAAAAATTAAATAAATGAAATATTTGCAGTGTTGCATTGCTATGTTAGTTTAGATTTCAGTCTTAAAACTTAGGAGTTTGACCAAAAACACAATAAATTAAGGATAGAATGAGCAATAGGAGAAATCAATTTCCTGTTATTTTAAAAATTATATTCTATGTAACAAAACTAAGACCACTAAGTTTCATTTAATAATTCATGTATTTACTCTAAAAATAGATACCAATAGTAATTATAAAGGATATATTTCCAAAGAGAACAAGTGAAGGTAAAGTAAAATATTAAGAGTGTCACACCCCAAGATGTGACCGGTACAAAAGGTGAAGCATATTCCACTTCCGTAAACTAATAGAAAGGCATATAAAATCACTTCAAACGGTTAATATATACAATTTATATGGATTGAAGATAGTTAACTAATTCATTATTTAACTTGTATGCAAATATTTTGACAAAATCTCTCTTAAAATATGGACTTCCTAAAATTTTCATAAACATACATACACATCAAAATAAAAAGAGCTCCACTCTCACAAAAGTTATTCGTCAAACAGTTTAGTATATATATATAAAGCACATAAAACCCTATCTATGACATATGGAGCTACTAAAGTTCAATATATATAATATTTACAACAAAAGAATATTGTTGTCCTTGTGGACAATGCAGGGCTCACTAAAAGGGGATTATCATGATGCTACATTGCAGATAAGAGTCTAAGCTTAGCACTGGTATATGAAAAATATAGAGAAATAAGGGTGAGTAATAACCACTTAGTGAGTAAATAACACTAACTACACCAAAAGGGGAACATACAAATGGTAGAGTTTTTCACAAACTTTTTATCATTTTAAATAAAAACATAAGTCCTAAATTTTAGTAAAGAAGTCAAAATTTTATGATAATAAAATCTTCCATTGCTCAAACATAATGTACTAAAAGTAATTAAGTCAATAAATTTAAAAGTATAGATGTGGAAGTCATCCCACAAAACCAACAGTAAAATAGTAATTAGACACTAGCATTTGCAAATAATAACGGTACAGTACAGTGCAATAATTAGTAGTGAACAAGTAGGTTCACAGTCAGTTAGTAATACGTCACAAGGCCTCGGTACAATAATACAATACATGGTGTCTCATGACTAACGCCTACTGTTGTTAGTTGTAGGGTTTTGCATTAATTATACTTCCATGAAAAAAAAATTCTTAAATAATGAATAACAACATAATTCAGTTTAAATAAATAAACAATAATCTTTCAATGAAGGAAATTTACATAACCAATTTCCTTTAGAAATTATACAAGAATCATATAGCAATATGTTATTTAAATATTATTGAAAATCATTCAACAATTAAACTATTTCTCAACAATTGATACAAATATGAACAGATAACTATACAACAATTTCCATAATATTTGCCAAATTTTTCAAAATAGTTTCAAGGAAACGATACCTTTTTCAAGAAGTCAATTCCCTAGGCAGAGTGTACAATTATACATTAAATCACATAAAAGACTTAAAATATAGAAAATATGTATAGTTAGTAATATTTACTCACCTAAGGAGGGTTATACCAATCTATTCCTAACTTCGTCTACAATTTCCTTGTTGATAATTGTCCTAAACACTTATAACATTAAGCAAAATGCTCTTAACCTCTAATATCCATAAATGATTTAAACCTTCCTATCTAATAATTTTATCTAGTTAGTCATTTACTTTTAACCCATAATATGAATTTTCGCTGTTTAAAAATTCTCAAATTTCCAAATAGAACTTCTTATAATTTCTTCAATTCCACTTGTACTTCATGCTTTTCAATATCTTAAGAAATTAATTTATTGACCCAAATTTATTCATAATATTCCAAAAATGTTTAAGGCCTTCAATCTTATTTAATATATTTCATTATACACTTACGAAAATTCCAATAACTCACTCTCAACACTAATGTCACTTTAGAGATTATTCAACTAAATTCCAAAATCCTTCATTAAATTTACATTATCATTCAAAGTTATTTAATTAAGCCATATAAGGTATCCTGTTCAAATTTCCTCCTTTTTCCTATATGGAAAATTTAGGAAAAATAAGGAAAATTAGCAATTTGATTTATAATTCAAAACAAAAAACTTCCAGTAGTCTTAAATCACTTCCTAGATGCTTAATGATAATTAAGAAGTTCAAAAACTTCGAATTTAATCTCCCTACAAGTTTGCACATATACCTAAAATTTGAAAATTTTCAATCCTAAACCTAAAACTCACAATTGATCAATGATTCTAGGGGAGAGAGGTGTGAAAATTACTGAGGAGGCGAAATCCCAACTTAATTTGATGCAATTATACCAAATTGAGCTCATTTTCCCTACTTTTTCGGGTGAATGGTACCCAAAATTGGGGCTTCTCAATTTGGAGCCTTCTTTTTATCAAATTAATCGGTGGTTAGGAAAGAGAACTAGTCAAAATTCACTAAGGAACCAAAGTCCTAAGCTAAATTGAAGTAAAACGCACATAAATCGATCAATTTGGAGCTAGAAATCATGCCAATTTCGTCTCGCCGAAGATGCTGTTTTTTCTGACGAAATCTTGATTAGAATGGAGCATTTTCAAGCTAGGCAAGGAGTAACGATGTCGGTCGACCACTGGTGAGCTCCAACAGCAGCAAGATGTGGACAAAAAGTGGAGGACAACAAAGAATAGTAAGAATGTGTGTTGAATAAGTGAAAAACAAAAATGATAGCAAAATGATGAAAGGATAAAATATTAAAGGTAAGTAGGTAATTTCTTAAGGAATATTTTGAACTATCAAATCAATTATCTTAAAACTATTAGATTTACACTCTGGAATTTATCATTAGATGTTGAAAATGCTTAAGATAAGACTTAGACACTCATGCTAGCTTCTAACTCATATATGATATTATCTACATTTATATTTATTATTTCTAACATTTTTTCTTTTTATGTTCCCTCGTCAATTAAAATTTATACTTGCCTCATGCATTTTTTTTCTCCAACTAATAAATTTATTCACTTAATATATGTAACCTAAAATAACTTATTTAACATATAAATTTTCTTGAGTATTACAAATAGATTATGAATAGACGAAACAATAACTGATAACTAGCACAAACGGGGAAGTCATTTGCCTAATCATGAATTCTTGTTCATGAAACGATATATTTTCTGTCAAAATAAATTTTCACTTACATAGGTAGTTATTATTACACGTAGAAGAATATATTTGAATAAATAAACCACATAGTAATGATTTTTAAAAGTAATTCAAATGTTATGTTATGATAAATAACTTGGGCTGACTAAGCCCATATAAGAGATTTATCGCTCAAACACTCACATGATTCACTTTATAATGTACTACATAATAAAACAACTCTAGTTTTTTCGATTAAGTAATTAACTAGGCAGTTTTTTCTTTATTTAGTCGAATAATTATATTCTCTTTTAATGGATTCTATACTCTTTGAACATTTATGTATCTTTAACTCTGAGTTTTCCTTATTATTGTCTATCTTATCTTCTCTTTTTTTTTTTTTGTTAATTTGAATGAGTAGTTGCACATACATTAACCAATTGAATAAAACCAAGAGGAGGTACTTGTGACGAAAGATAATTTCTTTGTTAATGTTGGCAAGTGGACAAGAATTTGAATAATAATAATTATAATAATTAATAAACTTAGAAATCATTTTTTAACCACAAGTAAGTCTGTGGCAAGTCTCATCCACACATTGTTTTCGCACATACATCACGTAAATTAAATTTAAAAACTCGTCAAGTTAACCCAGATTCTACTTTTTCTACTTCAATTGATTCATTAATTTAAAGAGTTGATTATGAAATTATACATACTAAATTAGTTTTCTTATTTTTGTTTCATTATACATCGCATTTTTTTTATTCAATTATTTATGCATTAAATAATTCAAAATTTAAATTTGACTAATACAAATCTGTGCATATAATATTTAAATTTATTAATTGAGTAAACAGATAGAATCAAATAAAAATACTTCACCAATCACTCAATTCAGTTACAACTTTTATCTCATTGGACACGCAAATGAAGTGTAAACAGAAATGTTGACCATATAAAAGCAATCGCAACGTACATGTAGACAATTTCAATTATCGTCATTCACGAATAGTATTAATTAAAGAGAATTTGAATAAGTAAAAACCTCGGTCTGGTAATTGGTAGTAAAATAGTGGCAATTGTGCATACTTTTTGTCTTCTGAGAATAAGACCACGTCTTAGGACAAAAATTAAGCTAACTGTCCGTTTAGTTGCTTCAGAAGTACTATAATTAATTGTTAAAACGTTTGACAATCTGTCAAATGAAATAAAATGTTAAAAATAGCTTTATTTTACAATCCTAAATAATCATAAAGAAGTTAGTTATCTTGAAGTAATATATGTAAATTTTAGGGATAGAAATTACATTACAAAAATATATTCTCATACAAAGTGAAAACTAGAGATGCAAGGATTGTGTATTTAAGGGGGTTATCACTAACCTCTTCACTAGTATTTTAAGATGCGAAGTTAGCAATATTTACATTAAAGGCAAAATAAATATTAGAATATTTAAATTGTTTCTTTGTAAAAGCATAGTTGCTAGGTACTTAGGTCATGTCAATGCATTTAAAAAAGAAATTGAATGCCCCTACACTATATGTTGTCTTTTAGACAAAAAGTAAAAAATCTGTTTAAGTCAAAACACAGATATAAAAAAAAAAATGTTATGCATTCTCTTAAAATAATATAATTAAAATTTAGTTTAACTATAAAAGTCTTTAAGTTTACTTATGTAAAATTTGGGAGAGGTAAGCTACAATGAAAAAGTATATAAACAATCAAGGTCTAGACCATTATATAAAAATCTAATGGTTTATCTATTAAAAAATTTTAATTTTAATTCTATTAAATATTAAAAATTTTAAAAAATTATTATATTACATACTAATATTTTAGATAATTTTTTATATAGGATAGTATTTTAAAGAAGAAAAGAAAAGTTAACAACTTTGAATAGGTTAAAGTCTATATTAATTTATTTTTGTGTGTCATAATAATTTAAAATTTTTTAATATTTATTAAAATCTGAAATATTAAATTTATTTAACAATTTAAATTTATTTTTAACAATGAAACATATATTAAGAGGATGCGTGACCACGTCATTGCTTTGCTAAATTCATAATAATCTGATAGGTTGATTTAGTAAGTTAAACTCACGTCACTTTAACATATAAGTGGATTCAATTAATTGAGAAATATTATTAGGAGATGAAAATAAGAACTTAAACTTAAGCCCAAAAAAAATTTGCAATGTTGTCAGGACAAGAGTGTAATTTATTCTAAACATTTTGAATGTCAAGTTAATTAGTAGTTAACAAACATGCGAACTATATATTGAGAAAAGTTATTAGGGAATGAAATTGAGAACTTAACCTTGAAGGACCACAATTAAAATTTTATTAGAAGGGGATGACATTGAGAGCTTACACCTTGTAGGACCAAAATTAGAAATTTTATAATCTTGTAAGGATGAAAAGGGTAATTTACTTTAAAACATTTTGAATGTCAAGTTATTGTTTGCATTTTAGAATTTAGAAAAAAAACTTTACATTTGATAATTTAATTTTATCTCAGATTTCACTTTTATCTTAAATTTTATTTTAACTTCATTTAATTGTTTTTTTTTTCTAATTTGGTTTCCTAATTACCTATCTCAATTTTTTTCCTGTCTCTTAATTTTATTTTATTCCAATTTTATCGCTTAATTTACAAAAATCAATCAAATGTCTTTTTCCCCCTACCACTATATTAATATACTATAACGAAAAAAATAAAAACAATTTATGTGACTCATTGGCATGGCTTAACTCTGATAATCTTTTATCAACTTAGTTTTACTTGTTTTAATATTTTTCCTATCAACATAGATAAGTTGCATTTTGTAAAGTCATAATAATGTGCTTATATTTTCGACATATTACATAATTACTCCCTAAACCCTAAACTAAACTTTGTCGATACTGTTAGGTATCACTAGGCTTTTTTAAATGTAGCAAAAAGCCTTCATTCAATCAACCTTTTAGTAAATAAATTGTGCTAAGAGATTAATAGTAATCTTCTAGCGAGAAAGCCATAAGAACTATAAAATGCAACATTTGGGTAATGACAGAGAAAGGTGTTGTGATAACTCAAATTTTTGAAACCTTTTGAGTGTATTTTTTCTTCTTAAACTGTAAAATCTGAGAAATGGATAATTAAGCTAAGGTAAGTAATTCTACCATTATTCTAAGATATTGAAGCATGGTTAAAGATTTTGAATTAGATCAAATGGTAAGTAAATTACAGGAATAAAAAAAGGGCATTTTCTTTAAAAAAGTTGAGGACTAATTTGCAAATAGCAAAAGTGACTTGGGGTTAAAATAGAATATTAGCCAAAAGGAATTAATATAGGCTTTGAAACTTCTGAAATTAAAAATCTAAATGCTCATAAAATTAATAAAACTTGAATCATTAAATAAAAATTTAATTATTCAAATTTTAAAAAATTATTAAAAACTATTTAATATTTATAAAAATCTGAATTATTAAATAAAAATTTAACAACTGAGATCATTTTAAACAAAATAATCCCTTAGTTTTCCCTCTTATGTCATCATTCTTGTTCAAAATTTTCCATCTCCTTCCTTCAATCTCTTTTTTTTTTTTTTTTCTTTTGGGACCAAAAGTTTTAAGATAGAATTACCTAATATAAGTGATATCTAAACAGTTCAAATATATTATTTATACATACTTACACGTAAATAAATTCATCATGTATGAGATTTGAAAACATCCACAAAAGATCCTCCAAGCATATGACTAAATATTCTCACACTGAGATTTTAATAAACTTTTCTTTTGTTTTTACTTTATCAAAGGCTAAAAAATAAAATCACCTAACGTGGATGATATCCAATAGACCCAAATATCCTATTGATACACTCACTCACAAGCTCCCTCCCATTTCCTTTTATCTTTCCTATTAATGTGGTTTTTGTAAGTTGCCACATGACTGGCGTGATCCTATTTAAGTTTCTTAGGTTAGATTTTGATGTTTTCTTAGTTTTTGCTGAGGACTTTCTCCTGAATTAAGCCTAGGATTGATGAGAGAAATTTGAAGGCACTTCGAATATATAATTTGCTCATATATAAATTTTTTTATTTTAAGTCCACCGTCCAATTATATTATTAAGCTTGCAAAATTATTATCTAGAACTTCATTTGTCATAATAAACGTCAACATTATGTTTCACAAATCTTGTATAATTTCATATTTTCTAAAGAAGGACTTATTCTTAATGTCAACAAATTAATGGAACGAAAATGATAAATTAATAAAAGTTCAAACGCGTATGGAAAAAAATCAAATGGATATAGTCCCCATCACGTCATTTTAAGGCGCAAGCACTACAGCTCATGTTTTTGTTTCCAAAGTCTCACAAAATTAGAGTCTTACAAGACTTTGTCCCCCAAAACGTAAGAATTATATGATGCGTTCTTGAGTTTGGACAGAGTCCAAAATTATTATTGTTTATTTTAAACATATTTTAAAATCAAAATCTATAAACATATTACATGGATGTTTGACAAGATTATTTAATAAGTACTTTTATTAGTATGATTGTATTTTAAATTCTTTAATTTTTTTTTAACTTTCATATCACTTGAAAGGACATGTTTATAAAAACACAAGTAAAAAGCATAAATAAGTGTATTTTAAGAAAAAAATTGATTGTTTGTTTCGGATTTTAAGTTCTCTAATTTTCTTTTTCGTCTTTCTTATAATAAAAATAAGATAAAACTATATTTTTGGCCAATTGTTTTATTTAATTTTAATTTTGGTCCTTATTAATTGGAATTATGTCATTCATACATGATTTTCTTTTAGTCATTGTAATTATATTTATGTCAAATGTTTCATTATATATATGAGTTCATTTTATTGTTTTATTTTTTTATTGTATTCATTAGTATAAATCATACATGTTCAATGTGTTAAGAATAAATATAATTAGTTATGTAACAATTTTTTTAAAATTAAATTATAATGACTACTTATAAATTTTAAGATTGATAGGAATAAAATACTATTTTAGTCCCTCACTTTCTGTTTTATTGTTGTTTTGATCCACACAAATTTAGAGTATCAAAATAGTTTTTTTTAAAATTAATATCAATAAAAAATAATTCCTCACTAATTAATTATAATTTTTAAAAGATTATTTTGATACTATAAATTTATAAAGAACGAGATTGACATTGAGGCAAAAAATGAACAATCAAAATAGTTATTTAACTAAATTATGAATTAAATAAAACAGTAAAACCAAAAGTATAAAAAAGTTTTCTCAAAAAATAACTACATCTACTATAACTTAAAAATAGTTTTTCTTTTAGAAATTGATCAAATATTATTTTTCATATTTACTTAAAAAATAAGTAATTTTACCTTCTCAAAACTAAATCAAGCAAACCAAAATCACACTCAGAATCTCTAGGATTTTATTCGAAGCAAAAATGATTTAATAATAATAATAATAATAATAATAATAATAAATTAGTGTGAATAAACGCAAGTGGATCATCCCATAGCTCCATCATTGGGATCTTACTGCTTCAACATTGACTTTAGGATAAACCTTACAATTGGCTACTCACAGTTGACGACTTAACAAGCAATGTAAGCAGAAAGCATATTTCACTTTTCATTATTGGCATAAGAAACACTCTTTCGAACTTTTAAAGGGTAACTTATTTTTATTTTTTCTTGCATAAAAAGTTTCACTTACCTACTTAATACACAAATTCTACCTTTTTTTTTTGAATTTGAAAATATTGTTAGAGATTTGAGCTTTGTATGTGTCAACTTTTTCTAGATCAAAGAAAATTAATTATTGCACACATTACACATAAGCAAATTGATCCAAATATTATGTAAGACATACATTTAATAGTATTTCTTGTTATCAATTCGCATTTAATTGATCTAACAAATGAAATAAAAAAATACATCATTTTCATGTAAAGAGATGACCGTAATCGAAGTATACTAATAATATTATAAAAAGAAAAGAGGAACATTCGTGGAAGGTTTCAACTCGCGAGGGAAGTAGAGAACATGTTCCCATGACCCACATAGCAGTGCGAAGCCATAAATTAATGACCCAAAAAAAAAAAAGGTTTGAAATAAAAAATACCAAAAATGGAAGAGATAGTGTAACCGAAGAGCACCGGCAAACTTATGAGAAAGACCAGTCATCGTGTTTACCGGGGACGCGGGATGCAGCCGGTTATTCTATTTTTAGTCT
Source organism: Delonix regia (assembly GCA_037074485.1). Taxonomy (NCBI): domain Eukaryota; kingdom Viridiplantae; phylum Streptophyta; class Magnoliopsida; order Fabales; family Fabaceae; genus Delonix; species Delonix regia. The sequence continues at coordinate 22,648,947 of CM073451.1, read as the reverse complement.
ATTTTTAATTTTTGTAATTTCATTAACACAAGAATAGATGTCAACTTGTTTCCCAGTCAAGACCGGTTCTTCCGGTAGCGGGTACTAACGTCTCCCGGAAATGGAATCTAGTCTCGAAATGAGGAAGATAGTACCCAGATTTTCCCATTCCCCAAACAGCCTATGGTATTTTGCCCATGTTCCTGCTCTAAATTTATTCTCCCTAATTAAATTAACAATAAATTCATTTAAACATTATTGATCTAATTAACTCAACTTCAAACTTGATGTCGAAATCAACAGCTTATGGAAAATAGAAAACAATTTTTATGAAATCAAATAGGCCAAAATGTATTCAAACTTTAATGTTGAATCAAATTGCACACAGTTCTGAGACAAGAAGAAGAATAACTATGGGCTGGGTAGATTTTAGTGGTTTAATGGGTTCCTTTCCCATTTTAAAATTATTACTCAGAGACTGCGTTACTGTAGTTACTACGCCATCTGTGATCTGCCAATGGCATCCAATTTTTACTGCTTGAATAAAACAAATAAAGATATTGATAAAATTCCTATTTCTGCATTTTAGATTAAATTCTGACGCGCGCACTCTCTCTCTCTTTCCAAATAAGTCTAAGGGAGCTAAATCCGTGTATGTGTGTTTGGTTGTGTAAAGTTTCTCTCTCCTCCACCCTGGCCGTCCTTCACGCGCATACTTGTCGTTTCTTTGTGGATGACCACTATATATAAACCATTCTAACAATTCCTCCAACAGCAGATGCAGCGAAATTAATCTGCCTTCTTTATTTTCTCCTGCATCTGTGTAGTTCCTTCCCTCCTCACCAATCAATCCATCCCCCTTCTTCTCCTCACCCATTTCCTTTTCATCCCGAAAATAAATCCTCCCTCTCTTTTTCATCCTCCGTTTCATCAACGTTTTTCAAGAAAAAGAACCCCACAAAAAAAAATATAAAAAGATTAGTTCTATCCTTCTTCTTCTTCTTCTTCAATCTGGGGAAGCAAATGCCGTCATTAGAGGATGAGCTTTTTCCTTCCACCCCTGGCAAGTTCAAGATCGAGAGAGCGCACACCATGAATCGTCAAGTCTACCGCTGTTTCGCCTCCACCAGCACCATGTTCTTGTGGGCCCTCTTCCTTATTGCCTTGACGGCTTCCTATCTGAGTTTCCAGAGTTTCGTCGATTCCGGCAGCCGCTACTTGTCGGCGTCATGGGGAGGCATCCAGTGGGAGAAGCAGGTCCGCAACTCGGCTCAGATCCACCGCAACGGAGGCATGTCGGTGCTAGTCACCGGAGCCGCCGGTTTTGTCGGGACACACGTTTCCCTCGCCCTCAAGCGACGGGGAGACGGCGTCGTTGGCATCGACAACTTCAATAACTACTACGATCCCTCGTTGAAGAAAGCTCGCAAATCGCTTCTCAACAGCCACGGCGTCTTCATCGTTGAAGGGGATATAAATGACGCCAAGCTTCTGGCCAAGCTCTTCGACATCGTCGCCTTCTCGCACGTAATGCACTTGGCGGCTCAGGCCGGTGTGAGGTACGCCATGGAGAATCCACAATCCTATGTCCACAGCAATATCGCCGGCCTCGTCACGCTTCTGGAGGCATGCAAATCGGCGAACCCCCAGCCAGCGGTCGTCTGGGCGTCCTCAAGCTCTGTCTACGGCCTCAACGAGAAAGTGCCGTTCTCTGAATTGGATCGGACCGACCAACCCGCGAGCCTCTACGCGGCCACTAAGAAGGCCGGTGAGGAAATCACCCACACCTACAACCACATCTACGGTTTATCCGTCACAGGCTTGAGATTCTTCACGGTTTACGGACCCTGGGGCAGACCCGATATGGCTTACTTCTCGTTCACACGGAACATCCTCCAAGGCAAACCCATCACGATATATCGCGGAAAGAATCGGGTCGACCTGGCCCGAGATTTCACCTACATAGACGATATTGTGAAGGGCTGCGTGGGATCGCTGGACACCGCAGGGAAGAGCACCGGATCGGGTGGCAAGAAGCGGGGGCCAGCGCCGTACCGTATCTTCAATCTTGGGAATACATCCCCGGTCACCGTACCGACATTAGTGAGTATTCTTGAGGGTCATTTGAAGGTGAAGGCCAAGAGGAAGATCGTGGACATGCCCGGAAACGGCGATGTTCCGTTCACTCACGCCAACATCAGCTACGCCCGGCGAGAACTCGGGTACAAGCCCACGACCGATTTGCAAACCGGGTTGAAGAAGTTCGTCAAGTGGTACCTATCCTATTATGGCTACAACCACGGCAAACCTGTAAATTAAAATTTTTAATTATTATTTTTTTCGTAGTCTTCTAGAGCTTTCTGTCTTCCATAAAAGAAAAGAAAAGAAAAAACCTGGTCAAGAACGAAGGAAGGGAAACAAGATAAAAAAGAAAAGGAAATGAAAGAATACATTCTTTACGTAACAGGGGCAGCTAAAAGCAGCTGGTGTTCAGTAGTTCTGGTTTTTGTATTATTATTGGACTCTTTCATCATTTTTGTGTAATGAAATTGAAAAAGCTCAAGTTTGTTTTCTCTCGTTATGACAATTCCAATTGTGCTATGCTGCAAATGCAATTTCCGTATGGTAAAATGAATGATAAGGAGGATTAACGTTGGGGGCGTATTGGTAATTTCGAGGTGGGGAATTTTCAGTGGATGTTGAATGGAGACAGCTAAGATAATAGAGACAGGTGGTACCATCCTGAGGTACGGGTTGGGTGGGGGCCCACGGTGCAGGATGGCAGTATAGCCGTTGGATTTGGGTAATTATATGTGGTGCGAGATCTTCGTGTAAAAGCCTAGGACCAAAAGGAAATATAGATTGATTGCCGACAAACAAATGGGTAGTGAATGAAAAGAGGGGTGGATGGTGTGTGTAAAATGTTATTATTTTAGAAGAATTAAATTAATAAAATATGTAAAGATCTAATGATTGATTTTCACACAGAATCCGTAGAAAAATCTTTTACAGCTGATAATCTGCGCTTCGGATGAATGTTTTTTTGTTACTACACGGTGAAGATTGAGTAAGTGGGCCTGGGCCTATGTGGGGACTAATGGTATAAATATTCTACTGTGTTGACTTTTTTTCTTGACGATGTTGTCTAATAATTTCGATCCTTTTCTTAATTTTCTTTTATCATTTTTTTTTTGACACAAAGTGAGTGTCAGTGATGAGTGCATTGATTGAAAGACGCGGTGAAGTTATAGGTTTGAATCGTTGATTCTTGAAGTTTGTTTGATATAGGTTGTTAAATTAAAATTAAAATTTTTATTGATTTTGATGATTTAAAGTTACTGAATTTATTTTACAGTATTGAATATAGGAATTCAGATATTTTCAACTTTTTATCTCTTAAACTTTTTTTTTTTCAATTTTAATAGAGAAATAGATATGAGTGTCTTATTTGAATAGCAGAGTTTATGAAAATTTATTTATTTTATGTCTATCTTTTTAAAACTTAAAGAAAAATTGTAAGATAACAAATTGTGGGATTCAAACATTCGATATAAACATCTAAATGTGTAATTGTTTTGATATTAACCGTATAATCTGAATAATTCTTTAAGAAATGGAAAAAATCATAGGCTTTATCCATTTTGCATCTATCCGATCTGTGCAATGGACCAAGAAGTTAACATGAGAGACATTCAAAGTATGGAAATGAAGGGATCCGATGTGGTATGTCCGGGTGAGGCGGATTTGCCCTTGTGCGGTGTGCTTATCAGTAGTCATTGATTTGCGTATTTAATTATTGGGAGTGTCAATGATTAAGGGGGTGAGTTTGGTAATTTTAGTATCTGGGAATATGTATCTGTAAAAGAAAGCCTTTTATATCCACCGACGCTGTGTGGGCCAGTTTATGTATGCTATTGCTAAACACGTGGGCTTGTTGCTCCACTGGCTAACATTGCTGACTACATAGCACAAGTCACCAATAAAAGAAGACAGTAAATTATTTTAATTTTTTAAAAATTTTGATTAAATTATATATGATATTTTTATTATTTAAAAAATTATACGTATTTGTTAATAATTAATTAATTTGGCCAAATTATTTATTGAGTAAGTTAACCTAATAATATTTTTAAATTTAAATTGTTAATATAAGTTATGAGTTTATTAGAAAAATTAGTAATTTTATTCTTTTAAAAAATAAAAATTGTATAAAAATATAACTTTATGAGTAAATAATTAATTAAAAGTGAGTTAACTGTAATTTAAGAAGCACTATTATAACTTATTAAAATAAAAATCATATTAAAAATTCTTTTTTACGAAAATAAAATATGTTTTTTTAAAGTTAGAAACTGGTATTCACGCGTTCTGAAGTCCTTCTTTTTCGTTGGGAAAAGCATGTCTGGACATGCCCCATGAAAATGCAATCACTACTTTTTCCACGCCACTTTCCAGTAAGATGCTGATGTTAAATAGTGCATACATATCATCTGAAAGTTTTGGGCTGTAGAAGAAAACAAAACATCAAGAATAGACATATATCAAATTCTGACAGATGTCATAATTTTATTGTATATATATGTGTCATGTGAATGTTAAACCAAAGTTTTATTGAGGTTCATCTTTGTCCACTAGGTAAGACCAAAGTTTTATTTTAATAATTTAATTAAAAAGTGAAGAATCAAAATTACATTGGTCCCAATTAAGGAGGAAAAATGATCAAAATAACAAAAATTTAATTAATTAGGAGAAATGCCTTTAATGTATGATTTTAATGTGTTAACCAGACGTACCAACTCTATGTCTTCATTAATTGATAAGGTGCACAGATGATAGAAAACATGAGAGTTACAGTATTTGGAACTGTCAATTAATACGATACTAAATATTTGAAGGATTAGGACCAAATTTAGTTGCACTGTTAAATTAGTGCCTTTATATCTACAATAAATAGTCAATAAGGAAGAAATTACAATAAATTTATAAGATAAAATAGATATCTTAAAATATCAATATATAAAGTGGTTTAAGAATGGACTTTCATTGGACAAAATCCACAGTACCCCTTCCATCGTTGATGACAGAATTATTTATTTTAATAATATAAGTTAAATAATACTGCATTAATAATAAAATTGGTGTACAATTTTTAGTCATGATAGAATCAAAATATTTAGGGTGTGTTTGGATTGGAATTGTATAAATTTTATTTTGGATTAATAAAATTAGAGTACAACACTTTTTGGGTTCCTTAGTTACATTTTAGTTTTTTACTTATTAGTATACTTAAACTTATTGAAAGATGTTATACTTGATTTTTTAATTTTTTTTAAAAAATTAAATTTAATTCCTTAAATTTAGGGTTTAAGATTTGGTAGAGAGGCTAAGTTTAATAAATTTTTTAAAAATAAATGATCAAATATGATATTATTCAATAAGTAAGAGACTATTTTTGATATTTAATAAGTAAGAGATTAAAATATTAATTTTAAGATAAGTGAGGGATAAAAAATGTTTTCTTCTCAATAAAATTATGTAAACTTGATTTTTGGATTTTGTGTAAACAAAAATTTAAAGGATAAATGTGATTTAAAAAAAAAACTTTAATTGTATATTAAATAAAATTAAAATTATTTACAAAAAAACTCTCATTTTATTATATAAATGAGGTTATTAGCCCTTCGAATATCAAACCAAATGTAATATTAATGATTAATAAAAGAAAAGGAAAAATGAGGGTTTGGGGATTTTTTTAAAGCTGTAAAGCAGCTTTTGTAGTGTGTGTTAAGTTATTAAAGCTATTGATTTTAGTGGGCAGCTTGTATTGATTGGTTTAGACTCTAGCATTTATTTATTGTTAGGTAAGAGTGATTAGGAAGGAATTGAAAAGAAAAGCAGAATGGATGGATGAACACTTTCTTTTATTTGATATTTATATTTAGAGAGAAAAAGAAAAGATTGGGTGTGATAGTGGGATTCACCAAAATGCTGTTTAACCAAGAATGAAATGATGGAGATTGAAAACAAGGTGACTACTATTTTATTCATAAAGATATTGTTATATTCCAACTTTATCTTTAAGTTTTTATTCTGTGAAATCAACATGAATTATTTATTAACTAAAATGAATATTAAAGTTAATATGAAATAAGTTTCTTTAATGAAATTTGCATTCGTCCAAAATAAAAAAGTTAATATGAAATAAAAACATATATTTATATTAACTTAATGAAATAGTTATACCTGTCTAGTCACTTCTACGTTTACATTGAATAGTTTTTAAGATTATAAAAATTCAGTTAATGAAAATAATAAAGTAATTTGATATCATATATATATATATATATATATATATATATATATTATAAAGAGAAATGTGTCTTCTGTTTCATTTTATAATAAAAAATTATAACTCCTGTACTTTTTATCCCTTTTCCCATTTTTTAATTTTTTTTCCAAATATGGTATCATAATAACGATGCTTTAAGTGGGATTGATTTTCAAACAAGTCACTTGGCCATGCTTTCCATCCAAAAGAGAAAAGCTAAGCTGAGATGAACACGTGGCAGATGAAGACGGGGATGATGCTTAAATATGTACAAAATTTAGAGTTTAATTAATATCCTTGTGGAGGGTTTTCATTGGTGTAAATTAGACACGCAATCAACCCCAACCTTGGGGATCGGGATGTTAATAAATATTAAATTTTACATGTATATCCATATGATAAATTTTGTATTTTAAAAAGACAATAATTTGATCTAAAGATTAGGACTTTGCTGATGGAAAAAGGTTAATTAAATTATATCACTAATACTCCTAATGATTGATATATATTATACGATTATTTTCAATATATTGATAAAACTAAGTCTTTTAAGAGAGAGATATATATATATATATATATTCTCAAGACAAAATTACTTGATCATCTTTATTATGATTTTAAAATTACAATATTACGTTAGATCTTAATATCAACGGGCCATTGTCTTTACAATTACATTAAGAATAAAATTATAATAGCCATAGGCGAATGACAGAGGACAAGATGGTAATTTTGCTTGGTTGGTCGGTTAGTAGTAATCCGTTGTTTCAGAGAGGTGCTTTAAAGGTACCGTATCCTTATATTTAGAGATTTGGAAATTGTTTCATTTGGGGACTCATATATGAGATTTTTTTTTTTTTTTTGTAGGTATGGAATGGAGAAAATTTTAGTTTGAGAGTGAAGACGAGATCATGCTATCCTCATTGTTTGGTCCTTGTTCTCAATTTGCCCTAAATATTTTTAATATATATATATATATATATATTATTAGTAATTTTATTACGTCTTTAAATTTAATAAATATAAATTTTTTTACTAAAATAAAAAATTAAAAATGTAACTATTTTTAATATGTTCAAAAAATTGTTCAATTAGTTCTTTATTAATTAAAAAATATTACATTTATTTTTTTATTTTTTAAAAATTTATTAAATTTAATTTTTTTATGAAATTTTAAATTATAAATTTGAGGGACTAAATTTTATTTTATTTTTTTAAAGTGAAAAATTAAGTATAATATTATTAATAAATAAATAACTATTTTAGACATTTTAATAAGTAAAAATTAAAATAATAATTTTGTAATAATTGAAGAATTAAAAAGATATTTGACTCGTTATCTTAAAAAAAAGATGACAGGTTGAATAGGGTATTTTAATCGTTTTAACACTATTAAATTTGTTATAAAACGATTAGGTGATTTATTACCATAAAATTCTAGAGTCGGGGTCTAATGTTTTTTTTTGTCCAAAAAAATTAGATGTTATAATTTCAGAATAAAGTCGTAAAACGGAAATGCATGACTTCAGCGCAGAAGAGAGTCAATGAATGCCAAAAACTTTCTTTTTTTTTCAGCCCAAACAACTGTTTGATCTATACGTTTCTGTTTTCTTAACAATGTAGAACAAAGCCTCGCGATTCGAACACAATAAGAAGAATGGAGTGGCAAACTTTAACATATATCAGTATTTGGAACATCGTATCCAAATGGAATGGTCACTCAGTGTCTATTATTCAAACAAATGGAAAGAAATCGGAATTCATTCCGCCAACAATTGGTTCATGGTCATTGTTTTTTCTTCAAGTTTTCTCTGAATAGCGTTTTTTTTACCGATAGGTCATATTGGCCCATATTTATCGAAAGTTCTCTTATGAATAGAAGTTAATTAATGAAGCTCCGTTATATTTGCACGTAAGTTTTCACAATTTCCTTCATCACTACTTACTTATAATTAACGGAATTCAATCTACTTTGTAGGTTTCATATTTTTCCTCTATAACTCCAACCTTAAATAATAAAACCTCTGAAACTCCAAGCAATTAAAGAGGTGACAGTGACAATATATAAGGATCGATGTTGCTCTCACCCCTTCACCCTATCACCCTCCAACAGCATCAAGAGCAATTCCACACACACACACACACACAGGTTTCAACAAAATCACAATTATGGCACAGCTTCATGAAATGTCTATAATGGCTGCACTTTGCATCGCAGTGGCTGTACTCCTGTCTGCACCTACGGTTGCAGAAGAGGGTGTTGAAGACTATTCCCCTGGTCCCGCCAGTAAATTTGGGCCTTCCGGCCATGTGATTGGCTTTGACCCCTTCCTGAATCAATGTGTAAAGAAGTTGAGCCCAGAATGCAGCGATGAGATCTTCAATGTTCTGTTCGTGGCTGAACAAGTTTTCATTTCTAAGCCTTGCTGCATGAGAGTGGTGAGCATGGGAAAATCGTGTCACGATGGGTTGGTGAAGCAGCTGCTCCAAATACCCAAGCTCAAGCCCTTAACCTCCAAGGCTTTGATTAAGAGTGAGCAGATATGGTCTTACTGTTTCTCTTAGGCAGCTTCATCACCCCCTTCTATTTAATTATATACTAATTATATATATATATATATATATATATATATCTTGCCTTTTGTTGTGGTAGTAGAGAAATGTTAAAGAGTGCCCAGAGATGATAATTATATCTTGATGTAAGAATGGTGCACATCAAGAAATGTTAACTTTTTATTTGCAATATAATTTTATTTATAATATAAGTTTAATTTGGATAATCAAATGTATACTTCAATCCGTGTGAGTATCACATTATGTAGACCTAAACCTGAATTTACTAAAAATATTTCATACTCACGTTGAGATGAATAAATTATACAATTTGATTTTTAAACTCATTATTATTCTAATGGTTTTGCAATTAATATGTTATGTCGTACTCACATGTTAAATTGTGAGTGCCTTTTTTTTTTTTAATGTCGTGCTCTTTGTAGCACTTGGCGAATTTATGATCAATAAATTCTTCCTTACGAGCTATTCTCAAGATTTTTAAAAAGTGATTACTTTGTTTTTCAACAAGTGCTTTGGATTGAGTGAAATAGGAGGATATATATGATTTTCGCTAAATAAAGTAAACTCAGATCATAGGAGTATAATTATCAACAAATAGTAAAAAATATTTCTTACTACTAGGAGTATGCGTTTTTCAGGGACCTGAAATATTTGCATGCACTAACTCTAGTAGGGTCTTTGCTCTCCAAGATGATTTTGGGGATGGCTGTCTATGTATTTTTCTAAAAATGCATCTTCACATATTTTCTTTTCATAAGGCACAAAAGGAAGCCCAAACACCATTTTCTTTTTATTTAATAATTCAAGGCAATCAAAATTTAGATGACTATATCTCAAATGCTATAGTGTCGATTCATCTATGTTTTCACACTTTATGGCATATGTTTGCCTAAGTGGTGTAGTTAAAGAAATTATTTTGTTAGAGGCCATTTTAATAGTAGTTTTAAGTTGTCCCTTATTTTTATCAAATATGATACCTTTATTATCATCAAAAATCAACTTGTAGCCTTTTTGAACCAATTGACCAACACTCAACAAATTTTATGTGAGGCCTAGAACATAAAGAACATCATGAAAATATTTTTGTTAGCTTTTTTTTGTTTTCACAGCAATAATTCCTTTGCCTTCAACTTCTTATATTTTTCCATCACCAAATGTAACTTGGGATTTTATATTTTTATCAAGATTAACAAGGCATTTTTTGTTGTTTCTTATGTTGTTTGGACAACCACTATCAAGATACCAAATATCTCTTGATTCTTGGTAAGAAGAAAATGCTTAATAAAATAATTGAAGAGATTGGTATCTTTTTGTGAAATTTGCTTTTGCTTTTTGCAAAAAAACAACAATCTTTTTCAAAATGAGTGTGTATTTTGCATCTATTACATTTGAATCGACAATAATTTATATTATGATAATTGTTCTTGCAAAGATTGCAATAAGAGTTTGATTTTTCTTTGCTCCCTTGATTTTTGTAATTCCTTTGCCCCATTTATAGTAATTAAAGGATCCTTTATTTTGAAGAAGTTGACCGTGATCATTCTTTCTATTTCCTTCATGTTTCTTGAAAGATGTACTTTAGATTGAAAGAGTTATTCTAGTGGTTGCTTAAATCTTTGCATTATCTTCTCATGTGCTTGGATAGATCTCATTAGCTTTACTAAAGTAAGCTTTGAAACCTTAGCTTCTTCAATTGCCACACCCATATGATTAAATTAACTGGAAAGCTTCTCAATAATTTTTAAATAATTTTCTCATCTTCTATCGTGTTTCCATAACTTCTGATTTGATTAATGATATTAAAGACATGGGAGAAGAATGCTTGAGTATTTTCACCTTCATTCATGACTAGAGTATCAAAATCTTTCCATAAAGATTGAAGTTTGATAGTGATTACCTTATCTGAGCCCTTGCACAGGCTTTTTAAGATCTCTCATGCCTCATTTGCTGTCATAGCATTCATGATTCTAAGAAAGATCATGTTGCTTACCCCTTGCTAGATAAAGATTAAGGCTCTTGTGTCCTTTTACATATTTTGCTTGTATTCCTTTTGCTTCATAGCTGTCCATATTGATTACTCTTCTAGGGTTGATTCTTGGAAACCTTCTACCACTATATCCCACAAGTATTATGAGATAAATAATGTCATAATTTTGTACTCCAAAAATCATAAGCTTCTCCCTCAGGGATTGAAGCTTGGGTATAATTGGAGATAAATAGATTAAAGGTAGAAGCAGAGGCCATGAAAAATAATATGATGTACAAAAATATAGTGATCAGGTGGCTGGGTTTAGTTAGAAATTTAGAACTAAAGCACTGATACCACTAATGGTTTTGCACTTAATATGCTATGGCCTACATTTAAATTATTGAAGGTAGAGATATGGAAGGGAGAGAATGAGTAATGCTTCATGTTATATATTTCTTTCCATCCATATGTATGTATGTATGTATGTATATATATATATATATATATATGTATACATGCATTTACTTTTCTTCATTTATTATATAGATGTATTTAGTTAGGTCTATACCTTTGCATGTGTAAACCACCAAAATGAACCTTTTTTAGATTATAACTTTAATATATTTAAATCAACAACGTCGGTGTGAAGTATATAACCAAGGTAAATGTTCAACCGTTCTATATAATTGAAACATAAAAAAGCATACTGCCTCACAACTAAACCTCACCATTTCCTCATTAAAATTGCTATGATCTAATGGGACTTACAACTAATAATATATTCAACAACTTAATGTCATTGCTTGTATCTTTACAGTATGGCCTGGATCCTTATTGCATAAGAAGATAAAATATGCTAACCATTATCAAGTTCAAACTAAAATGCAAAGGCTAGTTGGCCTACATAAGTTGAACTTGCTAATTAATTCTTAACAAAAGGATAGTTTTAGAGTAAGAAGATATTGAACTTGCTACATTGAATATCAATTATAGAAATGCTAGAGTCCTTAAACCTTGCCCATATTTCTCCACCTATCACCGATAAAGCCGGAACTGTCACCAATGCTTGAGGAAGCCATGATCAATTTCAACTCATTCTAAGAACATAACAATCTTACATGCAAACCAAACAAGGTCGTCGACACCCTTAATTGACGTAGGTGAAATGTCACATAAATCCTTACTTATTGGCATCTAGCTAGGCCAATGGAACACATTGTTGGCCTAAAAATAGGCTTAATTACATGCTTGATTTATGAAAAAACCCAAATGAGAGAAAGGACAAATTATTACTGGATTGTAGTTATGTCAGCCCACTATTGTAATTTGAACTTGCTATATAATGACCTATTATTTCTTATTTGATGTCCCAGCTCATTAAATATATAAGTGCAGCACATGAATCCAAGGTATCAAAAGCAGCCTATTTATGATAGCTCACCCTATCTTGTCTTATATGTTTCCTCCTTAAGACACGACTTAATACGAAGCATTCATGGAGTATGACTTTCCCAAAGTCCTTTTTCTCTCCTTAAGCTAATGTTGCAGATCTCATGGAGACAAAAAGTATAACTACAAACACTCTGTTAAGATTGAAGAGCTCTCTAACGGGCATTTTTGTTTTTTGGAATATATATATATATATATATATATATATGGGTATGACAACTTATAGGACTGAAGAGAAGAAAATAGTATTCTTTAACATATACATTCCTTCTAAGCTTAGCATTTGGTTTACTTGCTTTTAATAAACCCTTTTAAAGTGTTTTTTGTGTAATCCACTTCTATATGGGTTAAAACTTCTTATGTTTTCTTTATTGTATTAACCTCTATCTGAGTGAGTGAGAAGAGGGGTGTGAGAGAGTAAGATACTCTAGATAAGTTTGTGGTTAGCTTTGAAAATTTTGTGTTTAAGAGTAAGCACGTCTAAAACTCTTGGTGCTTTGAAAAGTTTATTGATTTAGTGAAATTCTATTGAAGGAGTTAAGGCAGCTACACATAGACATATCTTGTCGAACTAGTATACTTTCTAGTGTTTTCTTCACCATTCCTTATCTCTACGTTTCCTTTTTACACTTTTAGTAAACTGTTAAATTCATAATAAATAGTTTTGCAAAATTTCTTCTTTTTTCTTTTTTTGGGTATTCTTCAGTTTATTGTAAATTATGTAGTTGACTAGTTTAGCACCTTTTAATCTTCTCTTAAATATATTAGTTTATTTTATTTTGACACAATTAACTATTTTGTCAATTTCTCAATAAACTATAAATATTTAATGAACTTTTATTTCAAAATAGCATTTTTAATTGGCAAAAGTTTCTATCGCCTATTTACCCCTTTAGGTGTATTATCACACACTGCAACAATAACACATAGGATGAGGTGTTGATATAGAATACGGAAGATTGTAGCGTATAGGTATTTTGGTTCAACCATAAAGGAGGGCATCGCCCACTTCTAACATTCAACACAAGAGGATAATGTGTTCTTTTATCTTTACGATTGGCAGTGTCATTTTCTCCTCTTTCCTTTCCATTTCTCTTACACCAAATAGTGCATTGTATAGGTGAAGACATTCCTTTCTGCTACAAATGAAACATAATTTATAGGTAAATCTTTTCTTTTCCATCAAAGCTCATTCTCATTCTCTTTTCCTATTCCATTCCCATAAAAATTTTTCATGCAAATAAAATGTGCCATTAGTTTTACTTGAAAGCTGATATGGCTTTCCCTTCATCAAATATAGATTTTAACCAAAGTGAGATGTCCTCAATTATAGTTATTGTGTGCAATCCTGCCATGCATATGAGAAATGTGAAAGTATAGGACCCATTTTTCATTGTTTGTTTTGTATTGTTAAGTAGAGGGTGCTATACTGATGTAGTGTAAATTTAAGATTGTGGATGGGTTGCTAATAAGGTGTGTCCGGAAACATAGGTTTAAGGATCTTTTGTTCTTTACACTTTCGTAAATTGTGGGTGTTTGCCTATCATTTTTAGGACATTTTGTAGAACAAGAGATAGTAAAGTCAGAGAGAAAAAAAATATAAGAACATATTTTGAGAATGATGAATTAACTCTCTATGAATGGAAAA